>JAPDVU010000003.1:205654472-208123222 GCA_026230045.1 Corynorhinus townsendii | reverse complement strand
TGTGTCATATTCTACCATTGTCTTTTATAGACTATTTTATAGACAGAATGAGAAATTCGAGTTATATAAAACTGTTCTAGCACAGGCTGGAAAGTAGGTCATTGTGACAGGGAGTATACCAAACCGCCCACTGGTTGCTATGGCAGTGACCTACTTTAAGAAACAACGTCTGTTGATTCATGCTGAAATCATCTTTGGAAATGGTATAAGGAAACTCACTGCATGTGTTTTTTCTAATAGTAGTAAGCTAGTGATCTCTGGAGGTTAAAAACAATCCTTAAAATGTTTAAAGGGAAGAAATATATTTTCTCACCTAGTACCTCTGCAGTTTATTTTGAACTAGTACAGTTAGTGTAATTAAATAACATGAGAACTGTGCTTCTGTGTAGGCAATACAATTATGCAAAGGGATATAGTGAGTTTTACTGCCCTTAGGCCTATTTAAAAACTAATCTGTTGCATGTAGTTAATAGCATTATTAATTTAACCTTCAAAGGATTATAATTTCAAGGGAATAATAAGTATGCCAAATTGGAGGTCTGAAAATATATTCCTGTTAAAAGTGTGCCCTTTGTATTTTTAATATACAGTATTTAAAATCATCGCATTCAATATTGGATGCCTGTTCTAAGGCACATGTATTTGTAATATATAAAGGTTGAAATTGGTATGTTCTCTGGAACACACTGAATCTGAACTCTGAGAAAGCTCTCTTGCTTCCCAGCTGAGGATAAAGGATGAAAGGTTAGACTTTATGTAGCACCCTTTCAAGTAACATTATTTGTTTAGCACTAAAAAGATACCTTATCTGTCAATAAGTTGATACTTTGAACCTGAGATATTGGAGGTTTTATTTTATGGTGTTATCAAGGAAGAATTATATGCTTAGAGATTAGTTGATTCAGGGTCTTAATTGCACTCTATCTTGCCATATATATTCATATTCACATTAGCCTTGTCACTGGAAAAACTTTCATGGAACCTTTATCCAAAGTCACATTTAGGGGAAGTGATAAATTCAAGATAATTTCTGTATATAGGTGTATATAGACTAATTCATTGTCTGCTGTTGGCATGCCCAGGTATTTGCATATAGAAATACACGTTACTTTTTTCCAAAATATAAATTATGGCCCTGGCCAGTGTGACCCAGTTGGTTGGAGCATCGTCCGTCCCATGCACCAAAAGGTGGCATGATCCACTCCCGGTCAGGGCACATATCCAGGTTTCAGGTTCAATTTCCAATTGGGGCGCGTACTAGAGGCAGCTGATGTATGTTTCTCACATCAGTGTTTTTCTCCCTCCCTCCCTCCCTCCCTCCCTCCCTCCCTCCCTCCCTTCCTTCCTTCCTTTGTCTAAAATCAATATATACACACACATATATATAAATTATTACCAAGGGAGAATAATTATAACTTCTGTTTAATGATATCTGCCGAGTACTGATGATTCTACTAGGTAATTTTATGCTATTTATAATCCTTTCAACACTGTACAAAACTGTATAGGTCATTTTATCCAATTTCTAATCTTTTCAACAAATTATATATGGCACATGATGAGATTTGTTTGCAAAATGTAGAAACCAAAACACAGTTAGCAAACTGTGTGGTTAGAAATGAAACACAGATACTTTATTTGAAATTCATCAGGAGAAGGTAGTGTGGTGTGTGTGTGTGTGTGTGTGTGTGTGTGTGTGTGAGCTATAAAGTGCCATCTGAAAGTTTCTTTAGGATAAGGTACATTATGTTCTTTGACTTTAGAGGATAAAGAAGTTACAGCTGGAAGACTGAAGATTAGTAGGATATGAACTTGAAGAATTGGGAATTGGGAAAGGTTTTCCAGGGCAAGGGAAAACATGGAGCAAATTCCAGGAGATTGGATGTCTAGGGAAAAGAGATGTAGTTTATTTTGGTAGAAGGGAAAGGAGAGTGGTAGGAAATGAACTGGGAACCCTAAGTTAGTGGCCAAAGAAAAGAATTTGTTCTTTCTTCTATAGGAGATCTTTGTACAGGAAAGTATGCCTCAGGAATATTTGCTATTGTGTATAATGGATTAGAGTAGAAAGAGATTGTTAGGCAGATCTATTTTAGACATTGCGGTAAATAATACCAGCAAGAAATAACAAGGTCTAGAATTATTGTAGCAAAATTAGAAGTGGTAGGAAGGAGGGGACAAAAAATAATAGATAACATATATAATCATGGTTACTATGGGTAAGGCACTTACCCATATACATTTCTGTTCCTTTGTTCTAAGAGCTTTGCATATATTAATTTATTTAATTCTCACACAATGCTGTATATGATATGAATCCTATTACTACCCCAGTTTTACAGGTGAGGAAATAGAACTTTTCAGGATTGATTAAAGGATAGTAATTTGTTGCTAGACCTATTAAATTATGGGAAATCTGGACAATGGGAGTACAGTAAAACCATGAAAATTCTATTGCTTTAAAAAGATGTTCACTATGGATTAAACCAGGTTTACAGTAGATACAGTACTTCTCAGTTTTACTCTATTTTGAAGGATGCTAATTATCAATTTTATACCTTTTTATGAATTTTTTATAATTCTTTATTGTTGAAAGTATTACATATGTCCCCTTCTTTCCCCCATTAACCCCTTCCAGCCTCCCTCTACCCCACCATCCACCCCAGGCCTTCAGCTCCCTACTGTCTGTGACCATGGGTTATGCATATATGCATACAAGGTCTTTGGTTGATTACCTCACACCCATCAACCCTCCCAGCCTTCCCTATTAGATTCCGCACTCTTTTCCATGCTTTCATGTCTCTGGATCCACTCTGTTCATCAGTTTATTTTGTTACTTTTTATGAAGTTTTTAAAAAGTTTTCTTCTTCAACCCCACCCCAAACTCCCATTCCCCAAGGATAGTTATTGTTAATAGCTTGGTATAAGTATACTTCCAGTTATTTTCTTTTGTACATATAACATAAATAGATATATGTAATGTAAATTTTATTTTATCAAAGCGATATAAGCATATAGTTTTTAAAGTCATAGTGCAAAAAGCCTGTAAGAAAAGATAGCATCACTGTTTTTCTTTTCTTCACAAGTCTTTTCTATTTAAAATATTTGAATGCAAAGTAAGCATTTTATTTTTTAAAGTACTGTACATATATTTGAATACACTGTACTTCTGCAATTTTTATGTGAAATTACAGTGAATTATAATATCCATGGAAAAAACACCATCAATAACATCTGTTTAGGGGGGAAAACTATAGCATAGGGACTATAGTTAATAATATTGTAATCACTATGTATGATGCCATGTGGGTACTTGTATTATCAGGGGGGAATCACCTCATAGATTTATGAATGTTGTGCTTACTTTGGCAGCACATGTAATAAATTACATAATTGTCTAACCACTGTGCCATATGCCTGAAACTAATATAAAATAATACTGTATGTCAACTGTAATTGAAAATAAAATTTTAAAAAATAACATCTGTGGAAGAAAAACATTATATTGAAATACATTTCTATTCCTTTGTTCTATTAAGTGCCAAAACAAAATTAATTCTTTGGTTGCAAAATTTTTTCTATTGCAACACATTGATTGCTTCCGTCCATATCATTTTGTACAATGTTTGTTTGTTTCATAGGGTGTTTATTGAAAACATTAAGAATGACTGTTCAGTTTGTGAATAAGAAAGGAGAAAATAAAGGGCCAATTATTAATTAATAGAAACATTCATTTTATTAATCAGGTCCTTTTTTTTTCTTTTCCCATCTGACAGTCTGTCATTGACCTACGTGTACCACATAGAAATATTTTCACCAAAAAGTTGAATAAGGAGAACTCTTACTATATACTACCAGGTCTGGTAGAGAAGATGCTGAATGAAACTAATGGTACAAAAAGGATTTGAGAATTATCTCTGCCTTGAATTATCCTCCCAGGACATTTTACTCATCTACTGTTTAAATTTCAAAAAACTTTAAATTGCTAGTTCATTCAACTTTTTAATTTTTGATCTGACTACTGGTATCAAAAAACTTTTTAGCCAAGCAAATGCATAAACTAGATGATTCCCATTAAACATTTATCACCAAACATTGTAAGTTACAATAATCTTTTCCCCAAAGAATTTGCACATTGGTAGTGGTGGGGTTAGGTAGAGTGAGGATGGAGTGTTAGTGGGGTAACTCTGAACCAAGATAGAAAAGGAATGTGGTGAAATATAAATGTGAGAATACAAAGGTCTGTTTCCTATTTGTTTTAGAATGACGGTGAGACTACTGAAGGTGAAATGATGAGATGTCTTTTAACATCCACCTGAGTGTAGCACTATGACTCCCCAAGCCCACAGAGATCTTCTTTCTAGCTGAGGGGAACAATATAGTTGAATTGTTACAGAAAATTAACATGAAGCAAACAATGAGGTTGAGCCTTCCAGGGGTGGAGGTGTGATATCTCTTTCAGATTTGTTCTTAGTGGCCACTCCATTTCTTCACAATAAAAGATGCACACTAGGTACTGTCCCAAAATTTCCCCAGATATCTACCGTGGATAAAACTTGTTGGTACTTATTTCATTAAAAAAAAAATCTGTAACCCTACCTGCCTCATGAAATCTTTTAAAAAGTTAATTTGACATACTTTACACTCAGAGTTAATGCCATGTAATTTAATGTCTATTTTCAACTTCTTTTTCTTTAATTAGAGTAGAAACTTGAAAATGAGCATTGTTATCTCTCTCCTAGATCATTATAGTATCCCCCCAGTAGCATGCTCAAATTTTTAAATTATTCATTTGCTCAGAGTGATTAAATAGGATGTTTCTATATTTTTTCCAGTAGAAAATGCTCTGGATTTTTCAGATTCGTCTGTCTATATGAACTTGAATTCATTTCATCATGTTTAAACAATGAGATCAATTCATTTAATTACTTTATTTCTTAATGTAATTTTTATATTTACAAATTAAACTTTTGTTAAGTCACTATTATTTAATGAAAATTAGTGATTTAATTTAGGAACTTCGTTAGGAATACTAAGAAACTTTTGCTGTAGTTAGAAAACATTAGACATATAGATTCTGGAAATAGTAATTTATATATCAACTAGAGGCCCAGTGCATGAAATTCTTGCACTTGGTGGCGGGGAGGGTGTCCCTTAGCCTGGCCTGAGCCCTCTCGCAGTCCGGGAGCCCTCAGAGGATGTCCCACTGCCGGCTTGGGCCAGCTCCCTGTGCCAGTCAGACATCCTTAGCGCTGCCACGGAGGCGGGAGAGGCTCCCACTACCGCCCCTGTACTCACCAGTCATGAGCCCGGCTTCTAGCTGAGCGGCACTCCCCCGTGGGAGCCCACTGGCCACCAGGGGGCAGCTCCTGCTTTGAGCATCTGCCCCCTAGTGGTCAGTGGGCGTCATATTGATCAGTTGTTATGCCATTCGGTCAATTTGCATATTAGCCTTTTATTTTATAGGATTAGAGGTGATAAAAGATAAGATGATGGAGTTGGCATTTCAGCTTTTAGAATAACATGATTTTGCAATATTTTATATCTTCTAAGTATATATTTTAATAACTTTAATAATAATATCCTCTCCCTAGATTTTTGCTTCAGTGTCTTGAAGACCTTGATTCTAATCTGAGAAAATTAAACTCTCGTCTCTTTGTGATTCGTGGACAACCAGCAGATGTGTTTCCTAGGCTTTTCAAGGTAATTATGCATAAAGTAGTAATCTCTGGTCAGAGAAGACACATATTTGGTAAATAAGATGTTTTGGGTAATTTAAAGTGTGGGAAATACAAGTTTTTAAATAAAAATTTTGTGGGTTTTTTCCTTTATTTAGTAAAAAAAAAGTTACACATTATAAAATCAGACAGTACAAGAAGTGGCTTATAATGAAAAAATTTTTCTTCTGCCTTAAACTGCTAGTTCCTTTCCCAGAAGTAAAAACTACCAGTTTCTTGTATATTCATTAGAAATAGTTTTTGAATAAATAAAAATGTATATCTGTGTATTTTTGTGTGTATGTTATTATCCCCCTTTTTAAAAACACAGCATTCTGTGCAGTGCTTTACTTATAGAACCATTATTTTGAAGATTGTTCCATATTATTTCCCCAGTCTTTTAAATGGCTTCATCGTATTTCATTGTGTAAATATGCTATAATTTCTTTAGCCTTCTACTGAACATTGAATTATTTTTCCACAGGCCTTTTGCTAATCCAAATAATGCTGTCAGTGAACATTCTTGTCCAGATATACATATCTTTGATCACATGTGCCACTACATTTGTGGGATAATTCTTACAAGACTTTCTGGGTCAAAGGCCTGTAACAATTGACATGCTACCAATAATACAAAATTGTGGTGTGTGTTTTTAACTTGGTAGAATCGTAAAAATCTCCTCATTTTATTTCTTATTTCCAAATGAAAAAATTAGTCCTAGAGAGATTGAATGAGTTGACCAAAGTCATACAACTAGCTCATGGAAGTGCTCAGACCAAATGCTGCGTTTCCTAGCTTTTTTTATCCATCCCTTCCTATTTACTACCATTAGAATTCCAAATGTATATTTTCTTTTTGTCTTTCAGCTGTTTAATTCATCAAGTTTTTATAATAGCAGTGCTTCTATTTTTAGTTCAAAAGAGAACATTCCTTTCCCTGAATGAGAATGTTCCCAGTGCTGGAATTCAAGTAACACTTCCTAGCTTTTTCCCACTAGTGTGAAAGAAACCTGTAATGTTTAGGGTTTGGCTAATGCAAGAGTTTTGACTAGTGAAAATATATTACATTAAAATTTGTCCACTACTGTTGCTGCTTAGAGTCAGAATTTAACTTAGGTATGTTGAAGAGATTTCAGTAGAAAGCATATCAGAAACAGTAATAGTTTATTAACAACTCATCAGTAAAAAAGTATGTGTGGGTAATTGCTTCAACCTTTTCTCTAAATTCATGTGGTATAAGTAAAATGAATCCTAAAAGGATTGTAGTTGCTTTAAAAATAACAAAACTTTTACTTGTTTTTTTAAAAAACTTATTTTAAATCAGCAAGTCTTTTGTATTCTTTTGAGCATTTTTTTTGCACAAAATAGCATATATATTAGATCAAACAGTCTTTTGCAATTAGATGATCTGCTTTCTAGTCAGTTTGCAGAGAGGCACATACACAAAAAGTGCTTATTATTTTATTCTGATTTTTCCTTGGGCTACATACAATAGTCTCTATAAAATGCCATTTATGAAAACTTTCTTTCAGATTTATTTACTCAGTCTAGGACAGTGGTTGGCAAACTGCGGCTCGCAAGCCACATGCGGCTCTGTTGACTAATGAGTTTGCCGACCACTGTTCTAGGACATAGAGGGAATTAAATTATTTTTTTATTGTATTACGTGTGTTTTCTGAAGTGTGTTTAGAGGTTACTACATGCATGTATTTGGAAAAACAAAAGTCTAAATGGTTATAAAATAAAAAGTAGCTCTCCTTCCCATCCCTAGTCACATGCTCAGTTTCTCTGAGGGAAAAAATACTTGTGTCCATGACTAGCTGACTCATTTACATTATTGCTTCTGTTTTTTTAAATTTTTATTTATTATTTTTTAGAGAAAGAAGAAAGGGTGAGGGGGCGGAGAGAGAGAGAAAAATATTGATTGGTTGTCTCCCTCGTGCTCCTTGACTGAGGATCAAACTCACAAACTAGGTATGTGCTCTGACTGGGAATTGAACCCACAACCTTTTGGTGTAGCAGATGATGCTTCAACCAACTGAGCCACCTGGCCAGAGTGCCTCTGGTTTTATTATTTTAATACAGAAAATAGTGAGATTTTTTAATAGGTAAGTAATCCTATTTCCCACATTAGAGGTAAAAATAGTTGAGACCTGATAACAGTGCCTTTAGTTTATTGGGTTGGTGACAATAGTTCCAGTATTGCTGTCTTTTTTAGCATGTATTTTCTCTTCTCTATAGCATTTGCTCATTCCATTTCTGTTGAGTAGACTTAGGAATGGGGTCAGAGCATTTTTATATACACATATTTACATACATATATGTCTGAAATTTTTTTTCTGATGTGTTTAGAGCCCTAGCCAATTAAAGATTGATGTATGTATAATCATTGATATGCAAATTATGCATTTAATTTCCAGCCTCCATTCTTAAAATTTGTATACATTTTGCCCCTTCATCTTATTTTAGGAATGGAACATTACTAAACTTTCAATTGAGTATGATTCTGAGCCCTTTGGAAAGGAACGAGATGCAGCTATTAAGAAACTGGCTACTGAAGCTGGAGTAGAAGTGATTGTACAAATTTCACATACATTATATGACCTAGACAAGTAAGTATTTTTTCTTTTTTAATTATAGTAAAATACACATAACATAGTATTTGTCATCTTAACCATTCTTAAATGTACAGTTAAGTAGTAGTTTGTACATAGACAAATATGTTTTAAGGTATGGGACATAGGTTTGTAAAATGGAAATAACATATACATAATAGAGTTGTGGGAGAATACAGTTGTAGGAGAATTAAATAAATATATATTAAACCCTTAATATAATTGCTGTAAGTTTTACTTACCTCATGATAGATACCAAACTTAACAGCCATCTTACCTAATAATAGACAAACATGTAAATTGACCATACCTCTGCTATGCCACCAGCCAATCAGGAGTGATATGCAAATTAACCCAACAAAGATGGCGGTTAATTTGCATACTCAGCCACCGAGTGATGGGGGCAGGACGCAGGCGTTCTGCCCCACCACCAGTCTCTCAGAGCCTCTGGTAGTGTGGGAAGGAGGGGCCAGAGTAGTAAGAGGCGGCTCCCGGAGCGGAAAGAGGTGGCTCCGGGGCCTGAGTGGAAAGGGGTTGGGCCGGAGTAGAAAGCAGTGTTGGCAACCAGCAAAAGGAAAGTCCATTCTAGCACAAATCTTCGTGCATCAGGATTCTAGTAGTACATAATACCAAAATACTGACAATTTTAGTTTCAAAATATTAAAAGTATTAAAATTCTCCTTGACTATTCTAACTCAACGTACTGTTGGTCTTGTCTTTCTGCGCTCTTAGCAACATTAATTTTATAGTTTATTTGATACATCGGCATAAACTGCCTTGATATCCTATTTAATAAAAGAGTAATATGCAAATTGACCATCACTCCAACACACAAGATGGCTGCCCCCATGTGGACACAAGATGGCCACCACAAGATGGCCAGCAGGGGAGGGCAGTTGGGGGCGACAAGGCCTGCACAGGAGGACAGTTAGGGGTGACCAGGCCGGCAGGGGAGGGCAGTTAGGGGCAATCGGGCTGGCAGGGAGCAGTTAGGCGTTGATCACATTGGTAAGGGAGTGGATAGGGGGTGATCAGGCTGGCAGGCAGAAGTGGTTAGGGGCAATCAGGAAGGCAGGCAGGCAAGCGGTTGGGAGCCAGCAGTCCTGGATTGTGAGAGGGATCCCAGATTGGAGAGGGCATAGGCTGGGCTGAGAGGACCCCCCCCACCCCAGGCCTCTAGTAGTAGTATATTTCTCAAAGTATATTTCTTGAAATATCAGTCTTTAGTGATACTTTGCCCAACAAAAAGTCTGTGGTCAAGTTTAAATTTAGGAAGTATTATATGCTGTGAGTTTTGAACGTTCATAAGATTTGTTAATTTATGCATACTGTTGCCCTCATAAGTGCTGAATTCTCATAATTTATCTACCTTTTACATTGTTTTACCTTTTAATTTACTTATACTTTTTATCAAATTAATATAGCTAATTATAAGTAACATGGCAAACTAGTTAATTTTATTCTACTTTTCCAAGTGTATCAAAAAATGGTGACTTGATTCAGCAAGGGTCTTACTTGATATTAAGCCAGAAGTTATATATCCTTTGATAATAAACTTGCCTTCTAGTTTACCAGTTTTTTAACTCTAGGGAGTTGATAGCAAGGAGTGAAAACAGGATAAGAGCAGTTGCTTCTAAGTGGAAGACCAGTGTTATACATAAAATTGAATTGTTTATTGGATTGATGTGAATAGTAACCATGTATAATCTATCATAAAAACAATGTAACATATAGAAAACTAAGGTTTTTATTTTGTTTCTGTAATATAATTAGTAGTAGTGTCATTGCAGTATCATTATAATTGACAGATTTCATTATGACCTTAAATATAAACTCAAAGGATTACACCGAAAGCGAAACTACTAAAATCAGAGAGGATAATTTTTTTGTTATGACCTGTACATATAACTGATACATATTATATGTGGCATAATGAAAAATGTACTGTATTTGGGTTAAGAAAACCTTGATTTGCTATTTATTAGCTTTGTGATCTTGATTAATTTAACTCTCTTGGTAGGCTTTGATTTCTGATCATAAAATGATGGAGTTGGATTTTACCAGTAATTCTTTATTAAGGCTAAATGCTAAACAAATGGCCATAATAAAGAAGAATAGTTATTCCCAAATAGTGTTGAATTCAAACTACCTTTGGCAAACATGAATATTTCCTTTTAGTGCACTTGATTGAAGCAGTTAGTGATTGGAAGGAAACATAAAGTATGTACATAAAATGTATATGTAAAATATGTATGCTGATATTTTTACCCAAAAGCATGAGCAAATAGAAAATAGCAAGTGATTGTCACTATAGTAATATAAAATCCTAATTAATGAGACTTGGTTTGCTCCTTGATATAATATTGGCCTGGTTTAGTTTTTATTGATGATTAATAGATTCTTTGAGCTGAGTTATAATGTCTTTACACTTCTTCTTTGAGCTAAGTTATATGTTTTTACATTTTTATGTTATTGCCTTAAATATGTTATTGTTATTTGGCCACTTGTTTTTTCACTCATAGGTGCTTAATATCCTTTGTCTTAAAGATTCTGGTATTTTCATGCTATATATTTTTGACATCTAGCAGATGTCTAGAAAATGAAGGAAATTGTTTTTCATTTCTTTACCATTTTTAACAAGTTTCCTGGTCATTCTATAAGTCAAGTAATTTTATTTTCTGATTTTAAGCCTTTTCAGAGCTTAAATATATTGTCTTTTTTTTATACTAACTAGATTTTACTGACTTTTGTAATAGGATCATAGAACTTAATGGTGGACAACCGCCTCTTACTTATAAAAGATTCCAAACTCTCATCAGCAAAATGGAACCACTAGAAATACCAGTAGAGACAATTACTTTGGAAGTGATAGAAAAGTGCACAACTCCTTTGTCTGATGACCATGATGAGAAATATGGAGTCCCTTCACTGGAAGAACTAGGTGGGTATAAATGGTAAAAATTGAAACTTAAGAACTAATAAATCACTCAGAAAACCCATTTCTGATTTGACATGTATTTTGCATTAAGAGAGATAGGAGAAAAAGTAAAAGAAACTAAAAATAGGATGTGATAAATCTGTGTATTATTTATGTGTTCTAAAATATGTGATCACTCTGGCTGGTCTGACTCAGTTGGTTGATGTCATCCCATGCACAGAAAGGTTGACGGTTTGATTCCCAGTCAGGGCACCTGCCCAGGTTGCGGACTGGTCCCCTACCAGAGACATGTGGGAGGCAGCTAATTAATGTTCCACTCTCACATCAATGTTTCTCTCTCTCCCTTTCCTTTACTCTCTCTCTAAAACTAAATATATTTCTAAAAGTAAAAGTATAGTATGTGATCTGTTATCAACTTAAAATACACATTTTAAAGAATAGAGAACATTATTGTCTATATGTGAGGATCTATCCAGAGTCATCAATTCATGTTTATTCTACTGTCATAATTTTTCCTTGCAATTATTGGCATTAAATAAAAAGTATTTATGTTCTGGAATTATTGTTTATTTATTTATTTATTTATTTTAGGTTTTGATACAGATGGCTTACCCTCTGCAGTTTGGCCAGGTGGAGAAACTGAAGCACTTACACGTTTGGAAAGGCATTTGGAAAGAAAAGTATAATAATATAGATCATGCACATATTTCCAACTGGCATTGTAAAAATAATTTCGCTTTTTTAAAAAAAACAAAAAATAGACCGGTTAAAAAGGATTGAGAGAAATACTTAAAATGGCATAAACTGCCCGGCCGGTGTGGCTCAGTGGCTGAGCGTACACTTATGAACCAGGAGGACATGGTTCAATTCCCGGTCAGGGCACATGCCCGGGTTCCAGGTTCAGTCCCCAGTGTGGTGTGTGCAGGAGGCAGCTGCTCAATGATTCTCTCTCATCATTGATGTTTCTCTCTCTCTCCCTCTCCCTTCTCTGAAATGAATAAAAATACTTTTTTAAAAAACAGCAGCCATCTCTTTCACCGTTTTCCTTGGGAAAAAAAAATAGCATAAACCTAATTGTTTGAAAATTATTTACTATCTCTTTATTTAAATACCTTTTTCCTCCTCTTCTAATTATTTCCTCTTTAGCTTTTACCAACACTACCTCTTCTATTCTTTTTTGTGTAAGTTGGTATCTGATGATCATAACTTTGAAGCTAGGGTAGCATTCTTTTATTTCACCTTTACTTCAGTGTCAAAGAGACAGGTGAAAGGTGCTCTCAATGTTGTGTTAGGAATTTGGAGGTAATTTATTTCATACTAGAGGCCCAGTGCACAAAATTCATGCAGGGCCCTAGGTGGGTGTCCCTCAGCCCAGCCTGCACCCTCTCCAGTCTGGGATCCCTCTCACAATCTGGGACTGCTGACTCCTAACCACTCGCCTGCCTGCCTGCCTGCCTGATTACATCTAACCACTTCTGCCTGCTGGCCTGATAGCCCCATAACCCTTCCCCTGCCTGCCTGATTGACACCTGACCACTCCCCTGTTGGCTAGATTGACACCTAACTGCTCCCCTGCTGGTCTGATTGCCCCCAACTGTCCTCCCCTGCCAGCACGATCACCCCCAACTGACCTCCACTGCAGGCCTGCCCTCCCAACTGCCCTCCCCTGCAGGCCTGGTTACCCCCAATTGCCCTTCCTGCCGGCCATCTTGTGATGATGTGAGGGCAGCTATTTTGTGACATCATGGGGGCAGCCATCTTGTGGCCATTTTGTGATGACGTGGGGGCACTCATCTTCTGGTGACCATCTTGTGATGACATGGGGGCACTCATTTGTGACAACATGGGGGTGGCCATCTTGTGATGCGAGGGCACAAGGGTCAATTTGCATGTTACCTCTTGATTATATAGGATGAGTATGTGCTACAGGGGGATGGTTGAAACAACAAAATGCTCACTTTTTAAAAAAATCTTTATTCAAATTATTACAGTTGTTCCTCTTTTTCCCCCCATAGCTCCCCTCCACCCGGTTCCTACCCCACCCCCTGCCCTTAACCCCCCCCACCACTGTCCTCGTCCATAGGTGTAAGATTTTTGTCCAATCTCTTCTCGCACGCTCCACATCCCCTTCCCCCCAAGAATTCTCAGTCCACTCCCTTTCTATGCTTCTGATTCTATTATATTCACCAGTTTATTCTGTTCATCAGATTTTTTTATTCACTTGATTTTTAGATTCACTTGTTGATAGATATGTATTTGTTGTCACTTTGTTCATAATTTTTATCTTTACCTTTTTCTTCTTTTTCTTCTTCTTAAATAATATCTGTCAGCATTTCATATAATACTGGTTTGGCAGTGATGAACTCCTTTAGCTTTTTCTTATCTGTGAAGCTCTTTATCTGACCTTCAATTCTAAATGATAGCTTTGCTGGGTAGAGTAATCTTGGTTGTAGGTTCTTGCTATTCATCACTTTGAATATTTCTTGCCATTCCCTTCTGGCCTGCATAGTTTCTGTTGAAAAATAAGCTGACAGTCATATGGGTACTCCCTTGTAGGTAACTGTTTTTCTCTTACTGCTTTTAAGATTCTCTCTTTGTCTTTTGCCCTTGGCATTTTAATTATGATGTGTCTTGGTGTGGTCCTCTTTGCATTCCTCCTATTTGGGGTTCTCTGCGCTTCCTGGACTTGTAAGTCTATTTCTTTCACCAGGTGGGGCAAGTTTTCGGTCCTTATTTCTTCAAATAGGTTTTCAGTATCTTGCTCTCTCTCTTCTTCTGGCACCCCCATAATTCAGATGTTGGTGCGCTTGAAGTTGTCCCAGAGGCTTCTTACACTATCTTCAAATTTTTGAATTCTTTTTTTCTTTGCTTTCCTGGTTGAGTGTTTTTTGCTTCTTTGTATTTCAAATCTTTGACTTGATTTTTGCGTTCCTCTAGTCTGCTGTTGAGTCTCTGTATAATATTTTTTATTTCAGTCAGTGTATGTTTAATTTCTATTTGGTCCTTTATCATGTCCTCGAGGGTCTCGTTAAATTTATCGGCCTTTTCCAGGAAATTCTTGAAAAACCTTATAACCATAGTTTTGAACTCTATATCCAGTCATTTGCTTTCCTCCATTCTTTCATTTGTGACATGTTTTTTTGTCTCCAGATTTTGGCTGCTTCCCTTTGTTGATAGAGTGGCCTTGTATGCTAGGTATCCTATAGGGCCCAGTGGCTCAGCCTCCCCAATCACCTGAGGTGAACACTCTTGGTGCACCTCTCTGTGGGCTTTGTGTACAGTCTTGTTGTAGTTAAGCATTAATTGCTATTGATATCACTGGGAGGAATTGAACTCCAGGCCAATTGGCTCTGAGGACCAGCTGTGTCTACAATGGAAGAACTGCTGTGCTGGAGACACCCTTATTGGGCAGGACTTGCTTCAGTGGGGCTTTGGTGCTAACTGAGTCTGCCCCCTGAGTGTGTCACTTACATATGTGAAGAGTTGTAATCTGGATGGTCTCACACTGACCACTGGGTACATTGGCTCTTGGATCTCCAAGGAGGTGCAAAGTCAGCCACTGCCTGAAGCCACCCAGCAGGAGCTACAGAGAGATCTGCAGATTCCTCCTCTTTGTTGGGGTTTGGAAGTGCCCAGATTAGGCCCAGCTATGAAGCAAGGCTGGCTACTGCTGCCTGGCCTTGGGCCTTCTTTTGGAAGCTTTGGAGCTTTCCGACCCAAGTGCAGTTTGTTAGGTTCTAGGCTGCAAAAGGCCGGGCCATTCATACGCAAAAGCCGCTGCACACAGAAATTGGGTGGGGCGGTGTCTCGGAATCACCAGCAAACAGCAATGGCTGCCCATCAGCCCTGCCCCAAAGAGGCCCCTGGGTCTCTGTGTCCTGAGGCACCATGCAGGAACAATGATCACTGCAAGCACCTCTGAGAGAAAACTGCCTTTGCATTCCAGCCTGATGTCAGACAGTCCAGTTTCTCCCCGTTTGAGTCTGGGTCCCCAGAGTCTTGCCTGGAACTGGAGTTCAGAGCAATTGTGGCTTGTATTTCCCTCCCGATAGAAAAGAAACAGCAGCGCACCCAGTTGCCAGGCCGTTTCGTGCACGCCTTCACACCTTCTACCAGTGTCAATGTGCTTTTTTCTTTCCTTCTGGTTGTAGAACTTCCACTCAGCCAGCTTTCCCGTGGTTCTGGATGATATTTGTTTTGTCTTTTAGTTGTAGTTTTGATGTGGTTGTGAGAGGCAGCAAGTACAGTTGTTTATCTATGCTGCCATCTTGGTTCCTCCCCCAAATTCTCACTTTTATCCTTTCTTGTTTTCTATTAAAACATGTCATTGTGGCTGGAATAATAAGACTTTATTCCCTATGAACTATGTAACAGTTTTTAAAAATCTAAATCTTAAACACTCCTTTAAAGTGGAAAAGTTAGGGTAATTCTCTGTGTGTTTTCAGGCATGGGTAGCTAACTTTGAAAGACCTCGAATGAATGCCAATTCCCTGCTTGCTAGCCCTACTGGACTCAGTCCTTACCTCCGATTTGGTTGTTTATCGTGTCGACTATTTTACTTCAAACTAACAGATCTCTACAAAAAGGTATTAATTAAAATTGCATTATTTTATTTTATTTTTGAAGATACTTCTTTAAAAATTACTTTTAATATTTTTTTGCTTTTTAATCTTAGGTAAAAAAGAACAGTTCCCCTCCCCTTTCCCTTTATGGGCAATTGTTATGGCGTGAATTTTTCTATACAGCAGCCACAAATAATCCACGCTTTGATAAAATGGAAGGAAACCCCATCTGTGTTCAGATTCCTTGGGATAAGAATCCTGAGGCGTTAGCAAAATGGGCAGAAGGCCGGACAGGTTTTCCATGGATTGATGCCATCATGACACAGCTTCGTCAGGAGGGTTGGATTCACCATTTGGCCAGACATGCAGTTGCTTGCTTCGTTACACGAGGTGACCTATGGATTAGTTGGGAAGAAGGAATGAAGGTAAGTGTTCTAACTAATGTAGCATTTCTTATTTTGAAGGACTGTATACTTTACTAAGGTATTTCCTAGAAGTTGTCTATTACGTTTATTCATTTATAGTTTAGTTTTTCACTGGTCAAAGAATTTAATTCCTGCAATACAATCACACTTTTGGAGGCCAGTATGGTGTAATCGGACAGGAGATATGGCAAAAACTGGTTCAGTTAATTTCAAGTCACTTATGTGGCTAAACCAGCCTAGCCATCAAGGGAAATACAAGATTTAACACTCTGGACTTAATTGCATTGACATACTTTATAGGTAATCATTTCTGTCACAGAAAAGATTCACCCAAGAGTTTTTAGAAATAGTGAATTCATAGTATACATTTGAAAATATATATCCTTTCACTTCACTTCAACTTCACAACTTTTTGGTAGTACTTTCATTATGTAAAGTGAAGCATACTTTATTTTAAAGCATCATATTGGTTATACATAACAGTACTTATATTTTTTACCTTCCTACTTATATCATAAATTTCCCCTCTCCAAGACCAGTTCTGATCCTGTTGTTTTTTTTTTCTATCTGTTATATTTCCTAATACAGAGTTTACATGAGGAAGATGTGTAACACCTACTTCATGAATTTATTAAAAATCATTTATTTTAATTCTGTTTTCCTCTGGATCAAGAAATTCCAAACTTATTTCAACAATAAAGATTTTAAAAATAAATAAATACATAAATAAATAACTGATATTCCAAACGTAAACTTTGCATTTTCCAAGGTCATTTAATTTGGATGCTCTCTTTAGGTAGGCTGGTTTACCAAGCTTCTACGTTTCTGCTGGTGATTTATTTGTTAGCATTTTTGCTTTTTTGAAAGTGTTTCTGCCTTTTATGTTTCTTTCATTTTTTTAATCTCATATTCCTTTTAAATCAGTGACTTGAATAATTTTTTACCCTCCCACATAACATTGCCTTTTGGGAGAAGGGAGAAGGGAGAAAGGTAAATTCTATTCAGAAATTCACTTATATTATTGATATATTTCTTTTCCTGAAATAATTCATAGTACAAAACAGAGACAAGGAAGCTAACTTTGGAATGTTAAATTTTATAGTTCTATGCTAGATTTTCTTTGTCTTGACTTTTGATCTACAGAGACCTGGAAAATGCTTGCTTTGAGAATTATGTGTGTGCACACTAATTGGTTACTATTACTTCTGAAGGTATTTGAAGAATTATTGCTTGATGCAGATTGGAGCATAAATGCTGGAAGTTGGATGTGGCTGTCTTGTAGTTCCTTTTTTCAACAGTTTTTTCACTGCTATTGCCCTGTTGGTTTTGGTAGGAGAACAGATCCCAATGGAGACTATATCAGGTAAATTAAGGGTGATTGTTATTAGTTTGAGTAACTAATCCAGGAAGAGCTTTTAATGTTTAACACTTTAAGTATACCCCTCATGATAGTCAGCAGAGATGAGGAGAAGGGTAAACAAATCATTTAAATGGTACTGATTTGATCTTGGTCATTCATAGCTAATAAATAGTTTGTTATAATTTGCTTATAGTTCATTTTATTAATAATTTTTCTCCCTTTTCCCAAAAGGCGATATTTGCCTGTCCTAAGAGGCTTCCCTGCAAAATATATCTATGATCCCTGGAATGCACCAGAAGGTATCCAAAAGGTAGCCAAATGTTTGATAGGAGTTAATTATCCTAAGCCAATGGTGAACCATGCTGAGGCAAGCCGTTTGAATATTGAGAGGATGAAACAGATCTACCAGCAGCTTTCACGATACAGAGGGCTGGGTATGTCAGTGACTGCCTTTGACTTGCTTCTTTGGCAGCTGCCCTTGCTTTTCTCTTGATCATAATTTAATAGGATATTTTTTCCCTTTAGGTCTTCTGGCATCAGTGCCTTCTAATCCTAATGGAAATGGAGGCCTCATGGGGTATTCTACTGGGGAAAATATCCCAGGATGTAGCAGCAGTGGAAGTAAGTGAAAAGGATATTTCAATATTTAACATCAAGAGATTAATAATCAAATATACTGTTTATTAAACCTCACTGTTTTTAAAAATCTCTCTTTAAAATGTATGTAATAATTCTTTGTACATGTGCATACATATGTACACACATACATACAACACACACCCTAACTCCATTTTAGTGACATTTTAGATAGAAAGCATCATTACATGTAGTAGAATTTAGGTTAAGGTAAAGATCTTCTTGCAAACTGACTAAGGAGAGCAATTTTAAGGATAAAATAAAACTCAAATATCATATTTTCAGAATGCTCATTATTTTTTACTCTCTCTAGGTATATATCAGCTATAAAGTAATAAATATAAGGTCAGTGGCCCTGTGAACATGGCCAAAAAATTTATCATAGACCTCTAGTCCTTTGCACATGAGTTTTTCCTTACAAAGTCTGATTTTAATGGTTTTCTGTATGATATATGTTTAATTGCCACATATATATATTTTTTAATCATCATCTGAGATCATGTTTGTTTATTTTAGAGAAAGAGGAAAGGTGGGAAGCAAGAGAGAGAGAGGGAGAAACAGAAGGGGGGATAGAGAGAGAGAGAAACATCAATGCACGAGAGAAATATTGACTGGTCGCCTCCTGTACACACCCTGACCGGGCACCAAACCTAAAATCTGGTATGTGCCCTGACCAGAAATCGAACCTGCAACCTTTTGGTGTATGGGACGACGCTCTAACCCACTTAGCCACCCAGCAGGGTGCCACATATGTTCTTAATTCGGGTAATAATAATGTCAAGAAGTCAGTATATATTTGCAATTTGAATAATTACGTCAGTTTTCAGAGGTTCTAGCATGAAGCTAATTAATTTGTAGTCTTAATATATACTACTTAGAATTTAAGTAATTTTACTGTGTTTTAAATACTCACAGGTTATACTCAAGGGAGTGGTATTTTACATTATGCTCTTGGAGACAGTCAGCAAACTCACATATTAAAGCAAGGTAAGAATACAGTGTTTGAGCCCAGCCAGTTGGCTTAGCTGGTTGAGCGTCAACCAGAAAGGTTTCAGGTTTGATTCCTCATTAAGACACACACCTAGGTTGTGGGTTTGATCCCTCATGGCACATATGGGAGGTATGGGAGGCAGCAGATCAATGTTTCCCTCTCTCCCTTTCTCTCTAAAATCAATGGAGATTATCCTTGGATGAGGATTTTTTAAAAAGGAAGAAAAAGCATTTGAGCATACCGTTGTGTCTTCACCTTTCCTATTTTAAATATATGTTTTTTAAATGTGTAGGAAGAAGCTCCATGGGCACTGGTCTCAGCAGTGGGAAACGTCCTAGTCAGGAGGAAGACACACAGAGTATTGGTCATAAAGTCCAGCGACAGAGCATTAATTAGGTAAATACTTTATAGCCTTATTTCTTGCTTTAGTGGACTGTGTAATCAGTATAAATTAAGATAATTTCCAAAATGGAGCTAACCTCTCTATATTCAGACCAGAGAGGCATAAATTTTTCAGTGATAGTTACAAAATCAATTAGTTCTTAGACAAGAGAAATGCATCTGTACTGAACAAAGTGCTATACTCAGTTTTCTGGTCATCTCAATCAATTATATTTAAATGTGAAAAGCTTATAAATTTGTGCTCAAGTTTGTTTTTTTCTCAGAAAGACATCTTACTCATTTCCTTCCTATGTGACAAATCTAAAACAGTTAAAGTGACTTTTTCATTTTAGTGGTATTAATATAATCCCTTTATGAATTTTCCCCCAAATCTTTGCCTCTTAAGTTTTTATAAATTTATTTTACCTGTTGTGATGCTTTTAAAACCTAAATTCTTCCCAGTTTGGAAATAGTTTAAAGTTTTTTTTGTAATGTTGGCCCTTTTTGGAAGTATCAAAATGCCATGCCTGTATTCAATTCACTTATCTACGGGATACTATCTTGTGATTTAAATTTATATGAAAAGTATCTTTTAAATATATTTTTATTAATTTCAGAGAGGAAAAGAGATGGAGAGAGAGAGAGAGAGAGAGAGAGACATCAATGATGAGAGAGAATCATTGAGCGACTGCCTCCTGCATGCCCCCACTAGGGATTGAGCCCACAACCCGGGCATGTGCCCTGACCAGGAATCGAACCGTAACCTCCTGGTTCATAAGTCGTCACTCAGCCGCTGAGCCACAGCAGCCGAGCTGAAAGTATTTATAGTGCATTTGACAGTTTTTTAAGACATTTGTTTCTTCAGTTATCTTAAACTATTTATATTTTTTAAATTATTACTGTTTTTTATTGCCAACTTAATTAGACTGTAAATTTCTTGAAAATAAGATCAGTAAATACTCATCAAATCTCTGTCATTTAATTCCTTGCAATTAAGCTTTACCCAGTTTTTTTTTTCTCCCCCCTTAAATCACAGAAAACATTCAGGAGGAATACTGTTCCAGCTGAAATTGATGGGGAGTTCAATACTTTTTTCAGTTGAATTATATTAAAATGTTCTTCATTGATGGAAAGCAGTTATTTCTAATTATATTTCTGTGGTTTTTAACTTTTCAATGAATTTCACATAGGACACATGGTAATTTGTATATAAAGAACTTGGTAAAAGACTTTGCTTAATGTAAATATAAATATCACACTTAGCATAGACCCATCAATATATTTTTGATAATTTTTCATGTATGGTAAAAGTTAAAGTGGCAAACTGATATTCTGATAATAAAGAAATCAAAGTTTTGATTGTCAATGTGGGAAAATAGGAGGTTTTTAGACTTTCTTAAAAGACTTTGTTACAATTTTCTTGACATTGTTTGCTCTAACTTTGCACTCTTTGATAATAATGTTTTAGGAAATGTGTGTAATCAAAATTGATAGTTTATAGCCTCTGTTAACAGACAGTATATGTTTTAAAGCTTCATGTATGCCTGTTTGACCAAACTTGTGCAATAATCATGTGTTAAGTTCTCTTTGTCTCCCTTTCTTTGTTCATTTACAGTTAAAGTGACCTGTGTTATTAAAGTATATGCATATATGGAATCTTGTGTATTTGGTTGTTGTTTTTCTTCTTTTTTTACTTTTTGTTTGTTTTGAGGAAGGGGGAGAACATTGGTTTGTGAGATGTGATTACAAATTAAAGATACTCTATAAACTACACGTCACCATTCTGAATGAAGGAATAGCCACCATATACAGGGGTGGGCAAAAATAGGTTTATAGTTGTGAATACACGAAACACAGAGTTTATTCTTGTATTATTATTAACTAGAGGCTGGTGGATGGATTCATGCACAGGTGGGGTCCCTTGGCCTGGCCTGTGCTCTTTCGCAATCCGGGACCCCTTGGGGGATGTCAGATAGCTGGTTTCTGCCCAATCCCTGCAGGCCCAATCCAGACAGGAGGGAGCCAGATCCCTATAGGCCCAATCCCCACAAGCCTGATCCCTGCAGGCCCAATCCAGACAGGAGGGAGCCTGATCCCCACCAGCCCAATTCAGGCAGGAGGGAAGTCCGATCCTTGCAGGCCCAATCCAGGAAGGAGGGAGCCCAATCCCCATAGGCCCAATTCAGGCAGGAGGGAGCCTGATACTGTGCGTTGAACATCTGTTCCCTGGTAGTTAGTGTGCATCATAGCAACCGGTCAACTGGTCATTCAGTAGCTTAGGCTTTTATATATATAGATTGTTTCTTTTTCATATGAACAACTATAAACCTACTTTTGCCCACTCATGTATTTAGTAAAATAGGATTTTTCAAAATTATTCCAAATAAGAATATTGTCTTCCAAATACTTTAACATTTAAAAAAAAATAAAGTTACTTGCAAGAAAGATGTAAAACCAAAGAGATTTTTTTTCAAGTAATGGGGATTGTAACTGTGAATTAGTACAGGATAACATATTAAGAATGTGGGCTCTGATATAAGCATAACGAATGGACGCAAGACACTGAGGGTTAAGGGGGTGAGGGCATGTGCCAGGGGGTAGGGGAGGCCGGGGAAAGGTCAATGGGGAAAAAAAGGAGACATATATAATACTGTTTGTAATACTTTAAACAATAAAGTAAAATAAAATAAAAGAGTGTAGGCTCTGGAGTCAAATGCCTGCCTCTGTCACTCATTAGCTTTGAGATCTTGGGCAAATTATTAATTTTCTGTGCCTTTTTTTTTTTTTTTTGTCTATAAAATGAGAATGAGAGTATCTGCTTCATATTGAGTATGAAATGCTCATGACAGTGCCTGGTATATGATAGGATCTACACTAATAAAAGAGTAAGATGCAAATTGACTGTACCTTTGCGATGCCCACTAGCCAATCAGGAGTGAGTATGTAAATTAACCCAACAAAGATGGATTAATTTGCATATGCAGACGCCGAGCAGCCAGGGGTGGGGTGTTCCACACCGCCCCAGCAGCTCCAGGCCTCTGGGCAGCCTGGAAAGGTGGAAAGGCGGCTCCAGGCCAGAGCGAAAAGGCAGCTCTGGCCAGAGCAAAAAGGTGTCTCCGGCCAGAGCCAAGGTGGTACCGGCAGCCAGGGGAAGGAAGGCCCATTCTTGCACGAATCTTTGTGCATCGGGCCTCTAGTATCTAGATAAATGTTAGCTCCAGGGCTGCCATGCTGCATAGCTCACTGGACTATGCAGTGCATGGTCTGTGTCACTGTATGCTGCGGCTCTGGTCAGCTGCCACTATTATTATTATTATTATTATTATTATTACTACTACTACTTAGAGGCCCAAAGCACAAAGATTCATGCAAAAATGGGCCTTCCTCCCCCTGGCTGCCGGCACTGCCTTTGCTCCCACCCAGAGCCACCTTTCTGCTTTCCCATGCTGCCCACTCAGCACCTGTGTATGCAAATTAACCCCCATCTTTGCTGGGTTAATTTGCATACTCACTCCTGATTGGCTGGTGGGCATAATGAAGGTATGGTCAATTTGCATCTTTCTCTTTTATTAGTGTCAATGATGATTATTATTATTATCATCCTTTTCCTGTTTCTGGTAGGCTAATTCTTACCAAGTAGCTTTTTGTTTTCTTAACTTTAGTAACAATAGATGTTTAGTGTGATAATTATATTTAAACTGAGGATAAATTTGAGTCAAAAGTTCAGAAACAACATTACATTTTAGATGATACTCATTTTTTAACAGTATCCTAGATAATGAATTAATACTGATCAATAAATTCTGTTACTGAAAAAAGAAAAAAAACGTGCCTTATCTTCTGTCACCATTGTTAAGAAGGATTCATATTTTAATTGATTCTCATAATACCCATACTTCACATCATCCTCTTTGGACCTGATTGCACTATACAGAACTGAAAAAATTCATACGCCTGGGATTTGCAATCACCATCTAGGGGAATAAAAGATTCAGTTTTAAGGTGAATAAGTATTTCAACAAAAGAACACTGTTTCAACAAAGCCACTGATATGTTGGGTGATTTTTTTTTTTTTTTAGGGTTTGATGGGGTTTTTTAAAGCTTTTTTAGTTTGGTCTAAATTGTGACTAACAAGAATGACTGAAAGGGAAAGAGGTATCAATCAATGTGCTCCAACTGAGTAGATACACTATGTTTGAATACAGTGTTCTCCCCTCCCTAGGAGGGTTAGTGTTCTAAAAACCCTACCCTTGGTGGTTGAGGGATTCAAGACCTTTTACTCATTCAGCAAATACTTCTGGAATTCTTACTACCAAAAAACTACGCTGGCAACCCGGAGAAGCTGAGTTGAGAGAACCAAGCTTTTGAATGAGCCAATGCAAGGTCCTTTTATTTTTCATATTCACTTAAAGTAATTGAATAAATTTGGGATCTAAAAGACTGATAACAGTATATTTTTTAATGCAACTCTTGCATCCTAGAAACTTCAGTATTTTCCCACAATTTCAAACATGTTTGTGATTTTCTTATAGATAACTAGAGGCCCGGTGCATGAAAAGTCATGCACCTGGGGATGGGGGTCCCTCAGCCTGCCTGCGCCCTCTCACAGTCTGGGAGCCCTCGGGGGATGTCCACCTGCCAGTGTAGGCCCGCTCCCCAGGGGATCGGGCCTAAGCTGGCAGTCAGACATCTCCCTGGCAGCCTGGGAACCCTCGGGAGATGTCTGACAGCTTAGGCCTGCTCCCTGGGAGATCGGGCCTAAGCCTTTAGTTAGCCATCCTTAGTGCTGAAGAGAAGGCGGGAGAGGCTCCCACCACTGCTGCTGTATTGACAGCTGTCAGCCCAGTTTGTGGCTGAGTGGAGTTCCTCCTGTGGGAGCGCACTGACCACCAGGGGGCAGCTCCTGCATTGAGCGTCTGCCCCCTGGTGCTCAGTGTGTGTCATAGCGACCGGTCGTTCCTGGTTGTTCTGCCTTAGGGTCAATTTGCATATTATCCTTTTATTATATAGAATATGCATAATACTAGGGGCTTTCTCCCATTTCTCCATCCAAAGTTTGTTGTTTTTTTCTGATTTTATGGTCCTAGAAAGGCACAATTTAAATATTTAGGATGGAAAAGCTTTAGGGAACATGAATACAGTTGGCATAGTTGAGTTGATCAGTTTCAAGTTTTGATTACAATTCACAGGTTATGCATATTATCATTCCTCACACAGTTATGTGGAGCCCTGGTACAAGCTGCTAGCACAGTAGTGGATATCTCTGCTCCCTCCCTCCTGACCATACAGTTCTAAGGCCTGAGTATACATTCCTTAACTTCTTTCTCTTCTCTGTATCCTACTCTGATTCCCTTTTCCTAAATACATGTGAGATACTTTGGTTAGTCTGGATACCAAGTCCCTGCATATCAGGAAAAAGAGTTCAATAAAACCACAAATAATAAGGTGGTATTTTTTTATAAGGGTAACTTAAAAGGAAAAGGGTTACAGGACAAGCACTCTCCTACCCTATAGTATACAAAAAAACAGTTCATTCTAGAATATCCTGGAGATCAAAGTCAATCTTGAGACAAGGAGTCAGGATTCTTGCATTAAAGTCAAATATCAGTCCCTCTCTGCAAAGCCTATTGAGCACAAATTGGGTACTAATAGTCTCAAAGATTTAGTTCAAATTTCCCGAGTTCCTACCATGTGCCAAGCATTAGTCATAGGAAAGTAAATTCATCAGTACATACAGGGAGTTGACTCCACAAGGTGAGAGGGCAGCGTGGAAGAATCGCAGCGCTGTATGTTAAGGCTGTGTGAGGAGAAGTGTGCACAGTGCGCCGTGGAAACACTAGGAAAATTTGACAGCTTTCCTGACTCACAACTCCCACTCACCAGCATAGGACAACTAGGCAAGGTCCGGGCTTCCTGCCCTTGGAAACATTTAACTGGAGTTGCAATTTATCATGTTGATGGTTGTTAATGTCTTTTTCTTCCACTAGAATGTAAACTCCCTGACCAGGAAACGTACTTCATTTCCCTTAGTCTTGTCCACTGATGTCTGTCTTCTCATTGCCGTTTCCCATGATTGAAACTTAATTAGGCATGCCATAAGTATTCGTTGATTGGATGGATAAACGTGAGAGTAAATGAGACAGACATTGAGCCTGGTTTTAAGGAGAAATTAATTTATTGGCATCACAAGTAGTCATTGGAATGTAAACCATTTGGCAGTTAACAGAAAAGGCAAGTACTTAGGTGAAAATGGCAGGAGGGAGATTTTTTGTTTGTTTGTTTGGAGGGAGGTTTTTAAAGACGAATCAGACACCTCTGACTGCTGGGTGGGGTCGTAGAAAGGCTCCATATGTTCCAAAGAGATTTGGGGCTTTTGTAAATTAGTCCTTTGCCTATTGAATTATTTTGGGAATTCTGAATGGCTCTAGCTTAAATACACAGTGGTTTCTGAGTTAATTCTACGTTTTTTTCTTACGGGTTAGTGACATTCCCCAAGGGACCAAATAACTGAAAACTCCCAACTTTTATAAATCGCTAGAAAGGAAAGGGTGTGAAAATGCCAGAGGCAATAATTTGCCTGCACCGGCCTCAGTTCCCTGGAAAGGTGATTCCCACGCCACCCCGCCCCTGCCTTCCGACGCTGCCGCTGCTTGCGATCCGGCCCCTCCCGTCCCTCCCCCGCCTTGCGGCATCAATGGGTGTCCGGAGGGTCACGTGGCCTGCGCTGCGCTCGGATTGGCTGCGCTGGGGGCGTGAATCTGCGGGCTCACGGGTCTCCCGTGTTCTGATTGGCTGCCGGTGAAGGCAGGTGACCTAGTTGGCGCTGCTGAGGGAAATTCACAAACAGCTCCAGACCCAGGGCTTCGTTCCTAATCCGCGGATAGACTGCCGGCCACCGTAATCCTCGGCCTGGTGAGGGAGGGAGGACAGAGCCGGGGGCCCGTGACCCACTGCGCCTCGCAAGGAGCGGACGCCTTACAGGTGAGTCACGCCCTTTCTCCCCTCGCCCCGGGAGGTAGCGCCCCCGGCCTGGCAGTGGCTGTGAGGCGGGGGTTCCGGGGCCGCCCGCCGCTCAGCTGCGCCTGCCTGGCCTGGGCGGACGCCTGGGCGCCACGGGTCGGAAGTTTCTCCGGAAAAGCGCAGGTCGCACTCGATGGGTGTGTGGCTTTCGATCGCTCCCCAAGATTCTCTTCCTGGGGCCTTCGGTGTTCCTTGCTTTTATACCCAGGGGGGGCTTATTTGAAACTCAGAAGTTTGTACACGTTATAAAAGTAGAACTTCGTTGGGATTACCGATTATAGAGTGGCTCGTATATAAAAAGGATGCGTATTATAGAAGTGGACTTCACTCCTCAAAAATGTCTAGGAAACATGAAGTTTCAGAGAATAGCTCGCGTTGTGTTTTAACAAACATTTCCCAAGAGCGTTATTACGTGTAGGGCACAGGGCTAAGGGCTGGACTCTGTTGGGTTTGAATACAAGGTCTGCGCTTTCTTAGCTGAGCAACTTTGGACAGGTTACTTTTCCCGGTACTTTATCTGTTTTCTCATCTTTAAAATGGGTTGTGAGTTTTCTGAATACTCTGCGGTTTTTGTTATTAACTCATTTCATCTTCCCAGTCACCCAGCAGGTAGTGTCCCCGTTTTCCTTCTGATCAAACGGAGGCAGAGGGGTGCAATGACTTCAAGTCACAATACAACATGACCGGGAATTCAGCCCAGGCAGCCCACAGGGTTAGCCACTAGGTTAGGCAGCTTCATGGTCTTAGTTTGTTCATTCAGTTCCAGTTGACAAACACTGATTTTATTCGTCTGTGGACCAAGTTCTTTGCTTGGTACAAAGATAAAGTAGAAGCGCATCAGACCCTGCCCTCCCAGTGCTTTGTTCATGGTTGGGCTGCAGGGTCTGAATCCTGCTTAAATTAATTCTGCTAAAATCTTTTGCAAAACAAGTGTTGGTGTTTGTTTTGTTTTGTTTTGTTGTTTGTTTGTGTGTGTGTGTGTGTGTGTGTGTTTTGGTTGGTTTTTTGTTTGTTTGTTTGTTTGTTTGTTTGAAAGAGAGTCTGTGGCTCTCATCATCAGGTTCTGTGGTGGGTCTGTGATCCAGAGGTATGAAGAAACATTTTAGCAGAAGAGCTAATATTGGCATAATGCCTGACACATTGTGTGAACTTAAAATAAAGCCAAAATACTTCTGATTGAATGAATAACAAACTTACAGGAATGTAGTGATTGCTACAGTAGGATCAAGAGTTGGTTGCTATGGAGGAGCACACACAAAGGTCACCTGACTAGGAATGCCTCCTAGACTCACCTGTGTCAGCCCACCCGGTGGAGGGTAGGGAAGCAATTCATTGGAGTATGGTGGCCGATCTCTGCCTCATGGAGGGCAAAACAGAAATAACACATGAACAACTGCAGCTATGACAAGTGGCTCAGAGGAACCATCCATAGTTTCAAGAGAGTCTACAGTATAATGGGGACAGGAGGTTTCATCTATTTATGATGACTCATGCTCTACTGTGTATGGACTGGGAAGACATGCTAAGCGAAATAAGCCAGACACAACAAGACAAGTGTATGATTCCACTTATATGAAGTACAAAGAACAGGCAAAGTCATAGAAACAGAAAATAGAATAGAAATTACCAGGGGCTGAGTGGAGAAAGGAATGTGGAAATACTGTTTCACGGGTACCGAGTTTGTGCCTGGGGTGATGAAAACGTTCGGGAAGTGGTGGTAGTGGGTGTGCAACACTGAATTTTCTTAATGCCACTGATAAAAAGGCAAACGGCAGGAATAGTTAAAAGGCAACACAGATGGCCAACATGATTTAAGAAAAGTTCAGCCTCACTAATAATAAAATGAAGTTAAATTAGTGTTGTATTCATTGTCACATATTAAGTTTATAACTGATGAGAGAATCGCTCATACAGCTTGTGAGCATATAGGCTGGGATAGCTTTTCTGGGTAGTACAGTAACAGCTGAGCTTCACACATCTCCTCGTCAGTAATTCTGTTCCTAGAAGTTCATCCTAAAGGGGAAAATATAAAATGTGCAGCAGATATTTAGCATATAGCAAAAAATTACAGATAGCCCAACTGCTCAGTACTAGGAAGTAAATTACAAAACTAGAGTATATTCATCCCATATACCGTGCAGTCATTTTATATATTTAGAGCACTTTCGATGCCAAGGTATATATAGTGGATTAAAGAATAAAATACATATAAGAGGGTAGGCAAAAGTAGGTTTACAGTTGTGAGTGCACAAAACACAAGAGTTTATCCTTGTATTGTTATTTATTACTAGAGGCCTGATGCATGAATTTGTGCACTGGTGGGGTCCCTGGGAGTGGCCTGCAGAGATTGGGCCCCAGCTCGCGCACCCCGCCTGGCACCCCACCTGGTCTGGCGCTGCCCCCTCACCTGCTCCACCATCCCACCGAGGTCCTGCTCTTTGGGGCCCATCAGGGCTGACAGCACCTCCACTGCAGCCTGCTGCCAGCGCAGTGTTGCTGACACCCACCATGGTCCATGCCGCCCCCTGGTGGTCAGCACATGTTATAGCAAGCAGTCGAACTCCTGGTGAAGGGGACAATTGGCATATTAGGCTTTTATTATAAAAGATTTTGTTAGTACTACAACTGTAGACCTACTTTTGCCCACCCCTGTACAATGTGCATTGATTGTAGAGGAGCCACAGCATTTGTGCTTTCCACTTTCATAGTCAGCTATGTTTGTTCATCAGAGGGAGAAGGAGCTAGAGCAATACAGACAGCTTTCATTGCTCAGACAACTCACCTGAACACATGATAGTTCACTCTGGAATAAGCAGGCAATGGGAGGCAGCCCGCTTTTCCCTTAGCCTCACAGGGCAAGAATGTCATGCAGTGGTCAGTATAGTGCTAATATTTAATGATCTGTCACTTTTTCTAACGTAACTCCAAAGTAAGCCAACTACTTCATCTGGTGCTTAGCCACACACTGGGATCTGTTCCAGGCCTGGAGGAACCCGTGGCGTGGGACTTACAGAAGATAGCATGTTGGTATTCAGTATGGTGCCTGCTTAGGAGATTTTCAAGGACATTTTTGAGTTTCTGCAATTTTCACTTGATAGGCTGAGCTTAGAACCTAATTGTCATGTGTAAGGCAGATTTATGTATTTAAAAATTACAATAAAGGGGACAAGAAGCATAGAATAAAACTGTACTTACATGTCAAAATATGAATAGTTTTCTATAGGTGATGGGATTATGAAAGATTTTTTCCATTTCCTTACACTTTTCAGAATTTGGCAGATTCTGTATAATGAGACTGTATTACTTTCATAAGCAGTTATTTGCTTATAAAAGCATTTACAATACAGTTTTCACAATTTTCAGTTATTCTTTGTATAATGTACTTCTGTCTAAAATACAATTTAAAGTCACATTACTACAAAAACTTTAGCTCCATGTTTTCTAGTAATGACTACCATTTATTGAGCACTTATAACATACCAGGCTGTGCACAAAGTACTTGACGTGTATTTTAACCCTCGCAATATTCCTGTAAGGTTTACCTGCTGTTCTACTACACAGCTGATGCTATTGTTATTTTAATATTATTGAACATTTACTGTGAGGCTGTGTTCTAATTACTACCTGCTTAACCTGAGGTTAAGTAACTTTCCCAAGATGATCCCATAAATTAGAGCCAGGGCAGTTGGTGAGTGTGGCTGCTGAGCCACACTCCTTCCAGCTGGTGGTACAGATGTGAGGCTCAAAGTTGTGGGATTCCGTGACAGTGGGGTGTGGGGCTCCAGCCTAGATGGACCTCCTTGCTGTTAAAATCCTTGATCTTCTCAGAAATTTAAAAAATATTATTTAGCCGAAACCGGTTCGGCTCAGTGGATAGAGCGTCAGCCTGCAGACTGAAAGGTCTCAGGTTCGATTCCTGTCAAGGGCATGTACCTTGGTTGCGGGCACATCCCCGGTAAGGGGTGTGCAGGAGGCAGCTGATCGATGTTCCTCTCTCATCGATGTTTCTAACTATCTCTCTCCCTTCCTCTCGGTAAAAAATCAATAAAATATAAAAATATATATTATTTATATCTTGGCTATTAGAGAGTTACTTAAGGAAACTGGTATTAGGGATTACCTGAAGAAAACTCTGGTTGAATTACTAGAAGTAAAACAGAAGCTATGCCTACAATTACTTTCGACATCACAGGCACTAACTGAGCTATTTTACCAAAAGTAAACCAAAATGAGAGCATTGTTCTCTGTTATTTTTCCTTAGAAAATAGAATAATCATTTATTTGGAGTAGTTAGGACTTGAAAGTGAGGAGTCCTTGCCCTAACCAGGTTTGACTCAGTGGATAGAGCGTCAGCCTGCGGACTGAAGGGTCCCAGGTTCGGTTCCGGTCAAGGGCATGTACCTGGGTTGCAGGCAAATCCCCAGTAGGAGGTGTGCAGGAGGCAGCTGATCGATGTTTCTCTCTCATCGATGTTTCTAACTCTTTATAACCTCTCCCTTCCTCTCTCTGTAAAAAATCAATAAAAATATATATTTTTTAAAAAGTGAGGAGTCCTTGGCATATGTGGCAAAGGCATTATTAAAGGCAGGGATTGGAAATAGCTTTCTTTCCCCAGTTTTCCTTCAAACCTACAAATACTAAGGAAATGCTGTTAACTATCCAAATAGCAGCACTATACTTTTGTGGTAGAGCCAAGACACTTCAGTCTCGGGTACCAAAAGTTAAAACAACAAACTAGGCATGTTTTCATTACCAGAAATATGAGAAAATAGTGCAAAGGCTACAATGCATCAGGCACAGTATAGCATCTCTAGGTAGCTAAAGCTGTCAAGTGGGGACAGCTGGTTAGACTGTTATAACGTACTAGTGACCCAGTGCATGAAATTTGTTCACATTAAAAGGGAATGAATTAGAGGAAGTAATTTAATATTGCTATTTGCCCTTTCTCTATAATAGAAGTGTCAGAGATGAAAGAAAATTAGTAAAACGTATATGAAAATCTTCCTCCTGTCAGAGTCTGGGGCCTGCCACGGGAGCCAGAGTCAAGTCCCCACCCACCCACATGTGCCTCGAAATCGCACCAGACCCAGACCTGGCCGGCCCCACCTCCATCAAGCCCTGCCGGGTGGGGGTCACAGCCTCAGGTCCCCCGGCCCAGGGCAGGTGTGCGGCCTGAGGTCCTCATCAAGCCCCACTAGGCGGGGGCGTGCAGCCTCAGGTCCCCAGCCCAGTGCCACGCAGCCTCAGGTCCCTGCTGATTGTTTGTTAAGGCTCGTTATGGGAACTTGGCCTCTGCTGTGAGCGCAGCCATCTTGACTATTATGGTGTGATGGTCGGTTTGCATATTCCTTCTTTATTAGATAAGATGGTCCCCATTCCACAGCTGACATGCCACTCCCATGGCTCTGCTGGGGCAGTCACACATCTCTCATTGTACCTGGCTAAGACTTATTTTAATTCTGGACTTATAAAAAAATTTCACATAATTCTCATAGAACAAGCATATATTTATTGACTCACTTTAAATAAAACAAATTAACTGACTTATTTGGGTAATAGCTATTCAGCAAAAATATTTTCTCTGAAATATAAAATTAGAGATGACATTCCCCCCCCCCTTCTTAATAAGTATTTGCTTCTGCTAAATATCACCTTGAAAATGTAAAATGTTAAAAACAAGAACAAAGAACCTCTGTGTGTATGTAAGTAAGTAAAATATGTCTCCTAAAGAGAAACGTATCAGAGTTATAGGAGGGGGAAGTTGTGTCAAAATAACATATACGGTCTGGGATTCTTCGAACTTTTTGTGGTCTTGCTACTGCTCTGTGAAAGAGAAATAACTACTTCACAAGGTTGCTGCAAAGCTCAAATGACAATGAAGTAGTTACTTTACAAAGTATGTCAGAGGATATATTTAATATTCCACATGCATGGTTTTCCTGTCTAATTTAAAGCCATGTTATTTCCATGCTTACTGCTTACGGCTCAGGTTTGTGTTCTACAAGTCAACAACCCATGTGTTACATCTGCCTTTTCTTTCTTACAGGCACCCTGAGGCCTTCCTGAGGCACTGGACGGGCGATTGGCTGGTGGGCGCCAGGCATGCTGTGGAAGTTGCTGATGAGATCCCAGCCTTGCAGGCCGTGTTCTTTCAGAAGGGTGCTATCAGCTCCCAAACACAGACCTTTCTTAGCTTGCTTCACCTATACAACTAACAGCCAGCCTAACAAAGAAAATCAAAGAACAGTGGAAAAGCTCCATAAGTTTTCAGTTGACATCAGGAAAATACGCAGATTAAAAGGATGGGTCCTTTTGGAGGATGAAACCTACGTTGAAGAAATTGCAAATATTTTACAACAACTAGGTGCCAAGGAGACTGCGGTAGCCAGTATTTTGGAACGCTGCCCAGAAGCCATTGTCTGCAGTCCAGCCGCTGTGAACTCCCAGAGAGAACTCTGGCAGTCCATCTGCAAAAATGAGGAAGAGTTAGTCAAGTTAATAGAACAGTTCCCAGAGTCTTTCTTTACAGTTAAAGACCAGGAGAACCGGAAACTGAATGTTCAGTTCTTTCAAGAGTTGGGATTCAAAAATGTGGTCATTAGCAGATTTTTGACAACTGCACCTAGTATTTTTCATAATCCTGTTGAGAAGAATAAGCAAGTGATAAGGATTCTCCAAGAGAGTTACCTAAATTTAGGTAGTTCTGAGACCAACGTGAAAGTTTGGTTACTAAAGTTATTAAGCCAAAACCCATTTATTTTGTTAAATTCTTCTGCAGCTATAAAGGAAACACTGGAATTTCTCCAGGAGCAAGGTTTCACAGACTCTGAAATTCTCCAACTTCTGTCCAAACTGAAAGGGTTTCTTTTTCAACTTGGCCTCAGAAGTATACAGAACAGTATTTCCTTCTCTAAAAATGCTTTTAAATGCACAGATCATGACCTGAAGCAGTTAGTTTTGAAATGTCCTGCCCTTTTATATTATTCCGTTCCCATTTTGGAAGAGAGAATTCAGGGATTATTGAAAGAAGGAATTTCCATAGCGCAGATAAGAGAGACGCCCATGGTTCTGGAATTAACACCGCAGATAGTGCAGTACAGGATAAGGAAACTGAATTCCTTAGGCTACAGAGTAAAGGATGGACATCTAGCAAGTCTAAGTGGAACGAAAAAAGAGTTTGAGGCTAACTTTGGTAAAATCCAGGCCAAAAAAGGAAGGCCATTATTTAACCCTGTGGCACCGTTACATGTTGATGAGTAACTCACTGGCTAATACTGCTTCCCTCTGGCACTGCAGCGTGCAACTGAGGAGCAAAGACACAGGATTCAGGCTGTTTGTAGGCACCAGTCATTTTACCTGTAAGTAAATATCCCCCAACTCATATGCTATATTATAAAATATAAATTACATTTGTTTTAAATAAAAGTTGCTAATTTTGATCTTAGGCTATCTTTTTTTTTTTAAATCTTGTACTAGTCAATGGCACATTAGTGTGATATAAGTGAATCATTTGTAAGAAACTGACAGGTGTCATTTTTATTTATTTTTTAAAATATATTTTATTGATTTTGTACAGAGAGGGATAGAGTTAGAAATATCGATGAGAAAGACACGGATCAGCTGCCTCCTGCACGCCCCCTACTGGGGATGTGCCCGCATCCCAGGTACATGCCCTTGACCGGAATCGAACCTGGGACCCTTGAGTCCGCAGGCCAACACTCTATCCACTGAGCCAAACCAGTTAGGGCTGACAAGTGTCATTTTTAAAAAATTTATTTTTATTGATTTCAGAGAAAGGGAGAGGAAGAGATAGAAACATCAATGATGAGAGAGAATCATTGATCAGCTGCCTCCTGCACACCCCCTACCGGGAATTGAGCCTGCAACCTGGGCATATATGTATGCCTGTCTGGGAGTCAAACCATGACATCGTGGTTCATTGGTTGACGCTCAACCACCAAGCCACACTGGCCAGGGAAACAAGTGTCTTTTTTTATTTATCTAGCACATTTCAGCTGGATGGAGACCCAGCCTTCTTCCTCACCACCAGCTCTGAAATATCACTACTGCGGTCCGAGTTCTGTAGCTTAGTGTTAAAGTGAAACATCAGCAGATTTCTAATACATTTTTTTTTTTTTTAGAGAAAGCTGATTTTATCTCCTGGTTGGAATGAGTATCTTTCAGAACCAAGTATTACTCATTCAGAAAGAACAATGAGAGCTTATTTGTATGGTCAGCTTGTTTAAAATTGATCATTTTTCTCTCTCATGAAGTGCTTTTAAGTGCATTCATTACTTTCCTCATTTACAGATGAGGAAACTGAAGCTTAGAGAGGCCGCTCAGCTGCCAAGTGGCAGCCCAGATTTACTATGATCTGACTTCTTTTCAAACCTTGTGAATAGAAAAAGGATTGCTTATGAGTTGGCATGAAAAAAGTCACCCCTCCCTGACCTGCCAAAAGAGTGAGTACCAACAAATTTAGGGATTTTTATGAAAACTCTGTAAAATGCCTTCAATTTGAAATGATCTAATTCATGTACATTTGAAGTACATGGAGCATTTTTAAGAACTTCCTGAAAATCCAGGCCTGCTTATAAAAGGGAAAGTGTGTGATGGTTGGTACTTAAGTAGCATTTCACATTTCTATTTCTAAATCTTGCCAAGACAAACATTACCCAGATAAAGACTGGCCCACTTTCAGCTGTGGAGTTTGAACTTTATGACAACCAAGCAATTGATTCTGATAGTCAAACCTCTGTGCACTATGTGTGCATGGCCTTTTCTTAAGGAAAATATTATGAAAAATGCAGGCCATGTCTTCAGCAAATGCAAGTAGCCCTCACTATCCAATTCTGTTAAGTTCCTTAGGAGAGAGAAGAAATCTACGCAGCACCGAGTACCAGGCACAGTGTGCTTTGCAACACTAGGAGTTCGGTACCTACATTGTTTACTGGCCTACAGATGAGAAGACTCAGGCACAACAGAGGGTTAGTTACTCACCCAAAGTCACATGGGGATGTTTGTTCAAGAAAAGGAATGGCAGTACAGTGGGGGCAGGGTTGAGGGGCAAGGAGAGTGGTGTAGGATGAGGATTACACGTCCATCTAAAGAGCAGAATCTCATTCTGAGTACCATGGGAAACCCTTGGAGAAACTAGATGCTTTTAGTGGTGCTTTGTCAATTGTCTCAGTTTGAAATACATTGTATATTATGTGATCACCTTTTAGATGTTAATTTTTGAGATGTCTACTAGATATCTGAGCAGAGATGTCAAAGAGGCAAATGCTAAAGTCCAGAATTGTGAGAAGTTAGGAACGTAGCTAGATATCCGGGGGTCATCGGCATATCTATGAAATGTTAAAGCTATGGCTCTCAGTGAGCTGATCCAGAAACAAAGTGCAGATTTGCAGCAGTGGCTGTCCAATCCTGGAAAGGGTTCACCAGTGGAAATCTGCCAAGAAAAGAGGGCATGGTCAATAAGATTGAATGCCATGGAGACGCCAACTAAGATACAGACAGGTGACTAATGGATTTGGCAAACAGGAAATCATTTGTTGGCCGTATTAGGAGTGATTCTGGTGGACTGAGAAAGGTAAGAAAGCAACTGGAGTAGGTTGAAAGGCTAGATGAAGAGGAAGAAACTGCAGTTTTTTTTCAAGAAATTTTTCTTTAAAGAAAGCAAATACTAAGACTTGTTTACTAGTTCATGCTGATGGGTATGACCCAAGAGAGATGGAGATGGAAAAATGTAGGTTTCATGTCCTCGAGGAAGTGAAGGTGGGCAGACTTTGGATAAGCACACAGATACTAGTCCTGGTCTGAGTGTGGCATCAGGTGTAGGCAAGTTGATGGAGTGGGTGGTAGGAGAGGCAGGGGAGTTGCCGTCAGAGAAGGACAATAGGATGGGAGATGGGAGTATATATAGCAAGAAGGTTAGAAGGAGGAGGTATGAAAGTCATCTGGAGGAGTAGGAAAGTGAACGCACAAGAGGGTATATAAGAAAGTTTGTCAGAATTGAGTGACCCTGTTTGCTTTGTGGCCATTAATTTAGTCATCACAGCAGTGAAATTTAGGGGCACAGGCCTGCAAGTATGACCACCCCACGTTTGGGCTGCCAGTTGCAAGTGTCCCCCCCACGTCCCGTGTGGTTCAGTGTTTAGGTTCAGGGTTCAGGCTCTGGAGGAGGCTGCACCCAAAAAAAAGAGACTAGAAAATATTAATTTGGAAATATTGGGGCCAGGCGGGAGCCCAACTCAAGGGGAAGGACTCCACCCTGCTCTGGCCTTGCTATCCCTTTTATTAAGACTATGGGATACACCCATAGCCTTTAGGCAGGCAATTCCAATAATAGCCAATCAGCAAGGATTTACATAAAACTAAAAGGTGGAAGTTGCTTAGCTCCCTTTGTCTCAACTAGACAGTGGGTGGTTGGCTCTGACCTTTCAGAGCTTCAAAGTTGACCAGCCTTCCCGGGTTCCTTGTCCACACCTCTCTGCTAGTGAAGGCAATGGGCAGCTTCCAACACAGGCCCATATAGAGAACTTGAGACACATACAGTTTTAAAAATACATTTGTAACTTACTCTAACTTGAAAAGATTAAGTTAAAATCCACATCAGCCTTGGTCTGAAAGGTCCTGGGTTTGATTCTGGTCAAGGGCACATGCTTGGGTTGCGGGCTCGATCCCCAGTAGGGGCCGTGCAGGAGGCAGCAGGTCAAGGATTCTCTCTCATCATTGATGTTTCTCTCTCTCTCTCCCCCTCTCCCTTCCTCTCTGAAATCAATAAAAATAGATTTCTTAAAATCAACAACAGAGCAGGGGGAGATACTCTTACATAAAACACTAGAGTCAAATTTTTATTTCCTGTGTGAAAAAAGACTCTAGTAACAAAATTATTTCCTTTAAGTCATTTAGTGGAATATAATTACACTAAACTCATTTCTGTGGCAAAATGTAATTAGCTGCCACAGTAAATATAGTCACCAGGAAGTTCAAGCTAGACAGCCTGGTAAATCTAGCACAGGCAACAGTGAATGCCAACAGCAGAATTAAGGACTTGTTACTGATGGCCCCATTTCCGTTTCTGGACCTAAGCTGGAGAAGTGACTTCCACTAATTCAGAAATTATATAGGAAATTCAACTGACATTGAAAGACTGTTCCATATTTGTACGAAGAGAATATATACCCTCGAAGTGATTAAATCACATAATGTGTGGACGCACCTGGTGGGTAAGTAGATGCCCAATATATATCCATTTTCTACCTTACTCCAACTGGTTCCCATCCCTTAGAGTCACTTCTGTTCAGTGAGATGTCTAAGTTGGTTCCACAGCTAGGTAGGGCAGAGTGAAGTGCTCACTACTTTGTAACTTCATCAGTTCCCAAATGTCAGCGTGCACAGGAATCACCAGCAGAGGTTAAACTGCAGTCATATAGGCCCCACCCCCGAGATTCAGCAAGTTGGGGTAAAACCCAGAAATCTACATTTTTAATCTTTATTAGAGTTGTTTAAAATATATTTGCATTTCATTTATTGTATTGGCATCAAAATATATTCAGAGATGTTTATCTTGTTTCTTCATTAACGTCAAAAATTTTTAAACTTTCTAAACTGCTATGTAACTAAAAATTTTAAGACTACCCTGTTTTAAAATTTCCTTTATTTCCTTAGATCTTTATGAAACATTTCATATTTTGTAGATCATAGTGTTTTATTAACAGATTCATGTATTCTTTTTTCATTCCTTTAATACAAAAAAATTCAGTCATCAGTTATTTTCATCTAAGTGCAGGACTCATAATATCAACATTATTAGATCAGTCATTCAGTGGGTCACACACGGTTACCCTCATTGTGCAAATACCCACTCAAAAGAAAAGCTGAATAACAGATACCTCCAGGTATGTACAACTACCTTCGTTTCTTAAAGTGAATTAGTACTGTTTACAGGTCAAATGCTAATCGACAAAAATAAACTAAGAAAGACTCAAGTGTACAGCTATACATATCAGATGGCAAGTTCATTTCAACAAGAACCTCCATGACTAACTTCATTTGTACAGTTCTCTGCTATCATTGCAAAAGCCTCTCCTGAACAAAGTTACAGTTTAGAATTTAAAACAAACTCGATAAGATAAAATGTACCAGGTGGCTTTTCTGTAGCAGAAATTAATTACAACCATTTTATTTTCCTCAAGCAATTTTAAAGATAAGCAAAGTTAAAAATAAATATGCAAGCATACAGTGAACTAAAGTATATTTAGAAATGCAGGTATAAAGCACAGCAGAACCTATGACTAGAGAACATAAATTAGAAATATGACCTATTAACGAAGTAATAATTTCAAATAGCAGGGAACAAGTTCTCCACTGCCATTATTTTAGGTTATTATTTGTGTTCATCTATTAATTTTGGATTTAAAAAAACCACCTTTGCTAATTATGACATCTGACCAGATATACCAACAAGTAAGTATACCTTAAATAACACGGCATGAAATAAAAGGCCATTTAATTTCTGATGAATTGAACTCCTTAACAACTTTTCCGTTTTATATACTGTAGAAAAGTTCAAGAACCTTTGTAGATTTGCTTAAAATCCCTGCTGGTATTTATGAAAGTTTTGAAAAGTAATGTTCTTATCCAGTTCGTAATCCACATTATTAATGTAAAAATTCTTTGTTGTTTATAAACAGTTCAGCCTTGGGTGCGAAAGTGATCTGTTTTAAGTTCTCAGGGAAGCTATTTCTCTTATTTACTCCAGAGCATCATACCTTTCCTTCCCTCCCTTGCAAGGAAAAAAAAAAATCTGCAAAATGGAAGCAAATATCTGGACTTAAGTATAAACTAAGATTTTTTTTCAGGATTGGATTATAACCCTTAGTTAAGAGAAATGCCAAATATATATATGCGCCAGTTTTAAATTTTTTATGAAACAAGAAACAAAAAGATGAATTTCAGCTAAGTTATATTCTTTGAGAATGAGTGAGACATGATGGGATATGTTAAGACATGACACTTATCATCCGCAATCAAAAACTTCAGTTCCCTGCCTGAATTTGACTTCGAAAATGATACAAAGTCTACAGCTGCTTTAAAGGATGGTGAGATAACATTTTAAAAGCCTATAAACCATTGAAAGCACTTATATATTTTACATTCAAAACTAATCCATGGAGCCCATTTCATTCCATTTAAAAGGCAGCTCTCACATATTTGTGGCTCTTTTACCATGTTTTTAAAAAGACCTGCTTATAGTTTAAGCTATCCTAGATGTAAAATAAATGTGAAGTATTCTTTTTATATCTGGGATGTTCTAGGTAATTTTTAAAAACTGAAAATTATTTGTCCATCCTTAATCTGAAACTCTTCCAACAAAGCTGACTAGCAAAGACATGGTCCTTAGGCACTGTGAGGTGTACTGATGATGGAGCATGAACCCAGGTTGAAGCGTATTGTTTGGTCATAACTACAGACAGATAACAAAAAGTTAACCACTATCTAATCTGCTAAGAGTAAGAAATTCCTTTACCCCACAACTCCTGAGATTCTTAAAGAGGGAAAACTGATCTCATACAAACAACTTTTAAGAGAATCCATATATAATTCTAAGAACTGCACAATTAGTGTGTTAGAAAAGATGTTTTCTTTTGTAAGGCATCAATGATGAAATAAATATAATGTATATCTAACAAAAGATGGTTAACACTCAGGATCATAAAACCCTTTATCTTTTCTTTTAAATTTCTCTAAATCTTGCTACTTTTACCAGCTTAAATAAGAAAAGAATGCCTCTTGGCCTAATCAACTAGCATCATAAAAAAACTAAGACATCTGAAACTAGTAGGCACATCAAAATTACAGTTTATCAAGGTTCCCTTTTTAAGGGATAGATGTGTTACCTGGCACATTATACATATGGAATTGTAAAGATTATCCACTAAATTCAACTTTCACATTTTTAGTTAAACTAAAAGACTTACAGTAAATACTCAAATATATCTTCAGTTACAGCTGATAAGTGTAACATTTTACCAGATAAAAAGCTGGAATTTAAGTATGAGAAACCTTCATACACTGTGCTAGTATTGGTCTCTTCTTTTTAGACGAAAGCCAGTCATCAATACTTTCAACACAGCAGTTTAAGAAGATAAACGTCCAAAACAGTTGACTTAGTTGTAGTCCATAATTTAGCAATTCAATGCCACTGGCATCATAATGCTGTAGAGAGCAAATGTATCTCCATGTTTTAGTCAGATTTGTCTTTCTTCTTTCCTGTTAAGGGCACTTTGTTTACAACAGCAGACCCAACAGCTGTAACACCTCCAGCCACAGCAGACACGCCCCCTTTCACCAGCCCTATTCCCATGGAAGGTACAGTTGTAACAGCTGTTTTGGTCACCTCCAGACTCTTTCCACCAATCCAAGCCACGCCACCAATGGTGGCACCAACAGCTCCTTTTGTAACGCTGAAAATACCGCCAGTCACACGGGACAACATGCCTGGTTGCTGCTGTGGGTGATCTTTCATTGATCCTAATGAGAAAATAGAATGATATTGTCAGATATGTCTACAAAAAACATTACAAATCAAGTAACCTAAGACTTCCTAACAATCAGGAGATGTCCATGTTCAGCAATGTCTGAATTTTTAAAATCCAAATTTTTTATTTAAACTACTTGAATAATAAACATAGTTAATATAAATTTTTAAATAGCTGAATTAAAAGGCTTAAGATATAGATAAGCATTTAAATATACCACAGTCATGCCTTACCTATGGTTTCCCTTGGTTTGAAAATATTAAATGGCAAATTTCAGAAATAAACAATTCATAAGCTTTAAATTGTGTACCATTTTGAATAGCATGATGAAATCTTGACCCATCCCCCTCCATCCTGCCTAAGAGGTGAATAATAATCAATGTCCATCACAATAGTTTGAGAGAGGGAGACCACATTCGTGTAATTCTTTTACAGTATATGGTAATTGTTCTATTTTATTATTATTGTTAATCTCTTGCCTTGTCTGATTTATAAAGTGAGTTTTATCATAAGCATATATGTATAGGAAAAAAACATAGTATTCATAGGGTTTGGTACTATCCAAAGTTTCAGGGATCCACTGGGGGTCTTTGAATGTATCCCCTGTGCATAAGGGGGAACTACTGCATTAAGTACAAAATTATGATGGAAAGGATTACATAATTGGTCATTCTTTTGTAATCAAGGTCAAGGTCAGTAATACTAGGGAAGGAGCAAAATCCTGATTTCAGGATAAAACGGCTGCTTCACATTGAACGCCTCATATAGGATCAGACTGCGAGGCTAAATTTGGTGCACAGCATTTAATGAAGATAGTTTTTCTCAGTCAAATCCAACAAATATTGATGCTGTTGATCTAATTACAGTGTACTCTTAATTACCACCCTATAAATTATCTACTTTGCAGACTACTTTTGTTTAGCAGGCTGCCATGCACAGCCATTCCCGAGGCTTGTTCTTTTCCCTGGCGGGCATGCTCCTGGAGAGCCGTTCTCTCTTTCCTGGTGACTTTCTCACAAAGTCCTTACTGACTTTTTTACTGAGCCCTAACTTCTTTTCAGGGTTCTAGCCCTAAAAAATAAGACAAGGAAAACAGGTGAGGTGATAATTTTCTAGACTATTTCTCCAGCAAACTAAAGCTTAGTTACCTCCATCGTCTTTTAGGCTTAAGTATGAACTTTTCATTGTGTTGATTTTCCTAGTGATTTCATTTTTGTCTGCTAACATAAGTATAGGAAGAAAGTTTTGGACAATGGGTAACAGAACTGGGAACAAAATACAATACCTAGGGCTAGAAGTTTAGCCGTAGCCTCTTCCCAGAGACATCCTCATCCGTCTGCTACTGTAATCTATCTGGTCTGTAAGTCACTTAACATCCCTTATTCTCCAATTTCTTTCTCTTTCTTACCTAATATGACTGTCCTGTACAAACATGCAGTTGTCCAAAGAGATCACTATTCGAATTAAAGGTAATAATATTCTACACCAAAACCATAAATAGAAAATGCCCATCAAGACATTTACCTCTACAGTTAGTGTTTCCAAGAATTGCTCAAGTAAAGGTAAGAATAAAATGATTCATGGTATAACAATTTTAAAACTAAAGAGAATTTAAATTAAGCAGACCCTAAGACCATGTATAATATAGGAAGAGAGAGCTACCAATTATTAATAATGAGATGAAATGACAGGAGTTTAACAACAAATCACAAGTACCTCTTTTTTTTTTGTATGTACAGTATCAACACCAACACAGTCCAACTTTCCTCAGCATCCCACCCACTCTTGTTTACAAATTAAAGGATATTCTTACTTGTGAAATTGTCTTAAAATAAGAGTAACAGAAAAATAAATTTTACATGTACTCATTCACAAATATCAGTGTTTTCTTTTGGAGGCTAAAAAGGTTTATCATAGATTATTTTTGGAATGTATTTACTGACAAGGCAGTTATTTTTTAAATTTAATAAAAACAATCAGAACTTGGATTCAATAGGATATTTGTTCTAGTCTTAGTGTTACTTACCTTCTGGTGGTTCATCATTAAGGTATGATGGGATTTCTTGTTGATTTTTATCTGCCTGATTCATGATCTAAAAAAAACACACATTTTATTTTAACCTCAACATGGGAGACTGGCACTTATCACATGCTCAATTAAGACTTAACCAGCTTTATTCGGATAAACAACATTTTAAAACACCCATCACGATACTGCTCTTCCTTGTTTCTCTCTTGTGGTATTTAAGACATACTTTTAGTTAAACTAGTGGACAATATAAATCTTATCTCAAACTAGAGGCCTGGTGCATGAAATTCTTGCAGGGGGAGGGGGAGAGTGTCCCTCAGCTCAGCCTGCACCCTCTCCAATCTGGGATCCCTCTCACAATCCAGGACTGCTGGCTCCCAACTGCTCACCTGCCTGCCTGCCTGCCTGCCTGCCTGCCTGATTGCCCTTAATCACTTCTGCCTGCCAGCCTGATCGACGCCTAACTGCTTCCCTGCCAGCCTGATCAACGCCAACTGCCCTCCCCTGCAGGCCTGGGTCCCCCGCAACTGCCCTCCCCTGCAGGCCTGACTGCCCCCAACTGCCCTCCCTTGCAGGCCTGGTCCCTCCCAACTGCCCTCCCTTGCAGGCCTGGTCCCTCCCAACTGCCCTCCGCTGCAGGCCTGGGTCCCCCACAACTGCCCTCCCTTGCTATCCATCTTATGGTGGCCATCTTGTATCCACCTGGGGTGGCCATCTTTGACACGTGGTGGTGGCCATTTTGTGTGTTGGAGTGATGGTCAATTTGCTATTACCTCTTTATTGTATAGTATACCAACCAAAGAATGGCAAGCATTGTATAGTACACGTTTCCCTGTTTTATTGCTGCTCCAACTTAAACTGAAGATGACTAACTGAAGAAAGTTGGAAAGTGGGGGTTAGCAGACCAAAATTTTAAGTGTTTCCTCTTACAGAATATTGGCTAACTCAACTGTAATTTATTTCCAGAGTTAGAGAAAAACCTATGACTAAAATACTTTCTATCTGAAAATTTTCTAAAAAAAATGACATCCTGCTATAGAGATGACACCACCAGTCTGAATCACTAAGAAGGATTTTGATTACTTTTTTATTGTTGTTTTTAGAGCTCTAATAAGTAGATAGCAAAAGAGACCAAAATCTATGGGGAAAAAAATGTACCATGATTAGCTCTAAGTATAAGTAGTAAAAGAACCTAATAAAATAAAGCTATGCTAGGATGAAGAAAACATAAACTTTCTTTTCCCAATTTCCTATACGAATTTTTAAAAGTCTTTATTGTTAAAAGTATTACATATGTCCCCCCCTTTTCCCTATTGACATCTTCTAGCCCGCCCCCCACCCCAGGCCTTCACCACCCTATTGTGTGTGACCATGGGTTATGCATATATGCAAACAAGTTCTTTGGTTGATCTCCTTTACTATTTTAAAATATTTGCTTTTATAGTCACTTGACTAAGTAAAAATTAAAACAAGTCAAGACTGGTCTAAAATTTTCTTGCTTGGCCAGAACGTGGGGTTGTGGTCCCAGCAGTCCACTAAGTATTCTGGACTACCTAGGCCCTAACAAGGCCAGGTGGTGGTTAACTTTTAACTCTTGAGTGAGATGGGGAGCCAATTAAAGGTACTGAACAGAGAGGAGTGATATGTTCTGATTTATACTTTTAAAAACAACAATTCTGGCTATTGTGGGAGAACATGCAACAGGAGAGCAAGAACAAGCAGAAAGACCTCTTAGGAGACTTAGAATAATGTATTCAAGGTTCATACATATTGCAGAACAGTGGTTTAAGTGGTCAAAGGAAAGTCAGGGAAGTTTCCCTTTCCTTAATGATTCCTAATGATTTTAAAGTACTGGATGATCGGATAAAAACTCATCCATATTTCCTTCTGTAGCTCAATGATTACGGCAAAAGTTGGTAAATGAGGGTAAGAGAGGTAGTAGTTGTGAGAAGTGGGATTTTTCAAAGGTAATTTTCACTTTATGTAATTCAACTTGCAATGCCTTTAAAACCTAAATCCTGTGTAAGTTGGGACTTCACTGTATCCCAGAGTCCTGCAGCCTGCCAGCATGCTTAAATATCTTTCAGTTGCTGTAGTGACTTGGGCTACTTACCAAGAACACCTATATTATGCTGGTCTGGTTTGTGAATTTAACAGATCATCCCATACACACTTGAGATTTACAGTGATAGTAAAGGGGAGAACCAAGATGGCGGCATAGGTAAACAGCTATACTTGCTGCCTCTCAAAACCACATCAAAATTACAACTAAAAGGCAGAACAACTACCACCCAGAACGCGGGAAAGCTGGCTGAGTGGAAGTTCCACAACTAGAGAGGTGAAGAAAGCGCATTGAGACTGACTGGCAAAGTTCATTCTGTATTGGAGAGCGTATGGGGCATTGGTACACTGCTGGTGGGAGAATCTTCCTAAAGAAGCACTCAAAAGAGTGAGTTGCCTCCGGCCATGCAGCATGCCAGCCACAGCCAGAAGAGCATTCATGGTCCTCTGACACCAAATCAGAGCTGCTGCTAGGATGAATAAGGTCTGCAAAGATAACTCCCTACTGAGCAAGGCCAAGGGCATAACCTCCAGGGAGGCTGGCTTGGAGCCATCAATGAGAGGGAGCTCAAAAACAGCTCTTGGGAATATTTTTAAAGAAATATAAAATAAAAACTAAAAGTAGGCCTGAGACCTTCACAGTATTATTTTTAAAAAGCAAAACAATAAAATATCTTACTATTTAAAATTAATAATAATAAAGAAAATAAAGTGATAGTAAAGACGTAATCTCTGACAAAGAACAAAAACAAAAGAATATCAGGTGATGCATTCCTGGGAGAAGTTCTTGACTGACCTGCCTCAATTTTAAAACTCCCTTAAATCAGAATGTTAAATTTGTTTCCATTCATATTTATATTCCTTTAATTTATCATCATGTAATTTATCATCATAGGTATTACACAGCATAGTGCTTACAGTTCTGGGATCAGAGAGCCTGAGTCTCAAATCTCAACTTGACCAAAAACCGTATGGCTAAGGACAAATAACTTCATGGATCCATGCTGTTCAGGAAATACAAAATAGAAATTAAAGATATTCTAGCCCTAACTCTAAGGTGAGAATACTATTTTAACAAAATGAAGACAAAACATTCAGAAATTCCTGGCAGAGTGTATGTGTCCTTTCCTAAGGAATAACCATTTGAGAGCTACTTTCTTTCCCACTAAACTGTTGATTCCTAAGAGAGAAATTTTGTCTAGCTTGTTCATCACTGTAATCCCAGTATCTGTATACTATACACATACAAATCCAGATCACTAATCAATAGAAGCTATCATACCCTGTACAGAAATAGGGGGAAATTATATACACATTTTACATCTTACATATTTTAGTGTTAAAAAAGAGTTGTGATAGTAATTGCATACATTTCAAAACTGCCTTCTGTATATATCCCACAAATCCCTAAGAGTCTTTACCTTTTCCTCCTAATACAGAATACCTTTAAAAAATACTTTTAATTTTTCCAAATCTATCTTGTAATAAAAAAGACCATTTTTTATACTGTGCTTTATGAAAGCATAAAAGATATGTGCAAATTCATCTAAATAATATGAATTACCTTTACCTTCCTGTGGGTAGGCGATAAGAAGCTAGGAAGCAGAATGACATTGTCAGACCTGTGCTTTAAGAAGTTAACTAAAGCAAGAACATTTAGGACAAAAAGATTAAATATAGTAAGTGGCTAATTTAGTAGTTCAGGGAGATGGAATAACAGCCTGAACTCTGCTAGTTTTTCTTGTCTAAATAAATGTTAGGGCCAAAAACTTAGGATCTGTCACCTTTGATTTCCTCTTTTTTAACATTCCCACCTAATCACTGGTACATTGCTGCCTAAATAAATCCAGCATAGGACTTCTCATCACCTCTACTGCTACCACATCAGTTAAGCCATCATAATCTCTTACCTGGACTACAAAATCTCTTACCCGGTCTCTGAGCTTCCACCCTTGGACAGCTAGACCTTTCTGTCTAGCCATGTCATACTTGGCTTAAAACCCTCCTGCTGCTGCCTGTTTTCCTTAGAATGAAGTCCAGAGTCCATCCCTTCACATCTGAGGCCCACATCTAACACGCTGATGTCAGTTCCTACCATTCTGCCTCTTGCTCCGTCAGGTCGCAACATGGGAGCTTCCTTACTCACCTTCTTAAAGGCTCTTCCCCTACATGTATACCTGGCTTCTTCCTTATTTCCTTCAGGTCTTTGTGTAAATGTCCCCTTATCAAAGGTCTTCCCTGACCACCTTATAATAATGGATAAGCACTCTCCTACCTCCTCTCCCTCTCATTATCACCTAACCCTGTTATATATTCCTCACTGTGCTTATTGTCACTTATATGTATATGTTCACTTTGTGTCTCTCCCAATTAGAATGTAAGGTCCATGAGAACAAGACTTGGTTTTGTTCCCAGTTCCATCGCCAGGGCCATAATCAATGCCTGATACATGGACACTCAAGTACTTGAACTTTTTGGTATGAAGTAGAACATAACTTGAGTATTAATGAGAGATAAAAGGAAAATAAGCAACTAGACAGAGATGATGGTGAAGACAAGCAACAGGAGAGGAGAAACTATTTATTTCTGAGAGAAGATGGACTTTTAAAATTTTATTGTACTGTGGTAAGAACACAAGATCTACCCTCTAATAAATAAGTGTACAATACATTATTGTTGACTACAGGCATGATGAAAGGACTTGTGCTTTTTTTAAATATATTTTATTGATTTTTTTACAGAGAGGAAGGGAGAGAGTTAGAAACATCGATGAGAGAGAAACATCGATCAGCTGCCTCCTGCACACCCCCAACTGGGGATGTGCCTGCAACCAAGGTACATGCCCTTGACCGGAATCAAACCTGGGACCTTGAGTCCGCAGGCCGACGCTCTATCCACTGAGCCAACCCGGTTAGGGTGAAAGAACTTGTTTGTGAACAGCTGTATTTGAAGATGCCTTCAGGGCATCCACAGAGATTTAGCAGGCAATAGGATTTAAGGGGCTTGAAACTCTGCATGAGTCTGACTTGAGATCCTGAGAGTGGTTTGAAGTGATAGCTGAAGCTGTTGGAGGTGGGTGATATGATCAAGGAAAAGAGAGAAGTAAACTGATAACTGGACTGCTCATATTTAAGAGGTGAAAAAAAAGCCAACAAAACAAAAAATATACCAGGAAATGAATAGTCAAATGAGTACACCCTCATGGAAGGCAAGAGATGAATTTATAAGCTTTCTAAAAACACACACAATGCAGACATTAAAATAATTTATGAAGATCAAATACTATGGGGAAATGCTAATGTTGCATTTAGAAAATATAAAAGGCATATATCATTGATCCAGCTTTTAAAAAAAGGCACATAAAGAGACTGGAAGAAAGTATACTAGAGTGTTGACAGGCTGCTGGTATGGGGATGGGGGGGGGAGGGGGAAGGGGAGATTATACACACATACACTCACAAAGTATTTCTATATATAGAGATGCATATATTTTAATTTTCTACTGATATTGCTTTTGAAATGAAAGAGAAATACATATTTTTAAATCTTAGAAATCAGTGATATACATAAAGGACATTTTAAAAGATTATACAGTTCACCTACTTAGTTATTCTAGGTTTTCATCCTCAAATCAAGTTGGTCATCTGAAAAACAATGTACTTGAATCACAAAAGCTGACCGGAGGAAGATGACATCGCTGTGTTTTATTACTGGTTATGTCCTTGGGAAGGGAACCGTGACAAACAACCTTATGCAGGCTATTACTACAGTAACTGTACCACACTGTTAAGGAATTACCCACTAACTACATTACTTTAGAGCTATTCAGAAACCTTTAGAGGTACTCAGAAAACTTTTTTTCCCCAAAAAATACTTAGCATGTTTTCTTCTTTTTGAGACCTGGCTTCCAGGACTCTCAGTTAAAATTCCTGCTCAACTAGCTAAGTTCCTGTGGCCTGGATAGTGTGTCCCATTTCCCTCATCCCAACTCCACACCACCTTGAGGCTTCACTCTTACTGCTATTTCTCTGGTCTGCAATTTAAATATCTTATATTGTTACCATTTTGTTAGTACATGTTTTTGCTGTAAACAGACACAACGTATTTATGGAATTAGTGGGATAAAAATACCTTTTGAATCCATATTAATTTTAAGCATCACAAAAATGCATAACAATATATGGTCCAACTTTTTGGTTAAAAAAAACACAAAACATTTTAAGCTAGAATCATGCTTTTCAAATGTACATCTTTAAGATTAGGCAAAGGTATGCCAGGGGCTTCAAGAACCACAAGAGAGACGTGCTACTTGCATTTTAGTACAGTACCCGGTAATTTAAAATACTATTTAATTTTTAAATATACAATCAAAAAGGGAAAAGCACTTAAGAATTTTTAAATATTACTAGACTTTCAAGAAATTTCATTCTAGCCTGGAACTTACTCAGGTTATACTCAGATTTACCAGCTTTCTTCCCAGCCCAACCACATCCCCACCTCCCCCATGACTTTGCTCTTACGTTTGGAGTATTTGGGTGGAAAAGCTTGAAATACAGGAATCTAGGTGCTATTATACAGAAACACCATAGTTACACTGAACAGTGTTAGTTAAAGTTACCAACAGGGTTATCAGTAAACAATACATAGAAAAGCTGGCGTCCTGCCAGGCCAGAAGCCTGGCTCCTCAGACCAGAGAACCTTGTTATTGGAGGGCTCTGAAAGTCCTAAGAGGCTGTAGACACGTACGTGCGTGCGTGCATGCGTGCGTGTGTGTGTGTTTGAGTTTTTTGTACATCATTGGTATTAACAGCAAGTATGCAGTATTAAAATTCTTCTAGAACAATTAGGGTAATAAAAATTGTGTAAATGCCATATGTAGAATATTTTTCTAAATTCTCAATTTGGTCAGATTACCTTAAAAAGGTATTTTTTTGCTAAAATCCTTAACTATCTATGCCATCTGTACTTTTTACTCACATATACCATTGCAAACTTCACACGTTTGTCAAACTTTTGGTGATATCACCTCTTTATGGATAGTATCACTTTCTCACTAAGGATAAATACTTTTTACATTATCATCCTGTTCATTATCATTATTACAAGGGGGCTGTTTCTCTTAAATTGGGAATTATGAAGACAAACACACCCCTAAACTCTTAAAATTATGAAAAGTAAGTAATCTGCTAGTAAAATTTATAAGTATATAACACATGGAGACAAGTAACAACTGACTGTAAAAATGTCAAAATGGCCATTTTTAAATGTTACCCATATACAGAATTATTAAATTCTGTGTAAACTATCTGCCCTATATTCACTGAGTCATTACCTCGCCCACCATACATTTGAGTCCCTACTATGTGCCAGGCATCTATTAGGCACTGAAGATTTCAGTGTGATTAAGGACGTAGAACTACTCTCAACCAGAGTTTACAATCCAGTTTGGATACACTTTCCCTGCACTTATCAATTTAGTTTCATTCAAAACCAAACAAAAAAAAAATCTGCTCTCTAGGGATTTATAATGCAAACAAGTTTCTATTTTTAAGAATGTACTTTTCTAAGGAAGGCAAAAACAGAAAAACAGCCTTTAGGGCAGAACAAATAATTTATGGACATTTTACTATTTGGTGTGGACAAACCATACCAACTTAAAACTGGTTATAAGTTTGTGCTTTTTTAACAAACTGAAATGTGAAGTACTTGTCCAGTACAATATCATTGTTATTGCAGCTGGCAAATATATTGAGCAAGGATTAATAACACTTTTTCCTAGAGGATCGTTTCTTCCAATAATAGAAATAAGTAAACAAATGCCTCTTAGGAAGCTTTCTTTTTAAAAGGAAAACAGATGAATCAATGTTGTTTGTGGATATCTGTAACACTTTACATATATGTAAAGTTTGCATTAATAATGAAAATAAAGTCTGAAAAGAGTGCATAAATTTGCCTGTGGTTAAACCCCGCTATGTGTACCAAAGGAAGCTAAACAGCACTAACAAGCTGCATAAAGCTTTCTACAAAATCCAGCGTAGAGCAGTTTACCTTCAATGCCGCTTCAAAAACCTGTTATTAAACAGTAAGTACTAATTTCCCTATAAAAAAAGACTATAAATGAATTAGTTAAATTCTTCTACATATTCTATTATATAGGAACTTTGCCACATCCTCACTCCCATGTGAGGGTGAGTTCTTTGCCAAATAACTACAAAGAGTTTCAAATATACATTTATACAGAGCTTTAACACACATAAACGGACAAGCAGTGTATAGTAAAGCACCAGCTTACTATTTTTAGGCGTCTCTAGTTAACCAAGTATCCTGAACAGGCTGCTGTTAAGATGGGCCTTCCCTATTAAATCAACAGCAAAGAGACTATAAGAAATGCACTGAATCTGGCAGGAAAGAAAAAAATAATCTGCCAGTAAAACTTGTGATTACCTAGTGACAACAACTGACAGTATCAAAATGGCTATTTTTAACTGTTGCCCTTAAATGAAACATTAAGCAGCAATACAGTACACTATCAAACCAGATAACCAGTACATCAACCATCCTCACAGTATTATTTTTAAAGTTATTACCTCATTAGCTCAACAGGTATTTGTGTGCCTACTATGTGTCAGACACTGTATTAGGTACGTGGTTTCAGCCTGAACAAGCATATAAAGGCCCTCCTCGGAAGGTGTTTATATATATAATCCAGTGAGCTATCTTCAGGAAGTAGCAAAACAGCCAATACTCAATGACTGAAACAAAGAAAGGTAAAGATTTCCCTGTAGTTAAAAAAAAATAATAATCTAACACACACACACAAGAACTATTTCAAGCTTTTCTAACGATGTGCCTACACGTAGACAATTTTTTACTGACCGTGGTTTCTGGTACATTTATTATAACAATGACTGAAGAAATGAAAGTGTAAAAAAAATCAAAACAGGATGCATATGGATTTATTAAAGGTTACTCCCCTCCTAAAAACAAAACAGGCATGGACACACAGTCATGTACAGGTTGATGTATTAATATTCCTGAGCACCCGCACCGGTTGAAGTTTTAAAGGCTAAACAACAGCATATAGCAAATAATCACAGGTAGTAAACATTTTCATTTGAAATTAGCACGGTGTTCACAAGGGCGTAATAGATCAAGTAATTTTCCTTTTTCTAGGTGTTTGTGAACCTTCCCCAGCGGCCCCGTCTCCCTACACTGGTCCCTTTAGGTACTAGCAAGTCTTTTTTTTTTTTTTTTTCCCCTTTAGCAGAGGGAGTGACGTGGCAGGAGAGGCAGAAAATGACCCTGGAGGAGCCGTGGCTAGAGCTGAGCGCAGCACCTCCCTCAGCTCCACGTTGTACACCCAGCACCCCCCACTCCCACAGGATTCCAGGATTTCTGTCTTCCCACAGCAAAGAGGCGATCTGTTCAGGAGACGGGATCTGATTGGAAGTGGGAGCTTGGGAACCAGTCTTGCGTGTGCTTAGCAGGCACGGTGTTAATTTAGACTCGGGAGACTAATGCGCCAGCGGTCCCCAGTCACCCTCGGGCGCCGCCAGCGCCTCTCCCATCCCACACTTGCAGGTTTGGGTTAGGCGCGGGGGTAAGAGCTTTCCTGCCTGGGCAGAGCACTGGGAATGTCCACTAGGGACCCAGGTTTGTGTGCCGGAACCCGAGAGTGCTTTATCAACAGGTCAGGAGTCAGTGGGGCGGGGAGCCCGGCACAGCCGCTCGGCTGCATCCCTCTCCTCTCCCAGGCTGATGACTCCCCCATTCTCCCAGCATGACACCCAAGGAGCTAAGAAGTCAGGCGGAGACTTGCAAGGTGAGATCCCAATCTCAAACCACGGCGGAGGACTCAGGGACAGGTGAAGAGGGTGACTCCGCCAGCGAACCTCCGTCGGCCCCCCAACATCGCCCAGCCCCTCCCCCTTTCCTGCTCGGTGCTCCCAAAGGCCCCACTCGCGGCAGCCAGGCCCGGAGATGGGGGCGGTGAGGTCCAGAGCTAACGGAAGAAGGCGACCGACCGAGAGGGGGCCAGAAGCCGGGACGGTGCCCCCCGCCCTGCCAGTCCGACTTACCGCCGGGGTCGGGGCCACCGCCTGGGCCGGGGCCGGCGGAGGGAGCGGGCAGAACCAAGAAGAGCTGAGGCGGCTAGAGCGGCAGGCACAGCCTCGGGCGGTTACGGGTTCCGGAGGCGGCTCCTCAAGCTGTGGAGCCAAAGACACCGTTGACGGCGGCGCTGGCTTCTGGCTGCGGACGTGGCGCCCGCCGCGACCCGCCCCCTCTGCCGCCTCTACAGCTCCCGCCTCCTCCCGCGACTCGGACTCCAACGCGCACGCGCACGCGCACCCCGGGCCTCTCCGGCGCCCACCCGTTCCTCGCACTGCCCAGCCCTCCCAGCAGCCCCCAGCCACCGCCTCCCGCCTTGCGCACGCGCGACGCCCTCACCCCCAGCCCAGCTCCCGCCCCTTCGCCCCCTCGGAGCCTCCGCGGGAAACCCTGGCCAGTCTGCGCGCGCGCCTCCTCCAGGGGTCTCCCCGCCCTTTTCCTCCTCCGGCCAATCAGATGGGGCGAGGGGCGCCGAGCCCTGGGAATACGGCGGCGGCTGCCAGAAGGGTCCCAAGCTCCAGCCCCGGCGGCTACCTGGAGCCGTCGTTCCGTTACCATAACGGTCGCCCGGAATTCAGAACCTTCGCCCCGGGAAGGTGGGACGCTCGCCAATTTCCTCGGCTCTTTGCCCTGGGGTCTCAGCCTTCTTCCCTACCTGCTTCCCCTCGGGGCAGTGACCGGCTGGGCCTTCTCGCAGCCCTTGACTTTGGGAACCAGTCTTTCTTAAAATCCAAAGTAAATTCTGTTTCTCGCACGCCTTTACTGTGCAGGTGACAGCGGTGACGGAAGAGCGTGCCCATCAGTTATTACTGAACATCTTCCCTGCCCTTAAATTGAGCTTCTTGAGAGTAACACCCCTCCAGGTCACCACCGGCGCCCAGCGCAGTAATGACTGCAGTGCCCGGGCCCCGCCACGCGCCCCACATCGGAAAACAGAAGGGAACTGGACCTTAGAAAACCTGGCCTCAGGCCGCTCCCTCGCTCCCACAGCCTAGCGTGGTGCCTCCAGGTCTCCCGCCCCGGCTGAGGCCCGCTCGCCGCCCGGGAAGGTGCTGAGAGGAGCTGTCCGGGTAAGGGCGCCGCCGGGCCGCAGCTCCCGTGTGCGAAGCCTCGCTCCGCTCCCACGTGGGGTTTTAGCCGCTCCACAGGTCCTTGCGAGGCCTTAACGAGATACGCTGTGCAGAGGCTGCTGAACTAGATAAACGATATCTATTAACTTTGCTTCTTTCCACACTTACAAAATGAAGGTGACGATAAGTCAATTATAGGTGTTTTTTTTTAAAAAAAAAAAAGAAGCAAGAGGTGATGGGTTTGAAAGGGCTTTATAAACGGAATTCCTAGACTAGTTTAAGATCTTGCTTCACAATCTAATTAGCAAGACAAAACATACACGTGAAGCAACCTATCAATGACTCAACAGACTGTTTTTCCTACTGCAAAGCCAGCAGGGTGGTGCAACTGAGCAACTGTTGACAAGGCTCAGAAAAGGACAACCAAGGAAAGTACCTGGAAGCAGCTGACTTTGATCCACGTCTTCAGTGGAGTGACTAAACATTGTTTTATGGTTTCAGCCTAATCATTGATTTATCAAAGCAGCCTATCAAATCCACTTAGGCCGTTGTGCTGAGACTATCAAGATATTTTAGTTTTCTAGAATTTAAAGAGGACATTAAATAATCTTGTCGCTTTGAAATATGATTTGGGGCCCTGACCCAGTAGCTCAGCTGATGTGGCAGGGCACAGACAGGACTCCACCAATGACTGCATAAATAAGTGGAACAACAGATCAATGTCTCTCTCAAAAGTAAATTGGACAATTAACAGGCTTAGATAGATTACAGCCCAAAGTAAATTATTTTTCTTTTTTAAAAAATATTTTTTATTGATTTTTTTTTACAGAGAGGAAGGGAGAGGGATAGAGAGTTAGAAACATCGATGAGAGAGAAACATCCATCAGCTGCCTCCTGCACACTCCCTAATGGGGATGTGCCCGCTACCAAGGTACATGCCCTTGACCGGAATCCAACCTGGGACCCTTGAGTCCACAGACCGATGCTCTATCCACTGAGCCAAACCGGTTTGGGCTATTTTGCTTTTCTATCCTCACTTTTTTACTATTCTTTGACTTACCTGGCACAATTACCTGGACTACACTTGGTTTGTTTGTTTGTTTTCTCTGCCCCAATATATTTTCTGTGATATAATAACTAAGATTTATTTGGTACAAGTTTTTAGTATGTATCATCTCATTTCTCCCAACAATCCAATGAGGCAAGTACCATTATTATCCTCCATACTCATATGAGGAAGCTGAGGCATAGAGAAGTTAGATAATTTACCCAAGGGCCCATAGGTAGTGAAGAGCAGACCTAGGAATCAAACACATTGCTTTTTACTCCAGGGCCTCAGTTCATGTGTGTTGTGCGTGTGTGTAGGTCAGCCTGTTGTGTAGCCTAACAGGTTGTGCTTTCCTTCTCAGAACCTTCATAACCTAGGGCCTCAGTTCTTAGCCACTATATTCTGAAAAAGAGAAAAGACGTCCCTCATACCAGGTAGCTGGTCTGGCGCTATCAGTTGGGTCTTGGTGCTGCTGGGAACTGGCCCGGCACAGCTAGGCCTTGGTGCCTCCTATTGAACAAAGAGTTTCTAAGAACATCAACATGAGGAAAGGTCGCTCCATGACCATGGTGGATCAGGACAGAAATAAGACTACTCCATCATCATGTCTGAACACTGACAAAAATGTGGACCTTACTCAAGCCTCCAGATGGAATACACAAACTGAAAATATCAAACTAATGTGAGTGGCTCTTACTTCTTCACCAATTACAGCTTTAACCTCATTCTAATCTTCCCTTTTTCTACATAAGGTTTATTAAGCTACAGTCACAGAATTACCCCTGCTTCTTGACAGCATCTAATTTTAGAGCAAAGTCCCCCAAATCACCTACCACAAACTCAAATCTTAATATAAGCCCTTTGTAGCACCCTCTTACTAAGATGCCTCCCAGTCCCCTGTACTGTGTGTTCTTCCTGGCTGCAACAACTTCCGAGTTCAACTTGTTCAGCCACAGGTGTGTTCCTGGTGACCTTTGGCTAGAGCTCATTAACAATTGGGACTGTCCTATACTGTGTATGTTGATGAAGTGAAAAGCATACTATGTAGGCATTTCTTGCCAGTCAGAGAAACGGAACTGCTCTCCTATATACAGCCATATGATTGTCACCCAAAAGCTGGTGGGGTTCCATCCTTTTTGTAGATTCTATATAGCGTGTTTGCTACATGCAACCTTATTAAAAAAAATTAGTGAAACATGATGCTGGAGTAATTGGACATCATTTTGCAAGGAAAAAAATAGAATTGGTCTGTCAACCCATTCCTTGCACCACATGTAAAATAACTCAAAATGGTTCATAAACTAAATGTAAAATTAGAAAGCTTTTAGAAGAAAATCTTTGTAATCTTGGGTGAGGCAAAAAATGTCTTGGATATAATACCTAAAGCACAATCCATAAAAGAAAAAAATGTGTTAAAAACTTATGCTCTTTGGGTGACACTAAAGAAAATGAAAGAATAAGCAACAGGAAGAAAATATTTGCAAAATACATATCTGATAAATACATATTCTGTGTTCAGAATATATGAACTACAACAAGACAAACCAATTTTTTTAAATGTAATTGAACAATATCCATAGAAGATAATGGATGGCATAAGAAATGATGCTTAAGATCATTAGTCATTAGGGAAATGCTAATTAAAAGCACACTGATGTATCACTACTTGGTTAAAATAAAAATAATTGCAAATGCTATTGAGGATGTGGAACAACAAGAACATCCAAACGTTGCTGATGGAAATGCAGAATGGTAGAAACACTTGAGAGAATAATTTGGCAGTTTCTTATAAAATTAAACATACACTTACTACATGACACCTAGATATTTACCCAAGAGAAATGAAAACATGTTCACACAAAAACTTGTACACACATTTTATAATAGCCAAAACTGGGGGCAATCGAAGTGCCCTTTAATTGGTGAATGGATAAGCAAATGGTGGTGCATATATACAATGAAATCTACTCAAATAAAGGGACCAAACAATATAAATGAATCTCAAACGTATCATTCTAAGTGAAAGATGCAAACTCAAAAAGTAGTTGGGGTCTGGGAGGGGTTAACTACAAATGGACTTGAGGGAATTTTGGAGGGTGATGGAACTGATCTATGTCTCAAGTGTGATGTGGGATACACCATGTACACATCTTTCAAAACTCAGAACTATACACTAAAAAGACTAGTTTTATTGTATTAAATTACATCTCAATAAGTTTGACAAGAAAGATGCTAAAATGGAAAAAAGTTGGGATGATGTAGGGCCAATATGAAGACTCTGAAGTAGCACACCTGATATTAAATTCTAAATCTAAAAGAAGAAAGAAGATGGAAAATGTGCATTATGAAAGACTTGCCCTTTTTTTTCATGTAGAGTAACAATTGATAGTACATTGAAATGACTTTTTTAGCAAAGAGGAATTACTTGGTTTATAGTAGAGTAACTTGAAACTGAAGTTGACCATCACTGCCAACTGCTGATCAATCACAGATGAAGATTAAGCATCTCTGAAGCGATTGGAACTATGGGAAAATAGAATTGGTTTTCAAAAACTCTGATTTAGTTTTTCAGGAACATGTTCATTGCACAAATGTGCTTCCTGATGCTGTATTGTAGAGGTAAGGAGTATCTGAAAGCAGAAAGTAGCTAACAGTGCTTAAGTGTGGTGAGCAATTAGGCAAAAACATAAAAGCAAATTGAGCATCTTTAAGCTCCAGTTGTATTACTGAAATTACCATGAAGTGCTGACCTTTAGGAGCATAAGTGGTTGCTCTTTTAGACTTAGGGAAGGGAATGAACTAGAATGTGCAAATACATTTTGTAACCTCATGTGGTTTAGAGACCTAATATCCGGGTGAATTAATTTGAGATTAACTTCACAGTTCGTGCTAGCAGTTCTGCTATTAGAAGTCACCAATAATCTCTGCCACAGTGAACAAAGTTCTCTCACTCACCAGTGCTCAGAAGACCTGCTTTTGGTGGACTTCCTAATTTTCCTTTTCTCCAGGGGCAGTAGAGGCCAGATTCTTCATTCTGCTTAAGCGCTCCAGGCTCCTTTTAAGAAGCCCTTAGAGAAGACTGCATAGTACCTAGGAAGTTTCCAGTTTCACAGAATTCAGTCTTACTGTTTCCTGTTTGAGAATAAAACTTCATTAGATGGCCATAGAGCTGTTCTCTGCTTAAAAGGTCTCAATGAGCCCACTTGGTTTATCTACCAACTCTTCCAGCTTTAGTAGTTACTGTTGTCTTTGTTTTCCTGGAGTTTCTTGACTTTGCGACTCTGCCAAGGTAACTTTTCCTGAAGAAGTAAAACTTTGGGTCAGGCATTTTGTACCTGGCGTGTCTTTGGGGTCAACCAGTTGCACTTCCAGATCTTTCATAGAATCATCTTTAATTTGTATATGCTTAGCCAGGGGCTGCATTTTACCAGTCTCCCCTAGCATCTCTTCCTCATGCTCAACCGCAGTACATCGTAAAGAAGAAACCCCATCTGACTTACCTCCCATTTTTTTAGTTGAAGTTCCTTTTTGCACCATTCCTGCTTCCAGCTCTGAATTCTCTCTAAATCTCCTAACCTGGACCTGGGACAGAGAGTCAGTAATTATTGAAGATTCTCTCTTATTGTTTCTGTCCTTTGCTAAATTTGTTCTCTTTTTTAGCCATTGGTTTGTCTGACTCATCTCTCCCTGTGACTTGGAATTTTCTCATGTGCACACTGGAGGTGATGTTCTCTCTTCCCAATAGTTCCGAAAAGGAGGGCCTTCAATTATGAAAGGCAAACCAGTCACCAATTTTAATAAAATATTAAATAGTGCTTTTCATAGATTACTATCTTATGATCTTAGTGATGAACCATTTTAGAGTAGGAAATTGCTTTACTAAAAGGGATCATTTTTTTTTTTTTAAAGAAAGAGAAACCCACTTGAGCTGAAGTAAAAAAGGAGGTGCAGTTGAGAAGATGTTTGGGTAAATATCTCATGGAAGGCAAGGGCACTGTGTGCAACCAGACCTCATGAGGAGCTACAGCCATGAACTGGTAGACTCTATGACCAAGGGAGCTACCCTCTGCTTTTCTCACTCTCACCCCTAGCTTCTCTTTTGAGAATTCCCACTTTCATTATCTTTCCATGTCCCTAACCAGATCAGTGTCAAACAGCTTTCTTACCAGAATCATTGATACCCAAGTCTATATGTCTGGGGGAAAATAATCTAAGTACCCCAGTTTGAGTCTGCCTCCTGCCCCTGGTTCTACCCTATAGAGTGGTAGAACACTAAATATCCTGTAGTCTGATTCTGCTACATGCCCTGCTCTTCCTATGGGCTATTTGGCTTTGCCTGGTTCATCTCAATAGTTTCCCTCATTACTTATGGTTACTATAGCCTTTGTTTCTTAGAGTCAGGAGAATCTAACCAAAACATTGGGCATTTGTTATACACCAGCCATATGTTTAACACTAGAAGATAACAAAAATCCTATCATTGGGGAGTTTACAGTCTAGATAAAGGCAAGACAGATGCACATTAAGTGTTGTTGTTTTTTATTAATTTCTTTATTGATTAAGGTACCACATATTTGTCCTCATCCCCCCATTCCCATCCCAAACCCCTCCCCACGCATGCCCCACCCCCCTGTTGTCCGTGACCACTGGTTAGGCTTATATGCATGCATACAAGTCCTTTGGTTGATCTCTCCCCCTTACCCCCACTATCCCCTACCTTCCCTCTGAGGTTTGACAGTCTGATCGATGCTTCCCTGTCTCTGGGTCTGTTTTTGTTCATCAGTTTATGTTGTTCATTGTTTCCCCTAGATGAGTGAGATCCTATGATACTAGAAATACACTTATAAGAACCGAAAATGAGACAAGCAATAATGGTTATGCTGAGAGGCAAATGAGTCAGTCTGTAATGAGTTTCTTTCTGGGCCAACAGTTCTTTTGAGACCCAATTTCAATGTCAAACAGTTCCTTATGTGTACATGTCAGCAATGATATTTCAGTTCTGGATGGTGGACAACACATTAAGTGTTTTTAAATCATTAAATGATATCACAAGTAAATGCCAAAACGAGTGGTCAGAAAAAGAGGACTGAATGAATGCAAAAAAGATAGATATGGATGTGGGCTGCAGAGAGCTCCTGGGACAGAGAGGGGGAGGAAGTTATCTTTTAATAAGTGTTAAGTGCCTGCTTTTATAAGGACTTGAGCTGGATACTTAAAAATAGGCAGAGTGTAATGACTACTATTTCCCACCACATCCAGTATAGATGTTAGACCCATGCAGAGGACTAGTAATAAACCTAAACTACTTTACCTTGGGGCAAAGCACCCAAATGATAGCAGAAACCTTTTCAATGGTAAAGAGTTAAATGGGGATTGGCAAAGGTGGGCAAGGTGGAGCTTTAAAAAAATTACAGAGTAGAGCAGCCCAAAGTTGAACCGATAGGGTCCTTTATTGTCATCTACAATAGTTGATTATGTTTACCACTAGAGGCCCGGTGCACAAAATTTGTGCACGGGGGGGTGTGTCCCTCAGCCCAGCCTGCACCCTCTCCCAATCCAGGACTGCTGGCTCCCAACTGCTCACCTGCCTGCCTTCCTGATTGCCCCTAACCGCTTCTGCCTGCCAGCCTGATCACCCCCTAACCACTCCCCTGCCAGCCTTATTGATGCCTAACTGCTCCCCTGCCAGCCTGTTTGCCCCCAACTGCCCTCCCCTGCAGGCCTGGTCACCCCTAACTGCCCTCCCCTGCAGGCCTGGTCTCCCCCAACTGCTCTCCCCTGCAGGCCTGGGTCCCCCCCAACTGCCGTTTCCTGCAGGCCCGGTCACCCCCAACTTCCCTCCTCTGCAGGCTTGATTGCCCCCAACTGCCCTCCCTTACAGGCCTGGTCCCCCCCAACTGCCCTCCTCTGCTGGCCTAATTGCCCACAACTGCCCTCCCCTGCTGGCCATTTTGTGGTGGCCATCTTGTGTCCACATGGGGGCAGCCATCTTGTGTGTTGGAGTGTCAGTCAATTTGCATGTTACTCTTTTATTAGATAGGATAGAGGCCTGGTGCATGGGTGGGGGCCAGCTGGTTTGTCCTGAAGGGTGTTCTGGATCAGGGTGGGGGTTCCCTTGGGGCATGGGGCAGCCTGGGTGAGGGGCATGTGGTGGTTTGCAGACCAGCCACACACCCCGGTGACCCAAGCGGAGGCCCTGGTATCTGGGATTTATTTATCTTCTATAATTGAAACTTTGTAGCTTTGAGTGGAGGCCTGGGCTGGCCAGGGTGTGCGGAAAGCTTGGCTTCCTCCATCGCCGGGGGCAACCCAAGCCTCCTGTTTGCATTCATCTTGGTTGGGTTAATTTGCATACTCTCTCCTGATTGGCTGGTGGGCTTGGCTTGTGAGTGTAACGGAGTGATGGTTAACTTGCATATTACCCTTTTATTAGATAGGATGAGTTGGGAGACTTACTCAGTTAACATTTCCCAGATGACCCCAGAGCACAATATGTTTTTCTGGGATTTGTGTGAATTACAGTAAGAGAGCCTCTCAATTTGGCCTGTATTTGGGAGCAAATGACCACCTGAGAGGTATGGTCCCTCTTGTATAGGTGAAGAAAAATCCTGAGAGTATCTAGCATCCTAAATTAAGTCCTCTGTAACCAGGATAAATGGATTTCTCTTAAGTGAAGCACTGATATCAAACAATATCACAAGACAAATGAGTTCTGGGAGGGGAAAAGCTGTTTTAGGGTACCTTTTGATACTGTCCTTTGTACTCACATTGAATGTGAAGGTAACAGCCATAAATCCTTCACCAAAGTATGAAGGAGCTAGCATTAACTTCTCCCTAGATCTAAAACTGCCAAGCTAAAATTTGTTATCAGTGACTGCTGACCTACTTTCTTTCCTTGCTTTGAGGGCACATTGCTTTGGGGTCTAATCATTTGTTTGCCAAGAGATTAATTAGCTTTTGAGAGCCTCTGTACTAGTTGATAGTCCCAAAATAGACCACTAGTCCCACTGCCCGTTGCTTCTTAGGAGGACAGATTATAAGAGTGACAAAATTTGAGGGAGATGTGTTTGTTAGAGCCTTTATGCTTCTGGAAGATGTGACCGACCACCTCCTTGCCTCAGCTGGTCTCTGGCAGGCCGCCCGCCTTATCTGCGCCCTTCCCCTCCTCCCCTCAGGACTCCCAGAGCCTTGAGTAGATGGAACCTGAGTGTCAAGGTGATGTGAGTAGGCAATATGACATGGTGAATCCAAGTCCAGGTGCTGAAACCAGACTTGGTTCTAATTAGGACTCTACTATTTTGGCCAGGTTACTTGCTGGGCTTATTTTCCCTGATCTCTAAAATATGGACTAATAATAGACCTCTCCTCCTAAGACTATGGTGATAATTGAGTAACAAAATAGATGAAACTGCTCACCCACAGACTAAGTACTCAGCACATGGTAGCTGTTTGCATTGTGATAGAGCATGGTAGCTGTTTGCAACATCCTCTCCCTTAAAGCTGGTGAGGTCTGGGAATAAATTGGATCTGCTGGGACTGTCAGCTTCATAGGGGCTGAGGAACATGGATGTCTTTCATCAAGTTGTTGATCAATGTAACCATCTATACCCAAACGTGTAAAACATATAGCACTCCCCCTAGCTGGTTTGGCTTAGTGGATAGAACATCGGCCTGCCAACTGAAGGGTCCCAGGTTCGATTCCAGTCAAGGGCACATGCCCGGGTTGTGGGCTTGATCCCCAGTAGACGGCATGCAGGTGGTAGCCAATCAATGATTCTATCTCATCATTGATCTGTGTGTGTGTGTCTCTCTCTCCCCCCCCCCCGCTCCCTTCCATTCTGTAATCAATAAAAATATATATTTTAAAAAAACATATAGCACTCTATTTTCTATAACTTGCACTGATGCTCCCATCCCCTTTTATGGCAGGTGAAATCACACCAAGTTGCCAGTTATTAAGGATAACTCAGTCTCTCTGCATTACAAAGAATATTTTTAGAGGCAACTTAGCCTCTTTAGGGAGAAATGCTTAGTCTTTCAGGGTGGTCTTCCCCACTTTTCCCGTCAAGTGGCTATTTGTTGTACATGACCTCATGGCAACAAAGAAGAGGTGGCTGCTCCATGAATGGGTTCTTGGGCTCTCCACTAGATCCTCACTGGTATTCCAGGCTCGATCTGAATCTGATTTTTAGTGCCTTCTCACTCTGACTTCTAAACATTGCGTCCTAGCACTCATGCTTCAAATACCTTAATCAAAAGTGACTCCCTAGATTAACTCAGTTACTCATCTAGTTCTAGTATCATGGCTTTACATATCAAGTGTTGGTGAGGATGTGGAGAAACTGTAACCCTCACACATTGCTGGTGGGGCTGTAAAATAGTACAACCACTTTGGAAAACAGTGTGGCAGTTTCTTAAAAAGGTAAATATAAACTTACCAAATGACCTAACAATTCTACTCCCAGGTATCTGCCCAAGAGAAATGAAAGCATATATCTACACTAAGACTTGTATGCAAATATTCATAGTAGCATTACTCATAATAGCCTCACTGTAGAAACAACCAAAATGTTCATCAACTGAGCAAAATATAGTACAGTCAACTCTCATTATTCACGAATTCCACATTTGCAAATTTGCTTACTTGCTAAAACTTATTTATAACCCCAGAATCAAGACAATGATTTCCTGGTCATTCTCACACATGTGCATGTGCAGAGCAGCAGAAACATTGAGTCATCAGCAAACATGTTCCCAGCAGAGGTCAAAAAGGCCACACTTTGCCTTCTTATTTCAGCTTTCTTACTGTACACGAAGGTCCTTTTGCAGTCTAGTTAATGCCATGTCTAGTGTTCCTGACTAAGCATGAGAGGTTATGATATGATGAACTTCATGGAGAAAACACGTGTTAGATAAGCTTCATTCAGGCACTAATTACAGTGCTGTTGGCCATGAGTTCAGTGTTAATGAATCAACAATATACTGTATATTAAATAAGGTGTCTTTAAACAGAAACACACACAAAACAAGGCTATGTATTGATTAGTTAATGAAAAAGACATTTTTTAGGAACCTAACTCTGTATTTTCTCTAAGGGCAATAATTAAGTATTTGCTACGTTAGTGTCTGAAGTGACTTTATAAAATGTAATGACCAGGAATAACAAGAATAGACTGTATGTCCATTCAGTGAAGTGCTATTTAATAGTAAAAAGGAACAAACTACTGATGCTACAACATACACAGACTACAAAAACATTATGTATATATGTAGGAGAAATGAGATAAAAAAATGCCACTTTACAAATATAGAATTAGATAATTTTATTATTAAGCAAAAAATACCAGAATGCATGCAAATTACTCACAAGTTGCTACAAAACTATAGTGGATTTTCAATTCTATTTATCTGGAATTAAAGCTACAGTTGTTACATATCATCCTACTTTTAATAAACAGAATCAGGTTTTCAATTTGTGTTAATAGTTACGTTGGGCTTATTCTGATATTGTCTTTTTCATAATTCTTTATCAGCCTTACTCTAATGTACTGACTTTTATAATTTATCAGGCTAATTCTGATATTCTCTTTTTCATAATTCTTTATCACTGCCTCCTATGGTTGCATCTGCCAGTGTATCTAAGCACATAGAATTAGTCACGTGCTTCACCACTTCTCACTGATGTTTCTGACCTCTGAAAGAAGCCAGATGCAAAAGACTACATAGTGTATGATTTCACTTATGTGAGATTTTCAATAGGGAGAGAGAAACATGTTAAACAACAGCACATGGATGCAACTAACAAATCCAAACTGTGAGAGTTCCATAGGAAAAAATGACCCATTTTATCATAATAAATTGCAAGCAGAAAAAGAAAGTGAGGGGGAACCTATAGATTAAAAGAAACTTAAGAGTCATATCAACCAAATAAAGTTATGGGCCTTATTTGGGTCCCCTTTTATTCCTTGCATCCCATGTGACAGACAGGGGTTTAATTCCTGTACTGGACAACTCACTATGTAAAGCTGCTAGAAATTAAGATGAAAGGAAACAACAACACTGGGAAAACGGGCAAAGTACAAGAACAGAGTTCTCAACGAAAGAGAAAAAGGAAGACGACAAATGTGAGAAGATGCTGATCTTCACGCCGCATTCATTCCGAGAGAGCTGCAAATGTAAACCATACTGAGATACTTTCTCATCCGTTGGATGGGCGAAGACCCCGTTGCTTAGCAACACCGTCTCTTGGAAAGGCTTGTGGAAATATACAGTCTTGCCTGTACTGATGGAATGCCCAAAGAGTAACTCTTCCAAAAGGCAACTTGGCAATGAACGCAATTACAAGCACTTTCACCCTTTGACTCAGCAAGCCCACTTTTGGGAATTTATCCTAACGATCCACATGCAAATGGATGAAATGATGAATGTATGTTATTCATTACAGCACTGAAATGACTTAACAAACTGTGGCCCACCCACACAATGGAATACTATGCACTTGTTTAAACAAACAAACAAAAATGAGCCAATTCTATAAACTCATTTGGAAAAATCTCTCAGATATATTGTTGGGATTTTTTGTTTTATTAGACTTAATGTTGACTCTAGAGTTTGTCAGTTATATATGATTTAAACTTTCTTTAGGGTTCTTGACTGTTCTCGTGCAGTGCATCAAATCTGCTGTTGCAAGGTGAATCGTGCAAAGAAAGAAGAAAAAATTAGAAAAACACTGAATTACAGGTAAGGTGAAAAAAAAAACACAAGAAAAGCAACTAGCCAGAAATGATGAAGCTCTCACAAGCTGAAGTCAGGCGATAGCACTGCCTGTTCACTGAAGGAGTTTTTATATCATGCATATAGTTGGGTTTCTTTCTATTGTTAACAGCACATTCTGTTATTCTCAGAAGCATCAACTTAGTAAGATTTTCTTTTTGCATTATTTCTAAAAGGCAAAACTGGATGTTGCCAGTCATTGACTCAGAATTAAATCTTTCTTGCTCATTCAACATAAGTCCATAGATATGCTTTTCCATTCTCAAACATGATTCAGATTCTTTGCTTCTTAGCTAATGGCTGGTGTGGTTCAGCGGTTAGGGCATGGGCCCACACACCAGAGGGTCAAGAGTTTGATTCCTGGAAAGGGCACGTACCTGGGTTGCAGGTTCGATCCCCAGCGCCCAATCAGGAGCGTGCAGGAGGCTACCAATAGATGTGTGTTTCTCACGTGATGTTTCTCTGTCTCTTTCCCACTCCCTCCGTTTCACTCTCTCTGAAAAACAATGGAAAAATGTCCTTGGGTGAGGATTAACAACAAGAACAACCAAAAATTGGACATGGGCACAAAATTTTAACATTTATTTCATCTTAGTCATAGGATTTCAAGTTCTTTTTATTTCCTTTGTAATTTATAAAATCTCTACAAAGATGTTAAGTACTTTTCTAATCAGATGCAAGGAAATCAACACTGTAGAACTCACCTGCTGGGAACACAGGTTAATATCCGGCCCCCGAGCTCAGAAAGGACTGGGCTTGAGTTTTGCCTCTTCTGCTTTCCACCTGCGTGGCCTGGGGCACGTTATCACCTGCCTGCCTATCCGTTATCACCATCACCTGTAAAGGGGGTATAGTCAAGGAACCTCAGCCTAAGGTGATGGTGAGGATTGAAGTGGGAGAGTACAGGTAGCGTCCAGTGCTGAATGCTTTGGCTATTATTGTTACTTTTAGGGAAAATGCCACTTTCTCTTGGCACTGTAGTGAGTTTCTACTGAAAATATGTGTATTAAGTCAAGTTGTAGTTAATATTTAAATACTAAAATTGAGCTTTGCTTAAAATTTAAATAATATAGTGAGTCACCAACAGGTGGCAGCATATCACAGTTTCTTCACAACATTGGCCTGGCCATAGCGTCCTTGCTGGACCACTTGTTAGAATCTGTTTCCAAGGGAAGGAAGAAACTTTAGAGTTTATCTAATTTGCCTCCTTCCATGTACGTATATGGAAACTTGGAGAGGACGTAAAAACAAAGAGCACAGTCTTCTCATTTGCCAGGAAAAGGGGGCGGGGTGGCTAAAGAGAGCCATCTGTGTGTGTCACCCTGAATTTGGGTTGCTTCCACAGAACCCCTTTTAGCTAGTCAAGTAAACTGAGACTGTGTGGCAGAAAACATTTTCTAGTTTCAAATGGAAATCTCAGTTTTGGGAATAAAGAATATATTTCTTATTCATGCAAAGTAAACCAAGTAAATGGTTGATGAACCTCAAAAGATGGAGATTCCCCTTTCTCACCTTTTTTTGCTATTTTCCAGTTGGCAGAGGCATTGCCCTTCGTTATATCACTGGGTCCTCACAATCAGGGGCAATGCTATCCTTCCTGCTTTACAGACTAGGAACGGAGGCTCCACGAAGAAAATGCCCTCAGGCGCAGGGGAATGTGACTTCCCATCCGGGTCACTTGTCCATTGTTTTGTTCATTCACTGAAAACAAGTGTTTGCTAAGTGTGCCCATCTATGCTAGCTGCTGGGAACGCATAGGACAATGGGGAATACACCTCTCTGAGGTGTTGCTTGATGTCTGTCCTTATAGGGTACAGTGTCTGAACTGCACAACACCAGATTCCTGCCTCTTTTCACCACGCAGGCATCTGCACAGTGCCCTGCACACAGTGGGTCCCCGACAAATGTCTATTACACTGAGCGGCCTGAGCATATCCCCAAAGGCCCTTGAGCCACTGGATTGCAGTAATTGACAACATTAGTCAAATGTCACAGGCTCAGAACTATTTTATTAAATATCAACAGGATATGTTGACATATGTATACTCTCTACTGCTCCAGAAAGCACTTAGGGCCTGCAGGATGTTCACATATCCAAAGAAGTCTTTGTGTTTTGATCTATAGCCCCCAGACCTCTTTCAGAATGCCCCGGGAAAGCGGGCCCTGCATGGCCCCGGGTGCGCTGCTAGATGGCAGTAGCAGCCCACGCTGTTCTGGGGCTGGGGTCCGCCTCATATTCAGGGGGTAAGGAGCCTTTAGGAGTAGCTGGTCTGTCCCTTCCCTTCCCGTTACAGGCAGGCAAGCTGAGGCCCCCAAAGGGAAAGACACCTGCCAAGGCCAGGTAGCTTAGTTGGACAAACAATCTAAATGGACAGAGTTGGGGGTTGCTGACTTGGGTGACTTAATAGTTGCAGGAAATTTTCCTTATGGATTCATTGAAAAACTATTCTAAATGTTTGGCGTAAAGATTTTTTTCCATAAAAAAACAACAACACACAAACAAAACACAAACACCCCAAAACAGCAGTACAAAAGAAGGGGAATGAAGTTAAAAGTAAATCTGCCTCCTACCCTGACCCCTTATGCCATCCCCTAGGTGTCCTCTCCAGAAGCCCCACTGCTACCAAGTTCTTCACTAACTCTCCAGAGATATATGTAATTAAACATACACACAGAGTTTGGGTATTGTAAATGCACCTCAGTCTGTGTGTGATCAGATGGATATAATGTGCGCATGCAATATAAAGTAATATGAACAAAAGTGGGAAAGCCGTGGACCTCAGGAAAATGTCTCCTTCACCCTCCCAACCTCCCCTAAAAAAAAAAAAAAAGAGTCCATGAAGTGGTTTCTAAACTCTGGAGTGGCTTTATTTTTACCACTTCTTTGTTGATTTAACAGATTAAAACTCTGCCAGCGGCACCTAGAGTGTCGATCTGGGTAAATCCTGCCTTCTGAAGCTCTCCCTGCTGTAATTAAATTACTGTAAATACAATTAGAAGGCCCCTCTAGGTGGTCCGTGTGACACCAGCCCCCAAGAAATTGTCTTAAGATATTTGAACCAAAAGTAAAGAGCAAAGTGGCGGAATCCCCTTAAGCTTTGGGGGCCGATCCTTTGAGGATTTCTGGCCATGAAATAACAGGCCGTCGGTTTTAGCACAAGCGGCACTTCCAGGAGATATTTCTTCTCAGCTATCACCGGCCTTCCAGGTGAGCGTGGGGGCTCTGGCCTCTGCTGCCTCCCCCGTGCCCCAGCCTCCACCGCGCTCTGTGAATTCTGCTTCCCACCTGGAAGAGGGGACTCTGGGAAGTCGGGACTCTGCCTCCAACACCTTTTGCATAGTGTCGGGAGCTGTTGCTATGTGGTCCACGTGTGTTGCTCGACAAGCTTAAACTTTGCATAGCCCGTGCTAAACTAATTTGCGTCAATTTGTCTACATCATGCCAACAATCGTTGTGAGAGCCTTGAATAGAACATACAAGGCTGCTGATAAAGGCTCTCGGAGCAGATGCCGCCAGCCATTATGTGGGGCCTCGCCATCCTAGTTCTTCACCATGGTTTCTTCATATCCTAGTGACAATGTTAGTTTTTCCACCCTGGGGTCGAAACTGTTTTCTCCCGAACAATGGGCAGCCCCATACAACTGGCACTCCAACCTCCAGCAGACTTTTTTTTTAAGACACGGCTGTGGCTAAATTCTAGTCCCAGGGTTTCCTAACCTTTTTTTTTTTTTTCTTTTGCACGTTTCAGAGAAAGCAAGTAGAATTAAGATTTTTTAGGGCAAGTTTGTGCAACTGTGACCAGTGCTATTCTACTTATCTGTCCTTGTGTTGAACTAAAATTTTAAGCCTTAAAAATGATCCATTTTTATGGAAAGATGTTTTTGGCAAATAAGAAAACATTTAGGACTCAAGACAGTGGAAGCAATACGAGACAACCATTGTGCTGTATGAAATGTGGGAAATAATCCCACATTTAGAAGAAGCTCCCTTTTTTATTCAAAGCCAGATCTGGAAATACATAGACCTGGTCAGTTTGCGGAATGCCCCAGAGATCCTAGGGGAGCTCATTTAATCTCCCACTTAGCCCATGATTTAGTTTTGTCATTTTGCAATGCTTCTTCCCACATTAACCCAGGAAAGAGCTCAAAACCACCCTGAGAAAATGGATAAATATCCAAATGTTGGCCGGTAAGTGACAATGTGTCTGGGGAGGAAGAACTGATAATGGTTTAGCCGACAAGTGATTACTGAGTGCTCACTACGTGCCAGGCCCCCTTCCAGGCGCAAGGCCACAGCTCTTGCTATTGTGGCACCTCAGAAACAGACACTAAATGACAGACCAGCAGATACCACGACAGGCGGTGGGAATGGCAATGCCAGGCGATGGGAGGTGCTAAGGAAAAGTAAGAGGAGAATAGAGTCAAAGAGCGGCTTTCGGTACGAAGCAAAGAGAAGATGCCACTGAGGAAATGACATTTGAACAGAAACTCAGAGGAGGGAGGGAAGAAGCCGTGAAAACGCTAGTGGTCCAGGCAGAGGGAACCGTGGGAGTCAAAGTCTCTGAGATAGGAATGGCTTTGGATGTCCATCAGGGCAGCCAGAGAATGGGGCTCCAGGGGGACTCGGAGGTAGGAGATGGAGTCCCCAAGCGATGAGAACAAACAGGAAGGGCAAATGCTGCGTTGTCGTGGGTATCCCCACGATTCAGTGTCCCAGTGAAGAGAGGTGGGCTGGCTGATGGGTCAGCGTGAGGATTTGGAGCTGATTGAAGCCAACAGACATGTGACGAGCTGCTCAAAATCACTAGTAATCGTTATGAATGGCATGGGGCGTCCCCCCAAATTCACATGTTTAAATTCTAGCCCCCAGTGTGAGATTAGGAGGTGGGTCCTATGGGAGGTAATTAGTTGAGGAGGGTAGAGCCCTCTTGAAAGGGCCTAGCACCCTCATAAAAGGGACCCCAGGGAGCTTGCCTGGGCCTCTGTCATTCGAGGATACGAGGAGAAAACAGCCATCTGCCACCCAGAAGAAGACCCTCACCAGAACCCCCCCCCCCCCATGCTGGCGCCCTGAGCTCAGACTTCCAGCCTCCAGAACGGGGAGCGGCTCCTGTTGCTGCTGAAAATGGCAAGCATCTCGACTTTCTGAAAAGCAAAAACAAGGACAGGCAACTTGCAGCGTAGTGGAATTTATAGGTTACCAAGAGCTAAGACGTGGAGAACAAACCTGTAGTGGGCAGAGACATTTGCCCATCGGGGAGGCCAGAGGCTGCTGGAGCTTGCATTTGAAAACTGAGCAGGAGGTAAGAGAAGTGCATTCCGGGCTGGGGGAACGGTGCCGCTGAGCCTGTAGTATTTTGTTACAGCAGCCCAAACAGACTAAGACAGCAATGTTTAAACTTTGCAAATTAGAGCAACAGTGAGCTATAACTTCTACCGGGGATCTGGCAAAAACTAGAAAGCTGAATAATGTCAAGTGCTGGCAGAGAAACAGGCAGTGGAGCCTCATGTACAGCGGGTGTGACAGTGGATGGGTGCAGCTCTTCCCAAAAACACACCTGAAATTACATAGGCACATCAAATACCTGAGATAGCTGATGACCTAGCAGTGCTGTCCCTAGGATCCATACATTCCATAGAAATTCTATTTTGAAAAAAAAGACCTAGGAATTTAAAAATAGGACTTTGTAAGAACTGCTCACCAACCAGGGCCTCGGGGACACCACGTCCTGGGTCCACGTCACATCAACACTGTATGTGCTCTTTTCACCGTGAGCACAGCCCGCAGCTCCTACACACTGGGCGGCTGGGCCTCCTACCTGCCCACAGCAAGGCTGATGGCCACCCCTCCTTCCCTGCGTCCCTCAGAAGTCAGCCCACCTCCCCAGCATGTACAGGGCCCGGGCAAAGGTACAAATGGAGGCCTAATACCACATCCAAATATCTAAAACGTATACATCAAACAGTTAAATATGCTCTATCTTTCCATCTTGACAAGCATACCTTCTTGAGGACCTGGAAGGCAGCCTCTGAACCTAGCATTCTTGGATTCCCTGGAGCAGTGGTTGGCAAACTGCAGCTCATGAGGCACATGCGGCTCGCGAACCGCGGTTTGCCTCTCTATTGACTAATGAGTTTGCAGACCACTACCCTGGAGCACAGAGGAGCCAGCTCCCAGCTGGAGCCTGTCCGCTGCCCTTCCCACCAGCCCACACCGGAAGGAGGCCTGCATGCACGCATGAGGACACCCAACCTGCATGCCAAGCTCCAAACATGCTCCCAACCCTCTATTTTTTTTTTTTTTAAGACCTAAAGAAAAGGCCTGCACAGGCCCTCTAGATCTGTGTTGGCAAAATGCGGCTCCCGAGCCACATGCGGCTCTTTGGCCCCTTGAGTGTGGCTCTTCCACAAAATACCACGGCCTGGGCGAGTCTATTTTGAAGAAGTGGCATTAGAAGAAGTTTAAGTTTAAAAAATTTGGCTCTCAAAAGAAATTTCAATCGTTGTAATGTTGATATTTGGCTCTGTTGACTAATGAGTTTGCCGACCACTGGGCTAGGTGAACATGAAACATTCCAAGGTCCAGAGTACCCAGTTGAGCATGTCTCCTTGACCCTGTGACTCTGTCCCAGGAGGTGTGACAGCCATGGGGGGCCTTCTAAGGCGAGGGGACAGGGCATAGGCGCCCCTGCCTGGGTAGAAAGGTGGTACTTTGGGAAGGTAGGTGAAGCCAGGCTGCGGTGGAGCCCTGGCGACCATGTGATGGACAGGAGGTAGACTTGATTTCCTAAGCAGTAGGGAACCTTGATGGCTTTGAAGCAGAGCTTTATGGCAATGAAACTAGACATGATGGAAGTAGGACCATTTTGAGACAGAGGTCAAACTGCCACATACTCAGAGATATTACTTACTAGCTATGGAGCCTTGGGTAACCCTACTTAATCTCTCTGGGCCTCAGTTTCCCACCTGTGAACCGGTGGATGAACAAGCTTAACCATTGCAATAACCCCTTCGGTCACAGCTTCAGTTTTTCTTGTCTGTAAAGTAAGTGGGTTGGAACAAACCAGGGATTTTCGACAGGGGCTCCAATGAGGGTCTTGCCTTCCATCCCCTACACCGGACCAGTTAAATCAGGGTCTCATGTTTTACATTTCCTCCAGGTGAGCCTAACCGCAGCCGTGGTTGAGACTCCCTGATGATACCCTGGAGGGCTCCCCTCCCACATCCACCTGCATTTTTCCATCTGTGAAAAGAGCGCTTCGGGCAATGTAGTCAGTCTCCTGGCCTCTCGTTTTGGGGACCACAGACCTTCCTGAGACAAGCAGGGCTTTGTCAGACAAGGACAGGGCTCCGAGGGTCATGGGGTCACCTGCACTTGTGCGGTGTGGCCGGCGGGAGCTGGGGTTTGAAGCCTGGGCAGACAGGTGCTGCTCCCGAGAACCAGGCCCCACGAGGGGCGGCCAAGGTTGGGACTTGGCACAGAGAGGCCACTTCTCAAGCAGCGTGAATGTTCTGACGTTTCCGGGCATCTCCTCGGCCCCGCTGGGCACCTGCGGCTCCGGGCTTCTTGGCAGGTGAGGAGGAGCGAGGAGAATAGGGCTTTTCTCGAGTTGTTCCCCAGAACAACATCTCTTGACATCTCAGCCTGTGAAAGCCTTGCTGGGGAGGCAGGAAAGGGAGTTTGTGTTCAAGTGCCACTTTCCAGCCCTACGTCCGGAGCTTAGCATGTTCTGGGCACCGTGAATGAGACCGGCTGACGCTTTGTATCAAATGTAAAGTGGCCTCTTTTCACACGGCTGGCACTGGAAGCTGATGACCACTCGGGTAGGATCCAGAGCTCTCCGGGAGCTTGGCAGGGCTGAGCAGAGGTCCTGAATTGCAGCTCTGTGGGCAGCAGGGACAATGCCGCCTGCACCGAGTTGTCGCCACAGAGTGGGATTCTTAAGCTGGGAGGGATGAAGATCCGTTAGGGGCCAGCGAGCTGCCTCTGCCACCTGCCACTCCGTCCTGGAGCCAGGTCCCAAAGGCAAAGACGACGGACTCCTCATTCCTCTGGGACAGCGGTCGGCAAACTCATTAGTCAACAGAGCCGCAGTTTGCCGACCGCTGCTCTAGGGCATGGATGTTGGATACCAAAGTATCAGCATGTCCAGGACAATCTCGGTTTACAGGAACAGGAGAGAATACTGAGGCAAGGACTGTCCTTGAAAATCTGACATTCAAAGCAAAGGAATAGGGATCACTTTTTTAGATGTATGAAGCAGAAATTTTATTTCCAAGCTCTTCGAAGATTATTCCACATGTAAAGTATCCTTTTAAAAGTGTCCCACATTAAATCACAGGCCTGTCACTAAGACACTTGCGGCAGGAATAACTCTTTTAGTTTGTAATATTTTCACATTGTTTAAAAACCATTTGCAGTGTTCTATAGGTCACATTTTAAACAATTTAAAAGGTTTAAAGTAATGTTGTATTTTTAAAAAGTACAACCACAAAACTATATAGTAGAGGAATTTAAGAAGATAATGATCAAATCCTCTTCACATACCAGATGGGGCAGTCTAATACACAACAGAGCTTTCATGTTTCCAACCAAGTTTGCTAAGAAACAGCTCCCATGTTTAGTGCTAAAAATAAAAGTCTTCTCATTTATAGAAACAAAGACATTGTTTGATTAGTAAAGCCTGTTCCCCATTTTTGTACTTGCTTGTCTTTTTTTAAAAATATATTTTATTGATTTTTTTTTACAGAGAGGAAGGGAGAGGGATAGAGAGTTAGAAACATCAATGAGAGAGAAACATCCATCAGCTGCCTCCTACACACCCCCTACTGGGGATGTGCCTGCAACCAAGGTACATGCCCTTGACCGGAATCGAACCTGGGACCCTTGAGTCCGCAGGCTGACGCTCTATCCACTGAGCCAAACCGGTTAGAGCCTTGCTTGTCTTTCTACTGATTTTAGAGAAGAAGGGAGAGAAACATTGCTTTGTTATTTCACTCATTTATGCGTTCATTGACTTACATGTGTCCAGAGATCAAACTCACAACGTTAGTGTAGTAGGATGATGCTCTAACCATCTGAGGTACTCAGCCAGGTCTGTACTTGCTTGTCTTCATTTAGAAATTCATGAGAAAAGAACAAATTTTGTTATAGTATAAAAATCTTAAGAACAAGTGATGAATATTCACTTTTTTTTAAGACTCACCCAAGGATATGTTTATTGATTTTAGAGAGAGAAAAGGAGAGGGCGAGAGAGAGAGAAGGGGGGGGGCACCAATATTCACTTTTTTAAAAAAAAATTTTTTTTCTTCCTAAAATGTAAACATTCAGTAAATAAAATATTCATGATATTCCAGGTATAGAAACACCAATAATCACTTATGAAAGAGATGTGTTTTCCTATACTTGGTGATAAGGTTGTTGTTTGTCTTAAGCATTTCACCAAAAACATGCAGGTCATTACTATTTAAAAGTTTACCCCTTTACCAAGTTTTCTCATTTGAATTGACTCATCGATTTCGGCAGAATTTTGGCTAGAGGACCAGGCCAAAGGAAAGGTCTGAAACACCTAAAGGTCCTTTGGCTTCAGAAGTGTTTTCTTGCGTCGTGGAGATAGTCACTCGTCATTTGTGCTTGGAAGTGGTCCTCAGCGAACTTCCCCACAGTCTTCAGAGCAAAGCCCAAGACCTGGGCTCTGGGAAGGGGCTAGAACTTGGACCAGCAGGGCAGGCACCCTTGCAGGCATTCTGCATGCGATACTGTTGCAATTCTGCAGCTGCCTGAGACCTGATCCTCTCCACACCACCTCCAGTTGGTTGGCTATTTGGATGTCCTCTTTGGTGAAGGGGTTATGAAAATCTCTCGCCTATTTTTACAAAAAATATATATCTTAATTTTATAAAAATATATGTTCCTTTGACTCTTTGCTAGATAGGTCTCTCTCACAGGACCTTAAAGGGTACCAGAAGCTTAATTTTCATTGAATTCAAGGTAAGCTCACTTCTGTCAGGTATCAACTACATCTTCACCTCCTCCAGGAAGCCCTCTCTGAATGCTCTTAATGCACCCATTGTCACCCTCTCTCATTTCACTGAACACATGGTATTGTATTTCTGGGTTTACGTCGCTGTGTCCTCTTGCCAGTTCCCTGAAGTCAAGGACCTTTGCCTCCCCAAAGCCTAACACTACTGTGGCCTGGGAATTCATTGAAAATTCACTTATGCTAGGAACAAAGCCCTGGCCTAATCACAAGCTACTATTGCTTTACAAACATCAATCGGAACTGATTTTTTTTTTGCCTTCAAGGACCTTTCAGGGGACACAAGGTACACATAAAAATATACTTTAAAATAGCTTATTAGAAACTATTTTCTGTTATGTATCCAACCTGAGTTGCTTTTTCAAAAAACGACTTAATTTTCAGGCTATTGTAGTTTCACATGTAGTTGTTAGAAATAAAACGTCTTACATAACTATAACCCAATATCACGGTCAGGAAATTTATACTGATACAATTCACTGAACTTCTACAGATCTCACTCGAATATGTTTGGCTCCAGACAATTTCATCCATGTCTGGGCAGAGCCCTGAGAGGAGATGCCTGCCCACGCCCCCACCTCATAGGCCCCGCCCTCTGACTCCGGCCCCGCCCACGCCCCCTCCCGTTCTCAGCCGCCCGGCGGCGCCTCACCAGGCCACGCCCACCAGCAGTGGCGGGTTTATGGAAAGCAGAGACCGGGTCGTGAGGAAGCCCGCAAGCTCCGTCGTCCAAGGGCGGACAACAGCTGTCCTCCTGCCCCTGCTGTCCTTCGGTCCTTTTGCAAGGGAACCGGCCGCGCGACTGGCTGTCGCCTTTCATTGGCCGGGATGGGTAACTCCGCTCTGCGGGGTTGAACTCGGGGAGCCGCCTGGGGTCAGAGGGTTCGTTCGTGGGACCTCCCGCTCTTCCCAGACTACACTCACCCAGCCGGGGCCTTCCGCGGCCCCAGGGTGGCCGAGGGGGCCTGGCCCGGGGCGCGGATGGCGGGAGAGTCCGCCCGGGGCAACCTGGCCTAGTTGCCCGGCTTTAGCTCGGGCATGGGCATCGCCGAGTGACCCTGCCGCCGGCGCCCACGCTCTCACCCCGGCAGGCTGCAGAGGGGCAGGGCCTGCGGCGAATGGGCGGGGCTTGTGGAGGGGGTGGGGCCTTGTGATAGGCGGGCGAGGCTCACGTGGAGTCGTCCGGGCCTCGGGCAGGGCGTGTGGGCCCCAGGAAGATATTGAGCCAAACTTTGATAAAGTTTCTGCTCCCTGGTCCTGAGAATTCCGTGGAGAGCAAAATGCTGACGGCCAGTGCGGGAGACAGACGGTAAACACATACCCCAGATATATAATCGTGTAATGACAAGTTGTGAGAGTGTTGTGAAAGGAAAATACAGGGGACTCTGCGAGCCTCCCGGGTAGACATCCCTCCGGAAGCTTCCTAGTCAGAGACGGACCGAATCTTGGCACCGCCACTTACGCGCTGGGTGCCCTGAGCAAGATGGGTGGTCAAGCTGGGTCATGAACGCTTGGGTCAAAAATAGGCTTGTCCCATGCTTGTGTAAACTGGCCCTTCAGGACTTCCAAAGGGCAGTGCGGGAAGGGGGGACCCTGGGCAGCTTCTTGGAATCAGTATTTATATTTATTTACACACCTCCTTCTCTGCCCTCTCTGCTATGGCCTGAATCTCTGTGTTGCCCCAAATTCCTGTTGACATTCTAATGCCCAACGTGATTGTGTTCTGAGGCAGGGCCTTTGCGAGGTGATTAGATCCTGCGGCAGCACCGCCCAGCCTGTAGGGTTGTGCCATAGCAGCCTGAGCTGACTGAGACACTCTGCTTGGAGGGACTTCGCTGCCCTCGTCCAGAACCCACGATGGATGCAATCCTGGCGAAGGGATTCCACAGCGCCCCGTGCTTCATTACAAAGGACGCGTTGCACTGCCTGCCCTTTCCCGCCGACCTTTCTCAGCAGCTCCAGGCTTCGTGAATCAGGGGTTGTGTTTCAATCATCTCTCTTTTGTTTTTTCCTTCTTATTGAATTTATTGGGTAACACTGGTTAGCAAAATTATACAGGTGTACCATTCCACAACACATCTTCTGTGCATTGTACTGTGTGTTACCACCCCAACCAAGTCTGGTCTCCATCCATCACCATGTATCACCCCTATACTCTGCTCCACTCCCCCTAAACCCTCTCCCCCGGCAATCACCACGTTGTTGTCCATGTCAGTGATTTTTCCCCCTCACTTTTCTGCTCAATCCCTTCACCCCAGTCCTCTCCCACCTCCCCAGCTGTCAGCCTGCTCTCTCTGAGTCAGTCTGTGTTTTGCTTATTATCAGTCATCTCTCTGACCTACAGCAACAGCATCGTCACCACCATCATCAGACACTTAGGCAGGGCTCTCAGTGTGCGCTGCACTGTTCTAACCCGACGTGTATCCATTCATTTCGGTCTTCACACTCCGGCTCTTTGTAGCAACTCAATTAAGTGTTGAGTGAATAACTAAAGAAGCACAGTGGAAGAAGAAAGGCACTGGTTCTTTTTCTGGTATCTCTTGGAAAGCTTCACAGGGGAGGTGGCTTTAAAAACAAAAAAATGTATATATATATATATATATTTATTGATTTCAGAGAGGAAAGGAGAGGGAGAGAGAGAGAAACATCGTCGATGAGATAATCATTGATTGGCTGACTACTCCTGCACACCCGCTACTGGGGATCGAGCCCAAAACCCAGGCATGTGCCCTTTGCTGGAATCGAACCCAGGACCCTTCAGTGTGCAGGCCGACTCTCTATGCACTGACCCAAACCAGCTAGGGCTGAGGTGGATTTTGAAAGCTGAGTTCACCAGGTGGAGAAGTGGGGAAGTAGAAGCCAGTCGCGCGGCCGGTTCCCTTGCAAAAGGACCCGAAGGACAGCAGGGGCAGGAGGACAGCTGTTGTCCGCCCTTGGACGACGGAGCTTGCGGGCTTCCTCACGACCCGGTCTCTGCTTTCCATAAACCCGCCACTGCTGGTGGGCGTGGCCTAGTGAGGCGCCGCCGGGCGGCTGAGAACGGGAGGGGGCGTGGGCGGGGCCGGAGTCAGAGGGCGGGGCCTATGAGGTGGGGGCGTGGGCAGGCATCTCCTCTCAGGGCTCTGCCCAGACATGGATGAAATTGTCTGGAGCCAAACATATTCGAGTGAGATCTGTAGAAGTTCAGTGAATTGTATCAGTATAAATTTCCTGACCGTGATATTGGATTATAGTTATGTAAGACGTTTTATTTCTAACAACTACATGTGAAACTACAATAGCCTGAAAATTAAGTCGTTTTTTGAAAAAGCAACTCAGGTTGGATACATAACAGAAAATAGTTTCTAATAAGCTATTTTAAAGTATATTTTTATGTGTACCTTGTGTCCCCTGAAAGGTCCTTGAAGGCAAAAAAAAAATCAGTTCCGATTGATGTTTGTAAAGCAATAGTAGCTTGTGATTAGGCCAGGGCAGGATTGTCCCTTTTGTTGTCGCAGAGTCACCCAGTCACCACCTTGGGCTTCTGGTTTTCATGAGATAATATATTTCCTTCTCTTGAGGCCCATCGAGTGGAGGTTTCAGTTCCTTGCAAACTCATGGCTAAAACTTGCTTTAAAGTTGGTGCCCACTGCCCGGCCGATGTAGCTCAGTGGTTGAGTGTCAACCTAAGAACCAGGAGGTCACGGTTTGATTCCCGGTCAGGGCACATGCCCAGGTTGCAGGCTCGATCGCCAGTGTGGGGCGTGCAGGAGGCAGCCGATCCATGACCCTCTCTCATCACTGATGTTTCTATTTCTCTCTCTCCCTCTCCCTTCCTCTCTGAAATTATATATATACTTTTTAAAAAGCTGTTGCCCACCAACATCTGCAGGGAGTGCGTCCAGAAAACTCAGCCACTCGCCTGTGGAGGCTTCGTGGGTCTCCTTGAAGGAGAGCTGTCTGTCCACTCACCAGGCAAGTGGCCGCGGAGCCGCGTTGATGGCTCGTGAGGAGGAGACAGCCGCTCCTGGAGGTGAATCCCGCCTCCTCACTCACCTCCAGAACCTTCGGTTTCACCTGTGCGATGTGGGGGCCAAGCACCCCAGCTTGCCTCCCAGGGTGTGGGTGAGATTCAGATGAGACAACCGAAGGGGGAGTTTTCATAAGCAGCCGAGGGGCGCAGTGTGGCCGCCCTGAGAGCTGGTCAGGCCCGGGCTGGGCTCCATCAGGGCGCCGCGCGGCGCCACAGTGTTTTCTCTGCACAGCCTCACACCTGAGGGCTCATCTGAGGCTCTTCTGTCTTTTCCCCAAACGCATGGTCTGTGGCCCAAGGCAGCAGTGTGTCTGAGCTTCCTTCCGGGGCGGTTCTCTGCGCCAGGCCGCCCGCCCGTCCCCCACCTGCTGGGCTCCCTCCTGCCCAGCTCTGCCAGGCCTGGCCTGTGGGCACGCTGGCCAGGATGTGGCTTTGTTGTGTCTGTGGGCTGCACACCCCCTCTCCTAGGGCCACTTTGGCTCATTTCTCTCGGGCGCTGCCTAGCTGCAGAGAAAGAAAGGCCTTTGGAACCCCCCTCTTTTCAGCCGTCATTGAATTCCACCTCCATTTCTCCCCCTTTCCAAATAGGAACATCATTTATCTTGGACTTGGAGTTGCGGGGGTCTTTAAGAGCTTTCTCTCTTCCCAGCTGCATTTGTTGACAGGCAGTCAATCTGTTTCTTGCCTCCCCCGCTGCCCTCCCCCCCAGCAGGCCATAAAGTGTCCACAGCTGTGCCCTTTATACCCTCCCCTTTCTAGGCCCACGCGGGGGCGAGCTGAAATACAGCACAGCCATTACCGCTGACAAAAAGGGACAATTTTAAAACATTTTTTCTTTTCACTGGAGAAGCTGATGGCACAAAAGAAAGCGCATCATTTTATTGTAAGTGCTTTTTAAATGTGGGTCACTTGGCCATCATCAGCCCCAAAGGACCGAGAAGTTCAAAGCGTGAATTCATACAGATATCCGCCCCCGCTTTGTCTTTAAATTATGCTAATTGACACCCAGGAAAACAGGGAGGGGCATCTCCCACCCTGCCCCCCTCCAGGCCCACCTCCCGCCTCTCCTCACGGTGAAGAGCCTGTGACATAAGTTGGCCAGGCCGGACTGGCAGGTCGTCTTCTACTTCTGTTTCAGAAGCACTGAGACCAGGAGGCTGAGGTCTGGGTCTGGGGGATCTTCTCAGCTCTGGCGGAGAGGAAACTGGTCCTGTCTGCCAGTGGTGAGGGCTGCCCGCTGGCTCCCTGTGTGCCTGGAGGGCTCGGCTGACCAGATGCGGGGGGGCGGGGAGGGCCGAGGGCGGCAGGGCTGAGTGGAGGTGGGGAGTGGTGCCCTCTCTGCCATCTTAAAGGTGGGATGTTGACATGATGATGGTTAGGGTGCTGATGAGAGTAGAGAATGAAACACACGTGTTCAGGGAAGTTGGCCCAAAGATACAATGTCCCCTACTGCCCACCTCCTCTTGTGATCAGAACCCGCTTGTGCTCTGGGGAGGGAGCAGGTGAGGACTGAGCTCTGGCGTCCTGGTTTTGCCAAATTCTAGCTTGGTAAACACCCCCTTGGAGGGCCGGGGCCTGTCTGTGACCTGCAGGTGATGCTGGGAAAATTCCCACCGCAGCGCAGCGTTGCTGGGAGCTGCAAATGAGCAGGCACCCCATGGTCAGCGACCGTGTCTGAGGAATCTGAATCAGGAAGTGCAGCCAGGACGGGATATCTGGGCCACGTGGGTGGCCAGACAGTTCGCTGAGATACTGAAACTGAAATGATATCAAGGGTGCTCCCAAAGGCCTGGCGATGAGAGGCAAAACAGCAGAGGCATCGGGTCAGGCTGCCGAGCCCCTACCGCTCCCTTTGACGGCGGAGGGCCTGGCAGAGGACCCGCCCGCTGTGCCTGGGACCAGCGGGACTGCTGACAAGGTGACCTAACCCTTAGGCCTCCTTTGCCCACCTGCCAATCAGGAATAATAACCGTGGCTGTGCCTTCAGGTGGTTGTGAGGACTGCAGTGAGGCTAATCACACTGAGCCCGCAGTGTCATAGTTACTACATGTGATTGTTCTTCTCACTCTGAGGACTTGGAGGTGAGGAGGGAGGCTGGTTGATGAGGGCTTTCCCTCCCTCCTCCCTTCCTTCCTCCTCGCTTCTTGCTTGCTTGCCAGGCACCTGGGACAGAGCAAGGCTTTAGCACAGGTTTCTTAAGAATCAGCTGTAAATCGGCTCCTGAGACAGCGTGGGGACGTAAGGTGTGACTTTGGGACGTTCCTGGTCTGCCAGTCCCAGCTTTGTGCCTGTGGACAGGTTACCTCATCTTCCTGAGTCTCAGTGCCCCTGTCAGTTAACAGGTGTAAGAATCCTCACGTTTCCATGTGAGTATCAACTGAGACAGCCAGGGTGGCATTCACACCCACCTCTGTCCTTCCTGTGTGTTGTCCTGGAGATAGCACAGTGGGCAGTGGCATAGGCTACTGCGCAGCAGCGAAGGCGAGGAGAAGGGAGCCAGCCTTCTTGAACAAACACACAGGAGGGTCTCTAGGACTTAGGCGGAAGATGGGCCAGGGGAGAGGGTTAAGACCGAGGCCCTTGCAACGCTGTCCTGCGTTTCACCTCAACGGCGTCCCTGCTGTTACCACTTTGCTTGATGAGGATGACAAGAGCGAGCTGTGAAACTGCTCTTTAATATAAACTGGAGGCCCGACGCACAAAATTTGTGCCAGTGCAATTAGCATATTACGCTTTTATTATTATAGGTGTGTATATTCGACCTTTGTCCCCATTTTTTGCACAGGGCTCCCCAAACCCTTGGAATTTCCTGTGACCAAAGTGATGAAGGTCTCTTTTGTTTTGTTACTGAGGTGCCTTTGGAAAGCACCCAAGGAAGGCGGGAGAACCAACCAGGTGATGAGAGGATGGGAACTTTGAGTTCAACCCCTTGACCCCCAGGGTGGAGGGTCAGGTTGAATCAATCACCTATTATGCTTGTGCTGTAAAGTCTGCGAAAAACCCCGAAGGACAGGTTCAGAGAGCTTCCTGTGGGTGAGCCCGTGGAGGTGCTGGGGGACGGTGCCCGCCCGCCCGCCCGGAGAGGGCACTGAGCTCTGGCCGGCCCCACACCTTGCCCTGTGCACGGGCATCTGGCTGTTCCTGAGTTGTGTCCTTTTCTAACAAACGAGTGAGTAGATACAATGTTTTCTCAGTTCTGTGAGCTGCTTTCTACCTCCTGTCACGGTCCAGTCTGCCCCCTTCCCCGGGTGTGCTAATGCACCAGCCTCCTACCTGGGCTCGTCTCTGTCCCTTCCCTTCGTTCTCCTCGCTGCAGCCAGAGGGGTCTTTCTGGTTGTGTCCTTTCCTTGCCTGACATGCTGTCACTCGTGTCATCATGAGACACAGGAGCCCTTGTTTCAGTCCCACTCAACTGCTTGGGTTCTGTAAACACGCCAAGACCCTTGGCCCTGTCCCCGCTGGGGGCTGGGTTGGTGGCAGTGTTGTCTGATGCATCAAAAAGGTTGCAGGTTTGATTCGCAGTCAGGGCACATACTAGAGGCCATGATCGATGTTTCTCTCCCACATCGAAGTTTCTCTCAAATCAATAGAAACAACCTTAAAAATAACCATATCCTCAGGTGGAGATAAAACAAATAAAGAACCCTGGCCCCGAGCTTTTGTTTGAGCCAGCTCTGGCAAGCGGGCTCTCTCCCCCGTGGCAAGCCCATGCTCAGCGCAGGTGTCCCTTACGAAACCTTGTTCTTGAAGCCCGTCCTGGCGTCCGCTGTAGGTTGTGCTGTAACAGGCTTCGGTATGGACTTCCCCGCTGTGGGCACTCTGGGGATAGGGACTTATGGTCACGTTTGTGCCTCCAAACATCTCGAACAGTGCCTGGTACACAGATGCAAATTCAGGGGGATCGGTGTGCTTGTGCGTGTGGGCCTCTCTGAGGCTAGCTCTGGAGTGGGATTCTCGGTACTGCTGAGCGATGGAAATGGGGGGTGGGGGTGGGCAGTGGGTTATAATTATTTCCCCAATTCTGTTTTTCCCATTTCCATCTTGTCTGAACATTTTTCTCCCAAATAAATGAAGACTTCATTACACTTTTCTCTGATTGCAAAGGCAACACATAACATAGTATTTTAAACAGGTTTGAGTTCAAATGTTGCTACTTACCGGCTATGTGCCTTGCACATAATAGTTAACCTTGTCATGCCTTTGTTTTCCCATCTGAAAAGTGTGAGTTATTACAAAGATAAATTAGAAAGTGCCCGGAAAGTGCTCAGTACAGTGCCTGGCTCAGGACTCGCACAATATGCACAGCTGTAGCTGCTCCCTTCCACACAGAAAAGGCAGCGGTCCCTGTACCTGGGTGCAGCTGGAGCCTTGGCCCAGAGCTACGCTGAGCTGCAACGAAAAGGCAACGCACATCTGACTGCAGAAGCCGGGAGGAGCGTTTGCTTCTCTCTAGGGCAGCCTTCTCCACCAGGTTCATCTGAACCAGAGCGCGGCATGGCTGGGGCGGCCATTTCCTCTTCCCTGGGGCGACATGAGAACACCGTTCTAGAGCTCAGGGCAGGGCTTGGGACACTGAAGCTCAACCCCCCTCCCTTTGAGAAAGGCTGCTCTGCTGCTTCTTGAAGACTCTGTGCAGGGCTCAGCCTCGTACATCAAAGCCACCCCCAAATCCTCTCCGGAGGCCTCTCCCTCCCATGCCCATGGTCTGCTCCTGGAGCACCATTCACTGGTTCCATCTCCAGGTTGTGCTCACCACTTACCCACCTGTTCCGACTGGTCACTTTGCTGTTCTTGCAAGAGTAGCCTGCCTCTCGCCATCCGCATGCGCCCGTCCACCTTGGGAATTACAGGGAAGCAAGTTACTGCCCACGACCACACAGCAGTCAGCACGATGGACCCCTAGTCTGTTTCTTCACATGCGGACTGTGTGAAGTACCTGCATCTCTTGCTGGGGTATTTTCAAGTGCCTCTCCTTGACCAAAACCACCTAACTGTCGTGATCTGTGCTGCCGAGGCTCCTGCAGATCAGGGCCCTATTGCAAAGCCGCCTGCTCTTCCTGGTGCTCCTCCTCGTCCTGGCCCCCAGGAAGGTAGCAGGCGCCTTTCTTTTTTGGGGGGAGGGGTCATGTCACGATGTCTTCGGTTAGTAAGGAAAAATAACACGGGTAGGCAATTAGCAGTGTTTACCACAATTCATATAATGGAATATCATATAGCCATTAATTTTTGAAGAATATTTATTGACATGGGAAAATGCTCACAATGTTAAAGAAGCAGGATACAAATCTGTAAATACAGCATGATCCCAATCTTGTAGTAAAATAAATTATATATGCATAGAAAAAACACAGGACAGAAATACACTAAAACATTAACAGTGATTTATCTCAGGGTGGTGGGATTTGGGGTGAATTATTTTTTAAATTATTTTCGGCATTTTTCAAACTGCACAATGAACATATATTACTTTTTACAATGGGGGCAGGGAGGAAGTCGATACAGGTGATACCCAGTGCTGGGAGGTGGCAAGACTGACTGGAATTCAGGAGATACTTAGTACTTGTACTTGTCGGCCAGCGTCCTTGTTTATAAAAGGATAACATCCGTCCTGCCCACCTCCCGGGACCACTGGGCATGTAAAAGGGTCTCAAGTGTCTGTTGATTGTTACTCCAAAGCAGCAGCTCAAGTGCCTTATTTTAGGACACATTCCTCCATGTGGTGTCAAAGGTTGGGAGGGATGCGGCCGGGCCGTGTGTTTCGTGTTCTGCCACCCCCACCGCAGGCCAGTGTGCAGGCAGGGGCCTGAAAGCCTACAGCCCTGCTCCGGCCTGAGGACTCCAGGTCCTTGCTGGCGATGCATCAAGCAAACTCCCCACTCACTTCAACCAAGTCACCTCTTCACACAGAAAGGTCTTGACTCTGGTTCTGCTGAAATAGTTATTGCTTAAAATGGCCTGAGAATTACCACTCTCCCAGCATTCCAGAGTCATAGGAGGCACAACGTGGACCCAGGCGGGCAGTGTGTTGAAGGGGAAGGAGCAGGGTTAGGGGTTGGGCCAGGGGAGCTGGGTAACAGGCTCTTTGGAGATGATCTCTAGTATGAGATGGATGTGATGAGGTTACATGACGCAACATACATAGAAAGCCCATGTGTGGTGAGCACACAACAGGTGTCAGTTCTCTGCCCACGTGCAGGATGTGGTCACTGCTAACCTCTCCCCCTGCAAGCTCCTTCTTCACAAGCAAGACTTAGTGCCCAGCGCAGGGGAACTGAGAGGCAACGCCACTCAGGTTAGGCTGCCCAACCCACCCCGCCAAGGCCGGCGGACACTGCCCCATTGCACATCTTCGTTTAGGGAGGCCCACACGCATGCCACAGCTATCAGATTGTAGAAATTATAAAAATATTTCAAAATGCATTTGTACAATGAAGTAACAAAAATACTTAAATTCTTCTAAGTGTTTTTCACTTAATCTAAAATGATGAATTGCCAAATTTCATGTAACTGTTGTTAAAAACTAGTCACTAAGAACTTCTACTCCCAACTGTTTTGGATGACAATCCTAAAATGTAATGTATTCCCCCTAGATTTTTTATCGAGTGTTCTAGATTTTTTTTTTTCTTAAAGAAACAGGGTCATTCTTGAGAATCAGTCTGTGGGCCAGATTGTGATACGTGTCATTCGGGAAACAGACTCTCCCAGATTTGACACCTCGAGGAGCTTTCTCACTCTGCCCGCTTCCTGCCCGCTGGGCCGTCGCTGCCTTCCATCTGGCACTCGTGTGCGACTTTTCTGTGGGCCTAAAAGCCAGATAACTAAACATTTTAGAAATGTATGCAAATTTTAGTAGAGATTCTTGAGGCTCTCTCCGATGAGTCAAACTGCAGGAAGTTTTTGACATCTCTCTTGCAGAGATTTAAAAACTCAATTCCCGTTTTGTTTTGCCAGAGAAGTGATTTCTGGATAACTGACTTACACCCCAGGTGCCTATCCTTAAGGAGGCTATTTTAAGTGAGATGTACAAGTACTTTAAAAAAGCATGAACTGGGAAATAGTTTACCCCATGTATCTGTAAAGAAACACACACAGATGGCTAAATTGAATCAACCCCAATGTTTTATTTAATTTAAAGTTTTAAAAGGCAGTGGTTAAGCACATTATCTATGTGTGTATATATGTATGTATACAAACATACATACATATATAAAAGGAAACCAACCCCTTTTCAACTTTAGCCACTGATTAACCAGGCTCACCGATTCATTTTCTACTTCTTTATATGACCAATTTTTAAAGTAAGAATAAACAGCCTTGATCAGTTTAACAGTAACTATTTGTGTTTCTTTTTCTTTTTTTTAATAAATAAGGTTACCGCTAAACTGATCATATGGTAGAAAGGTAGAACACACACACATCAGCACACACACAGCCCCCACTTAAAACATGTGACGTATGAATGACCTATATGTACAAAAGGGTGCTGCTGCCCCCCTGCCCCAGCAGAGGCCACCAAGAGCTCCCAGGACTCGGGAGTCCCCATTCCCTCTGCTGGGACACGTGCTCCTGGCACCCCGAGTTCACCTCAGAATGCATGCTCCCCATGCAACGATGCAGACGGGGGCTCAGTTCTCTGGTATAGTGTTGAGGTGTGTGAGGGAATAAATAGGCATTGTAGCTGCCTCCGAACTTAACCGTCATTTTATAGGGAGAAATGTATTCTGAAGTTCTAGGTAAGTGACATACAAACTTTCAGTGCAGTCAGTTTGCAAGTCCGGGACTGTGTGTGTGTGTGTGTGTGTGCGCATTTCTATATTTTATACAAAACTGAAATGAAGAATGGAGCTAGGTTTATGGAGCAGCTGCTTGGCTTCCATGTAGTCAGTCCTGATCTAACAAGTCACTTGCCTCAGCCCTTATTTAGCAGTTCTCTCTGATTCCCGCGTACCTCCGTCTGCTGGAGAGATTCAGGAGGGGCAGCTCTCACAAGTGAGAGGAAGGATGCAGCTAAATCTTCTGCTAAGAATCTTGGCAAATGACCTGCCAGATTCCACCAGGGCTGTGTCATAGCGAAGTCCTTCGGTTCCGTCCCGATGAAATGGCGTCCTCCTGCTGCTAGCCCCTGCAACTCCATCTAACTGCAGCTCTGCATGAATGCCTCAGGATCGCCTCTTAAATATGCTGGATTCTCAATGAGGAAACCAGTTAATGTGTTTCTAGCCAAAGCAAGGGCATAATGTTTGAGAAAAGATTCCCCTGGAGCTACAGAGAAAAGATGCTGATAAAAGCAAGACTGAATTGAGCAGGTGATGGCTTTAGTCTGTGTCGGAGCTGGTCTCTTCGATGACAGAGTACTGGCTGAGTGCTTCCTCCAAAGGCGTTATTGTCCCATCAGGTTTTAGTCCCATTGGTTTAAGCAACTCCTCTCTGGGAAAAGAGATAAAAGAAAGAAAAAAAAGTATTCACCAGCATCACACACACACCCCTCCCTCCTGCCCAATCCACATCCTTTTATAAAGGTAAGTCTTTAAAAAACAAAGTATTTTTCCTCAAGCTCTCTGTGTATTTGTGACAGGAAAGATGAAAGGGGCATGGAGAGAAAAAGAGGGAGATAAAAGACTTCATTCACACAGGCCAAACCTACTAAGCCAATTAGGTATGAAAAGTCAAGGTCTAAATGGCTCAGGACGAGGAGCGGGTCTCTTCTGTTTTTAATAATTCACTTTTTTTCCTTTTGTGGATTCGTTTTGTTTTAGTGAAGCTGGAGCTGCCGAAACCTCACCTGTCGCAGTGGGTCAGGCGCACGGTTAAAGGGCCGGTTTGACATGTGGACTTCACCCCAAGGAATAAAGGCGTCAGGTCTGATTTTGCCTCTCCAATCTCTAGTGATACATGGGTCCTTCATTCATTTCAAAGCAGTTGGCCTTCCCCAACTTTCTCCCTCCCTTTTCTTTCCTTCTCTCTCTCTCCTTTTGTAAAACACCATTGCTTTTGTTTGTAGCAGTTTAATTACGGTTCTGACAGCCATTTTAATCTCTTCAAAGCTCCCCAACTGCCCCTTTCCAGCTAATCCAATTATATCTACTCCACAAGTTACAGCCTCATCTAAAGATGATTAATTATTGATTAAGCCAATCAAAAAGCATTAGGAAAGATTTATTTAATCTTTTCAGGGGTTCCTATTTTATTACATGGCGATTATGGCAAATGGACCTGCTGCGTTGCTGACTGGCCTGAAGGTCAGCAGTGCTGGAAGGGGAGGCTGGAATGGGCACATGAGCTGCTTAAACTTATGGAAACTGGCATCGCCCCCTGAAAACTTGTCTACAACCAAGAACCCACATGGTAGCGGCTGTAATGTTGGTGGGACTTGGGAGTGAAGGCAAATAATAACCCTCCCTTGCTGCCGTCCCCTCTGGGGAGTGCCCAGTCACATGCCAGGTGATGGTGCTAAGCCCAGGGAGACATCCTGGGGCGTGAGAGTGGCTCAGTGGCCACTGGTAAGCCGACAGCAGCCTGGGCAGCTTGAAGAGTCAGAATTGTGGACTGCTGACAGGTTAGCTGAGGCGCCTGAATGTTTATTATAAAACAGGAAACATGATTCCTGATCCAAACAATGGGGTCAAAATCATAGAACCTGAAGGTGAAGGGGCCTTAGAGATCATTTAGTCCAACCCCTCCTTTAAGAAGAGACTGAGTGACTTACCCAAGGTCCCATATCTAGTGGCCAAGTTAGACCTGGGACATAGGGGCCTGGACCCCGGCCATGCGCTCTGCGGCACACACAACTGGGTGACCTGCTCTAACTCCCTTGGAGCACGCTCCTTTAGCTGGTCAGTGTCTGCTCAACACTGTGTGCCAGGAACTACGTCACACACGGGGGACAGGGAGATGGCTCAGCTGCCCCCTCGAGCAGGTGAAATGTACGCATGAAAAGTAACTCATACATAACGGGGTAAAATGCTGTAAGAGAATCATGGACCGAAGGACTGTGGCGGCTCCTGAGGAGCACTGTCCACACTGCCAGGGGAGCTGGGACGGCACGCCAGGGAGGCGTGTGCCCGGCAGCAGGCACAGGCGGTGTGTAAAGGGCTCCGTATGGTCCCACTTACTTGTGTGACTTAGTAAAGCTTTTTGGGTCGTTGGTTTCTTTGCTGTCTCTGAAGCTGTGAAAGGCCTGTGTTTGGGGCGTGGCGAGGGTCCGTGAATGAGTGTTTCCTTCCACTTCCATGAGTGGACGGAGGCAAGCTGCAAGGGTAGCTTGGGATCCAGCAGTCAAGTGTCCTAAATGCCCAGGCAGGCTGTCTTGGGGAGCTGTCTCTGGCGGCTGTGTGTGCGGCAGGCACACTGGTAGGGCACTGGCAGAGACAAGTCATTAGGATGGCACTACCGCCATGTGTGAGAGGACACAGGAAGCTAGACTATGGCCGTGATGTGGGAAGTCAAGGCTACGTCTCTGAGGTAGACCTGTGATGCACTGGGCGGGCAGGGGCTGGCTGGTGAATAGAGTCCCTATGCTTCCGACTCCCTGACCACGTGACGGCCACATCATGCCCACAGCAAGGACACAGCAGATGGAGCAGGTCTGCTGGGGAGATGCTGACATCTTCAGGACGTGAAGAGCGTGTGGTCCTTGCATGACAACTGGGTGGAAGTGTTTAATGGAAAGCTCGAAATGATCTGCTTCCCTTAAAACTTCTCTCCAGCACTGATGCACACGATGCACATCTATATTTTTATCACACAGTTTCCTAACGATGGCTGGAGGACTGACATTGGACGCTATATACTAATAACTGATACAAGAGGAAAAGGGGGACACTTTGCTGGGAATGAAACATTAAGGCATAAGAAAGCTCAAAGGTCTGAGGAGTTGGTGGACTTGAGGGTACAGGAAGAAGGGGTGGGGTTAAGGCGGGGGTAGGTGGAAGTAGATGAGACGGGAAAAATTCTACCAAGATCGTGAGGAATTGCTGGTGGACATACATCACCCCTCACACACACTCTCCTGCGTGCCCTTCATGATGCTGGGCTAGCTACCAACTGTACAGGGGAGCAGCTTTCTTGTTCAAGCCTGGGAGGAGGATGTTCAAATCAAGGCCATCAGTTTCATCCCTACTCCTTAATCCAATTTTACAATGGGAATAATTAAGAACAATTCAATAGTTTTATGGCCAGTACTTCATCAACAGACTAAAAGGCCCCATATTTTAATTCCCACTGGTGATCTATTCTTCCCAAGCACTTATATTTTGGGCCCTCTGTCTCACCTCCACTACCGCGGGAGCTCCTGAGGGAAGGAGTATTTTCTTTCCACATGGCTCCATGTGATGCTTGGACTTAACACTTCTTTGGGAGAAGTGTCCGTGGTCACTGGCCACGTAATCATGTATTCATGCAAATGAATTAAGGCAGCAACGTGATAGAGTGGAGCAAAAAAGATCTGGAGCCAGGAGGTCTGTTTGAAGTCCCAGCTCTTCCACTTACCAGTTGTGTGACGATGGGCAAGTCTCTGAGTCTGTTTCCCTATCTGTGGAATGGGAATAATGATGATGCTAGCTCTAACTACTTCCTAGTGAAGATGTGAGTAGTAGCATAAATAGTACTAATAGTGGTAGGATTAATAACTATAGTTCAAATGAAAGACTTCCATGAACTGTAAAGGAGTCCTAAATATTCGTGTTACTGTGGTATAATGAAAGGCACATATAGGTTTAGAGTCAGATAGCCCAAGGTTCTAATCCTGGATCCACTGCTAGCAATACGACCTTGAACTCTCTGAACTTCCACTTCCTTGTCTGTAGAATGGGGATAGGAATACCCACCTCACTTAATTGTCATGAGGGCAAAAGGTCAGTATACACCTAAAGTGCAAGGTGCAATGGCTGGACTGTCGTTGGAACCCACAGTGGCATTTCCTGTCATGTGCTTACGGAAAGTTTCCCCATGGTCATTAGGGCACTTGGGGAATTAAGTGGGAGAAGAATATGCAGAAGCAAATAAAAGACATGGCCCCTGTCCTCAAGAAGCCTTCAGCCAGTTCAGAAGGTAACACACACGCACATTAAACGACAGTAAAAGAATTACAGAACAGCAGATCCACAAGCTCGAGAGATTAACAGGCAGAGCCCTTTCCCTTGCTTGGTGCTTGATTCACGACACACCCAACTGCAACTCAAATCTGTTCAAAGGACAAAGAGAAAGGGTCCCTTACAGATACATGTGTGACTGTTTTTTCTTATAGCTCCGTCTTGCAAAGCTCCAACTTAACGTTTCTAATATTCTTCCTCTCTGTCATACAACTAACAGCCCACAAATAGCAAAATGAAATCGTTGATCCAGGGACTCACTCCTAAATGATAAATGACCTGGTTATACTAGACTGTTTCATTTTATCAATTCTGTTGTATCTAGATCAGCAAGATATGAACAGAGAATGGGAGGCATTAATGAATACCACAGACATGTTGCTCCACCAATCATGTACACGTGGGAGGGACACAGGGGATGGGGAGGCTGGTCACAGGCTCCTTGCAGGCGACAGACGCAGGGCCAGACTGTAATGGCAGTGATGAATACGGATCATAGGGAGGAAGGCATCCCAGAAGCAGAAGAATTAGTCAAGCACAGGCACAGAAACAAGAGTTAGTTGTGTGCAGGGATTGGCAAACAGGCTGGGTTGGCTGAGGCAAATTTTAAAAAAGCTCAAAACAGATACAGGGTATGAAAGAGAATCTCAAAGGAGACTATGAAATCCTAGGCTGACAAGTCTGGATTACAGTACGGAGGTATTTTTGTCTTCTATTTCAAGGGCCTTACATTTAAAAAAGTCTCCTTACAAAGCTTGAAAGCTATGAAACCGTATCACTGACATATAAAAAAAAGTTGCATGCTTTCATTTTCATATCCCTCTGTGTCTAGCATAGTGCCTTGCAGACAGCAGATCCTCAATAAGCATGTAGGAACTAAATTTAGTTGCAGCTGATGTCATCTTGCACTTCCACAGAAAGGAAAGGTGTTCTATGGGCCTTCTAAGTAAACCACAACCAAGAGAAAAGCTACATCTCTGGGTAGAAGATTCACCTTCATCATCAAGATCCACAGAGGCAGGAAAGGTATTATGAGCATTCTATAGGAAATTCCTTCCAGGGTTTCTCTAGTAGACTGTGAGCAACTTGAGGGCAGAGTCCATGTCTTACCTGGCTGTGATCTGCATACCTAGCATAGGATGGAGCACACAGCAGGTGCTCAATGCTTACTGAAAAAATACATGGGTCATAGCATCAATGGAGAATGACAGAGAACCATTTGTCAGGAATCGTTCTCATATTATTTTAAGTGTAATTAATTATTTCCCTGATGAGGCATCATGACGTCCAGCAGAAGTCAGGCCCCCTTTGCACCGTACAGCCTGGAGCTCCCAACCACTAAATGGTGTGGACTCAGCTTCTAACAGATGGAGCACCAGGAGGTCTAGATTCTAATCGCAGATCTTCCACTAACTTGCTGGGTGTCCTTGGGCAAGTCATTGCCTTCTCTGGGCTTGAGTCTCCTCCTCTATAAAATGAAGGGGTTGGACAAGATGATCCTCCAGATTCTATGCTAAGTGTCTAAATATTAGGCTACTAAATAAAATTTTGATCTATTTTTAAAAAACTGCTAGGTTTTTAAGACACTAAAACTCAATACTGCTAAGCCTTTGTTTTTAATATATTCTAAGCCTGAGAGTCAAACACAGCATCCTACCTAGTTGTCACTGACATACACCAAGACCAGAAATCCATTCTGCAAAACTATCAGCGGATGATTACAATGATTACAAAGTAAGTCAAAGCAATGGCAACAGTTACAAGGAAGGATCTAAAGTCAATCATGGCCCTCAATAAACAGGCTATTTCATGAAGAATCATTGGTTCTATATTATGAAGTCCCATCTAAGGGTGTCAGATATATGTACATCGTGGTTAAACAGAGATACTGTATATTGAAATGTGCATCAGGATTAAGATAGTCACATAGCAACAACTCCTTCATACTTACCTTCAATGCTATACACAGGCCTTAACACAAGTTAAGACTGCCCTCGTTATCATCAAAAAGTACAGTGATGTCTACTGGATAAAGAGCCCATTCTAGGCACTGTGACAGTATCATGGCGGGCTTCTCATCTGATCAGGCATCTGGCCAGGGAAGAGATAAGCCTCCAAGAATGTTCAACTGGAACGAAACATCATTTAGAAATTTGATCTTACTAAACGATAAGGAACCATAGTCTATAAGGGTTTGGCCAGGCACGAGGACACAGATAAAGCACGTCCAAGAAAGGAAACCCTACTTTGCCCCAGCCTAACCCTTGGGACTGCTCATGGAAACCAAAAAATGCTTTCTTAAAGAGTTAGGGGTGGGAGATTATGGAACTTATACCATATTTAAAACTTTCTGATATGTTTCTCTTTCTTTAGATATACTTTAACATATATCTGCTCCACTATTTTCCTGTAAGAATGGTCCTCTGGGATGCCTGGGCTTATATAAACTTCTCAGAACCTTAGAGAAGATTCCACTTTTTAGGGCTTCTGGTTCCTGTGTAACTCTTTCCCCCAGAAATGACAGTGCAATATTGGGGATCAGATGCTAACATACCCAATCGCACATTATAGAAGAGGCCAGATGTGTATGTGTATAAAACACCTTACTTGACCTGGAAGCAAGAGAAGACTCTTGCCCACAGCACACGTTTTTGTGCCATACAAACAAAGCATTCAATTCAAGTGTACTTGTTGAAAAACAGGACATAATTAAGCAGTTGGTAAAATGCATTCTTGTTTCCCACTTGCAGATCTCCCGAGTCCCTTCGAATTTACCTATACGAGTTTCAGCTTCCCGCTTGCCACTTAGCTTGATAACGACTCAAAAATCATTCCCTTGTTTTCAAGGGCTCTTCTTTCTTGTCTGCTCTGTGTACTACAGGGCAGTATTGACACATGGAATTAATGACAGGGTCTGTAATGAAACAACAGTCATGCAAACACCGGTCTGCTCTTTTGATAAAACAGCATGTTAGAGACCTATTCACCTCCCTCTAATTGAGTACTGCATAATAGTTTCTATCCTTTTATGTAACATATTTTGTTCTATGATTAGAAAGGAAGAAAAGGGGTTCGGAAACCTATGAGGCATTGCTTCCTTCAATCATCCCCTGATTAATTCTCTGTTTTTAATGAGGGTGGCTGTTATTTAGGCAGGTTCTGTTACATACTTGTTTTGTTGACTTCTGTACAATGTCTAACAAAACCCAGAATGGGATAATTGGGAACCATTTCTTTGGCCCAGGGATTCCTGCTCTTAATGCAAGGTTGGCTTGGAAAAAAGAACCCTGACATTTTAAATTAGCCATTTCATATTTAATTCCTTTTCACATTTGAGAGATAGGTCGAGAAACTGGTATATAAATAAAGTCTTTTAATTAACACAGAGCTTTTCCAAAAACGCCTTGCAAGAATGGAGCCTGTGATGGCCTGGAGAAAGCAGCTCTGTAATCTTGGCTACCATTCCAAGTCTGAGAGTGCATCTTGTTTCAAGGTTTCAGCATCACTACAATAGTCCCTAATTCCCTGAAGTACAAGGGATCTCCCAGTCACTTGGGATATTCTTGTAAGTGATTTTAACCTTTTTCCCTCACAGAAATAATACTACAACCTCTGGCCCTGGTTAACATGTTCAGTTACATACTGTGAAAGTGTCCTTTGGACCCTCATCCTTCATCTCTCCTTATATTTTTCATCTCATGGCTTCCCAGGGCTGCCTGATTATACTGGTTTTTCACTAAGCCACTAACCCAGTAGGCAGGAGGTATATGGAGGCTTTTCCACAGCAAATTCTAGGTATTCAGGCTGCATCTTTCAAAAACGATTCCAAGGCCCTCCTTTCAGCCCTCACTATCATACTTTGGGAATGGGTACAGTTGGGAAGGTTAAACATGTAGCATAAAAATATCACTCCCAAGACAAATGGATATGGCATATTGTCCACACCACATCCTTCCATTTTGTGAAGGCAATTGGGAGTTGCCTAAACAGTCTCAAAGGGAAGCCTTTTAAAAGTTAAGTTTGCTTAATGTGATCATACTAAGTATAAGAATTGGTTAGAATACCTAAAATCATTCTCTTTTCAAAACTGAGACCTTATTTTTTAAAAAAGACACCTTATATTACTATGAAATCACAGCAGTTTTACTGGTTTCCTCTATATAAAGCTGTGTGATTTTTATTTTGTTTGTTTTTTAAAGCATAGACTATTTATTTAGCTCCTAACCTGGTATTTGAAAAGAGCTCAAATTAATTATGGAATGAAAGAGTAGGAATATATGCCATCCAAACTTAAATGATCTTCTCAGGAAAATATGCTTACTATCTGTCTTTATGCTTTGTGCTTGTTTAAAATTTAGAATGCTTTATTAAAAATAATCAGACTGACAAATTTTTGAGAGGTGTTAGTAATTTTTAAGATAACATGATCTGGAGTCTGAAGACTAGGAATTGAGTCCGGCTATGTCATTATCCAGATGCCAGGCCTTGGGTCAGTCATATAAACACTGGTCCCACTTACTCTTCAGTAAAACACCTTTCCCTGTCTAAGTCACAGGGCTGTTTCAATGATCAAAGGAGATAATATATATTGAAGCACTTTTTAAAAACTTTAAAGCACTATATAAATATTAGTCTATTATTATTGTTCTCAATTTTGTTAGAAGACCACATGCAAAGCTTCTAAAAATTTGCTGCCCACCTCACATTAAACAGCATGGTTAAAATACAGAGAATGAGGTTAGGGATAGTGCTAGAAGAATAAAATCCCGTTTCTTTCCCTTAAGTAAAGCTATTCTTTATTATATCTTGGTAATTTCTTTACAGAATTTTTCTATCCTATAGTCCAAATTAGCAAAATAAATAATAAGAAGTCAGTATGCCAACTGACACTACTGAATAAAGCAGTAGAAATATAAGTTATGTGTTCTTCCCAAACAGAAAGACTTAAAAGTTAAACAAGGAGGGTAACAAAGAGAGCAGAAAGACAAAAGCCATTTCAGCTAGTGCTTAAACCAAGAGCTCAAAGTAGTCATTCCTACTAGAGTTAAAGGACAATGACTACCAACAGGCAAGACAAAGGCAGCATGACATCCTCCTTCCAAGCTGTCTAGCCAGGAAGGGCCCTCTATACCCTAGCAACATACAATATCCAGTTTCTCAAATTAATCCTCACCTGCCACTTCAAAGGTACACTAATTTAACTGGATCCCGGTTCCCTTAATTGGACTTCCAAGCAACCTCAGGGTGTATGTTAATGATGTGAAGCAGTGCTGTCTAATGAAAATATAATGTAAGCTACAAAATGTAAGCCAAATATGTCATCTTAAATGCTCTGGTAGATACACTGAAAAAGTAAGGAAAGACAGATACATTACTTTTAGTATATCATAAAATTTCAATGTAAAATCTATATTAAACAAATGAGATATTTTAATTCTTTTTATACTGAGTCTTTGAAAGTCTGAGTATTTAAAACTTATAGGACATCCCAATTCAGACTAGCCACATTTCAAGTGCTCAATAGTCATTTATGGCTGGTGGTTACCACATTGGACAGAGAAGAGCTAAAGGATTTTCTGATGTAAACAAATCTTTATACTTTAGTTCCTACAATAGATCTCACAGTACTTTAAAGATTGGACCACATTTCTGAAATATACCTGAAAAGCATTTCCTTGACTAACTCATCAAAAAGGTGGGTATAATCATAGTTGTTACTTTTGTAGGCAGAGCAAAGTAACTTATTTAACAAGAAAAAAATTACATATTTATTACTTTTCAGTCATAAAGCACTTGTCCCAACTTTAGTAAGTTTAAAAATAATCTCTGGATTAAAAGGAACTATTCCACATTTGGTACCTGCACTTATTAAGAAAGCCATGTCCCAAATACTGCACAATGACTGGCAATAAAAAAATGAATGAATAAATAAAAATTATTAGATAAGACAAGGAAGAAATGGGAAAACAATTATTATTTATTTATATACATGTAAACTTTAGAGGATGTTGATAGACTAAGCGAAAAGGCAATGGACCGTGTTAAAAAGTAATGGGGTAAGGGTGGGGTATAAGATTAATCAGTCCTGGTTCCAACTAAGGAACTAGAGAGGATTAGAAAGGTCAAAACAAACCTGAAATATTATTTCCCTTGGTTAGTTTAAGCTTAAGCCAATCAATCCTCTCCCTCCTTTTTGTGGGAGGCTGCATTATTATATACGAGTTGTGTGCTGTAGCTAAGGTGAATGCAATTGTATTAGCTACACTGGACTTGCTTAACCACACACAATCCCCATTCTAATCTCCTGCTTAAATTGCAGCGGCTTATTCTTTCTCCAATTCAGAGAAAGAAAGAGGAGGTGTAGAGGCAGGCAAGTTTCATCCCCCTTTCCACCTCTACTCTCACATTAAAACTGTCAAATGAAGCTTTCTATAATAATCTCATGCCTCAAGCCTGAATGTTTCTGTTTGATAAATATTAAATTTTATTTTTATATAAAATAAATTATGAAGCCTGATATTTAAATTAGCTAGTCATGGGCCAAAGAACCTTTACAGAATTCTTTTTCTAGTCCTGAATTTTATGACATTTGGCCAAGAAATGGAACTGCCAAAAGTATGCTTTAAAGTCGTAAACCATATAGGCTATTTTATAGAACAGGAAACTGACCTTTGATTTGGGGATCAGCTGTGTTATTTTCTCACACACTGGGGAAACCACAGGATACAAGGCACTGTACTAGCTAGACATGATGGGATTAATAGGGCTCAGATTATCCTCAAACTCTTAAGACCCCCAGGTCCACTGCCAACCCCCTTACCTACATCTGTTCCAAATACAGTCCTTTTACTTAAAAACAAGCCAAGCACTTGGAATACTTCTAAGTCAGCTAGTATTCACTGGGAAGAAAACGTTTGAGCACTAGTCTCTCCAGTGTCCTTGGAAATCCGGGTAAGATAAAGCTGCGAGGATGGTGAGCTCCTTGAGGCAGTAGCTATGTCCAGCGTGGAGGCAAAATGGAAATGTAATTTTAATTTTTGCATTGGTGGTTTTACAGCTTTGGTAATGTGTATCATCTATACCCTATACCAGGCTCAGTAACAGTATTTGGCATGACCAACCTTAGTCAGCACTTTGGTAAATGCTTTGGCACGGGCCACTGTTGCTAACCACCATCCTGGTGCAGGTCTTTCATATCTGCTCTCCTATGGATGGAAAAAAGGAAGTGTCTAGTGTCCATTCATTGGCCACATCACCTCCACCAACTCTATCCTTGACTCACGTGCCTTTCAATTCAGGCCCAGGAGAGAATGATTCCTTTTCTGAGAAGGAAAGTTAATCAGACGAAGCTACAGTACACTTTTAGTGCAATAAAGACTTGGTGGGATGCAGGACATCCTTGGAGGATGGGTGAGGGAACTGACCAGCAGCACAATGCTGAAGAAAATGACCAGGAAGTATTCTGGCCAACACTGACTCTCACAGACAGACACAGTAACACAGCAGACAAAGCAAAAGTCTTGAGTTCTGGAAAATGAAGTTCCTAGTCTCACTTTATTATGAAGCTAGAAAGAGCATGTATGTGAAATGTTTTGTAAACTATTAAAGGAAATGGATTATCACCAGACATTAGTTTGGAAATGTTTGGGGAAATTCTTTGGGACTTGCTTCCCCCAATGATAAATTTGATAATATATTAATCAAGTAATGATAAATCAACTTGAGCTCTTTAGAAGAAAGAATACCAAAGATTTATCTTAACAAGAGTAAGTTTCCCTCCACCCGGAACGACTGGTCATTTCTCCACTTGTCTATTAAATGCCTCTTACACTCCAAGGATCAGCACAGATGCTACCTTTCCTGTGAAACAATCCAGACAGAACGAACTGCTCCTTTTCCCGGGTGCTTACAGTTCAACACAGACCTTCTTTTCTTTTCTTCTAGAATAGATTTCCTTCACTAGAATGTGAGCTTTCCAGAGGCAGAGCTTGTCATGTTCACCAATCTCATCTTCTGAGCACAATGCCTTGCTAACATTAATAAGTGTTCCTTCGCTTGTACTGCATTTAGTCTACTTTGGCTTACAGCTTCTTGTTTATCTCAAAAAAACCAAAACCAAAACCAGTAACAGTGAAAAGAGAGAAGAAACTTAAGACAAACATGTAAGATGCATAAAGAATGGCTTCATTCTTTGCATTCCTGCTTTGGAATGCCCACTGCTGATCTCCACACAGCTTTGTCATTGACTGTTATTAGTGAGAGCAAATGTTAGAAAGCACAGAAAGGCAAACAATGTAAAAAACCCACCACACGCCATGCAAAGTCTGTCATGAAGGACTACTCTCAAAGTTGCCTTTAGCTCCAATTTTTCAATAGCAAAATCGGTGCCAACAAGACCTATTTGCTCTGCTTTGTAAGTGCAAAAATCAGTGTCACCTTCAGGTTGAGTTGGGCATTATTTGCTGGGTATTGCTGGGTGAGTACATACCTTCTTTGAGGCATAGTTTAAATCAGGTGGACGCTTGGTTATTTCAGACTTGGCGTTTGTGCATTTATTTGTTGGCAGCCTCTAGAATATGTGAATTTCCCTGAAATTACAAGAAGGACCTGGCACTGTTTTTGTTGCTGTTATAGGAACACCTATAAAGGTGAATTTATGTTAGGGATGCCTCTTGTCTCTTTCAGTAAGTACTAGAATTACACTGTATTGTCTTAGGTAGTTCTGTCCTCCATCTTCCACTTTCCTAGCTTGGAGCTTACTCATCCTGGATATTTGGGCCAGTTGACTAGCATCTGTGTTATCTTTTAAGAACTCATATTATTAAAATAATTTAGGAACATGATATTTATGTAATTGACCGGTTTACTATTAGTATGTCCTAACATACTAATGTACTCCACTCGGGTCCTGTTAACACTTCCTACTCCTACCAGAGGGACTATTAGACCACTGTGTTTCATCGGGTCCTTTTGGAAACAGCTAAGCACAAATCCTATTTTTATATATTCATTCCAAACTTGTTATTCTGCCCCCTATAGGTTTGCCATATCGTATCTTATATTTTGACTGTTCTATCAAAAGTATGGAGAATGTCTTCTGCAAACAGATGACAATGTCTTTTGAAGACTGTGAGCATTGTCAGTTGACTGTAAATTCTAACCCTGGGAAAAGATGAGAGTTTAAAAAGACTAGCTAGAAGTTCTACTAGGTTTGCAGGTGATGAAACTACTTAACTTCTAAATAACTTGTACCACACTGCCAGCATCATCTGAAAGAAGCTCAGACTCGGCAGTGGGTCTAAATACCCACCCACTCTTGTCACACTCTCCATGTTTTCAAACATTACTACTCTAAGCCTCCTGCTGTGCTCTAAGCTTCTGCCCTCTTTGTTACACCTTTTCCATTAATGGCTGGCTTTCCTATTCCAGTTGCTGCTTCTCTTGGCTGAGGGATACTGTTCTTCACATAGTTGTGAAAAAGGAGATGAACAGAAGAAATTCACCTTTAAGTGACAGCTGCCACTGACACACAGAAGCACTCACTCAAGATGGCTTAAAGGAGAAAGTGACTCAATGCATGGCTGGAAAATAAGCAATTCAGGCAAGTGTGAAAGGAATTAATATTTTCTAATAATTCCTCTAAGATAACTAGTTGCTGATTAGTATATATTTGATTTAATTATTTTCCAAACTGACTATTTTTGGAGGAGAAGGAGATGTAGAGCCAGAAGGGAAGGGAAGACTGTTTTTAGAGCCCCTAATTAATGCAAGTGCCTGCTTTCAGAAAAGCCTTTATTTAAGCTATTCCTTTTCACTTTTTCCTGTTGGGTGCATGACAATTTAGAATTCTTGGTTTCATCAAAAAAGAAAAAAAAAGCATCATGATTTGAAACAAAAAACCAAAACAGACCAAAACAAAAAATACAAGAAGCGGCAAAATCACTGAACCTAACTCAGTATCTTTTGGAAGACAGGGAGGTTAGTTGGTTAAATGTCACAGTGACCTAGCAGTTACTGTCCCACCTTGGAGAGTGTGGCTGTTTAAGAGTGCATCTCCAGAGGCACAGGTAGGGAACGCGGGAGCCGAGAGCACTACTGCTGCCGGGGCCACCCTGTGCCCATCAGCATGGATTTCCAGAGCTGCTGCTCTATGGTAACTCTCAGCGAGAGAGACAAAGAAATAGAACATTTGTAGAAACCAAGCAAAAAATGGATGGGAATACAATACCTGGAAAGTTTATCAAGCATGTTGACAAGTTTCATGGCTTCATATTCTTTTTGTTCTTCTGTCATTTCATCTATAAGGTTTGGCATTGGTTCCTCTAAATGACCAGTGATAAGATTAATGCTACAAAAAGAAAAAAAAGTTATGCTGTATGTTTTAAAATTATGCTCTTTCTGTACTTTGCTGGTCCAAGTTGTAAGTTATAATAAGAAAGAGTATAGTTGCCAAAAAATTGGCAATAATAGAATTTTATGGTTTAGAACTGCTCTAGAAATTTTTTTTAAAATTACTTTCCTAGTAACTTTCCTTTTGAAAACTATTGTTTTTCAAAAAGTAAAACTAACTTGCCAACTTAAAAAAATAAGGCCCTGCTGCTTTTCAAAAATATGAAATTTGATTGGGTATTTAGAGTAAATATCCTTGGATGCACACCTTCTCATTAATTATAAGGGGGAAAATGATTTAGGAGAGGGAGAAATTCATTTTGTGATACAGCATATAACAAATATATAAAAAAAATTTGGAAAAATGATGATAGGCTGGAATCTGAAAATGAAAGCATGCCAATTTATAATCTCAGGAAATTAGTCCATTAGTGAGACCACAGAAGGCAATGAGTGTTTAAATAATAAAAGATAAAGCAGAAGAACAATTTTAATTAGATTTGATCTGACCTAGATAAAAAAGGAATGAAATGTAGCCTACCAAGATACAGGTATACCCCATTTGGCTTTCTGGAAATAGATTTAATAAAGTACTTAGAATGAATACGTTTCATAAATTATGTACGAAGTTCTAATACCAAACAAGCTATCCTCTTAGATAAAAGACACATTATTTTTTTTTAAGAAAGTGAAATAAAAGGTAATTCTTCCAATGGCTGCTAAATATCTGTAAGTTAAATATGTTTATGGAGAAAAGGATAAGCAATTATATCATTTTGTACTAGCCAAGTACAGATGGTTTGCTTTTAATGATCAAATGAAATATCCCTGCAAACAGCAAATTGCTAATAAATTGCTTTATAGGGTCTACAAACACAAATGCTTTCAGGGACCAGGCCTTCAGGATAAGTGAAGGGTGAACTGGTTGAGTATAAGCAATGTGGTGTGCTGGGACTGGAGTAAACTAGAGGTTAGAATGCGAGTCTCACTAGAAAAAAATCAAGTGGGCCAAAACAAGGACATTGTGATCAATTAGGTTCTCTGGTGGCGAGCTTCCACTTGGGCAAGTTAACTTTACTGACCTGGGCTTTCTCATTTGGAGTAAGGGTTAGGCCACAGGTACTATTATCTATTACCAAATTTCCTTTTCTTTTGCTGAATTCCTCAGAGGCTACATGACATGCAGATTCTTGTGGAAGAATGCAGTGCTCACCATCCTCAAAAACTGGATCTAAAACATCTGTTTTGCCATTCTCGCATAAGACCTATGTCTAGAGCTGTGGTTAAAAAATCTTTTTTCCTTCAAAGTAGTGGAAACCATCCCCTGCTTCTTATTTAACAAATGAAACCCTAGGTAGAGGGTCACTATGTAAAGTAGACAAAAGTTGAAACTGCTCAGGCAGTAGAGATAGGGATGGCCAAGAGCCCCCTCTATTTGTCTGTACTCTTAAGGTGTCTAAGACACTTTCAGGAACTCTGATGCTCAGGGTAAACAGCCTGAAACCCACAGGCTTGCCTGTGATTTTTAGCCTTGGCTGTACATTAGAATCACTTGGGAAACTTTAAAGAGAACTAAATCTGTGTGTGTGTGTACATGTATATACTAGAGACATTCGTGCACGGGGGAGGGGGGTGTCCCTCAGCCCAGCCTGCACCCTCTCCAATTTGGGACTCCTCGAGGGATCGGGCCTAAACGGGCAGTCAGACATCCCTCTCACAATCTAGGACTGTTGGCTCCCAACCGCTCACCTGCCTGCCAGCCTGATCACCCCCTAACCACTCCCCTGCCAGCCTTATCGATGCCTTAACTGCTCCCCTGTCAGCTTGATTGCCCCTAACTGTCCTCCCCTGCCAGCCTGGTCACCCCTAACTGCCCTCCTCTGTCGGCCTGGTCACCCCTAATTGTCCTCTTCTGCAGGCCTGGTTGCTCCTAACTGCCCTCCCCTGCAGGCCTGCTCACCCAAACTGCCCTCTCCTGCAGGCCTGGTCACTCCCAATTGCCCTCTCCTGCAGGCCTGATCGCCCCCAACTGCCCTCCCCTGCAGGCCTGATCGCCCCCAACTGTCCTCCTTTGCAGGCCTGGTCCCTCCCAAATGCCCTCCCTTGCAGGTCTGATCGCCCACAACTGCCTTCCCCTGCTGGCCATCTTGTGGCAGCCATCTTGTGTCCACGTGGGGGCAGCCATCTTGTGTGTTGGAGTGATGGTCAGTTTGCATATTACCTCTTTATTATATAGGATGTTTTTAAGTTTTCCAGATAATTCTGATACACAATGAGTTAAGAACCACTGGGCTAGAGTACCTACTTCAGACACTCGTAATGCACTATTACTGCCTCTCCTTTTTTTTTTTCAGGTGCTCATAAAAGAAGAGAAAAAGTCTTCTAGTTAAGTGGCCATTAACAAAAACACTGAATGGGGTCATAATTTTTCCCAAAAATCGAGAACAAAGAGGACCCAGACAAGGATTATGAGAACTACAGAGTTCTTAAGAGGTATCCAGATGCCACAATGAAAATGTAATTCCATCACCCATCTATTATTTGCTTAGGCATATAATGAGACATGTTTTTACTGGTTTCTCTACTGCTGCCTGCTAACTCAGAAAAACAACCAGTCTTAAAATGGTAAGTAAAAAGTACTTATTGTAGGCACATACCACTTCCCAAGCAAACAAAGGAAATCAGTTCTTTGAGAACAAAGTATAAGGGAAGGTAGTAGATATATTAACTGTATCTGCTCATCTTGTCTCCTGAGTGAAGGCTTCGCTCATAAAGGTCTGTGGAGGGATGGTTTTAAAAACCAGGCCCACAGACTGTTTCAGAATACAATGACATCATACAAGCCATTGTGTGCCTCAGGGAGAGGTGTGTTGGGAGGACACACTGGGTGAGCTCTGTGGTATGGTGGACACCACAGCACACAAAGGTCAGGACATGCATTCCTGGGTCAGAGCACATTTGATTCTTTTCTTGGTTCTTTTAAGGGCTTAATGGAAATGATGTCTGTTTTCTGTAAGCTGACCTCAAGTTCTCTGCTGATAAATTGATTTAATGGCTTGCTCTGAAATTAGGTACTAAAGTCACAGAAGTCTTTGCTCACTGAACATAAAATTAGTCGCTAGAAATTCATTTTTATGGAGTAGGAACTTATCATCCTTTACCCATGGAGTAAAACATTCCAATCCCCCCAAAGTCACTCCAGGGATTCAGGTTTCATTTTTTTCCTTTACGAAAACACCCCACCCCACCCCCGTACTCAGAACAATGAAAACAATACCACAGAAAACAACAGGAGCTATGCCATCCTCTTACGGGAAAAATGGCAGTGTGCTGGGGGCAGGAGGCAGACGGCGACACTGTCTCCTCTCTTGCTCCCCACTTCATGCTAGTGGCATGCAGTTTCCTTATCCAGAGAAGAATAGAAAACAAATAGTCACCACAACAATGATGTCAGTATCCATAAAATAGGTTATTTTCAATTGAGTAAACACTCGCCACCTTATAACCTAACAGTAGAGTACGCGACTTAGCTTTCAGTTTCAGGATCTTAACCCTATGAAATTCTGGGGTTCATTCTATTTTGTTCCAAGACGCTGAGTCTTAAGATACTGTAAGTACACTAACTGTGGTGGATATCTTATGGGTAATTTTATATTTACCATGATTTTCCCCACCTTTTTTCTGCTTCCTTCCCTCCTCTTCCCAGCACTCTAACCCTATGATGGTTTGTCTTCCAATTAGATGACAAGAAGTATCTGAACTCTTATCTGTGGTATTTCATTGAGAATTTTGTATTTTACTAGGCTCTTATATGAACTGACCACAGCTATATGGGCCTGGAGATGAAATTATTAAGACATACTAAAAAGTATGAGCAAATAATAAACATATGCATAAAAGTTGAAATATATTTCAAGACTTTTGCTTTTTCTTAAAATTGTTGTTACATTTGGTCATCAATAGCACTAGGTCACTTAGCAAAAAAGACGCATTAAAAATTCCCTGAGCTATACGAAAGTTAACTTCAGTCTCTAAAAAGTGTGGATTCAATGTTACTCAAAGCATTCTGGCTGAAGAATGGGCTATAAAGCTCAACCCCTACAAAGCCAGGCAGGTAAGATGAACAAAAAGGATATGCTGTCAAACCAAGGGAGCTTATGCCTGGTATGAAGGGAACCGCACCAACTCCACTGCCATGCAAGAATGTTATTAGAAACTTACACTTTTTAAAAAGGAGCTGAAAATCCAAATCTTCACATGAAATATCTGAATTCTACATTCTGGCAAGTAATAATTTTAAGCAGTACTATGTAAAGTTAAAAAAAATAAACACACAAAACCCAAATTACCAACGTAACATGGGGAAGTCAAGCAGAACCTACCTGTGGTCTAAATCTAACCTATGAGCTTACAATTTGCAATCTCTGGGAAAGAACCGGGGTTTTAGGAAAAGGCATTTGTGAACCTAGACTAAAAAGGAAGGGGACAGGTAGGGCGGGGAAGGAGACATTATCTGCCAATGAAGCTACAAGTGTCTTTCTAGGAAAAGCTCCCCAGAATATTTGTCCCCACAAAACAACAAAAGTGCAGAGTGGAACTTTACCATAGCCTGATGTTCTGGAATTCCATTCCCTGGCTCCCACTCCCCAATTGCAAGGTGGGCTTGATGAGGACAGCCACCTCAATCATTTGGTATCCCAATGCTGAGAGAGGCTGACTGACTCAAAAAATTTATTCAACAAATCAAACAAGGAATTTATTCAACAAAAATCCACTGAGTGCCTACTGTGTGCCAGGCACTATTCAGGGGACATCTAAATGGACAAAAGCAGACACAAGAAAGTCTCTCTTCTCCTGGAGCATACCTTCCAATGGGGAAAACCGATGTCATAAGTAAACTGTGTGGTATGTTACAAGTGCTATGAAAACAGGAGCCATGTAAGGAAGTGACGTGGAGGGGTGACAGTAGGTGTGCCGCAGTTTTTATTAAGTGTACAGAATGGGCTTAACCAAGATGATATCTGAGTAAAGACTTGGGAAAGGTGAGACAGTAAGATATGTCAATGATATGGTGGTTCCTAAAAATTTAAACATAGAACTACATAAACATTGATCCAACAATTCTGCTTCTGGGTACATACCCAAAAGAAGTGAAAGCTGGATTCTCGTGGGTTTGGCTCAGCGGATAGAGCATCAGCCTGCAGAGTGAAGAGTCCTGGGTTTGATTCTGGTCAAGGACACATGCCCAGGATTTGGGCTCGATCCACAGTAGCGGGTTGTGTAGGAGGCAGCTGATCAATTATATATATATATGAAGTGAAAGCTGGTACTTGAACAGATATGTGTACACCTATTTACAGCAGCATTATTCACAACTAGAGGCCTGGTGCATGAAAATTCATGCACTGGAGGGAGGGGGGGTCCCTTAGCCCGGCCTGCTCCCTCTCACAGTCCAGGAGCCGTTGGGGGCGGGAGGCGACCCGGTGGTCAGGGGAAGGCGATGCCCCCATCACACCTCTGCTGCTGCCATTGCTGGCATCGCAAGCCTTGGCCGGCCCTGGTTACCTGAGCCTCGGGCGGCCCTGGGCGGCTGGGCAGCTGACATCCGAGGCTTGCCTGTGCCTTGGGCTGGCCCTGGGAGGCTGGGGGGCTGAGGGAACTGGGGGACTCTGGAGGCAGGCGTGTGGAGCGGCCAGACCCGCCTAGTGGCAGGCCCGGATGTGCTGCATGCCTGCTGCCCCGGTGGGGCTGAGGGGACTGGGCACTGCCATCTTGTGGCTGTGGATGCCGCCATCTTTGAGGGCGTGACAGTTAATTAGCATATTCCCTCCTTATTGGCTGTAGACGCCACCATCTTTGTGAGGGTGTGGTCAATTAGCATATTCCCTCTTTATTAGATAGGAGGATAGCCAAAAGGTGGACACAATTTAAGTCTTCACTGACAGAAGAATGGTTAAATAAAATGTGGTACCTACAAATGGAATGTCATTCAGCCTTAAGAAGGATGGAAATTTTGACACATGCTACAGTATAGATGAATCTTAAATACATTATTCTAAGTGAACTTAGCCAGTCAAAAAAGGATAAATATTGTATATGATTTCACCTATATATGCTTCCTAAAATGGTGAATTTTATAGCATGTATATTTCACCCCTCAAATAAGAAGGGTAAAACTTGCTTTGCCTACCTCAACCACACGTTCCCCCCCGCCCCCCCAAAAAACACACCATAAGCTCTGAAGTCAGGCCACCTGATAACTCATGAACTATGTGTTCTACACAAGTACCTGACATCACTGAGCTTTAGTATCCTCTTCTATAAACTGGGGAGAATTCTATCCCAAAGGGTTACTATGAAAGTTAAATGAGATATCAGGAAAGTTCTTAGTACCTGCACATATTAGATACTCAATAAATACCAGCTATTATATTAGCATAAGTGAGCCACTTGCTAAGAAATAAGCAAGCAAAAGGCCTTGGATGATGTAGTAAGCTTACTCTATTCAGTTAAATCATCACCCAAGAGGGGCCTGTGCAATCTTCATTAACTAAAGAAGCCATACAACAATTATGTATTTGGAGCAATTTCCTACAGCTATATTCAGATAGAGACATCAGTTAATGGCTGAAAATGTCTCAAGTAGTTTGAGAATTACCATAAAAATAGAACAGTGATTCTACAATAAACAAGATGGTAAATTATGAAACATCTCAATCCAAGTTTTTGCAGTCCATTAGCAGTGCAAAGAACTAGGGTGTGTGTTGTCACTCTTTTCACTGTTTACCAAATATTTACTAAGTGTCTATCGTGTAGCAACCATACAAATAAACATACTGAATACATATATGTATATATAGAGATACCATATTGCATCTAGGCAATTAAAAAAACCTCCAAAATGTCTTTTTAAATTATAGTGCTTTCTTAGTGTTTCCTATGCTGAGTGTTTTGGAGTAGGACTGATACCCTTTATTATAAAGGATATAAAGACTGTGGTTGTAAATCTATAGGAAAGGAAATGTGGAACAACACTATGTTATCTAACACAACTGACCTCTTGCTGGCCATTTACCCAAATTATAACACAAAAATAAAATAAAAAATAGAGAATTCAGTTATGAAAGTACAAAACTGGTGGGGCTGCAAATATCTCAAAAGCTGGTAAACGTACAGAACCCAGTGTAATGCAGAAGCGGCAATGATTTTATTCTCAATTCTGACCTTCTAGAGCAGCGGTCGCCAACCTTTAGGACCTCACGGACCACCAATGGTCCACTGACTACTGGTTGGTGACCGCTGTTCTAGAGATCTGAATTTAGATTGTATTTCATGACGGCTTACAGTAAATAAATTCTACTTCCTAGAAATGGTAGTTAAATCCTATCTTATCTAAATATACCATCACAGCCCAAACTAGGCAAAAGGGAAAATCTTCAAGTCCTGATTTCTGGTTCATTTACTTCAACAAATATTAAAAACAAAGATCATTCGTGTATAGCTCCGATATAAGGAGACATTTATATGGGACCTGACTTCAAGTAGCATAATAAATCTTGACAAATAAAAGAAAAAAGTTCTTTTTGCTAAACATCTCAATAAAGATGCTGACAGAGCTACTGCTGAGAGAAATATAGTCAAGAAGGCAATACCCAAGTAGGTTAGTGTAATGATTTTAAGCTTCTGAATGTGATCTGAATTAGTGGGGGTATTAAGAGTGTAAGGCGGTATCTTAAAGTTCTGCTCACTCTGGCCTTCCCCTCCTCTGCCCCTCTGTACAGAAGTTTTTTAAAGATACCTCTTTGGGCCCCTAGCTCCTAACCCACCCTGAAAGTCACTGGTCTACAACGAACCAAATGTCATTAGATACACATCTTTTGATTGATGTTTGCAATTATGTATACACCATATCAGTCAGTTATATTACATAGACAGTTTAGGAGCCTCTATGCTCAGAGGTATAAAATAAGAATTTAGAGATTTGGTTTCTCTTTGATACAATACCAAAGTTTATATGAAACCTTTTAACAAACATGGCTAAACATATATCAAAAACCTGTGTGGCATGTAACTTGATTCAATGAATGTATCCTGCCTAAGTGTGCTAATTACAGAAAGCCATTTCCAGTCCATTAAATACATTTATTTTGACACAAAAAGGACTGTTGTGATATTAACTGTCTCCCACAGCCTGAATGTAAGCTTCATACAATTCTTGGTTTCAGATTCCACTAAAGGATTACAGGTTACCTTGGTGCATTAATCAGAATCCACTTACATTTTTTTTTACAATGGGATAAGGACCAACTGGATGAGGGGTAATTTCTCTGCTTTTGCCAATACTAGCAACTCTTGTGAATAAATGTATCATAACAAACCTAGACTCTGATCCCAGGAACACTGACTGATGAAGGAAAATCAGAGGGTAGGGGAGTAAGCAATCCTGTCAGATTTTATAAGTTCCACTAGATTGATAAAAGTTTTCATAACAACTTTTAGAGAAAAAGTTCTTCAGGCTCTGTGGATCACTGCCTAGAGCACAAAGGACTATCTCACTTGGAAAGTACTTTATTCACCACTACTTCCACAAGGACCATCTAGATAAGTATTTTAACAAATTAAACATCCCACTACCCTGTTTCACCTAAAAGTAGGGAAGATATAAGAAAAAACAAAAACAGATGGAAACCCATATTTATACTTGTAATGAGTAATGTTTAAGAAACATAAAATTTCACAATGGTGACTATTCTGACCATAAGACACCATTCCTATTAACAACGTAGGCCAGGTCCAAAGGCTAAAGAGTAGGGATGTAAGGCCCAAGTACTAGTACAGAATCTCCTATGACAGAAAGTGAAGACAATAACAATATCAAACCCCATGTTCTTTGATTTAAACAAACAGTGTTCTTCTGAAATCTAGCATGTCTATTTTCCATACCATTGGAAGAGACCCAGTGTTCTTGTATTTTCTCTGAGCTCTTTCTTGTTACAGTAGCATTCTGGTGCTTGCTAGATACATGGCCATTACCATTACAGAAATCATCTACCAAACAAAACAACAATACACATTGAATTGCAACAATACTGACCATCCACAAGTACTCAAGAGTTGTCTAAGTTGACTGTGTCCACATCCCTGGGGCACAAAGAATGCCTAATGTAATTTCTATCTTCCTTTAATATGAGACTTCTCCACTGGTATATTTTAATGTTTCAAATGGAGAAATATAAAACATTAAACTGTTACAGAAATATAATTTATGGAATGGGAAAAACAAGAGTGAGCAAGACTACTTTATAATTAAATTATATATAATTAGGGAAAGATTAAAGTATGATTTCTCTATCTTGTCTTCAAATAGTTGATAGAGATACCCAATTCATAACATCTAAATGGTGGCAGTCTTAAGAACTTACTGCTAGCATTTCCCCCAAAACCTTTTTTTTTGGGGGGGGGAGGGGATATACTCTATAATATCCTGCTGAGGCCGATAGCACTGGGTTGCTAAAAGTAATGTTACCTGCTCAGACCAATTTGCTGAGAATATGGGCAATAAAATTCCTAATTAGGACATAATCTTTTACCTTCTCACAATCCATTACTTTCATGTCAATAGGATATAATCTGTACTAAAAAGGTGGGGGGGTGCTAATTTGCAGATAATGATTTTCTATCTTTGACCAAATACAACATGACCCACATCACACTCTAGAAGACTATCAGTAGAAAACATAGCATGTCAACATCAATGATGCCAAAAGGCAGTTACCCTTTTAACATTCAGTAATAAAAACCAGGAAACTGAGCTCAAACAACTCCTAGTAAGTGGATACTAAGGAACCTACCTGGGATGGGGGTTGAGAGGAAGATGAAAAAGATGGCGAGGGTAGGCAAGGAAGTAGAAATGGTTTGTTTGGGACAGAGAAGAATTAGTGTCTGATTTGTAAGCACTGACTCAGAGAGGACTTGAGGAGTCTCTGTTTGCCTATTCAGAGCACTAATGCATCTGCTCAGAGGTAATTCCCTCAATGTTTGAGTAAAATTCAGTGTGGAGCCAAAGTTCTTTACTTTTGCTAGTAATGTGCCTTGTTGCTTTATTAACTCTTAAGGGCTTTTATGCAAGAGGGAAGATCAGAATGTATGGAACCTACATTTAGTTTTCTGAGAAAGAATGAAGTATCAAATAACCAAGCTAAATGCTCAGTCTTGGTTACACCTTCTAAAATCCCAACCTATGGAAAGGAAGCAAAAAAGGAAGCAACAATACTTTTAAAATATATGACGGTGGATACATAAAAGCACTATCTTATTTCTTGGGAGAGGGTAATGAACATGTTGAAAATAATCATGCAGCAGAACATTCCTTGCAATTATTATCCTTCCTCAGTCACTTGAAGACACTCTCTAAGGCAGCGGTCACCAACCGGTGGTCTGTGGACCACTGGTGGTCCGTGAGGTCTGAAAGGTTGGCGACCACTGCTCTAAGGCATGAGCAATGAAAATGCCTCTGAAAACACTATTAAATGGAAAGTTCCAAAATCCACAAAAGAAAAAAAACACTTGGGAAATGAGAGACAAAGGAAGTGAAAGCCAAATAACCCACTCAAAGGCACAGAATTAGGTGAAAAGAAACTTGATACTATACTTTGGTTTTGCATTTTTGTATTCTTCAGTGTCTGTGTCCTCGTCCTCTGAGTACCAATTATCTCCTCTTCCTCCAGTCAAGAGGCCCCTGGCCGCCAACAGTCCTGCAGCATTCCCATAGCCAGTGTATTTCAGCAGGCTATCCACTGCAAAAACAGAACAGGTTTTTAGACGGGAATCCTTGGGTGTGTACTAGCATCACTGACTACTCACCAACACAGGGACGTTGGAGATAAAGGCTATGATGGTAAAGCTTAAAATGGAGAATTTTTCTAAGTGTGGTTGGTAGTGGTTACACTGAGCTACCTACAAACTCTCCTATGGGCTCTGAGGACCAATCTTTTTTCAGGTTTCTGAAATTCAAACAGCTGATTTGAATATACTTTGTTGCAGAAGTGGGGCCTCTCTGACCACCAGGGCATTGGTAAGGGTGCTGTTTTAAGTTTTTGTTCACAAATCTTATTTCTTTATCCAGTTTTAGAGAAATGATGATTAGAAATGAGTTACTGGCATTTTACCAACATCACACATCATGTAAAATTTTTCTTATACCCTTTGTAGGAACCGGAGGAAAAGAAAATAAGAAAACTTAAGGATATCAGCAAATAGAATGGGCTAAGTTACTGCTTTTTTAAAAAGTCAGCAATCTATATACATAAAAGGTTAATATGCGTCTGACCGGTTGGTATGATGCACACTGACCACCAGGGAGCAGATGCTCAACACAGAAGCTGCCATGACATGCACTGGCTGGCACCACGGACCTGGTGCCGATAAACCAATACTCAGCTTCCCCCAAGTGGGACACAGGCCCTGCCACCACCCAGGAATGACACCCCACCAAATTGCAGCCAACACTGCCAAGACCCCCATGGCACAAAATGCGGCCCACAAGCCAGTCCAGCCCGGAAACGGTCACTGTGGGTGCTGGGTAATGACGTCACGTAGCAACGCCTGGCTTCCTCTCCCTAGTGACAACTAGTTTTCCTGCAGTTTCTTCAGCCCAGAAACACGACTTGCTTTATAGCCAGGTGGAAACATTTCACACTTTAACCAAATGTCTGTGAAGCATTTTCCCGTGCCTCATCTCATTTGAAACTCACAGAAGTCCTGAAGCAGGTAGATAGGAGACTCAGTGGAATCCTATTCAATTTAAAAAGCTTAGAAACTTAACCTGACTGAAAGTAAGAAATGATGGACCTTGAAAATGACTTTAGGTTTTCTCACTGCACAGAATATAGTCAAACAGTGCTACAGTTAAATATTTTACCCTTTGTTCTCCCTGCATGATCTACAATAATAATCTGCTTTGTGTTGATACTTATTGCTGTGTTGCTAACAATTACCTGCAAGAGAAGTTGGGCTACTTCACTGGGCTGGAAAAAGTTTAGCTAAATCAGAAAGCAGGTCTAATTAAGCAAGTTTAACCTATCCTATTCTATATACCAAAAGCCTAATATGCTAGGTGTCCGGTCGTTCATTCAACCAATCAAAGCGTAATATGCTAATGAATGCTAAGGCTGTTCAATCACTCGCTATGATGTACACTGACCACCAGGGGGCAGACAGTTGACCAGTCGCTATGACATGCACTGACCACCAGGGGTCAGAAGCTCCAACTGGTAGGTTAGCTTGCTGCTGGAATCTGGCCAATTGGGACTGAGCAAGAGGGGCTGGACATGCCCTGGAGCCCTCCCGCAGTCTTCCCTGGCTGGCCAGTCTCCCATGTCCCTCCCTGGTCCTGATCGTGCACCGGTGGGGTCCCTTGGCCTGGCCTGCGCCCGCTCACAATCCGGGACTCCCCAGGGAATGTTGGAGAGCTAGTTTCGGTCTGAGAGTGGAACAATCGGTCGCTATGATATGCACTGACCACCAGAGGGCAGACGCTCAATGCTGGAGCTGCCCCCGGGTGGTCAGTGTGCTCCCATAGGGGGAGCTCCACTCAGCCAGAAGCCAGCTCACAGTTGGCGAGTGCATCGGTAGTAGCGGGAGCTTCTCTCACCTCCGCGGCAACGCTAAGGACATCTGACTGATGGCTTAGGCCCGCTCCTAAGCCATCAGTCGGACATCCCCCAAGGGCTCCCGGACTGCATGAGGGTGCAGGCCAGGCTGAGAGACCTCCCCCAGAGTGCATGAATTTCATGCACCAAGCTTCAAGTATATACATAAAAGCCTAAGTTGACTCACACATGTGTGAAACATATAAAGCTCTCACTGGCACCAATCACAGGTGTGTGTTTTGATCTGTCATTATTGATCGTAAATTTGGTTGACACTTCTATTATAGAGAAAGGGTGAATAGTGATATTAAAATATTTCTCCTAATTAATTTCCTTTCAATGTGCACAAATTCGTGCACCGGGCCACTAGTCATATATATGAAAACACACAGAATCCACTGAGAAGGGAAGCTCGGGAGTTAGGCTGGCTGGATTTCAATAAGGAACACGTACTAGATGGTTGACTCTGGGTGCGTTACTTTGTAGCTCTGTACCCACATTTTCTAATCTGGAGAATTGGAATAATATCTACCTCACAGGTCAACACATGCAAAGTGCTTAAAAAAGTGTTGGCACGAAGTATTTTCCTAGTCATATAGGTAAAATGATCACTGATCATCTTCTGACTTAATCTTAGTTACCCCAAACAAACAAGCTCCAACAAAGCATTTGGCACAGGTCCCTCTAAGTAGGATGTTGCTTGTCACCAGTGTAAGGTGATTATCTCTAAGAGAAGCACACATGTAACACTTTTTCAGGGAAACCTTGAACTGTAGGAGTTTTACTTTGTGTGTATGATTTCTAACACCTTTAAGGAAGATACTGAGCAATCACTAGTAGCTTTATATAGAAGCACTTTCTTTTCTTCAGACAATTTGAAGGTGAACACTAAAATATTCAATCAAAAGATAAAAACTGGCAAAACTTACTTAAGGCTTTTAATCAAATGGCAACTAAAGACAACTGTAGGAAGTGAAGCAAAACAACACTATCCTATCCATGTGTAAGGCCTCAGTAAAATCTACATCTGAAATACACTATAATTCAGACCACTTATCTCAAAAAGATAAAATATATCCAGAGAAGATCCAGAGGAGAGCCCTGGCTGGTTTTGCTCAGTGGACAGAGCGTTGGCCTGTGGACTGAAGGGTCCCAGGTTCGATTCTAGTCAAGGGCACATGCCCGGGTTGTGGGTTTGATCCCAAGTAGGGGGATGTGCAAGAGGCAACCAATTAATTATTCTCTCTCATCACTGATGTTTCTTTCTCTCTGTCCCTCTCCATACCTCTCCGAAATCAATAAAAATATATTAAAAAAAAGATTCAGAGGAGAGCTATTAAAATGACTCTGGGAATTAGAAAGGGGCAATGGATAGGGAAATAGGTGGGTAAGGACAGAGGATAACTGGTAAGAGTATGAAATTATGAAGGGTGTGAATAGAATGAACAGACCAACCAGGAGAGAGCTGGTCATTAAATTTTCAAATACTTGAACTACAGGGTACCTCCCTTGACAGTAAAAATAAAAGGAAGTCTTGCTTTCAAAGAATATAAGAAACTGGTGAAATTTATGCAGAAAGAAACATGTACTGATAATATAAGTAGATTAAATGCAGTGTACATTCTAAGTTTCAACCATTTGCTACCTTAAAACCTATCGATAACTATGGTTTCTTTGGCAATAATTCTCAGTGGGTGCTCAATAAAATCATATTACAATTTAATGAGAGATCATGGTGGTGTAACTTGAAAGCCCTCGGAATACATCTGATCTGCTCTCTCTTGCATTTAGGACCTCTGCAAGATGAAGTGGTTTAGAGAAATTAAAGAATTCTTAATGGGTTATTAGAAAAAGTGAATATCCAGTATATACAGGTATTCTTAATATTCATGGAGTCAGACATGACCTTAATGACATATCACTGAGGTCAAAGGATCACAGATCTGAACCCACATGGCATACTCTCACTGTACGCATTTGTGATAGGGTTTATTATTATTCTTGTTTTTAACAAATAACAATGTTTAGTGGTCCAGAAAAGAAACATTCACTGAAATTGTGGAAGTCTAAATTGAGATATGAATAAATGGTTTAAATGAATATACCCAAAAACAAAATAACAATAAAAAGACACAAAATGTAACCTATAATAGCTAAAGATGAAAACAGCTTAAGAATTCAGAGTTTATCAAAGTCCAAAATAGATTAAAAAGAAGTACACAGAACACTAAAAAACCTGCTTTCTTATGCAGATTGTCTTCCTGGATGCCAGTTAATAGAAAAATTTCCTAGCACTTTCATGAAAATAATGCTACTGCTCATTCTCTGGAACAAACATATGCCAACTCTCTCACAGCTTCAGTTACAGAGACAATTTAAGACCCACCTTGTCTTCAAAGCAGATGAGGCTATAGCCAATAGTTTTAAAATAAAATGAACTTTTGTTAATAGCATAAAATACTTAAAATGGGGGTTGGGGTGGGAAGACAAATGGACTACATAATTCTCATTGTAAGAAGCATTTTCCTTGTGAAGTTCTGACTGACGTTATATATTTTCAGTCCTTGGTCGGGAATTTGCATATGTGAAGGGCTTAAGTAATACACTGATTTTCAACTGCACCAATGGTTGGCGCTCTCCTAAGCCCCACCCTGCTGAAAGGTCAACTATATTTGATGGAGTGTTTCTAGCTACTTTTTAGTATACTTTGAAATACATTGTATAACATCCTATTTGATATTGGGAAAGCAGTAAAAAGGAAAATGGACTGAACTTGGATGGTAAGGTGAGCTGATAAAGGCAAAGATATTCTGGTGGTCTTTAAAAGAAAAAGAAACACACAAGTATGTGTTCTTTGTCATGGTAACCACCCATACAGTTAGGTGAAACTGCTGCAAAAATGAAACAAATAGCGCTCAGTCAGAAAGTTGACAAGAAATGTTTCACCATTATGTTATCAAGATGCTAGAGAGCACTATGAACAGAGGAAAGCAGACAGCAGCACACTGCAAAGTCAGAGGGGCACTGGCAGTCATGGTATCACTGCTTCCACAAACATGGGTTTTATCACACTCTACCATGAAAAGGAAAATGAGGTTTAGCTCTTTTATCAAGGAAAAAGAATGGCAGAGCCACATTCTACCCAGAGATCCTTCCCCCTTTCTCTGTTACACAGAAAAGAATTTATAATCCTTTCCTACTTTTAGGAATCCTATACTAGCTTCCTCAACTCCTTTCCCCATTACTAGTCTCACATCCCTCCATCCAATACCTGCTATACCTTCGTAAAGCAGAAGTGTGACAGTACTGCCTTCCTGGATAAAACTTCTAATTTCTCCCCTAAAGGCTGAAGCTCAAGTTCTACAACAGGGCCAAACAGGTTCTTCGTTTTCAGGCCTTTGCTTTTTTTCAAACTCATCTCTTCTAACTGTACACACTGCCAATCACTGCACCTTGAACTAGTTTCTTTTCTGTGTATACCAAGGCAGTGCCCCCTTTCTCTGTCCTCCGCTGTGAAGACTTTCTCCACACCACCCAACCATTCTCTCTTCCAGGTCACAGAACCTGGCACATTCCTCTCTTCTGGTGCTTACCACAGTGCATTGAGATTACTCATTTTAATGTAGAAATCCACAGGACAAGGTACAGGGGGTGCAACAGTAGGTTCATAGCTGTTCATATGGAAAATAACAGTTTAATACAAGAATAAATTGTTTTGTGTAGTCACAACTATAAACCTACTTTTGCCCACCACAGTAAATTCATAGAGAGCACAAATGTTTGTTCTTTCGTTAAACCCTGGGACACCTACTATCTGTAAGGTACGTTGTTAATACTAGGGAGCCAAAGATGAAGAAGACATGATCTTTGACCTAAAGAAACTAATGTCCAGAATGAAAGTTCAACACATAAAAAAGTTACAATATAGCAAATGTATAAAGTATTAAAAAGAGAAAAGTAAAAATTATACAAGGCAGAGAATGATTGAATCTGCCTTTAATGATCAGAAATGTCTTTACAGAGGTAATGCTTAACACACTTCAAGGATAAACAAAGCTCACTATGCTAACAAAGACAGGGAAAGGTATTCTATGCAAAAGGAACAGCACCTGCCAAGTCATGCAGATATGCCAAGAAATGGTGTAGTGTAATCAGGAAAGAATGAAGAACTTCGTACAATTAAGAATACCCTACGAATGTAGGCATGGAGGGACATTTTGGATTTTACCATGCAGATGATGACAAGGAGTCATTAAAACTTTTAAAGGAGGAATGATAAAATTATACTTGTATTTTTAGAACAACCCCTCTGTTAGCCATGTGGAAGACAAATAGAAGAAAACCTGACCAGACAAGAGATGACTACTTTAATAGTTTATTAAGTGATACTTAGATTTGGGAATGCCCAGCAAATAGGCTGAAGCAGAAGTCAAAGGAGTGATCACTTCAGGGGCCAGGAGAGAACTCTAAAGAACAGTGGCAATAAAATGTGGACAAGGATAGGAGTTAGCAAATGAGACTGAAAAGAAGAGACAGAAATCCAGGAGTGTGTGGTTGCACAGAAACAGAGTGGTTAATAGTGTCAACTGTTAACGAGAGATGCAGCAAAGATAAAGACCAAAAAACACCTGCTGTGTAATTTGTTAGTTAACTTGTGACCTGACTGAGCATTTTCAATGGACTCTGGAGAGGAATGGCAGGGGAAGCCTGGCTGGCAGCAAGGCGAAGCCTGAGTGCGTAGTAAGGTACTGAAAAGAAAAGCAGGTGAATTTTTCAAGATGCTGAGACGTGAAGATGCATATAGGTTGAGGAAAATAGAGGGAGAGTTAAAACCAAACAAAAGAATAGAGGGTAAGAATGGACGGAGCAAGCCTTCTGAGAAGACAGGAAAAGAAAAGACCAATAGGAAAGGAGGACTGCTGGGCTCTGAGATAAAGAGACACCTATTCCTCTGAGAGAGGAAGGAGACAAAAGTAAGTTTATACTAGTAGAGGTGAGGGATTTCAAGCCTTATTTATCTCTGCAATTCAGCCCCTACCACAATGCCTAGCACATACTGGGAAGTAATGAATATGTTAAAAGGGGGGAAACCTCACCAAGGCAGGGAGTTTTTAAAAATATTTTCTTTTATTAAACCATGTTAGGTCTAACTTTAGGCCCCTTCAGAAAGTATATAATTTGCAGAGCAGGCAATAAAAGTTTAGTTTTGTCAGGGCTCCACAAAACAAGTGCGTAGCATGAGCACAGGTTAACTGGTGGGCCACTCTCAGCTGGAGATTCAGGTTAGCTGGGTATTGAAGATACTTGGATATTGAAGATGGGTATTGAAGGTACTTGGATAGTTCTTTCCGTGCCAAGTCTTCCATAAAATGTTGCCCTTTGTATTTCATCCTATTTCAGTTTTCTTTCTTAATCCAGTCTCTGTGTTCCTAACCCAGTTTGACAGCTGCCTGTTGTCTCTTCTTAGTGGTCTGACTTTTGAGCCTGGATCACAGTACCTTCACTTTCAAGCAGCTTTGAATATCCTTAAGAGGGAGGTCAGCCACTAATAAATTATTTAACATTTATTTCATTTCGATATAGTTTGTCTCCAAACACAACCCAAATTCCAAATTCTGATGACTTTCATAAGTTGAATGTGGACTACAAACTTTTATTTTTTTTGCGCCAGATTTTAATATTGGAATTAGTCGACAGAATTTAAAAACTGGGAGATTTTATGTCAGATTCAGAGTCCTGGCCTCTCTTGGAAAATCTGTAAGATTTGGTAATACTGATCAGCTACATGTTCCTCCATGGTAATAATCAGTGGGAGCTAAACAGCAGCCATGTCCTCTTTCTAGTTGCCCCCTGCTCACCCCCTTGTCCTCAGTCCCAACGCACTATCTCCCCAACAATGAGCTAAGTGTCAGTTTTCATTTATCATCTTGAGTCCACTCCATTTGACTTACTTTTATTACCAGCCTGGCACTTATAGGCATTTCTGTTATAACCCTTGATAAGAAAGTAAATAATATGAATGAGGGTAGAGACCTTATTTATCTTGTATACATACCTCTGTATTGTCAAGGTCTAGCTCAAAAAATATTTGTTAAATAAATTTTTATTCCAGAAGAATAAGTCTACTAAACTTAAAATCAAATTAGAAGGAAAATATATGGATTGTTAGAGGTCAAATGAAAAAGATACAATTTTGCTAATATGGGTTGGTTTGGATCCCAAAGTTAGGACAATGAAACACAAATGTTGGGTCCAAGGAGGAATGAAGCGAACTATTTCAAATGAAAAACAATTAACAAACTCCTTTATAAATGCATATACTATTATTCACTATGACATTCACTAAGTCAGTAGTAAGGTGACTATATTTAGATATGTAATTTATGTTCTTAGATATGTAATTATAGAATAAACTTTATTTTCCCTCACTTAATAACTTTTTTAGAATTAATAAAAGAAATGCATGCTCACTGTAGGAAAAAAATTACAAAGCAGAGAACTAAAAAGCAAATTAACAGTCATCCTACTACACAGAGATAATATTTTGGTGTATATTTTGATACACCTTTTTTAATGAATAGATACGTGTGTGTGTGTGTGTGTGTATAATTATACTTTAAAAAACAACAAATTTCTGATTTCAGAAAAATTCATTCAATTCAGCCAGTATTTGAAAATTATGTGCAAGGGACTACCCCTGTCACTTATTTCAAAATGCTGTGTTAATTTTTTCAAAGTCTGAAAGAACTGAATTGTTTAAAAGAGCTGATGTTAAATAGTCTATGGTAACAGTTGAAGATAATTCTTATGCGAGGAAATATGGAATGATAATACTCAAATTTGGGCTTCAGTCCTAAGCAACTAGGTAACCTCCAACAAATTACTGAAAGGCTCTCAAATGCAAGGTTGCCTCTTTTATGACATTGAAATAAAATTTATCTTAGAGGGGCCTTATGAGAATTATGGGATTAGGGCATAGGACATTAGGCACAAGATACCGCAACACAGCTGCTACTGTCATTGTTATGATATTGATCAGATTATATTGCTAATATACCATCTTAATAGGAACTGAAGTGGTTGGATCAGTCAGTCAGAAATGAAGTTTAAGAATTCAATGGATACAACTCAATAGAAAAAAAAAACGAATACAGTTGACCATTTAACAATGTAGGTTTGAGCTGTGTGTGTCCATTTGTATGTAGATTTTTTTCAATAATTATGTACAATATTATAAATATATTTTCTCTTCCTTATTACTGTCTTAACTTTTTTTCCTTTAGCTTACTTTACAAAGTATATGTTAATTGACTGTTTATGTTTCTGTCAACAGTAAGTTATTAGTAGTTAAGTTTCTGGGGAGTCAAAGTTACATGTGGGTTTTTTCAACTGTGTGTGGGGTCGGCACCCCTAAACCTCCATGTTGTTCAAGGGTTAACTGTAGTTCAGTTATAAGTGGGCAAAGGATCTGAATAAGCATTGTCTCAAGGAAGACAGCAGCACATGAAAAGGTGTACAACATCCCTAATTATCAGGGAAATACACATCAAAACCACAATGACAGATCAACTCACACCTGTGAGGATGGCTTTTATCAAAAAGACAAGAGATGGTAAGTGTTGCAAGGATGTGGCGAAAAGGGATTCCTTGTACACTGTTGGTGTAAATGTAAGTTGGTGCAGCCACTATGGAAGACAGTATGAAAGTTTCTCAAAAGGTTAAAAATAGAACTACTATATGATCTAACAATACAATAACTGGGTATATTTTCAAAGGGATGAAATCAGTATTCCTGAGAGATAAGAGCATTTCCATGTTTGTTACAGCATTATATACAACTAGGGGCCCAGTGTGTGAATTCATGCACCTTGAAAGGAACTGTGGGCTGCGAGGCTGCAGTGGGCACAGGGACAGGTCTCGGCCCATCCTCTGCAACCCCCCCCCCCCCCGGTCCCTCCTGCCGCTGCTGCTCCTGCCGCAGCCACTCCCATGCACTGACGGCGCTGGCCCAGTTTACACACGCCGATGGTGCAAAGAGATTGGGGCCAGCACTAGCAGTGGGTGCAAGTGGGGCCAGCGCCATCAGCAGGTGTGAGCAGGGGCTGCTGCCCTGATCACCCCTTAGGAGCAAGGGGGGATGGAGAAGCCCTGAGGGGTGACCAGGGCCAGCAGCCACCGCTCGCACCCGCTGATGGCACTGAGTGATCAGGGGCCCTGGCACTGACAGCATGTGCGAGGCCTAGGCAGGACCATGGCATGCAGAAGCAAAGAATTTTCAGTAACCACCAGAGACTCGCCCTGATGACAATGACCGGTGCCCTGCTTTGGTCTGGCACCCCTGCTAACCTGCTCCACCATCTCACTGTGGACAATGCTGGCCAAGTTCCGTGTGCACCCCCTGGTGGTCAGTGCACATCATAGTGACTGGTTGTTCTGTCATTTGGTCTATTTGCACATTAGGGTTTTATATATATAGATAACCAAGATATGGAAATGAGTTAAGTGTCCATCGATAGATGAATGGATAAAGGAGATGTGGTAAATATATATCTTTACTAATAAAGAGCTAATATGCAATGGTCGGGATGCTGTAATGCGTAATGACTAGACCATTAGCATATTAGCTATTTATTAGCTCCTATCAGTAGGAGGCTGCCTGCATGCATGGTAGGGCATTGCTCCAGAGACGGTGCGGAAGCGGGGAGGCGCCAGGAGGAGGCGGGACCATCCCGTGCCAGGGAGGGCGGAGGTGAGAGCCTGTAGTGCCCCCCTCTTCTGTCTTTCACCATCCACCACTCGCACTCAGAGTGCCCCACCGCCCACCCGCCAGGGGAAGGAGCACAGCGCAACAAGCGAGAGGCTTCCATGCTCTCCTCTGGCCCCATGACGGGGCAGAGCCACCGCGTTGCTCTGGAGATGAGCAGAAGTGGGGAGGTGCCCGGAGAAGGCGGGACCAGCTCAAGGTGATTCAAGGGACTGAGGGTGGAGCTTGAAGTGGCCAAAGAAGGCTAGACGGGTCGGGAGCTGGACCTGGTGCGCTGGAGCTCTGCATGGACAGGTTCAGGTGTCAAGGCAGGGTGGCGGGTGGGTGACCAGGGCCACACAATTTCACATGCTGGGCTCCTAGTATGTATATAAAATGTAATATTATTTAGCCTTGACAAAAGAGGAAATCCTGCTATTTGTGATAACATGGGTAAACCTAGAGAACTTTATGTGAAGTGAATAAACTACACACTGTATGATCTCATTTATATCTGAAATCTTTTAAAAAGTATATTTTATTGATGTTTTTACAGAGAGGAAGGGAGAGGGAGAGAGAGTTAGAAACATTGATGAGAAAGAAACATCAATCAGCTGCCTCCTGCCCGCAACCAAGGTACATGCCCTTGACTGAAATCGAACCTGGGACCCTTGAGTCCGCAGGCCGATGCTCTATCCACTGAGCCAAACTGGTCAGGGCTATATCTGAAATCTTAGAAAACAAACAAACAGCCCTGGCCAGTGTGGCTCAGTTGGTTGGAGAGTCATCCCGTGCACTGCAAGGTCTTGGGTTCACTTCCCAGCCAGGGCACATACCTCGGGTTTTGGGTTTGGTCCAGGTGGGGGAACATCCGGGAGGCAACTGATCTATGTCTGTCTGTCTCTCCACCCACCTCCCTCTTTAAAATCAATAAAAAATAAAGAGCAAATATATTTAAAAAACAAAAACAAAATATGCACATAAACAAACAACACATAGAGCCAGAGTACTATGGTGGCTACCAGGGGGTTGGGTAGAGGTTATGGGAAATAGGGAAATGCTGGTCAAAGAGCATAAGCCTCCAGTAATAGTATGAGTAGGTTCTGGGGATCTAATGTACAGTATGGTGACCATAATTAACAGTTATTGTACACTTGAAATGTGCTAAGGGAGTAAATCTTAAGGTTCTCACCACACACACACACACACACACACACACACACACACACACACACGGTAACTATGTGAGGTAGTAGGTGTATTAAACTGACTGTAGTAGTCATTTCACAATGAACGTGTATATCAAATCATTGTGCTGTGTACTTCAAATATATACAATTTTATCTGTTAATTATGGCTTGATAAAGCTAGAATAAAGAAAAAGAAAAGAATTCAACTGACTTAAGATTTTGAGAGGAGTGAAGTTTGCTACCTCCAAATTATCTATCTCAAAAAACTGGGGTACTATAAAAGAGTGGAAAATAAAATCTGCTTAGATGGGACTTTTTTACTAGTATGTTTATAAACCAGGAGATGAAGAAACAAGTAAGAATATCAGAATAACAGTCAAAGTACCTTATTTGGAGAACTTGTCTTTTGCAGAACAAACAACCCATACAATTTTAGGAAACACCTTTCAGATGTATCTCAAAAGACAATCACTTTATATATACTTATAAAATAGTAATTATTACATTGTATTGTAATTATTTTATGTAGTTATTTTAAAACTGGAGGCCTGGTGCACAGATTCATCCAGGGCATGTCCAGCCCATCTCACCCAGTCCTGATCAGGGCGGCCGGCTGGGGAGGGACATGGGAGGTTGGCCAGCCAGGGAGGAACTGTGGGAGGGCTCCAGGGTGTGTCCTGTCTGGCCCGTCTCGCCTCGTCCCAATCGGCTGGACTCCAGCAGCAAGCTAACCTACTGGTTGGAGCTTCTGCCCCCTGGTGGTCAATGCGTGTCATAGTGACTGGCCGAACAGTCGAACGGTCGGACACTTAGCCTATTAGGCTTTTATTATACAGGATTTCACTCTACTTCTATCTTACCCTGTTTCAAGGGTAAAGGTTGTACCTTACGCCCTTTTGTACTTCTATATACTACAGCAATTTTCAACCTTTTTCATCTCATGGCACTGAGATGAAGGCTTACGTAACTTGCTTGGTTTGTCTGTTCATTTGTTCATAATTACTAAAATTCTATGGCATTATCAAAAAATATATTTTTTGCCGATATGACAGATTCATTCACAGCAGATGGCTATTGTTGTGCTGGCTGTTGTAATTATTTTATTGGACAATCTAAGGGAAAAGAAGTCAGTGCCCCTGACTAAATAGTTAGGTATTGCATGTTTTAAAAATTCTTTTATGCCATGGCACATTGGTTGAAAATCACTGATCTAGTCTATTATGTAGCTTACATTCTATAACAATTTATTGACTAAAAAGTTAGTGAAGAAGTCTATAATTTCAGTTCCAAAAGAAATTAAAAAGAGGAACTAACTCAGGCCTTTGTCTGGTATCAAAATTGCAGCACCTGAATTAGTTAAACAGATTTTTTCATAATGGATCCAGGTCCTGGCTCATCAAGATTAAGAAGTCTGGCTTAAGGATACAAAAGGCAGAGTGTAGATGTGAGTGTGTTTGGAAGTGTATCTGCATGTCTCAATGAATTCAGAAGCATATAGAAAATGTTTAAAAATTATTACATTTAATATCTCCTTAGGCCTCTAATAGAACAGACGGAGAGGTAACCTCTGAAAAGAGTGGAATGATATGGCCAGTACTATCAGAACAATTTTGCAAACTCCCTCAGAAAAATAACCAAGTAGAGGGCAAAGAGAATTTAACCTACCTCTCTCCTTGCAAAGGACAAAAAGGAATTCAGCAGCAATTTGTTTGACTCCAAGGTCAACATGTGTCATGAGGCGCACCAGCTTATTTCTCACAGTTGAGCCAACTTCAGGTCGATTTGTCACATCCCTCAGCGGTGGTAAAACCTAATGGCACAAATGCAAAATCCATCATCAATCGTAGATACTAGAGCAAGAAAGGATGACACCATGAAACTGGTCAGTCTTGTACTGTCTACTGAACCCAGTTTTGTAAGCATGAAAAAAGCATTTAAAAAATAAATAGGTTTCCAAATAAAATAAAACTAAGAAGCAATAATAACAAGCCTCAAATAAGTTCATGCCTGTACTGAAATTTCATTTGAAGAGAAACATCTCTTCACTGTACCAACATGATATACTCAAGTCTGTTTCTGAGTTTTACTCATCACAGCACCTGGGACGCTTCTGCTAGCCTGTATCAAAATCCATTTTAAAGCCTGGGTCAAGTTTCCCTTTCTTCCATGAGGTTTCCTTATTATCCTGACTCATATAGATTTTTCCTTTCTTTTAATTCCTGCAGCATTTTCTGTTCACTAGAAAAAAATCTGTACTTATGCTTTTAATTGTTTTATTTTATAGTGAAAAGGCTACTAATTATTACTTCTTATTTGCTAGTTGTTGAAATTGATGATACATATACTAGAGAACTGGTGCATGAAAATTCATGCACTGGAGAGGGGGGTCCCTCAGCCTGGCCTGCCTCCTCTCACAGTCCAGGAGCCCTCAGGGGCGAGAGGCAACTCAGTGATCAGCGGAAGGCAACACCCCATCACACCTCTGCTGCTGTCACTGCTGGCAGCGCAAGCCTCGGCTGGCCCTGGTTACCTGAGCCTTGGGCAGCCCTGGGCGGCTGGGCAGCTGCCATATGAGGCTTGCCTGTGCCTTGGGCCGGCCCTGGGCAGCTGGGGGGCTGAGGGGACTGGGGGACTCCAGAGGCAGGTGCACGGAGTGGCCAGACCCACCTGGGGGTGGGTTTGGCCATGCTGCATGCCTGCCGCCCCAGCGGGGCTGAGGGGGACTGGGCACCGCCATTTTGTGGCTGTGGGCACCACAATCTTTGAGGGCATGGCAATCAATGAGCATATTCCCTCCTTATTGGCTGTGGGCGCCAACATCTTTATGACGGTGTGATGGTCAATTTGCATATTCCTTCTTTATTAGATAGGATATTCTCTATAATCAATCCTCACCATCAACCCTATTTTATAGACTGAGCCTCGGAAGGCTTACGTAACTTGCTTGGTTTGTCTGTTCATTTGTTCATTCTGTCTTCCATCCACCTACCCAGCCTCCTCCTCTTCTGGTTCGTCTCTTATCTCACTGGTTGCTTTATCTTAGTCCTTCTACTGATTCTCTTCTCTCCTGTTTTCTGAGTGTTGTAATATTCAAAGATTGAGTTCTTGGGCAACATTTCTTCACTATTTTCACAATAGATCATTCTATTAATGATCTCATCCAGTTTTATGGCATTACTAGAGGCCTGATGCATGAAATTCATGCAAGAGTAGGCCGTCCTTCCCCCAGCTGCTGACACTGGTTTCCCTCTGGCACCCAGGACCCGGGCTTCCCTCCAGCACCCGGGACCCGCACTTCCCTTGCAGCCCCGGCTTCGTCTGGAAGGTCATCCAGTAGGATGTCTGGTCTATTATGGATACTAGAAGCCCAGAGCACGAAAATTCATGCACTGTGGGGGGGGGGGGGGAGGAGGTGTCCCTCAGCATGACCTGCCCCCTCACAGTCTGGGAGCCTTCAGGGGATGTACTACTGATGCTTAGCCCTCTATGGGAGGCAACTGGGCTAATCAGGGGAAGGCGCCACCCCCATCACCCTGCCACTGCTGCTGTCTCTGGCCTCCCTCTGCAGGAGATGACTGGGCCGATCAGGAGAAGGGGCGCCACCCCCATCACCCCACTGCTGCTGCCACTCCTGGCCACAGTGGCCGCCTGCCCTCGGCCCTTGCAGGTGCTGCGGCTTTGTCCGGAAGAACGTCCGGAAGACGCCCGGTCTAATTAGCATATTATCCTTTTATTAGTATAGATGGTCTCTATATCCTGATAGCTCCCTAAATTACATCTCCATCTTGATTCCTTTGCAGGCCTCCAGTCTTTTATAGGCCTCTCAGATTGAGCATGTCCTAAACAGAACTCTTGATGCTCCCAGCAAAGCTGTTTCTTCTATAGTTTTCTATTGTAGTGAACGGCAAGCTATTCTTCTGTTTGGTACAAAAACCTTGGAAATATCCTAACTCTTCTCTTTCACACCCATATCAAATCCATCAGCAAATTATTTCGACCCTACCTTCAAATATATCTACAATCCAACCACTTCTCACTCCCTTGTCTAGTATTACCAAATCCAAGCTATCATTACTTCTCATCGGGACTATTGCCACAGTTTTCTAAGTGGTCCCTGCTTCTACCCTGGTCCTTCTATGATTTATTCTCTACACAGAAGCCAGGATGATTCTTTGAAAGTCAGATCACGTCACTCCTCTTCTCAAAGTCCTCCAGTTCTCATGGCTTCTCATCTCACTCTTAGTATAAGACAGGGTTCTTACAACTCCTTTGGGCTTCACATATTCCAGCTTCCCATTACTTTCCTGACTTGTTTGCTATTACTTTCTTACACTGCTACAGCCACACAAACCTCCATGGAACTCCTTAAACACACCAAGCACTTTCCTGCTTCATAGTCTTTGCATTTGCTGCTCCCTCTGCCCAGAAACTTTTTCTAGAAACCTACATGGCTTATTCCCTCACTTCTTCAGGTCTTTGTTAAATTGTCAGTTATATGAAGACATTTCTTGACCATCTCATAATTAGCCTTTAGCCTTCTCTTTTTAACCACCCCCACTTTAATTTTCCTCATAGCATTTATCACCACCTGACACTGTATATCTCTATTTCTTTACTGTCTGCCTTCTATAAATTAGGCATTATGCTAACAAATGAGGATAGATACAAAGTCAAATACTAATTTACTGTGCCAGACCCTTTATGTGTATATTATTTTATTTAGTCCGTTCAACTTATTTCCTTCCTTCCCTCACTCTCTATATTAAATGCGTACCATGTATCAAGAGGTACCAGAGGCACTGGAGATACAACAGTAAATAAAAATGGAAATTAAGTTTCAGAAAATTAAGTACTCTACCCAAAAGGTTTACAGAATGCATATTTTAATACCTCTGGAAGGGTAGAGCACAAGGCTCTTTGTGCACTAAAGCCACAAAGTAATTGCACAATAAATTCTTATTTGATTCAGCCAACTATACTAAGTTTACCTCCTATTTGTAGAAGACTGAGAAATGTAACAAGTGATTTCTTGTAATATGTGCCTATAGTTCCAGAGTACAGAATCCTATATAATAAAGAGGTAATATGTAAATTAACCCTCACACCCTCACAAGGCATCTGCCTATGACTAGGCTGGGTTAGTGAGGGACGACCAAATGACTGAACAGCAGGCTGGGTGGGTCAACCAGGCCGATAGGGGGGTTAGTGAGGGATGACCAAACAACTGAACAGCAGGCTACATGGGGCAACCAGGCCAGTGGGGGGGGATAGCTAGGGATGACCAGGCCGGCAGAGGGGGGCATCTGGGGGCGACCAGGCCAGCGGGGGGTGGGGGGGGGTGGGGAGGTGGGGCAGTAAAGGGTGACCAGGCTGGCAGCGGGGAGCAGTTAGGAGCAACCAGGCTGGCAGGGAGGGGGAAGTTGTGGGCAATCTGGCTGGCAGGCAGGGGAGCAATTAGGAGCCAGTGGTCCAGGATTGTGAGAGGGATATCCAACTGCTAGTTTAGGCCCGATCCCTGGGATTTAAACTGGCAGTCGGACATCCTCCAAGGGGTCCTTTATTGGAGAGGGTGCAGGATGGGCTGAGGGGACCCCCCCCTCCCATGCACGAATTTTGTGCATCAGGCCTCTAGTCTATTAATAAAGATTATCACATAAAAAATTTGTTAGCTGTATTTTGGGCTTCTTAAAACAAGTTTAAGTGAAATTTTGTTGTTTTTATTGTTTATATAGGACTCCCAGACAAACTCCATCGGTATGGACCCTTTCTATTATCTCCCAAATACTACCATCCAATACTTTTTCTTTTCTTTTTTTTTTTTTTTTTACAAATCTTGTCCAGCTTCTCTTTCAAACCCACAACAGCCTCATCTCTTCTATATGCCTCTCCAGACAAACCCAACCTGGATCAGTAATTTTCTACCATCTGTAACTGTTCTCTTTCTACCTGCCCAAATACAGAATACTCAAGACCAATTTCCTTTGGGTATGCATGAGTGGGATTTAATCAGATACTAACTGTAGGGCATAATAATTAATTAGGCATGGTTCCATTTACAATATTGTCAAAGTTAATCATCTGTTCCTTTAAGTCCTACCTTTCTACATCATAGACTATAGTCCATCCTCCTTAGAAGGAAAAGTGGATTTTTGTATTATGCCTTGTGTCTTTAGTTATCTTTTACTTATCATGTCTCATCTCTTTATCTATATTGTACTGTTTCTTTGAGATCAAAGGGGTGGGCCTCATAATCTTCTGAATATACATGTGTGACCCAAGGCCTTCATATAAAGAAGCTGTTTAACAAATAGATTTTTTTTTTGGCTGTCTTGGTTATAGATAGCAAAATCTAAATAGCTTAGTCATAACTGGATCTCCTATGTGAAAAAGCTGAAATGTGTAAAACTGAAATAATTTTCATTTATTCTTCTTCATCAAGTCCTCCTAGTCATGGTAGAATGTCTCATCATAGTCCAAGTTGAAAATGACTTTAATTCATTAATTAACTAGTTTATTTTGCTTAAGTGATTATTCATGCTTTCATGATACCTCTCCCTTACTCCAATAGACTGCAAATCCCTTAAAGATAGACTCTCTACTTTCTAATCTCTCCTCATCAGCAATAACTATTAATGTACTCTATACATAGTAAAAGTGCTTACTAAATCTTTACCATAAACATAGAGGGGGAAAATCAACATGGTATATTTATTAGGAGAAATCCTATATGGCAATAAATGAACAAGTAAGTGACTGGTGGTACCATGTACTGGGATGCGTAAAGAAAGAGAAGAAACAGGATGGAAAATCAGGAGATTAGTTTGGGATATGTTAAACTTAAGATATTTACTACACATCCTATAGGAGGAGACGAGTAGGCAGTTTGTTATTTAAGTCTACAGCTTAGGGGATAGGTCAGGGCTGGAGATAGCAATTTGGGAGTCACCAGTATTTAGATGATTTTCAAAATCATGACTGCTGAATGAGATCAAAGATGAGTAAAAAGAAAAGACAGTATAGAAAACTCTTCTGAGGAACATTGCATAAAGAAGAGCAGAGAAATGGGGAGGCAGCTTGAGAAGTGGGATTAAGAGAGGGTTTCTTTTGCTGTTATAATAGAAGATGTATTTGTATGCAGACAGAAATGATTGTACGTTAAAAAAGTATTAATGTAAGAAGAAAGAGAGGAACTACATGCAGGATCCAGGATAAAAGTGCAGAGGCTGGCCACAGAAGCAAGCAGGGACAATTCAACCATGTGACAGAGGGAAAGACGAAAGATACGGTGGTACAGATGAAGTGATGGAAAAGATTTCTTTCTTTTTAAAAAATATTATTTTTATTGGTTTTAGAAAAGAATGGAGAGGGAGAGAGAGATCGAAACAGCAATAATGAGGGAGAATCACTGATCAGCTGCCTCCTGCGTGCCCTTTACTGGGGATCGAGCCCACAACCAGGACATGTGCCCTGACTGGGAATTGAACCATGACCTCCTGGTTCATATGCCGACGCTCAACCTCTGAGCCACACCTGCCGGGCAAAAAGATGATTTCTTACTATGATCTCTAACTCCTAACATCCTACTTCAAACCTTCATCATCAGTTCTCTTTGGGCGAGTATCCTCACATCTACTCATTCTTCTAGTCTATCCTACATACAGAAGCCAGGGTTATCTTTAAATATCAATGAGGTCACATCATTCCCTTACTCCAAATGGTCCAATGCTTTCCCATTTCACTTAGAGAATGAAAGGTCCTATATACTCTTATGTTATTTATTCTTGTTTATCTCTTTTACTTTGTCCATTACTCTCCCGCTTCCACCTTGCACACTTACTAGTTTTCTTGCTTTTCCTTAAGCATTCCAAAACATCCTCTCCTCTTAGGGACTTTGAATTTGTTCTCTCTGGTATATTCTTCTTCCAGAATATTTTCAGAGATCCTTTTCTTACTTATCAAGTTTCTGCTCAAATTTTATTTCCTCAGGGAGGCCTTCCCTCATTCCCCTAAGTCTTCCCTTCCCCTGCTGTACCTATTTTCAGAACACTTGTCACTACTTGCCATTATATCATGTATTTATTTGTTTAGTTTTTGTCCCTCCACTATAAGGTAAGTCCCACATGTCAAAGACTTTATTTGTATTTCAATGCTTAGAACAATGCTTAGAGCACAGCATATAATAGATTTTAATGCATATTTGTTGAATAAATGAATAAATGATAAAAAATACACAGGATCACTCATTTCGGGATTAGGAAGATTTCAAAGATTAATACAAACTTTTCTGAGTTTCTGACCTTGTGAAAAAAAATTATGAGAGAATTCATTAATTCTATGTTTAAAAAAACACACACAGAAAATTAACTTTAAGTTGTTATGTGCATTAAGCAGTTACCTGATCTTTGAGATACTTTCTGATGTTTCGATGGGCTCGGGAGCATTCTGTTAATAAGCTGAGAACTGGAGTTAGGCCCTCTCTATAGCTGCTTCCCTAGAAAAAAAAGCCATACATGCTACATTAGTGTAGTTACTAATAGTGTTATTTTCTTCCATATAACTGAGCATGTTATAATACTCTTTTTTGAGGGGGGAACATTTTATGCTACCCAATCTTTAAAAACCATTTAAAAATTATTTTCTTAACGATATTTCCATTTCATCAGTTAGCTTCATGTTTACTAAGGATTACTTCTATCCTTCCTGAATTTTACTACTTTTGGTAGTATCCTCACTGGCTTACTCAACGAGCTTAAGTGAGGCGAAGGCTTTGATGACCCTCGCAAACTACCTTGCTGCCTTTCAATATAGTTACCTGACAAAGCAAGTGATAGAAGAGAGAAAATAAGCAACTCACAACAAATGGAAAGGTGGTGATTTTCCTTTAAGGATGTCTTTTAGATAGTATAAAATGTGTTTATCATTAAGTTTTTTTTGGGGGGGTGATAATTTTTATTTCTAGGATTTACAAAACACCTATATAGAAAAGCAATTTTTCCTTTGTTTTCAGGCACTAGTCAAAATTTTGGGGTTGCAGAAATACAATTTGCAGCTTTAAAGAATTAAATTCACTGAGTTTCAGTGATTTATCATATATTGGAACAAAGTGTTTTCCAGAGTACAAATAATTATGCAAGGCGTCAGCTATTTTAAAAAGCTTAGATTTAAAAATCATGCCCTGTGATGTTTGTATATATGGCACATTTACATTCTTTACAAGTATTTTCTCAAGGCCTCCATTTTATCAGCCTTACCTTGTCTATTCTCTTCTCCATAAAATTGAGTAAAACGTGAATGGCCTCCATATTCATACCATTGTATACCATGGTATTGTTTTTCAAAACTGTTTCTTTCTCAGCTGTTTTATCACTGGGCAGTTCATCTAGAGTCGTTGCCTCGTGGGTTGTTTCTTCATGTGTTAATGGACAAATGAGAACATCCAAACAAGAGACCGGAACATTGCTTAAAAGGTTGACTGCATTGCTGAAAAGCAATTTAAAAATACAATATTTTAATTTGATTGAATAGTCCTTTAAAATGCAAACACAATAAGAAGTTCAGAAGTGACTTTTAGGAGTCAATTAAAATTTTTCTTTTTCAAAACGAGCTTTTAATATTACTTGCGTTTATTAAGAGATAGAAAATAAAGAGAACTATTTCAAATACACATAAGACAAATTAGAAAGAACAGATGTTAAATGGACACACACAATCACATGATGTCATGTCACTTTCTGAAATGCTAAAATAGGAATTAGTGAGCTTTAACGCCAGTCTTCCATTTTATTATGACCAATGCTGGCTTTGCATTTTTTCCTTGGGGTTTTAAATTCTTTTGTGGATACACCGGTGTTTTATTATTCCTTAGATTACAACATAAAGCATTTGAAAAGCACTGAATATAAGCAGTTTATCATGGAGGCAACAACATTAAAAATCAAATATTATAAGATTGAGTTTCGTTCTTTCTAGATGTAGAAAATACAATTTTTAGATCATCCCATTTTTAATTTTTTTTTTTGGTAAAACATTTGCAGAAAATGGGTCATGGTGCTTTTTCCTGAACTCTCATCACAGGTCTTTTTAAAAAAAAGGCCAACAGCAATTTTCTATATCGTCTAGGGCCTTTCTGCTATATGTTAATGAATGCACAAGCCTGGAATGCACACCAGCAGGGGGAACTCAAACCTTATATTTTTCGGTATTCCCTAAAAATCTGGCACTGTTGCTCAGTGTACAAGAGATTAAAATGACACTAAAAATTAAAAAATTAAGACTTGTTCTCAATTAACGTATTTTTTCCTTCATGCACGATTTCATATTCTTTCATCTAAAAGGAGAAGCGGTGTTCTGTGCTAACTGGATCTTATAAACCTGTGTCTCAGAACTTCCTGATAAACAACAATGGAAAGACAGGCATTACATTTCCTAGTGACAGAGAAGCAGATCTAAAAATAGCCACATCCTGACTAAAAATAAACTCTAGCAAATGCAATTTAAAAGTCTAACCACTTGGAAACCAAATTCAGAGCTTAATCTATCTGATGCTGTCTTAATTTAGACCACAGTAGTTCCTTTTAATTTAGACTATAGTGACACTCTCAAGAATAAAACAAAATAAACAACATCAAAACAGAAATAAAATAAAAGAATTTTTTCCCCTCTCCTTTACCCTGAAGTGTGGCTCCATTTCCCACAAAATGAGTATTTCTTTTCTTTCTTTTTATAATATGAAAAAATTCATAAGAAATCAAAGTTTAAAAATTAGACAATGCAGAACAATGAGTGGTGATGTAAAGATATCAAAAATTTCTGAGTCAAGAACAAAAATAATTTAACAAGTCCTATGAATGAATGGTTCCTGGTAAAATACAAGTTTTTTCATAGTCCCCACTAAAAATCGACTATAGCTGCTGCTGCTATTATCATTACTATTTAACAAATCACCTAATTTTGGTTATTTGTAAATAACCACAAATGGTTTAAATAAAATGCTTTCCTCACAAACTTCCTTTAAAAAATGTTTGCAAACATCTGGAGTTCCTTATCTAGAGTTAAAAATGTTTTGCTTCTGACTTAAACATTTGGGAACTGTTATTAAATATCATACATTCACCAGAATTAAAATAAACAAAAGAACTCTACTTTAGAATTACTTTCTAAAACTGTACAAACCATTCTGAAATGTTAGGTTTGTTCTTTAAAAAACACATTCGGGCAGTGGTCGGCAAACTCATTAGTCAACAGAGCCAAATATCAACAGTGCAACGATTGAAATTTCTTTTGAGAGCCAAATTTTTAAAACTTAAACTATATAGGTAGGTACAATGTTATTAACTTAATTAGGGTACTCCTAAGCTGGCCTTTGCTAAAAACTCAAGGGGCCAAAGAGCCGCATGTGGCTCGCGAGCTGCAGTTTGCCGGCCACTGCATTAGGGCAATTGGCTCCAGAGTCCATCGATAGTACAATTCTCTGAATCTTCCATTGAGACCACACTGAAGTTTAAGACAATGCATTTCCTTACAAAGGAATGTTTCCCTTTAAATTCATTTAAAATAAGCAGGTTCCAGGAATTCGGTTAAGTTTAAGAAACCAAATGTAGAATTTGATTCAACAAATATTTGGAGGTTTTAGGCTTTTCAAGAAAAGTTCCCATTTTCTCATTTCTTATTAAACAACTGGGTTCCCAAACAACTACAAAATTAATTTTCTGGCTCACTGTGTTTGAGCTATTCTTTTTAAGTAAGGAAGGCCAGCTTTTTGAGCTCTGTCACTTCACTGACGGTTTTATTTGTGGTAGAAGAGTGTATGAAATTCTCCAGCTACCAGGAAGTCAGTGACTATGCACAGATCCACACAATGGTGTTTGCATTCCTACTCCAGGGGGTAGAAATACTGTGTATATTACTCTCCCCTTTTCAGCTTCCTAGAGATCATTAATCACTGGGACATGACATCCTCCTACTCATGCTCCCAGCCCCCTCCTGATATGCAGATTTAAAAGTAAGGACTATTCAGAGATCCTTAATGCCCTGATTAAAGCCTTGTTAGTTGTATGAGAGGGAAGGCAATCTAAAATCCAGTCCTGTATAAATCACTGGACTAAACATAAATTTAATACCAAATGACATTAAGGAGTATGATAACAGTACATGTAGACCTACAGCTGTTAAATCTTCCTGGTCAAATGTGTGTTCTTTACGTTTGGGGCTCACATATCTTTATCATGGCTGGAAAATCTACTCAAGTGAACCTTAAGATCTCCCAAAGATTTTCAGGTGTAAATATCTAAGTTTACTTTAATCTAACTCAACTCAGTAATTATTTATTAATTACTTGTGCTAGGCATTGCTTCAGGCAGGCATTATGAAGAAAACAGAGACAAATCCCTGCCCCTATGGAGCTTATTTTCCAGCATGGAGAGAACAGTCAAGTAAACAAAACAGGTAAGTTAACTGAACAAGAAGGCGATTAAGTGGTCTGGGAGGAAAACCCAGGAGAGTAAGATAGCCCGGGATAAAGGGTTATAATGGTTAGGGCAGACTTCACGGAGATGGTGTCATTTAAGCAAAGATTTAAAGGAAGTTAGGGAGTCAGCCATGAGCCCTCTGGGAAAGAGCTTTCCAGGAAGAAGAAAGAGCAAGAGCAAAGGCCCCAGGACAGGAGCAGTGGCATGTGTGAATTGCAAAGAAGTTGATGTGGTTGAACCACCAGGCACAGAAGAGGAGGAGTAGGACAGAAGGTCATACAGATAACAGGGGGTCAGATTGATCTTGCAGGCTTTTATAACTTTAGTTTTTATTCTGAGTGTAGTGGGGCGCCACTGCAGGGTTTGCACTGTGATATACTCTAACTTATGTTCAAAGGGCCACTCTGGCTCCTGCGTTGAGAACAGGAGGTAGGACATCAAAGCTGAGGAGGACCAGTTAGGGTGTTACATAATAATTCAGGTGAGTGCACAGGGGGATAACAGTGAAGTGGTCAGATTGGGATACATTTTGAATAAATTCCTGATAAACTAATGCAGAGTACAAGAATCCAAGGTTCTAGCTTTAGCAGTGGAAAACTGGAGTTACCATAAATTGAAATGGGAAACACCATAGGAGAAGCAGCTTTTTAGGGGAAGGTTAAGAGTTTAATTTTGAATATATTAAGTTTGGGATGTCTACTAGACTTCCTAGTGGACATATTAGTAGGAAGTTAGCTATAAGAGTCAAAGTCAGGGAGAGAGATCTGGATTAGAGATATAAACCTAGAAGTCATTAGCACGTAGATCAAGCATGTCAAACTCGCAGCCCACAACAAGTATTTTTGCAGCCCAGACAATATAACGGTATGTAAGAAATGATTTAATAAAAATTTCATGAGTTAATTTTTACAATATCTTGTTATGCATAATTTTTAATAACGAACTACAACATTTGTTAATGACTGATTACTATAATTGTATTGCATTCAATTCCCTTACCCACCTTACGTGCAGGCACACCATTTCTCTCCACTAATACTAGCAGCAAATATTTAGCAGCCAACTGCCACATCATTAGTTTTGGACTGACTTGTTTGGGTGTGCGCAGTAGGAAATATTTCGCTTTTGGAGAACAAGAAAAATAGGTTTATTTGTGTCACGCTTATTTATTTGTGCAGTTATTCAGTGTCTGGTAAGTTAATATTCAAGAAAAAATATTAACTTTTATGAAAGTGTTCTATTATTTTATGTTAACGATAACTAATTTATTTCAGCCCTTTGTATTCTATTGAAATAAACCTACGTTTCTATGAAAATTTAAGCTTTTGTGTGGTTTTTTTTTATGGCCCACATAAACTTAAACCTTATTTATTTGGCCCGTGTTAGCCTTTGAGTTTGACATGCTTGATGTAGATGGTATTTACAAATAAAAGATTGCATTGGATCATTAAGGGAGTGTAGACTGAAAGAAAAACACACACAAATAAAAACAAAAAAAACCCTATGAGGACTGAGCTTGGGGCACTCTATCATCCAGAGGCTGAGTAACAGAGGAAGAAATTACAACTAGTGAGGTAGAAGGAAAACCAAGATAGTATGGCATCCTGGAAAAAAGTATATAAGACTGGAGTCACCTGTGACGAATGATGCGGACAGTAAGAAGATAACTGAGAAATGTCTACTGGATTTAGCATTACAGAAGTCACGAGTGACCTCAGTAATAGCCATTCTGGTGCAATAGCGGAACTAAAGCCTGAGCAAATTGGATTCAAGAGATGATAACAGAAGATTCAACTGGTACCTGGAGGAATTTTTTGCAAAGGGCAAGAGAAGACTAGAGCAGGCGCAGATAGAGAAGGCTTAAGAAAACTTGGATAATTACGGCTAGAAAGACCCCTGAATACTGCTCCCAGCAAAGCGTACCTTTTAAACCCACAGTGAACTGGGGTCATTGTTCTCTTTTTTAAAAATTTAATTTTTTTAATCTTCTAAATAAATCGTTATTGTTCAGATTATTTTTTACCCCCATAGCTCCCCTCCACCCAGTTCCCACCCCACCCTCTGCCCTTTACCTCCCCCACCCCCCCGCAACCGTCCTCATCCATAGGTGTATGATTTTTGTCCAATCTCTTCCTGCACCCCCCAACACCCCTTTCCCCATCGAGAATTGTCAGTCCACTCCCTATCTATGCCCGATTCTATTATAATTCACCAGTTTATTCTGTTCATCAGATTTTGTATTCACTTGATTTTTAGATTCACTTGTTGATAGATATGTATTTGTTGTTCATAATTTTTATCTTTACCTTTTACTTCTTCTTCCTCTTCTTAAAGAATACCTTTCAGTATTTCTTATAATATTGGTTTGGCAGTGATGAACTCCTTTAGCTTTTTCTCATCTGTGAAGCTCTTTATCTGACCTTCAATTTTGAATGATAGCTTTGCTGGGTAGAGTAATCTTGGTTGTAGGTTCTTGCTATTCTTCACTTTGAATATTTCTTGCCACTCCCTTCTGGTCTGCATAGTTTCTGTTGAGAAATCAGCTGACAATCGTACGGGTACTCCCTTGTAGGTAACTAACTGTTTTTCTCTTGCTGCTTTTAATATTCTTTCTTTGTCTTTTGCTCTTGGCATTTTAATTATGATGTGTCTTGGTGTGGTCCTCTTTGGATTCCTTTTGTTTGGGGTTCTCTGCGTTTCCTGGACTTGTAAGTCTATTTCTTTCACCAGGTGGGGGAAGTTTTCTGTCATTATTTCTTCAAATAGGTTTTCAATATGTTGCGCTCTCTCTTCTTCTGGCACCCCCATAATTCTGATGTTGGTATGCTTGAAGTTGTCCCAGGGGCTCCTTATCCTATCTTCATATTTTTGGATTCTTTTTCTTTTTGCTTTTCCGGTTGGGTGTTTTTTACTTCTTTGTATTTCAAATCTTTTACTTGGTTCTTGCGATCCTCTAGTCCACTGTTGGATCGCTGTATATTATTATTTCAGTCAGTGTATGCTTAATTTCTAGTTGGTCCTTTTTCATTTCCTCGAGGATCTCACTAAATTTATCGGTGGTTTCTAGAAGATTCTTGAAAAACCTTATAACCGTGGTTTTGAACTCTATATCCAGTAGTTTGCTTTTCTCCATTTCTGTCATTTGTGACCTGCTTCTTTGTCTTTGCATTTTGGCTGCATCCCTGTGTTGATAGAGTGGTTTTGTGTGCTAGGTGTCCTATAGGGCCCAGGGGCTTAGCTTCCCCAATTACCTGAGTTGGACCCTCTTGGTGCACCCCTTTGTGGGCTGTGTGCACAGTCTTGTTGTAGTTAAGCCTTGATTGTTGTTGGTATCACTGGGAGGAATTGACTTCCAGGCCAATTGGCTGTGAGGGTCAGCTGTGTCTACAATGGAAGAACTTCTGTGCTGGAGACACCCTTATGGGGCAAGACTTGCTTCAGTGGGGCTTTGGTGCTCAAGTAGTCTACCCCTTGAGTGTGTCCCTTATGGATCTGAGGAGGTGTAATCTGGATGGTCCCACTCTGACCACTGGGTACACTGGCTCTTGGATCTCCAAGGAGGTGCTAATTTAGCCTCTGCCTGAGGCCACCCAGCAGGAGCTAAGGAGAGATCTGCAGATTCCTCTTCTTTGTTTGGGGTTTGGAGGTGCCCAGATGAGGCCCAGCTGTGAAGCAATGCAAGCTGCTATGGGGCCTTGGGCCTTCTTTTGGAAGTTCTGGGGCTCTCTGACCTAGCTGCAGTTTGTTAGGTAATTTTAGATTGCAATGGGCCAGGCCATTCATATGCAAGAGCCTCTGTGCACAGCTTGGGTGGGGCGGGGTCTCAGGGAATCAACAGGGCGGAGCAAAAAGCTATGGCTGATCCTCAGCCCTGCCCTAAGAGGCCCCCAGGTCTCGGTGTCCAGGGGTAATCGCTGCAAGCACCTCTAAGAGAAAGTCGCCCTCGAGTTCCACCTGAAGCCAGACAGTCCAGTTTCTCCCCGTATGAGTCTGGGTCCCCAGAGTCTTGTCTGGAACTGGAGTTCAGAGCAGTTGGGAGTTGTGTCTCCCTTTCGACTGAAAAAGACAACCGCGTCCTCAGCCAGCCCTTTTTGCGCGTGCGCCTCCATACCTCCACACTTTACTTCTGCACCTCCTCTGAGTCTCAGTGTGCTTTTATCTTCCCTTCTAGTTGTAGAATTTCCACTTAGCCTGTCTTCTTGTGGTTCTGGATGATGTTCGTTTTGTCTTTTAGTTGTAGTTTTAAAGTGGTTGTGCAAGGCAGCAATTTCAGGTGTTTACCTATGCCGCCTTCTTGGTTTCTCCTCTATTTCTTTATTTGTCTATGATTTCTCCTGCCTAGAACATTCTCATTCCTTAAGACTAGCTCAAACCTCACTTCATCCTCAACAAATATTTCCTATGCCTTTTGCTAGGTGCTAGGTATAGAAAAATAAATAAAATATACTCATTTTCCTAAGAGAAGGCAGCTAACAATTTGTAGAGCAATGGGCTGAATTCTAGGTTGCTCTTAGTAAAAGTGTGCTTTGCACAAATCACACAACCTCTTCTAGGCCTTGGTGTCCGTATCTCTAACTTAAAGGGAAATAAATTTATTCCACTAGGTTGATGTGAGGATTAATTGAAGAAAGGCATGTAAAGCACTCTGCTTAGCACATAGTAAAAGGCATCTATTAAGGAGCTTTTGAACAGTAGAGATATTGCACTATAGGAGCGAACAGCAACATCTAGAAGAAAGAGAATAAATGGTATTTGTGGGAAACGGATAACAGGTTCCTATGTTTAAGGCAAAGGACAAGGCCTTAAATGAGAGGCCTTAGTAGAAAGCAAGAGCAGAAAAGTGTATGTGTGAAGTGGGGTGGGGAGATTATAAAAGGGATGGCTATGATGAGATATTGGTTACTGATTAGCTTATACCAGAATTGTGCTGGCAAAGGAGTCGATGCAACTGCAGATCATTACTAAGTGCATAGTGACAAAAGAAATTTGCTCTTTTTGTTTGTTTAATTGTAAAGACAGAGGTAGGCCGTGAGAATATTCTAAGCAGAGATTTGCTTTTTTGAAAAACAACTCTGTGTGCAGTGAAGAAAATGAACCATGCTGACTGGTTAGGTAAAACTTCCCCACAGGACTGAGCAGCCTGAGTTTAGAAGTGGAGAAAGAAGGTGGTCTGACAGGTCTGGGCTTGAGGCATGGCAGATTGAAATGATGAACCAATATTTTAGAATAGAGAGGGAAGAAACTAAACCTATACAGGGGATATAGGAAAAAGAGGAATCACCAGGGAACCAGAGGCCTGGATGAGGATGGAGAACAGGAACAGCATGAATGAGGAAGAGTTCCCACATCACACTAGACCCGTGGTTGGCAAACTGCAACTTGCAAGCCACATGAGGCTCTTTGGCCCCTTGAGTGTGGCTTTTCCACAAAATACCACAGCCTGGGCGAGTCTATTTTAAAGAAGTGGCATTAGAAGAAATTTAAGTTTAAAAATTTTGGCTCTCAAAAGAAATTTCAATCGTTGTACTGTTGATATTTGGTTCTGTTGACTAATGAGTTTGCTGACCACTGCACTAGACCATAGTGAATTTCTTCTTTGAATTCTATTAGCAATTACTATTTGGATAATTAATTTACTGAGAGGCTACTCAAAACTATCATATGATATCTCTTCTATTCTTGTCTTGAACTGTTATTTAACTTTTCATAATATTTATGTCTTGTCTCCCCATTTAGACTGTTTCCTCTAGATATGCAATGTGGAGTCAAGTCCTTCAAGGATCAGCTATGTGGTTCAGAAAATATCTGTTCACCTAGGTAACTGTTATTCACAGTGAAAATCAGGTGAAATAACTAAGAATTTTAATGCTATCAACAACAAAAATAAACCCTCTTTCCCTGATCTTTCCAAAGTAAACTCTCCTTTTTCTGTTCAAGCATGACACGATAATCATAAAAAAACAATTGCCCCCCCCCCTTTTTTTTTGAGAGAGAGAGAGAAACCAATCAATTGCTTCCCACACTCACTCCAACTGGGGATCAAACCTGCAACCTGGGTATGTATCCTGACTAGGAATTGAACCCGCCATCTTCTGGTATACAGGACAGCGCTCAACCAACAGAACCACACTGGCCAAAGCATGTACTTATTTACTTTTGAGTCTGTTTTATCCCCTAGTTGGGGAGCCCTAGAGAACAGATTATACTATATTCATCTTTGTTGCCCTAGAGCTCAACATAGTGCCTAACACATAGTAAGTACTCAGTTAATAAATATAAGCCAAAATGAAATCATCCAATTTCCAAATATGTATTAAGTCTGTCATGTGTAAATTATGCTTCACTAACGTTACAGTGATAATCTTTTGCAATATATAAGGATATCAAATCAATACATCATACACCTTAAACTTACAAAATGTTACATATCAATTGTATCTTTTAAAAATATATTTTTATTCATTTCAGAGAGGAAGGGAGAGGGAGAGAGAGATAGAAAAAATCAATGATGAAAGAGAATCATTGATTGGCTGCCTCCTGCATGCCCCCTACAAGGGATCAAGCCTGGAACCCTGGCACGTGCCCTTAATTGGAATCAAACCCGGGACCCTTCAGTCTGCAGGCCTACACTCTATCCACTGAGCCAAACCAACCAGGGACAATTATATATTAACTAGAGGCCCAGTGCATGAATTTGTGCATGGGTGAGGTCCGCAGCCAGGCCCCAATAGGTGGATCGGGGTAGGGCCTGCCAGGAGGAAAAGATGGCGGGAGGTTGGCCAGCCTGCCTGCCCTGATTGGGGCCTGATCAGGGTCAGGCCAGCTGAGAGGAGGGGCTGCAGGCGATTGGCCGGCAGGCCTTGCCCCCAGTTGGGGTGGTAGGGGCTGATTGAGGGTGGGGTCGGCCATGGGAAGAGGGGCTATGGGTGGTTTGCCCTTGCTCCCGAATGGAGTGGCAGGGGCTGATCGGGGGCCAGCAGCCTGGAAGAGGGGCCATGGGTGGTTTGCCAGCCAGCCCTGCCCCTGATCGGAGTGGGGGGGACGATTGGGGGTGGAGCTGGCTGGGGGAGGGGCCGTGGGCCAATCGGGGTGGTGCGAGCCCATCCGGGGCAGGGGCTGCAGGAGGTTGGCCAGCTGGTCCTACCCCTTATTGGGGTGGGAGAGGCCAATCAGGAGCGGGGCTGGCTGAGGGGAGGGGCTGCGGGAAGTTGGCTGGCCAGCCACCCCCACCCCATTGGGCCAGTTCACTGGCCGCAGTGTGTGTCATAGTGACTGGTTGTTCTGATAGTTATGGTGTTCCAGTTGCTGGCTTTTTATATATGTAGACTAGAGGCCCAGTGCATGGATTTGTGCACTGGTAGGGTCCCTCAGCTTGGCCTGCACCCTCTCGCAATCTGGGACCCCTTGGGGGATGTTGGACTGCCTGTTTTGGCCTGATCCCTGCAGGGTGCACCAGGCCTCTAGTATGCATATAAGATCTTTGGTTAATCTTCTCACTCTCCCTCCTCCCCCTTTCCCTCTGAGATTCATCAGTTTGTTCCATGTTTCCATGCCTGTGCATTGAGCATCTGCCCACTGGTGGTCAGTGCGCATCATAGCTACTGGTCAAATGGTTGCTTAGGCTTTTATATATATAAAGCTGGGGGAAAAAAGACATTATACTTAGCATTGTAATGAAGTGTCACTAGGTATTAAATTGTCCCCTTCAATCCTATATAATAAAAGTCTAATATGCTAAGTGTTGGACAGTTCTTTCAACCATTCAACCAGTCACTATGATACACTGATCACCAGGGGGCAGACGCTCGACTGGTAGGTTAGCTTGCTGCTGGGGTCTGGCCGATCGGGACTGGGCGAGACAGGCCCTGGAGCCCTCCCACAGTCCCTCCCCGGCCTGGCCTGTGCCCTCTCACAATCCGGGTACCCTTGGGGGATGTCGGAGAGCCAGTTTCGGCCCGATCCCCACAGGCCAGGCCGTGGGAACCCGCCTGGTGCACAAATCTGTGCACGGGGTCTCTAGTATATGAAATAAAATGAATTGGTCTAAAAAAAAACAACAGAAAAAGCATTATAGATGCCAATGTGCTGAGTGAAAGAAATAAGATTGAGAGGCTAAATGATATTAAATCAGATCTGGCCCTTTTCCCTTCTCTTTTTCTCCTCTCCAGTGCATGGGACACCTTGTGTCACCCCTTCTCTCTAAAATAAACCCACAACCACAACCACAACCACAACCACATCCATATGCAATTTTTTTTGGCTAAGTGTTAATGCATAAGCTTATTGATTATGGACAAGAGGGCTAAAAATACTTTCAGGCAGAGATAACAGAACTAGGCTGTCCTTTAATGTAGCAAAGAAGGTGGATCATACCAACTTGTTACCGTAAGTATAAACAAAAGGAAATGAAATATAATACAGATTTTAATAACTAAGATGCTGATTAGTGGAAATAAAGGTCAAGTCAGCTGTTATTGTAAGGTAACTCATTTTATCTCTATGTTCATGTCCCCTTGATTTCTTGGGGGGGAGGGGTAAGGGGAGTACTGTCTTACAGAGATATCAGAAAAAGGTGCTGCCAAGCCATCTTCTAACTTACTCATTTCCTAGAGCACCTTAACAGGCTTCTGACATGCATGTTTCATAAAACATACATGGCTTGAGAAAAACTTAGATTAACAGAAAACATTTCTCTACATAATTACAGGATAAGCACACAAGTAAGTTCCAAAAGAAAGTATCAAAATCAAGAAACAATTTTTAAAGAGATTTGGAACTAACTATTGGCTCTAAAAGCCAATGTGTTTATTATAATAGTACTAGAGGCCCAGTGCGCATGAAATTGTGCATGAGTAGCTCACTTCCGCTTGCCTCAGCTGGCCACCCTGCCCTCTGCCACTAGTAGCTCACGCCCTGCCCTCCACTGCTTATAGCTAGCTCTCTACCATTAGTAGCTCGTGCCCACGGCATCATGGCCACAGGCCTTTTATTAGTATAGAACAGAACTAGTACTATCATGGTGATGGGTGCAGCAGCTCCCCCAGTTACTAAGAGCTTACTCAGTGCCAGGGATGGAGTTCTTTATTTATTTCTCATTTAATCATTATTGTAACCCTTTGAATTTGATAATAATACATAACCACATACTATACCGTCCAGGTTTACCTATTTCATTACATTTTACCTTAAAACAAATCAGTATCAAAAAAACAACACACCCTTAGAAAATAACTTTAAAAATGGAGTGAGATGTTACTTTGAAACAGTCTTTTTTCCCCCTTAAACTTATGTCTTATATACACACACAAAATGTTTTCAGGATCACTACCAATGAGCAGAATTTAGTAGACATTACAATTCTAGTAAGCCTCCTAAAATAGCCCTTTGAGGTTGATGCAGTTTTCCTGTATTAAGTGAATTAGCCTAGATTCATTACTGCTAGAATAATCACTTTAAATTCTGATTAAGGGATATGCAGGGCCACTCCAGACAAACTGCCAAGTCAGCAGCAACCTCAATCTTCCAGGAAAGCCTCTGAGAATTCTATCCTGGTAAATTCTATACTGGCTCTAGGGTAGGGATGGGGAACATCAGGCTCTTAGGCAGTTTCAGGCCCTTAAAATCATCTCATCTGGCATTAGGGGTCAGTTAAATGTCTGACCAAATATAGCAGGCTAATTTTTAAGTTGATAATGTTGTATGGCCCTCGAAGGATGTTATAAATATCCAAATAGTCCTTGGCAGAAAAAAAGCTCCCCCTTCCCTGCTCTAGGGAAAGCCCTTTTTATTTACAGTGTAGCTAATAAATAGTTTATCAAAGCAACTTTTAAGATAAAAGCAAATTTGATAAAAAATATATTTTAAATTAATTTAAGAAAAATAATATTTAAAGCAACTCTTAGGAAGGAAAATAAAGAAATCCGATTACTTTTTATAAGAAAATCTGATTTAAAAAACCCTCTATAGTTCTGCTCTATTTTGATGAATACCGGGTACTTATGTTAAAATATTAAATTCATTCTTCAGAGAAATCCTTAGCAATGTTTTTGTGACTAGTGTGACAATGACTTTTAATACACTTTGTATTGAATGGTCTCACATCTTTGTATGAATGTTCTTTAACTCATGATATCTGATTTTTTTAAAAAAATCAATTTACTCCTGGGCTTATAACCCCCATTTTCTTTTAGTTTTAGTATCTACATTTCTAATGCCTCTTGATTATAAAAAAAATTACGGTAAGAAAAATGCTCAATGAAATCTTTTTAGAGACTATGATTTATTGCAGTTATCTGATTATTTTTTAAAGGCACAGCCTCAAGAAAATTGAAGGAACTTTTGATCTGTACTTGCATAAAAAATTACACTTTTCAATTGTAACAAAAACACAATCTTTTCCATACTTGCAGGATAAAGTACATAAAGATAACCTACCAACAAACTCATTACAGTATCAAATAATAAAACTGCCAATTGTAACAAAAAAGTGTATTTGCTTGAAAAAAATAACAAGAATCTGTTTCATTTTATTTAAGCCATATTTTGGAAAACAATATTATAAATGTTCAAAGGCAATTTCTACTATAAAGAACCCAACTTTTAAATTTATGTGTAAAGCAGAGGTAATGCCAAAGTTACTTTTTTGCAGATTTAAATTTATTTGAATTGTTTAAAATGCCACTTGCATTCTTATTAAGCAGTTTCATGTTAAAGTCAGAAGTCTTGTTACTGCAAATCTGATCTTGAACAGAAAGAGCACTAGAAAAATGCATTAATACTTATTCAGTTGTTCTCAGAATGATAAATTTCAACAGTAGTCCATTAATACTCTAACAGACAAGTCACAAAACTTTATATTAACTATTTTTATATATTATTACTTGAGACAGATTCAATTCTATCTCTGTGTGCCAGTAGCTCTCTGTGGGGCCTGGCCATTCCACTCCCACTGCCCAGAGGCTCTCCGTGGCCCAGAGGCCCATCCGCGCCCCAGCCTGGCCAGAGGCCCATCCGCAGCTGGGTACAGAACGCTTGCCTCATCGCCGGGGCGACGACGCAAGCATTCCCCACCCCAACCCCCCCGCCCGCTCAGTGCCCACTGCCCAGAGGCCCTCCGCGGCCATGGTGACAAGGCAAGCATTCTGCCAGGCCACTCACACTGCCCGCTCTCAGTGGCCACTCCCCTGGGACTGGGGGACTCTAGCGGGGCTGAGAGGACTGGGCGCTGCCATCTGTGGCTATGGGTGCTGCCATATTTGTGATGGAATGATGGTTAATTTGCATATTGCCCTTTTATTAGATAGGATATATTTTATTGATTTCAGAGAGGAAGGGAAAGGGAGAGAGATAGAAACATCAATGATGAGTGTCACTGATCAGTTGCCTCCTGCATGCCTCACACTAAGGATTGAGCCCGCAATCTGGGCATGCATGTGCCCTGACCAGGACTCGAACTGTGACCTCCTGGTTCATAGGTCAACGCTCAACCATTGAGCCACACTGGCAGGCAAGATCCAATTCTTATAGTTTATAAAATATAACTTATATTGCTTAATATATATTTTTTGGTAAGCAATTAAAAGCAGGGTTCAAATTTAAGCTCTTTCACTTATCCTAATACATAAAACCCAGGGTCTGTAACAACCGAAGGCTCCACCGACCAGAAGTCAATCCTGCAGTCAGTGCTGGGTTGCTGTGGCTGGGTTGCCATGATTAGCCTTTGCCTCTCTCTTTCTCTCCGGGCCTGGCCAGCAGCCGCACCTCTCTCTTTCTGGGCCTCCGTGGGGGCTGCTGATCAGCACCACCTCTCTGATCAGGCCCAGAGATGCTGACTGGCAGAAACCAACCAATCAGAACCAAATCTGGGTGAACTGTGAGGAGCTAATGGCTGCCTAGGAGGTGGAGCTTTTGACGCTGACTGGCATAGAAACCAACCAATCAGAACCAAATCTGGGTGAAGTATGAAGGCAGAACCTAAGGTGGGGGCTGAGGAGAGGTTTTAAGGGCAACAGCTGTTTGTTGTAAGGTGTAAGAAAGTGGTTCAATTTTTTAATGACCAGTTTGGCAGTATAGTGCATATGGATGGCTATCAGTCCAGATATAGGGATTATGTATTTTTGTCTGCCAAGAGCATCTCCTCCTGCTGAAAAAGGCTCCCCCCCACATTTAAGCAATCCTATCTTATATAATCTAGCTATACTAATAAAAGGGTAATATGCTAATTAGACTGGGTTGACCAGCCATCGTCCAGACTCCCGACTTCCTTCCAGACAAAGCCATGGTGATGGGGGCCGAAGCAGAGAGGGCAGTTGGGGGCGAGATCAGGCTGGCAGGGGAGGGATGTTGGGGGCAACCAGGCTGTCAGGGAAGGGCAGTTTGGGGCAAGATCAGGCTGGCAGGGAATAGCAGTTAGGGCGAGATCAGGCCATTGGGGAGGGCCGTTGGGGGTAACCAGGCCGGCAGGGGAGGGCAGTTGGGGGCGAGATCAAGTTGGCAGGGGAGAATAGTTGGGGGCAAGATCAGGCCAGCAGGGGAGGGTAGTTATGGGCGAGCAGGCAGGCAGGCAGGCAGGCAGGCAGAGGCAGTTAGGGGCAATCAGGCAGGCAGGCAGGCAGGCAGGTGAGCGGTTAGGAGCCAGATTGTGAGAGGGATGTCTGATTGCCTGACATCCCCCAAGGGGTCCCCAGTTGGAAAGGATGCAGGCTCGGCTGAGGGGAAACCCCCCCCCCCCCATGCACGAATTTTGTGCCCTGGGACACTAGTCTATAATAATAAAAGTGTAATATGCTAATTACACTGGTCGTGCTTCCGGACGGAGCCAGGGCTGTGAGGGAAGCCTGGGTCCCGAGTGCCAGAGGGAAGCTGGTGCTGGCAGCTCGGGGGAGGAAGGCCTACTTTTGCATGAATAATGTGCATCGGGCCTCTAGTTAAGGTTATATATGATTTTGGAGAAATTGCTTATCCTTCTATGCCTCAGTTTCATCATCTATTGAGAAGGAAAAGTAGTAGTACCTATCTCATAAGGCTAGTGTGATGATTAAAAGCAGTTAATCTTTATAAAGAACTTAACATAATGCCATACACATTATTCAATAACTGTGTGCTATTATTGTATCTGTTTTGGGTTTTCTTGTTGAATGCAACAAATGCCAAATTCTCTCTCTCTCTGTGTGTGTGTGTGTGTGTGTATATATATATATATATATATGTATATATATATATATGATTTAGTCTTCTCTTGTTGGGGCTCAGTTTATAAGTCAAAGGGGACAATGAAAATAGCTTATTAGAGCATAGTAATGATTTCTAAGCTACCAGTTACCTCATTTATTATGATATTTTTACTTTCTTGTGCTTATAACAATTAAAATTAGATGCATAAAAACAGTAAGAACTGGAGATTACCTACCTGTGCAGCTCTTCTGTTTTGTCTTCAGTTGGACCTACAATTAGTAAACAATGGCGAAGGACAGCTGCCATGACACGGAACTGATGAGAATCACTCTACGGCACATAAAAAAGAGGGGGGAAAATTAGAGATTGAATGACTTAATGAAGGAGTCTGGTACATCACTACATCCTTGGGAATTTATTATGGCCTATCTGCCCTTCAAAACAGTCATTCTTATCCCCTACATAAAGAGGGCATAGTCATTCTCACATCAACAGCTACAGCCACCTCCAGAAATAGCTGAAACCAGTAGTTGTTGATCTAGCCACTCCCTTGCAGGGGTGGGGAACCTTTTTTCTGCCAACGGCTTTTTGGATATTTATAACACTATTCAAGGGCCATACAAAATTATCAAATTAAAAATTAGCCTGCTATATTTGATCAAACATTTAATTAACTGACCCCTATGCCTTGACAGTGCCAGACCAAATGATTTTGAGGGCATTATACTGCCTAAGGGCTGGATGTTCCTCACTCCTGCCTTAGAACATGTCAGGCAGAGAGAGAGGATCAGCATCCATGCATTACCCACTCACTGTTTCACCTTAAGACCAATTCAACTAGGGATCTTTTGCATTTCTAGAAAAGCCTAGATTATTTTGTTTGATAGTATATTGTTCCAGATTACTAGTCATTGAAAAAGTTCATACAGATGTAATGCTATCAGATATTTTAGAAACGGGTTGTACATCCTTAATAAAAATATCTCTTAACTTTCTAAAGTAATGGATTAATATCTATAATCTATCGACTTTATTTTAATGAATCATCTTAATCTCCTACTTCCTCCAAATCTTGCTGCTAAGTTTCCCCAGAGTTACCAGCAAGTTATGAAAAACAGGTGACCTGAGTTTAATCTATTTTTCCAAAGTTTACTCATTGGTAGGTGTTAAAGACAGTAGGAAATAAGCTAAGCTTGGAAGAATCACTTGGTTTACTATCTTATTTTTAGTGAGGTCTTGGGTCACTACAATTTCTATAATTACCTACATCAAGATCCTATCTATCGTCTCCCAGAATTTTAGTAATTAAGAAGACAAAATTAATGAGAATTATGATAGCAATTCCAGATATATGATACTTCAGAGACTACTTCAAAGCTACTGAAAAATTCAGTGTGTGTGTGTATGATTTAAAGTCTATATGAAGTGGAATATGCTCACATATTATACACATATACCCTATATTCAGATATATAACTCAGTCCTTTCTAGGAAGAATGCCTCATAAAATCTAACAAGCAGTAGGGCACACTTTCATTACTCATAATGCAGATGACAATATTTTAAACATAACACTATCGTGGGTAGATGCAGTGGCATAATAGAAAAAGCACTGCACTTGGTGTCAGGTGTTTATGTTGTGACCTTAAGACAAATCATATAGCTTCTTTGAGTCAAAGCTTCCCCCACGCATCTCCAAAAACATGAGGTTGTTAGGGTTATGAAAGAATTAAAGAAGATGAAATACATGAAAGTGCTCAGTATTTTCCTTTTTTTACTTTTAAAATATGCCTTTATTGATTTTAGAGAGAGAGAGGAAGGGAGAGGGAGGGAAACATCAATGAGACAGAAACATTGATCAGCTACCTCCTATACGCTCCTGCTGGGAATCCAGCCTGCAACCCGGGCATGTGTCCTGAATGGAAATCGAAATGGTGATGTCTTTTTTTTTTTTTTAATATATTTTTATTGATTTTTTACAGAGAGGAAGGAAGAGGGATAGAGAGTTAGAAACATCGATGAGAGAGAAACATCGATCAGCTGCCTCCTGCACACCCCCTACTGGGGATGTGCCCACAACCAAGGTACATGCCCTTGACCGGAATAGAACCTGGGACCCTTCAGTCCGCAGGCCGACGCTCTATCCACTGAGCCAAACCGGTTTCGGCGAAATGGTGATGTCTTGGTGTATGGGATAATGCTCAACCAACTGACGGTGCTCAATACTTTCAATGAAACATTTGAAGATGAGGAGGAAGAATGAGGGAGAAAGGAAACAACAAAAAGTGAGATTGATAGAGCTGAAATGAGTGATATTGAAATAACTGTGTGGTGGTGGAACAGGGAAGACTAAAGGAGAAAAGGGACCAGTGGAATGCCAGAGACATGAAGGCTGGCAGGGTTGGAATGAATGCTGTCCCTTTTGCCATCCATCTTCAAATGCTTGAGTCAAAATTCTCTAATATGTAAATACTAGAGGCCCAGTGCACAAAATTCGTGCATGGGGAGGGGGTCCCTCAGCTTGGCCTGCACCCTCTCCAATCCGGGACCCTTCGGGGTATGTCCAACTGCCAGTTTAGGCCCGATCCCGGGAATCAGGCCTAAATCGGCAGTTGGACATCCTTCTCACAATCTGGGACTGCTGGCTCCTAACGGCTTGCCTGCCTGCCAGCCTGATCGCCACCTAACCACTCCCCTGCCAGCCGGCCTGATTGCCACCTAACTGCTCCCCTGCCAGCCTGATGGCCCCCAACTACCCTCCCCTGCCAGCCTGATAGCTCCCAACTGCCCCCCCTTGCCGGCCTGATGGTCCCCAACTGCCTTCCCCTGACGACCTGATTCCCCTAACCACCTCTGCCTTAGCCCCCACCACCATGGCTTTGTCTGGAAGGAAGTTGGACGTCTGGAAGATGTCCGGTCACCCGGTCTAATTAGCATATTACCTTTTATTAGTATAGATACTTTTATTTACCCCAAATTACACCAAGCACAATGAAATGCATACAGAACTCATCTATTACTTAATTTAATCACATTTTCCTTGGTTTGAAAATTAACTGGGAATTCACTTCCTTTTAAACTAATTTTCCTTAATTCTAAATAACATAGGCTTTTGCAAAACTATCCTTTTTGGTTTTTTTCCCTTATTTACAACTGTAAACCCCAAATCCTACTTCCTGCTATCCCATTTCCTCCTGTTCCAATTTTCCTAACACCAATCCCCAAGTTGTACCTTATATTTGCCATACCCTCTTTTATAAAAATCCACTAAATCCTATTTCTCCACTCAAAACAACTACTGAAGTCCCTGATTGTTGCCTCCACTCTTGGCATCAGATTCCTTTTGAGACTCTAGGTCTCAACTGACATCTTCTTAGAGAAGCCCCTTCTTTGACCACCTTATCTAAAGTAGATTCTTTCCTTCATTATTTTCTATCACTACATCTTGTTAGAATTTTTTCATGAAATCTTAATTTGTAATTCCACATGATTATATACTTGCATATACATGGTCTTCTCCACTAACCTATTACCTTCACAAGTTTAGAGGGCATATATATAATAGGTGTTCAATCAATTCTTAAAACTTAGTGATTTTGAGAGAGAGGAAGGAAGAGAGAAAGAGAAACATCAGTTTGTTGTTCCACTTATTTATGCATTCATTTATGCATTCTTGTATGTGCCCTGACCGGGGATCAAACCCGCAATCTTTGCGTATTGGGTTGACGTTCTAACCAACTGAGCTATTCGGCCAAGGCTCGATTATTTTTAATATAAACAGTAAAAAAAAAAAAAAAAAAAAGTGTCCAAATTATAAGTGTACATCCAGATCAATGTTCACAAAATGAGCACATTCATATAATTAACACAAAAATGATGCAATGCTAAGATTAAGAAACCCAGAATTCCCTCTTGGCTCCTTCCAATGATATTCCTCCACTACTCAATGGTAATCCTAATGTCTCACATCACAGGTTTGTAGTTTTGTTGTCACTAAACCTTACATGAATGGAATCATAAAATATAGACTCCTTTGTATCTGTTTGTGAAATTCATCCATGCTGTTGCATGTAGGTATAATTTGTTCAGTTCATTGCTTGAGAGCAGTGCTATTTGCAGTTTGTGAACCACTGCTTGTCTACACCCTGTTTGCCACTGATCTGCAATGCCATGAGTACAGAAGATGCATGTGAGCATTTAGAAATTTCTGAGCAGTTTGACATTGTAATATATTATGTAAGAGTTTTATTCTGACAGCTAGGGGGGAAATCTGGTCCTTTACCACAGTTAGGTTAAGAAAACACTGCTGCATACAATGAATACATTACAATTTACTTATCCATACTACTTTTGATAAACATTTGGATTATTTCCAGGTTGGGATTATATTGAAGAGTGCTGCTATCAACATACTTCTTTACGTCATTTGGTATGTTGGGTCACAGGCATATACATATGTGAAGCTTTAGAAGGTACTGACTGCCAAACAGTATTTCAAAGTGTTTAAACCAATTTATACTCTCACCAGTTTTCTACAGCTATGCCAACACTTGGTATTGTTAGCCTATTTAATTTTAGTCATTCTTGTGTGCAGTGTCTCATGGTTTTATTATGCATTTTCCTGATGAACATCTTTTCATATGTCTTTTGGTCATCTGAACAGCTCTTTAGTAAAGGGCCTGTTCAAGCCTTTTGCCTATTTTTCTATTGGGTTGACTGACTTTATTTATATGGATTTGTAGAAGTTTTTAATGTATTCTGAATAAAGTCCTTTACTGCGTATATGTGTTGCAAATATCTTCTTCCACTTGGTGGCTTATCTTTTTACTTTCTTCTCTTGATGGACTCAATTGTCAACTTCCCCTCTATGGTTTGATCTTTATTTTGTCCTGTTTTAGAAATCTTTGCCTATTTAAGAAATGTTTGACTTGTTTAAGAGAAAGTCATGAAGATAATCTTGTTTTCTTCTAAGAGCTTCATTATTTTACCTTTTATATTTAGTTCCCTCATCCACATTGAAACAATTATTTGTGTCTGGTACAAGGTAGAGATTCACATTTGTTTTTTCCATATAGCCACACAATTGCAATTTATTAAAAAGCTCACCTTCCTTCCACTGTACTTCAATGTTACCTATATCATAAATCAGTTGACTGCATATGTGTACGTTTGTTTCTAGACTTTTTATTTGACTCCACAGTCTAGGTCTCAACAATATTTGTTGAACGAGTGCTATCATTTAAGAAGTATTATATAACAAAGGTTAGAGTGAACACTATTTCCTTCTGTTAGTTTTTTTTTTTTATCCTCACCCAAGGATATTTTTCCATTGATTTTTAGAGAGAGTGGAAAAGAGAGGGAAAGATAGAACCATCGTTGCTAGAGAAACACATCAATTGGTTGCCTCCTGCATGTGCCTGGACCAGGGTCTGGGCCAGGGAAGAGCCAGCAACTGAGGTATGTGCCCTTGACCAGAATCGAACCCAGTACCCTTCATTCTGCAGATCAACGCTCTATTCACTGAGCCAAACCAGCTAGAGCCCTACCAGTATTGTTGCTTATTTTGCTGTGTGATTTTTCCATAAACAATTTAAACTCTCTGATCTTTATTTAGTGTCCTCATCTCTCAAATGGGGTTAATGTTCCTATCTCAGAAGGATGATAGAAGGTTTGAAAATAATCTATACTTATAAAAGCCTAGGTGGTCCTTGCGCCCTCATGCACGATGTCATCACAAGATGGCTTCCACAAGATGGCCACCACAAGATGGCCACATGCACAATGAAGGCGGGTCCCAGCGGAGGAGGCGGGTCGCGGCAGGGAAGGACAGTTGTGGGCGATCAGGCTGGCAGGGGAGGGCAGTTGGGCGATCAGGCCAGCAGGGAGGGCAGTTGGGGGCAATCAGGCCGGCAGGGTAGCAGTTAAGAGAGCGATTAGGCTGGCACGCAGAAGTGGTGAGGGGCAATCAGGCAGGCAGGCAGGCGAGTGGTTAGGAGCCAGCAGTCCCGGATTGTGAGAGGAATGTCCGACTGCTGGTTTGGTGGGATTGGGCTTAAACCAATAGTCGGACATCCTCCAAGTGGTCCCAGATTGGAGAGGGTGCAGGCCAGGCATAGGGACACTCCCTGTGGACGAATTTCGTGCACCGGGCCCCTAGTTACTCTTTATAAAACATTATACAAACCCAGTTTATACAACTGTCATTTGCTTGCTTCATGATTTTAGTTTTGATATCTTTAGGGAATCAATATTCTTTCCTCTGATATCATACTATCTCCAAAGGTTGTGAAGGAAAAGAGGTCTCTAAGGACAAAGGGAGGAAAAAGAGAGAGAAAGCCAAGTAGGTTTGTTGTGAAAATGAAAATGAGATGACAAAACTCAGGAAATTCTTTGGATTTCTTTATACAGCCTGTATTTCTTAATGTAGATTCTGGTGTACTGTTGCTTTTTTTCTCATGTGCAAACTGTAGATTTCACTTTTGTTTGGTAAAGGTACCAATTTCTTCACCCCTTTTAATTCAGAGCTTTAACCGATCTCATCAATGCTTGAGAGAAAGTCTAAAGGGAGAATACTTCACATTAATGAGTCCTAATCTGGTTTTGTTATCTCAGTGTAGTCCTAATTTACTTCGATAAAATTTAGGAAACTTGTCCTATATAAATTCAATTTCAATTCTAGAAAAAGTGAAACACATACAAACACATACAAACACAGACAGGTGTGCACAAATGCATTAAACATTCTTACTTGGAAATACTTCAGGTAGCTTTTTATCCTATGCTTTACTCTGGCCCTTTTGCTTACCTCTACCATAGCTATTTGTCCTATTAAATTGTATATGTTCAAAAATCTCTCTCCTTATTTTACATCTACCATGGTGCTGGGCATAAAGTAATAAACACTTTTTTGAATTAACTGACAAAAGGAAATGTTTACAAAATAGAGTGCTACAATCCCAAAAAGGCTAGAAATCTGCTCATCTAAATAATGTCATTCAGTTTTTTAGGCTTCTAGAAAATGTTTTACTAGCTTTGAAAATTCATAAACTTTCATAAATATCATAAACTTTCCTTTCTTCCTGTCAACTTCAAGTGATTTCTCTTATACAGATATCAAACTATATCACATTTTATTTTTCATTAATATTTACTGAACACCTACTTTGTGCTAGGTATGTTGCTTAGTGGAAAGGCTATGCTAATGAGGTCAGACATAATACCCCCAAAGATCTAAAACATATAGCATTTGAAGCAACTGTACATTTCCGAGGTGATTCTTTTTTACTTTCAAGAAAGAAAATACAGAGAACAGTAAATAATGTAAAAACAGTTGTATATCCACCTATGTTTATATGTCTGATTTTCCTATTAGACTGTTAGTTCTTTGAGGTCACTGATGCTTTGTCTTGCATCTTGGGTGCCTAACACAGAACTTAGCACATATGGGGCAATAAATGTTTGTTGAAAAAAATGATTCTGCAAAAAATATGACATAGCTTGAAGGATTAATTTTACTTAATATCATGTCCTTTTTCTTTTTCTTACATTTCCTTCAAAGCCTCTAAAATAATCATGGAACTAAACTCTTCTGTTACAGAATTTTTTATTCACGATATAAAATCTAGTTACACCTTAAATTTAAAAAGAAACAGCAATAGCAACAATCAAATGTGTTCTTTTAAGTGAGGCTGGGGAACATGGAAGCACTGCCCACTCATCCACAGGGGCTACTCCTAGGAACTTTATGACTTCAAGAAACACATTTTGGAAACCACTACTCTATAAGAACATTTGTTGTGAAAAGAAATCAAGATTTTAAATGACTCAATTTTTGTAAAAAAATGTATACATGTTTTTATTTACACTAGAGGCCCAGTGCACAAAATTCGTGCATGGGCTGCGGGGGTGGGGAGGGGTCCCCTCAGCCAAGCCTGCACCCTCTCCAAACTGGGACATCCCTCTCATAATCCTGGACTGCTGGCTCCTAACTGCCTGCCTGCCTGCCTGCCTGATTGTCCCTAACTGCCCCCTGCCCCGCCATCCTAGTCGCCCCTCACGGGCCCCTGCCAGCCTGGTCACCCCACGCAGCCTGCTTGTTCAATCGTTTGGTTGTCCCTCACTAACCCCCCTGCTGGCCTGATCATAGGCAGCCATCTTGTGAGGGTGTGACAATCAATTTGCATATTACCTCTTTATTATATAGGGTATTATACAAAGGAGAATGGTTAGAAAGAAATACATAAAAATGCAACTAGTGCTTATCTTTGAGTGGTAGATAATTTGTATTTTCTTATTGCTTGTATGCTCTTTTCCCCATGGATTTTCTATAATTAGCATGTATTATTTTTGTAAAAAGAAAAATATTATTTTTAAAGATAAATTTTAAAGTTGGATTTTTTTCTGTATAATACATTTTCCATATCCCTTTATTTCAATTAAAGCATTAACAATTCTTTCAGTATATATTCAACTGGAGAAAGATGTTTTTCATCTTAAAAATCAAGGAGATATTAAAACCCAGGTAAATGGACTTTTACTGGCAAGTTTCTCTGCACTCTTATTATAGATTTTCTTCCTTTTTATTTTATTTTATCAATTTTCTTTATGGTAGGCTGTAGGTATCTCACTAAAAATACTTTATGCTGATTTCTGCATCATTTCACATGCTGTTCGATTTCTGGGAAATGTTCATCCCCTATTCTTCAAATGGCTGAATCATTCTGTCTTCAGATCTCAGGAAAGATTTTCAGAGGTCTGTGACTGTACTGAGTACTCTCAATCATTTTACTGTTTCCCTCCTAGCATTTAACACAATTTAAATTATATATTTGTTCACTTATTACCTGTTTCACCAAAACTGGAATTTCATGAAGGCAGAGACACCTATTATTGTCAATATATTACACAACACCTAGCAATTGTCCATAAATATTTATTGATGGACTGAATGATTGACTAAATGTTTGCTAAAATTTGAATCTGGGGACTTAAGTGGCTTAAAATAGCTTTTCCCACACTCTTGCCTAGATGGATTGGCAAGCTGCTGTTTTCAATACAGTCTAAGTTTCTGATACTATATAATAAGCCAAAGTCACATTAATGGGGTACATTTTATAATGGCTGTATCATCTGATCCACAACTCAAAAGAGGCACTAGGTCTGCAGAGATGTCTACTGCAGGACTACTGATCCTCTCTCACATACCTTTTGGAGAATAAACATTCTATAACACAGAATGTGTATTTGCCACTTCAACATTTTCTAAAGCTTCTTCCAGCCTCACTCATGAGTGCTAATCTCAATTTACTGATATTTATTACATGTCATCCCATACATACTAGTACACTGACATGCAGCCACTGAATTATAAACCCTTTTTATCAGGAATCTGAACAGTGTGAGCTACTATTTGGGGCACAATTTAAATAACAGGGAATCCAACAATGGCAAACCAACAGCCTCAGAAGAGCTGTTGCAACTAAATGAAAAACTTAAAAACACCAAAACAAACAGTGTAAGAAAAATAACTATAGAAGGTACTAAATAAGCATAGAGACATAACATTTTAAATACTTCTAAATATTTGGTTTCAAAGCATAAATGGAGCACGTGGGCTTTCCACATTTTTTCTGCCAAGTCCCAGGAAAAAGTGACCATACTATGATCATCTAAAATAGCTGTTAGGACTGATCTTCAAATATTTGGTTTCAAAATACAGACCTATTTGCACTTTAAAACTCAGATGCCTGCACACTACCACTATAGCACTGCACTGAGATAATACTTCCAAAGAACGTTGCTGGCAAAAAGAGATCTTTATTCATGGTAAGAACTGCTTCAAATGGACACAGCAAAATGTTAACCTAAGTCCTAAAGTCAACTGTCAGAAAAAATGATTTGTTCTGGCACCAAAATGCTTTTCTTTTCTTTCTTCTTTTTTAAAGACAGAGGCTTAATTTCACCAGTTATTTAAGGTTAAGGTGAGAGGTTAAATGAGCAATGTTAAGATTCTAGAAGAAAAAAAACGTTTATATCCGCTTCACTTAAAATGGTTGACTTCCTTAAGCTAAGTTTCTTATTTAACATATTGTTCTTGTGGATACTCAAATATAAACTATCAAATCTGCCTTCCTTTGGGTTGCTGGACAGTCCAAGCCACAGAAAAGGATGTTAGTCTAGGAATAAGTCAAGTGGTTTAAAATAACCGTTCCCATACTCTCATGTAGTTATGCTTGTTTCCTAGGACTATACAAGCATGGATATCTGGTTGTAGTCCTCCATTTCTGATTGTTATCTAACACTGTAAAGTAACACTCTAGGAGACTGGGATGTTATGTGATACAGCCTCTTTTACTCTTTTGAGCAGACATTAATTCTGATTGATCAATTTCAACTGGCTTGATTTGTTTTAATTTTTAAAACGGCAGCCACTGAAAATGCCTATACCTTTTTAAACAACATTGTTTTATTTTCCACGAAATCTTATAATTTAAACCTTGTTCCTGAAAGAGGCATTCTTAAAAAAAAAAAAAAAAAAAAAGACACATGATAGTACAACTCAGAAAAGGAACTATATTTGGCTTCTTAAAAATAGTGGTCCATCTTCACCCTTATTCTTCTGATAAGTTACACAAATGGAAAGAGTAAGACTTAAAATGGCTAAGAAATTAATCCTGAGTCATACAACTGGGGAACTCAAAATTTTTTCCATTTCCCAACTTAGTATTCCTCCCTTGCAGGCAGCTCTAAGGATGCCCCAGACGAATTAAATCCCACAGTAAATAAAACCCTTCTTAACCTTACCTCTTTATGCACCTTCCAACTGTCTACCGTCACATTGAAGAGAGCTTTGAGGGCCTCAATGGCACAGTCTGTCTCCTGAGGTGAGAGAGGAGGTCCATTATGGTCTATGGCCGATTCATACTCATCGGTCCACTTGATGCTAAAGGCACTTTCCAAGATCTGGGTTAGCAGCGGTAGTCCCTGGAGCTCATAGCGCAATTGTGACCTGATGTCAGTGTGCAAAAGTGACAGGACGAAGAGCAAGCGCAAGTCAAAGCACTTAATGTCATTGATAAACTTTCGGTCCTTGCACTTTCTCAGGAGGTTACAGAGCTTTGCAGCAAGGTTAAGTTCCAGGCTGAGCTGCTGTGCCATCTGACTGTTGAACACTATATTACACAGACATTTTAATGACTCCACAATAACTGGGAACTCTGACACCTTCTCCAAAGAATCATCCAACTCATTCAGCTTCGCTAGTCGCAGCAGTATCTGCATATTTTCCTTGGTTGTTACAGGAACTAAAATCTTTTTGTCTCTGGAGAGAATGCGGAGAACTTCCAGGCAGGACACTTGACATGTTGTTGGGACGTCCTTTACAAGGACTTTAAATATCCCTTCGCAGAGTTTCTGGAAAACAAGATTGAGAATGCAAAAATCATTATTTGGCTTAAAACAGACTGTTTCTCTACCAATGTATTTAATAGCAGTTCAAGATCTGACTAGAAAGACTTTTATTATTTTTAAATAAAAAAATGTTAGACTGAAAGAGACCTTATATTTGGTATACTTCTTTCATTTTACAGATAGGGAAATTGAGGACTAGAGAGGTTAGGTTGCTTGTACTGAGCCAGAGTGAATTAGTGGGGCAGTAAGAGCTAGAGTATGGATTTCCTAACTTCCAGCCAATATTCTTTCTATAAAATCACTATTCTCTTTTAAGTTGACTAGTTTTAAATTTCTCAAATAGCTTTGTTCTCAATGGAGTTTTAATTTCGGACTACATATAGGTAATATCAGGATATAAGGCAATCAGTCTGAATCATAGCTGTTCCCTTCCCAAAAGTAAAGATTAATGCCTCGAGATTTAGTTCACAATTGCTCACAAGTACAGGTTCTTGTAAAAGACTAAAAAAATCCTTTTTTCTGCGAATGTTAGCTGTGATATTTCTTCTAAATTTAGAATTCTATGTCAGTAGTCCCATATGTTTTATAAACCTTAGGACTCTCTTTAGCTAACATGTAATAACATTTAATCACTGAGTGACACCACAAAGAAGATCTTCTGCAGGCAGAACTGCTAAAATTATTTTAGGTTTGGTTGGTTCCAAAGAGGTCTTAGCTAATATATATGATGCCTTTGAGCCAAACACAAAAAGGCACCTCTCTTTGGGCCAGATAACTGCAAAGGAGTGTCCCTACTCGAAAGACAAACTTTTTAAAAAGCCCTTTTCCTCTGGTAGCCCTGTGCCAGCACACGTGGCTTGGGAAGCTCAGAGTGTGGGAAGATCTTAGTTCTCCTTTGTTCTCTCAGTGCAGAGCACAGATTACACACATACATGTAGTAGTCCTGGTTCCAAACCTTGCCACTACTGTCAGGAATAATTCTTTTAAAATGAATCCAGAACATACCCGCTCTCGAATTTTTTTAAAAATCGTTATTTCTATCATTGGCAAATATAAGAACCACTGATCATTATCTCAAAATTCAATATCCAGCTTTCTTCTCCATAAAGTGCAGGTCTGGGTCTCGCAGGTATAACTGTTTCTTCCCTAACTATTTCTGTACCTGTTATAAATACACATATATTTCGTTAATCCTCACCTGATATTTTTCCATTTTAGAGAGAGTGGAAGGGAGGGAGGGAGACACAGAGAGAGGAGTATCAATGTGAGAGAGACACATTGATTGGTTGCCTCCTGCACGCCCCGAGCAGTGTGCAGAAAGGGCCTGCAACTCAGGTACAAGCCCTTGACTGGAATCAAACCCACAACCCTTCAGTCTGCAGGCTGACGCTCTATCCACTGAGCCAAACCAGGTAGGGCAGTACCCATTACATTTTATAAAAACAACAGCAATAACAACTATAACCAATATAAGATTTTACAAAGTTTTTATTAACCTATCATCAGACTTTAACTCTTTAAATAAAAAGGGCTCTCTACAGGTCAAGCATTGTGATTTTGGCAGGAATCCCAGGCTACGTGCACCTTCTCAGTAGATCCTAGTCATACAGCTCAGCTATGGAAATTACGCCAATTCAAAACGTACTAGTTCTGTAACTAAAGGAGGAAGGAAATTAACCTGACAAGCTAAAAAAAAAAAGTGTGTAACAATATAAACTCTAGCTATCCCTGCCATACCTGATCACTAGCAGGGTCTTTCATTTAATGTTTTAATATCATTGTTAAATCATTTTTAAAAATGAATGCAGTTTTGGGATAGGGTAAAGTATAATGTGCCCATTATTAAAACCTAGAGGCCCAGTGCACGAAATTCGTGTACGGGTGTGTGTATGTGTGTGTGTGTGTGTTGTCCCTTAGCCCAGCCTGCACCCTCTCCAATCTGGGACCCTTCGAGGGATGTCTGATTGCCCATTTAGGGATCGGGCCTAAACCAACAGTCGAACATCCCTCTCACAATCCAGGACTGCTGGCTCCCAACCGCTCACCTGCCTTCCTGATTGCCCCTAACCCCTTCTGCCTGCCAGCCTGAGCACCCCCTAACCATTCCCATGCCAGCCTGATCGACACCTAACAGCTCCCCTGACCACCTGATTGCCCCTAATTGCCCTCCCCTGCTGGCCTGGTCACCCCTAATTGCCCTCCCCTGCCAGCCTGGTCACCCCTAACTGTCCTCCCCTGCAGGCCTGGTTGGCCACAACTGCCCTCCCCTGCCAGTGTGGTCACCCCTAACTTCCCTCCCTTGCCAGCCTGGTCCCCCCCCAACTGCCCTCCCCTGCAGGCCTGGTCCCCCTCAACTGCCCTCCCCTGCAGGCCTGGGTCCCTCCCAACTGCCCTCCCCTGCCAGGCCTGATCGCCCCCAACTGCCCTCTCCTGCAGGCCTGGTCCCCCCCAACTGCCCTCCCCTGCTGGCCTGGTTGCCCCCAACTGCCTTCCTCTGCAGGCCTGGTACCCCCCCCAACTGCCCTCCCCCCTGGCCTGATTGCCCACAACTGCCCTCCCCTGCTGGCCATCTTGTGGCAGCCATCTTGTGTCCACATGGGGGCAGCCAACTTTGACCACATGCGGGTGGCATTCTGTGTGTTGGAGTGATGGTCAATTTGCCTATTAGCTCTTTATTATATAGGAGGATATTTAAATCAAGAAAATTCTTCTCCAATTTCAGATCTTTCACACCAAGATCACCCCCCCCCAAAAAAAAAATCCCCACTCTACATACAACTTCTTATATGTTATATTCCTGGTGCTATATTCAAATAACCTTTGCTCCCACATAATGTAATTAAGAGGGAAACCATCTACATTCATATTTAAGAAATATATAATAAAGTGTTATAAAATACTATATATGTGAATTTGGAGTTCTGCATACCTTCCTTTCTAAACTGAAACAACAACGAAAAATTTAGGGGCAATACGGCTCCTTTCTTCCTCTACCTTCAGACTCAAGAAAGAAAAAAAGCAAAGCAAGAATATAAATTGGAATAGTCAAGGCTATAAAACAAATTGACTGTGACACTCTGGGACATAAGACAGCTACATGAAAAAGATTAGAGGTGCCTACAAAATTTGTAATTAAAAACTGCCTCATCTGAGGGTTTATAGGAGATCAACTAGCAACCAAAGACAAGAATTCTAGTTTTAAAGCAGTTTTCAGTTAATCTAGTTTTAAAGCACAGTTTTCTTAAACATGCCACTTCTCATTACAGACTTGCCTCACACAATGACTATTCGGTAGCTTTTTGCTATAATGTCTCTTCACAAGTAATAGTACTTCTTGGACAATGGCATGCTCCCCCTTTTTTTTTGTATTGTAATTTAAAAAAAATCAAAGACATACTCAAAATATTAAAAAGGTGATATTTAACACAGTCATTGCTTTATTCAATACAACCATTTCTATTCAGAGAACATTATAAAGAACAAATTAATAAATCATGTACCACATTTGGATGAATAAGAAAAGTTTGCTTTGTATATGTACACCATGCAAGAGGATTGAAGAGGTAGTATTTTATAGATATTTTTATTGATTTCAGAGAGGAAGAGAGAGGGAGAGATAGAAACATCAATGATGAGAGAGAATCATTGACTAGTTGCCTCCTGCATGCCCCCTACTGGGGATCCAGCACACAACCAGGCATGTGCCCTTGACCAGAATCAAAACCAGGACTCTTCAGACCACAGGCTGATGCTCTATCCACTGAACCAAACCGACTAGGGTGAAGAGATACTATCCTATATAATCCTATAAAATAAGAGAGGAATATGCTAATTATCCTTTATGCCATGAGGCATAATGACCGACTGCATAAAAAGTGGATCATGCATCAGCAGGAGGGTGGGGCAGCAAGCTACAAGTGGGCCGCGGAGAGCTACAGGAGAGGGCAGGGCAGCAAGCTATGGGGGCAGGGGGAGCTATAGGAGGGTGGGGCAGCTGGCAGAGAGCTATAGGAGGGGTCAGGGCAGCAAGCAAGCAGGAGGCGGAGAGCTACAGGAGGGGGCAGGGCAGCAAGCTATGAGGAAGGGTGCGGGGGTGGGGGGGAGCTACAGGAGGGCGGCAGTGAGCTACTGGCACACAGATTAGTGCACAGGGCTACTAATTTTTTATAATTTCTCCATCTGTTGAGTGTGCATATTGCTTTTTTAAAAAGGTGTTCTTGTATTTTGCCCTAACAGAATTTTTCTGTGCTATGATTATTTTCCCCCACTGATTTTACTCTCCTTAAACATGCCTTGCTCTCTTCAAAAACTTTCTATAGCTCATTGTCGCCCACAGAATTTAGCTGTAATGAGCCATCCTCCTTCCTACTGATGTCTGTCACAAACCCCTTCCTTTTCTTTTCCAAGTGCTCCAAAGTGACTTCCAGGACCCTAGCCATATGTCCTGAGCCATTTCCCCTGCCATTCCTTCAGCATGGCATGTCCTGCCACCACGTCTACCATTCAGAACTCCACTCTTTTTCTAAAGCTTAGTTCAAGTTCTGATAGGTCTATAAGCCTCCCCAGCCACTTCCTCCTCTGCTTTCTTTCTGTTTGTGCTTGTAACAGCACTTAAGTTTTTGCCTTTTTTTAGAATGAGCTGTTGGGGCATCTTACTCCTTCTCCAGATCCCTTGAGAACAGAGACTCTGTTTTGCTGTATCCCAGTGGCTGGTCCAGGTGTGCTAAAACTATTTTTAAGTACAAGAAAACCACAAACTCCCAAAGTTACCTGCCTTGAAGTCTACCACCTGACGCTCCAGAACTTTCCCAAGAATGACTTCTTTGTATTCCTCCTTCACCAGCCACCACTCACTATCAAATCTTCCTTTGTTTGCAAGTACAGCAGACCATCATCTTTTTAAAATATTTGTATTTACTTTCGAAGTATTCATTTCTAAATTTGTTTTCATTGTTCAACTGATATATTTTTTAATCTAAAAATTACTTTGGTATTGCAGATAATCATGAAACACATACTTTTTTCCATTAAAATCAATAAAAATATTTTCTGATATTAGTAACTTTTCACTTAGAGGTCAGTTTTTCAGGAATGAACTAAAGTCATAAATCAAAGTTTAGGTATGCAAAGTATAATTAATGAAAGTCAAAGAGTCTGAGAAAAGGCCCTTTAAATATGCTCATTAACTTAGTAAGCCATGGCTATTTCTATAAAGTTAGAGTGCAAGACCCAGCAGCCTAGACTCAAGAGTAAGATACCAAATTGTTGGTGGACAACTATCAGTTTTCATCACAATGCCTACTAATTAAACTAAGTCTTAGATAAATATATTTATGAGGCTTTATATTATTTTCTCATTACTCTGAAATCTAAGTTAGTTTTACTACTTTGGTTATATAGTTGAAGAAAACTTATACAGGATAAAATGCATTCTCTAGAACAGTGCTTCTCAAACTATTTGTGACAAAGGACCACATTTTTGTTCCTTTTTTGTTGTTTATTTTCCCATAATTTGCAGAACAGTACTTTCGTAAAATACAATAAAAGTGAATCATTAAAATAAATAATCACATCCTTGGATATGACAGCAACATTAAGTTACTATAAAGGTTTGCTACTAGACCACATAAAAACAGGTACATGAGTTGAGACCAGTATAATAAATTTAGAATGTGCATTTAGAAACCATTAGGGGAAAATAAGCAAATAAACAACAAAAAAGAAACAAAAATGTGGTCCTTTGTCACAAATAGTTTGAGAAGCACTAGAGAATGCATTTTATTCTGTATAAATTTTCTTCAACTATATTACCAAAGTAGTAAAACTAACTCAGATCTCAATATAATGAGAAAATAATGTGAAGTCACATAAATATACTTATCTAAGACTTAGTTTATTTGTTAGGCATTGTGATGAAAACTGGTAATTGTCCACCAAAATCCATTCTCTTCTTACATAGTATGAGAACTGTGGCAAGGCCCTTGACTGCCTAGCTACACTACATTCCTCAACTGTTCACCATGGCGATGACTGAATTCTTGCCAATAATATGTGTGTGGACACATTGTATGCCATTTTCAGGTTTGGGTTTTCAAGACAGTGGATACATCTCCACTTTCTTGTCCCCTTTTATAGCCCAGAACTTGGAAATAGCAGCCCAATATAGGTTAGGACAATGCTTGGATGATAAAGTATGACTTGACAATGTGGGAAGAAACTGGGCCATTGAATAAAAAAAATTTATGGAGGTGGAGAGGGGAGGAGGTGGACGGATTTGATACGTAGTTTTGAGGAAAAATGAAAAGTACTTGCTATATGTTGGGGAGAGGGAGGTTTCTGACTTAAGCAGTGTACTGCCATTTATTGAGAAGGGGATGATGACTGGAGGAAGAACAGATTTTGGGGGAAATTCTGTATGACTACATTACATTTGTGATGCCTAGAGAGATATCAAGTAGGAAGCAAAATGTATGTAGCTAGAGCCCTAAGCAACCATCAGTGCTATGCCTGATATATATATATGAGTATAGGCATTATGAGCTATAAGGATGGATGAGATTACATAGAGAAAAATATACAGAAAAAAAAGAAGGACTAAGAGCCCAGAAAAATGCCAACACTTAGAGGCTGGGGGAAGAGGAGCTGGTAAAGGAGATTAAGAGGTATCAGCTAGAGAAGCAAGAGGAAATCTAGGGAGAGTGGTGTTTTGGAAGATAAGACAATGTAGCAGGATACAAAATTAATGCCAAGAAATAGATGACATTTTTATACACCAATAGTGAACTTACAGAAAGAGAGATTTAAAAAAACAATCCCATTTACCATCGCACCCAAAAAATTTAAGATACCTAGGAATAAACTTAACTAAGGAGGTAAAAGACCTGTACTTGGAAAACTACAGGACACTAAAAAAAAGAGATAGAGGAAGACATAAACAAATGGAAGAGCATACCATGTTCATGGATTGGTAGAATCAACATCATTAAAATGTCCACATTGCCGAAAGCAATCTAGAGATTCAATGCACTCCCCATTAAAATACCAACGGTATATTTCACAGACCTAGAAAGAACTCTCCAAAAATTCATCTGGAATGAAAAAAGACCCTGAATAGCTGCAGCAATCCTGAGAAAGAAGAACAAAGTAGGTGGGATCTCAATACCAAATATCAAGCTGTATTGCAAAGCCACTGTTCTCAAAACTGCCTGGTACTGGCACAAGAACAGGCATACAGACCAATGGAATAGAACAGAGAACCCACAAATCGACCCAAACCACCATGCTCAATTAATATTTGACAAAGGAGACAAGAGCATACAATGGAGTCAAGACAGTTTTTTCAATAAATGGTGTTGGGAAAATTGGACAGATACATACAAAAAAAAAATGAAACTAGACCACCAACTTACACCATACATAAAAATAAACTCAAAATTGATAAAGGGCTTAAATGTAAGACAGGAAACCATAAAAATCTTAGAGGAATCCACAGGCAGCAAAATCTCAGACATATGCCAAAGCAATATCTTCACCAATACAGCTCCTAGAGCAATGGAAACTAAATAGAGAAAATAAACAAATGGGACTACATCAAAATAAAAAGCCTGTGCACAGCAAAAGAAACCATCAGCAAAACAACAAGAAAGCCCACTACATGGGAGAACATATTTGCCAATGTTATCTCCGATAAGGGTTTAATCTCCAGCATTTACAGGGAACTCATACAACTTAACAAAAGGAAGATAAATGATCCAATCAAAAAATGGGCAACAGACCTAAATAGATACTTTTCGAAAGAGGACATAAGGAAAGCTAAGAGACATATGAAAACATGCTCAAAAATCACTAATCATCTGAGAGATGAAAATCAAAATGACAATGAGGTACCATCGCACACCTGTCAGAAAGGCTATCATCAACAAATCAACAAATGACAAGTACTGGCAAGGATGTGGAGAAAAGGGAACCCTCGTACACTGCTGGTGGGAATGCAGACTGGTGCAGCCACTGTGGAGAACAGTATGGAGTTTCATCAAAAAACTAAAAATGGAACTCCCATTTGACCCAGTGATCCCACTTCTAGGAATATATCCCAAGAAACTAGAAACACCAATCAGAAAGGATATATGCACCCCTACGTTCATAGCAGCACAATTTACCATAGCTAAGCTTTGGAAACAGCCTAAGTGCCCATCAGTAGATGAGTGGATAAAAAAAAAACTGTGGTACAACTACACAATGGAATACTACGCTGCAGTAAAAAAAGAAGGAATTCTTACCATTTGCAACAGCATGGATGGAACTGGAGAGCATTGTGCTAAGCGAAATAAACCAGTCAGAGAAAGATAAATATCACATGATCTCACTCATTTGTGGAATATAATGAACAACATAAACTGATGAACAAAAACAGATCCAGAGACAGAGAGGCATCGATCAGACCGTCAAACCTCAGAGGGAAAGTAGGGGAGGGTGGGGGTAAGGGGGAGAGATCAACCAAGGGACTTGTATGCATGCATATAAGCCTAACCAAAGGACAGATACCAGGGGGGTGAGGGCATGAGTGGGGGGGATGTGGGGCAATGGGGGGGATAAGGACATATATGTAATAACTTAATCAATAAAGAAAAACAAATAAAAATAAATAAAAAAGGAATGTATTTTATAAGATGGACTAATCAATTCTTTCAAAAGGTCAAGTAGCATAAAGATTTGGTAATGCTAGATCACCAATGACCTTGGTAAAAATAGTTTCCTGAGAGTATTTACTTGGGAGGTGACAAAGTGGAAAGAAAAGTACCTACTTTTCAAGACATATGGCTGTAATGGATGCAGAGAAATGGGATGGTAACAAGAGAATAAGGTCAAGAGAGGTTTTTCTTTTTAAAGAGCAGATATACTAGTCCAGTGGTCGGCAAACTGCAGCTCGCGAGCCACAGTTTGCCGCTCTGTGGACTAATGAGTTTGCCGACCACTGTACTAGTCCATATTGTATGATGAAGGGAATGAAAAGTTTGGAATTAATCCAGAGGGAAATACTGAACTTATTTCAAAGTATTAAGCAGGGGAATGACATTACACTTGTGCTTTGGGAATATCACTGATAGTAACAGGAAGAATGGACAAGAAAGGGGACAGAACAGAAACAGTTAAGAAAGTGAAAAATGATAAGAGGTCTAAAATAAGGCGGAAAAGTGGAAAGCTAAGAGGTTTTAAGGAAGTGGAATTGACTGAATGATTGGTGGAATGACTGGATGTCTAGGGTAGAGAAGAAAGAGGAGGCAAGGAGTCTCTCAAGTTTCTAACTTGAACAACTTGGTTGATGGTATAATTCATTCACTCATGAGAGGGGACTCATTTCCTAAAGTTAACAGCAAAAAGAAATTATTGTCTGGCAGACATTTTTTTTAACTGTCCCACAGTGGACACCTCAAATAAAATGCATCTAAACTCATTAACTAGGAAGTAGTCAAATTCCTCCATAACTCCCATTTCCAAAACTCACTCAACTACTGTGTCACAATATCCTTGATCCAGGCAGAAAATCCTCTCTCTACTACCTATGTGAATCTATGTGCCTTTTGAATATTTTCTGTACTTGCAATGTCTTCTCAAACCCTAACCTTCCCAAATCATTTCTATCTTCAAAGCAAATGTTATCTTCTTTGCCATCTCCCAGCAGGAGTAATCTCTAAACCCAGAGTAATCTCTACCACTTTCATAGCACTTAATACCTCTGATCTGGAATTACATTTGAGACGAATGTGTCTCACCTGCTTTGGCAGGGGCAGGATTTGTCTGATCTATTTCTTTTTCTTCCACAGGTACAAAGATGCAATCAAATATGTTGAATAAATACTTACACACATACATACGAAGTGTGACATCTTTGAAGCACTGTATGTGAGGGAGTATTTTATCCTGACATTCACTAGATCATTAAAGTTGAGTTTAATTCCTAGGTCCTACTTATTTAGTTGTAAGACTTTGAACAAATTAGTCTACTTCTTTAATTTCCTAATCTATAAAATGACAGCACCTACTTCATAGTGTTGTTGGGAAATTAAATGAGATAATGTGTACGTGTTGCCCTAGACCAGTGGTCGGCAAACTCATTAGTCAACAGAGCCAAATATCAACAGTACGATTGACATTAGAGAGCCAAATTTTTTAAACTCAAACTTCTTCTAACGCCACTTCTTCAAAATAGACTCGCCCAGGCTGTGGTATTTTGTGCAAGTGCCACACTCAAGGGGCCAAAGAGCCGCACGTGGCTTGCAAGCTGCAGTTTACCGACCACGGCCCTAGAAGAATATAAATAATAAATGTTTTTTAACATTATAACTACAATGTATGTGCCATATGTAGTAGTATTATATACTTTAGTAAGAAGCTACATGGTATAAGAGTATATGAGTTGCAGTCAGACAGACTTCATTTTGCTAGTTTTCACCTGTGAGATCCGGGCAAGTTATTTGGTTTTTTTTTCTGAGCTTTAGTTTCATTATATGTAAAATGTACATGTATAATACCCTCTGTATTACAGCGTTGTTTTATTAAATGAGATAATGGTATACAGTAATAGCTAAAATAATACATTTTTAAGAACAAGACCTATAATTAAAGATCTCAGCTAATAACACTATTTTGAAGGAGGCTGTTTTTCTGATTGAAATAATAAACCTACAGGTAGATTTGACATCTAGTTTTCTCTCCAACATCAATTTAATAAGCTGAGGTTTTCAAGTATTTACTATTAGTTGGTAAAATTCAGGTGAAGGTTCACAGATTAATTTAGAATAAAAATGGGCCATTAACTGAGTAATCAAGTGAAACAACAGTGAATAGAAGAAGAGAATATTGCAAAAGACAAGGACTAATGTCTGTTTTAATTTTAAGAAACAGGAAAATGCAAGAACTTTCCAGTTCAAGCTGGAGAGAGGGACAGGGTATATACACAGCACAGGCACTAAGTTCAATTCAGCAGTAATCCTACAAAAACTACATGCCAGAAAAGAATTTAGGAGCCAAACAAAATGAGTATCATTTCCAGAATCAGAATGTTAAGAGTTAGATGCGACTATAGTGACTACTTAATATTAATGAGCACTAGCAGGGCAAAAGACTATTAAAAAATGGGTTTTATGGAAGAATAAGTCTGGGAAACATATAAGGTTTATTAAAACATTAAAGATTCTTAGATGTACCATGGGGGGGGGGGGGGAGAAAGATACCTAAAAACATACTCAGGACTATGGGATATTTCTTTTATTTTACAGATATGAAAACTGACTCCCCGAGTGGTTAAGTGATTTGCTTAAGGTAGCACAGAAAGATACAATGGGAAAGGGGACTCAAATTCTTATTTGACTTCTCTTCATTCTACTGGTATCTGATGATTTATAAGAAGTAAAGCAAAATGGATGTTCCAACATTAAAAGCAATTCTGGGTTAAGCTAGGCCTGTGAAAGGCATTATTTAAAACTGATTTTTTTTTTCTCCTTAAATAGGCTAAGTCATTAAACATGCTTCTACTTATTGAGGTTTTTGTTTGTTTGTTTGTTCTTAATGTTTCTGTTCTTCTATTATAGTGGTATGAAATACCTATCCTTACAGCTGCCACTTTTTCTTTATTAAAAATGGACTTTGACTTTCCTTTTTTGGCCCAATATGTCTACAATGTTAGGCACAACTTGATTTATGCTCTTACTCCATTAACAGTACTCATATAGTGATGGGATAGGACCCCGATCTTAAAATAGACAGTGCATATTCAACTGGGAGATGTGGCAGAGATCCAGGAATACTTAAAGTCACAAGACAATCCGGGTGCATCCTCTTTAACCTCTATTTTATTAAAAGATTTATTGGGGGTAGGAGTGGGGAAGAATTTCTACATGAAAATAAACAAATGTATTACAAATCACCATACAAAAAGTCACACAAATTTTTAAGATAAAAAAATCAGGTATCTAAGGAATTTTGTAGTTAAAGCAGGATCCCTTGGATGATGCCTCCCTGGATTCTCAAGGTTATGCCTACACTGTCCTCTGATGGATGTCATTGGATATATATTCCACAGGAATCTAATTTTAGTTCTTAACTGAAGCTGAAGGTCAGCCACCTAAATCTGATAGTTCTAAACTTTTGCCCTCTGTGTACTGCACATGTGAGTGTGTGAGAGTGTGTGTGTGCACACACAACAAAGAGAGGTATTAAATTCTAAAATAAGCTTACTATAATTAACAGTTGGAACAATGTTGTCAGTCCCACAAGACAGACCTATTTTAAAAATTGTATTTTACAAAAATATTAGTTAATGACTTACTGTCAGAATTCTAAAATGTACTCTGAATAAAAGAGAATTCTAGAGGTCAAAATTGGAATTCCTTTATAAAAAGCTAAAGATGAGATTTTCTAAATGAATCCTCATGCAGCTGGGTCCAGTTATATATAGTTTAATATTATTCCTTACACTTCCGGTAATTCTCACTTTTTATTTAATGGATACTGTCCTTGTGAAAGGTTTTAGGTCACTTCCTAAATGTCATCTCTGGCTTCCCTTCTTGCACACGTACATCTTTCAGTAATACAGTCCTCCAAGCTATGTTCTATATCAGGGGTGGGGGAACCTTTTCTCTGCCAAGGGCCATTTAGATATTTATAACATCATTCAAGGGCCATACAAAATTATCAACTTACAAATTAGTCTATTGTATTTGGTCAAATACTTAATTAACTCACCCCTAATGTGTTGGCAGGGCCAGACCAAATGATTTTGTGGGCCTTATGTGGCCCGTGGGCTGGACATTCCCCACCCCTGTTCTATATCATGGTAAACTTGGTAAAGACTGAAAAAGCCAGTCCAGAATAACAACAATTATATGTTTCACTCAAGCTTCTTTGCTAATTAGTAATCCTGAGAAATACATGTTGCATCATCAAGACTTCATTAATAGATGGGAATAAAGGTCCTGGCCAGGTAGGTCTGTTGGTTAGAGCATCATCCTGATAAGCCCAGACTGCAGGTTCAATCACGGTCAGGACACAATCAAGAAGCAACCAATGAATGTATAAATAAGTGGAACAATAAATCAACGTTTCTCCCTCTCTCTCCCTGCTCCCCTCCCCCAAAAAAGTGGGGGAAACAGCTTAGGTATAAATGAAAGCTTACAAAACCCATCATTTGCCCTTTCTTTCTTGACTGAAGGCAGAAATGAGCAGCCAAAACTTTTTATTTCTCTTCAAATACAGTACCAGCCAACTCCAATTCTCTTATTGCTTAAGCAGGAGTCTTTATTTTTCAAAAAGCCCTTCTTCTCACTACCTATGCAAAACATATTTAAGTATTTTAAGATAACATAGGGACAAATACAGAAGCACCATCATTTGTTGCATATTAGAATTTACCAAATAATAAAACATTATCTCATTTATTCTTTAGTGAATTCTTAGCACAAGCTGTAGTCTGATTATGTAGTATAATAACAAGGCTGGAAGATGGATGCTCTGTCACAACATATATTTCATATCTTGGTGGCTGATATAGATCCTGGTCTCACTGCCTTCTACAGCCCTTTGCCTTTATTTCTTTTTCAATGTATCGAAGACTTTCTACATACAGTCTCTTTGGAATTTCCTTACTTTGTCTCCAATGCCATCTATCCTCACCCAACACTTATTCACTATGAACTAGTTACTCTATCTCAGAATCCCTTGTGCTCAGCTTTAGTATTCTAGGCATGTAATAACTGATTGTAAACTGTTGTTACTGACTGAATGTCTGTGTCCCCCCTAAATTCATATTTTTAAGCCTTAACCTCCAATGTGATAGTATTTAGAGATGGGGCTTTTGGAAGGTAATTATTGTTAGATGAGATCATGATGGTGGGGCCCTTGTCCGATGGAATTAGTGCACTTATAAGAAGAGGCACCAGAGGGCTGGCTCGCTCACACCCTCCCCTCTCCCCTCTCTGCACAAATAAGTCATGTAATCACAAAGTGAAACGACAGCCACCCTAAGAGAAGAGGCCTCAGAATGAACCTTGCCAAAACCTTAATTTTGGACTTCCTAGTCTCTAATACTATGAAAAATAAATTTCTGTTGTTTAAACTACTCAGTCTATGGTATTTTGTTATTAAAGCCTGAGCAGACTAAGATGGCTATCTTAGTCTGGAACAGAAACAAGAGGGAAGATAAGTTGTTTCAATGAGACAGTTCTAAGATTTTAGAGGTTTTTCAAAGGCATAGCAGAAAAAGCACAAAAACAGATTATTTGGGTTCTTTCTAGTCCCTAGTTCTATTTTCTGAACTGATTTACTTAATCTGAAGCTGAATTTTCTCATGTGTAAGACAAAAATATATCATTTCACAGGGTCACTATAATTACTTAATATAGATAGCATCAGAGAGAACATATATTGTAGGGCATTAGGCATCTTATATGTTACTTATTGGGAAACAGTGCAATTGAAGTAAAGAAAGCAGCTGGGTTTAAACACTAGCTTTGCCCCTTATGACTATATGATCTTGGGCATTTCTTTAAAACACTTGTGCCTCAGTTCCTTACCTCTAAAAACAGGGGTAAGATCTAAATCTTATAAATATTAAATGAGATGATATATTAAAAACTCTCTAGCATAGTGCTTTGGCATAGAAGAGAGGCTAATGCACATCCTATATAATAAAAACCTAATATGCAAATCGACCGAATGGCCAGTCGCTATGACACGCACTGACCACCAGGGGGCAGACACTCAACACAGGAGTTACCCCCAGCCCACAGACCCCAGGCCAGCCAAGGTGGGTGCCAGATCATCCTGCTGGTCCGGTGGCACAATCAGGGGGTGGGGTCAGCGAGTGAGTGGCACCAGGCTGGCCAAGGCGGGTGCCAGCAGGGCCCCCCGATCGCCCTGCCAGTCGCCCCACAGATTGGCCCTGATCGCCTGGGAGGCCTAGGGACCCCACCCATGCACAAATTTCATGCATTAGGCCTCTAGTTATATTATAAAGATGGCCAGATGGACAAACAAATCAAGAAATACTAACAGACATGCTCTACACAGGCTTAATATGGTTAGGAAGTTTTTATCTGTATTTGCCTTTTAAAGGCAAAGCCACTTGAGAAGGGAAAGCACTGATGTTATGAATATAACACTATAATTTTATGGATTCTATAGTGTCCATTTAGAATCTAGAATGTCCATTATTGAGCACTTGTGTACACAGCACCTATCTTATAAGACTATGAGGATTAAATGATATAGTTATATAGAATCTGGCTCAGCATCTGACTTATTAGTGTTCAACAAACACAATTATCATTATTATGGGGACTGTAGAAGAGATGGCATGATATTTGGAGGTTTACAGGACCTGTCTTTCTCTGGGATGATGACAAGGCCTGGCCATACCCCTATGCACATAGCCAATACAGAGGATATGTACAAAACTCCCAGTTTAAAATTCAAGTACATACAAATTATTCAAGAGAAATAAATTCTAACCAAGTGACAAGAAGTCTATTGGGTTAAGAGCACATGACTCAAGTTATTTATAATATCAGAGACTGAACATATGTTAAATTAGTAAGTAATGTATATGTATAGCAATTTAAGCTGTGTATTAAAATACTGAAGAAATTAATTATAGGGAATTTAGCCAGAAAAAGCTCTTGATAAATGTTGAGTGTTGGGCAATAAGCGGGGGCGGAGGGAGTAAAGACAGAGATAGCGTGGCAACAAGGAAGTAGGAAGACAAGTCAAATGGTGGAAAAAGGCAGAGGCAGAGAGGGATATGGGCAAAGTGGGATGATCAACCAAAGCAGATTTACAGTTCATACAAAGTACAAGCGTTCTAACAAGTTGTGAGCTTCCCATAATGAATTCTTCAGTCAGAGTGTGAGATACCTTAGGAAGAACCACTGTGCTCTAAGATATTCTGGGTTCCTTACTACAGTGTGAGTTCCCTGAGGAAGAACCCTGCAAAGATGATGTCTGAAGGCAGAAAAGGAGACAGAGGACCTGATTTGAATCCCACCTTTTCCACTCATTAATTGTGACCTTGGGTAAGTCAGCCTCTCTGTTCTTCATTTATAAATGGGGATGTTTGGAATAATGGGAATGTCTGGTCAGCCAAGAACTCTCTCAGGTCCCTAAGAGTTTGTAAGTAAAGATGTACAAATTCTCCACTTTCCTTAGTATGTGATCAAACTTTGTAAAGAAGAAAAGAGCTAACTGCTGAGAAAAAGAAACTTCACATTTTTGGTCAAAATATAATCTGAGGAACCTAAAAAGAAAAAAACAGAAGTCTTCAGCATGTCTGACTCCTGTATGTCAAGTACTATCCTGCTTAGGGGAAGAGCTGACACTAGATATCCTCACTAGTTATCCTATCCAGTCACACTGCAAAGCATGCTCTTCTGTTTCCTGTTAATGCTGATAATTAGTTCAACGTCAAAGCTCTCTTTATGCCACACATCAAGTATCAAATTTTGGATGCCTAAAATCAGAAAATGAATAGAATTGATTCACATGTTATACAACAAGTTAATTCAATTATTAATGAATGGCAGTATGGTGTAGCACACTGGATGTAGAGCCAGACTGTGTAGGCTTGAATCATGGCCTCCCACTACACTAGTTTAGGCAAGTACAGCAGCTCCTTGAATTGTCATTTTATTAGAATGTTGATGAGATGCCATAGGAACTTAAATATTATTTGTAACAATTAACCTATGGTAAAAGTGACTTTGTTATACATCTTTTTACTTAAAGTCACAGACTCTGTAGGTGATGTTAAGTAGGACTTACTGTAATTTCTGTGTGCCTTAGTTTCCTCATCTATAAAAATAATAGTACCTACTTTATAGCCTTGTTGTGAGGATTAAATGTGTTAATATTCATACAGTGCTTGGAGTGATGATGAGCATGTAGTATATGTTACTTGCTAATATTTAATAACAACTGTATTGATATAATTCACATATCATAAAGTTTGTGCAACCACCTGATTTTAGAACATTCTCATCATCCAAAAAAGAAATTTAATGGCCATTAGTGGTAACTCCCCAATTCCCTTTTCCCTAGAGCCCCTGGGCAACCACTAACCTACTCCAGTCACTACAGATCTCCTATTTTAGACATTCGTATGAATGAACTCATACATTATGTGGCCTTTTGTCTGGCTTCTTTCACTTAGCATTTTTCCAAGGCTCATACACACTGTAGCATTTATCAGTTACTCTTTTTTTGTGGATATGTAATATGGATATGACACGTTTTTTAATCCATTCACAAGATGATGGTTATATGGGTTGTTTCCATCTTTTGGCTATTATAAATAATGCTGCTGTGTATATTTTTGTATGGACACTTATCTTCATTTCTTTGGGGTAGATACTTAAGAGTGCAATTGCTGGGTCATATGGTAACTCTAGAAACTGCCAGACTATTTTTCAAAGTGGCTGCACAACTTTACATTCCCACCAATAACATGAGGGTTCTAATTTCCCCACATCCTTGTCAACTTACTGACTTTTTTATTCTAGCTATACCAGTAAGTGCAAAATAGTATTTCATCGTGGTTTTGATTTGCATTTCCCTGATAATCAATGATGTTGAATATCTTTTCATATATTTATTAGTCATTTGTGTATTTTCTTTGGAAAAATTTCTATTCAGATCCTTTGCCCATTTTTAAAATGGGTTGTCTTTTTATTAAGTTCTTTCTATCTTCTAGAATCTAGATACAAGTCTCTTGTCAGATATATGATTTGCAAATACTGTCTCTCACTCTGTGGGCTGTCTTTTCACTTTCTTGATAAGGGCCCTTGAAGCACAAAAATCAACTTTAATGAAGTCCAGTTTATCTATTTCTTCTTTTGCTGCTTGTGCTTTTGTTGTCTTATCTAAGAATCCACTACCATGAAAATTTATCTCTATGTTTCCTTCTGAGTTTTAGGGCTTTAGCTCTACATTTGGGTCTGATCCCTTTTGAGTTAATTTTTGATGTGAAGTAAAGGTTCAACTACATTCCTTTATATGTGGCTATACTAGTATAGTTGTCCCAACACCATTTGTTAAAAGACACCTCTTTCCCCCTATTGAATGGTCTTGTCACTCTTGTCAAAAATTAGTTGATCATAGACACATTTCCAGACTCTTAATAGTTCATTTCCAGACTCTTAATACTATTCCTTTGATCTGTATATATAATTTATATTTATCTATCCTCATGAAAATACCACACTGTCTTGATTATTGTTGCTTTATAGTAAGTTTTGAAATTGGAAATCCTGAGTTCTCCAAGTTTGTTCTTTTCGAGGCTATTTTGGCTATTCTGCATTCGATGCAATTGGATCAGTGGATAGAGCGTTGGCCTGTGGACTGAAGGATCCCAGGTACAATTCCAGTCAAGGGCACATAACTCGGATGCAGGCTCCTCTCCAGCCCCAGCCCTGGTTGGGGTGTGTACAAGAGGCAACCAATCGATGTGTTTCTCTCATATCTATATTTGTCTTCCCCTCTCTCTTCCACTCTCTAAAAATCAATGGAAAAATATCCTCGGGTAAGGGGGTGGGGGGAGCTACCCAGGATTCTAAAAGGTGATGCACTGAATCTGTAGATCACCATGGAAAGTACAGCCATCTTAAATATAGTAAGTCTTCCAATCCATGAACATGGGATGTTTTTCCATTTATTTAGCTCTTTAATTTCTTTCAACAATGTTTTATAGTTCTCTACGTTATTTCCTTAGTTGTTGCTCTGGGGCTTACTTAGAGTATACATCTTATCAGAATCAGCTCCAGGTTTATATTAACTTAATTCCAGTGAGATATACAAATGTTGTTACTGCTATAGGATGCTATTCCTTTCCTTTCTGTGGCATTATTGTTATATATATCTATAAAGTGTTTAGAGTCCAACAATACATTATAATTATTACTTTATATAATTTTATCTTTCAAAGACTTTGGATAAAGGAGAACAACTATATATACTGAGAGCTTTTGTTATATTATTTATCATTTCTGGTTCTCTTGTATTCTTGAGGATTCGAGTTCTTATCTGGAGTCACATTCTTTATCTAATAGGTTTGGTCTCAGTTACCTTTGTGCTATTTTTAGCAAATATAAGACATTTCTATATGTTACTGGCTCAATAAATTATATACATATTGTTTTATACAAACGCTTTTAAAATCAGTTAAGAAAGGAAAAGAAATATGCACTTAAATTGTCTTTTATAATTACATTTTACAATGACCTCTACCAGTGCTCTTTGTGTGGGTTCAAATTGCTGTTTGTAGTCACTTTCAGTCTGAAAAACTTTTAGTACTTCATATAAGGTGGGTCTTGAACAAATTATTTGTTTTTTCATTTATCTGGTGTTTTTAATGTCAAAAGAGCACTCTGCTGGATATAGATTTCTTGGTTAAGGTTTTTTCCTTTGAACTCCTTAAATATGTTATCCCACTGCCTCTAGCCTACATTTCTGATGAGAAATCAGCTGTGTATCTTACTGAGGTACTACTGTAAGTGGCAAGTCATTTTTCTTTTGCTGCTTTCAGGATTTTCTCCTTGTCTTTGGTTTTCAGCATTTTTATTATGATGTATCTGTTTTTAGATTTCTTTGAGTATATCCTACTCAGACATTATTGAGCTTCTTCGATGTTGTTTTCCAATAAATTTGTCAAGTTTTTGTGTTTTGTTTTTTTCAAATTATAGAGAAATTTACTTACAAAGTTATAGAGGTAGTAAAAGTGAGCCAGCTGCACTGCGTAGGCTCAGGGAACAATTACACAAGTGAAAGGGCCCTTGGAGCTTAGGAGAAAGGCAAAGGTAACGGCCTGATGGGAAAAGAGGGGGCGGGGGAGAGAAAAGGCACTGCTGAGTTCCACAGAGGGAAAACATTTCAATTTTGGCAAGTTTTTAGCCATTATTTCTTCAAATATTTTTTTCTCTTTTCTTTACCTTGTATACTCACTATTGATCTATCTTCAAGTTTGCTTATTCTTTCTTCCACCAGTGTGAATCTAATGCTCAGCCCTTTTAGTGAATTCTATTTGTTATTATACTTTATTGCACTTTTCAATGTCAAAATTAGAGAGAGAGAGAGAGAGGGAAATATCGATGTGAGAAATATTGATCAGTTGCCTTCCACATGTGCCCCAACTGGGGACCAAACCTGCAACCCAGGTATGTGTCCTGACTAGGAATCGAATCGGCAATCTCTTGGTGTATAGGACGATGCTCAACCAACTAAGCCACTCTGGCCAGGTTTTTGTTTTTGTATGATTATCTTTAAAGTACTAGTTTCTAAATGAGAACTGTAGTTGCATCATGTATCAAACTATTCCCTAAGTTAAAGATGCCAAATAAAATTTGAGTCAAATTTGCAAGGCTTACAAAGCTCATTTGTTTTAGCAAAAATTAGAGTTGAACAAGAACTTCAAATAACTAAAATAAGTGTAAAAGGCCTTCATATCCAACATCCATGCCTCAAGTTATTTCTAAGCATGGACCCACACTATAGGATTAATGTTTCTATGTTGGCACATTTTCCACGGGATGATCTAATATGCAAATTTATCAATTCATTTTCTGTAATTCACAGTGGTAATCCTCCATATGCACCTGTACCGAAGAAAGTGCCAAACCAACACCATAAGCAACTTACGAACCAAAGCCTAACACAGGACCCGGAATATAGAAATTACTAAAAAAAAGACTTGTGGACTACAGATATCTCCACTAATATGGCACGTCTGGCAGGAAAAGTTAAAAGAAATGAAATATTTCAAATGGTAGCATGGAACTCTGTGTTCATATAAATTTATTTCATTCCATAAACTGATTCTATAGGTGATACTATCTCTAAATGCGGCATGTTTATGTTCCTCTAAAAGGAATGTGTAAGATAATCAAGAAGGCTCAATTTTAGAGAAAAATAAATATATTTTTAAAAAAATGTATTGGTCTTGCCCTAGCCAGTTTGGCTCAGTGGATAGAGCATCAGCCTGCGAACTGAAAGTTACCAGGTTCGATTCTGGTCAAGGGCACATGCCCAGGTTGTGGGCTCAATCCCCAGCGGGGAACTTGCAGGAGGCAGCCGATCCATGATTCTCTCTCATCATGGATGTTTCTCTCTCTCTCTCCCCCTCTCCCTTCCTCTCTGAAATCAATAAAAATACATTGAAAAAAAAGTATTGGTCTGTGCTTATGCCTCCAATCACATTATATAAAAAAATATAATATGTAACATAATATATAACACATGTTACATATTATATTATCATATTTTTATAACATTATAATCTCCTATAATAAAAAAGTTTAAATTACAAACCAGGAAAGAAAAATATCATCCATGGTAATAATATTCAAATAGTCACCATTTCGTGAATTTTCTTGTAATCATTTTTCTTTGTATAGCTTTTATTAGTCTTAAATTGTGATCACACTGTATGAATACTCTTGTATCCTGCTTTTTCAGTAAACAACATTATGAGATGTGCTTGAGATCCTGCTGTATAGTTAAGAGAATATCAAACTCAACACCAAATAACAATGTGCATGTCATAAAAATTCTGGTCTCCACTCAATTTCCAAGTTCCCTTCATTCATTTAACAGGTATTTATACTGTAGGTGCCTATTTTGTGCCACATGCAGTGCTGAGGGACGGAAATACAAAGTAAGCAAATGCATGCTTGTCCTCAAAGAATTCTCAGCTCAGCAATTTCTCTCTGCCTTCTCAGAAATTTGGCTTACCTATGTGAATTTGAAGGTAATAAAAGAAATGCTTACAATTTGGCTATTTTTAGCTTCATTCTTTTGAGGAAAATTAATATACACGAAGATTTATCGTAAAAATAACTGAAGTTTTCCACATTTTATCTGGTTATATTCTCATCTTACAGGTGAAAGAACTATAATTCTTTTGCTCATTTTGTGACACATATTTTTCAACATTTATTGAAATTATGTAGTACTCCATTGGTCTTGAGATCAGTGTGTTTCAGAAACCAATATAAGAGCTTTCATTTCTTCAAGATGTAAATTTTCAGATTATTCATACATCCCCATCCTACATATTTGCATGATATATTTGTTTATGTGCTGGCAGAAAATCATAGTCTACCAATTTAGATAGCAAATGTAAAGCAAATGCTTCAGTAAGCACAGGTGCTTACATCCAAAGGTATAATGATCCACATGCACCTGAAACCATTTGCATACATGCACAAGCATTAGCAGTTGTAACTAACTTTACTTTATTTGGAAAATTTTAAGTACTCCTAGTTGGTAATTTCCTTTGTTATCTTCCAATTTAAGTCTAGTTGCTTAAATGGTGTCTCAAGATATGAAATAAGAGATAAAACAAGCTTTTGAGCCATAATTTCAAACCTTATGAAATACATCTCAAGTGATAATGAGTGGGAGCATTAAGCAGTGAAAGAGCTGCAACAATAGTCAGAAAATCTGTTCTGTATATGAGGCTCCACTAAATAGTTATGTGAGTTTCAGCAAGCTTATTAATGTGATCTGCAGTTTTCATATCAATACAATAGGGATGTTGACATTCTTGCCATACTTACAGCATTAGTGCATTACTATTACAAAGCAAATCTTTGTAAACATGCAAAACACTACATGAGTGTTAGAAATTGGGACTATAGCTATTTCCTAAAAACCTCAGTATAATTTTTATTTTTTGAAAGGCTCTGTTCCCTTACATTTATTTCTAAGTTGTCACAAAGCTTTTACATAAGAAAGGTGTTGTGTTTTTTAGAGACAGCACCCATAGTTTATCAAAAGGGATGCTGCAGTTACCAAGGAGCTACTGTATGAAGACTCCAGAGACATGTTTAAGAAAGAGAAAAAGAGAACTGGGGTAGCAAAGCAAATTGAATGGTAATTTGAATTCCTCTTATTTTCAGTCTGGGTTTAATGTGGAGATATGCCTACTATTCTATGTCTTTCGGCATTGAGAACTTAAACTGTTAGGATGTAGATCTTTTAGAAGCAGTCCAACAGTTATGATTTCAAACTCTTTTTAGAGCCTTAGGCATGAAAGAATCACTAATGGTTTTAACCACTGGAGACTGAAGTGTTTTTGTTTGCCAATGTTTTTCCGTTAATAAAGATTACCTAACTAGGTCCCTAATGACAGTTGTTTATATCAGAACTCCTAGGAAGCAGAAATCTGCACACTAGAACTAAAAATAACACCAGTACAGTAGTTACCATCTCCAATGATCTAAAAGGCAGTAAACACAATACTTTGAAAATGTTAGGTTTTGCTACTATAATATAGGAAATAAACATGCTTTATTAATAACTGTGTGGGAATTTTTCCCCCTCAACTGAAACTTATATGAAATAAGGGAATCTCTGTCTTAATGTACTAACTTTTATTTTTATTTTTAATCCTCATCCGAGGATATTTTTCCATTGATTTTTAGAGAGAATGGAAGAGAGAGAGACATCAATGTGTGAGAGACACATCAACTGGTTTGCCTCCTGTATTTGCCCTGACTCGGGCAGGGATTGAGCTTGCAACCAAGGTACATGCCCCTTGACTGGGAATCAAACCCAATACCCTTAAATCCATGGGACGACACTCCAACCACCGAGCAAAACCAGCTAGGGCATATTTACTTTGGCCAGTAAAAGCACTACCAAAAATTCTAGTGCCAGATTCCCAAGGGACCACAAATCTAGATGTATTATGGATTCTCCCAACTAAATTAATTGAATAGCACTTGTCTTCCTAATCTGAATACCTATTATGAGTATGTCTTGTTAAGAACATGCTTCTTTTCTTTCACTTAACCCCCTCTCTCTGATTAACACATAATGGTCTGTCTCTTACCCCCGCCCCCATCATAACATAGTATTCCATTATGTATATATACCCTCATTTTTTTCAAATATTCCCTTATTGCTGGACACTTGGTTGTTTCCAATCTTTTACTACCAGGTACAATGCTTCATTGAATAACTTAGTTTACTTGAGTTCAACCTATCTACAAAACAGATTTCTAAAAGTGGCACTGTCTGGTCAAAGGGCAAACTGCATCTGTAATTTTGGTAGATACTGCCAGTTTCTGTTCCACAGGAATTGTGCTATTTTGTATTCCCACCAAATGTGCCAGTACTTGTTTCCTGAAGACTATCTGTAAAAATACACATGCCTGGATTCCACCCCTCAAATTCTGACTCAGTAGATAGAGGGTCAGACCTGAGCAGGCCTATCATCAAAAAGTTCCCCAAATAGCACATTCCTGGTTGAGAATCCCAGTTCTAAAAGGTATTCTCATCTTATTTACACTGTTCAGATCCACAAGAAAATCAGAGTTCAATCTTTAACTTCCAAAGTTTATATTCCGTATCACTCATTCAATACTAGTTTTTGAGTGCCTACGATATACTGGACACTCTAGGTGTCAAAGACATAAGGATAAATAATAGAAGCTGTCATCAGGGTCTAATAATGATACATATTTGAGACAATATATAAGCATAGTGTTAGATATTTACATAGAATTTTACTGAAATACTGAAAAGGGATACTTCACCTTAGCAGGAATGCCAGAGGAGGCTCCCTGAAGGATGTGTCCTGGAGCTCCATGGGGTTAACCAGATAGAAAACAACATATGTAAAGGTAGGAAATAAGGAACAGAAAGGGGGGTATGTAACTGGAAATATTTCATATTGTTAGAGCACAGAAGGAAGCTACAAAAGTAGGCAGAGATCAGGTCACTAAGCATCTAGGATGTCATGTTTAGAAGCTTGAACTTTTATAGGCAAAAAAAGTCACTCAAGGGTTTTAAAGGCTGGGAGTAACACGATCAGATTGTTGTTCTAGATTTATGGACAATGGACTGGAAAAAGAAAGAGCAGGAAACTGGTGCAATAATCCAGATGAAAGCTGGAATTAGGGCAGGGGTTGAAGAAGAGAATGGACTAAAGAAATCATAAGAGGTAAAATGAGCAGGACATAGACATTGTATTTTGGAGGTGGAGGTGAATAGAAGTTTGATTTCAAGGTATTATCAAACCATGACCAAGAAAGCAAGAGATTTAAGCTATTTTTCCAGTAGCAGTGATAGATTTGCACTGATTCAGTCATGTTCTCTTATCTGGTCTTCGCATGTGTGAGACCAAGGATAGATGTACACAGACCAGCAAAACACACAGAATGATGCATCATGCTCTCGTCAACTAAGTAAAGCAAGTATAAGCAACCCAACAGGGAAATACACATTACATGGTCTTATCTCTGATGCACCTTCTCTTATAATTCCTCTATTGGTTGAGTCTCTTGATTCCACTTTCATCTATGCCCCTGAGGTGACTTAGACAATTGCTGCAACATAAATAAATGTCAGACAGGGAACAATATGTGGCTAAGGAGCAGCAGTATGAATAGCTGTTTTCCCAAAGCTAAACCCAAAACCAAGCTTTACAATATTAGCAAAACATTTTGGGCAGCCTGCTGTCCTGCCATTAAACGAACCCTTCCCATTGCTCTAATTTGTCCAAGTATAATGGTCCTGTGGGGATGGAGCAGGATAGAGTTGCATGTACTAAACCTGGCACTTGCTCTCTTCTCAGAGTTCCTAAAAAAAAAGATTGGAGGGAAACTGAAAACTAAATAACCATCAGATGAAAACAAGTCCACTGTTTAGAAAGTCCATGAATGAAACACACACACACACACACACACACACACACACACACACACACAGTAACACTAAGGCTTACCTTTCTTTTATCTTCATCTGTTGGTTCAAATTTGAAAGTAGCCCTATGCTGAGGGAGGGAAAAAAAGGAAAACAATGTCATTTAAATACAAAGAGTTTTAATTTTGGCTATGTTTAAAATATATAATGTCTCTGAAAAATTTTGCCTTCCCCATATCACATCTCACTTTTCTTATTAAAGTAAGAGAGATAGGCACGTAAGCAAATAATCTTAATAAGTATAAAAAAGACTACAGCAGAAATATATACCAAGGAGCACCGAGTGCCAAGACTCTACCTCTGCCCAGGGAAATCTGGAATGCTCTGCATGCAGGATAGAGGATTTGAACTGGACCTTGGGGTATGAATAGAAGTTTGCCAGGAAGAAATGGAAAGCATTGCAGGAATAGAAACAAAGGCTCAGATGTGTGAAACAGTATGATATATTTGTGAAATAGCAGCTCTGTCAGAGTGAAAGCACAAATGTTAGGGGGTGGGAGGAGTAAAGAAAGATGAGAATGGAAAAGTAGATTGGATAGAGATTTGAAAGGTCCTTCCAATGTTGCTGAGGAGTTTGTACTTTCTTTATCATATGTAATAAGTAATCATCAGATAATTATAGATAGGGAAGAGAATATTCAGACAAATATTCTGTAAGAATGAGGGTTTAATATTATGGCTCCATCATTTACTAGTTAGTTCAGTAAGAAACAAACTCTCCATAACTGAATTTCTCATGTGAAAAGAGGGGTTACCTAATTCACAGAGCTGCTATGAGGGTTAAAACAGCTATGGCATATAACTCACCATCTCAATGACTGGCACATACTAAACAGTAAACAGGGTTATAATGATGGTGATGCCAATGATATTGAGGGAAAAAATAACCGAAAGAGAAGAGAGTGTCATGACTCCTAAAATGACTGGCGGGAACACTGTATTTTCCACTCTGTAGCTAAAGTAGATGATGGAGTAAGCTGACTTATCTACTGTCACAGAAAGAGTGATGGTACCCAAAAACTAGAGCACAAAATTCCTCATTCTCCTCTCAAGTTTTAGTCAGAAGAACCAAGTGCTTTTATGAACCCTAAGCTTTCCTTTAAAAAGTCTCCAGTGAACATCTCTCTGCTTTTCCTTTGTACCCCGCACTGGCCATACTAACAAACCTTTACTGGCAACCCACCAGGAGGTAAGTACACTGAGTACTGAAGATATCATCACTACAGAGGGGTTCTGTATTGACAGCTTTGTAGAAGAAGAAATTTTTGAAATTAAATTTATGAGATGGAGAAGAAATGTTGACAGAGCAGAAGTCCTGAATATAAGAAATGGTCAGAGGGAGGACTTAGAGGTAAAAGAGACTGCTTCTTATATGGTATGCAAACCATACCATAAATTAAAATGAATTATGTCAGGTGGTAGGGGCTGAATTTTAAAATTTACACCTAAACTGTAAGATAGGTAGCAGGCATCCAGCAGAAGACTCTGAAAAAAAAAATGTGAACAGTAGAGCATGCTGGAATAGTTTGGGCAGTAGCTTATAGACCAGATCAAAGGACAGCAAGACTGAAGACACAAAGCTCTCTGGGAAATGGTCATCAATGATATTGCTAGCAGCAGTGTAAACTGACACAAACTTTAAAAGAGAAAGTGATTTGGCAACACATATTGGAAACCATAAAAATATTCATTCCCTTTGACCCAGAACTTCTACTCCCAAGAACTTACCCTAATGAAATCACCCAGAATGAGAGAAAAATTATATATGTAAACATATTCACTGCAGTGTTATTATTATAGAAGAAAAGAGACAGCCTTGAATATCTAATAACATGAGATTAATTAAATAAACTGCTGTGCATCCACCTGATGGAATATTATATTGCAATTTTAAAAAGGTAGCTAAAAAGCTCTGAAACAACATGGCAAATAACGTATGATGGCATTAAGTAGAAACTGTCAAATTATAGTTCTGTGTCTATGATGAAAGTATCTACATAAATATATGGATGCATTCGAACAATGCAAATATAGAGAAGCAACTGTACAGGGGTGGTGGAATTTCTGGTAATTTTTTTTTTTTTTTTTACAAAACTCACTTTTGGTATATTATTTTTATAATTAAAAGGGAAATTTTAAAAATAAAAGATGAGCCCTAGCTGGTGTTGCTCAGTTGGTTGGAGCATCCTCCCATACACCAAAAGATTGTAGATTTGATTCCCGGTCAGGGCACATACCTAGATTGCAGGTTTTGATCCCCAGTCAGGGCACATACCTAGGTTAAGGGTTCAATCCTTGGTTGGGGACATGTACAAGAGGCCTCCAGGTGAGGTTTCCCTCTCACCTCTCTACCTCTACCCCTCTACCCCCCCCACCCCCCACCGCCCCCCATTCTCCTCTCTCTCTTAAGAAAACAAAAAGAAAAAAAAATCAATAAGTATATTCTCAGGTGAGGATTAAAAATGAAATAAAAAATGAAGGAATGAACAAGAAAAGGAGGGAAGAAAGAAGTTGTAAATCTGAAGGCTATAACTTAGGAATTTATAGACACAAGTTTTAGTAAAAAACAACATTAGATAAAAGATAAAGAAGCATCAGACATCAGGCTAAGTCTGTAAACTGAAACTTAGTAAATATCCAATACAAATGAAAATAAGTTGTACTTACAAACCAAGAAAGCTTATTCTTTGCCATTATATGTGAATTCCATAAATTATCTGAAATAAATGTACCTAGTTGCCAATATAATGGTTCTTGTAAATATTTTTCAGCATTTATGGTAAGGGAATAAAAAAAGAATTCCTCTGGGGAAAAAACCTATAAAGTTATAAAAATATATTTTTAACAGTTTCTACGTAGATTTAATTTTTAAGGTAATAATTTAGAATGGTACCAAGGACTAATTTTTCTGTTGCTTTCTAAATACAAGGCTGACCATGTCATAAAACTATAACTTTAAAAAAAAGAAGAAAAGCTTTCAAGAACCCTGTCTAAATAACATGAGGGTTTAATTTAATTAGAAGGTATATTGGTATGTGAGGCAATAAAATTGAGTTTTGAATGTGACAATCTATTCAGAAATGCAGCCTTCTAAGCTTGTTTGGATCCAAAGATAGTTAAGGCTGAGTTCTTTTATTTAACTTACATCATCCCTACCCTATTCAGTACCTCTAATCTTTATTCTCCCGGCTTTGTACAGCTGAAAGGAAGGGGAAGGGGAACTACAATTCTGGCTATAAATGCCTTTCTAGAACTGCTAGCCACCTCACCTTTATACACATAATTTCCAGATAAGCAAGAGCAACAAGTCAAATACAAACTAAAGAGGAAAACCATTGTTCAATTTAAAGATCTAGTAAGGCACAACAGCTCAGTGACACGCCGGACTCATTAGCAAGTTACTCAACTTTTCTACCAGTCAGATTTCCTTCTTTTATGTATAGCACCTTGCACATAGCAGGTGTTCAATAAGTGGCCACTATTGTCGTCACTGCATGGCCTATGATGTGCCCAAATACTGAACTATTTATGGTAAGGGAACTACAGTTATTTCATAGATTTCTAAAGATACACTTCAACGGTACCAATAAAAGGGAATTACTCTAACTGGGGTAGGGTGTGTGTGTTGCTGTGTTTCATAAATAGAGAGTACTTCTCGAACTAAATGCCAGTAACTTCAATTATACAACCCATCTGGAAAGAAGACTAAGGTATAACAAAGGAACAGCCCACTAAAATGCTCCTCTGTAAAAATCTGTGGAATGAACTGAGTCAGAACTCAACCTCAAGGTGGAAAGCAACTCTTCTTACATGGTACAGGGTATTTATATGCCCTATTCAAATATGGAGGCTGTATTTCTAGAACTGTCCAATATTAGGTCCCTATTAATCAAGTTCTTCTAGCACAGTGGTTCTCAACCTTCCTAATGCCGCAACCCTTTAACACAGTTCCTCATGTTGTGGTGACCCCCAACCATAAAATTATTTTCGTTGCTACTTCATAACTGTAATTTTGCTACTGTTAATGAATCGTAATGTAAATATCTGGGTTTTCCGATGGTCTTAGGCTCTATAGCAGTGGCTCTCAACCTGTGGGTCATGACCCACAGGTTGAGAACCGCTAGCAGGATATTTAGACTAGAAGGAGTCTCAAAGATAACTGCGTCCAACCCAACCCGCTCAGTTAATAGATGAAGAAACTGAAGCCTAGAGTCATCAACAGTAATGATAACGAGAGAGATGGTCTGGTGGCCACAGAAGATACCTGGCAAATGTTATCCTATAGAGAGCTCCAACATGATTCTACATTCGAAGTATGGCATGTTTAAGTCCGATGGTCTTAGGCTCTACAGCAGTGGCTCTCAACCTGTGGGTCACGACCCACAGGTTGAGAACCGCTAGCAGGGTCGCCTAAGACCATCGGAAAACACAGATATTTACATTACGATTCATTAACAATAGCAAAATTACAGTTATGAAGTAGCAACAAAAATAATTTTATGGTTGGGGGTCACCACAACATGAGGAACTGTATTAAAGGGTCGCGGCATTAGAAAGGTTGAGAACCACTGTTCTAGCACATAAATGGAGACCTCACTGCTATCAGTGTGGTTTTCCTCTCTTATGAGGACTACTCTTGGAGACCTACCTGCCTGAATCTTACATAACTTTTACCTTTCATTTGGCTATAAACATGCCATACTTCGAATGTAGAATCATGTTGGAGCTCTCTATAGGATAACATTTGCCAGGTATCTTCTGTGGCCACCAGACCATCTCTCTCGTTATCATTACTGTTGATGACTCTAGGCTTCAGTTTCTTCACCTATTAACTGAGCGGGTTGGGTTGGACGCAATTATCTCTGAGACTCCTTCTAGTCTAAATATCCTGTGATTCAAGAACTATGATCCTACTGTGTACCTTGGGGTCCTGGACCACTATTTTTGTTGATAATCATAATGATGGCAACCAATTTCTCTATTAAGTCTTTATCAGAATAGGCCCTAAAAGAGGAGAACAAGATTGAACAGCTTAGACTAGCACAATACGTATGTCCCATAATAGCTCATTCTGTAACTGGAGTGGAGGTGATAAGAGTCCAACATTCGCACTGGCACTGGAAAACCCTACTCTTTTGTGCTCAAAAAACACAGAATAGACATGGAAAAGCCAACATGGCCTTGCAAAAAGAGCCGTAGAAATGAAACCTGAAGACTAGGTCTGCCACAGCTAGCCATGTGCCTCAGGGGCCATTTGAGTATTTATAACATTAAGTGAATGCCTTATAATATTTATAACACCATTTGGGGGCCATACAAAATTATCAACTTAAAAATTAGCCTGCTAATTTGGTCAAACAATTAACTCACCCCTACTGTCTTGGCACAGCCAGACCAAATGATTTTGAGGGCCTTATAGGGCCACGGGCTGGATATTCCCTACCCCTGCCGTAGATAGGCACTTTGTCTTTCTGAACCTCAATTTCCTATTCTCCCAAAAGGGAATACTTCCATCTCCCCCCTAAGTTTTAATGTAAGAGGATTATATGTGATGACATGTGAAAGTGCCTAGGATAATAGGCACTCAATAAATGTTAACAGGTGAATTGAGAAGAGTGGAAAAAGAACAACCACCCTTCCTATATTTTTAATACTTTTTTTAATACTTCCCTATACTGAGTCAACCTGCATTATGCCCTTGAAAAACAGACAAGTATCATGTTTTGTTTTGTTTTCTGGGATAAATAGATCTTCCCTCTCCCTATGATAACCAGGATCAGTGAAAAAAGCAAGAAGGCTTGGAAATTAGAGTCTCTGTAACACAGTAGAAATTAGAGCCAGACAGGTAACTGTTGCTCTAAATATGGTCCATGGTATTTTGCTACCCATCAGAAAAATGCAAGGGTCAAGGAAAAAGAGAAAGATTGGAGTATACTCCCCAATTTTTCTTATGTCAACTAGGTCAACTCAGTGGCACATATTTAATTCCTACCTTTTTTTGTTAAAAAAAAAACTAACAGTTATGGGTTCTTAGAGACAGGCACTACGCTAAGTGCTTTACACATATAACTCATTTAAGCCCGAAAACATGTAGGGACTATTATTATCCCTGTTTGGCAAAAGAATAAACTGAGGCAAGGAAAGTTAAGTATCTTGCCCTAGGGCAGTGGTCGGCAAACTGCAGCTCGCGAGCCACGGTTTGCCGCTCTGTAGACTAATGAGTTTGCGGACCACTGACCTAGACTCTCCATTCCAATAATTACAGGCTATTGTTGTTCCTTGTGATTAAACCCCTATCCCAGTGGTCAGCAAACTCATTAGTCAACAGAGAGCCGCAGTTTGCCGACCACTGCCCTAGGGCACAGGGATGGTAAATTGAGAATGAAGAGTTCAGGCAGACAGTCTGGCTCAAGAGCCTGTGCTCGGGTCACAGGACTTCTTGAGTACCTTGATCACTGGAACTGTATCACCCTGAGTGAATGCCTCCAGGGGCATCGTGCTCAGTGTTTGGCATTATACTTCATTTAAGCCTCAGAATAACTTAGGCGATATTTTTCCTGTTTTACAGATAAGGAAACTGAGACTCAGGTCCTTATTCATAGTCGTGAAGCTAATAACGGCAGATCTGAAACAAGCTTTATCTGACTCCAAATTCCACCTTCTTTCAACTGTATTTGACTGCCTCCTTTTGAGGACTGGCTTTATTAGAGAAATAAGGTAACATAAAGAACATCGCCCCAATAATGAACTACATTCTCTCTCTATCATTCATTTCCCTTCTTGGTTAGACTCCTCAACCCCCCATAATCACCTCTTATTCTAACCATTTTTAAAATAAATTTTTCCAGATAAGGAAAATGAAGCACACGGTACCCAGCTACTTTTTCAGAGTTTCAGATTCCATATCCTAACCAGCTGGACAATTTAATTCCATCTCCCCATTCTTATTGCCAGACCACAGCAATCATACTTCCCCTTCCTATTCATCTGCCTCAATGTCTTTCTCCTTGAGGGGCAAAGTCCCACTGCCAACGTGAAATTCAGCTATTTTCTCTGCACTCTGGCCCTACTATAATCAGCATTAAACACGAGAACTCTTTTATGAAGAAGCTAATTGACTCAGTTTGGATCAAGTCAGAGCATTTTCAGGCGTGGCCCAAAAAGTTCAAGCCCCCCAAACACTTCAGTGATATCTCCTTTAAAAAAATACATATTCGGCCCTGGCCAGGTGGCTCAGTTGACTGGAGCGTCGTTCCATAAACCACAAAAGGTTGATTTTCGATTCCAGGCCAGGGCACATACCTAAGTTGTGGATTCGATCCCTGGTCAGGGTGTGTACTAGAGGCAACTGATCTCTCTCTCTCAAAAATTAAGAACATATCCTTGGGTGAGGATTAAAAAAACACATATATTTAACATTACTACTTTAAAGACATCCCCAGTGTGAAAGGGAGCTGGAGATGTCCAGAACTTAAGTTGATAGTACTGACCAGGATTGGTAACCAACTTGGAGGAGATCAAAGAGAGGGAGAGAGAAGTTAGAGGAAGCAAATTTGGAGTTCTAATTAGTTTAGACATGAAGGAGAGAAAGAATATTAAAAGTGGTGATAAGATCCAGTTAGAGGGTTTTCCTCCTCCCTTCCTATGGGAGAAAGTTTTTCTTTATTGCTAGATATGTGTCATACAGTAGGTGCTAAGTAAATACTAACTCATTCAACACAATGGCAAGGTTTCTGTTGTATTTCTTTTGAAAATCACTTTGCAGTTCTTCAAATCTTTTTTTGGAGAGCAGTTATAAATCAAATAAAATGAATATAATCTCCACAATATGTACATCTATGCATTAAATGAATCCCTCCTAAATTAAATAGGCAACAGTAAAGTATATCCAAAAGTGAAGGAGCTAAGATATGAAGAGAAATGAATCCAAGCATCATCTCAAAGAAATCAGGATAGTCCTGTAGAAACATTAGTCAGACGATCTAAATTCAAATTTTGGGCCTACCTCTCAATGGCTGTGTGGATTTGGGGTAACTTTATCCTAAATTTTATCATTTGTGAAATGGGAATACCACCACTCTCCTCAAAGTGTTGTTGGGAAGATCACTCGGGAATGAAGGTGTATTATTTTTGGATCTCCACCCAGGGCAGAAATGGCATCCTGGCAGCCCAATAATACAAAGTGTATGAAAGTGCAGTGGTGGGCACAACAGCAAACACAGAAGAGGAAATTATGAATGGAAGCAAATAAAAGGAAGAAAGATGTTCTATCTAGGGTGTGACTTGGTGTTGGGTGTGTTTTCACAGAGGGAGTAGTCAGTCATTTCTTATAAAGTAGTCTTCTTAATGGAAGAATAACAGTGTGGTATGCTACCTTTTGAAGTGAGCATGTAAAATTCCTGGAAGGATAAGCAACGGAAAGCTAACGGTTTTAGGAGAGAGATTCAGAGAAGTGGCTGGGATTTATAACAAGATACCTTTTTACCGCAGAGTTGTACAGTGGAAAGAACAATGAATGGTTTGAAGACCAAGGCTGGAATCCCAGCTCACAACCATGACCTTGGACAAGTTACTTAACCAATCAAGAATCTCAGTTGCAAAACGCAGATAAAACCTCATAGGACTGCTGTCAAGATTAAATGAGATAAGGGATGGGAAAACTGTTAATGCGATACAAATAATAGGTATTATTAGGAGTTAGATTCTACCTTCACTTACAACATAATATGTCCATGACCTTGGCATGATTTCAGTTCTTTGCGCCTCGGTTTTCTCATCTATAAAATGGGGAGGATAATACCATCTACCCTATAAACACTCTGAGAATCAAGTTAGACCACGTATGAGACATCACACCTTGAAAACGGTACAGTACTATACAGGTACATAAAGAACTACTATAGTAGCTGATAACGTTTTATGCATGTCAAGGTCCGTGTTTAAGCAAATATTTTTATGCTATACAGGTGAAGAAGCCTCGCGTGCATCCAAGAGTGGGGCACAGGGCACAGACGCACATCCACGGATTCCGGGGGTGTGACTTGCGCGCTTGGGAGGACGACCGCAGGACTGGCTGCTGGGCCGGAATCAGAGGAGTGGGCGCCAGAGTGGGGGCGGGGGGGGGGGGAGTGCAGGATGCACGGATGGGAAAGGCTGGGGGCACAAACACGCATGTCCAAGCCGGAAACATTTTCGGGGGAGAGCGACGCGCATCCCCGGAATGAGGGGGTGGGGAGGGATGCGCGTGCAAGCCCGGAGGGCGGCCGGGGGTGCTACACCGCAAGCCTGGGGCCAGGGCTCTTTACCTTATCGCTGTAATCCCTCAGGACCCGCTCGATAGCCCCCGCCTCGCCGGCCCGGACGATGTACAGGGCGCGCTCCTCATCCATGGCCGCAGGTGCGGGGGAGCCGCGGCCGCTCTGCGCGCCCGAGCCGCTGCCTCCAGGTAAACGCCTCGCGCCCCCGCTCGCTCGCTCCTTCCCAGCTTCCTTCCTTCCCTCCTTCCCTCCCTCCCTCCTGCCTCCAACCCGCCAGCCTCCGCCCGGGCAGGCCCGACGTCACCGCCCCTCAACTTTCACCCCGCGACGTCACCGGTCCCCCAGCAACCAGCGTCCCGCGGCCGCCCCTGACCAGGCCCAGGACTCGACCGAGGCCTGCCGAGCGGCCTGAGCGGGGTCAGGCCCGAGGTCCTGCTTGCTTTTCTGCCTCTCCCTCCCTCGAAGAAGCCAGCCTTTTAAGTGGGCTTTCTCGGACAGAACTGTTCCCACCTGACCCTCCTCTATGAATCATTCTTCTCAGCTGACAAGAACGACCCGGCTCTTCCCCGCCCCTCTAAGAGACAGCAGCTAAGTGGACTACAACTCCCTGCGTGCAATGGAGTCATCCCACGATCCCATGTAATATACTGGAGTGCCGAATGGCATGCCGGGATGAGTAGTCATCCAGCGGGAAAGACTTCCCTCCTACGGCATGCTGGGAACTGTGGTCCTGCGAAGGCCGGAAACAAGAGTCCCACGGGCCCGGAGGCCAGCGGCCAAGAAACCGTTAGGGGGTGGGTCTGAGCGTGGGCCCGGCCTCCTTTTTGTTCCTTACGGAGCTGGCTGTCCTGCCGGAGCCCTGGCTGGTTGGACTGGTTGCCATTCGCGGAAGCTGGCACCCTTTGGTGGGAACTGTGAAGCACCGGTTTAATTCCCACTTTTCTCGTTTAGCGGTTTCGGTCTCTGTCAGATTCTTTCCTTCCTCCCTTGTTTGCGGTCTTGTAATGTATTCAGCTACAGTAATGTGGGAAATTGCAGGTAGTTATCTAGATAAAAGGGGACCAGCGACTTTTTTTAATACCGTTTTAAAAATATTCTTTAACCTTTCAATTACAGTTGACATACAATATTATATTAGTTTCAGGTGTACACCCCAGTGATTAGACATTACATAACTAAGTGATCATCCCGATAGATCTCGTACCCATCTGACACCATCCGTAGTTATTAGGATGTTACGGACTATATTCCCTGTGCGGTACGTTGGGTCCCTATGGCTATGCTGTAACTACCCATTTGTACTTCTTCCCGATTTGTACTTTTATCCACCCTCGCAGCCCCCCTTCCCATCTGGCAGCCGTCAACATGTTCTCCGAACCTATGAGTCTGTTTCTGTTCTGCTTGCTTGCTTGCTTGTTTTAGAGTCAATTGTTGATAGATACGTATTGATTGCCATGTTGTTGGTCCTAGTTTCTCTTCTCGAGGACCCCGGAACATTTCATGCAATCCTGGTCTGGCGGTGGTGAACTCCTGTCGCTTTGCCTTGCCTGGGAAGCGACGTGTCGGCCCACCTTTGCGTGCAGGCATCCTGTTACCCCAGCTGCAGTGCCACAGTCCATTCGCCACAGATTCAGGCAGCAAATACGTGCGAACCGGTGCCGTGCGGGGCACTGTTCCCTGCAGTCCAGCGCGGTGTGGTGTGAAGACGGAGACTGAGCTCCCGTTCCAGTGCTTACCCTGTGAGGGGGGTCCTGTTCTCACGTGCAGATGAGGAAACTGAGTCTGGGGGGGAGGGGGTAATAGATTCATCTACCAACATTGCAGAATTTGGAAACTGAAGTTGTTCTTTTTGTTCTCCCAAGCTATTTGTCAGAGAGTGGGTGACGTTGCCAAGTAATTTCCAGTTTTCCATTCCAAGCAGCCTTTACCAGAAATAGTCTTTAATGCCTCCCCTGCCCACCTCTACCTCTTGAGCGGTGCTGAAGAGAGGAACTAGAGACAAAACTGTGTTCATCTAATCATTATTGAGTTTCTTCTATGGGTCAGACATTGTGCTAGGCTTTGGGGATTTGGAGAGAAAACTAAATATGGAATCTGAGCTCATGGAGGTTTAGGTCTTTCTGTGGTTTATACTTTTCATGCAGCAAAAATGTATTGAGCATATTTGTTGAGCCAGGCATTGGGGTAGGTGCTGTGTCCGTAATAAACTAAATGACAAAGATTTTAATCTATCTCTTGAAAGAGCACACGGCATAGGAAGGTCATGCTATAGTAAGCTACATTCCTTAGGTAATAGTAACATCTTGCAATTGTTTTTGAACAGTTTACAAACCATTTCAATACACACTATCTCAGTGAGTCCTTGAGGAAGGTATTTTCCCCATTTATAGATAAGAAAACAGGCTCAAATGGGTTAACTAACACAAACTGGGACTCAGACTGAGAGCTGTAACGTAACAGTATCTGGGTGCCTCCTCGATGTCCAGGACTGTATTTGGTGCTTTTTGGGTAACCATATATTTATTTTTGGAGCAAGGGCTCCTGGACAGGATACTAACAAGCATAAAGTATCTGAGGAGAGCTGTGTCTTTCAAAGAGAGTCTTACATATGTGTTTGAAATGTCTAACAGAATTACGCTTATGTTTTTAGGCACACCTGTATTTATAAAAAGAGATTTAAAAAATGTGAAACCACAGAAATTAACGGTTTGGGAAATTGCACTTTAGTAATTTTAATTAAGCACTAATATTCTGATTTTATAAATTAAAAGGATCTTTGACTCCAATTCAAGTCATCCTTTGACCACTGACGAGACTCTGGTCCCAGAAAAATTAAGTGACTTGTCCAAAGTCAATAGTTAAAAGCAGACTCTGGGACTAGAGCCTAGACTAGCTGAATCCTGGGTCACTACGTCACTTTACCTCCCTGAATATTTAGTTATGTGATACGTTCAGTGACTAGAGCCTCTAGTCCAACACCAACTCTAGTTCCTGTTGATTCTTGGATGGCCTGGTACGAAGGAGTTAGAGACTGGGTAATCAAAGCAGCAAATACTCAGTCACAAGTCATGGTTCTGAAAGATGGTAATATAATTCTATACATATATATCAACAGTGCTTTACTAGTCTCAAAATATCTCCATGTAGATCATCTGATTCAATCGTTATAAGAGCTGAAAAAAATAACAAGGTCAATAGGACAGGCACTATCTTTTTACAGAGAAAAGGGAAGTTCATGGTGTTGATTAGCTTGCTCATAGCAATAACTTGGCTAATAAGTGGTATAGTTAAGGGCTAGAAGTGCTGTAGGTTCTGATAGAATAAAATGTTACAGACTTATGGGTTAGGGCCAATGAACAAGCCTGCAAATAGATATGAGTCATTTATTCTGGACTTTGATATACCCTGCTGTGGCACCTCCTCTGCCATGACAATGGGTAAGCTGGAATGTGCCACATTGAAGGTTTTTAAGGAGTACTTGCTGCCAACAGCTTTTAAAATCCAAATCTTCCACATGCAGTTATTTTTACACCTTCAAGAAGAAAGCAGACATTTAAAAATGAAACGGCTTGGTCTAGTCACTACAGCTCCAGAACTGGAATTCAGAGAATTCCACTAATTCAAGATAGGACCTGTCACTCCGTCTTTCTTAAGCCACAGTGTCTTCAGCTGTAAAAATAAACGAATTGAGTCAGATGTTGTTTTAGTTCTCTTTCAGTTCTAACGTTTTGTGAACCTAAGAACCACAAAAGTGTATTGGAACATGCTGGTTCTTTAGAAAACTCTATTAAGAGTGAAGTTGTACAAATCAATATGTGCAAATTAAATATCAATATGATATATGCAAATCATTTCCTGGGCATGCCTCCAAAGATTCTGATTCAGTTGAGCTGTGGTGAGGCCTGGGTACTGGTAGTTTTGAAAGCCGCTCTGTTGGTCTGAGTGAGCGGCCAGGATTGAGAACCAGTGGACCAATATTGTGATAGAATATCAACCACTGAACTGGTTTTTTGATCGGCTACCAAAGTCAAGTGCATGTGACTCATTAGTTAGTCTTTGAGACATGAGAACGACCCAGCAAGATGAAAATTATTTTAATTTTATTTTCTACCAAGAATGAAGTCTCCTTTTTATAACAAAGTTAATTATCATGGTTTGATCCTTTAAGACAGTGGTTCTCAACCTTTCTAATGCCGCGACCCTTTAATACAGTTCCTCATGTTGTGGTGAGCCCCAACCATAAAATTATTTTTGTTGCTGCTTCATAACTGTAATTTTGCTACTGTTATGAATCGTAATGTAAATATCTGTGTTTTCCGATGGTCTTAGGCTCTACAGCAGCGGTTCTCAACCTGTGGGCTAGCAGGTTCGCCTAAGACTATCGGAAAAGAGATATTTACATTATGATTCATAACAGTAGCAAACTTACAGTTATCTTAAATTACAGAATTGTCTTAAGCACCATTAAAAAAAAGAAGTAGAAACAATTGACCCTGTTCTTTGGGACTATAAGAAACATCCAGGCAATCAGCAAGTCTTTTCTAATTGAACATGTCTTATGCAAATCAAAGCAAGAAAAACATTGATGGGAAGCAGAGTAATCAGAGAAACCTTCTTGGAGAAGGTGAACTGTAGAGACAGAGTAGTGGAGAGAACTTCAGAGGGCTTAGCAAATAGAGGGAAATGCCATGAGAAAAATTCAGGAGGCCAAAATTAACCAGACGCTTATTGAGAAATGATACCAACTTGGTTGAACTTGAAAGTAAGCAATGAATATTTCCTAAGAGGTCAATTGGTCAGTGGAATAAGGAAAAGTTAAATCTGAGAGACATTTCATAATCAGTGATGACTCTAAGACCAGCCAATCCAACTTCAACATGTTACATTCCTGAAAACACTATCTCACAATGCCATATGACCAAGTCAAATGGAACTGGGAAACAGCCAAGTTGTCTGTTGCCAGAGGGTGTCAGATCCTTGTGTACGCTATTTTAATTTCTCTGGATCTTATTTATAAAATTAGAATTGGATTAAATCACTTCAGAGTTTAAAAAAAATTAAAAATTTATGACTAATCGATCCAGCCTTTCAGCGCCTTTATGAGGTTCCACCGTAACATTTCCAGTATTCTAATTGCTAAGACGGAGCCCATGCTGTTAGTCCTTGGCAAATGTACCTACAGTTGTTCGATATTGATTGACTATCCACAGTGGGACTCTCAAACTAAGCACACAGAATGGGCACTGCCCTTTAGATTTTATTTATCCAAGAGCTGGAATGTGGGTCAGACCTATTTGCATCTTGCTAGCTTGGAATCCCATCCAAACACCTCTTGGGAAAACCCGGCGCTTTGGGTGGCGGTGCTGTAATGTGGTGAAAGAACCTGGACTGGGAATTGGAAAACCTGGTTTTTAGTCGTGACTCACTGTGTATCTCAGAAGCCAGTCATTTGTCAAATTTCTTAAAACCCCTCTGGCAACCAGTTTTGTAAGTAAAAAAATCTAACTGGAATATTTGCAAGCCAAAAGATTCTAGTTTACATTTTAACTCTGTCCCTGGGTGTTCAGGAATAAGTCACTTGCCCTCTTTGAGCACTGATGTTTTTCAACTGGAATGAGCATAATAATACCTTCTTTGCAGGATGCTGTAAGGGGGAAAAGAGATGGCTGTCACAGTGGCCAGCACAGCAGACCTGGCATGGAGTGGCCACTCAACTGTTAGCTGAACTGGAATGAAAAATGCAGTCTCCCTCACAATGATGTTGTGAAGACTTGGGGATAAAAAGTCCTGTTATTCCTATTGCTGTAAATATGCATAAGATTCATGGGTGACGGTGGTGTTTTTAACAAAAGAGTAATTCCAACACACTGCTTTGGTTTTAGAACCTTGGAGTTAGTCTTTGACACTGACATGCTTTGACATAAGACAGTTTTGGTATAGTGACTGTGTGTGTGTGTGTGTGTGTGTGTGTGTGTAAATAGTCTAACAACACACACACATCAATGTCTTTGCAATTAAGCTTTTGAGATGCACATGTCAGAGGAATTAGATTCTCACACACCTTCTTCCCACCACTTCCTTTTTAACTCCTCATGCAGTAAAGCACTGATTTACTTACCGACGTTTTATTAAACTCTTAAGGTTCAACCCTAGGAGGAGGCAGCAGTGGACAAAAGATGATTGCCATTCATCATCAACACACGTTAGTCTTCCCCTTGAGTCGCCTGTGAAGGATTAGCATTTCCCTGAAAGGAGGGGGCAGAATAAGTTGCATCTACGGCCAAACAACTGCCAGCTCCTTTCAGCTGGGGGCACATCCCGGGAGCTTTTCCCATATTACTCAGCTTTATCTCAGCTTTTGGGCAGTGTCTCCATCTGAATTTCATGGGTTTCGGGGTCAGTCAAAACAGAATTGTAGGGCTGTGGAGGTCAGAGGCCACCGCTGTCAAAGGGTAGTGACCTGAACAGCAAGAGGTAGCCACTATTCCCCGACCCCCTCAAATGACTTCATTCTAGTGAATACTTGGCTCATTGCACCTTCCCTGCAGAGCTTTTTTTCCGACCTGGTAATAAAAATCCTCCTGTGACTTTTTTTTTACATTATTATTGATTTCCTTTTGTTCCTGTTTCTCTATAGAATGACCAAATCTTGGTCCGTGATAATGTATTGGTTTGCATGTTCCCTGGGAAATGATAGAGGGAAAACTTGTGTGGGCATGGGGAATGGTTTGGTGCCCAGCTTAGGAACCGCCTTCATTCAGCACACCCAAATTTCCCAGGACCCGTGAAACTCTCCAACCCCAACAGGTTCTATGACCATGGTCAAGGTTGATTTAAAAACGGCAAAGCTGCTTAGGAGAGAGGATTGGGGGTGGGGTGGGGTGGGAACAGAAGTAGGAAGGAGGAAGAAGGCAGTGTGCTGGAGGAAGGAGCACAGACTCCGGAATAGGGTAGTTTTGTTTTCAAACCCCAGCTCCCTCACTTACTGTGTGACTTTGGGCAAAGCACTAAACCACTCAGCACCTACGTTTCTTCACCTGTAAACAGGTGTGATTATACCATGGCCATAGCCGGGAGGTGGTCAGAAGTGGAGACGAGGTGCCTGCCACACAGCAGACCCCAAGAGGAGGAGCCTCTGTGGATTCAGGCAGATCTATTTCAGAAAGGTGCCTCACGTCACTGCGAGTGAGGTGAAGGGAGCGTGTCACGTTCTCATTTAAAGACTGTCTTCGAATTGGGCTGTGTTTTGCATCTTATCCTTTCTGAGAGGTGTAGCACTGGCCAGGACATTTTGGATACCATTCCTGGTGGGGGCGCAATCCTCGAGAATTCACTCTTCTAAACGCAGTGGCTTTCCCGTCTATGGGAGACTAATATAAATGCCAAGGATCAGCACTGCAGCTGGTTCTGCGGTTGCTTCTCTCACCCCTGCTGTCACGGTCAGACCTCATTATTTTTCATACTAGTGCTCAAACAACTGGTTTTAGCTCTTGAGGCATTTATGATGACAAAGGGAGGAATCAAACCGGGGAGCCCTATTTCTCCCGCCCACCACCTCTCTTCACCCACACCCCTTTCCTAGCAACAGCTCTTTGCTCAACTCTTGGGGCCCACGTCTTCCGTCCCACCTACACCAGCAGCAGCAAAGTATGGGGGTGAGAAGGCTGGGGCGGATTGAGGTGCAGAAGGAGGAATGGGGAGAGCGCTTCAGGGAGGAGGCTGATGGAACACGAAAGGTTCTGACCTCCTCGGAAGAGGAGGAAACCACCAGGGCCGTGGCCAAGCTGGCTTAGTTTGGGAGGCTGCCAAGGAACTGAAGCAGAGAAGGGCCAGGTTAGAAGGCGGTAGGGAGGTGGGCTGGCCTGAAGGGCCCACACAACAGTGCAGTCGGGGAAAGGCGTGTCAGCTGCGGGGAACTGTCCACTGTGCAGGCCAGCGATGTTCAACCTTTTCCATCTCATGGCACACAAATTACTTACTAAAATCCTGGGGCACACCAAAAAAGAATTTTTTTTGCCAATCTGACAAAAAAATAGGTAGAATTTTGATTCATTTGTACTGGACGCCTATTGTCATTTTTTTTTTTTTTTGCCAGTCGAAGGGAAAAGAGGTCAGTGCCCCTGGCTAAACAGGTATTGCAGGTCTTAAAAACTTGCAGCACACCAGTTGGGAATCGCTGGGGTAGGTTACTGGGGATCGCCCCTCTCCTCTACTCCGCAGACTGGAACCCTGTGAGAGAGAAAACTGGTTGCACGGTCAGAGACTAGCCAATCTCTGGATCTGAATACTTCAAGGTGTAAGTCCTGTTTCTCAACTTTGGCTGCATGTAAGAATCACCCTGGGAGTTTTAAAAAGCTACTGATGCCCTGGGGTCACTTCCAGGTCAATTAGTTACTGTCGGTGGGACCTTACACATCAAAGTTGACAGGGTAAACCTAACAGGCAGCCAGGGTTGGAGCTGGAGTGCGCCTCCTGCAACGTCTTTGGTAGAACTGGGAATTAATCGCCGTTCTACCTCACTGTACAGGCACTAAGTATATCCCCTTTTCCTTTAAACCCCCCAGTGGTGATTTGCATTCTGTAGGCTCTTGAATACGTCTGAACTCTATGCTTCAGGAGACCTACAGTAACCCTTCTCCACATAACAGGAGTATTTATACTATTTCCTTCCAGAATTTAATTAAATTTGTGTGTGTGTGTGTGATTCTGCCTTTAAGAGATGCAAGAAGTTGGGAAAAATAGCCTGTTTGTGCTCTTGTCCAGATTCACTTGGGTCATTTTGATTGATGTCACTTTAAAGCAAATATTAAGGACGAATCTGGGAGGATGGTAAAATGGCAGAAGACGACTACCCAGACCTGTGCAGGGGAGGGGGGGGCTGGGCCTGAGGAAGGGGTGGAGAGTTGCTCCGTGATGGTGGTGCAGGTAAAGGGGCTGAGCTGATGGGCATGAACCCCAGGCTGTTTTTTTCAGCACCAGCTGCCATTGCCTCCGCTCCTGTGGCTGGCTTCCTGAGCCACTGCCCAGCTGCCAGTCCGTTCTTTGTTTTCCTTAAGCTGTCCACCCTCCTCACCCAGATCTCCCGGCCCGGGTCCATCAGTGCACAGACTGTAATTGGGATGTCATAGTCATACAACATGCTTGCTTGAGGTCCAGAGTGGGGAGGTGACCCCTCCACGGTCACATGGTGGTGAAGCCAAGGCTTCCTTTCAGTTCCTTCCACGATGTCAGCCCCTCTCCCCATTGAGGTTGGGCTTACTCACTGGCACGGTTTTGATTGGCCTGTGACTGGGTTGCAGGCTCAGAGGGGCCAGATTCCCTTTCTTTCCAGACCTGGGGTATATCAGAGGCCTGACAAAGGACACAGCAGGCTGGATGCCTCGGACGCCACAGGCCTGCAACGTGGGTGAGCCATCCTGGCTGCTGTTCACGACTCCAGCCAGTTTCAAGCTGGCAGAGTCCTTTTCAGAAAGAGTCCTAAAGAGGGGAGTGTCCCTTTATTGCCAAGACTCCTCTGTTCTTCCTCTGACAAGTGACTGGCCCCACTCCCAGCCACCAACCTTGCCCATTCCCATTCTGGTGACGGGGTAAGAACCATCAGAGAGGGAGAGAAGGTGCATTTGAGTCGAGCTCACAGCAGCTGTTGTCTTTTCCTAATCAGATCCTTGTCAGTTCTGAAATTGAAGGTTGAGAACAATTGGGAACACAGGCAGTATGCTCACCTCCCAAGAGACGGGTACCCTGTGGTCTGGAGAGAACGCCCAGGGCTCCCAGCGCTTGGCTGTGCTGTGAGGAGGAGGCACACATCGTCTCCCTTGCCAAGTTCTTGACCACTTTGTTCTCTGGGATTGTGACTATTTTTTGCCTAAAGTTCCGTGCATTTAATGAGCTTGTGGCTTGTATATGGGTGTCGTTTATTATGTGCTGCTGCTACCTGGCTAGAGAATTTGGCAATTGCTTTATTATTATTATTATTTTTTATGATTAGCAAGTCAAAAGTCAAGCCTACTCCACCCTTTGATTTCTGGAGCACTAGCTTTGGGCTGTAAGAGTGCGAAGTTCTGGGTATCTTCAGGTTTGTTTCATACAGTGACTGAATCTGAAATCTCGTTCTTCCTCCTTCCTTTCCTCATATAAAACCAACTAATGGATTGTGGCCAAAGATCAAATTGCCTTCAAGGGAGTGAAATCTAGCACCTACTTTTCTTTTGGCAGATCAACAGAGCTAAGTTTCTAAAGGGGATGCTATGTAAAATATATACTTTTAATCTTAAAATCATTTTCAGGTACAAATATGTTATGTAATAGCAAGTAAAAGCTTGGCTTTAAAAATAAATCTTTCAAAATGCAAATCGAGTTGTCAAATTCTCATGCCTTTTAGTTAACACATCACTGCTGCCATTTCTGGAAATCTTTGGCTCTGACTCTGTCATAGACCCTAACTGTGGGCAAAGCATTTCATCATTTTGCCTGCCTATCCTAAGTCCTTGGCCCTAGAATCCAAATGCAGTGCTGGGGGAGAATTTGTTGATGCTTACTGAATAGTCAGTAATGCTATATCTGTTCAGAAGTTTATTGCACCTAAAGCACTGCACTTGACATGTCTTTACACCCAGAGATCATTAACGCACAATGAACTAAGTGCCAGGGGACCAAGTCTTAATGATGCTGATGTTGAAGAACAATATTCCCTTCAAGGGCTGCTCTTTGCTGACGTCAGTCATCATGCAAACTTAAGTCCTTGTATGTAGACTTGGTCCCCTACAAACCTCAATCAGGCTGCAGGCACTAAATTGTTGCCGAAGGACTACGTGCCAGGCCTGTCCAAATTTTAGTGACTGTTTTATGAGGAGATGATGATGAACTGGATAACCACGACCATTCGGGACCACTGAGTTTTGTTTTGCCTGCTTTCACCCTAGTATTCAGAATGGTATTTATTTACACACGCGCATGCGCACGGGCACACACACACACAGGTCATAGCAAATGCAAAATGAAAGGAGGTCATTTCAATACTTTTTATTTGAGTGTGAAACCATTCATATCTTGCACAACTGTACAGATAAAACTATTTCCATTTTAGCTGTAGACATGATTATCACACAGAGTGGGTGTGATCAAAGATTTTATTTACAGAACAATTGCTAAAACATCCGATGTCATATTTCTATTTATTTCTTACCCATAGGGTAATAGGTCCACCATAATTGCTTGGTGCTTTTTATAATACAGAAAGAAAACCTATGTTAAGCTCTAACAAACTGCACAAATTGCTACAAATCTGACAGAAGAATGCCTACGAAAAATTTTTCCAAAAGTACAATACATTTTTATTTCCACACATACACAGTATAGTATAGGCTCAAAGGCACAGCTTTGAAACTTTTTTTCTATCAAAGTGTCGGAAATTATTTCGTCTTATGAAGGAACCGTGAAAGTCACTTGCACACTTGGTACTCAGTGAGTTACTGTTGGTCTGTCCAGTTTCACAACATTAATACAGCAGAATGTGATACTCAGTGCTCTACATCCACACCGCACAGAACTTCAGAAGCCCCTCCCTGCCTTTCGCTGACACTAGCCATTGTGCAAACTTAGGACAAATATTTGTACGTAGGAGAATTGGTCCCCTACAAATGTCAGTCAACTTAAGGCATACAGAACAGAACTCTTCCTTTCCTCTAGACAGTGCTTACGTTCTAGTGCAGGTACCGTGACAGACACGAGTTGTCAGATACCTGCATTTAGCCCTGATGCTCCAGGGAGCACCACCAGGCAGAAGGAATGCGCTGAACGTATCTGAGTGCTGTACAGTAAGATGTCAGACAGACAGCGAGGTGAGTGCTCTTGGTAAATTATGTGCCCATCCAAGAACACAAACCAGATTCTGTCTCCAGTATCCGTCCTTCAAGACTAAAGAGCTTTTGTCAACAGAAAAATAAGTAACTTATAGGGAGTGGTTGGCAACACAAAGCAAAGTTATGGAACAGGGGGAAAAGGCACAGACTGGCCCGGCTGAGATAGTGCTCTACAGAAAGTCAAGTCTGACTTGGCTACAGGGACCCAATCTCACTGACTTTTAGTGGGTCCTGTTTCCGAACTAAAGTTTATTCATCCCATACTGAATGCCAGCCTCACGTTCATTAGGAAAATGGATGCCTAGGAATAGTTTACAAGTTATAATGTATAGAGATAAAGTCTCCTGGGGGGGGAGTGGATGGGTTTATTATTATTATTAATACTTATTAATATTAAATATGGATTCTTATGAGAGCAGTCATTTAGCCCATCCTGTGGAGGCCTCTCCATTGATGTAAGCAAAGCCAGGAAAGTGTTGCATGTGCTCATACTCAGAATTCCTGCGGGTGGTCAGGGGTGTGTACATGTCACTAGAGTTTCCGTACCTTGTGGAATGCACAGGCGGGCTTGTGTAGCACGTGTTGGCTGTGGGCACCTCTGGCCATCGGGGGGTGACTGCAGTAGGATGCAGTCTGGGAGTAGTGCTCATCAAACAAGGCTCCATCCGGGAAGTGGGGCTATTAAAAGGGTACTTGTTGAGGGGAAAGAAATTCCACAAAGTTAAAATTAGCTTGAAGTTACATATACACAATATCAGTCATGTTCACAGTTTGTTAAATTTCTTAAGAAGCTATTAGTGAAAGTCGATGAGATGGTGAACTTCTGAAAGATCAAACTGTGGTCTAGGTCTCCAACAGGGGAAATGCAAAGGATTTCTTAGCCAGTATTGGACTGGTGTTCACTCAACCAGTAATACAGACTTTGTGCTCAATCTGGAATGCCTTGGGAAGTCAAACCCCAAAGAAGGAATAGCCCTACTGAGAATACAGGAGTGATACAAAGGGGGTCGGGGTGAGGAGGAGGAGGAGGAGGAGAGAACAAACATGAGTAATAGCATGTCCAAGTAGATGAGGATGGATGGCTGTGAGTTTTATCACTAGTTATGGAGATGTGATAGGTCCCACTCAATCAACCTAAGAGAACAGTACTGCCAAGTGAAATACAATGACATTATTAAAAATAGCACTTTACAGTTGAATTCAATTATGAACTGCAGCCTAAAAGCAGGCTTTTGAAGAGGAAGCAAGCAAGCTAACAGCTTCAAAGCTTATTATTAGTGCTTGTCATTTGAAGAACATCATTTTGGTCTCCAGTCACTGGAATCCTGGAAGAGACTCAAGCAGGAAGTGGCAATAATTGGGCTCGGTGTGTGTGAATGTGGAAGGAGCCAAGATGTGCCAACTGAGAGGGAGGGGAGGTGTGCTCTTGTGCAGGTCAGAAAAACAGGTGCTCGTAGCTGTAAGAGGAGGGGAAGCAGTTCTAGAAAGAACTAGAAATAAGAGAAATGTCTCTGAAGTGCTTCTTCTTCACCTTTTTTCCAGTTCCCAAGACAGCTATGCAAATAAGCCCTGCGGTACAATCAGATACAATCAGAGGGGAGGAGCCCGGTTTGTGGGCCAGGCACCACAAAGATTTCCTTGCTGTGCTAAGGGCCACCCCAAGAGGGACAGGAGCCAGTCAACAAGGATGGCAAGGACTGCAAGTAGGGGAGAGAGTGTGTGAATTCTTCTGCTCCCCATCTGTCTTCCCTGACAGTTGGAGAGTGGAGCCCTGAGGGATTAGGTGGGAGGCTGCCTCCTGTGAGGGAGACAGACAGGCTGAAGCCTAGACAGCCGGGAGAAGGGGGCATGACAACAATGGCTGCTGCTGGTCGTCTCGGGGGCCAAAGGGACCGCTCTGCCTCTTTGAGTGGGAGCCCGAGGGGAGCAGGGGGAGGCTGATAGGCCCCAGGCATGCAAAGAGGACCAGCAATTCATCCGTCAAGGAGGAGGGATCCCACATCTAGTAGAGAGGGCCTGTTGTACCCAGGACAGCACGCCCACAGAGCGAAGTGCAGACACTCCACAGTGAAAAGAGCAGGTAGGAAAGAGGGAGAAGGGTATAGTGGTGTCTGGGAACTCACAGGAGACGGCACCAGGGCTGTTGCCAAGGTGACTACTGACAGCATACCAAGGCTTTCATAATGCTGAAGTGCACCCTGGTCCCCGTGCAGGAGCCACATGGTGCTTTCTGTGTGGCAGTGGGATTCCAGCCCGGGACCCACTCTAAAGCCCAGAGAGGCCACAGTAAGACTGGGCCCTGCTCAATAAAACGGGATCCCAGGTGTTACACAGCTCATATTAAGAAATGTTGCAAAAACAGTCTTTTGTTTTTTTCAAAAAGGTTGCTTGTTCCTCGTGATAGTCTGTCTTCACGATGCCCTCCTTGGCTCCTCCCTCTGGCATGCCTGGCTCGTGCCCATTCCAGAGAATTTTCTCCTACCCGTCTCCTCTGCCCAGGACGTGCTTCACCACCCCTCCCTGCCCCCAGGCTCCTGTGCATCTGCCTTGTGATCATTCTTCAGATCTCAGCTCAAATGTCACCTCCTCCGAGCGACTTTTCTGGACATCCTATCTCAAGAAGCTAAACACTCCACCCTCCGCTGCTCTGGTCGGAATGTTGTCATTCTCAGCAGCTGTCTCTTTCTACTGGCTTAGAGTCACCCATAAGCTCCTGTAGGGCCTTCTCATGTCTGCCACCATATTCCCCACATCCAGAATCATGCCTGGCACCTAGCAGGTGCTAATTATCTGCTGAGTAATTTATTATTTGGTGGGATGTCACCACTATATAGAACCTTAAGGATCCCATAATCCATCTCAGTGTCGTACAGATGAGAAAAGCAGTGCCCAAGGCGAAGCATCCTGCCCACAGTCATGCCAGCCAGTGGCAGAGCTGGTGTACGAACTAGGCCTGGGGCCCCGCTCCCCCGCCTGCCCCCCATCTGTCCAACTGGCCCACAGCTGAATGGCACAGAGAGGAAGAGCACTCCTTCGTGGACAAGCAGCCCATTGACCTTGACCTCTCCCCTGCAGACCACAGGGTCCCACAGTTCTGACCAAGCCTCCGCTCGCTGGTTCTGACCATCTCTGCTGCCTTGGCTTGTGTGCAGACTTGGAGTCTCCTTCCCACGGAACCCAAGAGAGTGTGGCTTTTGTGCCTGATCAAGGACCCTCGATGCAGCTGTGCCCAGGGGTTGTGTCACAGCCTCAAAAGAGTAATTGCCTGGAAATGAGGCTGGCTCAAAATATCTCCAATGTGACAATAAAATCCTGTTACCACAGAATCCGGCTTGGAAAATTCTGTCCCGTTAGGTCAGCTAATTGCAAATGAGTCAGTGACTCGCTTTCCCGTGGTGAAGAGCCCATTGATGGGGAGAGGCTGCAGCCCGCTGCTGCCACCTGGTCACCAGCGCCACCAATGAGGCTTCTTATGCAGTCGGCCCGTGGCACCCGCCTCACCTTTCACACTTCACATCCGGTTTCATGCCGGGCCCTCCAGCAGGCTGGGCACAAACCCTGGGTCCTGAGAGCTCGGCCCGGAATAAAGGCGCTTTTTGTTGAGGGCCCATAACAAGAAGTTACTATTTTCTGGGTCAGCTCACAGGCTACTGTCCTTGATGTTAAAATGGAGCAAAGGCCCCAGTTCCTCCCCCGTGAGAGGTGTGTGAGGTGTGGCTGTGGGCACGTGTGTGTGTGAGTGGGTGTGTACATAAGCAGTCAAAGGTTCAGTCACATGGCCGAGGCCTACGTCTGCCTCAGCTGTGCCTGCCTCTGGGCCTCCTTGGAACCATATTAGGACGTTCTATTTTGAGAAACGACTCCCCACACCAAGGGCTGACTTTCCTGCACATGGAGAGGGAAGAATGAGCCCTTTATCCCTGACCCTTACCAAGTGGGCTGTTACTTGAGCCAGGGGTGAAAGGTGGCCCAGTCAGGAGCACAAACTGTTTTCCTATGAAAGGCGGCTCTCACCGCACGAGGCGCTGCCAGGGGCCCGCCCTGACTTCCTCTCAGTCTCCTCTGGAAGAGGGCAGAGCTCCCTGCCTCCCCCCCCCCCCCCCCCCGATCTCTGCCAGACAGTTGTATCTGCTGAGCTTTTAGGGTCAGGATTGAGTTAATACATGTGAAACACTTAGTACACCCATGTAGTGAGTGTTCAGAATGCGTTAACTATTATTAATATTCTTCCTCGAATCATAACATCATGGTCTATTAATGACAGGGAGAGCCTCGGGCACTGACCATCTGGTCCTACTCCCCTCATTTTTAGATGAGGGAAGTGAGGTCAAAGAGAGGGGAAATGACCAGCTTGAGGTCACGCAGCAACTTAGTACCCAAGTAAGGATCCAGTCATTCGTTCATTCATTACTGCGTTCCCACTAAGGGGCAAGCCCGTGCTGGGGTCTGGGAATACAATGGTCAGAAGAGATGGACCTGGCCCTGCCTTCACAGAGCTAGTGTAGTGAGAGAGGCAGATGTTAATTTTATAATTACAAAAAAGTAGCAAAGGATCATAATAATATACACAGACAGTGCTAACTCTGAACCAGGCCCTGTTCTACCTTTATTAACTCACTTAACGCTCACAACCACCCTATGAAATAGGCACTACAACGATCTCTAGTTTTCACATGAGGCACTTGTGCAGAGCGCTCATCGGAGGCAGAGCTGGGGTGTGAACCCAGGAAGCCTGGCTCTGCAGTCAGGATCTTACGCCACGTTGGCTGACTGATATGTACTCCCTGTGGCCCAGGATGTTATCCCAAAGCAGAGCACCCTAAGCAAACTCTGTGGCAGTCAGTGGGCCTCTGAGATTGAGCACCCACAGGCCCTGGGCTGACCTGGGTTGAGATGAAGGTTCTGTGAGAGCTGTGACTAGCGGGCAGGGCTAGGCCTTGGCCATCCAGATGGGAAGTAACGGACGGCTCTCCAGGCCACTCTAAGTGTATTTCTGTCACACCGCTTCTGGTTGATCACATGACTTCTGAGCTCAAGTTTACATTCCCAGTCTACATTCATGGCTGCGGGGAGGGTAGAGGCTCCATGAAGGTGAGTGGAGCAAGGCTCAGAGATATTTTGTAGCTGTGTACTGAGTCTGGTTTGTTCTCTCTTTGGGGCCGGGCACGAGAATGGGCACCTAGGAAAGTACAGCTGACAAGATCCCTTGTTCACTTATTCTGATGTGAAAAAGGACAGCATCCTTGCAACAGGGTGTTTTTCTGAAGTAATTTAAACGTTACACGGTGAGGCCTCATTCACCTGGTCTCCCTCCTTCAGAAACTATGAGAATTCAAGCAGGGCTGGAGGTTTACCTTCCTCTTACCCAGAAAGCAAGCGTGTGTTGTGCAAAACAGCAGTATGAGCAAGGGCACACACACACACTATTTCAAAAAACAAATGACTGCAGATTGCTTTGAGCATATAAATGCTGGGATGCATATAGTTATTGCACGTCACAGGTGTACTGAAATGGCTCTTTAAGGCAAACCTGGAAGGAGTCATTTCCAGTTACTCTTGAGCTGACGACCAATGGCATTCTGTAACCATATTCCATCATTCTTCAACTCAGATCTTTTCCCAGTGAGTCTGATATACTCGTGTGATTTTCAGTATTCAGGGTTGGAAGAGTTGGACCTCTGCTCTGGGAAGCTAAAACTAATTAGCCCTGGCCCTGGCCGGGTGGCTCCTTGGTTGGCTGTTGTCCCATGTACCAAAAGGTGGCAGGTTCGATTCCCAGTCAGGGCACGTACTCAGGTTGTGGGTTCTATCCCTGGTCAGGGTGCATATGGGAGGTAGCCAAGCAATGTTTCTCTCTCACACTGATGTTTTTCTCTCTCTGTTTTCCTCTTTAAAATCAATAAAAGCATTTAAAAAAAAATCATAAAACTAATTAGCCCTGCACTGGGTTTCCCCCATATGCTCAACCTTAACCCAAAGAATCAGGAAAGGAAAGACATAAGGTACCTTGGGTGTGTGATTTTTCTCTTTGGAAACTTGAAACTTACTGAGAATAGTTGCAGTAGCCTCGAATTTATCTCCCACCCTCCAAGACTCACAGTGCTCGGCTCTGGGGGCTTGAGAGTTGGAGAACTTGCATTGGGGTCTGCTTTGTCACTTCCTGGATGCCTGACCTGAGGCAAACTACCTTCTGAAGCTGTTTCCTCATCTTTAAAAACTGGACAAAAGGCTGCTATGATAATTAAGTGTATTTGAAAGTGCCTAAAACAGTGCTTGATGCATAAATGTTAATGAAAAACAAAACAAAAGGTTCTTTGTCGTTAGAGAGTGCCTTCCATAGAAGCAGCCTGCCAGAGATGTGATAAATTAACTTCTCCCCACCCCACTTTCTACATGGAGACTGAGGCCTAACCCACAGAGTGCACAGTGTGCTGTGCAGTGGGGTCAGAGGTTGTCACCGACTTTGTCTCAAGGCCACAGGGCACGGAGGTGAAGAGGCTGGCCAAGGACCTGCCACCTCACAGGATATCTAGTCAGGGTCCAAAGGGCTCCACCCTGGGCTTTCGTGTAGTCCTGGGCCTTCGCTTGGGCCCGCTAGTAATGGCAGTGCTCCAGTCGGGGAATGTGTGGCTTCTAGAGCGGATGCTGCAGTCCTATCTTTGATCGCCAGGGACCACATGGGCCTTTAAGAGACCCTGGCGTGTTTTTTTGTTTTGTTTTGTTTTTTATAGCAATGGCTGTAAAAATATCAACCCAGAAAACCAGCTGCAGAAATTTCATAAGGAGGCACGAGGGATGAGGGGGTGAAGTAAGAGGGAAGATAATGCCAGGAGCTGTGGCTTAGACCAGTGTCTCCTGCTGGAGCGTCAGTTCTCCCAAAGCAGGCACGTTTCCGTCCCATTCTCCACTGTATTCTCAAGGCTAGAGCAGTGTTGGTACATAGTAGGCACCTGACAGTCATTTGACATGAATGAATGAATGAATGAATGAGTGACTGAGCTGCTGATGCTGTGTCCGGGGTGACCCAGCATGTAACAGCAGCTCTGTCACAGAGAGGAGTACAGACCCTGTCCCGAGAGAAGCAGCCCCGGAGGAGCTGGTGTGTCTGTGTGATGCAGATGGAGACCTGTGATGAGTGCCCAGGTGGTGATTTAGTGGAATCCACTTGTTGGTTTGTCTGGGGATTACACCAGGGCTCCCCTTGGTACTTCAGATGGAAATCAAAACAGACGCCTGTGTGCCCCGAGTGCCGAGTTTGTGGATACATTCTCCTCAGGCCCTCCCCCAGATGACGGCAAAAGCTGTCCTCACAGCTGATGCAACTGCGGCCTCCACCCTGGCTCACGTCCTGCCATCTCGCTTCTCCACCCCTGCAAGCTCTTGGGAGCAGAGCTCCCTGCCTCCACCAGCCCCCCTTCTGGTTCTTGCTGTGAGTGCTGCGAGAGCACTTTCTTAAGCACAGCTCTTACCTTGCCACTCCCAGGCTCCCAAACCTACCACAGCCCCCACACCTGCAGAACCAGTGAGCGTCCTTGGCACACCACACTGTTGTTTATGCGGACTCCTCCTCCTGTTGCTCATCTGTTCCACAAACGCTCAGAGAATGCCGACATTTGAGAGGCAACAGAGGGTGATGCCTAAGAGCTTGAACAGCTGGACCACACTGCCTGGGTTCAGATCCTCGGGCAAGTGACTCTCCCTTTCTTTCCTGCAAGGATTACCGTGAGGGTGTGCAAAGGGCTCGGCACATGTTCAGTAAAAGCAAGCTGTTCCTTCCGATAGATGCATACCCTTTGAGCCGGGGATGCTAGACTTAATTTTTGCATTCAAGCAGCTTTGGGGTCTCCTGTGGGAGTCAGGGAAGTCAGCCACGATCACAGTGTGGGAAGTGTTACTAACAGAGGAAAGCCCAGGGTGCCATGCACGTACAGAGGAGTGGGGCCTAATGCAGTCCTGGAGGAAGGAAGGGGGGAGTGTCAGGAAGTGCCACAAAGACTATGAGATGCTTGTCAGGAATAACAGTGAAGAGGCTGGGGCAGAGACTCTGAGCCAGAGGAAGCCACCTCAGCGCAGGCCTGGGGACTGCATAAGGGCTGGCCTGCCTGAAGCAAGGATGGGGGTGGTGCCGTTCGTAGGCCAGAAAGGCAGGCAGAGGACAGATGGTCATGAATCTGAGAGACAGGCTAAGGCATTGAACTTGACTCTGAAAGCGATGACACGCCAAAGAGAGTATTATGACCCACTGGGTTTTCCCCGCAAGATTCCTTTAGCTGCAATGTAGGGGACAGACCAGAGATGGGACAAGTTTAGCGACATGGAGACCAATGGGAAGGCTTTTGCCATCATCTCGCGTAGATGAAGACCCAAGTTGAGGCGACGACCGTGGGGGTGCAGACACACAGAATGTGGAACTGAGTGGAATTGGCAACGAGGTGTGTCTGGGGCCAGTGCACAGGAAAGTGTCTAAGACAAGTTGAGTGCCCAACACTGATGTTACAGGTGCAACCACAGTTTCCATTCCCACAGGTCACAGCAGGTCAATTTGGTTGGTTAGACAGTAAGAGCCAAAAGAAAGGTGTGGCCTGAGAATATGTGATAAAGGGTCCACCTCAGGAGGATTCTCCTGGTGAGACTGTGTGGGGGTGGGACTGAAAGGAGCACACGTGGGAGACCAAGACGCCAGTTAGAACGAGGCTGAGATAACAGTCCTGCATGACTCGATGAGGGTCTGCCCCAGGAGAATGCTGATGGGAAGGAGAGGTCCAATCGGAGCGGGGCTGCCCGAAAAAGGGCAACAGACATGGCAACCAACTGGATCCTGGGATCAGAGAGGCGAGAGCGGGCGGAACTAAAGACAACTGTTCGCACCCACGTGCATGGGTGAGAGAAAGTGGAGTGTGAACGTGGTTGTCTCCCACTACAGGCAGCCACTGGAGGGCCGAAGTGACACTGAGGAAAAGACCATCCTTTCCTGTGACACACAGCTGCACACACTGTACACAGAAGGTGCTTATTCACTGTGTTACATGAGTAGACCAGTCCTGGACAAGCAAGCAGGACCACCCACTCACCTGTGCAGAGCTCCTGTGGTAAGGAGCGTAGTGGAGTGGTCCAGAGATGGCTGCCTCGGGAGGGAGGGCCGGGTACTGGCTCTGCATTGGCGGAGGATGCTGGTTGCCATAGCTCCCATAGTTATAGCTTCCTGTGTATCTAAAAAGCACGAAACACATTGACTATTGTGAGAAATAGCAGGAAGAACAGGCCAGTTTGATGTCTTCAAAAACCAACCTCGTCTGTTTTGTTTTCTTTTTGTTTTCCTTTCTTCCATTTTTTCCCCTGTCTTACCACGTCCACTCTGTAGCTCTGTTGTGGTAAGTTTAAACTCCCAGGTTGATTTTCCTTCTCCTTTGGGTACATCTCCCTTACCACCCAGCAAGTGCTCAGGGAACAAAAGCTCGCCCTGAGCAAAACATAATTAGCGATGGAAACCTCTACTCCTGTTGTCTTAAAAAGCCCCGTATGATATCCTGAAGTCAAATAGGAAAATAAGAGGGTACTTTGGGATTTATGTTCTTGTGTTGTTCAGGCTTCTGTTTCCCCAGGAGGTGGAAGGCTGTGGTGCCTTCCAGGTGCTCTCTCCTGGGAGAAAACACCATGGCCTGGTCAACCAGGCCTCAGGGAGCCTGGCTCTCAGCCCGGCCCCACCACCTTCCAGCTTGGCGACCTTGGGCTCTCGGGCTCCTTGCAGCCTCGTTTCTCCCATCTGTGCACATGCTGCACATGCTTATTCGGAGGGTCACATATGTGAAGACTCTCCATAAAAAGACAATCCTATGTGCACATGGGGTATTCTAATCACTGTTCTTAAGAACAACTTTACAGCAAAGATGCTGACATGACCACGTGGGTGTCTATTCGACCTTTCCTGCAGAATCAAAAAGCTCTCTGAGCCCTGGCTGGTTTGGCTCAGTGGATAAAGTATAGGCCTGAGGACTGAAGGGTCCCGGGTTCAATTCCGATCAAGGGCACATGCCTGGTTTGCGGGCTTGGATCCCAGTAGGGGCTGTGCAGGAGGCAGCCGATCGATGATTCTCTCTCATCATTGATGGTTCTCTCTCTCCCTTCTCGATTCATCTCTGAAATCAATTTTAAAAAAAAAGCTCTGAAATAATTTTCAATATCTATTCTAAATGTGTGAGGAAATACCCTAGGAGTCCCCTGAAAAATAATGGCTACACTACAGATCGGTTTGGGTCACCTGAACCAATGGAAATAGCTCAAGTACACCAATAGCCAGACCTGTGCCTATCCTCAGGGTTGCCACTTTGCTGCATTATGCTGGGCCACCCTGAGGAAGGGACCTGAGAGAGAGGTCCTCCTCCTCCTCCCCCTCTCCCTCCCCTTCTTTCTCCCCTCCCGTATCCCCCAAAGCTGGTCTGTTGGAACCTGGCTCGGGAGGCTCACTGCACCCACACAGTGGAGCCTCACTCTTGAGGATAAGGGCCCTTTTTCACACTGTTTTTCAGATCACTGCACATTAGACATTGTAAGATTAGTGTCTTTTGATAAAGACAGTGCATAATGGCAAAAAGCTACTGTGATTCAGGTCACACTTTTAAATGGATTTGTAGTTTATTCCTCACAGCAACATCACTGCACAATATAGGCAAAATGAATGATTGAATTATTCAGGGTCCAGAGCATCATTGGAACCCACAGGGATCCCCTGAACCCCATTCATAATTCCCACCCTCCAGGGACCTCCAGCTCTCAGGTGGGGAAGCCCTCCTCTGAACAGCCATGAAAGACTGGGACCTACCAGGAAGCTTTCTAAGGCTGCAGAGCGCACAGAGAGCCACCGAGGGACGGCTGAGTGGCGTGTGCAGCTGAGACTTTAAAGCTGTAAAGAGGGAAGAACACAGGCTCTGGAGGCAGACAGCTGCTCAGTCTGGACCCCATGGTTACCAGCTGTATGACTCAGAGGAACTGAACTTCACCAAGTCTGAATGTCCTCATCTATCTATAAATGGGGTCGCCCCACCTGGTCATGGTGGGGACTCCTGGGCACAGGAAGAACTAAACACAGGGTGGCACTCCTCCTGCCGTTTGAGAAAACAACTGCCAAGTAAACCCTGCTCTTTAAAATCAAATTTAAAAGTGAGGCAACAAGCCAGGAAAGTCGCCTACCCGTGCTCCTCTCGGTGAGGATAAACCGGTATCCTGTGTGTGACCGAGGAAGAAGGCACATGAGTGCTCCTCATACAGGGGAGCTGCTGGGAATTTTCAGCGGGAGACCCCGCCGCTGTTGTCACTGTGTAGGTTAGAGACCACGTGTATGACTGCATCGGACCTGCGGAGACAAATTAAGATGCATCAGTCCTAGTACAGCTCTCGCACTGCCAGCTCTTCCTGAGAGCACTTCAGGGGCTTACATTTTTTTAAATTTTAATTTTTATTAAAACAGGTTATCTTCAAGTGGTAGTATTGAGGGTGGCTTTAAATTTTTTCTTCATTTGGCTTTCTTGACCTGAAAGCTAAAATATTTACAAAGCATATGTCTTTCTGGTCCCCCGACCTCACCAGAAGCATCCCCTACCCCCTGCTTTTGTTCTATCTGATCTAGCCATAATATCTTTCTTTCCTTTTTTCCCAGAGTACCAGGATTCCCAGCACCACAGGGCCTTTGTACATGCTCTTTTCTGCAACCCAGAGCCCTCACGCTTCCTTCCTTCATATCTCAATATAGAGAAGCTGTTTCCTAACCCCAGACTGGGTCAGATCCCACACTGCACTACAGTCCTTGATGGTGCCTACCACAATTTGTAATCCTACATCCGTTAATGAATGTAATATGATTAATGCCTACCCTCCCCACTCCTCAACCCCAGACTATGAACTCCATGAGGGTAGAGGACTTCTCTATTTTGCCCACCACTGCCTCCCCCAGTGTTTAGCATAGAGCCTGGAGGCCAAAAGGCTTTCAATAAAGTATTTGAAAGGATGAAATGGGAAAAGAAAGATAGGAAGAAAGGGAGGGAGAGAAGGAGAAAGAACAAAAGAAATCTTGGGGCAATGTAGCTCAGACAGGCCTAGCAAAATAGGTTCTCAACATTCAACTCAACAGGTGTTAAGGATCCAACAAATTGCTTTAAGTAAACATAAGTAGATTATTGAGCTCTGCTTGCCCAGGTCTTTTTGAAGATTATTAGACAGCGACCCTTACCATGACCTATTCCATACATATTGTTAATTCCACTAATTTATTTTTTAATTGGATACCTTGAAAGTGCTAGGGACTGAGAAAATAAATTGACAAAATTAAAAACACTCAAGATGCTTAAGAATTTTATGAGATGTTTAGAATTTAAAAATGATAATTTAAGAAATAACTAATAATAAATAAGCTTATGTTATTTAATGAACTTATAATAACTGGACAATAAACTCATCAAATTAATTTCTGATAAAGTCTAGAATGCTGATATAGTGAAAATAATCAAGCCTATTTTAGGAGGAGAAGGGAATAGGATTCAACTCCTCTGTGTAGACACATGAAAAACTAAATAATTAGGAGGCCAGTTTTAAGAAGTAAAAGAGAAGCCCTGGCTGGTTGTAGCTCAGTTGGTTGGGTTTCATCCTGTATACTTGAAAGGCCACAATTTGATTCCCAGCCTGGATTGTGGGCTCAATTTCTGGTAGGGGGCATGCAGGAGGCAGCCAAATGATGTTTTGTTCCCATATCAATGTTTCTCTCCCTCTGCCTTCCTCTCTCTCTAAAAATAAAGAAATAAATAAATAAAGTGACAAAATATATTTTTTAAAAGAAGTAAAATAGAAAACTTGATTCACTAATTTAAAAAATGCCATCCATTCCATTCCAAACACTTTGCAAATAGCACAGGAGAGCAGCTGCCCTGACATGGCAGGGGGAAGGGAAGAGCCGGAAGGTCAGCACTGTGCCAGTTACATGACAGAGACCCAGTAAGGAGTACCCCTAAAGGTCTGTGAAAATAGCACCCTATTCTAAATACACATGTTTATTATTAAAAGAAGTTTCTATTGAACCCTCCTGTAAATTAGAGAATCTTTTGGAATGCAAATAATGTCTTTCTTTTTTTATGAAGTGACACAGATGCAACCCAGGAGCATGAAAGGAGACACCATTTATTGAGCATCTAATATAGGCCAGGCACTGTGCTAAGTGCATTACAGACACCCTCAAAAGAAATAATATCCCCAGGTAGTGAAAGAAGAAGTTAAAACAAAACTGGAGCAAAAAGTGCAATCAAGAATGAGATGAAACATGCATACCCTGAAGGTCCAGATTCTTTCTAGGTGGGCCTTAAACTTGGCTCGGAGTTTTCCAGGGGAAATGCTACAAAGGGGAGCCGACAGGCTAGGCGCCATAGGATCAGAAACAAATCACTCAGGAGAATACTGTCCTTGGAACTCAGAACACACAGGAATTTCTTTCACACGCCCTTACAATGGACTCCATGTCTTGGGTTCTTAGGATGGTTCCTTATGTCAACACTACTTGCAGGCTACTGATGTCACACAAAAGTCCAGTTCAGGGGAATGTAGCATGTTAAATGTGCCCAGGGCCCCACAGTGAGTGGGCGGCCCAGCGGGGCCCTGAACCTGGTCGCCCCACACGGCCCACTAACTCTACCATAAGGTCTCTGTACTCTGGGTCCTAGTTCTGCCAGGGACTGTGTGTGAGCTCCTGGCAAGCCTCTGACACTTTATGAGCCCTTCTTTCATTATCTGCAAAATAGGGATAATAATGTCTATCTTGAAGGACTATTGTGAGGATTAACTGAGATAACATGTCAGAGCCTGGCACAAGGTAGGCTTTTAATGACAGGCAAGCACTCTTCATGAATTCAGGCATTCTTACGTCAGACTTGCTTAAAGTAGAAATCTCTGTATTTCCCATTTCAGGTTGCAAGGAAGAAAGACCAGTTTCTTGGGTCAGATTCTGTCACCAGGGATGAAATATTTGAATAGCAGCAATAATTCAGCTAATGACAGCAAACTTCTACCAGGGTTTTCTGTAAAATGCCTGGAACCTTATCTGCCAGTATGGCTAAAATACCCCTTCCCACTTTGCACATCTACACAGTATTTTTCCTCCAAAAGATGACTTTAGCAGACTGTGCATTAGGCACCATTTGTAATACCTGCAAGAAGACTGGGAGGAAAACCCCCAACACGATCATGTCCCGGTGATTGAATTTTGCGTGATAACTCTCCTCTATATTTTGAACTGCCTACGAAATTACTGTTATAATCTTTATTAAAACATGTTATCTTTAAGTGGTAGGATTGAGGGTGGCTTTTAATTTTTTCTTCCTTTTTGCTTATGTTTTTTTCTATAATGAATGTGTATTGCTTCTGTGAAAAGAAAAATATTAAACTAGGTTAAGCAAATTTTACAATTGGGAATGGAACTAGAGGGGGGTAGACGTTTGGGAGAACAATGAACCAGCCACATGCAGCAAGTAATTAACCCTTGAAGCCCCTGGGACCTCAGGAGAGCACAGCGAGGTCAGTGGGGCTTGATGGGGGCAGCCAAGGGGGCCAGAGGATTTTCTCTCCTCCCCTGCGCCCCCCCCTCCGCCCTCCCCGCCCCCAGCAGTAGGAAGAGGCGTGATAGCAGCCGTCACCTAGAGAAAGCAGCAGAAGTTACTTTGGCGGGAGCTCCTGGAGCAGAGCAAATGTTCCATATTCATCTCTGTATCCCCAACAGAGGGGTCTGCCTAATAGTAGGTGTTCAGTAAATTTCTGTTCTATTGAATTTGTTGTTGAAGGAGTAAAAGCTTCTAGAAACAGACGTTATCAAACAAAAAGCTAGTGGAACTCTTGGAAAAATGGGCTCCTGTGGTCTGGGAAACAAAACCCCTAAATGGCCATGTGCCAGCAACCTAACAGACCCACTCAGGCAGGCTTAAGCAGATTAACACCTACTGGCTTGGGTGAGAAACCCTTTTTGCCAGGGTAGCAGAAAAGAACACCCCTCGCACTGCCCGTCCTACCCGTGGGACCTCCAGTGAGAACTGCTGCTGCTTCTTTCTTTAGGAAACTAATGAAAGAAAACCTGTGCCGTTAACAGTTTGTGCTTCATTTTTAAGACAGCTCTAATTGCTTTTCATTTGCCGGCAAAACCATAACAACCCTTTTCCAGTTGTCTAAGTCCCTCGCTTTCTCTTCTTGCCCCCTCCCCATGCCTCTACTCCCATTTGAAAGTCTGAGGACAGCGCTGGGAGCCCCTGATTTTTGAGAATCCTATAAAGAAAAGTTGTCCATGTTATAGTATTGAAATTGCTAGAGAGGAGTATTTTCTTTCCATTCTCAACAAAACATTTTATTCCCCCAGTATTACTTTTCTGGAAGGGGTTTTAAACACAGGACAGAAAGGGTGCTTGGAATATAACAGGCAGTCAGTAATGATTGTGGAATAAATGAATGACTGATTGATCATCCAACATAAACCAGACCTCATGCTAGTTTCTTTTTATACATCAACTCATTGAACCTTCATAATAATCTTTTCAGTATTACCTTCCTTTTTAGGTGAGAAAATTGAGACTCAAGACTTGCTCAGGGCCCTGACCGGTTTGGCTCAATGGATAGAGTGTCTGCCTGCAGACTGCAGGGTCCCAGGTTCGATTCCGGTCAAGGGCATGTACCTTGGTTGCAGGCACATCCCCAGTAGGAGGTGTGCAAGAGGCAGCTGATCGATGTTTCTCTCCCATTGATGTGTCTAACTCTCTATCCCTCTCCCTTCCTCTCTGTAAAAAATCAATAAAATATTAAAAAAAAAAAAAAAGACTTGCTCAGGTAAGTGACAGAAGTGGGATTTGAACCCAGACCTACCCAGCTCCAACGCCTTTCCACAACAACCGCTTCTAACAGTTGAATGTGCTTCTGAATCCCTGGCATTCTTGTTATAATGCAGATTCTGATTCGGGAGGTTGGGAGTCTGCATTTTTAACAAGCTTCCCAATTACGACAATGCTGCTGGTCCATGGACCACAAAGAGTGGCAAGGCTCCGCAACACACTGCCTCCTGCCATGCACCCTGCATGCTGAGGGCCATTAAAAGTCAGAAGTTGTGAGGCTGGTGTATACTGGTGAAAATTTAGACTATTTCCCAGGCACTCTGGCCATGCATTTCCTTCAGATCTTGGGCTAAACCGTTAGAACCTTTTTCCCACTAGGATTCTATGAACCATCCCAGATGTTGCTCAGGTTTTGAGCTAACCTAAGCCTTTTGTTATTACCTTCCTGGGAAATAAGCCCCTTTAAGTATGTCCAGGCTCTAGAGCTGCTCTGCCCTAAAACAGTAGCCACTAGCCATCGGTGGGTATTTAAATTTAAATGCAATTAAATATCCAGGTTTTTCTAGTTGCACAAGCCACATTTCAAGTGCTCAGTAGCCACAGGTTGTTAGTGTTTACTGTTTTAGACAGCTCAGATTAAAAACGTTTCTATCATCACAAGAAGTTCCATTTGAACAGTGTGCTTGACAATATTTGATATTAAACAAGCATTTCATGTAATCTTCAAGATGGAGACAAGAAAGAAAATATTTTATATATTTACTAGAGGCCCAGTGCACAAATTTGTGCACATGTGGGGTCCCTTAACCTGGTGATTGGGCTGATCATGGCTGGCTGGCTGTGGGGGAGGGACCGCGGGAGGTTGGCCAGAATGGGAGGTTGGCTGTGGGAGTGCACTGACCACCAGGGGGCAGCTCCTGCATTGAGCATCTGCCCCCTGATGGTCAGTGCATGTCATAGTGACCCATCCACCAGTTGTAACAGTCACTTAGGCTTTTATATATATAGATTATACATATAAATCCCATTGGCTATCAGCTCTCCTCCATGTAATTGTACTTAAGGAGAATTCTTGAAGTGGAAAAATCATCTGAGTTAAACTTGATCAATAGTTCCATGGCCAAACTCTAATTGACAGAACTGAGCAGGGGCAGCAAACCAATCCATTCCCAGAGAGATGCTGATTCATGGTCTGGCCCCGCCTGCCTCTGCAGCTCCTCTCCTGCCACTCTCCCCTCTTCCCAGACACTAGTCAGTCCTCACCTGCCAGGCTCGTCTGCCTCAGGCCTGGGCACATGCTGTCCCCACTACCCCAAACATTCTTTTCCCTCCCCCAACCTGCCTGGCTCCTTGTTACCTCTTCAGGGAGGCATTCTCTGACAAACAGCTAAGGTGGGTCCCCATTTTATACCATTTCGTAGTATACTATTATTTTCATTATGACATTTGAAGTTATATATTTACCTGGTGGTTTATTTCTGCATTGATTTTTCTTACCCACTAGAATAGGGGTGGGGAACCTTTTTCCTGCCAAGGGCCATTTAGATATTTATAACATTGTTCGCTTTAATATAATTCACTTAATATAAATTTACGTTGCTATAAAAAAAAAAAAAAAACTCCTAGATTTATTGAATTTCGAGTCCCGCCTGCAGTTGCCTTGGCAGGGCCAGACCAAATGATTTTGCAGGCCTTATACAACCTGCAGCCAGATGTCCCCCACCCCTGCATTAGAATATAAGTATCATGAGAACAGGGACCATGCCCGTTTTCCTCACTTCCAGACCCCCAGGTCATGGCACAGATTAGACACGAAATACAGGGAATGAACAAATGAATGGATGAGCAAACCCAAAGGTGCCAACACCAAGCCAAGACCCTGATGCTATGAAGTCAAGAGCAGATTAACCACCTATTTTTAATCTCAGTTTACATTTCCTTATTTCATTCGTTTAAAGAAAAGGAGGCAGCAGGGATGGAGGAGGAGGAAGTTCTGCGATGAGTCATGGAGGGCTGAGAGGCAGGGCCACAGTGTCCAGCATACCCCACTCAGTGTAGCTGCCCTCAGAATAACTGAGCTTTTGTTATTTGGAAAGACTAGGGGCCAGTTATCTTTGTTATACCCTCCACTGAAGGAGAGAAAACGCAGCTGGGCAGGCCAGATGTTCTACAGTTAGGGCCATTTATGAGGAACTTGCTTTATTTCTTTAGGCATCCTAGCATCTCAGTGATTTAATTTGCTCGTTTTGTGCTGTAGGGAACCCATGGTGGGAAGGAGAAAACATGAGTTTAATAGTTAACTTTTATTGTCATTGTTGAAGGAGGGAATACTTAAAACGACATCATAAACAAGGTCTTAGAACCCTTTGGTGGCCTGACCCGGACAGAGTGGGAGCTTCCCATTTTGCTTTAAGGGACATTAAAGATTGCAGCCCAATGCCATGTTAAGTGGACAGGGCAATTTGGTATCACCGGCCACACTCCCGAGGAGGAAGAGAGCCAGTTTTCCTTAAAGAAAGTTATAATTTCTGAGCTTTGCTGAGCCATGAGGGCGGTGGCAAGCTCACAAGGTTAGGAGGGAAAAAGGATGTATGGGAATCATAGATATCTGCTTGTGGAAATCTGCCAACGTGGAACATTGAACCATCTTTACCGTGGCGTCGCCAGAGACTTGAACGTGCCCAATTGAAATTGGCCAGGCCTCAGGTTCAGTTTTTGGTGCCTGATATTCCCTTCCTCTCCTTTTCATTTTTCTCCCTTTTAAAAGCAATTATTAAATATAGTCTTAAGAAAACACACTTAGAAATACATGTATACAGGTGTGGACACAGACCTAGGTATAGATAAGCAGCGTGGCTGTATTCCTAGTGAGTCATAACTCCTTATCTCCACTGCTTCGTACTCACTAATCCTTGTATAAAAAGATACAACGGAGCCCTGGCTGGGTGGCTCCGTTGGTTGGAGAGTCATCCCATGCACCAAAAAGCCGCGGGTTTGATTCCCAGTCAGGGCACATACCTAGGTTGTGGGTTCGATCCCCTGGATCGATGGATGTTTCTCACACTGACTTCTCTCTGTCTCTCTTTTTCTCCCTCCCCCCCCCCACTCTAAAATAAATACATAAATAAATACATAAATAAATAAATAAATAAAACATATCCTCGGGTGAGGATTTAAAAAAGATACCAAACAGTTTTGTACAATGGATTGATTTTTTCTTTGTGCTAAACCAAGCAGACATAATTCAGTTCTCTTCCTCATAGCTGAGAAATGAAGTGTCCATCAAAAGTGAGACACTGATTTGTGGAAGAATCACAGACATCTGACTGGCCTTGACTCTCAGTAAGTCAGACTTCATCTGTCCATCATCCGAACACTATCATTCAGAGTGGGCTAGACACCCATCTAAATCATGAGATCACATAACATCTCACATAAGGCGTTAATAAACTGTTTTAGCCAAGGGTTTTATTTTGTTTTACCCACTTCTTTATTTCTTGCTTTCTGGTTTGGGCCCTTTTTAAAAAATTGGTTTTGTTTCATTTTTTTCTGTTAACATTTCAGATCCTTTTTGGGAAGCAATGATATATAAACAAGCAATAATTTTAAGATGGAAATAAAAATTAACTGGGCACGGAAACTATATGCTGAGTTAACCTTTTAAAAAAAGAAACATGGCAAATGCATTTTATAAGATGCATAATGGCTTCCCAATTTACAGTGTTGCCTAATGAAAAATTACACAAATCCCCCAATTTAGGAAGCCTACCATAATACATTTCCTATTATTTTGGTATATATCATCACTAAATAATTTGTGCTTTATAATGTAGTATCTATAAAACCATACATGTTGTTAGGAAATTATATTTGTTTCCTCCAAAACCATGAACCACAAATACATGCCAAGATCCAGTCTAATTTATGGAGTATTTCAAAAGTGGTACTCGACAAAAATATTATACCTGGTTTTATGTAGGATGACATTTTTAATGCCCCCTGGAGATATCTGAGAACAAAGCTGGAATGTGCCAAAATCTTCAAAGGTTACAGTCATCTGAAGAGAACCTGGTTCACATTTGTATTTCTAAGAAGCTACTTTATGACTCTTGAACACATTGCCCAGAAACCTCTGAACACGTTTATGGTATTGCTGTGGCTCTGACTATCACACCTGCCTACTCACGACCTCCAAATTGCTGGGAAGAAAGCCAGGCCGACTCTGGCTGGATGAGAGTTTGGAAGAGACCCCAGAAGCCTCCCTCCACACTCCTGCGCCCCATGTTTCCATAGACACTGTTTGTTATGTTGCTACACGCAAGACAGGTAGCACTCAAATTGTTTCTGCTTCATAATGCAGAACTGTTTTATTTGCATAATTTCCCTGTTTATTTTCTTAGTAAGGATGTTATCACTGACTGACTTGCATGTGTGTCTCCCCGGGTGGGGGCAGGGTCTGAGGCAGGATGACTCAGGTCACTGGCTCCTGGCTGCTCTTACTGCCCCGGTTCCTCTCCTAGTGAGGCCGGGGACTTGGGTGGCTGCCCCGTAACTCTAGTCTGAGAAGATGCCCCCAGCTGTCCCGCCCCCAGCAGCTCTGCGATCAGGGCTTCAGTTCCCGTCCTTTGTTTATTTTCAGTGAACAAAGTTGTTCGCTATAATTAATTGCTCTTCCTGAGCCCTCCAAGCAGGAACCGCAACAACTCACTACGGAGAGAAAGGGAGGGAGGGGGGAAGCCTCATGTTCTTTCTCTTCAAAGTAGGAAACAAAACATGATTTGAGGTGCATCTGTGTAAAGAAAATCAAACTTTCCATAGAAGAGGAGAGCCCTCTCTGGCTGTGTACCCAAAGTGAAATCAGAGCTCCATCTCATGCCAGTTACTGACAGCCCTACTGTTCGATACTCTGAAGAACCCAGGCCCCTTAGCAGGTCCTGACAAAAGGCCACTGAGTTTGTTGGCAAGTTTCTGCCCCTGGCAGAGTGCAGAGGAGGCAGCACCTTACGGCTCCTCAGCATCTGCTCACTTCCTCTCTGCGTAGCTCCAGTTCTGGAGACAGGAAACTTTGGGGAAGGATTTAATCAAAAGACGGCTGGCATATATACCTAGTTCCCTGACAATGGCATGCTCCCTTGCCTCCAGGCCTTTATACTACTTACTTCCTCTGCCTGCAACATCTTCTCTCTCATAGTTCAGCCTTCCCAGGCCCTCCAAATACAGGTTGTAGGCCCCCTTCTATGCTCCCCTATTACCTTGACCCTTCTCCCAACTTAGCATCATCACTTTGCGTTGTAATTCATCAGAGCCCTAACCTCTACACATTCTCTTGTTTGCATAGCCAGCTCTCTGAACTGTTTAGTATACAGAAGCCACTAGAGAAATATTTACTGGATAAATGGATAGATATGTGAGTAAATGAATGGATAAAAAACAACATCCTAAATAGGGCACTGTTACCCTATTCAGTTTTCAAAAAATAGCACTGGGTTCCTAGTCTATTCTCAAAGCAATTCTACTCTAAGCAGCACTAAGATATAACCAGGCCCAGGCTATGAAGATTTGGAGGAAGATTCTGACCCAGAGGGTGACGGAAACGTAAAGGCTGAGTAGGGTTTTCTCCCACAGGATAGAAGGATGGTTCTGGAGGTGGAGGTGTGAAAAGTGATATGGAGAATGAGAGCTTTAGGGTTTGGTGTGGGGCAGTGAACTTGGGGACCCAGCACTTTGAGGAGGCGTAGCTTCCGGAAAATAAGCCCGGCCGACAGTGTGAAAGCAGACAGCCTAGACTCCGGAGGAATGGGTCGGTCCAGGTCAGTACTGAGACAACTGGACTTGGGAGGTGTGGTGGTGAATGCCAGTGTCTCCCCTATGCATCCCCCCAGTTCCCAGCCTCTCTTTGCAGTTACATGAGGCCATGTGTCTAGATCCTGGGTGATGGGATATAAGTAGAAGTGCCATGTGCCACCTTCAGGTCAGGGCTTGACAAAGCCCTAAGGCAGAGGTCCTCAAAACAGTGAGCATCAGAATCACTTGGAGGCTGTTGAGCAAATCGCTGGGTCCCACCCCTGGAGTTTCTAATTCAGTAGGTGCAATGGGGCCTATCAATGAGCATTTCTAACAAGTTCCCAGGAGATGCTGATATTGCTGGTCCATGGACCACACTTTGAGAACCACTGTCCAGGGCTTTGATGGAGGCAAATATTGAAGGAGCATGTGCCTCCTCTCCAACCTAAACACCCTGTCAGCACCGTTTGCAAGCATGAACCAGATGTCTACTGTGTTAGCTCCATCCATGTCTGGATCTGTTTGTTAAGAGTGGCTGAGCCGATCCTAATACAGGAGTTTAGGGAGAGGAGAGATTTGAAGATGACTTGGGTAATTGGGGGAACAGTAGAACATGTTGGGATGGAAAGATAATGAATTAATTATCACAGTCATAGTGAGTCCTCCACTCCACAAAGACTGGTCTGTCCATCCAGGGCTCATCTAGTGGAGGATCGTCCCTGCCTCTGTTCCTATGAACACAGCTCTCTTTTCTTAGTTGAGCCCTTCATATTTTCCAAGGCTGTCTTTGAGTCTCACCTCTCTGTCTGCCAGCGTTCAGATGGGAAAGAAACTGATGGCTTCTCCCTCTAAACTCCTGCAGCATTCTCAGCGGTAGCCCTCATCTTATAGGCCTTAATAAGAGCAATCCCTTCTATCTGGATAGCACATCGCTGTTAACAATGCACTTGGGCCTTTTTTACCTCATCTGATTGCAATCATGTGGGATAATATGGAGGCACACATACACACATTCTCTCTTCATTATTATAGTAGAGTCCCGGTACATGACATTCGTGCATTCGGGGGGAGGAGGGTACCTCAGCCCGGCCTGTGCCCTCTCGGGAGCCCTCAGGGAATGTCTGACTGCCCAAGGGGTCCCGGACTGCAAGAGGGTGCAGGCTGTGCTGAGGGACTCCCCCCCCAATGCGCTGAGGGACTCCCGCCCCAGTGCACAAATGTCATGCACTGGGCCTCTAGTATAGGATATTAGCGAACATTTGTTGAATTGAATGAATGAATTTGAATGAATTCATTGATGTCTACTACTGACTATGGTACCCAGGACAAGGAATGTAACCTTCCTCACCCTCTAGTTTTCCTCCATAAAATGGAACAACAACTATCTTGCAGTGTTTTTGTGACTATCAAGTGAGATAGTTATGCAGAGGTCCTTTGTATGTTGTAAAGCAACATTTGGACATTAGCGAGTAGCTACTATTATCCCTGTAACGTCACTTTTCCATTTCTAAACCTTGTCTTGGCATTTGAGATCCTCCAGGATGTGTCTCCAGCTTATCTTCCCAGCCGTATGTGACTCCTGCAGGGACCTATGACACTTCAGCCAGAGCTTACCAGTCTCTGAGAAGGCCCACACTTCCCTACCCCTTTGTGTGTACTCACACTGGCCTTTGCCCAGAAAGCCCTTTTGCAGACCTTTGTCAGTCAAGTTCCAGCTCAAATACTCCTCCTTTGTGAGGTCTTCCTTGATACCTCTGACCAGAATCTCCCCTTCCCTAGGGACCCCACAGCACCACTTTGCACCTTGTCATTCCCATATCTTGAATATGGTTGTCATGCTTAGTAGATGGCTTTCTGTCTGACCCCTTTTCAGAGCTGCCTCTGTTTGTGGTTCTTGTTTTCAAGAATGTCTGTGTATTAATTTATGTTTTATATAATTTTAATCATTTTAGTGGCTTAGATTTTGGAAGGGTGGAAATGTTATCATGTACTTAATCTGCCAACTTGAAAACAGAAGCCTAAAGAATATGTACAAATGAATAACTGCCAAGTCATCTATAAATCCAGGAAAATACTCAGGTTTTTGGCCGTGTTGGGAAGTGGGGCTAGAGGGGATAAATATTTATCCAGAAAGTTCTTGCTTTAAACGTCAACTCCCCACTCAGAGCCTTGGGGTACCGTTTATTACCTGTGGTGCTGAGGCCAGTGTACTCAGGGGATGGGTTGCTGACAGGGGAGGATGGAGGTGGCACTTCCACGGACGTGGCTGATTTTGCTGGAGAAAACGACGGCACTGGTGAAGGGGTGGGTGGGGCAGCATCTGTCAAGATAATCTCTTCTTGGACTTCTGCTACGAGTAGAGAAAAGGGTGGGTTCTTATAGCCAAAGGTCAAGGCGAGTTGTCTTTAAGGGGCTTTAAAAAAATGACAGTCTTTCTACTCTGCATTGTCACTCCTCTGCTTAAAGCCCTTCACTGGTTTCCCATCACCATCATGGCACCCAAGGCAATGCCCATATACAACATGCCCATTCTAAAGAAAAAGACATGACCGGTTTCATGCCACATGACCTGCTCGCCATAGCTACAGTCTCAGGGGTACAGAGCTAAATAAAGAACCACAGAGCACACAAGTAAGGACACAAATCAAACTGCCAAGTAGGGCAATGTCCAGGGCAGTGCTGGCTTACCAGTGCTTCCTTCTCCCTTCATGGCCCGCATGAGCTCATTGGCCCGCTCCTGACAGTGCAGGGATTCTAACAGGTAGAGCACGTAGTCATCAAACATCAAGTGAATTAGGTGAAAAGACCCTGGTGAGAGAAGACCCAGACAGAAGGGTGAGTCGTGTCAGCACACAGCTGCCCCTCGGCCTGGTCAACAGCACAGGTTACACTGTGCTTGGAAGATCTGTTTCGACTCTCAGTCCCCACTCAGTGATGATCTCATGTCAGAGGTTGCTCTTTTATTTTTAAATATATTTTTATTGATTTCAGAGAGGAAGGGAGAGGGAGAGATAGAAACATCAATGATGAGAATTAGTGATCGGCTGCCTCCTGCATACCTCCTATTGAGGATCAAGCCTGCAACCCGGGCATGTGCCCTTGACCATAATCAAACCAGGACCCTTCAGTCCACAGGCTGATGCTCTGTCCCCTGAGCCAAACCAGCCAGGGCCCAGAGGTTGCTCTTATTTGCTGTATCCTCAGCCTAATTTCCTGCTCAGCATAGGTGAGTGGCGTTTACACTTTGTGGCAATGCAATCTTTTCCTTGCTCAATCTAAGAACCTTTGATGTTCCTCCAATTGTCTAAAAGAACTTAGATAGAGGACCTCCAGGAAGGGAGATATCATCATAGACAACTATAGTTTAAAATGAACTAGTTTGTGATAGACAAAAAGGAACCTGGCAAGGCCCATTTAATCAAAGTCCTTTCTGTGTCCCATTGTTGGTGGTGGTTTTTTCCCCCCAATTTAAAACTAATGTATTTTATCTTATTATTTATTTTTTGTTGTTAATCCTCATCCAAGGATATTTTTTCATTGATTTTTAGGGCAAATGGAAGAGAGAGGGAAAGACAAAGGGAAACATCGATGTGAGAGAAACACATTGGTTGCCTCAGGGCCAGGGCCTGAGGAGCCTGCAACCAAGGTACGTGCCCTTGACTAGAATCAGACCTGGGACCTTTTGGTCCACAGGCCAACACTCTATCCACTGAGCCAAAACAGCTAGGACTAAAATTTTATTTTTCAAATACAGTTGACGTTCAATATTATTTTATATTAGTTTCAGGTGTAAAGCATAGTGCCTAAACAATCCTATATAATAAAAGCCTAATATGCTAAGTGTCCAGTTGGCCATTCAACCAATCAAAGCATAATATGCTAATGATATGCTAAGGCCACTCAACCGCTCCCTATGACATGCACTGACCACCAGGGGGCAGAGAGTCGACCTGTTGACCAGTCACTATGATTTACACTGATCACCAGGGGAACAGACGCTCTGACCAGTAGGTTAGCTTGCTGCTGGGGTCCGGTGAATCAGGACTAAGTGAGACAGGCCGGACACGCCCTGGAGCTCTCCTGTGGTCCTTCCCTTGCTGGCCAATCTCCTTCATCCCTCCCCGGCCCTGAACCACTGGGGTCCCTTAGCCTGGCCTGCACCCTCTCACAATCCGGGCTGAGGGACCCCCCCCCCCCAAGGGCATGAATTTTGTGCACTGTGCCTCTAATCATATATAATTTACAAAGTGATCCCTCTGATAATTCAAGTACCACCTGGCACCATACATAGTTATTACAATATTATTGACTATATTCCCTAGGCTGAACTTTACATCCCCATGACTATTTTTTAACTACCAATTTGTATTCCTTAATCCCTTCACCTTTTTACCCACTCCCCCCAACCCCCCTTCCCTCTGGCAACCATCAGTCTGTCCTCTGTATCTATGAGTTTGCTTCTGTTTTGTTTATGTATTTTGTTATTTAGATTCCACACCAATAGACCAGTGGATTAAAAAGTTGTGTTATGTATACTCAGCCATAAAAAAATGAAATCTTACTATTTGCAACACATGGATGGACCTGGAGGGTATTATGCAAAATGAAATAAGTCTGGGAGCCCTTGTTAAAGATGGCTCAGCAAACACTTCTTTCCCAAACATTTGCTTTTTCAACTCCATATGAATTGCCTTCCAGCCCTTTGAAGTTCCAAACCACAGCCTCCCTTCTCCTGATTTGTCCTTGTGTCTCATATTCTTATGGAACCCTGTTTGTACATATATAATTGCATTTTGTTATTTTCTCCTCTTAATCTGTTTCATGTCAATTTGATTATTATACCATCCAGAAGATCTAGTTTACTTATTTAGAGGCCTTCTGAGACTCTCTGGCTTTATTTTTCTTGTGATTCTGTTGTCGTCACTAGCACCATTATCATTGTCATCATTGCTGTCATCATCATCTTCACACTTACCTTATATTGAGTGCTTACTTTGCCGAGACTATGCTAAGTAATTAACACAAGTCTCAGCCTTACAACAAACTGTGAGATGGGGTGGTATTATCCTCTGTTACAGGTGAGGAAATGAGTCTCCCATCAGTAATCCTGTAGGGATTTGCCTGGTTGGTGTGGCTCTGAAATCTGTTCCCATTCCCCTCCAGATCACCTAGTCCAGTGGTCAGCAAACTGCGACTCGCAAGCCACATGCGGCTCGCGAGCCACGGTTTGCCACTCTGTTGACTAATGCGTTTGCCGACCACTGACCTAGACTCTCAATTCCAAAATCACAGGCTGTTGTTTTTCCTTGTGATTAAGCCCCTATCCCAGTGGTCAGCAAACTCATTAACAGAGTGGCAAACCGCCGCTCGCAAGCCGCAATTTGCCGACCACTGACCTAGTCCATCTCCTCATAGTAGTAAGACCCAGGTGGCATAAAGGACTGGGTCTCTGGAAGGGCCAGTTGAGTTGTGAGCTATATGCCCTTTCAAGTCTCATTAGAAAGTGATGGGGCCAGTTGGGGGCTTTGGGATAAACTCCTCTTTGGTGGAATTTATCAATTTTCTCCTTAGTGGTACCTGGCTTCTGCATATCCCACACCCCCAACCCCACCCCGTTCATCTCAGATAAATTATTTTGGCTTAGGAAAGCTATAGAGGAAAATCTCTGCCTGAACTCTGAGGCCAAGGGGGTGCCCAGCAGGTCATGCACGTCTACTCCTTTAGCCCTTCTCTAGGGAGCCTGCCACAGCCTCCCATCCTTGTGCCCACAAGGCTCCAGGCCAAAGTCTCCCATCCTGTACTTTCTCCACGTTCCTCCTCCAACCCAGGGGGCTGTGTCTGTTTTTTGACCCCACTTGGAAATCAGCAAGATTCAGGTTTTACCGAGTTTCTGTGAGATGCAGTCTCCAAGACTAAACTTTCCATCCACTTCCCCAAAATGGGTCTTGTGAACCACTGGGGAGGGTAATTGCATGGGCACTGGATCAAACTACCCAGGTTGAGATCCAGCTCTGCCATTTAGTAACTGGGATCTTAGATGAGTTAAACTTCGTGAATGTTGAAAACAAATTAAGTCGTTCATTGAGCCCTTGCTCATGGCAACCGCTATGTTTAACCACTGTAGATTTATTGTTGCGATTAATCCTCATCACAACTGTATGAGAGGAGTGTTACTCCACTTCTCTAAAGGAGGAAACTGAAGCTTAGAATGTCATTGTGGTAAAGTAGTTGTCCAATGTCACACAGTTATTAAGTGGCAGACCTGGGAATTGAACCCATGACGGTCCGATTCAATCATCCTGCAACATGGCCCTCTAAAAGGGGAACAGTAAACCTATGTTACACAAGTACCATAACGAGGACAAGTACACACTAGATGCTTAATAAATGCTAACTATTGTTATTATCACTAAGGTCCCTTTTGTTTCTAATGTTCTAAGATCCTCTGACTCTCGTGTTCACAGAGTCAAAAGGTAGCATCAAATGCTTAAAAGGAAACTATCTCCAAAATGAAGAAACACTGGCTCAGATGTTGCTCTAAGTCAACAGGATGGAAAGAAACAACCCTCCTATTTTGTAAGACAAGGAGACAGAGATCCGAGGAGAAGAAATTTGCCTCGGACCACACCGCCAGAACACATCGGAGCTGGGCTTGGTCATCAGCTCTCCAGGGGAAGTGTTCATGTGGGGCTTCCAGCTCTCTTCCTTAACGGCTCTATTTGTTGTACCAGACAGTTCGATAATTGTCTATCATCTTTCAAACAGTACGAGGTTGTGGAGCTACTGCTACCTGCCTACTATTGTGCTGAGTGCTCCAAGTGGAACAGACACTTAAAGCTCAATAGTCCCTGACTCCACCAAAGCCACAGTGTCCTCAGGAAGCAGAAATCATTAAGATTACTGGGTCAGGGCCAGTGTGGCACGGTTGCTTGAGTGTGGTCTGTGCACTGAAAGGTCGCCGGTTTGAATCCCCGTCAGGGCACATGCTCAGGTTGTGGGCTCGATCCCCAGTCAGGGTACATGCTGGAGGCAGCAGATCGATGTTTCTCTCCCACATCAATGTTTTTTCTCTCTTTCTCCCCCTCTTCCTTCCTCTCTCTCTCAAAAGCAATAAATGCTATCAAAAAATAAAAATGAACACTGGTAGCCCAGCTGGAGTGGCTCAGTGATTGAGCGTTGACCCAGGAACCAAGAGGTCACCAGTTCAATTCCCAGTCAGGGCACATAACCAGGTGGCAGGCTAGGTCCCTGGTGGGGAGGCGTGCATAAGGCAGCCAATCAATGATGTTTCTCTTTCATCAATGTTTCTCTCTCTCTCTCTCCCCCTTCCTCTCTCTCTAAAAAATCAATATAAAATACTTAAAAAAAAAACAAAAACCCACTGGTATACTCACCATCTGGCTGTATTTAATAGTCTAAGAACTTAGCATGCTTTAACTATTCCTTGAAGCTTCTCTTCCCACCACCCCATGATTATTTCCTAGAATTTGGTTTTACCTTTTATAAACATACAAAAATTCCTTTTCAAATTAGAAGCAATAGCTAATTGAACTTACTTATATATTTTAAATTTTCTCTCATCTTAAAATGGGGCCCTCAAATTCTCTGACATTTCCTCCAGGGGGAACTTGGTGTCTGCGTACCCCTTCAGTCTCAGTAGGCTTGTGACAGTTTTGGACAACAAGGTGTGGAGGAAGTGACTCTGTTTAACTGGTGAGATTGGGTCATAAAAGGCAATGTGCCTTCCTCCTTAGAACGCTCACACCTGGAGCCCCGAGCTCACCATGTGAGAGGCTGAATTGTTCAGAAGCTACCACGCTGTGAGGAAACCAAGCCACATGGAAGGGCCACTTGCAGGCACCTTGGTCTGCAGTCCTGGTCCGCAAGTCATCCCAGCCCAGGCACCAGACACGTGAGGGAAGATGCCTCGAGCTGTCGACTCACCACTAGCTTTAGGCCTTCCCATTTAAGGTCCCAGACATCTCAAAGCAGAGAAGAGCCATACCTGCTGCGTCCTGCCCAGATTCCTGACCCACAGAACCCATCAGCATAATAAGATGATTGCTTTAAGCCACTTAAGCTTTGGGGTAATTTGTTACACAGCAAAAATAACTGGAACCTTGTTATTTGTTGTACTCCAGACTTCACCATGGCTTTGTTTTTCTTCTTGCTGGAAAGCATCCTTTTCATCATGTTGTTTTCTGTTTTGTTTTGTAAGTGATGTTCTATAGGTGGCAAAGTCTCTCAGTCTTGGTATAACTGAATATGTCTCTACTTTGCCTTCACTCTTGAATAATGGTTGACAGTTCTTTGTTCTCAGTGCTTAAAAGATATTATTCCATTGTCTTCTGCTACCTCTTAAGACTCATGATAGTCTAATTATTGTCCCTTTCTCTCATAGTTTTAAAAAACCATCAATGAGGATTAAATAAATTTGTTTAGTCTTTTGTACATGCATCTGAGCCCAGGCTATTTGTCTTAACTGTGGTCATTGGAAAAGCGTGGGTTTTGTGGTCGGGCAGATTTGATTGTGAAACAGAGCCCCACCACATTAATCTTGGGCAAGAAAGCCTGCAAGCTCTCTTTCCCCCTCTCTAAAAAGGTACCTATTATTATCTGCCGTGCAGAGTTAACATGAGCATCAGGGGTAGTATGTGCTTCCTAAGCACTTGTTATCATGATTATCATTGTCCTGCCTTTGCTGCATGTTCTACTTCAGGTTCCTCATCAGTCACATCGAGGGCAGGAATAAGGGACCTCACAGGTAGTTGTGAGAATTAAGTCAGAAAGCACCCAATATCAGGGGTCATGGATACGAGGCCCTCAATAACTGTTACTTGGTTGTTGTTATTAGTATATCACTGGAGAAAGTTAGAAGAGGCAAGTGGCAGTGTGAGAACACAAGATCCATCATAGCAAGAGATGCCAGGGGGAGCTCCAGTCAACCTGCTGTGTGCCCGTGGGCAAGTTCCCTCTCGTCCCTGGGTCCCCGTTTCCTTCTCCTGCATCCAGGGGAAGTGACTCCTGCCTCCTAGTGCTTGGTGGAGGCCTGAGTGACACCTCCAACATCAAGATTCTGTAATTTAGCAGGTTCTGGGGAAGAGAGCCAGGCCAGGACTTCCAGGCACAGCACAGCCATTTGGAAGGCTCGGCGTGGCCGCTGGTCTGGCGGCCCATCCCTGACAGAACCACTCCCATGTGGCCTCCCGGCCCTGCCCGCCAAGTGAGTGAACTTTGAAGCGAGCAGAAAACAAGTGTGTAAAAACGCAAAAACCTGGGGATGATATGCGATGCTGCTCCCTTAGCCATCAAAAAACCCAGGCTGATTTCAAGCCGTGATGTGCCGAGTACTTCTGGAACTCGTGTGGCCTTCCCGATGTTCCCGTGAGAGCAGCGGCAGTTGGCGAAAGCCCAGAGTGAACGGGCAAAGGCACCTGTGCCGACCGAGACCCAGGTATCCTAACAACTGAAGTCAGAGTAGGCACCTGAAAATATGGTTGGTTGGTTTTTTTTTAATAAAAACTCTCATTTCCTCAGCTCTGCAACGACTCAAAGCTCATTCATTGCCTGCTAGCCTACCTGTGCGACTAACTTGGCTAGAAACCGCTGCTTGCTGCAAGAAAGAAAGTCTGGCTACTTTAGTTCACAGCTACTTTAGTTCATAGGCTTTTTCAATGAAAAGGAATTAGGGAGAAAAGAGTGAGAAGGAATTAAGCAGAAGAAAGGAGTCAACCACCTTTGAAAGAGGCTGTTCTGGGAAGAGGTGATAGAGTCCCCCGTGGGGTCACTGTCAGATTCCACACGATCCCTGCGATGGGCAGCCTGCTACCTGACACACAACCTCACACATTCACAGCGACAGGAGCGTGTGGAGTTATCAGATAGATGGAGCTGGCCCCTGGGCTGGGGGTGGGGCCAGGGAACAGAGGGCTCTTTTTCCTAATTAGCTGTTTTTTTACAGGGGACACATGACCCAAACACAACCACCAACTGTGTCTTTGACACACACAGGCAGAGAGGGGGAGCTGGGCTTTTGTCGGCCACAAATTCTTTCAACGTGCATGTCACCCCAAGCGCACAACTCCACAATGAGTCAGAGGAGCAGGACCGTTTCAGATAGTTTGCGAAATGGCCTTGGAAGCAGGTATTTCAACCTGTTTAGGGTTGAAAGATACTGCAAAAGTGATATTGGGTTACTATCTCTTTCTTTCATTTTCTAAAAGATTTGTGACCATTTTGCCATTTGCCTGAGCTGCCAATATATCCTAAAATTGTGTGCTTCAAAAAGAAATAAACACATTTTAAGGAACAGTATTTCTTAGTCATAAATTCAACTCATTCATTAAACCCTAATTATTCTACTGTCCAAACTGCCTTTATCACATTGACTGTGAACTTAGTAAAAACAAATGAATTTCAAAGAATAGTGCAAAGTGAATTACTTTCCCTGTCTAAAGAAAGGTACTTGATAACATACACAGTTTAAGCAGCAGCAAATTGAAGAATAAAAGATAAAGCAAGGAAAAGAGGCATGCTTTGTGGATGTGTATGTGTGTGTGATATTGTTGATTCTTTGATTTTGAAACAATGAAAAAAATCTCAAGTATTTTTCAACCACCAGCTTAACTGAAAGCAGTTCTGCACGGGTTATTTTCCCAGAGCCAGAGGTAACATGTGCTAACACTAACTGCGCTGAACTGGAAGCCATCAAACGCCACGCCTGATGGCCCTGCCCAGGTCGCAGCCACCAGCGCCCCTGCACACACAGCCAGAGCGAATGGGTGCAGGCAGGGCCGGAGACCCTCCGAGGCGGAGATGAAAGAAACCCACCACAAACGCCTCTCCAGTTGGGTAAACACAGTCTTTCATGGACGGAGCTGTTTAGAAAAAATAGCGCATTCTTTGTTTCACCACATAGTCACTTGGTTGTATAGCACAACTGGAAAACGGTGACAAGACCATAAAAAGCGGGATGGAAACGTGTCAAATTAAACCCGGAGCAAACCCCAGAGCTGATTGGCTTAATTGGAGATAATGAGAAACGAAACCACATTGCTACTTGCAAAGTAAAATAGAGAGCTGAAGCAATTACCCAGAAAATTTACCAACAGCCCTTTGCTGAAATGCCCAGAAAATTGAGGCCAAAGTGTTTTGAGATTTCCAATGTCTGATAAAGTCCCATCTCACTTTGCGAATGATGACCTGGACTCAATGTATACTCCATTCTTTCTGAGGGAAAACAGAAAATAGGGTCCCACAAGGGAGCACAGCACCCACCCTCCAGTGGCGGTTGGGCTTCTGCCCAAAGAGGCTGTTATCAACACCCCAGGGCAGATTTCAACTCCCCCGCCACCCCCACACTTCCCCCAGCCCCCCGGAAAACTGTAGCCGAGGACTGGGAATAGGGATGTCTCCTGAAGTGAGGAGAACCCGAAGGGTCGGTAAGATCAAAGGAAATGAATGGGAAGTCCTCTTCTAGGGATTAGACAGTCTACCCATCGCTGGAGTGCCAATCAAGCCCCTGCCAATGCTCGAACTCCGGGGCTTCCTCACAGGCCGGCTGGGGCAGCGCACACGCTGGAACCCTGCCGCATCGCCCCGCAGAAGCACAGTCTCGGCACATCTGGCAAACAGGGAGCCCAGCCACTGCTATCCATTCCTCTCCAAACTCAGATACTGTCTGTGCCAACCTCCCACTTTCAGATTTGCGCTCTTCACCTTGACTACTCACAAGTCGCCTTTCTCCCTGAAAGCTCTAAGAAAATGGTGTCCCCCAGAAACAGGTACATTTCAGGGCAATGTCCTTGTGGCCTCAGAGACAGCCAGTAACATGGCGGCTGACTCCAAGAGGCGACCTGGACAGAGGTGGCGCAGAGCCCAGAGAACCAGTGTTTGGCGGCGGGGAGTGCTGGGGCCTTACCAAAGCTGGGGGCACTGTGCAAGGTCATGTCCCGGATCACTCTGGTGCCGAAGCAGGACCACATCAGGAGGAACTGCTGGGCCACTTTCCTCAGGGACCCTTGTCTCTTGGCGGCCACCTACGAGAGAGGGAATGACTCTAACGTGCTAGACTTGACCCTTCATTTAGCACCGTCTTTAGAAATTGACAGGGAAGGCTTGTGTGCGGTCTCCAAGTTCAAAGTATGGAGCAATGGTTTTCAACTCTTTGTTTCTATCAGCAAAACTACTTGTGAAAAACTGAGCTCTCTCATCAAAGCCCAATGTGCATAACAGGTGCTGGCCTGGCTGAAGCAGGGGAGGGAGACGGGGGCCCGCGCCTGCTGAGGAGCCTCCAGGTGGCTCGCTGCAGGGCTCTGAACTACCCACGTGTCACGAAGGCGCGTGATGGGCGCAGGGCCCAGGGCTGCACCTCCTACTCCCGTCTACCCACCTTCACAACACAGCGGTCCACCATGGTGTCCAGCCACTCGATGTAGGACTCGATGGGCGACTGCTCCTCCAGCAGGTGGTCGAACTCCTGATACACTATCAGACAGAGAGCCCACACATCACCACACTGGGTTTAAGCAGAGACGCATCTTAACAAGAACAAAGGCATGAAACTGAAGAAACGAAAACCACGGTCTTAGCAGGGCATCCAAGGCTTTGGAAAATACGCCCCAACTTACCCTTCCCGGCTCATCCCCATGCCTGTGAGCGCTTTACCCGGCCACCCCGTCATCCTTGCCATTCCCCCAAGTCCTGCCTTTCTCAGGCACTTCCCTCTACTTGTACTGCTTGGCTCCTAATGGCCCAGGGGACATGTCCCTCTTTGAAATCCTTTCTACCCACTCTGTGCCCCTTACCAACACTGACTATGTCCCTCTATACATTCATAGCATTTTACTTTCTGTATTTTGCCTTCAGTGTATCACTCATAATCCTGTGATGCAGTGAGTGTGTGTGTGCATGCGTGCATTTTTGTCCGCTGTCTTCGTTAGCTGGTGCATGACCTGTGATGCAGCCGTTACCCGTGGGTGCTGGCTGGCCTGAGTGGACAGCAGCGTGTTGCTCTCTTGCTCTCTGCCCCGTGATAGGGCACATTTGATCATTCAAATGTTTTTAAACCACAACTATACTGGGCAGTAGCCTGACCAGCTTCTGCTACCTAAATAGTAGATGCTTGATATTTTTGGATTGAAGGAAGCAATTGCTGTGCCCTCCGTTCTATGTTAGGAAAAGGTGGATAATCGTACCACTTCCCCCCTGGCTTCAGCTGCAAGTCAGATCATGGCTCAAGAAGTACTTTGCAAGCAGTGGAGCGCTGAGAAAACAGAACCATCTCTGCGGTGGTCTCCGATCTGAAACATCTTTTCATGGTGTGTGTGTGTGTGTGTGTAAATCAAACCACAATTCAAGATCCACACACGTCTGCAGTTTTCACTTGTCTGAGCGGTTCTAGTTCCCCACTTCTCTGGAATGGCTGGTTGTCCCACTTTACTTAGTTGTTAGTCACCAACGAGGTCAGCTTCCAGGACTACCGGAAGGTCCTCACATTGCAGAATGAGAAGGGGCTTTAGAAGTCCTTTTGGGTGACCCGCCTCTTTTTACAGATGAGGAAGCTAGGTCTTAATGAGGTGACATGATCCACTTGAAGTCAGAGGGCAAGTTAGGGACAAAGCAGGGACTGGAAGCGGGTCTCTGAGCTTCTTGTTGGTTGTGTTTTTTTGCCCTTCGTCCCACTCTCTGTGCATCTGAGCGACTGGTGGTGGCAGTGAGTGCTAACTGCTAACGGTTATCCAGTGCCTGCCACGTGCCAGGCACGCCTGTAAGTGCTGCACGTGGACACGTTTAACCTTAGACCATCCCTAGAATGTCAGTATCAGAGCCTAGAACAGTACATGGTACGGAGCAGTTGCTCAAGTGGCTTTTGTGCTCCAGTGTTTGTTGAATATGAATGAGCAACCCAAGGAGTCAGATACTACGACTACCCTACTTCACAATGAAGAGACGGAGGCACTGTGGACTAGGTAACTTCCCAAAGGTTTCAGGGATAGTGAATGGCAGAGGCAAGTTTAAAACACAGCCTGACTCGAGGGCTTGCCCTCTAACCACCTCATCTACCAGCACTACGCGGTGCACCAGGCACAGGGCACACATTGTCCCATTTAGTCCCCCTGCATTACCCCCATTTTACAGATTCGGAAGCCAAGTCACCGTGCATGAGAGCCGGGGGTTGAATCAAAGTCTGTTGGGCACCCCAAGCCCATGCTCTTACCAGAGCAGCACTTACTCATTCCCACCAGCACGCTCAAGTCCCAGCGTGCCCTTTTTAATTTAAAGTAAGCAGAGCATTCCCAGGCATGACCATCTCCCAAGATACTTTCTCTTTTAAAAAAAAACACACCAAAATGACATAACCCTGCAGCCCGCCCGTCTTACGCTGGATGATGAGTTTGCGGTGCTCCTCGTGGGAGTCCTCCATGGTGTACAGGGTTTGCTTGGTGATGCTGTTGAGGTCCACGTTCCTCCAGTCTTCCAGCATCTGGAATGTGATGTCCGTGCTGTGGATCACCGTTCGAGAGGCCTGTAATCCAATCCAGCCAGCTCCTTAGCTCAGGGTTGTCAGGGGAGAACCCCTTCACTTTATTTCCTTTAAGCCCTTTAAATGAATCTGCCGAGGGTATTGTGCAAACTACTTTGAAATTCAGGAAAATAGTTTTAACAAATAAGTAGGTGAGTCCATAACTCAAGAGCCATACCCTTTTTCTCTCTTGATCTCCCTTTCTCGCTAAAAATCGACCTCATGATGGCCTAGGCCAGACCCAATCATGCTGTTCCCAACCTCTTGGTCTTGACCCTGTGGAACAATGGGACGGGGCCCAGAGACCTGCCAGCTCTCTGATGCACGCCTGTGAGACGGGAGCTCTGCGCTGAATAACCTCTATGTCTCCTACGCCCAAGTGCCAGTCCCGGACCAGGAATGGTCCTGCTGCCCGGGCCCACCACAGCCTTGACCCAGGAACCTTTCAGGGTGTAGTTTACATGTGAGTGCATCCTGACGCAGTTTGCAGTCTAGCTTTCTGTCCCAGAACAATGCCTAGTGTGGCCTCTGTACCTGCCTTCATGTAACTGTAATGATTAAAACAAATATAATTAAAATGGAGTAAAAGGGAAATTAGACCTTAAGACTTGGTAGTGTGTGTGTGTGTGTGTGTGTGCGTGTGTGTGTGTGTGTGTGTGTATGCGTGTGCACGTGGAAGTTGTAGCTATCTCAGCAAACCTTCAGTGGTAGAACTTAAATCTGCAAGTTGAAACACTTGGATCACTAATACCTGGAACCACGAAGTCGGGACAATATTGATAAAAGCAAAGAAAAATATTTCCAGAATCATTTCCTGTACTTGCATGTTTTCAAAGGAGTCTTTAGTAAAATGAAAAAGAAAAAGATTTCAAATACACATGGACATTATATGTCTCCTAATGCCTGTGCATTTCCAGGCAAAGGTAAGTACTGACAATAACCTTTACACCCGGACTGTCTGAATTCAAGTAAAACCTAGCTTAGCTCATCATAGAACTCTGAAAGTCACAGGGGCCTGAATATATGAGTATGTGAACTGGGTAAGCCTCTACTGGTAATGAAAACCACCAAATGTGGAAGCCTGGGATTCCGCATTCAAATATACGTAATTCAAATCCTGGCCTCGCTGCAGAACAGCTGAGAGACGTGGGGCAGGCATGCGGAACCACCTCAGTTCCCTGGTCTAAAAAATGGACGTGTCAGAGGGGCTGCCTCTCATGGAAGAATGCTGTCAAGAATTTATTAAGGTTATGTTTGAAGAGAACGTAGCTTAAGGAGTAAGAGCTCAATGAAAGAGGCGACTGTTATTCAGGTTCTCTTGATTGCCATGACACCTCAGGGCCTTTGCACAAGGTCTGTGTTACATCTGGAACTTTCTTCTCTCACCCTGCCCGTCCCAGCAACCCTTCCATTGCATACACTCCAACTTAGATGTCACTCCAGGGAGAGGCTTTAATCATTTTATCTAAGGAGAACCTCAGTGCCCCATCATTCTCTTTCTGTGCTGTTTCCTTCATGCACTTACCACTGTGGATTATTCTTTCATTTACTTTTTTTTCTGCTGAGGGCAAATACCACTAAGCATACATAATGCCTGGCACACAGTAGGCACTCAAAAAGATTTTGTGAACAGCTGAGATATGAATGCCATTTTGCTTGCTCAGTGTATCCAAAAGGGTCTGGATATTAGATCTCAGGTGTAAGTACCTGGGGGCGGGGGTGTTTTTGGTCGGGGGCTGTGTAGTCTGACTTGCCGTGTGTGTTTAGGAAAGCTCATTGGGATACTAAGACGTTCCACGAAATGTTCTTGGCACCAACCCCAGTCCTCTGGCTGATCCAAGAACATGTTTGATAGCTGTCCAGGGAGATGGAAAGGTAGCATTTGCTGATTAAATTACATATGTCAGCATGGAAAGTAGAGAGGAAGTGTGTGAGTGCATGTATGTGTGTGCGCACACGCATCCTTACACATACGTGTAGATGCTTTTACCTACCGGTGCAGTAGAAAGGGCCAACGGCTTTCCCAAACTCTTTGAACCCTGAGGTATGCACCAAGACCATGTCTAGTTCCCTGATATGACCCGAGGCATGATTCCTGGGAAACATGGCAGTGTGTCTTTCATTTGCCAATATTATTTCCTTCACTGAATCCCATTCCTCTGTCAGGCTCTGCCACGTCCCGGAACAATGCCTAGTGTGGCCTCTGAACCTGCCCTCTGGTCTCCAAATCCCTCCCTATGCTGTTTATGCCAGGGGCAGAGCAGGGAAAGTGAGGCGTGTGGGTGCAGTTTTACACCTTCTGATTCCCAGCCTGGAGCCTGCCTCAGGCCCTCTAACCAGAAAGCCCTCCCTCCCACCTTGACCTTCAATAGCTGGCACCAACCCAGAACCAACACTCTAAGGGAGGGGCTGCAAACCCAAACACAGAAAGCAGGCAGGCAGGTGACACACGAGCGAGGGGCCAGTGTACGAGAAGGTGGGGAGATGGGGAGACGAGGACAGTGCCACTGGAGAGGCGCTCAGCCCACCCAGCTGATCGCTGCTCTGGGGAGGTGTAGCGATGAGGATGCCAGCTCTTAACATTTTTCTACAGAAAATTTGGGTGTTCAGCTGTCATCTACAGGTTTCAATTATTGGTGGCTGAGTAGTAAAATGTCTCTGAATACATACAAATCAAACAAAAATAACCCCACACATCTGAGGGCTGATTTGACCTGCAGCCACCAGCTTGCTCCCTCTGCTTTTAGATCATTAATGTGTTAATGAATGATAACAGGCCGACTCACAGCCCCTTCCTTAGGGTGCAGGATTAATAGAAATGCAAAGCTTTATGCCATCCAGTTATAAATATGGAGTTATAGTAGAATCTTCTACTTTTTACTATGCTACACTTTTGCTAGTTTTGAACTTTGTAAATGGTAAGCATATGTCACTTTTATGCTCCAAAGAACAGAAATCCAGAAGAATAAATAAAACTGGCTAAATATTTAACATGCCTCGTGGCTTTGAACTCTATTGGGTGACACAAAAACAACAAATAAGTCATCTTCCATATCTGTTTGAATCACTCATTTCAGTGGCTCACAACCAGGCATACCCTGCCCATGCTACACTGCAGGGTCGGGGGACATTCCTGATTGTCACATCCAGGTGGGACTTGGGGAGGGGGTGCTACTGGCTGGCATCAGGTGGGTAGAGGGCAAGGGTGCTACTAAATACCTACAGTGCACAAAACAACTTCTCACAGCAAAGAATTATCCAGCTGAAAATGTCAACCGTGTCAGAGAAACCCCAATTTACAGAAGCAAACAAACGAGAGCCTAGAACAGGTAAGAGGCAACTATTGCCAGAAATTATTTTGTTAGTTGAAGCTATTTAGTGATTGGCTAATGTTTTTATTCCTTATCTGGAGAAATTAAAGGTAACAGCTACACCCGACATCCCCTGGGCAGCTGGTCTGTGGATTTGCCCTCATTTGTAATGACTTCGCAGTAGTTAGCACACAGCGCAGGACACATACCTGGCAGAGATGATTTAGTGAAGTTTGCCGCCTCAGAATTTGGGAAAACCTTCTGGACACTGAAAGAAGAATAAGAGGTAGTCTGAAGTATTTGCAGGCTTTATGGTCCTGCTTCAGATTTTCCAGGGGCAGATCTCAAAAAGTAATTTTCTTATTTACCTAAAGTTGTCTCACTGTCCAACTCATTTTAGAAGCCCACTGGCAAAATCCAGGGTTTGAGTTTTTGTTTTCCCGTTTGGACAACTATTTCCTAAAATGGCAATATTTGGGGCATATGTTTCAAAGTCACACTAGCAGGTGTGAGAAATCGTGGTGTCAACCAACCGTGAGTAAAAGCAATTATTTACTTGTCTTTCATTTCGCTAATTGCAGGCTCAATCCCTACTCCCCATAAATAATTGCAAGAATCAAGTGGGAGCTTTGAAGAAGGTCCTTTACAATGCAGTCTGTCCAATAGGAAGCCCTGAACGAGCCTCAAGGGTGTGAGCTGCTAGGGGGGCTCCGACGATGGAACCCCGAGCTGCTCCTTGAACATGACTTTGCATTTGTCATCTGTCCCTTTTAGCAAATGAGCTCCATGACCCACTGCATGTTCTGCTGGTTCTGTCTGCTATGGTGACACAGAGGGCTGATGATGTGAAGTGGTATGGTCCTGCTCCGTGAAGTCTGAAGCAGACAAGCCATGTGCCTACCCAGGGTCTTCATTCTTACACTCATTTGGAGTGGTGTGTGTTTCCACTCCTTGCCCATTTTCAAGGCACACCCCAAGTCTCCCTGGGAAGAGTGGGTGTCCCCAGGCACCCACAGGTACAAGGTCCCAAAAGCTCCTCGCTGCCAACTTTCAACAGGTTTTTTTTGTCAGCATAATTAAAATGGCACGGGTATTCTTCTCATTAATTTCTGAACTGGTCAAGAAACAATCAGAAGTGGTCCTGGGATTATCGTAATTTGGACTTGGAGCCAGCTTGGTTTGAAAAATAAGGCATGGGTGGAGAAATGGGGGCGGGGGGAAGGGGACAGAAGAACTTCTAATTTTCCAGGCTGATCAATCGTTAATCCTTCTCCTTAATTACTTTTTCTTTAACTTTGTGATGTGGAATTTAGTGCTGGGGGAAAGAAAAGAACTGAGAGCCGTGAAATAAAGTGGGCTTTATCAGTAGGTGATGGGCACCGCAGGCGGCCTCAGAGCCGCTGAAAGGGCCCCTCCGCCTGCAGAGAGAGGTAATTTGATCTCCTGCATTTTACTGGGGGCACCGATTCAGGGCAAGAAAGGCAGGCTGTATTCCAATGGGGTTTTAAGAAACATATATCTTATAACTTTGATTTGCTTGAAATCGTTTCGTCTTTGTTTAATAGTGAGTCTTCCCACTAGTATAGACACATCGAGACAGAAATTGGACCAGTTTCCTCAGGCCAAAACAACGCTGGGGAGTGAGGGTGCCACTCAGCAGAGAGAAGATTCGCAGTCCCAACCCCTTATGAGAAATATTCCTTTGGCTTGCTCATTAGGCAGGGCATTAAATGTGTGAGACCCAGGCTGTTTTCTGTCTCCTGCGACCAGTTCCATTTGTGGGCAGGAGCTCAGGGGAATCTCTGGGTCTGGGGGTTGGACAGACGGGAGTTGGACTCCGGGCCCCTAGTGACTGGCTATGTGGCTCTGGGGACCTTTCACTGCGTCTTGAAGCCCCATCTGTGAACAGCAACACTGTGTCCTACGCCATAGTGGGGGCATAAGGATAGCTGAGAGAAGGAGCATGGAGGTGATGAGCAGAAACTCTGGCGTTTCTGCTCTGGGAGGCAGATCTGGAAGCAATCCTGCCTCTGCTACTTACTACCTCCTCCCTAAGCCTGTTCCCTTTTCTATGGAAGCAGGTGTACCACCAGTAATTAACATTTTGTGAGGATTAAACAAGTTAATGTATGGAAAGTGCTAAGCATAATACTTGGTACTTTGTAGTAACATACAGTAAATGGTAGCTATTGCTGTTACTATTTTATGTAAGATGTTTGGCACAAAACTGTTTTCCCCCTACCCTTCCACTCCCAAACTCAGCACTTACGTTCAAACTTGATGTTTCGCAGGTTTTCTGGGAGGTCGTGAAGAGCCACTTTTAGCCACTCATCCAGCTGCTTGGCAAACTTCCGGATCACCTGAGTTAAGCTAGGAAGAGAAAGGATACATTTTAAGTGCCTCGTGTGTGGCCCAGTCCTTCCACCAGACTGCAACCAATAGGTGCCACTCATAGCAGTAACTGGAGAGGCGAGGCTGGCAGCCCCAGCTCTGCAGAACTGGTGGGTCTGAGAAGGGCACGAGCAGAATGTGCTCTGTGCCAGTGCTGGTGGGCGGGAGACCCAGCAGGCACAGTCCAAGGCTGGGCAGCCATCAGAACTTTCTGTGAGCAAAACATATCAGATTTGGAAAGTCAAGGACTGTTTTGGAGCAGGAGGTGGGAGGGGGCTGAAGGGGTGAAAGGTCGGGGGGGGGCAGTCGATTACAATGTGAGATGGAAATTTGGAGTTGAAAAGACATTGAGCACCATTTTCAGGATCCCACCTGCTCATAGCCCTGACTCCAGTGTCCTTCATGTAGTCCTCCTTAGTCATTCGGGCCACAGGGACCTCCCCCCACACTGACATCCAACCATCCTTGCCTTCCACCAACACTACTCTGTTCAGTCTCCCACTGACTCTCCTGTCTCACTATGATCACCAACCTCCTCCCCACTGGGCAGTCCTACCATGTTTTTCTACTCATACATTCTTTCCTTTTCCATGACCAAGTCCTACCTTCTCCCAAGACTCTCACACACCTCCAATCCGCCTACTTCCCTCTCTCTACCAGCAGGTCTCATCCCCTCCTGTTTCTGGATAGAATCAAAGAGCCAATCTCCTATCTCATGCCCTCCTGCCTTCTCAGGGATCTTATATTACTGACTGCCACTTCTACCCTACGCTGCACCTTTTCCTCTCTCCTGGGTCATTCCTCTCCACATTTTAGTGCTCCAACATTGGCTCGTCTTCAAAACAAAAACCCCTCTCATTTCTTCACTCCTCAAGCTCCGACCCTCTTTCTCCTTCTTCACAGACATATTTCTTCTAAGTTATCTAGACTCTTGTCTCCCTTTTGTCACCTCCTGTTCACTCCTGTCCCTCACCCAGAGAGCAGCCTCCATCCCTGACACAAACCCAATGGACTCATTTTGGTTCTCATCTTGCTTGACATCTTAGCAGCATTCAGCTCTGTTAGCCCTTCCTCCTGTTGGAAACATTTGCTTACCTTGACGTTTGTGACCATCTGTCTTCTGGCTCCTGCTCCTCAGTCACAAAGCTCAGCCCCCTCTACCCGGCCATTACGTCTTCCAGTTCTTTCAGGACTAGTCCTGGGCCCTCTCTCATTGCATCTGGATTCCTGCCCTGAGTAGTCTCTCCATGCCCACAGCATGTCACCATCTATACTCACTGTGATATCTCCAGAGCAGAGGTCTGCAGGACTCAGGACCCCTCCATTTACAAGTCCCAAAGGCACATCAAACGCAGTGTGTGCAAACTGAACTCATCATTTCCCCGTCAGAGCTAGTTCTTTTCTTGTATCCCCTCCTTCGTGGAGATTCTACTTTCCATGAACTTTTGTTTTTAACGTTATTTATTGTCAAAAATTTCAAATATACCCCGGGATAAAGAGAATAGCATAATAAACCTCCAAATATCTATCACCTAGCTTCAATAATTAGCAAACAGTTTGCCATTTTAATTTATCATCATGCTATTAGTATACCTAACAGAATGAACAGTAATTCTTTAATATTATCTGAAGTCCAGTCCGTACTCAAATTTCTCTTAAAGAAATCTTCTATTTTGTTAGTATCTGGATCCAAACAAAGTCCACACATTGGATAAAACATATATTTCCTTGCTCTATTTCTTAAATCTCTTTACAAGTTTATTTCATGCCATTTGTTATTTATTCCCTGGGATGACCCACATTCTGATTTCTTCCTCATGGTGCATTTAAACTGTTCACCTATCCCGTGTGTTTTCTATAAAGTGGCAATTAGGTCTAAAGACTTAAGTTCAGTTATGATTTTTTTTCTTTTAGGCATAAAAAGCTTCATAGGTGACTGCCCATTGCATCACATTATGAAGCTTATTATATCTGGTTGTTCCTCTTTTAGTGCAAATAGTGTGAGACTCACATAGTCTCTCTTCCCACTGCCAGGCATTACAGATTTTATTTTCAAGTTACCTCTCAGCCCCCTCTAGTTTTCTCCCACTTCAAGCTGTCCTCGTCCTTCACCAGGGCCCCTCGAACAAGCTTCCGTGGAGCCTCCCTGCCCTGCTCGCCTTCCCACTTCCACCCCATCTTTCAGTGTCAGAGGGATTTTGCCAAAGCACTTGCAATCCTGATCTGTTTCACCTCTGGTTGAAAACCAGCCTCCTCACCCGGACCCCAAAGCTCACACTCTAGCCTTGTTTCCCTCTCCAGCCTCACTCACTGTGCGGTTCCTCCCTTCATCCACATTTCAGCCCCATTGGCCTCTGCCCAGTCTTTGCCACCTCAGGGCCTGTGCCCTTGGCAACCTTTCATCCCACCCTTCTTTACCCATTCAACTCCCTCTCCTCCATCCGATCTCAGACCAGGCGTTACTTCCACAGGAAAGCCTTCCCTGAAGCCCCTTCACTGGGTCAGAGCCCCCAAGGATTCCTCTGGACGGGCCCTGCAGCTGTGACAGCTGGTCATCATGCACTAACTTGTGTGATTATCTGATTAACGTCCATCTTTCCCACTAGACTGTGTGCACCACGGTAGCCTCAGCACCTGGCAGAGTGCCAGGCACGTAGTAGGCACGTAAGAAATGTTTGTTCAGTGAAACAAATGGATTAATGGCTCCCAACCCCCTGGTGCACCGAGTTTAAATGTATTCTCCAGGAGGCCCTACCCAAATGCTCCCCTTTCTCTCTCTGATTTCAGCCCCTCCCCCCAGCTCACCTGATTCCCACAGGCACTATCCCCCTTTCTGTGTCTCCAAGCCCCAGCCAGCCTCACCAGGCCCTTTGCACTTGCTGCTCCCTCTCCCTCTGCCTGGAAAGCCACTGCCCCAGATAGCAGCCTGGCTCCCTTCCTTCCCAGCTTCCCAGCTCTCCCCACTATCTCAACACTCTCAATCCTGCCATATGTTTTAAAGACTCTTTTTGGCTTCTGTGATGAAAATCAAGTGTCGGAGGGTGAGGACAGAACAGGGAGATCTGTGCAGAGTTACTGCAAGAGTCCGTGAAGAGGGAGGACGAGGGTGGTACCATTGGAAATAATGCGACATGGTCAGATTAAAATATTTTGAAGGCAGAGCCAACAGGATTTCCGGTGAGTGGATCTGGGTGTGTGAGGGAAGAAGGAAGTCAAGTGTGTCTTCCTGAAAGGAAAGGGATTATGCACCCCTGTGCCTGTGCCTAGCCGAGTGCCTGGCACAGAGGAAGTGCTGAATGAATGCTGAAGACTGAGTGGACCCAAAGCCCTGCACCTGTAACAAAGCAAAGCTTCTAAACCAGTATCAGCTAGTAGCACATTGGATCTGACTTCTGAGGTTAAATCTCAAAAACATTTGCTGCTCTTAACAGAGGTCAGAATCTAGAGAAGTGTGCAGTGTGACCCTCCTGCGGCTACTGGACCGACGGGGACAGGGGCCTTGCCTTTCTCTGTCCCTGACACATATCCAGGAGGATTACTCGCGGCTGGAGTGGGGAGCTGGCCTTTGTCTGGGAGCCGCAAGTAAGCAGCAGGATTGCTGATGAGGCCTTTCACTTGGTGCAATTGGTTGGCTAACGCTGAAGAAAGGCAAGGGGGGTTCCTGCCTGGAAAAGATTCTATTTTGGGACTCAGACATGGGGCTGCGGGACTTTGAGTAACCTCAATATTCAGGCTAACCTGCTCAGGGGTCCAAGGAGCTGGCCTCCCCTTATCACCTGGTCTGAGAGATGCCTCCATGCCCACTCCTCCTTCCTGTAGCATCAGGGGATGGGGACCACACCCCTTCACGACGTATCTCCTCCCACAGTACACTCGCTGCAGCTGACTTTTTCCTCTGCTGACATATCCTGCCTCCCGCCTGGGCTCTCCCTCCCCTTGCCCCTCCCCAGGCTGGCTCTCCCAGAGCCCGCCTGGCACATGCAGGGCTTTGGGTTCACTCAGTCTTCAACATTCATTCAGCACTTCCTCTGAATCAGGCTCTCTGCTAGGCCTAGGCACAGGGGTGCGTAACCCCTTTCCTGCCCCTCCCTTTCCTGCAGATGCTCCCACACCTTCTGCCCTTCCCTGCATCTTAGCTCCACACTGGAAACTGCCAGAATGACCTCCAGCAGCGATGCTGGTACAACAGCAAAGCGGTGATAATAGCAGCCACTTTTTAATGAGCGCAAGGCGACAAGCACTAAACACTTCACACACATTTTCTTACCCCTCACCAACAAGTAGGTGCTATTGTTATTCCCAGCAGGGAGGTGAGAAACTGAGGCTCAGAGAAGTTACTTTATTTGCCAAGGAGATGCAGCAACAGGTGCAAGAGCCAAGATTTAAGCCCAGTGCGGCCTGGCTGCAGGCTAGGTGGTGGAAACACCCACGCTGCACACGCACCTGAGATGCTGGATTTCCCACCCCCCCCCCCCCCCCGTCCCTCCCAGGGCCTCCTGATGCTTTTCGACCACAGGCCTGGCTATTGCTTAGAACTTCAATCTTCTCTTTGCTTCACTGATACCTTATCCTTCTTGCCCATCCATCCCCAACCCCCTACACCCAAACATGTTTCCTTGTATCTGCTAGACTAATTGTTATTAACAACCACTGTGCCAGCACCCCTTAAAGGTCACAAGAGGTGAACAGCCCAAGTTTGAGAATGATCTATCTATCTTGCAAATAAGAGTGCATGATTCATGGTTCTCTCTATTATGATGTCACTTATTCACCAGAAAGCATATTTCAATGTGCTTTGCAGAGCAGGGAAGGAAGGGGCGGGTGGTCTGGCAGCCGCGCCCCAGCCTGGGCCAGGAGGGCTGTGAGAACTGCTGGACCCGATTCTCATTCCACCCCTGGCCGGCACAGGGCTGGGCACACAGAAGGCATGCAAAGGAGGGAGGGACAAATGAATATAAACAACTGAAGTCAGCTGGTCTTTTAAAAAACTCTGTCTTCCTGATTGAATGGAAAAGGCTCTGGATTTATAAGCCAAAGGCCATTTTGGTAATTAACTATGTAATTTTAAAGAACTGTCTCCTCTGGCAGACTGTAAGCTCAGTGAGGGCAGGGTGCACCTTCTTCTTTAATGCTGCATTCCAGGACCTAGCACAGTATAGTAATCAATACACATTTGTTTAATGAATGAATAAATATTGAGTTCTGGCTGTTTCATTTATTTGCAGATGAAGATGGACAAGTGATTTAAGCTTCAATTTTCACTTCTATGAAAACAAGACAATTATAGAGGCGGCAGCAGGGGTTAGTATTTTGTTTGTACCCCATGCGCTGCTTTATAATAAACTATAATGCCTAGTGTGTGTAGCACCTAGTAAGCAGTATTAGCAGCATGTGAAGCTCTCTTATAAAGATATGTATACTTGTACTGATCCTGCAGGAGGTCCCTTCTTAGTAAAATGGAGATAGGGATTTAGTTATTATCTCAGCACTTGATCAATGTACAAGAACTTAATAACTCAAAACCTAAAGGGGTCCAAGTGTGCGCATGTGCGTGCGTGCATGCACACAGGACTCAAATATTCATTCATTCATTAAACACACACACACACATATAATTTGGTACATGCATACGCTTAGACATATGATTATAAAAATAGTTCAGTCTTAAGGTAGAACACTTGAAAAATGCATAAAAGCACGACACTAAAATTGGACCACAATCCCATCTGGAGGCAACCTTTATTGGCCTATTTAGGTGTGTTGCTGTTCTCCCTAGAATGTTGAAAATGGGAAAGAGCATCACTCCCACCATAATAAGAAAAAACCAGATAATATATAAAATCATATTTTTTTGTTAACCCATCAGAGAGTTGAGGTCACAACCACCTAGCCTGGAATTTGTGGAAAGACAGGACTTGGGAGCTGGCTCATCTGTGTTAGAGGGAGGAAAGCGGGACATCCCACAGCCAAGGAAGAATCCAGCTTAAGTTGGTAAAGGCCAAGTGTGAAGTAGCATAAGTACATGGAGCTCTGGGAACCACAGAGGCAGAGGACCTTCGCATCTCTTCACAAGGTCTTCTCCATGGGCCCAGCCATATGCTCCTAGAAAGGACTGGGGCAGGATAGTGCCTGTGGGAATCAGGTGAGCTGGGGGGAGGGGCTGAAATCAGATAAAGGGGAGCATTTGGGTAGGGCCTCTTGGGGAATACATCTGAACTCGGTGCACCGGGGGGTTGGGAGCCATTAATCCATTTGTTTCACTGAACAAACATTTCTTACGTGCCTACTACGTGCCTGGCACTCTGCCAGGTGCTGAGGCTACCGTGGTGCACACAGTCTAGTGGGAAAGATGGACGTTAATCAGATAATCACACAAGTTAGTGCATGATGATCAGCTGTCACAGCTGCAGGGCCCATCCAGAGGAATCCTTGGGGGCTCTGACCCAGTGAAGGGGCTTCAGGGAAGGCTTCCTGTGGAAGTAACGCCTGGTCTGAGATCGGATGGAGGAGAGGGAGTTGAATGGGTAAAGAAGGGTGGGATGAAAGGTTGCCAAGGGCACAGGCCCTGAGGTGGCAAAGACTGGGCAGAGGCCAATGGGGCTGAAATGTGGATGAAGGGAGGAACCGCACAGTGAGTGAGGCTGGAGAGGGAAACAAGGCTAGAGTGTGAGCTTTGGGGTCCGGGTGAGGAGGCTGGTTTTCAACCAGAGGTGAAACAGATCAGGATTGCAAGTGCTTTGGCAAAATCCCTCTGACACCGAAAGATGGGGTGGAAGTGGGAAGGCGAGCAGGGCAGGGAGGCTCCACGGAAGCTTGTTCGAGGGGCCCTGGTGAAGGACGAGGACAGCTTGAAGTGGGAGAAAACTAGAGGGGGCTGAGAGGTAACTTGAGGTAAAATCTGTAATGCCTGGCAGTGGGAGAGTGATATGTTTTATCCAATGTGTGGACTTTGTTTGGATCCAGATACTAACAAAATAGAAGATTTCTTTAAGAGAAATTTGAGTACGGATTGGATTTCAGATAATATTAAAGAATTACTGTTCATTCTGTTAGGTATACTAATAGCACGGTGATAAATTAAAATGGCAAACTGTTTGCTTATTATTGAAGCTAGGTGATAGATATTTGGAGGTTTATTATGCTATTCTCTTTATCTCGGGGTATATTTGACATTTTTGACAATAAATAACGTTAAAAACAAAAGTTCAGACCATCCTCCCTATGAACAAAAGCCTCTAGTGGCTAGGGGAAGGGTGGGAAATACGGTTGGCCTGGGCGCGGGGAGAGACTCCCTGCAGGTGGCCAGGGGAGGGGAGGATGGAAAGGTAGAGCTTTCTAACCTTGGCAGAAACCATCATGGGCTCCAACTACTAGAGATTTATCTCTGGAGTGGGATATGATCACTGCAAATGCCCAACACTGACTGCCAAAACCACAGGCTTACTTAAGACTGAGTCAGGATAACAGAGAACCCCGCCCTCACCCCATCCCCAAACAGGCTAACAAGTGTAGTAGTGGTACACGGGAGACCTTAATGCTGAGGATGTAGCAGTAACAGTGAAAAACCCCCTCAACAAACAAACTTCCAACCTAAGCACAGGCACTCTAAAAGAATTTAAATCTGCTGGGATACGAAAGGTAACCATAGCAACAGTAAAACCCAACCCCAATGAACTCCTGAATAACCTGGCTCACTTCCTCACACTAAGAGCCTAGGAGAAGAAAAGGCATGCTCATTTCCAGGCATAAATACTACTGACCACAGTTTTTACTGCTCCACATACTATTTGGCAGTCAATATAAAACTGTAAGATACACAAACAATTAAGAACGCGTTCCCACGAGATAAAGCAATCTATGGAACCAGACTATCAAACAGGGAATTTAAAATAACCAGGACTGTGCCTAAAGAAATACAAAAAAGAACAAATAAAGCCCAAAGTTAGTAGAAGGAAGGAACTAAATAAAGCAAAAGCCCCAGAACCAGATGGCTTCACAGGCAAATCCTACCAAACATTTAAAGGAAAACTAATGCCTATCCTTTTCTAATTATTCCAAAAAACTGAAAACAAAGGAATGCTTCCAAACTCATTCTACGAGGCCAACATTACTCTGATACCTAACATAGACAAAGACACTACAAAAAAGGAAAATTATAGGCCAATATTCCTGATGAGCATGATGCAAAATTTCTCAACAAAGTATTAGCCCACCGAATTCAACGGTACACTAGAAGAATCATATACCATGATCAAGTGCCAGGGATGCAAGGATGGGGCTCAATACTTCCACATCCATCAACGTGATATACCACATCAACAAAACAAGGGGTAAAAATCACATGATCATGTGAATAGATGGAGAAAAAGCATTTGAAAAAACTCAATATCCATGATAAGAACTCTCAACACAGTGGATATAGAGGGAACATACCATAATAAAGAACATTTATAACAAACCCACAGCAAACATCACACTCAATGGTGAAAAGCTGAGAGCTTTTCCTCTAAGATTAGAAAGAAGGCAAGGGTGCCCACTATTGCCACTTTTATTCAACCTCTAAGCAGGAAGCCATCTCAGAACTTAACAACAACAAACTTGGTCCAAATTCATAAATGAGAAAGTGGCACCCTGAAGACACAGTGCTCCTTCTTTCCAACTGTAACAAAATGACCGTATGTTAGACAACAGAGGAAACCTAAATTAAATCTCAAAGAATACTGTAGTTTAGAAAGTCTCTAATCACAAAGCAATAAAAGGGAAAATAACATAACCAGAAAACACTAGCTCCTAACAATTGGAACATTTTAAATGCTCTTTTTAAATTCTTAGGACACAGAAGAACTCCAAACCAATATATTTAGAAAAAGAACAATTATTAAAATATTACATATCAAAACCTATGGCATACAGTTAAAACAGTGCTCAAAGAAAAATCTAAGCCTGAAATACTTATGCTATAAAACAAGGGTAAAAAGTGTAAATAAATCAGGCACTATTTTTTGGTTAATTTTGGGTGTGTGTGTGACTGATACAACTAAGCTTCTAGAATTGGAACAGGCACATGGGAAGCATTCAATAAGTACCTGTTGAGTAAATGAATTACAGTAAACTTAAGAAAGGAAAAGGAACGAGTTAGTAAAAACAGATATTAATATATTAGAAAAAATAATAGCACCAGTAAATATATCCAAAAGGTTTTTTCTTGGAAAAAAACAAAAATTAGGTAAGCTAACTACAAAGAAATGGCAGAAAGCACAACCACACAAACTAAAATATAGTAAAGCAGAAATAACCAGACACGGAGGAAATTCAGTGAGTGCACAAACCCACTTTGCTCAACCCTAAGCAAATTAATTTAAAGGTCTGGAAGAAATGGATCATTTTCTAGGACAATATAATTTACCAAAACTTGCCTCAGAGAAAATAGAAAATCTAAACTGAGCACTTATTATATGAAAAAAAGAAAAAAGTTTTTGAAGATTTACCCCCATAAAACACCAGGCCTGGATGGCTTCAAAAGGGAACTAATTCTATGCAATCTTAAAGAGCAAGTAATTTCAATACAATTTAAACTGGTCTAGACCTTAGGGAAAAAAGGGCAGGGAGCTTCCAGATTCCTTCTATGAAGCAAAAACGAAAATGAAAATGAAACCAAACAATAAAAAAAAACAAACAATGATACCAACAACTGACAAAGATTAAACACAAAAAGAAAATGCAGACCAATCTTATTTATGACGTTTGATGCAGAAAACCTAAATAAAACATTAACAAATAAAATCCTGCAACACATTAAAGAAAATAATTATGCTCTGCGCAGGGGACCTAGTGTCTGGAGAAAAAGAGGAGGGCGGGGCTCTTCACTGCACACCATTATTATACATTTTGAATTTTTAACCATTTTTAAATTTTAATTTAAAAAAATGTTAATGGTGCTTATCATTACCACTGGGTTTTTCCTTTTATTGCTTTGTGTTAGAGACTTTTTAACAAGGGAGGCCCAGGCAGTGCATGATTAGAACCCATAAAGAGAAGCAGGAGCAGTAAATGCTGGGGACCAGCCCTGAGGGGAGATGAGAAGCGTGCCCACCTGTCGGGTAATGCCTGCAGCACAGTGGGCATCAGCACTCCCGAGATTGCTTTGTAGAGGATGGAGTCACACACGCCGACGATGTTCACCACCGTGGAGGAGCCCAGCACAGGCAGCATGTGGGGCGGCATCCCTTGCCAAAAGTGCAGAAGGAAACTTTGAACCTGTATCGACCCACAGAGAGAAGAACCATGAGGTCACACAGGGCCCTCCCAACAGAGGCCCGGGACTCCGCCAAGGCCACCCAGCCTGGTGTGGCTCAGGAGGCCTGGAAGGTCCTCCTTGCCCCTGTGTGTGGCATGCCCACTGCTGGAGAACCACGTGGCCTGGCAGCCTGGGTCTGTTCTGCCCTGGGAGAGGATTAGCACCTTAACCCCTCACCCCATTCGTGCTTACTGTGGTCTGGGGAGAATTTAAGGAAGGGAAGGTGGGTATTGTTTTTAAAAAGCTGAGATTAGAATTTACTATTCTGTGGGCTTATTTGTACCCCAGGGCCATGAGTGGCTAGTAAAAGGAGTAAGTCTGGAAGGGAAGAGATTAGGTGCTACAAACAGAAATCTCCTGATTCAAACCTGTGTGCCCCAAACTAGGTAAAGTGCAAGGCTTTCTTCATATCCAAATGCCTCACTTTTCCCAAAGAGCCCTGCCGGGTGGTGCCATTATAGGTTCCTAGATGCTGATATCTGGGCAGTAAGCTGCATGGCACAGATCAGGAATATAGTAAGCACTCAAATGTGGGGGTATTATTAATATGACAGCAGGAACACAAGCTGAATTGCTGATAACAAATGGTTGAATGAACGTCCAAAGCAGAGAACCCCCAATGGCCCTGACAGCTGTCTTTCAGTGTGTGACTTGGAGGTCAGGGAGAAAGCAGAGCAGTGGGGAGAGGGGTGGAACAAGATAAGGGAAGTGAAGGAAATGATAGAAGATGGTTAACCTGTACATATAACAACATGTAAAAATGTATGGACTTTAGCCAACATTGGGGAATGGCTCATCTTGAAGTTGGGGAATAACTGAACTTTTGTGATCTCATGGGTTCCACTTGGCTCCTGGACTATTGTATCCTTCCTTCCTCCACAGGTGTTGCTCTCCCGCCCACAGCATTATCCACATCCCTGGCTCCCCTATTCATCCTGAGCCAATGCAGGGGAACATCCAGTGCCCCAGCCCAATGCTTTGGAGGTGCTACTCTTATTGGCATTAGCTTTATTTACTGAGTGCCTACGACATGCCAGATACTCTGCATAGGTTCTCTCACTTAATACTCATAATACTATTCCAGCGAGACTCATCACTCCCATTTTGCAGAGACATTCACCTACTTGTCCAAAGCCAGATAGCAAGCCAGGCAACGGGTGACACAGAGCCCGTCTGCCTGTCCCCTGTGGCTGCCTTGTTCTTCATGTGATAATTAGGCTTCTACCGCATTCTTGAGACTGCCTGCTTCCCTGCTTCCTGCCCCTGCCCCGGCGACCTGCAGTGTCCTTCAGGTCCCTCCGAGGAGTAGGTCTTGCTTTCCCTTCACCAGGCTCTCCCCACCCCAGCCTGGCGACCTGCTCTCACTTCTTCGACTTCCATGGCCTGCCTGGACTTCCCAGTGTCCACACTGTGTGGGAGGCTTCGGAGGTGAGGAATGGGAAGAAAAGTGTCCCTGACTTCCTAAAGGGAAAATGGTAGTTGCCAAAAACATGATCAAAGTGGTGGATGCAGTCAGCTTTGTAAACTGTGAAATTTAAGTCACAGTTCTGTTAATTCCATGACAGTGAAAATACGGCAAAGTTTTCATCCAGACTGAACATTAAAACTACGGCAATCCAGATGAGGGAAGATGGCCTGTCAGGGTTCCAGTCCTAGCACCACTACCATCCAGGGGTGTGATATCTCTGCACCTCAGTTTCCTCACATGGAAAATGGGAACAGTAGTAGTATTTACCGCATAGGTTTTGGTAATGATTCCTGAGAAGTACTTATTACAGTGCTTGGCATGTCGGAAATGGCGTAATAAAGGTTAGCTATTACTATTCTATCATGGAGGCACTAATAGGCCCAAGAAATCAGTGTTCCATCCTAAGCATTTGGCACACCCTTGCCAAAATCTGAATGTCAGCCAGCCAGAATTCTCACTGTGGCTCTGCTCACCTGTCATTGGGACACCTGGTGGCTGGTGGTTGGTCTGGCTGGGCCTGAGAGATGGCCACATTGCATGCACAAGGTGCTTGCCCTCCAGAGTACCCCCTGCTGTCCCCTGGCCCCTGGGCACTGGTCTCAAGCTAGGTCCTGAGCCTCTGCCTGCCCTTCCAACAAGGAAGAAGCTCTGCCCAGTTGATTCCTAAGATCTGGTACATTCTGAATTCATTTGCCTTTCCACGTGTTCCTTGCATGCAGCCCTACTCTTTTAGTATATGAGCAGTCAATTTCCAGCGGAAATTCTGGAAAGACCAGTGGCTGTGTGTGTAAAACAAATCTGTGGAAAGCCAACGTCTGTACCAGCATCTGTCCGAGAGGCACGGGAGCCCTGAGCAGCACTCCTTCTCTGGAACCGCCTTTGTAGGGGGTGTTTTACCCAGACCTCCCTTCCTACTCTGTGCATGTTAGACCATTTAATGTCCAAAGGTACCAGTTCCTTGGAGTGAGAGGAAAAAGGAGGGAGAGGGAACGGTGCAAAGCTCAGGAGCTAATACTTGGAAGTTGGATGTGAAATGGACAGTGTTTGTATCTGGAGGTAGAGCCGACAGGACTTCCCAACAGATTGGACATGAAGAGGGAGGGAAAGAGAAGAATCGAGGTTCGTAGCCTGAATGATTGGGTGGATGGTAGTGGTAAGCTAAGACTTGGAAAGCAGATTTGGGGCAGAAAAATAGCACTCTGGTTTGGCCCTGTTAACTTAGATGTCAATTGAATCTGAAGCTCAGGACTGAGTATATGAGATGAGAGTTACCAGCTTTTATAAAATGGAGATAATAGTGTCTACCTATTGTTAGGATGAAATCACATCCCTTTTATAAAATGCCTGGATCATGTAGGCATTTAACAAGTGTAAACTTATTATTAGACAGAAGGAAGAAGTTCTGACTCTTTGCAAGCATTAGAGGTGAAGTAGTCAGAGGCAAATAATTGAAAGTGGTTAAAGTTAGTTTCCTGACCGATCTGGTTTGGCTCAGTGGATAGAGCAGCAGCCTGTGCACTGAGGGGTCCCAGGTTCGTTTCCAGTAAAGGGGACGTGCCCAGGTTGCTGGCTCGATCCCCTGTGGGGGGCATGCAGGAGGCAGCTGATCGATGGTTCTCTCTCATCATTGATGTTTCTCTCTCTATCCCCCTCTCCCTTCCTCTCTGAAATCAATAAAAGTATATTTTTAAAAAATCTAACAAGTTAGTTTCCTGAATTAACTCTTTCAGTCCCCGACTGGCGGGCTTTGATACATATGTGGACCATATTGAGAATGGAGGCGACCGGTAGCCAGCTCCAAATGCACCACAGTGGACGAGCCTCAGGAGAAATTAAATCCAAAATACAGAAATGCTTTCCTCCAGCTTTTCTGAATCTGTAATTCTGGATGTAATGCTACCCTGACAAAACTGTCTTCCTCGCAGGCCAATCAGGCAGGATGCTGCTCACTGGTTAGACTGAGGAGAGGCCATGCCACCTGCCAGCCACACAGAAAGTCTATGAAGTGAGGACAGCAACAGTGCCCGGTTCCTAGGATCACTGGGAGGATTAAGTGAGCTAACAATGTGCATCGGGGAGTCTAGGTCAGGCACCGAGCAGCAGCTCATGAAACAGGAGTCATTTTATTATATTTTAACACAGACGCTTGTTGACCTACCTCATCAAAGTTGGCTCTTATTACAGTGTCCAGTATTCTCTGGCAGTGTGTTCTGTACATCATAATAAAGGTAGAAACCTGTGGAGGTGAGAGATCAACAAGAAAGGGATGCATTAGTATATGCTATTGCTGCCCTTGGAATTTCAATTTTCAACTCATTTATTCCCTGTTGAGGGGATGACATCCACTTAACTCTTCCTCATCCTGCAAGACCCCACTGAGACTCACTTTCCTTAGGTGACTGCTCGCTGACCCTCACGCAGCCCCTGAGAGTGTTTATCAGAATACTGACTTTTGGTATGGAAACACAGTTTGCGCTCTCTGTCCGCATTCTCCACCCCATGAAACTGTGGGCTCTGGGAGAATGAAATAGCACATTACTCATGCTTTTTTATCCAGCATTTAGCACAGCGCCTGGCACATAGTAGCGCTCAGCAGGGCTTATGAATTAAACTCTCCTCATCGGTTGAGATAGTGAAAAGTTAAAACCCAGTGTGTATAAGAGGTGCTTTTGCCACAATCAGAGAGACATTGGCAATCCTCTGGATCTGCTTAGCAAAAGAATTTTCTCTCCCATCTCCTTTTATCCAAAAATTTCAAAGCCATGGTGTAAGAAGTCTGTGGAGAAAAAAAGCACATTTGAGAAACAATAAGGATTTATCTAGTTCTTAGATTGAAAGTGCTCTTTGCACTCTTTTTTGTTGCAGACATGTGCTTAATACAAACGTAGTTTGCTTTGCAACCATCTGGCACCAGGCCTCCTGCCTCATCCACCATCACCCCAGCTCCCAGCATCACGTGGGGACAGGAGGAGCTCACACCTACTGGCGCACTGGTTGCACCAGGACAGGTGTGTGAGACACGTGATGACCCAGGGGAAAGTCCCCAGATTGCGCTTCCAATAATTTCCTCCGGGTACCCTATGGCCCAAATTGAATTGCTCTACCGAGAAAATCTTATCTCTGGGACGATGATCTCACTTTATCCTGGGCAGCACACAGGATAGTAAGATTTATAATGAAGCCAGCAGAGGAGAAGGGCCCTTCCTTTGTGACAGGAGGCAGTGAAACTCACAGATGGGTGGGTAGGTTGGTTGTAGGTAGGTAAACTTTTCATTTTGGAATAATAGATCCATAGTAAAGTTTTGAGGATAGTGCAGGGAGTTCCCATGTAACCCCACACCCAGTTATCTCTATTGTTAACATCTCACATTAATATGGGACATTTGTCGTAACTAATGAACTGATACATTGCTATTAATGGAAGTCCATGCTTGATTCAGGTTTCTAGCTTTGTATTTTTAAACTCACCATTTTGCAGTGTGTGTGTGTGTGTGTGTGTGTGTGTGTGTGTGTGTGTGAGAGAGAGAGAGAGAGAGAGAGAGAGAGAGAGAGAGAGAGAGAGAGAGGGAGAGGGAGAGGGAGAGAGAGAGAGAGATAAACCACCCCCTCCCCAACCCTTCGGACATGGTCACCTTCTCCTCGGGCAGACTGGCTGGCAGATTGAGATCTTTGACATTTGGAAACTCTGGCAGCAACGTCCCAAGTTTGGACCGGGGTGAATATGCCACCGTCTGCTTGCTCACTTCTTTCTTGCCCGTCTCGCTCACCCAGGCAGCTCCTTTCTTGGAATACATCACATCATAATATTGGGAGCTCTCCTTCACAGCAATGCCGTAGTAATGGTACCTGGGCCACAGGGAGAGAGAAAGCCCCGGCACGTTATCAGGTGGCGTTTCCCGAGCAGGGCTGCCCAAGGCCACGGGCGACTTGGCCTGTCCTCCCTGGGCGAGAACCGCTAACTGTCTGGTGAGGCTTGACATCTCTGAAGTCTGGAATTTAACCAGAGTTCCATGTTGCCAGCCATCAATCACACAGGTAAAAATAACCAAAATTGCCTCCCACAGAAAATGTTAAGTCAAATACTTTGCAGAGCAGAGAGGGGGATGAAAAGTATTTCCATTTGTACTTAATCTCTCCTATCAAGCCAAACGTGACCCAGGGACAGGGCATTTGGGTCTCCCCCTCTATGAAGACCCACGAAGAAGGTGGGTTTATGGCTGCAAAGCACCAACAGAAACTCGTTGGGCCCGTTTTCCTAATAGATGGTGGTCATAAAGAACTGTATCTTTAAACAGATAAATTCAGTGCTTCTGTTGACACTGAATGTAAAGCAAAGACCAGAACTTTTTATTAACTAAAAACGGGTTTACTGACAGCAATATTTCCCATTAAGCCTAATGGAGGGAGGCTTTTAAGACTTTAGCTACAACCTGTTGAGCACTTGCTCTGTGCTAGGCACTTTGGTAAGTGCTCTCTGTACTTAATTTGTAAAAACAATACTATAAAGTGGGGATTATTACAGTCTTTTTACAGATGGGAAAATGGAGGCAAGAAAGCTTAATCTGCTCAAGGTTACAGGGCTGTTTCGGGGAAGAACCGGGTCTTGTACTCAGGTCTATCCCACCACGAAGCCCTCGCTAGGATCACTGCGCAGGGTATTATAAACCTGGAGGTTTGTCAGAGCCATTCACGGAGCATAATCAAAGTACAGCATCCTGGGCCCCTTCCCAGACCAACGGATTCAAAGCATGGGCTGGGGCCCACGACCAGCACTGACACAAGCATCACCGGTAACCCTGACGGCCATCAGTTAGAGGCGGCCAGCCTGATGGGGAAGCACCTGCATCACACTCCGGCTCTGGGCTCCCCCACGGCTGGAGGGACTGTCGCTCTCTGCTGCTGTACGTGGGGTGCCCACCACAGCAGCTCACAGGTTGCTAAGTGCTTCACACACACATTCCTTGTTTAATCTCACAAAACCCCGTGAGGCTGGAACTCTTGATCATCCCACTGTACAGACGAGGGCCCAGAGGCCCAGAGAATTTAAATAACACACCAAGATCACCCCGTGAGTAAGCATGAGAGGCAGGATGTGAAACTCCAAAGGGCTTTTAACCACCGCGCCAGCAGTTCCCTAACATCACTGACAGCAAGAATCCCCTACACAACATGTAGACTCTGACGGAGTAGGTCGAGAGGTGATTTTCACAATCACACAGCAATTCCCTCTAGCTTTCAGAAACACGGCAACATAGTAACGATTCTTTTCCACCCATAGAAGTCTGGTTGGTAGTAGCCACAACACAACACAAACGAGAAATCATTCTGAGTTATGGCCCCGGCATCACAGGGAGGAGAGACAAGCACACGTAACCCCTCCCCTAACCCCTGTTCCTCTAGGTACCATTCTGTCATATTTCTGCTTAGCGGGCATCTCGCCTCTATCTGAATGCCTCCTGGGATGAGGTACCCAGGCCCTGCCAAGGGAGCCCAGTTCATTTTAGGTCCGGATAGTTCCCAGAAAGCTCTCTCTGTGTGGAGCCGATCTGCCTCCTGCGCCTTCTACTTCCCAACTGTCATAACTGCCCTTCCTGCTCCCCGCACCCTCCCCCAGCGGGAGGGGGAGGGGGCATTCCATTCCGAGTGGCCCGGTCACACCCTTCAGGGGGAAGGCAGTTATGTCCAGCCTCCCCAAGGTTACAAAGCTCCTCTCCATAACGTCTTAAGACCGAGAGAGCAGCAACAATTCGGATCAGACCATTTTTTGATTTTTCAGAGTGTGTGTGTACTGCTGAAAGCCACAACTACAGGAAGTTATTGCTCTGATCGCTTCTGAGTTTTTCTATATATTTCAGTTTTGTAGGGCAGGTCTAAAACCTGCCACTGGTCATCCCCACCATAGCCCCAGCCCCTTTATTCTGCCCAGGTACATTTGCTGAGGGATTTTGTTTGTTGTTTGTTTGTTTTAATAAGACTAAGTAGCAGGTTGGAAACTAGAGCTTCTTATTACCTTTCAAATGGTTGGAGGTGTGACCAACCTTGGAGGATCCTTACGGAGGGGAAACCATGAAATAAATCATGTGGAATTTTAAAGGAAGTATTGCCCAATTTGCCAACCTTGAGGTTAAAGGAAAACAAACAAACAAACAAACAAAAATTACCCAGGCTCACATGTAGACAGAGGGAAACTTCCTCCAAGTGTATGTAGACGGGAAACCTTTCTGTTCTAGCTTCACTGTCTATTTCTACTCTTAGAAATAGGCAACAATGTATTGGAGCCAGTGACTCTCTATAGAACAGGAGCAGAAGAACAAAATCATTTCCACGCACTCAGCTGTCTTCCATCCATCCATCCACTGTCTATTTGTTCAACCAACACTGGGCACTGCCCTTTGAGTGCCGCCCGGCAAACAAGAAAGGGAGAAAGCGGCTCTTGTACTCTATACCCTTACCAAGGCTGAAGCCTTATTCTAAAACAGACCCTGGAATTTCTCACATAAACAAGTTTTGTTCTCCAGAGTAGTCACCATGGAAGATTATGCGCAATTTATTCCAAAATGACCCTGGCTAAAAACTGTTCTGTACATCTCCTTGGCCATGACCCCCAGAGCTTCTGAGCCCCACGAATAAACCAGTCTCAGTATTTTCAGGACTTTAGCAAAAAACGGGTTTTCCCAGTTTGATCAGCCACTTCCTTTAACTTGGCCCCAAAGCTGAGCCCACACTGGTAGGATGGGAACCTGCTGCCGGGATTGGCAGGAGCCAGGGGAGAGGGGGCAGTCCTGGACACGCTGCTTTTGGATCACCCTTGGTCACAAGTCTTCGGAGTCTTCCGTGGTGGTGTTTATTGAAAAAATTTTCAGTACTTTTGTCGGTCACTATGTGCTGACCTGATACTTAGCATGTCAAAATGTTGAGAAATGTTGTATAAGAAGCACCCTCTAGTGGAGTCACCATGCGCATTAGCATAATAAAGGTTCTGAGAAGTCCTGTCTCGAGGAATCTGTTCAAACTCAGCGCTTACCAAACTTACATGGCCGACACACCCTCTTCGTGGACCAGTTACTGAAGTCCAGCAATTTTTGAACACCCTTTGAGGCAAGTTGTATAAATGCAGATTTCAGCGAAGCCTGTGCAGGAGAGGTAGACATTCCCTTCCCATTGGCTCACAGCTGGTAGGCAGGTGTGCCCCCATCCCTCTCACTCCTCCGGGCCACTCCCCTGTTGTTATTCGCGATGACAACTCCCTTTTGGCAACCAAATTGTCTTGTTCCTGTCTGTCTCCCCTACGGGAACATGTGCTCCATGAAGGCAGTGCCTGTCTGCCCATGTGCTCCCGGCACGCAGCGCCCTCTATCTGACACAGGTAGCGAGAAGCAAACAGTGGTTGGTTGGCTGACAGGCTGCTGAAAGGTAAGCCGTATGCCCTGTGCACTACAGTGTGGGTGCGCCTGTCCCCCTGCTCCCCCTCAGGTTATTGGGGCAGGCTGCTCCTCTGGCCGGCTGGATGCTATGAGAGCAGAGAGTTCGCTCAGTGAAACAACCTAGGTAAACCTGGAGGTTGACCAAGGAGCTACAAGGTGCTCCTATAAATAACGCTCAAGACAATTTTACACAAATGCCTACAGGCAGGGTGGCAAAAAGATGGGTTCCTTAGCAGGCCCAGATGGTCCTGGGCTTTGGACAGCCTCTCTCAGGGGTGCTGGGAGAGAGGGCCCTGCTGTCTTAAACACACACCCCCCCCCCCACCCTTGCCGTGTGCCATGGCCAGACATAGGCTTCCCGCCAGGCCTGCAGACAGAGCTCGCTCAGCCTGGGGTCCGGTGCTTACTTGGACTGTCCGCGGGTCCCGAGTCTTCTGGTGGTTAACTGGGGAAACTGCTGCCTTATGATCTGTAAGTCAACACAAGAATCAGTTACCGCGGGGAAGAGCTGGGAGCACAGGGACTGGGTTTCACAATCAGCAATCTCAGGAAGGGAGGAAAACGGGCATCGCAGGTACCGCTGGCTGCAGTGACTTATTCGGAGTCCCCTGGGTCCGGAGAAGGCGATCAGGGTCAGGGAGGAGGGAGCACTTGAATGATGGTGGGGCTCTGGCTCTTGAGGGCCTCACTTGGCACTCCGTGCTTCACCCCTCCTACTTACAATATAGGGAGAGAACCATGGACCCAGAACTTGTCACTCCCCTGCTTAAAGCACCCCAATGGCTTCCATCCACCTGGAACGAAAGCCCACCCCAGCCTCTGTAACCTGGTCCCTGCTCACCTCCGGGCCCTTGTTCCTCCCACTCTCACCCTTCGTCACCAGGTTCCAGCCACACTGCCTTTTTTGCCCTCTGTTCCCCAAACACAACCAGGCTTGCCCCCCCCCCCCCGCCATGGGGGCCTTGGCACCACAGTTCGCCGTGCCCACATCGCAATCTCGCGCAACTGTCCACCCCAGATGGGCTCCTTCTCTTATATTCCGCCGGCCTCTGGTGAGGGCCCTGGGCCCAGTGGCCTTCTCCCACCAGCCACGCAGCGTGGCCCAGCAGCCCCTGGCCGTCACGCAGCCCTGCTTGATGTTTTCTCACCCCACCCCACCCCACCCCACCCCACCCCACCCTCAGTAGTCTGAAAGCTCCACGAGAGCAGGGACCTGGTGCAGGGCTTAGCACATGCGAAGAGCTCCATCCTTATTTGCTGCTGGAGGATATCATTCGTCATCTGCAGAGTGGAGGAAGGGAACCGCTACTGCCCAGCACAACCACATAGATCTGCCAGAAGCCTGGGAGGAGGGGCCGTCGGGCAAGGTGAAAACACCCAGAAGGGCCTCGGCCTCGTCTCTGGGTCCCCAGCGCCGGTGTCTGTGGGCGGGCAGGATGGTGCAGGATGGAGAGACGGTGCTGGGCCACGGGGATCGGATCCCAGCTCAGCCTTTTGTTAGCAGGACGCCCCTGGGGCAAGTTATTTAACTCTCACATGGCTCCGTTTCCTCACTTGTAAAATGGGAATAAGAACCCCAACCTTAGAGAATTTTTGTGAAAACTGAATAAATAAAATGGATGTGAACAATTTGCCACAGTGCCTGGAACTTAAGAATGTCTCAATAAGGGGTGAAAAAATCTGCATTCCCCACAGGAAAGGCTAGCGAACCTAATGAGATCGCATCTGAGACCACTTTTGAAGGTAAAAAGGGGCTCAGAAATGTTATCTTGCAGTGAGGGTACCAATCAAATGATGTGATGACCTCTGAATTTTTTAATGGTGTCACTTTTGTAGGCAACATACCCCTGGTTTCTTCAACCCTAACCTCTGTAAGCTAAGGACCTGGGCCTCTCACGTTGTCGATGCCCCTCTCATTGTTGGGACCCGAGGAAAATGCAGTGTATTGAGAATGGGGTCTGACCGGGGCCCGTGGCAGGGCTCTCCAGCACTCAGTCCCATTAGGCCAAGCATGTCAAACTCACACGTGGGCCACATGCAACCCACAATGAATATTATTGCGGCCCAGCCAATATAACGGTATGTAAGAAATGTTTTAATAAAAATTTTATAACTTAATTTTTACAATATCCTGTTACACATAATTATTAATAACGAACTACAATGTTAGCTAATGACTGACTACTATGATCATGTTGCATTCATTTCCCTTACGCACCTTATGCGCAGGCGCACCATTTCTCTCCACTAATACTAGCAGCGAATATTTTAGTAGCCGATTGCCACGTTATTAGTTTTGGACTGACTTGTTTGGTGTGCGCAACAGGAAGTATTTCGCTTTCAAAGAACAAGAAAAATAGGTTTATTTACATTACGCTTATTCATTTGTGTAGCTATTTGGTGTCTGGTAAGTTAACGTTCAAGAAAGAAGATTAATTTTTATAAAAATGTTCTATTATTTTATGTTAACGACGACTCATTTATTTCAGCCCTTTGTATTCAGCATGTCTCTACTGAAATAAACCTACGTTTCTATGACAATTGAAGCTTTTGTTTTTTGCGGCCCACATAAACTTAAACCTTGTTTATTTGGCCTGTGTTAGCCTTTGAGTTTGACATGCTTGCGTTAGGCAGTCTTAAGGCCACAGGATCTCGTGGCCAGAGCACTGAGGGCCACTATGAACCTCTGGCCAAGTATGCCCTCCAGACTCGCATCACATGACTGGTTCCAGAACTGAGATTTGCAGCTGTTCACAAAGCTACAAGGATGGACAGGTAAAGAAATGCCAACAGAGACTGAGGGTGAATATTGGAAGCACATAAACAGGGGGCCAGGGCATTCTTCTCGTTGGTTAAAAGTGGGTTATGATTTGGGTTCTCAGTCTCTTCCTAATCCAAGCAAAGAAGAGAACACAATAAAGTTACAAGAGTCCATGAATCTATAAGATAGATGCATACCAGTTGCTGAGGAAAAGCAGAGACTTTCCTACAGTTCAGTCTGAGAAAGTTCTCCTATGCAAATGGGAACAACAAGGCACCGTGTTCAATGCTCTGATACCAGCTGACAGTTTGAAAATGGTAATATTGGAGTGCTGTCTAGGCGCAGTAGATCTGAAATGCTTACATGTGGCTGATAACATTATTAGTATGTCCCTTCCCCAGAGCATTTTTACAATAAAAAATATTGATACTTTTTGACCTATAAATTCCAAGAAAATAACCTAAAATAAGAAAAAGCTATGCATAGTGAGAGTGAAAAACTGAAAAACGGCAAACAAAATAAATGTCCAGTGATAGATAACTGGCTAAATAAATGATTAGATATATACTCAATAAAATATAAAGGCATTAAAAAGATGGTAATAATTGTCACAACACAGAAAATGCTTATGATATCATGTTAAATGAAAGGGCAGAACTCAAACTACATTTATGCTATTGTTATATAATTTATATTTGTACAAATGTAGGAATGGAAAGGGAATATGGAAAATAAAATGAGTTGTTTGTTAGGATAGAACAAAAGGTTTTTGTATAACATTTGTGCAAGAAATCAACTTTTTAGCAAACAGAAAGGATTTTCTTACTACAAATATTCCTAATTGACAAAGGCTGTTCAAGCTAATTTTGAAAGAAGCACCAAAAATATGCCATAAGCCTGGCCAGTTTGATTCACTGGTTAGAGCATCAGCCCTCAGGTTTGACTCCCAGTCAAAGACACATACGTCAGTTGTGGGTTCGAATCCAGTCGGGCTCCATGCTCTGCACCTTCTACCTGCCACTCTCTCTGCCTCCTACCACCATCTCCACCTCCTCATCACTTGTGCCTTCAAGCTGGACTGTGACATCACCCCACCCACCCAGCATGTACCACTTCTCCGTGAACTGCCTTCCTGATTTCCCTGACCAGGTAAGAGCTCTTCCTGCTCTAAACCATGATGGCACCTGCTACTTCCCATCTGTGACCAAGTTATACCCTCCCTCTCTGTTGGATGTATCCTAACTCCACCCACCCTCCCATCTCTGCCAGTCCCAGGATCATCTGGGTTGCTACAAGGGTCTCTTCATTGCCTCTGGTCCAGTCACGCCCCAACACCATCACTTCTCCATGAAGCCTCCAGACCAGTGGTTCTCAACCTTTCTAATGCCATGACCCTTTAATACAGTTCCTCATGTTGTCGTGACCCACAGGTTGAGAACCGCTAGCAGGGTCGCCTAAGACCATCAGAAACCACAGATATTTACATTACGATTCGTAACAGTAGCAAAATTACAGTTATGAAGTAGCAACGAAAATAATGTTATGGTTGGGGGTCACCACAACATGAGGAACTGTGTTAAAGGGTCGCGGCATTAGGGAGGTTGACAGCCACTGCTCTAGACAAAGTTCAAACCCACCTGGAGCTGCTGGCTCGGTCCTACCTTCATTCCAGCTCACCTCTTCCCATCCTCCTCTCTGTATCCATGCTCCAGCCACATGGACTGTCTTTCAGATTTGTGAACCCGCTGTGTTCTAACTCCCCCTGGCCTTTCCCACAGGCTGTTTTCATTTTCTGCAACACTTGCTCCATGCCTTTTGTCTGCATAATGTCTATTCATCCTTCAAATCTTAGCTCGTACTTTATTTTCTTTCCGGAAATCTTACCTGGGCCCCACTTTTTACATGTCCACAGATAGTAATGTAGTCTGTACTACCCTTATAACCAGTCAGTAGTCTACTCAGCCCTAGAAAGTCCTTGCCTAGACCTATGAGACTCTACACCAGGGATGGGGAACCTTTTTTCTGTCCAGGGCTATTTAGATATTTATAACATCATTCTCAGTCCATACCAAATTATCAACTTTAAAAGTAGCAGGGCCATCCCTAACCAGTTTGGCTCAGTGGATAGAGCGTCGGCCTGCGGACTGAAGGGTCCCAGGTTCGATTCTGGTCAAGGGCATGTACCTGGGTTGCAGGCACATCCCCAGTAGGGGGCGTGCAGGAGGCAGCTGATCAATGTCTCTCTCTCGTCGATGTTTCTAGCTTTCTATCCCTCTCTGTAAAAAAATCAATAAAAAAAATATATATTTTTAAAAAGTAGCAGGGCCAGGGAGAAACCAAATTATCAACTTTAAAAGTAGCAGGGCTAGTGCAGCATAGGCAAACACCTAAACTGCTGCTTTGCACAATAATTTCAAAACTACGACTAAAAGACAAAAGGGACATCATACAGAACCACAGGAAGGCTGGATGAGTGGAAATTCTACAACTAGAAAGAAAGAAAAAAGCACACTGACACTCAGAGGAGCTGCAGGAGGCAGAGGTACTGAAATGCGCGTGCACAGAGAGGTCTGACAACTGAGTGTGTGGCTGGCTTTCTCAAACAGGAGGGAGACAAAAGCTCCCAACTGTGCTGAACTCCAGTTCCAGGTGAGACTCTGGGGACCCAGACTCATATGGGGTGAAACAGGACTGTTAGGAAAGAAAAAAGCACACTGAGACTCAGAGGAGCTGTGGAAGGCAGAGGTCCCGAGGGACGCACGTGTGCAGAGAGGACGGGCAACTGAGTACACGGCTGGCTTTCTCAAGCGGGAGGGAGAAAAAGCTCCCAACTGCACTGAACCCCAGTTCCGGGCGAGACTCTGGGGACACAGGCTCATTCGGGGAGAAACTGGACTGTCTGGCAGCAGGTGAAACTTGAAGGCGGCTTTCTCTCAGAGGTGCTTGCAGTGATTACCATAGGACACTGAGACACAGGGGCTTATTAGGGCAGGGCTGTGAGGAAACCAATGCTGTCTGCTCTGCTCTGAGACTTTGCCCCATCCAAGTCTTGTCTCATAAGGCTGTCTCCAGCACAGAAGTTCTCCCAGCATAGACACAGCTGATCCTCACAGCCAATAGACCTGGAGGTCAATTCCTCCCAGTGATACCAACAACAATCAAGGCTTAACTACAACAAGACTGTGCACACAGCTCATAAAGGGGTGCACCAAGAGTAGCCACCTTAGGTAACTGGGGAGGCTGAGCCAATGGGCCCTATAGGACACCTAGCACACAAAGCCACTCTATCAACTCAGGGAAGCAGCCAAAATGCGGAGACAAAGAAACAGGTCACAAATGAAAGAAATGGAGGAAAGCAAATGATTGGATATAGAGTTCAAAACCACAGTTATAAGGTTTTTCAAGAATTCTCTAGAAAAGGCCGATAAATTTAGCGACACCCTCAAGGATATGAAAAAGGACCAACTAGAAAAAAAATGGCGGTGGAATAGACAGACATGTCCCAAGCCTTGTCCTGGAGCAGATAGAAAGAACAGCTGAGGGTCGCATAGGGAGTGTTTGTTGGTGAGTTGAGGGACAGCTATACTACAGGAGAAGGTGGGGGACTGCTGGACGGGTTTCCCCTGACCGGGCAGCCCCCACTGCTGCTGGGTTCCCTACTGGAGCAACCGGCTTGGACGTGGAGACTTGAAGGGGAAAGGTGGATGCTATTGGAAGCCTGAAAATCTACAACTATGGCACCCACCGAACAGCTGCAAATCCCAGAGCACCAGTCACCAAATGGCACAAACACATGGATTAAGAGGAGCTCTACACTCCACCATGGAAAAGTCAGATTTCGCCTGGGATAAGGAGAGAGAGAACTACATAACCAGACACCCGGAGAAGAGGGACCATGGGGAGACAAAGAAACAGGCCGCATATGAAAGAAAAGCAGGCATCACCAGAAAAGGAAGTAAACGAAACGGAGGCAAGCAACCTGTCAGAGAAAGAATTCAGAGAAATGGTCATAAGGAGGCTGAAAAGAATGGAAGGCAAATTTAACAATATGAGTAAGAATCAAGAGGAAATGAAGAACCACGAAGAAATGAAAAATGACATCGCTGCTGTAAAGAACTCAATAGAAAGCATCAAGAGTAGACTGGAAGAAGCAGAGGACCGCATCAGTGAGCTAGAAGACAAGGTAGGAAAAAATACCCAAGTAGAGCAGCTTCTAGAAAAAACATTAAAAAGCAGGAGGAGAGCCTAAGGGAACTTTGGGACAACACGAAACAAAACAACATCCGCATAATAGGGGTTCCAGAGGAGAGGAAACTGAGCAAGGAATAGAAAACCTGTTTGAAGGAATAATGACAGAAAACTTCCTTGATATAGGGAAGAAAAAACCCACACAAATCCAAGAAGCTCACAGAGTCCCAAGCAAAATGAACCCCAAAAGACCAACACCAAGGCACATTATAATTAAATTGGCAAACACCAACAACAAAGTAAGAATCTTAAAAGCGGCCATGGAGAAACAGAAAGTTACCTACAAAGGAACCCCCATCAGACTAGTGAGCGATTTCTCAACAGAAACTCATCAGGCCAGAAGGGAATGGAATGAAATATACAAAGTCATGCAAAGGAACGGTCTGAATCCAAAAATACTGTACCCAGCAAGGCTATCAATCAAAATTGAAGGTGAAATCAGGAGCTTCACAGACAAAAAAAGGACTAAGGGAATTTATTACCACCTATCTATAATAACTTTAAATGTAAATGGATTAAATGCCCCAATCAAAAGACATAGGGTAACAGATTGGATAAGAAAACACGACCCATATATCTGCTATCTACAAGAAACCCACCTCAGAAAAAAAGATGCACACAGACTGGGGGTGAAGGGATGGAAAAAGATTTTTCAGGCGAATGGAAATGAAAAATAAAAGCTGGGGTAGCAATACTTATATCTGGCAAATTAGATCTCAAAGTGAAGGACATAACAAGAGATAAGGGAGGCCACTTCATAATACTAAAGGAAGCAATCCAACAAGAAGAAATAACTCTGATAAACATATACGCACCCAGTACAGGAGCACCCAAATACATAAAAAATCTCCTGGAGGTTATCAAGGGAGAGATTGACAGCAATACAATCAGAGTAGGAGACTTTAATACCCCTCTATCACCATTGGACAAATCCTCTAAACAAAAAATCAGCAAAGAAACATCAATCCTAAATGACTCACTAGACCAGATGGAATTAATTGACATCTTCAGAACATTTCACCCCAAAGCCACAGAATATACATTCTTCTCAAGTGCACATGGGTCATTTTCAAAGATAGACCATATGATGGGTCATAGGCAAAGTCTCTTCAAATTCAAGAAGACAGAAATCATATCAAGCATCTTCTCAGATCACAGTGGCATAAAACTGGAAATCAACTACAATAAAAACAATCCAGAAAAATCAAACACATGGAAACTAAGCAGCATGCTATTAAACAACGACTGGGTTACCAGAGAGATCAAGGAAGAAATAAAAAACATCATGGCAACAAATGACAATGAAAACACAACAATCCAAAATCTATGGGACACTGCGGAAGCAGTCTTGAGAGGGAAGTTCATAGCTCTACAAGCCTACTGCAAAAAACAAGAAACAGCGGTAATAAATTACCTAACCGTACAACTCAAAGAGTTAGAAAGAGAGCAGCAAGGAAAGTCCAGTGTAAGCAGAAGGAAGGAAATAATAAAGATCAGAGCGGAGATAAATGACACTGAGACCAAAACAACAGTACAAAAGATCAACAAAACCAAGAGCTGGTTCTTTGAAAGGATAAACAAGATTGATGAACCTCTAGCCAGGCTCACCAAGAAGCAAAGAGAGAGGACCCAAATAAACAAAATCAGAAATGAAAGAGGTGAAATAACAACAGACCCCACTGAAATACAAAGGATTGTTAAAAAATAATATGAACAACTCTATTCCAACAAACTGGACAACCTGGAGGAAATGGACATATTTCTAGAAAAATATAACCTTCCAAAACTCAGTCAGGAAGAATCTAAACACCTTAATAGGCCAATAACTATGGAAGAAATTGAAGCAGTCATCAAAAAGCTTCCAGCAAACAAAAGCCCAGGGCCAGGTGGCTTCACAGGGGAGTTTTACCAAACATTCAAGGAAGAACTAAAACCTATCTTCCTCAGACTATTCCAAAAAATTCAAGAGGAAGGAACACTTCCAAGCTCCTTCTATGAAGCCAGCATCACCCTAATACCAAAACCAGATAAAGACAACACAATGAAAGAGAATTACAGGCCAATATCCCTCATGAAGATAGATGCCAAAATCCTCAACAAAATTCTAGCAAATCGGATCCAGAAGTACATCAGAAAGGTCATATACCATGACCAAGTAGGATTTATCCCAGGAATGCAAGGATGGTACAATATCCACAAATCAATAAATGTGATACATCACATAAACAAACTGAGAGATAAAAATCACATAGTCATATCAATTGATGCAGAAAAAGCATTTGACAAAATCCAACACCCTTGAAAAAACTCTCAACAAGGTGGGAATAGAATGATCATACCTCAACATAATAAAAGCCATATATGATGAACCCGCAGCTAACATCATACTCAATGGGCAAAAACTAAAACCTAAGAACAGGAACAAGACAGGGATGCCCACTCTCACCACTCCTGTTTGACATAGTACTGGAAGTATTAGCCATTGCAATTAGACAAGAAAAAGAAATAAAAGGCATCCAAATTGGAAAAGAAGAAGTAAAGCTGTCCTTATTTGCAGATGACATGATATTGTACATAAAAAATCCGAAAGACTCCATCAAAAAACTATTAGACTTAATAAATGAATTCGGCAATGTAGCAGGATACAAAATTAACACCAAGAAATCTATGGCATTTCTATACATCAATAATGAACTTACAGAAAGAGAGATTAAAAAAGCAATCCCATTTACCATCACACCAAAAAAATTAAGATACCTAGGAATAAACTTAACTAAGGAGGTAAAAGACCTATACGCGGAAAACTATAGGACACTGAAAAAAGGGATAGAGGAAGACGTAAACAGATGGAAGAACATACCATGTTCATGGATTGGTAGAATCAACATCATTAAAATGTCCATACTACCCAAAGCAATCTATAGATTCAATGCACTCCCTATTAAAATACCAAAGGCATATTTCTCAGACTTAGAAAGAACTCTCCAAAAAATTCATCTGGAATAAAAAAAAGACCCCGAATAGCCACAGCAATCCTGAGAAAGAAGAGCAAAGTAGGAGGGATCTCAATACCAGATTTCAAGCTGTATTACAAAGCCACTGTTCGCAAAACAACCTGGTACTGGCACAAGAACAGACATATAGACCAATGTAATAGACTAGAGAACCCAGATATCAACCCAAACCACCATGCTCAATTAATATTTGACAAAGGAGGCATGAACATACAATGGAGTCAAGACAGCCTCTTCAATAAACGGTGTTGGGAAAATTGGACAGATACATGCAAAAAAATGAAACTAGACCACCAACTTACACCATACACAAAAATAAACTCAAAATGGATAAAGGACTTAAACATAAGGCGGGAAACCATAAAAATACTAGAGGAATCCACAGGCAGAGAAATCTCAGACATATGCCGGAGCAATTTCTTCACCGATACCGCTCCTAGGGCAGTGGAAACTAAAGAGAAAATAAACAAATGGGACTACATCAAAATAAAAAGCTTTTTCACAGCAAAAGAAACCATCAACAAAACAACAAGAAAGCCCACTGTATGGGAGAACATATTTGCAAATGTTATCACTGATAAAGGTTTAATCTCCAACATTTACAGGGAACTTATACAACTTAATAAAAGGAAGATAAATGATCCAATAAAAAAAATGGGCAACGAACCTAAATAGAAACTTTTAGAAAGAAGACAGAAAGAAGGCCAAGAGACACATGAAAACATGCTCAAAGTCACTAATTATCTGAGAGATGCAAATCAAAACAACAATGCAGTACCATCTCACACCTGTCAGAATGGCAATCATCAACAAATCAACAAACGACAAGTGCTGGCCAGGATGTGGAGAAAAAGGAACCCTCATGCACTGCTGGTGGGAATGCAGACTGCTGCAGCCACTGTGGAGAACAGGAGGGAGTTTCCTCAAAAAACTAATAATGGAGCTCCCATTTGACTCAGTAATCCCACTTCTAGGAATATATACCAAGAAACTAGAAACACCAGTCAGAAAGGATCTATGCACCCCTATGTTCATAGCAGCACAATTCACCATAGCTAAGATTTGGAAACAGCCTAAATGCCCATCAGCATGGATGGACCTGGAGAGCATTATGTTTAGTGAAATAAGCCAGGCAATGAAAGAAAAATACCACATGATCGCCCTAACCAGTTTGGCTCAGTGGATAGAGCGTCGGCCTGCAGACTCAAGGGTCCCAGGTTTGATTCCAGTCAAGGGCATGTACCTTGGTTGTGGGCACATCCCCAGTAGGAGGTGTGCAGGAGGCAGCTGGTCGATGTTTCTCTCTCATCGATGTTTCTAACGCTCTATCCCTCCCTCTCTCTTCCTCTCTGCAAAAAATCAAAATACTTAAAAAAAAATACCACATGGTCTCAGTCATTTATGGAAAATAAAAATCTTTATAACCTGATGAATAAAAATATAGATATAGAGGCAGTAAAGCACCCAACAGACTGTCAATTTACAGTGGGAAAGCTGGGGAGTGTTGGGGAGGGGGGGAAATAGATCAACCAATCAACCAAAGGACCTGTATGTATGCATATAAGCACACCAATGGACACAAGACACTGGGGGGGGGGGGGGGAATGAGGGCATGTGACAGGGGTTAGGGGATGCTGGGGGAAGGTCAATGGGGAAAAAAAAGGAGATATATGTACTAATATATGTAATACTTTAAACAATAAAAAAAATAAAAATACAACAAAAAGGACCAACTAGAAATTAAACATACACTGACTGAAATAAAAAATATCATACAGAGCTCTAACAGCAGACTAGAGGATCACAAGAATCAAGTCAAAGATGTGAAATACAAAGAAGCAAAAAACATCCAACCAGAAAAGCAAAAAGAAAAAAGAATCCAAAAATATGAAGATAGTGTAAGGAACCTCTGGGACAACTTCAAGCGTACCAACATCAGAATTATGGGATTGCCAGAAGAAGAGAGAGAGCAAGATATTGAAAACCTATTTGAAGAAATAATGACCTAAAACTGCCCCCACCTGGTGAAAGAAATAGACTTACAAGTCCAGGAAGCGCAGAGAACCCCAAACAAAAGGAATCCAAAGAGGACCACACCAAGACACATCATAATTAAAATGCCAACAGCAAAAGACAAAGAAAGAATATTAAAAGCAGCAAGAGAAAAACAGTTAGTTACCTACAAGGGAGCACCCATATGACTGTCAGCTGATTTCTCAACAGAAACTATGCAGGCCAGAAGGGAGTGGCAAGAAATATTCAAAGTGATGAATAGCAAGAACCTACAACAAAGATTTCTCTACCCAGCAAAGCTATCATTCAGAATTGAAGGGCAGATAAAGAGCTTCACAGATAAGAAAAAGATAAAGCAGTTCATCATCACCAAACCAGTATTATATGAAATGCTGAAAGGTATTCTTTAAGAAGAGGAAGAAGAAGAAAAAGGTAAAGATAAAAATTATGAACAAATACATATCTATCAACAAATGAATGTAAAAATCAAGTGAATAAAAAAATCTGATGAACAGAATAAACTGGTGACTATAATAGAATCAGGGGCATAGAAAGGGAGTGGACTGATAATTCTCGGGGTAAAGGGGTGTGGGGGTGCGGGAAGAGACTGGACAAAAATTGTATACCTATGGATGAGGACAGTGGGAGGGGGGTAACGGAAGAGGGTGGGGTGGGATCCGGGTGGAGGGGAGCTATGGGGAAAAAAAGAGGAATAATTGTAATAATCTGAACAATAAAAATTTATTAAATTAAAAAATAAGTAAATAAAAGTAGCAGGGCCAGACCAAATGATTTTGTGGGCCTTATATGGCCCTCAGGCCGGACGTTCCCCATCCCTGCTCTACAGGAACTGGATATCCAGCCTCATTTTCTACTGCTCTTCCCTATGTTTGAGAAGCTACAGCTTCAAGTAACCACATGGGCTGCCTAATGGGACACGGCCTAGATTCATCAATAGCAAATACTTATTGAACTCTACTATATGCCAGACATTTTGCCAGACATTGAGGAATCAAACACTGAGCAAAACAGAAATAGCCTTTCTTTAGGAAGCTAAGATTCTAGTGGGAAAAGGCCAAAAATAAACAAAAAGTCAACATATCTTCTATCAGATAGGTGCTACAGAAAAGGAGGAGGAAAAGAGCAGGGTGGGGGGGAATAGGGAATGTGGAGGTGGGGGTGTTTTTATTTAGGGTGATAAGGACTCAGTGATCAAACGTGGCATTTGAGTGGTGACCTGAAGGCAGTGAGGGAATAAAACTTGTGGATATCTCCGGGAAGAAAACTGCAAGGAGGGGCAATAGCAGTGCAAAGGCCCTGGGGTAGGAGCTTAATTAAAGGAAAGAAACCTGTCAAGGTTCCTAAAACATACTGTCAATTGCTTTCTATGATGTGTAGATGGGTATTATCACTTCTGAAAGTGTGCTAAACTGAAAAGTGGCGCCCCCCAACCCCCAACACATCAAAAGAGATCCTTTTCTCTTCCGTTTGAACATCAGGTTTCTTGATGTATAAAACAGGGATAACACTCGCTCAGCTTACAGGCTTGTAGCAGGGTCAAGGGAGTAGGGAGTAGACCCTGGGTTTGTCTCCGGGGCTTTATTAGCTGGAAGTAGGAGAAGGGTGGCAGGGAGAAGTTCCGCCTCAGTGGGGCTTTCATTGGCTTGTCCCTGGATGAGGGGGTGGGGAGGATGGCCAGCTGCCAGGGAGGGGCTGGAGCAAGGGGACCACATTTGTTAACACCTCTCTGCCTCCCTCACTAGTCACCATCCTTTTGCAGCCCAGCCTCCCACCGACAGACCCAGGGCTCTGTACTTTAGTCCTTTGATGGACTTTCAGAGGATCCTCATGCAAGCCAGTTCTCAGGCCGCTGCAGGAGAGTCTGGTGTCCCGAGTAATATATGTGTGCGGGTGGCATACTCAGTTCTGCTTGTGAAAATGCTTTTGATCTGAACATATTGGATGGCTAACTCCTCCCCTCCTCCCCGCAAAAGAGAAAAGGTGATTTCACATGAAGCGCTCAGAGGAGAGGAATTGTGGGAAGGGCTGGGGGTGGGGGAAGGGAGGCTCTGCTGAACCATATCCCATTCTGCCCAAATGGAGGTCAGGACTTTTCCCACTCAAGCAAAGAAAGGCCGCTGCACCAAGCCTCCTCCTTCCCGCCCCAACAAAACCCAGTGGGAAGGGGGCTGGCTTTTTTTCCCCCCCTTTTTAACCGTTTGATGGGCTGCACATCACAAATTATTCTCCTCTCCTTTCACCAAATGATCTACTGGTCCCAAATCTGAAAGCCCAGCACCATTTCGTTTCAGCCGCAAAATGCAGGGTCAGTCCAGCCCCGAGAAGGCTGTTCGGCTTTTAATTTCTGGAGCAAGACTCAGCAAACAGCCCGACACTTTTGTGGAGCGGTGAGAGCCGAGCTTCACTGTTTGATAAATGAGCAGACGGCAGGCAGCCCCTCTTTCTCTTTTTGTGTGGATTCAATGAAGCCTGCCTAAAGAACGCCACATGCTGTTCTCGCTAGTGATCTAACATTCCGCAACACCCAGCCTTCCAAATTCCCCTTAATTACTCGGGAATTCCACCCTTCTCCCTTTCAGCCGGCAGGGCAGCTGGGGCTGGGGGCTCCAGGCCGGGGTGGGATGTGGGGAATCCCAGGAGAACTACTCTCTGGAGCTGCGGGGATTCTTTTCCAGGTGGTGGTGGTCACATAGCCATCTCCCTAGTCCATTGCTCTAGGCCCGTGGTCGGCAAACTGCGGCTCGCGAGCCACATGCGGCTCTTTGGCCCCTTGAATGTGGCTCTTCCACAAAATACCACAGCCTGGGTGAGTCTATTTTGAAGAAGTGGCGTTAGGAGAAGTTTAAGTTTAAAAAATTTGGCTCTCAAAAGAAATTTCAATCGTTTTACTGTTGATATTTGACTCTGTTGACTAATGAGTTTGCCGACCAATGCTCTAGGCTGAAGGAGACTCACCATGCCGGCTTTCCTGACATAATTTGGGGGATTCAGTTCTCAAAATACGAGTGAGTTTTAGATAAACATTCCTGAAACAGCATATTCAAACCATCTTCCTTTAAGATAAGAAAGGAAAAGAGGGAGAGGAGGAACAGACACCCACTGGGCACCAACCAGGTGTTTTATCCTAACAACCCTGGAGGAGAGAGAACAGGATGGGATCCAAAGTGACTGACTCGAGGCTGCTCACAGTCACAGACTCCAGCCGGCGGGAGAAGCGGGACGGGACTCTGTTCCACTCTCTCTCCTGCTCTTCACTGTTGCCCACACCCATGGGAGCCAGCGACGTGCCCACTACCTGTGCATGAAACCCTGGATGTACTCTCCAGGTGTCGCCTCAAGAGACACCTTCATAGCCACACAGGAAAAGACGCTCAGTCTCATGACTCTACAGACAGGCCTTGTTTTAATTTGGACCCAAATCGTATGATCCTGGTCCATCTTGGTCTGTAAACGTAGTCATCAGAATGGCTCTGGACAAAGGCTTTTGGCTACTTCAAAAAATTCAACCCAACCTCAGCAGGCAAAGATCTGTCACCAACAAGAACTGATCCCAAAGAAGTTCCAAAGAAACAGGATAAGCGCAGCTCCCGCCATACTTTGAAGGAGACAAACTCTGGTATAGAGAGGAAGCCAACTCTGCTTAGCCCAGTTTAAACAGAAGAACTGTGGCTATTATTTCAGAGGCCATTCAGGTGGCAGGAAAGAAGATGGGGCTTTTCAAACAGCAAGAAATCTGTACCATGACCAGTTAGTGTTTTGCCACAGTGATTGCAGAAGTCTTGTGCCTGCTCTTAAAAAACACGTAATTTTTTGAACAAGAGAGAGAAATTATTAGGGAAAGGAGTTGGTTAAAGGGATTCTAATGGTCACAACTTTCAGTCTGAACGTGGCATTCTCGCTTTCTTTGTTGACAACAGACCTACAGCCCCTTTTCCAGAGAAGGAAAAATAATGAAGCCTGTGGTATGAAAAAGGATTTTAAAAACACCTCGCTGCTACCATCCGGAGATAGGTTATTTGCAAAAATAATCTTAGTATGCTGATGTAACTCTATCCATTGGATAATTTTTTGAACGCTCACTCGATATATTTATTGATTTTTGATTTGAGAGAGAGAAAAACATCGATTGGTTGCCTCCCATATTCTCCCTCACTGGGGATCAAACCTGCAACCCTTTTGTGTACGGGATGATAGTCCAACCAACTGAGTCACCTGTCCAGGGCCAACTGATCATCTCTTTTTTCGATAGCACCCAACGAGTGCCAGGCACTCACGGTCCACAGGGTAAAATGCTGCAGGTTCCATAGGAAATTCCCCAAGAGAAATTTCCAAATTTTACAAGACATCTGTATCTAGTGCATTGAGACAGAAATGGATTGCAAATCATGCACATGGATTGGTGAAGGATGAAAACCCGCTGGCTAGGAAGGTAACAGTTAATCTGCTGTCCCTTGCAGGGTACCACAGATGACAATTCCACGAAGTCCTAAAGCCCGTATGTGAGCCCAGGATTGTCCTTAAGGTGACTGGATGATGGTCACATGTATGAGTCTGAGAAACGACAGTTATCACTCACCGATTTAGCTAGAATGAGGTAAGTTACATAAGATACAGGTTAAGTCAAAAATGGAAAAATTCTGAAGACAGTAATAAGAGAGGGTGAGGGTGGTGATGGCAACGTGTGTGTGATGTAGGACATTTTTAGAACAATTGTTCTCACAATTGTTCAGAAGGAAGAGCAGCTAGAAGAGTTGAAAATTGATGTTAGTGATGATATATTAAAAGCATCAGGTTTTAAAGTCATGAAATGTTGTTACGATAAACTGAAGGCGTAATTATAGCTAACGTGCACTGAGTGTTTATATTTACCAGGTACTGTGCTAAGGACATCCTTTTAACAGTTCTTATCTCAACAATTCTTCAGGTGGTTGCTATCATTTTCCCATTTTACAGATGAGGAAACTGAGGCCCAGAGCTATTCTATCACCTCAACTCACATGGCTGGTAAGTAGTGGAGAGGCGAGTCAAACCTGAACACTTTGATATCAGAGTTTTAATTTTTACAGTGCATGACACTAAGGGCACTTGAAATAACAAAATGTGGAGTCTAGTGTGAAATCAGACATCCTGACAAGGACACTCCACAGCAGATACTGATGGTTAAGGATAACATATGCAAGCCATATGCAAGGCTTCGTCAGTGTGGCTCAGTTGGTTGGGCACCGTCCCGTGCACCGAAAGGCTGCCAATTCTATTTCTGGTCAGTGCACATGCCTGGGTTTTCGGCTCAATCCCTGCTAGGGAGCATGCAGGAGGCAGTTGATCAATGTTTCTCTCTCTCTCTCTCACTCCCTCCTTCTCTCTCTAAAAATCAATTAAAAATGTTTAAATAACATATGCAAGAATGTTATAAGTATTCCATGTACTATTTTTTTTCCTTGAAAATTGGGAAAAGACCATCCCTGAAGAAGCTTAAGTATGCTCCTTTGTCCTTTACTGTGGCTTCCATGGTGTGCATGTGACTCTCGGTCAGGAAGGGAGGAGCCAGAAGAGGAGAGAGAAAAAGTCAGCCCCACCTTTCACAAAGCCAATTCTGAGCCACCGGGATGGGAGGGCTCTGACTTTGATGTGAGATGGAAGTTTTAATTTGGACCAAATTGGATTTTTTCATAGCTGAGAGTGACTCTAAGTTATCTAACGGAGACTGGTGTGATGGCTGAGCACGGCTGGATGCTGTGGGATTTCCCTGCACTGTCGTCAGAAGTCATGGCAGGAAGGTCGGACACGGGACTTTCAAGGTGGGCTCTTCAAAGTAAGTAAAAATACAGCCAGCTGCCACTGGAACATTAACAAGTTCACCCCTACTCAGCAAACAGGCTCATGGAAAATGGGCACGATGCCAACTTCATATCGTTACCGTATGAGGGAAACAAATTCACACGTCCAAATGTTTCACATGGTCCCTGGCAAATACTACTAATAAAAGTCATTCAACTTTTAACAAATATCTGAGGATCTGTTATGTGCCAGGCACTATTCTGGGAGTGAGGTATTCATCGTGAATAAAACAGTCCTCATGCAGCTTCCGTTCTAGAGAAGGAGGCAGACAAAACACATTAACTAATATATATGTAATATATAGTATATATTAGTCATATATATGATAGTTACAGGTAATTGTAATATATGCAAACATATATAATAATATGTAACATATAGATATATAATATAGTATAATACATTATACTATACTAGAGGCCCAGCGAGTGATTGAAATCGCAAGAGGAGGCACCCCGCGGGGGGCTGGGGCCCGCACCTGACTTGTGCAGCGCTGGCCGCCACAGGAGTCAGGCCGGACTGGTGCCACAGGAGGCCGGACCGGCGCTATGGGGGGCCGGGACCCACACCTGACTCACAGCATCCCCTGGCCCCCCTGCCTGTGTCTGCTCCGGGGATGCTGAGCCATGCTCGGGCAGGCCCCGCTGCCTCGGTCTCCGTCTCCACTCCGGGCCTCACCTGCATGCGCAACCTCCTCCTGTCTGGTTGTGACCCGTTACGGAGTCCCAGCCTAATTTGCATGTTACCTCTTTATTTTATATATATATATATATATATATATATATATATATATACACACACACACACACACACACACACACACACACACACACACTAGAGGCTCAGTGCATGAAATTCGTGCACGGGGGGGTGTCCCTCAGCCTAGCCTGCACCCTCTCCAATCTGGGACCCCTTGAGGGATGTCCGACCACCCATTTAGGCCTGATACCACCGGATCCCTCTCACAATCCAGGACTGCTGGCTCCCAACCATTCCCCTGCCTCTGCCTGATTGCCCCTAACTGCTTCTGCCTGCCAGCCTGATCACCCCCTAACCACTCTACTGCCAGCCTGATTGATGCCTTACTGCTCCCTGGCTGGCCTGATTGCCCCTAACTGCCCTCCCCTGCCAGCATGGTCACCCCTAACTGGCCTCCCCTGCTGGCCCGGTCACCCCTAACTGTCCTCCCCTGCTGGTCTGGTCACCCATAACTGCCCTCCCCTGCAGGCCTGGCCCCCCCAACTGCCCTGCCCTGCAGGCCTGGGTCCCCCCCTCAACTGTCCTTCCCTGCAGGCCTGGGTCCCCCTCAACTGTCCTTCCCTGCAGGCCTGTCCCCCCCCCCCAACTGCCCTCCTCTGCTGGCCTGGTCCCCCCCAAACTGCCCCCAACTGCCCTCCCCCTCCCAGCCATCTTGTGGCGGCCATATTGTGTCCACATGGGGGCAGCCATCTTTGGCCACATGGGGGTGGCCATCTTGTGTCTTGGAGTGATGGTCAATTTGCATATTGCTATTTTATTAGATAGGATTAGAGGCCCGGTGCATGAAATTCATGCACTGGGGGGGTTGTCCCTCAGCCCAACCTGCACCTTCTCCAATCTGGGACCCCTCGGGGGATGTCCGACTGCCTATTGAGGCCCGATTCCTGTGGGATCGGGCCTAAACAGGCAGTTGGACAACCCTTTCACAATCTGGGACTGCTGGCTCCCAACTGCTCGCCTGCCTGCCTGATTGCCCCTAACCACTTCTGCCTGCCAGCCTGATCACCCCCTAACCACTCCCCTGCCAGCCCTATCGATGCCTAACTGCTCCCCTGCCAGCCCGATCGTCCCCAAATGCCCTCCCCTGACAACCCAGTCACCCCCAAATGCCCTCCCCTGCATATTCCCTCTTTATTAGATAGGGTTTTTTCTTTAACATATTGGACAGCCCTAACTGGTTTGGCTCAGTGGATGGAGTGTCGGCCTGCAGACTCAAGGGTCCCAGGTTTGATTCCGGTCAAGAGCATGTACCTTGGTTGGGGGCACATCCCCAGTGGGGAGTGTGCAGGAGGCAGCTGATTGATGATTCCCTCTCATAGATGTTTCTAGCTCTCTATCCCTTTCCCTTCCTCTCAGTAAAAAAATAAATTAAATATATATATTTTAAAAAAGAAACATTTAAGATTCCTCCATATCTGCCTGGCTGGTGTGACTCAGTGGTTGAGACCCCAGGATGCCGCCGCTAGGAGGGGATTAGGCCATGGAGGTGCGTGCCCCTCCCAGGCTGAGACCCCAACCCAGGCTGCCACCACTGGGAGGGGATCGCGCCGTGGGGAGTGAATTTGTTTTTGTTTTTTATAAAGGGTCAGGAGGGCCTCTGGGCAGTATTCTGCCAGGCTGCTTACTCCGCCGGCTCTCAGCGGTAGCCCTCCCTGAGACAGGGGGACTCTGGCGGGGCGGAGAGGACTGGGCATCACCACCTTGTGGCTATGGGTGCCGCCATTTTTGTCATGGAGTGATGGTTAATTTGCATATTATTCTTTTATTAGATAGGATATAGGTTATCTATATATATAAAAGCCTAAGCGACCGAACAACTAAATGACTGGTTGCTATGATGCATATTAACCATCAGGGGGAAAGATTAGATTGGTGGTGGTCTCAAGACACTCAATGCAGGAACTGCCCCCTGATGGTCAGTGTGCTCCCACAGCCAACCTCCTGTGGCCGGCTAACCTCCCACGGTCCCTCCCCACAGCCGGCCAGCCTGATCGGTCCTGATCAGGACTGGGCAAGATGGTCCTGATCGCTGGCCAGGCCAAGGGACCCCACCCATGCATGAATTCATGCACTGGGCCTCTAGTATTATATAATATAGGTAACTATATATACTACATATTAATTATATCATATATATCACTTCAATATATGATATAATTATATATACTATATATTAGTGATTTTATATATGTATCTGTATATATATATATATCTTCAGACAGTGATAAGTGCTGTAAAGAGAAATAAAGCATGGTGAGGAAATAGAGGATCTAGGATGGAGTGGGGCCAATTCTAGATAATAGTGATTTCTTCCGTTGGTAGAGTGCTTTGCCTTTTTAAAAATGCTCTCCTAAGCTCTGTCCCATTTTCTCCCTAGAGTAATTTGGTGAGGGATTATTCTCGTCTAAAGATAAGGAAATGGGCGTTCAGAAAAGTTAAGTGAGTCCAGTCAGGGGACCTTCCCTGACCTGAGCTGGCAGTAGGAGCGGGCAAAGCCCGATGGGCTAGGAGCCTCAGCATTCTCTGTGGACCCTACGCCAATTCTATGACCTAAAGTCAATAACCATTACTGGAAGCCGGTGCTGATGGAGCTTGGCCACGGCTGGGAAGAGGAACTCTGCTTCAGCTCTCACTTGCAGCAGATCAATTGCTTCTGCCCACTCTGTCAGGGCAGTACCCCAGTGGGAGGACACGGGTGGGGGTGGGGGGTTCAGCCCTGGTGCTGTTTCACCTCAGCCCCGGTGCAAGCTGAGTGGGGAGACCACCACCAATCTAATCTTTCCCTCTAAACTAATTTAAAAGGTTGAACCTCACTTGCTCTGAGTTAAAAGTTCATAGATGAATCCTAAGTTCGGAGGGACCTGCTCAAAGTGACATTCCAAGGTCCCAGGGCATTTGCAATCGATGGCAAGGCAGCTGCAGAGCCTTTGCTTTGGCACTGTTGATCCATTAGAGCAGGTCCTTGCTTTTGGACTGAAAGGAAGGCAGATGTTTATCTGGATGGTTGGGTATTTATTTTAATTACTATTTTGGAAGTGGCAGGCACTGCATGCACTTCTTCTTGGGGAGGAAACAATATTTGGAAAAATGTTTTGAGTAGCCGTTTCGGGTAAATGAGACTTGGGGCATGGATATCAGCAGAAACCGAAGATCAGGGAACAGAGGAAACCTGGTGGAAGGAGGATAGAGGGGAGCAGGAGGAGGCGGCAGAGGAGGGAGGAGGAGACAGCAGAATAGAGAGGGCTGAGCGAGAGGGGAACTGGCAGGTGGAGGACCAGCGAGCCTCCTGTGTGGGGGGCAGGGGGGAACAGCGTTTTGAGATGGTGACGTCTGTTCCATAGACAGTCTGGGGTGTCAAGCCCCCTACAAACTCCCATCTACTAGGATCACTAGGGCTGTCATGTGCACAGTGCAGAGGGCCCTGAATTCACTCCTGGCTCACGATGTTCAGAGCAGGGCTGTGTAAGCAAATGTCCGGTGATGATGGGAATGCCTATCTGTGGACCCAATATGGCCGCCTCAAGTTACATGTGGCCACTGGGCACTTGAAATACGGCTCATGTGACCGAAGAACTTGATTGCATTTCACTGTAAGTTACCAGCCGTATGTGGCGAGAGAGGAGGAATAGGCAGAAGGAAGAGTCCCAACTCAATTTTTGCCCAACTCAAGTGCTCCGGGATTTGCTGAAATCTTGGTGGCAGGCTTGAGATTTAAAATAGGAATGGAACTGGGGTTCTGGGAGGAGGGGCAGAGTTAAATCAATGTTATCTGGACCACGCATGAGGTCAAAGAAACCCTAAGCTGACAGCAGAGTTACAAAATTATTTGAGAAAAAACAATAGAAGGTCCTCACACAGACTAACTAGAGTTTCTAGAAATGGGGAGGGGTTTTGGGGGGGGTTTTTTTGCTTGTTTTTGTTCCAGAATCTAAGCTAACGAATGGCTATTTTTTTTCCTGCACACAAACATCTCCTGGAGAATTCACAAAAAAACAACAGTTGTAATGGTACATGGTAGGTGTTAGCAAATATCTGAGCCCCTTGATGGCTGAGTGAATAGTGCCTTGCATCATCCACTGACACCCTCTCACCTGAAGCTAACAACATTCCCACTCACAGCCGAGGGGGCTGAGGCTCAGAGAGGTTCAGGTAAGTCCAGGAGAGGCACGATTCTTGGTCTTTCATTTCACCCAACCTGCCCCTCCATCTAAGAGGCCTGAGGACTTTCTATTGTGGCCACTGAGTGGGACTGTGCGGATGTAAATGAATGTTTTCAGGACCACAGACACATGACCAAGCTCCAGGGTCCCACGCGTTCCCGGTGTGCTTTTCCTTCTCCCACCTGCCGAGGTCTCCCTCCTGGTCTGTGAGCCCCTCCACATGAGGCCCCACGCCAGTTTGCGGCTGGGCCTCTGCGGCCTAACAGTGCCTGCCACACCGCCCATCTCCGCTAATACCGAGGGACTAGAGAAATGAGTGAACGAAATGGCAAAGGTAGTTTCTCCACTGACTTTTTAAAAAGTTCTTTTCACTTTGGAGAAATAGCATCAGAGCATCACAAAAATATTTCCCCTCCTTCAGTCACCAGAGCATCTTCCCAGTTATCGAGTGGAGCCAGTTCTCAGCCACTCCGTTGTGAAGTCTCCAGGGAGGTTGGCTGAGGTCTGACGCCTCTCTTTTTTTCCTCTCCTGTTGGATTTACCTGTTGGGGACCTGTGAAGGGAACTCCTGACACTTACACACTGACCTCTTTCTCCATTCCAGTCCTGGCTCTGCCTGGGCTCAGAAGACTGGTAAGGATGCAGTAAAAATTAGACATAGAGAAAAGACGCTAATAAAAGGAGAAAGAATTTGGATGTATTGACTCAAGCTATATTGGGTATTCTGGAAGGGTAAAAATGTAGATTTATCACACCAACAATCCGTCATCAATTGCTCCAACAGCTTTCCTTGGTAAATATGAATGACCAGGGATAATATATATATTTTTTGTAGACACAGCACTAAGTGTGGAATATATTTTTACCATAAGATGGATAGAGAACAGCCAGGCCTGCAGTGACACGACAACCACCACCCTGCTCCCCGCCAGCAGACGCCTCCCAGACAAGGCCATTTCCCAGGGTCTCCAGGGCATTCCCATTACAAAGCCAAGCAGCTTGCCAATCCCAGGCTCACTATAACATACGTACAATACGCCTGGGAGTTCAGTATTAGCCTCGCAGGGGAAAGAAGTTACTTTCTGCCAATCAAAGGCCGAGGACATTCAAGTTAAATGTTTGCTTTTTCCTTTACGACCTGCCTGAATTATTTGAAGTTTTTAATACTTTGGAATCACTTGGTTTTGGTATGTGGTTTTGTATTCCTTTAACAAGTGTTTAAACTTTTTGCAGTGAAGTATTCCAGCAAAGTCAGCAAAGTTTGGTAACGTATGAAGATCCAAGTCACAGGATGAAGAACTACGCATAAACTACTGAAAAGGCTGGAAGCCTGAGCCGGGCGGCAGGACTCACCTTTCCAAAGCTGGCCGCGTTGACCGGCTGGGTGTCGTTCTTCTCGCAGAAGTCCAGGTAGTGCATGTAGAGGGCGCTGCGAGGAATGCAGACCCCTTCTGCAATCTCATAGTTCTCCTCCAGCCTGGGGAGATGAGCACACGCCCTGTGAGCAAACCCCAAGCCAGCCAGGGATGGGCTTTCTAGTCCTCCTCCAGAGCTGGGAAGACCTCAGAAACAGCTAATTTCCTACAGCTGGGGAAACCGAGGCCCAGGAGGACAAAGCAACCTGCCCAAGGTCACGATGGAGGGAGGAGGTAAGCAGACTCCCGGCCCCTGTGGGAATGCCCGCTGGTCATGTTTTCAAACCACATTCCCAGTCCTTCTCCTCAGTACTGTCTTTGGCGTAGCTACATTCTGGGTGGACCGAGTTCCCCGAAATTCCAAAAATGATACAGGGTCTGGCGGGTGCCCCATTCAGCCAGCTTCAAACCACACACTCACTGTATAGCATTTCTGATGGGTGTCACAATCACAGTGTTTGGTTGACATGTAGTGGTGGGTGAGGACGGCCTGGGAAGCAAGTGTCCAGGAGAGAGTGGGCAGCTGGACAGTCACTGACCGCCAACTGCAGGCAGCTTTCCAGCCACGGCAGGGAGCTGCACCCCTTGGTTCCGCCAGGATCGCCTTCTGGGCTGTACTAGGATCACCAGTCTGACTCTATCCCATTGCCTTCCTCATGAGCACAGGTCAGGGACTTTCAAGTTGGGTCAAATCCCAGCCTTGTCACCTGTGGGCTTGGTGACCTTGGGCAAGTTCCTCAGCCTCGGGCCTCCGTTTCCTTTGGGAGGTGATGGTGAGAACCACCTCATCAGGTTGCTGTGACGACCGTGGCACCCAGGAAGTACTTAGATGTTGGACCTCATCACCACCACCCACTTTTCTCTTCATAAAACCTCTGTGGGCTCCTCTAGGTCAAGGATGTGTGCTAGATATTGGGGACATGAAAGCAAACTAGATTCTTTCCTCTTTGACCCACACACCAGAATGCAGGCATCAAGACAACTCCTGCCTCCTTTCCCACGGACACACAGGAAGGTTAACCACTTTTCCAAGCAGAGCTGCCAGGGCACACGGCCCTGTGGCTTCTCCCCAGGCCCTGCCACCTTCAGAGCCCGGGCACACAGGTTCAATAAACTCACCAACACAAAACAGTCCTCCTTTGATCATGAGTTGGATTTTAGGAAACAACCCAAAGTCATTTGGAACCAAGTTGGAGGAACAAAACACTTTCTGAGGGGCGAGGGGTGGAAAAATAAGGCATAACTCTAAAGCAATGACACAAACGTCCTCAACTGGCTCCTAACTTTCCCTGAGGCACTTGCCCAGGAAGTAGTCCAGTGCTGTCGTAACAGGAGTGAATGAGGGCACGGCTTCCCGAGGTGCCCACTTGAAAGGCAGCGCTCATTGGCTCACTCTGACGTGTTGAAAGAAGATCAGTCTTTCGTAGTCAAACCCCATGGATGCACACAGCCCTAGGATGCTCAGATAAATGAGGAAGCCGGTGCTGCAGGGTCCCTGGTCACCTCATCCATCCAGCCTCCTTTTCTGGGAAGGGGAACACTGAGTAACTCGTAACAGTTTTTAAAAATGTTTCAGGAAATACTTTATGCAATCCTTTCTGGGCAACCCAATTCCTTGAGTCTGAGTCACTTCTGCATCCTTGAAGCCCAGCCTATTCCTTGGCACCAAGCAGGTGCTCAGTAAGTGTCTGATGAATAGACGGTGTCCGTCATATAGTCATTCAACAAATACCGGTCAGTCTATTATCACCCGACAGGTGCTGGGGACACCACGGTGAGCATCATGGTCCTTGTTTGCACACAGAGAACAGGTTGATGGTGGGCAGCTGGACAGAGACACAGGTAACCTTTAACAGTATTTACTGAATGCCGGGCAGCATCCTCAACATTAAGGAAATGGCAGTGAATAAAACAAAAGGCCCTGTCCCGAGAGGGTTCCATTCTAGTATATGTGTCCCCAGCACCGTAACTCGAAACCCTAAATGTGTGGAAAAGTGGTTTCACGTAGAGATTAGGTGCCTTAGGACTACCTGAGCTTCAGGTCTGCTATGGAAGGGGGTCAGCCCTCTAGCTCAGTTTGGACCCCCAACTGCCACTCACAGTGCTGTTTCTCTGTAAAAGGGAGTTCAGAGGTCTAAATAACAAGCATACGCACAAACTCGCAGGGGCCATCTGAGTAAGACAGTGCTCACAAGCTGGGGTCGCACAGACACGCTTTGTTTGGCCTGAACAGTGTTGGCCTAACTTTGAAAACTCAGGACATTTCACACTGGAATCTGGATTTCTGGCTTCTCTTGAAAAGGCTGAGGTCTGGCAACACTGGTCCCATATTCCCGCATGACAACAATGGCCCAAGTTACATGTGCTCTCAAACTAGCCAGAGGCCTCACTCCTCCCGTTTTTCTTACACCCAATCTATTTTCTGTGCCTGGTCTGGCTTCTGTTGGCTCCTGTGTTGACATAAGACATGACCTATGCCCTAGTTCAGTGGTCGGCAAACCGCGGCTTGCGAGCCACATTCGAGGCTCTGTTGACTAATGAGTTTGCCGACCACTGGGATAGGGGCTTAATCACAAGGAACAACAACAGCCTGTAATTATTGGAATCGAGAGTCTAGGTCAGTGGTCAGCAAACTCATTAGTTAACAGAGCAGCAAACCGCATGTGGCTCGCGAGCCGCAGTTTGTCGACCACTGCCCTAGTTCACGATGCAGTTTAACTGGGGAGAATAATGCACAGAACTAAGAATATTTTAAGTACTACAACCTGCTGACCACAGGTGCAGTGGAAGGTGGGCAAACAGAGAGATTAGTGTTAGATGAGAGCAGCTGATAAAGGTTTCATGGATGAATTGGGATTGCAATTTTGTAACAGCAGCAGCAGCAGCCAGCATCTGGTAAACTCTTATTAGGCGGGGGCTCTGGGTATCAGGATCTCATTTGATCCTCACAATCACCCTGGCACCCGGTAAGTATTATGACACCCATGTTTTAGATGAGGAAACTGAGGTTGTAAGAGTAGAACTCATTTGCCCAGGATCATGCAGCTAGCTAGTAAATGGGAGAGTTTGTCTCTATACCACTGTGGTATTCGCCAAGGTAGAGGGAGGTGGTCGCAGGCGAGAGAACCAGCAAGGATGCGAGACAAACATGGCATGTGCTTTGGGTGATGGAGCTACGGGTCTGAGTGGAGAAGGTGGCTCATGAAGGAGTATCTAAAGGGAGAGAACCATAGCAGAGGGGGTGTGGAGAAACTTTCAATGCCCACCAGAGAATACGGCCTGGCTTAACGAGCTGAGCAACCCTGGAGTTGAAGAGCTGCTACGAAAGTATTATTTTCAGAAGGCAATGAAGGGATACCCAGAGAATCAAAACAATAAAGACTCAGAGGCAGGAAGACCTGAGTGTTTCTGGGATGCTGTAGGAATAATAATAATAATGTCATCAATAACAGTAACTAACGTTAATTTAAAGCTCAGTATGTTCTTTTTGTCAGCAATGTCTTGAATATAGAAAAATGTAAACAAAATCCATGTCATAGGTTTCTTCTTAGACTATCGACAGTTCCATCAACCACTCCCTTTGAAAAGCATTGACTTCAACTCTTTAGACGGCAGGGGGACATTTTCTGGTTGAAGGCACACACACGAACAACTGGGCATCAGGAACTTGGTGCACAAGCAGCTGTGGGAAGGAGAGAAGTATCCCCTTTTTGCTTGTTTTTGCTAATGAGTTCCTAAATTTAATTTTGGCCAGAAAATTCCATAGGCACATTCAACAAACATGCATTTCAAACTATTCAGAATTCATATTATAAAAGGCATCTGAGCCTTTAAAATGATGGGGGTGGGGGGAGCAGTTAAGAAGTTTAAGCACGGGAGTAGCACAAGCAAATTTGTTTTGGAAAGTTCACTCTGGCACCTCTACGGTGGGTGAACAAGGCGGACTAGTGAGGCCTAGTCCACAGAGTGGCTGACTACTTAGTATTTGTTGAATGAATGAATGGACGAACAACTGAGACCAATTAGGAGCTATGACGACAGTCCAGGCAAGAAAGGATGGAGCATGAACCAAAGGAGTGGCCTCGGGGGCAGAAAGAACATTTAGGGGGTGTGTCTCCTGTCGTCAGATGTGTGAAGGGTAGGAGCAACCAGGGCAGGTTCTGAAGCTCCTAACTGGGCTGAATGGATGAATGGGGGCTTCACTCCCCAAGATTAAAAAATGCAGGAGTGCTGAGTTAGGGGGAATGGTGCTCCCAAACGTGGTGTTAGCACAGGCTCCCGGTACGTTCCCGGTCCCCCATTCATAACTTTACTTAAGGCCCCTGTGCTCAGTTTCTGGTTGTTCTTGTGGCCTGTTTGCTCATTAAATCTGGCCAAGAGATCAGGGGTAAAATATAAGATCAAGATTAAAATACATCTCATTAAATGAACCTGGAGCAGCAACCAACTATTTGAATCAGATGTAAGTCAGAGATCACAGGCTGAGTTAATTAAGCAGTTACCTGCCCAAGGCCAGCACCTTCTAAATAACTACATTTCTACCTGTTTCATTCCTCTCGCAGAGCTTCTCCGCCTCCGGGTATGGGGGTGAAGCATTTTAATAAGCTCTATGAAGACACAGATGTAATTGGCATTAAGGGCAGCGTTGATATCTGATGAGTTGCTGCTACCAGGAATAAATAGCATCATGACACCTTACCCCAAACGTCCTCAGAGTCCAGAGGGCCTGAGGGGGTGCTGACGTCGCTAAATGGAATGCCCGCTTCCCAGCCAAGGCATGGCAGAAAGAAAGGCAGTTCATTATTTCTCTTCTTATCTGATGAAATTTCCCGCTTTCCCCATCACTTCTAGAGGACATCATTAGTCTGACCTGGTGAACAATACTCCATTATACCTGGGTATTTTTAATGATCACAAAACAATTTCCCACGTCTTCCATTTTCTCATCTTCTATTCAATGACTTGGTCATATTTGAATTGAGTTGATCCTATTATGGAGATAATGAACTCCGTCTACTAGCCAGCATGAGTCATTAACCGTGGTGTACATTTTTAAAAGACCTCCTTGCAAGGTTTCAGCATGTGGCGTCTGAGGGAACATGGAGGAAGCTTTGCATTAGTACTTTATAATGAAGAGCAAAGAGCACCTGGCATACTTGTCCCCTCAGTTCTCATTCTAAACCTGTTTTCTTAACATGTGCACATGGGCTTTCAGCTCAAAGGCTCCACTTCTCCCGTCCTTGCACACATGTCTAAAACAGAAATTTCTTTCCTGTATTTAACCGAAAGAAACGACAACAGGATTTAAAAAAATTGCTAAATGTCATAGCTTATAATTGAGGTTGTCAGAGACACTATTCACTGTCATAAACCATCCCTTTCCATCTATTCCCTGTCTGTACATTACAAACAGGGCCCTAAGGACATCTTCATGGGTAGCTCAGTTGGTTAGAGCATCATCCTGATATACACCAAGGTTGAGGGTTTGATCCCAAGTCAGGGCACATACAAGAATCAACCAATGAAGCCCTAGCTGGTTTTGCTCAGTGGGTAGAGCATTGGTCTTGGACTGAAGGGTCCCAGGTTTGATTCTGGTCAAGGGCGCATACCTGGGTTGCCCTGGTCTGGGTGTGTGTGGGAGGCAACCAATCATGTGTCTCTCTCACATTGATGTTTCTCTCACTGTCTCTCCCCCTCCCTTCCACTGGGGTTAGGGGGATGAGAAGAGATAAACCAAAGAACTTAGATACTTACTAGAGGCCCGGTGCACAAAATTTGTGCACGGAAGGAGGGGGCCTCAGCCTAGACTGCCCCCCTCACAATCTGGGACCCCTCCGGGGATGTCCGACTTCCAGTTTAGGCCCGATCCCATAGGCCCGATCCCGCAGTCCCTAAACCAGCAATCAGGCATCCCTCTTGCAATCTGGGACTGCTGCCTCCTATCCACTCACCTGCCTGCCTTCCTGATTGCCCCAACCACTCTGCCGGCCTGCCACATCGCCCCAAACCCCTCTGCCTGCCTGATCACCCCTCCCCTAACCACTCGCCTGCCTGCCTCATCGCCTCCAACAACTTGAATGCCTGCCTGATCGCCCCTAACCATCTCTGCCTGCTTGCCTGACCGCCCCTACCCACGTCTGCCTTGGCCCCCACCCACCGTGGCAGCAGCCTCTGCCTCACCCCCACCGCCACAGCTTTGTCCAGAAGGTTGTCCGGAAGGACATCCGGAATCCTGTTCGGCTCTCTGGTCTAATTAGCATATTACACTTTTATTATTATAGATATGGATAGCCCATGGACACAAGCAATAGGGTAGTGAAGACCTGGGGGAGTAGGTAGGGACATAAGAGAAATGGGGGGAATGGGAGATATCTATAATAGTATCAACAATAAAAAATATATTTAAAAAAAGAATCAACCAATTAATGCATAAGTAGAACAAATCGATATTTCTCCTGCCCCCTTCCTCTCTCTCTCTCTAAAATCAATAAATAAAAATTAAAAATAATAGTTTTATCATCTTATACCTTGACTACAGCACAAAAAGCCCCCTTTTAAAAAATAAGAACTGAGCCCCACAACATAGCATCTCATTCTCCGAGACATTCACCCTTCGTGTTGATCTGCTTAACCATCCTTTCTCCACCTGTAGCTATGGCTTCTAACGGGACACACCCACACCTTCGTATTATCTAGCACCTCTGGCTGCTTTCAGAGCTAGAAATGCTCAGCTTTCCTTTCTGAAACTCGCATTATGAAAGTAAATGATGTTGTGTCACCGCTGAATAAAGACTCAGGTCAGAAATGGGTGCAAAACATCAGGCCTTGGTCACAGCCAATGAATGAGTCTGGCCTAGGAGCGTGGCCGGGTCTAACACTTCAATGCGCTTCTTTGGAACAGTATCCGGCCCCATCCTCTATCTCGGGCCCCCAGACACATTTGAAAGAGAAACACGAATTTACTTCGTTTCATATTAATTTGAATACTGAAAGCCCATCAACCACCCAAGGCTTCACTTTTATTTTTTTCAAAGGAAAGGAAAATGCCCCTGCCCCCACCATCCAAGGATATGACAATTTGGTCTTGTGTCCTTCTCCTTAGGAGGAAGGGCCTGACTTCCTCTGAAAATTCCCGAAGGGAAAGTGGGTCTACCAGAGAGTGACAAGGAGCTGGGAGTGACCCCAAGACGGGAGGTGTGAGAGGGCGGGGCCAGGAGAGGACCTGTGCTGGCAGCCAGGAGGCCAGGATGGCGCAACAGGCTGCTTTCCCTTCCCAAATCCTCCTGTGAATAGATGTTATTGTGTGGCCAGGACTCCAGTAGGGCTCTCCTCCCCAGCGAGCTAGGCTTTACTAACCCTCGTGACCAAGAATGCTGGGAAGTGTGCGGCAGGAGGCACTGGACAATATTTGTCTGTTTTCTGCTGGGAGCTGCCTCCCAATCACGTGGCATCAAGGATTCCAGGCTGCTTGGCTATTTGTTCTTAGAGCGGGGGTGGTGTCTAGGGAGATGGGAAGATGCTCATGACAAGATAGGGGGAAGGTGGTGAGTCAAATAGCTCCCATCCAATTCCAAAAACAAGCCAAGCGTCCCGGGAAAGTGTGGCACTATTGGGTAGGTGGCAGCCACCTGGGCGGTGAGGCCTCTGTTTCCTCAGCATCCCGCCGGGCTGCCCACGGCCACTGGAGAGAGGGGACACCATGAAGGATGTAAACGCCTCAAAGAATGAGAGGCCATGCTGTGGATCCTGGTTCCCGTTTTCACGGAAAGCACTTTACTCTGCGAGTGAAGATATAAAATAGCAAAGCCATCGAGAGGGCAAGTGTGCAGCCCCTGACCCGCACAGGAGAAAACGCTGCAGCAGGTGTGCAAGGGGGACACATGAAGACATTCTTTGGGGCCCTATTTGTAATGGTGAAGATGAGATTTGGACACAACCCAATTGTCCATCAAGCGGGGGAGGGGGAAATAAATGCTGGGCTGCCTTTGGGGGAGGGGATCCTGAGCAGCCATCACAGCGAGGTTGTTCCTTAGGGACTAATGTGGGCAGAGCTCCAGGACCTTGCCCTGAGGAGGAGAGTGTGGGTCAGTAGAGTGTGCCAGGTCCTGTGACAGCATTTTTAGTGTTATATGTCATATTTTTTGTTTTTCTGTTTTTGCTGTTTTAGTGTTATATGTCTTAAAAAGGAGGAAATACTAAATAAAAAACTCACAGTTCAGAAACTTTGATCAGTACTTATAAATGCCCAGGCAAAGACCACATATATACATCTGTATGTACACATGTGGGAATTTCTCACCGGTAACGGGGTTGCCCTGAAGAAGGAAGCAAGGAGTTACATGAAGAAAAGATTCAGCCTTATCTGTAATGCTTTTGTTTTTAAATAGGGAAAAATATATTACTGTGTACGTAAAATAAACGTACGTACTCACTCAATGTATTTGTACCTTGCCTTTTTAATAAAAAGCTATAACGTATTTAAAAAGAAGAAGAAAATCAGACAAAGGAAAGAGATTGAAAAGTACATAAGCATCAGATTTCACTCTGAACTCCCTGGCAGCCAGAGCAGAAAGGGGACATATTATAAATTATGTCACATTTCCTTATAAAGTGGAGGGTGCATCCAGTTCCCTTTGTGACAGTTTTTATTCTGAAACTGTGTCTTAAAAATAGTTACTCATGTGGAATTTTACATAGGAGGTCACATGTCTTCCACCACTTTTAAGCATGATTGCTCCTATTTAAGTTTAAAGAAATGGCTTACTTTGTCTTCCCTGCTGTTCACAGACCCTCCCCCTGCCTCCCTCTGCCACCTCAGCTGTGTCACTCCCTCCTTGCTCACTATGCTCCAACCACACAGGCCGCCTTCTGCAGCTCCTTGGACAAGCTGAGACTGCTCCCAACTTGGAGAGCAGAGCAGATGCCCTGGCATGTGCCCAGGTTACTCTTCAGGGCTGAGGTGCCTTTCCCCCTGCTGGGAGGTGAAAGGAACTGCCTCGCCCAAAGTTACACCCCCTCCTTGGAGGCAGCCTACATCCAGAGATGGGCAAGGTGGGGAATAAAGGACCAGGTCCGTGACCTCCATTCTAGTCACCTCTGAAGTGCCATGCAGCTTCAGAACCCACTGTGGGATTGCTGAGCTTCATCAGCCCCTATTCTTGTCCACTTTATCCATCATTGCAGTCCCAAAAACAGGCCTAGGAAGTAGCAGGTGCTCAGTAAACGTTTCTTGAGTTAGTAATGATTGAAATTCTATCTTAAAAATCCTATATAATAAAGAGGGAATATGCAAATTGACCCTCAGGCCCTCATGTCACAAGATGGCCACTCCCACGTTGTCACAAGATGGCCACCACAAAATGGCCACCCCCACATCATCACAAGATGGTTGCTCCCACAATGTCACAAGATGGCTGGCAGGGGAGGGCAGTTGTGGGCGACCAGGCTTGCAGGAGGGCAATTGGAGGCGACTAGGCCTGCAGGGGAGGGCAGTTGGGGGGAACCAGGCCTGCAGGGGAGGGACCAGGCCTGCAGGGGAGGGCAGTTGTGGGTGATCGGGATGGCAGGGGAGCAGTTAGGTGTCAATCAGGCCAGCAGGGGAGCAGTTACAGGGCTATCAGGCTGGTAGGCAGAGTGGTTAGGGGCCATCAGGCAGCCAGGCAGGCGAGATGTTAGGATCTAGCAGTCCTGGATTGTGAGAGGGATGTCCAACTGCTGGTTTAGGCAGGGATTGGGCCTAAACTGGCAGCTGAACATCCCCTGAGGGGTCCCAGATTGGAGAGGATGCAGGCTGGGCTGAGGGACACCTCCCCCCCAGTGCATGAATTTCGTGCCTCTAGTCCTATATAATAAAAGGCTAATATGCAAATCAACCGAACAGCAGAACGACCAGTCACTATGACATGCACTGACCACCAGGAGGCAGACTCTCAATGCAGGAGCTGCCCTCTGGTGGTCAGTGCACTCCTACAGGGCGAGCACTGCTCAGTCAGTAGCCAGGCTCAGCCAGAAGCCGGGCTCATCCAGAAGATGGCAGCACTAAGGATGTCCCACTGATGGCTTAGACCCTAAGCCGTCAGTTGGACATCCCCCAAGGGCTCCTGGACTATGAGAGGGTGTAGGCCAAGCTGAGGAACCCCCCAAGTGCAAGAATTTCACGCACTGGGCCTATAACATAGTATAATATAAGCTATACTAGTGGTCAGCAAACTGCAGCTCGCGAGCCACATGAGGCTCTTTGGCCCCTTGAGTGTGGCTCTTCCACAAAATACCATGGCCTGGGCGAGTCTATTTCGAAGAAGTGGCATTAGAATAAGTTTAACTTTTAAAAATTTGGCTCTCAAAAGAAATTTCAATCGTTGTACTGTTGATATTTGGCTCTGTTGTCTAATGAGTTTGCCGACCACTGACCTATGCCAATAATAGAGAAATATGCAAATTATCCATTACAGTGTCACATCATGACTGGATCAGCAGGCTGCGTCCCTGCCCTCTGCTCAGGCAGCTGCAAGGCCTGGGGTGGGTTAGGATAGGATACGACAGGAGGGGATAAGAAAGAAGAGGGAGAGGAAGGCAGGCCTGCATGCAGACAGGCCGAGAGGAGAAACAGAAATACAGAAAGGGGACAAGAAAAAGACGCAGGAATGGAAAAGGGAAGGAAACGTGGGGCCACATGTGGTAGGGGGCAGTGACCGTGGAGGGGGGGGGGAGCAGGTATGCCCAGCGAGGGGTGGGGTGGGAGCCCCACCCAGACGTGGGAGGAGGGCGGTGGCCCCTGGGGTGGGCCGTTGGCCGGTAGGCGCCCACGGGTCCGGGACGGAGTAGTGAACGGTCCAAGGCCTTCTGGGCAGAGGTGCTCCTGCTTTGTGGCAGCAGCAGCAACACCTGGCCACACGGGCCTCGGCCACCCTTGCTGGGCCAGGCATCCCAGGCAGGAATGGGAGCAGGATGGTGGAGAGGAGGCCAGGGAAGGGGGGACAACGAACACCTGGCCAGGGCCGAGCCCTGGGATGAGGGTTAACATCCCCCCACCCTCTGAATGGGAGCTTTAAGAAGGGAGGGAGAGAGGGAAGAATTTTAAAAAGGAGTCAGTAGAGAGCAGAGTTAAAGGAGGAAAAAGGATATATGAGTGAACTGTAGAAGCTATAATGAAAATCAAGTACAGTTGTGTACTGGGGACAGATTTTAAAAGCAGGAGTCAGAAAAGAAAAAAGATAAATGATAGTGAATGAGTAGGCAGGTAGATAGATATTAAAACAGTGGCAGTAAGCAGAGAAGAATGTATGGGAAAGGTAGGATGGGAGAGAAAGAGGGAGGGAAGAAAAGTTTTAAAGGGGATCCGGTAGAGCTTAAAAGGAGAATGGGAAGAAGGAAGGAATGGGTGAGGGAGCAAAGCAGGTCCAAGGGAGGAAGTGAAGAAAAAAATTAAGGTGGGAAGGAAGGAAAGGGGAGGGGGAAGGAGAGGAGGGGTAAAGATAAAGGAAAGGAGGGTAGAAGAAAAGATGGGAAGAAGGATGATGGACAGAAGTAGTAAATAAGGAGCAAAGAAAAGTTTATAAATGATGAGTCAGTAGGAGAAAGTGTTACGTAAAGGAGAGAAAACAATTGTGCGAGAGGAAGAAGCCAATAGGAAGTCAAATACAATTGTGTGTGAAGGGGATAAGATTTTAAAAAATGTTACTAGGGCAACCAGACCAGCAGGGGAGGGCAGTTAGAGGTGACCAGGCTGGCAGGGGAGGGCAGTTAGGGGGATCAGGCAGGCAGGCAGAGTGGTTAGGGCAGGCAGGCAGGCAGGTGAGTGGTTAGGAGCCAGAGGTCCCAGATTGCAAGAGGGATGTCCAACTGCCAGTTTAGACCCGATCCCACAGGGATTGGAGAGGGTGCAGGTCTGGCTGAGGGACCTCCCCCCCATGCACGAATTTCATGCTCTGGGCCTCTAGTACAGTATAGTATAATATAATATAATATAATATAATATAATATAATATAATATAATATAATATATAATAGAAGTTAAAGGAAATTTTAAGGTCTGAATAACTTGATGCCTTTGGCTAATAATAAGGAAGTTTATATATTTTATCCTATATAATAAAGAGCTAATATGCTAATGGACATGATGCCCTAGCTGTAATGACCAATCAGCAGGAGGCTGCGTGCAGGTGTGTGGTGGGGCGGAGCTGCCACATTGCTCTGGAGATGGGGCAGAAGCCGGGAGGCGCCTTGAGGAGGCAGGACCATCCCATGGCGGGAAGAGCGGGGCTGAGAGCCCGTAGCGCCCCCCTCACCAGTCCTTCGCCACCCACTGCTCGCACTCAGTGTGCCCACTGCCCACCTGCCAGGGGCAGGAGAGCAGTGCGTGCTGCCAGAAAGCAGCGCTCAAAACTCCGCAGCAGGCAGGAGGCTTCCACGCTCTCCTCCGGCGCCATGACGGGGCAGAGCCACGTGTTACTCCAGAGATGGGGTGGAAGCAGGGAGGCACCCGGAGGAGGCGGGACCAGCCCGAGGTGACTCATGGGACCGAGGGTGGGGCTTGAAGCAGCCAGAGAAGGCCAAAGGGCTCAGGGACGGGGCCAGGCCCGCTAGAGCTCTGGATGAAGAGGTTAGGGTGTCAAGGCGGCGGGCAGGTGGGCGGGGCTGCGCAATTTCACACATCGCGTCACTAGTATATAATAAGACTAAAGTTTATATATTTTCAAATCTGATTTGCCCTTGAAAGCCAATATAGCATTAAAATAATCCGCTGCCTAACTTTGTGAATTGGAGGATGAAATTTCTTTTGGAATGATCTGTCTCTTAATTTAGAAAAACTGGTATTTTGTATAGAATTAGGCACAGGAGAAAGAGAACAGACTGTGCGCATGTCAGGGAAGAGAGAAGCGCTATCCCAGGACGTCCTTGTGGGACTCAGAGGAAGGGGTATGGCTAGCCACTGACGGTGGCTAAGATTTACCAAGCACTCGCTCTACCACATACTGTTAGCACTTTATTGTACTAACTCACTTCCTCTTCATGACTACCCTATGAGGTAGATACCACTGCTGTCCCCATTTCGCAGGGGAGTAGACTGAGGCACAGAGAGGTTAAGGAACTTGCCCAAAGTTCCACAGCTGGGAAGAAGCACAGCTGTGAGTTAGTTCCTGGCAGTCTGACTTAAGAGACTGCACTTTCCACAGCCTCGCTGTCGCTAGGCAGATGTCAGAGAATCACAGGCAACAGACACAAACAAGGTGATTTCCTTACAGTCCCTTTCAAATGTTTTATTCTAAAATGTGCAGCATGTTCCAATTAAAGCAAGAATGTCGGTCGACTGCTTGCATTTCTAAAAACTCTCACTTCCAAAGTCCTTCATGTTGATGCCTCATTTGCTGTCCTGACATTATGGGAATTTGTGTGACCATCATTCAGGGGGAAGGGGAAAGGGATGATTTGACCAAAAAGGAAGAATAGAGTTTTAAATAAAGCAAAATATCAGCAAATGCAACGAGAAAAAGAATATAGGGATACATCGCTGGGAACCAGACAGAAGGCTGGAAAACAACCTTGGCTATCCTTGGAGCAAAGCAAGTTGACGGTTGAGACTCCCGTTAGAGAAGATTGAAGATTGAGTTACGTTCCTGAATGCTCTCTCCCAGTGCTGTTTAACCCTCACCTGTGGCTGGGTTAGACGAGAGAATCTAATACGATTTGCTCATTAATGCCCATCTGCTTTCTGGTTCTCTCCTCCATCTTCCTGATTTTTCTCTGCCTTTCTTCGAAACATGAGTGCAACCACTTAAACACCATCACTAAATATTACATCAAGCCCAGAAATTCCAAAAACTAAAGAGAAAGCCACTCCAGTGGATAATTCTTAATGCTAACATAATTGCTTTGTAGTTGCAAGTAATTGTTAATTCATTAAGGCTGATTGATGGGGTGACTGGACCTATGTTTCTATATAGTCTGCCACAACATTATTAACTGATGTATGGCTTCCATTAAAATCAATTAATAGCATCCATGTGAAGTTTGGTCCCTGCCAGTGTTTTGATGATGGGGGTAGAAGGGGTGGAATCTACCCCAAAATAAAATGTCAAAATTCAAATCTCCAGGCTAGATCCAGCTTGAGTATTTTACACATCCCTGCAAATTCAAGAGGTTGCAGATGGGCTATTAGATGTCACAGTATCATGACAATGTCAGAATAGCCAAGCCATGTTCTATATGAAGATATAGTTACATGAGCATCCCATCAAAAGAGAACTTGCTAAAAATGGAACTTACCATTGCAGAGTAGCAGGCGTGGAGTGGGGCTTGGATGCTCTATTATTTTCTTTTTCCTCATCTGTTAAAGGAAAGAAAAAGGAGCTAACTTCAGTAGGAAAAAGTAAAAGGCCGCTCAGCTCTCAAACACTATGTTTCCCTCAAGTGTTGATGCTCTGAAAGCAGTATGTTGGCTTTTTCAACAATTCAGACTTATTATACCTTAATTTAAAAAGGGGGGGGATTGATTTTTACAGGAAACTCTCACACTGATTTGTATTTTTATTTAACCCAATATGCAACTATTTGAAGAGTTCGCTCTTCATCGCTGAATAGGAAGGACTGTGCTCAGCCATCTTGCTTTTTTCCCAATTGAAGCTGGACATTTTTCTCAACAGTTCTGACCCTAAGAACATGCTGACCTCACTCACCATTTTCTCCTTTTAGCTTCTTCAGAACAGAAAGTGAGGGAAAAGGTAGGGAGAGTGTGAGTGTGCAGAAGAATCAGGTTAGCAAACAGAAGAGCAAGGGTCGACAAACCTTTCCTGTAAAAGGCCAGACAGTAAATATTTTAGGATTTTGAGGCCAAGAAGCAAAAATCAAGAGTAGTATGTAATGCCCAGCTGGCGTGGCTCAGTGGTTGAGCATCGACCTATGAACCAGGCGGTCAGGGTTTGATTTCTGGTCAGGGCACATGCCCAGGTTGAAGGCTCCAGCCCCAATGTCGGGTATGCAGGAGGCAGCCGATCAATGGCTCTCTCTCATTATTGATGTTTCTATCTCTCTCCCTCTCCTTTCCTCTCTGAAATCAATAAAAATATTTTTAGAAAATAATAAATTTTTAAAAGAATAGTATGTGATATTTACTAGTATATAATGAGAGAAAACAAATTCCATAAAACTTTTATTGACAAAATTCAAAATAATAGTAATTGAGTACAACTTTTGTAATATAGGCCTATTAATGAGAAGAATGAAATTATTTGGGGGGAAGCGGGTAACATTTTTCTAAATTGGGGTTCCACAATCCCTTATCATCAAACATTCACCTTTGAGAGAAATGCCCTGGGAAAACAGGCATCAGACCAGATCTGACCTGAGAGGTTCTAGTTTGCTGACCTCTGCAAATCCAACAATCTGAACAGATTGACTTTTGCATACCTAAGAGGAATTGCTCACATTTTATCAGGATGAACAGAGAAATACATAGTCTCACCCAACTCCTAATGAAGATTCTGATAGAAAAGGTCAATATAAAATAAAATTTCTTGATCCACAAAATTTGACCCAAGAAGACTGGTACACATAACATTCTCCAAAGAAAATTATCAATGTCTAAACCTACAAGTATAGTCAACAAAATTTAATAAGAACTTGTAAGATGGTTAATGAAATAAAGCTGTGGTATAAAAATTATATGGAAAAGAATTTGTACCCATGAAAAGAATTTAAGTAAAACGAAAATGAAAGTAAATGATATAAGCTGTGTCAAAATTTTAAAAAATGAATTAGCTTAACAAAGTTGAGTTCAGAAAATATTTCTCAATGAAAATTTATCAATATTGGTGTAATTCAGATGAAAATGTCTGCTCTTAAACACTATGGCAGATATTGTTGTTGCTTATTCAACAACTGTACGCACTCACCTGCTTCCACATTAATGGAGGCCGATTTAGAGGGGACCATGTGTTCAGGGAGGGCAATCCCCTCGCATTTCTCTAAGAGGTGAATACTGATTAAATACATGATGGTATTTCTACCATCTAGCCCCTCATGGATCAGTGGGGCACAGGACATGGTGTTGGCCTATCAGGCTTAAGGGAAAGCTCTCTGGGGGCTTCTGGGAAAGATATTTTTCCCTAATAAAAAGGAATGGGGCCATGATTTTGAACTTCTGGCTCGAGAGTTGAAAAAAACAAATGTCTGGTGTTTTCCAAAGGAAAGAAAGAAGGGAGGGAGACAGGAGGGGAATGAAGAGAGGGAGAGAAGGAGGGAAAGAGGGGGGGGAAGAAAGGGAGGGAGAGAAGGAGGGATCCTGGCCTGGCTTTGAAAGTGATAACTGGAGTGAGGGAGCAAACTTTCCACTGAGAGAAGAGCAGCTGAGGACAAAGTCAATGCCAAGGCAGGTGAAAGGAAAAGGGGGGAAACTGTGGGTCCTGAGTGTCATGTTGTGTCTCTGACTCATCAACCCTAAAAAGAGCTGCATCTTTATTTCATGAGCTAAGACCGTTTTCTTAGTGAATACAACTTCTTTCTTATTGGGTATTGTCTCCCCTGTCACCAAAACCATCCTGATGCGAACACACTAAATGTTCTCAGAGACAAAATGTCCCAAAACAGCATGGGCTCAATACCTGTTATGCTGCTTTGTCAACCTGGAGTTCCTCCTCCTTTCCAGCCTAGACTAAATGACACCACCTCTCTGAAGCCTTCCCTGATACAATCCAAGTCAGGAATCATCGATCCTAACTCTGTTCTCCTACAACCTATTATTTGGTTCTTAATTGAACAGTTTAGCCACCTAGATCATTATTTCTGTACACATCCACCTTGTGTGTCCTACTTAATAAGCTCCTACTTAAGAAGGCAGGGATGACTCTAGCTGGATTGGCTCAATGGATAGAGTGTTGACCTGTGGACTAAAGGGTCATGGGTTCAATTACGGTCAAGGGTTGCAGGCTTGATCCCTAGTCCTGGTCGGGACATGTGTGGGAGGCAACCAATCGATGTGTCTCTCTCACATCGATGTTTCTCTGTCTTTCCCTGTCCCTTCCATGCTGTCAAAAAATTAATGGAAAAAAATATCCACGGGTGAGGATTAACAACAACAAAGGTAGGCATGGTATATTAGTCACCTTTGTTTACCCTCACACCAGTGCCATCCAATTTGCACTTAATTAAATAGCTAAGTCTTTCTTCCACAAATGTCTTCAACAATCTTTAAAAAAAATCCTAATAAAGAGGGAATATGCTAATTGACCGTCACTCCATCACAAAGATGGCTGCACCCACAGCTGAAGCCAAATTCCCATAAGGAGCCTTAACAAGCAATCATCAGGGACCTGAGGCTAAGGCCTCCCCTGCCCCAGTAGGGCTTGACAGGGGACCTCAAGCCACACCACCCGCCCTGGCGTCAGGCTGGGGGACCTCAGGCCACGCCCCCTGCCCCAGCACCAGGCCAGGGGACCTTAGGTTGCACCCCTCTGCCTGGCTGGGCTTGACAGGGGACCTCAGGCCGCACCCCCCACCCTGGCACCAGGCCAGGGACCTGAGGCCATGCCCTCCACCCCGCAGGGCTTGATGGGGGACCTCAAGGTGCATTTCCTGTCCTGGTGCTGGGCTAGGGGACCTCAGGCTGTTTCCTCTGCCCCAGCGCCAGGATGGGGGACCTCAGGCAGTGCCCCTCACCAAGTGGGGCTTGACAGGGGACTTCAGGCCATGATCCCCACACAGCAGGGCTTGACGGGGGACCTCAAGGTGCAGCCCCAGTGCTGGGTTGGGGGAACTCAGGCTGAGCACGACCGCCCCCCCCCTGCCTGGCGGGGCTTGACAGGGACCTCAGGCCATGCCCCCAACCCAGCAGGGCTTGACGGGGGACCCACCCGGTCTGGGCTGGGAGACCTCAGGCCACACCCCCAGTCCTGGTGCCAGGCAAGGGGACCTGAGGCTATGTCCCCTGCCCAGCAGGGCTTGACAAGGGTGGGACTGGCTGGGTCTGGATCTAACCCAATGGGGGCGGGGGCTGGCCGGGTCTGGGTCTCACACGATTTTGAGACGCATGTGAGTGGGTGGGGACTTGACTCTGGGTCCCGTGGTGTGTCCCAGACTCTGACAGGAGGAAGGTTTTCACATACATTTTACTAATTTTCTTTCATCTCTGACACTTCTATTATAGAGAAAGGGCAAATGGTAATATTAAGTTATTTCCTCTAATTAATCCCCTTTTAATGTGCACAAATTTCATGCACCAGGCCACTAGTAGTACAATAAGGAACATGAACACACGAGTCTTACAAGAATGTAGATAAATAGACACAAAGAGCAATACTCGATCTCAGTTGTTCACAAAGAATTAGAAAGAAAATAATGAGGCACAACTTCACATTTCTGGAAGTAACAAAAATTTAAAATAATGATAACCCCCAATGCTGGTGTGTAAATGGTAAAATTGACAGTCTCATATTTCTCTTAAAGTAGTGTTTACGGATACAATGTTTTTGGTAAGCAATGCAGCGATAATATTGAGAGCCATCTAAAATGTCCAGTCACCTGACCCCACAACGCAATAATCAACAAGAAAGAAAAGTCTATATTAAAAACATGACCAATTAAAAAAGTATATGAACCACTTAAATATACATCTGCCTAGCTATGCTGGAACATGATTAACATTTATGTTCCCCCTAGGACTGACTGGATTGGTTTATTTTTTTCCCCTCTGCTTCTTTAAATTTCAGCTGTTCTGCCAACCTGGATTAGATTTCAAAGACCCATGTTCTAGAATCAATTAAAAAACTTACTGGCCCTGACTGGGCAAACCACTTAATTCTTGGCTTCATTTCTCTTCATTTGTAAAATGGTCATTTCTCAGGGCTATTGTAGGGATCATATTAATTAATTCAATAAATATTCATTGAATTCCTAATTTGTGCCAGCTAGACATCGGGAATAAAGAGATTAAATACTTGTCCTTGATTCTGGTTGGGGAAGAGAAAGACCAACAGTGGAGAGAGAGAGGCCAAGTTCAATAAGAAATGGTAAAGGCTGAGGTCTGGGTGGGCAAAGAGGAACCCGCCAATCCAAGCGGCATGAAAATGCAGGGCCTGAGAGAGAAGGCTTCCTGGAAGAAGCGGTAAGTAAGCTGAGTCACTAGCAGGCCAGAGAGGGGAACCGGATGGCAAGGAAGGTAGGGCCAAGTCAGGGTGTAGGGCGGAGAGGCAAGAGACAGACAAAGCCTTGGAGACCCGGAAGATCATGCCACCTTCCCAGAAGCAGGGTGGCTGCCGCAGGTGTCCTTGTCGGGTGTGGTGAGTGGAGCACAGGAGCGCTGGAGGGGCTGTTTGACAACCCAGCAATCCTGTTAAATCTTCAAGACAGTTTCTTGTCTCTAAACTGAGGATAATAAAGATGGCGACCTTGAAAGGTGGTTGGGAAGATTAAGTCAAATGAAGGTAATAGAGGCTAAGAGCTCAGAAACCTCATCTGCTTGGCGAAGGCAGCCCTGGGCTGCTCGAGGGCGGGGAGCCCTGGGGCAATTCTGTTCGGAGGGGACAGGCTGGGGAAGCAGGCCAGCAAGGCGCTCTCTAATCAGGAGGACTCACAGGAGCAAAGACAGCCACAGGGATAGGGCCCTGCAGGCAAACACACACCAGGGGACACCACAGCTCCACAGCAGGGTGGCACCTGAGCTGGCCTTGAAGAGATGGTCAGGGTATTTAAAACAACTTTGTTTTCTGTTCGCAAAAGTGAGACCTATTTTTTAAAATTTGGAAAATATAGAGGAAATAGAAATCTCTAGGTATCTAAGCCCATTTCAATAGAGAGAACGATTATTAACTTTTTGTCCTATTTACCCATCCTTCTTCACTGTTCTCTCTCACACCCAGGCTCACACACAGACCCCTAACTTAACACAAGGGCCACGCAGCACATCCTGGATTGCCACCTATCTCACTCACTTTTACAGGCACAGGTGAGACTCTGGGAGAAGGACACTGAGGGAGAGGGGGCTTCAGGGGAGAAAATGGGGGAGGAGGGACTCCGGGGCCACGGGGGACAGCACCAGTGTTCCATTTGGCTGAAGCCAGAAACAGTTCTCATTCAGGGATTCCATGGCAGTGCCTTCAACTCAGGCAACACCTGTCTCTACCGTGTCATATACTTTCCCAACTAAACTTTGTTAAGACCCATTTCTGATACCAGGAATGGAAAGTGAACTGGCTCTTGGGAGCAGGCAGACCTGGGTTTGAACCCCAGCTTTGCCCCTAACTCCATGTGGGAGCCTGACTCATCCAAGCCTGAGGGTCCTTATCTAAAAGAATGACAACTTATATCACAAGGGTGGTTTGAGGATTAAATATATGTTAAAAACTATATACATTTTATTTATTTATTTTTAAATATATTTTTATTTATTTCAGAGAGGAAGGGAGAGGAAGCGAGAGATAGAAACATCAATGATGAGAGAGAATCACTGATTGGCTGCCTCTTGCATATGCCCTAACTGGGATCGAGCCTATAACCTGGGCATGTGCCTTGATCAGGAATCCAACCATGACCTCCTGGTTCAGAATGCCAGTGCTCAACCACTGAGCCACACTGGCCAGGCAGATACATACACTTTAAAAAGAATACTATATTGGCCAAGTACTTAAGCCAGGCACTGGGTATCTCTTTCCATATTCCATCCCATTCTATTCCTCCCAGCAGTTCTCTGAAGAGGTTTTCTACCCCCATTTTACAAATAAGGAAGCAGAGCTTTGGCAAGTCTAAATAACTTGCAGGAGGCCACAGAGCCTGGGAGCGGAGACAGGGCTCACCTGGTGCTCAGCATATGGCAGCCACTGACAGGACTTAGACAAGAACTGGTACACCCCAGTGCCAACATGGACCCTCCACTCAGTCATCACACATGTGCCTTCTACTTCAGCAGGCCCCTTTCTAGACCACAAATGACTTCATGCTCAGGGTCCGAATGCCCTCCTATCTGATGGCTCTCCATCCTAATTCACCTGCAGAGTTGGGTACTCATTCCCTCCTTCATCAAACACTTACTGAGTGTCTACTACATTCCAGCCCTGTGCCAGGGGCTAAAGGGTGAGATAACACAGACATGGTCTCTGCTCTCTTGAACTCGAATGTCAGCAAACAAAATGTGAGCTCTGGACTAGAGCTGGGGGGGCGGGTCCAGGTGCTCTGGCAGCACCCACTGTGGAACGTGAGCCCCGCCTTGGAAGCTGGAGAGCGGGAGCATGCAGGCGACCAGGACAGGACACCTCTCCGACAGATGGAAACAGCCATGGCTGATAGGGACCTTAGGAACTGGTCCTGCCAAATGCCTTTCCACTTTAACAGGCAGAAATGCCTCAAAGCAAACAGATTCACCCCGAAGGCAGAATTTCAGGCCAGATTCCTGGAGCCATCCTTAGTACATTCGGGACCAGCTACCATCAGCGCCCACCCTGCTCATCCGACCAATGCCGGGAAGCAGCAGTCCGCTTAAAACCTCCCACCGAGACGCTGCCTGGTGCCGGTCTTCCCCAGGCCGCTCTGTTCTGCTCCCACAGTGCAGTTAAGGTTCCAAACTTGCTCCAACTCCCAGGGGTGGGCAACTCTGCTCCCCTCTCTGGATCCACCTCCCAATGTAAACTCTGGGGCCAAATTCCCAGGCTCAAATCCTGGCTCCACTACTTGCTGGCTGTGTGACCTCCAACATCCTTTTGGTGCCTTAGTTTCCTTAGCTGTAAAGTAGGGGTAGTAACAGTAGCACGCACATACTGTGAGGATTAACGGAACCCCTCCTGGCACAAGGCATGTGCTTTCTAAGTGTTCCCTACAACTGGAATAGTTGTCACACCCCTGGGAGACTGCGCCTGGATCCCCATCCTAGACAGGGTAGCATGTGACAAGCCCAGTGTCTGGGTCAGGGTTACTCACTCCTCCCCTGTGCTCCCAGAGCACCCTGGCTGGTCCCTAACAAGGTCCCTGTCGCAGGGTATGGTTGCTGCTTGCTGACCACCGTGTTCTGCTTGTTTGTAAGCTCTGTAGGGCACAGCCCATGCTCACCATTGTGTCTCCAGCACCCACTCATGGCAGGGGCTCACAAAGCATTTGTAGAATGACTGAATGGCCAAGATAATACCACAATTAAATGCGGAGCCCACCCATCTGATTTCAGTAAGCATGAAAAAAAGAAAACGTTTATTGGAAACTGGTCACATGCCAGGCACTGTGCAGAGATCTCCACATCAATGCATTTAATTTTCACAGCTACCTGAGACTGTGAATGGTCGAATGCATGTGGAACATCAAATATGGTGCTTGGTGCATACTTATTGCTTAATCAATGTCAGTCCTAAGAATCAGTATTATCCCCTTTTACAGAGGAAGAAACTGAGGCTCCGAGAAGTGAAGCAGTTTGTCTGAGGTCACGCCGTTAGTGGAGGGATCAGGAGAGGGACCCAGGCTAGTTGGCATCCAAACCTCCCTTAACCCAAAACATTTATAAGCCTCACTCTGACTTCCAATCTGGAGCACTGGACTGAAGGTTTTAGGAAACATATTCTCTGTCTCACCATGTCTTTTCTGCCTCAATTGGACTTACCATTTTTGGAAACCTATTCTAGACTACTGCCTGCCTGGACTCAGTGGCAGAGTTTAATATTGGGGAAGAAAGTTTCTAAATTAATTACTTCTTTTCAAATCTCAGGAAAGGTTCAAGTTTATGCAAGTCTCGAGTTTCACTTCGAAGTTTTAATTCTATTTCCTTTCATTATACTAACTTGGCTGCACCTGGACAGACCTCACCTGCTGTGAACACAGGGTTGCCAAACACTTCATCCCCTTACCCACCAACTTCCCAGCCCCTGCAAAAGATACCAGCTGAAGATCAGGGTGCCTGGACCCAGGCCTTTGGCATGGGCATCAGCCCCTGGCAGCAAACCCTGCTCCCCGTGGGAACGGGGCTGTGTCTCAAACAAAACTGCGGTGTTGGCGGCTTTGCTCTGGCAGGCTGCACACCTGCTTCCTCTCGCCTCCTCTGGGTGAATTCCTTCACGACCCCGAGTAGGAAAGGGCCTTCCTAACTTTGATACAAAACGCAAAGCCAGCAAAGAAAATACTGATAAATTTCGCTGCATAAAAAAACCCAAGGCTTCTACGTGGAAGGAAAACGAGCCCTAAGTACAAAGGTAACCATCCACTTGGGAAAACTGCAGTCATAGCAAGGACAACCATCTCATCTCCGCACCACAGAAAACTAAGAGGAAAAGACCAAAAACCAAGAGGAAAAAATAAGCAAAACACAGGATACACAGTTGATGGGGAAAAAACACCAATTTTCCAGAAATGGGGAAAGACAATTACTCTCAATTGGGGAGAATGGAAATGACACTAAAATATTATTTCTCACTTATCAGATTGGCAAAAGTCCAAACCAGGGCCACACAACTCTGTGTGAGGTTGTGGGAAACATGCCACCCTCCCACCTTGCGGGCAGAGGGCAAAACGACACCTCCCCGGATGGAAGGTCACTTGGCAGAGTCCACTGAAACCCCACCAGCTGTACCCAGCAGTCCCACGTCCTACAGCTGCGCCTGGACGCAGAGGAAACGGCCCGACACAGGGTTCCTGGGGGCAGTTGCCGGTACCAGCCAAGGTCTGGAGGCAGCCCATGTTCACCCGGTTAACTGAATCACAATTCACACTCACAGTGGAAGACCACACGGCTGGGGGGAAAAGGTTAAAATCAAGTAAAGTGCGAGGATCCTCACCACGTTCTGACTAGATAATGAACATTGCAGGGTTCGTTATTAAGAGAAAAGAGCAAGTCACAATGCACGTAGGGTGCTCCTATTTTGGGTAAGGAAACTACATATATTTGAATTTTGTATTTGTGTGAAGGGATAAAATACCAGAAGAATAAACACTGGAAATACTGGAGAAATACACAGTAAGTGAACAGAAGTGCTCACCACTAGGAGTTGAGGGGGGGACATAGGGGTGGGACCCAGACTTCGCAATGGGTATCTATAGAGCATTTTGATTTCTGAACCCTATAAATGTATTAGCTACTCACAAGTACTCTAATTAAATTTGAACACATTGAAAAACCCCACTGGGGAGGGAACATCTGAAAGAAGAATGTGTTCAAACGGCTAAGCGGTCCTGGAGCGCCCAAACTGAGAGCCAGTTACGAATATGTGTGACCTGCCATGGCTCTGCCTTGTGTGCTTCCTGCTATCTATTTACTCAACAAACACATGCTGAGCACCTACTATGTACCAGGCCCTGCCGCACTGGCCGGGGTCCGGGGGAGGATTGTCCACAGTGTAATGGGAATATGAAACAGTTTAACTACATCTCCTCTTCTCTGGAACCCCCAATTACAAAATAAACTAACATGCTGGGTGCGCTGTGTGGCGTGGTGGAGTGAAACGGAAACTTAGCGCTGTCTGTTTTCACCGCTGGCTCTCTTTCTGCTATACAAACGCCTCCTCTGTGGGTCGCTGCTCTCAAGCTATTTTCAGTCTAGAAGGGAAGTTAAGGTCCGCACTTCAGTATTAACAATACGAGGCCGTATGTGATCAGTTCCACTTGAATGATGCAAGGTGTGCTCCTGGACTGCAGCACGGTCTCATTGGAAGCGTGTTGGAAATGCAGGTTCTCAGGCCCACTCCAGACCCACTGAAATAAGACCCCCAAGTGGTTAGAACCCATGCTGGAAATTAGTGTAATGGAAATTAGTGTAATTTCCATTCTCCCCAATTCATAGCCCTGAAATGCAATGAGATTGTAGTATGATAATGAGTCATATTATGTGGTAGCCCACTGTGATCCCAAGTCTATGCCATCATGCCATTGAATTCCAACCTTTCCCTTCCTTGTGCTATAAATATCTTCCATCACCAGTCAGTAACAGCCATGAGAAGCTGGGGAAGACTTGGGGAGGGCAAAGGAAGCGGCCGCATTCTGAATGAGGCAGGCAGGACAAGAGGACAATGTCAGTCCTTAGGAAGTGTAAGAGTGTTTCAGGAGAAACAGAACCCCCACACACACACACATTCACCCCACACACAGAAGCTGATAACCCTCAGAGACAAAGGGAAGACCCTGGCTCCCGCCTAGGATACAAAATACAGGATATATACCACATCAAATGTAGAATTTGATGTATATACCAAGAAAACAGCCACCTGAAGGCTAGAGTAGAGGACTTGGGCACATTGGGTTACATTGAACTTGTTCTATTTCCCAAGGAGGACAATAGGAATCCCAAGGAATCCCACTGAGTTCCTGCTCTTTGGGCCCATCCCATCAGAATAGTCTCTCCAGCTGTCTCCTTCCCAGCATACAGATTGCAGCCCCATCACCTCACCAGACGTGGTGGAGCCCCCTGGCTCTGGTCCGCCTGCAGAGAACCTGAACACTAACCTTCTGAAAATGCCCCTTGGATATGTCACCCTTCCACCCAGCTCCATCAGTGGCACCTGAGCTATGAAATCCCAAACCCCTTTTTTGGAATTTAAGTCTCTTAACAATGAAGCCCAAACATCCCTTGCTAGCCCTGTCTCCCATGATTCTTCAACCTTGGTTCAAGCCAATGGAAAATTCTGAAACCTCAAAGCCTGCCTGGTGGCTTTCTGCCTCCCAGCCCTTTACCACCACCCTCCCCCCTTGCCCCCCAAAGGAACCACACGGATCCCTTAGGCCCAGCGTCAATGCCACCTCCTTCACAATGCCTTCTGCAGTCACCTTCTGACCTTGTGATCTCGCCCAAACTTCAGCATGGGTTCTAACCACCTGGGGGTCTTGTTTCAGTGGGTCTGGAGTGGGCCTGAGAACCTGCATTTCCAACACGCTTCCAGTGAGACTGTGCTGCAGTCCAGGAGAACACCTTGCATCATTCAAGTGGAACTGATCACATACGGCCTCGTATTGTTAATACTGAAGTGCGGACCTTAACTTCCCTTCTAGACTGAAAATAGCTTGAGAGCAGTGACCCACAGAGGAGGCGTTTGTGTAGTAGAAAGAGAGCCAGCGGTAAAAACAGACAGCGCTAAGTTTCCGTTTCACTCTACCACTGACTGCTATGATAGTGACTAAATCCTAGGACCTCTGAATCTCAGTTTCCTTATCTGTAAAATGGGGATAAAAATTACCTCCCTCTCAGAGGATTAACGGAAACAGTGGCTGTGATGCTGCCTAGCATACTGCCTGATGCTGAAAATATTTCCGTTTTGGCTTCCCTGCTCTTTCCTTCCCTGTGTAACTGGGCCTTCCATAGTCTTGTATGTAGTAAGTGGGAACCTTCTGGGCCTAACTTCGGCAGGAATATCTGCTCTACGATCTACTCAAGTAGAGCTTGCCTTTCGGTTCAGGACGTTCCAGCCGGCCATGGACCTGATGACACTTCAGAGTGCATCACAGTCTTCCTCTTTACGGTGAGCATGCCATCAGAAACATTAACACCTACTGACATCTGCCAGGGCAAAACGCAGCTTGCTCAGGTTGTAAGGGAGAATTGATGAACCTGACTTGCGATAACTAACCCACCCACTCGTGTTCAGGCTCCCTCCTCAGGCATTTGGAGTTTGACCTCCCTGGTCCAAGGTTTCCTTCCCGACTGCGTTCCCTCAAAATGTCCCACTTCCTCGTGCTCACCTTAACCAACCAGAGCACTCTTTTCTGGGCTGGTGAAAGGCACATAACAGGAAGAGCCCTGACGGAAATCAGAAGACCTGGGCAGCAGGTTTAAAAAAGTGACCATCCATAGACCAAGTGGGAAATAATTATACATATTTTTACATATATCCTTTCAAATATGCTAGCCATACATAAAATATATATACTTACCTATATTTGTAAATCATTTTACATTATATTTCTGTTTGATCATATATTCTACTTCAAATATTAAAACTATTTCGGGGGGGGGGAGAATTTCTGCTCATCTGAAAATACCACTAAGAAAATGAAAAGGCAGACCACAAACAGAGGTGTTTGCAATACTTTACTCCGATAAACATCTCCTATTCAGAACATAAAAACAACTCTTACAGATCATGAAAAGACAAACAACACAATCTTAAAAATAAAGGAAGACTAGACTTTGCAATGCAATATACAAATGATGTGGTATTATAGAATTGTACACTTGAAATCTATATAATGTTATTCACCAGTGTCACCCCAATAAACTTAATAAATAATTTTCAGGCAAAAGACCTGAACAGGTAGCTAACAAAAGAGGATGTGCACAAGAATGTCCAGAGCACCAATCCTTAAACTCTTCCAAAAAATGGAAGAGGAGGGACATGTCCAAACTCATTCTATGAGACCAGCACTACCCTGATACCAAAGATAGACAAAGACACTACAAGAAAGAAAATTCTAGATCAATATCCCTTATGAATACTGATGCAAAAATTCTCAAATACCAGGAAAGAAAATTCTACAGTATGTTAAAAGGATTAAACATCATCACAAGGTGCGATTTCTTTTATTTGCTGAGTGAAAGAATAGTTAAACATACAAAGATCAATCAATGTAATACACCACGTAACAAAGTATCCACATGATCTTTTCAATTGATGCAGAGAAAGCGTTTGACAAAAAAATTCTTTTGTGATTAAAAACACTCAACAAAATAGGAAAATAAGAAAACTACTTCAACAGAGTGAAAGCCTTTATGAACAACCCACAGCAAACATCACACTCAATGATGAAAGACTGAAAGCTTTTTCTCTAAGATCAGGAACAAGATAAGGATGCTCCCTTCTTGTCATTTCTATTCTACATAGTACTAGAAGGCCTAGTCAGAGCATTTAGACAAGATGATTACTCATATCCACACAAAAACCCTGTCAGACCTGATAAACAAATTCAACAAAGTTGCAGGATACAAAAAGCAGCTGCATTTCTCTACAATAACAATGAACAATCCAAAAAGGAAATTAAGAATGCTATTTACAATAGCATCAAAGAGAATAAACTTAGGAATAACCTTAACTAAGAAAGCAAAAGACTTGTACCTGAAAAACTATAAAATGTTTCTAAAGAAATTCAAGAAGACACTAATGAATGGAAAGACATCCTATGTTCATGGATTAGGAAATATTGTTAAGATGTCAATGCTACACAAAGTAAACTACAGATTCAATGCAACTCCTATCAAAACCCCAAAAACATTTTTTTGCAGAATGTTAAAATACATCCTAAAATTCATATGGAATCTCAAGGGACCCTGGATAGCCAAAACATTCGGGGTCTTTGGGGTCTCAGACAATATAAATGTACCCACAGCCAGTTTCTGCAGTGGCCTCGGTTTCCACACCCACCTAAGTGGCACTCCCTATTTCAGAACATTAGGGGGAGAGCCTGGGGCACTTCCTCAATGCCTCCAGAGCCTCTGGTTCTGGGGACTGGCCAGCCCAGCACTCTAGAAGGGCTATTCCTCCCATCAGGACGGTAGCCAAGTCTAGGACGTCCTGGAAAACTGAGTTTCACGCACTTACTTTCATCATTAGAAACATTCCCCAGAGATGTGTGGCTGGAATAACGTTTGTTTTCGCTTTCGTTGAGACATCTTTCAATCCAGCTCTCTGAAAAAAGAAAGAAAATCACAAAATTGCAGAACTGCTGCTGACAGGAACACCACTGATGCTTTAGATCTCGTGAATGCCCATCCATTCTCATCTGAGAAGTGCCGCAACTCGAACTGGGTTTCACAATAAGATCCACGTGTACCATTTGCCAGGCAGTGTGAAGGAAAAATGGTCATGTGAAGCCCCACTTGAGTAATTCTTGGTCAAATTCTACTAATTCTGGAGTATTCATTTCCCAATAGCACAGACAAAAAGGAGAGCAGATCAACCCTGGGGTCTGGTGGGAGTGGAAAGAGAGGGCAGGGATCCGCAGTGAGCCCTGAAGGGGCTCTTCCGAGCACAGGCCAAAGGTCACTGCGCGGGGAGATAACAAGGTCTCTGACAGCTGTGTAGTACTTTTATTTTAAAAGTATTTGTTGATTTGAAAGAGAAGAAAAGGAGAGAAAGGGGGAGGAGGGGAGAGAGCCATTTGTTGTTCCACTTATTTATGCACGCATTGGTTGCTTATTTTGTCCGTTTCCAGTTTGGAGATCAAACCTGCAACCTTGGCATAGTGGGATGATGCTAACCAACTGAGCTACCTGGCCAGGGCAGCTTTGTAATACTTTTAAAATCCAAACGACTCTGGTTTTTAAAATCCACTCCAAAGGCTACTGAGGTACTTTCCACAAGGTAGCATAATGCTATTCCATCCTCTAGACCAGGGGTGAGGGGTCCCAGGGCCATTTGAACATTTATAACATCATTTGAGGGTCATTCCAAATTAGCAACTACAGAATTTGCCTGCTATATTTGGTCAAACAATTAACTCATCCCTAATGCCTTGGCAGGGCCAGACCAAATGATTTCATGGGCCTTATACGGCCTGTGGACCAGATGTTCCCCACCCATTATTCACTCATTCATTCATTCATTCATTCAACATTAGCCAAGTACAGTCAGTTCTGCTATAATGCTTGTTTTGAAAATAAAAATGGGGTCCAAACCAAGGAATATGTTAGGAAACCAATTGGAGCCCGTAGCAAACTTTGTGCTTACTTACGCTTGATTTCTTCTGTAAGAAAGAGGAGGTGAGTACAGAAAACCGTATGTAGCCCCAAAGGAATAGGCAAAATTCACACGCTCACACCTCAAGCCACTTTAAGTTCTACCAGCCACTTTAAGGTCACAAGTATGTTACCTGCCCAGATAACTGACCCATGTTCCAGCATGTCACACGCCCCCTTCCAAAAGCAAACTTCAGGTCTTTTCCAACATGAAGCGCCCTACTTATTGTATTTATCTATCTCTTAACCATTTAACATGTGCAAACTGTGCTACCATTTTATTCGTTTGTTTCAATGTGTCACTGACAAAGTTTCTGAGTGTTGTGCCCCTAGCTTACTTTTCCAGTAAACTCTGTGGTTTTTATTGTGAGATTCTGCAGTGTGGTGGTGATTTCTAGGAATGCCTGTGTGGTGTGATGGCAGAAGTGACCAGCGCTGTGGCTGTGTGCTTTTGCACGGGGCAGTCTCGCGTTGCCGTCTCTACAATATGGGAACTAGCATTTATTGGACATCTACTTGAATAGGCCAGGCCCTTTGCATATGTTATCTCATTGAATTCTGACAGCTCCAAAAGTGAAGATTTTAATCTCCGTGTTTCCTAGAAAACAACTGAAGCTTAGAGAGATTAAGCAATGTGACTCCTCATGATTCAGAAAGCCAAGGAAAAGATCCTTAGTTAACACCTTCGTAACATATTGTAAAAAGCAGCCACACTAGTGAGTAAACTGGGGGACGGGGGACGGGGGGCGGGGGGGAGGGCGGGCGGGGGAGCAAACGCACACAGCAAGGAGACATGTTGGGTGTTTGTTTTGTATTTTATGTTCCCACAAACTGCTCTTTTAAAAGCTGCTTCTACAACTGTAAGTAAGTACCGGAATATCCAAGCAGGAGCCAGCTTGTTAAGAGGATATGAAAATCTGTTATTTCTGAGGAAGCAACGAGCAGCAGAGAAATTCAAAATGTCACAGCACTACCCTTCCAGATAGGAAATGCACAATCTAGAAACACATGGCTTGCCATGTTTTCAGAGCAGCGATGGCACAAGGTGGGCGTCTGTCATCACATCATACTGAAAACCGCATCTGAACACAAATCTCCGAATTCTTTTCAGGACTCCCCAGAATGTCTCCGCTCAGACCTTCTAATCCCTTCCATCCTGGCGCACTTTCCCCTGGCAGCAGCCAGGGCTGATTTTAAACGGCGTCTACTGAAATGTGCAGCTTCTTCCTCCGCCAAACCCTCCCACCAACAGCTGTTTCTGTTGTTCTGGGCCAGTCCCTGGTCCTGCTACCTAGGTATTCCTACCTACTTGCTCTCACGTGCATGGGCACACATCATCACACATTAACCAACCCCCTCTCCCTGTAAAGAAACGGGAAACTAAGAGAAATGCTGGCTCTCTCTCGCCCACTTTGCCTGCGCCAGGATTAGGCCTGTTACAATTGGAGCCCTTCAAAGGGCCTCTTCCTGCAGGGAGACTCCCAGTGATAGGCGGGCCCTCTCTGAAGAACTCGTGGAGACATTCTGGAGAGGAGCTGGACTAAACCCCAGGTGGGCAAGAGAGGGCAGCGCCTGCCCACCAGAGTCAACCATAAACTTTCCTGACGGCTGTGCCTGTCCTCCACACTGCTCACCCCCAACACTGGAGAGGTAAAGGCAAGTTACAAGAAGGGAGAGAGGATTGGAAGGGCCATTAAAAACAGAAGAAGAAATCTCACCAAGGAAGCCTTTCCCCTCCCCATTGCACCCACTAGGTCTCTCTGACCCCATGACTTGTGCCTACAGGTACTCTGCTACCCAGCTCTGCTCCTGAGAGCAACACAGAACAACCTGGTCACCCTTGCACACGACTAATTAGGAAGATAGCCATCCTGTCTCCTTTTTTCCGGTCAAAGTACCCTGCCTGTTTCAGCTCTTTCGTGGAAGAAATTGTTCTCGCTTCTTTGCCACCCAATTCACCTGCTTCTGGCTGTCTTCTAGTTAATCAACGTCCACTTGAACAAGCAGCACCCAGGATGGACTCCTGGAGGGTCCAGATGGTGGTCTGAGCAGTGCCCAGAATGGCAGACCATCACTCTGTTGTTCTGGAGACCTGCCTGGAGTTCTCAGAGCATTCAAAGGCCCTGCATTCCAGAGTGCATGGGGTGACACTCCGAAATATCCCAACAGGCCACAGCCTTGGAGCAAAAGCTGCTCTTTGACCTCTGTCTTCTTCCCTCATAGGACCGACAGTGGCATCTGCAACTCGTGTCCCATTGGTCAGGTTGCCCCATATGACTGGAAGGCCCCTATTTAGGTCACCAGAAGTAAACTTTAAAACCATTAACAATGGATTTTGGTCTTGCAAAGATCAAGAATTACTCAACCGGGATGATGTTCATATTGAACTTCTAATAACGCACTGTGTTCATCTGTCTTATTTATTTATGATTATGATTTAATAATAAAGGCCACCATATATTGAGGCCCTGTGGGCCAAGCATTAGGCAAATGCATTACATCACCTTCGTATGTACTCCTCATAACAACCCTTTGGGGTAGGTGCTAGTAATATGCACATTTTAGAGATGAGGAAATTAAGTCTCAGAAAGACCAGGTGGCTTGTCCACAGTCACCCAGCTAGTCAGAGGCGGGAACCAGCATTCACCCTCGGGTCCTAACCACAGTGCTCTTTCCCTGTGTGATCCGGGCCCTTCTTCACCCACATGCCATTCTGTCTCCAGAACACACTGCCAACATGGCAGCATTGGTGACAGTCTGCCTTACATTAGAACTTTTGCTAAAACTCTTAGACATAACAACTTTTGCTAAACGCATTTATGTATTTCTTTTGACTCTCCACTGGTAGAAAGCGCCTGGTAGAAAGTTTTTCCTGTAACCTGGCCTCAATAAATGTTACATTACCGATACATGTGATATCAAAGAATGTGCAACATATAGATCAGTATGTCCACGTATCTACAGGACTTTCTAACCATTTTCTTTTTTACCACAGAGGCATGAAAAAGTATACCACATCAAAGGCGATTTTCTTTTTTTAAAAAATATATTTTTACTGATTTCAGAGAGCAAGGGAGAGAAATAGAAACATCAATGAGAGAGAATCATCGATTGGCTGCCTCCTGCATGCCCCCCCCTCCCCCACTGAGAATCTAGCCCGCAATAGGGCATTTGCCCTGACCCAGAATCAAACTATGACCTCCTGGTTCATAGGTTGATGCTCAACCACTGAGCCACTGTGGGCGGGCCAAAGGCAATTTTTTAAAATAAAGCAAGCAAAAATTCAAAAAATATATATTTTGTGCCTTCTGGATACAAGCAGCTGTGAGTGATGTAAACATGAATAAGTGGAGTTCTGCCCTCTAGAAAGCCAAGCAGATGCTATTCCCCAAGCTCATGAGTGCAAAGATTCTGCTGTTTTTGTTCACTAACTTGTGCCAGTGGTTGGCCCTGCGCCTGGCCCCACAGATGTTGCAGAATAAATATGTTGAATGCATTACTTTTTCGAAAAGCAACAAAGTTCCTACATGTGCCAGGTACTACACAAGGTTATTTCCACATATCTGGTTTAAAGTAAACCTCAGAACAATGTTATGTGGTTTTAATATCTCTCTTTATAGAGGTGAAAACTGAGGCTTGAAGCAAAAGTCCTAACACAAGGCAGACTGTGATCGATGCTGGAACAGAGGCACTGTGTTCAGAGATGCGAGAGGAGAGGTCAGTTCACACGCGGACAGCTCCCTGCTCCCAGTTGCCTCATTCTAGATCCATAAAAATCACCTGACCTTCTCACCAGGACCAAGCCTGCTCTGAGTGCCAACAGGATTTACTGACGGCTGTGAGTGTAGGCTCCGGGCCGCCAAGCACCCCTTCCCCTGACTCCTCTGAGGCCACGGGCAGGGAGCAGGACACGGATGATGCCTTGTGGGTGTTCACTTTGCAAGGAGTCTCACCACGCTCCTGGGAGTCAGTTCTTCATGCCTTCCACTTTGGATCAAAGATCTGGAAACCCCAACTTGAAGTGACTTTCTCAAGTTCACACAGTGAGTTTGAACAGAGCCACACATGGTTATCGGGTTTTGTAGGAGGCACACATGGTTATCGGGTTTTGTAGGAGGCTTGGCTCCCTTCGCAGCAGCAGGAAAAAACCACCACCAGGAAGCAGGGCTTCGCCCACAGACACTGGTCTGGCAGGAGGAGCCGGCAGGGATGGTTCTCCAGAGGCAGGTGGTCCTTGACGTTCACAGAGCCCAGTGACATACAGAACCTGATCAGAGCCGCACAACCACCTCATGAGGTGGGACTTCATCCCACTTTACAGATAAGGAAGCTGGGGTTTAGAACTGGCAGTGGCTTGGCCACGGTCAGGCAGGAGGGTTAGGCTCAGAATTCAAACCCAGACCTTCCGTCTCCACAGCCTATGCCACTGCTTCTTGCTTCCTCACATTGGGCACAGACCAACTATTCTCTCAGATCATCCATCATCCATCTTGCAAATAATCAATCATCAAGTACCTTCGGTGTAAAGTTCCAACAGAAGAGATGGACAGACAAATGCTATTTAACTGGAAGCCAATATATGATAGCAAGATACCCCTGGAGGACCAGGCTCTCAGGACCTGAAAATATCTTGTATGTTTCTGTATTCCTTTTTAGTATATATTGTCCCCACCTTAAAAATTTAAGCTCTAACAACCTTGTCTATCTTGTTCAGTGCTTTCTTCCCCAAGAGCCAGGAACAGTGACAGGCACAGAGCTGGGGTGATGATTGGACAAAGTAGGTGAAGGAACAGAGAAGGGTGGACAGAAGATTTCCCTACCCACTCCTTCTCCCCAGGATGCCTCTGAGAAAAAAACAGCACTGGAGACAGTGCAGTGAGAGGCAAGACCTTCAAAGGTTCAGAGAGTGGGGACCACACAGGCCCGAGGAGGGATCCTGCATGACTGTTTAAGGCAGTGGTCGCCAAACTGCGGCTCGCGAGCCACGGTTTGCCGCTCTGTTGACTAATGAGTTTGCCGACCACTGGGATAGGGGCTTAATCACAAGGAACAACAACAGCCTGTAATTATTGGAATCGAGAGTCTTAAAGGAATGACAAGAAGGCCCGGGGCTGATGTGGAGTGACGGGGGGGCGGGGGGGGGGGGCACGTGCAGATGACAGAGAAGACAGAGGCAGGCAGGGAAGAAGGGAAGGATATGGGCTTTGGAGTTAGAACTGGAGTGAGTTACAACAGTTGGATTTCAAATCCCTGCCCTGCCATGTACCAGCTATGTAACATTGGGATAGTTCTTGAACCTTCCTAAAGCCCTACTCCCGGGATTTCCAAAGTTTAAAATAACACAGGGGAAGCACTTAGCTTGGCTCTGGGGGCCATGGAAAGACAAGGAAAGCATGGTCTCTGTCCACTGGGGCCCCCAGCTGAGCAACAGGGACCGACAGCAGTGGTGATGTCAAGCGTTTATTGAGCATCCTTCCCACACCAGTCACCCTGCTTCACATGCCTCATCTCTACTCCTCCCAGCAACAGCGCCTTCAACAACTTGGTCTGTGAGGTGCACACAGACTCTGAGAAGCCTGGTGAAGCCCCGCCCCCCGCCCCCCCCCCCCCCCCCCCCGTCTCCCCACTAGTTGGTGGCCGAGCTGGGTCAGATCTGTCTGCCTCCAAAGCAGGTTTGCACTCCCCTGGCACACTGCTCCAGAGGCTGGCAGGGACCAGGAGCACGTCAGTTATTACAATGAGGTGCTGTGGGGCACAGGAGGGAGCTTCCCACTTGGCCCGGCTGCTTCACAAGGGGTCCTTAAAGGACTCAACACCTGCCGGACCAAGGAGGCAAGAAGGGCATTTTGGACAAGGGGGCTGCCGTCAGGGGCAAAGGCAGAAAGTGGGTTCTGGGAAAGGTGAAGAGTTCACTGACCGGGGACCCACGGAGCGGTGGGCGACAGATGGGACGGTTGGTTGGGAGCGGATTGCCAAGGCCTCACCAGCCAGGCCCGGAGCCTGCAGGCAGCTGGGAGCAGGCGTGAGTTTCCAGCCGTGGGGGAGCAGCAAGACTAGCTTTGTTTCTGAGCAACTGGGGGAGAACGGGGAGTTCTTGACTTATGCAATACCTGCAGAAATGCTGTCTGACTTAGAAAGTGTCACCCGGTTTTAATAGAAGGCATTATTCAGATTCCTTCTATCAACAGTCTTTCGGGCTGTGCTGGGCCTATTTTAGGAACTCACAGCTTGAGAAATGCCACATAAAAGAGTTGACGTGCCACACTCACAGCTACCAAGGGAGGACCAGGCCCCGTGCCCCCCTCCCCCCTCAGGCCCTGGTCATTACCAGTGGAGCCACCCCAGCGTGGCCTGCTTCCGTCTCCCCCGGCACCAGGGTGTGCGTTCCTCTTGATCATTCTCTCCCAGACCCTTTTCCTCTCTCCCCACGGTGGTGACACACAGGACACGCAGGATCGGATGGGAAGTCTGGGCCCAGGAGGTGGGCAGCTGTGGCCTCTCCTGGGGAGAACTCAGGTCAGTGGGTTGTCATGGCGACACCAGAGGCCCTGCCCCAGAGGCCGCTGGGTTCCAGGAAGGGCCCCTGCCCTGCCTCCAAGGGGCAGCCCCCGCGCCCCCACCACCTTGTCCCTGCTTCCATCCCTTCCTTTGCCCACCAAATGTGGATTGGGCGCTGACTGTCTATGGGCTCTGGAGACTTGGTGATGAACATGGCAGGCTAGGTCCCTGCTCTCAGGGAACTTAGATTCTGTAGTGCAGACAACAAAGCCGTGGCATGGGACAGACAGGAAGGGGGTTGTGAGCTGGTGATGGGGACACTGAAAACCTCTCGGGTGAGATGATGTCAGAACAAGTACAAAGGCCTGACGTAGGTGTAGGCCTGGAGGTGGGAGGAGGAGCCGGGAGGCAGAGTGGCAGAGGAGAGGTAGGAGGGGTGAGCAGTAGGAGATGAAGCCAGGAAGTTAGGAAGGGCCTCAAGTGTGTAGGGCCTTGCTGGCCATAGTAAGAACACGGCATTTATTCCCAGTGTGCTAAGAAGCTACTGAAGGGCTATAAACAGGTGATATGAACTCCACTGGCTCAGAAACGGTCGCCTCCTGGGGTGTTTACATTCATCCATCCCACTATCATAGTGTTTATCAACCACTATGGAGGACCATGTGCCAGGCACTGGGCTACTGACACAGCAGGGACACAGCAGTGAACAAGAGGGCACGGTTTCTGTCTTCATGGAAGGTTAGACTTTAGGGTGGGAGCCAGCTATTACATAATCACACACGTAGAGGTGCCCTTACCCAGAGAGCCACGGGCGAGGGAAAAGGGAGGTCTGTCCTAATCTGCGAGAGCCAGGGAAGCTTCTCAGAAGAAGGAGCAGTAAGAATGAGAAGGCATGATGCTACCACCCAGGGAAAGAGGGAGGGAGGGAGGGAGAGAGGGAGGGGTGTTCCTGGCAGAAGGACCAGCCCGTGCAAAGGCCCTGCAGCTGGTGGAAGAATGATGCAGTCCGGAAGCTGACAAGCAACCTGAGTGTGAATGCACATGTTCATTCAGGTAGTAATTCACACGTGTTCATCGAGACCAGGTTGGACGAGCACTCTCTGAGGTGCTAGGGGGCGTGCACACGTCAGAGCCCTGCCTCTGTGTTCGGGACTGGGTCAAGGAGCCTGGGGTTTATGCAGTGGGAGGTGGGGAATCTCTGAATGTCTTTTACTCGAGTGTGGCATAAGCACAAGAGCTGTGTGGGCAGCTCCATCTGCTGCTGCTAAATGCAACCTTGGAGGGAAGAGAAAGGGAAGCAGGAGACCATGTCACTCACCATCCAAACCTGGACACTTCTGAGACCGACAGTATTAATAATTTTGCCAGGACCACGTGTGTAAACCAGGACTGACCCAGGCAAAGCCCAGGACTTACTGGTCCTACACAACAAGAGGCCACTGCAAGATTCTAATTAAGGCTTGGAGCAGGAGTGGGGAACCTTTTCCCTGCCAAGGGCCACTTGGATATTTATAACATCACTCGCAGGCCATACAAAATTATCAACTAAAAATTAGCCTGCTATATTTGGTCAAACATTTCACTAACTCACCCCTCATGCCTTGGCAGGGCCAGACCAAATGGTTTTGAGGGCCTTACATAGCCCACCGGCCAAATGTTCCCTTACCCCTATTATAGATGGAGAAAGAAGGGCCTGACTGAGAAAAGATGAAAACCCTTTCTGGCTAACTGTCCTCACTGCCCCAGCCAGTGGCCAGTGGCCCTGTGTCTCTTCCTCATCAGTTGGGGTCTCAATCACACACAATGCAGGTGAGTCCAAGGTGACAATAATGCTATCTCCTAGAATGTGGCCTCCCAATGCCAGCACCATCATCTTCATCAACAGCATCAGCACAGCAATGACCTGCCCAAGATCACACAGCGGGAAGCAGCTGAGACAGGATTTGACTCTGACTCTAACCTAACCCTTATGTATATACTGTAACACCCATAATTATGTACACCTGAAAGTCTCACTGTGAGTATGAAGCTGTGTGTAACCTAACAATAGGTGCTCCATAATGTTACTGCCCTTTCTCACTTTAGGAAAACTCAATACATAAAACTCTAAAATAGGCAAAGAGATTCATTGTGGCATCATTATTTGCAATAAACAAGAATTAGTGAGTGAACCCTGAGGGTACACCAAAGCCATCAGTTCACAGATCATGAGCTCCCCACAGTCCCTGCAGACTAGAGGAAGTTAATGCTAAGGTATTCAGTGCCATCTCCTGTCGAAGATAAATTCAATGTAAAAGCCGATCTCTGCTCTGAAAATCTCCCTGGGAGCATCAGATTAATGTACATAGTTGCATAACCAGGCTGTAAAAATTTTATTTCCCTTGACTTGAGGGGGGGCATACTCACTACTTCCTAATGTCAGTGGATTTTTTGTTTCTCTATCATTACATTATTACTAAAACATAAAAATCTGAAATGGCTACTGGAGCCAAGGTTACCCACTGTGCATAGCATCTGATATTATTCGATTCTTGACATCACTTCTTTCCTAGGTGGTTGTTGTTGTTTTTTTTAACCTCTTTCCCAAACAGATTTCAAACTAGCCTTAACTTTTTAGATAAATCCCAAGATGTCCTTCTCCTTTTTTCTTTCTTATGCTAAGCTATCATAGAAATTATATTTTTAAATGTTAAGAAGGAAACACATTCACCCACAAGCCCACCCTTAGAACATGTGAACTACTTGTGCACATGTGTGAACTGTAACCCCAGCGAACATGCAATTTCCATTCCTTTTAACATTCTATGGTGTACATTTGTCCTATGTGGCATTCTTTCACACTTATTAGTTTAAAAGTTGCCCAGTGACCTACTAAACTAATGCTCCTATTTTTTATAATGTTTCAATGAACACCTGGGTGCCTATCATTTTTTCTCTTTTGAACCATTTCCTGAGACTATCTAGGGGAATGAACAGAAGCATGTGGGTCTAGTAACTAGCTGTGCGTGAATGGTCCGAATTCCTGCCTTAGCCCTTCCTGGCTGAATGACTTCAGGCAAAGTCTCCAAACCTCAGGGTCCCTTCAGGGAGAAGGTGGATCATAATAATCTGCCTGTCTCATCTCAGTGGTGCGAGGATTCAGAGAACAGAGGCATGTAAAGCACTTCGCACAGTTCCGGGCACTGAGCAACGACTAGATACGGGGCACCACGTTGATTCCCAGGGATCCGCGTATCACAGAGGCACTTTGTTTTTGTCACAGTGCAGCAGTCAACAGCACGCACTCTGGAGCTCAGCTGCCAGGTTTAAGTCTGACCTCCTCACCGTATGACCTTGGACGAGTGACTCAACCTGCATGAGCCTCGGTTTTTTTCATCTGCAAAATGGGGGAAGTAATACAGCTCCTCGTGGAATTTGTAGGAGAATTCAGAGAATAAGGCAGAGAGAGTGCTTCCACGATGAGCACTATAATTCCTTAGCTCTTATAATTTTTATATCATGCCCACCCCAAAGCATCCCACCTTAGTCCCTTCCCTGTCGTCAGTCTTTCAGTTTCACTCTTGGGTCTCTTGAGGGAATGAAAAGAACGTGGCCCTGGAAGCCAGGGGGACACTCTTTCTGATCCTCTCCTTACAAGCGACTAGTCGGCTCTGCAACCCTAGGCAAAATTACTTAACCTCCTGGGCCTCAATTTCCTTGCTATACAGTATTTTTAAAAATCTACCCCTTGGGTTGTTATGAGGATTCGGAGAAATAATTTCAGCTCCTTGAGAGCTGACTGTACCTTATTCACCCACTATTCCCCGCCTGTGGATGGTGCTGGGCACAACAGGCCAATGAGACGAGAAGGAAAGGATGGAGAAAATGGAGGGAGAGGAACGAATGAGTGAAGCACCAATGCCACACCCGGTACTCAGTAATCGCCAGAGTGCCAGTTCACCTGCAGCTAATTATGAAGTACTTGTTTCACGAGACCTTGAGCCAGGCTTCCTCAAAAGCAAGCCGAGTTGCAGCATCCTTCATGATATGAGGATGGAGTGATTTGTATCAAGTCACTATTCATGGAGCACTGGGTCTAGTAACTAGCTGTGCATGAATGGTCCGAATTCCTGCCTTAGCCCTTCCTGGCTAAATGACTTCAGGCAAAGTCTCCAAACCTCAGGGTCCCCTCAGGGAGAAGGTGGATCATAATAATCTGCCTGTCTCATCTCAGTGGTGCAAGGATTCAGAGAACAGAGGCATGTAAAGCACTTCGCACAGTTCCCGGCACTGAGCAACGTCTAGATACGGGCACTTGTGTAAGACACTCTAGTGGGTGCTCTGCACTGAGCCCAGATAGTAAAGACATGGGTGGGAATCTGGAGAAACAAAGGAAGACACGTTAAGTAAACACGCAAAATGGGGATGGACAGTACACGCCCTTCAGGTCCACGTGCATGGGTGCCCCGGGAGGCAGCTCCGAACAGTCAGACCCTGTTCAGAAGGGAGGCACACCACCAGCCCCGCCCTTCTGACGACACATTTGCAGCTGGCCTGGGTGAAAGGAAGCTCGGTCAGTGTTGTCGCCATAACAAACCTCAGTTTAGATGCTCACTCGTTAATATGAAACAGTGCACGTGACTCCATCCCACTGCAGGGCATTGTCACTGAGTGTAAAGTGGGACTGATCCCACCTAGCAGACAGATTTATGAGGTCACATGCTGAAGAGACTGAGCACAATATTACTGATTATGTTCCCTGTGCTGTACTTGACATCCCTGTGACTATTTTGTAACTACCAAACTGTACTTCTTAAACCCTTTACCTTTTCACCCACCCTCCCACCCCCTCCCTTCTGGCTACCACCTGTCCGTTCACTGTAACTCTGAGTCTGTTTCTATTTTGTGTGCTCATTTATTTTGTCCTCTAATTCCACATATAAGTGAAATCATATGATAATTGTCTTTCTCTGACTTATTTTACTTAGCATAATACCTCTAGGTCCATTCATGCTGTTACAAATGGTAAGTTTTTGTACTTGAAATATTGGGGCGCCCTAGCCAGTTTGGCTCAGTGGATAGAGCAATGGCCTAGGAACCACGTACTGTGGTTGCAGGCAGGCTCCTCCCCAGCCCCGGCCCTGATCAGGCACGTGCAGGAGGCAACCAATCGATGTGTCTTCCCTTCTCTCTTCCACTCTCTCTTAAAGATCAGTGGGAAAATCACTGTGTGACATATATAATTGTTTAATACTATGATGTACACCTGAAACTAATACAAAAGAATATCGTATGTAAACTCTAATTAAAAAAATTTTTAGAAGACTGAGCACAGCAAAGTGTTGTGCACATTTTGTTTTCTTCTTCTCTGTGGTCCATGGGGGCAGGGAGATGGTAGGTCTTGGAAGCTACTAGGGCCACACGAGGAGAAGCTAGTGACACTCACAGCACCTTCTGTTCATTGAGCTCGGACAACGTGCCACGGCCCTGGGCTGATCCCTTGATGTGAATCACTTCACTTAATTCTCACAATACCCTGTAGGTGGGCATTGTATGTGGCCCCACTTTGTTGACAAACTTAGGCTCGGAGAGGTTACCTAACTTGCTGAGTTCATTCGTACCTCTAGCCCATGGCAAAGCCAATTCTCACCAAACCTGTGGGATGCCGCATCTGTTAATGGTTCAGTGATGGCAAACTCCCTGCTATTAATGACTGAATCAGTGATTGCAAACTAGCATGCTGTGCAAGTGGAAGACTCTGCTTTTCTAACACCAAGGTTTTTAGGTTGGGCCTATTAGGAGAATCATATCTGTAAGTAAACAGATATGAAGCCCTTGATGACGTGTCTAAGATGTCAAATCTGCCAGTAATTGGTGGGGGTGGAAGGAGCACTACCCAGTGGTGGTGCCAGGCTGAACTCGGAAGCTCTGAGAATGTTTGAGATGAAAGGCACACACTGTGTGAAGGCTTCCTGGCAGGAAGGAGCACCCGTGGGCGTCCTCGGTCAGCAGCCTGCTGGCAAGGTCCCATCGGGGCAGTGTCTCCAAAGATCTGTGGTGTGAGCTGCTGTCTCCCACCAGGATCAGGGATCACTAGACCTCCTGAACACCTTTATCAGTAGAGCAGGTGGGTGAGGAAGGACATCTCTGAGGTCTTCCTTCCAGTTCCAGGCTTGGCAAGGAGGCAGCCTGGCTTTGAAATCAGAGTAATGTGTTCAAATCCTGATTTGACACCAGCCATCTGGCCTGGACATGTTAATTAGGCTCTCTGAATCTCAGTTTCCTCATCTGTGAAATGGGGGCAATGATGCCATAAACTCAGCATGAGTTTGAAATGGGGTAAGACATTTCGCATTCAGCATGAGAATGAAATGGGGTAAGACACGCTTTAGCATTTAGCACAGTGCCTGGAAAAGATTATAAATTTCATGACTCCACTACCCAATTAAAAAGGGAGTCACTTTATTTTTTTTAAAGTAATACTTTCAAAAATAACTCATTAAGTCAGCCTGCGGTAATTACCGAAAATGATTTCAATGTTGTTTTTTCCTTTTGTCCCATCCTCCTGGGTCTCTTCCTTCCTTGCAATTTACCCTTCCTTCCTTCTCAAAAATGATCTATTTATCTACATAGAACAGACTGATGGTGATCAAATGGAGGGGAGATTGGATAAAAAAGGTGAAGGGATTAAGAAATACAAATTGGTAGTTAAAAAACAGTCATGGGGATGTCAAGTACAGCATAGGGAATATAGTCAATAATATTATAAAAACTGTGTGTGGTGTCAGGTGGGTACTGGAAATATCAGGGGGCTCAATGTGTAAAGTTTATGATTGTCTAACCACAATGTCGTACACCTGAAACTAATATAAAAAATATTGAATGCCAACTATAATTGAAAAATGAAATAGGAATTATCTACTATCAGACAGTTTTGATGTTTCTTTTTCTTTTTGAAAAAAACTTTCAATACAAAGAAAAACTGTGAATAAAACACAGGATCCACAGGGAATCCTTTTCGTAGGTTCCCCATTTCTTGGATCCCTCTGGATCCCTCTGCCCTTCATGCTTTCTGGGCTTTGCTCTGGCTCACCCAGACTCTGTGTGGGTCCCATGCCTGGTGTGTGGGGGTCCAGTCCCGGGCAGGCAGCGCTCCCGCTCCCCACGCTCCCTCAGCTGTGCCCTGTGTGGTAGCCGAGAGGGAGAATGCCCTGCAGCCTGGGCACACGGAGGAAACCCCAACGAAGCTGAGAAATAATTCATTCTTCTAATCACAGCAAAGTTTTCAAACTTTAAAACAGAGGCTTGATGAGAAGAAAAGCGGTGTTTTTTTTCTAAAAGCCTGGCATTTCTGAAAAGCTCCCCTACCCAACCACAGCGACCTCAAAACCTCTGCCCACTGAATTGAAAATAAAAGTGCATGCAGACCAAAGGCCCTCTCACAACAACCGCGCAGCGCTTTAGAAATCTTCTCTCCAAAGCGTAGAAGTTGTAATGTTTTAACGGAGGGCCTCAAGCCTCTGGAACCGTTCTTCCTTGTAAACTCCCAGGGCCTTCTCAGCCCACGTTATTTATTTTCTATGATGTCAAATAATGCTTAGGGGGAAATGGTTTTGCTTTTTAAAGAAGTCGTCAAATAAAAGAAATAAAACTCATAGAAACAGAAATTTTAGCCTTTTTAGTAGTCTTACACGGGTGACACAAAACTAGCTGATTTTGGTTTTCGTGGCTCAAAGAACTTATAGAGGCTCCCAGAGCCTTCCCCCACTCAAGCTGTGTTATGAGCAGTAGAACCAACACCACCTAGAAAACACAGCAAATGTTGAAAGTAATCACAATTCCACCAGAAATATTGTAGGTTAGCGTTTGCGTCATGGTCCCAGTTCTGAAACTTTATAAAAATCCTAATGATTTCAATAGGAACTTGACCTACCCTTGAGTATTTATAGAGTTGGTACACAAAATATAAGTATGTTACATGTATCAACATCCCAAACTTAGACTAATCATTCAGAAAAAGATGAAGCGGAACTCCAAAAAAAATCACTCATACTCATTTTTTAAAATCATGAATTCTGGAATTGCAAGCTTCAAAGAAATACTTCCTTCTTCAAAAGTCTGATATTGGCTTGAGATTACTTCATGGCACTCACAAGAATCAAAACAAACACGAAGTGCACTTGTGCTTCAAAAAAATGAGATGCTGGAGGTATAATTACGAATCGCTAATCACTAATTTTATTTTATTTTTGGTGTTGTTAATCCTCACCTGATGGTATTTTTCCATTGATTTTTAGATAGAGCAGGAGGGAGGGAGGGAGAGGAAGAGAGAGAGACAGTGATGTGGAAAAGACGCATCAATTGCTTGTCTCCTGCACAGGCCCCGAGAGGGCAACCGGGACCAGGAATTGAACCCGATGAGCTAACCACTGAGTAACACCAACCCAGGGCACTAATCACTTTTTAGATTATTCAAATGACAGTTCAAAATCTACTTCTAGAGCAGTTCACTGAGTTGACTGGTGGTGCATTCTCTTTACAGGATGGATTCAGGGCATCAGTGCTTATGAAGTGCTAACTCTCTGTTCTGAGTAAATACAAATCTGCTAAATGCAGCAATCTCACTTAAGTTCAGCCTAAATAACGCTGACCTTCAGCAGAGTTGGGTAGTCAGAAAACACTCAGGACACAGAGCGCTAAACCAGCCTTCACCGGGCCGCAGGCTTTTCAAAGGCTTTCTTATTATCCCTTTAAATTCCGACAAGACAACTGCAACAATATGAATACAACAGTTCCAAGTTCACCTGTCAACTAATAATTACTGACTGCTCAGCAACAGATTATGCTTTTAAGTTTTATGGAAGATTAAGCAACCACAAAAATAGAAACTGTATATATATATTTTAAAGTAATTTTGCTCTGGGGATCGGATCTGACACCCAGAAACCACATGATCTCCTGGCACAGGTCAATCCAGCCCTCATTGCCTAAATATGGACCTTATGCAATGAAAAACATAATGACTGAATTTAATTCTTTTCTGCTTTTTATGAACTCTCTCTCTCTCAAAGGAAGCTGTTAACATTTCAAAAACTCAAAAACTACATGTAGGTAAAAATCAAATTAGAAAGACAGAAACAGAACAAACTGACATTTGTTATATTAAAAATATGCAAGAAATACAAAGGAACTAGACACTTTCTCTGCATCCTGCTAAAAAGGAGTTTCAGAGAAGGGCTCACATGAAACTGAATTTTCCATTTCCTGAACATCAAGTGTAAAATGAATGCTTCAGTCTCTAACACAGTGATGCTTACAAGCACGGGGGGGGGAGGGGGGGCGGGGAGCAGGGGGCCACCACATTCTGAACCTGGGAGGGCCCCATCAGACGTGTGCCACGTATGTCCTCTGAGTGACCTATGGAACTCTCCTCCAGGATTCAAATTCCAGTCAGTAGGTGCTGCCTCTACACATTTTCCACTTCCTTAAACACACCGGGAAGCGCAGAGATGGCTCCACGGCCAACGGGAGCACATCTAAGGCCTTCTGCACGCGAACGGCTGAGATGTGAAATTAATCCCTCAGTGTAAACGCTTTAGAAAAGAATAATTTCTCTTGACATCAGAACCGGGACTATGCCTTCACAGCACAGAAAACGTCTAGATGTGTGGAAACTAGGGCAATATTTTTTCGGGATTCTTATCCCTGTTTCTCTCCTAGACACCTAGGGTTGGGCCTAGAAATACCAGCTAATAATTGTTCGAGTAAAACCTGCCATTTACTGAGCAATTTCAGAGTGAGCCGGGCTTAACTGAATGAACGCAGTCTCGTGATAATCTCTAAACCGACCTAAGAAAGTAAGGAGTGGATGTTTTCACAAAGAAGGAAGCCAAGGTTTGGAGAAGTTAGGTCATTTGCTCTGGGTCACATAGCTAGAAAGTGACGGATTTGGGGTAGAAACCTGGGTCTGTCTCATGTCAAAGCTCATTTATTTTCATTAAGTCCCACCACATTCATCTGAAGTCATGTTAACACATATCTGTGAATGGCTTCTAGCTGCCAACATATGGTTAAGTTACCTATCAGCTACATATATTATCACATCATATCATGCTTTTGCTTCATTAGTTTGTGCTTAATGAAGTGTCTCTATGTGAGACACCCTCAGAGACTAAGCAAATGTGAACTACAGTTCAAATGAATCAAATGTTAGCTGAACGTCCCATGGATCCCAAAGACGACGACAGCACATTCACGTCCACAGTAAAGAAACAAATGCTTTATATCCCCGTCTTTGCCAACAGTAATTTAAAACGTTGTCTCCACAGTTTCAAGAACTACCCTAACGCTTTTATGTAGGGAGAAGACCGCAAGTCCTTTGCTTTTGCTAGAATGCTGTATGCTTTATTGTCTATCCCTCTCCCCACCTTCTCCCTTACTAAACGAGAAAAGAGGGAACCAGTATATAGCCTTGTGACTAAGAGTATCGATCTGCCATGGGTTAGGCCACGTGCCCCCTTCATGGATAGCTTTTATATTTCTCAGTTCCCCACTGCATAAAATGGGAGTAGATAGCCCAGCTGGTTTTGCTCAGTGCCCAAGGCCTGAAGGGTCCCAGGTTTGATTCCATTCAAGGGCATGTACCTCACGAGTTACAGGCTTTGATCCCTGTGTGGGAGGCAACCAATCAATGTGTCTCTCTCACACTGATAGCTCTCTCTCTCTCTCTCTCTCTTTCTCTCTCTCCCCCCCTCCCTTCCACGCTCTAAAAATCAATGGGAAAATATCCTCAGATGAGGATTAACACACACAAAAAAATGGAGTAGATAATAATAGCACCCATACATATATATTAAAATATAATAATGCATTGAAAGCACCGAGTACTTGCCTAGTCCAGTGGTCGGCAAACTGCGGCTCGCAAGCCATGGTTTGCCGCTCTGTTGACTAATGAGTTTGCCGACCACTGGCCTAGTCCATGAAAAGCATTTCATAAACATTGATTTTAAGAAAAGCTAGATTGATTACCTGCATTCTGCCTCAGGAAAATAGGCACATACCACTGAGGTTGATCTTCTTTCCCATACCATCAACGTATGTTTTTGCCAGCCCAACCACAGGAGCACGCAACTCACTGAACACCTCCCTGGCTTTCATTTCTGCCTTTAGCCCGTTTAAACTGTGATGAACAGTAGTTCCTTCTTTATAGGCTTGAGGTGAGCATTATATAAATAAGGCATTTAAATAAAAAATGCTTATTAGCAAAGTGTGGACATAGAGTAAGTGATGAATATATGGTATCTATTACCACTTTCACATGTCATGCTCAACAGCCCTATTAGATAGTTGTATCGGTTGTATAAGAAAATCGAGGCTCAGCAGTTATTAAACTTCCAGACCAAGAGCACTTGGCTGTACATGGCAGAAAGGCACCCTATGAAAGGCAGCCACCTCCCCATCCCCAGGCTCTCTCTTCATTACTCCAGGAAGCGTTTATTTTCTTCACGTGCTCTAAAATGATCTATTGTCTTGTTTTCTTATTTATCTGTCTAGGATTTATGCTCCAGAGGAAGAGATGGCATGTTTGTTAAGCCCAGAGTGTTGGGCACATAGGAGACACACAGTTTCCTTGAATTAATGGATGAGGCCAGCTAAATTTGTCCAAAATCTATATTCGACCACTCTGATGCACTGCCTCCGATTAAGGCAGTGGTTCTCAACCTTTCTAATGCCGCGACCCTTTAATACAGTTCCTCATGTTGTGGTGACCCCCAAGCATAAAATTATTTTTGTTGCTACTTCATAACTATAATTTTGCTACTGTTAATGAATCGTAATGTAAATATCCGTGTTTTCTGAGAACCGCTCTACAGCAGCGGTTCTCAACCTGTGGGTTGTGACTCACAGGTTGAGAATCACTAGCCGGGTCGCCTAAAGACCATCGGAAAACACAGATATTTACATTACGATTCATAACAGTAGCAAAATTACCGTTATGAGTAGCAACGAAAATAATTTTATGGTTGGGGGTCACCACAACATGAGGAGCTGTATTAAAGGGTCGCGGCATGGGAAAGGTTGAGAACCACTGGATTAAGGCCATCATTAAAAATCCTCTTCAAATGCAGCATCACATGACTCCCTCACAGCGGTTTTCTCGGGAGCCCAAAGATGACAACATTCCGTGCCTCTCCACTCTCATCCATATGTTCCCCTTCTCACCAAGTGGGACTCAAATCCACCTCGAGGTCAGAGCCATGGCTCAGCCCTGCCCGGCTGGCACTCCAGCAGCGCCCAGATGAAGTATGTTGGGCGGGGCAAGGAAACACGCCTGCCGAGTCTGGTCTCCCATCCACCTCTGCCACGTACAAGCTGTGACCCCAGGCAAGGCCCAGACCCTCTTTCACTATAGAAAGGGACAGCGCAGCACTGGGGTAAGGCTTCAATGGCCCAGGTGTGAAAAAGTGCCTGTTCCGGGGCTGACACCTGGTGGGTACTCGACAAGTGAGAGCACCCTTTCTTCTAGGCTCCAAAGGGACTGTTTTTATGTCCCTGGGAGAGCTCATCACCCTCCGTGTGCCCTCATCTTCTCTCATCAAACACATTCTAAAGTCCCTAAAGGCAGGAGCCGTGGCCTTGTTCATCCCCCAGGTCTGCCACCAACAGGTGCTCAGTGAGTAAGACGGAATAAAACCTCTGCTAAGTTCACCCAAAGAAATTTTTAACGTTTACCTAGCACTTCCAAATAATCTGTCTTGGGTTCATTCTGGGTCCCCCAGACCTTAACAAAATTGCAAAGACATAAAATAGAGTGAAAGGAGTGAGAACATCTGGGACTTCCCCGTTTTCCATTCATTAGTCCCTTAGTCCCTGGCACCCAGCAGGGACAGAGGAACAGTGTCCCCAGGGACCTGTAGGATGTGGAGTAGGTAGGCTCTCAGGGCTCTATGCAAGCAGAGACCTGGGATCCCAACTTGTGATGCACCGTTTTATACCTTCTCAGCCCTTTTGGCAATGACACCACAGCAAACCAAAACAGAACCTGACTTAAGAGTCGCCACCTTACAATGTGGAAGACAAACCCTGCTCTGGACCCAGGTCGCAGTAATGCCTCTCTCGTGGAGCACCTGTGAGGATCAATGACCACAAAACTACTTTATAGACAAAGTACCAGGCAGAATGCACATAAGTGCTAGAAGCCATGCACGGACACAGGCACGTAACTGAGCGGTAGATGTTTAGAGAGACCACAGCCATCATGGTCACTAAGTCCAATCCATTCATTTCCAGCTGAGGGCAGAAGGGAAAGGGTCACTTGCTCAAATGATCACCAGGAGGGGTGGCTCTGTGTGACAACAGCCTCACCTCTTCCTAAAAGCTTGAGCAAGGGGGGGAGAGTCTAATGTTCCTTTGATGGCAACATTTTGTCACGCTGGCCAGTGTTTACTCTCTCCAACATCTGTGCGTGTCTGTGATGCTGACCATCATCCACAGGCATTTCAGTGTTTCCTAAATTGACGCTGGACACAGCCCTGTAACACCTAGTGTCTTATAGCAAGTTCCTTTGGGATGCAAGGAGTTGACTGAAGACTTAAGGGATGTAACTCAGGTGTCCCTGAGAAAGGAAACAGTGGGCCTTTGAAAATGGTTATCCAAGGTTCTTGATTCTTAAAATCCTAAATAACGTTTAAGAAACATCTTAGCTTATTATTAGTTTGGGGAGAGATTCGCGGTGGGTCACACCTCAGACAGTGGCAATCAGCTCACACATGCTTCCTGGATTCTGCAGTAAAGAGGGGAGATGTTTAACTTGTGGAGAAGCCCAGCCTGCGAGCTGTCTCCCCCTTCATTTGACAGGCTTGGAAAATTAATCTTGGAAAGGCTAGATTTGCCTGAAGGAACACTACAAGTGGTTGAGTGGGATTGTAACTCAGCTTTTCCCACTGTACAAAGGAGAGAAAAAGCCAGACCCTCCAAGATCTTCCTGCCTTATCCTATCCCTTCACGCTTTCAGATCCGGTGGGAGCAGGGGGTGAGAAATTCACCCTGGGTGATCCACAGGTCGTGGGGAAGAAAAGCCAGGACGTTTCACGGTGGCGAGCCTGTGGCTCCTGGGGGCGGCGGGCGCACTGGCCAGCTGGCCTCTAACCTCAGATGGGGCGAGAGTCTGGAAGAGAACCCGGAGAGGAGGGTGGGGGCGGGCGCGCAGGGGGGGGAGAAAAGGTGTAGCTGCAGGAGAGAAATTAAGAGACCTCCCCGCCTCTGGGAAGCAGGACGGTCCGCTCTCACGGAGCGGCGGGGAGGCCCCTGCAAACTCCTCTCCCCTGCGCTCGGCCCTTTGTTGTCCGCCTCTGCCTTTGGCTCCCGCTCATGCCCTCCGGCCCCCCGCCCCGCTGAAGTCACCCCAACTGCACTCATAATATTTTGCTTTGCGCCGGGTCTGTTTTCTGCCACCAACTTCCAACAGTCTCCATGGCAACGCACTGGGGAGGGGGGGGAGGGCGCGGCTATGGAGATCCCAGGGCCGAGCGGCGGGGCGGCCCGGCAAACTTTTCTGGCTCTCCGAGTCCCGCAGGCCGGGGAGGAGAGCGCAGCCGCGTGGAGTCGCGTGCGGGGCTCCCTGGCTCGGCCTGCGCGCTATTGTCGCGCTGGTGAAGGCCGCAGCCACGGGGCCTGGGGACCCCGGGACCACGCGACTCTCCTTTGACCCTGCTGCCAAACCCAGACGCAGGCGCTTGGCAGGTGGTGAGGGTTGGGGCGCGCATTCCCCCCATCGCCGGCCACACACACACACGTGAAGGGAGAGACTGACTAATTTGGGCGCGGGAGCAAAGCCGAGACCCTGGCCCCTTAACCCCCACCCCCACCCCCGCCTCCACCGGCCCACAGGCCTGGTCTCCAGGGCGGAGAAGGCGGCTCCTTGTCTAGGGCCGAGCTGGGAGAGAATGGAAGAGGCAAGAACCCCGTCCTTCCCGGGCTCTGACTGCCCCGCGGGCCTCGCGCACAGCCACTGAGGGTCCTCACCTGCGGGCCCACGGAGCCCGGTGCGGCCTGGTGCTGAGCCGGCACCTGCGAAGCAGCGTGCCTTCCCGCCGGTGCGGCCCGCGGGGCTCCAGCCCCGCTCCAGGGGTGCTTTCGCCGCCCCAGCTCTGGACTCCGGAGATGGGGTCAGAGGTGGGTAGAGGCAGAAGGTTCCGGTGCCGGCTCGGCAGTGCCCCTCTCGACGGCGCCATCCCGTTGAACGAGGAACAACCCTTCCGTGGCGTAGGCGACCGACCTGGCCCCGGCCCCGTTCGCACAAGTTCTGCGTGACTTAACAATTCTACCTCCTTTCGCCCTTCGTTCTCGAATTTTCGGATACCTTCAGGAACCGAGCAACGCTCGCCTGGGCAGGGCAGCCTGGATTGGACCCCCAGGCCAGAAACACGGGCGGCCCGCGTGGGCAGGGTGGGCCACGCGGGGCTCCGCGCCGGCGTCAGGGCCGCGGGGGCTGCGGTGCGGCCGGGGGGAACGCGCGCCGCCCCAGCTGCAAAGGGCGCACGGGCCGCACGGCGCGCCGACGGCCCCACGCACGCACGCACGCGCCCGAGGCCTGCGCCGTCGGTCCCGTTCGGACGCGAGGCGGCCGTCCCCGGGAGAGGGTCTCCGCTGGCCGCGCTCTGCAGCGAGCGAGCTGCAGGCCCCGGCGGGCGGCGCGCGCCGGCTGTCCGGCCGCCCCCGACGGCGCCATTGTCTTAGCCCCCCACTTGTGGAGTATTTGGGGAAAACTCGAGGAATATATTACCGGCTCGGTGCGCGGAACAAAGGGGCGCGTTTCCTGAGGTCACGCTGAAGTGGCCCCATGGCCACCACCAGAGCCCGGCCCCTGCAAAGTTGTCCTCCCCGGCCCGAGGCACTTGGCGGGGATTTTCCTTTTAAGAACAAGAGGACGGAGGCCCGGCTCGCCGGCCTCTCTGATCCTGGACGCTCCCGACTTGGCCCCCAGCACTTCTGCGAAACGGTTGTGGGAGCCCCTTCGGAAGGAAATGATGATCATGATACTCGTGGTTCTGGTCGCGCGCGATCTGCAGGGGAAGGAGCAGAATCCAACTGCTCCAGGGAGCGCCCCTCTCAGCCGGCCGGGCCGCAAGGACCTTTACATAACAAGGGGGACTCACAAGAAGAGCTAATTGGATTAAGTTCTCTGGAAGGGAGGTGAGGGGCGGCTCCTGGACGCACCGCGCCACGCCGCCCTTCCCTGGTCGTCGGTTGTGCAAGCCCGAGCGAAATGTCACCTGGGGCGCCTCGTGCCATTTCTTCACGCTCCTGTTTACCAGACCTCGTGGCTTTGAGTTTAGGAAGGCTGGCCGGACGTCTCCGTTGTTCGAAAGGGAGAGGAGAGTGGATGGGGGAAAGATTTCGGTTTCCCCATTTGGGATGTTTGCAGTTGAGGTAAAGTGACCAGGTGTCCCACGACCATCAGCTGCGGGGAAGACAGAAAGCAGAACGTTTCCATCGCCCCAAGAACGCGGGGAACCGCTCCAGGCATGTGGAAGGGGCGACTCACACTCCCGCTGGGCCACGGCGGGGGTCGGTGCCGAGAGACGCCAAGTTCCTCCGTGGGCCCCTTGCAAATACAGTCCTTGGCCGCATACAGTGCAGACATGAGTTTAATCCAAGGATCTTCACCTCTCAAGTTGGGGTGCTCAGAAGGTGCGCAGAGGAGAAAGCACTGGACATGACAATGTGGAGGGAGGACCTCTTCCCCTCTCTGGGCACCTTCTTTGCCGCCAGCGGAGAGAACCCCAGCAGGGCCCGCCTCTGCCAGCAGCCGGTGCACGCAGCAGGAGACGCCTCTCCTTGCCTTCGTTTGCCAGCGCATCTAGTAAGCAGGACCGCGGAGCTCAGCCTGTCCCCGCTCCCAGGGCGTCCACACCCACTCGGGGGAGCGCTATGGAAGAGGAACTTGGCTCTTGGGAATCAGAGATAGACAACCACGCTGGAAAACCGAAGATCGCCCTGGCGTCGCCAAAGCGAGTGGGCGTCCTGGCCACCAGGGCCTCGGCAGGAGCCAGGGGGTAGAGGTGGGGCGCTGGAAATCTGTCTCCAGGGACCAACCACAGAAAGACCACCTTGGGGCGATGCCCGGATGACCCCTACACCTCCCCACACCCATTGGGCTGGAGGTGGGGAAGCATCCGTGTGGTGTTTATTTGCTCAGGGAAGGGTCCCGCATGTGTTAGGGGGCGGCAGACGCTGGAAGGCACTTGTTGCGCCGCGCATCCTCCCAAGTCTGGCGCTGCCCTCACCGCCCGGTTCCTGCTCCTTCCCAATCCCATCTCCCCAAGAAATCCCGAGGCTGCCGCGGAGTCCGGATAGGAGTAGACTGCGGCCAGGAAAGGAGGTGACCTTCTTCCACCTGGAAGGGACGTAGGGAGCATAATTCGGGTTTAGAAGTTCGGGGCTCTTTAACGGTGCTGGAAATGGGAGGTGGCGAAGGCTCTGCTGGAGAAAGAACGGAAGCGCCCGGCTTTTTGTTGTTGTTGTTGTTGGAAGAGATTCTTTGGCTTCCTCCGTTTTTACAGACCGCTGCGACCCCAATCCTAACCGTCCACAGCCAACAGCCGCCGAAGTGCCTAGCAGTAGGCAGACCCTGCCGCCAGGCCTCGCAGGCTGCGCTGTGTCCTGCCCTCCCTCCGGCAGAGTCACAACCGCTGCGCATCGTTGGGTGCCCCTTCCCCGCAGGGAGGCTGCAGCCGGCCTCGGACGGCCTGGAGCTCCCACCTCCCAACCGGGCGCGATTCCCCAGGACCACCGGGTTCGCCGCCGCCACTCCCTCCAGCGGCCGGTCTCCACCAGCTGGAGCCTCGGTCCGCACCTCCCAGGCGCTGTGCGAAGCCGTAGCCCCACTCCGCCTCTGGGGCGTTCCGCTCGGCCTCCTGGCCCTCGCCACCAGCCGCAGAGCGCACCGCTATTCCCGAGCTCCCACCTGGGGGAGGAACCGCGCCCGGAAGGGGCAGTCCGCTCGCAAAGTTTCTGCAAGTGGCACCTCGAGCTCGCCACGAGCCAGCGAATCTTTACGTAACTTTGTGTCCCGAGCAAGCGAAAGCGCGCTCCTCGGCGCGTGCGCGCGTGCATACACACTCACACATTTGCACACCCACTTCCACGCATCCACTTGCACACATCGCGCCGGATTGGAAACTTCTACACGCTTTCCGTTATCTCCTGGGGTTCCACTGTCAAGTTGACCTTTCTGAACTTTTTGCAACTCTTTCTGAAGTTTCCCCTCTCCCTCTCTTTCCCTCCCAATGTCTCCCCCCAACCCCCACCAGTAGGACTAACCTGTGGAATCCATGTCGGGTTCCTCCAGTAACCCACAATGCATGCTCTTCCCATGGACAGCACAGGCGCCCCCCAAAAGTCCTGATGTTTGGGGATCCCCTGTGCTAGAGCCGCCCAGGGAGGGAGAGAGAAGGGGAGAAGGAGCGAGAGAACGCAGAGAGTGCAAGGGCAAAAGGATAAAGGGGAGAAGGAAAAGAAAAAAAGAGAGAGAGAAAGGAGAAAGAAGAGGGGAGAGAGAGAGAGAGAGAGAGAGAGAGAGAGAGAGAGAGAGAAGGGAGAGAGCTCAGAGAAGGGGGAGAGAGAAAGCCAGCGAGCGAGGAGACACGCAGAAATCCAGCCGGGCAAAGCCAAACCCGTCAAAATGTTTGCGGATGTTTCATGGGAAAAAGCATCATTTTATAGGAGCCCCGATGGGAGCAATGTCATTGATAGGCCAGCCGGCCTGATGAATGGCCGCTCGTCAGATGGGGCCGTGGCGAGGCGCACTGTGAAGCCCATTGTGGGCCTGTTTTGAATAAGAAAAGCCGCCTCCGAAAAGGGGGGCTCAGAGCGACGCAATCCCAGCCCTGCGACTTCCCCCTTCTATTATAGCATTAGCAACGTTTTTCTTCTTTAAAGTTCCAGAGGCCTTCTCCAGCCTTCGCCCGGCACTCATTATAGGCGAAATCAAAATTGGCTTAGATGTGGCCCCCTCTCCCCTTCCCACCCTCCCCGGACCCGGCCAGGCGAGGCGCAGGCGTGGGGGTGGCGGCGGCAGGGGACTCTGGGGAGTCGCCTACGTGGCCACGAGTGGACCCCGCTCCTTTCCGTCTCCTCTTGTGTCCCCCCCGTTTGATCCCGGGTTGGATTGAAGTGGGGGGTCCTGGGAATGCGGGAGGAGGTATGGCTTGACTCTTCCACGCGGATTCGCGGACACGCGTGGAGTACAGAGCGCTGAGGGGGTAGAGGCGGAGGAGAACTACAGCCCCAAGACCCCATCCCCCAACCTGGGTGGTGAGAAGGCCGCTTAGCAGAGAGGGTGCGAGGGGCTGACTCCTCTCCTCCAGAACTTTGTCTTCCTCTAGGTCTGTCTTCACTCTGTCTTCTCTCCCCCACCCCCCCGCCCGCCTCTCCTTCCCTCGTCCTCTGTGTCCCTCTATTTCGCCTGTTTTGGCTGCCTTTCTGTCCAGCCCCTGCCCCCACGTCTCTTTGTCTCTCCCTAGGACTCTGTCCCTCTCTGTCTCTATCCCCCTTGGTCACTCTGACACCCCCTCCCCGCCTCTTCCCGTAACTCTGTCTGTCAGTCTGTCTGTGTCTCAGCCCCTCCCTCCGGCCTCCCGCCCTCCCCCCGCCTCTCCCCCCCCCCGCCCCCAAACCTCCCGCCAGCAGCGAAGTTTGTGAGAAGCCCAGGCGGCCAAGTGGGGACACGCTTTTCCCAGGGACCCCCTCCTCGGCTGAGTTTAAAGTGCAGAAAGAGGGGGCGAGGGGCTGGGGGCTGGAAGTGGAAGTGGGGAAGGGGGCGGGCGGCGCCTCTGCGGGCCTGATAAAGTGGCCGTTCGCGGGCCGGCCGCGCTGTGATTAGAATATGAATGGGGCTCGGCGGGCGGAAGAGAAAGGCGGATTACCCGGGTGCTTTGACCATGGACAGAGGCAGCGCGGGCCGGCGCGGAAGGGGCGGGGCGGGCGGCGGGTCCCGAAGGCCGGACGAGGCGGGTCTCTAACCCGGGCCCCTAGCTGGGCGCGGCTCCCCGCAGGCCCGGCGAAGCCCCCCAACCTGCCTTCCCCCAGCAGGACGAAGTGGGACAAGGAGCGGGGGGAGAGCCAGGGGCCAGCACGTGCCAAGTTAAGGTCAGGGTACTGGAGGGAGGGAAGGAGGCGGCGGGGCGGAATGCGGGCTGGACAGAGCCTGGCGTGGCGTGTTTCAGAGCGCTGGGTTCGAATCCAGGCGGACTCCGTAAATGCCTTCATCTTTCCGAGCCTCAACTTCCTCGTCTGTAAACTGTCAGATTTGGCCAAGATGCCCCCTCCCAAAGTTTGGGGGAAGATCAAACGAGGCGGTGGATGTAAAAGGAGCTCGGTATTTGCTGTTCCCTCTGTTTGCAACTCTCTCCACCCTCTGCCCCTCCCGGCACGTCCCCGCGTGGCCGGCTCCCTCCCACCGCCCGGGGCCCAGCTCGGAGCCGCCGCCTCGGAGTGCCTGTGGCTGGCCGCTCTGGGAGGGTCTCCTCTTGCTCCGGCCGCGGCCGCGGCCGCTGCCGGGTTCATCGCCCGTGTTTCTGCCGGGACAGGCGCCTTGTTTCCGGCTGCGATGGTTGGTGAAGAGAAAGGGGTCCAAGGCGCCGGTGCCCACAGCCGCATGTGGTCGTGGTGTCGGTGTGCGTGACGGCAAAGACCGCGGGATTTGGAGTCAGATTGAGCGGCTGGGTCTACCGCTCGCAGCCTCAATTTCTCTTTCGGAGACATAGGGCGAACGATCCGGAGGCAGGGGCGGATCTGGATCAGGTGCATTTCAGAGTCAGCTGCGAGCAGGTCCTCCCTCAGTCTTGAGATCACCCTGAGTGCGTGGGTCCCGGGGAAGAATCCTTGAGGAATGCTGGGGGAAGGGGAGGGTAGACTCGAGAGGGCGGGTGAACACTATGATGACAGTTGTTTGTTATTATTATTTTAATTATTATTTGCGTTAAATGGAGGTGCGGTGGGCTGGGCTCCCGCGGGGAAGGAATGAAGATAAAAGTGGGCCGCGCAGGGTGGGGTGCAGGCTGGCCTGGGTGCATCCGGCCCCTGCCCAGAGCTATCTAACCCGGGAGGGCTGCGGTTCGCAGCCACCACTGTGCCTCAGCACCTGGGAGCTTAAAGAGATGAAAATAAGCACTTATTTATTCATTCGTTAGCAATTTTTTCTTGCACACCTACTATATGCCCCGCACTATTCTAGGAGCTGGGGATGCAGCCATGAACAAAATGGACTAAAATAAACAAAACAAAAAACTTTTGGCCCTCTGGAGCTTAAATTGGGGTGAAGGGAGGTAGCTAATATATAAAACATATAAGTAGATTATATAGTTTGTCCAGTGATGAGGGCTGTGTAAGGGGTGGGACAGGGGAGGTCTTCTCTAAGAAGGTAACGTTTAAGCTTTAAAATAGTGCTATCTAGGGGCTGGGGACAGGGTGTGAAAACCCACCGGCTGTGTGCACTCTGGTTCTATGCATTTTTCTGAATGTATTCCAAACTTCAATAAAATGTTTGTTTCCATTTCATGCTAATTTTACAATCGTAATAGCTACCATTTACCCTTTGTGTGTTGGCTAATTGTACTTCCACTGTGATAGGCATTTCCATGTATTATCTCATTTAGTCCAAACAATACAACTAACGTATACCTATTATTGTTAGCCCCAATTTTAGAGAGGAGGGCAACTGGGTTTCAGAGTGGACAAAACAATGAACAATACAGTTCTTATCCCCCAGAAGCTCGAAGTCTAAAACGAATGTAGCACAGGCATGTGGGAGGGCACGTGTGCGCACTGTGGGAAGCAAGGGGAGGGAGGCAGGAAACTGAGTCCAGGAGGCTGGTGTCAAGATAGGCCTCCTGGAGGAAGTGATGACTGAGCCAGGCAAGGGGGTGGAGGGTGTCACAGAGGCCAGGGCAAAGAGGAGAGCGCATGTGGTGTGTGTGGGTGCTGGAGCTTGGGGTGGTTGCCTATGGAAGGGAGGAGAAAGCAATGGGCGATTTCTTTGGGAGGTAGGCAAGGATCAGATCAGGAGGGTCATGCTAAGACATTTACCCTGGAAGGGTTTTGATCGTATAGGACTAGATTTGGGTTTTGGAGATACCAGTGTGGTCATAATGCAATCTCAGGATGGGGGCTGGTTACTAAAGGCGAAGGTCATTGGGAGAGGGGGCGAGAGAGAGAATGATGGTCTGAATACAGACGCGGCAGTAGGGGTGTCAGGAGATGCTGAGGAGGCTGCATCCACCAGCCTTGGTGTTGATTGGATGTGCCCAATGAGGGGCAAGAAGGGGTGATGCCCAGGTTTCTGACTTGGGCTATTGATCCATTCACAGAGATGATCCACATGGGGTGGGGTGGCAGGAGCAGGGAAGATTTGGCAGCAAGGGAGAGATGATTTGAAGTGCTTAAGGCTTCACGGGAGCCCAGTAGTGATGACAGGCAGGTAGGCCCACTAAAGCATGGAGGTGGATATGTAGACCTAGGTGGCTACCGGAGGCCTGGGCCGGATGAATGAGCAGCACAGAAGGGGCAGGTGCAGGATGGATCCCTCTCAGACCACCTGGCATGGGTGGCCTCCACTACTGTAGTCTCCACAGTGCCCTGTACTTCTCAATCCTAGCACTCAGCTTTATTGTAACTATTTACTTGTCTGCTGTTTTCTTTTCTCTATGGAACTTATCACCATCTAAAATTGTCTTTCTCTGTTTCCTTGTTCATTGTATGCTCTCCAACCTCAGGACAGCTGGTACCTGTCCTTCCTGCTCACTGCTGTCTCTGCACTGCATTTACTGACTGCTGTCAATGGCCCCTTCATGGGCCTGACTGGCAGTAGGTGACAGGCTCACAAGACCCCTAGGAAGATGGATTTCTTTGTGCAGTGAAGTCACTGCACATGACTTGTACACCTAGCATAGTACTGAAGGGTTCTTGGTTACTCTACGTAAAAATCAGAGCCCTGTTCAACTGATTCTAAAAACAAAATTGAAAGGTCAATAAATCCTCTTTAAATATCTCTAACACATGTGCACATTTCTATTTTAGACTTGCATCATATGTGGGTCTAAGCGTCTTGGAAGAATTTTCCTCCTGTCCTATTGGATCACTGATTTACCTGTGAATCCCTCAACCAATAACAGCAAAAGGCACAAAGCAGGTGATTTTGCCCCAACAGGAGACATTTAGGAAGTTCTGCAGACATTTTGGGTTGCCACCATCTGGGTGGTGTGGGGTAAGACTATTAGAGTATTGCTACCGGCTTCTAGTGGGTAGAGGCCAGGGATGCTCCTAAAAACCCTACATTGTACAGGGCATCCTCTCACAGCAGTAATTTATCTGTCAAATGTCAACAGGACCAATATTGAGGCCACCGATCTTAGAAGTACTAGATGCTGGGGCTGATGACAGGGGCAAAAGCCATAGCTCTAGCCAGTCTTTGCTGATAAGTTTGACAGAGGGTTGCAGAGGGAACGCACCTTGGGATGGATGCTAGTTTAGACTTCCATCCTGGGCCTGCTCTTTTTTCAAGAGTTGTGCTGAACAGGAGTCACCACAAAGCAGGATGGGGCACGCAAGAAAGGCCAAGGGGCTGGTTGGTCCTCTCGCACCCATTGGTAACTAGTTCTTAACCACCAGACGTGGCTAGAGTGTCCACTCTGTTACGCCAGCAGTCCTGACAGTAAAGGGCTGGCTGCATTTTTTCCTGCTTCACTGTGGCATCAAGATGGGCAAAGTCTGCCCAGGACAATGTTAAAGAGCAAAAGGAATATCTCAAAGTCTCTGCCATTCAACTGCCCCGTCTTCATCCATGGGGTTCAGCCATATTCTGCTTAGGGCTTCCACTTGTCTCCCTCATGCCAGGACCTACACACCTCCTATTATACCAGAGATCTTTTTTTTTTTTTTAATCCTCACTCAAGGATTTTTTCCCCCACTGATTTTTAGAGAGAGTGGATGGAAGAGACAGAGAGAAACCCTGATATGAGAGAGAGACATCCATTGGTTGCCTCCTACATGCCCCTGACCAGGGCTGGAAGCCTGCAACAGAGGTACGTGTCCTTGACTGGAATTGAACCTGGGACCCTTCTGTCTGAAGGCTGACGCTCTATCCACTGAGCCAAACCAGCTAGGGCTATATCTGAGATTTTTTTATGAGTTTATTCTAGCTTCACACAACTTCCTTCTGATTTTTGTGGCATTTACGAGGTAGAATTTGGAGGAAGGAATTAGCAAGGCTAAGCTGATCCTTCATCTTGGCAGGAACTAGACTCCCACATGGCTTGGATTTTAAAACTATATACTAGTTTATGTGTTTCTTTGATAAAACAAAATCTAATTTAAAAACAGAACAAGTAAACTGAGGAAACTGAGGGGATGTGCAAAAGTTACCATTTGGGTGGTCCCCGAGAATGAGTCAGTAAAGTTAGAATTAGGTTCAACTTGAATAGGAGACCCAAAATAACAGTGGCTTATTCAAGATAGAAGTTTATCTCTTTTATGTCTATATGAAGTAAAGATACTTCAAGTTATTTTTCATGTATATATTGCAGACAACAGGAAGGAGAAAAGGAGGGGGGGCGTAAAAGAGGCAAAGAGCATATGATAACTATATTTTAAGGGACATGTTTTTTTTTTTTTCCTACTGTAGCATAGTAAACCACCCTAAAACTTAATGGCATAACACAACAGTAATTTATTATATGTCATGATTCTGTGAGTAGACTGCATAGTTCTTCGGCTTTACATGGTATTGGCCTGCATTCTGGGATAGATGATAGATCTAAAATGACCTCAACCATATGGTTGGCAAACTGGCATGGGCTGTTAGCTCAGAGCTCAGTTGGGGTCATTGCCTGAAGCCTCACTTCTCCTTCATGAGGGTTTCTCCTCACAGGTGCTTGGGCTTCCTCACAGCATGGAAGCTGTGTTCATAAAGGCCCATTCCAGGCTTGAGTATCCCAAGAATAAAATAAAAGCTCCAGTCCTCTTAAGACCTGAGCTTGAAAGTCCCTGAATGTCCTTCCTGCTGCATTCTATTGGTCAAAGGAGTCACAGGGCCAGCCCAGGACGGGAGTGGTGGTGGACATAGTCCACTTCTTGATGTGAAGAGTGGCATGCATGTTGAGGGGAGAGCTTGATTGTTGGGAGAAGTCTTTGAGGGCTAGCAACCACCGAAATTTCCTGGAAATTGTCATAGGATACCTCTGTGTACTTCCATTATTCAAAACTAAGACAGATGACAGCTACAAGAAAGCCTGGTAAATAAAGTTTGTAAACTGAGCATCCAGGTACCTGAATAAAAACTGAGGGTCCAACCTCCATGGAAGAATGAGGAATCTCTAACACAGAGCTGAAATGAGTCACCACAACATGAATGGCCTGAAGTGGTTATTAGGAACCAGGATGTAAGATCAAGGGGTGGAAGACCAGGGAGTCCAGAAAAAAGAATGGCAAGTGTAGTGAAGACAAAACGGGTCATTTCAATAATGTAGTTTAGCAGACCTGGTGATAAAATGTACTTTTAGACATGATAATTTATTCATCAGTTTGTCCATCGGCTGTCAGATCCTTATCTATTCCCCACTATAGACCAGGAACTAGACCAAGTGCTAAAATATAACAAGAATAAGACATTGATAGATGCAAGGTAAGGGCAAAATAATGTAAGGCTATCATGCTTCTTCCTCTACCACTTTCTAATTTAGGGGACCCTTCCCTACTGTTACATAAGGATAGAAGCAATGAAAGGCAGCTTAGCTATGTTAACAACAAAAACCTTTATTCAGAAGAGTGGCAAATATTTTTATATTTGGTACAGTTTTTCTAAATCCTCATCTTAAATTCCACATTCCAAAAATAGCCATTCCAGGGTTTCTTTTTTTTAACTAAGTTAAGCCCCAATTGTAGACATCTGTAGGTTTTGCCTGTTCAGCATCTATCTATCACATTCATTCTATTAGAAACAGCACCATTTTTCTTTGATACCATCTACTTCAGCCTATGTGGTTGGAGTCTATGGAATTGACCCCATTCCCATTCCAGGAGGTGGGCATGTGGCCCACACATAGTCTGGGCTTTTGCTAGAATTCTTGCAAATGAGCGTTTAAACAGGAAGGGTGAAATGCTGGGTATGTGCGGCCATTGAAGAGAGCCTGCCTGCCTGGGTCCTGCACAGATGAAGCATAGCCAAGTCCAGATGATGCCTTCTGAGTAGGCCAACCATGCCTGAAGTTCAATCTCCTCGCGAACTTTTCAGTTATGAGAGCCAGTAAATGCACTTTTTTTGATTAAGGCAGTTTGAGTTTGGTTTCTGCTACTTGCAACCAAAAGGCTCCAGTAAATAATTTCTTATGTCGTCGACTTTCATCATTTCCTGTTCTTTTCCTTTGGGACAGTTGGTCAATGTCTTCCAATTAGTACTATTTCAATGTTGATCTCCCTCCTGGGTCTCTCTCCCACGATCCTGTCTGTACTCATAGAGTAGAATGGTGAATAGGAGTACCCACAGTATTTACATGGTGTCTTCCTGTTTGCCCCTCTTTTCCTGAATACAGGGTTGAATTCTCCGAGTTACATATTGGTGTGTGTTGCCTCCATTGCACCACTCTGCTTTCTGGCAATGGTAGATGACTGGTGATGCTGCCTCTGAACACTCCGTCAGAGTAAAACCATCTCAGTCCTACTCTGTCTTATAATAAATGTTCAATAAATATGGGTAATACTAATGATAATTAAAATTAATAATTTAAAAGCCTATTTAAATTATTATTATTCTTTCTTTTTCATCTCATGTATGTTGGAGCTCATGAGATATTTTATGTATATGGAGCTGCCTTGGTCTTTAAAATTTTTTAAATATTTCTTCATATAGATGTTCTGCAGTTTAATAGTTCTATATTTGTTGGTATTAGATTGTTTCTAATCTTTTCTTTCTAGTACAAACAATGCTATAGTGAATTTATTTGTATATGCATTGTGCTCACATGTGCAAGTATATGTGGGTTATATAACCAGATATAAAATTGAGAGGTCAAAGAGAACATGCATTTTAAAATTGGCTTATCAAGTTTCATGAACATCTTGTTAGAATTGTGACTGGAATTTCACTGAATCTACAAAAACTGGCATGTTTATGTTATTATCTTCCTATTCAAGAACATAATAGGTTTCTTTATTTAGATCTTTTATTGTCTCTTGCTTTATATAGAAGTCAATATCTTCTACAGAAAAAAAGTAAGGAGAGACTTGTCCTACCAACTATTAGAATTTATAATGAAACTATAGTCATCAAGATAACATGGTATAGTAGCAGAGATAAACAATTTAAACATAGAATAGAGATCCCAGAAACAGACTTACTTATCTTACATGACAGATTAGTGGTGAAAAGAGGTACTATTCCATAAGTGGATCTTAAAAAACTGTTCATATTGAAAAAATGAAATAGATCCCTACCTCACACCATACAAATAATTTTAACTTGGGTACCAAACTTACACATGTCAAAAGCAAAGCTTTATAAGATTTGACAAAAACTGTAAATGAATATTATTCTAATCTGGGGGTAGATACGAATATTTTAAACAAGACACAAAAAGTGTTAACTATGAAAGAAAATATTGATAAAGTTTTGCCTCTATAACATTAAAAACTATTCATCAAAAGACACTGACAATAAAATGAAAATGAAAGTTATAAGGTGTCTGCCTTAATATTGCTATATCAACTTTTTTTAGCATTTCCTTGGTATATATTTCCCTTTCCTTGATTTTCAATCATTATATACTAGAGACCTGGTGCACAAAATTCATGCGTGTGTGTGTGTGTGTGTGTGTGTGTGTGTGTCCCTCAGCCCACTGGGAGCCCCCAAGGGATGTCCAACTGCCCGTTTAGGCCCGATCCCACCGGGCAGTCGGACATCCCTCTCACAATCCAGGACTGCTGGCTCCCAACCACCGCCTGCCTGCCTTCCTGATGGCCCCTAACCACTTCTGCCTGCCAGTCTGATCATCCCCTAACCACTCCCCTGACAGCCTGATTGATGCCTAACTGTTCCCCTGCCGGTCAGATTGCCCATAACTGCCCTCCCCTGCCGGCCTGGTTGCTGCTCCTAACTGCCCTCCCCTGCCAGCCTGGTTGCCCCTAACTGTCCTCCCCTGCCAGCCTGGTCGCCCCTAACTGCCATCCCCTGCAGGCCTGTGCCCCCCAACTGCCCTCCCCTGTAGGCCTGTTCCCTCCCAACCTCCCTCCCCTGCTGGCCTGATCATCCACAACTGCCCTCCCCTGCCGGCCATCTTGTGTGTTGGAGTGACATTCAATTTGCATATTACTCTTTTATTAGATAGGATGATTTACCTTTAGATATATCATTCATAATTGGCATATAGCTGAACTTTAAACATCCAATTTATAGTTTCTCTTTTTTTGTTGTAATAGGTATATTAACCTATGTAGTGAGTTAAATGGTGACCTCTAAAAGGACAGGTCCATTTCCTGACCCTCAGAGCCTATGAATGTGACTTCATTTGGACAAAAGGTCATTGCAGATATAAAGGATCTTGAGATGAGATCATCCTGGATTATCCAATAACAAGTGTCCTTCTCAGAGACACACAGGGCAGGGACAGAGAAGAGAAGGCCATGTGAAGGAGGCAGAGATTGGAGTTATGTAGCCACAGTCCAAGGAATGCCAGAAGCCACCAGAAGCTGGAAGATGCAAGGAAGGGGCATGGCTCTGCTGACAACTTGAGTTTTGGACTTCTGGCCCCCAGAACACTGAGAGAATAAAATTTTAGTTGTATTAAGCTACCAAGTTTGTGGTAATTTGTTATGGCAGCCTTAGAAAATTAATACAACCTATTTAATCTGATAAATAGCACTTTTAAGTGTATTTTAAACATCTATTTTTGTGTTTTATTTACCATCTCTTTCTCTGGTTTATCATCTTTCCTGGTTTCTGCTGAATTGGTAAGGCAGCCTATATTCATTCACCTCCTTCTGTGCTCGCTATATTTCTGTTCTTCTAATGGTTGCCCTTGAAGTTTTAGCATATATACTTAATTAATCTTCCTACAAGAAGCCTGAAGTCACAAACAAAACAAGAATCTTAACATGCTTTAATTGCCCATTGAACATAACCCCTACCTAATATTGATTCCTATAAAATTTTTATTTCATTATTCTATACACAAAAGTTAATGATTTGCATAACCTACAGTTAATTAAATTTATCCCACATTTATTAATTTGTGTTCACCATTGTGCCTTGAATCTCACAGCTTTCCTCTTTTCTTCTTGTTAAAGAATACATTTAATGGGTAATAAACTCTTAGTCTTTGTATGTTGGAAAGTTTCTTTTTTATCATCACTGCCCACCTCCCCACCCCCTGTCTTCTACCAGCCATCCTAGCGGTTCCTCCCAGTTCTCTCAATCTTGAACCAGGTCTTACTTGGCAATGTAGGGTTCCTACCCCATGGTGATATTGAAGCAATGGCAAATATGCTGCCAAGTCGTCAGGGAACAGCTTGATTTAAATCCTGGTCATAAACTGTGCTGTGTTTCTTGCCTCCCTAGGACTGCAGCTTCATGAAAGCCTTGCAGCAGGCAGCAGTTTGCAATGAATTTCCAGCCTCCTTTCACAGTGGAAGGAGCCCTGGTACAATCTCTGGTTTCTTGTGATGATTCTGGCTGCATAGGAACACGTTTGGACTCAGTTAACCCAGCAGAAGATAAACCTCCAGCTGCCATGACATGGCGGAAGACAGCCGACTACACCTTTAAAACTTTGACATATCATTATTTTAGTTCACACTAAGTCTAAGGTTATTTTCATCTTTCTCCTTTGTGGGTTTTTTTTTGTGTGCTCTGTCCTTTTATTTTCTTTATTACATTCTTGTTTTCATTCTAAATAATCCCTTTTTCTTATTAGTTATATCGTTTTTAATTTCTGATATATTAAATTCTATCTTCATATTAGTTTTTCCTTCTGCTCACCTTATGTTTATTCTATTGTTATTTTTCTAATTTCTTGAGTTATATTTTAATTAATTTTTAATTTTTGTTATGTATAAATATTAATGTCTTTGGCTATGAATTTTTCTCTATACACTATTTTAGTCATATCTCCTAAATTTGAATATGAAGTTTATATTCTTTTTTTAATATCCTATAATTTTTGTTTGAGTTCCTCTTTAGGAGTTATTATTTCTCTTTGTTTTCAAGTGTTGTCATTGGTTTTTAGTTTTATTGCATTGTGGCTAGAGAATGTTATATGCTGTATGATTTTGAGCAGATATTGACTATCTTCTTTGGTTGTATAGGGTTCAATGCATTAAATTTGTCATAATATTTTATGTAGGTTTTCTTTCAGCTTATTTATTATTTTGTGAACGTTATGTGGAATAGGGTAAGAGAGGTGAAATCTCCTACTTTTATATCTACCTCTTATTTCCTTATGTTTTTGCTTTATGAATTTGGATGGAATTGTAATTTGTGTATAATCAAATATAAATATAAGGTCTTCATTGTGCAGTTTGCCCCTTATTATAAATTAGCAACAAATACATTTGGTGTTTTTCAATAGTCTTTTCTGTTCCAATATGTCCTTTATAGTCCTTTAAAAATCTTTTTATTATGTGATTTATATTTTCTGTATTTTATTCTGTGCATGGATTTCCTGATAATTTGGAAGGTTTTTAGTTATTTTAACGGTTCGATGTTTTTAGTTATTTTAGTGGTTTAAATTTATGTGATTAGTCCTCTTTTTCTTCAAGTAGCAATTACTGACTCTTGACTATGTAAAATAAAAACATTACTATGCTTCCACTTCCTCCCACCTCCCATCAGTTCTTCCCCTCTGTCACCAACTTTCAGTCAATTGTACATAAAATTTTAGTTAATTATGATTTTTAGTTCTTCTAGCATTTCTCTGGCAATTTGTCTTTTCTTTCATCTATTTAGACAATTCACATTAAAATCAATTGCAGGTATAGTTGGATTAATATCTACCATGTTTGCCGTAGCCAGTTTGGCTCAGTGGATAGACTGTTGGCCTGTGAACTGAAGGATCCCAGGTTCGGTTCTGGTCAAGGGCACATGCCCAGTGGGGGGCTTGCAGGAGGCAGCTAGTCAATGATTCTCTCTCATCATTGATGTTTCTATCTTTTCTCCCTCTTCCTTCCTCTCTGAAATGAACAAAAATATATTAAAAAAATATCAACCATGTTTGTAATGTGTTCCATTCCTTGCACTTTTTCTTTGTTTCTTTGTCTCTCTTCTGCCTTCTCTGGATTTAATTGAGCATTTTGTATGCTTCCATTTTATTTTCTCTTTTAGGATATCAATGAACACTTACTTTAAAATATTTTTATGGGTTGCCTTAGAGTTTCCAAAATACATTTTTAACTAATCTAAGTCCATCTTCAAATAGCACTATTCCACTTCATGTGCATAGCAACTCATTGTAACAGAGTACCCTCTCACTCATCACCTTATGGCATTGCTGTCATTTATTTCCACCATGTCATGCTGCAGGAAGTTCTCAAAAATGTGACCTACTGACTGGTTGGCCCTGGTCACCTGTCCAGTAGCCCATGCGCATAGCTAGTAAGTGGCAGAGCTGGGTTTTGAACTTCTGCCTCCTGAAGCTCTTCACTTCCCCTATAGCTGCCCTCAGTACATGAGTCACACTCCTGAGAAAAAGCTTCTGAAACCAACCACTTCATAAAGATGATGCTCTAAAACAAAAGCGGAGTGAGCACCTGGCAGCTTTTCTTTCTCGAATGACCTGTTGGACAGCCCATATTATCAGGGGTGCACAATATGGACCAGCCACTGCTCTTGGATGAGCATGCTCTAAGATACGCATCTGCTCAGTTGACAAAACCTCTGGCATACAGAGAGTACTTCCGATCTCCGTGTACTGTAGTGCACACGTGAGGAAAAGTGTATTGCATACTGAAATTGGGTTTATTTGTGAAAACCCTGACACAGGAGACAAGATGCTTTCCCCACTTGATTAATGGTTAGTTCTTGTTTGAGATAATGTGGACAGGATGAGGTGTGCTGGGACCAGTAGTGACAAAAAAAGCAAGAAAAATATCCCCTACGAAGGAGTTGCCCCTAAAGGCCAACACACACACACACACACACACACACACAGAGAGAGAGAGAGAGAGAGAGAGAGAGAGAGAGAGAGAGAGAGAGAGAGAGAGAGAGAGAACAATCAGTGGTAATAACCAGCCTGTGGATCTGGACTCAGCTTGGAAGGAAATAGTGAAAATCATGGCTATGCCCCAACCTCAGACACCCACACGAAGCAGAGGACCGGGCTTTACCACGCTGAAGAATGAATGTTGGGAGGTGAAAATGCTCATGTAAACTGTCTCTTCTTTGTTCATTTTATCCTTAATTATACAAGTAGTACACAAGAATACTCTGGTTATAAAAAAACCAAACAGGACAGATCAAGTTAAAGAGCCCTGACCACCATCCCTGATCCTACTTCTTGCCCAGGAGATAACTATTACATGTGGTGTGTGTTTTTTTAAATAAGGGATGAGATAAAACGTTTTTTATGATGCTGATGATGCCATTTAGGACCATTTCAATGATGTCAAGCGCTTTGCTCAAAGGAATCAACTCAATGAAATAGCAAGAGTTCTGTGTGGCCAGAGCCTATCACTCCAGGGCCAACATTCCATGACTGTTCCTGGTAAGAGTAAGTCAAATGCTGCAATGGAAATGAAATATTTTCCAGTGTGAAATCCTAAGACTGCATCAAGGGGTGCATTTACCACTGCATCCCAACGATCATGTACTCCCCCAGCTGTTGAGCATGACACAAGCGGAAGCTTAGAGTCTAACACAGAGCTGAAGGGAGGCTTGACTAAAAAGAGAAAGTCTCCTGGGTGGACCGTTACATTGGTGGCTCCCAATCATGCCCCCTGGTGTTCACACACCTGTGTGGTCCCCGCCCACATTGACTCTGGATTTGTTTTGACCAATGGGACATCAGCAAATGATAATTAGGTTGTCCTTAATAAGTGCCTGGGATTGTGCTTTAGAAATACTCACCCCTGCAGCAGAGCAGCTTTTGTAAAGCATCTGGACCCCTGCTGGGGAGCCACAGGAAGAGGGAGTGAGCAAGGCTATCAGTCTTACCAGACAATCCAGCTGAGGCGCCAGACTAGAGTGAGGCCTTCCAGCCACCAGCTGAATGCACCAGAGACACCCCTGCTGACCCGGCTCTTCCAGGAGCTGAAGAACTGCTTAGCTAAGCCCTGCACGTGACCCCCACCCTCAGAATCATGAGAAGTAAACTGCTGTTTGAAGCTGCTAAGTACTGAGGTGGTCTGAGGCAGCCATAGGAACACTTTCCACAATGAACATTCACAACTGTCTATCAGAACCACCGAAAACATGTGAGTTAGGAATTTCTAATGAGTAAAAATTAATAATTGAGGAAAAAACAAGAGAAGACTGAGGGGAACCCTACCTAGGGTTCTCCAGTCATTCGTCATCAAGTTGCATGTGAATACTGGGTGAAAAATGGCGAATATCATTCCTGTCACAGATTTAAACAAGTGGGAGTAATTTTAAAGTGTTGTTTTATTATTTACAAAATGTGTTCAAACTCTACATATTATTTGACCTCAAACTGGTGGACTATTTGTGTGTAGTTTTTAACTGATGGATGGAACCAAAACCTGAGCAGTATTGTCACGGAGGCCCTGCCACAAAGGGTGTGAGTTTGATTGCATTTCCTAAGCAATAGGGGAGAAGGGAAAGGAGCATCTGGGTGTTAAGTGATAAAAGGCAGGCTCCAGAGTAGTATGTCCTATCTGATGCCATTAATAGAGAGATCTATTTCCTTTTCATACTACACTGCAGGACTCTCATGAATGTAACATTGGGTAAAAAAACACACACAAGGTAAAGTATATGTAGATACATCAGTTTTTTGTTGTTGTTCTTTTAAAAATACATTTTATTGATTTCAGAGAGTAAGGGAGAGGGAGAGAGAGATAGAAACATCAATGATGAGAGAGAATCATTGATTGGCTGCTCCTGCACGTGACCACACTGGGAATTGAGCCTACAACCAGCATGTGCCCTGACTGGGAATTGAACTGTGACCTCCTGGTTTATAGGTCGACACTCAACCACTGAGAAGAAGAGGATATGTGCATATATTTACAAAACAATAACAATCCTATCTTATAAAAGAGTAATATGTAAATTAACCATCACTCTGCTACACCCACCAGCCAATCAGGAGCGAGTATGCAAATTAACCCAACCAAGATGGCTGCGGCCATGGAGAGAGCAGGAGGCTTGGGTTTCCCCGGCGATGGAGGAAGCCAAGCTTTCCGCACACCTTGGCAGGCCCAGGCCTCCACTCAAGGATACAAAGTTTCAATTATAGAAGATAAATAAATCCCAACAAAAATGGCAGAAGCCACAGAGCAAGCAGGAGACTTGGCTATACTCAAGGTTACAAAGTTTCAATTATAGAAGATAAACAAATCCCAGAGACCAGGGCCTCCACTTGGGTTGCCGGGGGGCGTGGCCGGCCTGCAAACCACCACAGGCCCCTCCACACCCCAAGGGAATGCCCACCCTGATCTGGGACACCCTTCAGGGCAAACCAGCCAACCCCCACCCGTGCACCAGGCCTCTATCCTATCTAATAAAAGAGTAATATGCAAATTGACCATCACTCCAACACACAAGATGGCTGCCCCCATGTGGTCAAAGATCCCGCCCCCATGTGGACACAAGATGGCCACCACAAGATGGCCAGCAGGGGAGGGCAGTTGGGAGGGACCAGGCCTGCAAGGGAGGGCAGTTGTGGGCGATCAAGCCTACAGGGGAGGGCAGTTAGGGGTGACCAGGCTGGCAGAGGAGGGAAGTTGGGGGTGACTGGGCCTGCAGGGAAGGGCAGTTGCGGGGGGGGGGGGGGACCAGGCCTGCAGGGAAGGGCAGTTAGGGGTGACCAGGCCTGCAGGGAGGGCAGTTAGGGGCAATCAGGCTGTCAGGTGAGTGGTTCGAGGGTGATTAGGCTGGCAGGCAGAAGTGGTTAGGGGCAATCAGGAAGGCAGGCAGGTGAGTGGTTGGGAGCCAGCAGTCCTGGATTGTGAGAGGGATGTCCGACTGCCCGTTTAGGCCCTACCGGGATCATGATTCCTTCCTTCCCGCCTTTCTTTTTTTCTCCCTCCCTCCCTCTTTTCCTTTCTTCCATCTTCTATCTTAGCGTTAATCATCCAAAAAACCTAGAAAACAAACTACCCACTCAGTAGTAATGAGCATTCCTAACCTCTGGATTGTGGTCTTGAAACGTTTCCTACAAAAAAGAAACTGGCCTCTTAGGAGAAATGGTTGAGTCCTGTCCTGGGATAGCACATGTACAATAGGAGACTGGGACATCATGGCAGAACTGAAAGCAAGCAAGTTTCAAGGACTGCTGAGGGTGTATCCAAAGGACTCAGGAGCAAACTTGAACAGCCTCTCCTGGCCGAAGATGAGACAATCTGAACCTCAGAATGATAAAACTGCTATGGATTGGGACACATGAAATATAGTTAATCCATGAGTTCATAATGATACCTAACCAAAGGTCATTGGTCCTTGTTGAAGGATGCTAGAGAACTAATTCATTATTTTGAAAACTGGTAAGTGAAGGAAAAGCATCAAGGAGACTCCTCGCCTCGCTGCCTTCACCCCTTCCTCCAGATCCTTGCGCATTTCCCGAGGGTCCTGAGAAGACAGGTTAGCTAATCAACGTCCTCCTCTCTCACCTCCTGACCTTCAGTGCTACCCCAGATTATCCTTGCATTGATTCATGTCCATTTGTTCTTCAAAAGTCAGCTGTGGCTTTCGCCTCCTCTGAGAAACTTGCCCTGACTGCTCAGGAGCTCCCACTCCCGATGTCACAGGCTGTCCCCCACTCCTGCTGTGTGATAGAGGAACCCAGTCTCATTGGGGCATTAGCTTCTAGTCAGCATTTAAAGGGGAAACCCCATAAAGTCAGAATCACCCTGGAAGGCAACTTTAACCACTGAGCACTGGAACAGCTGGTTATGTCTTTGGTTGAGCACCTAATGGGACAGTGTCTGCAATGTAGGGTCCATAATGCACAAATAAAAACGAAACCCACCCACAACCTTTTTAACGCTGGAGACTCTCACGCTGTGAAAAGCATGAGGAGGCAGCAGATTACATTTCACTTCACCTCGACTTGACAATGGCGGGATGAAAGCAGGTGTCTGCCTTGTTTAAATACTACTCTTCCTTCCCTTTTCCAATGCTGAGCATGTATTAAATTCGTGGAAGTTACACACGTGCATGGTAGCCTCTCTGTCTTCCCTCCCAATTCTGAGCAGGTAAGTCATGACGGCATTCCCAGGAGGCAGTAGGATGCCCTTCCGCCTGGAAGAAACCTAACTGCGGTGAGTGGATTCACGATGTGGACCTCTCGGGTGATGGCGACTGTCACAGGAATAAAACAGCCCGTTCTGTCATTTGATCAAATGAAGCGGACCCACCAGTTCAAAGGTCTCTATCAGGATTCTAACGGGAAGTAATGCTCTGAAGCAGGGTTCAGGGCTGAAGGGCTCAGAGGGCTCCAGCTCGGCTGACCAGCAGATACTATTTGTTTGAAGCCGCTGGTGTGGCTGGATCAACTAACTCATCAGTGGGTTCTGGCAGGGTTCCAGCGGTTGCTCTGCTTGCCCCTCTTCTCCCTGATCCAGGTTTAACGAGATGAGCATCATTAAGAAAGGCAGGGCCATTACCCTTTAAGTGAGCAAAGGGACTCTTCACAGAAGGACTGATTTTAATAACCCAGCGCGAGACCCCCTTTAAGGTACAGAATGATTCTGGCACATCAGTTAAGTGTTACACAAACCAGACGTGAGAATTCAAAATCAAAGGCGTCTTTCATTCATGTGAAAAAGGGATCAGTAAGCTGCATGAAAACTGGGGTGCATAAACGTCCCGGGGGCCTCTGTCCGCAGCAGGAAAAGCTCAGAGCAGATTGGGCCCAGGGGGAAGCAGCCTCGGCCGCCCATAACTCAGAGATAGAAGGCGGTGATCCTCATGTGCCGCCTCTGTTTCATGTGCGGGCTCCTGCCTCTGATCTTTCCGCAGTTGCCTAATTGCCGATGACTGTTTCTGTGGACACAAGGGTCTGCTAAATGTGTAAGGCCTGCATTTTTCCAGGGGAGACTTTTTCCTTTGCACATCAGCCAAAGATTCTTTCATACACAAATTCTTTTCGTAGGCAGGTCATCAGATTCTTACGTGGGGGACATTAATGCTGAGTTCAATGCACACAGCTGAATATGAATATCTATATACAATCTGGTAACTCGATGGAGTGGGGGTCCTAGATGGGAAGGCCCATAATGCCATATGCATGTCTTGAATTGCTTTCCCACATGAGGACTGCACTCCTAACCCACTCTTAGGTAAGTACTTTAAGCTGTTTGCTTTCTAAGAGTGTAAATGGCTTCACTTCCAACACACCCTCTGACCCAGTTGCCACTGTACCCAAGGACATGAATTGAGGAGCGTTTGAATAAAAGTGAGGGGCACACTTAAACTTACTACTCCAACAAACCCTAGCATTATCGGCACAACAGGCCACCCACACAGGTAATAAGTCACATAGACGAAATAGACTAATTAATTAAGAGAGAGAGAAACGGCTCTATGCTACCAGGATGGCAAATAGGTTCCATATGGAAGCCACCTCCCACTAACCACAATGATAGCTGATATTTATGGACACCTACGTGGGTCACATGAATCGATTCAATTAGCCCTATGAGTAGGTATTGTTATTACCTCATTTTTAAAGATGAGGAAACTGAGGCAGACAACGTGCCCAAGGTCCCATAGCCAGTTGGCGGTGGAGCTGGGATGTGAAGGCAGGCAGCCTTGCTCTCAGCCACAGCAGCTCCTGCCTCTCAGTTGACGGGTTGTGGCTTCTGAGCTTGGTGTTCAAAGGTCTGAGGCCAAATTCAGGATTAGCAGGCGAGGCTGCTATGACTGATTAGGGGGCTACTAAGGGGATCCAGACACAGAATGGGAGCATATGTATGTGTATTTGTACTCCTGACTTTATTTAAAAGGTCCTTACAATATCTGTACTATCAGAACTGTAACTGCCTCAATCTCTACAATTATTTACTCCTACATTTTTGTAAGATCTGACACTGAGTAAGGTAATTAGAATAACTCCCTGCTGGCAGAGCAGGTAATGAATCATTAACAGCCTCCTGTTTCAGTTTCTGGACCGAGGTTTATGCATTTCAGCTCCTGACAGATTGTAGGCCTACTTGGGACATGCAAGACCAAGGCTAATGAGGAAGGACAATTTCCAGTCACTCAGAAAGGCAGTTGAGGCTGCCGAGATTTCTGCTCTGGGACCCAGCTCTGTTGCTGTCATCTTAAAGTACAGGCAGTCCTTGAGCTTGCTAGGATAGAGCTCTCCCAGGACATAGGACCCCATTTACTTGTACCGGACCATTCAGAGGGAAGGTGGAGTTTCTGCATTGGGGCAGACTGGGAGCTGAATTGTCCCTTCCATGAGGCAGCCAGGCAGATGCAAAGCTGACGTATTATTGGGTAAATGATGAAAATCAGTATGTGTCCTTGAGAAAAAACAAAAATTGACTACATATAAAATGAATCAGGCTGTGGGAAAATGTGAATAAAAATGGAGATTATAACTAACCTTATCTTTTACTATCTGTAATAGTACCATCCTATATAACCCTAATGGTGGAACAACCAGAACGACCGCTCGACCAATCACTATGAGGACACTGACCACCTCTCGGTTCCTCCCCCCAGCCGGCAGGCTCCCATTGCCCAATGGCGAATGGGGAACCAGGGTGGGTCGTGGGGGATGTGGGTAGTGCCAGGCCAAGGCCCCCACCCCACCAGTCACCCCCCATGCAGAGGGCGACCCACAGAAGGGGTGGGGCCGGCGAGTGGGCGGGAATGGCAGACCACTTGGTCCCTCCCCTCAGCTGGCAGGCTCTGATCACCCGATGGCGAATGGGGAGCTGGGGGTAGGTGGTGGCAGGGGGCAGGGCCGCTGCCAGCAGCTGGGGAAGATGGCCCTGATCACAGGCCAGGCCTAGGGACCGTACCCACTCATGAATTTCATGTGCTGGGCCTCTAGTTAGATATATAAAAGCACATTTACAATGGGAATGAAACTTACTTAACTTAATGACCAACACAATGGGCATCTGTTTTATCTAATGCTCTTTATAATTTGTACACTGAAGAAAAAATAAGGGCTCTGTGATTCGTGTTTCTATTTGTTGGCGTAATAGAGTAACAGTTATCGACACTAATAAGAGAGAAATGTGCAAACTGACCATACCTTCGTGATGCCCACCAGCCAATCAGGAGTATGCAAATTAACCCAACAAAGATGGTGGGTTAATTTGCATATGCAGGCGCAGAGCAGCCGGGGGTGGGGCAGGACACTTGCGTCACACATAGCCCCAGCAGCTCCGGACCTCTGGGCAGTGTGGGAAGGCGGAAAGGCAGCTCCGGGCCAGAGCAAAGCGGTACCGGCAGCGAGGGGAAGGAAAGCCCATTCTTGCACGAATCTGTGCATGGGGCCTCTATACTCAATAATTCTGGATAATCACTAGATTGTCCAGAAGCACATGGGCTGTCAGTTTACTGAGGGCAAATCCAAAGAACTGCAATTTGAAACTATCCTCACTTGTTTTGTAATTTAAACCACTTTTCATATGCATTGTCTAATTCAGTTCTCAACTGGGGCTGATTTTGCCCTGCAGGGGACATTTGGCCATGTTTGGAGACATTTTTGATTCCTGTATAAATCTGGCCTTTAATGTCCATTTCCTCCACTCAGCCTCCGCACTTGCAGGGGTAGGAGTGGGGGAGACAGAAAAGTGCGGCCGAGCTCAGTGGGAGGAACAGGCTTATTCAACCTGCTGCTTAAGGAAAGTCACGGCAGCAAGAATGAGAGAAGAGTGGGGAGCTAGTTCCCAAGGGGTGGGTCCCGTGGCACCCCTCAGAATCTAAACACTGGCTCTAAGAGAGGGTGGGATCCAGAGCTCTCCATGCAGCCGAAGCAATGGATCTCGAGTTTGAGGTTGTGTGGGAACCCCCCAGAGGGCTTGCTAAGACAGATGCTGGGTCCCACCCACATTTGTAACACGTTTCCTGGTGATACTGATGACACTGGACCAGGAACCCCACTCTGAGAACACCTGGCCTAGAAGCATCCCAGTTGTCAGGCATCCCTGCCCTCTCCAACTATCTGTCATCATACAGGGCAGTATTACTCCAGTTTTTTCAAATACGGTGTTCATAGAAGCCACTATTTAAAGTAGAGCCAATTCACTAAACCTCCCAGTTCTATTAAAAATGTGAGTGTGAGCCTTACTCCAGCATCCAATGCAAAAGGGTCTGATTCCATCATCTGCTTTAATTTATTCACACCGCTCCTTGCCTGCGTTAATGTGGATGATTGGGAGTTAACCAGACTTAAAATTTATTATGCATGGAACGAGCTATTACCTGCACTTGAAAAACACTTTAACTCCTTTAACCACTGGCTGAGATTTCAGACTTCTGAGTGAAAATGCGAGTTTCAGGCTGTTCTGAAATATTCTGCCATGGCATCCTGATCACAATAAATTTGATTTGCTGAAGCAAATCTCTTAATTGCTTCCGGAGCCTGTGTCTGAAAGCCCAATGGCAGCATGGCTGCAGTAACAGGCGGCACACACTTATTTTTTTGTTCCCATTTAAAAATGCCTCTTTCAAGCTTGACTTTAATTTCTCACAACCTTGGCCCTGTGGGCTGATGTAGTAAAAAATCCAACTGTTGGTCAGCAAATGAAATAACTGTTTTCAAGACACATATGGAGTAAATATGGATGGTGAAGAGGTGCTACTTTTACAGTCACTTTGCTGACCATCCGTTTCGTAAAGGAATTATTTGCAGGCCTCCCAGGAACTGGCTTCTCTATTACTCAGCCGGCGGGGAAGTGGACGGGCCCAGCCGCTGGCCCTAATGTGCGCATTCTCGTGTGACTTATTACTGCAGACGGAGGTGTTGGCCCAAAATGCTCTGAAGCAGCTGAAAAGTATCCCATTATGCAGCAGCCAATCAAAGCCTTTTTCTTTTCCTTTTTTTTTTTTTTTTTAAAAAAAAACAACACAGGACAAAATCCTTTACTTGACTCTCACTCAGCACATGGAAGTGTTTTGAGAACTGGTTCTGTGGGCTTCATGAAACTATTCTGGGACTCCGGTGCCGACAACAGGCCTCACTTTGATGTCAGCGGTAAATGGATGTTCCAAGGAAGTGGGTTCTCAAACCCCACCACCGTCCTTCCTCCCTACCACCCTGAAACAGGGCGGCTTTCACAAATAACTGCTGCAAAACCCTCCGGTTTCTGCACTTGGTCCTGGTTCCCGAACTCCCTTTTCTAAAGGAAACTCGGGATTGTTGGAGAGTGGGAATTTTTGAGCTCCCATTCCAGAGAGGCCGTGGACTATGCCCCAGATAGAGTTGTCAGTGCTGACATCAGGCCAGGCCTTGAGATACGGTCTCATGGCCCTTTCCCAGCATGTAGGCCTTCTTTCATAGAACACTGTCAGCTTTCTGAAGAACAGGATGACCCTGTGAATAATGTGGTCATCAATGGCATGATCCTGATGTTGCTTGGGAAAAACTGTTTTGTCTTGGGTTGCTTGCTCTGCAAAAACAGGATGTGGTTAATGTGCTTAAAAGTGGTCCTGCACAAAGGGTCGGGGCTGCTCTCTGGACTCCCTGCGTGGAGAAAGGCAGAGCAGTCGCTAGCTGGCTGGCCTGCTAACAAAGGCTCCCTAAATTTTAATTTGGTCTGGACTCCAGTGGTTGTGGAGCGAACGCGAGTCCAGACCAAATTTGTGCCATGTATGATATTATCAGTGAAAACAATAATAAACATTTGTGTTTATTATTGTTTTCACTGATAATGTGAAAGTATGATATTATCATACTTTCACATTATCAGTGAGATAATGATATTTATCATTATCTCACTGATAATGATAAATATCATTTATCATTATCAGTGAGATAATGATAAATTATCTCACTGATATTATCAGTGAAAACAATAATAAACATTTGTGAACACCTGTTATGGACCAGGCACGGAACCCTTTCGGTGTATTATCTCATTGAGTCTTTAAAATGGCCCTCGGTGTCGGTACTAGTATACTTCTCATTTTGAAGATGGGAAAACTATTTGGGGTGACAAAGCTATTAAATTTGGAATCTGTGTTTTTTGAAATTTACTCAAGTATAACATACATTCAGAAAAGTGAAAAGCCCTGAGTGTATATAGCTCAATGAACCTTCATAAGATAAACACACCCCTGGAATGAGCACTCAGGTCAGGAAAGTATCAGCTGCACCCGAAAAGCCCCCTTCCTCCACCACACAGTCATTAGCCACCCACTCTGCCCAGGGAATGGTGATCGTAACTCCCTAGATCAGTGGTTGGCAAACTGTGGCACGTGAGCCGCGGTTTGCTGCTCTGTTGACTAATGCAGTGGTCGGCAAACTCATTAGTCAACAGAGCCAAATATCAACAGTACAATGATTGAAATTTCTTTTGAGAGCCAAATTTTTTAAACTTAAACTATATAGGTAGGTACATTGTTATTAACTTAATTAGGGTACTCCTTCAATCGCACTGTATGTGCGCGCCCGCACATGGTATTTTGTGGAAGAGCCACACTCAAGGGGCCAAAGAGCTGCATGTGGCTCGTGAGCCGCGGTTTGCCAACCACTGGACTAATGAGTTTGCCGACTACTGCCTTAGATCATGCCTACCATTGAACTTAAATGGAACCAATACAGTATGCATTCTCTTGTTTAACTTTTTCAATCCAGTATTATAGTTGTGAGAGTATTGAGATTATTGTAGGCATTTTTCACTGCTATATAGTATTCCATTGTGTGAACATGGCACAATTTATCTGTTCTATTGTTAATAGTTATATTTTTAAAATATATTTTTATTGATTTTCAGAGAGGAAGGGATGGAAACATCAATGATGAGAATCATTGATGGGCTCTCTCCTACAGGTTCCTATGACCAGGAAACAAACCATAACCGCCTGGTTCATAGGTGGACCAACCTCTGAGCCACACATGTTGGGTTGCAGAGGCTATTTTTAAGTTGGGGCTATTAATGTAAACATTTTTGTACATGCCTACTGATAACATTTCCATACATTTCTGCTGGGCATACATACACCAAGGAACGAATTGCTGGGTACATTCAGCTTTAATAAATACTGCTAGCAGTTCAGCCTGTGTTGCTATATGACCCAAAGGTTACTATGAACTGAGTTGTGTCCCTCCAAATTTCGTATGCTGAAGCCCCAACTCCCAATGTGTTCGTATTTGGAGACAGGGCCTTGAAGGAGAGAACTGATATTAGATGAGGTCACAAGGGTCCTAATCCAATAGGACTGGTGTTCTTTTAAGGAGAGCAAGAGACACAGTGCTATTTCTCTCTCCTAGAGGGAAGGCCACATGAGGACACAGTGAGAAGGTGGCCGTCTGCAGCCAGGAAGGAAGAGTTCTCACCAGAAACCAAACCTGTCAGCACCTTGATCTTGGACTTCAAGCATCCAGAACTATGGGAAAATAAATTTCTGTCATTTAAGCCACACAGTGTGAGGTATTCTGTTATGACAGCTAGAGCAGACGCATCGAAGGGGAGAAGTAGTGGGGAAGTTGGCCTCACCTCAGTGAGCTTGCTTTCTATTTGGGACTGTGGCCTTTCTGGTCCTGGTGTCTTGGCAACTCTGAGCCCACAGGTTTGTCTCCCCAGCTCTTTGACTCTGCCAAGGCTCAGGTCAGGCCTGCAGCCTCTTAGTGGTTTTGTAGCCTCTCATCCCTGTGCCACCTCTGACCTGGCAAGACCCACAGAACAAAGTGCTTGAGGGTGGTCTGTACAAGTCTACTCTATCATTACTGGAAATGGAAATCCAACTGGTAGTTTTTAAAACAAGGCATTTACAAATAACAAATGCTATTCAAATGTAGTGTCTGCTAGTTTTTGAAATAGCAACCCAACACAAATTTTTCTTCTAAGGATGTCTCTATTTGGAGCCCACATTTTCTTTAATCTTTGTTAGCTTTGAGACTGAGAATTTCCTAGAAGGCTAGTTAGGTGACTACCAGCAACATGATCAGAATAGCCTAGAATGTCTTTTTAGGGGAAAAAGTTTAAGAAAAACAACCATTCAGTGACACTTGAATAAAAAAAAAACTGTCTCATCTGGGCCCTGGCCGGGTAGCTCAGTTGGTTGAGTATAGTCCTGACATGCCAAGGTTGTGGGTTCAATCCCCTGTCAGGGTACATACAAGAATCAACCACAACAAATTAATGTTTCTCCCTCTTTCCTTCCCTCTATCTCTAAAATCAATTTAAAAAGTGGTCACATCTGGGAACTGAAAAGAGAATCACGGATGAAGCCCAAACAACACCGACTCAGAGAGCCTGGTTTCCAGGCCCACGCTGTTTCCACTAGTGGTGGGTATGGTGCTGGGGTGCCAGCCACTTAGTGCCTCAGTTTCGTTAGCTGTATGAAGGGAATAAGCATGCCTGTGAAGAATCGTTCCCAAATCTCCAGAGCAGTTCCTCATTATGCCTGGAGCCCCCTCAGCATGGCCGAGATTCGTCCTTGGCACTGATCACCGATGGTGCTATGACGAGCCGATGTCTGGGCCTCAGCTCAGTCTGGCTCCTTCAGGCACCGGCACTTGCTGCTCTCTTTCTGCCCTTAGTACAGTGCCTCACACATGGCAGGTCCTTATGAACCCAGCACACGGGTAGCTCTTCCCAAACTGACCCATCGAGTGATCACTGAAATGGTGAGCCACACATTACGAGGCAATTACGTCTTCCGTGAAGTTGGTAAGTGGAGTTGTCACATAATAGGAAATGGTCAAAGTCACCCAAGAAAACTCATTAAATGGCCCACAAAGTACAGAACATGTTTTGTACACACTATCCAGTACAGTCGTCGTTAGGTACTCTCAATTCTGAGAATGACAAAGCTAGATGAAAGGAGAGGGCGATGGGCATAACCCAAGACCTTGGTGCATTCGAACCTCTGTCTTTATTACACCTCATGTTTCTTGAAGCGGCTGGAGACCCGTGGTGATGGCTAAGGAAGGCCTACTCACCCGCAGTGTGTCCTTCATTCTGCTTTTACCGTGAAGTCTCTAGGACTTTTACACCAAGTGATGTCGAGGTTTGGTTCTCAAGTCGATGACTAGCCTGTTTCCCGGAACATCCCTCTTTTGGAGAGTCCTGGAGCATGGTAGCTTGGTAAAGGCTTTGAAAAAGTCCTTGGCATGTTTAACTTGGTCATAACCACTTTCTCAACCCTATTTCACACTGGCATGGGTTTCCTGTCAGTATATAAAAACCTATTAATATTCTATGAAACATGTTCATTGTGACGTGCTAGGAATGCAGCCTTAGACAGCGACTTAAAACTTGTGTGACTTATTTTATAAACAATCCTTAGCATAAGTATTTATCTGGCTTCAGGGCAGAGAAATTAAGAACAAATTAGAAATGGAGAAGGCTGTCAAATTAAAAAGAATATGGACAGCTAACATCTTGGCAGGAATGAAAGGAAGAGAAAAATTATAACGTATCCATGGAATTATTTTCAGATCTTCAACACTGCATGTGGTACCGTCATGGAGATTCAAAATAGTAGCAATTAAGTTCATAAGATAAAGCGGCATCCTTGGCAAACTTGCTTCAGATGGTAGGAATATGTTTATTATATTTCATGCAGCTTAAAGTTAAGAAGTTTGGGTGTATAAAGGCAAGATTCAATTGTTAGAAAAAGTTATCCTCTCACAGGAGCAGATACGAAAGTCAATGCTCTATCAACTGCGCCCTTGGCTTCCCACAGTTCCTCCTTTCACATATTGCTCAGATCACAGTCAACCAATTCAAACAGATTCTCTTTTTAAAAAAATAGGTTTTTATTTATTTTTTAAGAGAGAAAGGGAGAGGGAGAGAAGAAACACTGATGATAGAGAAACATCAATTGGCTGCCTCCTGCATGCCCTCCACTGGGGATTGATCCCACAAGCCAGGCATGTGCCCTGCCTGGTAACTGAACCAGCACCCTCTTGGTGCATGGGACAATGCTTAATCCATTGAGCCACACCGGACGGGTTCAAACAGATTCTTTATATCCAAGTTTCATACAAACCTCTGAGTTTTATTTAACACCAAACAATCTTTTTAAGGAGGACGGTTTTTCTAACAAGTAAATTACAAGATACCAGAACAGACATAAAAGTTTATTTATCTTTTAGGTCATGTCCATTTGCAAATCAAATTCAGTACATGAACGAGGAACTGCATTATAGTCCACATTGCTGGCATCTCTTCCATGGCCCGAGGCTCACTGATCAAGGGGTGCTCAGTCAGTCTTCTAGTGTTAAAAAATCCTTTCCATCGTTTTTTTCCGAGAGAACATTCAAAGGAATTATTCACAGGAGCAGACATGGTCCTCAGTCCCTTCTATTTTGCACTGCGTTGGACGTACGGTTTGTTCTCTTTAAACAGTCACCTTCCCATCCTCACTCATTGTATTTGGCCAGTTTTAACCTGGGGATAATGTTCATGGACTGCAGTTCCTGGAAGAGCAGCTTGCAGGCATACGGAATGCGAAGGGAGGACACGTGACAGGATGACTTGCAGTAATGGCACCTGAAACCCAAGTCGGCATGTATTAGAGGGACAATGACTCAGAACAAAGGCCTGCATGGAGGAAGCGAGAATTCTCTCTAACAAATTCTGATGCCATTCCATCGAGTCGGTTTTCTATTCCTCAGTGTTCAGCCCCACTATCCAAAACGTACTTGTGAGTCCCCAAAGCAAAAAGAAGCCTCCAAGAAGCCCCAAACCAAAACAAAACAATGACCACTCCCCCGGTTTTAGAAACACGTACTTTTAATCAGGTAGTACCGTGCTTCTTAGACCTTTCTCCTTAAAATGCAAAACATCTGCCAATAGGGATGTTTTGAATAAGCCCCCGAAATCTGAACCATCTGAAAGTTACTCAGATATAGATTTCTCATTGTTGAATGCATTTTAAACAGATTCAGTCTCCATGTATTGATAAGCATCTACTACAATATACTATTATTCTAGGCAAGAGCTCCACATTTACCACTTGACTTCTGTCACTGAGAGACCTGAAGTATGCTGGGAAAGATGGGACTTTCATATAGAAAGGTGGTGTCCAGGGCTCTTCAAAGTTGGTTATTTCTATGAGCATTGGAAGCTACTTTACTTACTGGCCCTGTGTGTGTGTGCACATATTCCCATTTAATCCTTACCACAGCCCACATTCCTAATCAACATGCCTACTATGCTATTAGGATTACCTTTTCTCTTTCTTCAGCCAGGGAACTTAAAGCCATTGGTTAGGTCTTAATCAATGGCTACAAGTGAAGAATGGTCCCTGGGGAGAAAAGAAACTATTCTGTCAGGTTTCAGACCAAAACAGAGCCTCACCCTATACCTCAAGTCTGGGGCACCTGGGACAGTAGGTACCCAGTACAAATCCTGAGACTTAATAGGTAGGAAACTAGGTCCTCCCAGGTAACAGGGGAGAACATGAACAGCACCAAGGCTTGGAAGAGGCAGTGCTAACTTGGGAACTGGAGGGAGATCCCTCAGGGAACAATAAAGACTATTCTGGAGTGTGGTGTGGCACATGTGTAAAAAATGTAAACACACATATTATTGAAGTAATCACAAAAGTGGCAAAGATGTGCACAAGAATGTTCGCGGTCACACGATTTACAAGAGCACGAAGCAGGAGACTACTCAGATAGTTCTCTGAGTACAGGACACGTATGCAGGAGAACACTGTGCAGACACTGAATGCAATGATGCAGACTCATATTTACTGAACTGTAAAGGTGTCCAGGACACACTACGAGGTGAAAAGAGCAGTTTGCTAAACAGCAAGGTTCCAAGCGGGTCCTCAAATGGGTTTCAGTAAAGGTAGGAAGTCCCCAAAATCACATGTACCAAGATGTTTTTGGTATCTATTTGCATTTCCCTGCTATTAACAATCTCAAAAAAAATTCATGATTTAAAAACAAAAATGGTACAGAACTACTGGCAAACAGATGTCCCCCCAAATCACTAAAATATTGACAGGGTGGTGGGAATTCTGACTACTTATATGTTTTGTAACTTTGAATATTTTATCAAGAGCAGGGGTCGTTTTTGTAAACAGCAAAATAAAGCTTGTATTATTTCAGAAAAGAAAATCACGGAGGCTGAGGATTTGAATGTGCTGGTGGGTGGCTACACAGCCAGGAGTTCCTTGAGGAGAAGAGAATGGGCTCCATGCTTGGGCCCCTACCAGGGGGCTGTGGGAGCTTCAACTGCGGAGTATTTGACTCGATCCTCAGTAATAACATAAACACGAGAATTACTTTTCCTAAAATATTACCTAAAGATCTTTTTAATGCATGACAGTTTACGAATTATGTTTTTAATGTGCTTGGGTTGGTCTAATTTATCCAAATATCATGTTCATGCCTTCACTGAATTGGAGAAATGGATTTAGCTGGAGCAACTTCTTGCAGATTCTCCTGTCATTATCCTGTGAATTCAAGCCAGGCTAATCTACTTAAAATTTCTATGTGTGCTGATTCATGATCCAGAAAGCCCACTAACCTTCTCTCTTATGAACTATTTCTCCACTATTTAAAATGTTCCAATGCATATATACACATACATGCATACACAAATAAAAATACATACATATATAAATAGAAATATATAAATTATCTTACCCTGGTCTGAACAACTCCCAAAGAAAGAAACTTGACTCAAACAATAATAAAATAAACTGATTTTTTCAGGGCAAAGCCAGCAAAAGGAGGAGGCTGTGGCTTCACATGAGAAATGATTGTCCAGTGAAATATCCTCCATGAGCTAATTATCTTAACGGGGATTTTCTTTTCTCTGCAGTTTTCCTTCTGGACCTCTCTTTTGTGATTTATACCCTTCGTGTCTTCTGTAGAACAGTCTTGCTGTAAACATCCCCATAGCAATGCCTTACTAATGTGCAAATCAGCGACAAAAGGCCAGTTTCAAGGTTCTGAACTGCTCTAATTACCCAGCCTCCATTGTGCTGTTCATTAAAGAGCGACTCCCTCCAACAAACGCCCGTACTCCCTCCCACACAACCCAGCACACACGTCAGGTAACATGGGAAAAGGACAGCATCATTATGCTCCTCTGCCTGAGAGCAGCACACGGAGCCTGCCAGCCTTCCAGACTGGATGAGGATGCTTTCCTGTTGGCAACAAGGATGTAAGTAGGCCATTCAAAATCAGACATACAGTACATCCAGGTCTGTTTAATTACAGCAAAGACCCTTAAACCGTGTAACCTGATTTAGTGCTCTTTGAAAGGATTTCAAATTCAATACACATTGAACACATGAGCTTCAAAATCAGGCATTGCCATCAGATAATCTTTAAATGTGACAGAAACGAAGCAGGAAAGAAGATACGAAGTTAACAGAATAACATTGAGACCAATTACTGCTAACCTTAGTTTTCCCGAGTATTCAGCATAAGAGGGCAAGGTTTTCAAAGTGCATGAGTAAATATGATCGTTTTTTTTCTTTCTCTTTTCTCCTATCCTTTTCTCTTTTCCTTCCTTTCTTCCTCTTCCATTTCCTTCTTTTATTCCCTCCCTCCTTTCTTCTTTTTCCTCTTTCCCTCATTCCCTCTTTCTTTTTTTATTTTTCTTCTTAGCCTTCCTCCTTCTTTCCCTCCCTCTTTTCCTTTTCCTCACTCTTCCTCTTTGGGGGGTTGGGGGTGGCACATGAGAGAATGCAGGGAGAATAGAGAAAAAAAGAAACTCTTTTTTGAAGTTTCATGATCCCTATTGGTAATAAAATGACTCTTCTGCACCATCTTTTCAAAGTAAATTACTTAAAAATACTTGTGCCAAATTTGAAGATATAACCATAGTGGAGCCAAGTTCCAGGCATCTCCCTATTATATTACACCTTGTTGTTGTTACACAGGTCAATAAAAGGCAAACTCAATATGCATTTCAAAAGACCCATGTCAATGATACGAGAAAGAGCTAATTAAGTTTACACTCAGAATATTGTCACCCCATCTCTGCAACCTTGTGAAAGGCAAACGGCCACCTCTGGTGTTAGTTTTTAAAATGAGATAATTTCTTCACAGACAGGTCTCATCGACTCTTCTATACCAAAATAATAAAATAATTGATTTTGGCTAAAAGGACTTGACTTTTAACTAGCAAGGTATACACTGTGTTCTAAGAAGGCCACTCATTTATCCCTCTTTTCCTTCACTGTTGAAAGTATTACAGATGTCCCCTTTTATTTCCCCCCATCATTCTGACTCTTAATTTGCTTTATTCAACCAAGAAACTGGCAGCTTAAGATGGCAAGAAGTTGGGGGGACTCATAAGGAAAATGTGGCCCATGTTACTAACCCTCAAGCTCTGGCAATGAATACTCATCTGGGCCTAACTACCCTTCTGGGGACTGCCCATCCCTAGGGAAAAAGGCTCTGGAAGGGAAGTGAGGGGTGATGAGGAAGATGAAGCTACTTCCCATCCCTGCAGCACCAGCCTCAGATGTTGTTAGACCTGCTCTCTGATAGAAAAGTGAGAGAGACTGGGGAATGCAGGCCCTCCTGTTTACAGGGGTATTCAGGGTTCTGGATCATGACCAACGCTAAGCAGAGTAGTGGTTCTTTGGTGGTGCAGTGGAACCATTAAAAGGAGAAAAGATGCTCTAACAACACAAACAAAAGGTACGCAGCATCACCTTTTAAAATGGACTTTGTGTACTGACTGCACCGAACTAATAGACTGCGAATCACAGTTTACCTACTGACAATCCTAGTGCCCGTTAGCAATATGGTCTCTGCCATCATGGGATTCACCGTCCAAGTGGAAAGCAGCTTGCTGTGCAGACAGAGTACAGACAAGGGGTCAGGGTACCAGGTTATGGTACTGGTCTGTCACTAATTTGCTATAAGATCTGGGCAACACACCTGGCTCTTTAGGTTTGAAGTTAAATGAGGGCATTCGACACAATCTTCTCTAAAATGTTTCTATTAACAATATGCTATAATTATAACACCTACCAATAACTCTGCTAGGATTTTTACAGATGAAGTGTTATAAAAGGTACTCGAGATAATAGTAACAAGATGATGAAGTCCTTAGTCCTTGGGAGTTTAAACTCCAGCTGTGAAAAGAGCAGGACATTAGGTAGACAAAGTGAACATGTACACATAGAATCCCCAATTCCAGGAAAGCATGGACTGGAAGGTTGGTGAATAAGTAGATATGATCTAGAGTCAATTCTCGAGCTGTGATTTAAGAGGCAGGGGGTGTAATATGAAAGACATATGGTATCCACTTACCAGCCGGAATAGCCCAGCAGTCCACACTGCCCACAGACATCAACCTCAAAGGCATCACTTGAAATCATTAGTCGCTCTAGTAAAAGCATACTGGCTCCATAACCAATTAAACAGTCACGTTCCATTTCTCCAAGACGCAAACCACCATCACGAGACCGACCTTCAGTGGGCTGCCTTTGAAACAAGTGAAACAAATGTGTTATTATGTTACACAAAGAGGCCGCATCACATGCTGGCTAAGAGCTCAGCGCTTTGGAGCAGGGCTCACCTGGATTCAAATCACTTATTAGGCAGTGACCTTGCGCATGCTGCTCAGCCTCTCAGCCTCATTTGCAAAACGTACATAAGACTACCTGTTCCAAAGAGCCTTAAATGAGCAGAGATGTGATCCTAGTGGTTGGTTGCTATTTTTATTTTTAAATAGAAATAATAAGTAATTATTTAAATAATGATATAATAATAGACACACAGCATATAAAGTACCAGTGCTAGCATTACTATTACTATTACTATCATTATTATTAGGGAGGGATGGCTTATGAGTATTTTCAGAGATGTCTTAGTTCTCTGTTATTTAAAAACAGAAAAAGTGAGCAGAACAGAGTGTGGAAGAAACCCGGGTCCTCTAGCAGTTATTCCCAGGCCTCCAGGGAGGAGCTTTACTATTAAATAAACATGGAAAGAAGCAAATGGATTTTTATAAAATTTGGAATAGATCAGGACTCACCTGGAGCCAGATGGGAGGTTGCCCAGAGACCTACCTCCCCAGCCCCCAGGTGTGTGTCCCATACGAGTCCTTCCTTCGTGTGTGAAAATGCTCCATTCCTTTTCAGAGGGAGCACTTGAACTGGGCAGCTATTAGCCCCTGAATGGACTCCTTGTGGCTTATGTATCTGCTGGGCTTGAGAATACTTTAAAAGATTAAGAATCCAGGATCCAGAGATGCAGGTAAAATTAAGAGATTCTGAAACAACTTCGGCAACCCCACCTAGGTACTGGTGACACAAATTATCAGTGAGAGAGAGACCGAGAGAGTCACGAGAACCCTGGCCAGCTTATTGTGCAGTGACACTCTTTTGGGTACTCTGAGCAGGGGTGGACTGTAAAGCTCTTGTTTGCTTTATTCCACAGCATCTTTTAATCTTTGCTATTGTTGCTGCCAGATTTCCAAAGAGTTAAGAAGGTAAGCACACAATTGCCAGCACATGCTGAAATGTTAACTTGTGTTGTTGATAGTTACAATGGAAAATCAATTTAGGCCGTATATTATTTGTTGAAAGGAAATCTACATATGAAAAACTTATAAGTAGCTTTCAATGAACACACTGTAGTGGAAACTTCATAGCTGAGAACAACATATATATGCTTTTATCTGCTAGTAGAACCCCCCAGGGACAGGGGAAGGATCCTTCCACCTGTGGTCACTGGACAAGTGAAGGTGGTCAGATCACATGTGGGCAGAACCCAAAACTTGAATTTTAACCAACTGAGATAACTGACTATAGACAAATGCACTCCAGGCTGTCTTCATATGGAATACACAAAAGTAATACTAAAGTAATAACTTGTTTTATACAACAAAGTAAAACATAGGAAATAATTGCTTTGACATTTATATTACTCTGAAATAGTTTTTGGATGTTGTAAGTGAAATACAAGTTCTGGAGGGGACAATATGCAGGGGAAAGGTACACCTAACCCAAGTAGGGTCTCATTGCTGAAGTCAATACTGGCTTGAGAATCTCAACTTCTCTTCCCTCTTCTGTAATTTAAGCACACAAATGCCTATCATTTCAATAGGCATGTGCATTTGCTCAGTTTTACATGGTCAAGGGATTGAGTCATCTACACCTCTCCTTTGATTTGGAAAACAAAACAGAACAAAGATCCAGATATTAGCTGCTTCATCCTCTTGCTCCCTCCACTGCATTGTAACATCTAAGCAATGCTCCAGGAAAGTGGACAGGGACCTGGATATTTATTGAGCATCTTCTATGGATCGACACTGTACACAGTCTATATTCAAACATCTGACATTCACCAACATGCTGTGTAGTGGGTTTTATTGTGTCTACTTCATATACAAGAAACCGAAGCCGAGAGACGTCAGGGATCTGTCCAAGGCTCACGGTTGTGCTACAAGGGGGTGATGAGTTCACATCTATGACATTCTGACCCCAGGGCCTGTGCTCCCTCCCCTGGCTCAGAGTTCCTCATCCTTGGCAGTAGTGCCATACTGAGTTGGGTAGTAATTCTTGGAGGTAAAGACTGTGCTGTGCACTGCAGGATGTTTGCCAGCATTCCTGACCTCTAGATGCCAGTAGCTCCTTCCTTGCCCCCCAGTTGTGGCATCCCCAAATGTTTTCTGGTGTCCCAGGGAGGCAAAATTGCCCTGGTTGAGAACCACTGCCTTAGGCTTTACTGCTCCAACTGGAAAATGTAGTAGTAAGAACACATAAACTTGGTATTTATATCCACTCATCAAATCCAACATTGGGCTTGAATTGAGGATACACTGGTGAAGGGGCATACATGGACCCTGGAGCTTATGCAAATAAGCATGCAATTACAGGTGCCTTATGCTCCAATCACAGAAGTTTAAAAAAAATGACAGCTGTGGCTTAGGCTACCAACAATGTGTGCATATGTTTTCTGTGCACACATGGGAGCCTGAGGTGTACTGATATGCATGTGTGTGTGTAAGTGTACCTATATTCTTATATAGGAACTGTTTTGAACAGGACCATACTTGTAAACTGGTACACAGTAAATGATTACATTTACACAGTAAATGATTGATGCCGAATACCCCAAAGTTTGAAATCTCAGGGAAACAGAAACTTGGTTGAGTCTGCTTACTGCTGGACTTGGAAATACAAGGGAGACTCAACTGCACTGTAAATTCCTCCTGTAAGTGCTCTTCTCTTACCTGGTAAGGACAGCCCGCGGTCCCCGGGCACGGGCATGCATCTTATCCAGCACCATGTGTTTCAGCTTCTGATAGTACACGGGGCCAAAGTAAATGTATGCTTCCAAAGGCTCTCTGAAAGAAAGGTCAGAGTCTGGGGTTAAGAACTAAGTTGGGCTAACAGGAGACAGCCTTTTCTAGATCTCAGCACCGACAGGCCCTTATTTGTTTATGAACAGGTTTGTAAGTGAGTGAAAGAAAATGCAAAGGCTAGATCTGAAAATATAAAATTACCATGGATACATTAAAGCAGGGGTCGGAACCTTTCTTTTGCCAAGGGCCATTTGGATATATATAACATCATTCATGGGCCATACAAAATTATCAACTTAAAAATTAGCCTGCTCTATTTGGTCAAACACTTAATTAACTCACCCCTAGTGCTTTGGCAGAGCCAGACCAAAGGATTTGGCAGGCCTTATATGGCCCGCGGGCTGTATGTTCCCCATCCCTGCATTAAAAGGTACAGTGTTTAATTAAGAAATAAAATTTAAACAGCTTGTGAGACTGTGTACGGAACGAACGGTGCTTCCTTCACTGCTCCCACCCTAGCCAGGCCACCATCCTTTCCGCCTGGACTACTGCAGATAATCTTTTAGTTGGTCTTCCTGTTTCTACTCTCCTCTCTCACCAATCTCTTCTTCACGTAACAAGCCAGAGCCATTCCTTCTAAAATGTAAATAGCAGCAGGTCACTCTTCTGCTCTAAATTCCCAGTGGTTTCCCATTGCACTCGGAATCTGTACCATCCAAATTTTGCATGTAGCCACAAGGTCTAAGGTAATGTGGCTCCTGCCCACATCTGACTCATTTACTACTTCCTTTCTCCATCGCTCATTCTACTCCCTAACACTGGCCCCTTCATTGTTCCTCAAATGTAGTAAAGAATCTTTAGAAATATTGTAGTAAGAGTTTAAAGGAGTGAATGTTTTAGTGCTTTGACAGAAGAAACCTTTTTTCTTAAGTCTGGAGCAAGAGTAGCCAGAGGATCGATGACTTTAAAATTATTTTTACTGCTCCAGAGCTTCCTTCCTGAAAAAAAAGGAAAAAAATCTACCATGTGTCACTTAATCTATGACTTAATCTGTATAATAATCTGTCATCCCTATTTTTAAGATGAAGAAAAAGGCACAGAGGGTCCAAGAGATTAAATAAGAGCTGGTGAGTGATGCAGGAAGCTCCAAACCCAGGGCTCTCCCTGCCATGCTGGCCAGTCTTGAGCCAGGTAAATATGGGCCACAGCATGATGTAAGAGTGGGAAGAGCAAAAGACATGGCAGAAAGGCACATAAATACATCTGTGCCCGCTTGCTTGCTATACCTTATACTTTCTGTATCATTAGCAAAGGCTTTTGCACTTATCAAGCCATTCTGTTGGCTTAAGCACAACTAGATTCTTGGAAGACCCAAAGTGGAGTGAAACAGGGTGTCAGGAGACCCTATTCTTGTCTCAGTTTTTCACATAATAATTATATGACTTCTTTATCTGTTTTCTTAGTTGTACAACAAAGTGGTTGGAGCAAGTTTCTTTCTAGCTCTAATAATAAATGACCCTATTCCTCCAGAGTACGATTGCTAATGGTAGAATTTATGGAAATCTGTCACCATTTCATCATCAACTGAATAAGGCCATATGCAGTTTTCCCTCCTAGCTATGCTGAAGAATGTGACAAAGGGTGAAAGCTAGTAGGTGAATATGTTTGCAAGCCCTTTGTAGAACTCCGAGATAATTGGGAAAGAAATGAAAACACTGACTGGGTGTAGAGGACAGTGATGTAGACATAGCCATTAGCTATCTATAGGAAGCAGAGCATAAGCCATTCAAAACTTTCAGTAAAATTATGTTCAGAAGGTCCACCAAAATGGTTCATTTGTTTTGCACACATTCTGGGCAACTTCTGCATTATTTCTGGGTGAGAAGCAAAGACTAAGATGATTAGTTTTGCAATAACAACAGCATTTTCTGAAATGGACCTCAGCTATTTTACTGAATTATTTTTTAAATGGACCATTGCTCTTTCCGAGTAATGTGATTTTCTATAACATCTCAAGTATGATATAGCTAAAGAAATCCATATTATCATAGCCTGGATAAATCATTTTAGAAAGCACTCAATGCTTTTAACAGATACAGATTTTGACCATTTTAATCACATCTGGATAGTCCATTTGCAGCACTGAAATCAAGCTGTGTGTTCTCACACGTGCTTCCACACTGAGTTTCAGTTGTGCATTTCAGATTTAAAACCTCAGAAGAAGAGTATAAACACTGTGTCCCAGTTTTACCTGGCATAAAAATACTGAAGTGTGTCTTAATTTAAACAACCGACTTGATCCTTTAAAATCATGTGCAAGTCAAGTTTCAAAACCCTGTCTTTCACAATAATTTCAGGGATATCTGTTTCTCCCAGATAAAAAGAAAACCCATCCCTCTGCCTGTGTGACCTGCTCTTCCCTTTCCCCAACCTCACTGCAGGCGGCACCACTGCTCCTCACTGCATGGCAGCCGGGCTGGCCTCTTCCAGTTCCCGAACCTACCAAGATCTGTCCCTTGTGAGGTGGTAAATATGCTTTTCCTCTGCATGAAACACTTCAGAAGCTTCACTCTTCTCATCCTTCACATTTCTGTCTTCCCACAGGGGTCCCACTTTCCCACAGGGGTCCTCTAACCTACTCTTTGCCTTCATTCAGGTGAGAGCTATTGGTATTTATTATTTGTTTTCATTCCTTTATTCAACAAATACTTATGGAGTGTGCACTGTGTGTCAAGCTCTATGCTAAACACTGGAAATAAAACAGTAAACAAAACAGACAAGCCCTGCTCTCAAGGAAGTTACATTATACTTGGGGAAACAGACAATAATATTACATAGTATCTTATCTAATAAAAGAGTAATATGCAAATTGACTGTCACTCAAGACACAAGATGGCCACCCCCATGTGGTCAAAGATGGCTGTCCCCATGTGGACACAAGATGGCTGCCATAAGATGGCCTGCAGGGGAGGGCAGTTGTGGGCAGTTAGGGGTGACCAGGCCAGCAGAGGAGGGCAGTTAGGGGTGACCAGGCCAGCAGAGGAGGGCAGTTGGGGGAGACCAGGCTGGCAAGGGAGGGCAGTTGCGGGGGGACCCAGGCCTGCAGGGGAGGGCAGTTAGGGGTGACTGGCCAGCAGAAAGGGACAGTTGGGGGAGACCAGGTCAGCAGGGGAGGGCAGTTGGGGGAGACCAGGACTGCAGGGGAGGGCAGTTGGGGGAGACAAGGTCAGCAGGGGAGGGCAGTTGGGGGAGACCAGGACTGCAGGGGAGGGCAATTGGGGGGACCAGGCCTGCAGGGGAGGACAGTTGGTGGAGACCAGACCTGCAGGGCAGGGCAGTTAAGGGTGACCAGGCCAGCAGGGGAGTGGTTAGGGGGTGATCAGGATGGCAGGCAGAAGCACTCAGGGGGCAATCAGGCAGAGGCAGGTGAGCAGATGGGAGACAGCAGTCCTGGATTGTGAGAGGGTGCAGTCTGGGCTGAGGGACACCACCCCTGTGCACAAATTTTGTGCACTGGGCCTCTAGTTATTATATAATCTACTAGAGGCCCGATGCACAAAATTCATGCAAGGGGCTTGGTCCTCGCAGCCCTGACTTCATCCAGAAGGTCATTTGGAAGGACGTCCGGAAGGTCATTTGGCTGTCCGGTGTAATTAGCATATTACACTTTTATTATTATAGATATATATATAAAAGCCTAAGTGATCAAACAACCAGTCAACTGGTCAACTGGTTGCTATGATGCACACTGACCACCAGGGGACAGATGCTTAATGCACAGGATCAGGCTCCCTCCTATCTGGATTGGGCCTGTGGGGATCAGGCCTGCACCGGCTATTTGACATCCCCAGAGGGGTTCCGGATTGCAAGAGGGCGCAGGCCAGGCCGAGGGACCCCACTGATGCGTGAATCTGTGCCCTGGGCCTCTAGTCCTGTCTAATAAAAGAATAATATGCAAAATAACCACCACTCTGCTATACCCACAAGCCACGCCCACCAGCCAATCAGAAGCAAGTATGCAAATTAACCCAACCAAGATGGCTGCGGCCATGGAGAGAGCAGGAGGCTTGGGTTTCCCCGGCGATGGAGGAAGCCAAGCTTTCCGCACACCCTGGCAAGCCCAGGCCTCCACTCAAGGCTACAAAGTTTCAATTATAGAAGATAAATAAACCCCAACAAAAATGGCTGCAGCCAGGGAGCAAGCAGGAGGCTTGGCTATGCTCAAGGCTACAAAGTTTCAATTATAGAAGATAAATAAATCCCAGATACCAGGGCCTCCACTTGGGTCACCAGGGGGCGTGGCTGGCCTGCAAACCACCACAGGCTCCTCGCCCAGGCCACCCCATGCCCCAAGGGAACTCCCACCCTGATCCGGGACACCCTTCAGGGAAAAGCAGCTGACCCCCACCCATGCACCAGGCCTCTATCCTATCTAATAAAAGAATAATATGCAAATTAACCATCACTCCAACACACAAGATGGCTGCCCCCATGAGGACACAAGATGGCCACCACAAGATGGCCAGCAGGGAGGGCAGTTGGGAGGGACCAGGCCTGCAAGGGAGGGCAGTTGGGGGTGATCAAGCCTGCAGGGGAGGGCAGTTAGGGGCAAACAGGCTGGCAGGGGAGTAGTTAGGCATCAATCAGGCTGGCAGGGGAGTGGTTAGGGGTGATCAGGCTGGTAGGCAGAAGTGGTTAGGGGCAATCAGGAAGGCAGGCAGGCGAGCAGTTGGGAGCCAGCAGTCCTGGATTGTGAGAGGGATGGGATCGGGCCTAAACGGGCAGTCGGACATCCCTCAAGGTGTCTCATATTGGAGAGGGTGCAGGCCGAGCTGAGGGACACGCCCCCCTGCCCTGTGCATGAATTTCGTGCACCGGGCCTTTAGTCCTATATAATAAAGAGCTAATATGCTAATTAGACCTGACGGCAGAACTTTCTGGAACAACCAGTGGGTGGGGCCACAAGGCAGCTGGAGCTGTGAGGGCCAAGCCCCTTGCACAAATTTCAAGCATCAGGCCCCTAGTATATTTGATAATGATGAATCCTACAGAGAAAAATAAAGCCGGAAATGGGCAATACTGGATTGCAGTTTTAAATTAAGTAGTCAGGATAGGCCCTGCTGAGAAGTTAACTTTTATCTGTTATTTTTTAATGTCTAATAACAAATCTTCACAGTCAGCTCCTTAGGTCACAGACCATGTCTATTTTGCTCACTGTTATAAACTTAGCACCTAGCTCATGCTCGGTATTTAACATGCCTTTAGTCTGTGGATTGCAAAGTAAGGCCTCAGGCCTCTGACAGAGCACTAATTATCTGATATTGATCATATCAATAGAGAACAAGTTCAACAGCTAAAGAATTTTATATTATATATAATTGACTTGTTATTTAAAGTTGTGTAGAAACCCTATTTCGGTAAATTATGTTTTCTATATTTTAAACAATAGTCCCACCAGTAAAACAACACTCCCTAATTTATCAGTTTTCTAAGTTTGGATTTTCTTTTCTCCCCATCCCTGCTTTATTGAGATATAATTGACATAAGACATTATGCAAGCTTAAGTTGTACAACATGTTGATTTGATACATTTATATATTGCAAAATGATTACCACCATAGCTTTAGCTAACACCTCCATCATAAATCTGGATTTTCTTCTATCAGATTTCTTAAAGGAGTAAAGTTGATCATCTTAAGGGCTCATACCTCCTCTCCTAATAAAATCATACTTTTTTGTTTTGTTAATCCTCACCAGAAGATATTTTTCCCTCTAATTTTTTAGAGAGAGTGGGAGGGAGGGAAAGAAGGAGAGAGGGACAGAGAGAGAGAGAAAGAAATACCGATGTGAAGGAGACACATCAATTGGTTGCCTCTCACATACACCTGGACAGGGCCAGGGATCAAACCTGCAACTCAGATATGTGCCCTTGACCGGAATCAAACCTGTGACCCTTCGGTGCTGGGGGCCGTCACTCTAAGCACTGAACCACACCGGCCACACTTTTACATTAAGACACCTAAACACACACTTACCCCGTGATGCCAGATGTAACATAGTCTTTTCCCAAGTAGTTATAACCGTGGCGAACGAGGTCTTCACACACATCCTTCACTTTACTGCCTCCAAAGGCAGTGCCGTAGTGGAATCTGCCATCTAACACGCCTGCCTTGCCCGCCAACAGCTCAATTAGCTTTCCCACCTGCAGGATTGAGCAAATTAAGTGAGTACCTTCCTGTGGGATAGAAATCCTGTCTGTTTATTTAGCTCTGGCCTATTTCCCTAAAGAATTATGGAACTACTACTATTAATAAGTGATAAATTAATAGTAAATATTTGTATCTCTCTTACTGTGTGACTGACTGTTGGAAAAGGTTGACATGTGTGATCTAAGTTTATGTCCCCAAACTGCTAGGAGATAGGTACTATTATTTCCCTGACTTTACCTATGAGGAAAGTGAAGTACACAGAGGTTAAGCAACTTTCCCAAGTCATAGAGCCAATAAGTGCTGGAGCCCGGATTATAAAACAATAACCACAGAAAGGAAGATGCATTAGGTTCAAAACCAAGGGCTCTTTTTTCAGAGCGGTAAGTTTGCCACCCAGAAGACTGCTCTCAGGAAAGGAAAACCTCTCCACATTTGCTCTGTGGAGGAGAGTAGTCCAGCATTGTTAGGAGCTGAGAACCTAGTTATTTGACTAGGGGTCAAAGGGCCCTTTCTAAGTATCAGTTTCAGGGTCCCATCACATCTACTAACTGCAAACCAATTGCCAGCTTTCTCCCTTAAAGAGCAGTGCCTCTGAAAACCATCCTGACCGTCATTCGTGATGGGAAGCCGTGAGGGTTCATTATGATGTCCGGACAGATGCCAGAGTCACAAAATGGCATGTCTTCCTGAGGGACGATCAGACCACAGACACCTGGGGGAGAGAAGATTTCATGCCACGTAAAGCAAACTGGCAGAAAGGGAGAATACAGTAGTTAATTGGGATCTCCCTGCCACTATCTCTATTTTTACTACACTCAAACCTGCCCATGGTCTCTATCAAGAGTAACGAAAGCAATTTCCAACAATCCCGCTGGATGGATAGTTCAAAAATGGCTGTCCTTGCAGAAAGGCAGTGCAGCCCGTGGCCTGGCCTATTGGCGTGACACTCAATGGTGCTTTCAGGCAGCTTGCCCAATCTCTGTGCCACCGAGACGGAGGAGCAGCCACTTCACTGGGTCCTCGCCCTGTCAACTTCCCTGAAACTTCAAGTCAGCAGCAATTTCACTCCTTGTCAGCTTGTCCTTGATCTGCTACACATTGCACTCAAATCACAGGAATCCAAGTTCTCTGACCACCAAACACAGAACTGACTGAATGAGGGGTGTGTTTAAATTATGGTTTTAAAAACCTGTGACAAGAAGTACTCGTGTGTGGCTGACATGCTAATGGGACTACCTATTGGCTGCAGAGTGCTGGCTGGTTGGCCGATTTTTGCCAGGCTTCCCTGGCTGAGCCTAAACTGCCCTAAGGAATTTTAATTCCTATAGCTTAGAACACATTACAAAAGTGATCTCTGATTGAAGTTGTAAAGTTGAACAAAAAATTAAATAGCAAATTATTCTTGGAAGAAAAGACTAAAATTATAAATGTATCCTAAGAATGAAAACAAAACAAATCAAAACTCTACCAACTCTGCACACCACTAATAGTCTCTTAAATTAACTGTACTTTATTATCCCTTTAACAGTATTCTAACTTGTAGGAAATTTTGTTGATTAAATACTTGGTAATTCCTCTTACATCCTTTTTTTGGTAAAAGGAATAGGAGTATAATTTAGATTGTTAACCACAATCTATATAATTTAGAATTGAAAAACTAGTATACAATGGCATTGGACCCAAAAAATGCCTTTACATTTAGTAAGATAAAATTCCTTTTCCTGTGTATATAAATTATCTGTACCTGTTGAAAAGAAATTGCTCTCAAAGAAACTTTTCATTGCTCAGTTTGATTTCTAAATAGATACTTACACTATTTTAAAATAAAAGTTTGGGGATGTTAAAAAAAAAAAGAATGCCATTTGTGTATTTAACGTTGGTTATTAATATTCTGATTTCTAGTGGCTGCCAACAATATGGCAATTAGATTTGTGGAGTTGAATTCCATTGTATGTAACTAGTTTAACTGGCTTTTTGGTTGAAATTGCATTGTTTATTATAAAGAAAGTATGCTTTCCTACATGAAGAACAGAAACATTCAGTTCACTTTATTTCAAATTCAGCTACAACATGTTAGAATTTAAATCAAGCACAGTGTGTGACCCTTATCTCTTCCCTCCGAAAATCCATCTTGTCCACACTGAAATTATCTGACAAAACAGTAGGGCTACTGGGAAATCTACTCTGAGAGAGATGAAATTGTAAATCTAGGTGCACAGATAGCAACACTGTTTGGCAGTGAACAAAATACTAGAAGCAGCAAATCTTACAGAGGCCAGTGGTGGGATGTAGTTGGGTGAGAATGTCATTTTGGGCTGGTGTGGAGATGAGGGTTCGGCTACATCCCTCACTAGTAGATGAAGAGCACTAGTGACACAAACAAACGAAAGGAAAACTTCAGCACCCCTTTAGCAGTAGTTCTCAGGGGGATGGATGCCTGTGGCTGCTAAGGAGGAAGCTGCTTGTTCACCCTCCAACAAGAGAAGGTGGGAGTGAGGGGCAGGAGGTACCCAACCTAGGGAGGAAGCATGGCATACTTATATTGGAGGAGGGTAAGGAGAGGGATATTTGCATTTTCAATTTTAGCCAACAGGTTAATTCCAGCAAATGTAACTTTAAAATGAAAGCAATGCTCTTTCCCCTAAAATCCGAATCTCTAATAACTCTGCTTGAAATCTGATTAATATTTAGCATAGAACTTCCTTTTGGGGAAGTTATTTTCTAACTAGCACTTTTCTGTCATTGCACTTAAAACTACATATAAGTAACTTTCAGATTTTTTTCATTTCATTAGAGGAACTGCATTGGACATCTGAATCAAGGGCACCTGTAAGCCAAAAATTAAATCTTAGCTAACTTAAAATTACTTTAGACTCTGAAACCCTTTTATATGCCAAGATGGTTCCCATAGCAGACAGCCCTGTGTTGTTTGTTTTGTGTGAAAGTGAATGATAAAAGATCCATGAAATCGACACAGAAAGCCAGAACAGCAGAAAGAACTGAGGGCTCTCCATCATTGCGCCTTCTACCCTCTGCTGACTTGCAGAACAATGGAAGCTACACATCCAACTGCAGATCTAACACAGCTGTGCATTTCATTAGATGAAGAGCACTAGTGACACAAGTAAATAATTAACTTATTCTGGTCCGCTGACTGTGCTTATGAGACCAGTCATAGCTGACAGATTTTAATACAAGTTAACACAAAGAAAACATAATGAGCTTAGAAGTTAAAACAAAATATTTAGACAGAATTTGATGATCTCAAATCTCAAATTAGACAGATGACTGTTAAAAGTTTGCATTTTACTGAATTCATTAGGGGAGAAGAGAGTTCTCAATCTCAGAACCAGGCTTTTTTTTTTTTTTTTTTAAAGAAATGGTATTTCTCTGTTTCAGAATTCAAATCCTTAATCATAGAAGGAAGCTTTGTTTTATTTTCAAATAAAAATTGTAATTTATTTCCAGGGATAGAGCATAAAATCTCTTTCTATAAATAAACTCTTAAAAGTTATAGTCACTTTTCTTTAAATGCTGGTTTAAAAATGTAATGATATGCAGTACACCTCAGTGTGTTAATACTCCCTGGGTCCTTGAAAAGATGATGGACTACAAATAAACCATATCTAATGGAAGCTGTTGTAGAACAATTACTGATTCATACCTTAAATGCTTACACAGCATTTCAGATTTTAAAATAAAATTTCATCCCCTGGCCCATGCCTGTGTCTCAACCCCATTGTATATAGCACAACCTCCTGGCAATGAAATGCAAATACACCAATTTAACAGCCATAAAAAAATGCAAATACACCAGTTTAACAGCATAAAAAAATGCAAATACACAGTTTAACAGCATAAAAAAACATTGAATGCACTTATAGGGGCCACTGGGAATTAGACCATAGACTATACTACAAAATTTTAACAAGTGAAAATAGATTAATAAGGAAAAACTGACACACACAAAGAGCAGAAAGGTTCTACAGAGACCCAGTCAAAATAAAATTATTCTATCACCATCTATCTTATTTTTAAGTTGTAAAGGTGAGAATTTAGGGAGTCTAAAGAAACTACAAGTCTGGCTGCCAAGCCACAGTTCCCTCAGCGTCATGACCCAGACACTAGAGGCTCTTACACCAATTTGTTATTTCTATTTTCATGGCCTAGCAGAACATATAAATCATTTAAAGAATAGGTTTACCCAGCAAAAAAACAGTTAATCTGATGAATCATTCTTAGAAAGTCTTTTTTTTTAAAAAAAATTAGTTTTAGTGTAATGGTCCTATTACAATTCAATTAGAAAAAAAGAAGGTAAGGATGTAATAAAAATGATAAGGAAAAACTAAAGCACTCTCATACCATATCAAGAAAGGAAAGCAACTTAATAACAGAAGACAACTTAGTAACAGATTCAAGAGATGTTCTGATGGGACTTCAATGTTTTAGCAACATACTAGCAAATGGTTTTCTACTTTGTTGACAGCCAGGTCTCATTTTAATATCACACTGTTTCACTTTTTAACTTAAAAATTTTTTCCTTTAGCAATGTCTACCTTCCATAACCACTTTGGGATTGAATGTACCACTCTGAGGTTGATATATGTTTTTACTCTTCCTTTTTTGAGCGAGGAAAGAGAGAATCATTTCCCTCAATTACCAAGCATATGCTATGTGACAAGTGCTGTGATGGAGGTGGGGACATATGAAGAGGCTCAGGGATACAACACCACTTGAGAGGAGTCCTGCACAGATTAATCTGACTGAATATTGAAAATTAAAACATTTATATAATTCAGCATGCCACATTCTAACACTCTGCTTTCTGCAAGTACCTGTTAGACAAGGCTATTTATTCTGCCCAGTTTGACACTTTGCATGAAATGAAGGGTTGAAGTGATGCTGTGATTTTTCTCTATCAGTCATAGCGCAGGAAAAGGAATGATGCTCGGTAAAGGAGTGATCACTGTGCAATGCCTGGTCTTAATGAGGTTCATAAATGTGTGTGGGGGGGAATGTCATCTGTAAAGGACTCATCAACTCCTGGCCTCTCAGATCTATATAGGGCAGGAGATCAAGGAATCCGGTGACCTTAATTTGACTCTGTGCTGTTCCACTGACATTGTGTTTCCTGGAGGTGGGCGCGGGGTGGGGGGAGAACAGGGATGGAGGGGGGGAATCACAACTTTCTGGCAAGCCTTAGTTGTTTGGTCTTTGTAATGGGGATAATTAGCACCTATCTCATGAGGCAACTGTGTCAAAAGAACAGATGAGAGGTACTAATGTCTGAGAGGTACTTTAAGGTTCTTAGAGAAAGGCAGCATCTAAATCCAAGGAATTATTATTAGATAAGAAACCTAATTATTCTCAGCAGGAAACAAACTAGCAAAGCAAAGGAGACCAACTTAATGAATGGAAGAATCAAGTGCAGTTGCACTAACTTTGGCTGAAGAGCTGAAAAGAAGCTCACTCTGGCTGGGCTGTGCAGATCATTTCACACGATCGGGACAGTGTCTCCTCCTAATAACTTAAGAACTTCACAGGACTTGGGCTGAGGATTTCCAGTGTGGAGCAGTTTACTGCTCATGAATATAGTGGTAAATGGAGCCAAAGAAGCAGCAGGAATGCTTTCAAGTTTGACTGTTCGTATTAAGCAAAAAAAAAAAAAAATGTTTTTGCTTTGAATAAGCTCATCTCCATAAGCCTTTATATATTCAGAAATGTAAATCTCTAAATCAAAACGTGAAAGCTAACACAGGTGGTTACTCCCTTTCTTCCTTAGCCCCTTCTCTTTCCAGTGATTGAATTAACCTTCTTTTATTTTCCTCACCACCACCTTAAATAATCCCAAGGGGGAGGGAAGGAGACAAAAACTGTTGAATCATATTAGCTTTGTTCTGCTGTTGAATCACTTCCAGATCTATCACATCACTTGCCACTATTCCGGTTGACATAATTTTAATTCGGCTCTTCCTTACATGTTAACAGATAAATAATGCATAAGAAAACTTGATTAGCTTTCTTATTAAAACATCACTCTAAATGAGAGGAGGCGCTAGAAGACAATACAGTTTTTACATGGCTTTCCCATGAGCAGTTGAATGGTTGATGTGATAAATTTGCATAGTCTGAAGCACACAAAGGGCTGATTAATTGAAACCCTTACAATGCTTCTGGAAGCAGCTATTGTAAAACAATAACCATAGGAACTTTACAAAATACACACGGCTGAATGTGTCAAGAGCTTAATAAAATGTGTTGGGGCTACACTATTTGGAAACAGAATTGGAGATTTTTATTCTGGGCCATAAAACACTAACCACCCTAATTTCAAAGGTTTAGTTGGATATTTGCTGAAAGGTCAGAGGGTTATTGGCTAGCTACCGAAGACCAAAATTTGTTCTTAAAATAGTAAATTAAATAAAATCTCCTTACAATAAAGGTGTGTATGTGGATAAAATAATCCTGATTTCTAACATTTAAGCAACAGCTGCCAGAATTTCTCTTTGGACCCAAACTCTGACGGATCATTTGGCAACACACACCTTATCTTGGGGTTCACACTATTAGCTCCATTGGCCCCTTCTCCCCTCCCACTTGGAATCTTTCATTCAAGCAGGATCAAGCAAAGTAGGGAGCCAAAGATATCCGACTTTGAAGCTTCAGTCTAGCAGAGAGGATTTTAGGCAGTCTCAAGTGCTACATGAGTACAAGGTGTTATTATTATTATTACTTTAAATCAGAATCTTTTCATTCTGTTTTAGAAAACATAATCTAGAAAAAGGAAATAAATAAAGATGTGGAAAAGGCAAAATTTTTACCCAAACCTTAACAAATAAACTTTCCTCTCGGCTTTCTGCCACACACAAATTAAAATTTTCCTACTTTCCACAGCCTCTTCATACTTAGTATATAAAGATTCTTTAATCAAATTCTTAATACATTAATTCATCAGGTTGTTGAATCACTTTTTAAATGCAAAGTGAAAGCAAGTGACCTTATATGAAAATTTTAATAAGAGAGGGTCAAAGATGAATCTTCCAAACATTTTTATCCATAAATGCATAATCCTTATGAACCAAAGATACAATAAATCATCCCATTAAAAAACAGTATTTTGATAAGACTGAACTTCTACTTTAAAACAAAGGTTGACTTTACTCTATTTAAAAGAGCTATCTGAGGATTTAGGGGGAGATACTGAGAAGTGTGTGCCATTATCTCAGATTTGCAGTTATTAAAAAACTTCTGTTTGCCAGGACACTCTTGCTCAAATACAGTTCTTCCTCTCCTTAAGAATACTGTTTGGTATTGCTGCCCAATTCTGTGATCTACAGGACCTTTGTTGAGGTGCTAATCCTTTTTCACATGAGAGACTGAGAAATGTTCTTTCAGGGAAGTGATATATTGCTTTCCCCTCACATCAAAGGAATCCACAGTTTCCTCCCTCATTGTGAATGGCAGCAAAAGTAAGAGGAAAATATAATAATTTGGTTTGTCTGAGCACTGAAATTAAACTTGGGAATTCCTTAGGCTGACAGATAATTTTTGTTAAAGAATTAAAAAAACTAAAGAGCTGGAAATCTGCTCACCCTTCTAATAAGTGAACTAAGCATCAGGAAAAGCAATACCCAAGATAAAGATGTCTGCTTTTGAGGAGTTACCTTCACACAGAACTTATACCAAAGTTCAAGAGGCTTACATAAGTTATTTTGATTTTAATAAACGGTCTAGTTCTAAACATGACTCCAATACACAATATATGGGGATATCTCTTCCTATCTTTAATTGTTTCTATAAAGGGATCAAGAAAGAATATAAAGAGAAAACATGAAGAACATTCAAACACACTTCTACTCTATTTCCCTCTATGGAGCATCATTATGCATCTATCATATAGGTCTGGCCTCAAGGTATCCAAAAGTCCAGAACAATTGGAAAGGAGATTAAGACTTCAGGTTTTTGATATTTATTTCCAACTCAAATTAAAACAAAACTAAAAAACTTTCCTTCCCTTGTAAACAAATTCACAACTTTGGTGCATAGAAGGTTATTACTAAACTAGAGGCCTGGTGCACGAAACTTGTGCACAAGTGGAGTCCCTAGGCCTGGCCTGCAATCAGGGCCTATCAGGGCCTTGCTGCTGCCGGCCAAGGCCTGGGGGCTTGCTGTCCAGGGGGAGGGACCAGGGGTGGTTGGCTTGCCGTGAGAGCGCACTGCCCCCTTGTGGTCAGTGTGCACCATAGCAATTGGTCTGCCGGTTCAACAGTAATAGTTGCTTAGGCTTTTATATACCAGTATATAGATCACCACACCTTTCTCAGTACTTTGCATTCCACAAAAGGATGAACTGTTGTAAAGATTCTGGATCAAAGACCCAGCTCTTTTGGGGGGATTCACTGTGCATTTATTGATGAGGTACATAATGGACTTCTAAAGACCCAAAGAGGACTGTACTTTATTAAACTTTGAATTTCTCATTAGAAAACTGCACTGGAATTCCATTACCTTGAAGGTGTGCTGTGGGTGAGCCCTCACTGCTTCTCAAGCTGGAGTAGTCTTTATGTTATTTGGGACCCCTGTTCTTTATGAAACACTTTCTCCTTCCGGCATGCTTGGCTTTCTGCTTAGCCATCCTCCACTTTTGAGGTCATAAAAGGCAACACTACTTACTGGGTCACATTTTTAACAGCTACTGATCAAACACTTTCACTTCAGTGGGACTTCTCTGATCAATTACACCCAATCTTTGCTTATGGCAAGGCACTGATACTGATCCTCAAATAGTAAGGACTAATTCTCCTGCTCCAGTTCATCCACTCATTCTGTCCTCTTCAATCTTCCTCAGCTCTTTTATAACATAAACCGCTGCTGTTTAGTTCCCTCTTCACATTTGTTTCATTCAGCTACTAATTATCCTACCACCTTTGAAGTGGTCAGGCTTGAGAAGGATAGACACTCATGTTCTGTGAAATTAAATCAAGTCTCCTCTGATTATTAGGATATTTTAAGAGGCATTACATGCAGAAATTCAACCTATACACTATGAATAGACCAAAAGAATCTCTAACAACGGCTCTCTCAAAGTCAACTTTTAACAAAACATAAAAATTAGGCAACACACAGGGCCATGTTGCTTTCTGAACACCAAAAATACAAACATAATGTTCTAATGGGGGGGGGGGAGGGGAAAGGTAGGCATAAAGAGACCCTAAATAAAAATAATCTTTACATTTTTCACATGTGTTAGCTTGCAGGTGGTGCTACAAAGAGAAACAGTATTTCCAAACAACTTTCCATGGCAAGAGTGAAAACTAAGTTAAACTACGGGTCCTACTGTGGCATGTATCTAGACCAGTGGTTGGCAAACTGCGGCTCGCGAGGCGCAGTTTGCTGCTCTGTTGACTAATGAGTTTGCCAACCACTCATCTAGACCAATCACAAACAAATCACTGCAGGAATCATGGTGTGACACATACACCCTGAAAATTCACAACACTATCAATTTTTATCAGCTCATGTCATGACAACCACAAATAGTATAAATACCGTGAACTACATTTTTCATTTCATTCACATTTTACTTGCCAACATCCAACTTTTAGGTCTGATCCAGAGCCTCTCTGGCCCCCACACTAAGGGCTGGGTTGTTGTGTGGCTCGTTGGAGACATTGCCAGCTGTGCCCACTGCACGTGAATGCAGCTCACTGTCACTGTTCTGTTTCTGGTTCCAACTATCACAGCTTAGCCAGATGAACAGGAGAATGATCAAACTTGAGGGCTCAAAAACTTATTTCCTTTTATATCTGCTCAAATTCTTAACAGATTTTGAATATCAACTAAGACTACTAAAACCTGACCGGAGTGTATGCATATATGTATAACCCATGGACAGAGACAATAGGGTGCTGAAGACCTGGGGTACGGGTGGTGGCAGGCTAGAAGGGGTCAATGGGGGAGGAGGGCATATGTAATACTTTCAACAATAAAGATTAAAAATAAATAAAAATAAAACCTGACCAGAAGACCAATTAAAAAAGGGAGTGGGATAATGTTTTACAATGAGTTGATTTTAGAAGGGATACCTGAAAATACAGCTCTATGTTACGAGTATGTCTTTATATGAGTTTGGCAGGCATTTCTGGAACAAGGTATCTGGGGAATAGGATTTACTCTGGATTGGTGGCTGAGAAGTGCTATATAAAGTTGTTTATCCAGGAAGAATAGGAATTTTAAGAGGATGACCACTTAAGGAGGAAAGAGAAAAGATATATTAAGAAATATTAGTATTCAGTAAGACTCAGGAAAAGGCTGTATCTTACCCAAGGGGAAATCTCAGGAAAAATGGCAATCCAGGGGACAGAGTGGTAATGGGATATCCCCTGGCAGGAACTATTATTTGCAAATATCATCTCCTATTCGGTTGGTCGCCTTTATGTTTTGTTGGTGGTTTCTTTTGCTGTGCAGCTTTTCAGCTTGATAAGTCCCATTCATTTATTTTTGCCTTTCCTTGTCTTTGGGGGTACTATGAAGAAAATCTTCTGGGGGGGAATATGGTCCAAGAAACTACTGATTGTGTGGACAATTCTTGAGAGACTGCTAATGATACAGAAGAACGGTAATAGAAATAAGAAAAATTAAGCAGATAAAAATATGACATTATTAACTTCAGAAAAGAAATAAAGTTATAAAACAAAGGAAACGCATCCAACAACTGTTTGGCTTGGAAGTGAAGAATATTTATGTAGTAATAGTAATGGAATCTAAAAAATTAAATAACCCCAAATTATAATAAATCTGTGCAGGAAGTAGAGGTGAAGAGTATGGAAGAGAGGTAACAAAGTGGTAGGTCCTGCTATCTATCATGTAATAGGATATCAATATCTGAAGTGGATGAATGAATATATAGCTGTTTAAGGAATTCACTACAAACTGTGAAGATAAAAATGAGAAGAAATTGCTTCTGGGAAGCAGAACTGGAAAAAAGGCAAAGACTGATGTTTTTTAGTACAAACTCCCCTTTTCTGTACTATTTGACCTTTTTAAACCATGTGCATTTATTATTTAATAAAAAATGATACTGAAAGGAAATGAAAATTATGTTCAGTTAAGGGTTCTATGTCATTCCTTATACTACTCTGTTAAAAGGTTACAGTATCTATTTTTTGTTTGCTGTTTTTTTCTCAATCTTTTTAATAAATCTGATGAAGCTGTAAAAGAAGGAAATATCAAGGGGATCTAGACAACTCAGAAGGTTTTTACCCTTGGATTAAAAACAACTGGGAAAGGAAAACTAGCAAGATAAACGCCTCACTACCAGTGGAAAGTCACCTGAACCCAGGCGGACTTCTTTCGGTTTCACACAGAGCTGTACAGTCAAAGCGCCCGGAGAAGGAACAGATCTCTAAAAGCTGAAGTTTCAGGTCATTGCAAGTTGGAAACCACTTCTGTCAATGAACATTATCCGTATCATATTAATAGTTTGAAAACTGCTATAGCACAAAGATTTACTGACATTTTATGTAGAGGTCTGTATTATTAGGAACTTACTAACCAATTGTGTTTTTCATTTTCAAAAGTACTGCTTTGTCCATATTATCCATACACACAGTCACATATAATAAATCAAAATCTATGTACAACCAATCCATTAAGAGTAGAGAATCTGTCCCTTTCTATTTCCTCTACCTTCAATTCATTAATATATTCAACCATTATCAACTATCTATTACATAACTATGATAAAAAAGGCTCTGTCACACTTTATGAGAATGAAGACATAGTCCTTGTCTTCAGAAAGTTTAGTGGAGTTAGAACACAGTGGATAATCACTGAAATGTATGCCAGCCTTCAGGTATGCACAATTCTCTGATGGAATAAAGCACAAGGATTTGGGATATGTGAAGTTTGTAAACGGATTCAGAATTGATATTTTCTTATGGTGTACATTGTTGTAAAGCTTCCAGTGCTGACATTTTATAAGAATATCAAGATTTGCTCTTGTTCAAATAATAGGTGAAGTAAAACAGCCTGTAAACAAGGTTATGATAACCCCAGAATGACTTAGGGGTGCATCTCAGAAATTGTCAAGACCAAGAGAGAAGAAGAAACAGAGAATTTCATTGTCACTGGTAAGCAGCAAAAAGAACTAGAATCTCAAGATATTAAAAAAAAATACCTCAAAAGGTATTAAGAGTTAGCATCTTAGAAAATTGTACAAAGCAAGGTATCAAATTTATACTTATTATGGAACAACTCTTATAAAAAACTGATAGGGTAAAATAATTCTGCATCTGTCAACTGAACTTATGCTTTTGATGAAATAGTATCTTAGGCTGAAAAACTTACATTGATGGAATGACAACTAAGGCTGGATTGATTTGACCAACCAAATTGTAATATTGGATATACTTGCTTGGCAAATAAACAGTTAAAATCAGTAAGAATATTATAACATTACCAATTTTAAAAAAGATATCACACTAGCAATTTATAAGCAAAAGTGAGGGTAAGATTCAAGGTTGAAGAGTAGAAGAGTAACAGCCACTGCTAATGATCTTGCTATCCTTTCTTTACCATTAAATACGTATGTGCCAGGCACAATGCTCACTGCTTAATAATCAGAATGGTAGTAGTTCAAGAGCATGGATTCTGGAGCCAGTCTGCCAGGGTTCAAAACCAGTTCTGCCAACAAACTGGGACTCTGGGCAAGCTGCTAATCTTTCTGAGCCTGTTTCCTCATCTACAAAATGAGGATAGTAACAGAATCTACCTCCTGGTACTGTGTGAGGAGTGAGTGCTGAAAGCATAGTCACGCACACAGTACTACAAAAATGTTAGCTGCTGCTAATGTTGAAATTAGAAAGCAGTAGACAGAGCCAAAATTCAAACCCCAGGACAAACTTTCCCTCTCTTAAACAATATATGCATTGACTAAAAGAGACCATAATAATGAGTTCATTAATAGTAACACAATGCTTTGGTTTTCGAAGATAAAAGAACAAAAAACCACAACTGGATAAAAACCCAACAGTAACCATCAATGAAAAGAGTGAGGCCTGCCAGTGGGATCAGATGGAGAAACACCGTCTAGGAGGGGGAACGCTGGGCAGTGGACAAAGCACTGCACTGGAGTTGGGAGACCTGGGTTCTTACACCAGCTCAGCAACCGACTAATCGGGTGCCCCTGACTGGCCACTTAACATGTAGGGTTTTAACTGCCTTATCTGTTACATAAAGGGGCAGATAACTCTAAGGTATCTTCTAGTGCTGACACCCTATGATATTACGACCCATCAGAACACGTAGTAGTTTAAATATGTACCTTTCATAAAAAAAATAGGTATTACTATTGGTTTTTTGAACAGCTACCTATACTTTAATAGGCACGTCATCTAAATGTATTTATAGTTATAACTATGGTCCAAGAAGTTGCAGGAGAATGAAATAAATAGCATAGAGAAGCAATTCTACAGTACATTTTAAAATGCCTTTAAAATATAAACAGATTAATTTGAGAAATAAAACAAGAATTTTGATGACAATATAATAATTTTTCAAACATACTACATTTTTTAATAGGGGAAAGAGATCAAACATCTCTTACATATGTGGTTAATAAATATTTTAGTATATTCAGTTTTATAAACAAGCTGAGAAATGAAGCAATTTACCTTTTTGCCCATGACGACTGCTGAATTTGTCTCCAATTTCTGGACGCCTTGTCTGTCTCAGGAGCATTTTGATTAGAAAAGCATCTTCGGCATTTGAAGATATCATCACTTTTTCAATATATGAATCCGTTGCCCCTTTGTAGCTAGTGTTAAGAGGAAATCAACAAAACAGAGTTCCAAACTGCCAAACCTCTCACCCCAACAACAGGTTTTATTTAATACCTACCCCAGAATATTCTGACATTCCCATTTTGGGCTCTGAAAAGTTACTTTCCTTTTTAATATTAACTCAATTACAATTTCCCATTTCTAGTCCTAGTTTAAAATGGCTAACAGTTACTAAGCATTTATTATGAGAAAGACATAATGCAACCTAATCTTCACAACACATATTATTTACATATTGTTATTCCCTTATTCTAGACAAGGAAAACTGATGCTCAGAGTGCCCCGGACATATGAAGTGGACTTGGGATTTGAGCTGATGCCTGTCAGACTTGACTCCAAGTTCTTAACCACTTTTATTGACTGAGCTTTCCCATGAACTTTTTCACATACTTTGCCTCTTCTCTTACCTGTTTTTCATCCAATAAAGGTTATTAAGAGTCTACTCTGTCAGACTCTTTTGGACTCTGAACATACAAAGATTAAGTAGACATGGCTACTGCCCAAAGAAACTCACAACACAATGAAGGATGAGAAAAAGGCAAATACAGTGAAGATGCCAGGAAAGACGTAAGGGAGACAACAGTCAATCCTGTTAGGGGTTGGATCTGACAGTAGTGATGGGGAGGGACAGGCTGTCAAGGACTGCTTCATAGAGGAGGTGACCCTGAAGCTGAGACTTCACCCGTGGAAGGGCATTCAGGTAGGGGGAGCAGTGGGAGCAAGCGCTGAAGGCCTGAAGTAGGATGATATGTTATGGAGCGTAAGAGACAATTCACTAGAAATATGGGGCCCAGTGTGCACAGGGGTAAGGCTAGAGAGGTATGCCGAGGATCACAGTCAGTCCTTTTCGTGTTATTATTTTGTTTGGCCTTTATCCAGCAGGCAACATTGTCATTGGGAATTGTACTCAATCTACTCAAGTTTTATTCTATTTATCCAAGAGAATCCCATGACCCGATAAGTAACTTAGAAAAAGAAATCACTCTGGTAGTACCATAGAGAGAGCCTAAGAGATGGGGAGAGGTGCAGGGCTGGAGCAGATGTGCAGTTACAGTTAACTAGGAGTCCACAGGAGAGGAGGACCAGAACTCAGACAGCAACTGCTGTCATCCAGAGGATAAGGGGGCAACTAAGGAGACAGAACCTATACATTGTGCTGAACTACAGGCTTTAGGCTTTGTGTGGCAGGCAAAGGAAAAGAGACAGGTTTGTGTTGCAGGTGACTGGCTGGATGGTGGTGCCACTCATCAAGAGAGGGGCCCCGGAGGAGCCTGTTTGGGGTGGAGAAGATGTTTTTGGTCTGGATATGGGACCTTATAAAGCTGCGCAAGTATGGAGCTGAAACCAGGCAGGTGTCTATCTGGAAGTCATCGGCAAAAGGAGAGTGAGTGGAGCACTATGAAGGTGAATCTTTCTGTGTCTTTCCAAGGCACAATCAATACATACGTGATGGGCACATCTTTGTACTGTGGTTGCTGTGGCACATTGCTTCCTTCCAAGGGGATCTGCGTTATCGTGGGCATGGATTTATTTACGAGCACTTGTTTGTTTTCTACTTTCTCACCTAAGAAACAAGGGTTAGACAAATCATTACCATCTATGTGATATGCAAAGATTATTGGGGCATAAAACAATGTGATTAGACTTGGTCCATGAAGTCTAGACATGGAAAAAAAATGAGTTCATATAGTGGAAACCAAAGTTCAACAGGCCTCGCTTATAATTCTGTGAGCCCAATTAAAAACAAATCATAGATTCAGATTTCAGTGTACATAAAATTAAGCAATTGATTTAGGGGACCACATTAACAAGAGAAATGTAGCAATTTTATATCTCTGAGGTTGTCAGAACAGATTTGGACCATTTGTTTTTATTAATAGTTATTTCAACCAGTAATAAGTCACAGCCAACTTAATTTGGGCAAAGGAAATAAAAAGATTTCTTTGATTTTCCTGCTGTTGTCACCTTTGCTTTGCCTTTTTTCATGGTAAGCTCCAAAATCAACTCCTATGGTACTGGCACTTATTTCCCAGTCATATGACCTGGGTGAAGAGTGAGAGAAATTCTCCAAGGAGCAAAAGCAGCAAGGAGGGGAAGCCATGCACCATGTGGCTCAGGGCACCACAGCGGATGCAATACTCACCACCCATGCACCATCGTGGCAAGGTCATGCAGATTTCCCCTCCTAAGAACCTCCTTCACCCAGCCCTTCTCTCCTATCACCACAGCTCCTGTCGTCTGGTCCTCTGTGAGAGCTCTCAGTTGGTCCTCCTCTATTTGGCTTCCCTTCTACTCTTTTCTCCACGTGGTAGTCAGGATGATCACTTCATAATGAAAATACTAACATGGCTACAATGCTTTGCACCTGGCCCCTGCACCCCCCCTCATTTCTCTCTCACTCTAAGACTCATGTTCACCATGCTTCCCTATACTCTCTTTGTTGTAACTACACTGGCCTTCTTTCAGATCCTTTGACTATCAAGCTACAGGACACTTGCACAAGCCCTTCCCACTGCTTAGAACACACTCTCCCCTCTTCATTGGTTGACTCCACTTATCCTTGATTTCAGCTCACTTCAGAAGAAAGGCTACCCCAATATTCCTAAGTCAAATACTGTTGCTGTAAAATGGTTTTATAGCTCCTTGTATCTTTCCTTAATCTGGTTGTTAATTTGACATATGTTTATATGTGCTTCTCTGATCAACGTGTTTCCCACACTAGTCCATAGGACTCGGGCAGGGGCTGTAGGTTGCATCAACTAAATTCATTATCCTATATAATAAAAGCCTAATATGCTAAGTGTCTGGTTGTCCGGTCATCCGTTCAACCAATCAAAGCTTAATATGCTAATGATATGCTAAGGCTGCTCAACTGTTTGCTATGATGTGCACTGACTACCAGGGGGCAGATGCTCAATGCAGGAGCTGCCCCCTGGTGGTCAGTGCGATCCCACAGGGGGAGCGCTGCTCAGCCAAAAGCCAGGTTCAGGAGAGCAGTGGCCATGGTGGGAGCCTCTCCTGCCTCCACGGCAGCACTAAGGATGTCCGACTGATGGCTTAGGCCAGTCGGCAAACTGCAGCTCGCAAGCCACATGCAGCTCACAAGCTGTGGTTTGCTGCTCTGTTGACTAATGAGTTTGCCAACTACTGGGATAGGGGCTTAATCACAAGGAACAACAGCCTGTAATTATTGGAATCGAGAGTCTAGGCCAGTGGTCAGCAAACTCATTAGTCAACAGAGTGGCAAACCGCGGTGGCTCGCGAGCTGCAGTTTGCTGACCACTGGGTTAGGTCACTCCCCCGCCATCAGTCAGACATTCCCCAAGGGCTCCCAGACTGTGTCAGTGTGCAGGCTGGGCTGAAGGAACCTGCCCCCTGCCCCGCCAAGTGCACAAATTTTACGCAACGGGCCTCTCGTAAGCTTATAATTACAATGGAGTCACACTTTTTAGAGGCATTAGATTCTAAAGTTAGTCTGTAAGCTAAGTGCACAAATGATGATATACTCAGGTAGATGCTAGAACATGACCTTCTTATTTTAAACTAGTGGCCCGTTGCACGGAATTCGTTCACGGGAGGGTGGGGGGGGGTGTCCCTCAGCCTGGCCTGTACCCTCTACAATCTGGGACCCCTCGGGGGATAACTGGCAGTCAGACATCCCTCTCACAATCCAGAACTGCTGGCTCCTAAACACTCGCCTGCCTGCCTGATTGCCCCTAACTTCTTCTGCCTGCCAGCCTGATTGTCCCTAACTGCTCCCCTGCTGGCTTGATTGCCCCTGACCACCTCTGCCTCAGCCCCGCATCCGGGACCCAGGATTCCCTCCTCCAGCCGACCATAGGCACCTGGGATCTGGGCTTCTCTCCCTCTGGTCACCCATAGGTGCCCAGGCCAGCTGCAGCCGCAGGGGATGGTGGGCAGGTGGCTTTGCTTGGGCTGCAACTGCAAGTACTGGTGCCCGGGACCGTGGGGTGGGCGGCTTCTCTGTCTCCCGGGCCACAGCCAGCCGCAGGTACTGGTGCCCAGGACTGCGGGGTAGGCGGCTTCTCCATCTACCAGCCTGTAGCCAGGAGCAGGTGCTGGTGCCTGGACCACAGGCAGGCAGCTTCTCTGTCTTCCCTGGGATGCAGTGTGGGCGACTTCTCCGGCTGGCTGCAGCCTGGGATCATGGTGCAGGCGGCTTCTTCATCTCCCGGGCCTCACCCAGCCTCAGGCGCTGGGGCCTGTTTTCTCTGTCGCCCTTAGTACGTGGGGCAGGCGGATGTGAGGCTTCTGTTGCTGTCTGTGGCCTGAATTCATGGGGCAGGCGGCTTCTTTGTCTCCCAGGCTGCAGCCAGCCTCAGGCGCTGGGGCCCGGTTTCTCTGACCCCCACAGGCCTGGAGCGGCTGGGGGGCAGACTGCCACCATGTTTTCAGGTTAATTTGCATACTCACTCTGATTGGCTGGTAGTGTAGCAGTGACGGTAATTTGCATGTTTCTCTTTTATTAGTGTAGATATTTCCTTAAAGTGGCTTTTCTATGATTCAAAATTATAACTAGGAAAGTAGAACTAGAATAGATTACTGCTATATAAAATTATATGCATAAAAAGACAGAAATGAAATTCACCAAATAATGAACATATTAGTATTGGCTGAGTTAGGACAGTGGTTTCATAGGCTGGTATTTTTCTATCACATTTACCAAGTATACTGATATATTATTAAATAACTTTCATAATTTCAAAAAGCACACATTAAATTTTTTTAAGGCTTTTACCTGGAGAACAAATACCATCTGCATCTAAAATTTCATGTCGCCAGATGGGTTTCCTTGTGGCAGCATCCAATATCGGCCCCATCACTTTATCAAAAGTCTGATTGGTATATCGTTTCAATGTACACTTCGCATTTTTATATACAAGGCAACGCCCAAAACCTAAAGTGAAACCAAAATGGGTGTTAGAACTACCAGTAATACAAAACTGTGAGAAAACACAGATTTGTGTTACTCAATGACCCACCCCATTCCTATTCTACTCTCTCCCCCCACCTCCCAAAATAACAAAACTGTTCTACATTTGGATAATCTGGGACTGGCCAAACCAAATAACAATCTACTAATCTGAAGAACTAGCTTAGGATTTCTCCTCCTACCTACTGTCCATATAAATACTGGACTCCCTACAATCATTTTCAGCATGGACTATACATATTTTATCACAGAAGGTGAGAGATTCTTTTAGAGCACAGAGGCACAGAATGTGAGAAATGGAAAGGGCCTTAGAGATCACCTGGCATAACCCTTCTATCTATCAGGTGCTATAAGAGAAGTCCAAAGAAATTAAATGGTCCTGGTCACCAAGCAAGTTGGTGGCAGAATTGAGACAAACCAAGTCTACTGATCATCCAGGGTTTCTCCTACAAATCATTTTGATGCATAACTTTGCTAACCTTCTCTGGAAAGTTTTTCTTTTTCTGATATTAGCATGTGGAGCAGTGGTTCTCAACCTTTCTAATGCCGTGACCCTCTAATACAGTTCCTCATGTTGTGGTGACCCCCAACCATAAAATTATTTTCGTTGCTGCTTCATAACTGTAATTTTGCTACTGTTATGAATCGTAATGTAAATATCTGTGTTTTCTGATGGTCTTAGCTGCTAGCAGTTCTCAACCACTGACGTAGAGGAAGTCCCAAAGAAGCACATACAAAATTAGTTTTTCTTCAAAGAGCACAGAAAATGAAAAGAAGCAATCAAATTACTTTAATGGCAGAAATAGTTCACCTCATCCTGAAGATTAGTTTACTTTGATTATATTTTTAGATCACATTTATTTAATGGATGAAGGAAAAGGCCTGAGACTAACAAACAATCTAAACATTAATAAAAATAAGCAAAATGAACAGAAGAACACCTTTAGATGGGACAAAAAACTCAACCACTAAATCGCACAAAAAGATTCATCAGCTATAGTGTTGCCCAAAAGAGCTGTCATTCCTTCAACACTACATATATTTTCCCAAGACTTTGTGACTGATTTGTTTTTTCTCCCACCCTGCTTTGGTCAAGCAGATTTTCTTTTCTTTAAAAAAAAATGCTTTTAATTGATTGTTTTGTGTGTAATCCTCACTGAAGAACATGTTTTCATTGATTTCAGAGAGGAAGGGAGAGAGAGAGAAACGTCCATTGGTTACCTCCTGTATGCACCCCAACTAGGGGTCAAACCCACCATCTAGGTATATGCCCTGGTGGGGACTTGAACCCCCAATCTTTTGTTGTACGAGATGAGGCTCCAATCAACTGAACCACCTGGCCAGGGCTTTCCTCCCACCTCCGCCAATATAGTTATTTTAAACCGGATTTTTCTCTCTAATCTCTTCAGGACATACTGAGCCAAGTCAAGAGTTTACTTAAATAGGAAAATGTCTCAGGGTTAAATGCTAAGTACTGCTGATGAAATACATGCATGGCTGTAAAATCCTTCATTTAAAATTCTCCAGCAAAAGCAGAACACTTTCAAGAAATCTAAGAATGTGAATTTAGAAAATCCATCAGGGAAAAGTGGATTTCTAAATAAACTATCTGTGCTCTAACGTAATTTTAAAATATGAAGGTGACTGTTTAATGAAACAGCACATTTCTACAAGTGGACAACAGATGAAGACATTTGTGTATCTTTGAAAAAGGTCTTAGTCATCATGGCTCCTAGTTAATTGTGTATGGTCATAATACACTCTGCTCCAAGAGACAGCTACGCGGGAAACATTACATGATCTTCAGATTTCGTACAATGGCCATTAACTGCAACATGCTGGCGTGCAGTGTGAATCTGAACTGCATGAAATCAAGAAGTGTTTTCTTCTAAGGGTAAATGGACATTTTATTTACAGGTGGTAGCTTCAAAGCTGGTGGACAGTAAACTCTAATCGTTACATTGTGCTGTGGAGTTTCTGACAGATATCACAAAGTCTTCAGATTTCCACATAAACGTTACCAGTTAATCAGAAAAGAAAACATCCAGTTTTAAAGCATGGCTGTTGTCATTTGGAGGAAAAAAAGAGGCATAAATTAAGTGCAGCCAACATTAATGCCAAAGACACATGTCTAGGAGTACTATTATGGCTGCCTAGCAACTACAAAGAGGGAAGGGAAGGCAGAGTGGGTATGCCAGAGAGCGGATAAAGAAATACAGATTATGAAGAGACAAGTCAGACTTCAGATCAGGTGATGGCTAACAAACCATTAAGTGGTGACCTGCAAAAGCAAACTATCAAGAAACTGAGAAAGAAAATCGTATAAACTGTAAGTCAGGGTTGATATATGTGTATTTTTAAACTTTCATCATTTTGCCAACAAAAAGGTCTAACATTATGGGTTGAGATATACAATAAAATAGCTTTTACTAGGTACCTACAAATATTGCTACCACCCTACCAAACAGGTTTATGTTGAATATATATCTAGATATATTAAAAAAAACTGCATTTCATTTATTATAATTTCTGCTGGAAAATAAACAAATCCTTACATGTTTTCTGTTGAGGAATTGCCTCAAGTCACCAATAAAGTAAAATAAGAAAGAAAAAAGACTACTGAATAATACATTTAACAAACTACCTCTATAATGTTCATTTTTAAAAAATCAACACCACAACTTAACTGCCTCTTATTTGTATATTATAAAATTATAATCACTTGAAATTGACATTAGCATTTTGACACCAAGTGATTTTCACACTGATCACCCTTCTATCTAATTCTGTACCAAGCACTTCCAGTGTCAGAGCTTTGAAAATTCGCTTACCTCTGTCCAGGGAGGCCTTGTTTAAAACAAGAGCATCTTCAATATCATAGCCACTGTAACTCATCACAGCAACTGTCGCATTCTGTCCAGCTGGCAGCTTCTCAAATTCAATCAACTCAATGGTTTTTGTTTTAACCATAGGTTTTTGTGGGTATGCTAGTAGGTACATGAGAGTATCAATTCTGTTCCGCTGGTTATATCCAATGGTACCTTCATTGACATTGAAAAAATCAAAATGCAATATTCTATTATGTCAAATAATTAGGCAGCAATGAATACAGTGATAAACATATTAATTTCACTAATTGAAATGAAGAAAATCTTCAGGTCAAACATTTCAAAAGCAATGCCCCTGCAGTGGCTAACAACTTTTAAAAGCATTTTTTTCTCATCAATATTAAAATTCCCCCACAAAGAAGAAAAATCACACTCAGGTATACTAATCTAAATAATTTCAGGTTTTAGATTTATACAGTTAATCCCAGTTGAGGAATTTTAGTCTCCACTGGTTAATATAGTAAGTAAGTCAACAATTCTGTATTGGGTTCTACAATATTCCAGGCCTATGTCCAGTTGCTGGGGGAAGGTAACTGGAGAATGAAACCCTGGGCTGAGGCAAGGAGTTTATACAGGGGGACAAACATAAAAAGAGAACAACAATTATAAAAGTTTTAAATGAAGAAGAAAGGAGGAGAAGCAGAATAGAGAAGAGGAAAGTGAAAGCAGAGGAGAAAAGGCCTGTTCATTTGCTTAACCATTCATCTATTAAGCAGTTAAACACCTACTCTGCCCAGTAGGGGAGATAAAAAGAACATGCCCTTCCCTTAAGGAATCTAAGGTCCCACTGAGTCAGGGATTGGCTCTTCGCTCATTAGCAACCAGCCTGTCCATCTGATTGGACCTTGAAAAGGTATTGCTGTCAACTAAAACTGAAATTAAATCTGAGTGTTACCCGCCTCTCCCTTTCCCCTCTAGGGGTTTATTAAGGTTCACGAACCTGCCTAAAAAAAAAAAAAAAACTTTCACTCTCAGGGGCTTGTTCCTACTCGGAGACCTTAGAACTGGGAAACTCATGTTTACCGTACTGCTGAGCTTGAGTGTGGGCCCCTGAGCCTCTTTACCTTCTCTGGAGTCTCTCTTCTTTTCCCCCTTGAGTAGCTAAGAAGTCTCTCTCTTGCAGGGCTTCTACAGTGATACATCCACAACATCCACATACCCCAATATGCCTATGCGTCATTTAATGGAGTTAAGCTCTAAGGCAAGCCAACACTAAAACTCACTACTTCCTTTACCTTTTTCTCTGTACTCATGTCATTAAATCAATGGTGATTTCAATTCAGGGATGAAAATAATCTATTCAGATGTGATGAAAGAAATTCTGAAATCTGTAGAGTACTAAAGAAAGGAGCACCTAGTACATTGCTGGGTTCACTATAGATGCTAAACAAATGTCAAGTAAATGAAATTGAAGAACTGCATTATATTCTTTACTACAGTATATATTTGTGCTTAAATCTCTAGAAAATTTATCAAAATTCAGCTGAAAAACAATAGCTAAACTGAAAACCTCATGAACTTTTCGTCCAATTTACACTATACATTGTCAATTAATTTGTTATTTTAGTGTCAACTAATAAAAGGGACAGAATACCTGGTAATACGCTTACTGTTTTAGAAATAAAATCACTGCTGCTCGGACCGTGGTAAAGTTCACTGGCAGTAAGTTTGTCCTTTTACACGAAATCATATAAAATTTATGTTGAGATTTCAGTTCCAATTGTATACTTTAGCCACTGTCCCACCAGGCTGCCAAACATGTCTTCTGGAACCCGAGACAAGCATTATTATGCAGCAGGGGAGCATAATGGCTGCACCTCTAAACAATGATGACAGTCTGGATCCTGTTGTAAATTTTATCAGGCCCAGAACATAATTCTTGAACATTACAACTGACCACTGAATGGATGCACAGCAACACAATTTAGCAAATGTTTGGTGCTTATGATCGCAGCAGAAAATTTTCTTTAAAGGCTTTTAAAATAAATTGAAGGAATATACATGTAAGTCCATTTTTAGCAGCACTGACAGTGGTGTGCAGGTTAAAACATGATTTATCAACAATGACTTCTATAGTGAAACACTTCAAAATGCCACCATACCCCATATAATTGTTATAAAAATTACAACGGACTAGCTAGTTACTTTGCCAATAATAAGCTTTTTGAGAAAATGTCATATAGAAATTAAATTATAAGACTAGTCTGGGTGAAGCACATGTTCAAATTAGAATGTCTCTATTAATGTTTTCAGCTTCCTTAAAAAGAACATTATATATATACTAGAGGCCCGGTGCACTCGGGGGGTGTGGTGGGGAGCCACTCAGCCTGGCCTGCACCCTCTCGCAGTTCAGGAGCCCTTGGGGGATGTCCAACTGATGGTTTAGGGCAGTGGTCGGCAAATTCATTAGTCAACAGAGCCAAATACCAACAGTACAACGATTGAAATTTCTTTTGAGAGCCAAATTTTTTTAACTTAAACTTCTTCTAACGCCACTTCTTCAAAATAGACTCGCCCAGGCCGTGATATTTTGTGGAAGAGCCACACTCAAGGGGCCAAAGAGCCGCATGTGGCTCGTGAGCCGCAGTTTGCCGACCACTGGCTTAGGGGGATGTCCTAAGCCAGCAGTCGGACATCCTTAGCACTGCTGCGGAGGCGGAGAGGCTCCTTCCACCACTGCTGCACTCGCCTGCTGTGAGCCCAGCTCAGGGCTTCTGGCTGAGCGGGGCTCCGCTGTGGGAGCACAATGACCACCAGGGGGCAGCTCTTGCATTGAGCGTCTGCTCCCTGGTGGTCAGTGTGCATCATAGCGACTGGTTTTTCCGCTGTTCAGTCGATTTGCATATTAGCCTTTTCTTATATAGGATATTAACAATATCTATAAGCTAACTTATTCTTTTACAGCCCATTTTGCCACAATTGTAGGTCACCAATGATGTCAATTTTGTACTATCAGGGCATAATTTTTCTTACAAAGTCATATTTTCTTGATCATAACTTTCTTAAAAAGTCACAAGTTGGCACAGCAAGGTATCCAAATGTAGGTTAAAATAGTGAAGAAGTTTATTTTTAAGGTGGGATGAAAACGGTTAATAAGAATGCACTTAGCAAAGAAAATGTATACTGGAAAAAAATGAAGTTTCATGCATTTAATTATTTTTCTGTCTTCCTTTGCCCAATTTCCCTTCATTGAATCAACAGTATTGAATACAATAAACTTCAATTGAAGAATTCTGACAGATATATACAGCTGTGAAACCACCACCACAATCAAGATCTAGAACATTTCCAACTATCCCAAAGGCCTGCCTCTGTCCTTGGCCCCAGCACCCACTAATCTGATTTTATCATTATGGATTAGTTTGCATTTTCTAGAACATTACATCAATGGAAAAATACAATATGCAAATTCTTCTGCTGGTTCTTTCATTTAGCATAATGATTCTGAGATTCATCCATGTGGTTGTATCACAGATCATTGCTTTTTATTGCTGAGTACTACCCCATTGCATGAATATGCATTTTGTTTATCCATTCACCTACTGGTGGATTTGGGTTGCTTCTACTTTTGGGGTATTGTGAATAAAGCTGCTCTGAACCTTCATGCACATGTCTTTGTGTTCATTTCTCTTGAGTAAATATACAGGAGTGGAATTTCTCAGTGGTTTGGTAAGGGTGGGGTTAACTTGAATAAACTGCATAAGAATTTTCCAAACTGATTTTTTACATTCTCACCAGCAGTGTATATGAGCATTTTGGTTGCTCCATATCCTAACCAACACAGTATGTCAGTCTTTTTGCTTTAGTCATTCTAATGAGTATGTAGTGGTGTCTCAGTTTTAATTTACATTTCCTTGATGACTAATAATATTGAATATTTTTTCATGGACTTATTGGTCATTCCTATTACTCTTTGTGAAATGTCTGGTTTTTGTTTTTCCTATCTTTTAATTGAGTTGTCCTATTAGAAAGGGGTTCTTTCTACATACTGGATACAAATCCTTTATCAGATAGAAGTATTGCAAATAACTTGCTCCCATTATGTGGTTTAAGGTCTCTTTCATATTCTTAACAGTGTCTTTCAAAGAGCAAAAGCTTAATTTTGAGAAAGTCCAACTATTCACTTTTTCCTTTTTTATAGTTTGTGCTTTTCATATTCTATCTAACAAATACTAAGTTATTCAAGATTCTGAAGGTTTTTGCTCATTCCTTCTGTAAGTTTTATGGTTTTAGCTCTTACTTTTAGGGCTCAATTCATTTTGTGTTAATTTTTGTATGGTATGAGGTAGGAGATGATACTCATTTTATTCTACATAGATATACAGAGACATTGTTTGTTGTTGAAAAGATTTTCCTTTCCCCTGAATTACACTGACATATTCATCAAAAAACAATTGCCCATAAATATGTGGTCTATTGCTGGATTCTTAATTCTGTTCCATTGATCTACATATTTACCCTCATGTCAATATCATACTGTCTTCATTACTGTGGCTTTAGAGTAAGTCTTAAAATCAGTTTGTATAAGCCATACAACTTAGTTTGTTTCAAAGATTCTTTTAAAAATATCACCTAATTTCTTAACGATTTTAATGTGCTCAAAGATTCATTCATTCATTGTGGAAACACTGATTACTTCCTATGCTCCACCTACTTAAGCTGGCACTGTACTGCAGTAATAAATAACACACAGTCCCTGTCCTCAAGGAGCTTAGAATCTACAGTCTAACAGGAAAGGCACCTGGATCATGATCCACAGGGAATAGGAAAAAGTGAGGGAAGAAATTAGCTTCAGTTGAGAAGAATTTTAGTAAGCTTTATAGATGGCACTGCACAGATGTAATCTTTTAAAAGATTCAGTTGCCTTGTCAGAAACAAAAAAAGCATGCATTTTATCTGACAGCATTACTATGATGAATAGAAGAAGAAATGCACATGTATCACTTGGGTATTCAATAAGTGGCAACGTTCATCATGACTAATATTAATAAGAGTAGTAATAAAAGTATATATCCCATCACCCTGCAATATCACCCATTCCATCTCCAACTCTGACCTATATACTGCACTTTAATTTCACCTCCATAAGTACTCATTATTAACACACTAGTTGCAAAAAATATTATATCAGCTTACATCTAAATTAGTTAATAACGATTTTATTTTTTGAACCAATAGCGAAATTCTAACACAAGAATTGCCAGGGACAAATTGAGCAAGATATCTTTTCATTTTTGTACGCCTAAATGGATAAAGAATTCATTCTAAAATTTCAAACAGAAAGTGGGGGAAGAAATGTAAAATAAAACAAAATTTTATGAGGATCTTTGAATATTTTGTGTTTTTAATATCTCCAGACATCCCATCCTACTGTTAAGTGGGAAATACAAGAGTGGAGACTATCTGCTTAGGAATGGAATCTACTGAAAACAACAAAACTAGAGGCTGCATTAGGTCCTGAGTTAAAAAAGAAAAAAAAGTGCCAGCAATCTGAAACTGAAGGGGAAGGGGTGGTGAGAAGAAGCCAAGACTAGGGGAGGTATGTGCTGCATATTTATTAACAGAGCTGATAATGACTGAAAGATCCTTTTAAACAGGAGAAGTAGTCCCATTAGAGGGCTGCCAACTAATAAAACAGGCAGATAAGAAAGCGTGAGTCATGTGAACTTGGCGTCTGGTGCCAGGGAGAGTACATACAATGCAGCTCCAACACACAGTCTTTACTTGTAGCAGTGAGTGACCTGGAGACCTCGCCACGTCCACACGCGTCTCCTTGATTCTTGCTCTGAACCATGTCACAACAAACAGAGCCGTAGCCATGGAAAGGAGGTGTTGCTCAATAGCACAGTTAAGATGCGCTATGGAAACTTTATTAGAACCTTAAATGTAAGAAACACCCTCTGCTGGTGTTTCATGTTGGATTAAAGTCAGCTCTCTCTCATGTGTAAGGTAAGGCTTTCAGTCTCTGTGGTTTGTGCTAGTTTTGGTCTCCTTCGTAGTGACAGAAAATGACTTTCACTCATTTCTTTACTCTGTTCAATGGGAGGAGTTTGTAGTGAAAGGCAGACAGCAAATTTTCCAGAATGGCTAGAATATTCAGTGAATTAATTCTGGGCTACTGTCCTCTGCCTTCCACATGGACTAATGGATGAACAGCATAGTGCATATTTAAAATGGGAAAGTGCGCCTTTGACTTATCAGCTGTCAAGACTGCATAGAATTAAAATGACTCAGAGAAACCCAACTCAAGGTGCTGGGTCTGCTTTAGAGAGCCAGGTCTCTGCTGCGGGTCTTCGCCCTGTCAGCCTTTCCCCTTTTGTGATTTGTTCATATAGACCTCGCTCAAGACTTCTGCAGCTATTTCAGTGTCCATATAGACCTCGCTCAAGACTTCTGCAGCTATTTCAATGTCTAAAGTATTTTAAACATACTTTTATCTCTCTGCTTTTCTTTCCAGTCAGGTGTTTTATAATAACAAACAGTAACAAAGGCTTTTTTTTTATTACTTAAGATATGCAGCGGCTTTTGTCTTCCTAGCGTCAGCAGTAACGTCAGAGGATTGTATCCAAGGAGCTAAATGTGCAGGACCCAGGGTCAGAGCAGCTGAATACACCAACCTCAGAAAACACAGACAATGAATTGCAAATGACACTCAAAACAAAACGAGAAAAAAAACCTTCACACAGAAAACTACAAAAGAACTCTACAGACACTGAATTGGCTTTCTGTACACACTGATCCTGCTTAACTGTGTGTGGTAACTAACCGAATGTTTCAGATACTCATGGCCACAAAATAAAGGCTTTGGTGTGGGGGGGGGGGGGGGGGAGTGGAGAGAGAAGTTACAAAAATAAAAATATTATTTCTTTCCTTCAAGTCTCCTATTTTAAGAACACACACATACCATTCAATAAGTGGAGATAGATGCAGCCCTTTCTATTTCAATCTTCAAACAAACACACTAAAGAAACACACTAAAGAGTGGCATTAGCGATGAAGTGATTAGTCTTCCGTTAATTCTGCTGAAGGTCCTACACAAAAGGTGTATTGTTTCAGCTGGGATTCACATCATGAAACAAAATGGTTTGGTAAACCCAATGGAAGTGATAGCCCTTTCATGACACACAGGGTTCAGTACTGTATATTTCAACTTGTTAGCAAGTCAGAAGCACAAGCGAGAAATCAGCCTATGCTGCAGCTGAGGATGAATGGGAAAGGCTAAATTGATGAGCCGCTGTTTAGATTTTCCCACTGGGAATTATTCTGAACTGTCGAGGCATTACATCATTCAGGTAAATGGTAGCAGGACAACATGCTTCTTATTTCTTCATGGCCAACTAAAGGGCAATATAAAAACTGGAAAAGAAATACAGTCTCTTTATCCGTAATAAGAAATAAAATTCCTTAATTGTCAAATTATAGTCAATTGCAGCTGATTCTTGGTAACTGAGAGCTAAGCGCATTCTGGTTGTAAACACAATGCAAAACCTTTTACAGGTTTTTTTAATGAAGTTCCTTATACCATACTTAAAATCAGAGACAAGTCATATTGATGTCATAGACATATTTGAAAATAAAATTTATTACATTTATTAGGATTTAAATTATTAAAAAAAAACATTTCAAAATGTTTATAAGCAGAACTTTTTTCTTGGTATTCTCTTTGTATCAACTTCAAGATAAAAGCCAAACTCGTTAATATATGGCATCTCTACACCTATAATACACTAAATAGCCACATCAAAGTAGCAAGACTTTCTCATGAAATAGTTGCTTATAATATCCATACTCATAAGGATACTAGTGTCTTTTAAGACTTAGTTCAATTCTTCTCTTCAGAAACAGCCTAATCTCTAACCTTAAGTGACCTTTCTGCTCTTCTTCCCTTAGATTCTGGCTGTGGGTCTGTTATAGAATTTATTATACTATATGAATTACCATTTTATTTGTTAGTCTCTCCTACTAGACTGTGAACTCATTGAGGACAGGAGTTCATCACTATATTTTCAGGTTCCAGCCCCACTGTCTGATCTATAGTTGATGCTCAATAAATGTTATAGATGGGTATATAGATAAATTAATAGATAGGTGGATGAAAAGAAAGCAAAATATAAAGAAGAAAGGAAAATGAGTTCAGAAACTGGTGTGACATGAATTGGATGTTTCAGGAGCTATAGGAGTAATTGCATGGATGCAATGGGTTCAATGACTGTCATCCAGACAATTACTAAATACATTCTAATACACACCATGTATCTTTATTTCCTCTTCCTCTCCACCCTAAACCTTGAGTTTTCTGCTCTTTCTTCCATCTCTCTGGATTAACAACTTACATTTCACAGGGCTTTCTCTTCATACTTACCCCTTCATAATTCTGTGACATTTATTGTATGTCCCTTTGTTTAGTCAGGGGGACGAGTTCAGAGAAGTTTTCTCCATTTTTGTTTAAGCTTCAGACATGATAGGGGCAGCTGCAAGTATTGCAGAATTCCTTGGGCAACCCTCTGAGTTTGGTAACACTTAGGTGTTAGCAATGCCTGGTTGACCAGACACGCAATACTAGTGAAATAAGACTAAAGACATGTCTTTTATCCAAGTATTTAGAAGCAAATTCAAGAAGGGAATCTTACCCATGGCTTGTTTCCCCATGGCACACTGATACGTGTTTCTTGGGGACTGGTTATGATGAGGGTATGGAATCAGGCCCGCGCAAACTCCGAGAAGAGTAAAGGGTTCAATCTCCAAGTGGGTGGTATCTCTAGCAAGTTAATTAAGAATTAGACATCTTAGGCACCAAGGATAAAATAAATATCACTGAAAGGGTATGAAAATATTACTATCTAAGTCCCCATAGGATCTAGATAATAATATTTAAATTTATATAAATATATATAATAAATTTATATAATAAAACCTCAATAACAAAATTTGATGCTAGCAAAACTGACAAAATAAAATAAAACAAATTTCTTAATGATAGAAGTTTCTATTATTTGTAGAAATACAAGAGAAGGAAAACAGTATGGAATGTCTATACTTTTCCAACTTAGATCAATGAGAAAGTTGTATCACCATTTTATTTTACTTTATTTTAAATATGTCTGTATTGATTTCAGAGAGGGAGAGGGAAAGAAAGATAGAAACATCAATGATGAGAATCATTGATCGGCTGCCTCCTGCACACCCCCCACTGGGGACTGAGCCCACAACCTGGACATGTGCCCTTGGCCAGAATTGAACGTGGACTCTTCAGTCACAGTGTGACGCTTTATCCACTGAGCCAAACCAGCTAGGGCTATATCACCATTTTAGAGGGAGAAATACATCCCCTTTAAGAATCCCATATAATAAAAGCCTAATATTCAAATTGCCCCCTCTGGCAGTTGTTCGACCGGGAGACCAGGAGTTTGACTGTTTGCTATGACATGCGCTGACCACCAGGGGGTGAAGTGAAACATGGCGGGCATCAGCAACAAGGCGTTGGCAGTAGGTGGCGGTGGAGGCACTGCAGGCCCTGATGGGCCCTGATGAGAGTGGGATTGTGGTGGGATAGTGGAGCAGGTGCGTGGGCGGCGCCAGGCCAAGGCGGGTGCGAGCAGGGGCCCAACTGCCCTGCAGACAGCAACCAGCAGTAGCAGTGGGGAGCGAGGCCACCACCTGGCTCCCAAGCACTGAGGGAGCTGGGTGGGGTGGGGGGGGGCGCGAGGGAGCGGGGGGGCCCCCACCCCGATCGATCACCCGGTAGGTGGGATGGTGGAGCAGGTGAGGGGGTGGTGCCAGGCCAAGGTGGGGTGCCAGGTGGGGCTGTGGGACTGTGAGGCTGGGGCACAAGCTGGGGGCACAAGCTGGGGGGCCCAATCTCTGCAGGGCACCCCAAGGGACCCCATCCATGCAGGAATTCATGCACCGGGCCTCTAGTAGTTATTATAGTCCTAGAGGGGCCAATGCCATAACCACTAGTTAAATGTAGTTGTTAAGCATTTGAAAAGTTAGACTAGTATGACTAAAGGACTGAATTTTTAAATTTTACTTAATTGTAATCACCTTACATTTTATTGATTTTAGAGAGGAAGGGAGAGGGATAGACAGAAACATCGATGAGAGAGAAACATCAATCAGTTGCCTCCTGTATGCCCCCTACTGTGGATCAAGCCTGTAACCTAGGCATGTGCCCCGAATGGGAATTGAACCGGTGGCCTCTTGGTTCATGAGTTTACTCTCAACCACTGAGCCACACTGGCTGGGCTAATCACCTTAAATTTTAAAACTCATATTTAAACTGAAATAACTTAGTTCAATCATTTTAAACCTTTTAGTTACGATTGTAACAACTTAACATTTGTGAGTCTACTTTTTCCAACTGTGTTAATGAGATCAGATCAAGTATTTCCAATAAAATTTAGCATCCAAATTGAGATGTGGGGTTAAAAACTTAAAAGAAAATGTAAGCCCTAACTGGTTTGGCTCAGTGGATAGAGCATCGGCCTGCAGACTCAAGGGTCCCAAGTTCAATTCCAGTCAAGGGCACGGACCTTGGTTGTGGGCACATCCTCAGTAGGAGGTGTGCAGGAGGCAGCTGATCAATATTTATAGCTCTCTATCCCTCTCCCTTCCTCTCTGTAAAAAAATCAATAAAATTTATTTTTAAAAAATGTAAAATATCTCCATATTGTCATACTGATTACATGTTGTCATGACAACATTTTAGATATATTGGGTTAAATAAAATTACTGAAATTAATTTCACCTGTTTCTTTTTTACTTTTTAAATGTGGCTGCTAGAAATTTTAAGTTATACAGGTGGCTTGCATTTTATTTTTATTGGATAGCTCCAATGTAGACATTGAACACAAAATAAGACTTTACGTACTAAGTGTCAGAATCTTTGTTACTTTCATAATACATTTTTGCAGAAAACTCAGTTTTGGCTAAATATTTAAGCAATTCAGAAAATATCTGAGAAGGACCAGCCAAATTATTTTTAGGTCTTTGCTGAAAGTAACAGACAGATATCACATCCAGGATCTGTGGTTGACTGTCTATGCCTTCCTCAAGTGTTTCTGAAACTAACTGTAATAATTTCAATGGCTTATAGTACCTGTAAAGAGAAGTAATTTCCAGCATAAAAAAACAGTTACAACACACATGACAAAGGACCTCCTGCTTATTGATCTTTTTGTGTATTGAATTATGTCTCTAGTTGGGTTATAGAATGAACTCCAATCCTCTCAGACACATTAGACCTTTGTCAGGAGAGAGGAAAGTACTTTGAGAGATTCATACCTTTAAGGAATTAAAATTCTGATTGAAAGCATTATTAACTAACTTATAATTAGATGAAAATAAAGTAGTACATTTCATTTGATAGCAGGAAACAGAAAAGTGCTTTCTTGCTAGAGGACATAAATAGTTATCAACTGGTAGCATTAAACTCCCTATTTAACAATATATTCCCATTTCAGGTAAGCAGTACATCAGTAACATGGAGCAGACAGCAAGTTATATAAATGTCCTCTAATGCTTCTAAAAATACCACTGTTCTAGGAGAAACACTGTAAACATAGCACCATTTCATGTTTATATTACACATAAGTTTAGAGGCATCTTAACTGCATACTATGTAGAGAATTCCTGCATTGACAATAAGAATTCAAATGTCCACTGATAAAATCCTCTCTAGAAGAGATAAATACATCTTCTACATATCCTGATTCCTTACTTCAATTTTGTTAATAATTAAATATTAGAATCAGAGCAGCAAGTCCTTTTAAAATATAAATACTAAGTGTAATGCATATGAAAGATAATTAAGTCTAAAAATGACTTGTTTGTAATTTTGTTATAGTCTTACATTGAGGTAAATGATGGGTTATGGTTTATTATAAAACAGGATACTTCTAGCAAAGCACACAATAGAAAAATTGAAGATGAAATGGAACAAGAAGGTAGTTCCTATAAGCAGATAGGTTTTACTTATGGTTGTTATGGATCCTACTTACTTATTAATTGTATGCTCATAGAGTGCGATGTTACAATCATTTTCTTCATTCACATCTAGATATTCAACCAGACTCTCATGTAAGAAATCTTCAAAATTCCTGGGAATATATTGGTGAAACATACATTACTAAAAAGCATTTCATTACAATATTATATATGTAATAATGGAAGATCTGGCTTTCATTTACCCAAAGCACCTTTCTCTCCCAGAGAGTATCAGAACAATGGGATACTTGAAACATGCTATTCTTGGGTCCTACAATGATCACAAATCACTGATCAGTAAAACATCTGTGATTCTTGTCAATCCAGTCCCCATATCCAAAAATATCTTTGACGACTTTAGGAACTCCATATGATGAGAGTCCCACAGTGTCTATATCAACATATTGATGAAAGTCTGTCTTTTACTACAAACACTTAATAGTACACTAATTTACACCAAGAATCTGGAATCCTCATGATCTAAGTTGATAAATATTTTACAACATCCAAGCAAGTTCACATAGTGAAAAATGGATTTTTAATAGGCTAATATATTTAGTGAGGAGGAATTAAAGGTTTGAAAGTGAAAAGATACTATTCTTAAAAGCTCAGATAAAATAATGTTACTGCTGATTATATCATATGAATACTAAGAAGACTCAGAAGTATTGCTTCTGGCCACTTACCTGTATCCCTGAGCCAGCTCTTCCATATGCTTATTCGTGACTGCAGGCTTTCGTTTCTTAACAATTATGTAGGGTCTGGAATGGGAAAAATAAATTCATAGTAGTTCAACAGAAAAATTAAGTCAGCAAAAAAATTTACTATAGGGAAATGAGGGAACCTGTAAATACAAGCAAACTTATTTCTGCATTGCTTGAGGACACCAGGTAATTTTTACAGTTGAATGCACAGAGGCTTCTTTTCTCTCTCTCACATGCACATGCACAGACACATCAGCCCATGTCTGTATGTGTGCACAGATACATGTATACACATCCAGTACTTTTCCAAGTATCTTAGGAAATGCTTGGTTCTGAGTAAAAAGGCAATTCAAAAATGATCCTTAACAAAGTCTAAAAAGGATATAAATCCTTTAGTGTCATATCTTAAACTGTGTAAATGCATCATACTAAAAGCATCTCCTATTTCATACTGGAAATATGTCATCTTCTACCCAAGAAGTCAGCAGGCAGAGAAGAACTGTCACTGAGGTTTACAATGGCATTTTGTAGTGAGGGCCTGACGAGTATCAGCTGTTCAGAGTGATCTGCTTGAGGATAAAGATCACTGGGCTACAGAGCAGGCTGCCTAAAGCTACACATGACCAAAAAGAGTGGCAGTCAGTTTGCAGAGAATAAAGCCTTTTTACTTTGTAATTTTAGCAGCGTCCTGGGTATAAGGTAGAGAGAGCTTTCTGGTCCACATGTTCTGGGAGATTAAACTGTAACTGTCAGTGCTGATTTGCCTCCGAGGGCTTCGCCACCACGAGGCACACCGACACAAAGGATGGCATGTGGCACTGAACGTCAAGGGCTGCTGCTATTTGGATAAGCAGTTCTTACGGAGGAGCAAGTCACCAGCAGACACTGGTGCAGCCTACCCTAACATCCAAATGGCCATTTGAGGACTGATGAGCACTTTTAAACAGTTACGAGGAGCTGTGCAATTCCAAGTTGCTGAAAAATGAACTGGGTGAACTTTTTGTGGAAATAATCTTCAAGGGCTGCAGTTTACTAGTAGTTCAGGTTAAGGGACCCAGAAGCGATGACAGAGCAGTAGGAGAGTGAGAGGGTCATATTTAGCTACTTCAGTTACCTTTTACTTTTACTCAGTATATTCTAGTTCTTCCTGCCAAATCTATGATATGCCATTATAAAATTACTTCTAAGAAAGAATTCATTTTCTTTTAGACTATGCCATATTATTTTAGATGTAGGGAAAGAGGAAAATCCTAAAGTAGTAACCTAGAAAATGCCATTGCTTTTTCTACCCCTAAATGGACCAGATCAGCCACAAATAAGCACTTAATATGTGTTCCTGGCACCCTACAAGGCACTTACCACAATCCATGATTTTTCTTCTTGCCATTCCTTAGCTTTTCTCCTTTCCTCCAAGTAACACAATCCTACTCATCCTTCAAAACTCAGTTTATAGTGATAGAACGTAGTGGGTAAAACAATGAGAGTTGGAGTCAAATGAACTTCAAAGACTTTCCAGTAAAAAGCAAACTCTACCAGTATCTAGCATTTGGTAAGTTACGTAGTTTCATAAAACCCACTTCATTTGTTAAATGAAAATAATAATCGAACCATAAAGGGTTGAAGGTAAAGCCTTACATATAAAACATCTATTAAAATAATAAATAATGGCTATAATTTACTACTAGCATAGTTGGTTGTTATTATTTTTGCTTTTGCCAGCAGACTGAGCTCTCTGACGACAGAGACGCATTAATTTTTGAATCTTCAGTATCCAGGATGCATATTCATGAGGTGTTTGCTAACTGAATGAAATTTATCTTAACAATGAAAGAAGTTAAAGCAGATTCAAAACTAAAAAAGTCTATTTCTTTCCAAAGTAAACATAAAGAGATTCTTGAAAACTCTTTTTAGCAACTTATACCTGCACAATCTTCCTCCATCAGAAGAAATATAGACACATCGATCTGTAAGATTTGTTGAGATGGAAACAAATTCATTGATGTATCCTGCTCTTCGCATCAGTCGAAATGTATTCACTAGCTTCTTATGGTCTCGAATGACACCCAGGATGTTACCTAAGCAGAAAGAATATTTAAGACAGAAAAAAAAATCTAAGAAGATTTAAAATATACACCTAATAAAAATGAGAAGCAGCACTGAGTAGTCACTTGAAAATACTGTTAACACCTCTAGCCAGTCTCTAGGGCTGTAGGGAAGCAACAGAGTGGAGTGGTTAAGGGCAGTCTGAGGGACCTGAGTTTAGTGAGAGCCCTACCAGATGCTAGAAGAGTAGCCCTGGAAAGATGAGTCTCATTTTCCTCATCTGTCAGCACCATGCTGGAGGCACAAACTCGGATTCAGACCCCCTGGGTTTGAACACTGGCTCTACTATTTCCAAAGAGCCGATGTGAGGAGTAAATGAGTTGGTCTTATGTAAAGCACTTAGAACTCTGCCTAACACCTAGTAACTGCTATTATTAAATAGCTCTTGTTGTGATCATCATCTGTGAAATAAGGAAAGTAGACTTCGCTTCCCAGGATTATCTTGAGGATTCAGAGAGGTACTGGCAGAAAGTGAAGAGTAATAGCTCACTCAATGTTGGCTGTTTGGATACACTAAATGAGGCAGTCAGTTAATCGACATTTTCCTCCTCACCAGACCATGCAGTAAAGGACTGAATCCTCCCAGAGCGGGAGGAAGAGGAGTGTTGGGGCTAAGTGGTCAGGATGAGCACATGGAGCACAATGGTGAGAGGACAGGCAACCAAACCACCAAATCTAAAGTAGAAAGACTAAGGCACATTTGCTAAGAGTTTTGGAGGACTCTGAAAGAAACGACTAGAGCATGAATAGAAGTAAAGGGACCCTTTTGCCACAGCTGCTGACAATCAACTCTGTCAGGGCTGATCTGTTTATTTTTGCAGAATGTCACACATATTTAACTTCAACTTAAAGATATCATGTTGAGGCTTATTCCACTGTGCAAATGCTGATAGCTGCAAAAGTACAGAAAGCAGCCAGTCTTTGCAATGTTACCCTCTACCTCTGATAGCTGTATTCCTGCAGAACCCAGAAAATCCAGCCAATGGAATAATGATTTCTGTTACCCTTTTCATACCTTTAAATTAAGGTCAACCTGGGCCCAGGATACTAGTAAAAGTATATTTGTGTTTTAAATACATAAATAATAATGGCTTTCCTTCCCCTCCCACACAGACTGTTTATGATCAACATGTTTCCATAGTATGCTCACCATTGAGGAAGACGAGAAATACATTTGGGTAAGAGAGCTCTTCTCCACATAATAAATTCACGTCTTCTACTCCCAGGTTACTGGCTAATTTAACAATGGGCCCATCTTCCATGTCAGTCGTGATGTGCGTCATAAGGGCCAAGTTTTTAACCAAACCACATGCCTAAAGAACAAAAGATAGTCATTTCTAAGAATGAACACTAGTGATACAAAGTACAGTCTGTGTCCAAAAATAGTTTGCATTTTGCTGACGCAATGTAAAGCAGGGCAACCTTGCAGGAGACAGGTTGGCAATTGATACAAAAGCCTTAAAAAAAGTACATACCCTTTAACCAGAGGAATGTATCTTAAGGTCACAAGAAAGGGTATACACATAGAGTGACAGAAATGCTTAGCACTGTACTATTTGAAACTGCATATAATGAGAGCATCGTAAACACCACCATCCCCAAAAGAAAATAATTCCATAAGTTGTTATTCCCAGACGATAGAACATCATAGTCATTAAGATGCATTATATAAAAATATTAAAGAAAAACATTGATAAATACGGACACATAACATTTCTGGCCTGAAATGAGAGATAGTCTACAAAATAACTGGCCAGTACTCTAAGCTTCTTGGTCATAAAAGGCAAAGAAAGGCTGAAGAACTGCTCCAGATTAAGAGACTAAGGGGACATGACAACAGAAAGTAATGTATAATCCTAGATCAGAAAAAAAGACATCAGTGGGAAAACTGACAAAATCTGAATACGATCTATAGGATATAGTACTGTTATCAGTGGTAACTTCACAAAGTTGATAACTATGCTATGGTTATTTAAGATGCTCACGTTTGGGGAATTTAAATGAAAGATTATGAAAATTCTTTTATTTTATAACTATATTGCATGTCTAAAATTATTTCAAAATAAAAAGGAAATGAAAATATTTTAACTTCTATACAACCAAAATCTGAAACAAAAATATAAGTAAATATATAATATAGCAAATAGACATATAAAGATTGCATTTTCAATTATTAAGAACCATCTACTGTAGTGATGCACAAAATAGGTATCTCATCGGGGTCAGTGAAGCAACCTTTAGGAAATTTAGAGTTTCAAAGCTCAAGATGTTTTTTTATGCAAATTTAACAAGCTACATAATTTTAGTGTAAATTTCTTATGGTTTAAGAAAAATTAGGAGAATAATTCTAAAAATTATACCCCTGCATAAACTATTTTTCATCACTCCCAAGTCATAATAAATCCCTACACTTTGGAACTTACATCTTTTATTTGTCATAATTACCTCATTTAATTATTCAACATACATTTATGAGGCCTTCACTCTGAACAAGGCTCTGTGCTAGGAGCTTGGCGTACATCGATGAACCCAACAAGGTTCCTTCCTTCTGAAGTTCACAATTTAGAACGAATACAATCAAGTGAAACCAACAATGGTTAACATGAAGGAGAAAGGGTCATGACACAGGAAGCAGTAAGTGCTATGGAAATACTTATTTAAACTGGTTGGTTTAGTGTTTAGGCAATTGTTTGTGTATCTGACATAACTGAATTGAAATCCACTTTAGGTTTTGGGCTGTGTGCTCCCAGTTGGCTGAAATTGCAACTATGATGTTCTCTAAGGACATCTAAAGAAAATGAGAAGCTTAAAAAGAGCTCCTCATAAGGAAAGGAATAGGTCTCTCAATTTTCCTTCACATTCTTCTCTCCTCTCCACTACATGGCTGGATTCTTGGGTTAAACAAACAAGTCAGAAAATTTGGACCATGTTTCTATATAGGTGAGATACTAAATCAAATGCTTCTGTAGGTACTGATTCTGGAATGATACTGATGTTATCCTGACAAGCTGCATTAATACTTCTCGGCCTGATAAGTGGCTGACCCAAAAAAAGAATACGACCTGGGGAAATGGAGCAGAACCAGAACACCACCAACGGGTATTAACTCTGACACAGCACAGAGACTCCTCAGGTACCTTACCTCTCCTTCAGGAGTGTCTGAAGGACAGAGCATTCCCCACTGAGATGGTTGGAGCGATCGAGGACCACTCACTTTTCTTGTTTTTTCAAACTGGGAAGAGATTCTTGTCATCATGCCTAGTGCAGATATATATGACAAGCGAGACAACACTTGAGTCACACCTTGACGGTCCATTTTAAATCTCTTTAGAGACCAATTTCCCTGTAGAGAGAAGACACAGAAGCCCTGGTTATTAATAAATTGTCTAATACTTCCCAGTTACTCTGAGAAGTTTATCGTAGGAACTACATGTTTACAAAATTATATTCAGCAATCAAAATGTCACAATTAAAATAAAAATTAGCCAGGTCACTTGCTGGGGTTTTCTAGGAATTTAATGAATATTACCTATCTATCAACCATCTCAGAATGCTTTGATGGGTCAACTACTGACTTTTCTAATAAGCAGTCTTCTCTGGGAGATAATGCAGTATTACTTAAAGGCAAAAGAATTACTCAGATCGGCTATTCTGACCTGAAAATAAAGGGAAAGCAAGGAAAAGTAATCCTAACAGAAATGTGTTAAATGGTCTCTGGAGGCTTCTCTTCAAATATCCAGGGATCTACTTTTAGGCAAACTTGGGCCACAAGAGCTAAATGTGCCTAGATAGGCACAAAGGCCTGGCTCTTCTCAGGTTTAGATGTAGCTGTCAATGCAAGGGCTGCTCACATAGACTGCAAATTTCTAAAGTCAAGGACTGCAAATCTGCCTCTAATTCTTTCATTAAGGGAATCAATGTGTAATACTATACTATTCTTTTGTTGAGGCAAAATCCCATCCATAAAACTAATTTTATGTCTGGCATACAAAAACATAAACCAGACTTTATCAGATAGATCTATAGGTTGTTACACTTTAAGAAAAGGAGCAAGAACCTATCTGATAACCCTTTATGAACAGCCAAAGGCTCTGAAACACAGCAGCTGCAGAGGCCTGAATTTATCTCTATGTGAGGAAGAACTGACAGCCCTTTGAGGAATATAGACCTACAATGAAACAAAACATTTTGTAATGTTATGGACAAAAGCTTTCATTAATAAACCTATTTGTAATATACCCATTTTATTACAGAAAAAAATGGGGAAATGTATACATGAAAAGAATGACTATTAATGGTGAAACAAAGAATATACCTATTTTCTTATTGCCTCGTATAATACAAACTATAATTTGGCAATGAAATTCATATAGCAACAAAAATTCCTACTGATAACATTTAAACTGTAGACTATCTTTCAAAGTAGAAAATTTGTGATTTGTAAACATCATTGTACATATATACTAGAGACTCGGTGCACTGATTTGTGCGCTGGTGGGGTCCCTTGGCCTTGCCTGTGGGGACTGGGCTGAAACCAGCTCACCTACATCCCCTGAGGGGTCCTAAATTATGAGAGGGTGGTTCTCGAGTGACGCACCCCAGAATCAGGCTCTCTCCTCTATGGTTCCAGGTGCGTCACCTGATAACCACAGCTGCCAAATCACTGCAGCTCGGCAACTCCTGCGTTGATCATCTGCCCCCTGGTGGTCATTGCACATCATAGCTACCGGTTGGACGGTCGAACTATTGCTTAGGCTTTTATATGTACACTAGAGGCCCGGTGCACAAAATTTGTGCATGGGGAGGGAGTCCCCTTAGCCCAGCCTGCACCCTCTCCAATCTGGGACCCCCTGGGGGATGTCTAACTGGGGATTGGGTCTAACCCGGCAGGCAGATATCCCTCTCACAATCCTGGACCGCTGGCTCCTAATCGCTCACCTGCTTGCCTACCTGGTCACCCCTTACTGACCCCCCTGCCAGCCTGATTGCCCCCAATCCCCCTGCTGGCCTGGTCGCCCCTTACTGCCCACCCCTGCCAACCTGGTGACCTGACGGCCTCCCTGCCAGCCTGTCACCCCATGCAGCCTGCTGTTCAGTCATTTGGTCACCCCTCACTAACCCCCTGATGGCCTGGTCACCCCATGCAGCCTGCTTGTTCAGTCTTTTGGTCATCCCTCACTAACCCCCCTGCCGACCTGGTCATAGGCGGCCATCTTGTGAGGGTGTGAGGGTCAATTTGCATATTACCTTCTTATTATATAGGAGGATGTGTGTGTGTGTGTGTGTGTGTATGCCATCTCCCACCCCCATGTAGATTCTTAAAGTATTTATTTTTAAATATATTTTATTGATTTTTTTACAGAGAGGAAGGAAGAGTGATAGAGAGCTAGAAACATCAATGAGAGAGAAACATCAATCAGCTGCCTCCTGCACAACCCCCACTGGGGATGTGCCCGCAACCAAGGTACATGCCCTTGACCGGAATCGAACCCAGGACCCTTGAGTCCGCAGGCCGACGCTCTATCCACTGAGCCAAACTGGTTTTAGCAGATTCTTAAAGTATTTTAAATTTCCATTCTACTGAATAGATTTACAAAAACTCTAGGGACTGTCTGGCCTACAGGCCATATAAAGCTCGAGAAATCATTTGGTCTGGCCCTGACAATGCATTAGGGGTGAGTTAATTAAATGTTTGACCATATATATATAGTAGGCTCATTTTTAAGTTGATAATTTTGTGTGGCCCACAAGTGATGTTATAAATATCCAAATGGCCCTTGGCAGAAAAAAGGTTCCCCACCCCTGCAATGAATGACTGAAGACTTACAGTAGAAATGGCATTCACCATGCCATTGGTAATCTGGTCTTGACGCATGTGTTTGACTACATCAAACTGGGCTGCTCTTTGCTTAGGAATCACCTGGTCTGCAATCTTCTTCATTTCAGAATTAAATTTTTTGAACAAATCTTCAAAAAGAAGAGATAAAAGCTAAAAAAGAAAAAAAAAGTATATGGTGAACTTTCAAAATGCATTACTAGCTTGTTTAATACATTTTAGGTTCTTATTAAACTGTTAAAAAACAAAATGAAGAAACTGCTTCAAACTAAAAAAATATATTTTAAAGTTCAACTTCATAAAGATGAACCTTTTAAAAAATATGTATTTTTACTGATTTTTTAGAGGAAGAGAGAGGGAGAGAGAGAGAGAAATATCAATGATGAGAGAGAATCATTGATTGGCTACCTCCTCCATGCCCCACACTGGGATCAAGCCTACAACCCGGGCATGTGCCCTGACTGGGAATGGGAACTGTGAGCTCCTGGTTCAAAGGTCAAGATGCTCAACCACTGAGCTACACCAGCTGGGTGGTGGTATAATTTTTTAAAAGTTGTATTATATAGAGACACATTTTTAAGTATTTACAGAATGTGATTTGATATCTGAGATACTGAAATGATTTGATACCCTAGAGATTCCACCAACAAACTACTGGAACTGATAAGTAAATTCAATAATGTAGCAGAATACAAAGTAAATATCCAGAAATCAGTTGCATTTTTATACAACAATAATGAACTATCAGAAAGGGAAACTAAGAAAACAATCCCATTTACAATTGCATAAAAAACAAAAACATACCTAGAAATAAATTTAACCAAGTAGGTAAAAGACTTGTATTTAGAAAATAATACACGGAAAAAAGAAATTGAAGGATATACAAATATATGGAAGCACTTACCATGTTCATGGATAGGAAGAATATTGTTAAATTGTCCATACTACCCAAAACAATCTATAGATTCAACACAATTCTTATATAAACTCAATACCATAAAAATCTTAGAAGAAAACACAGGCAGTAAAATCTCAAACATTTCTCTTAGTAACATTTTTTCTGAAATATCTTCTTGAGCAAGGGAAAGAAAATAAACAAATGGGACTATATCAATCTAAAAAGTTTTTACACAGCAAAGGAAGCCATCAACAAAATGAAAAGACAACTAACTGATTGGGAGAACACTGATATATGTGATAAGGGGTTAATATCTAAAATTTAAAAAGAACTCATACAACTCAACACCAAAAAGTCAAACAATCAATTGAAAAATGAGCAGAGTACCTGAATAGACACTTTTCCAAAGAGGACATACAGATGGCTAATAGACATGAAAAGATGCTCAATATCACTAATCATCAGAGAAATACGAATTAAATCCACAATGAGATATCACCTCACACCTGTCAGAGTGGCTATCATCAATAAATTAATGAAGTACAGCCACAGTGGTTCAGTGACTGAGTATTCACCTATGAACAAGGTCACAGTTCGATTCCAGTTCAGGGCACATGTCCGGGTTGCAGGCTCAATCCCCAGTAGGGCGCATGGAGGAGGCAGCCGATCAATGATTCTCTTTCATCACTGATGTTTCTCTCTCTCCCTTCCTCTCTGAATCAATTTTTTAAAATGTATTAAAAAAATAAAGTAAATAAATAAATCAACAAAGAATATTCAAGAGGATGTGTAGAAAAGAGAACCCTCATGCACTGTTGGTGGAAATGCAGATTGGGGCAGCCACCATGGAAAATAGTATAGAGGTTCCTCAAAAATTAAAAGTAGAAACCACCTCATGTCCCAGTGATTCCACGTCTGGGGCTATGTCCAAAAGAACCCAAAACACTAATTCAAAAGAATATATGTAGCCCTATGTTCACTGCAGTGTTATTTACAACATCCAAGCTATGGAAGCAACCCAAGTGTCCATCAGTAGGCAAGTGGATAAAAAAGCTGTAGTACATATATACAATGGAATATTACTCGATCATTCAAAGAACAAAATCTTAACAATTTGCAGCAGCATGGATGGACCTAGATGGTATTATGCTAAGTGAAATAAGTCAGTCAGAGAAAGATATGATTTTATCTACATGTGGAATCTAAAGAACAATATAAAAGAACAAACAAAACAAAAAATTGACTTCTATTGATAACTGAAGTTGCATGATGGATATATATATGAGCAAATTTTATTTGCTAATTCTATTTTTAATATTTAATATTAAATTTCAATATTTAATATTATTTTAATAGCTAAGTCTATTTTTACATATATTTTAAATTTTGTACATGTTTAAAGATTTTTAATGAAAACTAATTCAGAAACTGACTTATAGAGAGCAGACTGATGGTTACCAGAGGGAAGGAGGGGTTTGATGAAATAAGAGAAGGAATTGAGTTCAGACTGGTAGTTACAACACAATCATGGGGATGTAAAGTACAGAATATGAAATATAGTCAATAATATTGTTATAACTATGTATGGTACCACCTGGGTACTGGGAATACCAGGGTGTGTAAAGTATATGATTATCTAACTACTATGCTTCACACCTGAAACTAATACAAAATAATACTGAATGTAAACCATAATTTAAAAAATTAGATAAATTTTAATAAAAGAAAAGAACTGATTTGATAATCAGATTTGTTTAAACAACCCAATTTGTGGACTAGAAGGAGTGGGATAGAATTAAGGAGGACGTAGATAAAACAAAATTGACTTCTATTGATAACTGAAGTTGCATGATGAATATATGTGAGTAAATTTTATTTGTTAATTCTATTTTTAACATTTAATATTAAATTTCAATATTTAATATTATTTTAATAGCTAATTCTATTTTTACATATATTTTAGATTTTGTACATCTTTAAGATTTTTAATGAAAAATAATTCTAAACTTTACACAGAAGCCAAGAGCCTAAAATAGCCAAGATACTCCTGAAAAAGGTGAAGGGCCTAATGACTGCATAGACAAATTGACCAATGGGTACAACCAAGAGTCCAGAAACAAACCCACATATATTAAAACTTGTTATATGATAGAGGTGGCACTTCAGATCATTGAGGAAATAAAGACTATATAATAAATGGTACTTGAACTTGCTATTCATTTGAAAAACAAATGAAATTGGCTGGCTTACTTTATTCCATACACAAAAATCCATTCCAGATTACTAAAGAACAAATACCAAAGGCATAGATTTAAAATATTAAAAAAAACAGTATTTAAAAATATATAGGCTTGACAAAACTGAGTACAATTAAAATTATAAACTTTTAGAGATCAAAGATCTCACAGTTTTGTTGTTGTCTTAAAGAAAAAGAATCCAGACTGAGAAAAGGTATCAGCAACACATACAACTGACAAAAGAAAAACAAAGTAGGAACCCTAATATAAAAAAAAATCTTGAAATCAAATGCAACAACTCAAATGGTATTTCAAAGAAGAAAAACAAGAATTGTCAATAACCACATGTAAAAGAGGCTCAACCTCATTAGTAATGAAGAAAATGCAAATGAAGATCACAAGGAGATGCCACTTTACACCCATTAGATAATCTAGACAAAAATTTTAAAGTTTGATACTAAGTCATAGGGTGAAGATTATCAGCAACTCACGTACAATGCAATGAACAAATATTTGGAAAACTAGTTTAACATTCTCCACTCAAATTGAAGATTTAACTTAACTCCAATGACTAGGCAATCTTATTTGTGGAAATTCTTGCATATGGATGCCAGAAGATATTAATAAGAATGTTAATATTTTTAAAAAGGAAAATATACACTAATTATTTACATAAAGAGGAATTCTGAAATTCAGTGAAATCTTGAAAGCTAAAGATTTTCTAAATTCCATACTATGTTCTTGAATGTTTATTACCCATTGGTAGTTTTTTTGACTCATAATGAAAAATTCAAAGCCAATGAATCTTCTTTAGTCATTACTGAAGAATTTCCTAAGTAGAATGTGACATTATGCTTTTCCCCCTTAAGTTAGACACAGCTTCCACTTTTCTATTAGAACCGACTTTGCAGATAGGAAAGCCAAGATTCTGGACTTGAATTTATCCTGTCAGAACAGTTCTAAAAAGAAAATTTCCTCCTTTAAAGAGCTTAATCCTTTCTTCCACTCAGATCCAGCAGTTTCACTCCTGGAAAGAAAGACTAGGAGAATGGAAGCAGGTGCAGAGGGGTGAAGGGAGGAAGAAACCCATTTCAGCAACTTCCTGTGGAAACTGGCAAAAGGAACTTGAATAAGCATTCTGAACAGAAGCAAATGGCCTTAACCTACAACACAACAGCTCAGCTCTATTTTAATTAGTCTCTTACACTTAGACTTTTGTGTCTCAAATTATGGCAAGTATTTTTTAAATCCCAGCTGAATGTGTTGTAGTCCCCTGATTCAAACACAAGGAAATGCTCCTGGTACTAAACAGGTAAAAAGTAAGAGCACACTCAGAACTATTGCCTAATTAATAAATGTCTCCACCCCTGAATTTTCAATTTAAGAGAAATGTTCTCCAGTTCACAGTGTAGTGAGACACTACAAGGCCAAATCACACAATTAGCCACATTATTTAGGTCAAGAGTGAAATGATTAAAAGGGATGGAATGCTGGTGATAATATTCAATACCGTTCGTTGCTGGTATGAGGCCTTTCAGTTTGCTTAAGACAGGAGTACTAAAGAGCACATTATATTTAAGGAAAAAATGCTGACAGCTCATCAAATGATTTTCAATGAAAATCCTAAAAAAATTAATAAAGAAGTTAAGCTGCTGAAACACAGTTTCACCAATTAGCTTAATGTCAGAGAATTCTAATTAGGTGTCTTGAGAATGCTATTTAGTGTTGAAGCTTTCAGAGTGCCAAATTCTCCTTTTCACACAAACTGGTTGCAAAATTAAAGACATTAGGCAGCCTTAATTACATTATCAGAACAGCTGGGATTAGGCAATCTCTGAAGTCAAGACGGCATTCTTTTGTCACAGGGTGGAAATCCCTGGCTTTCCAGGGTGCCGGATTTTGGTGCCGTTCCATATCTCACCCATACAAAGCAAGCTGCATTGGAAACAAAAAAATTGCAGACAAAGAATAGAGTGATGCTCAGCAAATAATGAACACATTAGGGAAAAAGAAAAGGTAGGTGAAAAGATTAAGCCTGAACTGGGTAGGTTTTGCTAACACCTCTACTGGCAGCTGGCCTGCCAGCCCTCAGGTGGCAGCAAGACTGAAGGAAAGCTCTGTGGACCCGTTTGGCCGGTGGATACAGCTCTGTTATCTAAAGCTAAAGCACATTTATCTTGCCTCATCCCATGGGGTGGGAAATTAGTAGCTATTGTTTTTACACATTTTAGTCAACACAATGCCTTTTATGTCTTTACATTGTTTGGAAAGTGATGTTTTCTTGCACATGGGGACCCTCATTTTAATTTTAATTTTTTAAGCAACAGGACAGTTTCTCCTCTACCCTCTCCTGACTCTATTCCCTTATTCCTCTAAACAACCAACTTTTTTTTTTTTTAAATGAACTCATTTAACTACATGGGTTTTTTCCAATTAAAAAACTGTAAAAATTGCGACTGATGGTGGTGGGGATACCCATAATCCCTGAACAGTTGTCACCTGAAGGTGGCCAAAACCCACCTGTTAGCATCAGCCATTAACCAAATAGAACCTCCCAAGTATTCAGACATTAACTTCTCCCCCAAACCTGAAATTGCTATAATTTTTTAATTTTAGTTTTAAAAATTTTAGTTGTGGTAGTATCTGCTGGTTACCATCCCAATTACCACCATCTGCCATGCAGAATATTGCCATAGCCTCCTAATCACTCCATTCCTGGCCTGTTCATCTCGGGAATCAGATCTCTCTAAACTGAAAATCAGGTTGCATTGTTTCCCTGATGAAATCTCTCCAATGGTTTCCCACTGCATGTAAAACTAAATCCACCCCCTTCCATGACCTCCAAGCTAGTTCTCCAATGTCATCTCTCACCACCTCCACACCCCATGCACTCCAGCCACAGTGATCCTCTCCCACTTTCTCCAGCACCAGAACTACCTGGGGATGGATACCCCTGCTTGGGTCTCTTGCTGGAATGCAGTTCCCAGGGTTGTGTGAGACTGGCTTCGCCTCATTCAAGTCTTAGCTGGCAGAGCTGAGGGCTCAGCTTAAAAATTTAACTTTTTCAGAGATCTTTCTTGACCATCCTGACTAACACCCTTTCCTCCAGCAACACCCACCCCTCTCTAGCATTAGCAGTTTTTAGTCTCCTTTAAATACTTATAACTATCTAAAATTACTACATTTATTTACAATTTACTTGTTCATTGTCTCTTCTACCAAAATGCATACCCTTGAGAGCAGGTTCCTCATAAAGTCTCAGGAACCAATATATCTCAGTGTAGAGTACTTTATCTGGAGATAGAGAGATGAATATAAATGGCTCCTGCCCTCAATAAGCTTACAGTCTATAGATGGAAAGAGCTGTGAAGGTAAAGAATTATATAGTAATTCAGCATGCAAATAAAGACAAAGCCTGAACAAAGTGCTGTGGGCATTTGGAAAACAGAGCAATTAACTACTTCTGGGGTTCACAGATGGCTTCAGTATGACTCAAAGAATGATGAATGGATAGGAGCTCCTCATTAGGGGGAGGGGGAAAGGGAGACAAGGGAGGGGAGACTTGGGCAGAAGGTTTAACTCAAAGGCACTGAATGATCAAAGAGCATCATGGTGTGTTTAAGGAGATGTAAGTGCTCACCTTGGCACAAAATCAGGCGTACAAAAAAGGTGTACGGGGGCAAGATCATCAAGGACCCCATTAGCCCTGCTAGAGTCTAAACTTTGTTCTACAGAGCAGACAGAACAAAGTTTATGAATTCCACACAGGGTTTTCAGGGAAAGAGCGAATAGGCAGAGAAACACTTCAACCAGAGAAGCTCAGCTTTATCTATTTTAATGTTGGGATTCCAAGTAAGAGTTCATGCTTTAAAAACCTTGAAATCCACGTCTGAAGCTCAAGCCTGCTGAGGGATGCTCCTGGGAAAAGGACCTGTGCTTCACCTAATCTCACAATAAATGCTCAGGAATGTGTAGGGGTTGCTTTCTTTCCACTAGGTGAACAGGCAGGCACCAGGCCCAAGCCTCTAGGACACACAGATAGGAAGAGCAGCTAAGAATCAGAGAAGGTACGCAGAGAAGTCAAATGTACTAGTTCTATATTAACTTTTACGATGAGCTGGGACATGTGAATACTTGTTTTATGAGTTTTAATACACAAACACACATACACATTATATATAATCTTGTATGCGTGAAATTTTTCAAAACTAAAAAGTACATACACAAAAGCAGGCATATGTCAATTTCTGTAGCAACACATGCATTTCACTGATTAAATCCCCCCTTAAGTAAGAAGGATTGGCAGTAATGGCCAAGCAACATTCACAGACATACTGCTTTGAATATCTGTTTCCTATTAATGAGGACAAATTGTTTTAGCATATGATTTCTTCTGAAATTGCAAAGCCTGACTCCAAACTTGCCTCTGACAAAGGACTCAAAAATGAGGCCCATGAAAGTTAACATAAATTCACACATAGGCCTGAATGTCCACAAGCCAAGAGTTTCTAATAGTACAACTTTAAAGTGATAGTTAATAAAGGTATCTGTATATACATAAGATGTCTTTGAAAGGATAGAGTAAAGAAAGGGAAAAATGACTATCACTGGAGAGAGGAACTAGGGAAATGGGTCATGGGTCAGGTGGGAAAGGAGGTCAGAAGTGGGAGATTCATTTTCACTGTAAACTTTCTTATAATTGTCTGCAACCCATTTAATGGTAATATGTTATTTTAAAAAGCATTTTTACTGTATATTGTGATTTTTATTTTAATATCTATTTGTTAATGCTTAATTTACTGTTCTATTTTTAAACATAACATTGTTTATTTAAAAACTAAAAATACTTGTTTGAATTGGTAAGACAAATAACCATGAGAATAGCAAAAAGAGCATCTTATATCCCAACTGCAATTAAAAGAACTAAATAGAATGTTTCAGCTGTTTGATGCAAGAAAACAGAACTCAAAGGTTTACAGCCAAGTTAACTGCCTTAAAACAAATAAGCAGAACACTCTTCAGAGGAATAAGACAGAATTTAGAGACTCTTCAACTCATCATCCATAATGTTCATTAGGATACAATCCAAGAAGACTATTAGACTATGAAGAAAGAGAAAAATATGACCCATACTCAAGGGAAAAGCTAATCAAGAGACTGATCATAAGATGATGGCCACGTTGGAATTAGCAGACCAGGATTCTGAAGTAGCTATAAAATTCAAGGATATAAATGAAAATATGATTGCAATGAATGAACAAAGAGGTCTCAGTAGAAAAACAGAAGCTATAAAAATACCCAAATGAAAATTTTAGTAGTGAAAAATAATAATTATCTAAACTGGACAATTATCTAACAGGCTATTAGAGACGACATAAGAAATAAGTAAACCTGAAAGTAGATCAATAGAAATTATCCAATCTGAAGAACAAAATTGAAAAGAAAATTAGCAGAGCCTCAATATCCAAGTGTCTTAACAATATAATTTGAATCAGAAGGAGAAGGGAAACTAGTAAAAAAAAAGATAGCTAAAGAAATGAACCCTAAAAATTTCTCAAATTTGCTGAAAGACATAAATTTACAGATTTAAGAACTTAGCAAACCCTACACAGTACATCCACATGAAGACAATTCTTTAAAACCAAAGATAAATAGAAAATATCAAAAGTAGCCACGTCTATATTCTGGCATATTCTAGCTCTTTGATTTAAAGGCAATTTCTGATTTAAGTGCTGAAACATGAAGGTGTTTTTATTTGTTTGTTCTGTTTTTTTAAATATGTTTTTATTGATTTCAGGGAGAGGTAGGGAGAAGGAGAGAGAAATAAAACATCAATGATAAGAGAGAAACATCAATCAGCTGCGTCCTACACACAATCGGGGATAGAGCCCAAAACCCGGGCATGTGCCCTGCCTGGGCATCAAACCGTGACCTCCTGGTTCATAGGTCAATGCTCACCCACTGATCCACACCAGCTAGGCTGAAACATTAAGTTTTGAAGACTTTTAGATACTTACTATCCAGTTGAAAGGGGTACACGCTCTCAGAATAAGATATAATTTATCAGCTAAGACTTAAAATGAGATTAGAGACATTCTCACTAACCCACTTCTACTATGCCACCAAAAGTTAGGAGATTGTTTACTTGTTTATTGTCCACCTCTCTCAATAACTAAGGACTAAGAGAAAAGGGAACTTTGTCTTATTCCTTCTGTATTCCCAATTCCTAGGACTATGCCTGGCATATGGAAGCTGATCAATAATAAATATTACTGCTCTGGCCGGTGTGGCTCTGCAGGTTGGATCCCTGGTAGGGGCGTGTGCAAAGGGCAACTGATCGATTCTCTCTCTCTCTGCTCCCCTATCCCCTCTCCAAAGTCAGTGAGCAGGTCCTCAAGTGAAGAAATAAATAAATAAATAAATAAATAAATAAATAAGTAAGTAAGTAAATAAATATTAAAGTTATACTTCACTTCCTACATTACAGAGAATGAGGGTAAACATCTCAACAAAAGATATAAGTAATATACTCGTAACATATTAAAAGAAGATAGTTTTCATAGTTAAAGAAATGCTTAAGAGATAGAAAGTCATATGTGAAATGTTTATCTATGAACGTATATTCCATTCAACTATCTCTTCTTCCTATTTAAAATTAATACCAAATTAATTTTTATTAAAGAAAATAAGATTTCTGACATAAAGTAATTAAATTACCTGTCCTGCCAACTCCAATCGCTTGTTACCATAATAGTCTCTGTCATCAACTTTATTATCTCCTTGGGCCAGAATTACTCTTCTTACCATCACTGCAGTATAGATACATTTGGCTCGGAAATTGAATTCTTTAACCTGTAATTCAGAAATTAGAGAAAAATTTTGAGACAATGTGTATTATAATTTAAGATGCCTCAAGAAAAGAACCAATGCTATAATATTTAAATAAGAAAAAAAACCAATTGTTATGATTCTTGCTATTCAAAGAAATTCAACTAGTCTATAAACTTCCTGAGAGCTGAGATGATGACTTTTTATGTTTGTACTCAGTACCTATTGTAGCTTTTCTTCAAAGATGACCACTATCAACTCCTTCCCTTTCTATAATGTTTCATGTCACTCCTTCATTAGAGGTAGAATCCATCATCTCCTTGTGTTGGCCTATAAACTAGCAGTTTCTACCTCCTCTTAGGGTCCTGAAGTACCGCATGAGAAGTCCAGGACACTCTGCTGGGGAAAAGGGGACTACTTGGTAAAGCTCTGAGGACGTAGAAATGTGAGTGAAGACATTTTAGATGTCCAGCCCAATTATTTTCAAATAACTCCAGCCTCAGCTGCTATCTGTCTGCAACTTTATGAAACCCACGATGAGAAAGCCTTCTCCCACTGTTGAGTCCAGTCAAACCTCCATAGAACCATGAGAGATAGCAATAAGCAGTTATGTTGAGCCATTAAGTTTGGGAAATGTCTGTTATGCAACAATAGATAACAGGAATAGTACTAAAACATCATTTGGCACTCAATTATCTATTGGATTAATGAATCCACCACAAATGTTCTATTCAATCTTCTCTAGTACAAACCCTGAAATCCTTATGAATAAATCTGGCTCAATCAGTAAGTTAAATCATAATTGGTTAAGTAATTGTACTGGTTTGTCTAGAAAGACAAAAATCTTAGGAGACTAGATAAATCCTTTTTCTACATGCAAAAGTACTCACTGGTACATGGGTCAGGATGGTAGAAGCCAGGAGCTCTCTTGCTTCTTCTATTTTGGTCTTCTTTGGTCCACCTCCCCACATCCTTTGCCTTCTTACTTTGTTCCCTATATATTTTAATGCCTATAAAAAAACCAGAATGTAGTATAATAATGTTTAATGATATCATCGAAGACAATTTACAAAACACCTACCCATATGTAACACTATAAGCAAAAAGACAAGGGTCCTGGTTATAGAAAAAGTGCCCGGCTGGTGTGGCTCAGTGGTTGAGCATCGACTTATGAACCAGGAGGTCACGGTTTGATTCCCGGTCAGGGCACATGCCTGGGTTGCGGGCTCAATCCCTAGTGGGGGGTGTGCAGGAGGCAGCCAATCAATGATTCTCTCTTATCACTGATGGTTCTCTCTCTCTCTTCCTTTCCCTTCCTCTCTGAAATCAATAAAAATATATTAAAAACAAAGAAAAAAAGAAAAAGCTGTGCTGGGCCTAGTAAAAAATCAACATTTGTCACAAATCAATAGCAAAACAGTATTATACAGTATCTAATACATTGATTCCCTTTCCATTTTATAATTTGTTTTCATACTATAAAACTGATACATAATCATTGTAGAAAATTTAGAAAATAGAGATGAGTAAAAATATGTAAATATAAAGTAGCCATAAATCTTCAACCTAGAGAAAACCAGTTAATATTTTGAGATAGGGCTTTTTCCCCCCTCAGAAAGGAATCACACCATGTAAAACCTCTAACCTAAAAGCTACAAAACATTGCTGAGAGAAAACAAAACCTAAGTAAACTGATGGTTATGCCATTTTCACAGACTGGAACATTTAATACTGTTAAGATGGCTTACTGTTAAAATTCTCTCCAAAATGACCAAGAGATGCATCATAATTGCTAATTTTATTCCTGGCAGGTTTTGTAAAAACAGTATGCTCAGCCAAAAGGTGGAGGATTTACATTATCTGATTTCAACTATGGAGTTATAATGAAAGACAGTGTGATACTAGGATAAGGATAGACAAATAGATCAATGGCAGAGAATAACAAGTTCAGAAATAAAGATATGCTTTTATGGTGAATTCATTTTTTATAAAAGTGCCAAAGCAATCCAATGGAGAAGGGAAAATCTTTTCAACAAATGATGTTGAAACAACTAAATATCTTTGGGTGGTGGACACACAGATCATGTAACATAGAAATCCACACCTAAAACCTATATGATCATATTAACCAATGTCACCCCAATAAAGTTAATAATAATAAAAAAAGAAACAACTAAAAACTAAATATCCCTAGAGTAAAAAATTAACCTGACCCCTACCTCACACCAAATAAAAAATTAGTTTAAGATGAATTTTATACTGAAACATAAAAACTAAAGATATAAAGCTTCTAGAGGAAAACACCCTGGGGGTGAGCAAACATTTCTTTAAACAAGACATAAAAATCAATAACCATAAAATACAAGTGAACAAAAAGAAAAAACCTCTTGATAATTAGATTTTATCCAAATTAAAGACTGCTCATCAAAAGACAGTTAAAATAATGAATAGGGAAACAATGGACTGGGAGGAAATATTTGCAACACATAAATCTGACAAGGATTTATATCCAGGATATTTTTTTAAAGGACTCAAATTCAATATAAAAAAACAACTCAGTAAGGAAAATGGGCAAAAGATTTGGACAGACACTTCACAAAGTAAATAACACATGAAAAGTGTTCAATGTCATTAGTCATCTGGGAAACACATATTAAAACATAATGAGATACCACCAGAATGGCTAAAATTAAAAAGACTGACAACACCAAATGTTGATGATGATGTGAAGCAATCAGAACTCTCATACACTGCTGGTGGGACTGCAAAATGGTATAGTCACTTTGGAAAAAGATTTGGTAGTTCCAATTTTATAAAAGTTATATACACAACTTCTTTGATCCAGCAATGCTATTCCTAGGTACTTATACAAGAAAAATACTAACCTGTCCAGGCAAATACTTGCACAGGACTGCTTATAGCAGCATTATTCATAACAGCCAAAGAGTGAAACAAAACAATGTCCGTTAACAGGAAAAGACGAACTGTGGTGTATTCATGCAATGGAATACTGCTCAGCAATAAAAAGACATAAACCACATGAATAAATGACATAAAAAGGAACAACTTGGATGCATATCAAACAGTATGCTCAGCCAAAAGAAGCTGGACACACAAAAAAAGTGTATATTGCATAATTCCATATATGTAAAGTTCTAGAACAGGCAAAACTAACCTCTGGAGAAAAAAATTACAACAGTGGGGGGGGGGAGGGGGGAATCAGAGGTTGGAGGCAAAAACTGACTAGGAATGGGCATGAGGGACCTTTCTGAGATAATGGCAATATTTTATATCTTACAAAAATTGTATGATTAGAACTGGTACATTTTAGTATATATGAAGCTTACTTAAAAATGAAATATTAAAAGCTAATCAAGTAATGAGAGAGGAGTGTTAAGTGGAGATTTAGATGAAACAAGAATGGCAAAATGTTTATAATTGTTGAAGCTGGATGACAGGTACATGAGGGCTCAAAATACTATTCTGTGTATTCTGTATATGTTAAAATGTTTTCATAAAAAGCTTTTAAAGAAGAGGATCACATGGTTCTTACTACTTTGTAACAACAATGCATTTTTCTTTTTTACACTGGCTTTCAGTTAGTAAGAAGAAAAAGTTGGGATTCCTGATTCTTTATCCTAAAAGTTCTATCCCTAATTACCTGCCTGAGAAATTTCTTTTCATGCTTCAAAACCTAGATGAGGTATCACTTCCTCTTTGAAGCCTTTCATCACCCCACTCCTTTTTCTCTATTTTAATTCCTTACCTATGAAAAATTGAATACTTTCATTAGCATTCAGATAACACTATATTTTAACTGTCTATTTACATGTATGTCCCCCACCTATTAGAAGTTGTATCATCTTTTTCTTTGATTCCTAATGACAAGTACAGTGCCTGGAACTCCTCTGTGATAAGATTTGGGCATCAAACCTAGGATCTTCCCTATTAAAAGGCCATTAGAATATAAGATAAACTAAGACCCTGTAAATATTTGTGGCAATAACCTAGCAGTAAGTAATAACTAACTGATTAACTCAGTAGTGTGGGCGGGTGCGGGGGGGGGGGGGTGGTGAGGGTGGTCCAGGAACAGATAGGCAGTTGGGTTTTCCCTAAACTGAACTGTCTTCATTAAATTTTGCTGCTCTTCCAGTTCCCTTGGGGAAAAGGCTAAAGACTCTTCACTTTTTGAGGAAGAAACAGAACACAGGCGCACCTGGTACTACTTCTAATGTAGCAGAAAGTCACCTTTTCTCTAGAATATCCAATAACGTTACCAGGGTTTCATAGTGTGAGGGTAAGAGCCCAGTCTGTTTACAAATAGGCCAAGATGCATCAAATCTTCCCCAAAAGGAATAAATAATTTCTTCTATATACCAGATCCCTTGGCAAGAATGATGTAAAATGTACATAACCAATACAGAGCAAAAAGGCTTTGTGAGCAGAAGAAAAAGGAGGCGAGACTAAAAGGGAGGCATTAAAAACAAAACACTGGTTTTAAGTAATCCACTAAAATGCCATGTCGTCAAAAATTCTATTACATAAATAAAGTGTACTTGCTACATTTTCACTTAGAATAACATAAAATATTCATGTTGCCCTAACTCCTAATATATGTTTAACTTAAGCATTTTGGATTACTTGCATCTCTACAACCTTTTATTAGTAGCAAATAATTAAGCTATGTCTTAATCCAGCATAGAGCACAAGCCATCTCAAAACTTCCTGCTTGTTTTTCTCATGTTAGAAACATGTGTTTTCTGTTAACTAACTATATATTCCTCTCATCTTTTTCTTCCTTTTTATTGAATTTATTGGGGAGAAATTGGTTAATAAAATTACATAGGTTTCAGGTATACAAGTCTATAATATACCATCTGTAACTTCTCTGATTCAGTTAGCTAAAAATTTCTGTCAATACCTACTTAAGAGAAATAAATGAGTAATTTTCCAACCCACTGTTAGTCCCTGTTCAAACAGCTTTATGATGCTAGCGTTATGTGACCACCAATGATGGTGTGTGTAATAAAATGAATAATAGAACTCATTGAATCCACTGGGGTATCATTAAGGCAAATTGTTCTTCCTGAGCATTACACAGCTTTAAAGGATAGAGTGTATCTCCTCACACTGAACCTGTCCCTGAGTATTTCTTAACATTTTCCTCTTCATGTTCTAGGAACCCTTGGATAATATAATTTGTTTGTTACAAAGACTCACGTTCACTAAATACTTCATTTTCAGTAAAGACCCAAAATAGAATCTAAATCCCAACCTCTTTTCCTGCCCAATAACTAGAGTCAACTATTAGTTAACTGCAGAAAACAAGGAAGGTGGTGATGAGAATAATCCCTACTGATTTGTGCTTTGAAATTACATGTACTTACAAATGGCAGTAACCTCCTAAATGTTAGACTCAGTCTTTGAAAATATCAAGGTGAGTTTGATTTTTCAGAGCACACACTAACTGATATAAGTGGGAAAATGCTATCTCTACAAGCATCCTAGGAGACAAGAAAAAAGCAGCCTAGAATCTATACCTTCTTGTAAGTAACCCACAGAATAGACAACTTACATATGGATCAATAAAAAACTGGGGTATCATTAGGGCAAATTGCTCTTCCAGGGCATTACACAGCTCTAAAAGATAGAGTATATCTCCTCAAACTGCACCATTACTGAGTATTAACTCACTTTATGTTAACTCACTGATATGTGCCTCTACAGTAGGGAATTCCCACCTTGCAGGATGGCTCCCAGGAATGTCACCATTAATTTCCACTTAGCAAAGCACTTTACAAATGTTGGACTAAGAATTCTAAGTATGGCTGTTATATATCTCTCTATATATATTCCTATCTTTATCTTTGTGTCTTGTCCTAAAATCCCTAGGTTCCAAGTAGGAGTGCCTCAGCAGGTCAATGAAGGCTCTGTAGTGGTAAAGGGGTCTCTGATCTGGTCTGGTCCTGCTGATAACACTGGGAATTCAGGAAAAGGTATAGAAATCACATTACAACTAGATGTCAAAAGCAATTAGAAGTAGGGAGTAAAAATGAATAAGAAAGAGAAATGCAAAATAAAAAGCCTTCTATACTAGAAGTTTTATAAAAGATATAACTATGCTGTAGTTTTATAAAAAATATAACTCAGGCAAATAGGAAAAAAAGAGAGTACTTCTTATCATATCAGAACAAACGCCTCTTGGCCACATATCACCCCTTCTAAGTTAGGCACCATAGGCTGATGATTTGTCTAGGCCCACTTCTTCCTCCAGTCCTTAAATACATGAGTCAGAGATGCTTCTCTATTACTCCTTCCATCTTCCCAACACCCCTCCCAAACCTACGCCCCCAAAGTCACTGCATCTCATGCTTTATCAATGAGCTGCATTAAATCTCCAATTCCCTTTCATAGCAAAGGACAACATGAAAAGACACACCTGCATCTGTGTGAAAATCTGAGCTTTCTGGCATTCTTCCAAACTGGGCCCAAATGCAGCCATCACGTGCTCCTCTGTTCCAATCATCTGCACAATTTCTTGGTCACTCTCAACACCCATGGCCTAGGAAGGAAAGAAAGGAGAGAAAGAGTGTTGGCTTTGTGTTAACTCACTGACATTTGCTTATGCTAATTTGGCATTGTTTGTGGGTATTACTTCTAAGCAAAAGCGAGCTATTTCCTCAGAAATGGTGCCATCTGGCATTGGCAGCCAAAGCCCAAGCTGCAGAAGAACCTGAAACAGAAATTTTGATTAGGAAGAGGAAAACAAACATTCTCAAGCACTTTTTGCATGTGTACTATCTTCTAAAATTTATAAATATTCTATGAGTTTCATCATGAAAAAAGGAGGCGAAGATATACACTGGAGACACTGGTCACAATTTTACAAAGGCAAACTGAAAAAAAGAAAAATTAAAAACAAACAAACAAAAAGCAGGCAAAGAGCAAACCAAGAAATGTGCAATGCTGAAAATAAACAGAACCCCAATTAGCTTTGTCAAAAGAATGATATTTCTGAAAAGTGTCAAAATCCACATTCAGGCTAAAAGCATTTTTCCTAAGGGATGTTTTACCTCACTCTTCTAGATACCAAGCTATACTTTATGCAGGTTTTAAAAGCGATCGTTTAAAAACTAAGAACACACTTAACAGGTTTAAGAAACCCACTTATCTTAAGTGTTTCAAGGTGGCAGCGACAATGTAGGTCTTTGTAGATTCCATATGGTGAGAAGGCTCACTCCTTCACACACTTGCCTAGAATTCTGCCATATCAAGAAATACAGCATAATTGCACTAACCTTCCCTTTGGCAGAAAAATAATCTGCTTCTTAGAAGTTAGGGGGAAAGTTATGTTTGCATTAACATTCTTCTTTAGCTATGTAGTGCAACAGAACCAGAGGTAATTGTCTCGTTAGGCTTTGATCCTGTTTCTGTTCTTCCTGAGAGAGAGAGGTTAAGTTGAATCCCAAGTTCCAATGCAGACCTTCAAGAACATCATCCTGAGTACAATGGAAAGGGCCCCTCCCTGAGGTGTCCGTCCTAACACGATGTCAACAAACCTATAGCCACCGCTGTCATGTCACCTCTTTTACTGTCTTCTCATGTCTGTAACAAGAGGGCACAACAGGGCCCATTCAGCTCAAAATTCTACAATTCCACAACTGAATTTTAGTCTGTAAATCTGACGTGGATACTTCAGGATCAGAGGCAATCTTCCTGAAAGTTTTTGCGGGGAGCTAAATATACGTTTATGTCCCTTTCAGGCCAACTGCAGTGGTTTAAAAAAAATTCACCAATTCTTTGACGCTCTCTTCAAAAGGTGAGGACTAATCCTCCTGTCCCTGAGTATATGCCAAACTTAATGACTCACCTCTACAGAAGAAAAGTGGAAGTGACAATATGTGACTTTGGAGCCTTGGTCATAAGCACTGGAGCTTCCTGCTTTCTGCCTCTCAGAGTGCTCCTCTGGGGGAAGCCAGCAGTCATGTCATGAAGACACTCGAGCAATCTATGGAAAAGTCTGGTGTTGATGCCAACTGCCATGTGGGTGAGCCACCATGGAAGGGGACCCACCAGCTCTAATTCAGCCTTCAGATAAATGTAGCCTTGGCTGATATCTTGACTCATGAAAGACTGTGAGCCAGAACCACCCAGCCAAGCAACTCCCAAATCCCCGACCAACAGAAACTGTGCTATAATTTGTTACCTAGGACAGATAACTAATAGACCAAATTTTGGAATTAAATTCGCATTTAAACTTAAAAACATTTTTTAAGTGTATAACTTGTTCAAAATGTTTTTGTTTAGTGAACAAAGAAGTTCTCAGATACAAATCTCTTTTGCACTGTAAGTTTTGCATACATTTATCTCTAATTTGCATTTATTAAAAAGGACCCTAGACATTCATTAAAACACTTAGCCTTTCATAGATTAAAGAAGTGTAATCCTAAAAATTACACTCTTAATTTTATTTATTTTTTGCATCCATTGCAAATTTATTAAGCATTGGAAGCTTAACTTAAAAACAAACAGCACAGTAAAAAGATGTCATTTCTGTTCATAGCAGAACAAGTTTCAAAATATATTTTCTTTTAATTTATTCAGTCAGGCCCAGCCAGCGTGGCTCAGTGGTTGAGCGTGGACCCATGAACCAGGAGGTCATGGTTTGACTTCCAGTCAGGGCACATGCCCAGGTTGTGGGCTCGATCCCCAGTAGGGGACATGCAGGAGGCAGCCAATAGATGATTCTCTCTCCCCCTCTCCCTTCCTCTCTGAAATCAATAAAAGTATTTTTAAATGTATGCAGTCAGTACATAATTCTTTATGAAAGTTATATATATAATGATTGAGCCAAGACAGCAGCAGCTGGGCTCTCTTCCTTTGAGGAGCCTGTGAGTCATTGCACTGAGCTATAAACTTGGCAGAAAGGAAGATTCTGCAGAAGCGATCTCTCTGGAGGGGAGATGCTAGAGGCATCATTTACGGCCAAGTGTGGTAAGTAACCTTTTGCCTCCCTTCTCTTCCTCCTTCTTTTCTTCCATCTTTCTTTTTTTCTCTCTAAAATCTCTAGATGTGACTAATGCACATCACTTCTCAGAGGAAAGCCCAAACACTAAAAGAGATCTATAAAGGACAGATACAAATGAAGCCTGCAAAATGAGACTAGAAAATGGTCTCACTAAGACAAATCGAGTCCTAGAGCTGAAATGAAAGTAGCTTTCTGGGTCAACCCCCTTTCTTGGAGTACATTAATATCTAAAACATCTGAACTAAAGCTACCCAGATTATATTAATAATTAGTTCAGTAATCTCCCAGTGAAGAAGACTATATACTTGATTGCCTATTTTGGTGTTTAATAATAAAAGTCCATTCTCATTTAACATATGAATTGCCACTTCAAGTTGCCCTGATGCTGAATCTAAGGAGTAATTTTATAATTGCATAAAATTCTCAAGTGGCCTAACATGAACCTAAGTATTTCTAAGCTCTCCAAGTATGACTTAGTTATAAAGCAAAGATATGCCAAACACATGCTAAATACTAGTAACAACATATGTGCAGAAAGAATGATCAGTGGCAAAGCTTTCCTCTAAAAGAACCAAACTCTTCCTGTATCTGAAATACGGGTGATAACTCAGCCAAGTATCATCAAAAGTGCTCCAGTTCCAAACTGACTTTATGAATACTTAGCCTTCAGAAGTCACAGCTACAAATAAATGGCATATTGCTATGGAAACGACAGCAAAATGGCCAACCATTTTTCTTTACAGACATAATTTAGACATCTGAAAACTAGCTTTACATGGAGCGCTTTGTACTCTAGATAGCTAAAATCATTTCACCTAATTTAAGTCAAAAGTGAATGCTATATAATAACCTTAAGAAAAAAAAGCAGAGTCTAGAATTAGCAATAAGAACAAAAATAAGGAGACAGGTTCTTTAAAAAGTGGCAAAGTCTTCTCCTTGGATATCTACTGAGTGTAACTAAAAGTGTGACTTTTAAGAGATAAAAAGAATACTAATGAACAGAAGAGAATGAGATGCAGGCGAATGATGATATGCTGAAATATATAATGTGAAGGAGGGAAAGGGGATAACTTCTTAAAACATCTAATATTCAGAAATCTCTAATTTTCCTTCACGGTAGACAGAAGTCAACTTAATATTACCAAAAGCAGTCCTGGCAGAAAGTAAAAGAACTGTGATGGCCCTCTTTAACTGTGATTTTTCCTCTTTAAAGATCAAAAATTTCAATATAAGTTGGCTTCCAAGAAACAATGCCCAGCACGCCCTGAAATGTGATCTTTTCCACAAAAACTTTCAGACTGCAGATACCAAAATAGCACAACTGCTGAATACTTGAGAATACAAAATGCAAAGTGGGGAAGATTCATGGGCAGGAACAGCTTTGTAGTGATTCAAGTCCATAAATAAGGGTGATCTAGGTCTTAAAAACTTTATCCATCATATTCAGACTCAGCATGGATTCTAAAACCCTGCTGTTTCTGTCACTTTTAGCCAATTGTTGGTTACAATCAACAACCATCAAGTCCTAATGACTGTCAAGGTCTGTGCTAAGGCCACAGAACACAAAAAGAGAAATGATGTGACTTTTCTGGTATTGTTTATTTTCCTTGGTTTCTGGCATCAAATGTGTAAGGAGAACTAAGAAAAGAGAAAAAGCATCCTCTTTTGGGGCTGTCTTAACTTTAAAAAACACAAGATATCATTTGTTCTTCACCACTACCCTCTTCGGTGAAATTCTCACTTTATAAGTGAATTATCTAAGACCCAAAGAGATTGGGAAACTTGCCCAATGTCACACAGCTAATAAGTGGAGAAGCTGGAATTCAACCTAAATCTGTCGGATTTATAAGCAATCTAATACCCAATCTACCACCCAGATGGAAAGTCTAAATAGTGGTTATCAAACAAGTTTCTGCTGAATTATAAAAATATCCCTATAGTAGGAAACCAAAAAAAGTGACTGAAATTTGAACTGAATATTTAAACTGAAAAGTCTGGAAATTTTAAAATGTTTAATTCTTATATATTGATGATACACTACGTATAATACACATTATACATAGAATGTAATGGATACATTTCAGGAGAAAAATGTGTCAACATATACCAAATTGTTTTTTTAAAGATGTAATTCCACTCCCAGGAATTAAGTCTCACAAAATAATCAGCAACATGCATAAACATGTATATATAAGGACATCCAGGGTTGTGTATAAGAGTGAAAACTTGGGTGAGAGGGGGTGATACCTGAATGTCTAACTACAGGAAATTGGTTAAATATATTATATCACACATATGCAATTTCTATATAATACCTGCTAAAAGCAATGATGTAGACTCATATTTATAGACATCAAAAACTATTCACTGCTCTAGCTGGTTTGGCTCAGTGGATAGAGCATTGGCCTGCGGACTGGAGGGTCCCAGGTTCGATTCCAGTCAAGGACACATGCTCAGGTTGCGGGCTCGATCCCCAGTAGGGGGTGTGCAGGAGGCAACCAATCAATGATTCTCTCTAATCATTGATGTTTCCATCTCTATCTCCCTCTCCCTTCCTCTCTGAAATCAATAAAAATATAAAAAAAACAACTATTCACAATTCATCGTTAAGTGAGAAAAATAAAATGGATGTGTATATTACAAAAGTAAAGGAAAAAGAGGTCAGCAAAAATATACCCAAAAATATAGTGATACTTTTCAGTGGCTTTAAATTTTTACAATGCAAGGATTGTTTTATAAGCAGAAAGGAAAAAGTTTGAAATCTCAACTATTAGTTACATAAAAATGTACACTGCTAATTAATAGCCCATTATAAAAAGATTTAAGTCAGCTACATTTACAGAATAAACATTAAATAAATTTGACAGAAGAAACCCTTAATCAAGCCTTTGTCACCTAGCAAAAAAAAAGTAGTTAAAATAGATTTTCTGATTTTAATGCATGTCTATTGATGCATTTTCCATGTGAGTGATATAAGATTACATACATTATAATTAATTTATAATTTCTGGTATAAGGAAGGTAGGTAGTCCTGTGCATCTTCAAGCATCAAAACCTTTCTAATAATTCCTTTTGATGCATGGGAGCATACTGCCCTCTGCTGGAGATGTAATTTTACAAGGTTACATAAAATTTTCTTTACTAACCACTATGTACATAAGACATTGCATTGGGTACTGTGATCATCTGAGCTCTTTATTTTAATCAACCTAGTCATCAAGATTCATTTAACACCCATATACAGTAGATCATCATTATCCACAGGAGCTATGTTTTACAAAGTTGCCGAAAACACTGAATTAATGAAGAAGCCCTGCTCCTGGGGGAAACAGGTTCTTGTGAACCTCTGGTTAAGTTTTCTTCAAATGATTAATACAGAACCTTTTTTACCTATGTTTCTATTTATAGATACCTTATTTTACATGTGTGTGATTCATTTACACTGAAGCCACAGCCAATAGCACTCATGCCTGAACAAAGCTTATCTAACAAATATTTTCTCCACGAAGCACATCACAGCCTTCTTGCATTTAGGAACACTTCAGCACTATGCTTGGGGGTCATTTTAAACAGCAAAATCTCTACCAAAGGTACAAATATGTGAAAAACATAACGCGAGACAGAAAAAAAGGGGACCTTTTAACAGTATGAGAGCTGAAATGAGAAATCGGTGTTGCCTTGTTTGACCTCGGCTGGGAATGTGCCTGTTTGGTGACTGAAAATTTTCATTGTTCTGTGCATGTACACACCCATAAATACTTGTAAAAGCACCACAAATATTGATTTGCAGTTACAAATAAACTTTAGCAAGAAGAATTGGAAAATATAGAATCTGTGAATACTGAGGACCAACTGTATGATATAATATCAACTATTTTTCTGTTTTGCTAAATACTAATACTATAACTGTTCAGAGAATGGGCATAATATTTAAGTCTCAGAAGATTAAATAAGCTACTATACAATTATCTGAGAAGATAACATTTAGACATTATTTCTATGGGAAAATTTTTGGATTCTAAGCCAACAATTCACAAACAAGCTGGGGGGGAGGGAATCAGTTGTAAATTGAAGATTAATGTTTATGCAGAAACTCACTAGAATCCAGAAGTCCATAAAACAGAACAATGAACTTTGTACTCTTTGACCTAGAAAATTCCACTACTAGAAATTTAGCCTACGGATATCCTTGCCTATGTGTAACATAATACTGCTGCAGTTATATAATAGCAAGAGATATGTATGTCCACTGATAGCAGAATGTTAAATAATAGTACAGCTATAAATAGAACAGTTTGTTGGAAAGAATACAGTAGCTCTGTATGAAGTAATATAACACTATTGCCAAGATGTAAGTTACCAAAAAAAAAAAAAAAAAAGAGGAAAAGTGGAGAGAAAAATGATATAAAATATATGTAAATAAAAAACAAAACAACAAAAATAAAACTATATACTCATGTGCTTCTACATGTACAGACTAGAGATGCACAAGAAACCAGTAGCAAGTGGTATCTTTGGGCAGAAGAACTATGTGGTTAGGTACAGGTGGATGGGAGGCTTACCCATCACTATATAACATTTACTACTTTGGGAATTTTTTATAAACCCTGGTCTTATTAGCTTTCCATTTAAAATGCATTACATGACTGACAACTTGTCCATACTACACGTCTCTCTATTCTTAACTCGTTATCCTCCAAATTTCTAATTACATATGAAAAACGAGAGAAACAGACTCAGATACAGAGAACAAACTGATGGTTGCCAGTTGGGATGGGCGTTGGAGGCTGTATGAAAAAGGTGAAGAGATTAAGAAGTACAAATTGGTATTTTCAAAGTAGTCACAGGGATGTAAAGTACAGCATAAGGAATATAGTCAATGATACTATAATAACTATGTATGGTACCAGGTGGGGATCACTTTGTAAGTTATATAAATGTCTAACCACTACGCTGTACACCTGAAGTTAATATAATATTGAATGTCAACTGTAATTGAAAAAAGTAAAAATTTCAAAAATTTCTTTATAATTTTCAGTAGATACCTGCAACCTTACCTTAAATATAATTACAATGGGTATATCTTCTGATAAAGTATTATGCCTCAAATAAAATCGTCCTTGTTTCACAGCCATATTAGTTCTGCTTTTTTTCTCATGAGTAGAGCTACAAGGAAATACAAGTTGGTGAAACTGCATCCCCATTTATTTTCAAGCTAGTAACATGCAATAGAAATGTATGTCAATCAATAAGGTTTAACTATCAATAACAATCAGTGAGGTCCTATCTAATAGGTGCTTTTTAAAGATGCCCAACTCCTCTCCTGCCCCTGCCACTTGCATTGTAAACACTATAAATGTTTCTTTAGCTTTGAGATTATGGTGGAAGTTCTGTGGGTGAATTTATTTTGACCTACTTCACTTTGATTCCACCTGAACTCCTGGGATCCAATGTGGGGCATATATTCACAATCAATTTTTACATTTGAAGAGATAAACCTCAAAATGAGCCTGTACCATAATGAGAAACGATGAAGAAATGAATTTGTAGACTAAGAATCCAATAAAACATACCTACAGTCTAGGTATACTGTGAAGAAAACAAAAAACCTAAGGCAATCTCTTATTGATCTCTATTCACTATAAAATTTCCAGTGGATTTAAAAACATTTCAACACTTTATTCATTCATAAAAGTAACACACACTAATCATCAGCTACATATTACGCACCTTTACCAATCTATTTATATTAGTTCTAATCTCATACATACTAAAACTTACTTTGAAGTGTTGCCTCCGAATCACATATGAGGAAACCAAGGCTTGGAGAAGCTAAGTAACTGCTCACCCAAGTACCTCATAGCTAGTAAACAAAATCTTTAGGATTCAAATCCTGATTGCCCTGGTTCCAAAATTGCAAACAGTGGGAAGACATATTATAGAATTATTAGATCTGGGTTCAAATACTGGTTACCTCTGATGATGGATGTGACCTGCACTCAAGGTCTGTTACTCAGCCATAAAACATAGATAATATCACTTATCTTGGAGGACTGAGCTGACAAATAATATATGTAAAGCACCTAGTATACTACCTGGTTCCTAGTCACTGCTCAGTAAATGGCCATTATTGTTAGTTGCCTCTCTATCAGAAAGGAAAATGAAGAAACTCTGAGTTAAGAAGTTCAATATAGGTTTTCAATTAGAAGAAAAATTCAACTACATTCTGACATCTTAACTATAATTTTTTATACCCAGAATCCATTAACTTCCAAAATTCAAATTACATATGATAATAAGCTAAAGGAAAAAAGTTATAGTAGTAATATAAGGGATACTGTTATAGAAAAATGAGTATACTATGAAAGAGGCTGGTCTGAAAAACTAACAATAAGATGTTAAGTTCATGAAATAATTCATTAAATATTAAGTATAAAATAGTCTCATTATATCAACAGAAATAATCAATAATAAAAATAATCTGGAATACATATGTAAAAATCTGGAAATATTTTTCATTTTTTTAAAGTTCCTTTAATACTACAAATTAACATAAAATTCAACTTTTAAAATAACTAGCAGTCTTTTAAACAATGTCTCATACATTCATCACAGAAAATTTTAAATCAACTCTAAGCTTACAGTGTTACACAATAAGTTGAATACAGATAGTTTAAATATTCCCCTGCCTATTATCAGAGTGAATAACTGGGTACCTCCATATCAAAAGATAGCCATTTGATATTAATGGAATTAACAATATTTTTTAAGAACACCATCTCTGCTTTCCATACCTGGTAACTGAAGCACCAACTGTCCCTTTTCTGTCAGCCTCCACAATAATCCTGTTCTTAGACAGCTGCTCTTGGATAAGAATAACTTTTTCCACTCCTTTAACAATGAAGTAGCCACCTGCCCAAAGGAAACAAGAAGTTTCACCACCTAGTCTTCTAAAGTGTGATTTAGTAATCTCCCGAATTAGAGATCATTCTTCCATTGCTTCATGGCACTTGGCCACCACTTAATTCAAAGAGGTTTGCTATTTTATTAATTAACTAGAGGCCTGGTGCACAAAAATTCATGCACGGGGGGGGGGGGGGGGAGGGAATGGGGGGGAGGGTCTCTCAGCCTGGCCTGCCCCCTCTACAGTCTGGGAGCCCTCAGGGGATGTCCTAAGCCACAGTCTGGCCTCCCTCTGCGGGAGGCAACCAGGCCAATCAGGGGAAGGCACCACCTTCATTACCCCGCCACCTCTGCTGCCTCTGGCCTCCCTCTGCAGGAGGTGACTGGACAAATCAGGGGAAGGCGCCACCCCCATCACCCTGCTGCTGTTGCCACTGCCGGCCTGCAGCCGCTGCGGCTTTGTCCGGAAGATGTCTGGTCTAGCTGGTCTAATTAGCATATCACCCTTTTATTAGTACAGATCAGTGGTGGGCAAACTGCAGCTTGAGAGCCACATGCAGCTCTTGAGCCGCAATTTGCCGTTCTGTTGACTAATGAGTTTGCCGACCACTGGTATAGATGATAGTGTCAGCATATGATTTTATATAAAATGAAGCACAAGATAATAAACTTCTTGACAGGAAATGTATCTTAGTGGTCTATGCATCACCAGAACCTGACATACTGGTATATAGGAGGTGAATACAAGTAATTATGTTAAATTAGACTGCAGATTTCTTAAGCAAAAAAATAGCTAACAATCTTCAATATAAACTGAAATTTGCTCTAAGTTTTCTAACAAATCAGTAATAATGGTAAGCTAAGTTTCTGTAATATTCTATACTAAATAAAATATTACCATATATATATTTGCACACAATTCAGAATAGGATAAAGTGACACTGCATTTTACCTTCAGAATGAAGTAGAAACAGGGCAATATATTTGACTTATGCAACATTTTACTATAGTCTAAAAGTCACGTTCTTTGTTAACTTCTTTCCAAAACCTTCTGGGACTCTACATCAATGCAACTTTAAAGGAAGTAGATTAAAGCAACTATACATTAAATCAGTGTGAAATATGAGTTAAGGAATTAAAAGAAACTTTCTGTTAAGTGCTACATTTGAAACTTTATAGAAGAAACTTCCTAAAAACAGGTACAAAAATGTGATTTTTAAAAATTTAAACAGAAGACATTTATTCTCCCCTGCAATGCATTTAAAATAGCCTGAAATTAGATGTTTGAGTCTTTACAAAGTAGCTAGATAAGTAACTTTGTGAGATTATTTTTGAGTTTTTAAGTACACCAAAAGAGCATTACCCTGGAGCAAAGAGACAAAGAAAATACTAACAAACCACAGCAATAAATACTTGGGGCATTAACATTTTAAATCTGAAATAAAAGAGGAAACAATTATCTTTTAGAAGTACAGACTGATAGAATAAAATTGAAACCAAATTTCTGGACTTTTATAAACAAAGTTTTATCAAAGTTCGTTATAAAGCAGAAAGGCTGGTATTGTTTTAAGGAGAATAAAAATCAAAATCAAAGGAAGTGGAGCAAACCCAAGGATTCACACATACCTGGATCTAAAGGGCATTCATTCAGTTTGGCAAATTCTGCTGGCGTTTTCCCTGTAAGAACACAGTTTGAACTACGAAGCATTATAGGCATTCTGTTTAAAATAAAACAAAAGAAAATATCACATAAAGATTGTCACTGGGTGTGTGTGAGTGACATGTGCGAGGGCAAGTGTACCTGTGAGTGTCTAAGCAAGGACTCGGGGTGAGCAGTTTGGGCTATCCTGGCGGAGGGGCTGCGCGGGCAATTGCCAGGAGTCAGGGTCCAGGGACTGCAGTTATTGCTGGGGGGGGGGGGGGAGGGGAGGGTTGTTGCTTCCCCCGCTCGCTTTCCCGGCCCAGGGTGCCTCGGCTGGAACCGCAGGCTGGAGAGACTGAGAAGGATGCAGCTTGGTCACGAAGCCAGGAATGTCGGACTGAAAGGTGGCTGGGTAAGTGCTGGCTGTGGAGGCCATGGCGGGAGCAAAGTGGCAGGAGACCAAGGCTGAGACTCACCGGAGGGAATAGCCAGAACGCCCCGCCATCATCCTACCTGGGAAGTTCACCCTGATCTGTGTCTGCGGGAAGAGCCACATGGTGGAACTTGGGGACAGCGGAGGGGTCTGACTGGCACACCCAGCAGTGAATCTGAGGGACAACTCAAAAGTTCTGGAAGAACTTTTGGCAGAGAGCAGGAAAGGGGCTGGACGGTGAGGCCCAGGAAAGAACATTGGTCCTGCCCACTTCAGGTGCAGGGGAGGCATGCCTTCCCCCACCTGCGCAATGGCTGCAGCAACCCGAGAAAAGGGAGACCAGCTCTGGGCTGGAAATCTACACACCAGTGGCTGGGTCTGGTGGGTGGGGAACTTGGACAATGACCTGGTTAGAGCCTGGGCGGATGCCTTGCCCAGTGGTCAGACACACTGAAAGATTGGAATGTAAGCAGGGATGATTTATTTATTTATTATCCCTTCCTGCTTGAGAAGGTAGAAGGTAGCAAGGAGGTGCCAATGAGCCAGGCAGAGCTGAGGCATTGGAAGGAGAGGAAGTACGCACCACCCTCCTACAAGCTACATGTACCACCCCCAAAAACGAGCCTGTTTTTACCATCACGGTAGGACACAGAGCGCAGCTCCATGGAGGCAGGGAGAGTAGCTCAGAACAGGGACACAGACAAGCTGGGAGACCCTAGGCAGGCCCAGCCTCTGGGTTATGGAGACCCCACCCACCAGACTACTTGGAGCTCCGCCCTGCCAGTGCTTCAGTCAGGTTGCCCAAAGGCCAGGCAGGGGCAGCAATAAACATTGGCTGGCACGAGAACCTACCAGGAGGCCAGGACCAAAATATCAAGGGGACTGGTTCAACAACATCAGAGCAAAATCCAGCAAACTCCACAAATAGCAGATCCAAATATTTTTTTCTTCTCATGTCTCTTTGCTTTTATTCAATTTTTCCCCCTTTTTCTTCTTTTTAAAATTTTTCTGTCTTCTTTCCCATTTTTCTTTTCCTAGTATATATTTTAATTTATTCATTATAGTTACTTTTAAAAAATAGTATTATTTCATTTATTTTTTTCTTTTCTTTTTTAATCATATGCTATTTCTTTTCCTTTCACATTTTCTTTTTTTGGGTTCTTTTTTCTCGAATTCTTTTGGTCTCGTGTCTTTTAGTATCCTTTTCTTTTCTTTTCTTTTTTTATTTTAGTCCTTTTTGTTGTTGTTGCTGTTGTTTTTGTGTGTGTGTTGTTTTCAATTCAATCTTGTTTTGTCTTGATTTGTTCTGTCAGCACCTATATAACAGTTGGCATGATATGGTTGGGGTTGAGTCCAACCACAAATGCGACAACAGCAATTGAGACCCAAATATAACAGGAGGGCCCATATAATCCATGCAAGGGACATTCCTAGTGCTCCCAGCTCAGAAGATCAAGGAGACTACACATACCACTGGGTCCCACAAGAAGTCCACTCTATGAAGACTGTCCAATACACAAAAACAAACACAAAGAAATAGCAAAAATGGAGAAACAAAGAAATAGGCCCCAAATGAAAGAACAGGAGAAATCTCCAGAGCTAAATGAAATGGAGGCAAGCAATTTATTAGAAACAGAGTATAAAGTAATGGTTTTTAGAATGCTCAACAGCATAAAAAGGGGCATAGAAACCATGAAAAACAACCAGTCAAAAATGAAGAATGACATAGCTAAAATAAAGAATACACTGGAAGGAATTAACAGTAATTTAGAAGAAGAGGATTGAATCAGCAAATTAGAAGGTAGAAAAAAAAAGGCACTCAATCAGAGCAGCAAAAAGAAAAAAATGCTTTAAAAGCATGAGGACAATTTAAGGAAACTTTGGGACACCATGAAATAGAACAACATCTATATCCTAGGAGTGCCAGTTGGAAAAAAAAGTGAGTAAGGGATTAAAGAACTTGTTTGAAGAAATAATGGCAGAACTTTCCTAACCTGATGAAGAAAAAAGTCACTCAAGTTCAGGAAGCACAGAGTCCCAATCAAGATGACCCCAAAGAGACCCACATCAAAACACATCATAATTAAAATGGCAAACATTAAAGACAAAGAATCTTAAGGGCAGCAAGAGAGAGACAGTCAGTTACCTACAAGGGAGTTTCCATAAGGCTGTCAGCTGAGTTTTCAACAGAAATACTATAGGCCAGAGGGAATGGCATGAAAGTAATGAAAAGCAAGGATCTGAAACCAAGACTACGCTGTTCACCAAGGCTATCATTAAAAACTGAAGGTGAAACAGCGTCCCAGACAAAAAAAAAGCTAAAGGAGTTTATTACCACCAAACAAATATTGCAAGAAATGTTAAAGGAACTGCTGTAAGAGGAAGAATACATATATATTTATATGTTTATATTTATTTACTTATATTTATATATTAAGAGAGAAACATAGGCATAAAAAATAAAATGGGCTTTAAATATATACCTGTCAACAATATTAAATGGTAAATGGATAAAATACTCTAATCAAAAGACATGTAACCTGAGTGTAGCTGACAAGAGCTATATCATTATCTTTCTATTTACCTGAGCACCCATCATAGTGCATGACAAATAATGAGAAGTTGATGCATATCTGTGAACTAATGGATTGTTTATTAAGCTCTTAGCACTTTTGAAGGAGGAAAAACACTTGAATGGGAATTATGTGGAGTAAGTTTAAAGTACAATATCATTTATAACCATTACTATTATTATTGTTATTGTGGGTTTTGTCCATTTCTACAGGAGAGTCAATATATTTCTCTAGTTAGGACATGCAGACTGCAAAAATGCTAGCAATCATTTCCAAATCTGTTCTGGGTAAATAAGTAACTTCTCCCTTAAATACTGCTATATGAAAAACAGTTAAATAGCCAGGAAAATCAAACTTAAAATATACATGAATCCACCAAGACCAGTCCAGAGACTTCACTGAAATGCTTTCTTACCCAATGTTTTCCTAACAGCCTGGTATTATAGGAGGAAATGAAAGCATTTTCTTTAACTCTACGAAAAACATTTCACAATTAAAAAACAATAACCACAAATATGCTGGAGACTGCTTAAGTGTTTTATATCTACTGACTCGCTGAATCCAGAAAATTAGCCATGAACCAGGCACCATTTCCCACATTTTTCAGATGAGGAAATGGGCAAAGAGAACTTTAGTTGCTCAAGAACACCTCACAGGGCTGGAATGCAGGTAGTGTATCTCTAATACCAACATCATTTCTTACCTGCCAATGGGTAAAGCATTGCGGATGATTCTCTGGCTGCCTCGGGTATATTCAATATCCACTGTAATGGGGGCAGAGTATGTCATGTCCCGCAGACGGCACTACAATAGATTCAGACAGTCACTGCTCCTCCTCTCTGGAAAAGAAAGGTTCTGAGAGCTCCAAAGAGCTCCTTCTTTAGTAGAAGTATGGCTCACATTGAACTTGGACCTGTTCCTGAAATACTGAGCTATTACATATGCTACCTTAGGGCACTGGGAATAATGAGCCTACCTTCTCCTGGAGGGGAATGATACCAACTATAGCTCTAGAAATCACCACAGCATCTCTGCCCATGCCAGCCCAGACATGAAACAGTAAATCTGGTACTGATTTTCTGCTTACTGATCTGATGCCATCATCAGTCTGCTACCATACCTTTGTCGCTGCCTTTTTCAAAACAGTTAACCAGTATAATGATAATTAAAGTACACACACACACAAACTAAAAAGTTTAAACTACACTACCTTTTATTCTCCAAATAAACAAAACTAGATCACAAAATTCCTTAACAAGTGATAGATGATAGCACAAATCATTCATCACATTGTTCTAATAATTGCTGAATCATTTGAGGAACTTTAGGAATTGCTGCTGAGTTTTATGTGGCTCACAAAATTATGTCCTTGCCTGAGACGTGATCAGACAGAGGAAACCTCATCAGAATGATCCAGTGACTTCCCCATTATATTGATGGTCATCAGGTGGCTTGCAGTCTCAAAAGGAATTTCTCTGACCATCAGCCTTAAAATTTATGGTGCTGAATCATCTCTCTGGATAGTTAGATTTAAGCTTTTTCTAGTCTTTATCAATGCGCCTGGAATTTTAAAATATTAGATATTCCTATTATTGACCAATAGGAATTATTTACTTTATATTTAATTAGATCATGTCTCCTCCTTCAGGTCAGACCAAAGGCAGTGTGGCATGGTGGTTCCAAGTATGGATTCTATTGCCTGTGCTCAAATCTTGGTTCTACCACTTAAATTTTACATCTCTTCCTATGTAAAATGGGAATAAGAATAATTTTAATTCCCAAGAGTATAAATATGTATTTTTAAAATGGTGCCTAGTATAGAACCCTATATAAATATTATCTTGTTTTTATTAATAAAACTAATGTAATGTCTATGATAGGCAAACATTTGTGGTTTTAACAAACTTATCCCTTCAAATGGAAATGAAATTCAACAGATGTCGTAAGAATTGGGACCAAACTTTGTAGGTTCCCGACTACTTCCATGGGTCCACTCCATCCCCCTCGGCCTCTCTCTTATTGCAGGAGTAGGACTGCTCTGGTGGAGTCTGCGGAACCTGCGCCCCACCAGTCCTGCTGTGGGTCCCATGACTGCCCCCCCATCTGCTCTCCCACTATCCCCAATCCTCCAAGAGTCAAAATCTCTCCAAGAAATCTCCCCACCCTCTCTAATTACAGTAATCCTTATATGTTTTTCAACGTAAAAATAATTATAATGACAATTGTAGCCTCAGCTTCTTAAACTACTTCAGACTACTTTGTCTTTTCCTTTCTCTGAACTCAGTTTATAGTTTATAGTAATATAGTTTAGATAACTTAGAAATTGCTAACTGGCTGCTTAGTTCTCAAAAAAAAAAGAGGAAAGTTCTAGCAAAAGGGAATGGGAAGTAGGGAAAGCCAAACTGGGGCACACACATTCCAATATCCCACAGTCCTCACCACTTCCTATTCAGTACAACTTCACAAATTTACCTTACCTACCTGATCATTCTAGACATTCAAAGTGTGTAACCCCTGGTGTCTCTGTTTCACATGTTTTATTATTTTAATCTCTCCACAGAGTATGAACTCCTTGAGGAAGGATATGTGTCTCATTTCTTTTGTATCTCTCAATATTGAGACACAAAATAAACGTTCAATCAGTATTTGGGAACTAAGTAGTACCAAAATTTATTTATGTAAAATGTCTGGTTACTTGTTCATACTTCCTATGTAACCTTACTTAGACAACAACTGTACAATCTAACACCTTGTTGTTTAATAAGATTGCTGTGCTATGTTCCATAATTGCTATTTTGGCATTATATTAATACAAACTAGATATATCTACAAAAATCATTTTATTCCCTGAATCAATTCCCAATTCTGGATACTAAGTGGAAGAATTTGAAAACCAGTCTAGTATCTGTTAAAAGCCAAAAAAACAGACCTATTCTATAACCCTCTGTCTGCATATCTGTTAATAATCTGGTATTTAAATTTCTTCTCATCCACCCCTTCTATTAGACTGTGAGCTCTTGGTCCTTGGTCTCCCCTCCCTAACACAATGCCTGCTGACCCTCAAAAGATGCACTAAGCTAGGCACAAGTGGCTGGGAGATATCACTAAAATGCTCAGAAACAATATAAATAGGACACAGTTGTATAACAGTGCAAGTTAAAAACATTAAATGATAAATTAAACAGTACAGAACTGTTTCCTAATATAGTATAGTATTATACAAATGCTTGTTTATATTTTGGTTACCTGCCTCATAAGAGATTTTTTTTTACCTGTTTTAAAATCATCTTTCAAGAGTATATATTGAGGGCAGACTCTTTGAATTAAAGTAAACAAATTCAACTAAAGTAAGGTTAAAAATTACCTCATGAGGGGACACTGGTCTGGTTACATTGAAGCTTTCTTCAACATCAGGAAGCCCAACATAGATATTAAGATATCTGAAAAGCAAATTATTCCATTACCAATTATAGTTCTCCAAAGAACATATAAACAAAAAAAGACAGTTTCCTTTTAAATACAGGATTATGCTTTGACAACTGTTTATCTTGCTAAGGATGACAAATTAAAAATTATAATTGGAGAACTTCTTCAAGTAATAGTACACATAACTTTACAAAGGAGGGAAAGTACTCTCTAACATAGTATCTTTTTTAAAAACTGTAGCCCAGCTAGCTCAGTGATTGAACGTTGAACTGTGAATGAGGAAATCATGGTTCAATTCCCATCAGGACACATTGAGGTTGCAGGCTCAATCCCCAGAGTGAGGTGTGCAGGAGGAAGCCAATTAATGATTCTCTCTCATCACTGATGTTTCTCTCTCTCTGTCTCTCTCTCTCTCCCTCTCCCTTCCTCTCTGAAATCAATAAAAATATTTTAAAATAATAAAAATAGTGTAAATCTCTATAAAAATCCTAGAAACGTAGCTTCCTTAAAATACTTACTGAAAAAAGCAAAATACAAGAGTATCTATTGTATGCTATGATTCATTTAAGAAAGAAGAGGATATGAGGAGGAAAATATATATGCTCATCTGTAATCCAAGGAGCTTCTATAAAACAACCAATCAGAATTCCTCAAAAGTATCAAGGTCATGAAAGACCAAGAACACTTAAGGAGCTGTCACAGACTGGAAGAGAGTGATGAGGCATGACAATTAAATATACTGTGGGGTCCTGAATTGAACCCTGAACCAGAAAAATGACATTAGTGGGAAAACTTTAAATAAGATCTGTAGATGTGTTGCTAATATTGTATCAATGCTAATTTTCTGGTTTTGCTAATTGTGCTATAATATAAGATGTTAACAGTAGCAGAAGAATAAAATGGGAACATTGTACTATTTTTGTAATTTTTATTTTTCAAAAATTTAAAACCCTAATAGTTTTAGTAACTTCTTAATCATAATGCTATGTGTTAGAATTAGTTTACCAATTAAAAATTGAACACTTGATAATTAACTTATTAAACAGATTAAAAAGAGTTTTGGTAACAACTACATTCACTTTTTAAAATGTTAGACATTATCAAAAGAGAAATTGATAGTTGGATTTCTTACTTTAGGTACCACATGGGGTCAGCATCACTTGTAACCTTTTCATTGGCTTTCATGATCTTCTTTATCTGCAGTGGGAAGAGTAGCATAAGGAAAAACTCTGGCTTCCAATTAATTCTTAGCTGTGTCTAGTTCTAAGATCTGATGCTTACCTCTACATTAATAAAATAGTTGAAGGAATCTATGTGCTGTTTTACAAGGCCTTTCACCTAAATAGAAATGGGGGAAACAATAGATTAGTAACAAAAGTAGGTTAGCAGATAGTACAATAGACTCTAATCATAGGTAATAATCAAAATTTCCTCGAAACCAAAGGGGAAAAATTCATGAATTTAGTAAAACTTTACATTTATATGTCTTCATTCCATTTCTTCTCCATCTTACTAGAATATCCTCAAATTTTCCTCCTTGAGAAGCAACCTGACTTTGGGAAATCAAGATACAAGTATTTGAATATACCTAATGATTCCACACAAGCTAATAAATAAGGTAGAATTTTGTCTGCACATTTTGAATTTTCAAAAAAAGATAGCAATTGAGCATAATATCATCTCTTCTCCCTCAAACAATGCCCATTTACTTTTTTGTCTTTCTCCTACCTGGGCAATTTTATGATTTTCACACATCAAACTGGTCTTTCATATCACTTTATAGAAGAACGAGGGAGGAAAAATAAGAATCTCTATTAAGAAAATACTTGTATTTGATACTGAAAGCAGGTGAAACTCAACAATCCTAAGATCAGATACCAGCTAGCAGGGACTTCCTCTTCATCTCAGAAGTCAGTAATAACTGTACACAGATAGTGCTGTGAACTGCTATGGAAAATAGTGAAATAATAAACACACAAACTCCCAAATCTTAAGATTTAAAAGGACTGTACATGTTCATTTTCTTTTTAAATAAATCTTTATTGTTCAGATTACTACAATTTTTCCCCCTAAAGCGCCCCTCCATCCGGTTCCCACCCCACCCTCTGCCCTTAACCCCCCCCCCCCCATTGCCTTACGTTAATCTTCAAACACAATTAGTCCAACACTTCTAGAACTTTTGTTTTATTATACTTCCTTATTGGGAATCTCACTGGCTTACAAAACAACCATCCCATATTTTGAAGTAGTCCTGATTGTTGGGGGAAAAATTCAACCTTATGATGATGAGGTCTACCTTCCTCAAGTTTCCACCCCTTGGACTTAATAGTCTCTTCTGATCTGCCATGCTACAATGTATACTACTTGCTCTCTAAAATCAGATTGCCACTTCCCCAACTAGCAGGAATACTGCCTTATAATTCCTTGTATTTCCCAAACCTAGCAATATACACAATTGTATATAGTAAACAATGGTGATAAAAATTTAATCTCAACAAAAGGCTTATTTCTTGATTTTTCATCAGAAAATTAATTATTACTAAAGATTCATTACCTTTAAAAATGCTGGAAGCAGCCTCCATTTTTCCTGTGAATCAAAATAGTAAGAGTGTCAGGATGTGTGCCAGCAACCACATATTTTTATGTTATTTTAAAGTACCATAAATGACTTACTTTATCACAATAAGTGAAAGAAAGTAAGTCAAAATGAAACCAACAATTTTTACATAGTAATTACTTTTTGGAAATCACATAGGTATATATGTGCATATGCGCATACAAATATATGTATAAACACATATATACACAACAGATTTCTTAAACAGAATCTAATTTAATCTCTTCTTAATGACTCAAGATTCCAAGTACTTTATTTTCATGACACTTCCTGAGTAAGTGGGTCTGCCGGTTTGAGAAAGGGAAAGCAAGTTCCAGAGTCCGGTGGGGAAGCCAGGTCTCTCGAGTTCTTTCTCTCTCCCATTTTCTGTCAACTAGTGCATGGTCAGAGCTCATCTCAGGGCGGTAAAAGGACGGCACACACAGTGTTCACCTTCTACATTAAAGAGCTGCAAACTGCTACGCTTCTTTTGTTCTTAAGCCTGTTATTTATACTTTGCTAAGGTTTTAAGTAGCCCACCATGATATGGCCCTTTTCATGAATGGCATCTAATCTGCTAATGGGAAATGTAACAAATGGGTAGAAGTAAATCTAAAGTAAGAATATGCTGTTTCTGAATAAGGGCCTAAGAATCATGTTAGACCTTGCAGCAACTGCAAAACTTTTGACTTTCACTCTGACATGAGAAGCATTGGAAGGTTCTGAACAAAAGAGTGACATGATGATGTGACTCATTTTAACTGGATCAGTTAAAATAATAGGTCGAACCGCTGCACTGAGGACAGACAAGTTAGAAGCAGGGAGATCATTTAAAAGTCTACTGCAATACTCCAGGCTGATAACAGTAGAGATAGTGAGAAATTGTTAGCTAGGAGACTCAATGTGAAGTTCAAGCCAATAGGACTCGATAGATTAGACAGAGACTCTGAGAAAAAGAGAAGTTAAGACTGATACCTTAGAGTTGCCATTTATGGAGATGAGGAAGCAGGGATGCTGTCAAGAGCAGCAGGATTAAAGTGTGGAGGGGCTATTAGGAGGTTGGCTGGGGGCGTGTTTAAGATATCCAGTAGACATTGAGGTGGAGATGTCGAATAAACAAATATGAGTCTGGAACTTGGGAAGAGAGTGGCCTGGAGATACACATTAGGAAGAGGTCAGCAAATAGATGGGAATTATAGCCACATAAGAGATGAGCTTGCCTAAGGGGTGTAGATGGAGAACTTCAAGAACCTTCCAATATTTAGAGCTGAGGAACAGAAGGAAGGCAGATCTAGCAAAGGAAACTAAGAAGTAGGAAGTTAAGCCAAGGAAGGAGGCAACCAGGAGAAAGTAAAAACATTTTTCAAGAAAAAAAGGAGGGGGGTTGTAGGTGTTTCGAGATATCTCTGTACCTTCCTCTCAATTTCACTGTGAACCTAAAAAACTCTAAATAAAATTGAGTCTTAAACAAAAAACAAAAAAAAGGAAAAAAAGAGGGAATCAGGCAAAACTAATCTACATGATAGAAATCAAAGGTCGGGGCTAGAGACAGACTGAAAAGGGAACGGACTTTCTGGAGTGATAGAAATATTCTATATTTTGTATTGGGTGGTGGTTATTTGGGAATACACAACTGTCAAAACTAATGATTGGAACACTCAGTACTCCTGTATTTTATTGCACATACATCTACAGAAGAATGAGAGAAAGATAAAAAGGAACTATATGAGAAGAATAGAAATATCTCAGGGGAAGCAGGTAGTGAAGGTAATGAGGGAGAGGCTGGAAAAGTCAAAAGTGGCCAGACTGAGGAAGGCCTTATAAACATCGCAAACACTAGATTTTACCCTAAGGGCCATGGGAAGAGGCTGAAGAAGCTTAACCAACAGAGCAGCATGATCATATCTGTGTGTTTAGACGGATGGCTGTCACCACAGAGCAGAGAGACTGGAGTGGGAGAAGTTAAGAACCCAGGAAGCAAGAGATGACAGTGGTTCAGACTTGGAGAACCGAGGGAATGACGGTTCAGACTTGAGTCTATTTAGCAGGCAGGGCCCTGAAGATGGGGCGGATGGTGGATTGGATGCTGGGGGACATTCCTGAGTCAGACGACTTGAACTGTTGTTTTAGTTCCTCCAGTGCTGTACAAATTCAGGCAAGAAATTCCAATCATGTAGGCTTACTCCTTCCACTTTCTCTGGAGAAGCAGTCCAGTCAGCAGTTAAGGAAGAAGACTCTGAGTCAAGACTGTAAGAGTCCAAATTCCAGATCAGCCACTCACCAGCCTTCTGACACTGGGTTATTTAACCTTTCTGGGCCTCAAAAATCTTCACTGGCATATGGTGGGCACAGTACTTATTTCAGAGAATTAAATAACAACACGTGTTAGGGTTACAGAGCCTGGCACACAGGAAGTACTCAGTAAATGCTGGCTCTTCCTATGAACTCTTCAAGAGTGAAAATCCAATATTGCCTGGTAATGACCAGCAGTGTATTTCCTGCAGGCTCTCACAGACTGGATCTGAGGGGCTGATGATAATCATTCGATCTCATTAATCAGCCAAATGATTATAAAGAGGTTTTTATAATCTGATAACCTGAGAATTCGCCAATCATGTCACTCTCCGGCTTAACCCCTTGGACAGCATCTCATTGCTCCTTCAGATGTCTGACAAAGCTTTTCGTAACCTGGAGCTGTGCCTATGCTGCATCTTCGTACCTCCTCTCCTCTTCTTCACCCTTGTACTTGTTTCAGTTCCTCAAAGCCTTTCAAGTGTCTGGTTCTCTCTACCTGAAATCACCCGGCTGTCTTTCGAAGCCTCATATATCCCCATTTCCCCACTCCACGCCAATGAAGATTCTGACGCCCAGAGAGGTTATCCCAGCCTATATAATAAAGAGGTGATATGCAAATTGACCGTCATTCCAACACACAAGATGGCCACCCCCATGTGGTCAAAGATGGCTGCCCCCATGTGGACACAAGATGGCTGCCACAGATGGCCAGCAGGGGAGGGAAGTTGGGAGGGACCAGGCCTGCAGGGGAGGTCAGTTGGGGGCGACCAGGCCTGCAGGGCAGTTGGGGGAGACCAGGCCAGTAGGGGAGGGCAGTTAGGGGCAATCGTGCCGGCAGGGGAGCTGTTAGGCGTAGATCAGGCTGGCAGGGGAGTGGTTAGGGGATGATCAGGCTGGCAGGCAGAAGCGGTTAGGGGCAATCAGGCAGGCGAGCGGTTGGGAGCCAGCAGTCCTGGATTGTGAGAGGGATGTCCCAGATTGGAGAGGGTGCAGGCTGGGCTGAGCGACACACACCCTGTGCACGAATTTCGTGCACCAGGCCTCTAGTATATAATACCTGCCTTTCTAGAAAATTATGTCAACAGCTGAACTTCATTAGGCAAGCTGCCACTCCAGGGCAGTTATCCTTCATTTCTGTTAATATAATGAAAGCTATGGGGCTACTTCCCAAGAAACATCCGGGCAAAATTCTGAGTGAATTTTCAGGGAGTTTGAAATAGTCCTGTAGTCCAGATTTGAATTCTGGGTTGAAAAGGCAGATTACTTAGCCTGGCACTGAGAGGATTTGGTTTAACCACCACAGGCAGCGGTGGGACCTCACGAAAGGGGCCCAAACTCCCTGGGCCTCAGTGTCCTCTATAAGCCCGCGAAGATGGAGTATGTCCCCCAAAGGTGGGCCCAAGGACCAATCTTGCCCACACACATGAGTGCTGGAAAAGGCCCCGCGCGAGAGCTGAGCCTGCGCGGCCCCAGACGACGAGCAAAGACCGACACGGGAAAGCACGATCCCCAGTGCAGAGGAATGAGCATGCGCGAAGTTCTGAGCATCCGCAGAAACTACGACCCGCCCCCACCCTCGAGTGCTCTCAGGGTACCGCCTCCTAGGGACGCCTGCCGGCCCCTTCCGTTCCGCGCGTGCCCGGCCTTTACCTCTACAGTCGGTATTGGCGCAGCTAGCTGCTCCGGAGTCAGGTTCCCAAATTCCTCCGCAAGCACGTCCATGCTGCTCACTGGCGAAGGAAGAAACAAACAGGAGCCCCACACGCCAGCCTCCGCCGGCTCAAGCAAACTGCAGCACCCGTAGAGAGCGGTGCGCGTGGCCTAAACGGTCCCCGCCGCGCAGGTTGATTGAAGGCGCGACAGAAAGGTTCCGCCTGCTCCCGGCCTAAACCTGAGGTGGAACCCGGATGTGGCTGAGGCGAAGCTGGGAAACTGCGCTCCCTAGTGTCGCTCGGAAGTCTCGCCGGGTAACCCTAAACCCCACAGGACTGGCTCTTTGCCAGTTATCCTGTTATTGGTTGTAATTTTAAAAATAATTCAGAGAAAGGGGCAAACGGGTAATTGCGAAACGTGAGCTACCGAGACAGGGAATTTAGGTAATTTAATCCAAAACGACACGTTGTGTAGTATGGATAAATAGGAAATTTACCAAATGCCTAGTAGTAGGGGAGGGGACTGGTGAAAAAAATATAATGCGTGCATGTGATAGAATATTATACAACTATTAAAATAACCATAAAATGAGGAGGTATTAACTCACTTAAGCGTAGAGTACAATTCTAAAAGGACTGGATATAAGGTCCAGGAATAAATAGCAGCACATAGGGAACTTGAGTATGAAAAGGTAGCATTTTAAATCAGTAGGGGAAAATGAGTTATCTAATAAATGATGTTGGAACAGTTGATTAGCTATTTAGAAAAAAATAAATCCTATATAGATGAAATATTTAAATGTTAACAAAACATTAGGAGAAAATGCAACTGAATATATTCATAACATTGTGGTGATGAGGGCCTTCAAGGGTGGCAACAGTCAGAAATTATAAAGGGAAAATATTCATAGACTTGGCAATATAATTCTAATTGTAGTTTCATGATTCCATTAAAAATTTTGTTTTCTGAACAGATTTTTAAAAATCACCAGGAATAAGAGTTGTTTTTTTTAAATAAACACTAAATTTGGTATCCCTAATTTAACATGAACTCATCCTCTGGCCAAGTGTCTCAGTTGGTTGGAGCATCGTTCCATGCACACCCGGCTCATAGGGAAGGCAGCTGATGATGTTTCTCTCTCACATCAATGTTCTTTCTATCTCCCTCTCTTTTCCTCTCTCTCTCTCCCCCTCCCTCTCTCCCTTTCCCTCTTTCCTCTCTAAAATCAATGAAAACATCCTTGGGTGAGGATTTAAAAAAAATGAACTCATGCAAATCAATAGGAAAAAATATCCCGCTGGGAAACACAAAGGAAAAGATACCAACAGTTGTTTAATGTGGGAGGAGTTTCCGTTTAGGAAGATGCGAAAGCTGTGGAGATGGACGCTGGTGATGATTGCCCAACCACGTGAAAATATACTTACAGCCACTGAACTGTACACTTAACATGGTAAACTTTGTGTGTTTTACTACAGTAAATTACAAACATTTGTTAAGTACACATTTGCCGGTTTCTCATGAATGTCCAGGCCTTGCACCAGGCTGATTTCTGAATTAGCTACTTCATGTACATTTTGATGCCTGTATCTTCCAAGTATGGTGCTGATGGATGTCTGAAAGAATCAGCTCCTGCTCTTGAGGATCTTACATTTCCCTTAGAGACACATACACTTTTCTGCCATCCTTGTGAATTAGCAGAGCAGCCTATTTGGAATCTAGTCTGGAAGGGACTGTGAAGTGATTGTTTTGATAGCAGAGATGTCAAGGTTGGCTCACAAGGGTTGGCTTTCTCTTGGCTTCCACCGTTAGCCCGCATCACCTGGAGAGCTTGTTAAAACAACCTCAGCTTTCTGACGTGGTAGGTTTGGTCTCCGGTCTCCAGATGGGCATGCTAATCAGTTCCCAGGTGCTCACACTTTGAGACTCACTCTCTAACCCACGACGTATCCCTCAATACCATATCCTCTGTTCGCGTCCAGCTCTCCTTCAGGCGGGGGCTTCTGGAACAGGGGCCGTCTTGTCTGTCTTTGTATTCCCATGCTCTAACCCACTGTTTGTTCCTGAAGAAATTTGTGTGGAAACAGCAATTTCAAAGAAAAATATGCAGTGAATGATTTAAAAATTCAAAACTAAATTTCACATTTTTTTAAAATCCCTATTTTTTCTTTTTCCTCTTGAAAAGAGGAGGCTGTGGTGGCCATGGTCCCAGAGTCCTTCATGGCAATAGTTGGCTGACACTGAGCGGTGTTAGCCCTTAGCCCATAGCTGCCACAACCCTTTATCACATCTGCCTGGCCCCTGAGGTATCAGCATTTGCACCCCCAGAGGAAATCCATGACTTCTTTCTGATCTCCTAAGGCCGTGGTCGGCAAACCGTGGCTCACGAGCCACATGCGGCTCTTTGGCCCCTTGGGTGTGGCTCTTCCACAAAATACCGCGGCCTGGGCGAGTCTATGTTGAAGAAGTGGTGTTAGAAGTTTAAGTTAAAAAAATGTGGCTCTCAAAAGAAATTTCAATCGTTGTCCTGTTGATATTTGGCTCTGTTGACTAATGAGTTTGCCGACCACTGTCCTAAGGGAAGAAACAAAATCAGAAACCAAAAAGCCAGGGACAGTCTCCTGATTTCTGTGTCTTCTGCTGCCACATCCTCTTCCTGAGGTATTGGTACAAAACGGGTGGTGGTTCGAATAGAGGGCGGGGCAGTCGGGAAAGGGAAATGCCACGAGAAAATGGTTGATATCTTGGACTACTCCACCCCTTACGTACCAAGTGTTTGGGTAGCCAGGGGAGAAAGTGACCAATGCCGTCAGGGGGAAGAGCAGCGACACTGGGTAAAAGAGAATAAAGGAAAGGGGAAAACAGGTGTCCAGGCTGGGCCCTGAGATATTGGGGAGAGCGCCCGTTTCCTGAGTCTTTACTCTCGGCCAGACGTTGGAACCCCACTCTACGCGCACTCTCTGACTTAATGATGGCCCCTCGGGGGATAAGTAGGATGATCCCCACTTGACCGGTGAGGAGACGAACGCTCATAGGGGGTAAGAAATTTGCCAAGCAGAGGAGGAATGTATAACTATCTGATGTCAGAGCCCGTGCTTTTCACCATGCTGTCACAACACCTCACTGGAAGGAGGGTGGTGGGAGACATTTCAAGCGGAGAAAAACAGCCTGAGCAATGGCACGGGGGCTTTCGATGGCAGAATGCCGCATCCTGGCGATGGAGTGTGGTTCTCCCGTAGGGCTGTCCAGGGCTGTGTTTATAGATGACACTAGAAAAAATCCACTGGGGCCGAACCATTAGTGGCTTTTAGGCCCCGTTCAAGTTAGACCTTATGAGAGGCTGCAACATGCAGATACTAGAAACAAAAGAAAAAAAATTACCCTCTCTTCAAAAGCTTTGTGCATTCAGGCTGGGGAAAATATGTATGGACTTGATTTCTATAGCCGAATAAATTCATAATAGAACGAGAGAAGACCAGAACAATGTTGGAGAAAGGATAAGGGCTCTTCAGTGTGGAAGGCAAGGGCAGAGGGGGAGTCCTTGAAGTGGGTCATTTCACAGGCAGCAAGGTGAGGAGGAATACGATCAGAAGTCTCTACTGCAAGCAGAGAACATTCTGCATTTTTAAAAATTTTATTGATTAAGGTATTACATGTGTCCTTATCTCCCCATTATCCCCCCAGCCCCCTCACTCATGCCCTCACCCCCCTGTTGTCTGTGTCCACTGGTTAGGCTTATATGCATGCATACAAGTCCTTTGGTTGATCTCTCCCCCTTACCCCCACCCTCCCCTACCTTCCCTCTGAGGTTTGACAGTCTGATCGATGCCTCTCTGACTCTGGATCTGTTTTTGTTCATCAGTTTATGTTGTTCATTATATTCCATAAATTAGTGAGATCTCTGACTGGCTTATTTCAGTTAGCATAATGCTCTCCAGTTCCATCCATGCTGTTGCAAATGGTAAGAATTCCTTCTTTTTCACCGCAGCATGGTATTCCATTGTGTAGTTGTACCACAGTTTTTTAATCCACTCATCTGCTGATGGGCACTTGGGCTGTTTCCAAATCTTAGCTATGGTGAATTGTGCTGCTGTGAACATAGGGCTGCATATATCCTTTCTGATTGGTGTTTCTAGCTTCTTGGGATATATTCCTAGAAGTGCGATCACTGGGTCAAATGGGAGTGCCAACATTCTGCATTTTGAGTAAGACTGGGTGGTCCAAAAACCTCCAGCTGCCTGCCATACCCACAGGCCTTGCTCCGAAAAGCCTTGCTTTGCATCCTGTGATGTTATCATCTTGTCCAAAGCAGTAGGGCCAGGAATCTTCCAAAGACAGTCCTGTAAGGGAGCTGAAGTGGTTTGTCATGAGGTCCCCTACCCAATGAGGGACAGTGGGACAGTGGCTATCCATACCGAATAGTGGCAAGTAGACCCAATCATATTCTCTGTCCTGGGACTTTTTAATGAAGCTGAACCAAAAGAGAGGGCAGCAACAGAAAGCAGAAGCAGAGAAGTAAATATCAAGTCAGCATTTGGTAGCAACATGACAATAAGAAGTAAATTTTCTGCCCTAGCTGGTTTGGCTCAGTGGATAGAGCATTGGCCCACAGACTGAAGGGTCCTGGGTTCAATTCTGGTCAAGGGCATATACCTGGGTTGCAGGTTCGATCCCCGGCCCTGGTCAGAGAGTGTGCTGGAGGCAACCAATGAATGGGTCCCTCTCACATCGATGTTTCTCTCTCTCTGTCTCTCCCCCTCCCTTCCACTCTCTCTAAAAAGCAATGGAAAAATATTCATGGGTGAGGATTAACAGCAAAAAAAAAAATTCCTTTGGTGATCTAAGGAAACCAATGTAGCAAATAGTTAAGAGCATGCATTCCATGGGTCAACTCTTTGAGTTCAAATACACTTAACAGCTCTGTGACCTTGGATGACTTCCTTAGCCTCTCTGAATCTCATTTTGCACATATTGGAAAAACGAGAGAGCCTGCCTATTATGCAGTTATATGAGACCATTTATATCAAGTGCATAGGGTAGTCCTTGCCATATGGTAAGTGCTTGGTGGCTGTTATTATTTTATTCTATCCTGAAGGGAAAACGTTACATTCAGCTTCTCCACCAAGTCTGCCAGCGCAGCTGTTGGGACAGATTTCTGGGTTTCCTTTCTTTTTTGTAAAGCCTTCCACCAAATCCCTAGGTCCCTTCCTTTGAAATCTGAAAGAGGATAACATAGTAAGCTTAGAAATGAAAAGATAAAGCTTCACTTCAAAAACAGAAAACAAGAGGGAACAAGTTGATAATACAAAGCTACTTCTAAAAGGTTCGATTAAATCATGGAGAATAAAGTCACGTTTGATTAATAAAAGGAAATCAGAACATGTTGGGCTTTGTCACTTATCCTTTGAAGTTGACATCAAGGACAGTAACTGCAGCCTTCCACATACCCTTGAGTTTCTCTGCCAATGACAATATTGAGCTTAATGAGCCATGGTTCTGATGAGACGACCATTTTTGTTCTTGTGTACGTAAGTACTTAATCATCGCATCTCACTTTACTAAAACCTCTTGAAGCTTGAAAGAGATTTAGGACTGATAAATTACAGTTATTATAACGCATTCTGGCTGCATTGTACTTTAGGATTTGCAGACAGTTTCAAGCACATTATCTCATTTGAGTCTCACCCTATCTCTGTGAGGTAGGAGGGCAGTAGGTTAGGCAGGTGTAAGGTAGGCAACCTCCATCTGGGAGGTTCAGGGAGATAAAAGACTGGCTTGAGCCCTGACTGGTTTGGCTCAGTGGATAGAGCTGTCAGCCTGAGGACTGAAAGGTCTCAGGTTCGATTCCAGTCAAGGGCATGTACCTTGGTTGCGGACACATCCCCAGTAGGAGGCGTGCAGGAGGCCCCTGATCGATGTTTCTCTCTCATCGATGTTTCTAACTCTCTATCCCTCTCCCTTCCTCTCTGTAAAAAAAAAAAAAAAAAAAAATCAATAAATATATTAAAAAAAAAAAAAGACTGGGTTGAGTTCACATAGCTATTAACTAGTGCAAGTGAATTCCACTTCAGATCTTGTGACTCCCAGTCCCATGCTACTTTTACTAAAGGAGTGGGAAATTCTGCAAGTTAACATCCTCAGAGGTAGAACAGGCTTAACTTCAGTTTCAAAAAGGGGGTCAAGTGAGAAGTGAAAATACGCTGCACAAGAGGTGGCATTCCCCATGCCCTCGGCATACTTTACCGATCGGACCCAGAATTCTCTACGGCCTGTCCTGGGGCTACTTCAAAACCATCCCAACACAGTGCTCTGGGGAGCTACTGAAAGACCCGAACAGACACATGATTTTAAACTTATTTCCATGAAAAGAAGGTTCCTGGGGCATATTCAGGGAAGCTGGATGCTTGCCCGTATTCATGTCAGCCTCTTTGACCTGGTCACATTTTCCTGCCTCCCTTGCAGTTAGATGAGGCCACGGAATTGGGTTCTGGAATGGACCATTCGTGGAAGGGGGCAATTCTTTTCTTTCCCCATCTACTGGGTGAATGGAGAAGACTCTGAAGGTGTAGCATTCAGCTGAGTCACAAGATGGATGGAAGTGGGTCTTTGAGTGGCTGAATGATTATCCCCAACCCCCAAGCAACATACCCCCTGCTTTGAATTATAATTTGAGAAATAAGGCTATACTGAGGCCACCATGACTTGGGAGCCTTTGTTCAGCAATAAAGGGTGACTTCTCGTGATTATGCCCTTCCTTGAATCATCTTTTTGGTGTCATTCTCAGAGGCAATGCTGCACTAGGTGGTCTCACACATTTCCTACTTTCAAATTTTAAAGACCTTATGAATGTACATGGTAATGGACTTGTTTTTCTCTTTCTGCTCCTCACTATACCCTTCCAATTTAGGAGAAATCCCTAGTGGGGTGACTTTGTTGGGACCACGAGAGTCTAAGATCAGTTATTCCCTCATTCCATTCCCCTGCAAATCAGTCTGGGCACTTGACTTAGATCCTTCCAACCGAATGTTGATATCCGGGATGCTAAAACATAAGCAAATGGGGCAAAGCAGCAAGGACAGTTGAGAATGCAGTCGCTGAAGCCACACACTGAATTCAGTCTGGCTGGCATCCTGCAGCTTGCATTGCCTTGGTTCTTACCCATTTCCCAAGCCTGATTCCCCAGGTCAAGTAGATTCTGTGAGGTACTCGATACCTATCCAGGAAACCCCTTCTGCTTCGGTGAGCCAGCGTCTGCTTCTGCTGCTTGTACTCTGTGCTCATGTGTAAGTGCATGTATGCATATGCACACAACACAGGACTAATCCAGCACTAGCAGGAAGTGTTCTTTGCCAGGGCAATCTCTCCAAAACGGTAATTTGTTGGTAACCTTCTCCTGGTTCAAAAGATTCAATGATTCTTTATCTCAGAGCAAAACCCACACTTTTTAGTATGACACCCCAGAACCTGTTTACCTTTCTTGTTTCACTCTTCTACTGTACGCAGGTCCCTGGGCTCACCCCTTCTCCACACCATTGTATTCACGGTGCACCTGGCCTGTTGTGCTTTTCTGATGCTTGGCTCCATGGTGATGATTTTCCCTCTAGCACTGTGTGTACCTGTTTTATAGCCCTTGTTATACTTTATTGTAATTATTCACAATTTCATCCTTCCTAGTAATAAATTTTTAATTAAAAAAATACTTTTTATTGATTTCAAAGAGGAAGGGAGAGGGACAGATAGAAACAACGATGATGAGAATCACTGATCGGCTGCCTCCTGCATGCCCCTGCTGGGGATGGAGCCCAGCATGTGCCCTGACTGGGAATTGAACCGTGACCTCCTGGTTAATAGGTCGATGCTCAACCACTGGACCACACCAGCTGGGCAATAATTAAATTCCTTGAGGACAGTGTCTGTCTGGTCATCTATCACTACACCTATGAGCACATAGAAAATGCTCATAGGTGTTTGTTGACTGACTGACTGAACATGATCTGGTGTCTGTAAGGGTCCGAGGATCAGCAGAAGGATCTCTAGAACAAATACAAAAAAGACTGTACAGTGTTCCAGCCATGAGCTCCCCAAAGGTGGTTTAGAAGACAGACACTAGCTATGTTGAAATAATGTTTAATGTTTAAAATTTAACAGTGCACACAATACATGTCTAAGCAGTAGAAGAATGAAAATATATGTATGGTGTTTAATAAAATTGACATTACAAAACAAGACCATGTTAAGAAAACCTTAATAGGAGAAGTAAACATTTAGGTAAAAAACCAAATAAACAACATGCTAAGAGATAGGATGCAAAAATCCTAATAAATGTAGTTGCCTAAATCTAGACTTGAGACATTGAGATTTACTTTGCCACTTTAAAAAAAAAAAAAAAAAAAGCAGAATGCCCTTCATTTAAAATGCATTTTAAAAAAATGTTTGCACATTTGTTTTCCTGCTGGCAATCGCAGTATAATCAAGTATATAAGAATACCAGCTGGATTCCAATCTGATAATTAAAAAATGCACCTGGTCTTTCTGATAAGTATACAGTTCACCTCAGCAATAACAACAAAATCACACAATACATTACTTTGCTAGATTAGACCTCCGCTGCTGCCCATGCCCCAAAGTGAACACAGTTGAAAACTACTTCCATTTAAGAGAAAATGCAAACGAAATCTTCAGCACCTTATGGTTTCTAAGCATAGAAAAGCGCGGGCAGAATGGGAGTACAGGAGGGGGCATGGTAAGACCAGCGATGTGCTCCTCTTATTCCACTTATAAGCCCCTGCTGAAATGGACAGACTGGCTGATTTCTGTATTGGTCATTGTGAGAGAGAAAAAGGACTTTCAAAATTGCCTCAGATTTTGGCAGATCCCTCCAAAATGTGAAGATTGGAGATAATTTATTCACACAATCATTTCCTAGAACTTTGTCAGATAAAGGAGCAGCACCGTCCTGGTGGAGGTCATGGTGAGGCAAAAGGCGTGAGGAAGAAAGAACTTTCAACGTCATACCCACTCTTCCCCAGCAACCTACTGAGTCCTTAGAAAACAAATCAATCAAAAATGTATTTTAGCAAATAAAGCACTTTCTTGACTGAGTCTGCTCCAACTGAAATATTTCCCTGAACACTTCAAAAAAGTATGCAATTCCAGGACAAGCAGCTTTCTCTAATGATAACCAGTGCCGAGTTGGCAAAATTGTTTCATGCTCAAGAATGTCAAATGATAACGATGCTTAGAAGAGCCCCTGAGTCATAGCAGGGCATGTATCTAATCAGCACAGAAGGCGTTTGCTAGGGAGTTATGTGGTTAAAAAATCCAAAGTTCAACTACTTCTCTTTCATGAATTTCACTGAGAATGAGAATCTCCTGGCATCTCTTTTTCTTGTTGAACTTCCCTTCTTTTTATAGGTAAACCAAATCAAACCATTCTTGCCTTATGTAAAAATATTAAAATCTTATACAAACCTTACCAATGGCCTGAGAAATGCAAAGACATTCACTAAGAGATTTGTGCAAAAATTGTTTCTCTCAGAGAGCAGGATAAATTGCAAGAATAAACCAACCTCCAGAATAAAATCTTAGAAGGGATTAGCTTCTAATTTCACTAAATGAACAATGGAGGTTTTATTTAAAATTTGCATATAGCTTTAAAATATATTTAATAAATTTAAATTCTACACAAATACTGACAATTGGTATTATAAAATGTGAACTGGCACATTTGAGTGATTTTAGGACTTACTATGTAAGTTTCTATTACACATTAATAAAATTTCCTTGTACATGTCTTTTTTGATTTATTTTTTTTCATTGTACATTTCAAATACAATTATGCTTACTTTACATCATGTATTCAAAACATCAATCCCCTTGGTTATTATCACAACTTTCAATCTTTTAACTTGTACCAATATTAAAATCATTAGGTTTGATAGTGACAACTGAGGAAATACAACTCCTTAAGGGTTGAGTAAGCCAGATATAAATGTTTAAGAAAACACAAGTATTATGTGGGTAATATAATTAATTACAAATTGCTTTCTGATCGAAAAACTCTCTTTTGAACTTGAAAATGATGCACGAGTAGGGTGTATATGATGTGCGCGTGTCTCCTTCAATTCTAACATTACTGGGTTACTCAGGTCCTGCACCACCAACAGGACTGAGAATGTGCCGCATCTGTAAAGCCTTGGATGGAAACAGACTCCATACTGAAGTATGGGTTTCCAATCTTTTGTCCAGCGTCAGTTCCTCTTCAGTTAGCAGAAGATGAAGCATCTGTCTTCCCTGTGGCTTCCTCACCAAAGAGCAGCTTTCGAAGTATATTTGCATAAAATGGTCCATACACTTGTTTGTTGAGATTCACAATGTTAGCATATTGACAACCTAGCACTTCCAGCTCCTGCTGAATGACAGCAAGACCTCCGGGCATGGGAGGCAGGCATTTTTGAGGGCTTGGAAGACCAAGTAGGCTCTTCAAGTATAGCTGGATTCGTTTATCTGGGAGAAAAGAAGATATCTTTATCTGTCCCATTACTAAAGCACCTTAATTTTAAAAACATGAGAATAGTAATTATGGTAGGTGGGTTATAACATTATTCCCAATTCTTTACCCTCCCTATATCCATGCCCTTTACAAGGTCGCTTTGCAACTCTTCCCATTACAGGTTGGAGTCTGTGTCCCCTGGTTTTGAATTGTAGCTGGCCTTATGAATTCCTTTGGCCAATACAGAACACAGTGTAAGTGCTGGTAATGTTAGTTCCACGCAGAGGCCTAAAGAGGCAAGGTTCACATCTGCTTTCTCTACCTCCCAGGTGAACAAGCCTGGGCCTGATGAAAGACTGCAGCTCTTCTATCTGAGGCCATCCTAGATCAACCTGTAGCCAACCAACTCTCAAACACTTAGAGAGCCCAGCCAACATCAGCAGGGCTACCTGTCCAAGCCACAGCTGACCATGCATGCATGTGTGAGTCCAGCAAGACCAAAAGAGCTACCCCGTTGCCCCAAAGACTGGTGAGCAGTACTAAATATTTACTTTTTTGTTTAAGTTATGGAGTCTGAGGGTGACTCGTGCGGCAATAGCTAACTGATTAAAATGCAGCACACTTATGGGGTAGGGCAGGGAATCTTTTACAAAAACTCAATATTTAATGCTTGTCATTTTAGTTATGTACATTAAAACAGACTTTGTAAACTGGCACTGCCAGTTTGGTCCATGTAGTGCTTTTAAAAAATAAACCACTTAAGGTCAGGGGAATTCATATAGAAAGCCAAATTTCTGGTTCCTCTCAAAAAATCTAGAGATCTGATTAACTTGGGGACCCAATTACCCATGGCAAGGGTGACCACACATCCAGCTTTTCCCAGAGCAGTTGAAGTTTACACCTGCTGTCTTGGCATAATTAAAAAGAGCACTCTCAAAAGTGTCCTGGTTTGGACAAAAAAAATCATATGTTCACCCAACATGTAGCCAACAATCTGAAGGCATTGAAGAAGGGTCACCCTAACTGGCACTCCAATTTGCCATCTTCTTCACCCTTTGTGTCCCACTGCTTCAACGATCTACGTTTCAGACTACTTCACAAAAGCAAGCAAATGCATAAATAAATCGGGCTGTCAAAGTACTGGACAAACCAGACCTGCTATAGCTCGTGCTGCTCCCAGGTCTGCCTTTGGCCTTAGAAACAGAAATCTCACAAAGAAGGAGCACTAAGGAGAATAAATGCCATCAAATGCAGACAACTATGACATTAATGAGATTCCTATCTCTGAATGCTTCTCACAAAAGTCACACATTCTAGCCAGATGTGTCCTAAAACTCAAAGTTCCCAATAGCCCATGTCCATGTCTTAGCCAGAATTGCTTCCTCTTACTAGAATGTTCTTCCATCTCACCTCATCTCTGTCCCAAGTTAAAAGCATCCTTCAATGCCAAGCCTAAAGTTATCTCCTTCTGTGGCTTTCCCTAATAGTTGTCAGACTATCACACCATGTTATTGTTATCCAAGAATGTGTGTCTCTCTTCTTGCTTAGGTGAGCTCTCTGAGGGCGAGGGCTACTCTTTTTTATCTTTACTATAGGCCCGGTGCATGAAATTCGTGCATGGGAGGAGTGTCCCTCAGCCTGGCCTGCACCCTCTCCAATCTGGTATCCCTCTCACAATCTGGGACTACTGGCTCCTAACTGCTTGCCTGCCTGCCTGCCTGATTGCCCCTAATTGCTTCTGCCTGCCTGATCGCCCCCTACCCGCTCCTCTGCTGGCCTGATAGATGCCTAACTGCTCCCCTGCTGGCCTGATGGCCCCCAACTGCCCTCCCCTGCCAGCCTGATTGCCCACAACTGCCCTCCCCCTGCAGCAACCTGCCTCCTCTACCAGGATGCGCCTCCTCCACACGAGGTGGCGGAGACCAGCCTCCTCCGTGCTGCGCAGAGCCACGGCACCCCCAGGCCTCACTGTGCAGAGCAGCCGCTGGATCCCGCCTCCACTGTGCGCGTGGCCACCACCTTGTGATGATGTCACATGAGGGCGTGACGCCACCTGGGCTTTTATTATATAGGATACCCCTAGTCTGGCATGTGGCAGGCATGTCACAGATGCTGACTGAATTTAAGTAAGAATGGAATGAAAAAGATCTATAAAGATCAACGCCAAACTGAAAAAAAGGGGAGTCATAGAGGAATAGGGGCTGAAAAAGGCAGTCAAAGGTAACTTGAGCCTTGCCCATAATTTGTCAACAAGAAGAAATTACTCATGTATGCACAGCCCATACAATTGAAAGTTATTTTTTTTTAATGCAGATGGCTATAAGCATGCAAATAATACACAGTAGGTAAGCTACAAATAACATGTACCTGGTTTTGGTATGCATTTTTTAAACATTAGCTTGAAAGAAAGCTTTTCTAATTATCTTCTTAAAAGTCTAAGAACACAGTAGGAGTTGTAATTGCCTGGTAAATAAACATCACAACAACTAGGAACAAAAAAAGGCAGACCACGGTGGGTTCTGTGCACAGGGGAGGAGAGCCATGGCTAATGCTGGTCAAGCCCTTTCATGTCCTCCAAGTGCTTCATTTCTCCTAACTCCTCTGTGGGCAGGACATTTAAGAATCATTCGTGTACTAACGTTCCCGTTAGACTGGTTGCCTGACTCTCCAGAGCCCAGGTCTGTTGTCATCACAGATATGGTCCAAACAGTTTCTCACAAGATTGCTTAAAGGATAAAACTTTTTCAAAACTTATTATGCTGAGAAGTGGCTCTGTCTCCACTGTGGATGAGTCAGTTTTTAGGCCAAGACTAAAATGACAGAAGCATCTGTCCAGTTAGGAGCAGCCAAACCGAGTCCCTGACAAAGGCATGCTCTTGGCTTCCAGAGTCACAAGAGAGCCGCTCAAGTGAGTCAAGTTGCTAGGCAACAATACTTTGAGGATAAAAAACAATGCTTAAATTTTTAAAAGAACAGGAAAGTTGGACTGGGGGGAGAGGGGTGGGGAAAAGTTGCTTTACCAGCTTCCCCCCTCTCTTACGGCGTTCCACGTACCTCCCTTATCTAAAGCAAGGGCGCAGAGGACACTTGGATGCTCCAGCTCCAACCAGAGCAGTAAAGAACATGAACTCTGGCATTTGACAGGCTCAGTAAGACTCCCTACTCTGCAACCAGCTAGTTATGTGACCTTGGGGGAAGAGTTGCTTAACCACTAAGTCTCCGCTGCCTTCGCCCTTTCCACAAATATTTATTAAGTGTCATCTATGGGCCCAGCATGATACGAGGATATAGCAGTGCACAAACTTGCACCCCGTCCTGAGGCCTGCACACCTGTGGGGGACAAGCGACTCGTCACCAGGGAAGGTTATGCGGCAGAGGGCTCAGCCACAGGCGGCTGAGGTCATGCTGCGCTTGTTACTGTGATCAGCTGCCCCCTGCAGCAGCCTGCCGTGCTGCATACCAGACTGCTCTTTTCTGGGGAGGGCTAAGGCCTCGAGCTTTTAAGTGGCCCGTGTGGCCTAGGTCCCGAGCATCCTGTGTCTCCAGGAGTAAGGACGAGAGAAACTATTTGACAGCCTCAAACAAATAACAACAAGTATTTGTATTCTTAGGGAAGTCAATGTTGTGCTTCAAAAACTTGCAGATTAGTCCCAGAATGTTATTGTGTTCTATTCTACACTCCCTTCTTCCTTCTAGTCTTTATTTCTCACTCTTGATAGTAGACACTTGCTTTGTGCCCCACATCATCACCTGCTCCCTCTTCTTTTGACCACAGCACCCGATTATGTTTGGGGGAAACCATCTGTCCCCTATTCTCAGAGCAGGTGTTATAGCAAAAGTGACTCACCCTGGCTCCATGGTGAACACATGTCTTGGACCCTAAGTTCCTTCCCCTCTGGCCACCAAGACTGATTCAAGAATGAGACATGACCCACAGGCCAACTGGAGCCAATGAGCTGCCAGGGAAGCCAGCTCCTTGTTTTAAACAGGGGAAGAGCCCTGGCTGGTATTGCTCAGTAGTTAGAGTGTCAGCCCATGTACCAAAGGGTTGTGGGTTCGATTCTCAGTCAAGGGCATGTACCTGGGTTGCAGGTTCCATACCAGGCCCCTGTTGGAGTGTGTGTGGAAGGCAACCAATTGATGTATCTCTCTCCCATCGATGTTTCTCTCTCTCTCCATCTCTCCCCAACCCCCCCCCCCGCCGCCCGCCCGCCCCCGCAACTTCCCATCTTCCACTTTCTCTAAAAAGCAATGGCAAAGATATCCTTGGGTGAGGATTAAGAAAAATAAATAAGTAAAATAGAAATAAACATGAGAAGATACAGGCTTGAGCTGAAGCTGTCTCACTGTGTGGGAAGAGACGACCTGTGAGGCAGCCAGCCCAGAAGAAGGCAGTGCCGAGGGCTGGAAGTGGGGAAACTAGTGCTGGGGACACAGGTTGAGCTCTGGTTAAGCTGTACATATGTCTTTTCAGTTACATGAGAAAATACATTCTCTTTTTGCTTAAGCTAGTTTAGATTCTTAATCACAAGCAACAGAAAATGTCCTACTTGACAAAATACATCCTCCATTTTCCCAACTTACCAACACAGCTTGACACCCAGATATTCATGTTCTTAGCAAGCAAGTACAACAAAAGCCCACCCATTATGCCTCGAAGTTCCATAGCGTTCTCATTCTTTGTCTCCTTATGCCTGACCAAGAAAGGGGCTTCGGTTGACTGAGGCTAGCTCACGTACTACTGATGTCTACCTTCTGTGAACATACTGTCAGTTGGTTTGAACTATCATATGGATCTAGATTTTAACATTACTTGGCAGCATTTTGTTATTTTCCTCGTAAAAATCTACTGTCTGGATAGTAAGATAGAAGGGTCTGAAACATCCCTTACTCCACTACATGTACACAAAGAAGCAGCAGCAAGTCCCAAACCTTTTAAAATATTAATACTATCTTCATATTTTCAATATTCTTCAAAAGGAGCAGGTAGATTGTTTAAAACTAAATGTTGACTGACAGTTAACATTAGTCAAAACCAGCAAGTTAAAGCAAATTGGAATCGAAGAAGAAAACGATAAAAATATGAGGACCCACCAATCAAAGACCGGATAGGATTGTCCTCCTTTTCAATGCTTGAAAATTGACCTACAAGATTAGCTTGAACCTCTGCATTTAAAGTGGGTAAGCCTCTCTCCACCAGGGTTTTGTTAACCTCAGCACAAGTCTGAACACCAACAGAATTCAGGACTTCCTTCAAGTTAAAGGTCCTGCAAAACAGAAAACAAAACCCAATCAGAGACAGTTTTTGTCCCCGGTTATTGTTGTTGTTTTTTAAAATATACCAACATGCCTGGCTGGCGTCGCTCAGTGGCTGAGTTATGAACCAGAAGGCCACGGTTAGATTCCCCATCAGGGCATATGCCCAGGTTACGGGCAAGATCCCCTGTGTGGGGCATGCAGGAGGCAACCAATCAATAATTCTCTCTCATTATTGTTGTTCCTATCTCTCCCTTCCTCTCTGAAATTAATAAAAATAAAATATACCAGCTTATTTCAAACATTTACCAATTTTTTCTTATACAAACAACAGTTATCTCTATTAGAATGAACTCAGAATATAGTAACTCCTCCCAATCACCAACACTTTGTAGTTAAGGTTTTTATATGCTTAAAACCACTTAATTCTCTACGTAGTGTTTATATAGGAAAGCACAGGCAGAAAAATGTGGTCCCTGAAAATAAGTCTGCAATCCCATTTTCATGCAGAGCTATTAGAAAAGGAAAGAAAATACCGATTCTTAAAATAAACCTTTGGTCTGAGTGGATTTCATTCATAGATTTTTTAATTTTAGCTTGGAAAATGAGGTAAAATCAATTCCTTTATGTATGCCTGAGCTGTAAACCTGTAACACCAATCAAAACAAGAAATGAAGATATTTAGTGGTCAATTCCATAAAAAGCAAATTACCTAAAACTCTTGACTTATCATGACCCAAGATAAGAAGCTCCTTCTCATTGCTACTTTCAAGCAACTGATCAAGAATGCAATTATACAGAGTTCAGAAAATTGTACAAAGTAATTAGCAGTTGGTTATTTAATAGGTAAGGAAAAAGGTAGTTAGAAAGTGCATTTGTTGGGTTTACACTATCGGGGAATAATGACTGAAAACTGCATCACTATCCAGAAAGGATCTTTAAAATTATCCTGTTCAAAATAGGAATTGAAGAATGAGAGACACAATGATAGGAGGCAATGTAATGTGGTTATAGCATAAGCCGTGGTGTCACACAGACCTGGGTTCAAATCCTGACTCAACGCTAAACTTGCTATGAGATTTTATTAGCTCTTGGCAGATTGTCAGGCACATAGTAAATGCTTAATTATAATAATAATAATAAAAAAGACTGTTTATCATTATTGCCATCATTAACAACAATAAGAACCTGGCCAGTGTGGCTGAGTGTTGACTCATGAACCAGGAGGTCACAGTTTGATTCCCAGTCAGGGCACATGTCCAGGGTGCAGGCTTGATCCTCAGTAGGGGATGTGCAGGAGGCAGCCAGTCGGACCAGGGATCAGACCTCGCTTTGCCATTTTCTTGCTGTGCAGCCCAATGCAAAACCTTGGGCTTCTGTTCAAAATGAGAACATTGGGTTTTGTAACCACTCAGGCTCCTTTTGGCTCTGAATATTCTAGGATTTTATTAAGTAATTTATGTGCTCTTTGAGTAATGCGCAGGAATATGGGAAAACAGGTGCATCTCCCTCCCTTCAAATGAGAGGAAGAGTCCGTTTCCCTGAAAACACCTAAAAGGGGAAGCAACCAGCAGGAGGCGCTTAACCCATATAGGACCCATGGAAAGGTGGCCACTGACTAAGATTAGCAGTTTTCTGACTTGGACAAGATTCCCAGCAGGATGACCTAACTGCAAAATCTCAGTGGGATTCTAGTATTCAATGAAGGTATGGCACTGGGAAATGAATTTCACAAAACCTTCAGTGAACTTGTGTAACATCTCTAAAGGACAGAGAGGTCACTACTTCTGAAGACTTCATAGCTCGGGGGATCAGTAAAGTTGGTAAACATTTCATTACAGAAAAATGCTGGTGTCAGAACTACTTAATCTGGAAAGCCTCTTTGATAGGGCATCCTGAAGACTGAGCTAGATGGATTTCTGGCTTTTGTTTGTTTTTTTCCACAGCACCGTCAAAGAAGTGCTTTTGCACACACTCAACCTCAGTGGAAATACTACACTCACCCTGGCACTTGTCATGGAAAAGACCTCTCCCTTCCTATGAAAGGACGCCTAAGTCCTCAGAGATATTAAAAGAAATTCTAGCCTGGCAGGTGTGGCTCAGTGATTGAGCATTGACCTATGAACCAGGAGGTCACAGTTCGATTCCCGGTCAGGGCATAATGCCTGGGTTGCAGGCTCAATTTCTAATAGGGGGTGTGCAGGAGGCAGCCAATCAGTGATTCTCTCTCATCATTGATGTTTCTCTCTCCCTCTCCCTTCCTCTCTGACATCAATAAAAATATTTTTTTAAAAAAAGAAATTCTAGAAAAAGGTATGAGATAAGCTTCTCTAAAGCACAGTTCTGAATGTCACATCCAAAGGTCCAAGGTTACTCACATTCTCTGAAATGCATGCAGAGCCTAACACAAGGGGAACAGAGGAAAACACGTGGAACTTACTCTTTACTCATGCCTTCGAGCAGAAGAGCCGAGACCCTCTTTAACCGGTCTGCCAGCTCAGGGAGGCCTTCTGTGATAGCACCCAACATATTGTTGGTAATGAGGGACAGGCAGGCAATAATTTTCAACTGATTCAGCTTTTCTGTCAGTTCCTGAAGACGTGCTTCATCTGTGATCAGTGTCTAGCATATTTATTTAAAATGGAAAAATAGAAAGGGAGGTTCAATACCATGAAAATGTAAAATAAGCAATATTACATCCACACTCCCATTTTTATCTGATTTCAGTGAAGTCATTAAGCCACCTGACAACACAGACAAGCTGATTTATAGTTAGAACTTAAGAATGAAAATCATGGAAAACTTGAGGGAAGAAAAAAATCACTCACCTCTGGAAATTCTTTTTTCTGGTAATCCCACTGCAACAGTTTCAAATAACTGTTATTTAGCACCAGTGTAGGGCTCAGGTGTGGCTTGGAGCTGGTTCCAGCCCCAGGAGTTAAACCGGTCTCAGAAACAGAAAGTAATTCTTCATTTACAGATTCTTTTATCCACTTGGTAGTTTTATCAAGAGCACCTACAAGTGAAAAGGCCACACATTTGTCCTATAGCTGATAGATCGCTGCATTCATGCATTCTTCAGACAGAGGCTGTGTTAAGTGCTGGCACGAATGAAGACAGTCATGACCCTCAAGGAGCTTACAGTCCAGACGGGGAGACAAACCTGCACACCAACAATTACAGCAGAATATAAAGACTAGAAAGCACAATGGGAGTGGAGGGAGCAGAGGATGTCCAGAGCAGAGACTAAGAGAAAGAGCTGTGACACTGGAAGACACACAGCAGACAGAGGAAAGGGCTGTCACCCCAGGCCAGGAGAACAGCCCATACAAAACCCGAAAAAGTGAGAGAATATGGCACATTCTGGATGCTACAAGCAAATCTGTTATTGCTGGTTCATAAAGAACTAAGGGAAGAGAGTGGTAGCGCATGGCACTGGATGAGTAGACATACCAGCTCGCACACGACCTTGGGTTTTGTGCAGAGAAGGTGTTTTGTATAAAAGCATGATTATTAAACATGTTGGGGTCCTGAACACCTCTGAGTGTCTGATTAGGGCTGTCTTTCCCAAAATGCACATGCATGCTGGTGTGTACACTTTATTTTACTTCCACCCAGTACTAAGGTTTCCCACTGGAAACAAGTTGCTTTTTATATACTCTCTCTCTCTCTCTCTCTCTCTCTCTAATTAATCTTTACTGTTGAAAGTATTATAGATGTCCCCTTTGTTTGTGTTTTTTTTCCCCCAATTGACCCCTTCCACCCTGTCCCAGCCCCTCCCAGACCTTAACCACTCTATTGTCTGTGTCCATGGGTTAAGCATATATGCATGTAAGTTCCCCTGTGAATCACTTCCCTCCCACCCCACCTCCCTTTCCTCTGAAATTCATCAGTCTGTTCCATGCTTCTATGTCTCTGGTTCTATTTTATTCATCAGTTTATTCTGTTCATTAGATCCCACATATGAACAAGATCATGAGATACTTAATCTTTTGCTGACTGGCTTAGTTCGCCTAGCACAGTGCTCGGCAAACTCATTAGTTAACAGAGCCAAATATCAACAGTACAACGATTGAAATTTCTTTTGAGAGTCAAGTTTTTTAAACTTAAACTTCTTCTAATGCCACTTCTTCAAAATAGACTCGCCCAGGCCGTGGTATTTTGTGGAAGAGCCACACTCAAGGGGCCAAAGAGCCGCATGTTGCTCGCAAGCCGCAGTTTGCCAACCACAGGCTTAGCATAATACTCTCCAGGTCCATCCATGCTGTTGCAAATGGTAGTTCTTTCTTTTTTACAGTTGTGTAGTATTTCATTGTGTAGATGTACCACAGCTTTTTTATCCACTCATCTGCTGATGGGCACTTGGGCTGCTTCCAAATCTTAGCTATTGTAAATTGTGCTGCTATAAACATGAGTGCATATATTCTTTCTGATGAGGGTTTCTGATTTCTTGGGATATATTTCTAGAAGTGGGATCACTGGGTCAAATGGGAGTTCCGTTTTTTATTTTTTGAGGAAACTCCATACTGTTCTCCACAGTGGCTGCGCCAGTCTGCATTCCCACCTGCAGTGCAGGAGGGTTTCCTTTTCTTCACATCCTCGTTTCTTATAAAACTACTAGAGGTCCAGCGCGCGATTGAAATCACGCGAGGAGGCGCCCCACAGGGGACCGGTACACGTGCCCGACTCGCAGCATCCCCTGGCCACCCTGCCTGTGTCCGTTCCAGGGCCACTGGAGCCACCGCGCCAGCTTGGGCAGACCCCCCTGTTTCTGTCTCCGTCTCCGGGCCTCACCTGTGCACACAACCTTCTCCTGTCTGGTTGTGACCCATCAGGGAGTCCCGGCCTAATTTGCATATTACCTCTTTAAAATATAGATGTATTTAGTAGAATTTATCAGGTGGCAATTGCTTAAAAATGCAGCCTGAGCACAGGTGCAGATAAAAAAAAAAAAAAAAGCCAGAGAATGAAGTAAAAAATAGTCACCCTGAAATTCTTCCTCAGACCCAGCAAATTTAAGGGGTAATTTATCAGCAGCTCTGTTTGCCACACTAAGGGAACACCACGCCCAGAATTTCACAATTTTGTTTCTCCTCAGTTGGCAAATGTTGTTCTTGGTTTTTCTAGTTCTGTTTATAATGATGCAAAGTACTTGCAGTCTTTTATTTAAAAGATATCCAACAGAGAGCGTGTGCAGAAAGCATCACAGATATAATTACAATGTGGCCAGTAATAAGCATTTGTGTTACAAGCGTAATCATTTACAGCTGACACGTTTAAAAGGCCGTTTAGTTAGTTCAAACAAAAGCAAGAGTGTCGCATAGTGGTTCTCAATCCTTGCTGATTTTAGAATCATTTGGGAAGCTTTAAGAAGAGAAAAAAATGATCCTGGGCACAGCTCCTGGGGATTCTGATTTAATCAATCTGAGATGGGGCACAGGCATCTCTGTTCAGACACCCCGAGTGATCCTATTATGTAGCCAGAATTGAGTACAACTAGTAAAGCAGAAAGAACATGAGTCTAGAGTGAAACATCAGGTGTTTTCTAAGGGACCGGCTGAGACTTCACTTCGTAAGCTAGTACCCTGAATGTTCTATGTGGCTCTAAAAGCAAGGTCAACTCCACGAGGCACTTGTACTAGGTCTTGCATGTGGATAATAATAAAAGCCTCTCTATCCACTCATTTATTCAATGGTAACTGAGCACCTTTACACGCCAGGTATTGCGCCGGTGCAGGAGAATCAGAGATGAGTAAATACAGTCCCTGCACTCAAGAAGCACCTAGTCTACTTGGAGACAGAAACACAAGAGCAGGCATTGGCTTTATAGGTGTGTTTACCTAGGAATTTACCAGGAGCAGTGAAGGCCTAAGAGCACTTATCCATGATATTAGCTCTTTCATGCCTAGCAACACCTCATCTCACTTCTTTTGGTAATTATTTTCTTTGAGAAACCATTGTCTCCTGCTCCATGCTTTCTTTTGTGTCAATTAAGAGACCCTTGACCAGCGGTTGGACTGAGCCAGATGCCCATCAGACTTTTACCTGGACTCTGAATGGTGACTACAGCTTTGAAGGATGACCTGTTTTGAAGTACACATAAACCATCCTGACTATGCAGCCCAGGAGTCTTCCTTTGTTTTTGTTTTTTCCCAACCCAGATTCCTGACACTCTTCTGGTTTCTGGCCTTGCTCAGAGTAGGTACTTTTTTATTTATTTTTATTGATTTTAGAGAGGAAGGGAGAGGAAGAGAGATATCTATGTAATAAAAGCCTAAGCGAACAACCAGTCGCTATGATGCACAATGACCACCAGGGGGCAGATGTTCAACACAGCAGCTGCCCCCTGGTGGTCAGTGCACTCCCACAGGGGGAGCCAGGCTCACAGCTGGCAAACGCAGCTGCCACAGCGGGAGCCTCTCCTGACTCCACGCAGCACTACCGAGTGGCAGCAGCAGGACCAGTGGGCCAGGGTGAGAGCGAGCAGTGCGGCCCTCGACCCTGATTCGGGCTCCTCCCTGGCTGCCTGCTGCTTGGGGCACTGCTACATCCCTTGGGGGATGTCCAACTGCCAGCTTAGGCCCGATCCTAGTGCCATTCTCTGTAGAAGGCAGTCAGTCTGAACAACTCAGTGACTCAGGGAAGCACAGGGATCTCAGGGTGAGCCTGCGTCTGCGCTTGACTCACCCACTCGATGGTGTTTGCAGGGCAGACCATGGTGGCCCAGCCTGTGCACATGCAGCAGCTGCTGAAGCTCAAGCAGCAGGCCGTGCAGCAGCAGCAGGCCATCCAGCCACAAGCTGGCAGGCAGACATCCCTATAGGAGTCCTGGACTGCAAGAGGGTACAGGCCGGGCTGAGAGAACCCCACCAACCTCAGTGCATGAATTTCGTGCACCAGGCCTCTAGTAGAAACATAAATGATGAGAGAGAATAATTGATCAGCTGCCTCCTGCATGCCCCACACTGGGGATTGAGCCTGCAACCCAGGCATGTGCTCCGACCAAGAATGGAACTGTGACCTCCTGGTTCATAGGTCAATGCTCAACCACTGAGCCACACCCACTGGGCAGAGTAGGTATTTTAGCTTTAGCCTCCATCCTTCCATTCACTTCCTTTTTTGTTAATTCAGCCAAAGTTGGTTTCTGCTGGTTGCAATATAACCCAGCTGATCTAACACAAAACTGGATAATCCAAGTTGCCAAAGCAGCAGCTTGGTTTAATCTTGGCTTGGCTCTGGGAGACCTGGCGTCCAGTCCTCGCACCACTGCTTATTCGCTATGTGACTCTGGCTTTGGGCAGGTCATGGCTAAGCATCACTTTGCTCATTTTTAAAATAAATATGTCCTGAATGTCCTGTATGCCAGGCAAAGACAATCATAATGCAGTATAATAATGTATTTTTAAAAAGTATTCCTCTCATAGAATTTTTTTAAAAAGTACTTGAAGTTCATGAGAACATTTTATCAAATGTAAAATATCTAAGTAAGTAAAACCTTTTTCTGAGTATCTTAAAAATTACTTGTGATATGGCCCCCTCGGGGGTAATTTATTACTCTTTCCACAGGTAATTTAGTTTTGGGATCTATGCACCCAATCATTGCCAAAGGCTTTCTTGGGTGTATTTTATTTCATTTTTATCCTATCCCATTCTTTCCTTTATTTTAAACTAGTGGCTTGGTGCATGCAATTTGTGCACAGGGGGTGGGGAGAAGGGTGTCCCTCAGCCTGGCCTGCACCCTCTCCAATCTGGGACCCCTCAGGGGATAACTGGCAGTCAGACATCCCTCTCACAATCCAGAACTGCTGGCTTCTAACTGCTTGCCTGCCTGCCTGATTGCCCCGAACTTCTTCTGCCTGCCAGCCTGATTGTCCCTAACTGCTCCCCTGCTGGCTTGATTGCCCCTAACCACCTCTGCCTCTGCCTGCATCCAGGACCCAGGATTCCCTCCTCCAGCTGACCACAGGCACCTGGGATCCGGGCTTCCCTCCCTTTGGTCACCCATAGGTGCCCAGGCCAGCTGCAGCCACAGGGGATGGTGGGCAGGTGGCTTCGCCTGGGCTGCAGCCGCAAGTGCTGGCGCCTGGGACTGTGGGGTGGGCATCTTCTCTGTCTACCAGGCTGTAGCCAGCCGCAGGTGCTGGCATCTGGACCACAGGTGGGTGGCTTCTCAGTGTTCCCTGGGATGCAGTGTGGCGACTTCTCTGGCTGGCTGTGGCCTGGGATCATGGGGCAGGTGGCTTCTTTGTCTCCCGGGCTGCAGCCAGCCTCAGGCGCTAGCGCCTGACCTCTCCGAACCCCACAGGTTGTTTTCAGGTTAATTTGCATACTCACTCTGATTGGCTGGCAGCCTAGCAGAGTGATGGTAATTTGCATGTTTCTCTTTTATTAGTGTAGATATCTTTACATACAATACATACATAATTGACATACAATAAATTGCACATACTTAAAGTGCACAATTTTATGTTTTGATATATGTATACATATACACAACCATAACCACAGTTAAGATAATGAACATATGCATCACCCCCAAAAGATTCCTAGTGGTCTTTCTAATCATCACTTCTCCCTCCCTCTCATCCCCCCTCACTATCCCCAAACAGACTGATCTGCTTTCTGTCACATCAATTCGCTTTGTCTACAGTTCTATAAAAATAAAATCACATATGAACTATTTTTACAACATAGTGATTAGATATTTATATAACTTATGATGTGATCATCCCAATAAATTTAGTACCCATCTGACACCATACATACAGGGTGAGGCAAAAGTAAGATTACAGTTGTGAGTACATGAAACACAGAGTTTATTCTTTATATTGTTATTTATTAATTATTATATTATTTTCCATACAAACAACTGTAAACCTACTTTTGCCCCATGCAGTAATTATTACAATATTAACTATATTCCCTATGCTATACTTTACATGCCCATGACTACTTGTAACTACCAATTTGTACTTCTTTTTTTTAATCCTCACCTGAGGATATGTTTTTATTGATTTAGAGAGAGAGGAAAGAAAAGAGAGAGGGAGACATTTCTCAGTTGCCTCTTGTATGCACCCTGACCAGGGATCAAACCCGAAACCTAGGTATGTGCCCTGAGCAGGAATTGAGTGCACAACCTTTTGGTGTACGGACAATGCCCCAACTAACTGGCAAGGGCCCAATTTATACTTCATAGTCCTTCCTCCCTTTAAAAAAGTATTTGTATTGATTTCAGAATGTTCTCTGTATCTGTGAGTTTGTTTCTGTTTGGTTTGCTCTTTTACTTTGCTTTTTCTTAGATTCCTCATATAAGTGAAATCTTTTGGATGTATTTTAAGTAAGGCAGATATGTATATATATAAAATCTCTCTGTCAGCAAAGTAAAAATTTTTTTGGAGTCAATTCAGAAACTCAGTACTTCTCTATATGAATTTTCCAATAATTATTTCATAAAAATCATGTACACACAAAAATCCAACACTTTTGTCTTTCTGTGTGATACTGTGAGGCTCTTATTTTGATATCAGGGCACAGTGGCCAACTTTTGGCAGCCACTTTTAAGGATATAATTAACACCTGACATACACTCTGCTTCCTGGACTCTTGACTTGTCTGGGAACATGTCTGGAACCTGGGCAATAATGACCTATATGCACAGCAGGATTTATTCTATTCTTAAATCTCTGAAAATAGCCAAGTCAATGTGAAAGGTGCAAGTGAATTACAAGTTTTAAGGAGAGAAATAAATCATTTGAGATGAACAAAACCATAATTTAACCCTATGTTAAGGAATTTGCTCAAAATTCCAAGCTATTTTTATTCAAAACATGAAACATTTGTACATATGTGTACATACACACATACACAGGCACACAGACAAAACCAACCACTAAGTCTCAGGAAAATATTGCTAAGAATAAACTATTGCTCAGGTTTCAGATTCGGGTTCTATGTGGGGTTCTAGTTCCCTCAATCCTTCTCTTGCTTTGAAACTAAAACAACATAGCCCTGAAGTCATAGCCTTTTGATGTAGAAGGATCCTGAGAAGTCATCTAGTCTTATATACCCCCTCGATGCCACAGCTCCCTCTGCCGATCCCCCAAAGACATTCAATACCGTGTTGGGATAGAGGCAGTGTTGCAGTGGTTGAATGCACATGCTTTGGGGCAGAAACATAACTGGGTTATCCAGGCTTTACCAATTACTAGCAGTCACCTAGGGTTAAGCACCTTAACCTCAATTTCTTCCTTTGTAAACAGGGTGATAATAGTACCAGCTATTATGAGCTTGAATGGGTTAATAAATGTAGTGTTTGGCAAATGTAGTATAAGGACTTGGTACTTAATAAGTGCTCAAATAAACGTAGCTAACATAGACTACTAATATACAAGAGCCGTCCATTCCAATGTTAAAATAGTTCTAGCTGCTACTAAGGTCAAAACTGGCTGGCTGCTACTTCCCTCCCATGGATCCTGCTCTGCCCTACAGAGCTTAACCAAAATCCCTGAGTGACTATCAATAGGGCGGAGCTCATGGCCCACCTGAGTCTCCTTGTTGCCAAGCAGAGTGCCCAGCTCATCGACTGTTCCTCCTGTGACCCTCCGTGACTCACGCTCTCTTTTCTGGACGTTTACAAGTGGCTCCTACTTGGCTTTGTGTACATAATGCTAACATATTGACTATCTTGACAGAAAAGCTCAGTCCACAAGGGGTGGAATGAGGTGGGTGGATCCCCTAACTCAGCCTTCGACTGTGGTGAATAGAAGTCCAGAGAATGGTGTCAAGGGTTTGCCAGTGAGAGAACCAGTTAGCCCATCTCTTGCCAGCTGTGAAGTGTTAGTTCCTCGCCTGTGAAATGAGGGTATAACAGTATCTACCTCCCTGAGTAATTGTGTGGGTTCCATGAGGTGATACCTCCTTGACTCCCATTCTTTCTTGACCCCCTCTAGTCCAGTTTTAAGGCCCACTAGTTCACTGACTGCTCCCATCGAAGTTATCAAGGTTACCAAGGATCCTCATGTAGTCATATCCAGTGGTCAAGCCGTGGCTTTCATCTTTCTTGACTACTTAGCAGCACTTATCACAGCTGCTAACTTCTTCCTCTTCTGAACACTTTCTTCATGTGTCTTACGGGACACCAGTCTCTCCTGGCGTTCTTTAACTCTGGTTACTCCTGCACAGTTTCAATTGCTAGATCCTTCTCTTCAGCTGCAAATGCTCTGGAGTCCCAGGTCAGGCCCCTTCTGTAGCTACACTCATTCCCTAGGTCAGTGGTCGACAAACCACGGCTCACGAGCCACATGCAGCTGCTCTGTTGACTAATGAGTTTGCCGACCACTGTCACATACTACCCTTTACCTCTTTGCACACAATATGCCACAATTGCCTAATCCTCACAGCTTCCAACTACATGGTAACATTTAGTCTAGTCCAATGGTCAGCAAACTCATTAGTCAACAGAGTCAAATATCAACAGTACAACGATTGAAATTTCCTTTGAGAGCCAAATTTTTTAAACTTAAACTTCTTCTAATGTCCCTTCTTCAAAACAGACTCGCCCAGGCTGTGGTATTTTGTGGAAGAGCCACACTCAAGGGGCCAAAGAGCCACATGTGGCTCGTGAGCCGCGGTTTGCCGACCACTGCCCTGGGGCATCACATCCAGTGTAATACTCCGGAGAAGAGCATGGGCCGTGGAGCCAGACTGCCTAGGCGAGTCGCAACTCTATAATGTACAAGCTGTATGATGGAAGTGATTTAACCTCTCTGTGCCTCAGTTTCCTCATTCATAAAATGAGGAGTGATTTCCTAAAGTTACTGTGAAGATTAAATTAGTTACACAGGTAAAGAGCTTAGAATGTGGTAAGCTTTTATATATGTTATCTAGTTCCGTGGCTTCATCTGCCATAAATATACTGAGGGTTCCCAAATGTATATACCCATTCTCCAATACTCTAGTCTCATATCTAAAAGCCCACCTGACATCTTCATGTTGATGTCAAACAAGATCTTAGTGATCATATTATCTAAAACTAAACATGATTCCATAGCTTCCCCCAGCATTCTTTCCCTTTATCTCCCCCATCTCACTAACAGGTATCACTATTCACCCAGGTGCTCAGGTGAAAACCTTAGAGTCATCCTCAACTCCTCTCTTTTTCCCCTCATCCAACTTTTAGAAAATCTTGTTACTCCATTCCAAAATACATCCAGAATATGACCTCTTTTTACTACTTCCACCACTACCACCTGACCAAGCCACCATCATTTCTTGCCTGAGCAACTGCAATACCACATAACTGGTACCCTGGCTCCCCTCTTTGCTCCATATAATCTACTAGTGGCCCAGTGCACGAAAGTCAGGCACTTGGGATGGGGGGGGGGGTGTCCCCCAGCCTGGCCTGTGCCCTGTCACAGTGTGGGAGCCCCACGATCCATTGCCCCAAAGAGGTAGGCCCTGCCCACCTATCCGGGGCTCCTCGATTGATTGCCCCAAAGAGGGAGGCCGGAGTGGGGGGAGGCCTGCAGATCCCCAGGCCAGGCTGCGGCGGAGGCCTGCGGACCTCCATGCACCTGTGGACTCCCGGGCTGGCGCAGGGGGGCGGGGACGCAGCCTGCTGATCCGTCGTTGTGTGACAGCATCCCAACCAATTTGCATATTATCCTATTATTAGATAGATTCTTTACCCAAGAGCCAGAGTATTCTTTAAAAATTAAAATTAGATGTTTTTTCTTTGCTCAAAACTCTCCATGGACTTCCCATCACTCTCGGCATGAACTGTAAATTCCTCTCATTTCCTAACAAGGCTCTATATGAACTGTCTGCCTCTTGGCCTCATCTCCAACCACTCTTTCCTTGCCGACTCTATGCCAGCCACACTGTCTGCCTATGTTTGTCCAACATCACAAACACATTTCTGCTTCAAGACCTTTGTGTTTGCAGCTAATTCTGGCTGGAATATTCTTCCTTCACATCTATTCATCCCCCTTACTCATTCCTTTGCAAACTCTGTTGAAATGCTACTTGTGAGAAAGACGTTCCCAGTCCACTTCGTCTAAAACACAAACAAACACAAACACTCCCCACCCTCATTCCTGCACCATTCCTGTCTGCCCTCTTATCTTATTTTTCTTCATAGCACTTAACAACACAGCTGATAATATAAGTTTGCCTACTAGAATATCTGCTCCTTGGTGGTCACAACTTTATTGTTTTGTTCACTGCAATGCCCACAGCACCTGAGCAGTTTCTGGGATACAGCAGGTGCTCAATAAATATTGTTTTACATGCATCAAGAAATGAATAGTGCTTGGCACAGTTCCTGGGACATAGTACACAGCTATACATTGGTGATGTTAATTTTAAAAGTAAAAAAAGGTTGAACAGAAAGGCTAACATTCTTTAGTGACACTTCTCAACATGTCAAAAATAAAATATCATATTTTCACTTAATTTCAATATAAATATACAATATCCTGTACTTACTTGGAGTCTCTTCTAAAATTTCCTGGAACTTGGTTCTCTCATAATCCACCAACTGGCGTTGAAAATGTGGTCTAAAACTCCTAATTAGAAAATTGGCCATATCCATATTCATGAGGTCCAGGACATGGAATATTTGCCTAAAAATTTTAGAGTTAAAATAATTAGAGATGTGATTAAGAAATTAATCTGAAATTCATTAACTTTTACCTATTATCCAGACTGGGGAAAAATAAACATCCCCGAAATGGTTTTTAAATTCCAATTGCCATTTGGCAAAGTCATTTTTCATAGAAGGCATTACACATGCATTCCAAATGTATTCTTAGCAGCTCTCAAGAGTACTTGCTTTAGCAAATATAATACTTCCAGCTGAGCCATTACATCCAGTCCTGAACTGACAGAAAGACGCTAAGAAGTGTATACAATGAGTCTTAACAATGAGACAAAAAGGGTTCAAGAAGAAATTTTCATTTGAAAGCCCCTGAAATGTTAAGGAGTCTAAACATAGTGTATATGGTTTCTATTCCTAAGGGGTTGAGAAAAAAGAAAAGAAATGATGGAGGAATGAGGTATAGGGGAAAAAATCGTTCCTTTTAGAGTTGGGCAGCCTGGTGCTCAAATCCAGCTCTGTGGCCAGGCACAGGTTAATCTCTTTGAGCCTGGTTCCTCACCTTTGAAAGGACAGGACAAGATCAACCTTAAAGGGATGCTGTCAAGAGTCAATGAGATAATGAATGTAAAATGTAGGGAACAGTGGCACCCAGTGGGTGCTCAATAAATGACGAAGATGAACAACACAGATTTGATATTACATATGATAAGACAAATAGAAACAAAGATCCTACATCTGAAGAATTGCAATTTTCCAGAGCTGAGCACAACTCCAAGGATACATAAAACCCATTTTACAGGTGGGGAAAGTGACTTTGAGTGCTTATCACCCAAGGTCATAAGTTATCTGCTACAAGCAGTTTTCCTTCTTCTACCTTTCCAATACTACAACATAAAACTTACATATCAACGTGGCCACATTCACGCACACACGAAGAAAAGTTCCCCTCAATCACAAAAAGTGATGCAGACTCCTCCTTCCTCTGGGCTCACAAAGAAGCTATTGTCTGCAAAGCCAGACTAGATTCTCACTTCCTGGGGGAAGCTGTGGCAGGGATGGTTAGATCCACAGTGTGGGTTTGTGGCTGGGAAATGCGTTTCTAGATGGCAACCACATTTCTCAGGCTTCCTTTAATCTAGTTGGGACCATGATACTGGTCAGTCCATTCTAGAAGGTGCCACTGTGGGCCGAGGTGGTTAAACATTGGGTACACTTTCCCTATGATCTCCTTCCCATTTGCCAGCTGAATGTAAAGGACTCTGAGGACCTGGGCAAGGGTGGAGCCAACGCAAGAAGGAACCTGAGTCACTGAATGGCATGCGGAAGGTTTCCTGACCAAAAAAACCCTGACCTGAATTGTGACATGAAGGAGAAACAAATTTTTATTGTTACTCCTAGCCAGATCATTTTAAGTCATTGAGAATTTATGGTTATGTGTTGTGACAGCTAGCATTACTCTAATAAAGAGACCTTTCTAGATCCTTGACTAGGTCCCCATGCTAGAGTCTCTATGAACCCTTCTACTTCCCCTTCCACAACACTTATCACAATTGTAATTCCTTATTCAAGGTCTGTCTCCCCACTCGACTGTAGACTCCCTGGGGTCAGGGACTGTCTGTCTTTTTCATCACTGCATCCCTAATGCCCAGCACATGCCAACTAACAAGCCTGTGAGATCATTCTATCTGAAAACTCTATGTACACAGCAAATGACTGACTTAAATTCTTGTTTGTTTTCCTACCGCCAAGGAGTCCCCCGAGAGACCAGTTATTACTCTGTGTCCCTCAATCCCCACACGTCCCCTTTGTGTGACCTCAGAGGTACTCTAAGAAAAGGCAAGCAGCACAAGTGCTAACCTCAGCAGCTCCACAATGTTGCCAGTGGCCTTTAACTTTCTGATATCGTCATCTCGCACAGGAGCACACAGCTTTCCCATTGTGCTGATGATATAGTTGGCCAGGCCTTGGATGTCAACAGCACCATGCTCAGCCTGCTGCCTAATGAGGTCCGTGTCCAAAACTTCACAGATCTGGTTGCGAAGCCGGTTTCCACTACCAGGAATCAGAAAGGAGAGAAGAATCTACACAGGGAAAGGAAAGAAAAATTAGCAGCATCATTACATGAGTAAAGGTTGTCACTTTTTATCTCGATGTCTAGATGACCAAACTCTCACCCCGTATTTTAATGCCCTAGATGCCACAGAAGTTAATAGGAACTGGGTGGTAGATCAGAGCACTCTGGTGTCTCAACCCTAAAAAGAAGGATCTAGCTTCTGAATTAAAGTCTCTCCCACCCTTTCCTGCCCCTGCTTTTCATGGGAAATTACTGATTCTCTCCGAATGAAAACAACTAGTAAGGAAGCAATGTTACTGAAATAACTTCCAAAGAGTTATAGATAATCTGTGTAAAGAAAGAACAAGTTGAAGATCATGGCTCCAAAAGAATCCATTAAAGAAGAGCAAATGGAATTCTCCCATGGGCTCCATTAGTACCATGTATTCAGTACATAGCAGACACGGTACTTCTACACATAGCACATGGGCAGAGCACTCTGAGCCAGAGTGCCTCAGTTTCCACCCCTCAAAGCTGTGTGACCCTGGGTAAGTGTGAGAACTTGGTTTCTTTACATGAAATGACAGGTGTAACTACCTCACAGTGTTATAGTAAGGATAAATGGATAGTCTACTGCTTGGCACAGAGCAAGTGTATTGTTAACGTTGGGTAAAACTGTAACTGTCACCTTATTTAGTCCCTACAACTACCCTGTACGTACTCAGGAAGTAAGACGTAAAGAGGGAGAGGCCATCACCAAACCAGGACTATCTAACTCCAGAGTCTGTGGTCTTAACCACTACTCTGTGTGCTAAGCATCACCCCGAGTTCCCTCCACTGCCCCATTTTCCCAGCCTCCACCCTACTCTAGGAGGTGCAGGAAAAATCCCTCCCAGTGATTGAACTTGCTCAGTTTTTCAAAAAGAGTCTCTAATACTCTTTGGAGTACATAAAAATAGTCTTGGGGCGGGGGGCGGGGGGACAATTACTAATTAATACAGACAATGTCAACCTGCCTCTCTGATTTCTTCAAACAGTTTGATGGCGTGGTCATACTCAGGAGGGTCAGCATTCAGTTCTGACTCCAAGACATCCCAGTAGGCCTGGTGGATGATGCGCTTCACTCGGCTGGCCAAGCTAAAGAAATGAAATGGACTATTTTTTAAAACGAGCATCATCTTCCCTGTTTATAAAAGGAATATATTCATGGTAGAAATCTTAGAAAATGGAGAAAAACAGAGAATAAAAATTGGCCATCATCCCACTACTTCCATTTTTTATGTATTGTTTTAACATAGAGCACCCAGATGTACAATATTACATATTTGTTTCATTTAATATTCTGTCGTGTTTCTCCTAAACTTTTTTAAAAATATATTTTATTGATTTTTTACAGAGAGGAAGGGAGAGAGATAGAGAGCTAGAAACATCGATAAGAGAGAAACATCAATCAGCTGCCTCTTGCACACCCTTTACTGGGGATGTGCCACACACAAGGTACATGCCCTTGACCGAAATCGAACCTGGGACCCTTGAGTCCGCAGGCCGACGCTCTATCCACTGAGCCAAACTGGTCAGGGCTCTCCTAAACTTTTAAAATGCTTCCTTCCTGTAGTTTTCAGTAAGTTCATAAAATTGTCGCCTAAGGAGATGTCAGAATTAACCTAGCTACTCTTTTACACAGATTCTTAGACTTGTTCTAGATTTTTGGGATGAGATGGCCAAGGTGCTCTTGCTTCAACAGCTGAGATTTCGTGGCACAGAACAGAACAGATTGGCCCCAAGGAGACATATATTTGAAAGCCTGCCAATTTCAGCTTCCACGCCCCATTTAAAGTTGGCCAGACCAAACTGCTGAAATAGGAGCTTCCTAGGAAAAGCTCACAAGAGAAGAGATGGCCACCTTGCTTCAGCCTCATGTCAATGCCCTAAAATAGGTGCACACTAAAGCACACATCCCTCCCGAACGACACCACTTCGCAACAGCACCTATTTCCCTGCCCTAGAATTACTTACTAGTCTCTCCACCCCTCACCTAGAGCTGGTATAGACAATCATGATGAAGTGCAGCTACCATAGGAAACCAAACGGACACACCTACTTCGGCCAGTTATCTTAAACAATATTAAGAATTATTAGGAACAACATCCCTGGGATGATCCACGTTTTATATTTCAAAAACTTGTTTACTACTGTCCTACTTTAAAACAAACAAACAAAATTCTGAATGGAAAAAACTATTCTATGTTGGCTTAAGTGTTAGAGAGAATGCCTCTGGGTTTATAAATGGCGCTGTGAGCTGAAGGCTCAGTGCCATTACCCACGAGCCAACTTGGCCTCTAAAGGTGATTTATCTGTAGTCATCGCCGCAAGCCTTTCTCCTCGTTGGCCCCGCCACTGAAGCCAGAGAGGGTGAGAGAGGGGATAAGAGTGTGTCCATAACTGAAGGTGGCTTGTCGTGAGGTTAAAGAGGGGAGCCTATGCAGCTGTGATTCCCTCATCCAGAGGCTTCTGGTCTCTTTTTAGCACTTTGGCAACTCAACAGAATTTCTTTATCTTTCACAATGTAAATATCAGTTTTTAATAAGGTGATCTGCATATATTTCTTGTGCATGTATTATATGCCAGGTACTCTGCTAGGTAATAGGGATAGAGCAACCAATATAGACACGGTTCCTCCATCAATGGTGCTTTGGGTCCAGAGAGAAAGATAGGCATTGAACATAATATTATAAGGTATCTTAACAATGGGGAGGTAAAGGGGGCTACAGGAGACTTTAACAAGGGGATATCATGTAGTCTAATGGGCTCAGGAAAGTCAGGAAAAGCTTCACCCAGGAAGTGACATAAAAGCTGAATTCTAAAGATTATGGGTAACATGTACCCCAGAGGAATGGTTTTAGATTCAAGTATAGAGCTTTGTTAGAGAACCAGATAATGTTTATTCCCATTCGACCTTACACAAGAATTTCTAGGAGTCAGTGTGAATATGTGCGTGCATGCATATGCGCGCGCGCGCATACACATACATACACACACACACACACACACACACACACACACACACACACACAATCTGCAGTACATTTTATGCACAACAAACATCTCTAGGTTACCTGTTCTCAGGGAGGGCATCTTTTTTCAACTGAAAGTTCTCATTTACAGCAATTTCGTGAACAAGCGTCATGTTTTCTAAGTTCCTTGCTGCACCCATCACTTCATCAAATGTTACAACCCTGGGAGGGCTTGCTGCTGAGAGAAAGCAAAACCCAGTGAATGTTGTGGAAGAGAAGCTGTCATCCAGTTAAGTTTCCTGATGCAACTGGAGTGTAAGTTATTCCAACATATATTTTCAGGGTTTTATAAGTAAGGAGACTATGTACTAAAATAGGTGGATTCCTCTGCTTAATGTTTAAGACTTCAAAAATTTAGGAACTCCTTTGATAGCTTCAGTTACTGCATTGATACATTTTCAATGTTTTTGAGATGATCTTATTAATATAGGCTAAGTTGAATTTTAAATTAAATCATCTCACGTTTGTGCCTATTATATATGCATTTATTACATGTAATATATACAGGAAATTGATGTTACTTTTTATTTTGCAATTCATAACTCTCCTTAATTGAAGCAGACTTAATATGAAATAACTTTTTAAAACTATAATTTCTAAAATTATAGGCAGTATAGCAAAATGCTTAGGTTTGGTTCTAAGTTTTGCCAATTGGTAGTTATCATTTGACTTCACTGGGGCATAACTGACCTCCTCATAGGGCTGATCTGGGATGATTAAATAAGGTAATTCTGGTAAAAAAGAACACAGTAAGAACTCAATAAATGTAGATAATTAAAATAAATCCAATAAGCTCCTTAATGTACTTCTCAGAAAGAAGTAATAAATAATCAATCTATTTATTTCTAAAGATGGTTCTTTAAAAATTACTCTAATAAATCAGGCCCGTTTGAACTCACTGTTGGAACTCTTAGCTCCTATTAACTAAAAATCATTACCTCAAATAACAGTACTGACTAGCAATATTTTGCTACCTAAGATAATATTAAGAGGAAAAGGACGAGAAGGAGGAAGATGGAATGGTGATATACAGAATTAGTAAAACCCTTCTTCAGGATTCCTAAGTGCCTTTTTAGAGGCATCAATCCTGCATATAGTATAATGAGTATGAAAAAGCACAGAAAACGGTGGCGGCTAGCAAATTCGTTTGCCAATTCTCTGTCCCAGTAAGAAATCTCTTTAAGCCCTAGCTGTTTTGGCTAAGTGGTTAGAGCGTTGTCTTGCTAACCAAAGGGCCCCGCGTTTTATTCCAGTCAAGGGCACGTACATTGGTTGCAGGCTCCTCGCTGGCCCGGGCCCTGGTCGGGGAACATGCAGGAAGCAACCAATGGATGTGTTTCTCTCACATCGGTATTTCTGTCTTCCCCTCTCTCTAAAAATCAATGGAAAAATATCCTCGGGTGAGGATTAAAAAAAAAAAAAAGAAGAAATCTCCTTAAAAATGTCTGTACCCTTTGGTCCAACAATCCAATTATATCGAAAGAATTCCTGAAAAGGCTTTATGCACCACCAAGGTATTCATAAAACACTGTAACAGCAAAACGAAACAAAACAAAACAAAAAACCCCAACAAACTAAATGTCCAATGATAAATCAATGGCTAAATAAATATAATCATATTCACTTGATAAAGTAGTAAGTAGTCATAAAAACAATGTTTTAACAATGTATTATCATGAGTAAATGCTTCAGTTATAATTCAAAATGAAATGTCTATGTGAAGAATGAAGATATGACTGAGCACTGCCAGCTGTCATCTTCAGATGACATCATAGGCAATGTTTTCTTTTCTCTACACTTATCAACTCCCCAATTTTTAAAAATGAGAATGGCACAAATTGAAAATAAATACAAATGAACCAATTTTTTTGAAGTGCGCATCTGATCATATTAAACATTAGTTGCTTTTTTCTGCATTTGCTTTGTCAGCTAAAGTGTTCTATTTTCTATGCAAAATGCCAATTAAAAAAAAAAAAAGACAAACACACTTGTTTGTACATCTCCAGCTTCCACACACAAAAGGGGAGGAAAAAGATAGTTTTCCTTCAGCAAGGCCACTCGTTTTTCTTTTCTTTTTAAAAAATCTTTATTGTTATAAGTATTATATATGTTCCCTTTTTCCCCCATTGACCCCTTTTAGCCCGCCCCCCATCCCCCTTCCCCCGCCCGCCCCCCCGCAGGCTTTCACCACCCTATTGTCTGTGTCCATGGGGGGGGCCACTCTTTTAATGCTTTTTCACCCTCCTAGTGTAGTAATTCTCCTCATGGGCACTTTTCTGGGGCGATTTGCACAATCGTTTTTGAAATCAGCAGGAAACTCTTCAGATTATTTCACTTCCTCCATGACCCTTGAATTGGGGCAACTTTCCTTTCATGTAAATCAGAAATGATCAGAAAAGACCAATTCGAGTTTATCCCTTGAATGTGGTCCAAGAAGTCATGTCAAGGACTGTTTTTCCACTACTGAGAAAGACAGGTGGGGTGGATTTATAGTCAAACCATTGTGCTAGTACAGGTCCACTAAGCGTTTTTAAACTTGAACCAAAGCAGACCAGAGACAGTGATGAAAGGAAAAATGGGCAGGTTGTAAACTTGCGTGGCTATTTATTCCCGAGAATCTACACAAGGTCCCTGCAGCGCTATTCGGGTAGATCTAGAAAGAAGGGAAGTGTGCCCTCTGATCTCAGGCATTTCTTAGTGTTAGAATCCAGCAGGCAGGTCTGGACCCTCCCCAGCCCCGGCCTCTGCCCCGTCAGCTTACAGGCAGGAGAGCTGGATTTGCTGGAGGAGTCGCTTGTGAAGCTCTGCCTGGAGCACTCATAGTCACTGAGCGAGGCCATGCTTTCGGAAAACCGGGAAGAATCTGAGTCGCTCGTCTGGTCCTCACCCACACACTGCTTCTCGCCACCATTGAAGGGCATTTTGTGTCACTTGAGTGTGGGGTAGAGATGGTACCTGCACAGACAAACAGACCCTGTGTCAAGAGTCTGTGGTGGTACTTCACCGGTGGTGCCTCCGTGTCGCGGGTGACACAGCGTTGGAAAAGCTCCCAGAAGACGGCCCCATGCTTCCCATAGCACCCCAGCCAGGCTATCACTAGGCCTTCAAGACTGCCTTCCGGCAGAGGGAAATCACAGCTGCAGGTGTGAGCTCACTCAGGACATCTCGGTGCGGATGTGGACGCTCAGTAACAACGGATCCTTAAAGCACAAAGCGCAGAACACAATCTCTGCGCCTGGGCTGCTAACTCATGGGAAGGTAGGAGTAAGAGTCTGGGGCCCCGTGGTCAGACTGCCGCTTAATATATGAATAGTTATAATACTATGAAATGCCACAAATAAGACATTTATGAAGGTTCGAAGCTCCTTCAGTCTTTTGTCATGTGGCCTGGAGGAAGCCACTGAACTACCTACCTCACCAGTAAAACTGGGCTGAAAGACTAATCGCAGGATTACTTGAAGATGAAACAGGACTCATGAAAAAGTGCTCTGGCCCTTGCTGGTGGCTCTGTTGGTTGGAACATCATCTCATACACCAAAAAGGCTGAGGGTTTGATTTCCGGTCAGGGCACATATGAAAGGTAGCTGGTAGATATTTTTCTCTCTCTCTTCCCACCGCCCCCCACCCCCTCCCCCCCTTTCCCTTCCTCTCTAAAATATCAATAAAAACATATCCTCGAGTGAGGAAAAGAAAGTTCTTAGTACAGCACTCAAATGGTAGCTATTGCTATTGTTCCTATGTCTTTGTTTGAAATAAAATAGTTTTGCAGTCAGCCTCATTCCTTGTCTGTGAGCCTCCTGGGGAAAGGAGAAGGCTAATTAAAACCTCCAACTGGCCAGTCATTATGTTCTCCATTTTCCCATGAACTGCCAGGCTATGAAGAGTCAGGCCTGGTAGTTGGTTTGTACTTGACAATGTACAAGTACCCACTACCACCACAAAAAAACCTGATTCACAGGCTGGGGGAACATAGTCTGAGGGACAAGAGGACTTACTCTGCCCTAAAACTAGTCCCTTGACTCTACATCCCGTGCCTCCCGGGGCAGGGCAGAGCACCTGGGCCCAGCCACCCCCTAGAAAGGAGATCCCGGGCACACGGGATGCCCAGGCGTAAGCCCAGGAGCCTGAGCCAGGCCCGTGAGAAAGCTGGCCTTCATATGACAGTGGTGGCAGCTGACACCAAGGGGAAACCTGGGCTCAAAGAGAAAGGCCTCTCAAATCCTAAATGGACAATTGTGATAGTACGGGTTCACCGAGCGTCTTTAAACCTGAACCAGCTCACAAAATGAGGTACACAGGGCTTTCAAAGCTGCCAGAATGTGAAACCACAACTATACATAGTATGCCTAGAAATACCTGCACAGTTTCTTCAATGATTCCTTTCATATTTATTGAGTGCCTACTGTGTACCAGGCACTGGGAAAAGTAATAGTGAAAACAGACAGGGCCCTGTTCTCCTGGCTCTCAAGTCCAGTGACCGAAACGGTGTGTGCCAGATGCTAGAAGACAAGAAAAGGCAAAACAAGGCATTGCTGAGGAAACATGAGAGAGGAGAGGCAGGCAGGGTTGGGACTTACAGGGAATCTAGCCTTTGTTGAGAGAAATAGTGCCACTTTTTATCTCTTGGGTAGTAGAGACAAGGATGGGCCTGAAAGGGACTTAAGGGTCAAAAGCCCGAAGGCATTTGCACCTGACCTCACCTAAACAAACTTCTTTAGACCTGCCACGCGTAGAAATGCACCCTTGCTTGGCCCACCACTTTCGAAAACAGAAAACCACTAACTCGGAGGCTACCTCTGCAGACCGAAGGGCAAGAAGTTGAGTGTAGGGGCCAGGAAGCTACCAGATAGAGATATTCACCTTACCCTGGAGTCCCAAGACCAGCTACCAGGATCACCCGTTAAAAAATAGCCCTGAACCCCTGCATCCTCCTTTACCCCATGCAAACGGATTCGACTTGAGCTTTAACTCCCATCTGCTGGGCTGGAGGGGGGGGGGGAGGGGGGCGCGGGGGGGCGGGTAAAAGGAAAGCGTCTGCCTAATCCTTTCACTTCCACCAAACCCCAGATCCCAAAGGGAATGAATGCTTGCTTTCCCTCTAGCGTTTCTCTTTGCCAATATTTTACTTCTCATTGATGGCATTTCTTAAAAATGCTACCTCCTCCAGGAAGCCTTCCCTCTACTCCTTGGCCAGTTTCTTTATACACTTGTTTCATCTTCCTGTATCTCCATGAGATACACCTGTTTCATTTTCCTGTATCTCCATGAGAGTGCTTAGTCCCTCATACAGTGATTTTCCTCCCATGGCTACTTCCAACTCTCCTTAATAAGGCAGGGACTGTGGCCCGTCCATGCCAGGGTCAAGTATGTGACAAGTATTCATTCAGTGTCAGCTGAATTGGAGTCATTGAATCCCATCTGGTGCAGCTTCAACCAGAACATTTGCAAACTGATATCACGACACATTTACAGGCCTGGTGCTGCCCAAGTTCAAGCACTAGAATAGAGAACCTACACCAAAACCTACCTTACTGGGTTTAAGACTTAACATCCCCTGGTCCTTATCACACTCTTATTTGAATATTTTAAACGCTGTTTCACTCCCCTCCCCCCAATTCATTCCACTGTAACAATTGTGCCATGTATTGGCCTGCTCTTATTTCTCTTCACTTGGGCTGTTTTTTCTAAGGTGAATAAAAGCTTCCATCCACTGGAATTTATAAATTAGGTTCATTCATATATTACTCAATTGGGTTTATTTGACCATTAGAATTTATGACTGGTCCATTTTTTTCCTACTCCAGCTGAACAGCACACTTCATAGGTTTTTAAATTAACAAGGCAGCAAAGTACCAAGATTTTAAAAAGTAAAGATCTAGGCCTGGCTCAGTTGGTGGGGTGTCGTTCTGTCCACCAAAGGATTGCTGGTTTGAATCCTGATCAGGGCATATGCCCAGATTACAGCTCAATCCCTGTGGGGGGCATGGCATGCAGGAGCAGCCAATTCATGTTGCCCTCTCCCATCAATGTTTCTCTCCTTTCCTCGCTCTCTAAAAATCGATGAACTATTCATTTAAAAATAAATAAATGAACAAAAAGTTTAAAAACTAAAAGATCTAAGTTAGAAGTTGGAAGTCGAGGATATAAGGTCTGCTCTGCCATTAATTTCCTGTGTGACTTCCCGCACATCACATCTGCTCTCTTCACCTTGTTTTTCTGAGGGGGTTGGGCCAGGTAGAAGTTCCATTTCAGCGAGGAATTGCTAAAATGCTACAAACCCAGAGTTCCATGAGGCATCACTGGAAGTTCTGAGAAATTAAATGTCCTCATGGCAGGCAGAGTTAATAACATGCAACTGTGCTTTCTTCCAACATTTCACTGAAGGTAGAGCTCTTGGCACAGGGAATGCAACAGACAATTTAAACGCTTCAAAATGTTTAGAAACCTGTTTATTTGGCAGAAGCCTCTCCTGACACTGGGCTTTAGAGGACCTAACTTTTTTTTGAAGCCAAAATGCCCATCATTACTTTATTAGGCAACTGCCTGTTTCCTCACGTAGGCATGCTAATACTACCCAGCTCATAGGGTTGGTGTGAGATTTCACTTAGCCAATGTATGGAGAGAGTTTGGAACAGTGTCTGACACAGTGTAAACAGGATACAGATGTTTGCTATTACTAGTAGTATTTACTTTTGTTGTTGTTATTATCATTATTTTAGGCATTGAAAACTCTAGAGGGAAGAACAGTTGTATCCCGGGATGACAAAAGCATGTCCCCCTACAGCAGGGGTTGGGGAGCCTTTTTTCTGCCAAGTGCCCTTTGGATATTCATAACATCACTCAGGGGCCACACAAAATTATCGACTTAAAAATTAGCCTGCTCTATTTAGTCAAACATTCCATTAACTCACCCCTAATGCCTTGGCAGGGCCAAACCAAGTGATTCCTTGGGCGGGCCATATACACCCCGGGGGTCAGACGTTCCCTACTCCTGTACTACAGATAAAGAAGGCTGGTAGCTAACCTCGGACAGAACTCCTGCACGTGTTTGAAATACAAACGCCAAAATAAACAAACCAACAAAATCAAGTGGCCCGTCCTGGTGTAAATGGTCTCCTGTAGTAAGTTCCTTCACATCTGTTCTTACTTTTCTTGGTCTCGGGTTTCCATGTAAGTCATCTGGGGACAATGCTACTTGATTCAAAAAAACATTGAGGGTAATTAGATTGCTTTGAAAACTATTTTGGATTCTCTCTCAGAACAAGTGATAATGAAACCAGGCTGATTCTTTGAGAAAGGCAATGCTTCTCATGCCCAGAAACTTAGACCTTCAACACTGCAACTCACAAGCAAACACAACTTTTCTGGAACAACGCATCTCAAACCTGGAGAATTTACTCACGGGCCAAAGGTAAAGTCAAAGGTGAAAACAGAAGATCCCTCCAAGTAAAGCTCCCAATACTACCCTGGGTCACTATTCAAGGAGGATCACATTTTTTACTGCAAGTGTCCCATATTTAATAATAATAAATGCAATATTCTATCATTCCTTCCAAGGCCAAAGACTGGGATGTAGCAGACACTTAAGTATTTCTTGTTGAGTGAATAAATGGATGAATGAAAGGCAGAATGACCACTAATATTTTAGAGAGGAAGGAATGGGTACAGGAACCTAAAGGGTTCATAACAGATGGTGAGAAGACAGGTTTTAATTGTTGTGAAGATAATTTAAATAGTCAAGTACTTAAGCTCCTAGTAATAGATTATCGACTATTACGTTATTCTTACTAAAAAAAAGTTATGAATTAGGAAAAAGTCAATGTCATAAAAACAAATAAAGGCTAGAATATGTCCCAGATGAAAAGATACTTAACAGTGAGTGCAACAGATGATCCTAGACTGGATCCTGCAACAGAGGGGGGGAAGGTGGGGGGTGGGGCGAGAAGGACATTATTGGGTCAATTGAGAACATTGTTACAATACTTGAATCTACCTCTGTATCACAACATTAAATTTACTGACATTGATAAATGCACTATGAATATGTGTGTGTGTGTGTGTGTGTGTGTGTATAAAACGCTAATATGCAAATAGACCGAACGGCGGAACAACCGAACAACCGGTCACGATGACGTGTGCTGACCACCAGGGGGCACATGAAACATAGCAGGTGTGGGCCACAGAGGGATGGTGGAGCAGGTGAGTGGGGGTGCCGGACCAAGGCAGGGCACTGGTCGCTGTCATCGGGGCAAGCCTCTGGTGGTTACTGAAAATTCTTTGCTCCCACGCACCACAGTCACTGCTGGTGTTTGCACCTGCTGTGAGTGCCAGCCCCGCTCACACCCGCTGCAGGAGCTGCTGCTTGCACCCACTGCTAGCACCCAGCGCCAGTCTTGATCGCTCACCGCCATCAGTGGGTGTGAGTGGCAGCTGCCAGCCCTGATCATCCCTGGGGGCTTCTCTACCTCCCCCTGCTCTTGGGGGGTGATTAGGGCAGCAGCCACTGCTGGCACCAGTTGACGGCACTGGCCCTGCTCGCACCTGCTGCTGGCACCAGCCTCAATTGCTCCACACTGTCAGCAGGTGCTAGCGGGGCCGGCACCATCAGTGCATGGGAGTGTTGGCAGCGGGAGCAGGGCTGCTTGCATACAGGGGACCTGGGGGCCATGGCGGGAGGAACCGGGTGGGGGCATGGAGGATGGGCCAAGACCCACCCCTGTGCCCACTGCAGCCTCGTGACCCACAGTTCCTTTCAAAGTGCACAAATTCATGCACTGGGCCCCTAGTTTAGAAATAAAAGGCCATAATGTATGCAACTTTCTCTCAAATTATTCAAATGAGAAAGAGAAAACAATAAAACATATGGAGCAAAATGTTAATAGGTGAATATAAGTAAAAGGTAGACAATAGAGAGTGCCTTGTATTATTCTTGCAACTTTTTCTATAAGTTTGAAATTATTTCTGAGTAAAGGTTAAAAAAGAAGAAACAAGTACTAAACTGAAACTTCAACTCTAATTCGAAACAGTCCAATCTCCTGCAGATTTTAGATTTTGACTGCTCCCACCACTGTGATAGCTTAGATACCATTCTACTACACAAACTTGTCCCAACATCCTTCTTGAAAAGTGGCAGAGAATAAAACAGGAAATAGGCCAGAGCCCTTGCAGAGAGGAAAAAGAAATTATCCTTTTTAAGAGTCCTTGCCATGTGGTTTTCCTTCTCCTAAGAAGTCTCCAGGCGGTGGTTTATAATCCAGCTGTGATCTGGCCTCTGCCCACCTCGTCCTGGTGCCACTCTCCAGCTAACGCTTCCTGCTCCAGACACCTGGTCTTCTTTAGGTTCCTCAGACAAGCCAAACTTCCTACTTTAGAGCACTTGCACCTGTTATTCTCTCCTCCTGGGATGCTCTTCTCCCTGATCACATGATTGGCCCCTTGTCATTCCGATTTAAAATTAAATGTTACAACTTCAAAGTCACTTTCCCTGATATCCCCACTCAATCCATCTAAATTAGCCATCCTAGGACAGATAGAGACTCAATGAGTATCATTGAAGAACTAATTGAACCATGTCTCTATTCATTAAGACACCTTGGGCTTTCCTTCTCTTTGGCCTCACTCACATTACTTCTATTTTCATTATGTGGTCACTTACCATTTCTGTTTCCCCACTACATTTTAAGCAGCTTGCAGGAAGAAGCTATGTCTCCACTCTCTAATCCCCAGTGCCTTAGAAATGTGTTGAATTTATAAGGCACCAATAATTCAAAGTAGCAAAGTTGTGTCTTTCCACCCTCTCAAAACTCATTGGTAGCAAATAATAACAATTAAAGCTAATGGTTAGTAAGTGCTTATTTTGACCCAGCCCCCGTGAAAAGTGCTTGAAATGTTTTAATCTCCTTGAATCTTCACTGCAGCCTTGCTAACTAAGGTACTGCTATTATCCCCATTTTATACATAAGAACCTAAGGCTCAGAGAGGTTAAATTACCTGCCCAGGCAGCAGCACAACTTAAATCCAGGTAGTGCCCATGCTTCCGTCACTCTAGGACAGCTGGAGGAAATCTGGTGTGCTGCTCGTTCTTTCCACTCCCCACTCGGCCAAGTCGATCTACCTATCACCATGTGAACATGTGCACATGTGGGAGCAAGCTGACCTTACCCCAGGGTGGCTGCTCAAGTGCTATGCGGTGAAGGGCATCCCTGAAGGAGTCTATTGTCCACAATAACTCTAACCACCAAACTAGAGTGACCAAAAATCCTCTGTTAGGGAGTCATTCTTTAAGCACTGCAAAATCCCTAGGTAAAATGCAAATATCAATAGGGTTAACTGCTTTCAACGAGGGTAAGCCAAAAAGATGTTGAAGTGGATTGTTCAGATTATCCAGCAGTGCCCTGAGGAATGAAGCCCACCCACCTAAGGTTGTCAGAGAAAAGAGAGATTTCCAGAAACATCTAGTGGGTATCATCTTTGAAGGCCCAATCGAGGTCAGGTGCCAGGACAAACATTCACGTATGTGTAGTAAGGAGGAAAGAGTGAGAGAGTGAAAGTGCAGATGGTGTGGAAAATCTCCGTCTTCTGCAAAATGCTGCTTTAGACCCAGCCCCAAACAGCGGCTCTAAACAGTACTCATCCTGAGCAAAGCGAAAACCACAGAGCACAGAGATAGGTGCTCGCTCCATTCGGCTAGAGAATGCGGGTCTTCACCAAATTAGAGACAACGAGGGCCAGATAAAAGACAACAAGCCAGCCATTGTCTAAAAGGGCAGATGTTCCCACTACACATAACATGACAGCATCAGGGAGAAGGATTTCTAGGCACTTTTCATCCTTGAAAACACTGCTCCTCCCACCCCCGCTGCCCTGTTTTAGGACCTGTGCCCTCTGGGGCCCTCCTTCCCTTTTCCCCCCTCCTTCCCCCCTCCTCCCCCAATGGCAATGAAGCCGCTTCCACACATGACTGGGTATCTTTAGCCCTGGGCCACTTCGAGTCAGGCCACCTCTGTGGGCTGCCAGGGTGATGTATGAAATCCCTGAAGGCAGGAGGAACAGAAAGGCAGGGAGCCTCCTGAAGTGGCAAACACTGCCATAACCTCATTATGGTTGGCAGGTAGCCAAGGGCAAGGTCTCTGGGCTGGAGGATCAGGAGACCACCGGGATCTTGGGGACTGGTGGGCCCATTGGGGACAAGGACAATTTGTCTAGTTTCTTCAAAATTAAAGTAACAGGACAGCCACCCAAGGCAGTATTTCCCAAACTTCATTCATTTGGGTACCATTCTTCTCATGTTTCCATGTTGCCACCCTCCCCCATACACTAATTTATCCATCACTTCTCTTTATCTTCACTAGATTTTTGCATTTAAACAACATTCAGTTGAAAAGGAAACTTTATATCATTGTGAAATCGCTCATTTGATGGAACAGCTTTTCCTAATACTAAAGAAAACACATAACCATGTTTGTCCCCGTTGCCATCTCAAATCACCACTGTTAACCCCGGTGGTGCCACAAGAGGGGCAGCTTTGGAGGAAGCACACGCCGTCCCAGGAGAGGCCAGAGGTTGGACTCCGGGCCTGAATGGCATTCCCGCCTCATTCCCCTAAGGACAGTAACCTCGAGGGGCGCACCGGAGTCTGCACAGGCTACACCCCACCCCCACTCATACACAGGTCCTCTGGCAGCACGTTTCCTGTCAAAACAAACGCTTGGGGGAGGGGACGGCGGAGGGCAAGCCGAGTGCCAGGGAAACCCTGGCAACAAACCCTAAACAGACACTGCGGGCCCCGCCTGGCCTTCACTGCGGCTCGGTTCGCTCACTCCAGCCGGGCCGGGGGTCGCAGGCGAGAAGGTGTCCCTTCCCGGAGCCCAGATGGTGGGAAGCGGCTGGCAGAGCGGTCGCTGGCTCGGGCCCAGCGAGATGTACACAGCGGCCCAGCCGCAGCGACCCGGCCGCCTCCGGGGCCCGACGCCCGCGACCACCAGGACACCCGTCGTGGCTACTCGACGCCCGCGCCCCGCTCCCACGCGGGACGGCGGTTCGAGGTCAAGCAGGAGGATTGGGGGGAGCAAGAAGCCGGGCTTTATCGCGCACGGCCCTGGCGTCCCAGGACTGAGTTCTTACGTGGGGCAAAAGGTTCCGGGCTGCCCCACGCCAACATGTCCCCCTCCGCCGGCCTGGGCCCAGCACCTCAGAGTCGGCGACCCTCCCCCGGGGTGGATACGCACCGGGCTGGCGCGGAGACAGCGGAGGAGAAAGGCGACTGAGCGAACCCCAAGTCAAGGGTCTCCGGGTGTCCGCTCACCCAGCACAGCACAGCACAAGCACCTGGAAAACTCGCCAGTCCAACCACCCTCAGCCTCCCTGACCCCACCCCCCACGCGGTATTTAAAGGGCCGGGACGGACTCTAACGAGGCAGCCACGGCGTGACCATAACATAACCGGAGAGTGGGGGAAAACAGCACGGGATAGAGGGGGATCCAGGGCACTCCTGGCTCCGCCAGCAGAACTCTGACAGATCTCCCAACTACAAGACACGTTTGCGCACGTTCGGATGAAAGTAACTGAGCAGAGCTTGGATTAAAGGTGTTTTTGATGCATGAGAGAACGCCACCACCCCCCGCGTCCTAGGAGTGGTGCAATCCGTGGGCTCCGAGGGGCGGGGAGAAAAGTGTTTACGGAACTGGGGCAGCAGTGCTGCTGAGAGCGGCCAGCGCTGGGGGCGGGGCCTGTCAGGGCCTAAGGGGCGGGGCCGAGATGGGTTCGCTGAACTGGGGGCGGAGCGGGGCAGCTGGGGCCGCGGCGAGGGCACAGGCGGATCGGCTCATAGAAGCGCCTGACTGATCCCCTACCCCGGGGATGCACCCGCGTATGGATTGCTGCAAGCTCCTCTGCCGCTGGTGGAACTTTTACTATTCAGACACCCCTCATTTAGACGGGACGATCCAAATTAGGTGCTCACTGTCACACCGTGGACACAGAGACACAGCCCAAATGACTACGTGGCTAGTGTGTTTCCACGCACGTCAGCAACCAACAGTGTCACCCACGTTTGTGTCTGCACCTCCACATAAACACGGGTCCAGATTTGCATATGGCTGGACTAGACGATTAACTCCTGGGAGTCACACCCACCCAGGCTCTATGAAGAGTAAACTTGTGTGTGTGCAAAAGATAAAGCATCTTAACTTCCTCTAGGGTTTTTGGCAGCACCTAGCTCTATGTCCGGGAGACGTTTCCACACTGATTACTGTAAATAAGCAGGGCCAGGATGGGCTCTCTGCGGGCAGGCCAGCTGCTCAGCTCTTGTGGGCATGCTTCAGGATGTTCAGAAACGCCCTTCCCCCAACCTCACGCATGAAAACCACTCTGTCTTCTGCCAGGTATAAACGTGGTATTTAGGAGATAGTTTCCTGCAGGGATGTAAATGAATTTTATATGGACTGACGTATTTTTATTTAGTGCTGAAATCATATCTGGATTGTGCAGGCAAAATTGGTTCTAGAAACAAACCAGACAGACAACATTTTAAAGGAGGGTAGAAAGCCAGTTATCCTAGATGGAACAATTCAGTGTTACAGTAGGGACTCGTCTTGGATTCAAACCCTGGCTCTGATAATTACCACCCAGGCGATCTTGGTCAGGGGGGATAACAATGATAATGACCTCACTGGGTTATTGTGAGGAGAAAATGAAATAAAGCATGTGAAGTGGTTAGGGCTGTAGAGAGTAAGCACTCCATTAGTGTTAGTTATTGAAACTATTTGACAAACCACTCCCAAACAAACTTCTCTGGTGATCTGCATAAAGCTGTATTTGCGTCTCCTTATGCCATTCTCTCCTCCCTCCTCTAAAAATGTACAATTTGATACAAATCGAGAGATGAGAGAGAAAATGCTGTTGCCACCCAGGTTCTTTCATGCCCTTGTTTATACAGGTTGCTGGAATCAGCAGTCAGGATAATAGACGCCTCCAATTTCAATTCTTGCCAAATAACCACCACACAACTACTATCAACACCCTAAAAATCTCCACAATAGAAAGATTAACCAAAAATATCCTTCAAAACTTCTGGACACTGTGACAAGGACACATTCAGTTTTGCTTCCTTTGTTTAGCTTTGTAGGAGCTTAAATATTGCTTTTGCTCTATTACATAACTTGGAGCAGGTGAGCATGAGTCAAGAGAGGGGACCAGTCTTCCTGGGTGACCAACTGCCTGACCCTGGGCATGGCACTTATTTTAAAGCCCAAATATGTAACTCTCAAGACCACAAGGAAGCAATTTTTGTCAAATCAGGTGAGTCAAGTTTCAACATGTTTTGGGTTGAGAACCTTGAGGTGGGAGAGGTTGGGTAACATCAGAGACCCGAGCCAGGGAGAGAAAATATCCTGGAAACACGAACTCTGCTAGTTCGACATTAAATAACTTGCTATCTGGATACCTTTTGGTCAGTTACCTGACCAACTGCCCTCAGCCTGACTCGGATATAAAAGCACTTTGAAAAAACAGAAAGCTGCCAAGTATGAGGCAGTTCCTTTACAAAACGAGCCTTGTGTCGCGTTCTTGCACAGAGAGCTCAGGCAGCCATAGAATAAAATCCTCATTGCTCAGATTATGTTCAAGACCTTCGGGGGGCGGTGGGGGGGGGAGGATGTCTGAAAAGGCAACCTCTTTAGGAAGTAAAATAATTAGCTTTTTATTTTAAGAAGGTATTATCACACCTAATTTTTCTAACTTTTTTTGGGGGGAGGGTGGAGGACCACTTAGAGAACTCACGGTAATGCAGCCTGTTTTCTCCTATAAACTACACACTAGACTAAACTTGATCTATTGCTTTTGGCAAGAAATTAAGGACAGGTCGAAATTTTTGCTTAGTAAAGAAAAGTAAATACGAATTTTCTTTTTACACCTCTGAGTTTTCAGTTACCATGAATCCTTGAGAAAATATTTTTTTAAAAAATCCAAAACTCTAGTGTTAATATGGATTTGCAACCTCTCAACCATTTAACTTGCACAATGGAGCTGCACTCTGTGCTGATCTAGCATAGTGTAAGGTGAGCTATCCTTCTCGGATGGGACAGGGCGTGTGGAGCACAGAGAATACTTCAAACTCTGACAGTGATGTTGCCCCCATACTCTGTATGGGAGTGTTGAGGCTTTTCTTCCTGAGTTGATCTCAGTTTCTCATTATGTTCCAAGCTGCTTGCCCACGACTGGCTTCCTGGATGTACAACCTGTAAAGTTGCCAAAGACCCTACCCTTGGAAGGACCCTACGCTTCAATGCTCTGCTGGCGCAATCTTGACGTTCGTGATTTTTACAAGGAGCCCCACGTTTGCATTTGGCATTGGACCTCACAAATTATGTAGCTGGTCCTGATCTCACCACGCAGAGGATGAATCTAGTGTTTACAGATAATGATTTTCCTTTAATCTGTCCCCAAATGCAAAGCAATTATTTTATCTAGTGGAAGAAACTTACATCTGTTTCAGTGCTGTAGGCAAAAACACGGGGGTGTATCCCAGGTCTCATGGCCCATTGAAGGAACTATCAAGGATACTTTTGATTGCACATAATTTTGACCTTACATTGTTCCTTTAGAACCTGACCCCTCACCTAAGATATGACTCCACTGTAAGCAGGAAAATTGACTAAATGGGACCACCTCTCTCTTTTTCTCCCCTGTTCATCTTAAGGTGTTAGGAAAGGTTAAAATTCAGTAAGGGGGGAAAAGGGCAATATAAAGTGAAGGGAATAAAAATAATTTGGCTAATACACAGCCTAGAAGACTGGTCACGGAATATACAAAATTTAACCACACCTTTTTGGCAGATTTTGTCATTTTTTTTCTTTTTGTCTTGAATATAAGGCAGAATTAGATCATTTATCAGTTTTGAAGTTAATCAAAACGTTGATGCTGGATCAAGTTTCCAAAGCACCAAAACCAGCTTTTCTCTGACTCCACTGAATTGAATTGGTATAAAACTGGAGGTTATTTCTCATTCTACTTGTTTGTATCATCCTCACACCCAGGACATAGCTTCAGACCCTGACCCCTCACATACTAAAAGAAAAAAAACATTCTTAGTACCTCCCCTTCACCCTCCAGGGGTCTCCCCCACTTACCTGGAAACCACTGTTGTCCCTTAGAAAGCAAAAAAGAGTGAGGACCAGCAGCAGTGGAGACAACTCTGGGCAGGAAGTGGGAGGAGCCAAGCAGAGCTGATGCTCAAAGGAGCACCTAGAAGCCAAAGAGATGATTCAGAGCCCTGGCCAACACAGTCATGCTCTTTATCCGACCTCTGGGCCATCAGGCAGCCCTTTTCTAAATGCCTTCATAGCTCAATCATGGTTGAATAGTTTGATCTTCACTTTAAACATCAATTGGAAAACCAGAGGGGGAAGAGCTTCTAAAATAAAGGGCGGGCACGTCTTAGAAGACATAAAGGAAAAGATTAAGAAATGTGTCTTCAGCTAGCGTGTTCAACATGAAAAACATGAGTTAGAACAATGATTATGTGGTGATACCATTTAGAACTTGAGAGAGAGCTGTACTTGAGAGCACAAATAATGTATTTTATACATATGCAATGCCTAGAAATGGATGGAAACATTACCCTCCAAATGGTTTAGGAGGCAAGTTGGGAGAAGTTTCTGGTTTCGTTTATATAAATGCAAATGGCTTATTTCTTTTCTCGTAAGAATGTATTCATTCAGATGTCACTAATATAATTTCATGGTGCCAATACAACCACACCGCTTTTATCATTGTATGTCCTCCTAGATATACCTTAGTGGTGGTGGGCCATTAACACTGCACAACAAATAACTTTCCCATCTCTCTTTTATTCCCATTTTTTAAAAGTCATGAAAACAAAAGGAGCTTTTCATATAAATTACAGAAAGGGATATATTTGCAAAAGGTCCCTATTTTAAAAAGATAATTTAATTTAAAATTCTATGGTATGTCAGCATTATTTATGCTGGGTGGGAAAATGCTGATTTTTACTTTTTCAGTAGTTCTTCTCAAGGCCATTTCTTAGAACGTCAACATGTATGGCATTTACTTGCATTTTTAAAACACATTTTGCCCAACCTTCGACTTCTAAGGGTTTCCTCCCTTTGATGATAAACTGAACAGGCATTCTTTCCCAAAGTGACATAGGACTTTAATTATAGTGACTTTTGAGAATGATAAAGTGAGAGCCCTGAATATTCAGATGCCTGTAGTGTAGCTGTTAGCTGAGTTCCTTGGGGTTCTAGTAGGAGGTATGGAAGGGAACCAAAGGTTTTGTGTTGTGTGTGTGTGTGTGTTTGCCACCCTGAAGCTGCCTTTGGGGGGATAGTGATTTTAAGTTGTTTATTAAGAAACAAGACTTTAAAAGAACATTCCACCCCCCCCCCCCCCACCTTTTTCCTGCCCAAGAGATTCAGACAAAAAAAATCTGCTTCAGGAAGGAAATCTTAGGATGTTCACCTTAGCCTAATTTGATTTAAGTAAGGTAAATAGGAGGGCTTCTGATAGGAACCTATTAGTTAGATATCCCGCGTGTCCCGTGGTTTCTGAGTTGTCCAGCAAGAACTTTCCTGCCATGTTCTCATTTCTGAAATCTAATACCCCTCTCCCCCCCCCCCCCCCCCCGCTTTCTCCTTTGTCCGAAGTGCCTTATGTACCCAATGTTGCCTCATTGTTTTTGGAATTTTCAAGCTTATGTGAATTTCCCATGCACATGTATTAAAATTTTGATTTTCTTCTGTTAACCTGTCTCTGTCAATTTGATTATTAGCTTAGCTAAAAGAACTTAGAAGGCGGGAGAAAATGTTGTGTTGTGTTTTGTTTTTTAGCTCCCACAGTTGATTAGGGCACTGAGGGTTTGGGTGACCCAAGGGATATTGAGTGACTCACTGAATTGGCAGGTCAAGAATAGAAACCAGAACGCATTTCATGGCTTCTGTACAGGCACACATACACATGCAGTGTCACATGCAAAGTATTACCCATTGGTGTAATTATCTAATTTCCATAACAACATGCCAACAAGCATTATATCAACTAAGTGCCCAAAGTATTTGTAATCACATTCCACATTCCATTCCTCTAGAAGGGTGCTTGGACCAGGTACTGGGATGGCTGTGCCTTCCAGAAAGCAAGAAGAATGAAATGCTGCCAACTTTCCTAAACCATGAAGCTGTTTATGCTTCTGTCCTGTATGTAGGAAGTAGAGGGGAAAAAGAAGTAAATCTGGCTATAAGAACATTTGGAGTAAAGAGCAACAATGAGGCATTTCTGGGCGATTTCCAGAGAGGGATTCTTGGCCATGACATTGTTCATGTTACAGGTACAACTGCATGCACATAATCAGCAAATCCTGAAAAGCTGGGTACAACATAATTGTGTACAAGTTGAATTTTAATGCTTAAGCTGAATTCTGTATTTAAAGGAAGGCTATTTCGATTATACTTGTAAAGTTAAAAAGGTGTTGTCGTTTTAAATTTACAAGTATATGTAGATAAAAGTTTTCAAAGAGCAAATCCATTAAGGCACAAACTAACTGTATATATAAAAAGCGAATGTAGTAGGGTGGAAAGAGGGTGTGTTTTTTTTGGATTCAGACAGACCAGAGGGCTCATAGCCAAGCTCCACCACTCATTACACATATGACCCTATTTTTACAGTTGTAAAATGGGGATGTTGTGGGGACCAGCTGTCATTTTGGTGATCCAGCTTCCCAAATGGTAGTCCCATTATTACCATTTAATATACACGCAATGCTGTTTTTTATTTTTTTTAAGTTTTGGAAAGTACTCACACACGTTTTTGTTTTTTTTAAAATATATTTTATTGATTTTTTACAGAGAGGAAGGGAGAGAGATAGTTAGAAGCATCAATCAGCTGCCTCCTGCACGCCCTCTACTGGGGATGTGTTCGCAACCCAGGTACATGGCCTTGACTGAAATCGAACCTGGGACCTTTCAGTCCACAGGCTGACGCTCTATCCACTGAGCCAAACCGGTTTCAGCCAGCAATGCTGTTTGATAGAACGTTTCTAATCTGGCTTTGGGAGTCACACATCACCACTTCCACCACATTCTATTGGTTAAAAGACTGTTATAGTCAAGGAGAGGGGAATTAGGTCCCACCCTTTGTGGCAAGGGCTTCAAAGAATTGTTAGACACGTTTTGAAACTACCACAAACCCCCCTTATGCTTTAGGGACACTAAACCACCCATTGGTCCAAGCCTTTACTTATACCCTACCTTTTCTTGCATTGCCCTTGTTCCCACAAATGTACCTCCCAAATTTCTGGTCACCATTTGAGATTCAGCTTAGATGCCATCTGCATATAACCTTCTATTGCCCCACATTTGGAAGTAATTAACCTTCTCTGTTCTGCCCATGGCCCTCTTTCAATTTCCCTTAGGTGACCTGAATACATATTTGTTGAATGAATAAGTAGAATAATAAAATCTCAGGTGTGAAAGTGACCTCAGGTGTTACTAAGAACATCCTTTATGAATTTGTTTGTATTCATGTTCATTTTCCCCTCTGGATTTTTTAGTGTCTGGAAGGTAGGGGTCAAGTTTGACTTACCTTTGTAAGTATGCCCACCCCCCTCCCACTTCTAGGTCATCTAGCAGTACTTCGGCCTTAGTAGACTTTCAAAGACTGTTAATTAAACGATCAAGCCTGCCTCCCCAACACACACACACACACACACACACACACACACACACACGTGCACAGTTTGTTCATTTGCTATTTTTCCAGTAAGTTGATTTGAGGCAGGTTGGAACCGCTGGAAGAGATAATCTTCAAATGTTGAAAGGGCATGAAATGCTCTTAATCCACCAGACACCGTAGGTCCGAATGAATGGTCTTTAGCACGGCTACCCTTCAACAACCCCTTTCCTGGAGAAGATGGAGGCTGTTGTCTCAAACCAACAAGGGTCACCTTCAGCCCCATCCTTTCATGCCGCTCCCTTCCCTGACTTGCTCTTCTCCAAAAGCAGAATTTTCTGGGCCACAGTAAACGGATTGACCGAGATCATTACACTCATTGTAAATATCAGTGTTAAAGCAAATACTAGTAGACAAAAAAGCAACTCACCTCACTGTTGAGCAGTTTCTGATTTATAAACAAGGGATGTTCCAAAAATTTTCAGGGGTTACTCTGCAAAATCACTTGATTGCACGCAAAGAATTTAAAGTTCCTTAGGTGACCCACAACACACCATTCCAACAATAATATCTTCAAAACACTGACTAGTTGCAATGAAAAAATAATACAATCCTAGTAATTAAACAAAACTGAAAAAAAATATGGTTTTTGAAGCAAATTTAATTTGCTGATGTTTGAGGGGAAAGCTAATTTAAGGAAAGGAAAGTGAGAAAGTAGTTGCAGAATTTGGGGTGCATATACTAAACACTTCTTGACCCTCTCCATGACATTGAAGAGTGATTTACCCGCTTCACTTTTATATCTAACTCTGATTGCCAACTCATGCCCCCCGCGTCCAGGTATAACCCAGTAGTCCCAGCCCTCATACGGCTATGAGTAGAAAATGAGGTCACATTTCTATTTTGCACTCGAATTATGATAGCTTGGGTGCTCACCAGCTATCTGCATCGCTGGAAACAAATCTCCTTTAAAGCATCCCCCCATTAATCCTGAGCAGTCACATGTGCCTCCGAGCTTACAGACACTGCATGGCACTAGGCCTGCTTGTCCCCACCGACTCGGATTCCCATGTGTCCAGGTCAACTGCTCACAGAGATGCTTGGACAACTCTGCCACTGTAAGCCATGCGACAGCCCAGGTCCCTGCCGACCAGACAACCTCTGGATACCTCCAAACCTTCCAAACGTTGTGCTGGGCTAAGTGCAGAGGTGGGAGTTGAGCCCCCTCCCTGGCCCTGTACGCACTCTTGGTTGCTCATGCTCAGAGCCTCACAAGGTCTTTTATCAGTTCCAACACAGCTTGGCCTCCAGAGACGCTTCTGTCAGTGCACAGCCCAAGAACTTTGGCACTAATCAGATTACTAATCAGACCTGACTTAAAAAAAACACCCACTATATATGTTTTTCTTTAAGGGATTGAAAAGAGAAATGGAAGCCAAGCTCTCCTGAAGATATTAAAAGTATCAAAAGAGATTGGAGAGCAAGAAGAGGCTTTAAAAAGAATGTCTTTGTGTGAATGTCCTATGTTGGCTGTGGAGTGAGGTAAAGTCAGCAAGTCACCATTGATTCATTGAGCAAAATTTTACTGAGCAGCTACTATATGCCAGGGACTGTTTGTATCCAGAGGGCCAAGCAGTGAACAAAGCAGGCAAAGTCCCTGCCCTCAATGAGCTCACATTTTAGCAGGGGAAGGCAAGCAACACAGAAATAAATAAATGGAAATTATGTAGGCATAATTTCAGGTGTGGCAAGTGCTATAAAGCAGGATAAGGAGACAGACAGACAGGCATGGGGTGCTGTTTTAGATAGTTTGGTCAGGCAAGGTACTAGTTCAGGTAGTTTGCTCAGGCAAGGTACTGGTTCAGGTAGGTTGGTCAGGCAAGGAATCCTTCAGATTCCTCCTAAAGTTATATTTGAGCAGGAATCTGAAGGAAATGAGGGTATAAGCCTGCAGGTGTCTGGGGAAAGAATATTCTAGGTAGTGGGAATAGCAAATGCAAAAGGCCTGAGGTAGAAGCACACCGGCATACTTAAGGAACAGCCAGGGAGCAAGTGTGGCTGGGTGTGGTGGTAAAGGGGATGGGGCAGATGCCCATTAGGTTAGAGCTAATCTGGGGCCAGGTCACACAGGTCATCCCCTGTAAGGGATGAGAAGTAATTGGAGAGAAGTGACAGATGTTTTAAAAGAATCACCCTGTGAGGATAACAGAGTAGGGCAAGAAGAAAGGAGGGAGGCCAGTTCAGAGGCTGTGGCAGTATTCAGACTAGAGATGGATGTCTGGGGTTGTGCTGGGGGCCTCCCCGTGTGGATGGAGCAAGCCTGTGCATAGCAGTTGGGTGTTTCCTCTTAACTCCTGTCCTGGGGGTACACTGTCAGGTGCAGCTTTCTCACTGCTTCGTTTGACAGTGAGAAGGAGATTACCTGGGATGGATGCAATAAAATGGTACATGAGTAGGAACAGAGTGTCATAAAGGCCCTCAGGAAAATCCCTGAGTGGACACCGAGACTCTGCTATCTCCTCGTAATTAAATTTTCCTTGCCAAGGGAACAGATGGGGCCAGTGGAGGACAAGCATTGCTCTTAAGGAAGGGCATGCCAAAATGACGGCTGCAGTTTAGTTTGGATGCTTTTAGCTTTGAGGAACAAAAAGCCAATTCACACTGGCTTAAACAGTGTCATCTCCCATAATAGGAAGTCCAATGGTATTGTGCTTGCTTCCACATTTTGATATGTATATCTTTACAGCCGTACTAGAGGCCTGGTGCACGAAATTCACACACGAGGTTGGGGGGTGTCCCTCAGCCCAGCCTGCACCCTCTCCAATCTGGGACCCCTCAAGGGATGTCTGACTGCCCTCTCACAATCCAGGACTGCTGGCTCCCAACCACTCGCCTGCCTGCCTGCCTGATTGCCCCTAACCGCTTCTGCCTGCCAGCCTGATCACCCCCTAACCATGCCCCTGCCAGCTTGATCTATGCCTAACTGCTCCCCTGATGGCTCCATTGCCCCTAACTGCCTTCCCCTACAGGCCTTGTCACCTCTAACTAACCTCCCTTGCCAGCCTGGTTGCCCCTAACTGCCCTCCCCTGCTGGCCCGGTCATCCCTAACTGCCCTTCCCTACAGGCCTGTTACCCCCCAACTGCCCTCTCCTACAGGTCTAGTACCCCCCAACTGCACTCCCCTGCAGGCCTGGTTCCCCTAACTGCCCTCCATGCAGGCCTGGTCCCCCACAACTTCCCTCCCCTGTAGGCCTGGTTGTTCCCAACTGTCCTCCCCTAGAGGCCTGGTCCCCCCTGCAACTGTCCTCCCCTGCAGGCCTGGTCACCCCTAACTGCCCTCTTCTGCTGGCCTGATGGCCCACAACTGCCCTCCCCTGCCAGCCATTTTGTGGCAGCCATCTTGTGTCCACATGGGGGTGACCATCTTTGACCACATGGGGCGGCCATCTTGTATGTTGGAGTGATGATCAATTTGCATATTACTCTTTTATTAGATAGGAGGCTATGACCTGCTCAACTCTTTCTTTTCCCCTTCCGCTATGCTACAAGATGTACTCACTTATCATGCTTATTAGTATTGCCTTTCTTCCTCCATTAGAATTAAATGCTCAGAGGGCAGTGATCATTGCTTTATTCATTTACACATCCTCACTTACGTATCCTAAGTGCCTAGAATGGTGTCTGAAACTGTGTAGGCACCTAATATACATAGGGTGTCCCTCAAAAATGTATACACACACTTTGAATAATTATAAAGGCAGAATTTATTAAAATATATTTCATTTTCAAAATTGAGCTATCAGCTGCTAAAGTGTGTATACAGTTTTTTGGGACACCCAGTATTTGTTGAATGAATGAGTTAAAGTGTGAAATATTTTCCTTTGGATCCCAAATGAAGCAAAAGGAAGGTTGTGATGGCCCTGTACTCTCTCTGCTGGGGAAGTAAGAAAAAAGTCAGGAAACTCTCCATTTGCTGAAACAGTTTCCTTGTGGCACCCCAAGGGACAAGACTGTAAGCTACAAACCAAATCCCAAAATTCATTCATCAAACAAATCTTTGTTTCCCAATCATTGAATGAAATGTCATGTTCAAGATACTTGGAATGATCTTCAGACTTGACCAGATGGTGGATATCACTTGGCAATCTAGTTGATAAAGATTTAAAAGCATGTGGTCCCCCTGACTGGTCTCAGCCTCTGGACTTTGGGTCTTGACCAATAGCACCTTACTTTGGTAGGTCCTGCACACATGAGAAAAATAAGAAGCATGTGGAACCATTTCCTTGAGGCTGTGACGTGGTTAGCTCATTTTAGTTCAGATCTGCTTATTAAGCCTCATTTTCCTATGTTCTGGACACTATGGAAGATGCTAGAGGTGTAACAATGAACAAGGCTCTCAAGTTCAGTGAGGTAGTTTAGTGAGGCAGCCAGTGTAGTGAAAGAGACAAACATATAAACAGATAATTACAATGAAATGTTAAAGGTGTGATATTGGATGTTTATGCCAGGCATGGTAGGAAGGAATGAATGACTCCATGTGGAGGGAACAGATAAAACTGCAGAGAGGAGGTGATTCTTAAGTAGGGTTTTGAAGGTTGAATAGGAGTTTACCTACCGGCAAACGTGGCATAGGAAAGGGCAGACTGACACTCCAAATGGAAGGTACAAATGCATGGATGTATGAAGCAGCACTGTCTGTTTAGAGAGCGATAACTAGTTATGTATTTCTGGAATACATGAACCAGTTGGGGAATTACTAAAATTGAGGCTGGAGAGCTGGGCAAAGGCCAGAGTATTAATACTTTGTATTAGGGGCTTGGGGTTTATTTTAAGTGATGAGTTTTCATGAGGAGAGTGAGAGGATCATATTTGTATGTAGAAAGATCACTCTGGCATCCAGGGGCAAGATGGGTTTGACAGGGCAAAATATAGTCAAGGAGGCCCACTCATAGGAAAAATAATAATGCTTGGCAGTTCCCTACACGGCCCAGCAGGTGGAGCAAGTAGGCCAGAACAGCTTAGTTGCTGGCTGGGGGGTATACAGAAAGGATAGAATAGGAGAAAGCACCACACATAAGTGAGATCATGTGACATATGTGGAATCTAATGAACAAAATAAACTGATGAACAAAATATTACAGAAGCATGGATGCATGGAATAGAATAACATCTCAGTGGGGAGGGAGGTGGAGAGGATGGGAAGAGATTAACCACAGATCATATATGCATATATGCCTAACCTATGAGCACAGACAGTAGTGTGGGGAAGACCTGGGGAGCGGCAGGGGTTGGATGGAGGGGGAAAATGAGGGACATCTGCAATACTGACAATAATAAAAAAAATTAGGAGGAAGCACCAGTAGGTAGGGGACTTTTCATGAACAGGAAGCTTCTAAATCAGGTAGTTGCTCATAACTCTGTAAATTACTGTATTAATTTAAAAAATTCTGTAATAAAAACTAGAAGTCACCAAAATGTCCACAAATAGAGGATGCATTAAATATCACTAAACATTTGCATACTGGATTACTAGGAATTCATTTAAGGGAATGAGGTAGCTTTGTATGCATTCACATGTAAAAAAAAGTCTAAGTGAAAAAAGCAAGTTGTAGAATAGTGTAGAATATGATTCCTCTTGTACAAATGTCTAGAAAGATGATCATGAAATTGATATGAGTGGTAATTTCAAGAGAGGGTTTGGGGGCTATTGACTCTGTGTGTGTATGTAACAGCTTTATTGAGGTATAATTGGCATACAATAAGCTGTACATATTTAGACTGTACAGTTGAATAAGTTTTCCAATAATAATAGTGAGTATAAAAAAATAGTGAGTATATCCATCACCCTCACAAATTTCCTCACATTTGTGTGTAATCCCTTCTGCCTTCCTTTTCTGTCCTCAGGCAACCATTGATCTTCTCTCTGTCACTCCAAGTTTGCATTTTCCAGAATTTTACATAAATGGAATCATGCAATGTCTTATTTTTGGTCTTGCTTCTTTCATTGAGCAGAATTAATCTGACATTTGTCCATGTTGTTAAGTGCATCAGTCACTAATTCTTTTTCTTTTCTTTTTTTAATTATTATTATTTTTTAAATAAATCTTTATTCAGATTATTACAATTGTTTCTCCTTTCTCCCCCCATAGCTCATAGCTCCTCTCTACCCGGTTCACACCCCACCTTCTGCCCTTGCTTCCTCCCCACTGTCCCCATCCATGGGTGTATGATTTTTGTCCAGTCTCTTCCTGCATCCCCCCATCCCCCTTTTCCCCTGAGAATTATCAGTCCACTCCCTTTCTATGCCCCTGATTCTATTATATTCATCAGATTATTCTGTTCCTCAGGTTTTTAATTCACTTGATTTTTAGGTTCCCTGGTTGATAGGTATGTATTTGTTGTTCATAATGTTTATCTTTACTTTTTTCTTCTTCCTCTTCTTAAAGAATACCTTTCAGCATTTCATATAATACTGGTTTGGTGGTGATGAACTCCTTTAGCTTTTTCTTATCTGTGAAGCTCTTTATCTGCCCTTCAATTCTAAATGATAGCTTTGCTGGGTAGAGTAATCTTGGTTGTAGGTTCTTGCTATTCATCACTTTGAAAATTTCTTGCCACTCCCATCTGGCCTGCATAGTTTCTGTTGAGAAATCAGCTGACAATCATATGGGTGCTCCCTTGTAGGTAACTAACTGTTTTTCTCTTGCTGCTTTTAATATTCTCTCTTTGTCTTTTGCTCTTGGCAATTTAATTATGATGTGTCTTGGTGTGGTCCTCTTTGGATTCCTTTTGTTTGGGGTTCTCTGCGCTTCCTGGACTTGTAAGTCTATTTCTTTCACCAGGTGGGGAAAGTTTTCAGTCATTATTTCTTCAAATAGGTTTTCAGTATCTTGCTCTCTCTCTTCTTCTGGCACCCCCATAATTCTGATGTTGGTACGCTTGAAGTTGTCTCAGAGGCTCCTTACACTATCTTCAACTTTTTGGATTTTTTTTCTTTTTGCTTTTTCCGTTGAGTGTTTTTTGCTTCTTTGTATTTCAATTCTTTGACTTGATTCTTGCATTCCTCTAGTCTGTTGGTGGGTCTCTGTATAATATTTTTTATTTCAGTCAGTGTATGTTTAATTTCTAGTTGGTCCTTTTTCATATCTTTGAGGGTCTCATTATATTTATCGGCTTTTTCTAGGTTATTCTTGAAAAGCCTTATAACCGTGATTTTGAATTCTATATCCAGTCATTTGTTTTCCTCCATTTCTTTCGTTTGTGATCTGTTTCTTTGTCACTGCATTTTCACTGCTTCCCTGAGTTGGTAGGCTAGCTTTGTGTGCTAGGTTTCCTATATGGCCCAGTGGGTCGGCCTCCCCAGTTAACCTGAGGTGGACACTCTTGGTGCACCCCTTTGTGGACTGTGTGTACAGCCTTGTTGTAGTTAAGTCTTGATTGTTGTTGGTATCACTGGGAGGAATTGACCTCCAGGCCAATTGGCTGTGAGGATCAGCTGTGTCTACGCTGGGAGAAGTTTGGTGCTGGAGACAGCCTTATAGGATTAGACTTGCCAAATTGCAACAGCCTCTGTGCTCAGCTTGGATGGGGTGGAGTGTCAGGGCAGAGCAGACAGTCTTGGCTTCCTATCAGCCCTGCCCTTGCGAGAGCATGCCTCCAGACTTCTGTCTTCCCCGGCTCCTGAGCCTCCACCCGAGAGTCCAGATTCCCCCTGCAAGAGCGTGGGCCCCCAGGGGCTTGCCTGAAACTGGGATTCAGTGCAGTCAGAACTGGGGCTCAGTGCAGTCAGGAGCTTCTGACTCTCTTCCGCTAGGGAAAGCCTGTGGCAACCTCTGCAGTCTTTGTGCACACTTGCATGCGCGCCTCCAGACCCCCTCCCCCGGGTGTCCGAGTCTCCGAGTGCCTTTCTCTCTACCTGACTGTCCAGACTCCCCCTGTATGAGTCTGGGTCCATGGGGTTTCGCCCAGAACTGGGGTTCAGTGCAGTCAGGGGCTTCCTTCCCCCTCCCGCCAGAGAAAGTCAGCCAGGCTCTCAGCCGCCCTTCCTCTCTGTGCGCACAAAGACCCTGTGCCGTACCTCAACCCTTTGCCATCCCTTCAATTCTCCATGAACTTTTCTCTTTCCTTCTAGTTGTAGAATTTCCACGCAGCCAGCTTTCCTGTGGTTCTGGATGATGTCTGTTCTGTCTTTTAGTTGTAGTTTTGAAATTGTTGTGCAGCAGTTTAGGTGCTTACCTGTGCCGCCATCTTGGTTTCTCCCCACTAATTCCTTTTCACTGCTGAACAGCATTACATGGTATGGATGTGTCATGATGTGCTTATCACTCACCTGCTGATGGACATGTGGATCGTTAATAGCTTTTGGCTATTTCAAGGACAGCTGCTAGGAGCGTTCACGTGCCACTTTAGTACTTGTGTATGCATCCATCTCTCTTGAGTAAAGAGCCAGGATCAGATGGTAGGTGTATGTTTAACATTTAAGAAATTGGTTTCCAAAGTGATTGTACCATTTCCCGTCCCACCAGCACTGTGTGAGTGGTCCAGTTTCTCTGTATCCTTGCCAGTCTCTGGCATGATCAGACTTTTTCATTTTAGCTCTTTAAATGGGTGGTTGAAATGCTCATTTCTTTAATGATTAAGGATGTAGATTCTTCACATACTTATTTGCCAGCTGTAGAGCTCCTTTGGCAAAATATCTATTCAAATGTTTGTAAGCTATTGACATTCATTTCACTATATACTTCATAATGTTTTAAATTTTATGACAACCCTGTATCTGTTTTATAATAAAAAACTAATTAAAGATATCTCAACTCAGAATACAACAATAATTAACAATTCGAACTTTAAGCTTAATAGTAGTATATTATGCTAGGGTGAAGGCGGATCCTGATTATTATATCCTTAAAAGATAAAATATTTGGTTTCCAGTCTCAAATTACGAGGCAACAACCTCAAAGCCATTACGATGATCATTTCCGAAGGTTATTGCTTTGGGGGAGATACTGGAGCTTAAACTCAAAGGAACCTGACTGCAAACTCCAGTTCTTCTACTTATCAGTTGCGAGGTCTCATCGCTTTTTCTTTTTCTTTTTCAAATCTGGTTCATAGGCTAAAATTTGCTGTTATATTTGGCCCAATAACTAGCATGCAACATGTGCTCCACAAACATTAGAACTCGCTTGTGTGTCTTGCCAACCAATTGTTCCATGTTCAAAATTCAAGCTAAGGCTAAGCAAAGCACAAGCACAATGTTTTGCAAGGAACTGTTGAAACTAATGTCAAAAGAGGCAACATCCTTTGTGATAACAGAGATCACCATTTTTGAAGAATCTAAATGAAGAGCTCTGGTTTGCCTTTGGTTTTGAAAGTGGGGAAAACAAAACAAAACAGGGAACTTGGGTTGAAAACGGACTTCATTGAGCATGTTAGCACATGTTGACTTCCTTTGGAGAACCCTCAATATCTTCTGTTGCTCAACCCATGCAAGGGCCTTGCAGATGCTCATGGCACCCTGCAGAGCCATTCCTCTGGAAGTTTCATATCGGGGTTATTGTCGAGGTCAGGATGTTGGGGTGTTGTGTATGCAATGGAAAGATTCGTGGCAGCCACAGCCGAAGAGAAGCTTTTGGAAGGGAAATGTGAGGAACAGCAGCTGAACCCATGGCTAGAGAAAGGAACTCAGAACTCAAGGCTCCTGTGTGTCTCGGCCTTGAGTCTCAAAGGGGCACAAATCTACAGGCTGCTTCATCCCCTCCAGCAGGGCCCTTCACCCCCACCTTCGTTATAGCTCCAATGACCTGGTATGGGGGTTCCTTGTTCCAAAGCTGTGAGTCTTAAGGAACTTAATGATGACATTCTTAAGAATTATTGTTTGCTTATTTTTTCCACTTTTGTATTAGTATATCTTCAGCATCTGGCACAAAGCAGGTTCTCAATTAAATTCGTAGATTTGTGAAGCAGAGGAGATACAATGTTTGCCATCCACCAGCACGAGAAGAGTGGATTCCGTTTCTGTGAAAGGTCCTTTTGTTCAGCTGGGCACCTGCAAGGATCAGGAGCTGAGTCTGAAGGTTGGGACTTGAGGAAGCCGAGTACTGTGCAGAACACAGAAAGGTTTGGGGTTGGGTGTGGCGTGATGGTGAGATAGGAAGGGCAAAGAGAGGGAGAGGGACTAGTATGATACTCATAGAACAAAGCAGCCAATGAATAATACATCTCCAGGGCCTGGTAGCCAAAGCATTTTGTTTTGTTTTCAAAGGGTTGTTTAACATTCATGTTGAATGAGTTTCAACAGTGCAAACCTCTCCTTGCCCTCCAGTATCTTTGATAAAGCCTTTGCATTCAGATCACCTTGTAGTGTGGGTTTTCTTTAAAAAAAAAAATATATATATATATATATATACACACACACACACACACACACGCACGAGGCAAATCAATATATATAATTGATTTCAGAGAGATAGAAACATCAATGATGAGAGAGAATCATTGATCGGCTGTCTCCTGCATGCCCCTACTAGGGATCAAGCCCGCAACCCAGGCATGTGCCCTGACTGGGAAGTGAATCGTGACCTCCTGGTTCATAGGTTGATGCTCAAGCACTGCGCCACACCAGCTGGGCTATAATGTGGGTTTTCTATTAAAACACGAGGAAAGGGCTGAGCTTCCACCTGAGTCAGGGACAGAAGGGTGAGACCATTTCCTGAATGAACTAGTTCAGTGGAGTCAGGAGTTGGAGGCAGAAGCAACCATAAGAAAGTAAACGTAAGCCCTAGCTGGTTTGGCTCAGTGGATAGAGCGTCAGCCTGTGGACTGAAGGGTCCCAGGTTCGATTCCAGTCAAGGGCATATACCTTGGTTTCGGGCACATCCTCAGTAGGGGGTGTGCAGGAGGCAGCTGATCGATATTTCTCTCTCATCGATGTTTCTAACTCTCTATCCCTCTCCCTTCCTCTCTGTAAAAAAAATCAATAAAATATGTTAAAATAAAAAAGAAAGCAAACTTAAGAAAGTAAGCAGAAATCTTGGGGAAGGCTTTTAAATTTATCCGAAGACAGAAATGTGGGTGTTTCCAGCTCATCTTGTCTTACAGTGTAGAGATTGCAAAAGGAAGGAGAAGAAGAAAGGGAGGAAAGAACCAGAGTGAGGAGAAGATGCCCTTCCTACCCCCAGGCTGTCTGGCCTATTTGAGAGTGTAGATCCTGTAAGTAAGGAAAGATAGCCATCAATGTAAGAGGGTGTAAGAGTCAATGAAAGGGAGCAAACATCAGTGTAAGAGTTCGGGACAAAAAGCAGTTCTCATGAAAGAAGTAAGCCTGGATGGAACTGGCCTTGAGGGATGGATCTACTGCTTAAAAGAAGTTTATTTTATACACATATCTAGTTATATAAATATAGTTATATGTTAATTATTTGTCTATTGTCTTCTCTTATTGGGGAGGGTGAGTTGGATGATGTGTTTTGGCTCTGAAATTAAACAGACCAGGCTCTAAATTCTGACATGGAGCCGCAGTTTCTTCATTAGTACACTGGAGATAATAAGAGTGAAAGGGGGAAGGGCATGTAACGGGAACAGGACCCCAGCTATTGATGATTATTCACGTTACTAACTATAGAGAAGAGGTTTTCTTACAGATCCTGGGAACCTGGAGGATGTGCTGCAAGAAGAAAAACGGAGCTGTAAAGACGCCTTGGGCCGGATGGGTCCATTGCTCAGAAAAGAAAATAACGTTTTGAGAACAAAGGACAGGAAGGGCTTTGATTTGGCTGCTGTGCCTGGACCCTGACCCTGTCCGGGAGTTTGCCTCAGGAATGCTGACCATTCTCCAGTCCCAGGAATTGGTGGATGGGTTTTAACACCATTGAAAGTTAACTAGTTTGTTACCAGGATTTTAAGATCCTGGAAGGAGACACAGGGACCACGGACCCTGCAGCCAGTATCCTGCTCCCTCCTCCCCAGATACATGCAGCTTTCTTCTTTATCCCTATACTAGAGGCCCAGTGCACGAAATTCATGCAAGAGGCCTTCCTTCCCCTGGCTGCCCTTGGCACCCGGGACCCAGGCTTCCCTCCAGCTGCAGGCAGGCACCCAGGACCTGCGCTTCCCTCCAGCTGCCAACAGGCACCTGGGACCTGGGCTTCCCTCACAGCCCCAGCTTCATCCGGAAGATCGTCGGAAGGACATCTGGAAGGACGTCTGGTCTAATTAGCATATTATGCTTTTATTATTATAGTTAATCAGCCGGCTAGTAGGAGGTGTTAGAGCAGAATTTACAGGATGATCTGCTGCTCTCCCCACACTGCTAGTGTAACTGGACAATCAATGGGTCTGGGCTGCCTGCCACTTACTTGAGCCAATCAAGCAGAGACAAGGTTGCATCATATATGAGCATTCATTCCAATACTGCTGGCAGTGTTGGGAGAGCAGCAGGTCATCCACAAAAATCTACTCTGCACCCCACCATAAGCCAGCTGCTTATATTGGATAGAAGGACAAGGATTACATGGGAAGTAGGCAAAAGGGTATGCCAAATGGGCAGTTTACAGGTAATGTGGGCTGGAGATTTACAAAGGCCTTCGGGTATGCAAAGGCTGGGGGTCTTCAAAGGGCTGGCGATATGCAAAGGACTGGAGGCTCTAGTTTCTGCAACAAGGTTGTTCAGCTTTCCATGATAATAGGCAGCTCCCAGATGGGGAGAATGGGCTGCACTTCCAAGTGAGCTCCCGGGTCCCATGTGCAACTCCCAGCCAGGTTAGAATGTTCTTTCTTTAATCAGAACTAAATAATTGTGGTTAACAGAGTATGATTAATATTTCTTACAATTAGAGCTGGTCCCCAATATTCTATTTCTGCCCCTATCACCAGCATTATTGAAATAAACACACATATATGATTCAACCTTGTTTCTTAATTTGGCTCTAGTAGTGACAGGCTGCCCGTACCCACTTAGTGTCTAGTATCAAAAGGACCCACCTCACCCTAGCTGGTTTGGCTCAGTGGATAGAGTGTTGGCCTGCAGGCTGAAAGGTCATGGGTTTGATTCTGGTCAAGGGCACATGCCCGAGTTGCAGGCTCGATCCCCAATGGGGGCATGCAGGAGGCAGCCGATTAATGATTCTCTCTCATCATTGATGTTTCTAACGCTCTCTCCCTCTCCCTTCCCCTCTGACATCAATAAAAAAAACATGTATTTTAAAAAGGACCCACCTCATGGGGTTGCTGGGAGATTTAAATAATGTAATCTATGAAAGCGCTTAGCATAGGGCCAGCACAAGATAAATACTGAGTAATAATAAATGGTATCCATTTTTATGCAAATTTATTGAATGCAATTTGGAAAATACAGAGAAAGGCAGAACTAAAAACCATCAATAGTTTCATCACTCAAAGGAGAAAACCACAGTTAACATTTTGGTGTATACCTTTCCAGTTTTCAGTCAATGCATGATTTAGGTGGCCTCTTTTTCTTTTTGTATTGCCAGTCATTCTGAATATAAAACTTAAATCCTGTGGACGAAAGGAGCCACATGCTAACCTGACAAGCTCAGGGGAGGCCTGCATGGCAGTCTTGCAAACTCGGAGACCTAAAATAACCACAAAAGATGGTTTGAAAATTAAATATTTAACTACAAACAGGTTATAGTGGGTAGTCATGTCCTAGGCCGATATTTTCCCTGACAAAGATCAACTTAAATCTTTACTGAGCCATTTGCCTTTTTGCCTCTAAGATAACACATCTGTGAGATGTCTGGGTAACTTGTAACTTCCTTTTTACCCCGGACCCCTCAGGGCACAACAAATGGCACCGGGATATTCCCTCATTGTTATTGTTATCAAGTTAATTGTCAACTGTTAATTACATTAAAGTATCCTGTCTCCATCTCTGTAAAAGAAGCAAATGTCCACCATTTTACTTTTTACCCTATCCCAGAGGTTTCCCTTGCTTTGCTTTATCCCACCTCCCTATCACCAATGAATTTCATGTAACTCACTTAGTCCCTTTCCTTTGATTGCAATGTATAAATACAGATGTAACCCTCCATTCTCTGGAGCATTATCTCAATTCATTGAGGTTCTGCTTCCCGGCATATGTTGACAGTTTGGCTCAAATAAATTCACAAAAATTCTTTACAGGTTTCAATGTTTTTTTTTGGTTAACAATCCTAATTAATATCCATTCAGCATAGGATTTCCCCCTGCGAATCTATATTTTAAAAGGCCTGTGGCCATAACACCGTGACGCCGTAATGACCAGATGGGGAGCCATGGGGAATCAGGTGGGTGGCGGTGGTGGCTGGAGCGAAGCAGCCTGGGTCAGCTTTCTCTCGCACTGGGTCCCTTCCCCCAGTCCTCGAGCTGCTCGTGGCTATGGGGCAGGGCTTGTGGCTCACGCGGCATGGCCCACAGCCTCCAATAGCAGCAAGGCTGGCAGCTGGCGGGCAGGCCGGGCGGGGCGGCGGGCAGGTGGGCATGGAGAGGTGGGCGCGGCAAGGCACGCACGGGTGGGCGGGGCTGTGCAATTTCACGCGCTGGGCTTTTAGTCTTAATATAACCTCTTTAAGACATTTTTTAATGACTGGGATACATTAAATTGAATTCGTATATAGTAATTAATCATTCTCCTATTGTTAGACATTTGTGTGGATTCCAAGTGTGTTTTATTCCCCCCTAAATAACGCAGTACTAAACAAGTCTGGACATAAACCTCTTCCTTTATTTTATACTAGAGGCCCGATGCATAGCTTCGTGCACTGGTGGAGTCCCTTGGCCTGGCCTGAGGATGGGACCAAAACCGGCTCTCTAACATCCCCTGAGGGGTTCCGGATTGTGAGAGGGCGCAGGCCAGGCCGAGGGACCCCATCAGTGCATGATCAGGGCTGGGGAGGGACCGTGGGAGGGCTCCAGGGCATGTCTGGCCCAGTCCTGATCAGCTGGACCCCAGCAGCAAGCTAACCCAGTGGTCAGAGTATCTGCCCCCTGGTGGTCAGTGCATGTCATAGCGACTGGTTGAATGGTCAAACAGTCGGAGGAACAATTAGCATGTTAGGCATATATATGTTATTTCTTTAGAAACCATTCCCCAAAAATGAGATCACTGATGTAGAAGGTAACAACAGTTTTAATGTTCCTACTTATAGTCAAAAGAATTCCGGCCCTGCCAATGTGGCTCAGTGGTTAAACACAGACCTAGGAACCAGGAGGTTATGGTTCCCTCTTTTTGGCTTCTTTTCCAAGAGGAGGAATGTGATTAAACAAAGGCCCAGGCACTGAGTGGGTCATCTAGGTCAGTGGGCAGAGTGGCCGGGAAGAAAGAGGTCTGGAGATGGGCATAGCTTCTCTTGTTTCTGCCAACCTGCTGAATGCAGTGCGAGAGAAAGCTGACCCAGAGCAGGAACTTCTGGAGGAACCCTGATTTTTCCTTTGTTCTCTTTGCTCCCATGTGGCAAGCAGGCCTGGGAGCCTCCCTAGCCCTTGGCAGGGCTTCTTGCTGGGTTTGGAGGAAAATACACTTTCTCTTGAGATCTTCCTGTGGTTCCATCTCCTCAGGCGTAGATGGATATGCACTAACACCTTCCTCTGCAAAATGGCTGGCCCAATGGCTGCACCCTTAAGTGTCTGGCTGAGACTTTGTACAACAGTTTCCTGCATCCGAGTTCTGTTTTGAGGCGCAGCCTGAAGCCCACCTAGAAATAAAGCTCCCCCTTAGGGTTTTGCCTCCCTTGGAGACTGCCTGGGGAGTTTTCATTGGTACACTAGGGATAATAAAGGTCTTAGGTGGGATTGGGGTGCTCTCAGCATCTCTGGCCTCATTGCCCAACCTTCTTGGAAAGGCCAGTGACAGAAATCCAGTCGGGGCAGCGTAAGGAGAGTGGTGTGCTGGTGAATGCTTCAAGCCTAGGCAAATAGGAAATAATTGTTTTAAGCCTAAGGAAAGAACACCGAAAAAACATCAGTGGAAGAAAAGCCCTGATGTGTACTGTTTGTAGATTTCCCTGAGCTAGAAACTCCCCCATGGCCGAGGAGTCAATACTTCTATCAGCGCTGATTTGAAGCTTCAACCATTTAACAACCAATTCGCAACGTTCCTGAAAATTGAACAATAGACTCGTGCAAACCAGAAGGAGCCCACGCTGGCATACACTCAGAGAGGGGGATGAGTGACTTCTGTCATCCACGTGTGGGAAGAGCAGGGACACACAAAATGACCTCAGGAATGACAGGAAGCAGGGAATCTAATGTTAACAGGATTCTTTCCGCAGACCAACTGATATTTTTATTCTACCACAGATATACTCTCTCCAAATTCCAAGAGCTATGATTGCTAGCAGTTTCCAGGTCACATCCTTACTGATTCATAACCAAAGAAAAGGGAGAGTTTCTCCTCCAGCCAGTTCTGCTTTGAGAAATCCCAGGGAAGGGCTGACCAGCCTTTACTCGTTCCTTGGGTCGGAGGGTAGGCGCACTGCCTGCGGATTGTGGGGTCTGTCAGAAGTGGGGAGGCCGAGTTGCTGGTGAGACAAACCCAGTGATTCCCATTACCGTGATCACCTCCATACTGTCAGAACCCAGTTCCCATTTCTCTGAGTCTCTGAAGTGGCGGAAACTAGGGCAGCATGAAGGAGCTGTTTTACCTATCTGCTTGGCATTACATTTTATTACTTTTTTTTATTGTTTTAAGTATTACAAATAGTAGTACATATGTCTCCTTTTTTTTCCCATTGACCTCCCCCCGACCTCCCCTACCCCCCAGGACATGCCTTCACCTGCCGCCCTCCTCTCCCCCCGCCCCATGTCTTATATCCATTGGTTGTGCTTATATGCGTGCGTACAAGTCCTTCGGTTGGTCTCTTACAGCCTCCCTCGCCCAACCTCCCCTGTCTTCCCGATGTAGTTTGACAGTCTGTTCAATGCTTCTTTGCCTCTGTATCTTTTTCCCACCATTTCTTTCCTTTAAAAAGTTTTGCCTTTGCAGACTAAAAATAAACATATAATAACAAAATAAAAAAACCAAAACAAACAAAAATGTTTGAGTCCCAATTTCAGTGTCCAACAGTTCTGAGTCCCCATTTCAATGTCTAACAGTTCCTTATGTATACATGTCAGCAATGATATCTGGATGGTGAGCACATGGTGGCAATGCAGGTCTGACCCTCTCTGGTTTGGTCCTAGGTAAACTGCAGCGGTGCACAGCTGCTGACTGCTTGCTTGGCAAGGTGTTGTCAGTGTCTTCCATCTCTGGACTGTTTTTCCTCTTGTCTTAGTGGTTGGAGCACACCTGTCAATTAAAGGAAAATCATCTGGGCAAAAATAAAAAGGATCCCAAATCAATTATATAGAAAAGATTCCTTTATTAACTTGTGGTTGAGAATATGTTTGCATATTTTCAGAAAACAACTCCAAGACCATGTGGATTCCTGCAACAGGGAGGAATTGGCATTACATTTTATAGTTTTCTAAAACAAACAAACAAAAAAAACTCAATTAATTTCATAGAAAAAAATAATAAGCCATTGGCATTTCAATTGTTTTTATTTCTTATTTCTTAGGTGAACAATGTCCTTGTGTGTGTTGAATAACGTATTTCTTCTTCTGTGAAGTATTTTCACGTCTTTTGCTTTCTTATCTCCTGGGGTTTTAAGGTTTTTACAAAAAGCGCTTCATTCCACAAATATTTACGGATCTGTTATTACAAGCCAAACAACTGTAGACACTGACCCTATAACAGCAAACAAGATAGGGTTCCGGTCTTCAAAGCACTTACCCTATTGGTGTGGCCTTCTAAGATAATAATATACTAACATTTGCTTCTCATATTACAACAGATTTTTTTTTCTATGTTCTTTCCTTAGGCTTAAAAACAGTTATTTCCTATTTTCCTAGGCTTGAAACTTTTGTATTCAATGATTTCATTCATTTGTCATTTGTCATAGTGTGTGCCTGAGTTGAGCATCTAAATTGGTCATTTTCCCCAAACTTGTAACACTATGGACGCCTTCCCTTCTCCACAGAATTCTGGTTGAGGGAGAGGTGAGGTGGGGTGGGGGGAATACAAGCATTAATGGGGGGGGGGGGAATGGAGTTTGTCTTCCATATATTGCAGTGATTCTTAGACATGCCCAGGCCCTGCCATTAGTAGGTTTGATATAGAGCCAGGGTTCATCTATTTTTTAAAAGCTCCCTGGTGGTGGATAAAGCTGGGCAGATAAGTAGGGAGCAGACTGAGAGAGGTGTCAGTGCCAAGATGAATTGAGTCGTAGGTCCAGGAAGCCTCAGAGGGTAGAGTAGAAAGAGCACGGGCTTTGGATTCAGGCAGATGTAGGTTTCAGCCCCACTTGCCACTTGCACGCTCTGTTATTGGGGCAGATTACTGGTCCTCCCTGAGTCTCATTTTTCTGTCCTAAACAGACATCATCATATTTGCCTAATAGGGTTGTGATGATTCAGTGGGAAATCAAGTATAAAATGTCTGGCTCAGCACCTGACACCTTAATTAATTCTCGCTTCTTCCTCTTGAGTGAGCCTTTGGCTCTCGCAGGCCCTGCATCATCGCTGCCTTTGGGATGAACTGATGCAGGACACTTCTAGAGAAAGCATGCACATACATGTCAGGATGAGAAATGGAAAGAGGCCCAAGCTGTGCTTCAATCCCCGAGGTTTCAGAAACCTTCAAAGAGGCTGCACCTTTGTGGAAAGGAACCCCTTTTCCTTAGAGAAACGGAGAGACGCTTTGAACTTCACAAAGCACCTTCATAAGCTTGGCAAAGGCAAAATCTGGCTTCACTACAGGGCACCTGGGATCAGTAGCAAAGATAATCCCAGCCTCTGGGCAGCTTAGCCTCAAAAACAAGGAAAGCTGTTGTTAAAAAACAAAACAAAACAAACAAACAAACAAACAACACCAAAAAACACAGGCATAGTCATTTTTATAAAATTTCCCATGCAAATCTGTTCACAGAGCAGAGAATCTCCTTTCTCGAGATGAAAAATGCCATTACCCCTCAGGAGAGCCACCTACCTGCCTTAATTTCAAATCATTGCTATTCACTCGGTGATTTGACAAATATGGTTACCACTTCTGTTAAACACTATGGAACTGGCCTCTACATAGTACTCATTTAAAACCAGTTGTCCATGCCGCCCTGTATTACAAGTTTAACCAAATATTTATTTTAGAATTGGGTGCTAATCCAATTAGAGGTCACCCAGCCAAAAAAGCAGGGAGGATTGGTGAAAAAGGAGAGGGAGTTGGAATCAGACATATATGATCTCAAACCCTGACTTTTGATAGGGATGAGCTGTGTGACTTTAGGCCAATTGCTAAAACACTCTGGGCCCAGCCTTAGTTTTCTCTAAAATGAGGATGTCCTTCTTACTCTAAAGCCAGTGCTCTCTTCCTGAAAGAGCAGCATTGGGTTGGGTGGAGAGGAGGAAAGAGCTCATTCATCCTGAAAAACAGAACTTCCGTGGTACTAGAGAGGAGAGGAGAGAGAGAAAGGCCAGCCTGCTCATGGGGGAGGGTATTTTGGGGAACAACGAGAGAAAACACTGGGACAGGAAAAGATGGGCCCTTCTGCTTTGTACACTGATCACACACCAAAGCCCTGGCTTTAGGACAGGTGTCTTGGAAGCCCCTGGATGACAGATGGAGGGGTTGAGCTGCAGGGGAAATGAATGCATTTAGGGTCACGTGACAACTGAATTGAAAGCTTCCTATGAGCAGAGTTCTTGTCTGCTTTGCCTTCGTTAGACATCAGAGAAGTAGATCAAGAGAAGGATGCCATTTTTTTCACTTGAAGAAAGACTAAGGGGACTTCGGTTTATTGAAACAAGAAGGGCTTAAATTAGACAGTAATACTGACTTTCTCCCTTTGAGAAAAGAGTATCCTATGTCTTTAAAGAGGCTCCTTTCTAGGAAACTTGAAATCTCCTGGCTGGCAGAGGCTCCAGGAGGAGTTCATTAGTTCATTAGTGACTCTTAATCTCTTCCATTTACTGGACAAGTTTCCTGAATTACTGTGACGATCATTGTGCTTGAAGTTTCCTGGGGAGCTCCAGTTCCCACACTCATCCACTCACTTCTAGACTGAAACCTTTGCAGAGGCTAATTTGAGTTGCAGATTAGGGGACCCCATAACATGAAAGAGCCAAGAACTGAGCAGAAGTCACAGAATTGGAACTGCTGGACTTCCCTCTCTATCTTTCAGAAGGTTGGAGAACTCAACCAAAGTGATATGCGGTAATACTGCATTTACATACAATTCTGTTATCACTTAAGGCCTAGGGATTTTCAGAGCAAAGGCCAATGTAAGGAAACAGTAAGTCTCCAATGCAGCTAAACTTCAACGGATAACTGGGTGTTCATGGTTAGGAACACCAGTCTACACAGGACAGCAAGACTAGGTTCACCAAGCAATTACTGAGCTCTTACTAGGTGCTGGGTCTTGGTTTGGGTACTGGTGATGGGATAAGGGAAATCCAGAGATAATATTGACAATGACAATGATAATAAAAACAGAAACATGTGCTGAGAGTTAACTGTGTGCCAGGTATAGTGCTCATGTATTCATTTATTCAGTAAGTAGTGGGGGCTTCATAAATACTTGTTGAATTACTCACTCGCCCCAGCTATACTGGCCTCCTCTAGCTCCTCATATGCACCTCAGGGCCTCTGCATTTGCTCTTTTCTCTATTTGGAGGGCTCTTCTTCCAGATGTTTACACGGCTGGCTGGCTCCCTTACTTCCTTCAGTCCTTTGCAGAAATGTTACTTTCTCAGTGAGGTCTCCCTGACCATCTAAAATCACAACCCTCCTCCCAATTCCACAGACTTCCTGTTTCCCTTTCCGACTTTCTCTTTCCTCCTTAGCGCTAGCTAGCATACTGTATTTACCAATGTGCTATTGCCTGGTCTCCCTTGCTGGTGTGAGAGCTCCATAAAACAGGGATTTTGGACTGTTTGTTCACTGCTCTAGCCCCCTTGCCTAAGTCAGATGCTCAAATTGATTCAATGCATGAATCAAAATATTTTCTCAGAGTCAATTATCCACCCAAACAGTAAGCACTGAGGATAGTGCAGTGAACAAGGCAGACAGGTGTTTGCTCTCTAGGGGGTCTATGGGGATATTTCACTAATTACATAGTAATCTCCATGTTACCGAAATAGAGCATTCTGGGTGCTTTACTGATATTATTTCACTGAAACTGCATCATGACCCTATGCTATTGGTACTTTAAGCCACAGTTTATAGACACTATTTTAGTTTTTTTTTCTGCAGCTGAAAATACCCAGGTAGGCTCTGAATTATAGAGGGGCTGGATTTATTTAGTTGATAATGATAGTTATATATTATGTACCTTTCAGTTACAATGGTCTTTTTCATATTCATTACTTTCCATGAACCCTGTGAAGTATTCATCCTACTCCATAAATGTGGAAGCAGGAGTTAAGATAACTTCCCCAAACCATACAACGTTGTTAGTTTTCTAGACAGGAGCAAACCCAATCTGTATCATTCTGAGGAACCCAAATGAAGGAGGGACCAATGGAGTGAGGGTGCGGGACAGGTGGTCAGGGATTAGATTTTCCTGGAGGAGGGGGTTGGGCTTTCCAAAATGGAGGGTTGGGGAAAAGAGTTTGAACAAAGTCTTGCAGATGGCTGGAGGGTTGGGGGAGGTAGGTTAAATAGAATCCTAGCTGTGAGGGGAGGCATAGTTCTCAAACCCTCCCCCTCTTCCCCCCCCCCCCACACATTCCTGGTCATTGTGATTTTATTCTAATAAGGAGATATGGGGGATTTTTGAGTAAGGCTGGAGCAGGATAAAAACAGTCTCTGGGGAGTAGGGTTCTTATAGCAACTTTTCCATCACATTGACTTAGGGATCCATCATATCCATACACCTCTTCTACTTTTTGGTTAAATTAGCAACATCCATTTATACCATGCTATCTGAACCTATCATAACACACTGCATTTCCACATAATACCTACTTCTGCTAAATTTTCAAAACTTGGATACTTTCCCAAAAGCCCCACTCCCTAAAGAATAGGTACCCTGATAGTGTGGGATGCTAAGAAGCTTAGCATTGTAAGTTATCTACTGCCATGTCCATCTACCGCGTACTGAGTGCCTCCTACAGTCCAGGCCAACCGCCGGGCACTAGGGATAAGAAAAGGAACAGATCACAGTTTCTGCCCTGCAAGCTCTAAGGTGGATAATAGTTAATAGGCAATGACAATACATCATGGTAAGTACTATGACCCATCTGGGAGCTGGGGGAGCACCAAGGAGGGACACTTATCTAGGTTGGCGGTGGGGTCAGGAAAAGGGTCATTAGGAAGCTGAGTTCCTTAGAGAATATGGCAAATTAGGGCACCTGTAGGAAAGTTCAACCTGGCTACGTAGAGCAGGAAGGAATTTGAGGGAGAAATGAGGCTGGAGAAAGGCCCAGATTATGAAGGGTTTTTAAATGACATGTTAAGGCAATGATCCTCATTATATATAATACTAGAGGCCTGATGCACGAAGATTTGTGCAAGAATGGGCCTTCCTTCTCCTGGCTGCCAGCACCGCCTTTCTGGTCCAGTCTGGAGCCACCTTTTCACCTTCCCACACTGCCCAGAGGCCCAGAGCAGCTGGGCTGCTTAGTGCCTGCATATGCAAATTAACCCACCAACTTTGTTGGGTTAATTTGCATACTCACTCCTGATTGGCTGGTGGGTGTTGTGAAGGTACGGTCAATTTGCATCTTACTCTTTTATTAGTGTAGATATCCATCAGCAGCATAGTGAGAGGGAATAGTTGTGGAAGTGAATTAGTGAATCACCAGTCTCAGGTTGAGATATAACCCTGCCTAACCCTTCCTAGTTTGAGATTCATGATGCTTATCAAGAGTCTGGATTTTATCAGAAGGCTGACTGGCCTTGGAGAAGTCACTTCATCACACTAGGCTTTGCTCTTCTTACCTGTCTATGCATTCATGTCTGGTTGAGAGGGTGAGCTCCAGGATCTTACCTTGAGGAAGTTGTCCACCCTCATCAGTAAACTGGATCAGTACTATTGTGGTACCTACATCAAAGGCTCCCTGAGGATGAAAGAAGGTAATGATACATGTGAAACTCCTAACACAGTGCCTGGCATACAATAACTGATCAGTAAATGTCACCTTACTGAGATATTGCAGCTCCCCTGCAGCCCAACAGTGTTAGCAATCATCCTTTCTGTGTCATCGCCATCCCCATCATCACTGTCCTCACCGCCATCCCATCATTCCCATCGTCACGATATTGAAGTTCTAGGTCATTCCTCACTGGGTTCCTCCCCTGCCCCCTCCTCCTTTGTGGCTATCTTATGAAAGAGAAGGCTCTATGACAGAGAGGGACTTGAATAACATGAAATTCAGAACATTTATTGAACTCATTATTTTGTGCCAGACATTGTTCTAGGTACTAGGGGACACAGAGTGAGTTAAATAAAGTTCCCACTTATGGAACTTACAGTCTCATGAAAAAAGGCAATAATAATTAAACAAGCAAGTATGTAGTATGCCAGAGAAAAATGAATACTATAGTGAGAAATAAAGCAGGAAAAGTGCCGGAAACCGATCATTGTCTCACTAATTAGAAAGGTGTAGACAAGGAACCCGGAAGGCTGGTCAACCTTGAAACTCTGAAAGGTCAGAGCCAACCACTCCCTATCTAATTGAGACAATGGTAGCTGAAGCAACTTCCTCACCAAATAATCATGTAAATCCTTACTGAATAAGATAATCTGCCTGTTGAGCAGGAATCCAAGATGTTGGAATAGGTAAACACCTAAACTGCTGCCTCGCACAACAATTTCAAAACTACAACTAAAAGACAAAACGTCTATCACCCAGAACCATGGGAAAGCTGGCTGAGTGGAAGTTGTACAACTAGAAGGAAAGAGAAAAGAGCATTGAGACGTGCACAAGTGCTGAAAAGCTGAGGTACGGAGGCGAGTGACCTGGGCTGGCGGCAGGCGTTGCTTTTTTCAACCCAAAGGGAGACAAGCCCCTGATTACTCTGAAATACAGTTTCTGGGGAGACGTGGGGGACCCAAACTCCTACGGGGAGAAGCTGGACTGTCTGCCATCGGGTTGGAAAGTGAGGGGGGCTTGCTTGGCTGTGCGCAAGAATAATTGTTTACTGCGCTGGGGCATGGGCCGCAGTCAGAGACACAGAGAGGGCTAACTAGCAGCCATTGCTGTTTGCCACGCCCTAGCCTAGTGACGCCCTGAGACCCCGCCCCACACAACCTAAAACCCACCCAAGCTCCAAGCAGCAGCATTAGCATAAGAAAGGCCTGCCCTATCGCAGCTTAACCTAGCAAACTTGCAGCCTGGGCCAGACAGCTCCAAAACCTCCAAACCCCAAGCAAAGAGGAGAAAACTGTAGCTCCTGCTGGGTGGACTCAGACAATAGCTGACCTGCACCCCATTGGAGATCCAGAAGCCAGTATACCTACTGGTCAGTGTGAGAAACCAGATTTCAATTCCTCACATCCATAAGTGACACATTCAAGAGGCAGACTCAGTGAGCACCAAAGCCCCACTGAAACAAGTCCTGCACCATAAGCATGTCTCCAGCACAGCAGTTCTTCCATTATAGACATAGCGAGTCCTCACAGCCGATTGGCCTGGAGGTCAATTCCTCCCAGCATGCCAACAGCAATTAAGGCTTAACTACACCAAGACTTTGCACTCAGCCCCCAAAGGGGTGTACCAAGAGCGTCCACATCAGGTGATTGGGGAGGCTGAGCTACTGCCCCCTATAGGTCACCTACCACACAAAGCCACTCCATCAACACAGGGAAGCAGCCAAAATGCGGAGACAAAGAAACATGTCACGAATGAAAGAAACGGAGGAAAGCAAACTACTGGACGACATAGAGTTCAGAACCACATTTATAAGGTTACTCAAGAATCTTCTAAAAACCGCCGAGAAACTTGATGACACTTCTGAGGAGCTTAGTGAGACCTTCAAGGACCTTAATGAGAATGCCAAAAAAATGGAAAAGGACCAGTCAGAAATGAAGCATACACTGTCTAAAATAAAGAATATACAGAAACTCAACTGTAGATCAACGTACCCCAAGAATCAAACCAAAGATCGGAAATATGAGGAAACAAAAAACACCCACCCAGAAAAACAAAAAGGAAAAAGAATCCAAAGATATGAAGATAGTATAAGGAGCCTCTGGGACAACTTTAAGCGTACCAACATCTGAATTTTTGGGGTGCCAGAAGAAGAGAGAGAGCAAAATACTGAAGACCTATTAGAAGAAATAATGACAGAAAACTTTCCCTACCTGGTGAAAGAAATAGACTTACAAGTCCAGGAAGCGCACAGAACCCCATACAAGAGGAATCCAAAGAGGACCACACCAAGACACATCATAATTAAAATGCCAAGGACAAAAGTCAAAGAGAGAATCTTGAAAGCAGCAAGAGAAAAACGGTTAGTTACCTACAAGGGAGTACCCATACAACTGTCAGCTGATTTCTCAGCAGAAACTATGCAGGTCAGAAGGGAGTGGCAAGAAATATTCAAAGTGATGAACAGCAAGAACCTACAACAACCAAGATTACTCTACCCAGCAAAGCTATCATTCAGAATTGAAGGTCAGATAAAGAGCTTCACAGACAAGAAAAAGCTAAAGGAGTTCATCGCCGCCAAACCAGGATTACATGAAATGCTGAAGGGTATTCTTTAAGAAGAGGAAGAAGAAGAAAAAGGTAAAGATAAAAATTATGAACAACATAATGACATCAAATACATACCTACCAACAAGTGAATCTAAAAATCAAGTAAATAAAAAATCTGAAGAACAGAATGGACTGGTGAATATAATAGAATCAGAGACACAGAAAGGGAGTGGACTGACAATTCTCAGGGGGAAGTGGGTGTGAGTGGTGTGGGAAGAGATTGGACAAAAATCTTACTCCTATGGATGAAGACAGTGGCAGGAGGTAGGGGCATGGGGTAGGGTGAGGTGGGGAATCAGGTGGAGGGGAGCTATAGGAGGAAAACAAAAAGAGGAACACCTGTAATCTGAACAATAAAGATTTATAAAAAAAAAAAAAAAAAAAAAAGATAATCTGCCTGTTACTGGAATTACCTGCCTAAGGGCAATGAGTGTATCCCATAACCTTAATTAAAGGGATACCAAAGCCAGAGCGAAGTGGCAGTCTTCCCACTAGAGGTTGGCTCCCGCCTGGCCCCCAATATTCCCAAATTAATACTTTTCTAGTCTCTTTTCATTAGTGTGTGGCCTTCTCCAGAACCCAAACCCTGAACTGGAACCCTGAACCATGCGGGACATGAAAGGGGTTCCCACAGAAAAGAAAGAGTCTCAGGTAGGGAAGTTGTTATTCTATATAAGATGGTCAAGGGCGAGCATGCCTAGAGGAGACATTTGAAGTGAAGGACCCTGCCAAGTGGAAGGCGGGGGTGGGGGTGGGGCGTAAGTTCATCAGGCACAGGGAACAAAATTACAAAAGGCCCAAGGTAGGAACATACCTGGTGTATTGAGGAGCGATAAGGAGGACTTTGTGACTGATGTCAGTGACCAAGGGGGCAAATAAGAGGGGATGAGGTCAGAGAGGGCAGGCAGCAGGGGTTCAGAACATGGGGGCTGTGGAGGACATTGTATAATTTTTGCCTTCTACTCCTGCTGACTTGGAAAGTCATTGGAGGGTTCTAGAAAAGGTATACATGATCTGACACATTTCCAGGGATTGCTCTGTCTGGTGTGTTGAAAGCATACCACAGGGCAGCAAGTGCTTAGGCAGAGAGGCCAGTTTATTTCAATAACCTAAGTGTGAGTTGAGGTGACTTGGATCAGTGGTATCGAGTAGTGCAGGTCATGGGAAGTGGGAGATGCTGGCTATATTTTGAAGGTAAAGACAAGATTTACTAATATATTGCATGGAGTGTGGGGGGATGGGTGAGAGAAAGAGAAGAGTCAAGGATCATTCCTGAGTAACTAAAGGGATGTTATTGGCATGTGCTGGGATGAAGAAGGCTATGAGTGAAGCAGATGGAGAGGAGAAAATCAATTTAATATTCACATTGCCTCTACAGGATAGGTAGTGTGGTTATCTTCCCTAAAAACTGGGGCTCAGGGAGGTGAAGCCTGTGGTCTAGAAGCCACATATGGTGCTAGGAGCTCCAAGAAATAATTCCTCAACTGCATGGAGCTATAGGATTTGGGGCTGGGGAGCTCCTGGGAGTATGAACCATGAGGCTTGGAGGAGGGCTCCTAGCTCTCAGAACCAAAACTATAAGGGAGGCCCCACATCTAACACACATGCCTTCAGGCTCACGCCTTGGCCTCCTGAGGGGAGGGGGTGGGTGTTATCAACCTGGAACAGAGAAGAGGCAATCAGCAGTAATTGGGGCTTTCCATTTTCACATTCCGAAATGCAGAAAACCAAGAAGGCTGCAGGCTTGAAAAGCTCTATCTTGTAGTTTATGATCCATGTGATCCAACAGCGTTCTGAAGAGGCTTTGCTGAACTGGTTCCTGAATTCTCCTAGCTGTCTTCAACCCTCCAAGCTAATGTTTTCTTTTTCTCCCGTCCTTTGACTTGGAATTTTGAGAGCGACTGATGCAATGTCAACCACACGGAATTGACCTGAGCATCTGATGACATCACCAGAGATACTTAATTGCAGATAAAAAGGATCTGTCAGACTGTCACTGCTTGCTCTTGTGGTAGGCAGTTTAGACAGACAAGAGCAGAGCAAGCACAGTGGGTCAGGTACAGAAGGTCACCAGGGGGGAAAGCGCTGGGAGCCTAGCAAAGGACATTTGTAGGGTGGGACCTCGCCCCAGGGTGACCTTTCCTCCCCTAGCATATCACGGGTCATTCGGTTTGGACCCCCTGACCTTTCCTCCCTACAGATAACATCTAGGCCTCAGTTGTATTTCACCTCCAGGCCCAGAAAAGTGGCAAGACCAGACCAGCAACCCCATGGCTGACCTCAGGACCAGCTGCATTGGATGATGACCCCCTTCCCTGATGCTGACCAATCAATCAGTGGAGACCTAGACCCTGAAAGGACACACCTGCAAAGCTGATAAATATTCTCTTAGGGTCTTTCCCTGGGACCTCCCCTAAAATCTCTACCCTTAAAATCCTTAGGAGGGAAGTCCCAGTGCAGTCTCCCTCCCAGGAGCACACCCATGCCTTTCCTTTTCCTTTTCTCCTCTATCTCCTCCTCCTCTTTCCTCCCTCCCACTCCCCCCAGCATGTTACCATTAGCCTCCTCACTCTCAAGCTCCAAGGGCCCTTCCTTGGCCTCTATAACTTATTTCCTAAGCCCATTTCTTCTACAATTTACTTCTTCCACCTCTGTGATTTTATAAGTAAAAAGTCTCTGATAGTTTGAGTCTTGGCTCTGAATTCTTTCCTAGCCAGATCTCAAGCACTGAGGTTGCTGAACCCAGGTCCAATCTGACTCCACTGGTCTAACACCGGGTGCCGTTCCCACCATCTACAGCATTTTTATTCCAGCAAAAGAAACTTGAAGCCTTCTCGGCTGACAGTCTTACAGACTCAGCATTTGATTTATAATTTGCTGTGATCATTAACCTTTGTGGTTTTTCTTCTTCTATTTTCATAGGCATACTCTTCATTAAATACCTGATTGCTTGTTTACACAAATATAGGTCTCACTTTGAATGCCCATCTGCATTGCCATGTCCTGGAGTGACACTCAACCATTTAACTGAACTGACTTATTTTTCAGGACTAAATAATTGAGTCAATGAAATATGGAGCAATCTGCCAACCTCGCTTCTGGAATGATAGAATTCCATATCAAGATGATGATGTTTCGGGGATTCAAGCCTGTCCCTACTTTGGAAGTATCAGCTAGCAGCCTCTCTGTGCCAGTCTCTGATCTCATTCCCTTGTCCCCCTTAAATCAGGCAGGGAGAGACTTCCATACTTTATACAGGCAGTGACCACAGCCTCTGTCAGCAGGAAGCAGTTACTGAAGACAGACTGCCCTACCTCATCACCTTGAAAAGATTTCAGGGATGGAAGTCTCTGAAGGGGGAATGAGACAGCCTAGTGAGCCAGGACAAGTGAAATAGGGAAGCTGAGACAGATAGTTAGACAGCAGCTTGCAGCCATCTAGTAAATCCTATCTTCTCTAAACCAAGGACACTTAAGAATAAATGGTTTGTACTTTTCCTTCCCCACCAGAGGGTAAATAGATGAAATCACCCTACTCAGGGAGACAGACAGCAGAAATCCAACTAGTGTCATTTGCCAACCACACCCAAGGACAGATGAAGAGAATAAACCTCATTTTGGTTCATCGACATAAAGATGATGAATGTTCTATTGAGATCCCCCCTAAACGCCCTGTCTTTAAAACCCCTCAAAATGAAGGCCCCAGCACACGCACACTCCTTCCCAAGAGCATGCCCACGACTCGCACACCCTTCTTTCCCCACAGGTATGCACCTCCTAAATGCTAAGGAACCCCACGAAGCTTGCAACCAGGGCAGCAACGGGCAGTGGCAGTTCATCCAGGCAAACCCCCTCAACCTGTCCCGAGGCCTCCTTTTCTCTGACTTCTTAGAGAGCCAAAGCCTAGGCCAGTGGTCGGCAAACTCATTAGTCAACAGAGCCAAATATCAACAGTACGATTGAAATTTCTTTTGAAAGTCAAAATTTTTAAACTTAAACTTCTTCTAACGCCACTTCTTCAAAATAGACTCGCCCAGGCCGTGGTATTTTGTGGAAGAGCCACACTCAAGGGGCCAAAGAGCCGCATGTGGCTCACGAGTCACAGTTTGCCGACCACGGGCCTAGGCTCAGTTCTCCAGCCTTTTTGTGTTTCAGTGTTTCATTGTCCCCAGCTGTTGCACATGCTGGGGGGCCATCAACACACTTTAGGGAGGACAAGGCAGAAAAGGGAGAGAGAACTCTAGAGGGAAAAGAAGGGAAACTTCAACTAAATGCATGCTGTGCTGACTCAGAAGACAGGGCAGAAGAATGGAAACCTCCTCCACGGAGACTCATCAGTGTCTTCCTGCCCAAGATGCACTTCCACGACTACTTACCAACCTCCTCCTCTGGGTGCAGCCAAACGCCGCCGTGGAACCAGGCTTCAGAGGAAAACAGTGCCTGCTTTGTCAAGTTAAATACATCAGAGCCTGTGGGCCATAAACCACATATGGTACTGGAAGCGCCAAGAAATAGTGATGAAAGAAAATCATTGAAACCTAGATGTACAAGGTCTGTGCAGCTATACTTTCCCCTCAGTGACTCTGCAAATTGTGTTAGCTCCCCTTTACTCACTGAGCCTTGCTATGTGTCTAGTGTTATGTGTTGTGTCTCATTTAATCCTCACAACAACCCAGGGAAGTAGTTCTTATTACCCCCATCTCACAGATGAAGATAGAGATTCAGAGAGGTCATGTTCCCCCGTCTGTCATGAAAATGACTTTGAACACAAGTCAGTCTATCCCAGACCCTGTGTCTTAACCGCTATACTTCACTACCTCCCGGAGGAAAAGGAGGAAGGAGAAATACTGAAAATAGTAACAGTCTCCTCTTTCTCCCCTCTATTCTTCCAGGGCTTGGTAGAGTCAGAAAATGGGGAAAACACACACAAAAACCTCACTTTTATAGCTGGTTTACAGTCTAAATCAACTTAAAAATTTAAATATTTAATTATTTCTGATATCAGATGACTATTTTCTCTAAGAAATAGATTAATAGCCCAGCTGGTGTGGCTCAGTGGTGGAGCATTGACCTATGAACCAGGAGATCATGGTTCAATTCCAGGTCAGGGCACATTCCCTGATTGCAGACTCTATCCCCAGTGTGGGCCGTGTAGGAGACAGCTGATCAATGATTCTCTCTCATCATAGAGAGATGTTTCTATCTCTCTCTCCCTCTCCCTTCCTCTCTGAAATCAATAAAAATATATTTAAACAACTAGATTAGTAATAAGAAAGGTCTTTAGAGATGCAGAAAGGGTGACCATGAAATCCAGAGAGGAGATTAAGTGAGAGTTTCAAGGTCACAGTTAGTTTGGCGGCAGAACTAGGGCTAACAAAGTAGGGCTCCTGCCTCCCAGGCGAGCTTGGCTGGGCCCCCAAAGCTGTTTTGCAAGTTATTGCTGTCTCTGCCTTAATATGGATGGCTGCTTGAAGGAGGATGATCGATTTTGTGTGTGCTAGAAATTCTAAACACAACCAGAACTCAGCTGAAGTTTTAAACAAGGCTTTCCTAGCACCTTCTGATGAGTTAGTGTTCTGTTTTCCGTCCCCCGCCCCCGCCCAAGGTCAGAGTTGTGTGCCCGGTTGAACTAGGTGCAGATGATTATATTTGTAGAACCCACTATAATTTACTCTAGCCTCCCACACTAACAGTGACTCTTCTGCCTGCCTGGCTGGCTGCAATCTGGACCCCCTCCACCCAGCTCCTCTCTATCTTTTCTATATTGCACCACACACCCTTCATAATCAGGCAGGTGTCTTGGGCTCACCCCGTTTTTTTGCCACAGAAATATCCTCCCTGCTCTCCTCCTATGCAAATCCATTTTTCGAGGCTTCGCCTCAAGACCGTTCTGGTCCAGAAGACTTCCCCATGCGCAGCCCAGGAGTTTGCGTTTCAAGTTCCCTTTACACTTATATTCTCAACCATACAATCTAGCTTCAGAATGTTTCTGCACATTTCTCCAAATGCAATGCAGGCCCCTGGAGGGCAGCCACGCGTGTGTTCATTCATTCACTAGAGATTTTTAAAAGCACCTTACCAGGTGAGATATAAAAGAAAATATAAGCCATGGTTGCTTCCTATCCTCAAGGAGGGGAGGCTAATAGTTTGCAGACATCTGCCTGCCACCCAGTGGGAGCGAAACCAAGGCTTGCTATTTCGAACATATATATGTTCAGTTGTTTGCTGTCTCCAAGTCCCCCTGAGAGGTATCAGGTGCTCTTATAGGGAAGACATTTGAGCTGGGCCTTAAGAACAGGCAGTGGTTTTTAAAAAAATAGAATTGAGAGAACAGGCAGAAGAAACGGTGTTCCCACAGCACATGGGTGGGCACACCCAGTGCCAGGCACACACCAGACACCAAGCTGGGGAGGGAAGCAGTGTAGTGGGGTTTGGTCCCCACCCAAGCAGCAACTAGCCCTCGAGTGGGAAGTTGCTTCATTTCCCTGGGGGCCCATTTCCTTCCCATCCTGAAGTGATTAAGCAGCACAGACTCTTGAAGAAGCAGGTGGCTGAATGTGACCTTGAGCCAGTCATTTGGGGTGGAGGTTCAGCCTCAAGTTTCCTTTCTGTAAAACGGGTAGAATAATTCTGACCTTACAAGGCTTCTGTAGTTTTAAGAACACCTGTAAGTTGCTACTCACAGTCTTGGCATCAATATATTTGCTCCTGTCAAAGTAGGGGCCACAACCCTATCCCCTCCCTGTTAGTGCCTGCTGCTGGTTTCCAGAACCTGGCGCTAGGAGGGCTCTGGACAGACTGCGGGACCCCCTGAAAAAAACGCAGTTGACCGGGCTTCAGAAAAACCGTAAACGGCGTTGACAGTGGACTGACTGGGCTAAGGGGACACTCAATACGTGTGTTTCTAGGAACTTCACACAGTCCGAGAATCTTCGCGAACTGTCCCACTCACGCCTCTGGGTTGTCTGGTTTTTATGGACAGCTCTTGCAGCCTCTGCCTTCAAACCCAGGGAAAGAGACAGGGCCTGGCCCCGTGGCGGGCTTGGAGGATGGCATGTGGGGACGGGCGGGGGGGGGGGGGGGGGAAGAAGGGAAGGATACCCCAAATCCCAGCGGGAAGGAATTGCGGGGGGAGGGTCTGTTCCCGCCCCCTTACTCCTACTCCCAGGGGCAGGGTTCCTGGGGCGCCCTCCTTCATTTCCTCTCTCCGCACAGGTCGAGAAGGGAGGGGGGCGCGCCCTTGGCCCTCTGCACCGTGGCATCCCCAACTCTCCTCCCTCCGACCCGCCTGGCCTGGCCACCCCCACCTCGGCCGCCTATCCCCGAGGCCCCCGTGGCCCCAGCTCAGTCGCCAGTCTCAGCACCGATCCACCCAGTCCTTTGCCTCCTCCCTTGGGCCTCGGCCGCCGGCCCCCGGCTCCGCAGACCCCGCCCGGCCGCCCTCCCCCTCTCCCCCATTTCAGCCGCTTGCCCCGGCCCCGTAGTCCTGTTGGGCCAGCCCGCACCCCTCGGCCCCCGTAGACCTCGATCGGTCACCGCCATCCCCATCCCCACCCCCACCTCCGCCTTCCGAGACCCCGCTGGGCCCCCGTGGCCCTCCTCTTTGGGGTCGTGGCGGCAGGGGAGGGGCCGCGCCGCCCGCGTGCGTGGCAGGCTCCCCCCACCCCCTCTCCGGCTCCCGGCCTTCCTTCCCGGGAGGCGGGGTCGGCGTGCGCGGCGGAGGCAGGCCCCCTCCTCCTCTTCCCTCCTCCCCCGCCGGCCTCCTTCCTCGCCGCCCGCCGCCCGCCGCTCTCTCGGCCGCTCCGACGCCAGCAGCGCCGCGTGCCGCTCGCCCAGCCCCGGGGGAGCCGCGGAAGTTTCCCGGGCCGCGCGTCCCGCTCGCTCTCCTCGCAGCCCGCGGCCCCGTCGCCGCCGCGCTCGCCATGCCCTCGGCCAAACAAAGGGGCTCCAAGGGCGGCCACGGCGCCGCGAGCCCCTCGGAGAAGGGCGCCCACCCGTCGGGCGGCGCGGATGACGTGGCGAAGAAGCCGCCTCCAGCGCCGCAGCAGCCGCCGCCGCCCGCGCCGCACCCGCAGCAGCACCCGCCGCAGCCGCCGCAGAGCCAGACGCACGGCAAGGGCCACCGCGGCGGCAAGTCCTCCGCCGCCGCCGCCTCTGCTTCCTCCGCCGCCGCCTCGTCCTCGGCGTCCTGCTCGCGCAGGCTCGGCCGGGCGCTCAACTGGCTCTTCTACCTCGTCCTGGTGGCCGCGGCCGCTTTCTCGGGCTGGTGTGTCCACCACGTCCTGGAGGAGGTCCAGGAGGTCCGGAGCAGCCACCAGGACTTCTGCCGGCAGCGGGAGGAGCTCGGGCAGGGCTTGCAGGGCGTCGAGCAGAAGGTGGGTACCCCCGGCCCCCGCCCCCACAGCCAGACCCCTCGCCCTGCCCAGACCCGTGGCCGGAACCGGCCCCTCATCCGGCCCCGGGCTCCGGGGCTGTCCCCTGACCCCCTTTGTTAATGGCTGCGGAGGAATCGGCCCCTAGGGATGGACCGCCGCGAGGGTGGGCCCAGGCCTGTCAGTGGACATTAGCGGTGACCTGTAAGGCAGCAGGCAGGCTCGGGGGAGCCCATTCTTTGGGGATTAGGAACCGCTGAATGGGCAGAGTTGTCTGGAGAGGAGGTTGGAAGGGAAGCCAGCGCATCCCTGGAAGCCTCTGGCAAGGCCGCAAGTACCTCAGCTCTCCCAGTGGGGGACATCTGAGCCAGTTTCTCATAGATCCAGAGCCTGGGGAAGGAAGACCTGGGAGTCTTACTCATTTACGAAGTTCAAAGGAAATATATCGTATCTTTGGGCCCCGTTGTCCTTTATTGGACCCATGTGCCCAGGTGGGCCTTTGAAGCAGCACACTCCAGCTGGAGAGGAGAGGAAAGGCCAAGTTAGTAGGTCATTATTATTGGTGAATAATACCTCTCAGGTGGTGTTTAGAAGGCTTACTCACTTGTAATCTAATCCTCGGAGCAACCCTGGGAGGGAGGTGGGTCTGGCAGTTTTGACTGCATTTTTCAGACCAGAAAACTGAGGGTTAGAGAGATTAAGTGCATGGATAAAGACCCTCTAGCTAGTGAGTGGCAGGCTGCATGAGAATGTCCAGTCCAGTGCCCACTTCAGGGTCCACAGGGGCCTATTTCAGGTGTGTGGATGGATCCAAATTTTTAACACAGAGTTGCTTAGCTTCCATCCTTCTGTGTATTTTCCCACACCAAGTGCAGTAACCTCAAATCTCATTCCTCCTCCTCCTCCTCCTCTTCTGACCTCCACCAATGTCATTGCTCAATGAAAGTTGGTTGCCTGATTGAAATAAAAAATCCCGCCACCACTTAATGAGGCTGTAACTGCTGCCTCCTTTTCCCAGCATGCTGCCTGGCCTGCCAAGTTCCTCTCCACTTTGGTGGAGTAAGCAGGACTGGGAATTTCCCCCTCAGACAGGCAGAGCAACTGGAATGAGTCAGTCTGCTCAGTGCTGCAGGCCAGGGGAGGTGACTTTTTTTGAATTAAGTAGGCAGTGCTGCTTTGCCTATCCTGAATGTTAAATCATCCCTAAAAAATAGAAATGCTGTTGGAGTATAATCACCAGGCTCCCATTTTCATCCTTATCATCCACCCACTTACTAATCAATCATAATATTTATTGAAGTCTGATAGTCATATGGCTTCACGTAGGCCCCGTGGAGGATATGAAACGGAAGAGACAAATCATTTGTGAAGCTGCACATAAAGTAGGTTTGTATCAGGGGGAACTGGGGAACTGTCCAGAAGAGAGAGGGTGTGGAGTTTGCCTCGGCCTGGATCCTGGTGGTCAGGGTAGGATCCGTGGGGATCTAGTAACTGTTGAGAAGAGGCATGAAGAACACACAGGCAGGGGACAATCTTGAGCATACAGAGGCTACCCTGCTTGTAATAGAGTAATGGGAAGCTGTGAGCGGGGTGATTGAGATTGAGGCCCAAATGGGGGAGGCCATGAATCTAGGTTGAAGAAATTGGGCTTTCTTCTCTTCACTTCCTCCCTGTCCCTCTTATTCCCTCTTTTCTGGTTCCCACACTTTCTTGTCACTGCTGTGTAGATTCCTTTCCTTTCTGGGGTTCAGTTTTCCCATCTACACAGGGAGAGGAGGGGCCCATCTAGATTTTTAAGAATCCACCCATCTGTAAAGTATTGAAATAGTGATCACTATTTAGTGACCTTTCTTTATATACTAATTTAGTAGCACAATCAAGCTATTATTTAATGCATCATATTTATTGTGCATGCATCTCTTTAATAACAATCCCCAAGGGGTAAGTACAGTTGACCCTGAACAACATGGGTTTGAACTTCACAGGTCCACTTACATGTGGATTTTTCGATATATACATACAGTACGGTATGCTTTTCTTAACATTTTATTTTCTCTAGCTTAACTTATTGTAAGAATACAGTATATTATATATAGAATGCATGCAAAATACATGTTAATTGACTATGTTAATGATAAAGCTTCTGGTCAACAGGCTATTAGTTAGGTTTTGGGGAGTCAGAAGGTGTATGTGGATTTTCAACTGCAGGGGTGTTGGCACCACTAACTCCTACATTGCTCAAGGGTCAGCTGTACTGTGATCCCCCTTTGCAGATGAGAAAAGTGAGACACAAGTAACTCTGCATAGCTACACAGCTAGTAAATGGCAGGGCTAGGGTTCAAATTACAGTTGTCCCCCAGGCACTTTCAAAAAAATACATATATTTTTTTATTGATTTCAGAGAGGAAGGGAGAGGGAGAGAGAGAGAAACATCAATGATGAGAGGGAATCATTGATTGGCTGCCTCCTGCACACCCCACACTGGGGTTCGAACCCGAAACCTGGGCATGTGCCCTTGATTGGAATAGAACCTAGGACCTTTCAGTCCACAGGCCAGCGCTCTATCCACTGAGCCAAACCAGCTAGGGCTAGAACACTTTAAAAAAACACAACATTTTTATTGAATTCAGAGAAGAAGGGAGAGGGAGAGATAGAAACATCAATGATGAGAGAGAATCATTGATCAGCTGCCTCCTGCACACCCCACACTGGGGATCAAGCCCTCAACCCAGGCATGTGCCCTGACCAGGAATAGAACCATGATCTCCTGGTTCATAGGTCGACACTCAACCACTGAGCCACGCTGGCTGCGTATCCCGGAACACTCTTAACCACTCATCTGTTCATTTTGTTATCTTTCCTATGCCTTGCCTGGTACGCAGTGGTGCTCAATTTACGCTTACTCCGTTGACTTGTAACTCGGAACACGCTCAGAACAGTATTAGGATTTGCCACAGTGTGTGGTCCCTTCTGTGTGCAACTCTGGGTAGACAGTAAGTTATTTTGGATTATTTTGTAGTGGGTCCTCTGACAACTTAAGTTTGAAACCTTTTTATAACTCGATATGAGGCTTGGTTGGGGCTGAGGTTTGGCTCTCAGCAGGGACATACATGGACAGTGTTATTATTCACAATTAGTATTCACTATTATTATTCATAGTATTATACCTACAGTGTTTTTCATAATTAGTATTCACATATTAACACCGGGCATTCTCTTAAGTGCTTCCCAGCCACCCTCTGAGGCATGTGCCATTTATTAGTTCACAGAGGGCCAGCTGAGCCTGGAGCGGTTGTTACTGGTTCAGGGTCACACACAGACCCTGAGTGGTGGAGCTGAAGGTCCTGGGGTGCCCTGGCAGATCCGGGGTGGCCTAAAGTGGTTGAAGGAGTCAGCTTAGGCCTAGTGGGTGGGGGGCGGTGTAATGAGACCACTTGTTATTTGTAGAAGAGTGAGTTCTCTGGTTGTATTTCTTTGTTTTCCCATTTTGACCAGGCGTCGGCTTCAGGGTTAGGCAGCGCCTCCAGGCACTCGATGCACTTGAACACACCTCTGCCCAAAGCATACTGCATAGAGGTTGAGAGCTCAGGCTCTGAAGTCCCACTTTCAGGGATTGTGATCCTCAGCTCTACCTCTTCTCCGGCTCCTCACTTGTAAAATGATCAATGGGAGCCACCAACTCATGAGATTATTATGAGGATGGAATGAGATGATATCTCTGAAGTACTTTGTATACAGTAAGCACTCTACTGAATGACAGTCCCCACTATCCCCCTTCCCAGGCTGTGAGCTCCTTGAGGGCAGGGATCCTGTCTTAGCTGTTATTTTATCTTTGACGTCTTGTCCAGTACCCATCACTTAGTGGCACTCCGCATATACTGGGGGAACAGATGCATCCATTGCATATCTATCTATCTATCTATCTATCTATATATATATATATATATATATATAAAGGCTAATATGCTAAGTGTCTGTCTGGGTAATGACGTCACATAGCATCGCCTGGCTTCCTTTCCCTAGCAATGACTAGCCTCCTTGCAGTTTCTTCAGCCCATAAACACGACTTGCTTTATAGCCAGGTGGAAACATTTCACCCTTTAACCAAATGCCTGTGAAGCCTTTTCCCCTGCCTCATCTTATTTGATCCTCACAGAAGTCCTGGAGTAGGTAGATAGGAGACTTTGTTCTCCCTCTGTTCTCCCTGCGTGATCTACAATAATAATCTGCTTCGTGTTGGTATTTACTGCTGTGTTGCTGACAATTACCTGAAAGAGAAGTTGGGGTGCTTCACTGGGCTGGAAAAAGTTTAGCTACATCAGAAAGCAGGTCTAATTAAGTAAGTTTATTCTATATCTATAAAAGGCTTAAGTTGCATGCGCAATACATATAAAACTCTCACTGGTGCCAATCGCACGCATGTTGTTTCCATCTGTCATTGTCAATTGTGAATTTGGTTGACGCTTCTATTATAGAGAAAGGCAAATAGTGATATTAAAATATTTCTTCTAATTAATTTCCTTTTGATGTGCACGAATTCATGCACTGGGCCACTAGTTAATTATAATAAGGGTTTTTGCATGTAAAAATGAACAACCAACAGCATCAGTACCCCGTGGGGGGCACACTTTCTATGTTCTTTCCATAATGTTGAGGGTTGGTTTGTTTGGTTTCATTCCTAATTTCTGATCTAGTCCCCTTCCCAGCCATTTGTAAAGAGCCAGCCCAGAGACATTCAGGGATCGGAGAGGAAATGGACCAGCTTGGTCCTCATTAGATTTTGCTCTGTTAATTCATTTATTCTTTGATTCATTCAGAAAACATTGGCGAACACGTGCATGTTGCAGGTACTGCTCTCACACCTCTATTCTGAGTGCTATGCTTAGAACAGGCAAGTACTGTGATTACATAACCTAGTTTTAGAGGTGAGTTCTCTCCACTGTCCTTAATGATTCAGGTTATATTTGGTTGGGCAGGAAAATTGTCTCTAATATCCTAGAGTCCCTGAGAACCTTAGTCTAATTTATCTTAAAATCACAGACTGGTAGAAGCCAGAAGGGACTTGAGAAACCTGTTTGTTAATAGACAAGGAGCTTGGGACTTGGGAAGCGAGGGTGGCTTATTTGTGCCCACAGAGCTTGTTATTGGTGGGGCTGGAACTAGAGCCCAGGTGTCCTGTTCCCATTCCTGTAGTGTTTTCCCTTTGGCATGGGGCTAAGGATGGTCTAGGAATATCCAGGCTTCTGAGCTACTTCAAAAGAAAGATTAAACGATAATGAAGATGCCATTTACCAATTGTTGGTCATTCACTATGTGTTAGGTACAATTGAAGCACTTTACGTACGTTAACTCACAAGGCAATCCTGAATCGGGTACTATTCTTATTTCTCTCCTGCAGCTGAGGAAACCAAGGTCAGGCACAGATCCTGAGCGGTGGAACGGAAGGTCCTGCGGTGCCCCGACCCCCGTTTAAGTTACTTACCCACAAGCACACAGGAAGTGTCCAAGCTGGGCTATGGACATAGGCAGTCTGGTTCTGGAGCCCACGCTATTTTATTTTTTAACCTTTTATCACGGGGATGTTGAGAAGCATAAACAAAAGAAGAGACCAATATAATGAATCCCAATGTCAGTAATTATCATTTTTTTTTTCTATTGTTTCATTCCATTGCCACCCCTTCTCCACTCAGTTTGATGCTGAAGCACTCTACTCCACTTCCCTGTTGGGTGCCCACCTGGTTTCTGTTGGTTCCCAGTTTCGGAAAATGGCCCAGGTCTTCTAAATGGTTTCAGCTTGGGCAGAGAAGCTAGCCTGCCCTTACCCAGAAGATTCAGTGGCACAAGTGGGTGCAGAGCTTCAGAAAATGTTGCCAGTTGGTTTTAGGCCCTCTGAAGGGCCCGTGTTGCCCTGACAGACCTGTGGATAGTGAACTAGGAACGAATTATACAATTAATCCCTGACTGACACACCCAAAGTATTTTTAGGATTTATTTCTAACAGATAAGAGTTTCTTCTCTTTTTTCCCCTTGTTTCTTCCAACAAAACACAGTCTATTATACCTAACAAAGTTAACAGATATTTTTTATTATCTTCTGATACCCAGTTCATACTGAGATTTCCCCAATTCTCTAAAAAATGTCTCTTTTACAGTTGGTTTGTTTGAATCAGGATCCATTTATGTTTGCACATTACATTTGATTGATAGGCCTTACCTGTCTTTTAACCTGCAATAGTCTCCTGTCTTTCTCCCTTTTAAAATGCCATTTAAAATGCCACTTACTTGTTGAAGATCCTGGTTATTTGTCCTGTGGAATTTTCCACTTTGTGGATTTGGCTGATTGTTTCCTCCTGGCATATTTCTCACTTAGTATGCTTTTTTGTAAATTGGTGATTAACCAGTTCACAAAAAATTAGAGGCTTGATAGATTCAGGTTCTTTTTCCTGTTGTCTGTGTGTAAGAAAGCATTCTATGTGGCCCCGTGTACCACATTCGGATAAAGCCCGGGCCATTAATCATCATCTGTCAGCCTCTCAGTACATTAAACCAGCTCCCTGGGGTAGTTCCGAGGTCAGACCTTGTTTAGGGTAGACTTTATTTAAAATGAATGTGTAATGGCAAATGGGATCATAATGTGTTCACTAAGCCAGAGAATGCTAAAGGATCATCTGATCCACCGCTCACATTTTGCAGGTAAGGACGATGACTTGTGCAGGGCCACACAGCTAAAAGTGGTGACAGAGACCCGGGCCCTTGTCTCTTGCCTCCCAGCCTGGTGTCGCCCACGTGCCTCTGCTATTTTTCTGTGAAAAGCTGTGAGACTCTTTCTCTTGCAAAAGCTAGAAACATGGCTCAAAGAACAGTGGGTGGGGAGAGATTCTTTCAGGTATAGCTGCATCCGGGAATTCAGATTTTATCTTCAGACCTTGATCTTGTTATCGTGTTTCTCACTTCTGCTTCCCTCTGTGCTGGCTGGATTCTGAGACCCGCATTCTTCCTGTGCCACTCTGCGTAGCTCAGCTCCAGGCTCCCTCATTCTGTAGCTAGCAATCTCCAGTAGAAAGTGGCTTTCTTTCTGAGTAGGTTTAAAGGAAATTCTGGAATTGACTTGTTTGCCTGCTTTAGGCCATATGCCCATCCCTAGGCCAATCACCGTGGCTCCAATTTGGGGGGAAGGTGGATGGAGAGTGCTGATTGGCTAAGCCTGTGTTAGACACCATCCCTTGAGCCCTTGGGGGGGCCCTTAGGTTGGTCCCCCAAGCCACATAGATTGTATGTGGAAGGATGGTTCTCCAAAGGAAAACGGTGGTGCCATTCTAGAAGAGGAGGGACTTGGAAGCTGGGCAGACGAAAAGAAATGAGTTGTGTGGCATAACACTCATCAGCTCTTCTTAGCAATTAACATCTGGACCTTGGTTACAGGTGCAGTCTCTGCAAGCCACGTTGGGGACTTTTGAGTCCTTCTTGAGAACCTTCCAACATAAGCAAGAGCTCGCGGAGAAAGTCATGAAGCAAGGGGAGAGCGAGATCAACCGGATCAGCGAAGTTCTGCAAAAGCTCCAGAACGAGATTCTCAAGGACCTCTCGGATGGCATCCACGTGGTGAAGGATGCCCGGGAGCGGGACTTCACGTCCCTCGAGAACACGGTGGAGGAGAGGCTGACGGAGCTCACTAAGTCCATCAACGACAACATTGCCATCTTCACTGAGGTCCAGAAGAGGAGCCAGAAGGAGATCAACGACGTGAAGGCAAAGGTTGCCTCTCTGGAGCACTCCGAGGGGGACAAGCAGGAGTTGAAAGCCTTGAAGGAAGTTGTGAAGGACATACAAACCTCTCTGAAGTCCAAAGAAAAGGACCTGGAGGCCCTGAGAAGCACCCTTCAGACCATGGAGTCGGATGTCTATACCGAGGTCAAAGAGCTGGTGAGCCTCAAACAGGAGCAGCAGAAGTTCAAGGAGGCGGCCGATTCGGAGCATCTGACGTTGCAGGCCCTCACGGAGAAGGTCCTCCAGTCGGAGGAGGCCACCTCCCGCCTCCCCGAGGAGGTCAGGAGACTCGCGGAGGAGCTGCGCCAGCTGAAGGCCCGGTCCCTCGAGCCGGAAGAAGATGGGGTTTTCAAAAACTCCGACGCCCTAGACGCGCTCCAGAGAAAGAGTCAGGGCTTGGACGCCCGGCTGCAGACTGTGGAAGACGGAGTCCAGGCCGTGCAGATGGCCTCCGCGCGGCAGAGCGAGAGCCTGGAGTCCCTGCTGGCCAAGAGCGAGGAGTGTGAGCAGCGCCTGGCCGCCCTGCAGCAGCGCCTGGACGGCCTGGACTCCTCGGAGGAGGCGGACAAGGGCGGCCTGGCCAGCACCGTGAGGAGCCTGGGGGAGGCCCAGCTCTCGCTCTACAGCGATGTGGAGGAGCTGAAGAGAAGCGTGGGCGAGCTCCCCAGCACCGTGGACACGCTCCAGAAGGTTCAGGAGCAAGTCCACACGCTGCTGGGTCAGGACCAAGCCCAGGCGGCCCGCTTGCCGCCCGAGGACTTCCTGGACAGACTGTCTTCTCTGGACCACCTCAAATCGTCCGTCAGCCAAGTGGAGTCGGACTTGAAGATGCTCAGGACTGCCGTGGACAGCTTGGTGGCCTACTCAGTGAAAATCGAAACCAACGAGAACAACCTGGAATCAGCCAAGGGTCTGCTCGATGACTTGAGGAATGACCTGGACAGGTTGTTTGTGCAAGTCGAAAAAATTCATGAAAAAGTCTAAAATGAATTGTGTTTGCAGGGTGCAATTGAAAGTCCAATTTCTCATGACAAAAAAAAAAAAAAAAAAAAAGTGTTCTTTTTCTCCCGTGCGCCCCTCCCCCTCACGTTCTTGTCCCCTCTTAAAGAGCAGGGGACACCACTTGGAACACGACAGCATTTTGTATTTCTGTGCCCGGTTAATTTATTTACAGTCCTTACCACCCACCACTGGTTTCTCAAGCGTTCAGCTTCTGCTTGGTTTCCTGAAGGCCCCGCGGCCGGCAGGCGGAGGTGCGGGGCAGCGGGGATGTCTCCCTGTCAGAGGATGGGGATGGTTTCCCTGAGGATTAACGAGCAGATTAACGCTCACCTCAAAAAAAGCCTGCCTGGCTGGCAGATTTGAAGTGAAAAAAGTGGGGGAAGGGGCATTTTTCTCTCTCATTGTCTTTTAAGGGAAATTCCTTTTACTTTTTTTTTTTTTTTTTTTTTTATACTTCTGGAAGAAAGTGTTCAGGAGATGTCACTCACTTTTTGTCTTCCACTTTAAACTGGTTAAAATTCAGACATGTCAGCTCCGAATCGGGAGGGGGAGAGCCCCTCGTTTTTTTCAACGGAGAAGCAGCAGGTGCGGACTGCGGCCTCCCCTGGTGAGGGTGTCTTTTTTTCCTCTCCCGAGTCCTCTCCTGATCTCAAAGGTAACTATGCAAAGAATCCAGACGGTTCTGAATGTGAAGGCACAACACCCCACAGAGTCCCCTGTGGCCGACCTGTGCCACCTCTTGGTAGGGTCCCCCCCAAAATGCATAGATTTACAATCCCTGCAAGGGGAGTCCTTGGATTCTTTCAGGAAATGTGTGAGGGGGGCTGTCCACAAAGGCCTGGGCTGTCGTCTCCCTGGGGAGTGGAGGCCGCGCGTCGTCTTATTTCACCCCGGTGTCCGGGAAGGGGTCTGCTGGCCCCATCCGTCAGTGAGGAGCGTGTGCATTTTCTGTAGTTGTTTGCTGTTTTCCTCCCCTTCGGGCTGTACTGTTCTTTAATGGCTGTCTTGCCTTTCAAAAAAGAGGAAAAAAGAAAGAAAAGAAAACGATAAAAAAAAGGTTTGTTTAGTTTACTGTGAAATGAACTGTATGGCTTATTTACAGTATTTTTAATTCTTAATAAACACTTGAGCTTTGTTACTTTTCCAGAGTGGTTGCTTTCAGAGAATTTAGTAATTATGATGTCTTTTACTAATGTGCAGCACTGAGGATTTAGAAAGGTAAGTTTCCAATTTTCAGACTTTCTCAATTCTGAAATCAGGATGGCCTCACTCTTAGGCCTGGAACTTTGGATTGACACGGCTCTTGTTAGCTATTTGAATCTTCTGGAAGCTTTAAAAATGCCCGAGCCTTCCCTCAGGGGTTTGGGATGAAGCGGGTGTAAATAGGGCTGGCAGTAGGATTTTAAAGGCACCCCGGCCGATTCTAAGGTGCAGCCAGGTATGAGAACCAGGGTCTCAGACCATCTGGCAACCTTCGACCCCAGTTACAAACCTGGGCATGTTGCCTTTACTTCCCAGGTTGCCTCTACCTTCTAGCTAATACAGGGGTGTATTGAGTACCTGTGTGCCAGCATTGTGCTAAGCACTCCGTAGGCCTCTGTCTGTTCCTGCTAATATTTCCTGGAGGTGGGCATTGTCATTTTCCATTTAACAGAGGGCATCAGGCTGAGAAGCAACATGTAAGATCATTAGGAAATGGCAGGGTCAAGATTTGAACCCAGTCCCTCTAAACCATGACAGCATCCTTCACCTAACACCACCAGGGCAGGGCCACACTGGCCTGTGAGCACCTGCTGCGAGGGTTCAGAGCCTGAAGCAGCAGGAGCTCCTCTCCCCTCCCTGCCCCCGAACCCCTTACCCCAGGGAGCAGAGGTGGGCCAGGACCTGAGTGCATATGTAGCTTCATGCCCTCATCTCTGAGCTTCCCTCTTGTCAATCATTCTAGGTGCCAGAGGCAGCATCTCTAAGGCCTCACCCTCTGAGCAGGATGTTCCCAAAGCAGTCTGCCAGTCAGGACTGGCCCTCTATAGGTGTTAGCAGTCATTTGCATTCTTATTTTAAAGTCTAAGAGTTGGTAAGTATATGCTCTAACAACTAGTTTTGCCCTCATTTGGGGAGGGGTTGAGCGACATAAACTACGTTCCCGAGAAAGTTAAATTGAGTTCTTTCTCAGGTTGGTTGGTTGCATCAGGCACATTCTGCTCTTCCATCATGTCTGTAGTCTATAATCCTAGACTTGAGTAGTTTGATAGATCACTATTTAATAAAGTAGAAAATATCTACAAGGGTCAGAGAAATGAACAAGAGATGAAAACAAAAGGAATGCATTATGAATTTACATATTCCTGGTGGTAGGGCAATTGGAGCTCCATCTTAACCCAATAGTCACAATTCCGTCTCATTCATGTGTCTGCTCATTCAACAAACATTGAGCTCATAGCCAGATGTTTGCTAAGCATCGATGAATGCAAGATGTGTGTGACAGGCTCCTTGTCCTTCAAGGGCCTACATTCCAGTTGGGGATGACAGTAGTTGTCATATGGAATTACAGGTGCCATAGCCAGGTGCAGTAGGGCACAGAGGAGGGAGTGGCCAGTTCTGCCAGGGCTGGGCTGGGAGTGGTTAGAACAGGTTGCAAAGGGCTGAGGGAGGTCCCTTGGAATGCCTCTGTGAGTGAGGGGAACCTTCAGGAAACACGGTTGACCTGCTGTGTCTGTGTGTGTGTGTGTGTGTGTGTGTGTGTGTGTGTGTGAATCCTCACCCGAGGATATTTTTCCATTGATTTTTAGAGAGAGGGAAAGAGAAATACCGATGTGAGAGAAACACATCGATTGGTTGCTTCCTACATGAGCCCTGACCAGGGCCTGGGCCAGGGAGGAGCCTGCAACTGAGGTACGGGCCCTTGACTGGAATCAAACCCGGGACCCTTCAGTCCGAAGGCTGATACTCTATCCACTGAGTCAAACCGGCTAGGGCTGCCCTGCTTTTTGAACAGGGAATGTGCACAAACTATTGAGGATGTTGATTGCATTGCAGGTGATCCAGCACCAGGATCAGAGGCTGCAGTGAAATTTCTCAGGTGAGATTACCAGCACACTTGTGAGAAGACAGCTCTACCGCTGCCCCTGTCAGAATGGAGATGATGGGGAGGAGGAGGAGGAGGGTGGTGGTGGTGATACCTCACAGGGTGGTTGTGAGGTTTGAATGAGGTCATGGGTGGAGAGGGTTTAGCTTAGCACAGCATCGGGCATGGAGTTAAGAGCTCCAGGCTTGTCCATGTGCAGCCGTACCAGAGGTCACCATATTTCAATCTGCTGTGCTGCTTGATAAAGAGCTGTGTCCCTGAGCCACCTGAGTGCCTCCCTTGGGACCTCTAGACCTCCTCACAGCCCAGCAACTTACAGGTTAACACCCAGGCACAGCGAGGGCCTCCAGGACCCTGTGCAGCCCCATGGCCAGCATTAATTCTAATGCATGGGTCCCCATGCTTTACCAGTGGTTAAATACTTGCAATTGCCCAGTGTCTTCCTCAAAGCATGCCTCTGAGATACGGATCTGTTTTTCTAATAACATCTGGCCACACACCTCACCAGACCTCTCACAGGGTTCCAAACTAAAGGCAGCATTTCCTCCTAGAGTAAGTGAAACTGCTGCCCCCTTCACTCCTTGAGCCAGAAGCTCAGGAGTCACCCCTCTCTCTGCCTCTACGTTTTCCTGCCTCCCCCTCCTCCCCCTCACCGCCCCCGCCGGGGGAAGCCCTGACACAGCCACCCCATCCCACATCTCAGAGCATTCTCTCCATTGACATGGTCCAGCTGGGAAGAGACCAGCAATAAATATGATCTAAATGTACACATTACAGTATATGTCGTCAGGTACAGGTACATTCCGTTGTCTCTACCTTGTCTCCCATTCAGAGAGTGGTCTTTCTCAAAGGAGATCTGCCTGTGTCCCCCATTAAATCTTTCAGTGTCCCCCTTTGGCTTCAGGGGGAAAACCCAGCTCCACGGTGGGCTGAGAAGGAACTTGCTGACTGCTTTCTCCCTGCCACCCAGCCTCATCTTCATGGACTCTGCTCAGAACTGCACTGATCAACTGAACCATCCCTCATGCACCTCTTGCTCCACCACCGGGTGCCTTTCTTCTTCCTCCCACTCCAAGTGGCACATTCTTCTTCCTCCCACTCCCAGTGCTCTGTGTTCCCGTCCTGGAACCACAGGCTGGATGCACACTCTTCCTGTGGTTGCTGGCTTCCCACTGGGTGGTGCACTCCATGGGCGATAGGGCTGTGTCTCTTATCTCTCTATCCACAGAGATCACACTGTGCTTGACCTACATCGGTAACGAGAGAAAGAACTAATGTTTATTGAGCACTTACTATGTACCAACCACTGTTCCCAGGGTTTTGCAAGGATTAACTCATTCAAAGTGGCACAGCAGGGAAGATACTATTATCATCTCCATTTTACAGGTGGAGAGAATGAGGCACAGAGAGGTTAAATAGCTCATTCCAAGTACTTACCAGGCACAGGTACGGGTGTGGTAGAGCCATAATTAGAACCCAGTTTTCTAAGTTAAAAATCCTGTGGTTGGAATGACTCTAGAACTGGCTTCTTTTCTTCACTTACAATTACCTCACACTTTTGGGATTTACTTTTTATTGAAGTATTAGAGGCTTGATGCCTGGCATTCGTGCAAGGGGCTCGGCCCTCGCAGCCGCGGCGGCTATCCTCGGCCCTCAGATGTCTGCAAGGATGTCCGAAAGGTCGTTCGGCTGTCCGGTCTAATTAGCATATTATGCTTTTATTCTTATAGATAACTGGCGTGCTTTAAGGCCCATGCACCTGAAGTACACAGCTGATGAATCTCTACACACGCTTCACCATGGACTAACCACCAGATCAAGACACAGCATGCCGGGGTTCTTGGTCCAGCATTAAGAAGGGTTCAGCAATCCGAAGAAAGGATCCGTGTGTAACTGAAGTAAGAGTCCAGAGACGAAAGATAATTTTGAAAGGCATTGGGGGTCAGAGGAGCTTTAGGTAAAGGAGCTAAATTCTCCTTTTGTCAGGACCCCTTGCTCTTTATTAACACAATTTGTCCTAAGGCAAGGTGGAGATATACACTTCAAAGGCCAGGGTTTGTACAGAAGCATTGTCTGTTTGGGGAATAGCCTATGGCTGTTTAGGTGTTTGGCCAACAGTAGGAGGCAATAACATGTAGATTAAGATGCCCTGGGCTGTCTGGCAGCAAACAATCATCTATTCAAATATTTTTCAGGTTTGGGGAAATGCCTTTAACCATTCCAATAGGTGATTACATATGTGACTCAGCCTTTGTTGAGTCCCCAAGTTCCATCAACCTTTTGATGAAACTCTTGCAATTATGACATGCTGGAACTGGCTTCTGGCAACAGCCTTCCCAGCCTCTGGGGGCTTTCCATGGCCCACAGCCGGTACCCCCTACGGTCACCACTCTTCTGACCACTCTCACCATAGACCACTTTTGCCCATTTCTGAATTTCAAATACATGGGATCATACCCTATGAGACCTGGTAGTCCTTTAAGAAAAACAACAGCTTTCTTGGGATATAATTCATATACCATAAAATCCACCCTATTAAAATGTATAACCGTTCTTAGTATATTCCCAGGAGGCCGGACACATTTCTATCTTGATAAATCTTGCCCCAGTCACCTAGAGAAAACATGCGGCACCCAGGTGTCTGAGAACCTGCAGATGTGTGAACTGGACGATACATTCCAGGGTCTCCATCTTGCTGAGAGAAAGGCGAGTGGTGTGGTGGGAGCATTCTTGTCTTACCTCTGGGGCTGGGGCCACAGTGGGAGGAGGTGAAAAGCACAGAGGCAGAGGGATGACTGCCCCTCCTCTTCCTCAGGCTGTGCTTGGTCAGGGGTTGATTCCACAGCAGCTGTTTATCATGAGTGGGGCACTGAGCTGCACCCACGTGGGGAGTAGGGATGAGAGAGGAGGTTTCCGTTCCTTGGAGAGTCCCAGCTGAACAGGACATAGGACACTGTAATCACAGTAGATGGGTGCACACAGGGGGAGTGATGAGGTCCGGCACCTTGGTTGCCATTGTGTTGCCTTCCCAGTATCTTATCCTCCCTAATGTGGTAACCACTTCTTCATTTTTCTTTAAAGAACCATCCCTTTGCCTAACGGACGTGGCTCAGTGGTTGAGCATCAACCTATGAACCAGGAGGTCACAGTTGGATTCCTGGTCAGGGCACATGCCCGGGTTGCAGGCTTGATCCCCAATAAGAGGACCTGCAGGAGGCAGCCAATGGAGGATTCTCTCACATCATTGACATTTCTATCTTTCTCTCCCCCTCTCCCTTCCTCTCTGAAATCAATAGAAATATTAAAAAAAAAAAAAGTAAAGAAAAAAGGAAAAAAAGAACCAGCCCTTCATCACTCTCTATCCGTTTGGCTCTGATGTGACTGATTGGGATGAGCATATGACCCAGGTTTGGCCAATGAGAAACTCCCTTCTCCTGGTCTGACTTGTTCAAGATGAAGACATGTCCCTATTTGGTCCATTAACTGCTGCTGGACTTTCCAGAAAGGGGTGCCCTCTGTCCACTGAGGCTGCCAAGCTGACAAGACATAAGCCCAGAACCTCTAGGGGCCATTACAGAGAATGAAGCCACCAGCACAGAAGAAAGCAAAGCCAAGAAGTGGCATGAGATAGGCTCCTAATGACACAGGATGAGCACCTGGATCCAGCTGTGCCTGAAGCTCCAGAGGCCACTCTCTTCCACACATGATCTCATAGCCCTGTCCACCTGCCAGACGTATACAAGGTGATGGGACACCATGTGAAGAATGGGCATCGCAGTGCTGCTTATGACTAAAAAAAGCTGGAAATGCCTGAAGAGTCTGGCAACCCGACCAATAACTACATTGCCACTTGTTCATACCATGGACTGCAAAACACAAATAAAAATGAGTAAGTCAGAATCACGCTGGGTATCAGTGCCGAGGAATCCCTCCATGGAAAGGCTGAGTGATAAGAAACAAGTTGCTGAAGGAAATAGTAAGAAAACTTGCATGTAAAATGAAGAAACCATGTAGAATAATATTATCTACTAGAGGCCCGGTGCATGAAATTCATGCACAGATAGGGTCCCTAGGCCTGGCGGGGCATCAGGGGCAGCCCAGGGCCTTCCTTCAGGCTGCTGGCCAGGGCCTTCCTTCATTCTGCACCACCCTCTGGTAGTCAGGGCACGTCATAGCGAGCAATCAAACTCCCGGTTCAACTCCCAAGGGGACACTGCAAATTAGCCTTTTATATATATAGATTTTAGTGAAAGTATCAAGAAATGAGTAGGAGACAGACTATCCAAACTCAGGTTGTTTGATTTCTTTGGGGTCTACTTGTGTATTTGTGCTATTATTCTTAATACTTTTTTCTCCTCTCAACATTCCTTCAAACAGAAAAATTGCAAGACTTGTCCTGTGAGTACTCATATCTCTATTACTTAGCACAATGGACAGATTGCTGTATTTACTTACCACATATATATCCATTTCCCCACTTCCTGGATACTTTTTGGTATGTTAGAAATATGTTGTAATTAAAAAAAAATTTTTTTTTAAAGGAGAAGAAACAACATAGGGGAAAACTTTTATTGTTTAAAATAGCATAGGTCAGAAAACAAATGGCCTCCATATACTTCATGAAGTGCTATATTTAAACATGACTAATTAGTTTTCATAATAATGATAGCTGAATAGCCATGTGGCAGGCCTGAGCGAGCTGAGGGTAAGAAGGGTCTGCAGTCTAACTCCCTTATTTTACAGATGGGGAGAGTGAGTCTAACTCCCTTATTTACAGATGGGGAGAGTGAGTCTAACTCCCTTATTTCACAGATGGGAGAGTGAGTCTCAGGGAGAGGAAATTGCTCCTCTAAGCTGGGACACTAACTGTAAAGGAGACAAAACCTGGTTCCTGCTTCTCTCCCCCACTATTTGTTTTGGCTGCACCCCAGGCCTAAGCAAAGATCCCAAATGCCCATAAGGCAGCAAAGGATCAGGGCAGCTGAGTTCCTGCAGGGAGGGAACTGCATGCTGGGTGGGAAGGGCGTGGCACTTTGGCCAAACTGAGCGTGTTGGTCATGAACACACACAAGCAATGCCTGTTGGGCAATGGGCTGTGAGGAAACCGTGGCCTATCTGTGTTTAAATACTGGGTAATGTTCTGTTGAAATGCCTGTTACTAATTGGGTGTAGCTACCTGGTGTTAAGATGCTCACTGTCCCATGGAGTCTCTCTTAGAAACTCAGGACCATAGCTTTTCTTTCTCGTTCACTGGTATGGTTGGTCCTGGTTTGCTCTCTCGGAGGGGAGGGGGACAGGAGGGGTGTCCCCAGCTGGAGTTGTAAGGACAGTAGGCAGGTGGAAAAGGACCTGGGATCAGGGAGCTGGGCCTGGTGCTGGTCTGCTTGCCTGTGTTGCCTTGGATAATTAATTCATCTTCTCTCTCAGCCTCTCCTCCTACCTGTAAAGGGAGGTGGGTGTTAAAATGGTCTCCCAAGTTCTCTTCCATTTCCAGCTTTCTTTGACTTTATCATCCTATCTAATAAAAAGGTAATATGCAAATTAACCATTACTCCATCACAAAGATGGCAGTGCCCATAGCCAAGTTCTCTCAGCCCCACCGGAGTCCCCCAGTCCTAGGCAAGCATTCCACCCGGCCACTCCGGAGGGCCTCTGGGCAGTGGGTGTGGAGCAGCCAGGCCCCACAGAGAGCTACTGTTGCGTGGATTCATGCGCAGGGCTACTAGTCATATATAATTCTTTGGGAGTTTCCTGTGGGCAGCAGGAGGCCTGAGGGAAAAATGTCGAGAGGGTGGGCAAATCTCTTGGGGGGCAGGGGGAGGGGCAGGGATGACTTCTGTCTTTACCAAGGCTAGAGTCCTAGCTTGCATCAGAGGCAGGTAGACAGTGGCTGCTCAAATATTTTCTTTCTTGTTGGGGTGGGGCCAGTAATTCGTTACATTTGTTATTGGGCATAGTTGCCAGGCTGGGATGACATCTTGTATAACTTTATCTGAATTCTGTTTATTTCCAGAAGATGCCTGGAATCACCAGTAGCAAATCTAGAGTAGCTTAAACCTTTGAACTTTCAGCTGGGGAGTAGCTCTCAGTAGGACAGGTGGCTTTAGGAACCAGAGGTAATGCTTGAAGTGAGAATTTAGTGCCATCTAGTGTCTAAAGTGGGATTGCAGGATTAATTTCCTTTTTTAAAAACACAATTGTGTTTTAGAAGAGTACACTCAGTTGCACCATTAAAATACACTAAGACAATCGCTATTTAAAAGGCCCATGAGTGCATTTTTATGTGACATGAACACTTCGTAATATGTATACTCTGCCCCTAATTAACTCCTTCTGAAAACGTATAATGATTCATTAAGGGTTTTGCCAATAGGAATCTTTTGTTTGTAGAAGCTTAGAGTCCCAAGGGTCTTTCTCCTTCCCATGTCCAGCCAGTTCAGAAGGGCAGACACTGAGCCTTGGAGCAGCTAATGTTGCATGCTTAGACATTAACGTAAATAGCAGCCGCCGCCCATAACTGAATATCTGTGTTTTATGTCATGCTTCAAGTTGAACATATTTTGAAAAATACATATTTTTATTGATTTCAGGGAGGGAGAGATATACAGAACCATCAGTGATGAGAGAGAATCATTGATTGGTTGCCTCCTGTACGCCTCCTACTGGGGATCAAGCCCGCAACCCAGGCAAGAGCCCTGGACCTGAATCGAACCTGGGACCCTTCAGTACGCAGGCCAACACCCTATCCACTGAGCCAAACCAGCTAGGGCTGAACACATTTTTTATCTCAACCCTGAGGATTACCCTGGGGAGTAAGAACAGCTGTGCTGTCTCTGGTTTGCTGATCAGTCACTGCAGCTAAGAAAGTTTCTAAAATTTGTCCTGGGATCACACAGTAAGTGGTAGGACCCCGATTCAAACTCACGTGTGTCTGTCTTTAACGGCTGTTCTTTGTCCACTAAAAATCAATCAATCAATCACACTCCCTATTTCATATTCCATAGCAATAACATTGGCATGCCATCATGTCCAAAGATACAACTCTATGTACATCTATTTTGTATATAATACTTCTATTTTGTATATAATGGTTAAGAAATAGCGTTCTGAAGCCAGACTACTTGCATTCAAATCCCAGCCATACCACTTTCTGTCTGACATAGGGAAACCTACTGAAGTTCTCCGTGCCCATGTCCCGTGATAAGTGGAGTTGATGATAATGATAGCACCTGCTTCAGAGGGTTGTGTGAAGCTTAAAAGAGAGACTACATCTGAGGTGCTTAGAACAGTGCCATCCCACAGTAAGGTACTCAGTACACAGCACTTAGAAATTGACTGGAAGGCAGAGCATTGAATATGTGAGGCTTGCCCAGCTGATGTGGTTCAGTGGTTGAGTGTTGACCTATGAACCAGGAGGTCACAGTTTGATTCCAGATCAGGACACATGCCCACGTTGTAAGCTCTATACCCAGTAGGGGGCATGCAGAAGGCAGTGGATCAATGATTCTCTCTCATCATTGATGTTTCTATCCCTCTCTTCCTCTCCCTCTCTCTGAAATCAATAAAAAACATTTACAAGGTTTAAAAAAAAAATGTGAGGCTTGTGAAATGAAGCTGCCTATGGTTGGCCAGCACTATATGAGAGAGGGAGTGAGATTTGCAAAGAGAAACTGAGTCTAGAGCCTCACTCCCTGGAGCCGGTCTACAGAGAAAAGTCTGCCCCCAGGAGGTGTCAGAGCTTCAAGACAGTCTTGAAAACTAGATGCAGACCAAAAGGCAAGTTCCAGCCATTACCAGAAGAGGGCAGTGTAGCGCAGAGGACAGAGAAGGGACTGGTCCCCGAAGCTGCAGGTTCCAGTCCAGACTATTGGAATTAGCTGTGCTCTGTAAAATCAGTTTGGCCCAGTTTTTCCTGATGGACCCTTCTAGCTCTAAGGTTCTGCGATCCTATCAGGAGAGAATTGGAATGAATTAGCCAAGAACTCCAAATAAGCTCATGTTAAGAAGAAACCAGACTTGGCGGAGGGGTGGGGATTGAGGGGAATGAGGGATGGGAGTGTGTGGGCAGCTGGGAAGTTTCCTTTGTGGGGACTCAAATCTCTCTAAGTCAATCCAGCATTGGGGAAACGCCTTAAAACATTTGCTAGGGTCACGTGCTCGGAGTGGGCAGCGTGTCAAACCACCTCAAGCAGTTAGCTTGGAATCCATCATTCCAGTCTGCCCCTGCCCTGGTTGGGGCGAATGCTTAATCCCAAAGAAACAATTAAAGTTACAAACACCACACTCTGGTGGTTTGCTCATCTCTGCGTTTTGTTACAGCAAAGCCCATTATTTTTCCTTGGTGGAAATTCCTCCCAGAAATGGCTGGATGCAGAGTCTGCGGTGGCCTCGGGGTGCCCCTTGGCAGAGAGAAAAAGTGAAGTCAGCAGGCAAAACCCTTTCTGGCTCACCCAGCTGCACGGAGCATGCCTCGTTCTGCTTTAGAAACCCTGTCAGAGCCCTGGGGTCCCCCAGTGACTTTGGGAAGTTTTTTTCCATTGGAGTCCTTTGAATGGGTGCCCTGTAACTCAAGGACAACAAGATTCTGTCTAAGGAGGCCACTAAGGGTCTAGCTTGTCAGTAAGAGACAACTGGGTATTTTGGGTGGTTCAGGGTAAATGCATCTCCACTGGCCTCTAATTCTTCCAGATTCACCCAAAAGCCAGCCTCGGAAGGATACACGCTGGTCAGGTGAGCCCTGCTTAGGAGCCTCCTAGCCTGCTTCCTTCCCACGTTCCAGTCTGTTCCTGCATCCGTTGGCTGTGGACCGCTTACCTCACTTCCTGTTATTACCCTTGGATTTCTTGGCATCGGTGAGGGCAAGAAAGCCTAGTGGCAGGCTCTGGAACCGATTGTCTGGCTGTGTGACTCAGGCTAAGTGACTTCTTACTGCCTCAGTTCCTCACCTGGAAATGGGGTGACTCTAACAGTCCCTCACAGAGCACTTTGTGAGCATTGACGTGCTTCGTGCATTAAAGTAGGAACCTGATAAAGATTTGTTGCAAATATACATTCATGTCTACATTATAGAGGCTAATGGAGACAGAGGGAAAAAAAATCCCAGAAAAAATACATTAAAAAAATCACTATTTCTGCTTTGGTGTCTGGCTACGGAGGAGGCCAGGGGCTGCATTCACACACCTGTCTGAAATCAGTAAATACGAAGCACATAACAAGCGCTTCTTAAAGGTTTGCTGATGTTATTGCTTTCATGCTTTAACTCATTTATTCCTCACAAGGGTGTGAAGTATGTTATATTATTGGTCTCATTTTACAGTTGAGAAAATTGAGGCTCAAAGAGTTTAAAGGACTTGATCAAGGTCACTCAGCGAGTCAAGGGCAGAATCAAGATTCAAACACCCCAGAGGCTGTGGTCTGGGCCATTGTGCTATCCTGCCCGAGCCTGTAGCTAAGTGTCCAATATTCTTTGTCCAACGAATGACCGAACCATCCAGAAGGACCCAATCTCATCTCTCCTGGCTCCATCCAGTCCAGTCTTGAACGTGTTCATCTCTTGCCCATTCCAAAAAACCCAACAAAAAAATAAATCCCCAGTGCCCACCCCACCTCATGCCTCCACCCATAGGCCAACTTCCCAAGGAGTCTCCGCTTCTTCCCTCTTCAACCCCTCCATCGGAGTGGTTCCAGCTGAAGTCATCAGTGGTTTCCAAGATCCAGCTCTTCCCGCCCTCCTCTCCCCAGGCCCCACAGTTGTGCTCGCTACAGGTGCCCATTTCCTCCCTTGGCGTCCACCTGCCCTCATGCATCTGGTTCTCTTCTGGCTTCCTTGGCCACGCCCTCTCGGGACCTGCGTGGGTTTCTCTTCCTCCGTCAGACCTAAGGAGCTGGTCACGGGCAGTCCTCATCCTTGCTCGTCCCCGTCTCCTGGACAATGCCATCTGTTCCCGGGCTCAGCGTGCCACCTCCACAGGCTGAGGACACCGAGGCCACACATCTCCCGCCCACACCTCTCTTCTGCGTTCTGGACCAGCTCCGGTTACGTGCGCACTTGGCATCTCTCCCTGGATGTCCGAAGGCCTCACGGCGGACTCCTCGTTCCGGGAACGCCCTTCCTCCTGGTTCTCAGCCAGTCACAGACTCTCCGCCTACAGCTCTTCCTCTTTAAGGTGCAGAGATAACCAGGTTATTTGCTGACGACGTGGAACGTCCAGGGTTGAGGTGTAACTGTCCAGGATGGTACTGGCCCTGGCAGCATCCACAACCAACTGATTCCACAGGAACGTTGCTTCCCTCTTGTCTGAATATTTCCAGGGACTGTGTCTCGGGCCTCCTGATGAACCGGTGAGCTGCCGGGCATCCTTCCATACCAGGGCTTTCTTTGTGTCGATGGCAGCCAAGATCCATTGTGCCCCGAAGGAGCTCCGTATCTCCCTTTCTCCCTCCCCCCTCTTTCCATTCCTTCTTTCCTTCCACTCTCTCTGTCTCCCACTCCTTTTTCCTTCTTCACCCACTTTCACCAACGCGCCCTTCCTGTTTCTCATTCTCGCTATTTCTTGGTCTGTGTTTTCAAAGCACATGGTTTTCAAAAGGGCCCAGCTGACTGGAGGGTTCCCCCGCTAGGCAGTTTGCAATAGGTGGACCCTATTAAGCCCCGGGCTCCCCCAGCCCCAGCCCCGGCCCTGGCTGGCTCGCATTTCTGCCCGGGGGCCCCCTTTCTCTCTCGGCCCACCCCCAGCCTTGAGGGCTGCCTTTAGCAGGTGTGCCCCTGGCCACCCATCTGGCTGCCAAATACAACGTCCCCGGTGCCAGGCGAGGGCTCTCTGCCTGGGAGAATGTTTATGGGACTTCTCCTCAGAAAAATCTGGAGTCTAGTGGTTTTAACCATGGGGAGGGATCCTGAAAACTCACTTTTTTTTTTTTTTTGCATTTTCTCCAAGGAGCTTGCTTAAGAGTAATGGCAAATTACATTGTTTATGGAGAAAAGGAAAGAAAAACACACGAAACCGACAATAACAGGGGAATTACAGAGGAGGAGCGATGCGCTGTAGGAGATCGCCCTTGTTTTTCTCCTTTGCACTTTTCATGTCGGATGCCAAGTAGCCACCGCTATGCTGAATGCCTCTATGCTGAATGCCTGCGGATGGTCTCGTTTTATTTGCCAGGATGGATCTGGTTGGGGTGAAATCTTTTGGTTCTGAGTAAGGGACGAAATCTTTTGGTTCTGAGTAAGGGTGGGAAGCATAAGTGTTTGCTGGAAAGATAATCAATCCCTTGACCTTCCCCAGGCTCTGGGTGTCCTGGGGAGCTGTGATTCTGAAGCTCCGGTTCGCTTTCTGTGACATCTGGCTCTGGTCTAACGAAGGTGCAGCGACCTTTGGCCCCTGGGTAATAAAACCCTGTGTTTTTGCTTCTCCCCTCTGCCAGAGCTCCAGCCACCTGCTGACCTGCCACGTCACTCACCTTCAATGTTAGCAGTAGCAGTAGCCAGAGGGAGGGGCATGAAAGAAGGCAGGCAGAGAGCAGCTTTAAAAAAAATTCTTTTAAAAAATTGATTTCAGAGAGGAAGGGAGAGGGAGAGAGAGATAGAAACATCAACGATGAGAGAGAATCATTGATCAGCTGCCTCGGGCATGCCTCCTATTGGGGATTGAGCCCCAAATCCAGGCATGTGCCCCAACAAATCAAACCATGATCTCCTGGTTTGTAAGTCAACGACTCAACCACTGAGCAACACAGGCCAGGCGAGGGCAGCTTTTAAAGAACTCACACTCAAGGGCCTTGTATCAATTGCCTATGGCTCCTCTCACAAATGACCACAAACATAGTGTCTTCGAACAACACATATTTATTCTCTTACAGTTCTGGAAGCCCCAGTCCGGAATTGGTTTTACTAGGCTAAAATCAAGGTCTTGGCAGGGCTGGTTTCTCCTGGAGGCTCTTAGAGGAGAAACTGTTTCCTTGACTTTTCCAACTTCTGGAGGCCGCCCACCTTCCTTGGCTCATGGCCCCTTCCTTCATCTTCAAAGCAGCAACATAGCATCTTCAGATGCTCTGCTTTCTTCATTGCATTCCTTCTCAGACTCTTTTCAGGACCGCTGTGATCGCATTGGACTCACCTAGATTATCCAGAATCATCTCCCCATCTATCCAGAAGTCTTTAACTTTATCACATTTGCCATGTTCCTGTTTACTATGTAAGTTCCCATAGTCACAGGCTTCAGGGATTAGGATGTCGGCATCTTTGGGAGACCCTTGTTCTGTCTACCACAGGCCTCTTTGAAAAGCAGTTGCTGTAAGTCATACAGTATGACCCAGAGGACAGAGGGGACTTGCTTTACGGTGGAAAGCCAGCCACTGGCTGAGATGGAATTTGAATCCTAGTTTAGGAGCCCTGTCTTTTCATGACATCAGGATTGGAGGGTGAACTTTTGAGGGTGGCTGGGGGTCCTTGTACTACAAATCTTAGCCATTATTCAGAGGAAGTAATGAGGTGGCTGAGCCAAGATGGTATTGGACAGATTGATGAAAAGAATTATAGAAACTATATAGTGAGCTTTAATTTGTGCAAAGACCAGGGTAAGCCATCAAACGCCTTACCTCACAAAATCATTCCCCAAGCACTATGCAGTGGGGACAATTATTAGCTCCATTCTACAACCAAGACAACCAAGGCTAAGAGAGATTAAATAATCTGTTCAAGAAAGCAATGGAGACAGGATACAATACCAGGTCTGTGGTATCGAGGAGGACTCATAAAACACTTTGCTGGTGGGAGAAAATCTTGCTGGTTCTTCTCTTTCACCTGCAAGGCGGAATCAGTTCAATATCACTTAGAGGACAGAACAGCAATGTATGGAGACATTCTGGGCACAGAGAAGTTCAATAACTTGTCTAATGTCACACAGCCAGGGAGAGGCAAGGACAAGAACAGATGTCTGGGACAAGCCTGCCTTTGAGGACTCTCTGTCAGGGTCCTTTATGGTAAGAGATGGATCCTAGAAGTGGCTCTGTTATCCCTAACCTTCTCCAGTGGCTGGAGAAGGACACACAGATAGCTGTCACCTGCATTGAACATGGTAGGCTAAAGTCCTGCACCCTCCCCATGGCTAGCAGAGCCCTCCACGTTGACCTGCCCCTGCCTTCTAAGCACATCTCCTGTCTTTCTCCCTGGCTTGCTATGCCCCACCACACTGACCTTCTTTCAGTTATGCCAACACCCCAAACTCCTTCCTGCCTCAGGGCCTTTGCACATGTGATTGCTCATCCTAGAACTTGCTGCCTCAGTGCTTACATGTCTGACAGATAACCTCTTTTCATTCTGATCAGTCACCTCAAATATCACCTCCTCAGGGCCCTCCCAAACCACCCAATCAACATTGTCTTCACACCTAATCACCACTGTCCGTCATGTAACAAGGTTGTATTTTTGGCGACACTGCATTTACTACATATGATTTGATTTTCTTACTCATTTACTTTGTTATTACTGGTCTCTCCCCCTAATAATCTTCATTGAGTGTGAGAGGGGTTGGTCTGATTATTTACAGCTGTGTCCCGGTGCCTGGCGCATGGTATGCCCTGGGTGAATATTTGCTGAATGAATGAATGAGAGTTGATTAGATCAGTGGTCGGCAAACTGCGGCTCGTGAGCCACATGCGGCTCTTTGGCCCCTGGAGTGCGGCTCTTCCACAAAATATCACATGCGGGCACGCATGTACAATGTGATTGAAACTTCATGGCCCATGCGCAGAAGTCGGTTTTCGGCTTTCAAAAGAAATTTCAGTCTTTGTACTGTTGATATTTGGCTCTGTTGACTAATGAGTTTGCCGACCACTGGGTTAGGTGAACAAAGATGAAGGGGAGACATAGGAGGACTCTGGGCAGAGAGAACCGCATTCGTAGAGGCCACAGGGCTTGGAGGGGACTAGGGGCAGTGGGGGTGCTCAGCCATAGGCCGTGGCCGGAGCATCAGCAATGACATGGAGAGTGGAGGGGGTGAGTTGTTGCCATGGGCAGGGCCAGCTCACACACCCAGGGTCTTGTCTGCCAACCCAGAGAGCTTGCCGTTTATCCTGACACAGATGGAAAACCACTGAAGGATTCTGGGCAGGGATGTGTCATTGTCAGATTCTCATGTTTTATAGACCGCGTTGGTTGAGTATGAAGAATGGATCAGATCAGGGTGAGTGAGGCTAAAGGCAGCGTAACAGGTAGGAGGGGGTTGTATATAGTCCCGATGAGGCAGTAAGCCTGGATAATTTGTTTAGTCTGGAGAGGTTGCCAATGGTTTTGGGTGGTTCTGTAATGCATACTTCTACACATATATATGTTGGTTCTTCAGCCTCCTTGCTGTTTGTAGTGGATGTTTGTGTCTTGCCCACTGCCCCTGCCTCTTCCCATCCCATTTCAGGCCTGAGCTCTGGGAGCAGCCTCAGTCAATAGCCAGTGCTGGTGGATAAACGTCCCAGGGGAACAGGTCTGAGACCTCCCAGATGTCCCCAGGGGGACTGAGCCCCAGGGTGACTGCTCCTGAAAGACCCTCCCTATAAGGACTTGGCCCCTTCCCTGTCTCACCCTCTCACCCCCTTCTCAGTGTTTCTGGGATTCACTGCCAAATAAATTCCTTCCATTCAAATCTTTGTTTCTGCTTCTGGGGCATTTCATCCTCCCAGACCCTGTTCCTCACACCTCATAGACTTCTGTTTTAGGGTCTTGGAATATGTTGCCCCTGGCTTGCTCTCCCTCCAGGTTTCCAGAAGGCTCACGCCTGTCTCCTCAGATCTCTCATGAGATATCATCTTCATTGTCAGTCAGGACGAGCTAGATATACAGAGGTAACAAACAAGGCCCTCATCTCAGTGGATTAACCAACAACGATTTATTTGTCTGCATGCCATATGCCCACTGGACGTTAGCAGGGCTTTGCTCATTAGAGTCCCTTGGGACCCAGGCTGATGGACACTCCATGGTAACAAGGATTCCACCATCAGCACTGCATGGTGGGGGTCATAGAGAAGTGATGCTCACTGCTTCCACTCATGTATCATAAGCCAGGGCAAATGAATGGCTGTCCCTAACAGGGAGCAGAGAATTGCAATCTTGCCTCATGTCCAGGAGGCAGAGAGCTGGAAATATTTGGCCAACAGCTCCAGGGACTCCCCGATCTCCCTCTCCCCCCACCATCTCAGGGAAGTTGGCTGTGACATGGAACCCACAGGTTCTGTTCATGCTCTGTGTCTTGAGCTGGATGCTGCTTACATGTCTACATGCACTCCGAGAAAATCGGTCGAGCTGAACACTTACAATTGGCTCACTTTTTCTTATGTGTATGATACTTCACTAAAACCTTCAAAAACTGCTCTCCTGCACTGGCTGAGCTGTCCTACGCTTTCTCCATAGCACTTACCCCCTTCTCACCGACTGTGGATTATGCTACTTTATCTGTCTCTCCCGTTGAAATGTGAGCTCCATAAACAGAGAGGGCATTTTCAATTTCCTTTTTCATCCAGTCTTTCACTGCTGTTTGACCAGGTTCTGGCATATAGTAGACACCCCTTGTGTATGTATTGAATAAATGAATATTTGGCCCCAGATGTAATATTCAAACCATATCATAACTAGAAGGCAGAGACATGACCCCATTGAGATGGAGACTTACCATAAACAGCCAGTCCAGTGTTACTGGGCATACTGGCTGAATATTAGCCCTGACTGGGACACTGAACACAGCATTTAAAAATCTCTACTCACCTATTAGCAGTAGATTAGGCCCGATCTGGGAATAGCAGAGTGAAAGGGAACTCACACCTACTTAGCATTTAATCTTGTGCCAGGTCCTGGGCTGGGCCTTTTATAGTCAGTATTTAATTTAACTTCATGGCCTGTGTTGTTTTATTTCAAAAGAATCCCAAATTGCATACCTCATTTCCCCCCCCTCCTTTGGGCCTCTCCTCCCCTCGCCCTGTGCCCACTTTAGAAATGCACCTGGCAGGTAAAAGGCGCTCCTGGGACCTCGGTGGGTGATTAAAACCAGGCTAGGAAAAGTGGGCCGCCATGCTGGTCTGGCTGAGACCATCACCCCCAGCAAAACTGAAAAGCACTGCTGTCGTGAGAGCTAAATGAGCCCCCTTTTCTCTCTGTATCACACCTCATCTTTCCCTGTCACCTGGGACACCTGGAGGCTTTACACTGAAGCTGCCTGGCCGGGCCAGGGGTTTGTAAATAATGGCATAGAGCTAGTTATTCTTTCAACGCATTATTGTTGTTGTTGTTTTATTGAAGTAGTGGCTTGAGCATATGAAGTCTGCTCTTTATGAATTTTGGCTTGCTTCAAGACCAGACCTCTGGGTCTGGCTCGGAACGTAACTCTAGCCAGAAGCATCACAGACGGCACACTCCGTTCCTCCTTGACTTGCTCACTGGACTCCCCAGTCTCTGGGAAGTCAGTCTAAGAACGTGGCAGGGTTTGGGTTCTGCTAGGCTTTGAAAAGTGTTCGTTGGTGGTGATGGCCCCAGAAAAAAGTCAGGACTTCAGAATCAAGAGTTGTGACCACTCTTACCTGAGAGGATCATTTTATGTCTGTACTAGAGGCCCGGTGCACAAAATTTGTACACTCAGGGGAGGGGTCCCTCAGCCCAGCCTGTGCCCTCTTGCAGTCTGGGAGCCCTTGGGGGATGTCCGACTGATGGGGCAGGGGGATGCCCATGAGGAGTGGGCCTAAGCCATCAGTCAGACATCCTTAGTGCTGCCGCGGAGGCAGGAGGGCTCCCACCACTGTACTCACTAGCCATGAGCCTGGCTTCTGGCTGAGTGGTGCTTCCCCTATTGGGAGCACACTGACCACCAGGGGGAAGCTCCTGCATTGAGCATCTGCCCCCTGGTGGTCAGTGTGTATCAGAGCTACCGGTTCTTCCGCTGTTCAGTCGATTTGCATATTAGCCTTTTATTATATAGGATTCCTGTCCCCCCACCCCACCCCCACCACCACAGGGCACCAGAAACATATTCAATCATTCGATTCATTAACAAATATTAATGGGCATCTTCTCATGCACCAGGCGCAGGACCTGGAGTAGGAGGATTGACCAAATAGCAATGATATGTCTTATCCAACATTCATTCAGGGATTATTTAATGAGCGCACACGAGGGTGAGACCCTTGTGTTTGGTGTAAAGAACCGTAGGCATGATCTCTGCCTTAGAACCTAGTCAGACAGACATAGGTTCAAATCCCAGGTCTGCCTTCTAGTAGTTGGGTATTCTTGGGCAAGTTGATCCAACTCTCTGTGTTTTAGTTTCCATGTCTGTAAAATAAAAGTAATAGTAGTGCCTATATTATAGGGCTATTGCTATTAAATACCTAAATGTTAGATCTTTGGACTAGTATCTAGTAGGCGTTCAGTGAATGTTAGTTAATAATAATGATAAATAATAATAATTCTATTCTTAATCCAGTCAGGGAGACAAAGAGGCCAAAGCTTGCAATGTGATAAAATCTATAATGAATTAAGGGTTATGGAAATAAAGCACAATAAATTCTTTTGATGGAACGAGAAAAAGCTTATATGCAAGGGATTTTCGGGAGTGGAGTGAGGGGTAGGAGGAACTGGGGAAGGAAAACCAATAAAGGGAACAATATGAGCAGACACTGATGTTTGGGAACTCAAGATGTGTGAAGAAGACCAGGAGATCTCCTTGATAAGGAGAACCAGCAGGTAAGGCTGGACCAACTTCCTGGAGCCAGACAGCTCTGAGTTTGAATCCTGGTTCGACCACTTACCACCTCAATGTCTTCTGTTAAGTTGTTGAACCTCATCTGGTCCCTGACAAAAGGTCATTATTTTGCTGATGTCATATAGCCCATGTTTTCCAAGCCATTCCAAACTGTCCTAAAGACTGTCTCTCTACTCTTTCCTTCTTGTTCAGAGTTATTTCCAACTGTTTCTGAATACCCCCCACCTGCCCCCTCCATCCAGCCTGTGTTCACAGAGTCCTTCTGGATGCCAAGAGACGTTGCCATGGTCTCCTCTTCTCTCTGGCTCTTGCTGAGCTGTCTGCTTCTGTTTGTGCTGCTGTGTCAATGCCACTTTGGGCTCTCAAGGTTTTACAGTTATTTCAGTAAAACAGCCTTTTTGATGACTGTCAATGCAGACCCCTTGTTTCTGGGGCTCAGGCATGAGTCATAGACAGTTTGGAAATAGAATCTCATGATCAGAATCATCCTTCTTCCCATAACACTGGCCCATTGCTTTGCTCTCTCTTCCAGTGTTCTTAAGCTTTATGCATGTGTGTGTGTGTGTGTGTGTGTGTGTGTGTGTTTGTGTGTGTGTACACAGTTTGGAAAAGCCTATAAATCCCTTATTAGTGTCAAAGTCATAGGTGTAGCCCATACGAGTGAGGTTTGCTGCCTACACTCTAAATAAAAGAAATGCTATATTCCAGTCACAGGTTAATAAAAATCAAGATGTAACTCCCCCCCCTCCCTTCAAACGTATGGACTCCCTGAATTCTATCTATAGGTACTTTGGGATATGTGGATCCTACACATGTCAGATATATTTTATACTGCATCATAAACCACCTCAAAACTTAGTGGCTTAAAGCAACATTTTATTATACCTCCCACATTTATACACAGGAATTCAGGCAGGGCTATGCAGGATGCTTCTGATGCTCTACTTGGTATTAACTAGAATCACCTGGTGGCATTTGTCTGCTGGGTGGTCTGATCTGAAGGCCCCAAGAGACCAAAGAGGAAGTTGTGAGTCTTCTTTAAAGGCTAGACCCAGAATTATCATAGTGTCACTTTCACTGTATTCTATTTGTCAAAAACAGTCACAGGCCATCCCGGATTCAGGGGAGGTGAAGTAGATCCTACCTTTCAATGTGTGGAGTGTCAAAGACTTTATGTCCTCTTTAATTGGCCATCTTTAATCGGTCATCTTTAATGTTAAAAATCTTTACTCCCTTAAGGTGGCATGTTTCCTAGGGGGCTCTCTGGTCCCTCATACAAATAGCATACAAACATATTAGGATGAACGAGACTTAATTGCTTAAGCTGCAACTTCCTTACACTTATAGGACTGTGCAAAGATCAGATGTGATCACACATGTCAAGCATCCAGTATACGACTCCTGCTCAGACAAAGTCAACTCTGTTCTCAATCTCTTTGTTTTTGCAAAAACAATGGCAAATGCTCTCAGAATTCAGAGAAGAAAGGACTCATTTTACATGGGACATCAGGAAACCTTCTGAGGGGCTTGGCAATAAGAACTAATGCTTACTTGGTGTCTTCTTTATGCCAGGCCCTGTGCTTAGTGTCTTAGAGGCACATCTCATTATTTGAATCTTCTCTCACGACTAGGAAGCAGGTATTATTGTTTCCTCATTTTTCAGGTGAGGAAACGGAGGCTCAGAGACATTAAATAATTTGTCTAAGATCACACAGCAGTGAGTGATACAGAAAAGATTTGAACCCAGGCACTGTAATTCCAGAGTCCATGCATTTAATCATTATATCAGTTATCTATTGCTATATCACAGATTACCCCAAAACTTATGGTCATAAAACAACAATGAATGTTTATTATCTCACACGGTTTCTATGCATAAGGAATTCTGCAGATGCTTACCTTGGGTGCTTGGGATCTTTCATTCTGGCTCAGAGTCCCTCACGAGGTTAAGGTCACCGTGTCAGCTGGGGCTGCAGTCAGCTGAAAGCTGCCTCGAAGCTGGAGGATCCAGTTCTCAGTGGTTGGTGCACATGGCTAACACGCCAGCAGGAGGCCTCAGCTCCTTACCATGTGTACCTCTCCCAAAGAGTGCTTGAGCGTCCTCACCACATGGCAACTGGATTTCTACTGAGTTCATGTTCAAAGAGAGGACAAGGTGGAAATTGCAGTTTTTATATTTCAATGGCCTCGCCTCAGAAGTCATTTCCACAACATTCGCCACAGCGTTATTTCCACAACATCCGTTTGTTAACATGGGCCAGGGCTATTCAGTGTGAAAGTGGACTGCACGAAGATATGAATACCAGTAGGTGGGGATCAGTGGGGGCTCTCTTGTAGGCTGGCTGCTACAGTGTACTATTTAGATGTAGAAGGTACTCAATACAATATTTCAAGTCTCTGGAATGGTATTGATGGCAGTGGTAGAGTTTTGAGTTGGATCTAGAAGACTGGGCTTTGTATTAATAATTAGAAAAGATAGGGAGGTGTGGGCCAATCATTTCTCTCTGCTTCTTCATCCCTAATCACTATCAGCATTGCTAACTGACATGATCACTGTCATCAGTCATCAACATCATCATTCTAGAGATGTCTTAGACTCCTTCATAGGAGTTTTCAATCTATGATTTTGTTTTATTATAAGAAATTTTATTTTATTATTTTATTTTCTTATAGTGATAAGAAAATAAAATTTTTAAAGAAATATGTTTTTATTGATTTCAGAGAGAAAAGAAGAGGGAGAGAGAGATAGAGATATCAATGATAAGAGAGAATCATTGATTGGCTGCCTCTGCCTCACCCTGGGGATCGAGCCTACAACCCGGTCATGTGCCCTGACCAGGAATGGCACCATGACCTCCTGGTTCATAGGTTGACGCTCAATCACTGAGCCATGCCAGCTGGGCTACAGTCGATGTTTTTAAAGATAGGAACAGAAGTATATCGAGGCCACTCGTAGATAAAGTTAAATATATACTATACAATGCAAAGCAGTGGCTGTTTGGGAGGAGTGGGATGGGTGACTTTTGAGTGACAGCAAAAGCTACTCATTTGCCCTCTGGAAAGCCAGTGTCTACTAAAGCCTAGAGAAGGAGGGACTTGGTACCTCACCTGAGAACTGTGAGGGAAAGATCTTAGTAACTAAAGTGGGCTGGCCCCAGACACCCTTGCTATGTATTCCCTTGGCACTCTGGATTTGTAATTTCTCATGTAACAGGATGTTATATATGACTTTTGCTGTTTTGGCAAAGTACCCAAGGGTTGAGAACATCTGTGTAATACATGCTAAGAGATTGTGAAATTGGTTCTTATTTAAAAAATTCTTAGCTCATCACCCACATGGAGGACATACAATGGGGTGTGAGAACCAATTGAGAGAGATTAGAGAGCGAGTAGTCAGAGTGGAGGAAGGGAGGGCATGCTTCTCTCCATTTCCTCTAAGCCAAACGAGGAGGACTTCTGAGAATCCTCTGGAAAAATCCCTGGCACTGAAGGGCCTTAGTGACTGGTGCACCGCTCATGCCTGGAGGGTCTAAAGAGAGAGGCCTCCTGGAGCTGCCCTGATGAGAAAGGGAGGGAGAAGGTCTCTGCTGGGATGAAGAGTCCTCCCAATAGCAGTGGGGCCTGGATTTGGTTCTAGGGAGGGAAAACCAGACTTGAGTCACTTTGAGAGGGGTCCCCATCCCTTATGAAGCACAAGGTGACCCCAACAGAGAGTGTCTGAATAGGATACATGGATAGAAGTGAGAGGTTGAGAAGTTAGTGGGAGGAGGCATGGCCCCCATCCGGAAACTGCAGGAGGCCAGTTCCATCACTGGCTGGAGGGAGGGGAGCAGGGGAAGCCATCATGGGAGAAAGAACCAGCATGTGCACATCTCCCATGACCGCGGACATTTGAGTAGTACAGACGACCCTGGCTCCATAAAACTTTCTCACCTTCTTTACCTCTCTAGTCTCTTCTTCCTGCTCTCTGGGCTCCTGACCCTGGCCCCAGAGGACCCTAAATAAGCCCAGGGAGCTGGAGAGAAGGGCAAGAACTAGCAAAGGAAACCACGCTACCTCTTCTCCTTGGAAGCTCCTGAGCCTGAGCCAATCCCAAGGCGAGGGTGGGAAAGAACTTTTTAACTGCATGAGGGATTGCAGCTTTGCCATTGGGCCAAATGGGACTTTCCAAAAGATCTGAAACACAAGGTTATTCTTTAACACTCACGAGTGGCCAGAATACCTACAGGATCCATCTAAGACACCTAGGGTTTCCAGGGAGTAGGAAGATGGAATAGGTTTAAAGGGGTAGTGATAAGAAAATAAAATTGCTTTTTGCTGATTCTAGTTCATTCAGGAAGCTGGATGTATATATTTATTTAAAAAATTCTTAGCTCATCTGAAATCAATATATATTTTGATTTCAGAGAGGAAGGGAGAGGGAGAGAGAGATAGAAACATCAATGATGAGAATCATTGATCAGCTGCCCCCTGCACTCCCCCTATTGGGGATCGAGCCCTCAACCTGGGCATGTTGCCCTTGGTTAGAATGGAACTTGGGACCCTTCAGTCTGCAGGCCAACACTCTATCCACTGAGCCAAACAGCTAGGACTGGTTATATATTTTTTAAGTTCTTTTCTGCTGCACTGTAAGCTCTCTGAGGGCCAGGGCTTGTGGCAGCCTTGTTCACCACAGGGTTGCTAGCACCAAGGACAGTGTGGAGCTCATAGCAGGTACTCAGCCAAACTTTGTTTAATTGCACCGAGTTCAGTTAAAGGGTTTGGGCAAGAGTTGGGTGAGCCAAATGACAAGCCTAGTGATTTCGTGGGAGAGAAAGAGACCACCTTCCCCCCATTTAAGATTCCAGTGAAGAATGAGTGATATCATGGCAAGAGCATCATATGACAAGCTCTGGGTTCTGGTCTTGGCTCTGCTCCCAGCAGGCTGGTTATGGGGCATGCCACTGGAACTCTCTGGGCTTCGCTTTTCTGGTCTGGAAAACAAAGAGGTCAGTTGGATTGGAAGTGGATTCCAACCAAACAAGGTTGAATGTGAGAATCATGTGGGTGCTCTGTAAAAGTGGCTCTTTCGTCAGTTATTGATCACCCTTCTGATTGGGGTGTGGTGTCTAGAATAGAGGCCCAGATTCTGTAGGGTTTCTAAGGTAATTCTGATGTACAGGTCAGTCTAGAAACTATTGGTTAAGACAATTTTTTCAAGGCCTGGTTCAAGTTGTAAAATCACTTTCCTTATCTGAAAAATGGGAGTAATCTTAGTACCTGCCCTGTAGGTTATAATACATGCAAAGGGCTGAGAGCAGCTTCTGGCACACGCTCCCGACTCAGTAAATAATATCTCATAAATTCTAAGAGTAGACATTTTCCAGGAGAGTAGAATTGTCAACTCTAAAATTGGTTTAAAACCCACAAATATAATGCCAAATCTTTTCTTGTTTTCATTTTATTTTCTTACACTCTCCTAGCCTGGGCCATGCCCTTTCTCCCTCTCATGTGTTTGCAATTATTTTCTCTTTAAAATGTTTTCTTCCCCCATTCCACCCACAGCCCACGCTTGCAGTTGTATTTCCCTTACACTGAAATCATGGACATTTTTCACGAGTTTTCTAGTTCTCAGGCACTCGTCCACAAGTCCCTCCACCCCAGTGTCCCTGCAGTGAAATGCCTTAGAAAGTCCCTGGCATGCAAGGCACGTTTTCTGTAAGCAGTGGAGCCAGTTGAACAAGAACTGAGGGCAGTGGGTGATTTAGCTTCATGGTCAAGGCTTGATGGACAGATGGGTTGCTATTGTCCTGGTGAATGTTGATCTTGGTCCTGCTCAGCTTCCCGGCTGGTTTTCATTGCACCCTGACTTGGCCAAAGCCGAACATTTTGTGCTGGGCCAGCAGTTGTGAAATCCACAGCAGATGCAGTGTTATTGTGTGTCTATTTTTAGATGCTGTGTCCTCGGGCCACAGAGAATGGGGGTTCTGTGGTATTTTGCTGCCTCTCTCGGGCCTTGCTGTCAGGGAGCTGACCTCATTTTTCACTCACCATCAGTAATTGACTGCAGAGCTATCTCTGGACCTCTCCAGAACCACCTCAGACTTTCTCCCCACACCCTCCCATTACTGAGCTTCAAGTACGCTGCCTGGCTTCTTGGACGGAAATTGATTCTGGCCTAAGGCACTGCTCCAGTACATTTTTCTATAGCTGCAAAGAATAGGCCAAGGCCAGTATATCCTAAATCCCTGCAGGTCTCTGTTTTTGATGAGCTGTTAAGTAAGGGAATGATTAGAATTGGAGAGAGTGGGGTTGGGTAGGCTTATTCTAACGTTTTTCAAACCCAGTGCAAGGCAAATGGTAGAACATGTGGCTCTCATGCTCTCTGTCCTCATCGACGCCTTTACTTACCAACCACTATTGTAGATTTAGCAAATTGCACTGGTAGTTGCATGTGAATTTGTCTACATTTGCTTGTAGTTTATAAACTACTGTGGCCCAGGCCATACAGACACTATTTGTTGAGTGAATTTTGAAAAAGCTACATGAGGACTTGTGCACTATTTATTTCCAGTTTCACACAGGACTTGCTGATGGTAGGTGCTTTACGTATTTGTGAATGAACGGATTTCAACATGGATGGCTTTGGGGTCTGGCAGAGATGGTGTCAAATGCTGGCTTCGTAATCAGATGACCAAAATCGATCCCTTTCCTTTCTGAGTCTCACATTCCTCATCTGCATAAGGGAGACAATAGTATTTATGACACAGAGCTTGTTTTGAGGGTTGGATGAGTTAACGTACTAGTCAATAGAGAAATTCAGCAAAGAGAGACCCTCAGACACCTGATGGTGACTCTGGCCAGCCAGGGTATAGAATTCATTCATTTCCCTTAATCAGTCACCATTGGTGGTGGCCTAGTCTACCCTCTCTTTCTGCATCAGTGACTTAGAGGTACAACTAAGGAGACCGGAGAAGGTTCCTGCTTGGTTGCAATATTCAGCTTGGGGTACATAGACCCTCCCCTGACTCTACTGTGGGAATCTCTGTAGGAAGTGGTCTTGGGACTGGAGGCAGGGCACTGGGTCCAGTAGAATCCCAGGAGACTGGGGGACTGCGCCCAAACCCAAATGCTCAGATCTGGAAGGTCAGTCCTAGTTGCACTGATGTGAGTGGGTTTTTCAGACTGACTTCTCCAAAAGTTTTAGTGACTATAACCAGTTTATATACTTAGTGCTCAAAATATGTCATATAGAGCATTGCTGACCAAAAGTCTAGGTAGCAGAGCGTGTGAATTATTTTGTGTATTCTCAGGAGTGCTTTAAAAAGGGGTAGAGTTGGTAGAGAAACATTAAAAAAAATTCCCAGTTACCCAGGGAAATTCATGTAATAAATGAATACATGTGAAATCTATCAGTATCTGACACCTTCTGGATATTTAATAACCATTACTTTTTGTTCTCTTCTGTGGGATGAAAAACTGGTAAAAAAAAAAATCAGAATAAAAGGAAGAAGCCTCAAAGCCCCAATTTCAAATCTAGGTCTGTATGTTCAAAAATGTTTCGGCATCATAATTTCTTGTGCTTGTTTCCAAGGTTCTGGCCAATCACCCCAAATCAACTTTCTGTTTTCGCTGGATGCCTGGGAGAAACAAGCTCAAATAATGATTCCGGAGAATTTTCTCTTTTGCTCTATCATCCAGCTCTCTGTGTTGGGAAACACACCATGTGAGCCAATGGGAGAGGACAGAGGACCCTGAGCAATCTCTCTTTGCTTGTCTAAGTGGATCTGCAGGGGAGCAGCCGGGGTGCAGGGAAGAGCTCTGGAAGGGGAATCAGGAGACCTGGGTCCTCGCCCTTTGTCTGCCACTGTGACACATGTGACTGTGAGCAAGTTACTTCATTAATCAGAGCCTCAGTTTCCCCATCTGTAAAATGAGGCACTGGAACCAAATCATCTCCAAAGTCTTGGCCGTGGACCCTATTATTGTTCCAACTATCACTGCCTCTCTCATAAGAGGATTGTACATCTCTGCTCCGTTGCCACACAGCTTTCAGTGCTCCCGTTGATGTTGGGCTTGACTTGCTCTGGCCAATGGAATGTGGGCAAACGTGACAGCCACCACTGAGCAGAAGCTTTGAGAGTCATCATGTGGTTCAGTTACCGTTTGGTTACTTTTGGCCATGAGACTATGATAGGAGCTGCCCCCTTCTCCCACCTGGATACTGGAATGGGGAGGACATTTAGAATGAAGCCACAGCGCCAGAGTCAGCAATGAGAACAAAAGGAAGGAACGCCAAACCCCCAAGTCCAAATCAATTGCAGCCCATAAACAATGTGAGTGCGAAATGGTGGGCCGTTGGCAGTTTGGGGCTGTCTGTTACTATAGCCTTGACTGGGGAAAGTGGACCTGCACAGTCTCCAACTTTGAAGTTCTGGGTCTCCCTTTCTACCCTTCAGGACCCCCTTGATCATTCCTCTCCCAGCAGATGGCATGTCTGTTCTAAAACCAGCTCGTTTGCTGAGGCCAACTCAACAGGCACAAGAGGTTATTAGTTTATTTAACTGAAAAGTCCAGGATAGATTTGGCCCAGTTTTATCCAGAGGTGCAGTATTGCCATCAGGACTTCATCTCTCTCCATCTCTTGACTCTGCTCTCCCATTTTTGGCTTCCTTCTTAGGCTTTGCATGCTAGCAAGATAGCTACCTTAGCTTCTTTCTTTAGGTTTAAACCCTTCTACTCCAATCCAGTCTAAAAAAATATGACACCTTTTCACCAAGAGTATTTACACAAATCCCAAGATTCACTCTGATTGGACCAACTTGGAAGAGTACCCACCCCTGAAACAATCCCTATGAGGGCACAAGGATGGAATTATTGTGATAGGCTTACCTCTAAATCAGTCACTATGGGATGGGGGAAGTCTGTGCTCTGACTGGCCAAGTCTGGGTCACATACCCTTCCCCCTACCTCTAAGAGTTGTTGATAGGTGGTTTGAAATCTGAGCTATTGTTGCCAGGAGAAAGGAGATAGATGTTGGCAGGGAAATCAGCAAATGAACATTATATAGATTCTGTCACTTGCATGACATTAAAAAAAGAAAGAAACTTTCAAAAAAACAAATCCCAGGAACAAATCTCAACTGTTTGATCTGGCCCGTGTTTACTTTGCTGACCTCATCTGCTTCCCTACCTCCAGGAAATCCTTTCCTCTTGGCCAGCTTCACTCCCTTAAGAGAGGTGCCTTGAAAGAAAAATAAAGATATGTCAAAATAGGGCTAGGAATATTGAAGTATCCATAATAATAAAAGCGTAATATGCAAATTGACCGAACAGCGGAACAGCAGCCTTCCGGACAACCTTCCGGACGACTTTCCGGACGAAACTGTGGCTGTGAGGGCTGAGGCAGCGTGGGCTGCGAAGGCCTACTCTTGCACGAATTTTGTGCATTGGGCCTCTAGTATTTTAAATATTTTGGTTACGTAGAACTTTCAACACATGCATCAAAAACTCAATGGCGATACCATCTCCTTTGATGATTAGGACCAGAAGCTTGAATTTGGAGCCCTCTGGAGCCTCACCAAAGAGTTACAGTGTCTGACAAGCATGTGCTTTTCCAAGTGCTATTCCCTAGACCAAAATGCAAAATGCCTTTCCCCTGCCCCTTTCCTTTACCTGCTTTAATTCGTGACTTTTAAATTCAAGCAATCAGTCCTTCAAACCACCATGCCCGCATCCCCTAGTCCTGGAGTTATTAATCTTTGTATGCCTTGGACCCCATTGAGAAAACAACTTAGTGACATGGTAATATAATGTACTTCTTTATTAATGCGTTAAATAACAATATCCAGCAGCAAGTCTAATAACTACCATGTTGTAATGATGTCCATAAATGTCCTTTCAAGATTTCTGTCACAAAAGAAATGTGGTATGAGAATATCTTGATTACAGTTTGTGGCAAAGTCATAGGTACTGCAAATACCATTGTGGTTTGTTGCCTCCACTCATAATAGAAAGACATGCTTCATTTTAGTTAGAGGTTAATACAAATCAAGATACATTTTTTCTTGTCCATGTTCAAGGAGATGTTGATTTACAGAATGCAGGATGGAAACTCTGTCATAGTTAGATTTAGATGCCCTTGACCTAAGATCGGGAAGCATTGTGTGTGTCTCTGTACTATGACTCTCACCTGCTCTCAAAGCTGGACTGAGATGTACGGTCACCATAAGTCAGCACATAGCCTGCCCTTCCATCAGCTACTTGGGGTGGGGTGATGAGGGGAGATGGGAAGGAGGGTGGACCTCTGCTGGCAGCCCGCAGCCTCAGCTCCAATCTCCAGCTCAATCATGTCCACCCAAACGGACATGCATCACCCAGTAAAATTCCCACCCCTCGTACGTAGAGAGCAATCTAGTGTTTCTAAATCGGTGTTTCCTGGGCTTGACCCTTGGAGGAAGTGCTAGAAGCTTCTTTCTTCAGAGGTGGTTTCCACTTCTCCAGTATTCATAAAATCTCCCCTAAAGAACTCAATGCCTACCTTTTCTTTCTGATTGGGGGCTGGATGAGGACAGAGGGGCTTAATAAGATGCTAAAGCCAGTCAGATTTTTCTTTACTTCTTTGCTGCAAATGTTTGTTCACCTAGAACAAGTGCGTAGCTGGGTCTGTTCCTAAATCTGGTGGAACACTAGTCACCACCTGGTACCTGGGGACAGGGCCCAGGGCTCTGTATCCCAGTTCTTAGCATACATTAGAGAGTCAATATTTTTGGAAGAAGAACTTCTATGAAAAAACAATAGTTAATGAAGATGAAGCTCTCAAGAATGAGAACCTAAAATACCTGATTCTTGCTCAGGCCTCAGTCTTTCATTCAAGCGTTTTTATTCATCAAACCAGTCTTTCCTCTTTATATCTTCTCTTGCTTCCACCCAATAATGAAACGGCTTTGTTTTATAATCCGGCACCAGGGAATGACACGAACCACAGACCTCCCAAATGAACACCTGCTCCCTATATTTGTCGGGGAAAGAATTGGCGGACTCTCTGGAGGGGCTGAGAATACATTCATTTAACAACCTCTGAGCGAAGAGAATAGTGGTTTTTATATATTTTCTTTTTACTACCAACAGGTTAACAAATAAAAAGGCTGTGCAGCTTGTGCTTTTATCACGGGGCCCTTTCTCCGGCCCTGAGGGCCTCTAGCCATTGGTGTGTGTGGCAATTTGGTTCAGATTTAATTTGTCGACTCTTTTGATGTCTCACTTTTGTTCTTGGCAATCTCTGGAGTTCTTCCCAGAGCCACCTGGCTCACCAGGTGATGTGGCTTCAGTTATGAACTTTGGTTTATTGAGGTTTGGGGATCTGCAGATTGTGGGGTAGACCAGAAGTCCTAGCAGGTGGCTGGTTTGTCCCTCACAATATTTAAAAATTTGGAAATAAAAAGTTAGGAGATTTTATATTAAAAAAAAAAATCTCGATTTCCAGACTCTTTTGGAAGATTGGAAGGCCTGGCAATAGTGGGTCCACTGCCCCAATTTCCAGTGCCTGGCTGGTGTGGAGGGTGGCTGCCATTCCCCATTGCCCACAGACACGTTCCGCCCTCTCTGTTTAAAACCTTTCAGGCTTCTCATTGCTTTTGAGATACAGACAGACATTCTTTCCGTGGCCACAAGGCCCGCACAGCCTGCCTCTCCCATCTTGTTCCAGGAATAGTAACAGCCAGGCTCTTTCAGTGCTCAGGCAGCTCCCGGAGAGAGGTACTACCGTTATCCTCTTCACAGGTGAGGAAATGAGGCACAGAGAAGTCAAGTAACTGGTCCAATAACACACAGCGAGGAAGAGTTGGGGCTGGGATTCAAATCCCCTTGCTCTTAGCCACTCCCTCTCTTTGTATTCTAGTCGCATGGGTCCCTCCCATCACAGGCTATCGAGTGTGTTTTCCTGCCCTTCCCCAACTGGGTTTCTCTCCACCACTGATTGGGTTTTACCTCATCCTTCAGTGCCAGCTCAAATGCCACTTCCTTGGGGAAACCTCTTAGTGTCTGGACCCCCAGAGCTCATAGTTCTGGTTCCTTTTCTCTGAAGCAATCCTCTAATAGAAGATTCTGGGATGATGGAAATGGTCTATGTTTGTGCTGAGCAGCAAGGTAGCCACAGGCCACATTGGTTTTTGGGCACTTGGCTCATGTGATTGAAGAACTAAATGATGCATTTTGTTGAATTTTAATAAATTCAAAGTTGAATTAAAATAGCCTTATGTATCCCTAGCTGGTTTGGCTCAGTGGATAGAGCGTCGGCCTGTGGACTGAAGGGTCCCAGGTTCGATTCCAGTCAAGGGCATGTACCTTGGTTGCGGGCACATCCCCGGTGGGGGTGTGTGCAGGAGGCAGCTGTTCCATGTTTCTCTCTCATCCGATGTTTCTGGCTCTCTATCCCTCCCCCTTCCTCTCTGTAAAAAAAAAAAAAAAAAAAAAAAAAAAAAAAAAAAAAGCCTCGTGTGGCCGGTGGCTACTGTATTGGATGGCACAACTTTAGAGCATTTGTCTCATGTTGGAACTAGGCCCCCTCACTCCTGCTGATTTGCTCTCTGTATCTCAGTCATAGACCATAGGCCGCACGAGGGCAGACATGGCATCTCCCCACTGTATCCCTGACCCTGAGTCAGTGCCTGCCACATCCCAGATCTTGGCTGAATGGACAAGCTTTATAACTTCTGTCTCCACCAGAAAAGGGACAGGAAAGTGCTAGAGACAGGGAATCTGAAACCCCAGGGCAGGGGTGACATTGTAACTGTGTGGACATTGGGGGCAGAGCTGCATGTGAGCCCAGGCTCCAATTTACCAAGCCCTGTGAGCCTCAGAAAAGTGGAAATGGTAATAATTTCTATCTCAGAGGACTGTTGTGAGACATAGAAGAATCGTAGTAGATTATAATAATAAGGATTTATTGTGAAGTTTAGCATGTCTTCTAAGAGTTTTCCATGTATTATTTTATTCGATCCTCTCAGTGAGCCCAGGCATGGAGGGGCTCGGTGACATGGGGACGTGCTGGGTGGCACAGTGGTGTGGTCATATTTGAGCTCACCTGTTTCCCTTCTCATTGTGTGGAGCGTCTGGCTCATGGCACAAATTCTAGCGTGTTTAACTGTTGCCCTCACTCCTAACTTTGCTCCCTCCTCCCCGTGCCCGCTCCCCCGGGGTCCAGATGCAGCAGTGAAACCCTGTTGTGTGAGCCTCTTTGGAAGCAGCTCTGTGTAGCCAGGGTTTTTTGTGGGGATTAATAGATATTATTTGACAAAAGTTTCTGTGACCAAATAAGTTCAGAAAATGCTTAGTTAAGCAAGGGACACAGATTTCTTTCTGCAGGACTTCTCAGTGCCTTTAGTTGATTTCTAATCCAACTTCATCTCCAGTCATGTTTTTGTGTGACATCATTTGGCTGCCCCCTGCATGCCTCCCACCAGGGATCGAGCCTACAACCTGGGCATGTGTCCTGACCAGGAATCGAACCAGCAATCTTTTGGTGTGTGGAACGACACCCAACCAACTGAGCCACACCAGCCAGGGCCCAATGCTGACTTATTCAAAAAGGGAAAACTACTTTTCTAGTTGCTTTTGCGTAACTATTTCCCCTTTGTGTCCTCCAAGACTTAAAGAATCTGGAATCTTTTGTGGTACTTTGAATGTTAACTAACCAAGTATTCTGAGCCACATGATATGTGTGTCACACAAGGCGTCCTTGGGGATAAAACCAGCATTTAAGGATTGAATGCTTACTATATGCTGATACTCTACCCATATAGTCCTATTTATTTCTCATAAAAGTCACGTGTAATTTGATTGACTGGGAAACGGAGGCTCAGAGAGCTCAACTATTCAAGGCTACCCAGGTAGTGAGGGCTCTTTTTGGGCTTAACACCCATTTTCAGGCTGGCTCCCAAATCCACACCTTGGAGTGGTGGGATGAGCATGAACTTTAGGGATGTCAGAAAAGGAAAAGTAGAGAAATGAGCAGCAACTTGGGCAATGAAGTGAAAATAAAGGAGCCCCATGTGTGTTAGCTGGGCCACAGGCTTACCTCAGGCTGGAGTGCCAGGGTTGGGGAGATAATTGAATAAGTGAAGAACAGAGTTAAGTTTCCTAAAAATGGACAAGCCAATGAAATGACCGTCTTCATCTAGATTAGAGGATGGAAAACGGGGGTAATTGGAAGAAATGGGCTGTTTCTGCCTCCTTTGGCTGAGCCCTGGCAGACATTCCACGTGTTCCATTTGGATCAATTGTGATTTTCCTGCCCTGGTTCTAGTCTTTGTCTTGTTTTTCTTTCTTCTAATTTCTGAAAAATGACTTTGAAGCCAGTTTCTGAGAAATGACTTTTGCTTTTATATAGGGCTGCTTATTGTCATTTGCAACAATTGCTTGAATATTAGAAATAAAATCTTTAGGGCACAAAAAAGCTTGCCTCTCTCCCATTTGGGAATGATGATTCTTTTGCAGAAAAGAATGACATGGAGCTTGGGAGCTCTAAACGGAAAGTGGGCTTGAAGTCAAACCCTTAGTAAAGGCCATTTAATACCCCATTTGGGTTCCAGTTTTAGTAGGATTAGGAGCAGAGGCAGCAAGCTGTGTGACCTTGGGCAAGTTTCTTAATTTCCTCATTTGTCAAATGAGGGGTTTGAACCAGGTGTCTTCCAATGAACATTCCGTAACTGTGAGCCTGTTGTCTGGGTATGGGGTAAATAAGTACACAATAAAAATAGGACTGCTGGTGAGACCAGGCTTTGGGTGCTGGTCCTGGAGAGTATTGAGGGGGTGTCTTTGGGCAGGCTAGATCTCCTTCATGACATCAACCTTGAGGATCAGGGGGGCTCCCCCAAATCCTGGATCCTATGCCATAGCTGGTTATAGGACGGTTTTCATCTCAGCCTGGCCACTTTGCGAGCTCAGGGGCCTGGCCAAATGACATTACCATACTTGAACAAGTGTCCCAGAGTTTGTAATACACTGTTGGTCCTGGAAATCTCTGGTATCGATCAACTCACAGGTGTTTTCCACCTCTAAAATGGTTTCAAATCAGTTACTTTCTTGACCTATAAAATTGAAGTTATATAATGTACAGACTTGCAACAAGGGTTCAGTGACATCATATGTGAATAGTGCCTGAACATAGAAAACGGTAAGTAGGTGCTCAATAAATGCCCGTCCGCTGACTCCGGGTGTGGTACTGTGGCTGCCCGCTCCTGTCTAATCCTAGGCCCTTTCAGCACCCCCAACCCCCAAAACATCCTTCTCCCTTGCAGATGTCCTGTTGTCCACCCTGCTTTCTCCTTTGCCCCTTTCCCTGCCACCCGCCTGATGGGTTGGCCATTCAGCAGGGTTTGTTTTCCAGTTTTCCCTGCATATTCCTGTTCCATGTCCTCCTTGCCTGAGGCTGGAATTCTCAAAGTCAAGGTTTCTTTTAAATACAACAAAGTGTTTCCTTTTGAAAAAATTTTAAGTGATCCATACTTATAACTACAAATCTGAAAAAGAGGGGAAGGAAAAAATTAAACTCATAGTAGTCTAAAACAGTGGTCGGCAAACTCATTAGTCAACAGAGCCGCAGTTTGCCGACCACTGGTCTAAAACTAACAGCCAAATACAGTAGTGTAAGCTCTTGGGTCATATTTTCTTTCTTTCTTTTTAAAAAATATATTTTTATTGATTTCAGAGAGGAAGGGAGAGGGAGAGAGAGAGATAGAAACATCAGTGATGAGAATCATTGATCGGCCGCCTCCCGCACGCCCCCTAGTGGGGATCAAGCCAGCAACTCAGGCATATGCCCTGACTAGGAATGGAACCGTGACCTCCTGATTCATAGATGCCCAACCACTGAGCCACACCGATGGGGCAGGTCATATTTTCCTGCATTCTCTTTGTTCAGATGTAATGTACTTGAACATAATGGCGATCCTATAATATACATAATTTTATGCCCTTGGAATTTTCCTATAACATTACATATAGGAAATCTAATCACTTAAGATATTATCACAAACTCTTCTTAAGTGTACTTAGTAAAGGGCATTTAATACCCCATCAAGTCAGGTAGCCCATCATTTCTTTAACTACTACCTTTTGTTCATCTGAAATATGTTTGCTGAGGGCTCAGGCTGGGTCAGGCGTTATGTGAGCCATTGGACACTCAAGTAAGCTATGTCCATTTTCTAATAGTATACATAGTCCTAGGGCAAATAATTTTGTATATAACAAAATTTTTTTCCAAGTTTGAGATTATCTTCTTAGGCTAGATTCCTAGAAGTTGGAGGCAGTTGACTATGGTTAGTGGAAAAACCATAGGTCTCTGAGTTAGACAAACAGCTCCACCTTTCTGTAGCGGGATGATCCTGGACAAGTCACGCTCCCTCTCACCTTTGCTTTCTCGTCTGTAAAATTTAGGTTCAGAAGCCTCCTCCCAGGGTTTGGTAAGGCTTCCGTGACTGGGAATGAGGCCTGGCACATAGTTAGCCAGGAGCAGCGACCACCACAACAATGTATATTATTGAGTCTGAGTGTACAAACACTTTGGACCGTCTACAGACTTTTTCTCAATAATAGGTCGAGGTGTGTCTTGATTACCCTTCTTAGCTTCTATCTCTTTTCAGCTCCCTGAGGGCCTCGGAAAGTCTCAACTAGCCTCTTCTCTCTCTTCATTTTTCCCAGGAACCTCTCCAGAAGGCCACAGGGAAGGGAGTAGGCTATGAGGTATACAGAGAACCAGTGATCTGCCCCCCTAAACTGCCTCCCGACTGGCCTTGGTCCCTCATATCTTCTCCATGAGGAAGACTTCTCTGGCCTGGACAGGAGCTCTGGCCTGGTTATTAGAGGGTGCAGTTTGAAATCTGTCTCCGCCCTGCAAGACCCTAGCACGGAGCCTCTCTGACTCCAGGCTCCTCCGCCTGGTGGGGCCAGTATGCCTTTCCCTGCAAAGTTGAGAGCATTTAAAGGGTCACGTGCCTGGTCGGTGTGTCTCAGAGGCTGAGCATCCACCTCTGAACCAGGAGTTCATGGTTCAATTACCAGTCAGGGCACATGCTCGGGTTGCAGGCTCAATCCCCAGTGACAGGAGGGCATGCAGGAGGCAGCTGATTAATGATTCTCTCTCATCATTGATATTTCTATCTCTCCCTTCCTCTCCATTCTTCTCTGAAATAAACACAAATATATTAAAACAAACAAACAAGTAAAAAACCAATCTGAAGGCCCCGGCCCATATGGTGTCAGTTGGAATTGATGAAGTTTGGCGGTGGGGCCCCTTCACCTTACACTTTCTCTTCTGCTCAGGCACACAGCCCTCCTCGGAGGTCCAGCTGATTTTCTCCTATGGGACTCGTCCCCAGTATTGCCAGACCTTCTGATTTTTGAAAGATAAGCCACCACATCTGGATTTAAAAAAGACAAAGTAATCTCCCAAGTTTTATATGTTAGCAAACTCTCATTTTTCCTTCCAGACTTTTTCCTGCCTTCACCTTTTCTGGGAAGTTGTCCCTGCCCTCCAATATCTCCTCGGTGCCCCCCACACCTTCTGCTTTTCCCCATCATCGCACCTCATCACCTTGCATAACCTCTCATGGCTGCTTACCTGTTCATCTCTCCCACTTGTCCCTCAGTTACTTGAGGGTGGTCACGTGGCCCAAGTCATGTACCTCGCACAGGGCCAGGTATATAAGGGTGCTCAACAGACATCTGGAATGAATGGATAAATCAATGACTGATGAGCTAAAGCAGGAAGACGTTATGTTACGATGCAGAACTTACAAACTCAAGGACCAGACTGTTGAAAAAGAGCATCCCTCAAGCTGGCCATATTTGAGATAACAGGTGCCAGACTGCTTGTAATGGGAACAGTCTAATTTCTGCCCTAGGCCTGGCAAAACACCACTGGGGCTGGTATGCGGCCATCCTTGCACATCCCTAAATGGGATGGGTCACACACTTACTCTGGAAAATAGCTATGCTCATGTGTGAACACAAGAAAAAGAAACAGGATGTCAATGACATCAATTGTTAGGGTAGCAGGGTATGGGGAAGTTCTTTCCATTAAACGTTTTATTATGGTTATAATGAATAATTTGCTCAGTTGGAAATAATTTTGATAGTGAAAAACGCAGAAAGGTACAAAGAATACCATAACAAACATCCCTGTACCCACCATTTTGAATTGCTGCTAACATTTTCTCTTATGTCCCTCAAATATCTTTATATGAATGGAAATTTAAAGTTACAGATAAAGTTGAAATTCTCTTTTTTTTCATTCTTACTCAGTCCACTTCCCCCTACCACCTTCTTCTCTCCACGTTACCCACCTTACACGCTACAGGCACTGGTACCCGGTGTTGAGTGGGGTTCCTTCCCCTCTTTCTTTTACACTTGGCAATGTTTTTTGAACACAAAAAATGAGAAAACAAACAAAAAAAATCTTTCTATATATAATCCCTATTCTTTTAGATATCAAAACGAGAGGCCTAATATCTCAGTTTGGGCGACTAGAATATTCTAGCAGGCAACATTAGGAAGAGAGAACCTCTAAGACCAAGATGCTGCTTAACAGGGCCGTGTTATATGTTCTATAGGATCAGATATGTCCAGTGCAACCAGAGAAATGACAATATATCTAAAGTTTGCAGCATGGTGGTTACTTTAAATACACAACCTCATTTAAGCTTTCCAGAAGTGTGTGAGGACAAGTATTTTGTCCCCATTTTGCAGATGAGGAAAATGAGCTCTAAAAAGGTGACGAGATATCCCAGGTATTCAGATAAGAGTCATGGCTGTATTTGAACTCATGTCTGTCTGTCTTCAATGCTCATGCAGATGAGAGACAGCTGAGTGACAGCGGCTGCACATGGATTGAGGCCTAACGGCCAGGGTTCTTGTTCTCATTAATAGGGCATCTACTCAATGTTCTGTTTTGTTGGTTTGTTTTTTTTCACTCACTCATAATTTTTCTGAAAATTTCTCTCCTTAGGGCAACATTTTTCCATCACCAAAGGTGATTTGTTTTGGAAAAGTTTGAGTAAAAACAGCTCTATATTTCTTGCTTTCCAGAGAATGGAAAAACACGTGCTTTTCAGTTGTGTTTTTAATAGCTCCTTTAAGACGCAACACACAGGCATGCACATAAATTATTTCTTATTTGTTCATCATTTCAAATGCCATCCACTGTTTTAAAAAACAGTTTGGAACGTGAGTTAAGAAATTGAGTAACTTTTTTTAGTTTTGTATTTTTTACCTTATATACTTTTATTTATTTACTAGAGGCCCGGTGCATGAATTTGTGCGTGGTTGGGGTCTGGCTGGCCCACCCTGATTGGGGCCGATTGGGCCGGGCCAGCTAGCGGGAGGGGCCGCGGGCAGTTGGCCAGCCAGCCCTGCCTCTGGTCGAACTCCTGGTGGAGGGGACAATTTGCATATTAGCCTTTTATTATATAGGATTTTTAATTCTTTATTGTTGAAAGTATTACATAGATTCTATTTCCCTCCAGAAATTGAGTAACTTTTTAGAACATATTTACTCTCCTTATAAAAACCTGTATCCTCTGCTTTAGAGAAATAAATGTGCTTGTGGTCTCTCAACTCGGAGCTACTTAACATTTTCCAAGGACCAGCAGACTTCCAGGTGCTTTTTGGGCATTCAAGGAGACTCGGTCCCTTTCTACGGGATTTTCATGTGAAAAACCTCATAAGATGAGCAAAGATATGTAAATGAATAATGGCTAGTATTTGTGCAGTGTTTTACAATTAAAAAGTGTTTTCACATAGAGAATTTCATCAATGACCCTGGAGGGTAGGGGAAGAAACATTGTTATTCCCATTTTACAGAATAGGCAAGTGGGAACACTCAAGCGATTCAGTGACTGGACTAAGTCACGTGGCTGGTGAGTGGCAGAACTCCTCCTCCTTCTAAGGTCCTCTGGCTCCTGGGTCCATGCTCATTCCTCAGGGAGACAGACTGGTCTGAGTTCTGACTCTGGGGTTTACCAGATGTGTGTCCTTGACGAGACACTCAACCTCTCCAAACTTCATGTCTGCATCTGTCGAAGGAGGAACCGGGATACATATGACTGAGGGACAGGAGAGGAATTAGTGAGCTGAAGAGACACCTGAAAGAATGATGTCTTAGATCAGGCTCAACAAGTAGTTTCAGCAAAAAGGGGGATGCCATGGAAGGATCCTGGGGTTCCTTTATATTTTTTGCATTGGTTCTTTTAATTTTATTTAAAATATTTTTCAATTACAATTAATGTTATTTTGTATTAATTTCAGGTGTACAGCATAGTGGTTAGATAATTATATACTTGATAAAGTGATCTGCCTGATATTTCTAGTACCTAATGGACAACCTACACAGTTATTACAATACTAGAGGCCCAGTGCACGAATTCATGCACAGGTGGGGTCCCTTGGCCTGGCTGGTCAGTGATTGGGGCCAATCAGGGCCATCTCGTCCAGTCCGGGGGAGGAGGTGCGGGGGAAGGACCACAGGAGGTTAGCTGGCCAGCTGGGGGGAGGTGTGAAGCTATGGCCTGCATGGCCTTGGGTTCAAAGACTTGGATAAAGGGCTGATGCACAAATTAATACAAGACAAGAAATATAAATTTGGAAATTATGGGGCAAGCCAGTTGTGATCCTGGTACAAGGGACCAAGTTCCACTGAATCTCCATTCCCATCTGCTTTTATTTACTAGAATACACAATTGCCTTTCAGGAATGCAAATAGACATATCAAAGGTGATTGTTTTGTAAACAGTAAGATTATCAGGTTGGAGACTTTGCTTTAGGCAAGTGGTCAGCAAATCATTAGTCAACAGAGCCAAATATCAACAGTACAACGATTGAAATTTCTTTTGAGAGTCAAATTTTTTAAACGTAAACTTCTTCTAATGCCACTTCTTCAAAATAGACTCGCCCAGGACATGGTATTTTGTGGAAGAGCCACACTCAGGGGGCCAAAGAGCCGCCTGTGGCTGGCAAGCCACGGTTTGCCGACCACTGCTTTAGGCCACTGAGTCATCAGCAGTAGGTAATAAAATGCTGATATTCATCATGTGAATATCAAAGAGCCCCATTCAGCCTTCTGACCGGAGTTTTCACATTTATATTAATTACTGTTGATCTTGATTCTTAGCAGGGAGAGACTGTGGGAGGTTGGCTGGCCAGGGGAGGTTGGCTGTAGGAGTGCACTGATCACCAGGGGGCAGCTCCTGCATTGAGCGTTTGCCCCCTGGTGGTCAGTGCACATCATAGTGAGTGGTCTTTCTGCCGTTGGTCGATTTGCATATTAGCCTTTTATTATATAGGATTCCCTATGCTATACTTTACATGCCCATGACTTCTCACCTCTCCTTCCCACTCTGTCTATTTTCTTCTTTCCCTCCTCCCACAGCCTTCTATGCTTCTCTAGATATAGGACATATAATGGCCACCTCACCTCTAACCTGTCAACTGTGTTCAAGCACCAATAGAGAAGAAACAGAATTTCTGATTTCACATTTTATTTTTATTAAAAGAAATGATTTATTTATCTATCTATCTATCTATCTATCTATTTATTTATTTATTTATTTTTGTTGTTAATCCTCACCCAAGGATATTTTCCCATTGATTTTTAGGGAGAGTGGAAGAGAGAAGGAAAGATACAGAGAAACATCGATGTGAGAGAAACACATCAATTGGTTGTCTCCTGCATGTGCCCAGACCAGGGCCCGGGCTGGGGAGGAGCCTGCAACGAGAGTAAGTGCCCTTGACCGGAATCAAACCTGGGACCCTTTGGTCGGCAGGCCAACACTCTATCTGCTGAGTCAAACTGGCTAGGGCTAACTACACACTTTAGAAAGAGTTCAGGCGGACTGAAGTCCAAGTTCCTTCTGAGGGCTGTGGGGAGAATCTCCTGTGCCTGTCTCCTCATTTCTGGTAACTTGCTGGCAATCTTTGGCTTTCCTTAGCTTGTAGCAGTGTCACCTATTCTATGCCTTCATGGCATTCTCTGTGTGCATTTCCAGGCCAAATTTGTCCTTTGCATAAGGCCACCAATCACATTGGATTAGGGTCCCACCCTACTCCAGTATGACCTCATCTAAATATAACTAATTACATCTGCAACTATCATCCTATTTCCAAATAAGATCACATTCTGAGGTATTGGGGGGTTAGAACTTCCACCTATGAATTTGGAGGGAAAACACAATTCAACCCCTGATAGTGGATGCTGTGCTGTACCGCTCAGGTTACTTTTCAGGACCAAAGGATTTATGCCCACAGCCCCCAGCTAAAGGCCCTTGCTGAGAATTGCTCTCAGTTGAAGAGAGTTTCTAGTCCAAGGTCACACCCCTTTCCGGGGGCAGCCAATATCCAATGACCAGTCTCTCTGGGTATGTATGAGGCCTTGCCTCAACTTGGACAACTCTGAAAGGCCATGACAGCTTCAGGGCTCCCTTAGGGGATGGCTGAGGCATCGTCTGTGACCACATCACAGCCCAACTCCTCCAACCAGCAGGTACCCACCCTTTTCCATAGGTGTGGACTCTGCATGCTAACCTCCATCTCAGAGTCTGCCTTCTGGGAGGCCCAAACTGCAATACACCCTAAAGAACCCAGAGCAGAGAGGAGTCCTGTGACCCCGATCCCAAGGAACTTCCCTATTAGCCCTGTACCCTTTACCCCCGATTGTGATATGAGGAACAAATAGACTGCCCTTCATTCAAGGTGTTACTATTTGCGGTCTCTGTCATTGCAACAGGACCTATATCTCAAGTCCCAAAGGAGGCTCAGAGTGGTGGATTGCACTGAGCAGGTGATTATGCTTGATGAGCTCAGGTGGTCCTTCTGATCTGGAGTTCCTAGGACTCCCAGATACTGTGAATGCAGCATAGTGGGTAGTGGCCTCCAAGGTTGTGCATCCCTAGGGAAACTTACAAACACTTGTTTGGGGTTACCTCCAAGACTTCTAACATCACTGTAGTGGTTGTGATGGTTTTGATGGTTGTGAGGCAGCTGGCTGGGCAGCATCTGCAGATGGTGTTTGCGATGACCTGGTATGGGGGAGGGGGGGAGAAGGGGGGACCTTGCTGAACTCTGCTTAGGGGGACTTAGTTCCAGTTCTGAACGTCTCTCTTCCCACCACTGCTGTTTTACCAGACTAAGTTATTTGAACGTCCCTTGCTCCTCCTACTTCAGAAAGTTGCACAAGGCCAAATTGAGGCCAGATGAAGGGCTTTGAAAGGTCAGCGCCACTGTCTAAATACGCGAGGTGCGATTATCATGATGGGTATTGACATTAAAAGGCTGTTTTGGTCACAGGTTGTGCGAAGCGACGCTTGACAGATGGTATTCCCATAATGCTCCCAGCGGCCTTGTTACTGGGGGATTTTCCAGTGAATGCAGTTCTCTTTCAAAGTTTTGTTTTGAAACCGGAGAGCCAGTGAAGAACCTTGGGTTAATCCTGGATGCGGGCTGAGCAACTCGACCAGCTGAGCCTGGGGCAGGCCTTTTATCTAGACCTGGACCTTTGGTTGACCTGGGAAGAAAAGCTCTTTCAGGCCCTAAGACAGCCGGCCACGGCTGACCAAACGTGAGCTCCAGGCCTATTGCAGTTCCCAGAAGCCTCCGGACGGACGGACGAGTTGAGCCAAACTCTCTGCCTTTGTCTTGATATGCATTCTTTGGGGCGAGGGTGTGTGTGTGTATGTGCGTGTGAGGGAGTGGGAGAAGGGCAGGAGGAGGGGGAGGGAAAGGGGAAAGGATCATAGCGTACTGGAACTGGAGGGAAACTTAGAGCCATCTAATCCAGTCTCTTCATATTGCCAGTCATGACACAAGGCTCAGAGAGGTTTAGTATCTTGCCTAACATCACGCAGTAAATTAGGAGACAGCTGGGTGCAGAGCACAGGATTTTTTAAACTTCTAGGCCAGGGGCTGTTCTCCGTACCCTCCTCCCCTCTTCTCCCCCCTGTGGAGGCTGTGTAGATTTAGCACAGCTAGGAAGTTGGGTGGAAGGATTGGGTGCATTTGCTTGGACCCAATTTCACTTCTGAATAACTGGTTCCTCCCTCTGGTGTTGCTAGATCCTTGTTAGACTAGCCACTGCTCCAAAGCAGCCAAGGGCACTGACCCCGCTAACCCTGGTTGACCCTCCTTTGAAACGAGGTAGCAAGTTGATTGTGGTCTGATGCAAGGGTCACACCACACCCTCTGCTTCTCAACAGACTGCGCCAAACACTGCTGGAATCCCTCCATTCAAGGCCCTCTTGGGGTTGCCTCTCTATGATCCCTCCATTTGAGATGTAAATACCCTGGGAGCAGCCACACTTTTCCATCTGACCTGCTATTGTTGCCTGAACGTGGCTGGGTCTCAGAGCAGGTCCTGAGAGAGAACTGGACCGAGCCCTGTGGAGTGGGGTGGGTGGCAGAGAGAGTGTGGAGTAAGACCTGGGTCGTGGGAAACACTTTTTTCTCATGCACAACTGCAGTGAGGGCTGGTGGGCGCTGTGGGCCCAGCCCCTGCCTGGGTGAGGGGCATTTGACCTTGTTGCCTGATTATCTTGACCTGATCCTAACTTCATATAGGCCTTCTGGGAAGTCCAGGCTGTCCTCAGACTTTACTCCTCCCACACAGGGGCGAGGGTGGGTGGGTAGGGGGCGCGGAGAGTGCTTTACACCTGAGAGCAGAGGCTGGTGGAGGGGTGGGGGAGGAGGATAAGGGCCCAGACTTATGACTAGCTGGCACTTTTGGCCAGTTGTCAGGCATGGAAGAACCTTTCTGATGTGCAGGGACCCAAGGTGGCCTTGGTGAGAGAGCTGAAGGCAGGCTCAGTGCTCAGTGATGGCCACGGAGGGCTTGGGCAGGGGCCTATGCAAAGGCTGGGGAGGCTCCTCTCTTCCTGCTATGATCTCAGGGGAAAGGAGAGGAACCTGCTGACCTCTAAATATATCCTCTCCCACACATCCCCATTGGCTCTGCCTTCTCACCAAGGGATCAGCATTTCTTTGGGGGTAGGGGAGAACATTACAAAAACAGTTATAGAAAATATAGAAACAGATAGAGAAAAGAACAAAATCACCTATAATCCTATTGCCCAGAGAAACTCACTGTGGGCATTGTGGCTTGTGTTCTCCCAGTATTTGGGGGGTGTGTGTGGGTGTGTGTGCACGCACGCGCACATGTGTGTATATATTGTATACATGCATATATGCGCATGTGTATATATGTGCAAGCACATATATGTGCACGCACAGATGTATATATGCACGTTCAGTGTATGCATGTGCATATGGCATGTGCATACACGTGCAAGCACATATATGCACATGCATGCCTGCACATAAGCATGTGCATGTGTATACGTATGTGCATGTGCCACATGTGCACACACGTGCATGTATGCATATACATATGTGTATATGTAAGTGTTCACATGTATATATGTGCATACTTGTATATATGCACACACATGCATGTGTATGTGTGCATGCATGTGTATATGTGTGTGCATGTGCATAACATGTGTGTGTGTATATGTGTAGGGTCCAACAAAAACAGCCTTGTTCCCATCTGATGTCTGAACCTCTTGAGAGAGTCTGAAGAGCCAGCAGGGAAGATCTAAAGGAAGAGAAGGGAGCATTACAGAGTGCGGGAAGGGTTAAGGAACAAACACGCAAAGGTGTGGCACTAAGGCTAGCTAGCAACTGGAAGGACTTACCTCCCTAAGGATGCCAGGGAGGCGGAGGTTTTCAATCTGGAGAAGCTATAACCATGGAGGGGGCCACAGGGCAGGATCCATGGCCAGGGAAGGATGGGTCAGAAACTGCCAGCAGTAGGACACTTCTCACCTTCTGACCCTTGCTGCTGCCTACCATTGAAAGCCAAAGGTCAAGGGGGCCCTGGTGTGGTCCACAGGGGTCAGCCTCCCTGAGCCAGAGAAAGAAGAGAATGCATTGATGCTGGGGGTAGGAGAAGGGCAAACAGACAATAGAAACTTCTTTCCCTGGGGAGGAGTGAGTGAGGAGCCAGAGAGAGGCTGATTTTGATGGTGGCACTACTCCACAAGGAAGTAAAATCAGGCAGGATGGAGAAAAAGCCCCTCTCCTGCCTTCCCCCATCTAATAGCTTATCTATTATCTATGTATCCTATCTATCTCTCTATCCCTATCTCTATCTATCTATCTATCTATCTATCTATCTATCTATCTATCTATCTCCAAGCATCCCTGTCTCTAAATGCTCCCAGGAGAAAACCGGAGGCAGTGTGTAGGAGCAGTGAAGTGCAGGCTCTGGAACAGACTCTTGAGCTGGACCGCTTAACAGCGGTGGGAGTTATTTCACCTCAGGGAGGAATCAGTTTCCTCGTCTCTCAGTGGGACCGTGGTGGTTGGGAGGATTAGATGAGTGAATGCCTATGTGTAAAGTGTTTCGAACAGTCCCTGGCACATAGTAGCTGCTCAGTTACTTTATAGCTATGCCAACAGTTCATTGCTGTAGGAACTAGGGAATACTTGGGTAACACTTTCTAGTCACCAGGTCATGGGGGTGGGGCTGGCTTGCCTTCCCTCTTCTCTGATCTGTTCACCTCAGGTTAGAGTTAGTTTTCCCAGTCAGGGCCCCAGGGGTGACCCTCCAGAAGATCTTTCTGGCACTTTTCTTCTAGTTCATGCCTTTGAAAATGAAAATCCTCCTGGGGAGGGAGCCATTCTCTCTGAGGTGCTAAGAATTTATCAGATTTTGGCAGGAAGGGAGGAGACATTTAGTGGCTCAGACCTGAAAGGAGAGAAGAGAAAAGGGAAGGAAGAAAGAGGAGAAGCCAAGTGTTGCCAAAGGCACAAGTGGAATGTGTGAGGCACAAAGACCAGCTCCTCCCCACCCCCACAGGTATGCACTCCTGGCTGGCTTCCTTCAGGTCTCTGCCTCCTGAAATGCCATGAGGCCAGTGAGGTCAGCCAGGCCAGCCTCAGATCCCTCTGGGCCCTTCCTAGGTGGCAAGTCATGAGAGGAGCCTCAGTTTCCTCACCTGTAAAATGGGAATAGGAATCGCTCAATTCAGGGGATTAAATGCAATACAATGATGTATCTGTGGAGCTCGCTAGAGTGCCTGGCAAAACATGAAAGCAGCATATGGTCAGGAAAACAAACCCTATGGATTTGTTTAGACATTCCTTCCAAGAAGACATGAGAAGATGATCAGCATCACTGATCATTAGGAAAATGCAAATCGAAACCGCATTAGGATGGCTATTATTAAACAAACAAACAAACAAACAAAAAACACCCCAAAATAATAAGTGTTAGTGAGTATGTGGAGAAAGTGGATCCCTTGGGCATTGCTGACGGGAATGTAAAATGGTGCAGCCACTGTGGAAAACAGAATGGCAGTTCCTAAAAGAATTAAACATAAAGTTAGCGTATGATCTAGCAATTCCATTTCTGGGTACCCGATTTAAAGAAATGAAAAGCAGAAACATGAAGAGAAATTTGCACACGCATGCTCACAGTAGCATTATTCACAGTAGCCAAAAGGTGGAAGCAGCCAAGTGCCCACCGATGGATGATGGATAAACACAATGTGGTACATACACATCACAGAACAGTATTCAGCCCTACAGAGGAGTGATATTCTGACAAAAGCTATAACAGGGATGAGCCTTGAAGGCATTATGCAAAGGAAGTAAGCCAGTCCAAATCACAGAAGTAGAATGGAGGTCGTCAGGGGCTTTGGGGAGTGGGGAGTTCGTGTTTAATGGGTACCGAGTTTCAGTTGGAGAAGATGAAAAAATCCTGGAGTTTGCTGGCAGAAGAATGCGAGTGCACTTTAATGGCATGGACCTGAACACTTCAAAATGATTGAAATGGTCAATGTTATAGTATTTTCAGTCACACAAAAGTAACCAAACAAAACGAAACCAAGGAAGCGATAATAACGATATTATTATTTACCACAGTACCATTGTGTTTATTTTCTTAATACTCTTTTTTCCCTCAAGTCCAGGCTCTCAATACATGAAGGCATCAAACAAAACAAGCCAAAAACCAAAAATCACTAACTGGAGAAACAAAACCCATGCTAGTTATAAGATCTCCTCGTCTTTGTCTTCCTTTTCCATTTCCTTCTTCCTCTGGACAGCAGGTCCTGTGTCTTTTCACCCTTTTATTTCCAGGACACAGCACAGTGCCAGCTTACTAGATCTCCCCCCTCAACGACTAAATGACAAAGGCTATTCCTAGAAAAAGCTTGTCTCTGTCCTCCTACTCACACTCCTAGAAATGCACCTTGAGGCTTTGACTTGGGTTCTATTAACTCAGCAGAGCAATTACGAAGCTAATCGAAAAGACAGCTCCTCTCTCCCAGGGGCATCAGAGCCATCTTCGTTCACTGAGAGAGAGCCCATTAGGCGAACATCGAAAATCGCCAATTTTGGGGCGGAGGAGCCAGGACTTGGGGAGAGAGCAGCAAGGTTCTCATCCCTTTCTAGAAATGCTGAGTCCTTCTCCACTAACCAGAAAAACAGACCAGTTGTCCTCTCCAAGATCCAAGTCACCTCCAAAGGGACTGATTTCATTTCATTTGAGTTACATAAGAGGCTTTCCTGACACTTTGTTTTATTCATTGAACATTCCTTTGAAATGTTCTAATTCTGGGATACACAATAGTCACTTCTCGGTGGAGCAAGATTTATGTCCGGGTTTGGGAGCTGGTATGTTAAAACCCTGGGGGGCGGGAATGAAAGACCTGTTTGCCTGTTTCGGCTTCAGAGTATTTGGAACCACCGTGGTCCGTTCTCATTTTGCAGATCATGTGACTTGTCTTTGGAGTGAGAGCAAAGAGCTTCCATCTTTGACCTAGTTGACCAGGCAGCAGGTGGGCTGGTTGTTGCCGCCTTCCCCCTTAAGAGGGTCTGTGCACAGTCACTGCAGCTCTCACTTCCATCCTGTGCATACCGGATTGCCAGTCGTATTCGTTAGCTCTCGCCGAGTGACAAAGGACTCCAGAAATCCGTGAACAACAGCCGTTTTTGTTGTTGTTGACCCTCACCCGAGGATATTTTTCCGTTGATTTTTACAGAGAGTAGAGAGGAAGAGACAGAGAGAGAGAGAAACACCAATGTCACATTGATTGTTTGCCTCCTGCACAGGGATCAAGCCTGAAACCAAGGTACGTGCCCTTGCCTGGAATCAAACCCAGGACCCTTCAGTCAGAGGGCTGACGCTTTATCCACGGAGTCAAACCAGATAGGGCAACAACCACCATTTATTTCGCTCTTAAGACTCGGTGTAACTGGTTATTTCTCTTATCTGGGCTAGGTGGGACTTTGGCTGTTAGGTTCATACATTTGTAGTCAGCTGCTAGATGGCTTGTGGGCTGGCTGGTCTAGGTCTCAGCTAGGTTGGCTCACCTCTGGTCCGTGTGGTCTTCCATCCTCCAACAGACTGGCCCAGTTCAGGCTTTTTCCTGTAGTAGTGACTCAAAGGCTGAGAGAGAGAGAGAGAGAGAGAGAGAGAGAGAGAGAGAGAGAGAGAGAGAGAGAAGAGAAGAGAAGAGAGAGAGAGAGAGAGAGAGAAGAATTGAACAATTTTTAAAAATATAGATTTTATTGATTTTTTTAAAGAAAGGAAGGGAGAGGGATAGAGAGTTAGAAACATCGATGAGAGAAACATCAATCAGCTGTCTCCTGCACACTCTCTACTGGATATGTGCTCCCAATCAAGGCACATGCCCTTGATCCGAATCAAACCTGGGACCCTTGAGTCTGCAGGCTGACGCTCTATCCACTTAGCCAAACCGGTTAGGGCTGAACAAGGTCTCTTGAGGTCCAGGCTTGGAACTGTTTGGACATCACATCCATGGCATTTTATTGGTCAAGCAAGTCATAAAGCCAGGCCAGATTCAAGGAGTAGGGTAGTTGATTCAAGGAGGGGAAAGACTCACATTGCTCATATGTAAATTGGACACAATAATGCAATAGCAAGACTCTTCTAGACATTATCAAACAGCTCTTGCACTTGTCAGTTCATTCATTCACTTATTAAGTCACCATTAGCAAGAGTCTTAGCTGTTCTGATTTGAGGGATAAAGGACCACCAAAATGCCTAAGGAGAAATTGGTGTCCCAACAGTAAAAAATAACAAGATCCCCTTTTAATTGAGCCCTTGTATGTGTCAGACACAGGCTATCCTTTTTATTTTTTTTAAATAAATCTTTATTGTTCAGATTATTACAGGTGTTCCTCTTTTTTTTCCCCCATAGCTCCCCTCCACCTGATTCCCCACCCCACCCCATGCCCTTACCCCCCGCCACTGTCTTCATCCATAAGAGTAAGATTTTTGTCCAATCTCTTCCCGCACCCCTCACGCCTGCTTCCCCTGAGAGTCGTTAGTCCACTCCCTTTCTATGTCCCTGATTCTATTATATTCACCAGTCCATTCTGTTCTTCAGATTTTTATTCACTTGATTTTTAGATTCACTTGTTGGTAGGTATGTATTTGATGTCATGTTGTTGTTCATAATTTTTATCTTTACCTTTTTCTTCTTCTTCCTCTTCTTAAAGAATACCCTTCAGCATTTCATGTAATCCTGGTTTGGTGGCGATGAACTCCTTTAGCTTTTCCTTGTCTGTGAACCTCTTTATCTGACCTTCAACTCTGAATGATAGCTTTGCTGGGTAGAGTAATCTTGGTTGTAGGTTCTTGCTGTTCATCACTTTGAATATTTCTTGCCACTCCCTTCTGGCCTGCATAGTTTCTGCTGAGAAATCATCTGACAGTTGTATGGGTACTCCCTTGTAGGTAACTAACCGTTTTTCTCTTGCTGCTTTCAAGATTCTCTCTTTGTCTTTTGCCCTTGGCATTTTAATTATGATGTGTCTTGGTGTGGTCCTCTTTGGATTCCTTTTGTTTGGGGTTCTGCATGCTTCCTGGACTTGTAAGTCTATTTCTTTCACCAGGTAGGGAAAGTTTTCTGTCATTATTTCTTCTAATAGGTCTTCAGTATTTTGCTCTCTCTCTTCTCCTGGCACCCCAAAAATTCGGATGTTGGTATGCTTGAAGTTGTCCCAGAGGCTCCTTACACTATCTTCATATTTTTGGATTCTTTTTTCTTTTTGTTTTTCTGGGTGGGTGTTTTTTGTTTCCTCATATTTCCGATCTTTGGTTTGATTCTTGGGGTACGTTGATCTACAGTTGAGTTTCTGTATATTCTTTATTTTAGACAGTGTATGCTTCATTTCTGACTGGTCCTTTTCCATTTTTTTTGGCATTCTCATTAAGGTCCTTGAAGGTCTCACTAAGCTCCTCAGAAGTGTCATCAAGTTTCTCGGCGGTTTTTAGAAGATTCTTGAGTAACCTTATAAAAGTGATTCTGAACTCTATGTCGTCCAGTAGTTTGCTTTCCTCCGGTTCTTTCATTCGTGACATGTTTCTTTGTTTCCGCATTTTGGCTGCTTCCCTGTGTTGATAGAGTGGCTTTGTGTGGTAGGTGACCTATAGGGGGCAGTAGCTCAGCCTCCCCAATCACTTGATGTGGACGCTCTTGGTACACCCCTTTGGGGGCTGAGTGCAAAGTCTTGGTGTAGTTAAGCCTTAATTGCTGTTGGTACGCTGGGGGGAATTGACCTCCAGGCCAATTGGCTGTGAGGACTCGCTGTGTCTATAAGAACTGCTGTGCTGGAGACACGCTTATGGTGCAGGACTTGTTTCAGTGGGGCTTTGGTGCTCACTGAGTCTGCCTCTTGAATGTGTCACTTATGGGTGTGAGGAGTTGAAATCTGGTTTCTCACACTGACCACTAGGTATACTGGCTTCTGGATCTCCAATGGGGTGCAGGTCAGCTATTGTCTGAGTCCATCCAGCAGGAGCTACAGCGAGAGCTACAGTTTTCTCCTCTTTGCTTGGGGTTTGGAGGTTTTGGAGCTGTCTGATCCGGTCTGCAAGTTTGTTAGATAGGGCAGTCCATTCATATGCAAAAGCCGCTGCTTGGAGCTTGGGTGGGTTTGTAGGTTGTGTGGGGCGGGGTCTTAGGGCTTCACTAGGCTAGGGCATGGCAAACAGCAATGGCTGCTAGTTAGCCGGCTCTGTGTCTCCGACTTTGTCCAGTGCCCCAGTGCAGTAAACAATTATTCCTGTGCGCAGCTCTGCAAGCAAGCCCCCTCACTTTCCGACCCTGTGGCAGACAGTCCAGCTTCTCCCCGTAGGAGTTTGGGTCCCCCGCATCTCCCCAGAAACTGTATTTCAGAGTAATTGGGGGCTTGTCTCCTTTTGGGTTGAAAAAAGCAAAGCCTGCCGCCCTCCCAGATCCCGCGCCTCCGTACCTCAGCTTTTCAGTGCTCTTTTCTCTTTCCTTCTAGTTGTAGAACTTCCACTCAGCCAGCTTTCCCGTGGTTCTGGGTGATAGACGTTTTGTCTTTTAGTTGCAGTTTAAATTGTTGTGCGAGGCAGCAGTTTAGGTGTTTACCTACGCCACCATCTTGGATTCCTCTCCTCACAGGCTATCTTAATATAATCCTCACCAAATTATATTTGTTAGGTTTTGTTCCCGTTTTGTAGATGCAGAAACTGAGGCCCAGAGAAATTTAGCAATTTGCACAAATGTGACATAGCTAGCAATGGGAGTGGGATTTGACCCAGAAGAGGCTTCAGAGCTTCCATTCTCAATACCCATGGCCTCACCTATATTGGACTTCCTCTGTGCTTTATTCCTTTCAACTCTGGCTGGGCTTGTTCTGGGCAGATGCAGCCGATGCTAAGGAACCATACAGTCAAATGGAGATCTGAAACAGCAGGTAGGCCCATGACCCAATCAATACGGTGAGAGCTCCTGGGAGATTTTAGGTAAAAGAATTGGGGGCCTAGACTCAGTGGATGATGGCTGTGTCTTGCTGTGGCCATATTAGGCCAAGTGGGCTGACCACTGTCTCTGCCTCAGCAGCAGATCCTTGTCTCTCTTCAGGGACTGCCTGGGTGACTGTCCTGGTCCATTCTTTGTCAGTGTAGGGATCTTGTCTCTCTGGCCAGAACCCACTCATCACCTGTCGTCTGCCAGATGGTAACCCGAGAAGGCCAGAGATGAGAAGCAGAGAGCAAGGCTGGAAGGGGACTGCTGGCTGGAAACACCCCAAGAACACATTAATTTCCCTAACTGTCCTTCTGGCATAATGAAGGCGCCCAGAATCCAATCAGCTGCCCTTTGAAAGAACATTGAAGCGGCTGTTCTTTTTGAAAGAGCAGGAGGCCAAGCTGAAGCCAGGCTGGGGTTCTTTGTCCTGTCCTTTTTCTGGCTTTTTGTTTTGGCTCGAAGGACTCTTCTAATCTGGAGGCTGAAAACCCCATGCATTCCATAATGAAAAGGGGACCCTATAACTAACAACGTGCAAAGATTTTACAAGTGGCTTTCACATACATACCCTTTTTATTATTGTTATCTTAAAAAATATTTTTATTGATTTCAGAGAGGGAGGGAGACGGAGAGAGACAGAGAGAGAAACATCCATGATGAGAAAGAATCATTGATCATCTGCCTCTTGCACACCCCCTCCTGGGGATGGAGCCTGCAAACCAGGCATATGCCTTGACCGGATCGGGAATCCAACCATGACCTCCTGGTTCATGGGTCGATGCTCAACCAATGAGACACACTGGCCAGGCACATACATACCCTTTTAAAAATTTATCTTGACAATATCCCTATGATGAAGGGTATTATTATCTTCATTTTATGGCTGGGAAAACCAAACCCCAGAGAGACTGTATGATGGGGGTCGGGGAGTGTGCAGTATGAGGGATTGGGAGATCAGGACCCTAACATCAACTGCCCCCTCTATAAAAAGGGAAAGGTAGGGATGGGAGCAGGGCTGGGAGACTGGGTGAAAAAGATGAAGGGATTGAGAAGGACAGATTGGTAGTTACAAAATAGTTACAGGGATGTAAAACACAGCATAGGGGATATAGTCAATGATATTGCGATAATGATGTATGGTGCCAGTTGGGCACTGGAACTATGTCTAACCACTATGCTGTACACCGGAAACTAATATAAAATAAGATTGAATGTAAACTGTAATTGAAATAAAAAAATTTTTTTAAAGGGAAGGATTGGCCATTGGTAACCCTGATAGTCAATACATTTCTGCCAAATTGCTTCCTGATAAACAGATTTGGCTGCTTGCCTTCTGCCTGTCCACACCTCCTAAATCTCCCCCAAATGTCTCCACCCCACCTCCACATTGCCAAGGTCCTTTTCTTGGCATTTTGTGCCTTGGCTCGCCCTGAAGCGAGCTAGACTTCTCTGGACTCTGTTTCCTGGCGTTTTTTAGCAGGCAGACACTCAGCCGCTTGGTGGCGCTGTGGGCAGATGTTTGTTCTCATCAAGACACCTGGAAGTTTCTCCTGGAGAATTCAGGTTTAAAGGCAGCGACACCAGAATGGTGCTTGCTGGGGAACGCGGTGTGGTTCATACCTGTGCATGTATTTCCAGCATTTGTCCACATCCTGTTAATATGGCCAGTTGGGCCTCTGAGTTCAGCGGTTCCAGGAATCCCGAGTGAGTTGCTTGTATTGGAGGGGCCAGGGAAAGACAGATCTGGCCAGGCATCCCATTCATCCAAATCCCTGGAAGTTTCTGTCCTGCTGGGGAGAGAGTTCCCAGGTATAACTCGCAGATTTTTTTTTTTTTTTGGAGGCATTAGTACACAGTCAAATGGCCTTTATCTTTCAGAGAGCTGACTCCCTGTGACTTTTAAAGGGCTGCTGTTGGTGAGAGGTGGTGTCGCTTGGCTATAAACTGTGCTGTAGCTGAAAAACCGGAGTTTGAGTCCTGGCTCCCTACTTGTGAGCTACAAGACCTCAGGCAAGGCACTCAGTCTCTTAGCACATCAAGCGAAATGTGGGGAACATACCAGTACCTAATCTCCAGTGAGATATCACTGGGAATTAAAAGAGACTACTTGTGTGAAAGTGTTTTGTAAACTGTCGAGCATGATACCGATGGGAGGTGTTGGAAACTGCCACAGCCCTGGCACGAGAGCTGTTTCTCATAGATGCTCAGGTGACACCGGCTGGATGAATGAATGGACATGTGGACGCAGAGGTCGTCAAGGGAAGGGCAGATTGAAAATGTGCCTGTTCAGCCAAGGGTTCCAAAGGATAAGGCTGGAGAGGGAGCAGGAGAAGCAGGCCCTGGAGAGGAATGTGGGGCCTCATCTGCCAGGAAGGCAGCTCGCTGTCCCCCACCAGCTGGCTGCCTGGGCAGCCTGGCTCCATTTGTGCCCAGCTGCCAGGCCCTGGGCCACTCAAGGCCCATGTGACTGTTCCAGAGCAGGCGGGCCAAGAGCTTCTGCCGTCAGGGACAGGCTGGTGATGCGCCTGGAATGCTCACGCTCTTGTGCCTGCTTTCAGAGCCCAAGTCCCTGGTGACAGTAAACATTGGGGAGGAGGGGCCCGTATCCCATGGTTAGAGATACAAATAAAAGCAGGACAGGTAAATATAGGCAATTATGTAGGAAATTTAGATCTCAAGACTAGTTTTCCCTGACCTAGCTTTCTTGTTTGGGACAGAATAACTAGGGAAATTGTATTTGCTTTGTATGGTTTTTGGTCTGATATTGTTTATGTGTTATAGACCTGATAGATTAAATCAAATAGTATTATTATTTAAAAAGTAATAATAGCAGCTACCACTGTGCCTAAGGAGGTACTATGCGAAATACTTCATAGCCATTATCTTACTTAGTTCTAGAAGGTAAGCATTAACCCTGTAGGGTCATATCATGCAACTCTATAAGGTAAGTATGGTACCCATTTTATAGATGAAGAAACTGAGGCCTAATCTTTAATTACTTACTGGGGTTTTAGAGTTAGTAGATAAAAGAGCTGGAACTCAAACTGTTCATTTACCCATTTATTCATTCACAAGTAATTATTGAGAATCTATTATATACCAGTACTGAGGATTCATGAGTGAATGATATAGATAAAAACCTCTGCTTTGTCTAGACAAATACAACAAATTAGATTATATAATATATTACATGCTGGTGAATGCTACAGTAAAGAATAAAGCAGGGAGCCCAGCCAGTGTGGCTCAGTGATTGAGCGTTGACCCATGAACTAGGAGATCATGGTTTGATTCAGGGTACATGCCTGGGTTGTGCAGGAGGCAGCTGATCAATGATTCTCTCTCATCATTGATGTTTCTATCTCTCTCTCCCTCTCCTTTTCTCTCTCTGAAATCAATAAAAACGTATTTTTTTTTTTTTTTTTTTAAAGAATAAAGCAGGGAAAGGGGGTTAGGAGCACGAGCAGTGAGAACAGGGAGGAGAAGGAGGGCTGCAACGTTACACCAGACGACGGTCAGGAAAGAGCCCGCTGACAAGGTGACATCTGAACAGAGAGCTGATGGTGTTGGGCTGCTGAGCTTCATGGGCTGGAGAGTAGAACTTTGCTGCATTTGAACTTTTCCCGGTGGGGCAAATTGGAGAATTAGGAGGATAAGGAGAATTTCTATGGATTCACCTTTCCTTTGAGTTTATTCTTGCTTTCTTGGACTATGCAAATCCTGAGTAAGAAATAAGAAAGTAAAGTAAGGAGGAAGTAAAGGTAGAAAAATTCATGCTTTGAGCATTACATGCAGGGAAAGGGGAATGAGCATTGCTTAGTAAGAGAAAGTCACATTTGCTGGGTGCCTGTGTGCTAGCCCCTAAGCCCAGTGCTTTCCATCCATCCATCCCTCCATCCCTCCATCCCTCCATCCCTCCATCCACCCTCCAACATCCATCCATCCATTTAATGTTTATATGGCACCCATTACAAACCAGATCTATACTTTCCTTAGAGAAAAGAATAAGATCTAGACCTGTACTATTGGTTACAATAGTCACTATTGAGCACTTAAAATGTGACTGGGGCACTAAAATTTTAATTTTATGCAATTAACTAAAATTTAAATGAAGAAACCTTGGAGCAATGCAAAATATTTTTCTGTTAACTACAACTTTACTGTTTTACTAGGGTTACCAGTTTAACCAGGAAAACCTCAACTCTGAATTGAGATTTATTTTAAGGGTAAAATACACAACAGATTTTGAAAACTACAAGAAGAAGAATGCAAAATATGTGTTCAATTGATTTTTATATTGACTAATATTGCATATTGAAAGGGTAATATTTTGGATGTACTAGGTTAAACAAAATACATCATTAAAATTAATTTATGTTTTATTCTTGTCCTAATGTGGCTGCTAGAAAAGGTAAACTGATATATGTAGCTCACATTGTATTTTTATTGGACAGCTTTATTCTAGACATGACCATTCTGGAGCTCTCAGGCAACTGGGCAGAGCTGGGCACATGTGGACTAATTGTAATACCGTGAGGCAAGTGCTATAATAGACCCAGGAACTGGGTGCCCTGGGGACAGAGAACTGAGCCTTCAGCTCTGAGATTAGAGGAGAGGTGACATCTTAAGCTATGTCTCCACAATGAGTAGGAGTTTGTCAGCTGGTGGACAGGAAATGGGCCATACCAGGCATAGGGCACAGTGCGTGCAAAGGCAGAGAGGCATGAAACAGAGAGAAGTGACCCTGGAACGCAGGGTCTTGGTGGGAGGAGGTGGTGTTGACATGAATCAGGAGTCTCACCATGCAGGGAAAGGGCCAGGGGCATTACTGAGCAAGAGAAAGTCACATTCGTTGGGCACCTGTGTGCCAGCCACTATGCTCGATACTTTCTTCTACATTAGCTCATTCATTGGCTCCACACATACTTGTTGAGTGCCTACTATGCGCTAGGCATTGTTTTGGGTGCTGAATATTCAGCGAAGAACAAGACAAAGTCCCTGCCCTCACCGAGCTGACAAGTAGGTCAGGACAAGTAGGAGAGAACAGACCCAGGTCTAAGAGGTCCAGTGACTCGGGCAAAGTCACCCAGCTGGTAAGGGTCAGGGCAGGACTCAAATCCGGGTCTTTCTAATGCTAAAGTTAATGATCTCATTACTCTATCAAGCTGTGTTAGGCTAAGGGGTTTGGACTTTGTCCTGAAGGCTGCGGAAAATCAGCAGAATCTTGGAGGCGGGAGGCACAGGGTGGGATGTGTGTTTTAGGAACAAACTACGGTGACTGCATGAAGGATGGCACTGAGGAGACTAAAAGTGCTGTGCTTCTTGCTTTATAGTTCCTGTAGGTGTCTCTCCTTAGCAGTTGTCACAGCCCCTCCTCCTGCCCCCAAATCACATCCTTCTCTCCCCAAGTCTATTTTCAGTACAGTGGCTACAGGGAGACATCAAGCTCGAGTCTGATTATGCCACTGCTCTAATCAGAATTGGCCAGTGGCTCCTGCCTGACTCAAAATAAAACCCCAAGTTCTTACACCATTACGCACAGCCCTGCAGGATTTGGTCTTTCGTTAACTCTGGCTTCCACTCCTACTGCACTTGGATTTCATGCCACTCTTTTATGATGAGCACCTCACTGTTTCAGGAACATGCCAAGGACATTCCTGCCTCAGGGCCTTTGCACTTACTGTGCCCTATGCCTGGTAGGCTCTTCCCAGGTATCCATTCTGTCCCCCAGATATCCAGATTGTACACTCCCTTGCTTCCTTGGGGACCTCTGCGCAAGTGTCACCTTATCATCAGAAAGTCTTCTTACCACCATCATCACTCCCTGCCTCTTTAATCCTGATTTGTTCTTCTTACCAGCCCTTACCATTATCTAACACTTAAAAAATATACTTTTATTGATTTCAGAGAGGAAGGGATGGGGAGAAAGAGATAGAAACATCAATGATGAGAGAAAATCATTGCTCGGCTGCCTCCTGCATGCTCCACACTGAGGACTGAACCCGCAACCTGGGCATGCGCCCTGGTTCATAGGTGGATGTTCAACCACTGAGCCATGCCAGCCTGACATTTAATACATTTATTTGTCCATCTGTAAATTGTCTACCTGCATACCTAATGAAGGCAGGGACTTGTTTTTGTTCACTTGTGTCCTCAGTACGTAGGTTCAGGATGGGCCCATGGTAAAGCTTACTGCTTTATGGTTGAATGCATCTGCCCATTCGGGTAGCAAATGTAGAGCTGATCTCCTCATATCTCCCCAGCCTGCCCAGAACCCCTTATTTAACCTCAGTGGAACCCTGAAGGCTCTCCCATTCTCGCCAATCAGAGGTTTTCCCCACCTACTCTAGCACATTCCTGCATGTGACACATTTGCTTTCTGGTGGCTGTTCTTCCCAGGGTGGCAGTGTTGTTTTCTGCTTCTGGAATGCTTTCCCTGTTGACGGGGAATTTCTCACATTTCAGTTTCTGTTCTCTATAATAGAACCTTCCAATGAATCCCGCTGTTTTTTTTCCCCTCAGGAAGAAGCTATCTTATTTTTCAGTGTAAAGTTCATGACAGAGAAAACAAAGCAAATGGAACTGTTGCCAGTTGTCCTCTTGCCCCATCCTCTGCACTCGGGCACAGAGGAGGGAGGGAGAAAAATAAGGAATGTGCGAGAAACATAAAACCGAAATCTGCAAAAGGGCCAAAATGGTCAGCACTGCAGTCATCGTAACTCAGCTCACCTGATGACATCATTCCACAGAGAGGCAGAGACACCTGCCCGAGGCGGCGCCACTGTGTGCCGCAGGGGTAGAAGCCCTGGCCTTGTCCCCATACCATGGTGGCTACTCAAACTGGTGTTCTTCCCAAACAGGAGCCTTCTGCCCTCTTCATCACCAAGTGGATGAGAAAAACAAAAAGTAAGATCTCAGTCTGGATTATTTCATTTGAATCCTTGTAACATCCGCTGGTTCTATTAATAATTCTGTTTCCTGATGTCATCTGTCCACTCCCATGAAGAGGCCTCCTCTTGTATCCTTTTAAACACAAAATATAGTACCCGTGGGAAGGTGGCAAATAATATTAATGGCCACATACATCTCATGCCGTTTTTAGTACTTTTTTTTTTTTTTTTTGCATTAACTCAATTGGTCCTCAACAAAAAACCCTTTGAGCTTGGTATTATTAATGTCCCCATTTTAAAGATGAGGAAACTGGGAAATGAAGAGGAAGTTGTCCAAGACTGCTCAGCTTAAAAGTGGTCACGTCAGGGTTTGAATTCAGTGGTTTTGATTCTGGGTTCTATGATTTTAACCACCACTCTTACTGCTTCTTTAGTCACTTAGCGGAGGAAGAAACATAGCTTTCTATTTTTTTTTTTTAAAAAAGGTATTTTTTAAATTGATTTCAGAGGAAGTGAGAGGTGAAACAGGGAATGATGAGAGAGAGTCATGGACTGACCGCCTCCTGCATGCCCCACACTGGGGATCAAGCCTACACTGGCATGTGCCCTGATGGGGAATTGAACCATGACCTCCTAGTTCATAGGTTGACACTCAACCACTGAGTCACACCAGCTGGGCAACATAGCTTTCTGTTTTGATTTGTGAGTAAATTTTAGTTTTTACTTTAGGTATCTATTTCACATTCAAATAGCCTCGGTGCTCCCTTTTCTGCTGGCCTGGTCACCCCTAACTGCCCTCCCCTGCAGGCTTGATCACCCACAAATACCTTCCCTTGCAGGCCTGGTCTCTCCCAACTGCCCTCCCCTGCTGGCCATCTTGTGTCTACATGGGGGCAGCCATCTTGTGTGTTGGAGTGATGGTTAATTTGCATAGTATTCTTTTATTAGATAGGATAGAGGCCTGGTGCATGGGTGGGGGCAAGCTGGTTTACCCTGAACTGTGTCTCGGATCAGGGTGGGGGTTCTCTTGGGGTGTGGGGCAGCCTGGGTGGTTTGCAGGCTGGCCACGCCCCCCCAGTGGTTTGCAGGCCGGCCACGCCCCCCGGTGACCCAAGCAGAGGCCCTGGTATCTGGGATTTATCTATCTTCTATAATTGAAACTTTGTAGCCTTGAGCATAGCCAAGCCTCCTGCTTGCTCTGTAGCTGCAACCATTTTTGTTGGGATTTGTTTATCTTCTATAATTGAAACTTTGTAGCCTTGAGTGGAGGCCTGGGCCTGCCAGGGTGTGTGGAAAGCTTGGCTTCCTCCATTGCCAGGGAAATCCAAGCCTCCTGCTTGTTCCGTGGCTGCAGCCATCTTGGTTGGGTTAATTTGCATACTCACTCCTGATTGGCTGGTGGGCGCGGCTTGTGGGTGTTTCGGATGGTTAATTTGCATATTACTCTTTTATTAGATAGGCTATGGCTTAGTATAAGCTGTGTGTATTAGTGAGGGCAATACTTGCTACTATAACAAGAACACCCTCTAATTTCTAGGGTTTAACAGAATACAAGTTTATTTCCTACTCATGTACCAGTCCAATGTCCTGATCCGAGGGTGGCTTCATTCCTCAAGGTGATGCAGGGACCCAGGCTCCTTTTCTCTAGTGAGTCCACCATCTACTGGAGCCTTGGAATCCTTTGCTTCCAGCAAGGCAAAGTGGGGAAGGCATACCCAGTTTTTAAACATCCTAGCCTGGAAGTAATAACCATTTTTTTTGCTCTTATTCCATTAGCGAGAACTAGTCCTGTGACCATGCTTGGATGCAAGGGAGGCTGGGAAATATAGCCTCAGCTGAGCAGCAGTTCATCAACTCCCCTATAAAAGGAGAAGCATGAATTTTTGGGGGGCAGCTAGCAATCTCTGCCACAGTGAAGAATGAGCAGTTTTGCAGATTGCTCTTTAATGCAAGGTATCTACCAGATAACATACTGAAGATGGAAATGTCATAATCTTCTTTAAAATAACTTTTTAAAACCTCATCTAGGAAATCGGAAGACTAGTGTCAACCAAAGCACAGGTACTCACTGATGTGAGCTGGGATGTCAGGCAGCTTGAAATGGGGGCCTGGGCAAAATCTTAGTCAGACTTGGGTTCAAACTCTGATTCAGGTAGTTACTGGCTGTCCAATCACAAGCAACTTAACTTCTTTGAGACTCAATGTTCTCAACAGCAAAATGGGGATCATAACACCCAAATGGCAACTTTATGGTGATTAGAAATAATACAGATAAAGGTCCTGGAAGATGGTAGGTACATGATAATTGGTATTACCGTTTTCTGAACAAAGATTTCTCAAGAAAGCACACATACCTTCTTTTAAGTGGTTTGGAAAGAAAGTGTAATAAAAAACAAGCAATGAGCCTTATGAAATCTAAGTTATAGGACCGTGTAGCTGTAATACTTCCAACTACAGATGTTAGAACAAGTGTCCTGTATCCGGGATGATCCCCGAAATCAGTCTATACAAGCAATAGGATTAAACTGCTTGGAATTATCTGCATTCTAGTAGGAGCCAAGGAAGATAAAAAGTAAGTCTATTAATAGCCATGATTTATTGAATGTATATATTATATCCCTTAATCCCCACACCAACCCCATGGGACATATTATTGTTACCACCACCAATATCACCTGTGTTATTACCATCGCCATTTTGCAGATGAGAGAACTGAGACATAGAGAGGGCAAAGAGTTGCCCGAGACTGTCAATTGCTGGTGGTGGAACAGGGATTTGAACCTAGGCAGTTTGACTCCAGAATGCAAGCTCTATCTAAATTCAGCAGTTGGGGGTCTTGTTGGAGGAAAAGCTTTATCTATGGAAACACGGAATACAATGCGTGATAACATTGTGCTGAAGTGTGGTTCCAATGATAAACGCGACAGGAGTTCAGTCTGGAGAGGAACTCCCAGTGCTTGGGTAGGACTGTGTGCCAGGCATTGTATTGGGTGTTTCCATCCTGCCCCTTTAAGGAGAGGCAGCATCTGTGGAAGAGTACAAGGTTTGGGACTGGACAGGTAGGGTTGAAATCCAGGTGCTGCTATTTACAACCTGTGTGATATCAGGCAAATGACTTAAGTTTTGTGATATGGTTTCCTCAATGGAAAATATGGATTACAACCACCACCCTAAAGGGTTTACTGTCATGAAATGGTACCAGCCTCTGGTAGGAGCTGGTCACTCAACAAATACGGATGACGTCCCAGGCACTTGGGAGCAAACTATCAGCTAGAATAAGCTGGGTTATGCTGCTGTAACACCCCCCTAGCCCCTGAAATCTCGCTCACATTACTTTTCCAACACAGGTTCCCTGGGACTGCTTTGCCATCTTTACAGAGACCCAGGCTGGCTGGTGGAGGCTCTATCTTGGTACTTACATGGTTGTCAAGATAGGATTGCCAAGACTGTACTTTCAGAATTGTCAAAAGACATGAGGATTTGCCCACTGCATCTGTAAAGTTTCTACATGAAAACAGTGCTCTCATTCCATTGCCCTAAAAGCAAGGCATATGGCCCACATCTCATTTCAAGAGGTTGGGGTAGTGGATTCCTACCACATCCCCAGGAAGGGAAAGAACCAGAAGAGAGCTGGTGAACAGTTTTAATTACCACTACGGACATGATCTGTTTACCTATAAAACAGGTGGGTAATCCATATTTTAAGAAGAGGAAACTGAAGCCTTGAGAGGTTAAGTCATTTGACCAAGGTCACACGTCCTATTCCCTGGGGAGCCTGGCTCAACCCTTCCGGCTGCTCATTCTGACACTTTATTCTCCGTGCACGCTGTCTACAGATTTTGTCTTGAAAGCAGAATACCGTCTCAGGATGGGGACGGGGAGGCACTGCAAGTGTGGAGGACGGAATAGGGATGAAGTAAACATGGCCTTGTGTTTGCCTTATGCAATAACTAGTGTGCTCCCGGGGAAGGCAGGAAGGGGCAGAGGGGTCATGTGGAGCCTCGCTAGAAGAGAAGTGAGGACGGATGATACCAAGCACTGGATGTGGCAGAGGGGCAGGCCTGGAGGATGGGATGACTGCCTTGTTCTAGGCCATGACTCTGGCAGCAGGGAGGGGGCTCGCGGAGAGGACATGCTATTGCAGGAGTCCAGGCTAAGGCGATAGGGGTAGACGGCTGTGAAGACAGCAGGAATGCAGGAGGGATGAACCTGGGAGCTGAGCTGCCGAGGAGGGTCCAGCCCGGCTCACTGGGGAAAAAAGTACAGAACCACCCGGCCATCTGCAGATCGCACCAGACATTCTTCATACCTCACCCTTCCTATACCCGTCTGGTGTACTGCACCATTTTTAAACATTTCCCTAAGGCCTCTTTCTCTCTTGCTGGCTTCCTTATTTTTCTTTGCCTCTTTAAGAAGGGGGCTGGGGGAGGTTGCGGCTTTGCTGCGGTCGGAGGCCTTCCCTGCCTGACTCCCAGCTTGGGGTGTAAGGTCGCTGTTACCACCTCCAGGATCTGGTCCTTCCAGTTTAAGGATAAATTCCGAGGCCGAAGAGGCCAATAGGCCTGCAAGTGGCCTCCCGCTCAGCAGGCCGCGGGCCTTGCTCCATCCGAGGTCCCTGGCTTGCCCACCTCCGAAGGCGGCCTCGGTGGGAAGGGTGGGCGCCCAGCTCTGCACTGACGCCTCGAGCGCCCCGTCTCTTCCACATCCCCAACTCTCCTCTCCTGGGCCTGGATGGTAACGGAAGACCCGCAGGCCGGCGGCGGGCCCCAGGTTCCGCCTCCGAGTCTCCCTTCCTCCGTTCTTCGGGGAGGGCCCGGGTCAAAGCGCTCCTTTTGGGGTTCTCAGGGTAGCGCACTGTCCCCGGCGGGCAGCCCACCCTCAGGCCCGCGGGGCGGGAGGGGTGCGCATGCGGCGGGAGGGGGCCGTGACTCACCGCCTGAAACCCAACACCCGCCGGCTCCCCTCCCCCAGTCTCTCCCCCAGCTCCGGCTGGGCAGCCGCGGCGACACCTAAAAGAATGAAGGGGCGCCCGGGCCCGTGGCGCCCCCGGCCGGATCGCGAGCGGGTCCCGGCGGCCCCCGGCACGGAGCGCTCTCGGTGGCTCGGGCCCTGGGCTCGGCGAGCAGCGGCCGCCGCCCGGGCGCGAGCCAGAAGGGAGGCCCGGAGGCCGGAGCAGGAGGCGGCGGCGGCGGTGGAGGGCCCGGGCCCGCGGTAGCTGCGGCGAGCGAGTCCGGGGAGGGGGCGCCCGAGCTTGGAACCCCCCGGCCCCCGTCCCGGCCAAGCGAGGACAAAGCCCCCGGCCACTGCTGCGGCCTGCGCCGCGCGGCACAAAGGGCGAGTCGCGACACGCTCCCATCCCCCTCCAGCTCGGGGTGGCCCGGCCGGGGGCGGCGGGGAGGTGGGGAAGCCCCGGCCGCTCCGCCTCTCGCCTCTCGCCCCCCTCCCCCGGGACCCGCCAACGCGCCGCCCCGCCCCGCCCCCGCCCGTCTGCCAGTCCTCCCGGGGAGGGGTCGGGGGGCGCGGCGCCCACATAACACTCCCCTCCTGCGCTCGGAGCCACCCCCTCTCCCCTCCCTCCTGCAAACACCACCGCCTCTCCTGCCACCGCCGCCACCTCGCCCGCCGCTCCTCAGTGCGCGCGGCCGGTGGGCGGTGCGCGGACCGTGCGCGCCGGGGGCGCCAGATGTGCAGTCCCCGCCGCCGCCAGTGACCCAGCCGCAGCCCCAGTTGGATCCGGCCGCCTCATCCATGCTGCGGGGGCGACGTTGAGCGCACCCCGACTTCCCTCGGCGGGGACCCAGACACCCCGAGTGCTGTGCCGGGTCCTGCCCTGTCCATCCACTCGTCCCGAGTTTGGACATGGAAGGGGCCGCTGCGCCCGCGGCCCGGGACGGCCCTGACTTGGGGCCGGGGGCGCCGGGTTCTCCACCGGAGGCGGTGGCGGGAGCGACCGCAGCCCCCGCAGCGGCGGCCCCGGAGCCCAGGAAGCCGCACGGGGTGAAGCGGCATCACCACAAGCACAACTTGAAGCACCGCTACGAGCTGCAGGAGACGCTGGGCAAAGGCACCTATGGCAAAGTCAAGAGGGCCACCGAGAGGTTCTCGGGCCGAGTGGTGAGTGCGGGAAACCCCGGGGGCGGGGGCGCGGCCCCACGCACTGGGGACCGAGGGCGCCAGGGGCGGGGGCTTTGGGTGCTGAGTCTCTCTGGTCTGAGAGGAGGCTTTCCGGGAACCCCCAGACAGCTCCACTCGCCCCCTAGCTCCCCGTGACTCAGGCGTGTTTCTCTCCTGAAACACTTGTTACATCCTGTCTGCGCATATTTTGGGGGGTTTTATCCCAACAGCAAAGTAGTGTTTATGATTTGCAAACACTTTGCAAGGTTGGGACCGTCGGGGTCTCCCCTCTAGGGCGCGCGTTCAGACCATGCCCTGGAATGCCTTATTGCTCCAACTCCAAACCAGTTCCAAGCTCTCAGCTCAGAGCTGGTCCCCCAAATCCCGTGTCCTGCAGATGAATGCGACCCCCCTCCTCCCACCCTCCCACTCATCCTCCCTATCACCTTGAGGCTGCTGTCCCTGCAAGGGAGGACGCACTCCTGCCTGTTTTTCAGAGAGAAGGTTAGGGAGCAAAAGGTAAAGGCTGCTGCAGGCATGAGGGCTGTGACAGTTCGGCCCCTGGCCCCGGCTTCTGGGAGGACTGAGATGCCCAGGGCATGAGTAGCCACACAGATGCTGAGTTGCAGCCGACCCAATGACACTTCAGGTCCTGGCTGCAGGGCTACTCAATTGCTTTAGGAGTCTGGCCCAGCCGCCCCACTCTTACTGACAGCTGAAACCCTGCCGGTGTCCCGGCATCATATGCACAGCCCCAAAGAGCTTCCTTGAGTGCCTTGGGGTCTCTAGATGGTCGCCAACGTGGTTTGTTGTCATTTTCCTTTCTGCAGAACAGGCCCTAGTAATCCACACGGCTTGCGGCTAGAGGATTGGGTTCAAAGTGACTGACGGTTGCAGAAAGATTTTGTGTGGTGTGCGGCAGAAAATTAACAGGGTTCTTTGATTTGAAGCATAGCTGATGCGTTTTAATCATTTTCGCGCCAGACTAACTTTGGGACTCCTTGTGTGCACATTTTGGGGTGTTCCGTGGCCCAGGGTGGGTTATAAACTTAACAAATGAGGGTGGGGGGTTGGGGGGTGGGAAGGGAGGAAGCAAGATGAATCGGTGAATGAATTGGTAGGTTGATGTTCGTATTTCTCCTTTGCATATGTGCAGAGATTGTCCTGTGAAAACCAAAAAAGGGGGGCACCGATCAGAAAGTTCAGCCCCCGGCCACCCCCCCCCCCCCCCGCCTTCTCAAATATTTGGATTCCTGGATAACTTCCTCATTCTAAGCGTCACCGTTTGGGTTGATATAACTTTATCCTATAGCTTTTTTTTTTTTTTTTTAAATCTGTTGTAGGTTAATTGGGAATTTGAGACTTTGTACGTTATGTATTTTAAGCTGTCTCCAATTTAAAAACCCTGTAGCAAGCAAAAGTAGTGGAGAATTCACTCTGGGCAGGTGTCATTTTTGAAGGCTGAAGGATTTAAAGAGGACGCGGTTGTAACGATGCCCCGGGAGGAACACCTTTCCAGGTTTGTCGAAGAAGCGGCTGAGAAACGTGCACTTCGTGCATGCTTTTCTTCTGAGGTGATATTCCCCAGGCTGGATGTTGAAGAAGCAAAAACTAAGCTTAGCTCCTTGCTCGTGTTGTCTTAATAGCTGTTGAAGAATCGCGCTGGGAAGTTGGAAAGTGGGATAATGAAAAACAGACGCGGTTGGAGCTGCAGGTTGAGGATGTGAGCTTGTGAGCTTGAGAGGGGTTGAGTGGTAAGGGTGTGTCTGGGTGGATCTGGGAGGTGGCACAGAAGCCTGAATGCTGGGGAGCTGCTGCAAACGGAAAGAATGAAACCTTGTATTATGGCAGGTACCTTTCTGAGTTTCACTGGAGCTTCCTGTCAGGCATTCGTCTGGCTGTCGGATCCACAGAGTAAGTTAGAGTGGAAGGGATTGCATCAGTAGAGGGGAGCCTGCCCTTCTCTTTCGGTGGGTGTCTCCCTTTATTTTCAGAAACTCTGAGCATTCCGTCGGGATTTAATTGAATACCCACTAGGGGGCGCCCTGAGAACGGAAGAGGCTCATTTCTCAGCGGCAGGACTTAAGTCCAGATGTTATTGTCCAGCCCTAGTTCAGTTTCCCATTGTGCTGTTTATTTTAGCTCAATCTCTTGTTTTACTCAAAAATTAATGCAGAGATTTTGAATCTGGTAGCAGACCCAGGCCCAGAAACTGGCAATCTCCAAACTGCTTTCAACCGAAGAGACACGCTTACAATGTTTGCAAAATCATCTGGTAAAAATCTAGCATTACATAGGTGGGAAAACTAGTGGGTGAGGTGGGGTGAATGGGAGGCCTCCTTGGCCTTGAGTCCTCCCCCTGCTGAGCACACTGCTCACAGACGGTGTAAGAACTTAAGTGAGAAGCAGGCATTGTCAGGTGGAAAATTCTCTGTGTCTGGCTGAACAGAAAATAAAACAAACATAAAAACAATTTGGTCAACGAGTTGTTCTTGCCATACAGCGCTTGGTGACTCAGAATCGTCAAGAGCAGCAAGAAATTTTCATTTAAACTGGCAGTTTTCTTCTGGTTCCAAGGATGCACTAAACAGCTACCATTTACTTGTAAGGTACCACTGAGGGGACTTGACAAGCACTGTCTCAAGTCTGCCTTTTCAGTCTTCAGGAAGAATTCGGCAGTGATTTGTTTTCATTTGTAGCCTCGCCTTTTAGAGCACTTCTTATGAGGTGTGGTGGTTTTAAGCGACTTTGCCAATGCGAGTGGCTGGAGTCGGGTGTTGGGTGTCAGGCTGCGTGAGATGCTGTGCAATCAGTACTCCTGAGACAGAGAAGTGTTTAAAAACAAGAATGTTGTGGCTTTTAATTGCATGTCTGGAGGGCCTTCTGAATCAAACAAAACACCACATGGCATCATCCTCTGCGAAAGGCAGTTCCAAAAAGTGTTGCAGAATCAGGAAACTGTATCAGCTGGTCCAGCCCTCCGCGTGGTCCAGGCATCTTCCCCTCTTCAATCCCAAAAGTGGTCTTGAGGCCACTGCCCGAGCCTGTCCACAAGATAGGGACTCAAAGTGGCTTCTTCCAGAAGTTAACAAGCCCAACAAGGAGGTATTCTTACAGAAGGGCTAAGAGCCCTGGCTTGCATTCAAATCCTGACCCATTCCTTGCTAGCCTTGTGACCTTGTGCAAGCTATATAGCAGTTTGAAACCTCAGTTTTCTCATTTGTAAAAATGGGCAAATAAGGGTACTGAGTTCATGGGCTTATGGTGAGAATTGAGTAAAATGATCTATAGAAAGCCTCAAATGGGGACATAAGCCAATTTCAGTTGCCTCTTTTAGCAAGTTCTCCCTCTTCCCCCTTATTTTACTTAGACTTCCATTTAGAGTTTAAGACCATCAGAAAGGCATGATGCTCTGGACAGCCTTGTATCATTCAGAGAGAGAGAGAAGAAATAATCAACTTTTTAGTTAATTAAGGCATGCTAGGGAAGTGTGCCCATAGGAAGCCAAGGCTCTCTTCCAGTAGGCTCTGGAAATATTTCCAAAGCCTTGAATTTAGGCTTTGTTTATTGCAGAAGTCTTGTTTTGCTACAATTTTGGCCACACTGTCAAGTGAACCCCCGTGTCGAAACACGGCATGCATTTTCTTTGAGCCAAACTCCCTAGACCTTCAGGCAGCACAAAATATTGACAAAAAAATACCAAAACCAGAAACATTTTGGGGAGAGGTGTCATGTGATCACCTCACTGCCAAGAGCCAAATTCAACTTTCCCTGGGCACCAGATTCTCTCTTGTACGTGGTGGTGTATAAGCAGGAGGAAAGGTCTATGGGAGGGGTCTGGCATGGGAGTGACCGGACTGGCGGGCAGAGTGTGCCCCCAGGTCCTAGAGCACTAGCTGGAGTGATGGGCCACCCTCACTTGGCAAAGCTACTGATTGGACCCAAAATGGGTCTTGTAAGCATTGGCCCTGTTATTCATAGCCTGGTGCTGGAATATTTGCAGATCAAGGGAGTGAATTAGCAGGCTGGCCTGCTGAGCCAGGGCAGGGCGTGTGTGGCTGTCACATGCACGTGTCATGTTGCAGCTAAGACCCGACTCCAGTTTCAGGGATCGAGGGACCTCGGCAAACATGTGGTCTAACCTTGTTATCCTGGAGGTGGGCAAAGTAAGGCATAGAGCGTTAGGTGACTTTTCTGAGGTTGCACAGCTCATAAGTGACAGGGCTGCGTCTAAGAAACCTGATTCTTGATTTGGTATTTTTCCATCACTCATTTAATAAATCTTTCCTAGAGCAAGACATGATCCTCACTCTTAAAGAGCTTATAATCTGGTAGCAAAGATGAAATGCACTTACAAATATTGAACTAATTCAGCTCAGTTCAACAGATTTATTAGCGTCTGCCATATGCTTCTCGCCATGTGAAATGCTGGGACATAGACAAAGAACTTAGCGTCTGGTGGAAGAGAGGATTAAGCAGTGGCGAGGCCATGGGTTCCTCTTCTATGCAGGACTTGATGATTTCAGGTGATTTTCAAGTTGGAATGTAGTTCATTGAAGCTTAGTTCATGACATTGAGTTTGATCCTGGAGAGGAACACCCCTTCCCAGTATTAACCCTGCTGCTTATATTACTACCAGCTGATATCTTGGAGAGCCTGGGGTGTGTCTACTTCACATTTTCTCTGATCCTCTTGGCAGTGCTAAGAGGTATGTACTCTAGTTAGACCCATTTAATAGATAGGGAAAGTGAGGCTTTAGGGAGGTTTAGTAACGTGCCCAGGGCTTATACCATTAGACAGTGTCAAATGCATCTATCTGTTTTGAAACCTGTTGCTTTTAGAGAAATGGAGAACCTTCCTTATGTTGTCCAGCTGGTCACTTCTGGATTTGGGCATGGTTGCTCACTCGGGGTGCCAGAAGACCAGCCATGGGGTGATTATTTTCCTGGGGGTTTCTCGCTGATGTTCAGCAGGGGATCTAGAGAAGAGGCCATGGAATACTGTACGATTAGGGACAACAAGTGCTGTTGAAGATGACCTTTGATTTGCGTTTCAGAAGGCTGAAATATGAGGGGTTTGAGCTAGGGGGCAGATTCTAGGGTGAGCTGGGACCCAGAGGGAGGCAAGATGGGTAAAATAGGATGGGGTTAATAATAATGATATGTAATAACAACAATAGCTAATACTTCTTGAGTGATTATAACATGCCAGGCACATATAAACTGATTTAATCCTCCTAATAATTCTGCAATGATCTCATTTTCCAGATGAAGAAACCGAGTCACAGAGAGGTTCACCCTTTGCCATCTCCCCTCCTCTAGGGGGCTGGGCTAGGTTCTGATCGCAGTGGGGCCCTGAACCCATCTGACGGGTGGGCTGGCTCAGAGCAGGGAGGCCAGCCCAGAGGTTTTCGCAAGAGTTAAGGTATGAGAAGATAAGACTTGGACTGCGTTGGGAGAGAAAGATATGTCTGCTGGCGAACTATCTGCTCTTAAGCCACAGGTATGTTTTAATGAATCAGGTCAAAGAGCTCTCTACCTGGACACACACTGAGTTTTTTGTTGCCTAAGAATCCTCAGATTCTAGAAGCCCTAGGGGGCCTCGGGAGGTCAGCCCGTTCACTTCTTTGGTTGGAGACAGAAATGCACACACACCACGCGCCAGGTCTTCATGGCGTCATTTCCTCCTGGGAAGCATCAGGAGATAAGGGTTGAGTCAGGTATCTTGTCTGTTTTGTTGGTAAGCCCTGTCTAACTGTCTTGAACTCACTGTCAATGCCTCGCATGATGCCAAGCACGTAGTAAGTCCTCAACAAAGGCTTATAGAATGGAACTGAAATGAATACATTGAGCCGGGGGAATATTTTAGGAGGTGTAGAAGTTGGAGGTCATCATCTCTGACCTCACGCAGCGTTTTGATGTGCTGGGAAGAAAAGACAATGGCTGGAAATGAATGGCCGATACGTAGCATAGTTTGCAAAGCCAGGCAGACCCTCCCCTGCACAAATTCCCTTTCTGTTACATGTGTTCATGCACTCGTGAGAGGGAGAGAGAAAGAGAGAGAGAGAGAGAGAGAGAGAGATATCTATCCAGGGCTTGTCAGCTTCCTGGCCACGGCTTCCTGTCCTCAGTGGCTCCGGAGTCAGACAGCATAAGTCTCATTTGTCTTTCCCACATGAAAGTCCTGGAGCATCTGTAAGTTATGACTTGTGAAGTATCTGCTTTAAAGCAGAATGCATTTATCATCACGCTGGCCCAGACGACACTGTGCAGTGCAGGAATGAGAAGATCCCAGGCCCCAGAACAGGAGGGGCCAGCCCAGATGACCCACCCATGAGCGGTGTCTGGCTGTATTGATAAAATTCTCTGGAAACGGCCCAGAAGCAGCCAGATGTTGACTACACAGCGAAGCTCTTCAGTAAACTTTCCACTGCATGTTAAACCGGGCTGGGCAGTTCCATTCCTAGGTCTGCCCAGGAGAAGTGCAAACACATGTCCACACAGAAACTTGCACATAAATGTTCCCAGCAGCATTATTCATAAGGGCCCCAAATATTCATAGAAGCAACCCAAATATCCACCGGCTGATGGATGGATCAAATAGGGTATGTTCATTTTATTTATGAATGTTATTTATGATCAGTTCCATTCTTTTATTTATGAAATACCCCTGGAATAGTATTCAGGAATAAAATGAAGTATTGATACGTAGATGACCTTGAAAACATTATGCTAAGTGAAAGAAGCCAGTCATAAAAGATCATATATAATGTATGATTCTGTTTCTTTGAAATAGCTGAAATAGGCGAATCCATGGAGACAGCAAATGGATTAGTGGTTGCCTAGGGCTGGGAGGGGCTGCTAATGGGCATGGGGTTTCTTTTGGGGAATTCAAGTGTGAAAAAGTTGGTCGTGATGAGGATTGCACCACTCCGAATATACTATAAAAGCTATGACTTATACATTTTCAATGGGTGAATTGATGGTATGTGAATTAGATATCAATATATCTGTTATAAAGAAGAGCTGTAGTTCGGGGAGGTGGTTGGGGAGTGGGATTGGGGATAGAGGCCCATATCTCTCAGGGCCGCAAGACTCCAACCTGCGCGCATGTGCGTTTTGTGCTAAGTGGAAAGCGTCGTCCTGTGTGCCATGGTCAAGGGAGAGTACCCTGGGTCCACATCCCATCCCAGCCTTTGACAGTCGTGGGACCTTGGGCTCGTCCCCAATCTCCTTTCAACCTGTTTTCAGCTGTTCCTAGTAGGTCTTATTTTATGGAGTGTTGAGAGGATTCAGATGCTATGGCTAACTAAGCTTTTAGCCCTGGGCTTAAGTAGTAGGTGGGCAATCGGATCATATATAATGTATGATAGTGTCACAGGCACATCTGTACGAAGTAGAAAAAGGCCTTTCTCTGGGTCAGTGGTCGGCAAACCGCGGTTCGTGAGCCACATGCGGCTCTTTGGCCCCTTGAGTGTGGCTCTTCCACAAAATACCACGGCCTGGGCGAGTCTATTTTGAAGAAGTGGCGTTAGAAGAAGTTTACGTTTAAAAAAGTTGGCTCTCCAAAGAGATTTCAATCGTTGTGCTGTTGATATTTGGCTCTGTTGACGAATGAGTTTGCCAAGCACTGCTCTGGGTGGATGAGTGAAAAGCTCCTTTCCCGACCTGGAGCCGCCCCAGACGGGTGGCCGCACGAGAACAGTGTGGGCTGGGTGCCTGTCACTTGCCCCTCCAAGTGGCTTTCATCATGGTTCTGATCAGCTACCATGCATCACTACTCTGTGGCTGAAGATTCCCCGTGATGAAGACCACATACTTTGGGGGTTGACACACCTTTTCCTGTCACTCTAGCAATAAACTCAATGCATTTAACGAGCACTTACTAGAGGGCCCAGGTCTGTGGGGTATTTCAGGGAATATGACGAGCCTTGCCGACAGGATACCGAGAAGTTGGTTGGGATGTGAAATGAACACATCTGGAATCATCTGAGAACAATGCAAGGTAGTATATCAACGAGGGGCGGAGGAAGAAGTCACGGCTGTGGAATCAGGCAGACTCGAGTTCAGATTCCTCCCTGCTACTGGGCAGCTAGATGATCTGGGCAAGCTGCCCATTCCCTCTGAGCTTCTGCATTCTCATCTAGAAAAATGTGGCTACCAAGTGGGATTCATGAGAAATGGGGTTTGGAGCCTGGCGTGCAGTAGGCTCTTGAGAACTAGAGCCAGCATTGTTATTTTGATGAGAAGTACTAGTATCGAGCACCTGGTGACCCTCTCATCTTAGATCATGGCTCCCCTTCTTAAAACCCTCATGATTGCAAAGGGACTAAACTCTGAATTTTCCATGTCCTTTGAGGTTCCTTCCTGGGTATCTGAACTCTCACGTCCTTATTCCTCTGTCTTGGACCCGTATCTATTCCCTTCAGAACACGTAAACTGTGTGGTTTTGGTGATTTGTGTGTATACAAATTTTGATTCTTGTTGCCCATTAGAAGATAAACTACATCCTGGTCTGTAGCCTGGTGCCAGGTGTATATAATAGGTGCTCAGTAAATATGAATGAATGAATGAATGAATGAATGAACAAATGAACAAATGCATGAAGAGTACACCAGTAATCCTGAGACAGGGGAGTTCTGTGAATGTGGCAGGCAGTGGGGAAGGCCCGATGGGACCTTCCTCCTTGTTTCCTGGTTCATCATCACTGTGGGGACATCTATGGTCAGCCCAGCATTGCCAGGTGCCTCTTGACTGCACTGTGGGCCCGGAGAGGCAGAGCGAACCTGTTCCTCACCCATGCAGGCTCTCCCCAAAGCAATGCATTCTTGGGTTGCTTTCATACTTCCCGAGACTCCAGCCGCCCATCCGAGACACCCTGGCGATCAGCTCTGCAGAGTAGGCAGGCTTTAGATGCAAAGTGCATTTGCAAGGCTTTCAAAACATTGTATCCCCGTTGTAAATCAAGTACTTAAAGAACTATAAACTGGCTGGAGTGCAGAGGTAATGTATGTGTGTGAGAAACACCGTTGTGATTTGCCCTTTAAACTGGAGAAAAGAATTCCACTTGTTTACTTTCATTAGAGATATTCAGAGGCAGCCTGAGGTTTCCAGGGGGAAGGTGCTAAGAGGCCTCTGCGGTAGGTTCCCCTCCTTCGCTGGAAGGGGAGGGGACTGGTGGTATTCAAGTGGTTTGGGGTGTGCAGCTTGAATCTCTTTAGCCCCAGGGCTGTTTCACAGTAAAAAAAAAAAAAAAAAAATGGGGCTGCTTCTCTGAGTATTTTCCAATGGCCGTTCCCTCCCCATCTCTTCCAGCTGACTCAAAAGCCACAAAGGCATCAATCAGATCTCGGCAGATTAGAAGGTTATTTCACCTGTGATTCACCCCAAGTGCCTAAGGACTCTCAGATCCCAGTCTTGTACAGCTGTGGTGGAAGGGAAGTGGACCATTCAATCTAGGATTCTAAAAGGGTGCATGGCCGTGACCTGGGGCCAGGCTGCCTGGGTTTGAGAGTCTCTCTCAAACCTCTTGTGTAACCTTGGGATGGTCAGCTTGACTCAGTTTCCTCACCTGTGAAATGGGAATGCTGTGAGGATAAATGAGTTGTATGTCCAGTTCTCAGAAAAGTGTGTGGTCACAGTGACCGTTCTCTATGTGTTCATCTTGGAAGGCAGGATGGGATCTAAGCCGTCTGTACCTCGAAAGCCTGGGCACAGTGCATCACACATAGTAGGTGCCCTGGTGTTGAACCCCCTGTCTTCACCTGTAAATTGAGGGGCTGGGACAAAATGTTCTCCCAAGCCCCTGCCAGGTCCTGGGAAGAGAATCCTGGTATTCACTGAAAGGAATTGGGGAGATGTAGACTGCATTTCCTGTAGCCTGTTTTTTGGCACAAGGACTCCCATGTACGGGGAGGGTGCGTATGTTCAGCTCCCAAATCTTTTTGAGATGGTTTGGTGCAGGCTCTGCCAGGTGTGAGGAAAGTCTCCTACGGCGAGTGTCAGCCTGTGCTGGGGAGGACTTCTCTCCTTCCCTACTCTCTGGTCCTTTAGGGTCCCATTCATCTCTAGGCAGGCACTACTTCTTTTAAAAAAATATTTTTATTGATTTCAGAAAGGAAGGGAGAGGGAGAGAGAGAGAGAAACATCAATGATGAGAGAGAATCATTGATTTGCTATCTCCTGCACGCCCCCTACTGGGGATTGAGCCTGCAACCCAGGCATGTGCCCTGCCTGGGAATCAAACCGTGACCTCCTGGTTCATGGGTCGATGCTCAACCACTGAGCCACGCTGGCGGGGCAGGCACTACTTTCTAAGCATGTCTGTGAGGTGGGTTCTGAACTAGGCTCTTTGTGAATTAGAAAACTCTCGCTTTCAAAGAACCTATCCATTTTCTCATCTGCACAGTGGGGTGATAATAGTGGAGCCTGCCTCCTATGTTATGTCCTAAGGATCCAGGGAGGGTGCCGAGAACAGTGCCTGATGGGTAGCAGGTCTCGGTACATGTTAACTGTTATTATTTGGGATCGAGGGGGGCAAGCTCACATTCTGCTGGGTTGCTTGGAAGGCTCTTTGCTCATTCCTTAGAAACTTAGAATTTCGGGGGCTTTGCTTTTGGTCCCAATGAAGCCAGAGCCCTGGCTGCCTCTGCTCTCAGTTGTGCCTTTGGGTCTCCCTGGAGACACCACATTTCTCCCAGTGGCTTTAGCAGTGAGGGGGGCATTCAGCATCCATTCAGCCTGGGTCCTTCATCCTGGTTACAGGTGGGCTGGAGGCAAGACCCAGGGGATGAGGAAAAGACTGAGGAGGGGCCCTGTTCCCAAGGCAAGAGATGTTTTTGGCAGCCTCAGTTAAAAGGAAGACTTGACTCCCTAACATGTTTATGTCTATTGCAACCTTAGAGGTGAAATCAGTTGATCCGTCAATCAACCAAGCTCACCTTTAGGGAGCACTTTATAGTTGCCAGGCCAGGGGGTAAGCACATTGCCTGGCTCATCTCACTGACTTTCTTGTTGACCTTAGACCCAGCCTGTGAGAGATGTGCTATTGCCATCCTCACTTGACCATAGAGGGTCTGATGATGGCAGGGATGAAGCCCTCATCTGCCTGAGGTTCTCAGCTGTGACCCTAAGCAGCTCCCTAAGAAGGAACAGAGATATCTTTGTCATTTTTTTTTCCTGTGGCCAGTGTTCCTTCTGTTTCTCCCAGGCAGCACATTTAAACATATGTGTGTATTCAGGTGTTTGTTGAGCTCCTCCTCAGTGCCAGGGACTGTGTAGGCACAGGGGGCGGGGGTTGGGGGGGGGACAATAAGGGACAAGATATGACCTCTGTCCCAAAGGAGCTCAATCACCTCTTGGTTGTAGAAGGTGTACCTACCGGTCATTTCCAGATCCCCATCTTTGTGGTCCACACTTACCCTTCCTTGCTGGTCCATTTAAGGAAACCGATTCCCTGTTGTGTGTGTGTGTGTGTGTGTGTGTGTCTTTTAATCTCTCAGAATTCATTCCTTTGCTTCAAGCACATCCCTTATACAGCCTTGATTTTCACAGAACCAATGAAAAAAGATGCCAACAAACTTTGAGAAGCTCTTAGCAGTCCATAACATAATGACGGTGAGTGGTTCTGGGTAGACTGGAAAGTGAACTCTTCTCTAAGCCGCAGGAGCAGCGGGAGGGAAGAAGCTGACAGTCCGTCCATCTGCTGAGCGCAGAGCCCAGCACGGAGTGTGGATGGAAAGGCAGGGCAGGGCAGTGATTCGCTCGCTCCAGGGAGAAGTCCCCTTTGCATCTTCCTCAAGGTTAATTGATAACTTTTCTCCGGCAGAATCAAATGGAATGCTCCGGGAGGGACCCCAGCCTGTGGGCGTGCAAGCAGCTGGTAGCAGGAATCCTGGACAGGGGAGGAATTAAGTGGAAATCTCCACTGATCGTATCCACCTCCTTGAATGTGTAGGAAGGTCAAGAGTGTGTGTGTGTATGTGTGTGTGTATGTGTGTGTGTGTGCACGTGTGTGTGTGTGTGTTCCTTTCCCTAACAGTCCTAATAGCAGGAAAGATTTAGTGAGTGATGAGTGTGTGCCAGGCACTGTTCTAGTACTTTACATGACTCCTGTCCTCTGAGCCTGTATTATTAGTGCATGCATTTTGCAGACGAGGAAGGAGAGACTTAGAGAGATCAAGTGACTCCCCCAAAGTCACAGAGCGGGGTTTAGGGCTGGGCTGTTTAACATCAGGGTCATGGTTGTAACCACTGGGCCCCAGGGCCTCTCATGGGTATGGAGCCCTCTGAGCCTCTGAAGCTCTTTGCTTTGGTTCGTTGAACCCAGACGTGAAGCTCAGAGAACGTTGTCTCCATGCTGCGAGATAGCAATTTGAGGAAGTTGGTTCCGTAATCTTGATTTTTCTGTGTCTTACTCATTTTTCTCCTCCTAGCGTTAGTTCAGTGCCTGGCACACGAGAAGAATGCAATAAACATTTGTTGAATGGCCGTGGAGTGTTCTGTGTCTGGGGATGTTGTCAGGAGACTTGGGAGCTGGTCCCAGCATTGCCACAACTTCAGCTGCGTGACCTTGGGCAAGATGTGTCCCTTCTGTGACTTCAACCAGCTTATCTGTGAGATGAGAGCTCTGGGCCTGATTTTTGTTTTGGGATTCATTATTCAGTCAACAAATATTTGTTGAATGCCTGCTATGTGTCCAACACGATCCTGCTCTGGGTGACTGGGAGAGAGCGACGATGACAATGAGACAGATTCCTGCTCTCACTCAGCGCTTGCATTCCAGCCTCTTTCAGATTCTGCATTTGGTGAACCCTCATGTCTCATCCCCAAATTGCTTCAAAGCAGCAGGCGCTGAATCCTTTCTTGTTTGCTTTTCTTCGCTGGGAGGCGTGTCCTACCAGGGCAGGATGTCCATTGGTTCTACTGATTGACACATCCCAAGTGCCTAGCACAGTGCCTGCCAAGTAAATATTGGTGCTATGTGGCAGGCATGCCTGAATGAATGCCTTCAGTGCCTCTCTTGCTAACAGAATCTCAGATATAAAAATTCTGCGCTTAAAGCGCAAGAAGAACATTACGGCTCCAAAGTGCCGTTTTCCAGGAAAACCACTTCTTTAAATTTTTATTTTAAAGGCAAGATGCAGCGGAGATTGGGAAGGTTTGTTATCTCCCTAGCTGAGGGATTAGCAAGTTGGGCAGAATTCCTCGATTCTTTTCATCTGGTGATGCCTTTTGCAAACCAGAGAAAAAAAAACCAAAACTCTTCCGTTCCCCCCACCCCCTTTGCTTCAAGCCAGAAAAAGCACTTGCTTCTTAAAATACAGCTCATGAAGGGAAACATTATAACAAATATTTTGCATTTCTCTGGTGGCGGCACAGTCTGAATTCCTTTCAGCCCCACCACGAGTTCTAATTTTATGAAATGTTTGGATTAGCCCCCAATTTTCCGGTGGAATTTGGGAGGCTTGTATTTGTACTCAAGCTGGAAGTGAAGAAATCTCATAAAATCCGTACAGTGTCTCAGGCCCAGTGGGACGTTCTCGCCAAGGACACAGTGACCATCAGTGGAATGGCGGCGAAGAGAGAGAGAGCGCTCTCTGGCAGCTGTGTGGTGCTGTGTTCTTGGAGCACAGTCTCGGGGGCTTGGCTGGGCTGCATACCACTTCCAACTGATCATGGGCTATAAAACTTCCAGCCCAAGCACGGTACCTTGTACCTGACCTTGTTTCTTCAGATCCCGGAGCCTGAGAACATTAGGGCATCTGGTAATTGGGTGAGAGGCATTTGATAACACATGGTGCTCTGTTCCCGCACTCCCCTCAGGCCGCCCCTGGCACGTGTTGCCTTGTGTTATAATTTCCAGTTTGCTGGTCTGTTTCTGCCTCTAGCCCTGCACCGTCTTAGATGGACACACATGGCTGTTAAAATGAAAGTTAAGTACAATTAAATAAGATGAAAATTTCAGTGCCTTGGTCATCCTAGCCACTTTTTAAGTGCTTAATGACTCTTTGTGGCTAGTGGTTACCATTGGACAGTGCAGAAAAGGTACTTTCTGTCATCGTAGGAAGTTATGAAGGACAGGACTGCTCGGGATGCTGAGTGTAATCATTGCTGTGACACACTCCACCCCTTGTTTTGCTTGATTAGTTCCATATGTAGCCCTTGTCACCATCTGTAAATTATCTCTAAGCAAACTCATTTGTCATCTTTTCTGTACCTCAGTGTCTAGGACAGTGCCTGGTAAGTAGTGGGCGCCCAGTAAAGACATTTACAATGAATGAATGAAGCTGTCTGATTCAGTATTGCTGGGCATGTACCTGGCACACAGTGGGCCTTCAGAAAATTGAACGAATTTTTCTAGAGTTGTAACCACTGAATGGATTCATCTGATAGTCCTTGAGCACATACTATGTGTCAGGCATTGTACGAGGTGCTGGAGATACGGTGATGAGCAAACAGACATGATTCTCTAGTAAAGGAGCTTATCCAATCCAATTGTTCTTAAATTTGCGGCGACTTGTGAATCTCCTGGGTGTGCCTGTTAAAATATACCCTCCTCAGCACCCACCCCAGAGAATCTGATCCAGCAGGTCTGGGCTGGGACTCAGGGTGACCTGAGACTCTGAAATGCTTTAACCAGGCAACCCAAGTGAGAGTGAGGAGTTGGTCCGTAGTCTGTGCTTGGAGAAACACAGCAGCGGGAAGCTAGTTGTTGTATTCATCTGGGGATACACACCCCATTTTCTTTAGCCCACCCCTTCTCTTGTGATAACCAGAAGACCCTGAGTCCTTACGTTGGACCTGAAGCTTGAGGTCTCTTTGCTATTATCCTTCCATGGAGTAATAATAATAATAATGACAAAAATAGCAAACAGTTGCATGCAGTAATGGTGCCAGGCGAGAATCTAAGCACATTAAGTCATTGACCTAAATTCATCCTCAAGGTAGTCTTAAAAGGTACGTACCATCATTATCCCCATTTTACAGTGGATAAACTGAGGCCCAGAAATTTAGGTCACTTGCCCATGAAGTGGGGCTCACGGTCACTGGGCTTTGAGCAGCTGCTTTCCAAATGCCAAATGGGCCTTTATCTCCTTTTCTGCCCGTTGCTCAGAATCAAAGTGCAAGTGTATTTCTGAAATGCCTGTTTAGGGGATTAACGCATTTGGTCAGTATGAGCTCGGTTGATCTACAAATGCTCATCACTGACCTCAAGAAGCATCATTCATTCATTCAGCAAACATTCCCTTAGTCCAGTGGTCGGCAAACTCATTAGTCAACAGAGCCAAATATCAACAGTACAACGATTGAAATTTCTTTTGAGAGCCAAATTTTTTAAACTTAAACTTCTTCTAATACCACTTCTTCAAAATAGACTCGCCCAGGCTGTGGTATTTTGTGGAAGAGCCACACTCAAGGGGCCAAAGAGCCGCATGTGGCTCACGAGCCGCAGTTTGCCGACCACGGCCTTAGTCCTACTATGCACCAGGCCTGTTCGGTTCTTAGATCTGGCCTAAAGGGGGGACAGAGACATAGGCAGGGACTTCCTGAGAAAGTGCCACACCCAAGATAGGTCTATCATCTAGACAGGAAAAGCAAAGCAAACCTTAAAAACTTAGGAGGTCCTTCATTTTGCTGCTTGTGACTCAGTTTTTACAGTTTTGCCATAGAATGTGCCTGTTTTACCCAGTAGGGGTTCATTGTGTGTGTTTTGTGTATGTGGAGGGAGGTCCAACGCAAGGAAGGATGTGTCTGCCTTCCACCCTTTTTTAACCACTTAGCAAGGCAGGAAACCCCGTAGAGTGGGGAGTGCCCAGCACTCCTGACCCACTTGGAAGAACCTGGACAGAAGAGAGTGAAAGGGAGAGGAGTGAACGTCCATGGAACACAGTGTGTCTTCTGCAAGACACTGAATGAGGCAGTACACACGCGTCCTCTCGTTTCACCGCAACTCTGTGACTTGTAGTCACTGTTAACCCCACTTTGCAGTTAAAGAAGTTGGTGTTCAGAAAGAGTAACCGATCCGCTCCAGTAATCACAGTAGGTCAAAACTCAGGTCCTTCTGGGGCTCTTCCCGCTACCCCACTGGTTGGTTGGTTCTCAGTCCCAGCTGAGCTTTCAAAAAGCTCTCTGGGGCTGGGAGCACAAGCATCAGTAGTTTTCAACTGTCCCCTCGGTTGCTATAATGCATTGTCGGAGTGGTGAGCCACTGGCTGAAGCATGCTGACTGTGGAGGTCCCAGGATCTGTACTCCTGAAGGTGTCCCCATCCATGTCTGGTCACGCTGGGGCCTGGTTCATAGGAAGGCGAATCCCCGCCCCCACTCTTGCCCCCCAGTGTATGTTCTTCAGTGGGCACTGGTGTGGCGGAAGCCATCCCCCTGGGCCTGGGCCGGGACCTTCGGCTCTGTTGCATCAGAGGCTGCCCGTAACATCGGCAGCCGGCTTGTTTTCTTTGTAGGCTCCAGTTGTCGCGACCTTTGTGTGTCTGTTTATTTCAGGGAAATAATTCCATCCTGCAAACTTGATTCCCTAGGGGCTACAGAAGTACATTCGGAGGGACTTCTTTCAGTGGGGTGACCTGAAGTGTCCTCTTAAAAGAGGCTACAGCTGTCCCCTTCCTCCCAACCCCCGTCTCACTTTGCCCTCCGACATCGCCCTCGCAGGCTCATATTTTGAGGCTCTCACTCCTAGTGTTGTCACAGACTTACACACATCTCTGCGTAAGGTTTATTTGTTAATAATAGTTACTCAAAAAGCAGTTTTGGAGAATCTGCTGTGTGTTGGGCCCACTACTGGGCATTTTCTATAGGTTCTCTCATTGCATTTTGTCTTTTCTTGGCAGTAATGAGAGTAAGCATAAGTCTGAACTCTGGGGATTATCCTTAGAATGGAGGAAGTTACAATCGTGCCACAATTTGCTGGCCTTGTTGGAGAAGGAGATGCCCCATGGACTGTAGAGGCCGCCATATTGGAGCCGTTGGTTTGGCTGGGCTGGCAGTGGGAGGTTGGCTGATTGAACCAAAGGGTCTGGGAAAGGCAGAGAGAGCCCGGGAACCAGTACTGTTCAACCTGCATGAACCTCGGCCAAGGAAATGGAGAATACTGGTTCATATGACTCCTGGTTACGTGGAGATATCACATTATAATACAGAGCTCTAAATACATTTTTCCAGGTAACTGAAGCTCACTAATTTAAGAGCCATTTTTTAAAAAAAAGATTGTGTCCGTTTATTATGAAAATCTTTCTAAGAACAGGCACATTTTCTTGCTCCTTAAAACAAAGTACCTTGAAGGGAGGTTATCCTGGTCTTGATGTCTTTGGGGAACTTCTAAATAGTCCTCAGTACTGTGTTTTGGAATTCTCATGTCTGCTATTTATAGTTTGCCTATCTTCTCCCTCATCAACTTTCATTCCTTTTTGTGACCTTTTTAAACAGCGAAATTCTTCTTTTTCCCTACAGCGAAAAGAATGCATGGTTAATACTGAAAACTCATAGGACAAGATTAAAGGTGAAGTTAGTTGTGCTGTCTTGATTCTGTCAGTGAGGCTGTCTCTAGAAACTTTCTAGTTGCTATTTCCCCACTTTCCCACAGATTGGCCGTGACAAAGCTTGTCAGAACGGTTAGTAGGAAAACTCCGGGTGATCATCTGTGGGGACTCAGTGCATGAATTTGATGACATTTCTTGGCTTTTCTAAGGTTTTGCTGCTCTTATGTGTACAGTCTTCACCGCTGAACTTTCCCTGGCAGTGAGTCTAGTGAAGTTTTTTCTTCTCCTGTAATGGGCTGAGCCACTGTGCGGGAGTCGGGCTGGCCAGGGTCACCCAGTTAGTAGGTGGCCAAGCTGGATCCCTTGACTGGAGTTCCAATGCATTTCCCATTTCATCACCTCTTCTTTTTTAATTGCATTTGTTGGGGTGACATTGTTTAATAAAATGATGTAAGTTTCAAGTGTACAATTCTATAGTCCATCATCTGATACTGTATTGTGTATTCACCATCCAAAGTCTAATATCCTTTCCTCACCATTTATCCTTCATTTACCCTCTTCTACTACCTCCCTCCACTCCTCTTTCCCTCTGGTAGCCACCACACTGTTGTTGTCTGTATCTATGAGATTTTTTGGAAAAAAAATCCCTTCACCTTTCTCACGCAGCCCCCACGCCTCCCTCCCCTCTAACAGCCGTCAGTCTGTATCTATGAATCTGTTTCTATTTTGTTTGTTTATTTTGTTCATTAGATTCCACATATAAGTGAAACCATACGGTATTTGTCTTTCTCTGACTGGCTTATTTCACTTCGCATAAGGCCTCTAGGTCCATACTTGCTGTTGCGAAAGGTAAGATTTTCTTCTTTTTTTACAGCTGAGTGCTATCCCATCGTGTAAATGCACCACAGTTTTTTTTCATCCCCTTGTGTACTGATGGGCACTTCCAAGTCTTTTGCCACCTCTTACCTGTGTTCTCGATTGTGGGTAGAGAGCTAAGGGGCTTTGGAATAAAGGAACTGTTGCTGTATTTGGATAACTAAATTCAGGAAAAACCTACCTTTACCTCAATCATCTACATTGCTCAAGTGACAGATTTCTTAACTCTTTTTCTGAGGGAGTAGAGAGAGAATGTCGCCTCCTCTTCAGCATGTCAGACCCACTCTCTGAACATCCGTCTTGGATTAACAAGGAAATGGATTCAGAAACACCCTTGAAAGCAATATACATTGCTCTCCGTACATAGCTTACATTTTATGACCTGCTTAAAGGATGCAGGCAGCATAAATCTTGGGGAGGTTTGTCTTATTTACTTGTTTGTCTTTTCTGCAGATGGGATGCTTGCATCAGAGCCGGGCTGGCTTCAGATGTCTGCTCCAGGATATTTTAGCTGAACTGTATGAGTCCATTAAACAAATGTAAGAGTTTTTGGGAAAGAAGGGCTGTGTCTCAAACCAAATGTTTTACATGGAGAACATCTGGGGAATATTGGTATCTGTGTGTACAGTACATCAGAAAGCAGCTTGGCGGGGTTCAGCTGGGATGTTTCTGGCCTGTGGTTGCTGGATTTGACAGTTTTGTTGTAAGAGAATGGTTCTTATGAAGTGTTGCCATAAAGACAATGCTTGATCCAGGAAGGGGTGTCCTTGTTTCGCCGCACTCCCAAATTGTTCTGATTAGCTCCCTGGCCAGGTCGCCCACAACATTTGAACAGTCCGAAATCTGAGTTAGTTTTCCCCAAAGCTTAAGCTTCAGAAAAAGGAAGCATTGCAACGCCAGGACTTAGAGTATTTCTTCTTTACCCCATGTTTCCGTCGATTTGACGAAATGTGGAAACAGCTGTGGTTCAGCGGAAGCAGCGTTGGCGACAGAATCCAAGTACCTGGGTTGAAACTTGGGTGTTGGCTTTATGACCTGTGGGGACTTGGGGAGTTCTTTTCCTCAGTTACTGTTTCCCTCTCCTGCCTGTCTCATGGGATGGGGGAGTAAAATTAAGTGGGTGGCCATGTGTACATAGGAGTTGGTCATTTACACCATGGTATTGCACTCAGGGGTTTGTGGTCTTACCCACAAGCACAGGAGCAGCGTGGTCCAGAGTGGAATCCGGGAAATCATCTGGGTAGGTTGTCTGACTTCAGCAACTTGTAGACACTGGGCCAGGTTGGTACTAGTGGGTGGATGGGTGAGAAAGGAATCATCCTCATGAAAATTAAGACTTTTGCTATTTATCATGTTAGATTCAACTCAACTCAATAAACATTTATTGGATGTCTGCTCTGGTGCCAGACTCTTTCCTAGATATTGGGGACACAGGGGTGAACAAAGCAGTTAAGGCTGCTGTTCTGCATTCTCTGCTTGTTATGCCTGGTATTGACCATGGATGGCCCTCCCTTTTGTTAGTTTACATGTTGGCTGGGTTTTAGGTAGAATGGATAATGACTAGTATATTAGTCTGCTTGGGCTGTCCTAGCAGAATAACACAGACTGAGTGGCTTAAACAACAGAAAGTTATTTTTTTTACAGTTCTGGAGACTGGAGGTCCACTATCAAGGTGCCAGAAGGATTGGTTTCTTGTGAGGCCTCTCTTCATGACTTGTAGACAGCTGCCTTCTTGCTGTTTCCCTCATATGTCCTTTCCTTGGTATGCATATGCTCCTGGTAACTTTTCCTGCTCTTATAGGGACACTAACCCTATTGGATCAGGATCCCACTCTATGACCTCATTTAACTTTGATTACCTCCTTAAAGGTCCTAGCTCCAAATACAGTCACCAGGGATTAGGGCTTCAATAAATGGATGTGTGTATGTGTGTGTGTATGTGTGTATGGACACACACAATTCAGTCAGTAATAACTGATAAATATTTATTGGTGTGAACATTACTTGGGAGAAAATATGGCTAGACTTCCTACACCTTTCTGCAAGATGGTTCGAAGTGATCCTTACTGAACCTCCAGTCAACATATCCTACAGGACCAAATTGGGAAAAGAAAGACAAGAACTAAGGAAGCCCCATGGAACTAGGTAGGAGAAAGTACTAGCAGATGATCTCTTCTAAGATTGTTGGGATGAATGCCCAGCCGCTTGCAGACCATTGAAAATTCAATTCTGGGGAAAGAGCATCTCCTTAGTCAAACTCTAGGAACATGGGTCCACCCATTGGCATGACTTATCTTGACTGACAGTTCCTTTAAAACTGCATCCAATGGGGTAGGGCTGGTCCCCGGAGTAAAGCCAGGGAGTTTCTACTAGTAGAAGGCTGAATGGTTACTGGACAGGGAGGAGCCCCCGTGTTCACTGCCCTTTCCAGTTGGATTGTAAGCAACGTAAAGCGTAGGTCTGGGTCATATTTTACAGCAGCTGGGTGAATGCCTTATTCAGAGTAGATTTCCCAAAATTGCTTGCTTGGAGAATTGACTCATTATTGCATCATTTTAGGAACACGCCTCCCAGACCCTGCTGTCTGATTCTGCCAACTGCATTGGCTGGCCTCGCAGAGAGCAGCAAGGAACACCAGTGGGTGTGCTTTTGAAGATGGAAGTGGTTTAAATTTTAGCTTAAAAAAAATAAAAGACTTAGGGTGGGGATAAGGCCATGTGGCTTTGTGAGGCCTTCATCTCCAGAGACTCTGATGGAGCTCATTTTCATCACACACCCGCCATGTGTCAGGACGGTGCCCCGTGCTTTGGCAGTGGTTCAGAGGTTAAGAATATGGTCTTTGTTTGTTTGTTGTTTTTTTTTTTTGTAGCAGGACCCAGCTCTCCTACTTATTAGTTGTGGGCCCCAGGGCACGTTACTTAACCTGCCCCAGACTCAGTTTACATTCATCAAGGGGGGAGGTAAGAGATCAAACGAAGGACTTGTATGCGTGCATGTAAGCATAACCAATGGACGGACGCAAGACACTGGGGGGTGAGGGCATGTATGGGAGTGGGGTGGGGGGGCAATGGGGAGACATGGACACATGTAATACCTTAATCAATAAAAAAAATTGAAGAAGAAAAAAAAAGCAGAAACAATACTGTTTCTGTAAGAATTTAATGAATGAGAGGTTGAGGCATTCGACAGGTTGGTGCCCAGTGCCTGGCCTATATGAAGGGCTTGACAGGTAGTTGTTATGATTGATTTTAGCTATTGTTGTGAATTATCTTCCAGCCCAGCTCCATTTTAAAGACCAGCAAGTTCAGGCTAAGTCAGTGGTTGGCAAACTCATTAGTCAGCAGAGCCAAATATCAACAGTACAACGATTGAAATTTCTTTTGAGAGCCAAATTTTCTAAATGTAAACTTCTTCTAATGCCACTTCTTCAAAATAGACTCGCCCAGGCCATGGTATTTTATGGAAGAGTCACACTCAAGGGGTCAAAGAGCCACATGCGGTTTGCCGACCACGGGGCTAAGTGATTTCAGGACAAGGACAGATTGTATTCAACACTTGAACAATTAGTAAGTAAAAGACTCAGTGACAGGTGCGGGTGGAATGTTCTGCTCTGGTTTCATGGCTTTTTAAGGGTCTTTTCCCCCAGCTTTATTGCCATATAACATATGTGAGCTTAAGGTGTACAAGGTGATGATTTGATACGCATATATGTGGCAAAATGATGATCACAATAAGGTTAGTTAGTACCTCCATCCCCTCACATAGCGTATCATTTTTCTAATTTGTATGTGTGTTGTGTGATAACATTTAAGATCTTCTCTCTTAAAACTTTCCAGTTTATAGTACAGTGTTGTTAACTATACTCACCATTCTGTATATTAGATCCCCAGAACTTATTCATCTTATAGCTGAAAGTTTGTACCCTTTGACCAACATCCCCCACTATGCTCCACCCCCCACCCCTACAAGCTACAGGCAACCACTCATCTACTCTATTTCTGTGAGTTTGGATCTTTTATATTCCACATGTAAGTGAAATCAAGACAGTATCTGTCTTTTTCTGTCTGACTTCACGTAGCATAATGTTAAGGATCCTTTTTAAATAGTTGGGGTCCGTTTCAGCGACAGCTTTTTGGCATTTACTATACACCAGGCACCTGCTAGGCACTGGAGTTGTACGGTCTCTGAGCCACTGAAACCTACCAGTAAGGGTGAGTGAGGTTATGAAAAGTGATCCATGCGAACTTTATGGGATTCATTGCAGGGGATGGATGTGGAGGAGACGGTCAGCTGAAGAAGTTAGCTACAGAGGACAGGGATCCTGGCAGAGGTCCTGAAATACCTTCCTGGAACTGAGCATGCTGCTCCTTGGGGGGCGGGCTGTCATCGCCTGGGGGGCTGTGCTTTTGTAGCCGGAGGTGCCATGACAAGCATCCTGGGCAGGTTTGCAGAGGTAATTAGCGGGCTGATAAGCATCCAGCTGGATTTGGCAGTGGGGCTGTGGAGCAGGAACCAGCCTGCTAACTCTCTGGGTGGATGGACAATGAGAGCTTCCCTTGGAAGGCAAAAAGCTTCTTCTTGTGAGGGGATGATGAATGAGGGCCCCAGGGGGACAGGCTGCAGCCGGGCTATTGTTCCTTACTTGTCTGATATGTCTTTGCTCACTCTAATGGCCATAAATCAGCTTTTCGACTAAGAGGGAGTCTGTCAGGATAAAAATAACTTCTGAAGAATCTTCTCTTTCACTTAGCTATAAAATCACCCCTGGTTAAAGTATAAAATAAAATTTAAAGCCATGCCTGCCCCTCCGTTTTTTCATGTCTTATGTATTTTATCATCATAAGAAATTAAAAACTTCTTTGTTCTGCTCACCTGGATGAGCTAAATTCAATGGACTAATTTCTGTTCCCTTTGGAAAACTAATTTTGTTTCTTAGGTCTTTTGTGTTCCTTGTTCCTTGCTCCCAAGGTCACTGATTCTGTAGCAGCCGGAGGTTAATATTTAAAAGCAGTGTTTCCAGTGAATTAAGAAATAATGGGATGAAAACCTCCCAAGTATGCCTATTCGTGTGTGATATCAAGTCAGCCTTAAGAAACTGGAACAGTGATTGGACTGAATTGGACTGAAAGCGGTGTCCCTGGAGTGTCTGAATTAGATGGAGCTGAAATAATGCATCGTGCTGCGGAATGGGTCATCATTTGCCAGCATCCTTAAGGGTGTTTGTCACTCCTTATCTTGGTGCATTAATAATGCAGCTCTTCTGGGGACTTCGCCGTGCAAGAGCCCGCCTCCCAGGTCCACGTTGAACCTTTCTGTGGCAGTTTCTGCACTGCTGCCCGCTGTGGCTGGGAACTTAGGACTCCTTGCCCAGACTAAGAATCCAGGACTGGAGCGAGACTAAGGACTCTTGCTGCAGTCCCAGTGCTGCTGTTAGCGTGGGGGCCTGTGCTTTAGCCTCGCTGGGGCTCAGTTTCCTCATCTGTAAAGTGAGGGGAGGGGAGGCGGCATAGAGCATTCCGTGGTCCTTGCAACTCTGACATCTGTGGGTGATAATGGTGCTCATTGTGCTTCTACTATAGTGACTCCTGGCCTCTGCCCTCCATCATATGCACAAGACGATTTGATTCCTGCATATACCAAGTTGTGGGTACCCTTGTCATCCTCATTGCAGATGAGGAAGCTGAGCCTATGACATGCTTTCCTGAGGACCCCTCTGTGCAGGGGGGCCAAGTGGCTTTGCCTGATGACAAGGCAGAGGCGCTGATGCCTGGTTTCTTAGCATTTCTGGCTGGAGCTCTGCTGGGCTTGGAGGCTGATATATAAAAGTTGCACGACACTAAGCTTATCCAAGCCGTGTTATAAACAGAGTCAGAGTGATCGGACGCTACCAGTTGAGGGTGTCCAACTTGTGAATAGCCTCAGTCCTCCAGCCTGGCCTGGCCTCTGCCTCCCCAGGGCAGTTGCAACCTGAAAGAAGAGCAGTGGCCCATGAGAATTCAAGTTGCTATTGCATTTGGCTTCTGCTGACACGGAAGTCCATAAACAGCTGCTTGGTCACTGGTGTCCCAGCTACACAGCCTGCATTTTTCAGTCCTTCTGTGACTCCAGTTGCTTGTGTAGCATCTCCTGTGCTCCTGGAGGCCTTTTCACACAGGGGCCGTGGGGGTGTTTATTAGAGCAGAGCCCGGAAGGACGTCCAGGGGATCCTAGTAAGAGAAGGCTCCTCCTGGCAGCCAGACCGTCTTTCACCCAGCAGTTGGGACGTGAGGCTCCAGGGCTCACTTTCTCTCTCCTTCTCTGGACACATCCACTTTGACCAGACGTGGGAGCCCCAGGTTGTATGCTGAGCATGAAGTCACCCCTCAGCAGCCAGCTTCCTGCCCTTACAGCGTCCTCGGGTGAGGATGAGAGGAAGCAGCCTTTGGTGTGCCAGGGGTAATTTAATTGGGGTCACCGAGTCCCCTCCAGGAAGCAGCTTGTTTGTAATTCCCCTCTCTGTCGGTGGGCAGCTCATCAGTTTTCACGAATCACCTAATGTGTTTAAGGTACAGAATAATAAGGGCCACCCTGGCCACATTTACTCTGATTTAAGATGGCATTTCTTAAATTTCAGAATGCAGCAGAATCAGCAGGGAAGCGCATGAAAAGTGCTGACAGGTCCTGGCCCCCACTCTGAAAATTCAATAGATCCGGATGGGCCATGGAATCTGCATTTTGACCGTTTCCCCTGTGCCCCCCAACCAGGGGATCTGGTGCAGAGGGTGTGCTCACCGCCCTTTTGCAAACTGCTTCCTCTGAGAATCTAACTGTGCACTCCGAGCTGGTTTGTTGCTTGCTTTTGGCATTGCTACTGGTGTTAACTTTCCCTTGGCCTTCTTTTCGCCGCTCGGTCAGCCATGGCCACTATCTCGTGTTTACAAACCCCAGCACCCGCCATGCAGGGACTGTAAATCCGCCTGAGATTGCTTCGTCGTTAATTCGACTTCCCTGGTGGCATCACCACGTGCGATGATGACAGTCTGAGCTCAGTCTTTGAAGGGAGGGCGATGGAGATCAAGGACTAACTGTACATGTAGAAAAAACATTCCAGGCCTTTCTGAAGTCTGCCCAAGGAGGCCCTGGCACCGTCAAATAAAAATCTGATTTGCTGCTTAAATTCTGGAAATAGAACACATTTTTCATAGCAGGAGAAAAATCAGTCTCATCCAAGGAAACAGCAACACTGATGGGAAGTTTTGGGAAACAGAGGATTGAGAACTGAGTTACAGAGGGTTATATTTTTAGAGCCTCCTACAAGATTAAAGGGCTTCTCTGAAGAAGAAACTCTTTTTCACACATGCCGTGCTCCCTGGCATCAGGGTGCCTCTCCTCAGAGCCTGTTGATACAACTCTTGGCTTCCAATCTGCTTCTGTCTGAGAAAACATCCATGTAATGACATGAATCAACAGGCCCGAGAGGAAGAGGCCTGTGGGTCCCACGGCGCAGCTGGCTTGGGTCCCTGTGGGGCCAGTTGCATCATTGCAACTTGCAGGAGTGCTTTCCTGAGTTGGCCAGGCTGCTCATGAAGACCTGGGGGTCATTTAATTAATTAGGGGCTTTGGCTGCAAGATGGCCTCCTGGGTGGCATCCCTGGGGTGATGGCTGGGCTCAGGCTTTCTGAGGGAAAGCCAATGGGTGATCCTGTGGAGCTTGGGACCCGTGTGGCCTGGTGGGGCTCTGCCTTGCCCAAACTTTGACCATCAACCAGACAGGAACGGGAGCATGCGCTGGCCTCCAACGTGGCTGCCTGGAGGCCACTTGCTTTGGGCCCCTGTTAAGAAAAGGTCATTGAGCCGCCTCTGACTCAATGCCCTGCAGCTCCCCAGGGAACGTGGAAGGTGAACCGAGGCTGGTGGAACGTGGCCGAGTGTGAGATCACACCTTGTGAATGGCGGGGAAGCTGCCAGCTAACTGCAGCCTTGTTTTCACTAAGGGATGCTAATGCCGTGTTCACGGTGTGTGTCTTTCCTGCTCCTTACTCCCCAGTCCCACCTCTTAGCGCCTGACATGGGACCCTGTAAAACTTCATCTGCTTGGAGGGGGCCCATCACACTGAGCCTGGGAGAACATTATGAGAGATTCTATCAGCTACCACATTTGCTGTCCATCCCGACCTGATCCACAGCCTCAAGGATCAGCAGCCTCTGGGATCAGTCTGCCTGGGTTGGAGTCTTAGCTCCACTGTTCGCAAGCTGGGTGACTTTGGGTAATAATTAGGTCCTCTGAGCCTCAGTTTCTTCCCCTCTAAAATGGGGGTGTAGTAAGGATTAAATGAGCTAAGGTCCACTGGCACATGGTCACATGTAATGTCAGTCACTGTTATCATTAAGAATGCTGTCACTGATTTTAAAATAAGATCTTGCTGTGCAAAGTGGGTCCTTGCACCTGCAGCACTTGGCATCACCTAGGAGCTTGCTAGCGATGCAGACTACTGGGCCCCTCCTTAGACCTTTGGATTCAGAATCTGCATTTTAATCAACCATGTGCCCATGACCCCTGTAGGAGAGGCACTGTTCTAGAGCACTCCCTGCAGGCTGATATATGGCAGTGATTCTCTTGGCTAGAGCCTCAAATACATACAACCTGCCCGCAACATCCCCACTCCCCAAAGCAGGCTAGGAAGACAGACAGCTGGCTGCCTGCTGTGTGCAGGCATGCAGGCTGGATATGAATTTTCACCTGCTCTTCCTGCAGTATAAATGTGGGGAGAAGATGTGTGGGGGAAACGGGGAGGGGAGAGGTCTGTGGGCTCATCACCCCTAAAACATGGTCCAGGGCGCTGTATCTGATAGGCTTCATTTATAGTCACCACGATTCAGTGAGTACCTACCGTGTCCCAGGCACTTACATTATTTTTATTCCTTACAACAGCCTCAGGAGGTACAACTTGCTAATCACTCCATTTTACAGATAGGAAAACTGAGGCCTGCGAGGTTCGGGCTTGCCTGAGGTCAGCCAGCCAGTACAAGCCTAAGCTTTCACCATCCTTCTCTGCTTCCCCATGACCTTGCCGAGATCACCGGGCTCTCCTCATGTACAGCGGCCACGGTGGCAGGCTGCAGAGCAGGTGGTTTTGGGTGATTATTCACAAAAAGGCAAACCAACCTCTGCAGAAGAGGGAGGCTGAGCCCGTTACATTTAACAAGGGATGGGAATTGGCTGGGCTGAGTGTGCCTCTGAAACAGGCAGGCACCACAGGGCAGCATTGGCAGGTCCCTGGCCAGACCTGCGGCTGCGTACGGTTTAAACATTAAACTAGGGGGTGGCCCTCTTTAAAAGCAGACTGTTTTATAAGGCACACGGTGCCGTCTAGACGAGGGGACATTTATGAAAGTTGCTGTGCTCCGTGTTGGGCTCCGACACCTGACTTCCTGGCTCTAGTCATTTCGAAGGCGGAGTGAAATCTGACTCGTGCAAGAACAAATTGGATTTTTTCTTTTTTCTTTTTGGAGGGTGTATGGTTTCAGACATTTGGTAATCTCTTCTTGCTGGCCCCTTTACTTATCTTTGTAGATGTGGTGAGGATGGAAGAAAACTGGAGCAGGGCTTTTTTTTTCTATAATGCTGGCCACTCTGTGCATGTCTTTGGTAGCTTTTGGTCGTGAGGGAAATTATGTAATTACCTGTGCAATTTTCCGTCTTGTCCCTGTCCCCCTCCCTTCCACCCTGAGGGTCAGAGCAGAGTCGCGTTGGCCGCCTCTCCCGTTTTCTCAGCACTGTGCTTGGTACCTGGTGGGCGCTCAAGGGAATAAGTGGATAAACAAATCCAGGAAAGCTGAGCTGGATAGTGTGAGTCAGTTTTTTTATTCTAAAGAGGAAGAGTTTATTGCCTTGTTCCCCTGGATGGACAACCACAAGAAGGAGATGGGGAAGACGGTCCTAGGTTCGCGTTGTTCATTTCCTGTTTGGTCTCAGACTCAAGTGCCACGATGCTCTTGAGGGCCCTGGCCCCTCTGAGCTTCCTGACATTTCAGATGAGGCTACAATGTAAAGACCCACGAGAGAGAGGTTCCAGCCTTTTGTGTCCTTTGGGAACAAATGTGGTTTCCATTCCCAAGGCCTTCACTCATGGCCCCATGAGGAATCAGGTGGAATTTAAGTTTGCTCGGTGGATGAAAGGAAGAAAGGCCCTCTTTCTGGGACACTCTCTCTGGGATAAACATGGTTGACATTATTGAACACCTACCTTGCCTGGGCCAGGCACATTCTAAGCACCTGACGTGTAATCCTCACAGGGAGGGACCCATGAAGCTGATACTGTTATTTCCGTACTTTACAGATGAGGAAACTAAAGCACAGAGAGGTTATGTAACCTGCCCAAGGTCACACAGCCAGTGAGGGATTTTAGCTAGGACTCAAAGCCATGTCACTAGCCATTATGCCATTCTGCTTCACTGTGCACCTGGCTTGGTTTCTTCTTCAACTTCATGAAGCAGGCACCATATTCCATTACAGAAGCTACATTTACTAATATAGGTCTCCTCCTCCTCGTTTTTAAACAACTGTTTGAAAATGTGACAGTCATTCTTAGCTCTCAGCTGTCGGAGGGTCCTACAGAAACAGGCCTCAAACAGGCCTCGAGCTGAATTTGACCCACAGGCTGAATGAGTATGCAGCAAACAATGAAGCAGGATAATTTCAGATAGTGCAAAATGCCCGCAAAGAGATAAAATGGGGAAAGGTGTAGAGGAGGCGGTCAGGTGGCCTTATCAACCAGTGGGGTCAGAGGGGTCCTCCCTAAGCTGAAGCTTGAGTGGTGAGAAGCATGTGACCATCTGAGGGGTATAAAGCGCTTGGCACAGTGTCTGTGCCATATATGAATGCCTGATGCTATCACTAGCATTGTTTCTGTGGCTTGCCATTAACTGTGACCTTGGTAGTCATCTCACTGCTCTTGGGAGCTGAACCAAAAGCCTTCCCTGTGGCCCTGGCAGTGACTCCTAGCATCTGTCTCCTCCTGACTTCTACCACCCCTTTGAAATAGGGGACAGAATGACCCCCCTTTTACATTTCAACAGAAGATTCATTGTTGGAAGAGGGAAGCCACCCTGCTTATTGACATTGTGGAGCCCTTTTCCCGTCCTCAGTGGGTTTTAATAGCATGTGGGCACTCCCCTTTCACGCTGGGCTGGAAGCGTCCCCCTGGCAAATGCGCCGTGGGCCCCCGGCTCCTGTTGGGGGGATTGACAAGTGGGCTTATTTCCGTACCCCCCAGAATGTCACTACCCCCCCCCCCCCCACCCTGGATGGTGAAAGAATGTATTCCTATTGTCATTGGACAATAGGTCCTCCTCAAGGGCAAGTTCAGCCTACTGCATAATCAAAGGGGTGGTTTCTCCCCTCTTCCCATCTTAGTTCATGGAGGAATGTGGCAGTTGTTCCAACAGCCACCCACATCCTCCAGGCCTGTGTGTGCTCACTGCCTGCTTCCTCTAAGAACCAGCTCTCAGGATCGCCAGCCCTGCTCAGATGAAATAAAGCCTTCCAGTCATATCCTTACGTTTGACGTAAGCACGTGGAGGCTTTTCTTGCTGTATGCTGAATGGGGCTGTGGTGAAGACCCTGGGTAGCTCTGAGCCTGGCACCCTGATGAAAAGGGGCCTTGTAGCTGGAAGCTTAATCTTGTCTGTGCGGCCGCCTGTTATCTGGCAGGATGTCTCGTGTTTCCTACCTGCTTCCTTCATTCCTCGATTGCCCCTGTAGGTAGGATGTCCAAGAAACCCTAAGTCATCTTCCTGCCGTGTCTTGGCGGTGTTGTTTGGCAGTGTTACAGAATTTTCCAGGCGACCGAAAAATACACAGGAGTACTTGGAGATACAGGAAAAACCCATTTATTTTCAGATGTCTTGCGTGTTCTAGTACCGTGGCTCAGGGGGACTGTTTCTCTCCAAATCCTGACCAAACCAATATGGAAGAAGCTCTCCCTTTATACCCTTCGGTTTCTTTGTCCCCCAAATATGGATGGGACTTCCGGACCTTTAACGGGCTTTTTGCCCCGTGTGTTGGGATGGGGGCCGTGAGACCACACCTAAAGGCCTGGCCTGGCGCCAGCGCTGATAACTCCCTCCAGGGGTTGTGTATTGTTCATGGTTTATGGCCTCTGTAAAATGGGAGTACTTAGGTAACAGGTCTTGCAAGACCGGATTGTAGGGAAAGGGGCAGTGACTTAATTATAGGCTATCAAGAATGTACATTAGTATACTGGCACAGATTCAGATTGCTAGCCTCCCCCCCCACCCCGCCCCCAATGTCTTATTTTCCCCATCAGCAGGGAGACTGACTACCTTCTTTTTCGCTCCAATTCCACTATCGTTTCTCTCGTCTCAGCACTCATCACCTAATAGCATCAACTCTTGCCTCCCCTTCTACTCCCTCCCTCCCTCCTTCTCTCCTCTCCTTCCCATTCTATCTGTCTGCCTGCCCGCCTGCCCACACTAAGTGTTTTCTCAGGCCAGCCACGTGGCAGGCATGGTGTTAAGCACCGAGATAAAGCAGTAAGATCTCCACTGGTGGAGAGTCAATTAATGATACATATACTGATTTAACTACAACTGGGGAAGGTACTGCAAAAGAGAAGTACAGAGAGCTGCTAGTCCATTTAACCGGTTTTGGGGAGACCAGTTAATAGCAAAAACAATAATAAAAATAGCTTCCCAGTTCTTGTTGAGTTACTAGGAAACTGTGGGGACAGGTACGCGAAGGCGCAGCTGTGAAGGCACAGACGCACCAGGATGGAGGTGACTCAGCAGGCTTTCAGAACCCGCAGCAAATTGGTTGGCAGGCTTCTTCGTTACCATGGATACCTCCCCCACCTAAGTAGCTTTTGTCCCCCTGAGAGCCAAGGAAAACTAAATTACCAACCAACTTGTTCATGAGCAAAGATGAATCCATTGGCAAACGTATTTTTCCTTATTAGATTCCCATGTCATTTAATGCCTTTTTATTGATGAATTTATTTTGAGTCATCGCTCTGCATCTTGGCCCTGGCACTTCTCCACAGTTTGGATTTGCAGGCGACATTGGCACAGAACATTGGGAATCAACTGGGGCTGGGCAGGGAGTCTAGCTGCTACTCCCTTGGTTTTATGCTGATTTCCCCGAGTCTTTTGGTCACATGATGTGCTATTGAGGGTGCTTGGGCAAGAGGAAGGCTGGACGAAGGATCTGGCTTCTCAGCAAGCGCATAAACAAAGCATGACCTGGAGTCTTAAAACCCAAGGTTGGAGCAGAAGTGGCCTCCAGATAGGACACGCAGTGAAGCTTTTTGTAGCCAGCGCCGTGGCAGCTGCCGGAGGAGCTGAGTGATACTAATTTCACGGATCCACGTTTAATCATAGATACCCTGTAAACCGAGCTCTCCGTTTTTCTCTTTTCAAAGGATCAAGATTCCTAGAGTAAATGAATCCGGACACGTGAAGCTGCCTCTGCTTTATGAAAACACACACACACACACACACACACACACACACACACACACACACACACAACGACCATCCCAAACCCCAGGCTGTTAAAACCTGATGTTCTCTGTTGTCCAGAGAAGGGTGTTTCTGCTATAAATGAAAGACATGACGGGGTATTCGGAGCTTTGTTTTGTTATTGTCAATTCTGCCAACAAGTAACATCTGTATTTATTTTCCAAACTCCCCCAAATGGCTGATTTGCATCTGTTTAGTTCTCTGAGTAACATTTCATTTCCTGACTTTACAGGTTGCTATAAAATCCATTCGTAAGGACAAAATTAAGGATGAACAAGACATGGTTCACATCAGACGAGAGATTGAGATTATGTCATCCCTCAACCATCCTCATATCATCAGTATTTATGAAGGTCAGTGATTTTTTTTTTTTTTTCATCCTCGTATCAGTTACCATTCCTCATACCATGGGGCCTGCCAAGATTTTTAGGTAATTGCCCTTCTGGGCAGGAGCCAAGTATTTTTCCTCATGATGCAAAAATAGCCGGGTGCTATCTCTTATTTAGTTACCGTGAATGGAACCGGACACATATAGCGCAGCTCATTTTGGTCATAAAATACCTCCGGCGGGTGCCTTCTTCCGGCTTCCCAGTGCCGTGGTGGTTGCTAAGCAATCCACCCTATTGAACGCCAGTATGTGAGACAGCCTCGGTTTCTGAAAAATGGCAGTCTGTCGGGTGACCAGGTACAGGTGGATAAATTGTAAACGTCATTCCCCAAAGCTGATGCTCAGGGGGTGGTGTCGCGAGCGACCCGAAGTTAGGCTCTTTGAGTTAGGAAGCACCTTTGAGCAGATCCGATTAATTTTGAGAAGGAAGAGGGATCTGATGATGCAAATGGAGTCAAGGTTGTAGCTGGTGTTCCTGGAAAGGCAGGGTGGGGCAGAGCTTATGAAATGGCTCGTGCTTCAACCTCCTTGCTCCCTCATGGGAAGAAATGGAGAGTATCAATTTCCCAAGTCTTCATTTTTAAAATAGCCTGGAAAAATGTTACACAAGCAATATGTGCTTATTGCGGAAATGATTGAAATGTTAATGTTAAAATTAAAAAAATACTTTCTGTTCTAACTCCCAGTTTGATACAAAGCTCTCTACCCATGTTATATTTTTGTCTACTTCTTTATATCTGTATGTGTCTTCACCCAAAGTTAGATCATACAGCTTAGTGTGCTTGTTTCTCAGTTTTTATGTTATGCATCTCTTCCTATGTCAACTAATATTCCCCTACAAAGACATTTTAAAACACTTCATAGTATTCCATTTATGGAAATGCCATCGTTTATTGAATCGTTGGCTGGTAGATGACCATCCTCTCCCTGTGTTGTCACATCATCTTCCCTCGGTGTGTCTGTGTCTAAATTTCCCATTTTTATAAGGACACCAGTCACATTGGATTAACATCCACCCTAACACCTCATTTCACCTCAGTTATTTCTTTAAAGACCCCATACCCACACAGGGTGACATTCTGAGGCACTGGGAGTTAGGACTGCACTATGTAAGTTTCGGAGGGCCCGATTCAGCTCAGAACACTGGTGTCCTGGTTAGTTGGTGGTCCTAGCAGAGGAGCCTTCTGACCCCATTTGACTTTTCCCCTCTGCCAGGCCTCAGCCCTGTGTTTTTGACCTTATGTCTTGTTTTGCTGGCTCTGTGGCTGAACTCTCTGCCTCAGGCATCCCCCTCAACCTGGCCTTTGCTATCCTTTTCAACCCTGGGAGGTGGTAGGAACAGTGGGTGGCAGCAATGGTGGTGGGCCTCGAGTCTGAGTTGATGGGCTGGTCTCTCATGCCTTCACAGAGAGAAAGGAAACCTCTCTGGAAGCTGATTGGTTGACAGGGCAGTCAAGAGTCTTAGCTGAGTGTAGGGATGCGTTAATTTGCATAATGAAAAACCAATGCCAAGGCATCTAAGTGGCTGTTTGGACAACAGCCAAATGAATAGAAGCTGTTAAGGAACTTTGTAATTTCTTTTTCAGCAAGGACCTTTATGATTAAACACACACACACACACACGCACACGCACACATGCGTAGCGTTGGCAGCAATAACAATAGCAACATGACAAAGCAATGGTGTACCTCCCTGTATGTTTAGGAACTTGGGGATTTCATGAGGGGAAGGCACCATCTTGGCTGTGTTATCTGGTGATATTGAAATACTAGTTCCAGAGAAAAAGTAATTCATTCATAAAAAATATCAAGTCAGTGCTTAATATGTACCAGGCCCTGTTCTAGTGAACAAGATAAGCTCTGGCCCCACAGAGCTGACATTCAGTGAGTAGGCAAGTGAATAATAGATAAGTGGCTTTTGAACTGAGACCTGAATGAGCAAGGAGTAAATCCTTGGAAGAGGTTGGCATTCCAGGCAGAGGGAGCAGCATGTGTGGATGCTCAGAGGAGGGCAGAAGCTTGTGTTGGTAGAAGTGATAGAGGGCCTTTGAGGCTGTGAGGCCGAGGTGGTGAGTGAGTAGGATGGTGGCAGGAGAGAGGAGGTTGGAGAGGGCCAGATCTTGGTCACATTGGCAAAGGGAGGGAGTGTGGATTTTACAACAGGAATGAGGGCAAGCCATTGATTTTGATGAGGGAAATAGCATTTTTCAATTTGTACTTTAAAATAATATTAATAAAACTAGGAGTTGTTAAGTGTTTACCCTGCCCTAAAACGTGTCATGTATTATCGAGTTTAATCCTTCCACCTATGACATACGAACTGTTAACATCTCTAACTTCATGGTAAGGAAAATGTAGTGTTTTCCAAGCTTACATCAACTAATAGATGGTGGGTCTGAAAGTCCAACCCCGTCTTTGGGACATTCTGAAGCTGGTGCTCATAAAACTAACCAGTCATTTGGTGGTCTGTAGCGACCCCCATTGGGGGTCTTGTCCTAGACTCTGTGATGAGGGGAATTCCTGGCCCTCACCGAGATGGCTGTCTTAAATACAAGAGAGCATTAAAATCCCAGCTTTGTGAGTATTTTAGAAGATATTTCTGCACAGCAGTCCATGGAAATGTAAGTTATTTATATATTATTCATAATACCCGCAGGCTTATAAAATCTGCGACCTCGCTGAATCAGCGCTGCTGTTCACCAAATCTCAAAAATAATCCCTTCAAATGTTTCTCTCTCAAACCAGCCCCTGGGGTTGCTCCCCTGTTGACCCACGGGGGAAGGTGATTAACCCACAAATCTGTCAACTGCCAACAGGACCCGTGACTGGCTTCTAATGCCCAGTCGAATAAAAGCATGGAAATACACCTGCTGGTGCGGAATAGGAAGGGTAACCTAATCGAGAGAGAAAAGGAAGAAATCTCTGGCACCATCGCTAGCGGGACCCCTGTTTCCAGTCAAAGGAATTCCATTCTCTCAGTAGGGCGGTAATTGACAAAATGGAAAGAGCAGCTGAAAAGGAAGTGCCCGCCAGAGCTTTCAACTTGGTTGCCTAGGATGGGAGAGATAAAAACAGTTTTTTGCCTGAGGTTCTGATTTCAGGATCCGAGTTCAAACATCAAAGGCCCGAGGGACTCCCCACCCCTCCCACCCTCCCCCACCCCCGTTTCCCCTTTGAAAGCCTAGGAGACCCAGTCTGCACAACCAAGAGAATGAACATCTTGTACTTTAGGGAACCTTAGCGCCCCATCTGGTAACAGTCTCGCGGGCAAAGAGGAAAAGGCGAGGGAGTGGGGGAGATTGGGCCTTGCCTTCCCTTTCATGCCCCGGGTTTTTGTTCCTGGAAATCTCTCTTCCTGGCCTTGCAGATTGTACTCTTTTTTGGCCCCTGGCATTGCGATCTGCTTTCACCACGGCTCCTATCTCAGGAAGGGTGATCCTGGCTTTCTGGGACAAAGTAGGAGGCCCGTGTGGCATTGGTCAGCTGTAATCAGTCGCCTTCGGAAGAGTTTCTCAACCATAAAATAACAAAACAAAATAGACAAACAGGCATGCCTTCTTTGATAAGCACGTTGAGTCTCACGCTTTTGCCCTCTGAACCTCAAACCTGCTGTCTGCAAGAAGATGGCAAAAGAGTCTGGGTTGTAGAGAATTCTCCAAATTCTTACCACGAAGACACTTTGGATGAGTTTACGATCAGTGAAACGTGCCTCTCATCTTTTTCCTAGGAGTACACATTACAATATCCTTTTTCGAGTTAACCTGTGCCTCCTGAGGTTCTGCTAGGCCTTCCCGGGAGGGGATATTGTTTTTGCCCTCTGGTGAAAATCACTGCCCAAAACATCCAGCCAGAGACGAGGAGGGGAAAACAAAAGATAGGATCTGTGGACAAGCCCACCGCTTTTGGCCTGTGCTGTTTACTGCAGGCTTGTAGAAGGGCATTCGGCCTCCCGCTTTCTCCTCCCCCTACTTTTGTGGCCAGGTGCAGTGGGGCTGATGTTTTCACGGGACCTACCAGAGGTCCTGGAGTCAGAAACTGCTGTTCTCAGACGGTGGTCCAGGACCAGCTGCGTCAGCATCACCTGGTCCCACCCAACTATACTGACTCCAAAACCCTAGGGGTGGGGCCCAGTGTTCCCATGCACTCCTAAGTGTGAGAAGCTCTCGCTGTATTGGAGAAACCCCTGCACAGTAGGTCAGAAACCAATGCAGGGCTGTATTGTTAGCATCAATTATTTGGAAATACCTACAGAGCAAGCCGTTTACATTTTTCCTCTTAGGCTCAAGTATTCATTCTAATTTAGGTTTCTCAGGCAGCAAGCAAACCCTGATTTAGGCCCTTTAAAAGACAGGGGTCAGCTGAACTTATCTAACAAGGTCTGTTCTCATTCACTCATTCACCTAGTTAGTCATTTATTCCTCCAGTCATTCATTTCTTTTTACAAAAATGTATTGAACACTTACGTTCCAGGTACTGTTCTACTAGGGCAGTGGTCGGCAAACTGCGGCTTGCGAGCCACATGCGGCTCTTTGGCCTCTTGAGTGTGGCTCTTCCACAAAATAACACGGCCTGGGCGAGTCTATTTTGAAGAAGTGGCGTTAGAAGAAGTTTAAGTTTAAAAAATTTGGCTCTCCAAAGAAATTTCAATCATTGTATTGTTGATATTTGGCTCTGTTGACGAATGAGTTTGCCGACTACTGTACTAGGGTGAGTATATCTTTATTGTCCAAATAGGCTTAGATTTGAATGAGCCAATTGCTCTGCCAATTTTTACTGTGTGATCTTAGGCCAGTGACTTAACCTCTCTGAGGTTCAGTAATCTTTTCTGTAAGATGTGGTCAATAGCTAGATTCTGTATAGATAAGGTTGTGAAGAATAACTGATAATATGTAAAATAGCTAAGCACAGTGCTGGCTGGGTACATGCTCAATAAATGATATTGATTCTTCCCAAAGTGATTGATCTTTAGGGCTGTGAGAGGTCCTTTCTGGCTAGAGTAGAAACTTCTCTTGGGAGGTGCTGGAAGAGAAGGTTGAGACCAGAGAGCCTAGATCGGTGATTCTGGGTGCTGGATACACATTAGAATCTCATGGGGTATTTGTAAAAAATGCAGATGCCTCTGCATTTAGATTTAGATTTAATTGACCAGGCTGAGAAATATGGACTTAGTCCTGCAACTAAGGGGAAATGAGAGCCCTGCTCTAGGAACTCGTCTTGGTTGGATCATTTGTCATCAGTGAATTCCAGAGAAGAACGTGTGTCTGGCAGCAGTGTGTCTAGTGAGCAGTGAGCGATACCTTTGGGCTTGGGTTTACTTACTTAGCCATTTGGTTGCTGCCCTCATCAGGGACTCAGAGCCCCGTGAAACAGTTTGTTGAACTTGGCAACGTGGTGTATTCTGCTTGTGTTTACTCTTTTGAACCCATGGCGAATTGCTGAGCCTTTTAACATACTGCCTTTGCTGCCAGATCCACAAGTTCCACACGAAGTCTCTGCAGACTGGATGCAAAGGAAGGACTCGCCCCCTGTTCGTAACACAGCACCGGAGAGCTGTCTTCACTGTTAATCATGTGAACCAGCGCTTCAGCTGCGAGTCTGTCCGGCCACGTTTCTAATGAGTTTCCTATGAAGTTAGCTATTTGACCTTCAAGTGTATTATTCTCATTGTTTTCTTTTGATTACACCCAAGCCATTTTTCTGAAGGCTGGAGATTAGAAATAAAACAACTGCAAGTGAACGCTACTCCCTGGTTGTTCTGCCTCACCCTCTTGGGTTTCCTGGAATTCAGGATTTTCTAGGGCCTCAAAGAATGCCACTTGTCCTTGAAGCTAATTTTGAAGGAGAAAACTGGGACCGTGTTGTCATTTAACCTGGGGTCTTTGGGAATTAACTGGGATGGCTCTGTTCACTTCCCCCGGGTAGTCATAGGCTGCATTTAGGGAGTCTCCTATGGTATAGAGGAGGTCCCACTGGCCACCGCGATTTCTGACAGGAGGTTCCTCTGGTCGGTATGGCTTGAGATTGAGATCTGTGCTTTGGCACCCCACTGGGGACTGAGGAATGGACCCTAGTTAAGAGATCGGGCTTGCTTCCACCTCAGGCTTTGTTGTCTTAGTATTAGTTTTCTGTCTCCTCCATTCTGCCTCCTGCCTTCCCCATCCTTCAACGCCACATGTATAATGCCAGGTGCAGCTTCTGCCAATACATACCCTTAATACTTCTGGATATAATCCAGGCATATCTTCATTTGTTCTTTCTTAAACTAATACTTGCCGCTTAATAATACCAGGCTAACACTTATGCTTATTGTGAGCTATGGTAATATTTACAATAAAGATAGTCTTTGTTTCAACAGGTGAAGAAATTGAGGCACAGAGAGGTCAAGTAACTTGCTGGGGTCACTCAGCTGGTAAATGGCAGAGCCTAGTTTTGAACGCAGGTAGCCTGGCTCTAGGAGTCAGGGTCTTAACTACTGCTCTATCTTGCCCAATGAGGGAGACTGGAGTTTAGAGTTGACAAGATGAGCCGTACATGGTGGGTCAAGCAGCACTTTAGCCGAGGTGTGATAACCAGAGGCCTGGCTTCATTGCCCAAATTAGGGGAGCATGCTTTTTTTCAGAAGTTCATTGTATCACGTAAAAGAGCCTTAGCTTCAGTCTGGGATGGTTCTGAGGTGTTCCGATCAATTGTCACTGCTCTCTCAGAATCAGGAGTGAGTGGGTGTGTGCATGTGAATGAATGTGTGTGCGTGTTGGGGTGTGTGTGTGACAAAAAGGCTGAGACAGAGCAATAGAGAAAATGATCAGGGAGGCTGTGGGCGTGGCCGATGAGTGTGTGATGATGGCTGACAGCCCATCCCCGCATGGAAACACCACCAGGGATGGTTGTGGAAAGAGGGGAGTCCAATGGCTGGTCTAACGTGGTGCATTTGAGCTCCTCTTCCATGCAACTCCTCTCTCTTTCCTGGCCATGTCTGTCCTCTGTCCTCCTAAGATTTGATATTGGGCTCTCAAATAGCACTGTTAATCTTGGCAGGAGTGAATGGTTCTTGGTAAGCCTTCTGCATCTCTGTCTTCTGCAGGTCACTTAGATACTTTCTTACCATTTCTTTTGCCTTCTATGGAGTCCACTGCTGGCAGGGGGTGGCCTGGTTGGCTATGGTTCTCCTTGGACATGCCAGCCAACATCTAGGAAAAGTTTGGGTTTAAGTGAACTAAGGAGCTTTTCATTGTCCAAACCAGGAAACACATTGACTCAACTCTGACCAATTCATTGACAATGGGGAGCTGCCAGTCTGGTTTAATTTTCTTGCTCTCACTGCCTTGGGCTTTTGGACTTAAGGGACCAGAAGACCATTTTGTGAAGACATGAGCCCATGAGGTGTTTGAAATTTAGTTCGGAGAGGAAAATCTTGAAGAATGAACCCTGTATTGACTGACTGATGCAATTCGGTTGCAGACAGACAATTCCTGCAAAGGAAAGATGTCTCCATTTCTGAAATGGAAAATAAGCAATTTTCTGTGAGGATTCTACTGACCTTTAAGAAAAGAGCATCCCTGAGAAATGAAATGGTACTTCTGTGTGAGGTTTTAAGAAAGTAATAAAAATGCTGCCTTGTGGGGAGGCAACACCATGGAAGGAATGGCAGTTTCCTAGAACTAATTTGGGATCTGAACTTGACAGAAGGCAAAGGCAGGAAAAGAATTCAGACTGGTTCACTCTAGGCCCTTGGCCTTTTTTGCTTAAAACCAACAAACTAATCTTCCTTTCTCGAGGTTACATGTCAAGCAGAATGATATCCTCCAATTTTTAGAACCTGCTCTTCACGGAGTATCCTGTAAGTCGATTCCCACCCTCTCCCTTCCCAAGCCCTTCATCTTCCTAAATGGCCTCCCGAGTTTGGCTCTAAAATGGCTGGTGGATGGTTAAAGTCTCAAGATCTCCTCACGCATCAGCCTTTCTCCCAGGCCAGAGCATTGTTTTGATAATACGCATATTCTCAAGTTATACAGTTGTGTTATTAACCCCGAGGGCAACAGGAGGGAATGGTTAGGAGTTGGGTAATTAGCGTGGTTGTGAAAGCCAGACAAATCAGGAGGCAGAACTGGGCTGTCAAACTGAACATCTGATGAAATTCAGAATTAATTTGGAGAAGTCGCTGTTGCCATAGCAACCAATCCCCATTCTCCTTTGAAATGGAAAATAAACAGAAAACAAGAAAAACAATTCAAGTTGGTGTCTGGGAAGAAGGCCCTTCTGTGGAACAGTAGAAGAAAACGAAGAGATATTTTAGAATATGCTGAAACAATTCTAACACGCTCTCCTGCAAACAAAGCCCGAGTCCTTTGTCAGGGGTCAGTTCCACGCGTGCTTTCTCTAGGAATCTTCTCAGGCCCATTCAAGTTACCTCACCCATCTTTCTATTCATCTGGGTACTTAAAGCCTATATGGTATAGTTGAGACCTTGATTTATTTGTGAAGTACTAGTTTTATTCAACTGGATAGCAACTCTGGAGGACAAAGACTGTGTCTTGTACTGGGTTTGCGTTCTTTTAAACACATAACAAAGTGCTCAGAAATATGTTTCAGGTAGGCTGATAAAAGAGCGTTTTTAGAAGGGACAGTGATGCTGGTTCTCTTTTATGAAGGAGAATCTTTACTGAGTATTATGTAAGGAGAGTTCAGTAATTGGCTCTTGGTGTATAAAAATGCAACTGATATCTGAATATTAATATTCTATCCTGCTACATTACTGAGTATTACGCAAGGTGGTGAGGAGTCGTGGCAGGAACATAAGCTTTTGGGTCACACAGATTTGGGATCAGATCCAGCAAGGATCTGCCCAACAGAAATGCATACAAATGAGCATCAAAAATCATGCATAAGAATGTTCGCAGCAACACTGCTCATATTGACCCCCTCCTGGAAACAATGCAAATGTCTATATCAACTATAGAATGGATAACTAAACCATGATGCATTCACAACCTGGAGAACTCTACGAGCAATGGGTGTGAACAGTCTTTGACTACGTGGAACAGCATGGATTATTCTTACAAATACAATGTTGAGAAATGAAGCCAGACACAAAAGAATATGTACTGTGTGATTTCATTTTTAGAAAACTTGAAATGCCAAACTAATCTGTGCTATTGGCTTATATTTATGATATTCATGATATTGATGCAGATATGTGCACACACACAGGCACCCACGCTTGGGGAGATGGGTAGTGACAGAAAGAGGCCCTGGGGGGCGTTTGCAGGGTGCTGGCACGTTGTTTCTTGATCTGAATGCTGATTCCCTATTGATGAAGTAGGAATAATATTAATACCTATCTCATAGGGGTGTTAGTATGGTTAAAGTCCCAAGATCTCCTCACACATCAGAGGAGAATCCAGGGCATGAGGTAATGGTTCAATAAACATTAGTTATTGTTATTCTGAATAAGCCTTCCAGAGAAGGAGCAATCTCTGTCTGGGGAGACTCCTGGGGAGAAGAGAGCCCTGGACTATTTCATAGGCCCAGGATCCTGGATACTACCCTGTCCTTTGTTCCATGTATTTATCGTTCTTGGCGATGTCTGGTCACTTGTGTCTGACTCCTCCTCCACAGAGCTCCCTGGGGGCCTTCAAGGTCTCTGTGTTACATTCAAGGCCTGCTTCTTTCTTTTAAAAAAAAAATCTTTATTGATTTCAGAGAGGAAGGGAGAGGGAGAGAGGGAGGGAGATAGAGAGAAACATCAGTGGTAAGAGAGCATCATTGATCCGCTGCCTCCTGCAGGCCCACTCCCCCGGCCCCCCACTCCCACCCCACCCCGCACCCCATCGAACCTGCAATCCAGACATATATCCTGACCCCTGACCCAGAATCGAATGGTGATCTCCTGGTTCATAGGTCGCTGCTCAACCACAGAGCCACGCCTCTTCTCTTAATCCCTGGCACCCTGGTGGTTCTGCTCCCATTTCTGCCCTCCTTCACTTTCCCTTCTCCGGGACCAGTCCTTCCTCCCCTTCTTAACCTTGTAAAGACTTCCTTCAGTATCCCCAACGCCATCCACATAGTCGGTGCTTCATAAAAATTTGTTGTTGTGCTAAAACCCAGATCTTCAGCACATGGACGTGGGCCCAGTGCTGTGGGCTGACTCCAGCCGAGCTAGGTTTCTATTCAGGGCTTTGATTTTCCTGGTGGGCCTGGCATGTCAGGGGCCATAGTTTTCCTTACCACTCTGGAGCCACTGGGCTTCTGGGTAAAACTGTCTGGCCAAGAGACACAGGCTTTCATTTTTCAGAAAGGAAACCCTTCCCAACTGGTGGAAAATAAGCTTTTGCTTAGTGACTAATAACATAAACACAGACAAGATTTCTGGGCTTATAAATAACCAGCTGTAAAAGTGCCCAAGGGAAGCAGCCCTTTTTGCCATAAGAATGGCCAAGAGCGGTCCTGTCACCTCACTGATAGTGGCCTGACTGTGGGCAAGGAGCCTTGGGCTGTGGGTGCGGAAGCCGGTCATTCTTTAGAACAGATTCCCAAGGCCTTGCTCTCATATGTTACAAATCCCGGAAAAATAATAGTTGATCTCTCAGGTTCTTTTTGCTTGAAAATCCTCTGGTTCTGCGGCAGTCACAGCATGTTTTAAAGAGCGATGGTGGCGGGGAGAGGCAAGTCTTAGGGTTTTGCTTTGCCAGAAGCTGCCTAAGAGGCAGATGAAGTAATTAGGAGAATAACTCCTATTTACTGAGCACTGGCCAAGGCACTGCACTGAGGATGCTGGACCCGGCAGCTCACTGAATTCCACGTCACCGTGTGAGGAAATCGTTAACCTTGCTTGACTGATGAGGAGACCGAGGGTCAGGGGGTTTAGTGCATGTGAGTAACAGTACAGTGAATAATAGTGCAGAGCATGGAGTGTGTAGTCAGACCACGGGGGGCTCAGGCCTGCTTTGGCCTCATACGAGCTCTGTGGCCATGGCAGTTACTAACCTCTCTACATCCAGGCTTTTTCATCTCTTGAATGAGGGATACTCATAGGACCAAAGCCATAGGGCATAATTCATGCAGAATGCTATTAGTCCACTGCCTGCACATGGTAAACCTTCACTAAGTGCTGCTTTTGTTAGGAAGGGCTCAAGAAGCTTCACGTATGGACATCGCATTGCCTTTTTGATGAGGCACGAATGCTTCGAGTCTAGAATGGTTGTTTGCCTTTAGCTAATCTAGAGTTACAGTGAGGGCCATGACCATGAGACTCCAGCTGTTTCCTGTGGGGGGGCTGAGGGTAGGGTTCCAGAGCCAGGCCTGGCCACTTGGACGTTTCTCTCACCTGGTTGCCCCCCTGCCCCACCTGGACAGTGAGGGGCTGATTTTATCAGTTGGGTATCATCTCATTCATCCAGTGTTTTCCACACTGGCTCCTGGTTAGTTCCTCTGGATTATAATAAGAATATTGAAATGACCAAATCAACCTGCAAAACTCTTGAGTTAAAGAAACCAGACTCTCCAAGGGCCATCACGTATTAACATTTTCCAAATATGTTACCTCAGTTTGACCATGGAACCCCATTTTCCTCAGAAGAGCTTGCAGGGCTAGTGCTCCCATGGAACATGCATTTGGAACTGTTCCCCACCCCCCTCCAAATGCAGCCAGCAGCCGGGCAAGAGTGAACGATGGGAAATCAGAGAGGATGGGGATTTGGAGCAAGGGGTGGTGGGCGACATGGGACAGGTGGGCAGGATTGGGATATACTTTAGAGGTAGGATCAGCGGGACTTACTGATGCAATCTGCTTAGTAAAATACTTGGGGTATTGAAGTGTGTTGAACTGAACTGCGTTAATGTCTTCTTGATACCATGCCAGCCCATTGGGAAGGGAAGAAGCCAGTGGCTGAAGCCACCCTTTGGTTTGCAGGGGGCACTGACCCACACCTTCTGATAGACACTGAAGGGACTGCTGGCTTTGACCTTTAGTCTTTGACATCAGACTTTTTGGGGTGTGAGGCTCCTTGTTTCTTTCCCTGTTGAAGTACTTTCCTTCTCCCTTCCTCCTCCCACCCCTTGTAAAATGAGGAAACCCTCTGCCCGCTTTTGGGAATATCACTCTCTCATTGTTGGAGCCTGAGCCATGCATCCTGAGGCAGCTTTTCCCGTTTCCAAAGTTATTGTTAATGAAAAGTGCACACCAGGCTGAAATCCCTGGCAGGAGCTGGAGCCGCAGGGTACACCGAGGCCAGCAGACGCAGGAGCAGCCAATTTTATCTGGCTGTTCTCATTCTCCTCCTCCTCTCTGCCCTCCTCCTTCCCCCTTAGTTTTATCAGAGAGGTTTGGCTGGACTTGAAGGAGCCAAAAAGGAACTGGAGGGGGTCTGAGTTTCTAGCAGCAGTGACAAGGTGTGGGAGGACAGGGGACCCAGGCCTGGGCACATTCCAGTTTAACTCAGTCCTCAGTGTGTGCACATGCGTGCGTGCGTGTGTGCGTGCGTGCGTGCATGAGCGTGCATGCGTGCATGCGTGTGTGTGTGTGTGTGTGCGCGCGCGCATGCGTGCGTGCGTGCATGCGTGTGTGTGTGTGTGTGTGTGTGTGTGTGTGTGTGTGTGTAGTAGGCCCTTGGGGTCCAATAATATTGATATCAATTGTAATAGCTAACATTGAGTGCATGCCGTAAGGACAGGCCTTGTTCTAAGCATTTAGCATACCTCATATCAATAAACTCTCCCAGGAGTTCTAAAAAGTACACCCTAATATTATGCACATTTTATAGTTGATGAAACTGGGGCACAGAGAGGGCAAGCAACTTCCCCAGAGTCACACAGCAAGTAAGAGGCAGATCCAGGAATCCTACTTGCCAGTGTCTGGTTTCAAAACTATACTTTTTGTCTCAAAGCTCAGGCAGGCAGAGGAACTGGATATATAAACTAGCAAATAAATTCATGTAGTTTGAAAGTCTTATGATGCAAGTGCAGTAAAAAGCAGAAGGAAGGCAAAGTGGAAGCCAGATTTGAGTTCATTCTCAACTGATGAGTTATAAGAGCATGGAGGTGGGAAACAGTTGTGTGTGTGTGTGTGTGTGTGTGTGAAAGAGAGAGAGAGAGAGAGAGAGAGAGAAGCAGAAGCAGCAAGGAGTCCTGCATTGGTGGGCATTGGGCATACAGTGCCTTACTGGGTTTGGTAGAAGCTGGTGAGATGGAGGAAGGTAGTCAGAGGTCCTTCAGGGAGGGTCTTGGGTAGCCTACAAAGGTGTGCTTTTATTTTATTTTTTATTTTTATAACATATCTCTTGGGAGTGAAGGGTTTCAAAAACAATTATTATTTTGTCTTTGCTCAAAGGGCATTTATGTGAAAGCCCAGAATATGAAACCGCAGCAGAGTCCCTTTGGTTGAGGCAGTGCTGAGGACCAGAGTCTATCCTTCCAGGCCTCCCCGAGCCTGGTGCCCAGGCATCTGCCTGGAACTCCAGGAACTCGGACGAACAGAGTTTTGAACATATCCCTGTTTGAGAATATCAGGGTTGGGAGAGAGAAGCACTTAGTGATATGTAATTATTTACTGTAATTGTCCAGAATGCACTTATGAAGGTTTGAATTCACTCATTTAATAAATATAATTGAGCCCCTTGGCCAACTAGCACACTCGGTGCTGGGGATACATTAGTGAATGAACTGGAACCACCCTCATATACAGTCTAATGGAGGAGACAAAAGAAACAAATACACAGAATTGTTGTGTGAGAAGGCTAAGGATCCACAGGATCCTATAGGACCTGGTGAGACAGATTTGAAACTTGGGGCTTTATTTTGAGTGAGATGGAAAGTCTGGAAGGTTTTAAGCAAAGAGATGACAAGATCAGTCACCAACTTTGGGTCAGAGGAGCTCATGAGGTCCTGGTAGCTACAGTGATGATGTCGCCCCCTTGGCTGGAAAACGCGCCCAACTCCTCGTGATGTTGAACGGCCCACCGTGTGTCCTTCCCGGTAGCTGTTTGCCCCGCCCCTCGCTCAGTGACATCTCTGTTGTCCCAGTCTAAGTGAGATTGTTGGGTTAACAGGGTGTTTGTGTATTGCTGCTCCCCCCACAGTGTTTGAGAACAAAGATAAGATTGTGATCATCATGGAATACGCCAGCAAAGGGGAGCTGTATGATTTCATCAGCGAGCGGAGACGCCTCAGCGAGAGGGAGACCAGACACTTCTTCCGGCAGATCGTCTCGGCCGTTCACTATTGTCACAAGGTACCGGCCGGCCAGAGCTTTGGCCACAGATGGTGTCGATGGCATCATGTGTGTTTTTTTTGGTTTGTTTTTTCCACATTATAAGGGTAATGTCTGTTCATTATAGTACTTATGGAGAATTTACAAAATGAAAAGAAGAAAATTACCACCATCCATAATTCCAGAGTCCAGCAATAACTCATTGTTGACATTTTTGTTTCTTTCTAATCTCCTTCCTCCTACTTTTAACGTTTTTTTTTTTTGAAAAATATGTTTTTTATTGTTTTTTTACAGAGAGGAAGGGAGAGGGATAGAGAACTAGAAACATCGATGAGAGAGAAACATCGATCAGCTGCCTCCTGCACACGCCCTACTGGGGATGTACCCGCAACCAAGGTACATGCCCTTGACCGGAATTGAACCTGGGACCTTTCAGTCCGCAGGCCGACGCTCTGTCCACCAAGCCAAACCGGTTAGGGCATTAACATTTGTTTTTTATTTGAATTTATTTTGAATAATTTTAGATTTACAGCAGAGTTTCCCAATAGTACAGAGAGTTCCCATATACCCCTGACTCAGCTGACCCTATGATAACATCTTACCATAACACATTACTGTAGTATGAATGTACCAACATTCATACGTTGCCATTAACAAAACTTCAGATTTTATTGGGATTTCACCAATTTTACCACCAGTGGCCTTTCTCTGTTCCAGGAGTAACGCATCGCATAATTTTTACAAAGTTTGTGTCTTGCTTTTTCACTCAGTATTTTAATCTAAACATTTTCCTATGTTACTAAAAATTCTCTGTAATTATTATGATTATTGGACATGTAGGCTGATTCCAGTTTCTGGTTGTTACAAATAGTGATCAACATTTTTAGACATTAACCTTTTTCTCTCATTTGAATAATTGGCTTCAGAGAAATTATAGAAGTGGGATTACTACACCATAGGTTCTTAACCTTCCTCTGCTCTTGGTCCCTTTTGTTGCATTGATTGGTTCCACAGGGGTGACATATAGATGCTCATGTACATCCTGTTGCGTTACAATACACCTAATGGGATGTGCTCATCATACAGCCATGGGTTAGCCACTGTTGGCCTCGGGAGAAGGAAATGAAGTCCCCAGATAATTCCAAGCCACAGTCCAGCCACTATTGTTATTCATCATCTATTTATACTTTCCCCCCAGAACTACCATACCCTGAACACTCATTCAGTTTGAGGACAGCAGTGACTTGAATTCAACATGGCATGCCAAATAGTTAGTTTCTTCACACAAAGGATTGTAGGCCGGAGTCCCCTGGTGTGCCAGGTATTCTGGTTCATCAGTAGTGGCTCTGGGAGTGATGAGAAAATGATTATTCAGATCTAAAACCCGTAACCCAAGGTCCTGATGATTCAGATCATACAACAGTGTGCATTTTATCACCAGGCGTCATCGAAAAGCATTGCAGATGGTACGTTTATTATGTGAAGTTTCTGCATACGAGGGGACTTAATTAGACTCATTCTATCTTACTGTGAAAATCAGGAATGCAGAAGTGTAAACGGAACTACTCCCAATGTTGAAAGCAAAGCAGAATTAGGTACTTTGAACTTCGTATCTTTCCTTGAGGAGCCTGGGTTTGTGCATTTTTTGAATTCAAAACATACGCTTGAAGGTTTGGATTAGAAAAAGAGTCTCAGAAATACATGTCTTGGAGATGTTAGGAACTGGCAAAAGGAAAGGAGAATAACGAAGAACCAATGGAAAAAGGGAGATCCTGAACTAAGAAAATCTTGACTGAAAGAATTTCTAGGCAGTTCATTTGCTTAAAAGAGCAGCTTAGCTTGTAAATGTCCTTTATGCTGAATAATGTTAAAACTTCTCTCCCTGCTAATGATCGGCCCAGCTCAGAATAGTTGGTTCTTTCAGTTCCACTCCTCTTCCCATGCCCACCATTAAAAGATCATTGGGTTTTGCCCTAACTGGTTTGGCTCAGTGGATAGAGCGTCGGCCTGCGGACTGAAGGGTCCCAGGTTCGATTCCGGTCAAGGGCATGTACCTGGGTTGCGGGCACATCCCCAGTAGGGGGCGTGCAGGAGGCAGCTGATCGATGTCTCTCATCGATGTTTCTAACTCTCTATCCCTCTCTCTTCCTCTCTGTAAAAAAATCAATAAAATATATTAAAAAAAAAAAAGATCATTGGGTTTTAAAAGAGAAGTGAGCACACCAGTTTTACTGCTGTATATATACACCAACAGCCTGTTGGCTGATGACTCTTTTCACCTGTCGGTGGGCTGGCTGCTTGTCACTGCAGCTCAGCTTCCAGCCTTCCCAGAGCTTACCTGAATGGGTAGGTCATCCAGTGTGGCAGCGACCTGCTGACCTGCTGTGGTCAACCCAGTGGTTACGCTCTCACCAGCCTTCCCCACCTTCACCCTTCACCTGCATTGAGTCCCGCTGAGCAGAAGGGGACTTTGAAAATCTTCCCTCCCAGCTGCTTAGGAAACACCCATGGTAGCAACTTTGTTATCCTCAGAACAGATTGAACCAGGCTTCTTTCCAGCATCGAGGAGGCAGGCAGACAGGCAGACAGACAGACAGACAGACACGCAAGGTCTGGGAGCCCTGCATTCTGAGTCCCCAGCAGAGAAATCTGCTTCTTCCCTGGGAATCACATCATAGACAGACATGGTTTGCCGCCGCCTGGGACTGTGTTGCTTTCACACAGTGGAATGACATTCCGACAAAGGATCCCCCTGCTGTTTTACAGGCTCTGGGGGAGAACAGATTCCAGTCATTTTTCCCTTAACCACACAGCAAGTGACTAATGCTCTGCTGTCCCAGTCTCTGGCGGGAGCTGCATGACAGTGAGAGCAGCCCTGAAGGATGGAGGTGAAGACCACCGGGCTGGTGCATCTTTCATCTGTCAGATGCTTCCCTTTGCTCTGCCTCCACCTCTCTCTCTCTCTCTCTCTCCATCCGCTCCCATTCAATTCCCCGCCTGTCTTCTCATTTCAGAACGGTGTGGTCCACCGGGACCTGAAGCTGGAAAATATACTGCTCGATGACAACTGCAATATTAAGGTAAACCTCTTGCCTCGATGATTGATACGCAGGGCCTGGGGGTGGCATCCGGTGGGGGTTTAAGCTGCTCCAGACTACAGCTTAGAAATAAGGTGGCCACTTCCTTCCCCGGCAGGCGGGTGGGGAGCGTCACTGGCCTTGAGTCCTCAGTTCAAACTCCGTAAGCCATTTACCCATGTTCAACTACATGCCAGACATTCTTCTTCATGCTGGGATAATTAGGTGATTAAAATACAGTCTCTGTCTTCAGCAAGTTCATGGTCTACAATCATTACAATCATTGCCATAAAAATACTTAGTACAATAACACTTACGTTACGTATTTCAAGTCATCTTTGTCTGATATCATTTAAATTTGATCTTTATAAGAATCCTAGGAGATAGGTCTTCTTGTTCACATCATTTCCTAGCTAGGGACACTGCAACATAGAGAAGTTAAGTCACTTACCCAAGGTCACACAGGAGTAGGTAGGATTTGGGATTTGAACCCATGTCTTTCTGACTCGTGAGCCCTCGTTCGAACCGCTGTGCTCGGTTTGCCAGCAGGGCCCCAAGTTATCTTAGAGCTGGGACTCTTTCCCTGCCACGTTCTGTCTCTCCCCTGCCTCCCACCCCTGACACCTGCCCAGGACTGGGAAGCTGATTGAAAGGGAGGTGGTGTTCGCTGTTGGGAAGGAGCATCCCGTCAAGTGATGGAGTTTACTTTTACGGAGAGTATTATTGCTGGCTGCTGCTGGAGCTGGAGAAAGTGCTCCCGGCCAATAGGGTTCAAGTGCCTCCTGCAGCGCACTCACGACGTCCCTTTGATCACATCGACAAAATAAGCAAATACGGTTTCAAAATAAACGGAGCTCGCTGCGGGAGTTTCATTATGAAACGGCCTTAGTCCTCCTGGCACCAGGGGACCCCTCTAATTAGCCGCCGGTGACGTGAGTGCCTCCTCCCTGGTCCCAGGACCAAGCCTGGGAATGACCTTGCATCGCCCTCTTTTGTTGTTGAAGTTGCTCTGAGTTGAGGAGGTGCATCACGGGGGACTCTTTCCTTGCTTGGAAGGATGGAGTTGCTTTGGCATCTGACCATCGTTAGTCACCATCATCCTTCGAGAGGCTCCTGGAAGCCACGTCCGGTGACATCTTGTTTTTGCGAGTGGTTGACTGTGGTCACATAGTTCTGGGTAGTCCTTAGAATGAGGAGGAAAGAGTTGGTCAGAGCAGCTTTCTCTAGGAACAGGAAGTGAAATCTCCAATTCTGGCCGAGTGGCTGGAGAATTCCAGCAGGAGGCTAGATGCAGAGTTAGAACACTCCGTCCTGTGTGACTTACTAGTCCCTTGACATTGGGCAATGCACTTCACCCTGTTAACTAGAAAATGGGGTAACAGCAATGCCCACCGGCTTGTTTTGAGGAGTAAATGAGATAGTTTGTGTTTAGCTTTACACACCGCTGAGCACTGTGCAGTGAGGCAAGGTAAGAGCAGTGGCTTTGGAGTTGGCTCGCCTGGCTTTTGAATGGCAGCCCTGCCTGTTACTGATGGCAGTATTTTGGGTAAATGACTTGCCTGCCTAAATCTCAGTTTCCTTATTTGTCCAGTAGGGTTGCCAGTCCACCTCTGATGATCGTTGCGGATTTGTTCATATTTTCACTGAGTGTTTTCGGGGCAGTTACTGCTTCATTTCCAAGGTGCCTACTTAAATGGGTGGCCACTGGGAGGAAACCGGACAGGACACCAGTTGCTTTGAAGGTACCATGGTGGTCAGGCCATGGCTAGACAATTGGGTTCTGGCTTGAGGGACACATTCTAAGGGTTTGTGTCATCCACCCTGTTAACTTCCTCCGCAGATTCTTCCTCCCACCTGCCCCCAGAGCTCTCGAAACTAAATGTAGTCTTCCAAGGCCTGGAATGTGAGCCTCTCACTTGGGGGCTGGGTTCTGTAGTACAGTGTGACCTCTTGCTCCCATGATGTAGTCCCAGAAGTGATAAGGCACATAGCTTCCTAGGGAGTCATAGACTTGCCCAGAGGAAAAGAATGGTTAGAATTCTGAATGCAACTGAGCTGGGAACAATAGGCAGGAGCCCAGGAGAATGGCTTATTAGCATAAGCAATAGTGCCATGGTGTTGGGCCTCCCAGTTCCCAGGACCAAGTCCTTCAATCTAGGATCCCTGTCCATTAGGTGGGGAAATAGCAGATATAGCACATTATAGAAATTAAGGTTTGGGCCATATCTTTTGCTTTAGGATTACTTTTTTTTAAAATACATTTTTTATTGATTTCAGAGAGGAAGGAAGAGAGAGATAGAGTATCATTGACTGGCTGCCTCCTGCACACCCCTCCTACTAGGGATCGAGCTGGCAACCCAGGCATGTACCCTGAGCAGGAATCCAAACATGACCTCCTGGTTCATAGGTTGATGCTCAACCGCTGAGCCACATAGCTGGGCTAGGATTCTTAATCCTTAAGATTTTTTGTTTATGACATTTACTAAGGAAAAAAAACACACACACCTCCCGAACAGAAACTAAACCTTCCTATTCTCTGATATGAATCCTTCCTTCTGCTTATTCAAGGAATGCTGCTAGGATCTGAGACTCCTAACGCTTGAAAGAAACTTGAGGGTCATTTCCAAACCCTTTGTTTTAATGATTATGGTCCAAAAAGTCTAAGTGATATGCCCAGGACCAGACACAGTGAATCAGTGTAGATGAAATTATTGAGTCTTTGTTTCCCCGGAGTGTGGCACAGTGCTTGTCACACAGTAGGTGCTCTTAAGCTGTTTGATTGGAGTGAAGGGATGACAGCCAGGATTAGAATTCAAATGTTTGACTTCCAGACAAATTCTCTTTTCATCATCTCACACCCACTTCCAAGGTTTTTAAAAATGTGTTTCAGCTGGTGTTGATTTGTCTCCGACTGGATATGCTCAGCTCTTCCCAAGTCAGCATTTTGCTGAAAACATATTTATAAAAGGGCACTTGTGATAAAGGCAGCAGGCACAGACACATGGCTGCAAGCTGGGCTCCAAGTTCAAGAGGGCCCATGTCATCGGTATCTGGACAAGGGGACCATTGACACTGATGGCCTCTTACCGACCAATGGGATATGAGCAGTGAGATGCCTCTTGGAGCCCCCTCATGTGTCTCTCTAAATGTGGGTGCATCTTCCCAATTCCAAGGGCAGACGGCTGTTGCCCAGGAAGCCTATACAAATGCTACTGGTTTGAACTTGTCACATGTCGCTGCAGTTTCGGTGGGAGCCATGCAGCTGTTCCTCGTCCCTTCCCTGCCTGATGTTGATTTGCAAAGAGCACATCTGGCATTGGGAATTACTTATCTGGCCAGTGCGAGAGGGTGTGGCTTCTAAAAATATTCACACAGTCGGTCAGCAGAAAGAATGAGAGCAATGTGCTTCTTTGGGTTGCATTCCGTACTCCGAGGAGAAGCATGTCTACCAAAATAGATACCCAGGATAGCATTAATTTGCAATTAATAAAAACGGGCCAGATTTCACATCCCATTCTCTGGGAGAATAGAATGCTGACAATTCCCATGGGAGGCTCCTGTTTAAAAAAAAAAAAAAAAAGGCCTTACAATGAGAAGAGGTCCAGGCACCAGGGTCAGCTGACCTTCTCAAAGAGGGCTGAGAATTTGGTGAGCTCCCAGGACTCAGAGCAGAGGGGCGGAGGGGAAATGGCCTGTTGCCCCTGATGACAATGGAAACTCAGCTGCTGGGGATAAGAAAAGAAGCTTTGAATGGCTGGTGCTCAGGCGAGATAGCCCTCGGAGGCTTAGGAAGACCAAGGGGGGGCGGCTCAGGCTCTGCGCCTCTGGGCTTTGAGTATATGAATGTGAGAATGTGCATTCATGCGTTCACTAATCCGTTCATTTGTTCGCCTATCCATTTGTGTGGGTGTATACATATGTATTCATGTGTGCTTGCATTCACTCATCCATTTCTGCACTTATTCATTCAGCAAATCCAGTCTCTTCAATGGACAATATTTACTCAAGCACCGATGTTTACTAAGTTTCTACTGGGTACCTGGCCCTGTGCTGGCTGCTGGGAATTTGCTAGTGAACCCGATGGTTGGGTTCCTGTGTTCTTGGAGCTCAGAATCTAGCACGTAAACCATCGGTCAAGATGAGTCATGAGAAGGATACAGAGGTGAACGAGGACAATAGGTACCTGCCCTAATGGACCTAGAATTTTAATTCAGGACAGAAGCAATACACAGAAATATATAATGTAATTGTCTGGCAGTGAAGAAAATTCATTCGGGGTTAATTTAGAGAATGGCAGGTACTATTTTAGCGAGGGTGGTCAGAGAAGGCCTTTGCATAGGACTCAGACTCCTTAAATCTACCAAGCGTTCTCTGGATTCCTGTCCTTTGCAGACATGGTTCCCTCCGCCTAGGATGCTCATCCCACTGCTCTTTTCCTGTCTGTCCATTGAGTCTCAGCTTGAATGCCTCTTCTTCCAGGAAGCCTTTTCTGATCCTTGTCCCTTGGCAGGACCAGGTGGCCCTGCTATTGGCCTCAGGGTGCCTTGTGTGATAACGCTGTGGGAGTGCTGAGCAGGAAGTGGTGGGTCTGTTAGCTGGAGGGACCAGAAAGCCTTTGATTCAACTGGGTTTTGAAGGATAGGTAGGAGTTCAACAGAAAGGAATGTGATGGTCTTTTAAGGTGAAGGAGCAGCAAGTACAGGAACAGGGCATGGAGGATAGAGAAAAAAAAAAAAAAAAAAAAAGCAACCTTTATCGAGTCCTTGCTAGAAGCCAGAGCCCAGAGCCAGACCTTCCATCTGCCTTCTTTCATTTGGATATTAGAATATCTCCGCTGGGGTGGGTCTGATTACTCCCACTTTACAGATGAGGGGGTTCCCCCAGCTAATAAGCGATGGGACTGGCTATAGCTAAGGGTCTTTAACCTTAAAGACGAGCCACTTGATAAATTCTAACCTTTACTGCTCCCACCCAGATTTGCCCTAAATCCAAGAAAGATCCTGAAGACACTTTTTGGCCCTTGCTTCAGGTCACCTCTCCTTGTCTGTAGCAGCTTGTGTCCAGCTGTCCCAGGGAGAGACTCTCCAGGCACAGGGATGCCTGAGTTGATGGAGCAGTGAGCTGGGGCTGGTTGCTCAGTAGCACCCCGAGAGGCTGCTTCTCAGAGGCGCCCTCGGTAAAGAGCTTCCCCAGATCTCGTGGAATCAGTCATTTCCAGTCTCTCTCTCGAGAGGCGGTGTGAGCGTAGATCTTTTGAAGATGAAAGCCGACCCCGTTCTCATCTGCTCACTTCCACTCCTTGCCTCCACTTCCTGACAACTCGGGAGTGAGGCTGTCATGGGGAAAGCCACAGCCATGAACTCCCCGGCCGGAAAGGAGCTATGGAGTGTGTCTTCCCTGATGGGCTTGCTGTCTTCCTGAAGAGTTCCGCAGAAAGCTATTTCCTTCTCAGCCACCTGAGAGCAATAACTCTTCTTTATGTGGAGCTTTAAACCAAGGCAGCTCTTCTTCCACGTCTCAGGCCAGCCATGTCTCCACCCTGGGCCTCAGGTTCCTCATCTACAAAATGGGGTAGCGATGACACCCTCGTCATAATTGTTGTGATGACTTAATACATTCACGTATGTAGTGCTCACGGCACGGTGATTGGCCTGTAGTGCTGCTGCTATTATTATTGCTTATTGTTGTTATTATTATTTCATTTAACCTGATTTTGGTTTTCATAACATCATGTGGTGGGTGCTATTGCATTCCATTTTCCAGCCCAGGAAACTGAGACTCAGAGAGGTTGAAGTAGTAATTGCTAACATTTACTGCAGGCCATGTGAGGCATGGTTTCCATCTATCATTGATTTGATATTACATCAGTCCTGCAAAATAGGTTACATTATCATCATCCCCTATTGTATAGATGAAGAAACCCAGGTCCAGAGTGGCTAATGTTAGGGGAGTCCCCTGGAGATCTTGCTAAGATGCAACCTGACTCAGTAGGCCTGGGGTGGGTGGGGCCTGCAATTCTGTAACGGACCTACTCCCAGCCAGTGGCCATGCTACTGGTCCTCAGACCTCTGTGGAGGAGGGAGGGGTTGACCAATGTGCCTAAGGTTCCAGTTGGGAAGAGTTGAGGCTGGGATTTGAACTCAAACACTCAAGCTCTCCATCCCTTACTCTTCCCCTCATGCAGCGCAGTCTCTCATGCTTATTTCCAAAATGAATGATGACAGTTTCGTTGGCTGTTTGGTGGACAGCGGCATAATGCTTTCAGTCCTGTGTCTTGCCTAGCAAACAGTGTTAAGTAAACTGAATCATCAGCATTATCGTAACAGCTGTAATGAATGGAGTCTCTGGAACCAGGATTATTTCAGGGCTTTACATGTGGGTTCTCTGATCCTCACAACACCTTTATGCGGTGGGGTCTGTTATCATTCCCATTTTGCAGGTGAGGAAATTGAGGAACTTGGCAGGTCCCACTGAGCACCTAGTAGTGCTAAGCCCAGGGTTAGCCCCAGGTTCTCCTGGCTTTAACCTCTGATCTGCTCAGTCCACTGCATTTCCTCTTAGACACTGCAAATGGCCGTCAGACCATTGCTTACACTGTCATTGTCATCAGCATCCTTTCCCAGCAGTTAATCACCAGCAAGCTGATACTTCCTTTTTCATCGGGTGAGCTCACAGCGATTATTTATGTGATCTGAGGTTAATCCTTTTTTTTAAAGAAGATTTTTCAGTCTGCTTTTTCCCCTTTTAATCTTTATTATTGAAAGTATTACCTATGCCCCTCTTCCCCCCACTGACCTCTTCTAGCCTGTCCCCTCCCCCCACCCCAGGCCTTCACCACCCTATTGTCTACATCCAATGGGTTACACTTATATGCATACAAGTTCTTTGGTTGATCTCTTCCCATCCACTCATCTAATCTTTTTTTTTTTAAATGGTAAAATATATGTAACATAAAGTTTACCATTTTTAGGTGTACGGTTCCCTGGCATTAAGTACGTTCACATGGTCGTGCAACCGTCACCACTGCTGGCCTCCAGAGCTTTTCTGTCTTCCCCAGCTGAAACTCTGTATCCAGTGAAAAAACAATTCCCCAGTCCTTTCTCCCCCCAGCCCCTGGAAGTCATCATTTCGCTTTCTGTCTCTACGAAGTTGACTGCTCTGAGCCACATATAAGTGGAATCATATACTATTTCTCCTTGGGCGTCTGGCTTGTTTCACTGAGCACGGCGTCTTCAAGGTTCGCCCATGCTGTAGTGAGGTGAATTCTTCTGAAATGTGAACAATCCTTTCCCAGTTGATCTTTCTGACTCTGACTTCCATCCGGCAGGGCACACGTCTAGAAAGACTCTATAACAACAAAAACCTCAAACATTAAAGACACAAGTGTTGACTTTGTCATTCCTGTTCTGATTGACAGGGCACATTTCATAGAGCTTCCAGCCAGCTTCCTGTAAGCTTTTCCGTTAAAGTGCCAAGAACATCATCCATTGGCTGCCTCCTGCATGCCCGTATTCTTTTCAGAGTCCAGGCTGAACGGAACCCGGGGTGGGGACAGAGGGTGGTTCTGAACCAGCACGGGCTAGGGGAACAGTCCACCACCAGGAGAGAAGTGCAAAGTAGTTCCCTTTCTCCAAAGGTGACCAGTGTGTCAGCAAAAGACGACTTTAACAGCGAGGCCCGGATGCCTCCTTGGCGGGGTCACCCTTGATACACAACTGATGCTCTGAAACAGAGGATGCACACAGACTGGGAAGAGCCTGACGCTTGTGGGGTTGTCTCTCGTGGCCTTCAGCCAAGCTTTGAAGTCCTCTGACCTCTACGTGCTTCACTGACAGAACCAGGGCTAGGATTAGCTCAACCCTTAAGGCTCTTTCAGGTTGAAACCATTTCGGAGATTCGGTTATTTTTGTTTTATTATGTTCAAATTCATTATTCCCCATGTGTTTAGCTTTTCCCAAATTTCTTAAAAAAGTACTTTTTATTGATTTTTAGAGCGAGAGGAAGGGAGAGAAATAGAGAGATAGAAACATCTCGGAGGAACATCATCCATTGGCTGCCTCCTGCATGCCCCCTAGTGGGAATTGAGCCCGCAAAAAGGGCATGTGCCCTGACCGGTGACCTCCTGGTTCCTGGGCCGATGCTCAGCCGCCGAGCTGCACCAGCTGGGCTCAAATTTCTTTTCTTTCACTCTCTTCTTGGATTTTGACTTTTCCTAGTATCTCCTGTGCTATTTTACTTAATGTGTTTAGTGCAATTCACTTTTAAACATTATACTTATTTGAAATAGAAGCCTTATGGAATTCTCTTAAATGGAAATCCAATATACTTTTGAGTATCATGAAGTTACTAAAGTTACTAACATGGATTTAAAGATGGGAAACCACTATTTATTGAACTTCAATTCTGCACCAATTTCCGTTCTAAGTATTTTACGTCCATTATGTTATTTAATTTTCGCCATGACCCTGTGGGGGTCGACACTGCCCCTACCTCCATTTTGCAGATGAGAAAACTGAGGCTTTGAGACGTTTCATCACCAGTGGCCACTTCATGTAGGCTCCGCAGGGTATGAGGTCTAGAGCCACAGCCCAAGTTCAAGTGGTTCAAGACTTGAGAACGATGTGTGTGTGTATGTGTTGATCAGTATTGCTTTTCCGTTAAAGTGCCAAGAACATGGACTAATCTAGATCTCTATTAATCTTTTGTCAGCAGCCCTGACAGCTTTACTGGGAGAGGCTGATAAGCATCAGTCTGTGAGGATGGGAGTGGGTACAACATAAACACACTCTCAGAGGGCTGCAAAGAAAGCAAGGATGCCCAGACCTGGAGAACTCCACGTGTGAGTGTGTGCACGTGCGGTTTTACACGCGGAGCTGGTGGGTGCCTCTCACACGTGTGTGTATTTGGAAGCTCATAGGTGCCCCAGGGGCTGCTGCCATTGCGGGGTGGGAAGGAGTGTATTTTGTGCAGGATGCGCGCTTGCTGGGACAGTTCTGCCTTAGTGGTCAGAGAGGATGCAGTCTGTGACTTCTTGGTATGTCCCAGGGCTGCAACCATGTCATTCCTCTTCTGATTGACAGGGCACATTTCATAGAGCTTCCAACCAACTTCCTGTAAGCAAGCCAGGCCAGGGGCCTTGATAAGAAAGTGGAATTCAGGACCATTAAGTGCAATCTGAAGCCCGACAATGCGTTTTCTAAGGGTGGTTTTTCCCCAGCTACTTGCAATGACATTCCATTCATTCAGGGCTGACTTCCATAAAATAGGCTTACTTGGGGTGCTGCATTCAAAACAGAGCCCTAGCGAGTTTGTGGTCAGGCTGGGCATATGAGTCACTCAGGCTGTTTTTAAGCCTCCAGTGGAAATCAGCTTGGGGAACGGCAGAAGCCCGCGGTGGCTCAGGCTGCAAGGCTGGCGTGAAAGGCTGAGAGTGGAGTGAAACCTGCTGTTACGGGGGCAGGAAGGCGCATGGTTGGAAACTTTACAGACACCGATTTACCTTTGTGCTTACTAGTTAGTTCACCTGAAATGCACAGCCTCGTCTCCCTAATAAACCTCATTTTTCTCGTCTGTTAAATGTTTGTTTTTTTAAAAAACGTGGTAAAATATCCCTAAAACAAAATTCACCATCTTAACTATTTTTAGATGTACAGTTCCGTGCCATGAAGTACATTCACATTTTTGCGTAAATGGGGTTTTGGATAGGATTAGATTAGAGAGTGTAAAGTGCTCAGAACAGTGCCTGATACTTGGAGGTTGCTCAGTGAAGTGGTAACTAAGTTTATTATTATTCCTTTGTATTATCTACTAATGATCTTGTGCTTTTCAAACTACACTGCTTATTCTAGTGAGAAGTGTTTCTTGGGTGAAAGCAGGTGCTAAGCAGTGGGTGATACAAAAATGAGGGGAAGATGTGGAACCTCCCACCTGTCTCAGGGGGCTTAAGTCTAACAGGCAAGGTGAATTCTTTCATGCATATGTATATACATGCATATATGTATACATGTACATTATATGTATTGGTATATATGTGATTTATGTGGGAAAATATAGATGGAAGCATGCTGCCATAAATAACAATAAATAAAACACTAAAGAAACTCAGGGAACAGAGAATGACTTCAAGGGGTGTGCAATACAAGAGCAGCAAGGTTAGGGAAAGCATTTGCGTAGGACTCTGAAGCACTTTTGCATTCATGGTCTCATCTGGATGGATTTTTAAAAATCATTCTCACAATAATCTTGTGAGCTAGAACAGGATAGGGATCACGGACCCCATTTTCTGGTGAATAAACTGAGGCTTAGAGTAGCGAATAGACCTGCTCCATGAAACGCAGATGGCTGAAATATGATTAAGGACTCATTTAACAAAACCCAGTGCCCTGAGTCCTCATTTCCTCTAGGTCACGGGTAGGCAAACTGCAGTTTTGATCAGTTGGGAGCACGACCAGGCCGGCAGGGGAGGGCCATTGGGGGCGACCGGTTAAAAAGGTGGTGATGTCAGGTGCACAGGTAAGGGTTTTCCCAAGTGTGATGTGCACACCACCGTGGTGCAGTGTGATTTTAGGTAGGCCACAAATGAACACGTTCAAACTAATAGTTATGCGCTTCAGTGTTCATCAGAAACATCAAGCCTGTGGTTTTGTGGATTTCTCAGGCAAATCTAAATGTAAGTGAAGATAGAGCTTCCTGCCCTAGCCAGTTTGGCTCAGGGGATAGAGCGTTGGCCTGTGGACTGGAAAGTCCCAGGTTCGATTCCGGTCAAGGGCATATGCCTGGGTTGCGGGCTCGATCCCCAGTAGGGGGCGTGCAGGAGGCAGCCACTCAATGATTCTCATCATTGATGTTTCTATGTGTCTCTCCCTCTTCCTTCCTCTCTGAAATCAATAAAAATATATTTTAAAAAAAGGTAGAGCATCCATGTAAGGAATAAATTTAAGTACCAGAGCAGGTAGTGTGCAGATGCAGCAGGACGTGTGCTGGATGCCAAGGACCGCCGCCAGAAGTCATGGGCCCAGTCGTGTTGATTGGTCCTTTTATGAAGACCCAGGGCGACAGAGAAAAGGGTGACTCAGCCGGCAGACCCCCCAGCTGCTCTAGTGCTGGGTGGTGCGAGTTGATCCAATGCAGACACCGACTGCGACACTAACAAGCCTCCTGGATCTTGCTTGTCTTTGTAGATTGCTGACTTTGGGCTTTCCAACCTGTACCAGAAGGACAAGTTCTTGCAAACGTTTTGTGGGAGCCCACTCTATGCGTCTCCTGAAATTGTCAATGGGAGGCCTTACCGAGGGCCAGAGGTGAGCAGACTGCCTGTTGTGTATGGCGGGATGGGTGGGGGGTTGTGGGGGGAGAAAAGGCCAGAGGGCAAAGAGCTTGATCCAGAAAATACTTTAAAAAGTATCCCAACAAAATAAGCAAAGCAAACTTTTCCTTATCTATACTAATAAAAGGGTAATATGCTAATTAGACTGGGTCAACCAGCCATCTTCCGGATGTCCGACTTCCTTCTGGACAAAGCCATGGTGGTGGGGGCCGAGGCAGAGGCAGTCAGGGGCGAGATCAGGCTGGCAGGGGGTTAGGGGTGAGATCAGGCTGGCAGGGGAGAGTAGTTAAAGGTGAGATCAGGCGGCAAGGGGTTAGGGGTGAGATCAGGCTGGCAGCGGAGGGCAGTTGGTGGTATTAGGCAGGCGGGCAGGTGAATGGTTAGGAGCCAGTGGTCCTGGATTGCGAGAGGGATGTCCCAGTTGGAGAGAGGGTGCAGGCCAGGCTGAGGGACAACCCGTCCCCCTCCCCCCATGAATTTTGTGCATCAGGTGTCTAGTATGATTATAAAATCCATAACATACACACCTGGGGAGAAAAATCCGGAAAAGCCTAAGAGAGAAAATAAAGTTACCTGCAATCTACCCATAAAAGATAACCAGTTAATATTTTTGTGGCTTTTGAAAGGACCTTTTCCCAGTGTAAATCTCTGCATTTCAAAAATAATTGAGTCCTGGCTTGTGTGGCTCAGTTGATTGGGCATCGTTCTGAGCACCTAAAAGTTGCCAGCCAGGGCATGTGCCCAGGTTTCCAGTTCAATCCCTGGGAGGGAGCATGCAGGAGGCAACTAATTGATGCTCTACTCTCACACACACATTTCTCTCTGTCTCCCTCTCCCTTCCCTCTCTAAAAATCAATAAAAAAGTCTTATAAAATAATTGAGGTCCTTGTATTTGTATAAATGTATGTGTGTGTGTGTATATATATATGTATATATACAGTATATATATTGCCTTTTATTAACTTAACATTATATTATGACATATTCTGAATTTGTTATTAAAAACAGTTTTTAATGACAACACGAAGTTTTATTGTAGGAATAAACAGCATAATTTACTCACTCTCCAAGATTTAGACAGTCTGATTACTTTCAGTTTTTCCTCATAACAAAACAAAACAAACAAACAAACATCAAACCAAAAACCCCTTAGCTCTGGGAATGACTACCTTTTCACAAATAATTTTGACAGCCTGTATTTTTTTTATGAAGGAAATACATTTTAATTGCATCTTTGACCTCATGAGCAATGCATGGCTCTACATGCCTAAAGCTTTTTGGGGACATGTGTTAGGTGGAAATGTTATTTTAAAAGAGGGTGGCTATTTTTTTGTGAGTGGCTATTTTCTTAAAAAAAAAAAAAAAGATGGTTCTCTTTACAGAGAGATTTCATCCACTCAGTATTCTTTAAATAGCAGCTGTTCACTGGGTTGAAATGTTTCCTTCCAAATATTTATCTGTTTGAGAGTGTTTGGGGCAGGGCTGGAGGCGGAAGAGGAGGATGCCAGCAGCCTCTGCCAATGACAGTGCCGAGAAAGTCCTTCTGAAGTAAGAATGTAAGGGAGGAGCCCAGGAATCCATTTACAAAACTGCAGAAACTCGACACTGTACATTTATCATAGATAATGAACGCCTCTTTGATCTTGGAGGATCTGTTTCCGAGGTTACAAGCTGGCAGCCTGTGAACTGGCTGGCAAGCGTGCTTTATTTGGCCACATTTGTTTTTCTAAAAAAGAAAAAAATATATATTGAACCAACATTTAATAGCTGGGAGATTTCACATATAAGTCTGGTTTCTGACTTCCCTTGAAAAACCAAATGTCGAGTATGGGGTCTGTGTCGCTTTGAGGCGGCACTTAGCCAAGCAGAGGCTGCCTGCTTGAGATGGGTGAATGGACTCGACGGTTTGTCTCTGTCCCCAACGCTCCACGTTGGTCCCCCAGTTCTCCCTTGCTTCGTTCATGTTTGTTGTCTGCCTGGCTCCTGTAAGCATTTGGGTTTGCCGCCTGATCCATTGGAAGGAAGGCACAGGAAGGAATGGATTCCTGGGTGAGAAGCCAAGAGCCCTGTGTCCCAGGCTTAACCGCCGTCACTGGGGCGAGGCCTCTCGAGAAACCATATAGGTCTTTGTGGCTCAGTATTCTCATCTGTCAAGTGGGGGGTGGGTGAAAGTCATCCAGACCCTACCTATCTCACAAAGTTATAATGAGGATCCAAGAAGACAGTCTGTTTGAGAAAGTTCTTATGTGGGTTGGGACTGCGGGGTCTTGGTTTGAAATGGAAATGCCCAGCTGCACTGCATATCAGTTGTCAGGCTGCCATGGGAACCTGTCTGCCAGGTGATAAACTCAGCTCCGGGGTTGCTGGGGGTGGCTGCTCCCACGCTGGGATGCTAATGGTCTGGAAGGCATCCGGAATCGGCTTCCCAGCTCCTCTATGTCCTGTCTCTCTGCTCCAGGTGGACAGCTGGGCCCTGGGCGTGTTGCTTTACACTCTGGTCTATGGAACAATGCCCTTCGATGGTTTCGATCACAAAAACCTCATTCGGCAGATCAGCAGCGGAGAGTACCGGGAGCCCACGCAGCCCTCAGGTGCGTGCTCGGGAGGGTCAGAGGTGGAGTGGGAGCTGCCCTAGCTCACGCTTCCTGCTTCTGTTTTAGCGTCTGGAAGGAGTCTCCTGCTTTTCCTCTTTATTCCCTCCAGGTCTTTGCTTTCTGGCAAAGCTGGCTTGTGAGGCCACTTTCCCCACACGTTCCCAAATGAGAATTTCAGAACAAGCCTTCTACACGGCAGGAAGGCTAGGAGGAGTCCCGTTCACTTGCTGTGTGAACGTGGGCAAACCCCTGACCCTGTTTCGATTCCGTTTCTCCACTAAAAATTAAGAATTTGGAAAAGGTATTTTTGGTGTCTTCTGGTCCATGTAGCCATACAGACCACCCTGACTAGACTGTAAGTGTCATGAGCATGGCATCGGCCCCTTTTCACCACTGTGCCCCCATGGACACTGATTCATGATCTGTGGCTGCATCGGGGCTCTGTCCCATCCCCCAAACAACCACGTAACCATAGTGAGCACCTGGGTTGGGTAAAGCTCTGCTGGCCTTGCTGGAAGGGGTTTCTCCTGCAACTGTAACCGATAGCAGCTGGGGCTGATTTGGGGACACTCCTTGTGGACTCTGTCCATCAGGTGCCTCCCCAGGCCTCTCAGTCTGGGAGGGAGCCTGCACTTCTTACGTGGCAGCTCGGGCTGTAAGGAGGAGGAGGAAGAAGCTGCCAAGCTTTCTTAATGTCTGTGTTGGAAGCCAGATAAAGTCCCTTCTGCCGTGTCCCATTGGTCAAAGCCACCGAGGCCACGGGCTCTGCCTCTTGATGGGAGAGCGCCCTGCGTGTGTGGAAACGGTGTGCAAAGGGGGCCATTTTTATACAACCAACATAGGCACTTCATCTATATACATATATGTTCACACACGGACACACATAGGCGATTCTCATTATTCATGTGGGGACGTTCTGTAATGTTGCTGTGAGTACTGGTTAGTGAGCCCTGAGGCGTCGCTCCTCAACGAGATACAGGGCTCGATTCCTGTGAGCCTCTAAAGTCCCCGTGCTTTTGTCACTGAACAGAAGGTAACCTTGTTTTAAACACATGCTGTATGTTTCTGTTTAAAGATACCTCACTTAAAATATACTTTTGATTGCTTATCATCAAAGTCAGGGCCAACAGCCCATGACTCATGCCTGAACGAGCTTACCTGGCACACATCACAACCTTCTTGCCCTTAGGATCACTAGATAGCACTCCAGCCCTCCACCGGGGGCAGTTTAAACAGCCAAATCCACAGACGGTGCAAAAATGTGAACATCGTGGACTAAATAGACTGAAAAGGATGCTGGGGGAGTCATGAGCGCAGACACAACACGCAGAGTGCCGTCCCCTTGGTGGGCCTCAGCTGGACATACACATGCGTGTTGGGCAGCTCGGGGTTTTGCCTCTCCCTGCTGGACTCAAGTGGCCAGGAAAGCACCCTGAGTACCGATGTTCAGGTTACACATACATTTTAGTGAGTAGGTGAATTTACAAGTACAGAATCTGTGAGTAATGAGGATTGACTATTTATTGCACATGTGTAGATAGAGTCTTCAATAAGCCAACCTCTGGTTGGGAATTTTTTTTTTTTTTTGAGAAATTTCAGGGTGACCTCTATGGTGGTCTTATTTGCCTCAACCAGCTAACTGGGTCTCCTGGCACATTATAGGAGTTCAGGATATATTTGTGGAATGACTGAATGAACATCGTCCTGTCACTTTTCAGGGTGGGGCTCACCCCTGGCCCCCTTGCCAGGTCCTTGCCAGCTACTCATTAGCGCACATAAGTGGCTGGGGAGAGGTGGCACCTCCCAGGACATAATTCAGCCCCCATTGGGGAAGCACAGTTGATCTTTGAAGTCGGTGTGTAAGCTGTGAGAGGCAGCTGGTTCCTGTGCCTCCTCGACATCCCTTGGGGGCTTCCCCCTACCTCTCTGGCAGCAGAAATTGGCAAATGGAGTTTGTCAGAGAGGCAGTGAGCAGACAGCAGACAGATCAGCTCGCTGATCCGACAGCTCAGCACGCTATGGCTTATGTCAGAGAGGGAAAGGAGCTGAGCTCATGGGGTGTGGGCCTCAGAACCTGGCCAAGGCCAGCCATGGGCATGGCCCCTGCACTTGGCCCCTTCACTGCCCAGGTGTGCCAGGTCTGAGCTCCTCTCCATCCTTCTCTGTCTTTCTCTCTCTGATTAGGAGCCTTTTTCTCGTCATCTCGGCCCCACATTTCCTTGTCATCGCTACACACTTTCCCCATAACCCTGAGCACTGCATGCTTATACAAGCCTATGTCTGGAGGACTGAAGAGAGCCATAGTAATATACAGCTGTGTTCCCTTTCACTGAAATGACACTCACCAGAGTGGTGGGGCCCTGCTGGGGTTGGGTCTGGATTCGTTCCGGGGTACCCTGCCTTGCCCATTTTATAAAGACTGGAGTTGATAGAAAGCTCAGTACTTCATGACATTCCTTCCCTCACATGCAAACACCTGCCAGGCTGTGATGGCCAACTGGCCTGTGGTTCTAAGTTTTGATGAGGTTTTTGAGGTACAGTTTGGAAGACTTTGGCTAGACCGGGGCTCCGACTGGAGTTTTCGGACAGTAAGAGTGTCTCCTTAGTCATTCCTGGAGTGTCATCCCTGTCACAAAGCCAGGGGCTCCCATTAAGGCCTCTTCCTTCTTGCCCTGCAGATGCTCGAGGACTCATCCGGTGGATGCTGATGGTGAACCCCGATCGCCGGGCCACCATCGAGGACATCGCTAACCACTGGTGGGTGAACTGGGGCTACAAGAGCAGCGTCTGTGACTGCGATGCCCTTCCCAACTCCGAGTCCCCGCTCCTGGCTCGGATTATCGACTGGCACCACCGGTCCACTGGGCTGCAGGCCGAGGCGGAAGCCAAAATGAAGAACCTGACCAAACCGGGGGCCTCGGAGGTCATGCTGGAGCGGCAGCGGTCGCTGAAGAAGTCCAAGAAAGAGAACGACTTTGCCCAGTCCGGCCAGGACTCGGTGCCCGAGAGTCCATCCAAACTGAGCTCCAAGAGACCCAAAGGAATCCTGAAGAAGCGAAGCAACAGCGAGCATCGCTCTCACAGCACCGGCTTCATCGAGGGCGTTGTCAGTCCGGCCTTACCCTCTGCTTTCAAGATGGAGCAGGACCTGTGCCGGACTGGCGTGCCCCTCGCAAGCTCCCCCGAGGCAGAGGTGCCAGGTAAACTGAGCCCCAAACAGTCGGCCACCATGCCCAAGAAAGGCATCTTGAAAAAGACGCAGCAGAGAGAATCGGGTTACTACTCCTCCCCGGAGCGCAGCGAGTCCTCGGAGCTGTTGGACAGCAACGATGGGATGGGCGGCAGCATCCCGTCCCCCAGCCCCCCGGACACAGCCAGGGTGACTGTCCACAGCCTGTCCTGCCGCAGGAAGGGCATCTTGAAACACAGCAGCAAGTACTCTGCAGGCACCATGGACCCGGCCCTTGCCAGCCCCGAAATGCCCACACTGGAATCCTTGCTGGAGCCCAGCGTCTCCTCCGAGGGCCTCTCCCGGAGCTACAGCCGGCCGTCCAGCATCATTAGCGATGACAGTGTCCTGTCCAGCGACTCCTTTGACTTGCTGGATTTGCAGGAGAATCGCCCCGCCCGCCAGCGCATCCGCAGCTGTGTCTCGGCGGAAAACTTCCTCCAGATCCAGGACTTTGAGGGGCTCCAGAACCGGCCCCGGCCTCAGTACCCGAAGCGGTACCGGAACCGGCTGGGAGACAGCAGCTTCTCCCTCCTCACGGACATGGATGACGTGACTCAGGTCTACAAGAAAGCGCTGGAGATCTGCAACAAACTCAACTAGCTTCCCCCCGCGGGGTGCAGGGGCGGGTTGGGGGTGGGTACGAGGGAGGAAGGGAAGCAATGACTTGTGCTAATGAGCTGGTTACCTCTTTGCTGGCCGCGATGATAGACTGGAAAAGGATTGGTGCCATCTCACTTGGCCAAGGTTGCAACCTTGAGCCAGCACCTAAAAGGGAGAAGTGGGCTCTCTGCCTGTCCTGTCAACTGCCAGTCAGAATTTGGGTCCTAATTGGCATCGGCTTTATGGTACCTCCTAGAGGCCCAGCTATCCAGGGGGGGTGGCATTGGCTAGCACTTAGAGGGTGGGGAGGAAGCATATGGAAGAGGGAGCATTCCCCTAGAAGTCATCCAAGCGCTCCTGGAGGAGGCATGAGAGAGACTGGAGATGTCTGCTTTGGGTGAGTTCAGAGCTTGATCCTTCTCTCACATTAGCAAGCTTGGTGTGGTCTGATTGCATGGGGTTGGCAAGTAGATTTCAGCAACCTGAGTTAGAATTGGTGGTTGATTAATAGTGGCTGCTGGCTGTGCTGGTGTGAGTAGCCCAGGGACATGGGAAGGAGTGCTGTGATCAATTAGTCATGGCTGCCACGGGTTTGGGAAGAGGAGCCGTAGCACTCATGCCATGTAGTTGCCATCCTGGACCTGGTGAAGCCGTGGGAATTAGGTTAAGGTATCCTGTGGGATCTATGTTATCTCTTAATGCTACTGGAGTGGCACTTGTTCATTTGCTACTCTATCTTGAATGGAAGATAGGGCCTTGGTCAGAGAGAAGATGCTCTGAACTCGGCTAAGGACTTAGAGCCCATGGTGATTTTTTGGCTTCTTCTCTGATGTCTGTCTTGCTCTTCAGCACAACTTCCCAAGGGTGGATGGGAAAAAGATGGTGGTGTCAGAGGTTAAAACTAGTGTATATCAGAACTTGGGACCCTCTGTGCTTTTTGCACAGATGAATGGAAACTGACCCACACCAACAAGGGGGCAACTTGTCACTTTCTTTAACATCTCAATATTAACTGGAATGCTGCCTCTTGGGCTCATTGTCATCTGCATGAATGCTCTGAATTGGATGTGATACTGTCCATAGTCTCCAAAGGAGTAACTGGCTTACCCATTGACCCCTGTCTAGTACTAGCAGACGTTTTCCCCATCCACCACGTGTGGAATCCTCAGAAGTAGGTGAGTTTGCTTGTAGGGAGTTAGTGTGTAGGTGGGATATTTGGACGAGGAAAGGAAAGTCAGGCGGAAGGTGTTTCTCCCCCAAATCTAGGTATTCTGTGTCATGGGTTTGAACTCCTAGGCTTTGGGGGAAAAGAATGTTTCATCCCATTCAAATGAATAAGGTGTTGAAAGAGCAGAGTGGGTTGGGAGGAAGCATGTGGAAGAGGAGACATTTCCCAGGAAGCCCAGATGGTTCTGGAGGAGGCAGAGAAGATGTGTGATAAGACTCTTACCTTGAAAAGACACCCAGATTGCAGGTGACAAGACGTCACCCCCACAATGGGACATCATCAGGTTCTGGGTTTGAAATTAATGGTCTTATTTTGGAATTTGAGATGACTTCAGATTCTACTGGCCTGGGGAAATTGAAACCCTTGTTTCAAGTTGGCCGACTCCAGGCAGCCACCTAGAAACACAAGGAGGACTAGTTTTGGAAGTATTTTTGGGAAAACCAATAGGCAGTAGCTCATAGGGGGATGAGAAAGAATTCACCTTAAGGCACGAAGGAAGAACATTTAATTAGAACAAAGCCACCCTTTCCCTAAGGAGATGGCGGCATTTCTCCCCTTGGCCACCAGCTCTGGGGTTTTGTCTTGTGTGTTCCTTCAGGTCCAGCTGAGTCATGTATTGTGGGAAGCTTCTCAGTTTCCTTGCATTCAATTCCACCTCCTTCCTGAGCTCCAATAAAGGTTCAAAGGGGAAAAAAAAAAAACCCCTGTAGATGGCAAAGAGTGTGTGGAGGGTGTGTGGGCGCATGGAGGGCGTTCTGCAGCCTCTGAACTCCCTCCTTCCTCCTCATCTCGTTTTCCACAACCTTTGGGAGCGCCCTTGTGTGCCACACTGCTGGTCCCCATGCATGGCAGCGGGCCTTGTTGGCAGTTGTCAGTATGACTTAGGTATAACACCTACCTACTGGTTGATGTGTGTTTTTTTTTTTCCCTTTTGCCAAGTGATTACCTCGGTTTAGTATTTTCCAACCTTCGAATCTTTAAATAAAAATTCAGAAAAACGATTCTTCTCCCCGACCCCCTCTAAGAGAAACACACGTGTATGTTCTCTGTTGTCAGAAAACCGAGACTGGATTGTGGCAAAGACAGTCCTCCACCCCGAGGCCAAGATTCTAGGTTGAGTCCTGGTGTGCTGCTAACTAGCTGGTGGCCTTGGGCACCTGCAGAGTTTGGGGGACTAAGTTTCCTCTTCGGTGAGAGCTGGAGGGGTGGGTTAGCTAGTCTCTCAGGCCCTGCCTAGTTCTGACATTCTGCTAAATCCTCTGATTCTAGATGTGATGTTGACTGCTTTTCAAGGAAAACCCCGGAAGAGAGGGAAGAGCTCAGAAAAGCCACTTCCCTGCTTTCTGAGTAACTCCTACCACCCCTACCTGCCAATCCCTAGCCAAGCAGGTCGTGCTTGATTCGTTTCCACGGAATCACAAGTGAGAGACACTTTTATGACCCGGTGGATCAGGAGGGAGGTTGGATGTTAGCTCTCCTGGTCCTTCCCTTGCCTCTTGGGCCTTTCAGTGTCTTAGTTTACACATCTGCCAAAGGAGTAGAATGATCCTTCTTTTTACAGGTAAATTTCAAAGGCATGATCAGTTTTCAGGAAGTGCTTCAAGACCCCAGGTGAAATGAAAAGGCTCAGAACTCACTGAATGTCCATCCCTGTTATCAGGTGCAGCTGCTTCAGATAACAGGGAGCACTTTTCAGGGTGGGATTCAGGTGAGGCTTGCCCAGGCCTGCTGTCTTGAGTACAAATGTGAATGATCGACTGACTGCTTATTGCCAAACTGGAAATGTTCTGTAGGGATTAACTGGCATGGTATCATTCCTAGAAGAAGAGAGAGAGAGAGAGAGAAAGAGAAACTTGACTGCACATTAAAAAAAAAAAAAATCCAAGTTGTGACTTTTATTTAATTTCTATTTTTTTTTTTTGGTAAAAAAAAAAAAGTTGACTTTTTTATTTGAATTTGTCTTTTCTTATTTATTGGTCTGAAAGGCATTTCAAAGGTATTATAATAATATATTGGTGTAATTTAATTGGTGCAACATGCTCTATGGCTCCAGCCAAAATTGGTTTTCACTCATTTGATTGGTTTGAGCCCAGAATAGCCTACAGGGGGAAAGAAAAAGGAAAAGAAAAAAAAAAAAAAAAAAGGCTGGATAACCACCCAAAGTGTTTGTATATTTTCATTGGAAACTGATTTCTGTTTTGTTTTTTGTTTCTGTTTTTATTTTTAAATTAAATAAATTGCAATGAACTGAACTGGGACTTTGCTTCTTTACTTGCTTTTCCTTTAGTTAACTAAGTGATAGAATGCGTATAACTAACAGAAACCCACTCAAGCGTAAGCACAAATGGGGGATTTATTTGAAGTTCTTGGAAGGCAGAGAGCAGTTGGCAGTGCCCCTGGGAGCAGGAACTGGAGACGTGGGATCCTTGAGAAGGACAGCTTCTCTTTTCTGCTCCTCTGCGTATCAGCTTTATTCTCCCCTTTTTGTAGCCTGGCTTGCCCTTCCCTGATTTTATGACCCATCCTGGCTTATCAGATAACGTTCACATTTACATGTTCTCAGTTCTGATTTCCAAAGGAGACTACTGACCCAATTCCTTCAACCTGGACTAGAGACAGCATCCGAGGTTAACAGCCACGCTCTGGGCCCAGCCTCAGCGTCCTCTGCCTGCCCTCCTCCTTGGCACTTCCTTCTATTCTAAGGTCAGACACAGCCCTACTCTGATTGCTCCGAGTCCAGATCCATGGGCCATGTTTCCCAGTGGTGCAGGCCACTGCTCTGCCTGGAAAAAAGTGGCACCCCAGTCCCTTCGTGCCATTCATTGTTCCTTCTGCTCACAGACCCTTCCGGAAGCACTTGGGAAGAGGGATGAAGAATGCTGGAGATTGAGGAATTCCTGGAACCCAGTCACAATACCAAATGACATCATGCCCTGCCCTAGAATCAAACCTTGAGAGTCATGCTCTGTGCTGAAGAGCAGTGTTAGGGGATCCATGCAAGGGAAGTCTGACTTTCCAAAGAAAAGGCAACTTTCACTTTATATTCAAGTTTCCGGAAAGTCTGACTTTCCAAAGAAATGGCAACTTTCACTTTATATTCAAGTTTCCTTGAATGTAAAACTCAACATGAATGGGAAACCATAGTCCTTTCTTTACTGGGCAATATTCACTGACGTTGGACATTTTGAAGGCAATCTGCCTGGCTTGGAAGCTCTTAATTCTTGCTGTGGTCCCTGCCCTTGTTAGCAAACGGGCCTGTCAGTCACTTCCAGGGTAAGGGACTAAGAGGAAGTCTGCTTAAAAATGAGTCCTTTTGGAAAGACATAGTTCTGCAGCCAGGTAGAGAGAAGAGCATGTACATGGCCTTGGGACTGGACCCAATGTGACATATAAGGGATAGTGAGGAATATAGGGGTGGCTGGAGTAGCACAGATGACACGCTGTCAACGGATAGGTTGGTGAGGTTACTGGGGAGTGGTCACTTTAAGGGGGAAAATGGACAACTAGTATTCATTGAGCTTTTACATGGTGCTCACATCAGTCAAGGGAGGTGGCAGGAACTCAACTCAGACCATGTTAAGTAATAAGAAAAATTGACTGCTTCATGTCATGTCTCAGGCGTAGCTGGATCCAGGGGTTCAGTGATACCATTGGCCTCTTTTTCACTCACTCTCACTAGATGGATTTTGTTCTTAGGCTTTCTCTACGTGGCAGCAAGATAGCTCCTGGAAGTAACAGGGTTTTAGGTCCTGTTAGTGTGTGATCCTGGAGTCAGAGAGAGAATCTTAATATCCCAGTTATTTATGTGCCAAGGAAGATTGTGATTGGCTTTGCTGGGATCATGTATTTCCCTCTGGCCCAGTCACAGAGTCCTGGCTGATGGAGAGATGACATGATTGGCCAGCCTGAATTCTGTGCCCACCCCTGTGGTATACTTGAATGACAGCTCCTTCAGAATTGCACAGCGAGGGAGGGCAGCTCTCTCAGTAGAAGAGATGCAGAGCCAACAAAAATAAGTTACACCTTTTGGGCCGCATCTACAAAATAGCATTAAATCATCCCTAACTTTCAGAGTTATTGTGGAAATTAAATGTAATAAAGTACCTAATACAGGGCCTGACACATAGCAGATTTTAAATTTATACAGCTAGCATCAGGAAGACACCATATAATGCTATAGAGAGGAAATATATTTGTAAAATCAGCTACAATATGAGAAAACCCAGCTGAAACTTGTTTAAACACTATAAGGGCTTTATTAGCTCATATATTTGGAATTCTAGAGAGAGGGTGGATTTCATGACTACTTGGGTCTGGTGGAAGAAACAGATAATAAACAAGTTAATAGTCCCCTTCCCCGCCCCCCCCAAATTACCGATTGTAATAAGTGCTATGAAGGAAATGGATAGGGTGCAGAGATAAAGAATTAAGCGGGGAGGGGTACCTCTTGTAGAAAGAGTATTCCGGGAAGGCTTCTCTGGAGAGGTGACTTTTGGGCAGAGGTCTGAAGATAAAGAAGCAGGTATATGAAGAGTGAGCATTTCAGGCAGCAGGAATAGTATGTCTAAAGGCCCTTGGGTCTTCAAAACAGAGATTTACAGGGTTAATTTCTGGTCCATTGGCATAGGGCTACCATGGTCCAGGGAGTGTAGTTGTTTTGCTCACCAGATGTGGCCGTGTTCTCATGTGGACTGGCTGTAATCATTTAATACTTGGTGTACCCTTAATTACCAATGGCTGCTTCCTTTGACAGGTGGTCCCCAGACGAGAGACATGCCATGACGTTCATATTAAATGAGAATATGTTTCCACTGCCGAAATCCACTGCCAAGTCATTGAAATGTATGGCGAGGATGTTTTTAAATCACAGAATCATGCAGAGTGTGGGACATGGACGTGGAGCTGTGGTGACGCTCTATAAAGATCAGAAAGTGCAGACTAAGGCTTCCATGTCATAAAACCTGCCCCATGCTATCACAATTGCCTGGTTCTGGTAGGGAGTTGTGTGGAAAATTAGCAATCAATTTTTTAAAATATATATCTTATTGATTTTTTACAGAGAGGAAGGGAGAAGGATAGAGTTAGAAACATTGATGAGAAAGAAACACCAATCAGCTGCCTCCTGCACACCTCCTACTGGAGATGTGCCCGCAACCAAGGAATATGCCCTTGACCGGAATCAACCTGGGGCCCTTGAGTCCGCAGGCCGATGCTCTATCCACTGAGCCAAACCAGTTAGGGCATCAATTTTGTTTTTAAATTGTGACAATCTTTTTCTACTGATGAAGAATTGACACTGCCCATTTCTACCTGACTGGGAATAGCCACTGTTTTTTGATCACTGGTTCCTCACCTGCTCCCTGCGCTAGTTTTCATTTGTGACTTTATCTAGATAGACCACATTATGCCAAAGTAACAAGCCCTGAAATGGCTCGATATGATAAACGGTATTTCTTACTCTCACCAAGTTCAATGTAGTTTGGGCAGCTCTCTGCATCGTGTGGCCTCCATGCAGATACTTGGTGATCTGAGCTTCTTCCATCCAGTGGTTCTGCCATCAGAGGGTCCTTCATTTCCAGCTGTTCAGCTGGAGAGAGAAAGAACAAGTCAAGAGCTTTGAAGAATCAGGCCTGGATGTGATGTCCATCACTTGTGCCTACATCCCATCAACCAGAACTCAGTCACCTGACCCCAAGCTAACTTCGTGGGTAGTCTTCAAGTCTATAGTACTTAAAAAGTGAAAAATAAAATAGAATCAGATGGACACCTACCAGTGTCTCTGTCCCAACTGATGTCTGCTTCCCATGGGAAGGTCCCAGCATACATAAATATAATTATTGCTAATTTTAACTGAGTTCTTATTGAACTGCAGGCAGTGTGTCTACCCTTTACATGCATCATCTCTTTTAATGCTCTTCATGTGCCCTTTTCTACAGATGAGGAAACTGAGGGTTGGGAATGTACAGTAACTTGCCCAAGTTGCCCAACTGTTAAATGTAGAGTTGGATTCAAAGACAGGCCTGGCTGACTGGCTTTTGAGCCTAAGTTCTTAATTGTTCTGTTGTGCTCCTGAGATGGTCCTTCTTCAAGTTGGGCTCCTTGATTATAAGCCCCATCCTGTTACCATCCCTGCTCATGTAGATGGCATTTTCCTGCAGGAGCTAAACAGGCACCATCAGGAATGAAGACACCGGCCCAAGTCCATGCTCTCTCCAAACAAATATGGAAAGAGCAACTGTCCCCCAGAACCTCAGAGGTTTCATGTTCTAAGATCCAGGCTCCGCGGATGGAATTAATGGAGTTGATTCAGGGCTCGTAGTTCCTCTAGAGTGGGATGAGAGGGAGGAGTGAGTCTTCATTCTGAGCACCTGCTGTGGTTCAGAACTCAGGCAGTGGTTCTCAACCTTCCTAATGCCGCAACCCTTTAATACAGTTCCTCAGGTTGTGGTGACCCCCCAATCATAAAATTATTTTCGTTGCTACTTCATAACTGTAATTTTGCTACTGTTAATGAATTGTAATATAAATATCTGTGTTTTCTGATGGTCTTAGGCTCTACAGCAGCGGTTATGACCCACAGGTTGAGAACCACTAGCAGGGTTGCCTAAGACCATCGGAAAACACAGATAACTGTAATTTTGCTACTGTTATAAATCATAATGTAAATATCTGTGTGCTCCATAACAGCTACTTATGAATCATAAGTTATGAATCATAAGTAAATATCTGTGTTTTCCAATGCTCTTAGGTTCTACAGCAGCGGTTCTCAACCTGTGGGTCACGACCCACAGGTTGAGAACTGCTAGCAGGATTGCCTAAGACCATCGGAAAACACAGATATTTACATTACGATTCATTAACAGTAGCAAAATTACAGTTATGAAGTAACAACGAAAATAATTTTATGGTTGGGGCTCACCACAGCATGAGGAACTGTATTAAAGCGTCGCGGCATTGGAAAGGTTGAGAACCACTGCAGAGGGATAGTAGCCCTTGAGTGGCTGGGTTCCTTCTGTCCAAAGCTGTGTATTCACACTCATCCCCCAACAGGGCTCCACATGCTATTTCCTGTGCTGTTGGGCCTCAGGGGACCCTGCTTCTAGAGGGCTAATTGCTCAAAGCCACTGCTTGGAGCCATATGGAAATACAGAATGCCAGGGCCGGCTGCATGACCTGCCAGGGGTCAGGCATTGCAACAGCAACTTCGATCACACAAAAAGGAGAGTATTGCCACGTCTTCAAAGCCCAGAGCAGGGTGATGGCATGGGCATGGTCCCAAACTAAACTTCCAGAGGAACATCTCACAGTCAAGAAAGACTGAGGATGGGGAACAGTTCATTCTGGAGGCAGCTGGAGAAAAGCGGCTCCAAAAATGTAGCTCTTCTGAGAAAGTTCTGCAAATTGGAATTTGTGAATCACTGAAGCTGAAAAACATCAGATTCAGCAGTGCCTAGGGCATTCCAGAAGCTTCAGGCATCAGGCTTTGGAGCCCAGACAAAAGGAAGTGTGCAAAGCAGACCTCAGAACCAGGCCTGCTGGTCAGCTCCAAAGAGGCCATGGTTGTGGGTTTAGTCCCTAGGAAGTACAGATGGTCCCTGGCAGTAGTTGATGCTTAGACTGGCTTCTCATGAACACATATATCTGGGCATGATGATGAGGTAAAGAGACATGGAGGAAGCGGGGGGCTTTGGAAAAATTGTCTCCCCTTTTAGAGAAACAACTCCTAATCGTGTGCTCAGGTCCATGGGGGATCCAGAATAATGCGATAATATTGCCCTTGTTGAGAAAAGGATTCCAAAGTGGAGGAACAGATTAAAATAGACCAGTCATCCTCTAAGGTTCCAGTGCAGTTGCACATTGGTGCTTTGACTGGTGGTATATCTGAAGTCTTTCCTGCCCTTGCATCTTCCATTCTGGCCGATCTACTCAGATTCTGCCACTGTAGCCAATGTCAACCACATTGCTCCTGGCCAATGTTCTAACCCTCAGTGCTTTGTCCTCCACCTGCTGAACTATGTTTTCCTTCTCCTGCCCTTAGAATCTTGCTTACATTTGTTTTTATCCTCACACTCATTCCTTAAATGTGAGCACTGCTGGATCACTGGGTGGATCCAGCAGTGCTCACATTGGAGCTCTGGGTCAGCCTTCACCCTTTACCTGCAGTAGGTGACCTTGCGGTCTGACCCAGTGCCTAATACATAATTGGGAATCATCCTTTTAGGACAAAGAAAGTCAGGGGTCTTAGTCTAACACAGATGCCTATAACAAGTTCGGAGACCTTAGTCTTGGTGTTTGTGATCTTGACCCAGTTGTATTCTCATTTTGGACTTCATTTTTCTCATCTGCAAAGGGAGGCATTTTCATATTGTGTTCTTAGAATCATCTTAAAGTGTACTCATCTGGTTCAAGGAGAGTGTATGGGACATTCATCTGTTCACTCATTTATTTAATCCTATCATTTATTCATCCACTCAAGATTACTTATGGAGCCCCTAGCATGTTCCAGCCTTTTCTTCATGTCAGGAGTGAGAAGTAACTAACTCCCAACAGGTTTTCTTCATCTTCTCCTTGCTCATTCTCCAAAACCTTCATGTTCATGATCATGTGGGAAAGGCCCAGATAGTGACATCTTCAGGATGTCTCTCCTTGCACCCTAGTGGAGCTTCTGAGTGGTTAGGAGAGAGGTTAGGATCCCCTTCCCTATTAAAACAAATGCCAATACTCCTGGGAGCAATCACACATTAAGCCATTATCAGGTCAATCATAGCCGGCTATTCACGTTTCAAAAGAGATTTATTTAAAAAAAATATATAGTTTCATTGATTTCAGTGAGAGAGAGAAAGAGAGAGGGAGAGAGAAACATTAATGATGAGAGAGAATCATTGATCGGCTGCCTTCTGCATGCCCCTTCTAGGGATCGAGCCCAGTACCCAGACATGTATCCTTGATCAGAATCAAAACTAGGACTCTTCAGTCCGCAGGTCAATGCTCTATCCTCTGAGCCAAACCGGCCGGCTTGGGCCAGAAGAGATTTATTAAGTGTTAACTGAGAGTAAGAAAGGAGAACAACATAGGCCTCTTGGAAAATGGGACAGGATGAGAAAGCACGGTAATTCTCACAGGAAAGGTGGAAAGGACAGACTCTGAACTTTGGCCTCCAGCTAAGCCACTTAAGTCTGTCTCTTTCCTTCTTTGGTGAAGTGTCATAATAATAACAAAGTTGAGTGAGGCTCTGTAGGTTACAGTCCCTCCTCCTCCAACTCACTTTTCCTTGAAGCTGCCGCTCAATAGGCCCTGGAGGTAAACAGTAATACTGCTGAGGGAATGGACGCTTGGAGAGGGGCTCCGGTCATCCAGCTGAGAAGTGTGTGGCCTGAATCTGAACTCAGGCCACCTGACTCCAGGGCTTCCGATTCTAATTCTGCTCTGTCATCTAAGCATGGGAAGTGGATTGCTGTGACCGAATAATCTCTGTCTTCATTCCTCATGCCGTCCATTAAGTATTCGCATGTGCAGCCCCTCCACTGAGCACCAAGTTTTTGTGCCAAAGGTCATCTGGGTCCTTGCATGTCATCCAGATGTTTGTTGCCAATCCTGGAGACGAGTTCTTCTTCATGGAGGGTTGATTGGAATGAAAGTGAAAAGCAAGTCTGGCCAACTACTGCCTGGAAGACCAAGAAATGAAAAATGAACACACAGATGTTCTCATCTGCACATTCTGCACTACATCTGGGCAACTACATTAGAAAGAAACGCCTCTTTAGGAGAAGCAGGAGTTAAAATGATATCCTATTGTTAAGCCTGCTCTGGGAAACAAAATGCAACGGATTTGCAGGGTGAGGTAGCAGGGCTGTCCCTAAGAGAGGCACCAGCAGGCCTTGCATGAAGGCTAGAAGGGGTTAATGAAATAAACCCATTTCCTGCTTCTCCATGATTTATATTTCTAAGGCTGCACTACATAGTAATTCAATAAAGCTGAAATGGCAGGAATGTCTGGCAGATTTGTTGGGAATATGATACTTGGCTCACTGTGGTGGTTCAATGTTAGTATCTGGGTAAGTGAGATACAAAGGGGTATCAGAAACAATCTCCCCCCGCCCCCCTCCCCCCACCGTTTAGTCTGTTCTGCCTCAGTACATCCCACTCCTCCTTAACTTTATTCACGTCTATATAATAGGTTATTTAAGGAAGGCTGCCTAAAGCTGCAGTCTGTTCGAGAACGATGAGGTGTTTATTGCCCGTCAATTATGGTTCTCACAATTAGGAAGTTTATGCTTCAGTTCACGGTTTTGCTTTTTTCACTCTATGTAATAAGAGACCTTAGCTCCGATCCCCTAGTAATCTTGGGATAGATCCTCACGGCCATTTTCCTCTATTAGGGCCCTAGGCACTGTTTGAAACCTTTTTCTTGTGTGTGTATGTGAGACAGAGAGAAAGAAGATGGAGGAAGGAAAAGAGGGAGGGAGACAAATAAATGTATTAGTATTTGTAGGAGAACTGCTTATTCCTTACTTTAGTTTTCACTTAGTAGCTTTTTAAAATTTTATATATCTATAAAATTTCAGAGAGTACGAGAGAGAATCATTGATTGGCTGCCTCCTGCATACCCCACCCTAAGGATCAAGCCCACAACCCAGACATGAGCGATCGGGAATCAAACCATGACCTCCTGGTTCAGAGGTCAATGCTCAACTACTGAGCCACACTGGACAAGCCTAGTAGGTTTTGTAAAATATATACTCTGTGCCACCTAGAATTCTGAGTGGAAATCTATTCTTCTTGCCCGCTTGCATCACTTAATTTGGGGAACTCCCCTCCCCGTGCAGTGGGACTCCAGTGGGCATCACCTCGCTGTAGTTACCTTCTGCACTGCAGGGGCGAAGATCTCCACCCACTCTAACTAGTTGCATTTCTCTTTCTCCTGGACCCCAAAGATTGGCCCCAGCGTTCCTCCAAAACCCAAACAGGGCCCATCAGTCCCACGTGGGTGGCCACTGTGGATGTTGGGGGCAAGGGGTTTGTGTCCTTCCTCTTTCTCCTCTCTGTGGAATTACCGGGAGAATGAGGCAAACCTAGAGATACCGATGGTGGCCTGTTTCAGCACCCAGTGATAAGAAAGATGGCCTGAGAAGGAAGCCACGAGAGAGAAAACCAGAACTAGGGAAGGAAATGAAATGGGCACTGTGGCATCATTTGAACGTCCGGGTCCAGCTGTCCCTAAAGTAAATGCTAACCTGAGACTTCGCCATTTACGAGAGTTAGTACCTTCTGTGGGGGTTTAATTAGTTGGATTTGGGTTTCTGTCACTTGCAATGGAAGGATTCTTGACTGACACAGTTTCTGAGAATAACAAGGGATAAAACGCCAACCAAAACTCAGTGGTTCCAGTGGAGATCAAGACACATGGTTCATGGTCCAAGGGGCTGTCATTTCAATGGCTACATCAGTTCAGAGTCTTCCAACACTAGAAACAAGTTCTGGCTCTTCTATGCAGAAATAGAAATGATTGAAGGCTATTTGGTGAGCACCGAACGTTTAGGAGGGTCAGACGGTGAGATTACAGGTGCCGAAACAGAATTGTGTTGTAGAACTTAACCAGCAGACACATAATCAGGCCAGCCCTAGTGGTCACAGATGAATTTTTTGGGTCAGAATGGCCTCTCTGATAATTCGAGGTATCTGCCACCACACTCCCCCTTATGCTAGGGGTCTTTGGCTGCACCTTCTTGCCTCTGAGAAGTGCGCCAGACTGGAGGATGGGGACCCACAGCGATTGAGTTTCTACTTTATAGTGCCAGGCACTGTTACGAGGCATTTGACGCACCACAGACTCATTGAGAATGGTTGACTTACTCTCGTCTGCATGTGAATGATCTGAGGCTCAGAGAGATTATGTAACTTGCTTGAGGCCACACAGCTGGTTAAGGTACTAATGCGGGTCTGTCGGACTCTAGAGCCATGATTTCTTCCACTGGATCCTGGAGCTCGGGCGTGAAGAAGGCGAGATTGGAGGGGGTGGGGGGCGTGAGGGAAATGAGGAAGAGGCTGCTGGGTAGGCTATTTGGTGATGGCAGGCAGGAACGGAGGAGAATTCAGGTGCAGGGACCCTCTGGGAAGCCTAAGGCCCATGGGCAGGGATCCCAGAGTGCCATCTGGAGTTCCATAAAGTCCCAAAGCAGCTTTATTGCTGCGAAATCAGGAGAGCAGGCCTGTGCTGGGCTGCAGCCTCTCTGGGAAGCACGAAAGCCTGGAGCTTTGGAAGCAAGGCCCGCACGTCTGACTGTGCAGCAGATGGGAAGGTAAAATCACATGTGGCCGTGGGCGCAGCCAGCACACTCTGTCCCCTAACAGAGCTGTCAGGATGTCTACGAAGCTTTTCACTCTCCTGCCTGTATTTCCTCCTCCCTCTGGACTCCTCCTCCCTCTCCCTCCTTTGCTTTCATTGCTTCTTGCTTTGGCTTTAGCTTTCTCTAGTTTCCTCTGCCTCCTCCCAGGGCCTGGGGATGCATTTTCACTTTGATGATTGTTAGGCCTCTCGAATGCCATGCCTTCAAATCAAAATCACTTTCTTCTGACCCAGCAAACCCCATTTCCCATGTTGCTTAAGGGCACTAGATGGGCTGGATGGAAACCCAGGGAGAGCGGCCTTGCTTTCTGCCTCGCCTCCCCCGGCCCTCCTTCTGCCCCCAGATGGTTTCTCAACCACGCTCAGTGTCAGGCCTGCTTTCATGGCCACTGCCCTGGTTTTCACCCTCATCATCTCTCACAAGCTGATCTCCCTGATTGTTTCTTCACTCCCTCCTCTCACTGACACCCGAGCCTTTCTAAAATGCAGATCAAACCTCCCTTCAAAACATTTTCTAGGTGATAGCAACAATCTTAGCACGGAGATAAATTTGAGGCTTTGCAGGGTGGCTTTGGGGAGGAGGGTGGGCACACTTATGGCCCAATAAGATTCCAGCCCTATTGGCAAAAAGGCCTTTGCAGGTGTCATTTAGGTTAGAATCCGTCCACCTCAAGGGAGGGAAATTACCCTGGTAAATTACGGGGGAGGCTCCCTATAATCACAGGAACCCTTAAAGCAGCAGCAGAAGGCAGAAAGGAAAGTCAGAGACTTCTTAGCACCTGGAGGATTCAACAGCTATTGCTGGCTTAAAGGCTGAGGGGCCACAAGTGAAGGAAATGGTAACCTCAGTCCTACAGCTGCAAGGAACTGAATTCTGCCAACACTCTGAATGAGCTCAGAGGTGAGTTCTTCCCCAGAGCTTCCAGAAAGGAAGGAAGCTCTGTTGGCACCTTGGTTTCGGCCTCATGAGCCCCTGAAGCAGAGTTCAACCAGGTCAAGCCAGACATCTAAACTACAGAGCTGTGAGATAACAAGTGGGTGTTGTTTCTTAAGCTTCTAAATTTGTGGTTGCACGTTGTCATCATTCTCCCTGCAAAGACTCTCTCTCTTTTTGTGCCCCTCCCCTCTGTTTCCTAACACCTGTGACCATTCTCTCTCCCTACAATAGGTAGGTCCTCATCCTAACGTGAGATAGATGTCTTTCAGTATAGGTGTGTCTTTGTAAATATTGCTGATGTGTGCTTTTAATTTTCACAAATGGTATTGTGCCATAAATCTTATTCTTCCCTCATTTCTCACTCAATACTATGTTTTGTTTTGTTTTAAACACACACACACACACACACACACACACACACACACACACACACAAATATTACTAACAGTAAAGCTACTGAGTGAAGTTTGAGATTTCTCTACAAAATTCTGGTGTTCTTGTTGTGGTTCTCAGACTATATCCCACTAAAGATAAACAGTTAGGATATTGTGTTCAAAAGTTTGTTTTCAATTTTGAGGTTTGTCTTTTCTGCCCTCTTTTTGGCTTGATTTATTTTTTGAGTATGTAACACACATCGTTCAAAAGATGAAACTAAATTAAAAAGTCCACTCAGAGATACTGTTCTTCCATCCCTATTCCTCCATCCCGTTTCTGGCCCCCTTGTTTGTAAGAGTAACCATTATTATTTATTTCTGGTTGGTCTTTGTACTGAATGTTTCTGGGAGGTACAAAAATAAACATATACATATATATGTATATTCTTCTTTTTCTTATTATGCATATATATTCTTCTTTTTCTTATTATGCAAAATGTGGTACATGTATAAACAAGCATTCTATACCTTGTTTTCCTTTCATTTAATAATATATCCTGCAGTTACTTCCAATCAGTATACAGAGCTCTTCTTCATTGTCCCTCAGTTGCACAGTATTCCATTGTGACAGTGCACAATCATATCCTGAACCACCTTCCTACTGCTGGAAATTTAGGGTGCTTCCATTCTTTTATTATTACAGACAATGCCACAGTCAACCACCCTGCGCATGTATTGTATTTACGGGGGTTCATTTCCAGTGTGGATTTCTAGAAATGGACTTACAGGATCAAAGGACAAATGCTACATCCCTTTATGCGAAATTTCCAAATTCCCTCCGCCAGGAGTAGAGCATTGATGGGATGTAATGTATGAGATGCCAGTTAATCGCAGTCCTGCCCAGCATGAAGTCAAACTTACATATATATGTTTTTATTGATTTCAGAGGGGGGGGGGAAGAGAGAGAGAGAGAGAGAGAGAGAGAGAGAGAGAAAGAGAGAGAGAGAGAGAGAGAGAGAAATAACAATGATGAGAGAGAATTATTGATTGATTCTCCCACATGCCCCCCACTGGGAATAGAGCCCACAACCTGGGCATATGCCCTTATGGGAATTGAACCCATGATCTCCTGGTTCATGGGTCAACACTCAACCACTGAATCACACTGGCCGGGCAAATTTTTATATTTTTAACAATCTAATAGATGAGAAACAGCTTATCAGTATAGATTTAATTTGCATTGTTTCTTTTTATGAGTTAGGTTTTAGGTCTTTTCATATATTTCTGGCTGCTTGCTCATTTTGTGTGTTAACACTGCACCTTTGGAATTTACCCACGATGCTCTAGGATGTCTAGTTTGTTGCTTCTGCGGCATTGCATCCCAGAGGCTGCATTCATCACAGTTAACTGTGTTACTTCCCCTGGCAATGCCCATTACTATAAACATGGGGTATATGTATCCAGCAGGACATACACACGTTTAATTTCACTCAGGGCTGACAGGTTACTTTCTGAAATGTCTGTAACCATTCACCTTTCCACCAACATGGCATAGAGTTTTTACTTTGGAATTGACTCATTTTGCCGATAAGGCAAGGAAGCCTGGATGGGGTCACAAACTTTGCCAGTAAGAGTCAGGATTTGAACTCTGGTCCTTTAAATCCATATCGATCATTATTGACCAATGCCTTAGCCCATACAAATGAATGAATTCAACAACTATTTATGGAGTGCTTACTGCATGGCAAGAAAGGTACTGGGCACAGCAGATACACAGGAGAGGTCATATAGTCTTGGAGGGGAGATTAGCAAATAAGCACATGGCTGTGGTCCGCATTTACCCAAGTCCATCTCCTGTGCGCATGAGTCATGCGGATGGTCTGTGTGATCTGGCCACGCCAGCCTTCCTCCTCTTGCCCAAGTCTGAGCCGGATGAACGAGTCTGCTGGTTTTGTTCTGCTTTCTCCACATCTCCCTGCTGGTCACATGCTCATTTTAAGAGGCTCTATGTGAATGTTTCCCTATCTAGAAAGGTTGGCCAACTAGTCTGCCACAGTAAGGAAGTCTTTAGCACGTTCCACCCACACACAGTTAGAGAAAAACTGTTTGTGCGGGCACCTCTTCCTCTGATGGCGTCCTCAGGACGGTGACTTTAGGAAAATTGAGTGTTTTCTTTCACAGTCTTGTCCAGGTTGGCTTTCATTATCCCCCTTTCATCAAAAGCAACTAGCTTGTGCTGGAGCAGGCCTCAGACTTTTTAATGCCTGGGGCCATTTTTCTTATTTCTCTTCTTCCCATGTTTTGAAAGATATTGTCTTCTCAACAAACGATTTCTTAAATAATAAATGATATCCTTTTCGTGCTACTTATGATTCAGACATATATTTCTGCTTATGTAATAAAATTGCCTTTAGGAATTCTATGGATGGCCAATCACAGATTCTAATCTGCATCTGGGAAGCAGTGTTGGTGGACTTGATCTCCAGAATGGGACTCACAGGCCTCAAAAATATCTTAGACTTTTTATGGTTCCATATTTCTGATTCTATCTATCTATCTGTCTATCTATCTATCTATCTATCTATCTATCTATCTATCTATCATCTATCACCTGTCTATTTCAGGAATTCCTTTGATATCGCCTATGATTTATTATCAAATAAATTCAGCACTCAGTTGATGGAATCTCATACAAAGTCAGTATGTCATCATGGCTAAAGGTCTTTGCTGTGAAGTCAAGCTACCTATGTTTGAATCCCAGACATTCTCCTTGCCCCTTGATGGCTGTGACCTTGGGCAGGTTACTTAACTTCCTTAGACCTCTGTTTATCCACCTGGGATTTGTCCCTAATACAGGTTCCTCTTCTGGGGCTGTTGTGAGACTTAAGAGAGATAATAAGTGAAAAGTGCCTGGTAGCACACAGTATACATGCTACATTGTGATGATGATGATGATGATGATGAAAATGCCTCTAGTAGCTGTTTTATTTTTTACCTTTGTTGCTGCTCTCGCCACAATCATGTAATTTGCATTTCCAAGCTGTCCATTCGATTCTCCAAACTTCATACTGCTTGTGTCCTTGAAAATTGTGGGTCTTTGGGTTTCACATTTTACCACTGAGATTATGCAATGGGTTGGACATTCATGGCTTTGGTCTAGATCAGTGGTTTACAATTGGGATGATCCTCTCTCTCACCACCGAGGGGACATTTGTCAAGGTCTAGAGACATTTTGGGAACCACTAGTCTATTCCCTGCATATTACCGGGGGAACAGGTCCAACAAAGGAGAGATGGATGCACACACAGTAAAGTCGGGTGATGGAGGGAAGATGCATTTCAGTCTCACCTGGAACTTGGATCATTAGCCAGAGAGGGTGGAGCCACTGCAAGCCCACAGAATCTTAGAAAATTAAAATCCACAAAGGAATTCTCTCTCTGGTTCCTCTCTTGTTCCTTCTGCTTTGCTCCTGCTTCCTTGCATTCGTTGTGTTCCCTCCATACCCATGTAGCCCTAGAAGTCGTATGACCCACGGCCATGCAGACCTCACATGTAATGACTGATGGACTGCAGCTGGAACACAAGCTAAGCTAACCTGCTGCTGGACTGGACTGTGCAAACATGGAACGGAAACTCTGGGCAATGGCTTTAATCCTGGCTCTGCTAAGGACACAGCTACGCTTCTCCCATGCGGGACTGGAGAGAGGGGACCTTGGAAACACAGGGATAAGTCCACACAAATAAGTGCCACTTATTCCTCCGTGTGGGTCTCACAAAATTCCTTTTCTCTTGACATTGCAAGAAGTCTACTGCCCCCAGCAACTAGTGGGAACACAGGAGAGCTCCCCACCAATAACTGTCTGGGCCTTCACGTTTCTCACCCCGCCTCCTGTCCTGTTCCTGTGGTTTATTGTACACGTGCAAACATGCCAATCTTCTTCAGGCTCCTCAGACATGCCGCGCTCATTCCCAGCTCAGAGTCTTTGCATGTGTTGGTCCCTCCGTGTGGAGAACTCTGGCTTCTTCTGATCACTAAGTTCTCACGTCCAAGGGTGCTACCTTTCATCGCCCTGCCTTTTTCTCCCTCATCCAGACTCCTCTTTACCACGTCACTCGGTGTTATAATATGTATCATTACCTGGAATTTTCTGAAAAATTTTCATTGCCTCTTTTCCAAGAGGATGCAAATTCCATGAGGGCAGAAATGTCTTCTGTCTAAGTTACTCACGTTGTAGCCACGGTAGCACTGAGCTACCTGTAGTTGGTGCTCAAGAAAATCTCCTGAAAGAGAGAATGACCACGGTGACGACGGTAATGACAGTGTTGGTGATGGGGACTCGTTAATCTACTCCTTCTGGGCTTCTTTTTGGACCTGCCTCAGCTTCAGAGTCCCTCCCTGGGTCTTGCTGTGTCTTGAGGACAGTAGGCTGTGCAGGGCTTGAGGACTATAGGCAGTTCAGGAAGGCAGGGCCCTTGGGAGAGAATGACATGAAGCAGCACAGTCTTCTTGGCCTGAGGCCTGAGGTGCTGGAGTGAGTTTATAGAAAGCTATCCAGGTATGATTGCTTGCTATTGCACATTTACTTGCCTCTCAATGTTGGACAGGATCTGTTGCGATGCCTCTTATGGAATTTGCAAAGAACTTTTCAAATTGTTTTTTATTAGCTATTATGGACCTGGCAGGGGTGCACCTGCATGAAAAATGGAAGAGTTACGTTCTGTGGAACTGGAATGCTGTCATTCTCAGATGTCTGGATTTACCTCCTCTGCTGGTTGTATAAATGTCAAAGAACAAAATTTCCAGGGCAGTGTTTGCCTCTTCCCTGGACTGGGGGTACTGGAGGTTAAATGTGCGGTTGAAGTCTCAGAAACCACCCAGCAGGCTCTGAAGGAGCTCTCGAGAGAATTCTGCCCGCAGCTTCTGTGGCTTGGTTGGCCTCCCTCAGGGTCTTTGTGTTCCTGCGTGTCATTGTGTTAGTTCTAGGTACTGTCGTGGCAGCTGCCATCTGTCTTCAGCATTGGACTCTGATCTTTCTGAGGTCAGAGACTACCTCTGAGTCATCTTTTTGTCCTTAACACAGGAACTTCTGTGTGTAAGTGCTTAATCAATGTTTCTTGAGTGCAAATAGAATGAGAGTAAGTGAATACATGAGACCTTCCTAGTGTAGACTCACATCATAATCCAGATCACCTATTGATAGGGGTTGAGTTTTCCCTCTATTCATGGGCTCTGATCTACATGGTTCCTTCTCCTTTTTATCTACACCCCCTTCCCCATGCCAGCCTGGCCATGAACAGGAAGAAGAGCTCAACTTACCAATGGCAAACTTGTGGGTCTCTTCCTGACACCAAAACCCCAAAACCAAAATCACAGGGATAAAGATGTTCTTTTGTTAACTGGCTGTCAGTCAACTCCTTGTATGTTACTGTGCTGCAATATAATTTTAGGAATGTCAAAAAACACCTTTCTGAAACAATAGAAACATCTGTACATATGTGTAACACATATTTCTTATAGAATAGTTAATAAATATGAACAAAAGGAAGTAAATGGAAATCACCTGTAATTCCACCAACCAGAATTAGTCACCGTTACTTATCTAGGATTTGAAAATATTTATAGATATAGAAATAAATTACATATAAGCCTGTAAGTGATTTTTACAAACATGGAATCAAACTACACTACGAATTGTTAATAGCTAATATTTATAGAGGAACTTCTATGTGCAGGAGTTATTCCAATGTCTTACACATTCTAATTTAATCCTCATAATAACACCACGAGGTGGTATTAATATGGTCATGCCCAATTTAGAGATGAGAAAACTGAGTCCCATAGAGGTTACAGAAGGTGGTCCAGAATGAGTGCTGAAGCCAGTATTTGAACGAGGCAGTTTGACTCCAAACTTTTTTTTCATTTAGCAATAGATGGGAATAGCTTGCCATTCTAATCTTTTTCTATAGATTTAGCTGCAAAGTTTTCTATTGTTCCACAATTCATTTAACCCAGGGTGGTAGACAGACTTCAAACCATGTGCCAAATTAAAAAGAAAGAAAGAAAAGGAAACTCATGATCAGTTTCATCCCAAACTCTGAAGGTGAGCTAAAATGTTCCTGGATTAGTTTACTAGGCTGCTCTAACAGGACGCCACAAACCCAGTGGCTACATGCAGAGTTTATTGCCTCACCGATCTGGAGGCCAGAAGCCCCAAACGGAGGTGTCATCAGGGTTGGTTTCTCCTCTTCTTCCTCCTCCTCCTCCTTAAAATATGTTTTTATTGATTTCAGAGAGAGGAGGGGAGAGGGAGAGAGATAGAAACATTAATGATGAGAGAATCAATGACTAGCTGTCTCCAGGATGCCCTCTACTGGGGAGCAAGCTGGGAACCAGGGCATGTGACCTGACCGGAAATTGAACTGTGACCTACTGATTCATAGGTTGATGCTCAACCACTGAGCCACACCGGGCCGAGTGGGGTTGGTTTCTTCTGAGGGCTGTGAACAAAGGATCTTCCCCAGACCTCTCTCCTTGGCTTGTAGATGGCCATCTTCTCTGTTGCTTCACATTATCTTCTCTCTTTATGTATTTGTCTCTGCATCCAAAGCTCCCTGTCATGCTGAATTAGGGCCTACCCTGACAACCTCATTTTAACGTGAGTACCTATCTCTATAAAGACTATCTCCAAATAACATCACACTACAGGCCCAGTGCACGATAATTTGTGCACTGGAGGGGGGTGTGGTCCCTCAGCCCGGCTTGTGCCCTCTCACAGTTGGGGACCCCTCAGAGGGTGTCTGACTAACGGCTTAGGCCCGCTCCCCACTCCCCGCTCCCTGCTCCCTAAACCGTTAGTCGAACATCCTTAGCGCTGCTGTGGAGGCCGGAGAGGATCCCAGCACCGCCGCTGCTCTGGCTGGCCATAAGCCAGCTTCTGGCCAAGCGAGCTCGCCTGTGGGAGTGCACTGACCACCAGGGGGCAGCTCCTGCATTGAGCATCTGCCCCCCTGGTGGTCAGTGTGCATCATAGCAACTGGTCATTCCAGGTCGGTTGGTTTGCCATTAGGGTCAATTTGCATAATGCCCTTTTATTATAGAGGATTCTGAGGTACTAGATGTTTGGCCTCCAACATAATTTTTTTGGGGTGGGGTAGCACAATTCATTCCATAATAATTCCTAATCACCACCATAAAGACATTAGTTCATGCAATTTCTTTTTCATTTGTCCTGATAGAAGTGCTGATGTTTTGCAATTGTAACCTGCTGTGCAAAAAATTATGAAATATATTAAAGGCTTAGAAAATTAGCAAATATAGCCAAAAGTCATAGGAATTTCTAGGTCAAAGAATTAGAATATTTCTAAGGCCTTTGGTGTTCATTACCAAATTTCCTCCTGAAGGACTGACCCCTGACCCAGAATGCTCTCAAGGGCTGCAATTCTGTTTTATTACTTTTGTTTCCTGGGCCATGCCTGGCATCTATTAATGCACACTACACATTTCAATGTAAAACACAGTTACTTCATTGTGCTTCATTTTTTTAAAGCAGGTGTATGTCTCAAATATTGCATGAGACACCCATTTACTGAAAAATGACTCAATGTTTGTCTGAAATTCAAATTTAACCAAGCATTCTATGTTTTTATTTGCTGCATTGGACAACCCTATCCATTTGCCCTGTGGGAATAAACAATCCTCTGTCCTGATCATAAAATGATCACCATGACCACACATGACAGGCGTCACTAGTCCAGTGTCTGGCATGGAATAGGCTCTCTCCAAGAGTTAATTAAAATTGCAATGGCCCAGCTGGTGTGGCTTGGTGGTTGAACGTTGACCTATGAACCAGGAAGTCATGGTTCAATTCCTGGTCAGGGCACATGCCCAGGTTGTGGGTTTGATCCCCAGTGTGGGACATGTAGGAGGCAGCCGATCAATGATTCTCTCTCATCATTAATGTTTCTAGCTCTCTCTCCCTTTCCCTTCCTCTCTGAAATCAATAAAAATATAAAAAAAATAAAATGAAATAGCAGTGGATTTCTCTCTATGCTTACCATTGCAGGCCACTACCATTTTTATTTGAGCATCTGTGAAATCTCAGACATCTTAGCGATGTTATTTCTAATCTTCACCACAACCAAGCCCGGGGACCCCCAGAACGCACTGGGGAATCTGATGGTGGTTGGGGCTTCCTGACAGTGTGGAGATGGAGCCAGAGAAATCCTGTTCATTACCGGCACTGGGTAGAGGGGAAACCTGTGGCTAAAATGACAAATCCTCTTCTTTAAGGGAGGTGGGATATGGTTCACTGGACTAAGGCAAAGAGAGCTGATTTCACTTGGCTCTCCACAGTGGGGGAAAGGCCGGCCCCACAGGACATTCTTGTGGGCCAGTTGTCAGGGATGATCGTAATTGGAGAGGGACTTTGGATCTTATCATTCTTCTGGCTGCGTCAGTCCAGGAGCGTTTGGGGTGGGGAGGCCTTGAGTATGTGTTGTGGTGTGGGGAGAAGTCTTTATGCAGTCCTGACCTTCAGCTCCTTCACGAATCTCCATGCAAAAACTCTGCCATGCCACGTGTGTAAGAGGCAGTGTGGAGAGGTGGTTAAGGGCATAGACTCTGAAGTCGGACTGCCCAGGGCCTGGCACCTACTAGTTTTGGGAACTTGGACAACTTACATAACTTCTCTGTGCCTTAGTTTTCTTACCTGGAAAATGGGAATAATACTTGAGTTGTTGTGGGATTCAATGGGTTGATTTAATCCACTTAATTTAGTGGAAATTACTAGAACAGTTCTTAGCATATAATAATTCCTCAAAAGCAATTAGTTTGTATTTGTAGGCGTTTAGACTTCACTGAACATTTGGGGCTCACAGAGAGAAATCAGATTGTGATCAATGATCCCATGAGCTATTCCTGGTCTTAAACATCTGTTCAGCTTCTGCCACTGAAGGTTCTAATGAGGCCCCTATTGTATGTGGTACCTGTTCCCAGCTCTCTCTTCTCTTCTCCTTGGCTGCGGTCGCCATAATGGGGGATCCTAGCTGGCTGTTGCAGGGTGGGGGTTTTATAACACAATTCCTGATTGCTCTTTAGTTCTCCTCCCAACCCCCACCCCCCAGTTTGGATTTATTACTCTTTGTTTATACCAGTGACATTTCAGGCTAAAATAGCTGTCCTTATCTATTTCAGAGGAAGTGGGAGAAGGTGCTTCCAGACACTGTCTGTGAGCAATAGGCTGTGACTGTGAGTCAGTAATTCCTGGTCCCATTACTGCAGGGTCTGGGCCCAAGGAGCAGTACTAGAGCTAGTCTAAGGTTTATTCTGGGGGATTGCCTAAAGCCGAGTTGTAAGCACCACCTCTCTGAGAGAGAAAAGCGAACGACCTGGAGTGGGTGCCAAACATGGGAAGGACCAGCGTAGATCTTAGAGTGAAAAGATCCAGGTTTTCCCCAGCTCTGCTGCTTACTTGCTCTGTGACCTTGGGCCAGTTACTTCACCTCTCTGGGCCTCAATTTCTTTACAAGCAAAACATAATATTAGCTACTTTATGAGGCTGCTACTGCAGTTCAGCATGAGAGTGTATTTAAAAGGCAGTAGTGCATTTGAAAAGCCTGGTATAATATAGGTGCTCAATAAACAGCAGTTATAAGTTAATATGATTTAGTGCTCATCACATTGGTGCTCATAACTATGTAGGGGTTGTTGCCCCATTTTGACTGAGCAAATTGCCACAGGTCACGAAGTTAATATACATTGGAACCAAGATGACAGCCTATCTGATTCCAAATGTTACGACTTCCTTTGCCTCATATATCATACAAATGAAATGCACAAATGCATTATTTTTCTTAAAAACCCAGCAATGCAGAAGCTTATACAATGAAAAGTGAAATTCATCTCTTGACCTCATTGGCCTCCTCAGAGATAACCACCATTAACAGTTCATCATGGATGAGTGTTGTCCATTTTTTACGAAGTTTTATCACAATTTTCACATGGACTTTTTAAACAGGTATCCATCTAGCCAGTCCTATGACTCATTTTTGACACTTAACTCTATGCCTTGGAAATTTTTTCACACCCGTGTATATATAACTTTGCATCATTTTATGTAACTACTGCTTAAGTTTCCATAAAATGGCTGTATGATAAATTATGTTACCAAACTTATAAATGATTTCTCTGTTGAACATGGTTTGAGTTGTTTGGAGTGTTTTGCCTTTGAACTTTCCTTGGTATTGGTGTTAATTAGACAGGGCTTTGAATTCTGATGTTCACATCAATCAGCTTTTTTTTTGGAGCTTCTGAGTTTTGTGTCTTGCGTAGAAAGGCCTTGGCCCCATCTCAAGGTTGTAAAAATACTCTCCTATGCTCCCTTCTGGCATAACCCCAGCATAATGCTAGAAGTGGGGCACCCAATATTGTCACTTATCATTAAAGTATGTCCTAGATATATGGGTTTAGCTCTGAAATCTATTCCATTAATATGTTTGTAGATGGAATTATCCATCTATTTCGCTCTATTGCTCTGTCCTTGAATCAATGCTACACTGGCAAAGAGTAAGTGTTCAAATAATACAATAAATAGTTTTGAATGAGTTCATGTAAATGCATTACAATCATAGGCGTCTTACTTCACGGTTTTTGTTATTTCTTTTATTACAGTGCTAAGTCAGGTCTGTGAATATTATCTGGGATTTATTCTCAATCTTAGTGAATACGGACTCCGGCTTTTTATCTGCATGCTCTGCTTCGCCTGCTTTGGCACAAGTGAACTTTCTCTGCTGGCTCCCACCTCCTCTCTGCTGCCTCTCCACATATGCTCGCGACAGATTTTATTCCGGCTGTTGCAACAGAACAGCCCCCGGAGCATCAGTGAGAGGCTGTAAGTGAAGCAAGATTCAGATCTCGATTCTGGATGAAATCACTGGTGTAGGGAGGTGTGGGGACTGAATTTGCAGGTTGGATGACTTGGCTCAGTGGAGGAAGACAGGCAGCACAGGATTGTGAACTTGCCTAAGGAGGGTGCTGGGAACTAAACGCCACACAGGTGAATGTGTGTGTGTCTCCCTGTTAGGGGTCTGCATGGGTCTTTGCATATGCTAAGCGAAATAAGCCCGTCAGAGAATGACGAGTATCACATGATCTCACTCATATGTGGCATCTAATGAACAAAACTGATGAACAAAATGGATCCAGAGACATAGAAGCATGGAACAGTTTGCAGAATCTGTTCCATGCGTCTATGAGGGAAGGCGGGGGAGGGTGGGTGGGTGGGAAGAGATCAACCAAAGAACTTGTCAGTAGGATGGTGAAGGCCTAGGGTGGGGGTGGTGGGGGCAGGGGTAGGCTAGAAGGGGTCAACGGGGGGAAAAAGGGACATATGTAATACTTTCAACAATAAAGATATAATTAAAAACACACACACACCTATACTCTTAACCATAATGCTTTCAGCCGCAGACTGCCTGCGCCTGTGAGGGTCTAAACCACAATTCTCTTTGAATATACAGGTTCCTTGGAAGAATTTGCATTTTAAGTTCTGTCTGATTCACAAAGCACGTCATTGTTAGATGCACCGTTTCTTATGAATCACAGAGACAAGTGAAACCTGGGTAATCAAAAAGTCCTGGGTGTTTTGGTTTAGGGAACCGTCTGATGTGCCCTCAGACCTTCGCCCCTGGATGGACTCTGCTTACCATGCCTGTTAGGCTGTGCTCTTGGTGGCAGCCCAGCTCCAAAGTTAGGTAGCACCAGGGTTTCTAGTTTGATGGCATGACATCGGGAAGCAAAATGTGGAAAACCCAGAAAGTCATGATCTTAGTTCCTCGTTAGAGGTGGGCTTACCATGAAGCTAACGAAGCTTTGGGGCCTCTCACTGGCCTGGGGCATCCCCAGCTTCGTGTTCACCGGGCCACATGGTTTTGTAACCATGTTTAACTGCAGTGACTAAGCTGCTGTCTCTTTCCACTTCACTTTTTCTCCCTCAAACTTCTCCTTGGGTTGAGTGGTATTGGGGTGACCACTCTTTCGTGCAAGGTGGTATTGGGTGACCGAGCATATTTTATACGCACAGTTGTGTCTTCTTTTCTCAAAGAGGGCCCCAAATTGTATAAGCATCAGGACCCCCAACACTGATCTGCCTCTCCTTCCTTACTGTTACTGGTTCTGTGACTCAGGATCCACTTCGTAAGTAGCCACGCGCCTGTGAGTGGCCCGCAGGACGGAGATCATTGCCTCTGCCTTCATGTCACCCTTGGGATCCCTTTCAGCTCTAAGAGTGGAGTCAACAGGCCCCCAGCGAACGCCAGACCTCCCTAGGCGCCTCTCAGGAATGAGCCCATTATTCATTAACAAGCCTGGTCATTTTATGGGCCAATTAACTTGGGACGCTGTGGAAGGGAAATTCCAGCATTGTACAAGGCTCTATCGCCCCCTCCTCATCTCTCTTTGCTCTCCACTGTAGTCTGGGTCTTTGCCGCTGTTTAAATTTAAGCCGATTTGCTATCCCAGCATCTGCAGTTTGATTATTTGACTATTGCCTGGCTCTTGATCAAACCACTGGGGAGCCCACTAGTCAGTGATTAAATCTGGGCCATGATTATAATGGTTTTATTTTAGTTGGGCCTCTGTTTATGGGCCCACCGGTATTAGAGTGCAGTGTTATTGTAATGAGGTATTAGCCTCATAGAAATAATCACGGGAAGCAAGTGGGTTGAGAAATGCCAGACAAATGGATTTGAGTATTTGGCCAAGACATCTTGGTCTTTCATTCTGTTGTGAAATAAAGAGTGTGTGGAAAGACAGAAGAGGAGGCCAGCTGTTACTGAGCACCTACTGTGTGCCAGCCATGCCCTGGGTGCTTTTTCATGTTATCCTATTTTACTTGGCAATGATCCAGCAAGTTAGCTTTATAAGCGTACCTGTCCTTACAGAGGAGGCCCAGAGAAGTTAAGAAAGCTGCCTTCAGTCACACAGCTAGCCAATGGAGGAGGCGCATGCTCGGCATAGTCTGTTTGACTTTAAGAGCTCTGTTTCTTCCCCTTTAAGCTGACTGATGTCAGGTGCTGCTTGGTGGGAGGAAGCTGTGAAAAGTAAAAATTCAGGTAAGGTCATTTGTAAGAAGAATCACCAAAATAGTTTGGAGGCAACTGTGGGTTTGCGACTTTGTTTCTTGACTCCTCAGTGAGTGCCATGCAGCCTAATGGGAAGAACTAATCCTAGGAGTAGGGTCTAATTCCAGCCCTGCCCCTAACTCCTGTGTGTTCTTAGGCAAGTCCCGCCTTCCCTTCCCCCCTGTCCTCCCCCCACCCCCATCTCTGCCTACCTCTCTAGTGTTATCACCCAGCATTCTCCATCTTGAGTATGCTGCTTTAACTTCACAGAATGCAAGCTGTTTATTTGGTAAGGGATTCCAGGAAACGCTGATAAGGGAGAGGGCACATGAGACAAGGATGGGAAGGAAGGCAATAAAGGGTGAGTGATTACGTCTGATCTCTTTTGGGCACCTGGAGCTTAATCCTGCTGGGGGACTGTGGGAGCCAGTGTAGAACACACACATCAGTTATCACAGCCACGGGCAGAGTGACCTTCTGTGACTTTGGAGGAAACCCTCCAAGAGGTGGGTTCATACAGTTGGGAGACTCACTGTGGTACACAGTGTCCAGTGCCAAGTGTCATGGACAAGATTCTGATACAATGAGAAAAATAAAGCAAGTTGGTTTAAGCTACCGGAGTAGGGTTTTCTGTTATTTGCAATCGAAGGGATTCCCAAAGTAAGCCATTCTTTATATAAATATTTTTTAATTGATTTCAGAGAGGAAGGGAGAGGGAGAGAGAGAGGAACATCAATGATGAGAGAGAATCATTGATCAGCTGCCTCCTGCATGCCCCCTACTGGGGATTGAGTCCACAACCTGGGCATGTGCCCTTGATTAGAATCGAACCTGGGACCCTTCAGTCCGCAGGCTGACGCTCTATCCACTGAGCCAAACCAGCGAGGGCAAAGCAAACCATTCTTTAAGGGCACCGTGTCTTCTTTCAGACCGGTGAACACATCACACTTTTTCCTGCATTAGAGAGACCCCTTCATATACTGCCTCTGCCTGGCCCGCTTGCCCCTCCCATGGCCTCTCTTCGTGCTTTCAATGCAGTGCAGTTCCTGAGACCAGGCTTTCTGACCAACCCATTCAACGTGGTTTCCCCATCCGCTCTTTGAGCCCAAGTCTGCCCAAATCCAGACACAACACAAGTCCGTTTTCAAAAAATGATTAGATTCAATGAGCAAAAAAAATCACCCCATCAAAAGCTTCTCAAGCCTTATCCTCAGTATCGTCACTGACTAGTAACGTTTTGCTCTCCAGCCCTAGGCGAGGGCCACACTTGGCGTAGCATGGCTCCATACAGTTCTGGCCATTGTGCCCATTAAATGGGGCTCCTGTAAGCTATTGCTGTATAAAACCTCCTAGCTTAAAGCAACAATTATTTTATTATCTCTCATCATTTCTTTGGGTCAGGAATTTGGGAAGGGCTTGGTGGGTTAATTCTGATTTGGAGTCTCTCGTGTCGTTGCAGCCAGATGGTGGCCATAAATGGAACAGTCAGGGCTGGGGTAGCTGTGGTCTGGTCAGACATAGCTCTTTAGCTGATTGCTTCAGGGCCATTCCATGTGCTCTCTCTGCGTGGGCTAGCTTGGGCTTCCTCCCAACATGTCAGGCTCAGATAGTTGACTGTTGACCTGAAGGCATAGATGGAGACTAAAAGTGTGAAGAGTATCATAGTGGGAAAAGTGGTACACGAATCACCTTTTAGGAACTAGCCTTAGAGGTCATGTAGCATCATTTGTAGAGCATGTAGATACTCTATGGATTGAAATAGTCACCAAACTGCACTCATATTCAAGAAAATGGGGAATTAGACCCCATCTCTTGGTAGAATAGTGGTGAGATTCCAGAAGAACATATGAGATGGGAGATAGTATTGTAAACACCTTTGGAATATGCAATCTGCCTTCTATGGGGTGGCAGACATGGGGTGGGGGCAAAGGATGAAGGCAGAAAGCCTTGTTAGTAAGCTGGCCTGGCGAGGGTGTCATCTGGGCAGTAGGAAAGGAGAGGAGGGCTGATTTGTGTTTGGTAGGAGGTAGAAATTACTAGGAAATGGTGAGTGAAGGAGAAAGTGCAGCAAGACTGTGCCCCAGATTACAGGCTCTGCTGTTTGGGTGGCTGGTGGGTCATTGTCGAGCTTGAGGGTGCAGGAGGAAGAGTAGGACCCAGGAGTGGGGCTGTTGCTGGGCGGGACTCTGGCAGATGATAGACCTGAGTAAGAAGGTTGGTAAAGGCAGCACAGTGCATTGTGTGCCAAACTGGACTGATTATCAGAATTCCCTGGGGAGCTTGTTAAAAATAAAAATTCCCAGGCCCCACCCCAAACTTACTAGATCAGAATCTTTAAGGGAGGGGCCTGGGAGTCCCCATTTTTAATAAACGCCCCAGGTGACTCTGATGATTAAGTGAATTTGGCCAATGCTGGGGCTGTGATCTCAGGGCTGCGTATTGCATGGCGGCAGGAGCAGGCAGGAGTGACTTCACATATGCAATGTAAATGGTACCCCTGGACTGTGCCAAGCTGTCACCCCGGATTCAGAGCTCAGGCTCTGAAGATAAACAACTTTGAGCGTCAGGTGGGGCTCTCTGGCTTCCTACCATAGCTGTCGTCATGATTATCTGAGTGCATTCCCGCACCAGTTCTCTGCCGACAATGGAATGTCCTACAATTCATGTCAGTTCTGATACTACCTGGAGTTAGCATCAGGTCACACAAGTTAAGAGGCGAGTCCCCAACAAGACTGCCCTCACTTCTCATGCCAGATGCCAGTGATGGTCGCCGGGCCATCCACACTCCGTCTGACTTGGCTATATATTCAGGGTTTCTCATGATCCCTATCCCCCATGTGTCATAATTCATTAGAATGATCTAACAGAAGCAGGAAAGCATTATACTGACATTACCATCTTTCCTAATAATAGAGAAACATGTAAATTGACCATACTTCCGCTATGCCCACAGCCAATCAGAGTGAGTATGCAAATTAACACAATAAAGATGGCGGGTAATTTGCATACATACCTGGGTCCCGGGGACCTCCTCAGCACGCAGGTCACTCCCAGCTGATCATCCTGCAGAGGCTTTAGGCTTGGGGGATGGCAGTACCTGCTTTCCAAGACTAAAGCCTGGGGTGGAGGCTGTAGGCTTGGGAAGGGGCCGAGTCTGGAATTGGAGGGAAGGGGGAAAAAAATCAATGGAAACATATCCTCAGGTGAGGATAAAAAGAAAAGTAATGAAAGAAATGTCATATTTTATGAAAGGCACATCTTGAAATTGCCTAAAGAGAGTTGTCATTTTTTTCATGGTGAAAGGACTGGAGTCCATGTTGATGAAAATACCTTGGTGGCTGCAGAGACTGGCAGCGGCTGCAGTAGCGGGGTGATGGGGCTGGTGCCTTCCCCTGATCAGCTGGGTTGCCTCTCACAAAGGGAGGCCAAACTGCTCCAACAGGGAGCAGGCCTAAGCCATCAGTAGGACATCCCCTGAGGTCTCCCAGTGTGTGAGAGGGAGCAGGCTGGGCTGAGGGACCCCTCCCCGGTGCACGAATTTTGTGCACCGGGCCCCTAGTCCTATATAATAAAAGGCTAATATGCAAATAGACCAAACGGCGGAACAACTGGAACAACCAAACAACCAGTTGTTATGATGTGTGCTGACCACTAGGGGGTGTGTGCAGAACACGGCAGGCATTGGCCATGGCAGGATAGTGGAGCAAGTGAGTGGGGGCGCCAGACCAAGGTGGGGCGCTGGCCACTGTCATCAGGGTGAGCCTGTGGTGGTACTGAAAATTCTTTGCTCCTGAGTGCTGTGGTCCTGCCCAGTGCTTGCACCCGCTGCTGGTGCTGGAGCTGCTGCTCGCACCCACTGCCAGTGCCTGGCGCCGTTCCTGATCACTGGGTGCCAGGGCTTTTCCACCTCCCCCTGCTCCTGAGGGGCAATCAGGGCAGCAGCTACCACTCGCACCCACTGACGGCGCCTGCCCCAATTGCTCCGTGCCAGCAGTGGGCGCAAGCAGGGCCAGCACCGTCAGCTCATGGGAGCAGCAGTGGCAGGAACAGGGCTGCCAGCAGACAGGGGACTGTGGGCCACAGCAGAAAGGGCTGGGCGGGGGCGTGGAGGATGGGCTAAGACCCGCCCCTGTGCCTACTGCAACCTCATGGCCCACAGTTCCTTTCAAGGTGCATGAATTCATGCACTGGGCCCCTAGTTTCCTTATAAAAGATACAAATGAACAGCCAGAAGAAATGGTACATAGGGCAAAATCTGCAAGGATTTCAAGTTCATCAGCTTTTGTGCCCAGTTGACAGGGACACCTGATTAAGTTAGAGCCACTGTCCTAGGCTCTGTGTGAAATCAGGTTGTCTGAGCTGTGAGAGGAGAGGGCTAGAGACACCAGACCAGGGTGTGGCAGACAGCATTGGTCTCTGACCCAGCACACATCCTTTCCCCTTTGTGCTTGTTACCAGGACAATTCAGTGCTGGGTCTGGGTGACTGTGCTGTTCTGGAAAGCTCAGGGGTGAGTCACGATTGGTGAAAACTGAGGGAGTCACTCTCCTTCCACTTGCCTCCCAGGTTTGGGTGGGGCCAGGTGCCGCAGTGCTGGCAGGGAGGCAGGAGGCAAAGTTGGTGAGAGTTTGGGAGCCTCCACACTGTTTTCCATAGCGGTTCCTCCATTGGACAACCCCACCAGCAGGGCTATTTGTTTTGCTTTAAGGAAGTATGGGTGCTTAGTTGTAAGAGTGAAAAGATTTTTTTTCTCTCTCTCTCCTCCCCACCCAACTCCCTCTGATCTCATATTAGTTATCATATTACATCTGATCATCCTTCAGATGTAAGATTTTCCTTGATCTGGGCAGAGTAAATTGGCTCCCCTTCTACATGCCCCCCTCTCCCCTGCCTCCCAGCACCCTGAACCTCTCTTTCTGTAATATTCTCCAAGCTTTTGGTCAGAAGCCTCACTTGTCTTCCCCAGAGCAAGCTCTATGAGGGCAGATCAGTCTCACCCCCTTCCCTGCTGGGCCCGTGGCCTGGTAGGCAGCACATAGTAGGTGCTCACTAAATGAATGCTGGCTGACCGAATGAACTGCAGCCTTCCCTGTAGCCCTTGCCATCCCTCCCTCCACTCTCTGCTTCTGTTTTTAAGTGGCCTATTGGAGAAAAGGGCATGGATGATGAAAGTGTGGATGGAAAAAGGGGCTGAGGAATTTGCGCAAATGAACCACATTCAGCAACAGCATATTCCCCGCATTCTTTAGAAGCCTGTGAAAATCTGGCAGACAAAAAAGGGTCTTGTGAGTGGGTGTCAAAGGATGAGTGCAACCATGGACAATTTTTAGGAGCGGGGGCCGGGGTGAGGAGTTGCTACATCCTTTTGGACAAGAGAGAAAGATGTCTTCTAATTTAAAAATGTCTCTCTTTTTAAAGGGCCCAATGGGTGGCTTAGGAGTATTTTCTCTCTCAGAAAAGCAAATCTACTGGGTTAACCTCTCTGGAATGAAGCTGTGCCTCTAGGTGAGATGGTAAGACGTTCTGCTCTTCACCTCTTTTACTCAGAGGTGATCATTGAAAGTGAAGAGGTTGATTCTTCCTGTTTCTTTTTTGAAAACATTTTTATTTGAAGTCATTCCAGATCCATAGAGAAGTTACAAAAATAGTCCAAAGAATTCCTGAGTATTCTTCATCTAGATTTCCCCAAAGTTAACATTCTACCACATTTATTTGATCATTTTCTCTCTGTAGACATAGTATCATGGTTTTTTTTTGAACTCCTTGAGAGGAAGTTGCAGACACAATGTCCCTTTACCTCTAAACACTTTAATGTGTATTTCCCCAAGAAATAAGGACATTCTCCTACCATGATCAAAAGCAGGCAATTTACATTGATGTAATTGTATGTCTAACCCACAGATCTTATTCATATTTTGCCAATTGACCCAATAATGTCTTTTATAGCAAAAGGGAAAACATTTTTCTGGGTTTGGATTCAATCCAGGATCATGTGTTGAATTTAATTAAGTCTCTTTAGTTTCCCTCCATATGAAACAGTCTTTAGGCTTTATCTTTCATGACCTTGACATTCTTCAAGAGTATGGGCCAGTGATTTTTTTTTTTAATTTTTAGAATGACCATCAATTTGTGTTTATCTGATATTTCTTTTCTAGTAAGGCGGAGGTTTGCCCTTTTGCCAGGAATAGCACAAGAGTGATACATTGTCTTTAAGACTGATTGAAAATTCAAGAACAATTGGAAGTATCAGAGGGCTTATGATCCCAGGCCTTAGTCTCACTCGCTAGAGATGCACTTCAGGAGTGTGACCTTGAGACAGTCACTTCACCTCTGAGTTTCAGTTTCCTAATCTGTACATTAGAAAGCGTGGTAGCGGCTTACATTGATTGGGTGCTAACTATGGCCAGAGGTTGTTGCAAATGTCTTACGTGTTGTGGCTCATTTAATCCTCAGGACAACCTTATCACAGATATATTTATAAACATTCTTCTTCTTCTTTTATAGATGAAGAAACCAAGGCACAGAGAAGTTAAATAACTTGGCCAATGCCTCACAGATGAGACATAGTGGAAATGGGACTCCAACCAGATTATCCTGTCTGGGCTTCTTGTTTATTCCCTCCACCAAAGAGACTCCTTGAAATGATATTTTAGAAGGTTGTTTATGAGGCCAATAGAAGGACATGTAGGGCAAGCACCTGACCTAGTGCCTGGCACTTAGTAAGCACTACATGGTAATCGTTAGTATCTTCCTTTATTCCACGTGTGTCTTATTTTATCAAGGAGTGGATCAAGGAGACGTTCCAACTTGATGACATTGAAGTGATCAGGGACCTAAGGTTACCCTGAGTCTAGCTAACATTTATGAGGTCCGTGGGCCCCATGCAGCAATGAAGTCAGCTGTGGGCCATGTTAGGGGCGAGGGAGAGGAGGGCAGCACAGCATCTGCACTTGGCCGTGACTCTGGGTCATTCACAGATGGTCAACGCTCAATGTTGGCTGGGCCAGGGGAAGGAGGCCTGGAGAGGAGAGAGACCACCAATGCCATTTGCACTGGGCTTTGGAAGGCTTTCAAGGTGCCTTATCTTAATGGCATTTTTCTCAGGCTGTCTGAGTGTGTTTGCATACGCTGAGTACTGGCAGCTAGAGGAATGCTGAGCGAGGCAGCCAGATCCCATCCCGCTGGGCAGGGGTTCCGATGCTCTGCGATTAGAATGTGTGATGTTGAGGGGGCGGAGGTGATAGTTTGATGTGAGCTGAGTTCAGCAAATCCCCCATGGCCATTTGTTTCCTTGACTCGATAAGAGAGAGATGAAACTAATGGTATGTTACCTGTGTGTAGGACAGGGTTATTGACTGGGTTCCATGGGAAGGTTTCAGGGCTCTATAAACTCCTTGAATTGTATACACAGAGTTGTGAGTGAACCTGTGTTTGTTTACGTATGTTTTCCTGGAGAGAGATTCTCAGTTTTTATCAAATCCTCAATGTATTTTGTTACTTGAAACAGAAAAAGGATCATTGGGAGAGAGGGGAGTGAGGGAGAGAGAGAAAATTATTTCACAATAAATATACACAAAATTACTAGGAAACCATTCATCGACTTTATGAAGTATAAACATTTTCTTCTTAACCCAAAATAAACAGACCTCATATCAGCATTCCAATCATGAGAACACAGCTGCTTGTGTGTTGGGAAGGAGTAGGGTGGGATGTCGTGTGTGTGTGTGTGTGTGTGTGTGTGTGTGTGTGTGTGTGTGTGTGTAGGATGGGGTAGGGATGTGGGAGAAGGGGAAGAAGGGGGGCGGTGGTGGGGTAGGGCTCTCTGGGGAATGCAGAGAATGGGAATGTGGGCTTCTTCCTGTCCTTAGAAGGAGCACAGAGGTTCCTGCAGTCTGCCCTCAGCTGATGCCCCAAGATTATGATCCTGGATGGCAATGATGGTGGTCACAAGGTGATACAACCTGTCCTTATTTCTCCAATGGATGCTTGGGGGTGTCTGCTTCTCTTCTGATTCACAAATCTCACAAATGATTCATGTGCCCTGAAAGGAACCCCGAAAGTGAAGTGAGCTGTTTAGCTAGTTAACCTCTGCTTCTCCAGGGGAGCCCTTTGCATTTCTGGGGTCTCATTCTGGGTGTGGCTTTGGCCTGTGGTTTCTTGGCTACTGATTTTTTTAAGGCTTACCTCAAATATTACTTCCTTTCTGGAAGCCCTTTGTGATCTTTTCAGTAAACATTTAATCATTATTTTTTTCAATGAATATTTATTAGGTGCCTCCTATGTGTCAAGTACTGTGATAGGAGCTGGAGAATAAAGTGGAGAGCAGAGAGACTTGGTCCCCCTTCATGGCCTAGTGCTGGGAATAGAAATGGATGGCATCACATTACTTGCTAACTTGGGGTGGAGTAGAGTGGGAATTCTTCCCCATTTCTTTTCTTGTGGGAGAACTCTGGCCTTTTGAATTTTGGCTGGTGAATTTGGAATAAGGGATTGGGAATGGGTGTCTTCATCGTTTCTTTCCTCTTTCTCTGGTATGTAATCCACTTTGCGGGATGCACACATTCACTTTGGCTTCTTTGAAAGTGAGTTTGACATGGCCAGTTCCCATTTGGGTCTCAACGGGTCGTGTGCAGTCAATATCCAATTCAGCCTGCAACTGACCAGGTGGCCAATTGGTCTGATCCTGGGGTTTGGTATGAAGAAGCCTACTTGCCCATCGACCTAAAGTCACATTCTCTAATAGAAGCTTCTTTCTAAATTCTCTCTCACTTGGTTCAGAGGCAGGAAAAAGGTCACGTTTGTTGGGCTCTCTCAAACCTCAACAATAGTATTGAAAGTAAAATTCTGAACAGAACTACTTTATTCCCTTATAGGGCCTTTCTCAAATCTCTTTGATGATAGGATGTCTCCCCCAAAAATGTCTATACACACTTTTAATCATTATAAAGGCAGTGCTTATGAAAATATATTTCCTTTTCCAAATTGAGCTAGCTACCGGCACAATCTTTGGCACAGAAAGGCATGACTATTAGGGATTATTCTCAGCATTGATATTATCATCATGTTCACTCACAAACCCCCATTGTCCCCCGGGTGTGGGTGTGCGTGCTTGTCTGTGTCCAATGTATTTTGTCTGGCTAGACGTTTCACTTGTCATTCATGATCCACGCTGATCAGAGAGGTTCATTCCACCATCCATCCACTGAATAAACAACCCACTATGGGCCAGGCACTGCCCTGGGCACCGTGGAAACAGTGGGGAGCAGTCGACCCTGAAAGTCAAGGTTTGTGCGCTCACAGAGTTTATTTTCTAGTGGAGGAGCCAGAAGGTTCATATAACATATACTATAAGGTCAGGCAGTGCTAACATTTTGTGTTATGAAGAGAGAGGATTGAGCATCTTCTCTCTTGCTGTGACACAAAGACAATTTTATTTCTGGACATATTCTGTCTCCCCCCAGCACACACACACAAAGCTTTCTAGAGCAGTACAAGACAGACCTCTTCGTTCGTCACCACTTTCCTTTCACATCTTAATCTCTGAATCAACATGACACTCCTCTGGAGTTTCCAGTCATCTCTGGGAAATGAGAGGCTAGGAGGGAAAAGGCAAAACTTGCAAGAGTAGCTCGACTTTGCAACAACGTTAAAAGAAAATAATGAGGGGTGCTCGGATCGGATCTGTATAGTGGTCACAACACAGGGCTTGACAGCCCGCAGGTAGCAAGCAGCTCCTGTTGCTGTGACTGGTCCCTTCAGTTAAAGGGGAAGATGTCTTGCTAGGAAGATTTATTGAACTATTTAACCTCCACCAGATATTCTTCATTCTCCCATTATTTATGACTTGCTGAGTCCTGGAGGTGAGCTTGGGATGAACTAAGGTGCAGGTGGAAGGCATGGCCTGGGGCTAAGGAGGCTTTCCCGTAAGGAAGGGACAAATCAAGCTTCCCCAGCTCTCGTCAGCAGGTGGTGACATCTCTGAGGTGTGAGCCTAGCTAGACCCTCATTCCCTGGATTCCTTTCACACCTCTGACTTCCCATTCCTTCCTGGGCTCTTCAGGGACAGGTCTCCCGCTGGCAAGCAGGCCTTCATGGTAGCAAGTGAACCACATGCCGAACGAGCCCAGATATCTCTGGGGTTTGCTCTGCGAGCCCTGGCATCACACGTTATGTTTATAAAAGTTGGGAAGCAAGAGACTGAAGAGGGGAGGCACGAGGAGGAAACGGAGGAGCACACACTGAGGCCGCTTGACTCCCCTGAAGAGAAGCAGATGTTTCTCCTGTTATGGTTTCCACTCCGGCAGTGGCTGAGATGTGGGGGTATCACCCCTGGCTGCTCCCAGGGTTCGAGCTGGGGGGTCTGACCAGAAGCGTGAGGTGGGCCAGCGGTTCTTCCTCTGAGCTTTAGTCACGCTCGGGGCCGAGGAGAACACGTTCTGTTTGCATCTCCTGCCAGCGATCTGTGGGGGAGAAGCTCTCTGACTGCCAAACTGCTTCACGTTGGCCCAGAAGCCTCCTCCTGGATGGCCCCCTGGGTTGACCCCAGCCCAGCCCAGGCCTGACCCGACGTGCATGCTCAGGGCAACCTTTCCCATCTTGGCGTCCTCACGCCCTGTGATCCGGCATCCCACCTGGGCCTCAGCATCCTGGGCTCAGCTGCTCTCTGATGTGCTTCATTCCCAGGCAGACCCCCTCGAGGCGGGGCTGGAAGCTTAGCTAGACCCCCCTGAGTCGTTATGTGCACACACAAGGCCACAGACTAAACACTGAGTCACCGCTCACTCACTGCTCTCCCCAAGCTCTCGTTTCAGAGGGAGGACCCCAGGGCTTTACTGAGAGAAGCAGTCTCCCCCCTTTCTCGCTGGGTGGTTTTAAGGTGCGGCAGCAGCAGGATTGCTGGGAAAGTTGTGGGTGGACCAAGGGCCAAGTACAACGAAGGTATCCCTGGGTCAGCATTTTGTCTGAGCATCAACCCGGCCGCTCCCTCAGCCTCACCCCTCAGGGTGGTTCATAATAGGACCCCCACATTGCGCTTCCAGAAGGGCAAGAGGCAACCATACCACCTGTCCTCTCCAGAGCCCTGTAGGAAGATGAGGAAGGGTGCTCCCGTTTTGCAGGGGAAGGAGAAGAGCTCCAAGAGGAGAGAGGGTGGCAGCTGCGCGATGGCCAGAGCGAGCTGGACACAGGTCTTAGAGCCAGGTCTCCCGGCCCAGTGCTCCCAGCCCGGCTGGTGGCTGCAGGAAACAGCTGGGCTATGTAATGAGGAAAGAGGGACTTAGAAACTCAGTGTTGGATTCTTAAGGAAAAAAGAAACTGACCTCCCACCGTGAGCCGATCAAGGCATGGTGCCTGGGCCAACTGGGCATTTGTTCAGTGGCCCCTGCAGTGACCCAAATCTGCAGTTTTCCATGGGTGGGGAGGATCTGTTGGCTCTTAGAATCTTGACCTAGTAGCTGGAACCTGGGAGTTTGCTTAGCTTGCAGAGCAGGGGCTGACTACACCCTGAGCAACCTGGTGAAGGTATGGGTTGATGATGCATTGGGAGGGAGGGCTGGTCATTTTGTATCTTAGAGACCGATCAAGGGTCATGATCGGTCGCTGTTAAGGCATTTCCAAGAAGAGCCCATCAGAGGAGCCCACAGTGAGGGTGACGAGCAGCAGATTCTTGTCCACTGCCCGCATCAGCTTATGCTATTTCTGTTTTGTTCTCTCCAGACTGATGGACCTATTTATGGATGGAAGTAGGAGAGGTGTGAAGGAGAGGAAAGTAAGAGAAGTACTTGGTAATTTAGCATGACACACAGTTCTGGCACCTCTTTAAAACAAAAACCAAAAGCTAGAGGATTCTCTTCCACCCACGTTTCTGATCTTAGGGAAGCATCCAGTTCACACCACTGTCCTCCAGCTCTCTCTCTTCCATAATGCTATGTCCCCCAGGAGTAATAGTCAACAAAAGGGGAGTCTGACTCAGGCAATGTCCTCAAATATCTTGACCATTGCCCACACATCAGGTAAAGAGGACTCAAACAAAAGTTTCACAAATCACTCTTTACCTTTACACCCTACAGTGGATTCTGATATGTGCTATTCTGCTGTATTTTATGTCACTAAAAATATTTCTGGTTGACCCACTAATGCATAATTGAAAAAACTGTTGTAGAAATCTTTGTAAATAGACTCAACAGCCTCTCATAAAATGGCTGCACTTAGTAGTCAGTCCCACAGCCGGGACCCTGTAGGATGCCAGTTACGGCCAGGTGCTCACTGCTGCCCACCCACATGGAGCAGGAGGATTATGGGAGTAAGGTTTCAAATTCTCAAAAAAGTTCTTACAAAAAAAAAAAAAAGCCTTCACAATAAGGAACCATGAAGCAAAGTAGGGGAATATAAAAAAAAAAAATAACTTCATTTATCCTGCTTTTTGGCCTTTGTTCATACTCTTTTCTTCTCTTGAAACATTTTTTCAGTTTCTCTGCCTCCATGCAGTCTTCCAATCTCTCCAGGATCACCTCTTCCAGGAAGTCTTCCCTGACTATCTTTCCCTGCTTGGAGCTCTTGAAAAACATTAGACTCTTCCCCTTATTTGACGCATCATCATGCCTTGTCAGTGGAGTCAGAATACCTTAATGCTATTTAGATATTTTGTGGTTGGTTTCTTTTAGAGCATCTGCTCAGCTTCATATACTACCTAGAAGCCATGTTTATGAGGCAGTGGTCCTAGTATAGTGAACTAGGGAGTTGACACTTAACCAAAGCTGGGCCAATTAGAACCTGTCCCTGAGAATTTGAAACTGGAAAATGACAGAAGCGGGTGTGTGTGTGTGTGAGAGAGAGAGAGAGCAAGAAAGAGAGCTTTCTTATTATCAGTTCCAGAATGATGTGAGGTCCCCTTACACTCTTACTCTGGGGCCCTGTGACATAGCCCTGTGTCTTTATGTCTTTATAATCTATTCCTAGGGTGACCATATGTCCTGTTGACTGGCCAGTCCTGGTTTATGTCTATTCTGCAAACATAATTATTTCTAGTGCCCCATTTACTCTTAAAATGCACTGGTTTTGATAGTATGGCCACCTCACTGTACGTGAGCGATTGCACATTTATAGAGTCTATAGCTTACGAAGCAATTTCACCTATATCAGCTCATTCTCTTTTCAAATCAATCATTTCCCCCTTAGAACTGCTCCTCCTTCTGTGAGCCACCACTAGCTCCCTGTCATCTAAGCGGAGTTAGACGCTTCCTTCTCCTTGACCTCAAGAATCCATTTATTCCTTAAAAAAAAAATCAAGTGCCCACCAAGGACCAAGAACTGTGCTAATTGCTGGGTGTACTAGTATAGTGTGGCAAATGAAACAGATCATCGTTGTCTTCTCTGAATTTATATCTTAGCTTAAGAAACACCCACAAATACTAGTACATAGTTTCAAGTTGTAATGAAGGAATAAACAGGCTCTTTGAGCAAGAAAAATGGGGTGGGAATGGGGCAGGCCCATTTTCCTCTCTGAGGAAGTAACATTTGAGTTCTGATCTGGAGTCAGAAGGAGCCAGTTAATGAAGCGATCACAGTAGCAAGGGTTGAATGGAGTCTTCACATTTTAGGCTGAACACTTTCGAAAACTATGTGGAGATTGGGGTGTAAGGGGCAAAAATGGAAGCAACAAGACCAGTTAAGAGTCTACTACAGTTGATGGTGGCTTACACTAGGAGTAGTAGAGATACATAAAAGTGGACAGGCTGAGAAGGAAGGTATAGAACGGAAGAGAAACATACATAGGGCAGCCCATCGTTTCTTTCATTTCTTATCGTTCTTGGTAGAATGTGTGTGTATAAGAAATGAAAACAATTAAGTTAGTTTTGTGCAGTGTTTCTACTGTTCTGGCAAAAAAAGAAAGAGAAATACATATGCACATAAGACCTATGAAACAAGAATTGAGCGTTTTTGGTGATTCTGATATAAGTTAAATGCTCTTGTATTTGCATTAAAAATGGACAGCCCAGCCAGCGTGGCTCAATGGTTGATTGTTGACCTATGAACCAGGAGATCACCATTCAATTCCCTGTCAGGGCACATGCTTGGGTTATGGGCTTGATCCCCAGTGTGGGGCGTGCTGAAGGCAGCCAATCAGTGATTCTCTCTCATCATTGATGTTTCTATCTCCCTCTCCCTTCTTCTTTGAACTCAATAAAAATATAAAAACAAACAGACAAAAAATGGACATTGCACAATATAGGAGAGATGAATGGTAAAATTCATGCCGATAATTCACACTTTTAATTTTCTTTTACTTAGAATGGCATTAAATAGCAAATTAAAGGCACCACGAAAAGTTGCAAGAGAGACTGTGGAAGAAAGGAAAAACTTCACACTTTAATACCTTTAATGGTCCTTTTCCTCCTTCATGTTAAACAGGAGTCCCACATTTTTATTTCACACAGAGTCCTGTAAATTACAAAGCTGGCCTTGGGTGGTCCATCAGGAAATGGATGGGAGTGTTCTGGGATCGACACAAGTGGTTTGGTATTGTTTTGTTGGTTCTACCAATTACGTTTCTTTCCTGTCTGTCCCCTGAGTCTTATTAGCCTGGCGGTGTCTTCAAGATCTTGCCTTCCTTCATATACTTCAATTCTACCACTCTATGAGATGCTCCCTTCTTGCCCCCCATCATTCTTTAAGGTGGCTTGGCATGTCTAGAAAAAAGCAGAGCAGAGATAATACACAGGGAAGAGAGAGGACTGGAGGGTCAAGGACAGGCATGAAAAGTAGGGGACAAGAGAAAGGGAGACTCCATCGGGGACCATCTGATGATCTGGTTGAAGGTATAAGCAAAGCCCAGGGAGATGTAGGCATCAATGTATTGACTAAATCCAGTAATAGACATGTAAAAATGTGTAGTACATTTCAGGGCTGTATCATGTTTTAAAATATGGCTTTCGACACAAGAATCACAAAGTGGCAGTTTCACTGGATGTTCACAAATTCCATTTATTTTCTTCTGGGACTCAGAGAAAGACTCCATTTCTAGCCGTTTGCAGTTCAAGTGGGGCCATGTGAATGCATCCTGGCCAGTGGAATATGGACAAGAGTGGTCTATTATCAGTTCTGAGGTTGGCTCTGAAATACTTAGTCAAGGATTCCGTGAAATATGGTTTGTGAGCCATTCTGGCCCACTGCCTGCTTTTGTCAATAAAGTTTTATTGGAACATGCCACACTCATTCGTTTACACATTGCCTCTGGCTGCTTTCGCCCTGCAACAGCAGAGATGAGTAGTCCTGATAGAGACTGCAAGGCCTGCAAATCCTAAAATATTTACCAAAAGTTTGCCGACACCTGCTGTAGTCTTCTTATCGGGATGCTGTGATGTACCACCCACTTCCCCCTTTAGCAATGAAAATCTTAATTCCTTACCTGCCTGGAGTGCTGCCAGAAGATGGTCCTTGTCTGCATCCAATGACCAGTAAATACAGGTTTGACAGCATGACCACCTGTCCTAACTCAGGACACCTCTGAGAAGCGACCCAGCTCCAGAAATCTCCATTGGGCTGTCAGAGACCTTTTTGGGGGGCTGTATTATAGCTCACCTTCTTCCTCTGCCCAATCTTGCATCCTTGCCTCACTTCCACTTGTGTCGATCCCAGAACACTCCCCAATAAATGTCCCACACTCTGATCTCCATCTCAGAGTCTGATCTTGGGGAATCCAATGCGCATCAGCTTTTCTCCCCTTCCAGGGAGCTTCATATTTCAGTGTCTCAGATGGAGGACGCTGAGCTCCTGCATCGCCACCAAGAGGACAGTCACTCAGGAGCACCTCCAGACGTGCTTTACCTTGTGACGATGGGCAGACAATCTATCTCTACTGTGTTATGCTCTTAGATTTGGTATTGTTTGTTACAGCAGAAAGCTCTATTTATTTTGGCAGATACACTCAGCAAAGTAAGATGTTTTTGGCATGTGAGGCCTACGGGAACTGAGACATACTGGGGGACCAAAGATTACATGTATCTTCTCCTCGTCACTACAGAGCATCTTCCCTGTGAGGGGGACAGAAGGCCAAGCCACTCACACCCATTATATGGTTCTTTTTAAGTCTCTTTCTCACCAAGCACATATGTAGGCAGACCTCATTTTATTGAGCTTCACTTTATTGTGCCTCACAGATGTTGTATTTTTTTTTTTTTTTACAAATTGAAGGCAAGGCCCTCCACCAGCAAAAATATTATGATTCACTTCATTGTGGTGGTCTGGATGTGAACCTGCAATATCTCCGAGGTATACCTGTAGCAGAGTTCTTATAAGTTAAAGGTGGTCATGATGTGACTATACCTCCACCCTGTTGGAGGCTCCACCCTCAAGGCAACTTTGAGCAGCTTGTATTCTGCAATAGTTGGAGAATGTAGCATGTGGATGGCTGAGTGAAGTGGGGGATCAAAATCAAGCCCAGATGTCAGTCAGTCTCCCCTATCCAAGCCGTGGGTCTGGACAGGACTCAGAGGAAGAGTCTCCAGTAGAGGTTCTCTGGAGCTGAACATAAACACCCCCACTGCTGACTGCCCACCAGGCATGGCTGCACTTGCATCCCCTCCACGGTAGGAGTGTCTGCAGAGGCAGCTGGAGCCCAGCGTGGTCTTTTGTCTCTCCTCTCTCCGAAATCCTTCTAGGACACAGGTGTGCATCCCCCACCATCAGCCGACAGAGAAGATGAATCAGCTTCCCTGAGAGCCATGCTCCAGAGCAGTCTGTCAGCTGCAACTCATCTGAAGGAGCCTGGTCTCCCTCCTGACCACAACTAATGAAAATGTGTGGCGTGCCCAGGGAAAAATCTGTGTTATTCCTTAAAGGAACAACACTAGCCACAGATGTGTAGCATCTGGCATGGTAGGGATTTCCCTGAGTGAGGAGATCAGTAACTGGACCAGCCAGTTCATGAAATGCCTTTGAGCCTTTGCATTTTCCTACTTTCAGCTCTGGATTTTGGTTCTCAGAAGGGCAAATGCCTCTTCCTATCACTTGGCATTTCTTTTTAAATATATATTTTTATTGATTTCACAGAGGAAGGCAAAGGGAGAGATAGAAACATCAATGATGAGAGAGAATCATTGATTGGCTGCCTCCAGCACGCCCCCTATTGGGGACCGAGCCTGCAACCCTGGCAGGTACCCTGACCAGGAACCAAACTGTGTCCTCCTAGTTCATAGATCGATGCTCAACCACTGAGCTACCGTGGCTGGGCTCATTTGGTATTTCTTATGAAATTCCCCCCTTTTATCTTCTATGGTTCTTGATGAATATGACTGAGATACCCCAAAGCCTATATCCCTATACCACCCATGCCTGAACTGCCATCCTCTTTTTTTTTTTTTTAATGACTATCTAATTTATTAGGTCTCTTTTCAATTGGGCAATTAAGGAAAGCCCAATCCAACTTGCTTTAAACAAAAACTATACTTACTGAATAATGTAACTTAAAATCCAGGACCATTGGTCTTCAAAATCAGGTATAGCTGGATCCAGGGATCCAATGATTTTTCTAGGACCTGGTCTTAGACCATTTCTCCATGTCTAGATGGTTTCCTTCTACATTGGCTCCAACTTCAGGCAGGCACTGGATGGGCTGCCCTGGCAGCTCCAGGCTTATATCGTACCAGGTTAGCTAGTCTATAGCTAGAGATGGCCTCTTTCCCAGTAACCCTGGGGTAGTCCTGAATAGACCATCTTGGGTCATGCACATGGTCACCTATGAACTAATCACTATAATCAGCAGAGGAGATTCCCATATTTGTCCAGGCCTATGTCCCTTGCTTACTCTTAGGCCTGTAGGGAGTAGGACCTTTCCTCAAAGGAAATCAGGATTCTATCATGAGAATAGGATTGAATGGATATAGGACAGGGCAAATCAACAGACACAATCCATAGCCTGATTCTCAAGCTCAAATTCATTCCGGTCCACACCCCCTTCTCTCATCACTGTAACACTTTACAGTTGAATATGGGGTTGTGCATATCTCCTATGTTTTTTCCACTGGGACTGGAGGACCTTCCTGGAAATACAGGACATAGGGTGGGATGTGGGTAGGATATGGGGGTAGAAATAACATTGTATTACCTCATTTGAAATCCAGTGAAATAACATGAAAACAGGCAGCTTCGAATCAGGGGAAAATAGTCACAACAGTTAACAGTCACTTTGAAACAGGGTGCAAATGGGCTTTACTGACAAAGACTTTGGACCAGTTCTACTTGTGTGTGTGAGTACTCCTCCATCGCATGGTCCCCAGGAGCTGCCTCCAAGTTCAGGTAGGATGCCAAGATATGCCATACTTTTGGGGCCAGCTGAGCACTTGTTGACTCTGTGTGAATCATTGACCTCTTAGTCGTCAGGGCTCTATCCTTTATATTTCTCTTATCCTACCGTATGTGGCTAACATTCCTGAGCACCTAATACTCACTGAACAGGTTTTGGTTGGGTTAAATTGTGATGGGTTAAATTGTGATGTAGACCAGTGCTCACACCTGAGAGTGAAGAGGTCTAGGTTGTAATCAAGTCTCGTGATCTTGAGCAAGCTAAGTAGACACACCAAGAGAGCACTGAGCAGGATAACAACTATTTCTGTCTACGCTTCTAGTTTGCGGCACTTACATTGCCACCTGACTCACGGTGACCCTGAAAGATAATCCGAAAGGAAAGGGTAGCCCAACCCTTGTGGCTCAGAGGTTGAGCATCAACTTATGAACCAGGAGGTTACGGATTGATTCCTGGTCAGGGCACATGCTCAGGTTGTGGGCTCAATCCCCAGTGTGGGGTGTGCAGGAGGCAGCCGATCAATGATTCCCTCTCATCATTGATGTTTCTATCTCTCTCTCTCTCTGAAATCAATAAAAATATGTAACAAACAAACAAACAAAAAACCAAAAAACACCAAACCAAACAAAAGGAAAGGGTAAACTTCTTTTTAAAGGTTAAATTTAAGGCAAAAGCTAGGTATAATCAAAATTTCCCTGGACACGCCTATAAATAATCCATAAAGTAGTTTAAAATGCTTTGTGATTATGACAAAAGTTGCTAATACTTGTGAAGAATGTGAGATGGATATAGTAACATATTTAGTGAGAGTACATATTCCAAAGTGCCATAGTTAAGTACAGCCATTTAAGGCAGCAAGATTTTGACAACCAGGAAGGGGAGAAGAGCAAGTCCACATTTCTGGTTTTGGGATCATTCTGGGGCACATGTGCATTGAGTGGATTATCAAAGAAGAATCTGGACTATTTACATTGTTGTTTTTATTTCTCTCTTGGCACTAAGCACAAATGGGTGGGTTCATGTCAGTTAAGTGTGTGAGGCATTCCCCCAGTCTTATTCCATTAATTGTGTTGATTATAGATTCAGAAAGTGTCAGGCATTGGGCCGGGTTCAGGGAATTCAATGGACAATAAAATAGATGTGACTTCTAGCCTAAGGGTATTTATAGTCTTCACAGATGGTTTTACAGACAAAGTAACTGAAGCTCAGATAGGTGACTGCCAAAGATGGCTCAGCCAGTGAGGAGCAGGGCTGGGATTTGAACCTGGGTCTTTTGGCTTTTAACCCTAAGCTTTTCCCAGTTACTCCCCACTTTTAAAAGTAACTAAAGTCACTTCCAAAGCCAAAGTCAGAATCCTGGAGTTCATTACAGAAGAAACAGGCCTCTGGAACTGGCCACTTGCCTTGGCAGTTGGGATCTGGAACAGAGTTCTTATTTGATGTTGAACCGTTCCCTCCAGAAATGGGATGGGTTGGAATGGAATGGTAATGAAGGCTCTGTTTGTTCCAGAGGGCCCACTCCCTCTCCTGCCCACCAGCCGTAATGGTTGACCACCCTCTTTAAGCCCCTTATTGATTACAAAGGGTTGCTTTCTTCTGATGCAAGTGGCTGAGCCAAGGGCAGTTAGAGCTGTGCCATGGCCCCCAAAATTACTGCCTTCCAGATGAAATATGTCAGGCAGCTTTCCCAGGAGCCCCTTTCAAGGACAAAGAGGCTGGTTCCGGGCTTGCATCTCCCTTCTTTGATATCTGATGTGTATATATTCCTTCCCCATGTCTACTCCACATGGCCTAACAAACTGGGTGCCCCGTCTCCCAGAGTCCCAGGCTGTCCATGAGCCTCTCAGGCTCCATCCCAGGAGGAGCCTTGAGGGTGCCGCCAATAAGACCCATCAAAAGGCTGTGGTTGGCCCTGGAACTCAATGTGCTGACCCAGCCCACCACAGGGGTGGTGGCGCCAGACCTGGGGCTCCTCCTAAACTGGGCACAATCATTTGGGTACATTGAAGAATGATCTTCATATTGAAAACAGTGGTGACTCCCTTCTGTTCCCTAAGCTAGGGCGGATCTGGCTTCATTTTATTAAGGAGGCCTTTGAAGTGAGCAGACACTCAGGTTAGAATTGATTCCTTTTTATTGCTTCTGTCAAAAAAGATAAAAATAAAGCATTTAGCACAAGGAAAGTTGGCTTCTCACATAGACCTGTGTATTTACCCTTTGGAGAAATGTCACTAATGATGTTTTAATAATGCTGTATGTACCTAGAGACCAATAATAAGAAGAACTTATTATTTACCAAAGCAACTGCTAGCTCCTTAATGATGGGCTAAGTATCAGCTACTGGCAGGATCTGTAGTGGGTAAGTGCTGTGTAATTACCAAGCAAATTCATCGTTATTTCTGCCTTATAAACCAGAATATGTGTTAAATAATACTTTGGGGTCACTGAAAGTAATTACTGAGCCCCATCTCTGTAAGAACGTGTAATTATGCTATGGTTGCCCTGTGTTTACTAAGCAAACCTATGCAATTATTATCAAAAGCCCAAAGCCTGCCCTCAGAGCCACAAAAGTGCACCCGAGGGCAGGTCTGTGCCTGGCGTAGAAGCAGCATGTACACGGGGTCACGCAAGACTGGGGCCCTCTACTTTCCAAATTCCAGCGCTGCCCTCATTCCTGGCCTCGGAAAAGCCACAAGCACAGCTTTGTGAAACAAGTCCATTGTGTCTTCCCTTCTCCCCACCCCACCTCAGCCCAACCCCTGCTCTGACCCCCCTGCTGTTTCAACCTGCCAGTTCCTACCACAAGGCCTGCTGGGACCTAAGCATCTGGCGGCAGGGGATGCAGTTCAACCGTTTAAGGAAGTTCTTTCAAAGGCTCACCTTGTGTCAGGAATTGTGATGGGTGCTGAGGACACGAAGCGAAGTCCCTTGCTTTGGAGGGCCCAGGTGGGAGAGGCAGACAGGTTTCAGGGATGATTGGTCTGGTATACAGACTCTGCAGAGCATCAAGTTCAAGAGCCCGGGCTCTGAAGCCAGGATAAAATCAGAGGACCTACATTAAAGATCATTGTGTGAGTTACAGGAGGGAAATGCTGGGAACAGTGCCTGACACACCCAATGGATGTACCACACGTTTCCCATTATTTGAAGGTGGTAAACATGTGGAGGAATGCACGTCTGAATCCTTTAGCACTCCAATGTCACCATGAAATACAGACTTCCCAGCTCCGGCCTAAGAGCATGTCCTTTTCCTCCTCGAGCACATGGAGCATTCCATCTGCTTGTCTCTTATAACAACCAGCGTTTTCTACGAGGCACTGTGTTAACTGGTGTCGATCTCCTGACCTCCCTTACAGAGCTTGTTGAGTTCCGAGTTTGGATTTTATTCATTTTTGTGTCCCTAACACCAGGCACAGATGTAGTAGGCACTCATTACATGTTGGTTGAGCGAATAGCAGTCACCCAATAAACACTTGTTCAAAAAAAAAGAGGAGCCCTTCAAAGTCCTATCTGACCATGTGGCCAAGGCAATGAGCCAAAACCACAGATTTTATTCTGTTTTTACTAATGTGGGTACATGTGGGGGAGTTGGATTTTGAAAAGATTGCAGAAGAGGTTTCTTTAGGACTCTGCTGGGTGAACAAAAGACTAACTAATTAAAAACAAAGAAACAAAGGCCTCAAGCATTAGGCTCCTTTCTGCTCACTTGGTATTGATGGGCTGACATTTGACTAGGAGGCTGGGTCTCCAGGCAGGACCCCAGCTCCTTTTTCTAGCAGCCCCAGGCCCAAGCTGCCAGGGGAGTCACAGAGCTGAACGCAGTATTTGTCAACTGCTTTCAGGAGGTCCCCCAGCTGGTCCCAGGTCACCACGCTTCACTGTTCGCTTGTGTGTTCTCAAGCCAGGGGCTTTGGTATTAGCAAAAGATTAGATTTTTCTTTCTTCATCATCAACTGTTCTTCTCCCACCCACACCCCCCACATCCTCTGTCCCTTTCATGCCGTCACTCTCAGCATCTCTCTGGGTGAATGTTAATTAGGCTGAACACAAGCTGGAAAGTCAATGGCCTTTGGCTCTTCCATAAGGCACCCTCTCTTGGGTGTATTCTTAAATATGATAATAGGAACAATAACTAAATTGGTATACTTACCGCTTCAAAGAACTTTCCCAGATGTTATATTCTTTTATTCTGACCAACAAGACTCTGTGGGGGGAATTTTATTATTTGCATTTGATAGTTGAGAAAAGTAAGACTCAGAGATGGTAATGATCTGCCCAACTTCACAACCAGGAGATAGTAGAGGAGGACTCAAGGATGCATATTCTACTTCCTAATGATAGGGGCAGAAATAGAATATTGGGGACCAGCTATAATTGTACGAAATATTAACCATGCTCTATTAATTGTGATTGTTTTATTCTGATTAAGAAGGCACATTCTAACCTGGTTGGGAATTGCATGTGGGACCTGGGAGCTCACCTGGACATGAGGCCCATCCTCTCCAACTGGGAGCTGGTTATTATCATGGAAAGATTAGCAACCTTATTGCAGAAACCAGAGCCTCTAGCCCTTTGCATATCACTAGCCCTTTGCATATTGCCAGCCCTTGGAAGACCCCCAGACTTTGCATACCCACAGGCCTTTGCAAATCTCCAGCCTGCATTACCTGTAAACTGCCCATTGGACATACCCTTTCGCCCACTTCCTATGTAATCTTTGTCCTTCTATCCAATACTAGAGGCCTGGGGCACAACATTTGTGCACTGAGGGGGTCCCTCAGCCTGACCTGTGCTCTCTTGCAGTCTGGGACCCCTAGGGGATAGCCACCTGCTGGCTTCCCCTGAGGGGTCCTTAGTGTTGCTGTGGAGGGGGGAGAGGCTGTGCTCGCTTCTGACTGGTGGTGCTCCCCCTGTGGGAGCGCACTGACCAACAGGGGGCAGCTCCTGCATTGAGCGTCTGCCCTCTGGTGGTCAGTGTGCATCATAGCAACCGTTGTTCCACCGTTCGGTTGATTTGCATATTAGCCTTTTATTTTATAGGCTAAGCAGCTGGCTTATGATGGGGTGCAGAGCAGATTTTTGTGGATTACCTGCTGCTCTCCCATACTACCGGCAGTATTAGAATAAATACTCATATATGATTCAACTCTGTCCCTGCTTAATTGGCTTAAGTAGTGACAGGCAGGGTGGACCTGTTACACAACCACACACAAATAATAAAAACTAATATTAATGAAATGCTTACTATATATCAGGGCCTGTCCTAAGAGCTTTGCATGGATTAACTCATATCGTCTACATGTTAATCCTAACCAGTCGGTATTCTTATTCCCTTAATAAATGATGGCATGAAGCCTCAATAAAGTAAGTCAACTTAGATGAATTACCCAGCTAGTAAGCACATGAACCCAGGAAACTGGTCTCCAGAGCCTAACTTCTTCAACACTACCTAACAGCATGGGATACGCTTCAGTGGTTCACATGAACTACATCTTGCTGTACACTAGACAACCTGAACATTTCTCATGTACTAATTCTCTGAACATATGTTTGTTACCCAGAGATAAGCTGGAAGCATCCATTGCTTAGTTTTTGCATGGTATCACAATTGATAAAGGACAGTTTAATAAACAACATTTCTTAAGTGCTCTTTCAATCTCCTTGGGCATCTTGTTATTGAACAGAAAGAGTTCATCCACCTGGCACTAGCAGAGCCACACACTAGACACTGAGAATTGCAGTGGAGAAATGTTGGCTATTTCATTGCTGAATGGTGCCACCCAGGAAACTAGTGCTCAAAGCGCCAACTCCCCCATGGTGTGTAGGTTACAGACTATATAGGGCAAAGATCACAAGACATTGTGGGTTAGGCAATTCGGTCTTGCTGGGAGCTGATTGCTTGGAGATGAGGTAAGTGTGATACATCATTTCTTCAGATCTTAAGGACAGTTCTGAGGTCTGTTCCATGGCCCCTCTGTCTGGTTTCATGGGAAAGTAGCCAGGGAATCTGTTCCACCTTAGGGCTCAGGAGCTGAAACTTAACTTAGGTCAAGATGTTATCTATAGCCTGACAGAACTCCTGACTATGTGAGCTATTTTCTTCTTCTGCCTTGGGGATTGTTGATTATCTGGTCTCTGAGGGAGGGAGGGAGGGAGAGAGAATAATTTCTAGAGCCAGGATTTAAAGTTAAATTTAATCAAAGTCATAAGGACCCTTGGTTTCAATCTCGTGAATAATATTACAGGAGATCCAATTCCTACATCTCAGCAACATTTCTTAAAATCCTCTTTTATCACTTCCATCACTTTCAATGTCTCCTAAACTTCACAGCTGGCCCAGGCCCCTTTTCTCTCCAATACTTGGTCTGACCTTTCTGTCAAAATCTCTGCTAAAAGCCAAGCCATGTGATGAGTCTTGGCTCTTTCCTCCTCCTTCCCATCTTTGGGGCCTTTCTTGGTCTTACTAATAGCTCTTTCTCTAGTGTAAACATTTATTTGCTCCTGTTTCTTATATTTGTACCCCACTGGTTATCCTGACCTGTGTAATAACGTCCAATAACTTAAAGACTGAAAATGACTCTTATAAAATAAGGGGGAGATGATGAATGAGCTGAGTTAGAATTTTCTTGATGAAAGAGAGGTTGTAGGGTGAGGTAGAAAGTGAACATTTTCTTTGCCTTTCTTTCCATCACAAATGTGTTGACTCCCAAGCATATTGCTAGAGGATGGGGATAAAGACATGAGTAATAAATTATCTCTGCCTTCAAAGAGATGCTCATTTAGCTGGAGAGATAAAAAAAATAGACAGATATGACATTAATATCACACTAGGAGTAAGCATGGGGGCTATGGGGGCACATTGGAAGCCTTCGTGAAGAACGTGAAGCTAAGTTACTGAAGCTAAAATGAAAAACAACCGGACTGAAATTGGGATTCCTTTGAAAAGGAACTGGTTATTTGTCCAGAAGGCTGAGGGACAACGTGGATTTATTCACTTTTCCAAGAAGGGGAGACTAAGCAGGGGCTCAGCATTCATTTGTTAAATGAATGAAAATGGTTTGGAATTTGCCTAAATCCCTACTGTCCTGATCCTAGGCCTTCTACTTACATCAAAATAGAGTCTTGAGTCCAATTCTTGCTAGAAATCCTTCCAGGCCATCCCATCACACAGTGATCTTCTCTGAACCCAAAGGTGACAGCTAATTTTCAAGCTCCACCCCCTCCACTTTACACTAAGAACATATATCTTGTTCTGTGGCTTAATCTCACAATGTGTTTCCAGTTTTCCCCATCAGAATATGAGCTCCTTGGGGATGGAGGTCATGGTGGATAAATCTCTGTCCCTCTGATGTGGGTGAGTGGAGGGTGCCCTATCAGTACCCCAAGAATAGGAAAGGGTTGTAGAGGCTATCTCTTCTTCTTCTTCTTCTTCTTTTTTTAAAAATAAAATTAATATATTTTTTAATTGATTTCAAAGTGGAAAGGAGAGGGAGAGAGAGAGATAGAAACATTAATGATGAGAGAGAATCATTGATTGGCTGCCTCCTGCACACCCCACACTGGGGATCGAGCCCGCAACCCCGGAATCAGACCATGACCTCCTGGTTCAGATGTTGACACTCATCTACTGAGCCGTGCTGGCCGGGTGAGACTCTCTCTTCTGACGTCTTCATTTACAGATGAGGACACTGAAGCCCAGAGGGTGGGTGACCCTGAATGACATCTCTAATCCCCTTCTCTCACTTAGGCAGGATGGCCAGATCTGGAGGGACTTCTGGCCTTAGCCACATGCCCTATAAGGCTAGGCCATTTTCCTTGAGCTCTTAGACCAGACCCCTAGTCATCAATAACAAAAGCTTGGTATTTCATATAAAAATCATATTTCTGGTTTCTCTGAAAAAAGTTGTGAAGATCTGGCCTACGCTGTTCCCCAGCAACACTCAGCTGAGGCTAAGCATCTGACTGGCAGGGACTCACTGTGTAGCCTACTTCCCATCATTTGCAATTTTCTTGGTCACGGCCTGCCTAGCCTCTACATGCATTGGGCTTGCAATGCATGCTTTAGGTTCTTACATTGGGCTTGGGTCCTGGGTATAGTCATTAAAGTAATATTTATCAAGTGTCTAATATGTACCAGGCACTTTCCACTGAGAATACAAAAGCGAGCAAAGCAGACAACAATCCTGACTTCCATGAGCTTCCATTCAGTGGAGGGACATAGCCAATAAGCCACATAATAGGTCAAAAAGCAGAAATGGTAGATTGGAAATGAAGGGCAATGTGGGGTTGTAAGTATAACAGGTTCTAAGTAAAGGCTTTAGGAGGAAGATGACATTTGAATAAAAACTGAAGTTGAGCAGAAGAACCATTTGTATATAGGAGGGAAGAACATTCCAGGCAGAGGGAACAGAGAGTGCCAAGGCCCTGAGTATGCGGTGTGGATGGCCTGCTTGAGCAAGGAGACAGTGCCACTCTAGCAAAGGGAGTAGCTGGAGATGAAGTAAAACAACTGATGAGATCCTACTCACCTAGGACCTTGTGGATGATTATAAGAAGCCTTTTTTTTTCTAAGTGAGAGGGAAAATATTGGAGAGATGTGAGCAGGAGAGTGACCAGAGGTGACTTGACTTTTCAAGTTATAAAAGCATCACTCTGCTGCAGTCTTGAGCATAGAGTGTTGGTGTCCAGGGGTTGAGTAGGGAGAACAATGAAAAGGCAACTGCAATAATCCAGAAGAGACAGACTGATGTCAGACCAGGGTGGTCACGGTGGAGGTGAGAAGTGGTCAGATTCCTGAGAGATTCTGAGACTTTGCAGATCCTTGGTGACTTTTCATTTTTGATATTCCTTCATGAGAGCCATGCCTGGCAGATTCCCAATTTTGAATTCCATGGAAAAGGAGTTGAAAGTCTCAGTCTCAGGCCCTTTCTTCCCAGGAGACTCCTGGGCTCTTTGTGCAATTCAATCAACTCCTTCTCCAGAGCTCTGGTGCCAAGAGAAGCAAAAGAGCTGCGAAGCTTCAGAAAACCACAGAGAATAGCCACAAACACTTCTTTTTCTCCTTTTTTCTAGGGCCAGGGAGTCAGCCTTTGGGTCTCACACTCCTTTTTTTCTGGGGCTAGGGAGACAGCCTTTGGGTCTCACAGGGGAAAAGGGAGGCCCCTCAAATAACATATTCCTAAACCCCATAATAAACCCTTCCAAAGTGACTTGCTTTTTCACCCAAAGAGAAGAGGATGGTATCACTTATAAAATTTCATCTCATAGGCCCCTGTTACTTATAGATCGTTGCGAAAGAGAAGCTTGTGAAAAAAGATTTGCTTCTTATAAAATAAGAGAATGTGCTGAAATTGGTGTTGCTGGTACCTGAATTACATTTGAAAAAATGAGGAGGTGTAGGGAAATTCTTGTCTGTTGGGTCTAGGAGGCCTATACCCACAGCTGGGAGCAATGGCCACTGAAGATTTCTCTGAAATAAAGGTGAACATGTTATATTTCTTTTGCAGCATTCACTCTATGGTTTTGGCAATTCTGTTCCAAGAATAAGAGAAGTTTAACAATGCTAACATTTTCTGGACATTGAGGTCCTACAATTAATTCTTGGATGCTAAATAGAATATTACATATATAATGGATTATTACATAAACTAGAGGCCCGGTGCATGAAATTTGTGCATGGGGGTGTGTGTCCCTCAGCCCAGCCTGCATCCTCTCCAATCTGGGACATCCCTCTCACAATCCAGGACTGTTGGCTCCCAACTGCTCACCTGCATGCCTTCCTGATTGTCCCTAACCTCTTCTGCCTGGCAGCCTGATAACCCCCTAACCACTCCCCTGCCAGCTTGATTGATGCCTAACTGCTCCCCTGCAGGCCTGGTCACCCCTAACTGCCCTCCTCTGCCAGCCTGGTCACCCCTAACTGCCCTCCCCTGCAGGCTTGATCACCCCCAACTGCCCTCCCTTGCAGGCCTGGTCCCTCCCAACTGCCTTCTCCTGCTGGCCATCTTGTGATGGCCATCTTGTGTCCACATGGGGTTAGTCATCTTTGACCAATGGGAGCAGCCATCTTATGTGTTGGAGTGATGGTCAATTTACAATTATTCTTTTATTAGATAGGAGGATTAGATAGGATAGAGGCCTGGTGCACGGGTGGGGGCCGGCTGGTTTGCCCTGAAGGGTGTCCTGGATCAGGGTGGGGGTTCCCTTGGGGCATGAGGCAGCCTGGGCAAGGGGCCTGTGGTGGTTTGCAGGCTGGCCATGCCCCCTGGCGACCCAAGCAGAGGCCCTGGTATCTGGGATTTATTTATCTTCTATAATTGAAACTTTGTAGCCTTAAGTGGAGGCCAAGGCAGGCCAGGGCAGGCGGAAAGCTTGGCTTCCTCCATTGCCAGGGAAACCCAAGCCTCCTGCTCTCTCAGTGGCTGAAGCCATCTTGGTTGGGTTATTTTGCATACTTGCTCCTGATTGGCTTGTGGGTGTAGCCGAGGTATGGTCAATTTGCATATTACTCTTTTATTAGATAGGATAGGATTATTATGAATTGTCATTTTTCTCATACTTTATTTTTATTGTCACTATCTTATCTTGTGTTTTCTTATCAGCATCTTATGGTTTCCCATTCTTTATGGGGCATTCTAAATCATTACTATTCTCTCCTATCCTCCAAAACCAATTCAGCTCTTTGTTCTCAGCAGAAAACTTTAGTTCCCACTTCTTTGAGAAAATAAAGGACATTAGTTATGAAATTCATTACCTTGCTTTCTAAAAAATCGACCTGTTTCTTTGCCCAGCCTTCCCTCTTTCCCTTTTGTCTGAGAAGAGGTGTCTTTGGAGGAGGTAAGAAGACAAAGATCAGCCACTTAGTATAACATGACCTCCTACTTTCTCTAGAATGATAGTCACTTCCTCTTCACTGCCTCCCTCACCATCCAACAAACAGGCTCAAATGCTTCCCATTCTCCTAAAATCTTCCCCTGCCTTTGCCTTTCTCTTCAGTCACTGCCTCTATCTCCTCTTCATTGATGAACTTCTGGATGAGCTTGGTTCCATTCTTGCCTTGATTTCCCCCAGTGTCTCAATCACTCTTCACCCAAATCTATTATTTGGCTTTAACCTCTGTCACTTTGTTAGAAACCCCAAAAAAGTCCCCAGTGATCTCCTAATTGCTAAATTTTATGGCTTCTCTCAGTCTTCATTCTACTCTTTTGCTAATTCAAAAAGTGTGATCCATGGACCCAGGATCAAGGGCAGTATCTGGAAGTTTGTTAGAAATGCAGATCTTGGGCCTTACCTTTGGCCTACTGATTCACAGTCAGCATTTTAACAGTATCTCCAGGTGATTCAGAACACTGATGCTCAATCTCTCTGCACCATTTGATACAAGTCTTAGAACACCTTTATGCCTTCCATCCTACCTCTTCCTTTTTTTCTCCTACTCCCTCTTTATTACTTCTTAATCTCCATCTCTTTCTCCTCTTTCTCTAATAGTGCAATAAATACAAATTTTCCCTAGGGTCCTGCCCTCTCTGCTCTTGTGGCAATTTCTGTATTTGCTGGGAACTCCTTTCTCCTAGACCTTCAACTACCATGAAATGCTGATGACTCACATTTCTATCTTTCTCTTTAGCGATTGAGGCTTCTCTTCCAACTGCTTTCCAAATTTATGTCTGTCCTGCAATGCTTCAAATGCAGCATATCCCCCACAGAACCCCTTATCTTCCCCATTCTTCACCCTACTTCTCTTTCTGGTTTCCTATCTTGATCCATGACATCAATAGCCCTCCACCCTTCACAAACATGAGAGACCTTAGGGTCTTCTTTTTCCACTCTCTTACCTCCGTGCCCAATTAGTCATCAAACTTCGACCCCAGAGACATCTGTGCACTACCACCCCTCTTCTCTATTCCTCTGCCATTACTAGGATTTAGGCCCTTGTTATCTGTAACTTGGACTATTATATAGCCTCCTAAGTATTCTCTTACCCTCACCTCTAGTCTCTACCCTCCAGTATACTCTCCTCCTTGACATCAGTGTGTGCTTCCAAAAGTACTCACCAAGTGATTATTCTCATTGCTTCTTAAAATCTCTAGTGGTTAAGCATAACACACAGGATCAGGTCTAAGCTCATTATTTTGGCATGCAAGGCGCTCCATGATCTGGGCCCTGCCTATTTCCCTAGCAAAGTCTCCATCTGTCCTCTACATCCCAGAAATACATTTCTCACAGGTCTCATATATACCTTACACTTTTTTTTTGTATGTGTCTGCTCACACTTTGGCTCTTCAAGCCATACCTCTCTCTAGAATATCCTTCTCTATCATCCAACTCTTCTCATCCTTCAAGGCTAAATTCTAATATGTCCACCTCTGTGAAACATTCCTTAAGTTCTGAATAGAAGTGACTGCTCAGGCTTCTGTGCTCCAATGAATACCTCATTCCTATGGTATATATTAAATCTGGATGTGGTAGTCTAGTGAGTTCTAATTCCTGTCCTTACTGTGCTCAGTAGGCCTTGTTAGGGCAATGGTTGTGCCTGATTCATTTCTGTGTCCAGTGTCCAGTGCATAATATACGTTCCATAAACACAGAATTGCTTTGAATCAATAGCCATTTGCTCTTACTTCTGTTGTGTAAACTATGCTTAAAGATAAAAATGCCAATGTTTTTGTTTATCTATTTGGCATATCAGATGACTAAGTTGATGTTTTGACAATATTCTGAATGAGCTGAGACTTGAAGCTCCTTGAGAACATTTTCTGTCTTTAAGGTATCATTATGTAGAGGGGGTGGGGGGGTGCAGGGGGTAGTGGATTGGGAGGGTGGGGAGGGTTCTCCACATGCCTCTGCACCAGAGAGTTTAACCCTTATGCCTATCAAAGCTATCCCCATTTCCAACCACACCCCAAACATTGTATAAAAGATGCCTCTGGTAGCCTTGACACGAATCATAAACACCTCCTATGTAGAAAGTGTAGCCTTGAGGTCTGGCATCAAACAGATCAAGGTTCAAATTCCTTCTCTGTCAAATCCTACTTGTTTAACCTTGACTGAATTGTTTAAACTTTCCACACCTCAGTTTCTTCAACGATAAAATGAAAATCATAATAGTACCCACCTCATAGGCTTGTTATGAAATTATTTGAGGTTGACCATGCCAGGTGGCTAGTTGACATAGGTAGCACAGGAAATGGTTAATGATGATTAACAAGTGGATGATGATAATCAAGTTGTGCACTAGGGCTTGATCCTGAGCTTAGTGAGGCAGAAGACCAGCAGGTACTGGTGAAGTCTGGGTCGGCTGGATGCATTGGCGAGGCCAAGGTGGACCACACACATTCCTGGGCTGCTGCACTGACCTGCCTGACTTCTCAAGAATGGGGAAGTCAAACAAAACCAAAACAACCCACTCACTTAGATATGTTTCTCTTTTAAGAACAAACAACAATAATGAACACTGCCATTCTTTAGCCTCACATGTCATGAATAGCTTTCAAAGACAGTAAGAATATTGTTTTCTCAGACACTTTTTCATTGGGAAGAAAATTCTAACACCGACTCTTAACAGTGGGGGTCTAGTACACATTTATTGCAGGTGGGAATGTCTCCTCTCCTTGCTTGAACCACATAGGTGGCTTCCTACAGCCCTTATGATAAAACACAAACATTCCCCTATTATGATGTGTCTTCTGCCTCACCTTCTTGGGCCTCAGTTTCCTCCTTGTTGTCAATGTAGAGTAACAATTAAAGCTCAGATGTTGGGTGCAGATCTCGCATAAACACACTTCCTGGCTGTTTGACTTTGGGCAAGTTATTGTTGGGAGGATACTCTTGGGATTTCTGAAGTACCAAAACATTTTCTCCCCAGTTGAAACTAACTGAGTGGTAGGCATGAATTAATCTGCTTTATTACTAATCGAGCTTGATGAGACCTGCAGACAAAATCAGGTTTCCAAAGTCTAGACATCTGGATTCAGCTGTGTGTGAATCTTACCCAGGTATGCAAAGTAGGTAAAGAACCACAAGTTCTAGGTTCTAGGTTCCTCTTGTGGTAGGAGTTGGCTTACAAGATGAAGAGGCAGAGAGTGTGTGTGTGTGTGTGTAGGCCTCTTTTGCGGCCTTCTTTGAAACTCCTATTGAATCACTTAGCAATGATATTCTTCCAACCACCATCAGCAGGTTTCCCTGGAGAGAAAGTGACTTTTTCATGTTCTTAAAATGAACTGGACATAAACTGAAGTAGTTCCAGGACACTATCAATTTTGGCCTCCATGTCCAGTTTTCAAAGCTTAGAAAGATTCCAAGGTTTGGAATGTCACCAAGAAGCTCCCTATTTCTGGGCTTATAGGCACTGTCAACTTTTGAATTGCTGTTAGAAAGAGCTTAGGAGAGCCCCTTCCCAAGTTCACTGCAAAATGTCACAGGCCAGTTTCTTTCAAGAAAAATCTCCTATATTATCTGGCAGCACTAGGCTTTCCTTTCTGGATCATCTCTATAGGCACAAGAAGTATAGACCACCACCCTGCAAGGACCGTTGACAGGGTGTGGAGGAGCTGAAGGGCCTGGGTTGCCAAGAGCAATATGAGTAGTGACTGTACTGGCTCAGCTAGAGGGGCTGAGCCCTGTGGTAGCTAATGAACCTGAGGTCATGGGTTTGAGTCCTCTGTTGAGTTATTCAGGGCTTATACTGGGTTTAATAGTACTACCCTCCTGCTCCCCAATTCATGTCCACCCAGAGCCTCAGAATCTGACATTATTTGGAAAGAACATATTTATAAATATAATTTGTTGAAGAACTAAGATTTAGGATGTGTCTTAAATGCAATGACTGGTGTCCTTATAAGAAAAGGAGAGGACACAGGGAGATACACAGAGAAGAAGGCTAGATGATGATGGAGGCAGAGATTGGAGTTCTAAAAGCCAAAGAATGCTAAGGCTTGCATTGTTTTTTGATTATTTTTACAGTTTAAGTCAAAATTATTGTAGCTAAATAGCTTTTGCTATATTTTGATATATTAATGTTCACCATATATTCTTTTAAAAACATCTGATTTTTCTTTTTCCGAGTTCTTTATTTTGATTCATCTTTTGGTTGTCTAGATTTGATAGACAACTCTTTATTTTTTTAAAGGGCTCCTAAGCTATCTCTAATTTTTTCTTTTCTTTCTTTATGGTATGTTTTATCTTGGCTGGTACCTTTGTATTTGGACAACTTCTTCATGTGTAAAATTCTTGGGTCACCGTTTGTTTCTTCAAAATTTATGATCCTCTGTCTTATGCTGTTGAGATATTTGGTGCTAGTATGAATTTTACCCTTGTGAGTAACTTGGTTTTTCTGCTTGTGTGTCCATAGGATTGTAAGACAGTGAAACTAGGTGTGTAGAGGTGGGTGGAGGTAAGGGTAAGGTGGTGAAGGGAAGATGGGTGAGTGCTTAGAGGTAGAGGTGAAGAGTTGGGTGACATTAAACTGCCTTCTTTTTAATTTTGCAGCTCTGTTAAGAAATAGAGCCAGTTACCAAAGAAGCTGTTCTATGGGGAACAAGAATTTTAATAAAAACTGATAATATGGTCACTCTACCTTATAGAGAAAATGGTCTTCCATTTTATAGCATCTTTGAGTGATCTTATTTAGGAAAAAGTTTCTGCAATGCAATAATGGCAATCCTGCCATTTTTCCTGTTGAAAGGGTCAAGTTTCACTTTCCTTGTTCATAGACAGGCCTTCGGCTCAGAGACCTCCAATTTATTACTGTTTGGCTTTGCAGACCATTAAGCAATGGATTTGGCCACAGGCTCACCCTTCCTAATGATGTTTTTCTTGGGCTAATATGAAAAATCAGTTGGCAATTGCCCAGTAACCACAGGATGACAGCTTCGAGGGAGGACACAAGGGATCCAGGTGTGTTACAAATGGGAGAAAGAACCCAGAGGGCGATTAGACACTACTGAACCCACAAAGTGAGCAAGGTACCCCTAAAGAGATGTTTGTAAATCATTCTGTTGGCGGGTCATACACAGATGGAGCCTCTTTGGCTCTGGAAAGCAACCATCACTGCTCTTGGAAGACAAATGGAAAAAATGAGCCCTTGAGTTGCAGCCTCCTCCATCCACTGCTGCCTAATTGATTGTCCTGGCAAGAGGGCTTTTACGATGTCAGAAAGCCAGGTTCTGTGATGACGGGACAGCGGAAAAGAAAACATTGTCAACCTCAGCGCCCAAAAAGCCACCGGACAAAATGGGGTGGGGCGGAGGGAACCATGAGCTCTGATCTGGGTTCTGATTTTTCCACCTTGAAAAGGGGTAGTTCTGGTGGAACCCAACGATGTCAATGAAGCAAAGATAATGCTCTTGAAATGCTTATGGAGCTACCATTTCTTGAGTAGACGTTATCTTATTGGACCCCAGCCATTGTAAGAGGCAGGGACGATGACAATCTCGGTGTCCTGGATACTAGTAGCCTTCTCTCTGACCACAAAACTATGTAGAAATAACCCTAGCAGTCATTCCCTTCTGACCTGTCCAAACCTGACTTCTCTGCCAGCAAAGACAAGCCCAGACTTCTGCATTCTTACTGTTACTCCTCCTTCCCAATGAAGGCCCCAATTGCCTAAGGCCAGGGTCTGCTTCCTAATCAGATAGTGGGCCAAGGTCCCATCTGTCCCATATCAGTCCCTGTCCAGAGATCCATCCCACTTCTTCCTCCCATCTCTGGGCTTATAGGCACTGTCAACTCCCAACTCTGCCCTCCCTTTCCCATTTCCCACCAGTATTATGTCTTCTAGAAGTAAAGCTGCCTTTCAAGCCAATCAGGATATTTCTTTGAGAAAAACAAAATGTGTCTGGAGGGGATGACAGAGGGGAAAGGCTGGGCCAGAGCCTGGTGTCCTTCATCCTTTCCCTTCAACTCTGACCACCAATCAAAACTCAGGGAGAACTGCAGAACTGAGAAGATCTGGTCCCAAAGACAGGAAGAATGACGGTTCCTAGAAGGGCTTTGAACACTTGAAATGGATGAGAAATCAATTCACCAAGTGGATAAATAAATAAATAAAATGGCAGAAGTGGGGTTGGGAGGAGATATGCCTTTCCCAAGTTTCCAAGGAGCCCCTTTGATAATGCAGTGACTCTTGGCCATACACATTTGTCACATTATCCCTGGAGCATGAATGTCCTGACCACATTCATGGGCTTTCAGTGGGCTTCACAACGAAATGCAAATAGCCTACAGGAGGACTGGGAGCAGGGGAAGGCAGAAAATGTGACTCAGCCCTTGAGCCCAAGCAGGACTTTCTCCTTTGCTTTCCCTGATCGGGTATCCTGTGTTGCTTAGCCTGACTAGGATGACAGAGTGTGTCTATGCATTGGGTTCTGGGGATTTTTTTGTTGTTGCTGGTTTTCAAAAATCATTGAGCCTACTCTGAGGAATGGAGTGCCTCTACAAGTAGTTTACTTTCCCTCACACGTCTATAGAGTGTTTCGGCTTTTTCTCCCAGAAAAGTGTCAAAAGACACGATGGCATTTGCACAGTTTGGGTTGGGAGTAAGCTTAATGTGGTAAAGAGAGAACAAGGCTCTTTAGGGCAGCAGCTTGAAGTCTAATTTCTTCTCCCACTTAGCTCACTGTGTGATTCTGAATGAGTAATGTAACGTCTCTGGTTTTCTGTTGCTTTATGTATAAAATAAGGGCTGCGATGGACTTTTGGGGATTGCCACCCACCATCTCCAATCCCCTTACTTATTGTACCCCAAGTTCTCTAGCCATGTGGTCTTGGTAAAACTGACATTTCTTTCCCCTAGCTCCAAGGATGGAATCTGGCTTGACCAATCAGCATGTTGCACTCTCCCTTACCATCATGATTGGTTCAGAAGGAACCAATCAGAAAGAACCTAAAAACTTTTGCAGGAAATGCTGAGACACAGACTCTAGTTCTGCTGGATGTAAATAAAAAAATCATGTAGCTCTGAGAGCTATTGCCAGTTATCTTGACATGCTGAGGGAGAAACTACTTAAGAATGGAGCCAACATCAAAGCAAATAGACTAATATTAAGCTTTAAAAATGGACACAAAGAAATCAAGTCCTAATATCAAAACATGAATGCTGGATCAAGCTTTGCCTGAAGTATCACTCATCCCCGAGCCATCCAGTTACATTAACCAATGGATTCTTTTTATCATTTGAATTTGGTTTTCTAAATGCTAATATATAGGATTGGTCTGAGTGTTGGGAGTAGGTCTTTTAACCTTAGGGTTTCTTCTAGAGGGGAAGGAAATAAACTAAAAATATTATGTTGGCTTCTTATTTGTTCTAGGAGCTGTATTAGGCAGGAAAGAGCTGTGGTGAAGAGGCTGTGGCTCTGTAGTTAAACAAATTGGATTCAGATCCTTCAAGCCCCAAATGTGAGTCAAACCCCAAACCCAAAGGAGAACAGGTCCAAGGCCCTCATACCTCCAAGAAAGTCTTTGAAGTGCTTTATCTTCTAAGCTGCATGTAAGATCTCAATTGTTCATTTGGGGGATTAGGGTTTCACAATATCATGAAAGCCCAGGTATTTAGCTTCATACAAAGCTCCTCATAAGGTGAGCAAATTCATGCACATTATCGGTACTCACCTTGTACTGAGAGAATTAATCCTTAAAGAGAAACTAAATACTAATCAGTAAGATAACTGATTCATAGAAGCCCATATAAGGCTCCTTATTTTGGCTTGGCACTTGGTTGGCTTTCTGAAAGCTGATCAGCATATTAATGTTCACAAGACCTGCTACTTTGCAAATCAGATGGAATCTCACAGCACTGGCTTCCCTGATATCCTGGGAAAAAAATTGGCCCACTCTATCTTGCTGGGCAATAGGTGTTGGATATGTTTCAAAGTTCATTTTCTCTTTGGGGAATGGAAGTTGGGGTCTGATCAATTGTCAATAATATGTGGCACTAAAGACAGGATATTTTCTGTCACACACATTTGCATTTACTGAATTCCTCAAGTGTGTAGCGTAGGTGCCAACACTGCCTATCCCAGCTGGACAGACATTTCTAGGCATTTGAGTGCTGTCACTAAACAACCGTATCCTCATGTTTCTCAAGATAAGTGCTCGGGAGAATCACTCCCTGTTTAGCACACTTAGGATTCTTTTGGTTGTGACAGAAAAGCCAACTTGTAATGGATGTGTTTAGAAAGAACTCTATGGCTTCTATAATGGAGCAGTCCACAGGAAGGCGTTGGCTGTGGGCATGGCAGGAATCAGGGCTCGAATGATGTATAGCCAGACTCCAGGGTTCTAATATTTTATGTTGACGTTAGATCATGGGGCAGTAATAAAGCTTCAGTGGGCTCAGGGCCCTCAGTTAAGGACAATGATTTAGGACAATCTGTTCATGAGGCTCACACAGAGAAAGGGACTTGTCCAAGGCCACTTTGAGTTGGAATCAACAGCTGTCCTTACTTTGTTTCTCCTGATATTCACACCAAAGTTCATTGATGTCCTCACCCCCATGTTTGCAGATCTGGCTTTATCACAGCTCCTGAGCAAACCTAAAAGAACTAAGAGATGTAAGATCTCAGAATATAGTCTATTTGGGTTTCTGTTGCTTTAGCCTTCCTGGAATTCTTCTCCTCCTTATTTTGGTGACAGATTCTTTCTTTCCCCTGGGGACACTACTGCATTTAGTTCAGTTGAAGCCAATACTCTCCCACACATGGGTGGGCACATGACCTCGGCTTGGTCAACTTAAGTTTATATTTGTCTGGTCATAGTATTAGTTCAGGGCAAGTATGTCACCCAAGCTGGGGCAGTCAGAGATCTTGCCAGGACTTTTACTCTGGCGCTATTGAGTGAATAAGCTTGTATGCTCAATCATCCTGCTATGCATGGCTATAAATTTGGAGCCTGTCAGTCACAGTGACCACTTTAGCCACTACAAGGAAGGAGTCCATTTGGGGATTAGTTAGCACAAAGGGGAGCAGAGAGAAGAGGGAGAGAAAGGGAGGCTGGAATTCTTGAATACTGTACTACGATGATTTTTCCCCAATTATGTGACCCAATAATATCCTTCTTGGGCTTATTCACATTGACTTAGGCATCCATCACTGGCAACCCTAAGAATCCTGGCTAGTCTGGTCATGATTTCTTGATGGCTGATTTTGGCTTGTTGTTGACTTTGATGACATCCAGAGCATTAATAGCTTAAGTGGATATGGAAAGCATGAGTGAAAGATGTCGTTGGAGGTGGAAGTGATAACTAATATCCTCCCTGATATTATATTTCATAAAGCTAGTCCTTGAAGTTGGGTTTAAGAGCAGTAGAAAACTGGAAATTAGAGGAAGAGGGAACTCTCAAGAACATCTGAGATCTCGCAACAGAGACGGGGCCAGAATCATAGGGATATAGTGTATTCCTACTAACTTGGTCCCATTTTATCCCCAGGATGGTGTGTCTTGGAGAAACACTGGGTATGTAAGGGTTGGCTTAATATCAGGATAATTTACCATGTGGGGTTGCTATGGTGATTACATTAGACAATTGACACATTAATTGATGTGTGTAATCAGATGAGGGATGGGTTGTATGGGGAACCAAGAAACCTTCTGGGTTAGAATTCAACTTAAGAGAAGAGTAGAGGCACAGAGGTTTGTTTCAGGGGGCACAGAACTGTCATGACAGTGGCTGGTGTTTAGGACAGCATGAGTGTGTGCTGCCTCAGCATGACTTGTCTCACCCATCACTGAGGTGTCCTTGGCTGTGTCCTCAGGAAATGAGTGCTGAGAATAAAGTAGAAGGGGTTATTTCAAGAGACTCTGGCAATGCTAGGAGACCAAGGCTATCAGTGAGAATGCCAAGGTGTCTAGAGGTGGCTTAGTGAGCAGCAGAGGTTGGGGCAGCAAATGCTCCTGATGGACCAGAAGTCAAAAGGTAATTGAGGACTTGTTCATGAGCTCACTGAGATCCTCTAGTGACTCCAAAAATGCTTGAAGGACTGTGTAGGGGAGCAGAGTTCTAGCAATTTCTCCGGTAGGATTAGAGCTGGAGAAACACAGAAAGCCAAGTTGCTTCTCCTCTTCTGACCCCTATAATTATCTCTTTTTCTTCTGATGAGCTAGGCCTCAGCCTCTCTATACAGCACTTTGCCCTCCAGCTGGCTCCCCTGGGTCCTGAAGCCTGAGGAGTCCTCATCACTAGTGGGCACACCAGGATGGCTCAGACCCCAGGGAAAGGGCCTGGATGTTAATGGTGGCTGGTATTTTTTGTGATTAAAGTAGTGAAATGGGAGTAGTGGTGGCAGAATAATTTTAGATGAGAGAATTTGGGGTGTCCTCAGCTTCTCCACCATTCTGCTCTGGCATAAAACCACCTTTTGTCTTGTTCCTAGATCTGCAGAGTGATACGGTGTCAAGTGCCTAAACATGCCCAGTTTAGAAACGTACGATATCTATCGCCAACTGGGAATCCGAATTCCTTTGGAACACATGCATAGCTTGTGATTCTCTCCTCGGGCAATGGAGTAGTGATTAAGCAGATATTTGTTTCTGAAACACAGGTGACAGACACTTCAATCTTTGGGATCTTGGATTCTCAAAACCAATCAGTTACACAGAGAAAGGGTTCATGCCTATCTCTGAGATCATGCCCTGCAACTTGGAAACCAGCCTCTCTGAAATAGTCATAAATCAAAGCAATTCCAGGGGCAAGCTCAAGCTCATACTGAAACTCTGGGCTTTGGTGGCACGATGTTCATGTTAACTACTTGGACAAGTATGGGGGGTTTATATATGGCAACCACACTGTTGGCAAATCACTGATATGGATAATAGGACAGATGCCAGGTCTGGAACACTCCTAAAACATCTAGCATGCCTGACTGCCATAGGTAAGATCTAGGATACAGTCTACATCCAATACTCATGCAGGGAATATGGTGACATTGACATCTATTTCTGTGACCTAGAAGGAGCACAGGAGGCGACAATGCTGAGAGGCATCTGAAAAAGTTAAGAGGATCATATTTTTTCCCCTCCAAATAAAGGGGTCAGATTGCAAAGATGACCACTCAATTAGTTCTCTGGGCCCATGGGTCTTACACAAGTCCGTGATAAGTTCTAAAGATGGACAATTCTGTTTTTCCTGTCTCAAATGGAAGACAGAGGTAGGTTAAAAATCCAAACACCACTCCTCTTCCTTGCTGGTGTGCATTTATTTCAGTACTTCTTTAAAGGTAGCAGTTTTCTACAGTCCCAGCACATAGCAAGACTTCAATAAATGCAGCTCATGTTGTTAATATTACTTGTCACGGAAGCTAAGGCCCCAGTGGAGAAAACATGAGCACTGAAGTCTAATTCCTGCGTCTACAGGCTCTACCACTTACTTGCTGTGTGACCTTGGGCCAGTTACTTAGTCATTCTGAGCTTTAGTTCTTTTGTGACCATGATACAAAATGCTCTTCACTTTGCATTATGGCACTGATTCCAGTGTCAGAGAGGATATTTCCCTGAAAGTAAGTGGTTAATTTTATCCCAGATAAAAGAGTCATCAAGGGGAGACAGGTATAGAGAAAGAACAGGAGAAAGCTCATGCTCCATTGAACTCAATGGGTGGGTCCTGTCAGGCAGTCTTTTCTGATACAAGTTTTCCCAAACTGGGAAATTGAGGATTTCTGCTTGAAACTTCCTATAGATGCTTATTTTCTTTAACATGTCTTCTGAAAAGTAAGGAGTTTTTTTGTTTTGTTCTTGTTGTTGATTTGTCCAGGCCTGCCTGGGGATGGTGTGTGTGTGTGTGTGTGTGTGTGTGTGTGTGTGTGTGTGTGTTGGGGGTGGTGGGGGGGGTTGGGGGGCAAGAGGGGCAGGGAAGGGTGGGTGGGAGGGTGTAGGGGAATGGGTCAGGAAGTAAATTGAGCTGCGATCTGTTTGTGGGGTGGGGGCAGTGCTGAATTATTTTGCAATGTTTATGTACATGGCTGTTCTAAGCCTGCTCAGGATTAAGAAAACTTTTCTTTCCTTGGCTAGAACGATATTGCTAAAAATGACCAAGAAGCTGATGAGAGGAGAGTGTAGGTAGGGTTTGGGAGCACTGGGGAAGGGAAGGAGATCCCTAAATGTAAATCCATTTTAACGAGTGGAACCTTCAGAGGAGATGAACGATAGGGTCAACTTACCAAATGGAGTCCCTAAGGGGTGTCCTTTAAGAAGTATGCTGTTTATTGTCATCCATATTCATTTTTTAAAGTCTGTTTTCTCCTACAGTTTCTAGTAACTGTTAGAAATTTGTTTTCAAATAAAGCCTCATGAAGGTTTTGCATCAAATGCTCTATTCTGGTCTGGTGCCACCCATGCTGGGAACTGCATGGTGTAATGGGAACAATACGTATTAGGAGCCAAGGGACCTGGAGTCTCCTTCCAAAGACACCTTTAGTTTGCTTTGCAGTCATGAGCACTTGCTTTCTCTGGTCACGTTTTCCCAGGGGTGCTATGAAGATCTTGACCTAGAGAATATGGTTCAACATTTTAAAAAAGTGTTTGTAAGAAAGAGATATGAGTTCTTTTAAATGAGTCCAATATGAAAAATGTAAAAGCCGCCCTGTGTTGTAAGAGTAGGTTGCACCAGGCATCCCTGATGAACTCCCAGATTTCAACTAGAAACTGAACACATGGAGCTGCAGATTTTAATTAGAAAACTACAGAACAAAGGATCTTCAGCAACATGCTCACCATTGTTCCCTAGACTCATATCTGAGTACAAAGCCCCTGGGCAGGCGATTAGAAGAGGGTTGAGACTGGGATGAAAGGGCTGGAGCCTCCCCTGAGCCTGGAGGTCAGTGCTGGCTGCTCAGTGAAGAAGGAGCAGTAATTCTCACTGTCCGTGGATCAGATGCAGAGGAGCTGGGTCAGATGCAGGGTAACTTGGGTTCGTGTGACAGAGTGAAGGCAGCGCTGTCCAGGCTGGCCTCCATGGAGGAGGAGATCAGGTCCTAACACAATGGCTGCCACTTGGCTAGAGGTGGCTGGGAAGGGTGAATTGACTTAGAATCAGGGCACAGCTGGAGATTGCCCAGCCAAGGGCACACGAGAGAGAAAGATGCCTTTGCATGGTCCTATTTACCTTGCTCCTTACTGACTCTGCACCTGGGCCATTTGAAACAAGCCAGGAAGCTTTTGGGGGTAAGTGGAGAATGCTTCCCTGCCCCCATCCTTCTGCCAGGACTAATGTCACTGCTTTTTGAGCTCCACTTCCACCTCAAAGCCCTCCCTGACAATGGCAGCTCCCACACTGGACAAATTGTGTACTTTTGGTCAGATCCACTGCTGAATCCACTGCAGGCACTAGGCTGCCCTACTTCCCAAACCAGTCCTGAGAAGGGCTGAGCAGTGGTTCCCAAAGGGTGTTCCATGGAACACTAGTTCTATAGGAGATTACTACGTGCTCCATGATAAATGAATATCCTGGTCCAATAAGTTTGGGAAATGCTGAGCTAAAGTTAAACGGGTGTCTTCATTATGGAGCATCTCCGAGTTGTGAAACGTGCAGAGGCAGGCTTGTGTGGGCTTTCCACACTGTTTCAGGCTCCATCCTCCACCTTCCTGGCCCCTTTTATTTTTATCTAGTATCTGTTCCATGGACCCTCTTTTGGGGGTTGTTGGGACAGAATGTTAGTTAATCAATTGTCTTCATTTTCCTATTCTGGAGGCTTAGAATCAACTCTGGGCCCTGCATTTAGGATTCAGTAGTTCGAGTCATGATCCCCAAGTTGCTGAGTTCATTTGTTCAGAGTTCTTTGAGAACCACAATGTGTCAGGTGCTGGGATGACTGGAAGCCTTGAGTTACACATTTCCTGTCCTCGGCAGTTCACAGCCTCGCAAGGCCATCAAATAAGCAAATAAATAGTTGCAAGCATAGCATGATGGATTCTCAGCAAGGGACGCTTACTCGGCCACCGCTGGAGTATCCCCAGCACCAAGCATAGTGCCTAGGACCTAGTAGATGCTTGTGTCAGTGTGGATTGCCTTTGGCTATACCAGACAATCACCAAGTAGTAGTTTACACAAGTAAAGAGTTATTTTTTCTGCTGTGATAGGCTGAATAAAGATGTCTTCATCCTGGAAGCTGTAACTGTGTTACCTTAAATAGCAAAAAGGACTTTGCAGATATGATTAAGTTAAGGATCATGAGATGGGGAGGTGATCCTGGATTATGCTGAGGTCCACGATGTGACCCAATGTCCTCACAAGGGTCCTTACAGATGGAGGCGACAGGAGTAAGAGAGAAGATGGTGCGATGACAGAGGAGAGATGGGTGTGATGCACCTTAAAGAGGGAGGAAGGGTCACAAGCTGAGGAACACAGGTGGCCAATGGAAGCTGTAAAAGGCAAAGACAGGGATTCTCCCCTCAGTACTAACAGAGAGAGCCAGGCCTGCTGACACCTTGACTTTAAAACTGACTTTGGACTTCTGCTCTCCAGAACTGTAGGAGAATAAATTTGTGTTGTTTTAAGTCACTAAGCTTTATGGTAATTTGTTGCAGCAGCAAGAGGAAACTAATACATGTACCTAAGAAAATATGCAGAAGTAGGCAGCTCAAGGAGTGTGTAGCTGATTGAGAAAACCATCAAGGATCTGGGTCCTCTGGCTTCCTGCTGCACCATCATGAGCACATGGCACATGGCCTTCTTCCTCATGGCTGGGAGAAGGTGCTGCATCTCCATGAATCATGTCCACATTCTAGGAGGGAGAACCAAGGGGAAACAGAAAGAAGATTTTTCTTGGAAACCTTTCCCCGTCCCTTGCCCCCATTCAAAGAAAGAAACCCTCTCTAGAGATATCTGCTAACTGCTCATTGGCCAGAACTCTATCACATGCTTGCCTCTAGTTGCAAAAATGGCTGGGAAGGTGAGATTTTTAAATTGTGCACATTACTTTCTTGAACAAACTGGGATTCAGTTGGTAAGAAAGAAGGTGAGAAAGGAGACTAGGAAGGCAGATATTCTAGTATCTGCTTCAAAACTCAATAAACATTGGTTGGAGGACCCAATGATCATTGGAAGGAGGGAAGGTGAGTTAATTTGTAGTCCTATTAGCTCAGGTGAGAAAGGGGAGATGTCTGAGTCAGGTCAGGAATATGGGGGATGTGTAGAATGGAGATATTTGAGAGGCAATTGCATCCACTGGGCTTGTGACTGGGGGGAGAATTAGCAATGATGCCCAACTTTCTGACTCAGGTAGCTTGGTGAATGGTGACACAGCTTACCAGGACATGGAGTACAAGACGGGGAGAACTTGCAGCTAATCTGAGTTCAAGGTGCCCGTAGTCTAGTCCTGTTTCTCTCTCTTACAATGATTCAATTACAGGATCTTACCTAATCCCTCCGCCTGGCATCCTAGTCATCCCCTCTAGTCATAAGCCCCATCCTGAACCCAGCCACGGTCTAGACTATTCTATAGTCAGAGCATCTTGGCAGGGCCCTGGTGTCCTGCCAAGCTTCAGACCGAGGCCTCTGACTCACTGACTCACTGGCAGAGATCTTGCTGAATCTGGTCAGTTTTTGTTTTTGTTTTTGCAGCGGAGCACGTGGAAGGAAGAGCCTCTGCTTCTGGTGTTCCTAAGCACTTAGTCATCGCCGGGAGTCTCTGCTTCAGACTGCTGTGTCCTGTCTGTGCACCTGGCCATCCGGGTGCCTTTGGACCTCTCGTAGAATCAGGGCCACAGCTATTGCAGCAATTTGGGCACTGGAGGCAGTGGCTGTGCATTTGGGGTTGGCCTTTGGAGATAGTTTCTCTATCCTTTTGGCGCTTGGATGAATGATTTGGGTCTTGCTTTGTGTGGCAGAGATTGTGAGCGCTCACCTAGGTTCATGTTCTCCCTGGAGGCCTGGGTAGACTGCATTTCCCAGCCTCCCTTGCTGTTAGGAATGGCTATGTGACTGAATGTTGAATGTGAATGGAAAAGAGGGGTTCCAGTTACAGGCCTGGCCATGAAATCCCCTGTATGGAGAGACCCTTCCAGGAGAGATCCAGAAGAAGACTCCTTGTCCCTTGGGAATGATGGCATCACAAGGTGGGAAGAGCCTGGGTCCCTCTATCACTGTATGGTAGTATGGCTGCTGAACGTCGCCACTGAGTTTTGCATGACAGGAGATAAAGTGTTCTGTCAATCTACTGAGGATTTGGGATTGTTTGTTACAGCGTTGACTGTTACTTACGTGTAACTAATAAAATTTGTTTTCCTTCTTTCTGAAAGGAAGTAGAGCATAGTGGTTAAGAGCAGCTTTTGGAATGAGATTGAGTTCAAAATCCAGCTCTGCCTACTTACTAGCTGTGTGTCCTGGGGTAAATTATTCCACCTCTCTGTCCCCGCTTGCTTATCCTTAAAATGGGGATAATAACAGGACCAACTGCATGGAGTTGTGAGGATTACAGTGAAAACATACGTACAGTTTTCACTGTACAGGACTAGTATGTGGCATATAGTAAATACAATATAAGGACTACAGATCACTTTTCCTTGTCAATGTCAGGTTTTAATGATATAAAGCTCTTTGGGAGAGACCAGCCAGACCCTAGGTATCCATTCCATCCCTCCTGGATAGCTCTCTAGTCTGAATAATTTCAGAGATTATGGTCACTAGCACCCACATTAGCATTTAGTTATATACCTTGTGATAGGCTCTTTACATTTTCATATTACTTTAATCTCTGGTCATACTATTGCCCCAAATTAAATTGAAAGCAGGGACTATGTTGCATCCATTTATTTATTCAGAACAACACACAGCTCTGAGCAGATAGTAGGAGCTGACAAAACCTAAGCTTTAAGAACTAGGTAGGCTGTTACCACAAAACAATGATGTGCCCATTCATTTTAACACCTTTCCAGGACCTAGATGAGCCACAGTAAAAAATGTGAAGTGCAGCCAAAGCCCAGTATTCCTCCCAGAGCACTCGGCAGTTTCTAATGGATTGTTCAGAAACTTTTAGTGCTGGCGGAGTACAGACTAGAGACCAGATGATTATAGCTAATGTGTATTGAGCTCTAAAAGTTTTCCAAAGACTGCGCTGAAAACTATGTTCAAATATCTCCTCTACTATTCAGAACAATAGGTGCTACTGTTTTCCTCATTTTGCAGATGAAAAAAGTGGCACCTAAGAGAGATAAGGTAATGTGCTTAAAGTCACACAATTAATTAGCATAAGATCTGGCATTCAAACAGAGCTCTGGTGCAAGGGCCCTCTTTAGAGAACAATTTCCTGCCCCATTCTTGCCCACACTGACATTGTTTCCTGAGCGGCCCAGGGCATCAGCAGGATTTGCCAGCCAGCTTGTCAGGGTAGGCATCTAGCCCTACCTGCATTCAATGCCCAGGGACCCCACCCCACCTGCTCAGAGCTGTAACTGATTCGTTTTAGATCCCGTGTGCCTGTGTCTGTGCCAGGACAGGTGCAAGAGCTTCCGTTGGGCAGATTAACATCTCAGATCTAAATCCACCCGACATCTCATCTCAGTCTCATCCACCTCCCGGCTGCTCCCCATGCTGAGGTGGGGCCCAGCCTGGAGCCAGACAGTGTTCTCCACCCACTGGGCATTGTCTGACACCTGCGCAGGATTAAGGGGTGAGCCTTCAGGCTCCTAGGGACACTCCCTCAGCTGGGAATGACAATGAAGCCAGCCAATTATCAGAACTTCAAGGGAGAAAGAAATCTCACAGGCATTTCTGAGGCTGTGGGGATCTCTGCTCAGAAGGGGATGTCAATGAATACAGTGAGCAGTGGGAGCAGGTCTCCAGAGTTAAGAAATCAGACTGGCTTCAGCGAGGCCTGACTCACCCAGACATCTCCTCCAGAACCCTGCATTTAGGGCCAGCCCCCATTCCTGCTGTAGATGTTTCTGGGAGGGGGAGGCGTGCTGAAGGTGACAATAATGCTGATGAGAAATAATTTTGAGCCTTTACTAGGACTCTGCTAAACACTTTATCTGGGCATGTCATGTTTAGTACAATCTATGAAGGGACTATTATTAACATTTTTTAAAACAAATGAGGATACTGAGACAGAAGAAAGAACTATCCATGCTGTATAGCTTGGTGGTTGTGGGGCTGGGATTCTAGCCCAAATTTCTCTAATTTCTCTTAGAGCCCTGGCTCCAAGTGCCCAGTGATCAGTTCATTATGACAGTAGCTTGGCTTAAGAGAAGGAACACAAGCTTCAATGTCACCCAGATCTGGATTAAAATTCTAGCTCCATCACATGATGGCTGTGACTCCCTGAGTACGCTAGCTCAGGCCCCTTGAGCTTTAGCTCCTAATCTGTGATATGGAAATGACAATACCAATATCTGACAGTTGTGAAGATTGCTGAGAGAATGCAGGGCACATAGTAGGTGCTTAGCAAGTGAGTGATAGCTATAAATATTATTATTATTATTTTTTGCTAAGGCAACATAGTCACTTGCTTATTGATTCATTCATCAAACACTTACTGAGCACCTATTATGTTCTGTTCTAGCAACCATGCTCTTTGCTGAAGTTGTGTCTGGTATTCTGACCATTTCTCTCAGTTAAGAAGGCTTAAGTCCACAAGTATCAGAAACCCACCTATATTGATTTATCAAAGAAAGGGTTAGTTTTCTCCCACAGCCAAACCTTGGGAGGTAGGGAGTGTGCTGTAGGGTTTAGCGGTTGCATGACTCCATCAGTGCCCCAGGTTTCTGCTTTTCCCTCCACCAGCTTTAGTTAAGAGCATTCATCCTCATGGCTGTGAGATAGCTGATCTATTTCCAGTCCTTTGGCCCCATTCCAGGAGGAAAGAAGAATAAAACAACCAAGGAAAAAAGCATACTTATTTATATCAGAAAAACACATCTTTTCTATATACCCCCTATAGACTTCCATTTATGTATCACTGGCCAGAATTAGATTTGAAGGTCACCTCTAGCTGAAATCCCAAACTAAACTGAGATTCTGTTAGTTAAAAAAAACACAGGAGAGCATAGTTGTTGGGAGGCTAATGATAAGAGTGCCTTTAAAGCAAGCCTAGGCAATTTGCCCACCAATGTTGGTACTTTTATTTCAAACTAGAGGCCTGGTGCATGAAATTTGTGCACTGGGGTGGGAGGGTCCCTCAGCCCAGCCTGCACCCTCTCCAATCTGGGACTCCTCAGGGGATGTCCGACTGCCAGTTTAGGGCCGACCCCTGTGGGATCGGCCCTAAATTATCAGTGGAACATCCCTCTCACAATCCGGGACTGCTGGCTCCTAACCACTCGCCTCTCTGGCTGCCTGATTGCTCCTAACCACTCTGCCTACCAGCCTAATAGCCCCCTAACCACTCCCCTGCCGGCTTGGTTGACACCTAACTGCTTCCCTGCTAGCCCGATCACCCCCAACTGCCCTCTCCTGCAGACCTGGTTGCCCCCAACTGCCCTCCCCTGCCAGCCATCTTGTGATAATGTGGGAGTGGCCATCTTGTGACAATGTGGGGGTGGCCATCTTGTGACACGAGGGTGTGAAGGTCAATTTGCATATTACCTCTTTATATATAGGATACTGTATATAATCTCCCTAGATTCTCAGAACCACCAGGTGAAGGAAGCAGGTGTCTACTTCATGCTCTGCATTTCCCATCCCCACTGACAGCAAGGACTCCGGGCAGTCCAGAGCTTTGGCCTTGGCCAAATGTACATTGCAGAGCAGGTGGGCAGGGCTAGCCCAAGCTCCTTCCTTCATTTCCCCTTCTTCACTGTGGAATGGCTGAAAGAAGTACAGGTATTGAATAAGGAAGGAGGCAGAGGGTGGAGGAACATGCTGGGATATGTAGATGGGCAGGTGGGAAGGCTCTTGTAGACAATGAGTGAGACCATGGACTTTGGAGCTTGACTGCCCAACCTAGAATCCTGGCCCTGTTACACTATTTGTGTGATCTTGGCAAGTTCATAACCTCTAAAATAGAGGTAACAGTGGGAATTTAAATAAATTAATTCATGTAAAAATCTTGGCAAAAGGCAAACACAGAATTAAGAATTCTTTTATAAAGGAGCATAGATTGTTGCCTAATGACAATGTTGTAGGACAGGTGTTGGCGAACTACAGCCAGAGACCCTAATCTGACCTGCATCTTGTTTTTGTAAGTAAAGATTTATTGGAACACATTTATGTCCATTCATTTACATATTGTCTAGGGCTGCTTTCATGCTATGACTGGCAGAATTGAGCAGTCACAACAGAGGCCATCCATCCTGCAAAGCCTAAAATATTTACTGTTTGGCTGCTCCCTGTTATGACGGAACACTCAATGCCAGTGTAACTTCAGTACTCAAAGAGATCAAGAGTCAAAATTCAGTTCTTCTGCTTCCTACCTATGGAACACAGGCAAGTGACAGCTTTTTAGAAGACAGTTTTTCTTCAACTGCAAAATCCCAAATGGTCATGCCTTATTTCAAAGGATGCTTAAGGATTAGATATAATAGAGATGGAGCACCTAACCCTCAGCAGGTGCTCAATAAATAGAGCCCATTCATTTCATTATTGTGGAAGGTTTTTAAGCAGAGACTGGTGTGAGCAGATGGGCATTTATAAAAAAGCCTTGGAGGCTGTGTTAGTTTGCCAAGGCTGCCATAATAAAGTACCACAAAGAGAGGCTTAAGCAACTGAATTTTATCTCACAGTCCTGGAGGCTAGACGTTTGAGATCAAGGTGTCAGAACGGTTGGTTGGTTCCTTCTGAGGGGATGGGAGAGACGGTGTTCCATGCCTTTCCCCTAGCTTCTGGTGGCGTGCTGGTAATCTTCGCTGTTCCTTGGCTTATAGGCACATCTCCGTCTTCATTTTTTCACGTGACATTCTCCCTGTGTGCATGTCTGATTCTGTGTCCACATTGCCCCTTTTTATAGGATGTGGTCATATTGGATTAGGACCTACCCTAATGACCTCATCTTAACTTGATCCTCTGCAAAGACCCTAATTCTAAATAAGGTCACACTCACAAGTTCTAGGGGTTGGGACTTCAACATATTTTGGGGGTTACAATTAAACCTATAACAGAGGCTGTGAGAGGCTATTTTGGTGAGGGCAAGACTGGTGTTTGGACAACCATAAGAAGGCTCTTTAGATGACCAAGTAAGTCAGAGATGATCAGATGAGAAGAGAAAATGGTTGCGAAAGCATTGAGAATTAGGGTCAAGATGGAACTTGAGAACTAAGTATGGAGAAGGAGAAGAGGAGGCTGGCAATGATAATGAGACTTCTTACTTGGCCAATGGTTGAGTAGATGAAGCCATTATTGAAATGTGAAGGCACTTTGCAAAGGGCAAAGGATGTTGAGTTCATTAAATAGGAGAGTGGCCATATGGCGTCAAGAGGAGGGGATTTCAGTGAAAAGAGAAGTGCTCAAAGGAAAATAACATCATTCTGGGGTAGCAAATGGTAACTTATTGAGGGGAGGCATGATAAATAACTCTTAATGGCAAGATGAAGTCACCCAGGGCTAGAGTGGACAGGCCTTGGAGAGAACTGGGTACGGGAGACTGGTTGGACGTCCTCTGACATCATGTCCCTGAACTTCCCTTTAATAACCATATTTAGGCATTGACCTTACTTCCCGCTCAACAAATGTCATCCTGCACTTGTCAGGAACTGCCCTGGTTCCTGCCCAAATGCTTCCTGTTCTGCCAGGTGATCACACCTGCTGGAAGCAGGCCAGCCCCATGTGTTGACTGGTTCCTGCCCAGGAAGAAAATGAATCGGAGGCCGCCAGGTTAGGGAACACTTTTTTTTTTCCCTTAAGTGAAAGCCCAGTCTCTTATTTTTCAGCATCCCTGTCTATACAATTGGGATAAAAAAATCTCACTTCACAGAGTAATATTCAGAATTAAGTGAGATAGTGCAGGCAAAGCCTGAGCACAGAGCTGGGCACATTATAAGTACCAAAGGCCCATTAGCTCTTCTTATTGTTACTGTTATTTCTGGTGCCTTGTGTCTGTTCTCTTTTGCTTTGGGTACTTCTTCCACACTGCTACCAGAATGATCTTCCCTCAAATTAAAAGATGACTAAGGGTTACTTTTGCCTCTGTTTGCTCTCCAGTGTTCAAGGAATAAGATCCAATAAACTCAGACTTGGTAATCCACCTCCCTCTCCATCTTATTGCCCACCAGGCATCTCATCAGACCCTCTGCTCCATCATTACAGGACATTTGACTCTCCCTTGGTTACCTCTCTGTGTCCTCTCCTACCCCTTTCCTCTGTTTTTCTTACCTGGTAAACTCATAGACTTCCTTTAAAAATCAGACTAACAATGGCCCTTCAACACTAAGGTAATCTTCAGCCACTCCCAGGCAGAGTGAAATTCTCTACCTTCTATGGGTTCCAATTTTTTGTCTTCATCATTGAAATAGCCCTAACCTCATGGCACTGTGAGGCTCTGCTTACCTGTCTGAAACCAGCAATGTGGGCATAGGACTGGTGTTATTTACTTGGTAAGCCCTCAAAGTTCTTTGTAATCAATGCAGGAGTGAGCACCTGCTCTTTCTGTTGTGAGCTCTTCTGTTCAATTTTTCATATTAGGCCATAAAATATGGGCCTAATTGGTGAATAAAACAGACACACAATCTTCTCTTATGGGGCCCACAATCTAATTTCTTCTCCATCTCTCACAAGATTCAACAACAGAAAGGATTTTCCATTTTTGCTTTTGGTAGTCTGTATTATCCAAGTGATAGTTTTTCAATTTACTTTCCCAATGGAAACCTTATATTATTGCTCTTACAATATTAAATTTATTTTTCCAAACTATAAATGCCACCATAGATCTGAACTTTTCCCCTCTCCATTCATTTGTTTTAATTTTTTAAAAAATTAAAGTCAAATGTGTCTATAATTTAAAAAGCTAACCACTTCTCCCACTCTTCCCCACCCACATCCCATTCCTTAAACATTTTTTAGCTGTTTCATATTGTTTTTGTAAGTGTTATGTTTATATTTCTATTTTTGACATCACTTTTGAATATTCCCTTAACATTTTATTAAGAACATGAAGATTTAGAGTGTTATCCCATCCTGTCTTCATTTGCCCTCGCTCTTCCTCTCCATAGAGCTATAGGATGCTGCATGATAACTAAACAAGGACTCAGCATTTACATGTTTCTAGCCAGTAAGCTCAGCTCCAAAACCACCTTCCGATAGATACTCTGCTCTGCTGCTGGGACTGCTCACTCCATTTTCTCCTCTACCAGCTGGCTTTGCAGAGGAGATTGGAAGGGAAAGGGAGGACTTATTTCTTGCTCTTCCTGTCAAAGTCACCCTGGCAGTGGATTTCAGCCTCCAGCTTCCTTTGTGTCAGGTCCATGAACCCTCTCAGAGGCACAGCACCACAGCCAGCTCTTCCTGGCTCTGCAGAGGGCTTCTTCTCATCTTCTTGTTTCCGTAAGCCCAACCTCTTGACTACTTAGTTATCCAGCACTATTTACTGAAAAGTCCAAACTTTGCACCAATGATTTAAGAGGCCACCTTTATCATATTCTAAATTTCCAAATGTACTTGAGTCTATTTCTGGGTTTCCAATTGTATTCAATTGGCCTGTTTGTAGATTCGAATATTAGTCCTGTGTTGTTTTAATTACACTGTCTTTATTGTATGTTCCAACATATGATAGGGCTCATTCCCTTCAACACTTTCCCTTTTTAGTGTTCCCTGGCTCTTCTTCATGTTTGTTTTTCCATGTGAACTTTGCCAGTCTTACAGGTATGGACAATTCTGATAAGGTTAGTAATGATGAATTCTGATCTTCTGAGTCACTTCACCGCACTATTGCAACAGTGCCACACCATAGAGGTCCCTCTTTACAGTGAAAGCTACTCATCCATAGATTTATATGCTGGTGATCTACGCTGTCCTAGTCCACTGTGCAGGGTCTGCGGCAAATAACTCACAATTGCAGTGATAGCTTCAGCAAAATATGGCTTCGAACTATAAATCACAGCCCTTTGACATGGAAAGGTGCTGGTGATTTTGAATGGCTATTGGAATCTCAAAACAAACAGGGCAAACCTTTAGTTTAAAAAGTCACATTTGGGTCCAGGGAGCAAATTACTTAATAGTAGAACTTACTGACTTCCAAAAAGAAAGTCACACTGTTGGTGAAAACCTAATAATGCTAGTAAAATTAAAATGAGTAAAGTGGTAGGACAAGATGTAGGAGGAGAAATTGAAAAGGTACCATTTTCAGGCCATTTTATTGGTCAAGACACCGATGACATGTCATTTGATGATAAACAGGTTTGTGTAATAAACTGAAATATAATAGGTTCTCTATCCAAGTTGATGAGTCAACAGATTTCAACAATAAATGTCATGATGTGGTATTTGCAAGATTTATAAATAATGTGAAATTCAAGAAATTGTTTACTGTTACCAAAAATAATGGCCTAAAACAAGCAAAAACCCACCTATATTTCATGTTTTGTCTTTATATCTAGAAACACAAAGTCTGTCTTAGAGAAGTTGTGTTGGTGGCTATATTGATGATAGCCCATGGGTGGTTGGCTCCATCAGAGGTTTCTACATACAGAAATTTGAGGAGACTTCTCAACAGACATGTGACCTTCAAGGTGAATGAATGACGGGGTTATTAAAAAGAAAATTGTCGGCCAGATTTGCTGAGAAGTTTGAAGGTGAAAATTGGCTGCAGAAATTAACCTGTCTCAAGACAGTTTTCCTCACATGAGCCAGGGGAGGAAGTGTCTGCCAAGCCTTGGAAAGAATGTTCTGAATTTAAGTAAGAATAGTCTGGGGGGAAATCATGTTTCAATAGGAAATCTTGACATGTTTCCACTCGGCAGGGGCTTGACAGAGAGGAAGGATATTATTTTGCCTCAAGTCTTATCATAAACCTCCTAGAAGATTGGCAGGACCAAAGGGGACAGTATTTCCTTCCCTTTCAACTCATGTGTAAGATGAGGTGAGAGACCCTCTTTCTGACTCTTCTGCTCAGTCTGAGAACTTGACTTTGAGAGAAGAGGAAAAAGTCAGCGAGGGGCAGCCAGATAGTAAACTCAAGAAGAGGTTTACTGATCAGCTCCTTACGCAAGGGCCATTTTTCTACACCTTTCAGCTTCCCACATGGGTGACCAAGCTTTTCCTTCTAACATCTGTCAAGAGCCAGGACAGAAATGGTCTCACCACAGTTGGAAATAAAATCTTGTGTACTTAACACAAGTTGGACCAAGGATTGAGTATTTGTTCAGTAAATAACAACAACAACAATACAGGTATCACATTACAATAAAGTTAAAATTTATTTTTTAATTCCAATATAAAATTTTTTTGTGTACACTTAGGCCTATCAGAAATCAAGAAATAAGCATGTGTCTATATTATTTTGGAACAACTAGGCCTACAGCTAAGTCTGATAATGTTAGTAAGAAACTGGCTTTTTCAAGGTCTTCTATAAATTGTCTTAGGCTTTATTTTTATTCATATTGCTTTGGTTCATGATTTCCATAGCTTTGCTAGTCAACAGTATCAATGCATTTCCATGATTTAAATATCATTCGTTAAAATAATTTACAACTTTTTTTGATTAAATAAATGAAACCTGCTTTCAGAAAAGTTAAATTCCATTTTTTAAGACAATTATTTGGCACAAATATATTGTGTTATCTTGATGAAGTTCAAAAACTTACAAAAAGAAAGATTAGTTTCAAGAAATTTAAATTACATTTAATTGCCTATTTTTTTTCAATAAAGTTTAGCTTAACAATTTATTTTTGGTCTTAAATAAGAACAAAAATCCCCCATATGCCATAAACTGTAGATCTTACTAGCATCTTGGATAGTAGAAATTAATTACGTGCTTTAAAAAATTTTAATAGATAGCAAAAAACATTCCTGAGCTGCTTCACAGTTGCTATTCTTGATGGGGAGGGAGAAACCACAGAAAAAGATTAGGCTAATGGGCAGGCAAAACAAACAGACTTGCAGAAAACATTCTCTGCTCAAAAGAGCATTGAGAAATTATTATTGGGTTGTGATGGCTTCAAGTCACTGATTATGGTTCTGTACCATGAGCTGTACATATAATAATTTTTAAGTTCCTCACATCATAAATATTATTGCAAGGGTTGGAAAAAGGCAAGTCTAGAGACTGGCTGGTCCAGACTCACCGGAGACCCACTCTTTGTCTCCTGCCCAGCATTACCTGAGGGGTAGGCGACCCCTGTGTCTAAAACTCTTATTATGTGGATGTTTAGTTAGCCCCCTGTTTCCAGGCTAGATTCATTTTCTACCTCCTTTGTTATCTGCTTTTCCACTTCCTGAGATATTCCAGGGTTGTCAGTCATGAATTAGCTTGCTTCTCATTGGCTGTTGCCAGCTTTCCATAATGCAGTGTGGGTGGGCAGCCCCAGGTGGAGAATCAATAAAGCAGGTAATGATGCATTGTTACTCAGCTTCCTCTTCCTTATTTGAGCCAATTCTGACCTTCAGATCTCCCCTAGAGCTCTTACTGTTGCCTCTTTTCTCCTTCTTTGCCCTCTTCCAGCTTCCTTGGTTCATGCCAGCCTCTTCTATTCCTCACCCCAACCCCCTAACCCAGCCAATGCCCTGTCATTTATTTCTGGAGTGGCTTATCTTGTTTGAGGACCTTCCATCTCTTAATTCTTACTTGCCACTTGTCCTATTACAAGCCCTGGGTAAGTTATATTAATAGACGAGTCACAGCAAAACAGAATAATACAACCACTAGAGCCACTTAAGAGGGAAGATAGGAGCGCACTGATTCCAGGTGGTGTGGACCATCTAATCAGGGTGGATGCCTTTAGGTGGTGGTGGTGGTGACGGTAGCAGATACACCACTTGCCATTGCCTTTTTTATTTTTATTTTTTTTACAAATTATTTATTAAGTTTCTCATACCTTGCTGAAGTGAGTGTTCTTTATTTTGCAGATGAGGATATGGGAAGCTCAGAGGCGTTAGTTGCCTTGTCTCAGGCCTCAGTTGGTAGAGCCAAGACTGGCAAGGAAGTCTGTCTGAAGCCCAGCTCCATGTTGTTTGCACTGCCTGTTGTCTTGCTTTTAGCTATTTTCTGAGCAATTTTGAGCAAGAGACATTTCCACCCAACTGTCCACTACATTTCTATTTAGTTTCTGAATAGCTATTTCTAGTTAGAGTTTCTGGACAGTGTCGGCAGTTTCTGTTTCCAATTGTGCTCAGCTGATTCATCCCTTTATAGATGCAGCACATTGGCTCATGGATGGACTGGCTGCGCTTTCCTTCATCTCTGCCAAACTCTTTCCTGGTACCCAGTAAGTAAGAGCTGCCTGTGTTTGTACCGTGCGTGGACTTAATTAGTCACTGTAATCCATCAATACCCCAAGTGCCTTCCCTTTCCTGCTCTGGAGACTTTCAAACATGCCCACAGCGTGGTTCTCCGTGATGCAGGGTGATGCTGCCCACCAAGGTGGATCCCAGCTGGTGTTCCTCTTCAGTTCACCTGCCCATGTCACGTGGTGCATGGGTTCTGGCTGGGATGTTTGTGTTCATCAGAGGAGCCCAGCCATTCTGTGTGTCGCTCTCTGGACCATGTGATTCCAGTGTGTTTGTCTCAGGTAATGTGTTCTGGTTGCAAAGGGGAGAGATCTGACACTAATTGGGTGGAATTCTCAAGCCAAACATTGTACTAGCTGTTTTACATACATTACCTCATTTAATCCTTACAGCAATCCAAGAGAAAGGCAGTATTAAAGCCATTTATTCATTCATCAATGAATAACATTGAAAGCACAGTTTGTTCCAGGTCTGTGTCAGGTTGCTAAAGGCTGGGAGTGCAAGGGCAAATAAGAAAGAGAATTTCTGCCTGAGCTGGTTTGGCTCAGTGGATAGAGTATTGGTCTGTGGACCGAAAGGTCCTGGGTTCGATTCTGGCCAAGGGCACCTACCTTGGTTGCAGGCTCCTCCCCGGCCTGGGCCTTGGTCAGGGATCATGCAGGAGGCAACCAATTGATGTGTTTCTCTCACACCAATATTTCTCTCTGTCTTTCCCTCTCCCAATCTTTCTAAAAATCAATGGGAAAATATCCATGGTGGGGCCAGTCTGCCAGGGTTCAGATTCAAGCTGTGCTATCCCACTAGTTGCTTCATCTGAGACCATCTCTCTGTGTCTCAGCTTTCCCCAGGTGTAAAATAGGGATAATGGTAATTCCTCCTCCTGGTTAGTATTCCCATGTTTCAGAGAAGGAAACTGAAGCAGGGATATGAAGTCAGAGGCCCAGGGTCAGTGGAAAAGCCACTGCTCAGCCCAGCCTACCTGCTTGCAAAGTTAATGCTTTTACTATCTTTGCTACCAAGATCTCCAGAAGAAGGCAGTCTTTTCCAGGCCACCTAGACCACCGAGTGGATTCCTGCTGTCAAACAGGGTAAAATGCCAAACTACTGCTTGAGAGACACCCTTGGGCCTCCTCCGTTTGATATCTGGCTCTTAGCATATTCTACGAGCACCATTTATGGGAATAGTTCACTTAAGAGGAATATGCTTAAATCTAAGCCCTGATGTGTAAATATGTGTTGGCAAGCAAAGAAAGGACAGGCCTTCAGTGCAGAGAAGACCTCTGGGGTGGTGTAACTGTGTGTGGTTGGTGTATGTTTGTGCAAGGATAAAAGGGTCCCCTTTCTGCCAGAGATGAAAGAAGAATGAAGCAGCTCGATGCAAATAGCCCCCACTGAGTGCCAACCCTCACTCCCTTAAAGGTGTCTGTCTTGTGTCACAGATGTCCACAGGTCGCACCATGACCAGTGGTTTTTTGACGATATCTGTACACAGTAAGCCTGGTGTTTCTTCCGGGACATGTACACAGAGACACTCTAACACTCACACACTCACATACACAGACACACTCACAAACACTCACACACACAGACACACACACTCACACAGGTTTTGGCTGGCTCCAGCTCTGCAGCTGCCAGAATGCTGCCTGCCTTTGTTTCAGGGACAGCTGATAACCCTCATTAACATCTCGCTGCAGATACTAGCAGCCTCCCAAACCAGTCCTCACTTCAGGGCAGATTGCTCCAGAACATTCCTCCTCTTTCCCTCCTCCCCCCACCACCCTAATAGGACCAAATATGTTTTTCCCTTTACCTCAGACATGCATCTTCTTGTCCGGCCTCTTGTTTTTCTCCTGTGCAGATTTCTGGGGAGGATTCAAGAATAAACCCGACCCTCAGCTGGTCCTAGGGTTAGAACCTGCTTCTGAATGACATTCGGTTCACCCCATCCCCGCCCAACCCTGTATGTCCCGGATGCTCACACACACTGGTCCGAATGTAATCCCACTGTACATGTGTCTTTCAACCAGGCCCCAAGTTTAGGGTTTCTTTCTCCTGCATACCTCTCAGAACCATCCATTCCCTTTCGCCTCCATCAGTGCACCCTGAGTCAGACCACCAGAATCTTTGTCTGGACTTTTTCAATAACCTCCTAAACCTTCCCCTCGGTTTCCCCGCTTATCTTCTTCCTCCACTCACCTTCGCTCCCTCCGTGACCTTTCCCAAATGCAAATCTGACCGTGTAAGTCCCTTGTTTTAAGTCTGCAAATGTTTCCCTGGTATATCTGGGACTGAAGATGGGGTTTGGCTCATGGTGGACATTCAGCAGAAATTTCTGGAATTAAATAGAGTTGAATCTTCATATTAAACCAATGGAATAGTCATTCTGAGAACTCAAAAAATGGTCTTTCTAGTGAACTTTATTCTTTTTCTAGTTCTTACTTTTACACTCGCCTAAAGTTCTTTCTTTCATTTTAGAGGACAATTTTACCTTTAATTTTGTGTTGCATGACTTTGGGAGTCTTATGGGAAAAAAATCATCTTACATTCCAATAAGAAGTGAAATGGGAGAACTGGAAAGGACCTTTAAAACTATGCTTTTCGTTTCAACACGTTTTATAACATATTTGAGTCCTTTATCATTTTCCTTAAAGGAGCATATTGAAAATTTTGTTGAGATTTGGTGGAGCTGTCTATACAGTTGTTCATATGAAAAAATAATATAATAATTACTAATTAATAATACAAGAACAAACTCTGTGTTTTGCATACTAATAACTGTGAACCTCCCTTTGCCCCACCCTATGTATGTATATTCTATATATATAAAAGCCTAAGTGACTGTTCAACCATTCGACCGATAGCTATGATGAACACTGACCACAAGGGGGCAGACACTCTGACCAGTAGGTTAGCTTGGGGTCTGGCCTATTAGGACTGGACGAGATGGGCCAGAAATGCCCTGGAGCCCTCCTGCAGTCCCTCTCCGGTCCTGATTGTGCACCGGTGGGGTCCCTTGGCCTGGCCTGCACCCTCTTGCAATCTGAGACCTCTTGGGAAATGTTGGAGAGCTGGTTTTTGCCCAATCCTTGCAGGCCAGGCCAAGGGACCCCACTGGTGCACGAATCTGTGCACTGGGCCTCTAGTGTGTGTGTGTGTGTGTGTGTGTGTGTGTGTGTGTGTATACACTATATATATATATATATATATATATATATATATATGCGCACTATATATATATATACAGTAGGCTATATATATATATATATATATATATATATATATATATATAGTGCCTACTGTATGCTGGACAAGGTGCCAGGCACCCTGTACACATTCTCAGAGGATGCACAAAGTCCTATAACATCAAGGTTTATTCCTATTTTCAGATGAGGCATCTAAGGCCCAAGAAGGTGAAATCATTTTCCCAGGTATAAAGGAGAGCATTAAATGGCAAGAGATTTAGGTTGGGTGACTAATTGAGTATAGCAGTCGTCTGAACATGCGATGAAGTCTACATCTGGGTAACAGTGGGACTGGAAAGGGAGCAACTGGCACTTGAAAGTGTGAGTCACGAAGTCCTGCCAGCAAGGTTTGGAGCTCAGTGGAAGAGACATCTTCCAAAGGAACAGAGCAGAGATTGTTCCTGAAGAGTTCGAACAACAGAGCCCGAGGCAGAAAACAGATGCTGCTGAAAAATGAATGTCTTTCTTTCGGAACTAATGCTAATGTTGGATGTATTCCCTCTTACAGTTTGCCTACTGGTGGAAGGGAAATTACCTATTATGACGGTTGGAGCCTTTTTGTTGATGCAGTGGTGGGATCATGTAGGCAGTCAGATGGAAGGGACAAAGCTTACTGTGTGCTGTTGGATTGTATTGTGCCCAGCTTTGAATCACTGAAGCATATAAGTCTGATGATAACGTAATGCACTTGAAGTAGTTGTTTATTGCTCTTTATCTTCTGGAATGCTAAATAAACCAGAGGGACTTATTTCCAGTGTTGAATGTAACTTAAAGTAAGTTTTTTATGTTGTGGTCTTGGCCTGGGCTGTTTAAATTGGACCGATTTCATTATTGACTTTCTCCTCTTGTCTATACATTGTTCCATTAATTTCCCCAAAGTCATTTTTCTTGATGTCCTGACTTTGTAAGGTTTTTTTGGGGGTGGGAGGGTGAATGGTTTGCTGACATGTCAAATGCTGACTGCTCCTGAGATCTCTTTCTTTCATTACTAGATCAATATTTTCCTCATTATTTTCCCCCAGGATGTAGGCATTGGAAAAATGCTTTGGAGATCTAGCTATGTCCAATGACCATATGAAGTTGTACTAAGGAACCAATTATGTGTTCATATGTGCATTCACTCCATAAATATTTTGAACAATGAACTGTGTAGCATTTTTATATATTTGTAAAACACCAATCCCAGGAGGGGGGTTCTTAAAGAAAAGAAGGATTCCCTGTCTTAGAGGACACAAATATACCTCAACCTATTATAAGATTTGAGCAGTCTTATAGTAAAACAATTAATTTAATTTTTTGTTGGTTGTCTGTCTATATTGTCCTTAAAAACACTGTTCTGTTAGCTATCTCTATATATTCTTTTTATAAAAATTTTGAGAGAGAGGAAGAGAGAGAGAGAGAGAGATTGAGATTTGTTGTTCCACTTATTTATGCATTCTTTGATTGATTCTTTTATGTGCCCTGACTGGGGATTGAACCTCCAACCTTGGCCTATTGGGTCGTTGCTCTAACCAATGGAGCTACCTGGCCAGCATTTCTCTGTATATGCTTGAATGTCAGGCCTCCCTGGCTGCCATTCCAAACTTGCTCAGCCTTTCTGCAGTTCTGTTTACATAGTTTTTGAAGTTAAACACTGTTTCCTGACATCTGCCATCCCATTGCCACCAGGTAACTCCTATCATCAGCTCAGCCTACAGAGCACGGCCATTACTGAGCTTCTGAACAAAGTTGGTGTTCTCCTGACCAACATATTCTTAATCACCTTGGTAAATAGAATGCTTCATGGGCTCTCCCAAGGAACATGGACAGCTAATACATTCTTTGTTTTCATTCAGTAGAACCATCTTCATGGGCTTTTGAATCTCTTCCTACACAATCTCCTAGCAAATCTGGTATTAACTTCACTTACTATTGACAGTTGTTTCTTCCAAGTTTCCAACATTCATTTTGGCAATTTGACAGACTGGCCCTCGGCCCTCAGGTCAGGTATTTTAACAACAATCAGTGTATTCCAACAATTGTTGAGGATTAGTGTTAAATGAAGTACTCCAATACTGATACTCTCCCTTATCTGACTTTATGCATTGTTCTCCTTGATCCAATACCTTCACGACTTATCTCTGACATTCTTTCCTAATCCCTGCTGGTACACTTACTCCTGTCTGTCTTTCAGTTGTGAAGTCCCTCATCTGCCTTTGCAGGCGAAGCACTTTGTCAGACAGGTCAAGCTGAGACTTGACCCTAATTATGGGACTGGTGGCTAGGACGGGAAATGCAGCCAGATCCTGAGAGGGGCAAGCATTGTCTTATAAAGCACCTGTCTCATTTGAGGTTTTTGTGCAATCTTCAGGTAAGGCTAGGTGAGAAGAGGAGGCTCTGCCTCTAATGAGAGGAGTGACTCACTTCTACAGGCCCAGCATAGAAAAACTGGTAGTTTGAGATTCTCAAGTATATCTACCCAGGTATCCTCATCCCAAACTTCAGGGTCACACTCTATCAGAGCCAAACTGTGGCATTTGAAGACTGTGTAAGGATTAGAATTCAACCTTCTCTAAAGTTCTACTATTACAATTAAATTTGAGCCTGATTTTGGCTCAATTGGCCTTCTGGCTATAGGAGAAGAAAAATCTCTTGAAATACTATCAAGTAGCCCATTGAATTTCACACTTTGTTTTGAATTTGTAAGCTATCAATATGAACCTATGATGTTCTCTTTCTTTATGTATCAAGGGAACTCAATAACTATGTCAAAAATCCACTATCTTTATAATGACTATTTCCCTTGTATCTTTCATATGTATCTCCTTATACCCATATTCTATCCATGTTCAGGGGACAATCCTAGCATTTATTGTGCTACAGCATATCAAGGACCATCAATCTCCCCTGGCCAGTAGAAATGAGGGTCCCTTGCCAGCAGCAATAAGGTGGGTCATCCAACTCCAGAATCCATAGTAATAACTGTTTTATGTTTAGCTTTTTAGAAGCAGCATCTAAGACAGGGACTATTTTGTAAGTGATTTGTTAAGGGATGTCTCACAAAGATATAGGTTCAGCTGAAGTCTAGCTTCATGGGGAGCTCTAGAGTATGAATGACACTACAGTGTCATCTCATCTTGAAGAAAGTGGGATGAACTTTTTATTCCAGTATCAGACAGTTATCACCTCCAAGCAATCCTTTGGGAAGAAGGACAAAAATGTCTTTGAAATCCCTAGGCAAGGAGCCTTCCATGGGCTAAGGCTGATCATTGATATGAAAGGTATAGCTGTGAGTTGTTAGTATTCAACCGTCAGTTTATTTAGGGAATGGATGCATCATCTCAGGAAAGGGGATCTGGCTGGGGTCGCCAACAGCATCGGCTATAGCAATGACATATTGCTATCATATGGAACTAGGGTTCTCTGAAATACGTTTTAGGAAACATTATGCCATATGCCAGGCACTGGGGTCAGAATGGACACATGGACAGATAACTGCAACACAGTTAGCTCCATCCAACATTCATTTATTGTGGTCTACTAGGCGACGGGTGCTGTGCTAAGCATAGCGTGGCCAAGCGTCTTGATTTATCCAGGGCTGAGAGGGTTCCCTGGATGCAAACCTCTCAGTTTTAAAATTGGGACAGTCGCAGGAAAACCAGGATGAGTTAATCACTTGAGCTAAGTGCTGAGAATATAAAGGGGAGTAACAGCATTGTCTTCTACAAGCAGTAGAGAATTTTCTAAGTTCAATGGGTGAAGTGCCAGGGATTCCCAGAAGAGATGGCTGCTGACTTTACCTGTGTGGGAGTCGCAGAGGCTCTTCCCACACAGGCATTGTGCTAATGTGTGCATTTTTAAAACCACCGGGCTGTATTATTTCTATTGGGCCCCGATAATGCAACCAGTGCTGTTCTCCTGAGGCCTCATCTTTCTGTCTGAGGCCAGCCCCAGCTCTGGCTCCAGCTAATATGACCACACTCTAAAAGAAATGAAGGCGACAGAATTGTTCACATAATATTAAGCTCCTTGATTTCTTTCCAGATGGAAGGGGCTATTGTAAATTAAGGAAAGTGTTTTAAAGATAATGCCCACCTTCCTTTCTTCATTTATTCAAAAAAATACTGAACACCTACTAAGTGCCATACAATGTTCTAGCTTCTGGAGATACAACAGTGAACACAAGAGACAAATGTCTATTTATCTTCTTGCAACTTACATGGTAGTGGCAGGGACAGGAAATAATTATGACATATGGTGATGAATGCTATGGTATAAAGAAAGAAGACAATTAGAAGGCTAATAAAATAACCCAGGTGGGAAACGATTGATGGTGGCTTGGATCAGGGCAGAGGTGATAGAGTAAAAAATATTTGGGCTCAGATTATATTGGGAAGGGGAGCCAACTCTATTTACTATGGGCTGAATGAGGTGTGAAAGAGAGGAGTCAAGGATGACTCCTAGGTTTGTGGACTGAACAGTAGAAAGATGTTGCTAATTGATGAGATGGGGCAATGCTGTGGGAAGAGAAGGTGTGGGAACAGGGAAAGTGAGCAGTTCAGTTGCTAGGCATTCGAGTATAGAAGTTGAGTAGGCAATTGGATGTGTGAATCTGAAGTTCAGGATACGTAATTTTGGAAGTCTTCAATTTATAGATGGCATGAGATCACTAATGGAAAGGTGTACATTGAGAAGAGAGGTATACATACTGAGCCCTACAGACTGAAAAAAAAAAACACAACAGTGAAAAAGATTAAGAAGGAACAGCCAATAAATCAAAACAAAACCAGGCTGTGTGTTGTCTTGGAAGCCACGTGAAGACACTGTTGCAAAGGTGAGGTCATGATTAACTGCAAGTCATGTAAGAGTACGACCAAAAATTAGCCACTGGATTTAGCAACATGGAGATGATTGATAATTTTGACTAATCCCACTTTTGACCACTAAACTGGAAAATTATTTCAGATTATTTTATCCTCTGGGATATCTTCCAACTTCCTTTTGAAAAATAGCCCAGAACTTCCAAAAAAAGTGGTAAAATTTAGCTTTTTTATTCTCAGACTGTGGTAACACCACGGGCAGGAATCTTATTTATCTCAATATCTCTGGGCCTCTGATGCAATGCTTGATATGTAATAGATGCTCAGAAAATATTTAACATATAAATGAAAAATGTGATTTTATTCTCCTTTTCCTTCATCTTCTTATTTTTTCTGTATACTGTCCTCTGCTTTATAAATTTCTTCCTTGAAAGATGAAAGATCTGATCTTTCATGAATTTCCATTTTTGGTAAAATGAATGAATGAAAGATAAGAAAAATATACAATAATAATAACAATTATTCCCTGAGATTTATTGTGTGCCTGGCATCAGACCAAGCATTTCACCAATGTATTCTTCACAATGACACTGTGAGGCAAGCAGTATTGCTCCAATTTTACCATTTCATAGGTTAAAAAATTGAGACTTATGAAGGTTAAACCATATGCCAGGGTCTTTGGAGCAGTGATTGCTGTGTGTTCACCAAACCCCACTTCCTCTTCCTTCTGAGCACACAGCTTGATACATTTCCCAGTCTCCTTTGCAGTTGGGTATGGCCATGTGACTGAGTCCATAATGCAATGTGGGCACAGAGACGTGCACCACTTTCAGACTTGGCCCATAACAACCTCACATGCAGAATCCTCTCTTTCTTTCTGCCTACAGGAGCTAAATTGAGCAATGTGTGAGACCTGGTGGAGCCACAAGATGGAAGGAAATGGGTCCCTGAATGACTGCATGGAAGCTGTCTACCGAGTAGGCACATGGACAATGGATTTTTGCAGGAGTGTGAAGTAAATATATTTGGTAAGCCTTTGAAATTTGGGAATTACTGATGTAATATTATTTACCTTAAATGGTTATTCAACTAAAAAAAATGGTAAGTCTGAAAACTGATTTTATGGAGGCACAAATCTGGAGATCAGTGGACTAAGAGGTACCAGGCATGAAGGGTAGACACCATATCAAAGGGAGTTAAATGAATGAAAATGCATGCTAATGCGGAGCTATCCATCCCTCTCTCCCACCTTCATCACAGAATTTTGTCAGGATCTTTCCCCTTCCGGCCAGCAGTGGGTAGTATCTCCTCTGGGGACTATAGCATCCAGCCAACAAGAAAGATTGAAAGATACTGACAAAGGGGATTTCCTAACACCCAGCCTGATAAAATTCATGCTAATGAGCTCTACTGCTCTTCTGAGAGCTTCCGATAAGTCTCTTGGTTCCTCCCTTGAGGAGTCCAAGCAACCAGGACTTACCAGACATTCAGACAGGCTCTAACATGAAATACAGAGATGACAACAAATGAACAGAGGAAATACAATAAAAAGGAAACAGACATAACAGAGATGAAATGTCAAAACATCTCTCATGAATGCTCTTAAGAGAGACAAGATAAGACCATAAATGAAATGAGGAAAAGATGCTCTGAAATAAAGAGAGAAGTGTTTGAAATTAAAAATACGACAAAACAATAAAAGTGTCTATAGAAGGATTGGGAGGTAAATTTGAAGAAATATTACAAAAATTTGAGCAAAAATACAAATAAATAAATATAGGAAAAATATGATAGAAATATTAGAGGACTGGTCTAAAAGGAATACCAGACAAAGAGATCAGAGAAAGGCAAGGGAAGAGCAGGAACAATCTATGAAATAGCTTAAGACAATTTCCCAGGACTGAAGGATATGGGTTAACTGATTGAAAGAGTTGTCACTTAGTGCACACAGGATGAAAAAAAGATCCACATAAAGAACTATAATATAATTAGAGGCCCGATGCACGAAATTCATGCAAGAGTAGGCCTTTCTTCTCCCGGCTGCCAGCACTGGCTTCCCTCCAGCATCCAAGACCCGGGTTTCCCTCGCAGCCCCGGCTTCGTCTGGAAGGTCGTCCGGAAGGGTTGTCTGGAAGGACATCCAGTCTAATTAGCATATTATACTTTCATTATTATAGATTTCTGAATATTGGAAACAAATAAATGAAAAGCTTCTGTGAGTTTCTGGAAAGAAAAAACAGACTACATACAAGGTTCAGTTATCAGAATAGCTTTAGATTTTTCAACAGCATCTTCAAAAACTCTAAAAGTAAATAATATCCAACTAACAATTATATACCTAGCCAAATTATTAATTATAATTGAGGGAAGAATAGAGACATTTTCAGATATTTAAGGCCTCAAAATGGAGGACATATTTTAAAAAATGAAAGAATAAATCAGGAGTGAGGAAGACATGGATATAGCAAATAGCAGAGTCCAAAGAGGAGAGGGTGGAGGGGAATTCCCAGGAGCAGAGTGAAAGGATTTCCTAGGATGGCAGCTGTGTCTACCCACGAAGGGCAACCCACTGGATCTGAGCAAAGGCAACCCCACTGAAGGCCATCAACACCAAGTTCCTAGCTCATCTGAGGGCAGGACACCCAGGAACGTCTGATCTGGACTTTGAACCATACTTGTTTGTCTTGACAATATGTTGAGAAAAGTCTTGCTCTCTGCTCTATGCCCTGCTATTGGGTAAGCTGAGGACACTTACTTCGGCCACAGAAATGTTCTGCTTTGACCTGACCTTGAAAGCTAGACTTAGACCATGTAAGTTCAGAGCAGCCCACTCTCTCTAACTACACTCCTTTCATAGATCTAGTGTTTGGTCCACACTAAGCCTTGCCAGAGAAGCTGTAGTGTTCCTGAAGTAAGCGCTGGGTTTTTGAGGGCTCACTGGTGACCTTGCCCAGTGACTTCCCCAGAAGGGGCTCTTGTAAAACCTCAGGGAAACTGAAAGCCAGACCATGACCTCGAGACTCAGCTCAGCTGGCCTCCTGTGGGTCTCTAGCTAGCAGGGTCACACATAAGTTTGTGCTGCTACCCCCATTTTCCAACTAAACATATTATTTAGCTCTTCATGTGTAAGTGGGAGACCCATGAACCATAGCTGGGGAATGATTCACATAGAAGGTGGGATGGTAGTTACTTCTGGGTGGGAGTGAAGGGTGAAGGGAGAGGCAGGAGAGTGGGAAGACACACTGTGGGTATCTAAGGGATACTGAATGGCAGTACATAAGTACTTTATTGTTCTCTATGTATGATCCATTTCACAATTTTAAAAACTGAACAGTTGAGCCAAGTAATTGTACAGGTTCTTTCTATCAAGGGTAAGCTCTGATTTTTTGAGGCTCTCAGTGGAACTGGATGAACAGAATGAATCCAATGGCACAGTTCATCACAGTCTATGAGATGTCCTGCTGAGGACAGTGCTGATTTGGCATTAATGTCCGCAAGTCCTAGAGACAAGGATGGTGAACTGCTGATGGAAAATAGGGGTCAGGGAAAAAACCCTATAAGGTTGGTTGATCATAAACTGCTTTCATCCTGGCATTGCCTACTCTCAACAGAGACTCCAGAATGATCCTTTAATAACTTAAATCAGATCGTTTCACTCCTCTCTCAAAACTACATGCTATGGATAGAATACTAAAAGAGGTCCTATATTGTCTTGTCCCGTGCCTCTATGATCTCATCTCCTACTATCCTCCCACCCCATTATTCATTCTGCCTCTATCACTCTAATCGGCTACTGTTTCTCAAAGAGGCCAGGCACACCTCTGCCCCAGGACCTTTGCACTTGCCAGCTTCTTTTGCCTGAGGAGCACTCCCTACTGGTATCCTCAGGGCTTGCATCCCCCATTGCCTTCAGGTTCCTGCTGAAATGTCTCTTTGTGAAGCTTTTCCTGACCGTTCTTTGTGAAATTTCAACTCATTCTTCCGTCTTTAGCATTCCCGTCCCATTATATTTTTCTCATTTCATGTATATATTTTTGTTCATTTGTTATTGCTTTTCTCCCTCTTTTCCCTTCCCCCTCTAGAATATGGGCTCTGTGAGGGCTGGATTTTTGTCTCCTTTGTTCACTGGGGTAGTCCTGATATGTAGAAGGAGCAACACTTAAGTTTTCTTCCTGGTCTGCCTGATGCCAGGACTCTATTTTCTGATGTATAGTGTGCCCTTGCATAAGGAGGAATGAATGGTCTGGCTGCACAGCCGATGTTCATAAAGCATCTTCACCCTGAAGAACATGAAGAGCTTCATGCAAATGCCGAGCTTATTATTACCACTAGAAAAACACAAGGGCCTCAGAGAGTCCTGGGAACAGTTCAACCTTCCGGGCTCCAATGGCACCTTCTAGATTGCTTGAGCTGCCTCGTTGGCATGCTTTGAGCCCTTTCAGACATAATTTAGCCAATTACTTGACATGCATACTCTTATTGCTTTATAATGCTTTCATCGAGTTATGACTTACAACAGATCAGGACAAGCCTAAGTAAAAACAGAGATTTGCTTTTTTGGAGGAGTGTGTCCAAGCTGACAGCAGAGACAACACCAAAGACGAGTCAGGACTTAATGGGAATTATTCCTTCTGTTTGATTTGGAAGGCTTTGCTGATCCTAAATAAAAAATTCTGACTCCCTCAAGCTGAGAGACTGAGATTGCTTGAATATTCCATTAGGGATGAAGTTGCTGGGCTGATTTTTTTTGTGTGTGTAAGAAAAAAAATGCAAAGTCACAGTGAACACTTCATAAGTAGGCAAAGGGAAAATTCCTGACCTGTAAAAATCTTGAATGGCTCAGTCTATTTACTATGTACACTGAAGAAGCCTTCGTTACAAAGGAAAGAAAACATACTCACAAAACTTCCTCACCTTAAAGTTATTCACCCTGAGCAACAAGTGATCAATCCAGGAATAAAAAAAGCCTGTACAGAGAAGCATTCTGGTTTCTTGTCAATAAAGCAAGGCCGACCCTCTCTGGTAAAGGAAATGATTGAGGCTCTTGTCACAATTCTTACATTTGCATATTACTTTTTTTTTTAATTTTAACTTTCATTTTATTTTGGCTATGTTCCCTTTTAACAGGTAAATAGTTAAAATAAAAATCTATTAAAATAGGTAAGAGATATTTAATACATACAATAACAGACTTTGTATAGACTTTTTTAAAGCCAAGTATTTCAGTCTTCCATAAAAAACTAAAGTTGCATAATTCTTTTTTTTCTTTCTTTTTTAAAATAAATCTTTATTCAGATTATTACAATTGTTTCTCCTTTTTCCCCCCATAGCTCTCCTCCACCCGGTTCCCACCCCTTCTGCCCTTACCTCCCCCCCACTGTCCTCATCCATAGGTATACGATTTTTGTCCAGTCTCTTCCTGCACCCCCCCCCCCATACCCCTTTCCCCCTGAGAATTGTCAGTCCACTCCCTTTCTATTCCCCTGATTCTATTATATTCACCAGTTTATTCTGTTCCTCAGGTTTTTAATTCACTTGATTTTTAGGTTCACTTGTTGATAGATACGTATTTGTTGTTCATAATTTTATCTTTACTTTTTTCTTCTTCCTCTTCTTAAAGAATACCTTTCAGCATTTCATATAATACTGGTTTGGTGGTGATGAACTCCTTTAGCTTTTTCTTATCTGTGAAGCTCTTTATCTGCCCTTCAATTCTGAATGATAGCTTTGCTGGGTAGAGTAATCTTGGTTGTAGGTTCTTGCTATTTATCACTTTGTAGATTTTTTGCCACTCCCGTCTGGCCTGCATCGTTTCTCTTGAGAAATCAGCTGACAGTTGTATGGGTGCTCCCTTGTAGGTAATTAACTGTTTTTCTCTTGCTGCTTTTAATATTCTCTCTTTGTCTTTTGCTCTTGGCATTTTAATTATGATGTGTCTTGGTGTGGTCCTCTTTGGATTCCGTTTGTTTGGGGTTCTGTGCACTTCCTGGACTTGTAAGTCTATTTCTTTCACTAGGTGAGGGAAGTTTTCAGTCATTATTTCTTCAAATAGGTTTTCAGTATCTTGTTCTCTCTCTTCTTCTGGCACCCCCATAATTCTGATGTTGGTATGCTTGAAGTTGTCCCAGAGGTTTCTTACACTATCTTCAACTTTTTGGATTTTTTTTTCTTTTTGCTTTTTTGGTTGAGTGTTTTTTGCTTCTTTGTATTTCAATTCTTTGACTTGATTCTTGCGTTCCTCTAGTCTGTTGTTGGGTCTCTGTATACAATTTTTTATTTCAGTCAGTGTATGTTTAATTTCTAGTTGGTCCTTTTTCATATCTTTGAGGGTCTCATTATATTTATCAGCCTTTTCTAGGATATTCTTGAAAAGCCTTATAACTGTGGTTTTGAATTCTATATCCAGTAGTTTGTTTTCCTCCATTTCTTTCATTTGTGATCTGTTTCTTTGTCGCCGCATTTTCACTGCTTCCCTGAGTTGGTAGGGTAGCTTTCTGTGCTAGGTTTCCTATATGGCCCAGTGGTTTGGCCTCCCAGTTACCTGAGATGGACACTCTTGGTGCACCCCTTTGTGGACAGCCTTGTTGTAGTTAAGTCTTGATTGTTGTTGGTATCACTGGGAAGAATTGACCTCCAGGCCAGTTGGCTGTGAGAATCAGCTGTGTCTATGCTGGGAGAAGTTTGGTGCTGGAGACAGCCTTATAGGATTAGACTTGCCAAATTGCAAAAGCTTCTGTGTTCAGCTTGGATGGGGTGGAGTCTCAGGGCGGAGCAGACAGTCTTGGCTTCCTGTCAGCCCTGCCCTTGTGGGTGTGCAGCTTTCCCCGGCTCCTGAGCCTCTGCCTGAGAGTCCAGATTCCCCCTGCAAGAGCGTGGGTCCCAGGGGCTCGCCTGGAACTGGGGTTCAGTGCAGTCAGAACTGGGGTTCAGTGCAGTCAGGAGCTTCTGAGTCCCTTCTGCTAGGGAAAGCCTGTGGCAACCTCTGTAGTCTTCGTGCACATTCGCACGCGTGCACTTCCAGACCCCTGCCCGCTGGGACTCCCCAGGCTCTTCCCCAGGTCTTTGAGTCTCCGAGTGCCTTTCTCTCTACCTGACAGTCCAGACTCCCCCTGTGTGAGCCTGGGTCCACGGGGTTTCGCCTGGAACTGGGGTTCAGTGCAGTTGGGGGCTTCCTTCCCCCTTCCACCAGAGAAAGTCAGCCAGGCTCTCAGTTGCCCTTCCTCTCTGCACACACAAAGACCCTTTGCTGTTCCTCCAATTCTCCATGAGCTTTTCTCTTTCCTTCTAGTTGTAGAATTTCCACTCAGCCAGCTTTCCTGTGGTTCTGGATGGTGTCCGTTCTGTCTTTTAGTTGTAGTTTTGAAATTGTTGTGCAAGGCAGTGGTTTAGGTGCTTACCTATGCCGCCATCTTGGTTTCTCTCTAAAGTTGCATCTGCATATTGCTTTATATTTAACAAAGCACAAACACTCCATCAGTTCACCTTCCTAGTAGTTCTGGAAAAGGGACAAGTCTACAAATATGGTTCCCATTTTACCATATTTGTAGAATATGAGGGCTCAAGGAAATGAAGTGTTTTGTCCAACATCAATTTTGCAGTGTCACCCAACTTTCTGTGATGCTGGGAAAGTTCTGTTATTTACATTGTCCAATATGGCCGCCACTAGCCACAGGGGCTATGAGCTCTTGAGATGTGCCTAGCATGATTATTTTTTAAAAAATATTTTTATTGATTTCAGAGTGGAAGGGAGAGGAAGAGAGAGTTAGAAACATCAGTGATGAGAAAGTATATTCATTGATCAGCTTCCTTCTGCATGCTCACAACCCAGGCATGTGCCCTGACCGGGAATTGAACCATGACCTTCTGGTTCCTAGGTTAATGCTCAACCAGTGAGCCACACTAGCCAGCCCTGAATTTCTAATTTTTAAAACATTTTAATTAACTTAGAATTAAATAGCCATTTGTGGCTAGTGGCTACCATATTGGACCGTGCAGGGGTGAGTGACTCAGCTGAGGCTCTAATCAAGAGGGTTGATTTAATGCCCACAATTTCCTAGTCTGGGCAAGTTCTAATTAATGTTGCAAAGGAAGTGAAATTTGCTAAGAATGCCACAGCTTATGGAAAGGGTCAAGTGCAATCAGTCCCAGAGGCTCTGTGTCCAGTTTACCTGGGCTCAGTCTTGCCAGTGCTTTTCATTCAGGCAAATGCCTGCAGCGTGGTTTTTACAGAAAAGCACAGGATGAAATCTGGTTACCATTATACTTGCTATATGATCTTTTTGTGGCTTCCATCTTCTTACAACAAGAAAAAAGGCCTTAGCCTCCCAACATATGCTAGGATGATAAGCACCTATTTAATCTCTGTCACTGCAAAGGGAACAGAATATCTCCTTTGAAGTGAGAAAAGTTGCCTTGTGAATGTAGGCAATTCTCTTGGGGTGAGGTGTGGTGGGGAGTTGGGGAGAGTTAGGTCAGGCCTCATGTTTCCCAGCAAAATCCCAGATCTGAGAATGTGTTGGTAATCCGTGCTACAGGAGAGGGAGGGAGGAAAAAGGGAGACTCAAATTTAATGGGAGAGAGTTGTTCATTTGTTTCTACATCAGCCTCGTGGGTTTGGAACTATTATTATAAAACAGGGTTTCTCAGCCTCAGCACTATTGATATTTTAGGCCAAATAGTTTCTTTGCTGTGGGAGGCTGCCCTGTGCATATTTGGATGCTTAGCTGCATCTCTGGCCTCTACCCACTAGAGCAGGACCCCATCCCCAGATTGTGAGAATGGACAAATGTCTCCAGACGTTGCTAAATATCTACTGGTTACATCAGGTTGAGAACCACTATTGAAGAGTCACCTGACATGAATCTACCCAGTCTCACAGAGCTATTGTTTTGCTTGGAATATTTTAAAACTTGGATTCTTTTTATTTTTCTTCCCCTCCAAAACCCATTGTTTTTTATGTTATACTGTTTCTAACTTTTGGTGGAGTTGGGAAAAGGACTTAAAGAAAATTTAAAACCAGGAAAGAAAGTAAGAGCCTTTAATGTCCCTCCCTTCCTTCCCCAATCCAATACTCATGTATCCCTAGTGTTTCAAATAGAGCCTGATATAGAGACTGCATTCAATAAATATTTTCCAGACTGTGTGCATGAAGTTCAAAGATATTGTGTCTTCCATTTGGGGACATAGGATGGTCTAGCCAGGGCCACACATTAAGTTCCAAGTAGTCAGATAGAAAGGCTTAAGGGAGTTTGAGCTGGGGAATTTGCATGGGGTGAATCCAAATCAAAGTCTTTGGAAGATATTCTATAGTAAGGATCCCAGATATCAGCTACAAAGACAATATTCAGGGGGTAGACAATCTATTGGTTTGCAGAGTGAACTTGGAATCAGACAGATGTGGTTTGGATTTGGGCTTTTTTCTATTTTTATTATTATTATTATTATATGTGACCATCACTCCTTTTCTAACCATGAAGAAAAGCTAGATCCAAAGGTAGGGAATCAGAAGGGAAGTGAGGGGAGGGGGAGTTGGAGCAAGTCAGGAACAGAAGAGGAGGTCCACCATGATCGCCCTTAGGATACTGACCAGAGCAGGAACACAAGGCTGCTGAAAGATACAAAAATCACAGGAAGTCATCTTAAGCTGTTGCTGTCTTAGGACCGTTCTCTAGAAGCATGACCCAGAAGCATGACAATTTGCCCACAGGAAATTATTAAGAGTGTGCTCCAGGAGAAATGGGTAAGGAGTGAGGCTTTAAAGTAGGTCAGAGAAGAGAAAGAAGGGTTGAGGGGTACACTTGCAGGCAGAGTTCTGTTCTCAGCTGAACCATTGGGGAACCCTGGAGTGTAAACTGCATCCTGAAAGTTTGTCCCACCTCAAGGCAAGGGATTTGAGCGTCCTTGGGCTATTGTTTGCTTGAGAGGATCTAAACTCCTGAGACCTTGTCTCTCTGTTCATATGGGCAAATTGAGTCAGTGGCTCAAGGGTATCTCCCCAGGAAAAGTGGTAGATAATAGCAGTTAGAAGTAAAGCACATAGAAGTGAGCGATAAATATACAAAACCAAACACAAAACAGACCTGAAAGGACCTGAGTGTAACCCTGACAGGGTCTGCTCCAGGTGTTGAGGGCCAAATTGAGCTGCTTCTTGATCAATGTAATTAATAGCCTTATAAGTAATGGTGAAGCTGTTGAGAACAGAAGAGTTGGACACATCGGGGCTGAGTAGAAAGGCAGAACTGAAGTACAAAGCATGGCTTTGGAGGTAGTGGGACCTGGATCCTGAATTCTCTTACGGTATTCCTGACCTGCTCCAGCTTCAGGCCCTCACAACTACACATTTTTGGACTCTTGGCTCCTTTTTATGAATTCAGGATAACTGCCTTTCTGGGCCCTGGGTATGGGCACCCCAGACTGGCTAAAAGGCCTGGGGCCCAAGAGATAGATGGTTAATAGGTTGGCTCGTGGGCCTTGTGTTTGTCATCTCATGATTCCAAGGTGGCTTTTGGAGTAGGACAGGCCTACCCTTCCGCCTCCCTCAGTCACTTCTCTCTGGAACCTTGAACAAGTCGCTTAACCTCTCAATGTCCTCATCAACGAAATAAGCCATGAGCTCACAAGGCCTTTGGGTGGACAACACGACAATAACATGAGCTACTGTATGTAAAGCACAAAGTAAGTGAGCCAAAACAAAGGTGAAAAGGATTTGCTTTCCACTTTCACTCAAAAATCTTTTCTGATTTTTGTTATGCATGTATTTGCATGCTTTGGGGGGAAGGCAGTGGCACGGGTAAGTAAAAAGGGAGGAACCCACATTTTGGATTACTTTTAGGAATTGAATTTGTAATCATAGTAGCCAGATTCATAAGAAACCACCCATACTTTCTAGGTAAGTATAGCCTATATAATGAGCAGCGTGGCAGGCCAAGCCCACCACAACTGCTGACCCATTGCAAAGCCTGCCCTGCGGTCAGCAGCTCCGAAACTAGGGCAGGCAGAAGGCAGGAGCAGGCCCAGGGTGTCTGGGTCTCCTCTGAGCGTTTACCTTGTGCGGTTGGCAGAGACAGCTCAGCATCTCAGAGGTTCCATAGCCAAGTTTATTGGCTTTTTATCCAAAGCCAGAACTTGAGGTCAGTTCCAGTTAATATCAGAAAGATTAACTGTTCCATTAGAAAAGGGTGGCCATTAATTAAGGCCCAGAGGTTGTTGGGATGAATTACGACCCAGCAAGAGGGGTGGAGGCATCTGCTCTTAAAGAAGCTGGAGGAAGATGGAGTTTCTAGAGCTCTCTGTAGCTTTATTGGACATGTCCTGTTTGCCCTGATTTAGTAGAGATTTACTTTTTTCTTAAAAAAATATTTGTTTGCAAAGTTTATAAAAGCAAGATAATTTATTATTGGTTCAGCTAGGATGGTGAACCCTGGGCCAATGAGTTCATTGGTTGTTATTTTTTTAAAAAATCACATACAAAAGAATCAGTATTTTGCTAAGTAGGTGATTTATGCGTAATTTCTTATTTTCAAAGGAAAACTAGAAAGAGTTCCTTCAGAACAAAGGCAAACCTTTGGCCCACAGTAGAAGATGCCAGTGCCAGATGAGTCGCTGTAGCTGGCAACGCTGGCCTCACCAGGACTGGAATGGGGATGTTGTCTTCATTAGAAATACCCTGACCAGGACTGCAGGCCTTCAAGAAGAGTCGGAGATCCTGCAGGATGAGCTGGCTTCTCCCCAGGGCACATCCTAGCAGACTGGAAGTGAAAATCCTGCATCATAGAGTTTTAAAGCCAGAAAGAACCTCAGGTCATTTAGGGCAATTCTTCTTTATATGGATGCGGGCCCTGAGGATGAACAGATTCCCGTGGTCCAGATTACAAAGAGCCCCACACTTGGTTGGGATATTATGTTCTAGTCCTGGTTCTGTTATTAACTAGTTGGGTGTGTATGTTTCAATAATTTGCTCAACAAATACATGATTTACTACTGCTGCTCCTCTTGCTTGTCTTCCTTCCCCTTCTTAGGAGTAATTGAAAACAGTTTACCAAAGACCATTGATTGTAATGGGTCCACAGTTAGTTCCCTCTAGAGTAGGTTAAAAATATAAGGGTGGTGCAGCTCCACTAAGAGGTGACAGTTGACAAACAAGAAGAAATAACTGAGTTATCATCTAGTATAAGTGCTGATAGCTTTCTAGACCTCACTCAAGTGCTTAACAAAACAGTGAAATACACAGTATTTGTTAAAAAATTTCTATCCAGACAGTGTTTTAATAGTGACCTACATTCTCTAAAAGTGTACTTAAATGGAAGCTTATATTTTTTAGAAATTTTGTTTAATAGGACAAGACTGTATGTATATGTAAGGCCATGATACGTCAATAGCAACCCTCCAAAGACCCTCATAAGTAGTCCCCACAAGCACCTTTGCTTAGTTACTTCCTGACACATCACCCTGTTTATTTTCTTCAGGGCATTTATCGCAATCTGAAATGATCTTACGTGTCTCTTTCTTCTTCCTGTCTACCCACTGCCTGTACCCCCACCACTTGACTGTGAGCTTCCCGAAGGCCCCGACCTCCTTCCTGCTGGGGTTAGTGCTTCACACAGGGCCTGGCACATAGTGGGGCTTCAGTGAAGATTCACTGAATTGATGAATGAAAGAATGAGAGGTTCCTGCAGGAATTCAGGACAACTAGGATGGATCAGGACAGCAAGTAACTGAACTTGGGTTTGGAAATTTTAAAGCAAAAATTGGCTCTCACATGAGCTGTGTTCATTCATTTAACAAGTGTTTACTGAGGACTGACTCTCTCAGAGACTCTGGGACACGTGTTAGATCTTGGACTAGTCACTTAAAGTGCCTGGGCCTTATTTTCTCCCCTTGCAGATGGAGACAGTGAAATCTACCTCACAAGATAGAAATGTATGTAAAACCACTGTGCACATTGCAACACTCACATAAATGTAGGATCTTCTTGACTATTTTTATATAACTTTCTTTTAAATTTCTGACCCTTCTAGAAGAGTCTTCATGACCTCAGTCTGGGAGGGTATAAAGGGCTTCTTATATTTATTATATAAGTCTCTCTGCTGGTATACACAGCGATGGTGATTTTTCTTCATCTTTTAAATTTTTCATTGGTGGGAGCATCCTAAGCATTTTGGATTTTCTCAGGGAATGATGAGATGTCTTCATCCTCTCTTGACACCTCTCCCTGAGATATATGAATGTGGAGGCCTGTTTGGAAGCTGGCCACTGGGGAGGAAAAGAGGAGAAAGGAAAAATTGGTGTTTGCATGTTGCCTTGGTTACAGGCATCACCTCCCTTCTGATTAGGGCCTGCCCACCCCCTCCCCCACCCCCCCAAAGCCTGGTTTTAATTTCCTCTTTGAAATGTGAACTGGGTCTTGTTGCCAATTTAGATTTCACTGGTCAGCTGTTTGGCACATTCCGGCCCCTTGAGGCCATTTCTTTTGCTCAGGCTACTCACTGGCCTTTTTGCAGTCACGTCTCCTTGGTCTATCAGGTTTTATTTGGGTTAGAATGAATGGCCTTATTACGGCTGTTCCCCAGTCACCCTTAAAAGAACCACTCTGGCCATGATTGTAGGGTGGGGTGGGTGTCACGCCATGAGAATGTGATAAAAACTTATTCTACTGAATGAAATACATTGGATAAATGCATTGCACAGTTGGGATGTTGCTAATATTCTTACAAGTCAAAGGTGAGTCTGTGTGAGGGACAGAGTGGAGATATAGGTGTAGGAGGGTTCTAAGAGCTGGGCTGCACTTTGGGGTGACACAATTTGGGTGGTTGCATGGGCCTGGTCAGGTTCATCTCTGTCAGGTGAATTGAATTGCCCATGTTCCTGAAGGTGTGGGGAGCTGCTTATGGGGCAATATACCAAGGGCAGGTTTTGAGGGCCAGGGTGTGTTGGCAGAGAGGTACCCAGAAGGATGTGAATATGCAATCATCAAGCTAGAGAGGAGAGATAAAAGTAGCAGCCAGGAGGTGGGCCAGGCATTCAAAGCTGGGGAAAAGTAAGCCTTAATTTAAACCGATGGGCTTCAGGAAGAGTTACAACCAGGAGGAGACAATGAGTGGCTGGTGATGAAGAGAGTGAGAAAAGCATTTAAAAAAGGATTTAAGGGTAAGATATGGGGTGGAGAGACTGGTATTCATCTATCTGAAGCCACAGAGGCTGGGCATCCACTAGGGCATTTCTTGGATGAAATCCCAGGAGAATCTTTCCTTGCTGGGATGTGTGTGTGTGTGTGTGTGTGTGTGTGTAGGAGTGGGTATGGAAGGGATGGCTTTTTCATGCTGAGAAATCAGGTCAAAGCATGGTGTTGTGAAGATGATATTGATAAATGTGACAATGTCTTAGAAACTGTAGAGTGGTTCAAATGCTTGTGATTGTCGATGTTCACTTTTTGATAACAAACATGTGCATCATTCCCCTTCCCAGGCCGTGGGAGGATCCTTTCCTGCCAGTTGACCTCAGTCAAGTCCACCTCCACCCAGCAGAGAGGTTCTAGCAGTGGAACCTACAAAGAGAAGGGTTCAGCCCCTCCAATTCCCCCCTTCCAGTGGTCACCTCTGCTTTTATGCAAAATTGAAAGAGGCTGAAGAGGATAGGTCTTTCCTAAGCCAAGAAACTGTCCTATTGAGCCTTTCCTCCTGAGCAACGGGGCTCTTCTCATCCTGCATCCACAACCAAAAGGGGCCTTGGAAGAATTCTTCCAAGAACAAAATGATTTCCTGGAAAATAACTTGCTCTCTTCCCCATTAGAGATATAGTTGGCAACTCAATAGCAGCCTCCCTTGCAAAATGAAAACCATTAAGTTCTGCACTCTGATATGCATGCAAAGCGCCAGGCACTGTTAACAGTGATAGTAAGGTGAAGACTTTCAGGCCCAGAGCAGTTGAGTAACTTGTCCAAGGTCACACAGCTGATACAAGGCAGAACTGGGGTTAGCCCCCAGGCTTTTTCTTTACCTCTAAAGCAAGCATGTCAAATTCAAAGGCTAATACAGGCCAAATAAACAAGGTTTAAGTTTATGTGGGCCACAAAAAAACAAAAGCTTCAATTTTCATAGGAACGTAGGTTTATTTCAATAGAGACGTGCTGAATACAAAAGGCTGAAATAAATGAGTTATCATTAACAGAAAATAATAGAGCATTTTAATAAAAATTAATATATTTTTTTGAACATTAACCTACCAGACACTGAACAACTGCACAAATTAATCAGCGTAACACAAATAAACCTATTTTTCTTGTTCTCCGAAAGCGAAATATTTCCTGTTGTGCACACCGAACAAGTCAGTCCAAGACTAATGACGTGGCAATTGGCTGCTAAAATATTCGCTGCTAGTATTAGTGGAGAGAAATGCACATAAGGCATGTAAGGGAAATGAACACAACACAATTATAGTAATCAGCCATTAGTGAACATTGTAGTTTGTTAATAGTTATGTGTAACAGGATATAAAAATTAAGTTATGAAATTTTTATTAAAACGTTTTTTACATACCATTATATTGTCTGGGTCGCAAAAATACTCATTGTGGGTTACATGCGGCCTGCGGGCCGCAAGTTTGACATGCTTGCTCTCATACTATCTTTGGGCTTTGATCTCAAAGACCCCCACATTCTCACCCTATTTCTGGGAGAAAGAGTATGTCTTTTGTGAACCATGCTGTTCAGTATTAAATAAAGTAGGTTAAGTCTGGGGCTTTTTTTGAATAGTGTTTAACATTCTTGAACTGAGGATCGGGCCATCTTGGCCTGCCTGTTTGATGGCAAGTTAAACATCAAGGCTGTCATAATAGACTCTGCATGTCTTAATGGAGAATAAAAAGCTGGGCATTTTGCACGTGCACAGGAAATTCTTTAAAAATAACCAAATATTCGGAGTTTATTTTTTATTCCTAAAATAAAAAGTTGATGTATCTTCAAAAGTTCCTCTGCCGAGCTCTTCATAAACAGTGTATTTTTCAGATGTCTGTAATGTTAACGTCTGCTCAACCAGCATGTGTAAGACACAAGACCCGGTATCCACCCACACAGCATCAAGCCACCACCTTTCCGCTGATCCCTGCAGGAGCCTCTACCCGGGCCTCCCTGCTTCCACCCCTGCCCGTTCTGCCCCTCCACCCCCACCTGCTACCGGCCTTTTCCTCACCTAGTAACTCAGAATGAGCCTTTGAAAAGGAATGTCAAAACAGTTTACTCCTTCCCTGCCTTCTTTTTCTCTCTAGGTGTTTTCATTTTCCCAGCAAATGTTTGCAGAGCCCCTGTGCTGTGCCGGGAGCTGTTTCAGGTGCTGGGGCTATGTCAGTGGCTAAGACAACGCTTCCAGCCCTGGGACAGCTGGCAGAGGAGACAGAGAATGACATAGGAAAATAATAACTAAGCAGAAAGAAATAAAGACTAGAAGAAAAGGAAAGCAAGGGAAGGGGAATCCGAGTGCCGAGGTTGGGGCGAGAAGAGGGGAAGAGACTTTACCACTTTACAATAAGGTAGTCATGTCAGACCACATTGTGAAAGTGTCACGTGAACTCAGAATCCTGCGAGCGTTTTCCGTCTCACCCAGAGGAAAAGTCAAAGGCCTTACAACTGCCCGTAGGACTATAAGACCTAGATCTCACCCAGCTTCCCTGTCCTCCTCACCTATGGCTGTTCCCCTAATTGCCAGTCCTCGAACTTCACGGGGCATCACGTGAGGGCCTTGTTCAACCAAAGATTGCGAACACTGTGATATCCAAATAAAGTTTGCAGTCTAGTTAGTAAGTAATGTTGTTCATCTTGGTTAAAAAAAAAAAAGTCCCACGATTATGTAAGATGTTAACATTAGGGGAAGCTGAGTATAAGGGAAATCTCTGTACTATCTTTATAATCCTCTGTAGAACTTAAATTATTTCTAAATAAAACGTTAACACACACCACGAATTATTTCTAGATAAAATGTTAACACCACACACACACACACACACACACACACACGCCAGGCTCCACCCCAGAGTTTCCATTTCTGCATGTAGGGAATGGGCACTGAGGATTTGCACTTTTCTAACCAGCTCCAAGGACAGAACTTAGAGAAGCACTGCTCTAGGTTGCTCAGCGCCAGCCATGGTGACCTCCTGGGTCCACGCCAGGGCATCTGCACTGCTGTTCTTTCTGCCTGGACAGCAGCTTCCTTAAGAACAGAGTGTGCAAGGTCCACTCCTCACCTCCCCAGGTCTCCTTCAACAGGGAAGCCTGTTCACTGGTTTAACATGACTGCCCACTCCTCCCCCAGGGCTCCCTGTCCATCTTTGCCGCTTACTTTTCTTTTCCAGAGCACTCATCCCCGTGTGACACACTATGTCTTCTACTATTTGTGTGTTTTTCTGTCTCCTGTCCCCTCAGCTCCAGAAATGTAAGGAGGGTGGCCCTTGGTCTCATGCTCTGGCACTTACTCTTTTCGGCTTTTATAACAGCACGTGATTACAATATGTGTTTTGAGACTCTATGTTTACTAGATAAATGAAAGAATGAAGAGATGGAAGCAATTCATGAGGAATGGTGTAGCTGTGTGCTTAAGAGCCCACATTCAAGAATCCAAGAGATTTGGGCTCAACTACCTACTCAGCCTTACACTCCTTATTTAATTGTAGGCAAATAACTTTCCTCCACTAAAATGAAAGGGGTCTCAGTTATACTACCTCATAGGGAAATATAAAACTTAATGCAAAAATAGAGATAAAGCACTTAGAAAGGTCTGGGCACAAAGTAATTGCTCAATAAATGTCAGCTAACATTATTTTTGCTCTACAAATTTGGTCTTCGTAATAATTCAAGCAAGGCCTTGGTTAAAATTCCACTTGTATAAGAAACCATTTCTTCAGAGTTGATGGAAACGGAATAAAGCTGCTGTAGGCTGAATTTTGTGCCCTCTCTTGCCCCTCTAATCCATATATTGAAGCTTAATCCCCAATGTGATGGAGTTTGGAGGTTGGACCTTTGGGAGGTGACTAGATCATGAGGGTGGAGCCCTCAGGCATGGAATTAGTAGCCATATAAGGGGCTGAAGAGATGAGAGTTCTCCCTTTACAGCTGGTGAGGACACAGAGAAAGAGGGTGGGCCATCTATGAACCAGGAAGTGGGCTCTCACCAGACACCAAATCTGTCAGAGCTTTGATCTTGGATTTCCAGCCTCCAGACTGTGAGAAATAAATTTCTGTTTATAAGCCAGCCAGTCTATGGTATTCTGTTATAGCAGCCTAAATGGATTAAGAAAAATGTTCTGGGTAGTACTTAAGCTACTAAGAAAAAGTCTTGTTTTCAAATAGCCTCAAGCTCTTTCAAAGTATCTGTTTGGTATTCAAATGACCTCTCTATATGTACTGCAAATCATTTTACCTAATCTTGAAATGAAAATCCCTAAGGATTGCTCCAAAGTATAACAGAAAATACCTAAATGAACTTTGTTGATCTAGCTTATCCTAAAATTTATAAAAATATATTTCTTTATTGATATACTATATGTGTTTATATATTTATAATATGTATTTATTTAATATACTTAATAATATATAATATTTATTATGTTAATGTAAATATTATACTACATTAATATCCTATATAATAAAGAGCTAAAATGCAAATGGTCCTCATGCCCTCACACCCTACGCTGGGGCTGGGGGATCTGAGTCTGCACCCACCCAACCCCCGCCCTGCAGGGCTTGACAGGGGTGGGGTCAGCTGGGTCTGGGTCTCCTGCAATTTTGAGGTGCACGAGGGTGGGTGGGGACTTGACTCTGGGTCCCATGGCATGCCCCAGACTCTGATAGGAGGGAGATTTTCATATACATTTTACTAATTTTCTTTCATCTCTGACACTTCTATTATAGAGAAAGGGCAAATAGCAATATTAAAATATTTCCTCTAATTAATTCCCTTTCAATGTGCATGATTTCATGCACTGGACCACTAGTTATAATATAACATAATATAGTAATATATACTATATTGCTTTTAATTAATATAAATAACTTATTTTATCTCTACATTTCTTTTTTTTAATATATTTTATTGATTTTTTTTTTACAGAGAGGAAGGAAGAGGGATAGAGAGCTAGAAACATCGATGAGAGAGAAACATTGATCAGCTGCCTCCTGCACACCCCCTACTGGGAATGTGCCTGCAACCAAGGTACATAACCTTGACCGGAATCGAACCCGGGACCCTTCAGTCCACAGGCTGACGCTCTATCGACTGAGCCAAACCCGTTTCGGCTCTACATTTCTTTATAAGTATATCTGTTTATAGATATTTTGTGTTCTCCTCAATTGACCACCCATGTAACTGACAGTGGCTGCCATTCACTGAGTGCCCATGAAATGCCTGGGACCAAGCTTGGCCATTACTGTGATAATAGCTAACATTTACTGAGCTTTACTTTGTCCCCTATCTTCTGTTTGAAGCACTTTTCATGTGTTAACTCATTCTATGTTACAACAGCCCAAGAAATAGGTGCTGTTATAATCCCCATGTTATAGATTAGGACACTGAGGCACAAGATGGTAAGCAACTTGCCTGCTATCACACAGCAAGTAAGCTGACTTCTGAGTCCCAGCTAAGCTATTCTATGCTGTTCTTACTCTATTTGCATATTATTTCATTAAATCCTCATACGACCCTGTGTCATGAGCATTATCACCCCCATGTCGTAAATGAGGAAGAGAGAGTTTAACTCATTTGCTCTAATTACACTGAAAGTGGCAGTGGGGATTTAAGTCTGGAACTTTTTGTTTCCAAGATTTTCCAGTACATTCTCCTGATGTCTATATGACATTCTTGTTCCTGCTATCCACCACGTGGCCTTTGGAGAATCCATGTGGCTTGGCCTTGTGATGTATGACTCAGTTGGTCCCTCACTCCAGTGTTCAGACCCATGAGGTGTGGGAATCCCTGGAGCATGTGGGGATTAAAAATGAAGGGATTCTCTTTTATTAAAAGAAATCCGTATCTTCCAATGATGAGTTATATATTTAGACTCAGTTTGGTCTTCACTAGGAGGCTTCAATGTGCACAGCCCTGTTTTGCTGGTATGTTTTGGGAGTTAGAAAGAGAAAACAGAATTTGTCTGATGTGTAACTTCCAGAGAAGTTAGAATCCGGTTGAACAAATGAAAATGACAATGAGACACACATGTGTGTGAGCTGTGTGCTACAGATAAACTGCTATAGGAGTTGATGGAAGGAGTTCTGGAGTTCCTGGACAGGCCTCTAGGGGAAGAGGACCTGAAAGGACATGTGGAATTTGGAGGAGAGCAGGAAGATTCGCCAGGCATGAGCCAAAAGGCTGAAGAAGAAGCCAGTGCAGAAATGTACTTGGTAATAGGGAGAGGGGAACTGGCATTTCCTGAGACTCTCTGTATGTGCCAGATGCTGAGCTAGGCACTCAATATGCACTATTTCAAGGATTCCTCAAATTAGCCCTGCAAGATGGGTGGGATCACCCCCATTTTACAGATGAGGAAATAGGCTCAGAGAGGTTAAGTCATTTGTTTTTGGTCAGACAGCTCTTAAGTGATAGTGTGGGGTTCAAGCTCAGTCTTGACTAGTGCCAGAACTCACGTTCTTTCCACACAGCTAGAATTTTATAGGATTTCCGAGCTCCTGGGAGCAACGATCCACACAAGCAGCTCAACTCCTGTGATGGTTCATTTTCTGTGTCAGCTTAACTGGGCCACTGGGTGCTCAGCTATTTGGTTAAACATTATTTGGTGTGGGTCTCTGGATAAGTTTAACATCTGAACAGGAGGACTGAGTCAGGGAGATTTCCCTCCCCACTTTGGGTGGGCTTCATTGAAGTCCTGAATGGAACAACAAAGCTGAGAAGCATTGGCTCTCTCTTCCTGACTGTCCTTGAGCTGGGACATCAGTCTCTCCTGCCATTGGACTTGGACTCTGGAATTTACTCCATTGGCTCTTCTGGTTCTCAGGCTATTGGACTTGGACTGGAAGCACACCATCCGCTCTCCTGAGCCTCCAGCTGTGGAGTTGGTGACTGCAGATGTTGTGACTATTTATCATCTATCTATCTATCTATCTATCTACCTATCTATCTATCATCTATATTATATTTCTCCAGAGAACTCAGAGGACTAATACACTTCTTTCTGACCTCATGCCAAAATATACTTCTGCTTTAATGAGGCACAGACTCTGGTCCTGGCTCCTTGGGTACATGGGAAGGGGCAGCTGCTGTACCAAGGCTTCTAGCATGACAGATCAGAGGTCCGGGCCACAAAGGTTAACTATGATGGACAGGGCCATGGCAGGCTTGGTGCGCTGGGCCCAGCCGAAGACAGTCAGAGCCGAGAAGCAGAGGCCTGAGCCTGAGCATGTGGGTCTAGGGCATGTGAAGTTGGTGCAGCTCAGAGAAGGAGCCGACCTCTCAGGAGCCTCTGGGGACACAGTTTGATTCCACCAACTACATGACAGGCAAGCCCTGTGCCAGGGATAGAGATACCAAAGTGAGTCAGACACAAATTGTCCCTCACCAGGCTCACAATTTAGTTTGCACAAATGGACAAAGAGATAATTTCAGAACAATGTTATGTGTGTTATTGTGCCTTCAGCCAACCAGACACTGCATTCAACCTCCATGTGTTTGGTTTTGCCTTTGGTGTGGCCTTCGGAAGATCGCTGAGTGCTGAGTGCGGAGTGCCTGCTTCAGCGTGCCTTGCTGCATCTGGCTGTGTCTGTGTGATCTATGATCCATGACCCTGCAGGTTACAGAATGTCTACACAGGGAAATGGCCAGTCATCAGAGCAAGCCATGTCATGTGCTTTATTGTTTGCTCTTGAATATGCATTTTTAAATAAAGGACCACAAGCCAGATATATCTTGAGTGAAGATGCACTTTATATGTTGAAATTCTGTTAGTCTGCTGGAGCAGAATGGATACTTGTTATTGCAAAATGCTATAATTATTAATGGTGACAATAAAACTTATGAATTTTAAATATAAAACAGTTATCAGATCTTTCAAATACTTAGTACAGAGACAGTGTGATGCTAATACAGATATTTTAAAGGGAGCGGGTTAGCTAGATAACTTGAAAAACAAGTTAATAGTCTTTTGGAGCCAACAAATGTTTATTAAGTTTGAATAATAATACATGACAGAATAAGAGAGATAATGGAGATTAGATTAGAATCTTAATGCTTGTAGAATTATTTCATATACTAGTATTTATAACACTCCTTGTAAAGCCTTTAAGAATTAGATTTAATTTTTAATATGCTTTTTAAAATTGATTTTAGAGAGAGAGGAAGGGAGATGGAGAAAGACATTGATCTGTCCCCTTTTTAAAGAAAACAAGGCTGATGTCAGAGGGGGAGTTGGAAGGATTCAGTGAGTTAAAACTTAACTCTCACTGGCAAGCAGTAAGGTACACATTAAAAGACATTCATCTCCCTCCCTCCCTCCTTCTCTCCCCTTTCCCACCCAGAGCTAGCTTCACAAAGAGTCTTCAATTCTTCTTGTAAGGAGTTAGAGCCCCTTCAAAGGCTGCATCACACAGAGTGGGACTTGCCCAATGTTTCACAGCCTTGGTTACCTCTCGGTGTCCGGCTCAGTGCTGAGCACACGCTGGGAGCTGGAGCAGCACATCTGGGCTGCATTTTTGGTGGAGCGAATGTGGTCCCTGAAGCTCTTTCTCAGATGTTCCTGCTCTGGGCCCCTCAGATTGACCCATAAAACCCCAGGGCTCTTCTGAATGACTAAGGCAGTGGTCAGATTTGTTTTTCCTCCTGAGCCCAGTAAATGGCTTTTCAGTGTGTCTGTCCCAGGTGGCTCAGATGTCCAAGACCACGTGGCTGTGACTGAGACTACTGAAGCCTATTGAAGCTGGCTGGTGTTCCCATTGCAAACATTGCTCTCCCCTGGGAGCCAGGCCCAGGAATGCCTGCCACCCTAGCCATGCTGGGTTCCAGCAACCTGAATTGCAATTTCTTTGGATTCCACAGTAGCAGAATCCTGCCTTGGAAGTAACATTGGACAGACTATTGATTGGAGCAAATGTAACGGGTTGGTAAGGTTTCCCAGTGCCAAAGAATATTAAGAGCCTCAGCATTTGCTAGTCTCTTCTGAATGGGTCCCAGATGGAGCCCACGGCTCTGTCCTCTGAAGCGGCAGGGCAGGCCTTACCCTCAGGATTGGGTTACACTGAGCATCTGTCTCCCCAGGGTTCTGGGTGAAATCCTTTTCAACCTGGATTCTTACTGGTTGACAAGCCGTGCACTGTCATCCCTGACGGGTAGGATGGTGGGAGAAGAGCTCCCGCCTCATCAAGGGCTCAGGTTAACTGGGGGTGATTGATTTTCCATAGCTCTGAGAAAGCCTACAAATCCTTTGGATAAACACGAGTTCCACAGTGAAAACAGTTTTCCCTTCTTCCGTTGAGGGCAGCAGACAGAGTAAATATTGACAAACGGACAGGTTTACTTTCTGAAGAGGCAGCAGCAGGTAAACGGTGCGGGGAGAAATACTTGGGTTGAGTCATTATCAGGATAGGGAAAGGCATTCTCTGTGGTGAGGCCAGGGTTTTATGAGGCTGAGATGGCTACACTGGAAATTTGTAAGACAGCAAAGCCGTCTGGGTCTTGACCCCCACCCGTGGGATTTTGGTGTGGAAGGCCTGAGGGGGTATCCATCGTGAATTTACAAAGCTCTCCAATGCCTTTGATGTCAGCCAAGGCTGTGAGCCTCTATTAAGAGCAAAATATTTGAGCTTAGCATGACCCTTGATCCCAGCCATCTCCAAGTATTTTGTCCGGTCATGAGAGCTTGGGGATAGTGTAGATGATGCAGATATTACCTTAGCCTAAAGATTTCAAGATGTGTAACTTGGCCCTGGCCAGGTGGCTCAGTTGGTTGAAGCATCATCCTGTACACCAAAAAGGTTGTGGGTTCGATTCCTGGTCAGGGTACATACTTAGGTTCCAAGTTAGATCCCTGGTTGGGGCCCAATTGATGTTTCTCTCTCTCTCTCTCAAAAACTTAATAAACATAGCCTCTGGTGAGAAATTTTTTTAAAAATGTGTAATTCAGACATTGCCAATGGAGAAAGCGTCATTAGGTACAGAAGCTGATGCCCAAGTTGACATCCATAACCCTAATCCTGCCAGTACCCACCTGATCACCCCTGGGCCGATAATGATCCTGCCTTGCTTCACTTCCTTTCCTCACTGCATCCTAAGCTCCCTGCCCTGATAGCTTCTCCTCGGGTTGCTCCACCCAACTGTTCCCTCTGCCCCAGGGAACTCTCTGTATCCTGCTCTCCTAGGAGGTCTCCTCTGATTCCCACCCTGAAGGTACACCCCGTTATTCTCTCTCCTCACACTCTGCTTATTTATGAACATGGTTTGTTTTTTTTTGTAGCCTCCCTCATCACACCGGAAGTTCCATGAGAGCAGGGACCTGGTTTATTTCCACATTGTAGCCTCAGAGCCCAGCCAAGTTCCCAGTACGTAGCGCATGCTCAACAAGGGTTTATCTGGGGACTGAACAAATCCATGCAGAGCTGCATGAACTCAACATCTGCCCTCAGAGGAACCCTGGAGACCAGCGCCTGATGTCTTAAGAGTGGAAGCTACTTTTCTAAGAAAGACACAGGGAGGGTCTGAAGAATGAGGCAGCCTTCCTTAGTAAATGGCCCTCAACGTCTCCTGGCATGTCCTTATCCTGTTCAGTCAGCTTTCTCCTACTTCACTCCGGGCTCCCACTCACCTCCCCTCATTCACATAGTGCTCTTGCTTCCTTTTTTAGGGAAAATCGCAGGCTGTTGGGAGAACCTCACTCAATGCTCTTTTCTTTTTCTCCTTCCCATCAAACATGTCTTCATTTATGCCCATTTCTTCCCTTCCCTACAGTCTCTCGGAGGGTAAGACGTCTGTGCTCAGGATGGGCACTGGGTCTGCACAGAAGGCTGGAGGATGCCTTGAGTCCTAGAAGGAGCTGGTAACCAAAGGACTGGCTCCAAAATTTCCAGCTGCCTCAGTCTTCGGGTTTGGCCTGTAAGGGGTTACCGTGGACCATTTCTTCTCACTAAGTCCCTCCTCCACATACTCTCACCACTAAGTCTCACAGAATAAAGATGAAATCACGTTCACCTTCAAGGCCATTTGAGTCTGACTTTAGCTCCTCTTCTCAACCCAACACACACACACACACACACACACACACACACACACACACACACCACTGAATAGCAAAAAAAGAACCAAAGGGAGAGGGGAAAGGGAGAGTTCATGCTGTTGTTAGATTGATAAATTTTAACTATAATCCAATTTAAAGGAACACTATGGAAATGGCATTTAATTACCAAATCTTATACAGTGGCAGGGAAGACAAGAAGATAAGGAATTTGGAATGAAACCTGATTTGTGTCCTGTCTCTGTTATTTACTATACTTTGGTAAATCATTTAAACTTTGATTCTTAGTGGTATCATCTGAAAAGTAGGAAAAACTCCCAATTTTTTTGAGGGTTAGATATTCTCTAAGAGAAAGTCTCTGGTAAGATCACAGCATAATATTAGGTAACATTTATTGAGTGCTTACTATAGCTAAATGCTTTGCTTTTATTAACTTGTTTAATCCTCACAACAGCCCTGTGGATGTTATTCCTACTTTGCAGATGTGCAAACTGAGGCACACAGAGGTGGAGGACCCGGGACTGTGCACAGAGGCTGGGCCATAACTGTCTCTCTGTTGGTACAGGTTGTGCTCCTTAGTCTTCAGTTAGTCAGGCTTCTTTTCCTCCATTGAAATAAGGGGAGAGATGAAAGTAATATCACTTTAAATCCTTCAGAAAGAGACAGGCATGTGAAAGCAGAAAAGTGGCTTCTGAGACTGAAGAAGTCATGTTTTCCAAAACATTTTGTCATGAGAGAAGCAGAGAGTGTGTTTCAAGGGTGGTCTGTCCTTTGTCACGTAAGTTATCATTCCCCCTCTGCCAATGCAAAAATCCCCTTTGTTGAAATTTGTCCTGTGAAAGGAGCTCCTACCTGTGTGGGGCCGCCCAAAGCACTTGTGTTTCCTTATCCTTTTGACACGTGACTGCTGGCGGTCTCGAACCCTCTGTACTTGTGGGCTACACCTGGAGGATGCCTTTCTCATCAGCAAATGGTTAGAAGTTCAGACTTCCATGAGTCAGCATTTCCAAACATTTACAGCTCTGGATATTTCCATTCTTGCTTACTTCACTAGGTATTTGCTGCAAGTGTCTCCATCCAGCAATGACATTTTGATGTGTCCAACAGAGTTGGCTTCAGATTAGTGTTTCCTGTCTTAGCATAGCGTTTCCATTGCTCAGTGCTAATGGTGGCAGTGTGGAGGGTTTTAGCATCCAGATGACACCTCAGAGGAAGAATGTCTGCCTCCCCTTCCCGCTTCCAGTCACCAACACCTTTGACACTATCCCTCATCAGTTGTAATTCTAATCTAAGTCCTTCTCATTCCAAAGGTTGGGAGTTAGTTATTTTATTCATTTCCTCATTTATCCATGAATTCATCCATCCACCCATTATTTATCAACCATCCACCCAAGCATCCATAATACATATACCTATCCATCTGTTCATTCATCCATGCGTCCATCCACCCATCTGTCCCTCATCCATCTACCTACTTATCCATCTTCCATCCATCCATCCATCCATCCATCTATTCATCATTCACCTATCCACTATCATCCATCATCCATCTCTCCATCCATCCATCATTCATTCATTTACCTATTTATCCATTCAGTTCAAGTCTCCAAGGGTCTCCACGTCATGTCTACCATCTATTAGTTTGTACTTGCTCATGTGTTATCTCTATGCTTCCCACACTTCACTTACCAGCTGCACAAATTTTCACATTCACATATAACTTGTACTATTATCTGATTAATAATTTTATTTAAATAACATAACCTAAATTAATTTATTTAAAATAATATAAATGAATACATTAGATTTAAAATAAATGTATTTTGAAGGAAGCTTTATATCACTGCTACATTATGCATTTGATATAAGTTGTACCTTTTCATAATTAAAATAATTACCTACAATGTATACCCATGCATTACCTAAAACCATCCCAGTTACCACATCGAGGAACTGAGTTATTTCATGTTTATCCTATAAAGTCTGAAATTATTGTGATCCCCATTTCCAGATGCAAATTCTCAAATGCAGTGATTCTTTGAAAGAGAAACTGTTGGTAAGAGTTGGAAGATTGAAACTCAGGTCTCTTGGCTCCAAGTCTAGCAATCTATGAGTGGAGACCCATTAGAAGATTGTCAAGTTAATTGCTTTGGTTGCCACCGATATTTATTTAAAAAAATTAAATAGAATATAATAAAGTATAGAATATCTTAGAGTGTTATCATACTTAGTAAAGTTAAGTAAGGTTTTGTGAAGCTTGATCATATCTAATGTATCTTACTATGGGGGTTATGGTTTAACAATTGAAAGCTACTTCTCTGATTGGCTATTCTATTTGAAAACTGGCCTGCCTTGTTGCCACTGCTAACTGGCAAGGACAGTGGCACTACAAAATTCCAGAGACTGCCATTTATATCATCTTCAACTGCCTGCTTTTACAAAGAAAGTTTTACTGGAACACAGTCATACCCATCCATTTATGTATTGTCTATGGCTGCTCTCATGCCATACATGGTGTCCTGTATTTTATCTGATCCCCTGAATTGTAATGGCAAAGTCAAATAGTTGCGACAGAAGCCATATGGCTCACAAAGAGCCAATAAGTACTTATTGTTTTGCCCTTTGCAGAAAAGTGCCTATCCCTAATCTGTACGAATGATACCCTTTGGAATTACGCAGTGCCCAGACTAGACAGCTGTACATGGTGGCACTGTGGTTGGCCAGTGGCCTCTTGGAAGTTGCTCTTTCTTTCAACTGCTTGTTCTTCCATTGCATTTTAGTGTTTGTTTCTCTTCATGGCTCTGAACCAAGGCTGTGTAAACAGAGAGAGCTGAGTTTTCCCTCCTAGGAGCTTTCCTGCTAATCTTTCCCAGCACAGCCCTTTATCCCTGCTCCTGGCTGCCCCATCACCACAACCACTCTTCCCAAACCTCTGGCCCCCTAGGACATATGAACAGAGGCCGTTGGACCCTTTCTGCAATAAACCCTGAGTGACACCCTTAAACAGGGGAATGGGGTTTGAGAATAATGTGAAAAACTGCTAAACTCTCCCAGTGCAGGGGGCCCAGCCCAGTTTTGGACAATGAATTATGGTCTTGGCCAAGATGTTCTCATTACAATCTCTGTTGACCTCCTTGGAGGAGTAAAAACTGTTGCCTGAAAACTAGGCAGCTTCTCAGCTTCCTCCTCCTCCAGGGCCCTGCCTTGCTCCATGGTGGTCTTAATCTGCACATCCCTTCTGTCTCTCTGTCCATCTGAGTCACTGCCTTATCCCAACTCTGGGAATATGAGCCTGGTCTGAGGCCTACACATATACAAGAACTAGAATGACAGAAGTGATAGCTCAGCTCTTTGTCATTTTGTTTTTAAAAGTTTTTTTTAAAATTGATTTTCAGAGAGAGGAAAGGAGAGAGAAATAACGATGTGAGAGAGAAACATCAATATGAAAGCGAAACATCAATTGGCTGCCTCCTGTATGCCCCCTACTGAGGAATTGAGCCCACAACCCAGGCATGGACCCTGACTGGGAATCAAACTGGCAGCCCTTTGGTGCACAGGACAACACCCAATCAACCCAGCCACACCAAGCAGGGAATTCCTTGCCATTTAAATCTCCTTATTAGTTTTTTCTATATATCCTTAAGTTAAGATCATGCCTAAAATGATGCATTTAAGTCAGGGGCCCATGTCAAGGTGAACACCAGCAACTAGAATGGTCAAGAAGAAAGTCAGAGTGGGCCTGGTGCCTGGACACTGTTTTTTTGAGGCACATTTGAGAGATTTGGGGCTTATGGAATATTTATGTTGGATAGAATCTCTACTTATCATCATATATAGGTCCTTCACATTATATTTGAGACAAAGATTTATATATATATAAAAAAAAGACCACTCAAAGTCTTAGTGAAAAAAAGTGGCCATATGGTGAACTTGGATGGAATGGTAATTAGTCTTCCCATGTCTCCATGGCTAATAAGCTTTCTTTTGTTTTCCTTTTCTAGCTTTATCATTGTTATCTTTGACATCATCGCCATCCTCAACATGATATGCCCTTCATAACTAACTTTTATAGGGCACTCACTGTGGACCAGCCACTGGAGTAAGCACTTTACATATATTACCTTATTTAAACAGCACAACAACCTTATGAAGTGGAAATTGAGGCATTGAAAAGTTGAGTCACACAGCTAGTAATAGCAGGTTATCCCTGACTACAAAGCTATATGATGTTTTGCCGTTGTGTGTGTGTGTCTACTGCTGGTTCTCTTGGGCTTAGAATGTATCTGGCACATAGTAGGTGCTCAGTAATTATCTGTGGAGTGAATGAATGTATGACACCTAAGTTGGTGCTCTTGACCCATTTTCTGGTGCTCTTGACCATATGGCTCATCATTAGAATTGTTTATAGAACTTTTCAGAAATGCAAATGCTGCCGGCCCCCATGGAGATTCTGAGTTGAGGCCCAGGAATCTGATTTTTAATACACTTCCCAGATTCTGAGGCAGCCAGCTCAGCCTGGGGCTGTAGACAAATTTGGCATCCACTACCACCATGCTATACCACCTCATGAAAAAATTTCACTGTTTTTAATACTTCTGCAGAACAAATAAAACCACAACTGGTGTTTCTCAATTTGTGTGGTTGAACTCATGTCCTTTTGACAGACCTTTCACATTTCAGAATGCTTCAAGTTGCTTTCTTTTCTGAAAGATTAGAGCATAACATTGGGTCTTGGGAGGCAACTGGCCTTTCTCAATGTTGCACCCAAAAGTCACATATGTTTCTTGTTCTCAGTCCAATTATCTTTCCACTAAAGAAATCAGTTTCCCCTGTTCATTCTAGAGGAGAAAGGACACAGGGAGTAATTCAAGTGCCTTTGACTATGAGGAAGGGGACCTAGAATTGTTCTAGTTACCCCTGGGATAAACCTAAGATTGAGGCAGTCTTAAGTCTTATTTTGCCAGGAGAGTTCCAGTTTACCACTATTATGTTAGTGTAATTATTAATAGTGCCCCTATTTAGTCTCAAACATGAACCTGGGTTTGTACAATAAATGATACGGCCATTCTACCTAAGACCAGAAAGAAAAAAAAAGCTATAAGAAAATAAATTTCTGTTCATTACAAGAAAGGAATCTCCATGAGCCATAACAAAATCCTCCAAGCCCCCAAAATATGCAATCAGGCTGCCAAGTTAATGAATTTCCTGTTACTGGAGGTGTTAAAAAGAAGAGACATGGCTATTTGTGGAAGACGATGGAAAGAAAGTCAGGCATCAGTGGATGACCTTAGAGATCCCTCTGACGCAATGTGCCAAATTCCCAGGGGACAGCAGAATCTGTGGTGCCTGAGAAGTGGCAGGAGCATGTGTCACGCCCACACCCACATGGAAAGAAGTCAGGAACAGCAGAGCCTGTCCTTCTCAGTCTTGAGTGGAAGGCCAGCCCATGGTCAGCAAGCACAAGATGTTTTCCCAATACTGTAGACTTGGAGAAGGCTCAAGGTATTTAGGATTTGACTCTTAGCATCACACCCAGCATCCTCTGCTGAGCAGGCTGTGCAAATCCTCAGGGTATGAGTGCACTAGGATGGCCTTCCTTTCCTGGGAACCAGAGCCACATCTGCTCTCATCTGTCCTTGTGAAAAGTGTGTATAGTTTAGGCCAGTGGTCGGCAAACCGCAGCTCGCGAGCCGCATGTGGCTCGCAAGCCGCAGTTTGCCGACCACTGGTTTAGGACATACTCTGCTCCCCATCCCTCCTGCCCCTAGGTCACTGGGCAAATGTCCATTTGACCCTTGGTGGAGTTTGACCCCTTGCTCACACTGAGTATCTCAGAGCTGTACAAAGTGTTAGGGAGTTTCCCAACATTCTTCAAGGGAGTTATCACTTTCAGCCCTGCCCTACTTCCTATTTCCTTACACAGTTAGAAACTAAGACAGTGGCCTGTGTGAATTTCCCCAAGATCACACAATGCATGGGCGGCAGGACCAGGGATCCAAACTCAAGATATCCCAGGAGAAAGATGACTGTCGTATCACACATCTTTCCAAGGGGATCCAGAGGGCGGGAGCAAACTGTGCAAATGCCCAGACTGGGACACCTTTGTTGCTGTTGTTGAAAGTCACAGTCTACCCTGCTATAATTAGATTAAGAGGAAAATGGAGAAGCCACTGGTAGCAGGAAGAAGCAAGAGTCCTCTAGGATTTGGCATTTGATGAGAGAGATATTCAGTCACTGTGCATTTCCATTGTTTTTTCATAGCAGAACATACTGCAGCGATTTAAGAACACATATGCCTGATGCCAGGTTACCTTATGTTCTACAACTGCATTGCTAGAAGGGTTATTATTGCCACAGGAGTTGGCTGTGCCCCAGAAAAATGGGGTGCTGGTCTGTTCCTGCAAATCTTCATCCTGATCTTCACCTCAAGAAGGGCACCGCCGTGTTTCTAGCCCCAAGTTCTTGGTTTGGTGGACAACATCCTGCTTAATACAACTCTGTCCTTACAGCTGTTGTTACCGAGATATGATGACTGATTTGGGCCAAGGAGCTAGCATTAAAGGGACAAGTAGTCAATTTGTTGGTGACATCAGGATGATTTATAAGTTTCCTCCATGTTGGACATGAAGGAGCGGAATCCAACTGCTCAGTGGAGACACACTCTCCCCACAGTCACCATAACTCCATGTTAGCGCCCCAGGAACACTCATTTCTTGCCCCTGACTGGGGGTTGGAGGACACTTCTTGTGATGGGAATATACGAGATTGTCTATATGTCTTAGAAATCAATAGGAAAAGATCAGGAACACTTAATTTAAAATAAATGGGCAGAAGACACAAATGGGAAACTGAAAAGAAAGCGCAAAAGGTGACGAGGGCCTTCACGACATGACCTCTAGTTGCTTCTTTATCCTTGTCTTCTTGATGCAAGCTGTATTTTCTAGTAATATGAAACTGCTTGTAGTTTTCTGCATTCATCATTTCATGTTTGCACCTCTGTGCCTTAGCTCATGCAATTCTAGAATGATCATCTTCTTTTTAGAATAACGTTCTCAATTCAAAAACAATGAGTCTGGCTCACTCTTAGCTAGCCTTGAGGCTCTAGCTTTGGTATCTTCTCCTCCAAAGACTTTTTTGAAAGCCCGGATTGCTTCAGCTAATCAGGGACCACTGCTGGGCCCCGGGGCGGGGGGGGGGGGGGGGGGGAGGAGGAAGGTACAGCTAATTTGGTGTGGGTAGATGAATACCCAAATAAAATGTATTTTTGATATTATCAAGAAGAAGGGAAGATTGGATCTTTGATAGCCAAAACAGCAAATAGCCAATACTCTTGGTTTACAGATGGCTATACTCCCCTGGTTTCTTCCCAAATCCTTATGTACATTTCTGTAGTCACGAAGACTGTTTTGTATTATAAATATTCGTTTCTTTATCTTTCTCCCCATTAAAGAATGAGTGCCTTGAGGGTAGGGCTCATGCACCCTCAGCCCCTAACACAGACACTGACATTTGGTAAAAAGCACATCAAATGCATCAATCAACGTAATTGAATGAGGAATGCTTCCTTCTCGCTTAATGGAAAAATCGATTTCCATAGCAGTGGGAATAGAATCCCTGCTAGAGGCCAGAAGTCAATCTGTCTCTATAAATTCCAATTCCGATGCCCAGGATTTCCATGCAACAGATGCTTTTTGCATTGTGCAACACCAAGGCATGTGGGCTGCCTGAATTCACGTGTTTGCTCCATCCTTCCTCACCCCATTTCCTGGGAAGAAGCGAGAGCCTTGGGGGACCTGTGCTAGCTGCACATGTTTTCCGTTTCATGTTTCAGCCAATAAGTGAAAGGGCTCGCTCACGGGCCACTTAACCTGTATCACAGACGTTTCCTCGGACAAATGGTCTCTTCATCTTCCTCTGGGAACTCAAGGCCTGACTGATCTGCAGACCCAATAGGGACGTAGAGATGGGCTTAGCACGCCCAGTGGCTGAAAAATAGAGCTTCTTTTATTTAACTGTGTGACTGGAAGGTGAGCAGCCTGGCCTCGCATAAATCACATTCTCACAGCACAGGTGGATAAGGCTGGACATCTGGAGGAACGTACATCTGGATGACCACACCCATGGAATGACGCTGGTATCAGCTGGGGCTGGGGCTCCCTTCTCTTCTCCCTTCTCCTTTCATTGGATTTTAAACATTGGAGCTCTCTCTGAAAATGAACAAGGGGCAGATTTAGCAGGGATGGAAGGGAGCGTTGCCTTGGAGTCCTGATTCAGCTTCCAGACTCATCATTCCCAGCCAAAGTAATGTGACATTAAAACTCAGGCCTGGCTGCCCGCTGCAACAAGCAGAAATATAAGACCATAATACATAAAACACAACCTCTTACAGAAATAAAAATCTGTGCAAAGCCACAGAGCTCAGAAATAGTATTTGGTTCTTCTGCAAAACTACCACTTTTTCTCTCCTGCCAGGCCAAGCCCTGGAGATAATTGCCGACATTCTCACTACTGTCCCTCCAAATGAAAAAAGAAAAAGAAAAAAGAAAGGAGCAGTAAAATAAGGAAAGTGAGACTGATGTTCTAAAAATGGAAACAACAAAATTTGAAAATTTGGGGGGCCAAGGGGATGCTCTGTTTAGAAGGGAGGAATTCAGAGGGAGAACAGTGTCCAAATGATATGGCACCAGGCTCGCCTGGCAATATGGCTTATCTCAAGAGGCGCTTGCTTCCAGACCTCAAAACTGGCCCCATTTTGCTCCAGAAATTCTTCTCTTCATTCTAAAATAGAACTTGTAAAGAGAAGTTGGAAGTAACTTTAATGTGGTTGTTTTCTAAAAGTCTCGTCTTAGATCGATAAATCCCAAGCACTTCGCTCAAAGCAACAAAAGGTTCAAATGATATTGGATGTTTATGCAAACCTTCCAAGCTCCCTGTGTTTATAAAAGTGAGTTGGAAATATTCGAGAACAGTTTGTCTAGTGGAATTTCCACATTTCCATTTTTGCTTAACTTGGGAACCAAAGGTCACCTTAGAGATGTCACAGCATCAATAAGACCACATCATGTTGAAGCTCACGTCTCATTAGATAAAACTATTTTGGAGAGAAAGATTGGGTTTTCAGTGGTTATAAAACAGGAGGTGAAGCTGGGCTTCAGAAATGAACATATTGTTCAATCAGACTATATATTCAGGGTTTGACAAAATAATATGTAAGTCACTTAGCATGGCATCTAATAAACAACAGGAACTCAATAGCTACTACTTTTTATAATATAATCATTACTTCATAGATTGAAAATACATGTGGTCCCTGAGCATTCCCATTTAACAGGTGAAGATTAATTTTTCTGTTTTGTAGCATCTTTAAGTCTCTGGTTCATCAAATATTTCAGCCAGCCATCAGGTTGCCCAAATTGGTAATAATGATAATAATAATTCCAATTCTTATGATTATTATTATAGGTGGGGAGGTGGATATTATGAGGGATAGAGACTGAAATCAGGCATGTTCATTCATAAAATAATTAAAATACGTGAAAAAAATTAATCCTATCTAATAATCAATGAAATCCCAATTAAAACACAAAATGCTTTATACTTACCAATATTTTGAAATCCAAAACTGTAATTCTGAATGTTCTTAAACCCTACTAGGAGGAGTATGATTTAGCATCACTGATTTTTGAAAGCAATGTGACAATATATAAATTAAGTGCCATAGACATGTTTCTATCTGCTTACCCACTTTCAAGAATTTATCTGAAATCTCTAGGAGGAAATGGATTGTGGTAAAAAACTTAGGTACAAAATGTCCACTGCCATGTGAATCTGTCAGGATCTCATCAGGAAACAGCATACTCAAACTGAGTCACTGGAGGACAGTTTAATTAAAAAACAAAGCAATAACAAAACAACCACTTACAAAGTGTGCGCAGAGCACCAGGGATGGTGCCAGACTATGGGGCCTGCCCTTTGTCCTTGATCAAGGCCTAAAGGGCAGGAAATAAGCAGTTTCCAGAACCTAGAAAGAGAAACTATTTGGAGAGGGCCTCCAAGTGGCTCACGTGGTATAGATGGCCCACCCTCCCTTTCCTCCCAGTTTCTGGTCTTCTGCCGGCACCTCCCATTCTGAGTCCAAGCAGAGCCAGAGGCAAGCGAGCCCTTTGACAAAGTCCATATGGGTTTGGGGTGAACAGTGGCTCTGCAGAGACAAATGAAAAATATTTTGGTATTTTTAAGAGCAAGAATAAAAATGCAAGATAATGTAAGTGTCCAACAACTCATTGGGAAATGAGTCAATCAAGCGTGGGATTGGAGGGGATGTTATACAGTCATTGGAAATAACACTTTTCACCCAGCCAGTGTGGCTCAGTGGTTGAGTGCTGTCCCATGCACCAAGAGATTGCCAGTTGGATTCCAGTCAGGGCACATGCCTGGGTTGTGGGCTCGAACCCCATGAGGGGCCATGCAGGAGGCAGCTGATTGATGTTTCTCTTTCATTGATGCTTCTGTCTCTCCCTCTCCCTTTCTCTCTCTCTCAAATCAATTTTGAAAAATTTTTTTTTCTTTTTAAAGAAAATAATGCTTTTGAAGAAACAATTACATAGGAAAATGTTTTCAATATAAAGTCAACCGAAGAAAAGCACAGGGTGGAAAATTATATATGATTCCAATTATGAAAAAATGCACATATGACCCATTGAAAAAAGACTAGCGGGAACATGCCCAAATTTAAATTATGGCTATTTCTGATTTGGAGAATTATAGATTTTCTTCTTCTTTTTTTAGTATCTGCATTTTCCAAATTTTACATTCCTTTTAATAAGAAATACATTACGTAAAAGAACTTGTCTTCTGTCTGCTATAGTTTATAATCTAGTTAGAGGGAAAGATAGATTTCTAACTAATTACAGCCAATGCAATGGAAGAATAAAGGAACAATATTGATTTCACCAGCAGGCAGAATCAGGGAAACTTCCTGGAGTAGGTGGCATTTAAACTGGGCCATGAGAGCTGAGAAATATTTTGGTAGGTTGAGAAATGACAGAGGAACAAAGATGACAAGATAATGAGAACCAAAGATTAAGAGCTCGGGATGGTGTGACATACCCAGGGCACTACAGGAGATGGATGATTCGAAAGCTGTACATTAGCAAACCTCAGAGGGACTTGTACAAATACGGATTTCTGTGTCCCTCTCTAATCTACTGAATTGGCATCTCTTCTGGGAAGTCTGAAACAAATATTTTGAAAATGCTTCCAGGTGATTCTAAGGCATAGTCAGGGTTTAGAAGCACAGACAGGCAAAGCCTATGAGAGAGTGTGGCAGGCCCACGGGTAGTGGCTGCTGAGAAATCTCTAGCTGTCTCCCTCCCCTGAGGGGAAAGGGCCCAGCAGCCACCTTACAAGATGTGACCCTGCCCATGACTGCAGATGACTGGGCCAGGGTGGGCCTGAATCCTTGGTGCGAAGGTGGAGATGTGGGCAACTTTCACCTGCTCTGTGACCTGGAGTAGCCCAGGCCGGGGAAGCAGACACAGAAAGAATGAAGCTAATGTAAGGAGAAGAGAATGGATGGGAAACTGAGACGGTCCTGTGACCTCCCCGTTCCTGGTTCCAGTACTTTCTGAGCTTCCACTGTTTCTATGGGCTTGACTTTACGGAGACCTCCTTCATCCCTATAATAGAGCCCAGTTTTTAACAACTGGGACTGGCCTCGGTTATCTGCAGAGAGAGGCAGGGCAAGCTTTACCTTCAGACACAGCAACATGGCACATTGCAAAGTCCCAACTGGAGGGTAGGGGATGTGGCTCTGCTACCACCTTACCAGCTAGGTTTCCAAACTGTTCTTCTCAGCCCAATAGGTTTTGTGGAATTAATAGGTGCTACAGCACCCTAGCACATCCATAAATGAGCCATCCATGGCCAAATAAGTTGGGGCATCTCTTATTTGCTGGTTATTAACACTGGTTTCTCATGAAACTTACACCATGTTGTATGCCAATTATATCTCAATAAAACTGGGAAAAAGAAACTTCCAGGCTTACTAGTAAATGGTAAGTACCTCATAGAAAAAACCCTGTTTGTTTGTTTTTACTAGGAAAATTCTCAGGACTTTTATATTCTCTTGTGCATTGTGAATCTCCTACAGTGATTATAAGACTCAGTGTTCCCCAAATTTATTTGACTGGGGTACTCTTCTGCTGTTTTTCCCCTCAAAAAAAGCATGATTTTGAGTTGGTGCTTGGCCCATGAGAGCTAACTCACTCATTCATCTACTTCTTCATTCAGTTAACATTTATGAGAGTAGCGAAAATAAGCACTATTTTTCAAAATGGCATGTTGTTTTATGAAGCGGATACACTAGCCTTCTGGGAATTGTGTATGTGTATTTGTACCCTTGCACATGTATGCATATGTGCCCATGTACTTGCATGTATACATATGTGTGTTCATGTGGATACACCTGGGGGGGGGTGATAATAAAGAGAAGGGGATCAAGTCAGAAAGAGAGATGGGTTCTAGGTTTTGATGCTCATGTATATGGCTTCCAGATGCTCATTAATAAAGATATCTCCACAATCTCCAAACAGAATTACATGATGTCAAGTGGACTCAGACTAGTTGTTCTGATTAATTTTGACTTCAATTAAAAGAAACCTCCAAATTGTTTATCCTCCAGCCCCTCAAGTAGGATATCCTGCCACAGCAGCATGTGCTCATGCTCTGACCAATCTTTAATTTGTGAAAATAACTGGCCTTTTCTCTGTAATCATTTCCAATGTCTTTTTCTTAAAAGGCCTTGATCAAAAGAAGTTTCCCTTATGATAATATGGGAAAGTTTCCCAATGATGATAATGCTTTTGTCAGGCAAAGACGCTGGAATTAACATTTGTTGAACATTCCATTTAAGCCACTAGGCTGAGCATTACAAATACTTAATCTTATTTGATTCTCCCAGCAGCCTTGTAAGGCAGGCAATTCATTTTTTCCTTTTTCACAGATAAGAAAGTTCTGTGAAGGTAAGCACTCCGGTCTTCATCATTTGGTGCATGACCTGTACTTGTCCTCTGTAACATATTTATTGAATGAATGAATAACTGAATGAGGAAACGGAGCCTAAGCCATTTGGCTCAGGATCATTCAGCTTGTCAGTGTCTCAAACCACATTTGAACCCAGGCTTGTCTGATTCCAAAGCCCGACCGCTTTCTTCCTCATCATTTTAGAATTGAACAAAATGCTTTTATGTACATCCTTTGGTTTAATTCTACAAGGAGGGGAGAAAAGGCCACATGATAACGTTCTCATTTCTTCTCATTTCACTGGCTCAGAAGAATCAAGAAATGGGTCCAAGGTCACTCCGGTGGTAGGGGCAGATTCAATACCAACCCATGTCTTCTGACCCCACCCCAGTGCTCTTCCAGCTATATCGGAGACATTCCGAAAACAGCTGGAGATTTCTTTGGCTTGAAGGGCATCCAAACTTATGTTCACATGGCATATGCCTCACCACCCTTTCTCTAGATTCTAGTTGTCAGTCTCCACCATAAATACACATGCACATGTTTTTCCAGAATCTTCTCTCCTCATTGGCTCCCCCCCCCCCCCCCCCCCCCGCTGGGTCCTGGGGTCTTCCTTGCCTGGGATGGGGTGGGCTGGGCCCAGACTGGAAGTTCTCAATTCCATTGGCAGCTGTCTGGGGCAGAAATGTGTTATTTTTTTCCTTTTGCCCTTCTCTGTTTTCAGTTGTCACTTTGTTCCAAACTCATAATGTTTCTCTCAGCTTCTGTTTTCATGGAGCCAACACTATGGAGGGAAAAATGAATAATGCCCTCAGAAAACCCCAGGGTCATTCATTTCCAAACACAAGGCCAAGGGCAGGTCTGACTCAGCTTTTTCCCCTCTGCCCGGTGGAAGAGTTGTTGAGGTGCCTTGGGGAGACAGGGACTGGGGGCTTCTAGAAAAAGATAATGCATTTATTTGTAAATCTCTCTCCCCTCCTCTCTCATTTTAGTTTCTTGTCATCTCTCTTCTAGACGATTTTGATAGGAGGTTGTTATGAACTAAATTGTGTATCCCCCCAAATTCATACGTAGAAGTCATGACTTCAGTACCTTAGAATGTGACCACGTTTGAAGATAAGCCTCTATAGAGATGATTAAGGTAAAATGAGGTCAGACGGTGGGCCTAGTCCAATATGTCTTATGTGTTGATAAGAAGTAGAATTAGGGCACAGACACACACACAGGAAAGAGCAAGTGAAGCCTAGAAAAAAGGCCTCAGAAGAAACCAACTCTGCTGCCTCTTGATCTTGGACTTCCAGCCTTCAGAATTATGAGTAAATGAATTTCTTTTGTGTAAGCCCTCCAGTCTGGGGTGCTTTGTTAGGGCAGCCCTAGCAAACAAACACAGATTTAGGTACCAAAAAGTAACAAATACCTAAAAATGTGGAAGTGGATTTGGAACTGGGGAATGGGTAGAAGCTGGAAGAGTTTTGAGGTTCATGTTAGAAAAAGCCTAACTTACCTCAAAGAGACTGTTGGCAATCTGTCAAATGAATACAGAGGTTAATAATAATAATAATGTAAAAAATATGGGACATGGAGGAGCAACTTCTAAAGTTCCGTGGAGAACTTAATTAATATTAATAATTAATCAATATCCTCACTGTACAGCCAACAATAATGACAAGCAATAATAATGGCAAACTTGTTAATAAGCTCTCACTATATGCCAGGCACTGTTTTAAGAACTTTGTATATGTGCCTTGATTTTTTCGGTAACCCTATGAGGTAGGCACCTTGGAATGATAAATGATTAAAAAAACAACAACATAGTAGCTAAGAGCACAAGCTTTGGAGCCAGATACTGGGGTTCAAATCCCAGTTCTGCCTCTTACTTGCTGTGTGGCCTCAGGTGAATTACTTATGTTCTCTGAACATCAAGTTTATCATCTAGAAAATGAGGAGGAGGAGGATGGAACAGTTCCTATTCTATAAGGTTATTGGGAGGGTTAAAATAGCTAATAATAAAATAAAATAAAGTACAGGTAGTTAGTCTAGAGCTTGGCCAAATATGTGTCCATTACTATTATCCCTATTTTAAATATGAGAAGTTGAGGCTCAGAGAAATTTACCCTGTCTGAGTTTGTTCTGCGAAAGCTTTTTTTTTTATTTTTAAAAAATTCTATTTAGTGTGCTACTCTCATTACATAAAATCTTTATTTATTTATGATTTTCTGAACATGAACACTGTGGTTTCGTGGAGAAGGGAGGCACATGTCTAATGAGACTGTATCAATCTTGAACATCACATTTGCCCCACAAGAGAAATACACCCTAACAGGGAAGTTGTAAAGTTGATCAAGTAGAAGGGAGGGTGTGGGAGATTGATTGTAAAAATGGCCCTGATTCTCCACTTCTCTTTGTAGCCATAGCCCTTGTTTACAATGTGGCTTTCCAGCTTCTCCCATCCGGCGTTGGAGCCTTGGATGTGGGCTGGCCATAGATCTTGCTTTGGCCAATAGAACGACTGGGAGTGACCTGTTCAGTTCCCAGCTCTAAGGAGGCCTTAAACACTATTGCTTACTCTCTTGAAACCATCCCACTGGCACATGAACAAGTTAGCCTAGTGGAGGAAATTGAGAGGTACACGAAGGAGAGCCCATTCATCCTAGCCAAGGCCATCCTACACCAGCCTACAGCTGTCAACCTCCAAGCATGCGAACCCTGCCAAGATCAGCAGAGCTGACCCAGAGCTGACTACAAATGCATGTGGTCCCAGCCAAGACCAGGAGAACCACCCAGCTGATGCACAAACTCCCGAGCAATAATAAAGACACTGAGTTTTGGAGAAAATTGTTACACAGCATTACTATGGTGATAGACGATTGGTGCAGAGGGAAAGGGGGATCAACTTTTCAGTGGAAACATTCTACCAACTATTAAACTATAATAGAAAAAATATGTCTTGTTCATAAATTTAGGGACAGTGTTCTGCCATTATAATTGTCAGACATGTCTTGGGATGAAATTTTAGGTTGGATTCTCGAAAGATATTCAAAGTCCAAATTTTGAAATAACACGTGCAGTGAGATTTTCCAATTTCCCCTTACTAATGTAATTTAGTGACATACATGATTTGCAATGTACCACTGTCCTCTGCAGCTCCGTCTTCCCAATGTAACAGGCCCGGACACCCACGCGTTCCTGGAAGACTGGGTTGCATATTCTAGAACCCTGGTGCAGGTGCCCTCAGCCACGCAGCTATTTTAAGGACCTCTTTCTGGAGTGGGTGCTCTGCAGAGTTGAGCTGGTGGCCATTACCTGTAGGGAGGGGGCCTGGAGCCATCTGGCAGCCTGGAGTGACCGGAGGAGAAAGGACATGACTCTGTCAACTCCCACACTAGGTACATTCGCTCTTCCCAGATTTCTGGGGTAAAATTCAGGCTGCTGGTTTCTCTGTGCGTCAGGAGTGGAAAGAGAGGCAACGGAACCAACTGGAATAATTGTTCAACATAAACATCTTTGACTTATCCCCAAACCCTTCTCATACCCCCACTGGTTACAGCTCTTGCTGACTCCCAGCTTTGGGTTTCTCAGGGGGTTCCCCTGGAAGACAGCTCACACTCCCATTGTGACCTTAGTGGTGGCGTATTCTGGGTGGCAGTTACTTCTTCCTTGGCTTCATTTACCAACACATCTTCAAATTGATCGGAAACTTCTGCTCACAGAGAATTTCTCTTTACCAGACGGTTTATTCAGGGAGATCTCTGGAGTTTCAATAAGTGAGCTCCTATATTGAACAAGAGCTTGGCCCTTTGCTATTCTTTTTTAATTTATGTTCCTTATCCCCCCATTATCTTCCCCTCCCATCCCCCCCCCACTCATGCCCTCACCCCCCTGTTGTCTGTGTTCATTGGTTCAGCTTATATGCATGCATACAAGTCCTTTGGTTGATCTCTCCCCCTTACCCCCACCCTCCCCTTCGCTATTGAGAGATGTTTGCGACATTACTGTCCACACTAGCCCCAACCTGCTGCTCTCTCATGTTAAACCCGGACGCTGGTTTTCCAGGGATCCGTTGCCAGCCCCAAATAACAGGTGTTTATTTTTAAGCACTTTCCCCAGTTTACATACCATGGAGTGAATATGTCTTTGGAAAAATGTAAATGAGTAAAATAAAGATGAAATAAATACCATCATCTCAGATTCTGTGGTGTCTCCAATGTCCCTGATGCCAAGGTGGGTGCTTTTGCAGCTGCAATCTCTTAATTTTCCCACTCTCCGGAGAGAATTCCCCGCCCCCCCCCCCCCCCCATTGTCTCTAGTTCCTAAGGGAGAAAAGGAGGCTTAGGGACGTTAAGAATATGCCAGGGTGGCAAGATGGAGACTGGAAACTAGGTTTTCTTACTCCAAATTCAGTGTTCTACCTCCCATCAGATTATTTGGTTACTTCTTTCTTTTCTATTTAACAGTGCACACTCTTCCTGGCCTATGAAATGTGGTCAACTACACAAGTTTATTTACTCAAATTTTATTGTAATACATACATTATTTCATTAAAAGTATCAAACGCTACATAATAGTGACAGCTAACATTTATTGAATATTCGCTATATAGTGATCACTGCTACTAGCACCTTGTGCGTGTATTAGCTATACACATAATAAAATTCTCACTGTCCTATTATTCCCCATATAGCAAATTTTTAAAATGTAAGCACAGAGAGGTTAAGTAACTTTTCCTAGGTCACACAGCCAGTGTAGATTTTGGCTGTGGACCAAGACAGTCTGCCTTCCGAATCTATGCTCTTAACCATTTACACACTGCGTTTTGTTATAGACAAGAGTAAGCAAACCACTTATATTTGATCTACTCCCAAAGACCAGCTAATACATAAACCTTTAATAAATACATCACTTACAATCTCACTATATGAGTCAGAATAATAGGTGAAATTAGCTTAATGCCTCGCACTTCTTAGGTGTCTGATACACGTTAGTTCTCCCTTCCCCATCCTCTAAAGTGAGGGAGACCCTTTTCTCATCTATTTCTTCCAAGAGCATTGAGTGAGCGCAGTTGATGAATTGGGCCCTGTGCTAACAAAGTGCTGGGCCTGTGACTTGATCGAGGCAAAGTCACTGCCCTTCAGAAGCTCCCAGTTAGAGGAAGAGGCAGATGGGTCAACACAGCAGGGCTTTCTATGGGCACCATTGGGGGTACAGGAGAAAGAGTAATGTATAGGGCTGGTGAGTGAAGGGGCACTTTATACAGCAGTCTTTTTTAAAAAAAATTTTTTTTATTGAGTTCAGAGAAGAAGGGAGAGGGAGAGAGAGAGAGAGAGAAACGAGAAACATCAATGATGAGAGAGAATCATTGATCAGCTATCTCCTGCACTCCACACACTGGGGATCAAGCCAGCAACCTGGGCATGTGCCCTGACCCGGAATCAAACCGTGACCTCCTGGTTCATAGGTTGATGCTCAACCACTGAGCCATGCTGGCCGGGCTGTACAGCCAGTCTTGAAGGCTCGTCAGAAATTCCAGTGTGAAGAACCTGCACTTCAGCAAGGAGATGGTTGAAATTCAGGTAATAATAGTAATTAAGAGCGTGTGGGACACTCCATACCAGGCACTGCTCTTAAATGATGTCTATCTAGATCTATCTACGAATCCATTAGGCGTAGAGAGGTTACATAGCTTACACAAAGTTACAAAGCTAGGAAGTGGCTGCACTGGGATTTGAACCCAGTACAGTCTGGCACTAGAGTCTGGGCTGTTGTGTCACCTCTCAAGAGGTTGAAAAGTTAGGGGACAGGTATCATTTGGAACCAAGCAGATTCAGGCACTTCCAGTGCGTATTTGTTAACCATGCAAACAGAGCCCAAGTCTGCAGCTGGAACCCTTACCTCCTTGTGAATGAGCAGCAACAGAGGAGCAGGAGGCAGGAGGCGGCAGCTCAGAGCTCCCTGCAGACAGCAAGGGCTCTCCTTCTGCCGGAGCTCAGGCCTCTTCTAGGAAATTCAATGGAAGAAGAAAACAGGCAGACACCATCATTGGGCTGACTCGCCCTCTGCAACCCAGATTCCTTGGACAACTTCCACGTGACGTTAGGCCTCGGCAATCTCAGCAGCGCCTGCACTTGAGATCCTTCAAGTGATTTCAATAAATCACCCATCATTCATGCAGGCAGGGCTGTGCTGAATGGTTCGTATTAAGCTGGACGTCTGAGGCTGGGAGTCTAAAGAGATTTGAGTACATTGGAGATATATCAAAAATGCCGGAGAAAGGACAAACGTAAACGTTTGGCTCTGTTTCTCCCATGGACAAGAAGCTTGCTGTTCTTGCCTCTGCAGCTTAAGGCTCTGTTTTCTAAAGAGAAGGATCTCTTGGAGAGCAGCATGTCCTCTCCTGCCTACGGGTGCCACCTCTGGGACTCTCCAGTCTCCAGCCCGTCACTCATCTTTCTTGTGAGCATGAAGAGGCCCGAGGAGCAAGGCTTGGGACCGAGTGCAGTGACCACTTGCGTCTGGGCGCCCAACTGCCCCACACTCATGTGCTGGGCCACAGTGGCCTTTGAGAATGTGTTAACATCTCAGCTGATTTCTTCCTGCCAGCTTTGACAGGGGGCCTCCTCTCTCTCCCGTGTTCCACCAAAGGCGAGGTGCGTCCTGCCTCCTTTCGGTGAGGTTTGCTCTCTTTGGAATGCGGTTTACTAAGTAGCAGCTTTGCAACCTCAGCTCTCTGATCGCGTCAAAAAGGTGATGATTTTATAAAGCATCCAGCATTTTCTTCCTTATTAAAGTGGGATCAGCATTCTCTTGGGATTTTCAACATTCTAAGCAGAAGTGGAATTCTTTAACTAATATTGCTCCTAAATGTAATCACTGACGTAAGGTTGTCAGGAGCCCAGCTTTGACTCTTGGCTTGAACACTCACTGGCTCTGAGGCCCTCTCTGACACTTGGCTGCCTAAAGTCCAACATGAAAGGTTGACGGGACTATCTCACAGGTCTCATTCGGTTCTCATAGCCCATTATTTTTTTTTTAAATAAATCTTTATTGTTCAGATTACAGGTGTTCCTCTTTTTGTTTTCCCCCTATAGCTCCCCTCCACCTGATTCCCCACCCCACCCTACCCCATGCCCTTACCCCCTGCCACTGTCTTCATCCATAGGAGTAAGATTTTTGTCCAGTCTCTTCCCTCACCACTCACAACCGCTTCCCCCTGAGAATTGTCAGTCCACTCCCTTTCTATGTCCCTGATTCTATTATATTCACCAGTCCATTCTGTTCTTCAGATTTTTTATTTACTTGATTTTTAGATTTACTTGTTGGTAGGTATGTATTTGATGTCATTTTGTTGTTCATAATTTTTATCTTTACCTTTTTCTTCTTCTTCCTCTTCTTAAAGAATACCCTTCAGCATTTCATGTAATCCTGGTTTGGTGGCGATGAACTCCTTTAGCTTTTTCTTATCTGTGAAGCTCTTTATCTGACCTTCAACTCTGAATGATAGCTTTGCTGGGTAGAGTAATCTTGGTTGTAGGTTCTTGCTGTTCATCACTTTGAATATTTCTTGCCACTCCCTTCTGGTCTGCATAGTTTCTGCTGAGAAATCAGCTGACAGTCGTATGGGTACTCCCTTGTAGGTAACTAACCGTTTTTCTCTTGCTGCTTTCAAGATTCTCTCTTTGTCTTTTGCACTTGGCATTTTAATTATGATGTGTCTTGGTGTGGTCCTCTTTGGATTCCTCTTGTATGGGGTTCTGTGCACTTCCTGAACTTGTAAGTCTATTTCTTTCACCAGGAAGGGAAAGTTTTCTGTCATTATTTCTTCTAATAGGTTTTCAGTATTTTGCTCTCTCTCTTCTTCTGGAACCCCAAAAATTCGGATGTTGGTACGCTTAAAGTTGCCCCAGAGGCTCCTTACACTATCTTCATATTTTTGGATTCTTTTTTCTTTTTGTTTTTCTGGTTGGGTGTTTTTTGTTTCCTCATATTTCAGATCTTTGGTTTGATTCTTGGGGTACGTTGATCTACAGTTGAGTTGCTATATATTCTTTATGTTAGACAGTGTATGCTTCATTTCTGACTGGTCCTTTTCCATTTTTTTTGGCATTCTCATTAAGGTCCTTGAAGGTCTCACTAAGCTCCTCAGAAGTGTCATCAAGTTTCTCGGCGGGTTTTAGAAGATTCTTGAGTAACCTTATAAATGTGGTTCTGAACTCTATGTCATCCAGTAGTTTGCTTTCCTCCGTTTCTTTCATTCGTGACATGTTTCTTTGTCTCTGCATTTTGGCTGCTTCCCTGTGTTGATGGAGTGGCTTTGTGTGGTAGGTGACCTATAGGGGGCAGTAGCTCAGCCTCCCCAATCACCTGATGTGGACGCTCTTGGTACACCCCTTTGTGGGCTGAGTGCAAAGTCTTGGTGTAGTTAAGCCTTAATTGCTGTTGGTACGCTGGGAGGAATTGACCTCCAGGCCAATCGGCTGTGAGGACTCCCTGTGTCTATAATGGAAGAACTGGTGTGCTGGAGACACGCTTATGGTGCAGGACTTGTTTCAGTGGGGCTTTGGTGCTCGCTGAGTCTGCCTCTTGAATGTGTCACTTATGGATGTGAGGAGTTGAAATCTGGTTTCTCACACTGACCCCTAGGTATACTGGCTTCTGGATCTCCAATGGGGTGCAGGTCAGCTATTGTCTGAGTCCACCCAGCAGGAGCTACAGCGAGAGCTACAGTTTTCTCCTCTTTGCTTGGGGTTTGGAGGTTTTGGAGCTGTCTGATCCGGGCTGCAAGTTTGTTAGGTTAAGCTGCGATAGGGCAGGCCTTTCTTATGCTAAAGCTGCTGCTTGGAGCTTGGGTGGGTTTGTAGGTTGTGTGGGGCGAGGTCTCAGGGCGTCACTAGGCTAGGGCGTGGCAAACAGCGATGGCTGCTAGTTAGCCGGCTCTGTGTCTCCGACTGCGTCCCATGCCCCAGCGCAGTAAACAATTATTCTTGCGCGCAGCTCTGCAAGCAAGCCCCCCTCACTTTCCGACCTGGTGGCAGACAGTCCAGCTTCTCCCTGTAGGAGTTTGGGTCCCCCGCGTCTCCCCAGAAACTGTATTTCAGAGTAATCCGGGGCTTGTCTCCCTTTGGGTTGAAAAAAGCAACGCCTGCCACCAGCCTGGATCACTCGCTTCCGTACCTCAGCTTTTCAGCACTTGTGTACGTCTCAATGCTCTTTTCTCTTTCCTTCTAGTTGTAGAACTTCCACTCAGCCAGCTTTCCTGTGGTTCTGGGTGATAGACGTTTTGTCTTTTAGTTGTAGTTTTGAAATTGTTGTGTGAGACAGCAGTTTAGGTGTTTACCTACGCCACCATCTTCCATAGCCCATCATTTTTCAAGAAGGTCTTGGAACATCCCTCCAGACCCAATGTTCTCTGCCTTATCTTAACGTCAAGTTTTCAGGAGACCGTGTCTGGAGTGTATACTAGTAAATCATATTTGTTTTCTGTGTCTGTCTTTTTCTCACGCCTCCCCCCGCCCCCCAAATGGAGGTGGCAAGGTGGGTAAGTGAGGGGGTTCTCCTCCACAGATTGCAGACTTGGATGTGCTTCTAGTCACAGGTGAGGTGTAGCCTTTGAAGCAGACAGACCACAAATCTTAACTACTTCTAGAGCTTACTATAGTCATTAAGGGATTTATTTTAAACTTATTTTGATTTTCTTTCTAGCACATAGGGAAAGCTGCATTGGTGCCAGGTGAGGTGAAATCAGGGAGTTTCCCATTTTCTGTTACGTCTCAGACATTCAGGCACTTAAGTGGGCAAGCAATGCCGGCACCCGGGGTGTGAATGTTGGAAACGAGAAGACAGCTTCCCCAAGCAGATGCCACAGCCTTCCTCTCTGGCTCAAATATTTTTTATTTTATTTCTTTATTTTTTGAAACACTGATTTAATTTTTTAAAAATTTATTCTTTGTTGTTAATCCTCTCCCCAGGATACATTTCCTTTGATGTTTACAAAGAGTGGAAGGGACAGGGAGAGACAGCAAGAGCGAAACATAGATGGGAGAGAGACACACCTATTGGTTATCTCCAGCAGTCTCTGTGACCAGGGCAGGGGATTGAGCCTACAACGCGGGTATGTGCCCTGGACTAGAATCGAACTCGGGACTCTTCAGTCTGAGGGCCCACACTCTATCCGCAGAGCCAAACTGGCTAGGGCTTAAAATATGTTTTAAAAGGGTTTCTGTTTTGGGGACATGCCAAACCCTGGCTCCTCCCTAAAATAAGGCAGCTCCTGTGAGCTGGGGCTGTCTGCAGAACGTCTGCAGGCTTTTGATCTGGCAGGTGTTTCATGGTGGGTGTTGGCTAGGATGAGAACAGTCCTGCCAATGGTCCTTGAGGGGTTTTATTTGGAACTGCAGGAGGGACGCTCAGAAAGGAGAAAAGTCATGCAAGGGGGTGCAACAGTTCATGCTTCCAAGGCTTCTAGTCAATGTTATGGGATCTCATTCTTCAATAAAAATAGACCTTTGAGGAAGCCCTATAACGTGAAATTCAGAATCACAAAAGAAAATACAGAGGAACTTGGAAAAACAATCTGATTTTCTGGGAGCAGAAAGAAATTTAAAGTGAAACAACTGGGAAGGTCATCGGAAGCAAGGGAAGTCTGAGAAATTGCGACAGCCAAGAGGAACCTAAGGACACATACATGTAATATGACATTCTGGGTGGGATTCTGGAGCAGAAAAAAATGACATTTGTTAAAAGCTAAAGAAATATGAAAAAAGTATGGACTTCAGTTAAGAACATACTAATATTCATTCACTAGTTGTGAAAAATGTATCATAGTGATGTAAGATATTAATAATAGAAGAAATGGGGTGTGAGGTATATTAGCTTTCTGTAATATCTTCACAAAAATTTAGTAAATCTAAAATTTTGTTAAAAAGTCTATTAAAGAAGAACTGATTAGAACATGTTGGGATGCACTGCAGCAGTAAGGATAATGATCATTTCACAAAATTCTTGCTTCACTTAACTATAAATACATATGTAGACACATACCAGGTCTTGAGGTAAAATGCATTTCTTACTGAAATGCATTTTTGTAAAATTTGTTTGCAAAGTTTGAAAACCACTGGATTAGAGGATTGCTGTTAACTGTAATATTTTTAAATTATTCATTTTAAGTTGTTTAGTGAGAGGCTTCATTCCTTCAATCAACAATTGTTCAGCAATTAATCACCATGTACAAAGTTCTGTGCTTTGTACTGAAGGGCATGGCACAGATGAACAAGACACAGGTTTTCATCTATTAGTGACACAAGCAGGAAAGCAAATAGGACATCATGCAAAAGGCTGTGAAATAAATGCTCCCCAGAGGTTTAGAAAATTGCCATGAAAGCACAGAGGATGAAGGAGTCAAGACTTGACTCAGAGAGTCAGGAAAAGCTTGAATGGGAGCTGGCATAGACTTAAAAATTTTGTAAGACTCACTAATGCTTGTTCAGCACTTCCTATGTTTTCAGAGTCTCTGCAAAAATATTACAGGGATCATCTTATTTTATCCTCACACCCATCTGGCTAGGTGCTAGTTTTACTCCCACTCTAGAGAAAAGCAAACAGAAGCTCAGAGAGGTGAAGAAACTGCCCAAGGATGCACAGCTCTTGAAGTGAGGTCCGATCTGTGCCATGTCCTGTGCCTTAGAAATGACTACCCCATCGACACCATTTCCCAGCTAGTCCTTACTGTTTGCTCTTCCCTACTTAATTTTCCTCTAGCAACAGAGTATGAAATAGGAGTTTCACTCTCTGTAAATACTGTGTTTTTTGTGTGGAGTGGCTACTTCTTTCTTCTCCCTCCTTAAAACACTCCTACACAACCTTCATAGCCTAGCACAATTGCTAACTCCCTTCTGTATTTTTCACTCCCGTCCCTCTTGCAGAAGCCTTTGCTCCCAAAGCTTTTGTTGAAAATCTATCTCCCCCACCTCCACCCAAGCCGCCCACTCAAATCAGGACTAGTCATATTTCTCTTCGGGTTTCTGCCTCCCAGTAGCGTATCTGGTATGGTATAGTTGCTCTATAAATGAGATGGGAAGGGGGAAAGAACTGTAGGATTTCCATGAGCGAATAAGGAGAATCCCAAGCAGAGGAGAACAACACAAGTATAAGTGGAGAAGTGCAGGGCAGTGGAATAGTCCAGTGGTGATGGGGTGTAAGGTGTTCAGATGCACTTGGCAGGAGAGATGGCAACATGGAGCTGGGTTCTATAGAGCTGGGGTACCTTGCCAGGAAGCTGGGGCTTTATTCTGTAAAAAGGAAAAAAAAAAATAATGCACCATGGAGGGGTTTCAGGGTTGAAGGACAAGATTGAACTGAGTGAAACATTTTATTTTATCTTCTCACCTTTGAGGAGGCTAGAGACAAGAGGAAGTATGAAAATGAATATTTATTGTATACCTATTAGATTTCAGGCACTGTCCTAAAATCTTCACACAATCCCTCTCATTAATTCTCAGCATAACCCAACACCCTGGATAGTTTTCCTTGTTTTACAATTGAGAAGATGAGGCTTAGATAGGTTAAGTAACTGATCCCAGGTCACACTGTTGAGAAATGGCAGGATCAGAACCCAAGTCTGTCTGGTTCCAAAGCTCGGGTTTTCTCACCACATCACTCTGCCTATTTGAAAAACTCTTTAGAGCCCCTCCTCTTCCTCTCGCCCACTTTCCTTCTTCCCTGGCCCACTTCTCTTTGCCTTTTCATCTCTGTTTTCCTGGACCCACGTGGCAGCTGCCTGGGGAGAGGGTGGCTTGAGCCCCCGCAGTGGAACCAAGGTGATGGTTTTATTTGCCTCCTGCCGTGGAGGACAGGGATACCGAGTCTGGGACATACCAGTGAGAGGCAGTGGCATTGAATGTGGTGGTGGGAATGCTGCCGGTGTCCCTGGCTCCTGGGAAACTCTCAGGAGACCTTCCCTCCAGCTCACCAGTAGCACAAGTTTACCCATTTTAGTGCACTTGAGCGTCTCCTGGTTTGAAATCTCCTTTTATTGTTACGTTACTGCTATTTTCTTTCTAAAACACTTTTCTTCCAAGTCTGTAAGGCTAACTGAGGACACCAAAGCAGTTATGAACTTAAAAGAAAAAAAAAGAAAAGCCAGTCCTTCCTTTCTTGATCATGGTATTATGATTCTGACATTCCTGTCCAAGCTTTTTCCACAGTTTTCAAGCAATATTTGCTTTCTGTGTGCTTCTGATTAAAATAGAATGTCCCTTAAAAGCCATTCCAGCCTCTTGTGATGCGGTCATAAAAATTATTTCAGCATTAAATACCTCATTCCCATCATGTCAGCTTTGAGACCACTGCTGGATGAATCACTGGAGAAATGAAACGCTTAGCAAAATGTTTTTCTTTCTGATTACAGGGCTGAGGTTTATTCGATTAAGGGATAAAGGTAAATTGATCAAGTATGTGGATGTTTGGAGTTTGTTTTTATCTCTGCTGAGCAAGTTTTGAAATGCAACAGTCTGATTAGATTTCCTCTCTGTGGCTGCATGTGAGCGAGGAAGAGCTGATGAGAAAGGCTGATGGCCTAGCCACGTGCATGAGTGATTGGCCAGTTTCCATTCCTAGTTTTCCTGATGCCGCTATGATCTGAAGAGATCATGCCAGCGTCAAACCAGCATCAGAGAAGCTCCCCTTCTAATGGAGCACCCAGCAATCTCATGACAAGCTGACTTCGAAGTCTCACAGAGTTACAAAAAACCCAAACATTTAGTTAGGCAGAGTCCACTCCCACGAACATTTCTCCTTTCAGCTGGGGCTCCCTGGGGGCTGTCACTCTTCCCTACTCTGTCCCCTTCACCATTCCATAACCAGGTCGCTGAGGCTTCAGGAACATGACAAGAGGCTGCGAAGAAGCGGAAGGATGTGGGGACAGAATAGGGACCATTGGTTTTTACTTCAGCTGTGTTCTCGAGCCTGCCCCCAGCTGGCTTCCAGAAGCTTCTGAGTCTGGAGGAGTGGCCAGCTGCCTCTCTGCTTGGAAATCCTTAAGATTCATTAAATTTTGTTGTTTTGAAATATCACTAACCATAACAATAACGATAAACAGTACAGTTGGTTAAGTGTATTCTTTGTGCCCAAAGTGTGCTGAAACCTTCCATTCCTCACTGAATCCTGGCCACACCCGTCCGAGGCAGGTGTCATCATCACACTTACAGATACCGATGACTGAGGTCCAGCACATTTAAGGAACTGGAACAAGTTGTACAACTCAGATTTGACCTTTGCATTTCGACTCTGGGCCCTGGGTATCTAATCACTGCATTAAACTGCTTCCCACATATTGCAAATGTAATATTTTGTTGTTAAAATTCAGACACTACAAACACACGTGATGCGGAAAGTTAAATTTTTTTAACAACCCTCCGCACCCCTCCCCCCTTCACATATATACAACTCCACCACCACCACCAGCAGTCCCTACCTTCCAGAACATTCCTGCCTGGATAAAGTTGTCCAGTTCTGTCTCCTCCCAACCCCTACTGAACAAGGATCCTATGAAGGAACTCAGATTCTGTAAGAAGCGAAACTCCTTGGGGTAGGTGGCCTCTGGGAACGGACTCCCCCAGAGGGTTGAGCAGACTCACAGCTCAGAGAGATGTGTACATGTGTGTGGAGCATCCCTTTCACAAACCAAACCTGGGACTTCCCTGAGTGGCCAGGCCAGGCAGTGGGGGGGGTGACACCTCCACAAGCTCTTCCCCCTGGCACTCAGCATAGGCTGTCCCAGTGGCCAGCTGCCCTCTGAGGCTGAGTGTAAGTCCCAGAGGTAGGGGGAGCACGGAGAACCTTAGAAAAATAAACTTAATTATAGCTCCTCTAGTAGGCTATCCTAGGCCCCCCCCCCCCCCACACACACACACGGTTCATTCCTCTCCCTGCTCTTTTCTGCACTTGCCTTCTGATACAGAAGGAAAACAATACTTTACTCATTTATTCATAAAATAAACATGCTGCAAGTTGTTTGGAATTCAAAAATAAGTGAGAAAAAGCATGGCCTTGGGGTCAGTTCCCTGGTGTTTGCATCTGGCCCTGCCACTGTTTAACTGTGTCATCTCAGTCACAACCTTTACTCTCTGAGCCCAGTTTGCTCATCTATAAAATAGGACTGATGATATTTACACCTCAAGGAAGTTGGGGAGCTTGGGAACACTGTGTGTAGAGCCTGCAGTGCCTGCTCATAGCAAATGGTAACTGAGGTACAAGTGCAGGAGGGGGATGCTTCAGCCTGGAGCGGGGAGGGGAGGGCTGGGCACGGCCAAGTTTTGAATCCAAAGGATGGGGACTTTCTCCCCCTTCCCCTCACCCAGGTACCTGGCAGAGTGTCCTGGATCATTTGCGACTGTGCTTGTGAATAAGGGTCTGGGACTAGCCACGTGCTCTGGGAAGTGAAGTCCTGGGAGAACTAGGAAAATTCTACTCAGCGTTCTGAAAATATCTATGAATGGAGCTGATAAACACAACCAGAGGGGATTCCTTGTAGTCATTAACAACAAGACGCATTAACAACTTTCTTTGGCAAATAGTTTACAAACAAAAGAAGGAATATGGATGGACCAGCTGGGGCCCTGTGGGGAGGGATGCCACTTTGATGACTGCAGAGGCCAAACCATTGATAAAAATAGCAATATTTCTTGCACAGCCAACCTCTGGAAATGCATCCACAAACACGAGGCTGCTTGAACAGTCACGCCAGAAGCTGCTCATCTCATTAAGTAGCCCAGGCCTACCCAGGCCAACGCGAGCAAAGAAGCTTGTGAGGCTGAGAGGCAGCCCAAAATGAATGAAAACCCATCCAGTCCTGCCCCCCCTCCCCCCCCTCCCCCCCAGCTAAAGGTTGTGGTGGGCCTGGAGCCAGATCATAGTATTAGACTGGGCTATTTTTTCAGGCTCTCAATTTAACCAGCTGGGGTTCTTTTTTAAAGTAGTACTATCCTATTCAAACTTTTGAATGGAAGGATTCGCCCTTTGATGGGATTTGAGGAGAGCATAGGCAGAACACAATGTCCTTGGCTTGGCTCTGTCTTTCAAACAGTACGCGGACATGCTGACACCCCAGCGGGACCAGCTGCAGCAGGCAGACACGTTCGCAGAGCAAAGGTCTCCAGAGACTTGACCTTCCTTTGCGGTGACACTGCTAATATCCTTGTAACTCATAGCAGGCCAGGAGAGAGGAATGTGCCAAGAATGAGGGAGAGAAGTAGGAAAAAAAACTTAGAATGAACCAGGATGTGAGAGAAACAGTACTTGCAATGGAGCCACACCTTCAGTGTGGTTTGAAGTATGCACACACCTTCCTCTCTGTGCACAAGGACTGACACTTGCTGACACAAGCTTTAGCCAAGAACTTGAGTCACATAAGCACTGCCATGGTTGACTTCACTTTAATATGAAATTTCTTCTTTTTGATAAACAAATAGAGATGGCTAGAATCCAAAGTGGAAATCAAAATGATGAAAGACACACGAATATTACACAGCACAATCCTAGTTTAGGCGGATAACATACCCATAAACACGTTTCCAAAATCTAGATCGGTGTTAGCAATGGGTGCCTCTACACAGAAGAATTAGAAATGATTTAAATGAGTCTTCCTTTTCCTTATTTTTATTAAAGCATTTTTTTTTTTTTTGGTAAGTGAACATGAGCTACTCTTGTAATTGGAAAAAATATCTATTTTTAATTTAAAAACTAGACAAGATGATATGTGAAACTGATTGAATTATTTACTCCTCCAAAATGTGTGTAAGGTCCCCAGGGTGGGGTTAAGGCAATGTATTTATTAACGAAGGGAAATGAAAATCTCCTGGGAATGATCCCTTTTAACCAATCATTCAGTGTGCTGGTCCAATGTTTGACAGTGTCACACATTCAGTAGCCTTTCTATGCTACATTTTTCCTGATGAATAAACTGAGTTGTATATAGTTTCACACTTGGGAAGAATTTTTTAAAGTAACAATCATATAGTATTCATTATTTTTACCAAGTGATCAAAGCCATAATATCAACTGTGAGTAGACTGTACTTAACATATATAGTACATGTTGAATGAATGAATGAATGAATGAATGAATGAATGAATGAACTAAGACAATAAAAGACACAGTCCTTGCCCTGAAAGAATTTATAACTTCTCTGGATACATGGAATCAAGTGCATGAAACAAGTCACAGAGAATGAAAAAGGGAGTTACCGCAGGAAAGCGGGAGAAGGAAGTTAATATTCACTAAATGCCTTCCACATGCACATTGGACTAAATGCTTCCCATGTGGTACCCCGTTTAGACCTTCAACTATCCTATGAAGTAAGTATCATTTTCTCATTGACAACGGAAGAAACCAGGGGTCAGAGAGGTTAAATTAATTCCTAAAGATTCTACAGCTGGTGCATGACTGAACCAGGAAAGGAATTTTGAGTCTTTGAACCCCAAATCAGTGTTGGATCTGCTCTAACCTGTAGCCCCCTCCATGCATGGTTTCATGTAAGTGAAGAGCCTACGGTGAAGGTGTGTGCCACCCAACCAGCCCTAAAAGGGCAGACCAGGAGGGGTGTACCTGTGGGGGATGTTCCTGCAGTGGTGGTGCAGCCTGGGCCTTTGGACCTACAGTCTTGCTTCCATATTCACCCAATAACAGGTGAAAGTGTGGGGTTCCAGGCACTCAGTCTTCTCCATCTCCTTCCGGAACTGTTCACCCAACTTATTTTGTGCCTCACATCCCAGCATGCTCCAGGCCCTTTCAGCCCCTGACCCTGTGGTCAGATCTTCTTCAGCCAATCACAGAAGACCCCTGTATCTGACACTCCACTTCTCCTCACCACCCTCTGGTTGCTTCCTGCACCACAATTCAGCTACTCCCTCTTACAGAACTTCCTTGGAGTCTCCAATGATATAACATGTGATAACCACTAAGCGTGATGCCTAGGACATTATGAGTTTTCTGTAAATATGAATGCTTGTGACTGTGGGACATAATATTATGTAAGGGTGGGGACTTGAGCCCTAGAGTCACCCAAACTTGCATTCAAATGTTTGCTCTATCATTCGATTAGCTCCTCTCCCCTTTATCTGATGAGCCTTTTGACCTTGGGCAAGTCACCAAACTTACCAGAGTCTCAATTTCCTTGACTTTGAATAATGATAACACTTTGCTTATAAAGTGGTTGGAATATTAAATGAGAAAATATATTTAGCACAATGCCAGTCATAGAGTAAAGGATCAACAAACAGTATCATCATTATTAATGACACTAGAGGCCCGGTGCATGAAATTCGTGCATGGGGGGGGGGGGTCCCCTCAGCCCAGCATGCAACCTCTCCAATCCGGGACCCCTCAGGGGATGTCCGACTGCTAGTTTAGGCCCGATCCCTGGGCCTAAACCGGCAGTCGGACATCCCTCTTACAACGCTAGAGTGCTAGCTCTTAATCACTCACCTGCCTGCCTGCCTGGTCACCCCTAACTTCCTCCTGCCACTGCCCTGATCACCCCTTACTACCCCTGCGTGCCAGCCTAATTGCCCTTAACTGCTCCCTCCCTGCTGGCCTGGTTGCCTCCAACTGTCCCACCTGCTGGCCTAGTTGCTCCTCACAGCACCGCTCCCCCCCCCCCCCCCCACCCCACCGGCCTGGTCACCCCACGCAGCCAGCTGTTCAGTCATTTGGCCATCCCTCACTAACTCACCTGCCAGCCTGATCATAGGCAGCCATCTTGTGAAGGTGTGAGGGTTAATTTGCATATTACTTCTTTATTATATAGGATTAGCCATTGATTAACTGCCATGATTACAGAAATTCTGTTGGGAAAATGGCCCTATAACTCATCAAAGGCCCTGTGAGTAACATTTGCACTGGCCTCTCCTAGCAGAACAAGCAGAAGCTAGACTTTTAGAATTCGAAACCAAAAACATCAAATGGGGTCAGCATGCTAGAACACAGAACGGGGAAGATAAAACAGCAGGAGTGGGCATGATGCGTTTGTTGGGAAAAGTTTTAAATAGACATAGAAGGACTTTCTGGCATAGGTAGAGATGTTACAGAAGGAAAATATGTTTCATTCATTCATTCACTCACTCATTCATTCAACATATAATGCCAGGTATTCAGAATGCAAAAATAAACAAGACAGTTCTTGTAGCTTCCAATCCAACTGGGGATATATTTTCCTAATGAGGTAAACAAATACTGTATAAAATGATCTACAGTGCTACAGTTGGAGAATAGAGAAATGAGCATCAGATATTAAAAGGGCTAAAGCATAAGTATAAAATATTTTGGTGATGAAAACATACCCAGGAACAAACCTGTACTGTGGCTTGTAATGCCTTGTCTCACATGGTCTTGTCCATAGAACCATCACAAGTTCCTAGTTAATTGCAGGATAAATTTCAAGCATTAATGAGATTCCAAGAACAGTATCTCCTACTGACTGAGTCCTCTGCTCCCCCAGGCAGCCCCATCTTTTACTTTTTGTGGGGCACCCTGTGAATGTCCATGAGTTCACCTTCACTCATGACTGATTGACCTAGAAAACTCTCCACTCCCCTATCCCTTTGGTCCTCAGTAAATATTTACAGATCACTAGATGGTGACTCCTAGAAGAGATAACAAAAGGCTGGAAAACTCACTAGCAGGATTAACAGATCTGAGTCACCAGGGTTTTTTATACTGCTTTTGAAACTATCATTTCCCCATTCTCCCTGGGTAGCCAATGTGGTCACCATCACGTTCCCCATGAGATGGCCCCAGGCTTTGGATGAAAGCCTTTAGATGACCCATCTCTTGAGCTCAAGTGAAAGTGAGGACACTTTGGCTGGGCTACTTTGGCTGGGCTGAGGATCCTGACCCATCCTGCCTCAGCTTTCAGGTCACGGGCTTTCTGTGGTGACTGAGTATGCTGCATTACATAGTTCCAATTTTGTCCATGCCTGGCTTCTTGTAAGATGTCCACACCATCACACCTTGGGCCAGAGAGATGTGGCAGAAGTCAAGAAACAAAGCAAGTCTAACCTTGAATGTGGTCCAGATCCAATAAGGCCAAGGTCAACAAGGAGCAGGCAATAGGAGAGATTGAAGAGAGATATTGTGGCATTGAGGTTGGTGTCCCTCCCGGACCTCTTCAACTCCACTGTTGAGAGTGAGGCTGATGACATCTCAGAACTGCCTTCTTCTCCAGAGAATGGGCCTTGCCAAACAGAAGATACCCACACTGAAGGGGAGTGGGGGGCGGAGGAGTACCAGAATCTGATGACTGCTGGGCACAGAGATGAAGAGCTTAAGTCATGCTCCAGAGCTCCCAGGCCCAAGCTGAGGCTCATCTCCAGCTCGGACCAAGTCCTTCCTTCGCTTCCTTCCCCTGTCCTAGCCTGCTGCCTCATTGCCTCCTTTCAAGAGCACTCCCCCAACATATCACTTTTACTAGAGTCCTCATGTGAGGCTCTGCTTTGAGAGAACCCACATCACCACAGGCACCAAGCAGCTAAGGACCAAATCCAAGGTCAACATGGAGATAATTTTTTAGGAAAATAATCTAATTGCAAGGTGCTATGGGTATTACAGAGCAAGAGATGTTGAAGGAAGGGTTTGCTAGCTTTCGCCCTGACTTTTCCTGGCCTCAGCATCAGGAGCCACACTTCCCAGGCAGATGCTCAGAGGGCCTAGGTCAGGTCTGCACTCAGATGATAACAAAAAGAGGGAAACAAATGATAAGGCAGTTCATCATTGCATCATCCAAAGGAAACTACTATGAGCGTTTTGGTGTATTTTTTCCATGAATTTCAAGGTACAGAATTTAAATTACATTCCATGTTAATTGAGGGGTTGATTTTTTTAAAACTTAATATTAAATGTCAGCATTTTTACTAAGTTGTTTAAATGTCTCATGCTTCCTATTTTGGTAGCTATGTATCATTTGTGCATATCATAATTTACTAAAAGGTCACCTCACTGTTGGGCAGTTATACAGAGAGTTCGGACTGTATTTTTGGATATGCCTTTAGGATAGATGCCATAAGTAAAATTACTGGGACATCTTACAAGAAGCCCCTAAATGTACTTAGTAAGTACGTTTTAAGGCTAAGAAGCCATATTTATTTCCCCAAGGGCTATATATACTTACTGTTCCACAAATAATTTATGTGAGTACTTTTTGCACCCTGCTACCTCCCACCTTAAATGTCGTTTAAATTTTGTTTTCTAAGGAGATAAGGAAGGTAATATTTCAGTGTCGTTTAAATTTGCATGTTATTGTTTGCTTATAAGACCTGGCATTTTGCCATGTGATGTTTACCAGTTATGAGTCTCTTTTTGTCCATGTTTTATATGTGGCCTTCAACCATTTAGCTTTCAGGACCACACATTCTTATCAGTGAACTAAACTCTTAATGCTCCAAAGATACGACCATTTTTGTCATATGTGTTACAAATATATTTCCTCTCATTTTTTTCTTGCTTTGTTTTCTAGTATTCCCTCGAAATATGCAGATATATTACATTTTCATCTATTTAAATCTTTTGATAATTTTCTTTGTGATTTACTGCTGTTATTTTTAAACTTAGTAACTTAGTAACAAAACCATTTTAAAAGCCTGTAAACACCAAAATGCTAGCAGATGTAGATTTTCTCAGGATTAAAAGGATGGTTGATTTTTCTTATTTATATTTTCCAGACATTTTGGAATGCATTAATTTTCTGTAATAAGGAAAAATAATGTATTTCTTAAAATGTCTTCTTTTTTTAACATCAAATTTATTTTAGGGAGAGAGATATGAATCTTTTGAATCCTCCAGGGACTTGCCATTGGCATTGTTTAAATTAGCAATCGCTATGTGACAAATCAGTTGAAATCCCAGTGGCTTAAAACAACAGTCACTTCTTATAGCTCATGTGTCTACAGGTCATCTGGGGGCAGTTGACCATGCCTGGGCTCTCTCCCGTGTCTGCCGGTAGATTGGAGGGCTCAGAGGAGCAGAGCTGGGCGGGGCCTGCCCCTCAACCTCCTCCTGGGGTCCACCAGCTAGCTCTGGCACGTTCCCCATCTGCCAAAGGTAGAAGCTCAAGAGGACAAATTTAAACACACAAGGTCCCTTGAGACCTAGGCCCACCCCCACTTCTCCCTTATTCTTTCAACTAAAGCAAGCCGCATGCGATAAGGAAATGTACTGTGCCCGTTGGAGGGACTTCAAAGTCCCACGAAGGAAGAATAAAGAATAGGGTCCAATAATGCATGCAGTCTACTACAGGCAAGAAGAGATTTTTCTCTTCTTACCTACATTTACAAAGATGTTTATTTGTGTCTGGTTTAGCTTATCAATAAAGATTGTCTAGGGAACATAGTCAATAGTATCTTAATACCTTATATGGTAACAGATGGTTACTGGATTTATTGGGTGAGCAAGGCCAAAGGTATATAAATGTTGAACAACTATGTTGTACACCTGAAACCCACATAACATTGTATGTCAACTATATTTTAGTAAAAAAGAAAGGAAATGAAAGCAGTAAAAGATGTAAAGTTGATAGAGAAAAAGGTCTATTGCATGTTCATTTATACATATTCCTATTATTGACAGGTATATTATTTAAGGTGGAGTTGCTTAGACATTGTACAACTTTATGTAAATATAATTATTCCCAACTTTTAAAAATGCTTATTAATATAAATACTTGGCAAAAGTTTCACTCATAAAAATTGTGTTATTTTTATTACAAATAGTATACTACAAATTGATAGAGGATCTTTCTTAAATATTTCACAAAGGGAAATACCCAGTTCCAGACCAACTAATTAAAGGTTCTGGTTCAGACATCAGACCCCAGGGAACTTAGAAAAGGCAGAGATGGATGAACAAGCTGGGAGGTCTAAAATGCCCCATTTATGGATAAGCGGCCGCTGGGGCACCTCAACACAGAAACAAATGGGCCCCAGGGAGAGACTTTCTTTAGTGCCTTTGGTGTGTGAACAGCCATCAAGAGCCCTGGGCCCTGACCACGCCAGGGAATTGGAGCAGGCAGGTGCACTGACAAAAGCAATCCCTCGAGAGGCTTATTTACACTGATGTCAGCCGTCTGAGAGGCAGGTGTGCAAGAACAAAAGGCAGCTAAGCAGGACGCTGCAGGCTGGGCCCTCGGCCTGCCCATCACCAGGCCCTGGTCTGGGCCAGGTTTAACTGTGACCTGGTCTTTCTGGTCCCACGGGCAACTCCTGGATAGGAGGTCATCTTAAGAGGCTGAGGTGGCAGTGTTGATCTCCCTGCACCTTCACAAACATGTCACAGTTGACAAAAGCTTTGCACAGATTTCATTTCACGTGTGTCGCACAATAGCCATTCAAATATCTAGGACTGTTTCTTTCCGCTTATATGGAAGAACATGAAAGCTCAGAGAGGTAGTTGTTTAACTGTCATAAACCAGATGGAAACTAGTTTGGGTCACGGCAAACTGAACTCTTTGCAAGCCCCTTTTGTGGAGAAAAAGGAGCAGGTTTGTGGTCCAAGGATAATAGTCAAGCAAGTGTAACTTTCTCAAGGTTTCACCAGCAATGGACTTCGAGATGTAAAGAAGAATGAGGCCAGAATGGGATTCCCAAGACAGCGCTGGGACCCCAAACCTGCTCTTTCTAAGAGACAGTTGAGGCTCATGCCCAGGGTTGAAGGGTGAGAGGAACAGGCTGACCTGACTTCTGGGCCTGGCCATTCTCTTCTCTTCAAAGCCCTCACTCAGACCTGAGGTCAAAGGTCTAACCGTATTTCTTGCTGATCCTTTCAGAAAATGAAAGGGCGATTTGAACAGCTCAGCTTGCTAAAAGCCTCACTGCCTTTGGAAAGAGGAGCTTTTAAATAAGAGGGGCTTGTTAAGTGGGCGCTCTGAAATTCTCCATTTATGTGAAAAGGGTGTCTGATACTCAAGAGGGTAGTTGTCATCTGGGGGAAAGCTTGTGTCAGTTATTTTGTCTTGAGATGGAAGAGATGAAGAGTCAGTGTAATAACAGGCTTCAGGTCTATGAGGGGTTGTTCTGGGGAAGATGGTGAGCCCCTGTCCATCTTCTCTAAAGTAGAAGAAATGGGCTTTTGTTGACGAAAGAAGATCTAAGTGAGGCCGATGGAAAGATGGCTGGACCATAGCACAGCTTGGCTCTGCTCTGGCAGTTATCTTCAATGGGATCTCCCCAACCGGAGATCATCAGCACAGCAGGTTGAGGATAATGACCCTTAGAGCTATGCTCTGCCTTACGACTGTGGGATTAGCTGCCGTGAGATAAAATTGGGTGAGCACAAGACAAAGAGTGCTGAGACGCAGATATAGGTCCTGCTTACTGCTTACTTGTTGTGTCTGTGAGACAATTTCCCTGCACCTCAGTTTCCCCATGTGTGTAATTGGATTAATGGTTACTCTCCTATTGTAGAGCAATGCACATGGACCAAGACAATGTATGTGAAAGTGCATTTCAAACCCCATGGCATTAAGCAAATGAATGACATTATTTTTCCTGGAATAACTGCTGATTATTTTTCAAGTCTGGTGTGCACTAAAATTTTTCTTCCTGCTTTGGATAAAGTTGCCAGATGCGTTGGGCCCAACTTGCTTCTAATTCTCAGGTCTTTTGCTGTATGTCCTCTTTCAACAAGTCCTGCTTGTCCCCAGCTGTTCAAGGACTTGGGCCTTTCAGGGAAGCAGGGGGACCTCAAAGAACATTTTCTAAAACAACTTTCAATCCATGTTGGTTGTCCTTTTATGGGTGGTGGCTCTGCTTCCTCTGATAGAGAAACTCATTATCTCATTTTTTAAGCTACTCCACTAAAATTTTTTCAAATAGTTAGTAAATCATTTCTTCTTATGGGAAGACCAAATCTATACCCCCAAAACTGAGACATATCATCCAGAAGCTGGTAAATAGATAAGTGACATGGGCTTGCTAAAAACAGGAGCCACGGAGGACGGCAGTTAACTGAGGAGGAGATGCCCTTCCAAAGCAGATGGCAGCTACTCTACACCAATAGCTCATCACCCTGCAGAAATGTGGGCTCAGACTTACCAGACCTGGGGAGCTTGGCTTAGGCCTGGGATAGCTTAACTCACGTAGAGTGCCCAAAGAGTCACACTTGGAAAGAGGCAATACTTTGGGATATTGTTATATATCAAAATTAGAAATGGAATTTGAATCATTTTAGTAAATTTTTATTTCTTAAAAAGAAGAGTGAGGTAGGTATATCCTCCTCTCCCAGGGAGTGTTCTCCCCCCAGCCGAACTGCAGAACCTAGGGTGGCCTCCCCAGTGACTCTCCCAAAGGATGGCATTTCCAGACCCCCTTAACTTTTAAGAACAATGGGACTCTTTATTTTTGTATAAAATTTCAAGATTTTGAAGTTAGCTTCATGTTAAACATTTCACAAAGACTCTATGAGTCAGACAAAATATTCTCTGGGAGTTGAAAAATCACTAGCAAGTTTTTACTTCCCTTTTTGTCAAAACTTCTAGCCATGTCTCCATCTCCTCCAGCCCATAACTCTTCAAACTAGAAGCAAAGCAGTTAGAGTCAGCTTCAAGTTACAAAACATGTGATGAAGGCATTTAGGGAATTTGCACAAGAAGAACTGAGAAAGGCAACCTCAGAATTGGTTCAGCAGCTCAATGATGGTCATAAGTTGTTCACATCATTTTGTGTGGTTTTTTCCTTGCCCCGAATGTAATTGATGTATCTTAAGAAGACAAACTGTCCCTGTTATCCTGGGATTAAGGGGTTTCCCAGGTTATGAGACTTTTAGTCTTAAAATTTGGAAAGTCCTAAGCAAAGTGGAATGAGTTCATTATCTTGTTTCTCTCCTTTCAGTCACAAGATGCCAAACATTACCTGCCTAAAAAGCTAAACGCCTATTGCTACCGGATTGGGGTTTCTCCCATTCCTTGGCTCTTGGACAAGTTCAACACCAGCTGGATTGCCCTCTTGGGGCCCCAGCATCTACCTGGTGCCAGGTGGGTGTCAGACTGGGCAGAAAGCCCTCATTCTTTGTAGTTAGACAGCTTTGTAGATGACGACTAGGGAAGGATATGTGGATTTATCAAATCTACCTCAACGGAGATGAGCAATAATATAGACATAAGAGAAAGAACATGAGGTTGGCGATATCAGTTCAAAGGTTTGCCTCCCACTCCCAGGAATAGTCTTGAATTATTTATGCATGTTTTGCAAGTGAAATCAGCTAAACTTCCAAAGACCTCTAATGGTGTAAAATTAACCTAGTGGGAAATGTAGCTTAGGGTGATGCTTTCTCCCTGGTGAGCCATGAAAAAAGACTATGAGGGAAACATCGGGTGAATGGTGGCTTTGGTGGCATCGCTGAATGAAAAGATGAGTTGGGACAAAGATTAGCATGGATTGTGCTTGTGTCAAAGCACCTTATTCCCTCCCTTTGCAGGCCTTGCCTCATATGGCAATTACACATTCATAAATGTCATTTCTAAGTTGTTGTCTGCCTACCCCAGGAGGGTAAGGGTAATTCGTAGTTTGCTCATCACTCTATTTTCAGAGGCTAACACAGTACTTGGCACATAGCATATGCTCAATAAATATTTTTTGAATTAATTTTTAATATATTTTTATTGATTTCAAAGAGGAAGAGAGAGAGAGAGAGAGAGAGAGAAACATCAATGATGAAAGAGAATCATTGATCAACTGCCTCCTGCACGCCCCCACTGGGGATCGAGCCCACAACCCAGGCATGTGCCCTTGACTGGAATTGAACCCAGGACCCTTCAGTCTGCAGGCTGATACGCTATACACTGAGCCAAACCAGCTGGTGCTTGAATTAATTTGTTTCTTAAGTGATTACCACATGCCAGTTTCTTTGCCTATATCATCTCTGTGAAGTCTTCCAAAATCCCCATAACATAGATAATGAAACTGAGATTATTTCTGTTATAGATAATAAAGCTGAGATTCAGAGCTGTATAGTGAGGTTCTACATGGACCTAGGCTGTACTCAGATCCCATGCTCTTTTTTCTCTAAATGTGGTTTGGATCTTCATGTAACGATATTTCTCAATACAGAGGAACTCGATATTGATTTAGCTCTACCCTTCACTTTACAGATGAGAGGTTGTAGGCCCAGGGAGGCGAAGCATCTCAGCCAAGTTACATTAGTTCTTAAGTAAATCTAACCCCGCATTGTTTTCCATTGGACCTTGAAGTTCCTTTAAGATAAGGCAGCCACTGATTCAGAAAGAGCCAGAGCCTATGGGTTGGACTTGACCTGCCTTTACAGCATTGCTGGATGTCTGCAGAGTAGAAAGGCATGAAAAAAAAATCTCGTCAGATACAAGTTTTAAAATCTACATGGTTGTTTTATGGTTCTTAGCTTTAACTGGCATAGTTGATTTTTGACTGAGGGGAAGTCAAGCCTGAAGCTTTTGGAAAGTCACTGTAAGTTTGCTGTTGAAAACTTCCAGGTTTGGATGTAATCTAGACTCTGGTAAAGTACTTAAGGTAATAAAGGTCTGACGCTTCTTTCAGACTCCTTCCAAACGCCCCACTGGCTCAGCATGTACAAACCCACAAGAGAACACTGTGTCCATAACTTGGACAGCCTTACACATGTGATTCAGGCTGGGGCACTGCCCCAAAGCCACGACCTTTGCACTTACCCATCCCCATCCTTTCCTGCCACTTTACTTCCCCAACATGCTACCCAAGTTACTTCTTCAAAAATTTGATCTGTATGTTCCTGAATTTCAGCCTAGGAAGTTTTACATGCAGGAGGTTAAGCTTGCAATTCAGCTGAAAGCACTGAAAAACCCCGAGTTCTAAATCCATCTATCTGCTCATTCTCTACCTCCTAAGCTGAGTCCCTTCCCTATGCCAGGCACTGTGCCAGGCTCACTGCACAAGCACCTGTTAGTAACAGCCAGCTCCTGCCTGTGGGGCTTTCATCCTCAATGGGGAGTGCGGGGGGGGGGGGGGGGGGGGGGGAGGGGAGGAGACACATCACAAGACCCAGCATGGTCTTAGGTCATTTCTTTGTGGCTCACTGGACTTTGGCTTCTTCTGCTGCCCAGTGTGGTCCTCTGAATAGAAGAAAGATGTCTGCCTCAGTCCACAAACAGCAACCCTCAGGGCATGAAGGAGCATCTTCAGTAGCAAAAATTTTCTTTGCAGAAACCTCAACAAAATATCCCCTCTGGTCTCACTGGCCTGACTTAGGACACATATCCATTTATGAGCCAACCTCAGAGGCTGGAGAGAGCATAAGAGGAGTGACTGAGACTCAATTTTCTTAAAATTTATATATATTTTACCTTGCAACAACAACAAAACAGAACTTGTTAATAAAAGGCAATGCTCATTTTTAGATTTGAGCCAAGGCATTGTTGCTTTATATTAATTGATCTCCCTCCTTTCTCCTCCTCCTCTCCCTCCTCCTCCTCCTCCTCCTCCTCCTCCTCCTCCTCCTCCCCACTCCCCCTCCTTCTTCTTCTTTTCATCTGGAAGGTGGATGTTTTAAACAAATCAATCATGAAGGAGAGAATGAATGAATCTATGACAACTGAGTGATACATTTCTTGCTGCTGGCACATAGAGAAATTTCTAACTTTCATCCTCTTTTGACTTCATCCTGAAAGCAATGGGATGCCATCAAACATCTCCAAGCAGAAGGTAATAGATAGGCTCTTACTTATATTCCAATGATTCACGTGGGTCAAATCTGACAGGAAGATGAGGTTATTAAGACACCCTCATGGGACAGCAGTTTCAATGTGTGTGAGGCAGACTTGTCTTGAATAGGCCTGCCTGCTGGACATGTGGACTGATTCAGACTTGCCAAAAGTGGTCTGAAGGTGCCACCCTTGTGAGCAGTGTCCCTCTCTCCAGACCCAGCGGCCACCTCTAATTTCGCATCATTTGGAACTCAGATGGAGGAGGTGGCCACAGGTCATGCCTTTGTGCCAAAAGGGCAGGGGACACTTTTCTTTCACACTTTTCAGGATGTTGGGGTTGGGATTTTCATCAGCCATCGAGGGTTTGACGATTCTTATCTTGGTTAGGGCACAACAGAGGTTGGGAAGGGAATTCTGATAGGTGGGCAAAGCTTTTCCTCTGTGGTCCTACCCCACATCTCTGCTCCTCCCTGCACACCCCCATCTATCAGAGTGAGCTTCTGAGAGCTGTGCTTATTACAGCAAACATTCCTGATGCAAGGACTTGCCCACTGCATGGCAAGGCCCACTGTGAGATGCATTGAATTTTAACTAAGCAATTATTTTGAAATGTTCAATTTTTCTAAAGATCCATAAGAGGTCTAGTAAAGCTCTTAGGTGGGCTACTTGAGAGAATTAATCTCTGACCCACAGAGGAAGACTGGGCATTAGACGTCTTGCGTTTGAGTAGTATCCCCCACTTCCTAACTTGGTGACTTTAGTGAAGTTACTTCTACTTTCTGAGCCTTCTGTGTCCTCAGCTGTGAAACGAGAACAGGACTACTTCTCCCTTTAAGAAGTCAATGAGATAAAATGTCTAGAACTCCTCTGGCTCGTGATTTTTATGCATCTGAGAAGCCTGCTTTCCTCCTGGGCAGGTCTCAGCTTTCTCACCTGTGAAATGGAAATCATACAAAATGCCTTGCTTGCTGCTGAGTAAACAAGATAAGGAAGGTGGAAGCATTTGCAAACCGTAAAGCCGGTGAGACAGATCATCTTGAATATGGTGCTTGGTCTTCAGGATGATACTCTGAGGGGACCAATGCAACTAATCGGCAGCATGGAGCAGGAAGGGTTAGAAATGTTCCCAAGGATCCATCTTACCAAAAAGCCAGATGCTCCGTTTCCTCCTAAAGCCAATTTATGCTGTAAAAATTCCCTGTCCAAGTGAAATCTTGGGGACCACTGTCTTCCAGGCTTATTCAACTGCTGCCCAGGGGACTGGACAAATGGCTCCTCTGTGGCCCCTCTTTTCACTTGGGGACTTCGGTCAGCTGAGGTTTTCTAATAGTGTTTTCTTTTCTGTTAACTTTCTTCTTCTCTGAGGGTACATAAGTAACTAAAAGAACACAACTTTTCAAAATTTCCCCTTCCCTGAAGACTTCCTGTCCATAACTGAAGCAATCTTCCTAAAATCAGCAAAGCGTTCTTTTCACTGCAAAACAACAGTCCTTCTACAAAAAAAAAAAAAAAAAAAAAAAAAAGGCTATTTCCTTTCTGGATGCAGACTGATGTGAGAGAATTGGAGAGGGAAAATGAGCTTCCATCCAGCTTCCGCAGTAGCTTCCTCATTGGCCCAAAGTCGGCCTTTTATTGGGATTATACTGCACTCATTCGGGCAAGGGCTGCTTGGAGGCAAAAACTGAGATCAGTTGAAACCGGATGCTTTAACTCAGTGGCTCACACTTGTGCATGCGTCAGAATCTCCTGGAAGGTTTGTTAGAACAGAGAGCTGGGTACCAACCCCGAAGTTGCTGGTTAGTCACTCTGGGATGGTGACCGAGAATTTGCACTTCTAGCAAGTTACCCAGTGATGCTGATGCTGCTGGTCTGGGACCATATTTTGGGACCACAGCTCTAAGTTCATGGTTTTCAGTTCCCGCAAAGATTTGAGAGAAGAAGGCATTCTGGCCAGAACCGTGTGACCAGCGATGACGCTCAGTCTCCTGCTCTTGGAGGGCATGGCCGCACAATCTTGGTGTTGGCAATGGATCCTGGAGTGGCCTATGTAGGGGCGTTCAGGTCCCGTCTCTGGCTGGCCTCCCTGGGCCACTGTTCCTGTTATTCTCTGGAGGATGCTTCGATCACTTCTTTTTTCTTAAGAGGCTGTGTGAGAATTGTCAGGGGAACAACATAGTTTTGGGTGTCACTCAGATGAACTTGGGTCTGAAATTGGGTTCCTTTGCTTACTACACATGTGATCTTGAGCCAGTGAAGTAACTTTTCCTGGGTATGTTTACTTGTTATCCTATATAATAAAGAGGTAATATGCAAATTGACCATCACTCCAACACACAAGATGGCTGCCCCCCATGTGGTCAAAGATGGCCGCCCCCATGTGGACACAAGATGGCCAGCAGTGGAGGGCAGTTGTGAGTGACCAGGCCAGCAAGGGAGGGCAGTTGGGAGGGACCAGGCCTGCAGGGGAGGGTAGTTGGGGGCGACCAGATTGGCAGGGGAGAGCAGTTAGGGGTTACCAGGCTGGCAAGGGAGGGCAGTTAGGGGTAACTGGGCCAGCAGGGGAGGGCAGTTGAGGCAATCGGGCTGGCAGGGGAGGGCAGTTAGGGGCTACCAGGCCTGCAGGGGAGGACATTTAGGGGTGACAAGGCCTGCAGGGGAGGGCAGTTGGGGGCAATTAGGCCAGCAGGGAGGGCAGTTAGGGGCAACCAGCCTGGCAAGGGAAGGAAGTTAGGGGTGACTGGGCCAGCAGGGGAGGCCTGTTTGGGGTGATAGGCCTGCAGGGGAGGACAGTTAGGGGCAATTGGGCCCACAGGGGAGCAGTTAGGCGTGGATCAGACTGGCAGGGGAGTGGTTAGGGGGTGATCAGGCTGACAGGCAGAAGCGGTTAGGGGCAATCACGCAGGCAGGCAGGTAAGCGGTTGGGAACCAGCAGTCCCAGATTGTGAGAGGGATGTCTGACTGCCCTGTGGGATTGGGCCTAAACAGGCAGTCGGACATCCCTTGAGGGGTCCCAGATTGGAGAGGGTGCAGGTTGGGCTGAAGGACACACACACACACACACACACACACACACACACACACACCCGTGCACCAATTTCGCGCACCAGGCCTCTAGTAAATAATAATAATGCTCTACTGTCCTGGTTTACAAACCTAGCTAAGGTCTCTCTTTTCTCTCAAACCTATTTCCCTGTGGCAGTCCCCCTTCTTGATAAAGGCCATCTCTACCCAACCAGCTGTCCATATACCCCTGGGAGCCGTTTCTGTCACCTCCCTCTCTCTCACTTTCCACATCTAATCTACCACCATGTCCTGTCCATTCTACTTCCAAAATGTGCCTTGCCTCCCACACTTCTGTTTCCTTTGTCCCTCCCACATTCACCTAGCCACCATTTGACTCAACTACAAAAAAAAGAACTTTTGACATATCTTACCAGTTCCCATTTCATGTAGAATAAAACATAAAATCCATAGCATGGACGACACAGGTCCTCAAAGTCTTTGGGCCCTGCCTATTACTACATGAGCTCCACTGTTCGTTTGATCCTTTGAGCTGTGCTATGGGTGCCAGCCTTGGGATTCCTGAATGTGTCAAGAACCTTCCTGCCTCAGGGCCTTTACACATGCTGTTCTCTCTGCCTTGTATGCTTTCCCTGCTATTGTTTTCCCAGGCCTGCTCCTCCTGCAGGGCATTTATCCCTTCTGTTTCTCTGCCTGCATTCTTCTTGCCTTAGATCTTCCAGTGGACCTCTCTCTCACTTCAGGTAAGCCTGCTCACTCTCTCTCTGTCAGTGAGAGGAAGGGATAAACGTTGAGGTAAGGAAATGAAAGGGAGCCAAGATCGACATTGAAAAAGTGCGTTACAAAAAGACCTTTCCTTTGCTGTGACAAACTCAGCTTGAATTTTTTAGGATCCCCAGATGGGTAGCATCTGCTATGGCAATGAGAGTTGAATACCAACTGTTCTCTATTTACTGACAGAGTGTTAGGGGCTGATCTTGCTCAGAACAGTGCTTTTGTGCAGTGTGGATGGTCTATTATCTTGAGGCTTATTTTCAACTCCAGCCTCATCAATCTACTTTGGTGGTTTATATATCAAATGTTGATCTCTTTGAGGATTGAAACCTGGGCATGTTCCCTGACCAGGAATCAAACTGTGACCTCCTGGTTCATGGGTCCATGCTTAATCACTGAGCCACACAGGCCGGGCGAGGGGTGTGTTTTTGGATGAAGTGATTGTGGCTCCGGGGTGCTAAATCATTTGTTCCAGGTCCCACAGCTGGTAAACTGCTGAGAGGAAATTTAGGCAGTCTCACTGGAGGCTGACTCTTAATTGTTAGGCTTTCAAGTAACTATATATTTATATCTATATTCATATCTAATTTAAAAAATTGTTTGTAAAGTTTGGTAGAGTGCCTGATACATAGAGGGGCTCAATAAATGGTTGCTATTATCGGCAGTACTATACAGAGCGAAGTCTATGACTGTTTATTCCCTAGTTGTAAGCACTGTAGCATGGTAGTTAATGGAATGGACTTGGGAGCCAGAATTGCCCGAGTTCAGATCCCAGCTCTGCCATTAATTATATATGTGATCTTGGGTAAATTCACTCAATGCTCTCACCTGTAAAATACTTTGAGGGGAAAATAATAATACTATTTACCCATGTGGTTGTTGTAATGATTAATCAAGGACAATGTTCACATTCATCTGAGTGTGTGCCAGATCATAATCAGTATTAACCCCAAGAATGGTAACCAGTCTTCTCAATGCAGATCAAACAGATGCTTTTCAGTGACCAATGCAACTTGGGGGTGAACTTGTCAAACTTGTTGAGTCTCACACATGTTCTGGCTCAAATTTGAGAAATGAAGGTGTACAAAGCATGTCAATCCAGCCCCCAGCTCCACCCCCCATGGGAAAAATATGTGTCAGGCCAGTGGTACAGGTCACCGGGTAGAGATGCCCCAGCCTTTGAAGACCTGAGCCTATGAGGATTGAAAGGACGGGTGCCCCACTGGGCAACGGTTCAGCTCAAAGTTCACATTGCTGCACATTTGAGAACTTCCTGACCAGCCGCCCTGGTGTCAAAGGGGTCTGAACCTCTCCTTGTCTTGGGCCCTGACGTGGAATTGTGGGCGAATGCTCACGTCCACAAGACGGCACAGGGCATCAATGGGCCGATTATGTCAAACATCAGAAGACAAAGCAAAATGGAACTTCAAAAGACTTCGGAAGGGCCCGGAATCCCCTTTCAGAAGTCAGCAAGTCCTGTTGTTGCTAAAGTCCCCATACTGGGCTCCATTTGGGCTTTGAAATTACTGCTCAGATGGAAAAGAAAATTCTTTAACGTAGTTCAACTTTGATGAAATTGTTTCATCCTCTAACTCTTACCTGAAAAAGGTATTTCTTTTTGTGTGTGTGAACGTTTTCCTTTTGAATGTCACTTTTACATTTACATTATAGAGTTAACTTTTGTGTGTGTGCGTGCTTTTTTTTTACTCATATATTTTCTCCTCAAAAATGGAAGAAAAGAGTGGGGGGATTGGAAACCTTAATACATTTTTTTATTATGTAGAGGATCGCATGTTCCTTGGACTTTGAAAAGGAAATACTTTCTAGCTATTTAGCTTGGCAAGTCTAGAAAAAAGGTGCACAGACTCTTCTGAAAGGCTTTTTTAAGGAAGGAAAAGATTTTGTGAAATGGGTTTTAATAAAGGCACTTAGGGAAATATAACTCTACCTGAAATACAGTCTTACTTCCTGCCTATTTATTCTTTAAAAAAAATTACAGTGTATTTCATTCTCACACATAGACACATGCAATTCACTGTTAAACAGTTTTAAAAAATGTTAACTGTAAAATAAAACACAGATACAGAAAATTATAAAAACCAAACACATAGCTTAGTGAATTACAAGGCTAACACTCAGATCAAGAAATAGAAATTTGCCAGGTTTTCCTGAAGCCCTTTACATGTGTCCCCGTGCTCTCTCCAAAAATAATCACTGTCTTGACTTTTAGAGTAATGACTTCCCCGCTTTTTGTGTGATTTTGTTACCCAAGTGTACATTCTTAGCACTACAGTTTATCCTCACTCACTCAACATTCCGATGTTTTCAGTTTTCTTTTAATCTATTTGTTTTTCCTCCATCCCTTGCTTTGGCTTATAATTTATCTGTTAAAGATCTTTGGAGGTTTGACCTGTGGACTTTCCCACTTGTTTGGACTTTGTTGAATGTGCATTCACGGTGCTTTTGGACATGTCTCTCTGTCCTCTGTATAATCTGCAAATCAGAAGCTGGATCCAGAGACCGATAAAACTTTGACTCAGTCATTTTGGCAAGACCATAGGAAGCGGCATGTTATTTCATTAGATAGCATATGTCTGGTCGTCTCTCTTTTTACAATGTCAACAGCCTCTGATAGTCATTGCCTAGACCCATTAGTTCACTGGAGATTGAAAAATGGTGACATTCTAATTCTGTATCTCATTTTACTTTTTAGCTGGAATAATTTATAGAGATGCTTCTCTCATCTATTATTTGACTACCCACTTGCATAGTTTATATATAAAAGGACAAATGTTTGATTCCTTCCTTTTATTTACCTGTTTTAAAAAAATTAGCTGGTTCTTTATACCCTTTATATTTTAATTTTTAAAAATATATATCATTATAAACTCATGAATTTAAACATATTTAATGGATTTAAAGACATTGCCTTTCTTATCTTTATTCAAACTCAAGTTGTCCCATTTTTTGGCCGATAGAAATTTCTTAAAATTGGCAGCTGAATCCTTCTGACGTGACCCTATTAATCTTTGACAGCATCTTTTCTGTTTGGTAGGACAAGATGTTCTAAGCCCATCTTGCATAGTTCCCACCCCAAATTTGGAATCAGCTACATCTCCAAGAAACTCTGGTTTCTTATAATAGGAAGTGATACTTGAAGATCACAATTTGGGCACTACAAATGCTTATTGCAACTACATTGGTCATGTTTCTAGACGTTTTTGGTAGATGGAATGAGGACATGAATATATTTGGAAATATGAAATATCTTGTTCAAATTCAGAGTTGTAGGATGTTTACTTAACTCCTTCTATATCACATATGTATTTCTTTTTTTCTTTCATTCCCAAAACACCTGCATTAGTGCATGGTGGGGATCAGCTGCCACTGCGAGACAAGCAGAAAACTGTCCAGTGAGTCACTCTCCCTCACTTCAAGGCAAAAGTTCGCTGTAACAAGGGAAGGGGTGGGAAATAAGCCTTCATAGGTTGCACTGAAATTAGGAAAACCCTTCTGCTCCTAGAGAAGGAGCAAGAAAACTCACTCAGGCTTTGTATCAGGATCCTGCATTGGTACAAAGCAGAGGTCTGCTGCCACTGGTGGATGGACAGGAAGCTCACTCTCATCCAGAACCCTCTGCCATCACAAGACACAGTGTGAATGCAACATGGAGGAAGGAGTGATTTGAAGGAATACTGAGAAAGGCAAACTTAAAAAAATAGATCATTTACATTTAATGTAATTGAAAATACAGTTGCATTGAAACTTACCATTTTACATACGGGTATATTATTCTAGTTTATTCTGCTATAAAGTGTGGTCCAAAAATCTGGAGGTAATCTAATTTTCTTTCCTTGATAAGTTATTAATTGTTTATGTCTTGATGCCAAGGGAATTTTTCTAAATTATAAATTTAGTAATATTTCTTATTATTGTTCAGTCTATGTTTATATTTTCAGGTACACAATATGCTCTTCCAATTTGAAGTTCCAAATATTATTTAATTTCAGGAAAGTTTCCTTGAATTACATTTTTTAAGAATTTGTTTTGTTTCTTCATTTTGGTTTTCTTTATAGAGGACTCTGATTATTCATACATTGGATCTTCTTTACCTATCTTTAATATTTGTCATGTTCTCTTGAATACTTCCCCTCTTTCCTTATGTATTTTTTATTTTAAAAATGTTGCTCCTTTCATCTTCTAGTTCTCTTAAAGCATCATTTGTTGTGCTTATTTGTTCTGTGTTCCTTATAGTTTAGTTCTTATTTCTAAAATGATTTGTTCTTTTATTTTAAGTTATTTTTTCAGTTCTTTCTCTGAGCTTTTTTAAAATTATGATTTATTTTGTTCTTTCATGTCTTGTATCATTCTCTTAAAGTCTTTTATTTATTTGAAGTAAGAGAGTGGAGTTTTGATCTGTTATATGAATATGCCATTCTGGCATGCTTGCATCTCCCATAGAGATATTACATATCTCTTAGTTTCCTTTTTCTTAAAGTAATTTTTTATGGAACTTGACCTCCATAGTTTTCTATTGCTTATTTTTTTTTTAAATGTGAAATTGGTTTCTGCTAGTTTTTAGAAGAAGGTGGCTTTCATCAGATAAAATTTTTAACTTCAGAGAGCTTATTCTTCTGAGGTTTTCATGTCATGTTAAAAATATAAAACTTTCTTCCTGAAATTTCCTGTTGTTTTTTTTTTACCCCCTCCTTCCTCTACTTTTATCTGAAACTTCTCTTTCCTCATTAGTATTGTCTCTGACTTGCTAAGTTTGATTCCACTCCTACCATTTTTGTCTCAGTGTTGATCATTGTCCTGAAAGGGAGAAATGGCTACTGGTATCCATTTCAAGATTTCTGACTGTTGCAGGATTTTTAGTTCTTAATGTGGACCTCTTATACTAACCCTTATTCTCATGGGCAAAATCTTACTGAAAAGTATGTGCCAGCTGCTGTTCTCAAATTACCTCTCTGTGCTTCTCAGTGATTAAACATTGTCTATTTGAGGCCCTTCAGTCATCTTCCTACCTCCTTTGCTCTTCTAGTACAGGTTGAGCAATGCAGAGCCTATGATTATTGGCGTTTTCTTTTCCATTACCCACTATATTTTGGGGTTTGAGGGTATACCTTGTCACCCATTTCTTGCAAATGTTGCCCATGGATTTTGGTTCTTATATCTAGCAGCTATGTGGAAATTTGAGAAGATCTGAAAACTATACTTGTACTTCCAACACCTCCTTCCTGAAATTCTTTGCCTATTTATTCTTAAATAGTTGCTGAATAGTTCCCTGAGAAACTTTGTCTTTATTAAACATGTTTGATTGAATTACAACTTCCTCTTTTTCCAAATCCATGCTTCTGGGGGAATTCATTCATTCATTAAATATTCTCTGAGAACCTTCCATTTTCATTAAGCCCTAGAGATGCAAAACTGAACATGACACAGTGAGGTCAGAGTCTAGGGTGTGGGCTGTGAAATAATAACCTGCTTGAAGGAAGGACCACAGGAAGAAAGACCTGCGTTATCATAGACCTAGGAGCCTAGCTTCTCTGTGTAGTCCAGAATATGCTCTTATATTCCTCTTTTACTTATTTGTTTGCCCATCACCATTACCTTCATCAGCATAATATAAATGTGCAAAGGAGTGATTAGCATAAGGGCTTTCAGATTCTTTCGTCTGAGCCCTACAATAGCCCTAGGACAAAGTATTATTATAAGGGACAAAGTATTATTATAAGTGAGGAAATAGAGGTTCAAAGAGAAGAGGTGAAGTATCCAGGGCCATACCCCTCAGGTAATGACAAAGCCAAGACTGAAACTTTGGTGTTTCTGATTCTGAAGTTCTTTGTTCCTCAGCCTGATACATCTGTTGTTGTTGTTTTTAGAGTTAGTTTAGGGAGCTTTGCAGTAGGAATCAGCTCACAAATGCTTTTATAAGGCTCATGATGATAAACTCTAGGGACTGGCTAATGCAATACCCATTTTCATCTCTTCTGTGTTGTCTGCCTCCACTACAGAGGCTGGAATAGGAGAAACTTCATTTTCTCAATCGCCTTTGCAGATGAAGGTGGCCTTGTGACACAACTTTGGCCATGAGATGTAAGCCTATTCAGTACTTCTAGGAAACATCTTGCTTTTCTGATTAAAAAAAAAAAAGTGTGCCCTAACTGGTTTGGCTCAGTGGCTAGAGCATCGGCCTGCAGACTGAAGGGTCCCAGGTTCGATTCCGGTTGAGGGGGTGTACCTTGGTTGCGGGCACATCCCCAGTAGGGGGTGTGCAGGAGGCAGCTGATCGATGTTTCTCTCTCATCGATGTTTCTAACTCTCTATCCCTCTCCCTTCCTCTCTGTAAAAAACCAATTTTATATATATATATATATATATATATATATATATATATATATATATAATTGGTTTTTTACTTGAGGAGGTAGGACCAGTCACATCTTTATATATATACATATATATATATATACATATATATATATATATATATATATAATTGGTTTGTGTTCTTTATATATATAAAGATGTGACTGGTCCTACCTCCATATATATATATATGTATATATATATATATATATATATATATATATATATATATATATATATGTGTGTGTGTGTGTGTGTGTGTGTGTGTGTGTGTGTCCTAGGTCTTCAATTGGATGTGGGCTTGATGTCTGATGCTAGGCCAGCCATTTTACAACCATGGGGAAAAGACAAAAGAATCAAAGATACCTTGTCCTGAACCAAGGTCTCCGTTGAAGAAAATATGAAAATAATAACAAAATAGCCCTCTATTTTTTTTAAATCCACCTTTAGGTAAGTGTACTGAGATTAACAACCAGAAGTGTTCCTGACACACTTGCCTTTGATATGAATAAGAACATCATAAACTTTTACAACTTTCCTCATTCTAGGCACTGGGTAAAAGCATTATTGTAACTATGAAAAGTGATTCAGATACAATGGGGGCTAGAGTTCCCCTTTTGAGGAACCCATTTTTTAAAAAAATCATACAATATTTAACTTTATATTGAGCCTTGCTCAAGGCAGACTAGTGGCTATCGTATTTGAACAGTCAACATTCATGTGCTTTCTGTTTACTAGAGCATTAGCAGAAACATGCACTGAAAGATATACCACCCTATAATAGATCCCAGATGTGTTATATTTTTTAAAGAGAGGGAAATAAAGGTAGTTGGGGGAATAAATAACCAAAGAGCATTTTCTGTCAATTTGATCAGGCTTGGCGGCAACTCATCAAAGTGAAAACTAACCGAACTTGAAGTCAAAATGCACTGGATTAAGACCTGGTTCACTCTGTTTCAATTCAACAAATGATCACTGAATCTTCCTCAGGGCCAGATTACCTGTGTCATGATGCCTTTCTGATTGTTATCCCAGTTTTAAAGACAATTAAAGGAAGGTTAGAGGGCTATAGGGACTCAGGACACAGGGAAGTGGAACTGATATTCATTCAGTCCCAGCCTGTCTTACTCTAAAGCCCCCATGATTGCTGTTTTCAAGTATTTCAAAAGCAATGATGATGTCTATAAACAGAAGGAGGGAAAGGCATTACTTTTAAAAAGCAAAGGCTTTTCTGTGGAAGGGAGAACACTTATTTGGGGATGGCTCCAGCAAGTGGACCAATGACATTTGCTAAGTGGAAACCAACAAAAAGCAGGTTTTGACTCCATTATCATCACCAAGAAAAATCTCTATTTTCTGCCAGCTGTGTATTGGGCAACATGACAGGTGTTTCTCTAGATGATGTAAATAAAAATAAGATGCTTATCTATCTTTGTGGGGGTGGGGGATCTCACTGTATGTACTCTCACAAGGAGTATATACACACAAGAAGTGATCACACTTCTGCCTTTGTTGGTAGTCCCTGGTGTGGGTCCCAGGTTTGGGCCCATGTTCTGAAAGATTGAGGTTGCCAGGTAGTCCATCCCTATATAATGGAGTGAGCAGGGAGAAAGGCAAGTCTCCAACTAGAGCTATCCTGTTAACCATCTCTCAAACTCTGCCACAGTAGATTGTGTGGATTTATGAGCCATAAAAACATGCCTACAGAAGTGGCTACGACAGGAAGGGAATCTCAAGGCCTGCTATGATCTTCCATAGACTGGACAGAGGCAGATATACGGTATATAGCAGGTCCTTAAATAATGTCATTTTATTTAACGTGCTCATTATAATGTCGATGGGGTTATGTAGGAACTTAACTCTCACATATATTTATTAACCTATGGTTAAATTGGTTTCATTATACTTTGTTTCACTTTAAGTCATATAACCTATTGGCAGTGTTAAGTGAGACTTACTATATATGCCTTGGACAATTTTCTCTCTTCAGAGATTCCTGAAGGACACTTTGGATTTGAGCTGTGAGTATTACCTGAGTTCTATAAAAGGACCTGTCAAATAGGTAGAATAATAGACATTCTATAATTTCTATACATTTTAAGGCAAGGGAGTAGCTGTTGGCAAAATCTCTAAGTGCTAGAATGTGGATAGTGCTTCAAATTTAATCTAGGTTGATACCCTACCTGCACGCCACACCTGAGATAGTGAGATCCCACAGAGACAGAACCCCAGGAACTAGAACGTTACTCATTTCACTCTCTATGAAATACTTAAAACACCCCATTTCTCTCAGGAGGCCTTGACGAGCCTTAAAGAAGCAGTAGATGAAAAGAGGCTATAAATTACTTCACCTGGATGGGCCTGGGCCCAAGCCATCCTAAATTTGCAGCCACACAGGGCTGGAGGGGAGTGGTGGGAAATCCACTACATTAATCCAGTGTGGAGTGGCTATATTAATCCTACCACAAAAAGCCAACCTCCAAGGGACACTCAGAACTTGCACATTACTGCATAGTGATGACCTTATCCAAATTCTGGGGTGTTGCTGTGAATATTGTCCAGCAGAAGGGTGAGGAAGTTAAATCAATATTCTTTGTCAGGATCAGAGAGGTGGGGTCCAAGACTCTCCGCCTGAAATTATACTGAAAGACACTTATCAGAAATGGGGGTCATCAAAACAGAATCCCAGCCCTAAGGAAGGGAGAAGAGCTAGGCAGCAGAGCAGGGCCTTATTGAGGTTGGCTGGGGTAACGAAGTAGCACAAAGGCTCAGAATTAATGAGGGGTTTTTGATAGAAGACAATCCTATGGCCTGGGCTCACTTGAGGACTAGGAGAGCTGAGATTTGGACATTAGGACTTTCCCCCAGTGGGGAAACTTCTTGGTCTACTCAGCAACAAGGAGAATTACAAAGTCTCCATGGGAGCTAAATGGTCATGGTCATACCCCCAAAACCCAGGAGCCTGACTCAATCCCAAACCCCACAAGGGGTGAGATGCAGGCTATTGCTGTAGACTCTCACATAAATTGGTTTATGAAGTGCCCACCTCCTTTGGGTTTGTCTCCATCATAGAGAAATGGGCCTCGGATGCCTGCACACATTTCATGGCCTCTGTTCTGATCAACTTCACTCAACCTGCTTTGAATTCTGCTCTTGCTTGCCCTGCCCTGCTGATTCATTTCTCTGTTGATGCCTCGTCTCATCCTGCAGACTCAATGTCTAGTGCCAATCTCTAGTTTTGACTTTTGCTTCCCTGGTCAACACAATTCAGACTTTGCTTGGCTGCACTTCTTTCATCTGTCCCAGATAAGCTCAATGCTCTTACACTTCAGCACAGAGCCCCGGGCTCAGCATCTCTGCTGGGTATGACCAGGACCACATACAAGACCCAGACAGGGACTGGGTGGGCTGAAGCCTGCAGGTAGGTGACATCAGAAAGCCAGCAAGCTACTGGAGGAGTGAGAGGACAAGGTGATAAGGAAGAGGTTGGAGCTCTGCTCTTTAGAGACTTAATATTTTTCAGCAAATTGCTAATTTTTCACTTTTTAAAAAAAGTACCCAATGTTAGGCGACGGTGTTGGTAATAGAACTAGGAGGGCTCAAATACAAGGACTTTTAATAAATTCAGGTAAGGGAATTTACCTGACACATCACAAAGGACAAGAATTCCCTTGGGAACTAGCATCAGCGAGACTCTGGCATCACACCCAGGCAAGGACAGGGTGTGGTTCCTTGAACATAGAAACTGAAAAGATTGGGAGGAGAAGGAAACCTTTAGAAGGATGTGGTCAGCCCAGGGTGCCTTGATGAGGAGGATGTTGGAGTACAAAGCCCTAACCTCATTCCCCTCTCTCCCATCTCCTGCTGGTGCCTCCCATTGTCCAACTCAAGAGGAAGCCAGAAGGCAGGAAAGCCCATTGGCCACCCTGAGCAGGGTGGATAAGGGGGAGAATAGGTCTTCTGCAGAAAGGGGGCTGGTGAGCAATGAAGCTAGAAAGGGAATGGTGTCATCTGTCACCCTGTTCCCTAATTGGGTCAACAACAAGAGGAATGTGATTTTGGAACTCTCCAATCACAAACGATGGGTCAAAGAAGACTTACTGCTGATTTACTAAATGAGCTATTGCCATCAGCATCAGAAATAATTGAATATACTCCCAGCTGCCTGGAGAATACACCAAGCACTGGACTAAATTCAGGTGTCCACTTTGAACTTGGCACTGTCCTCTAGTGGATGTTTTTGGAGTTATTGCCCTTTTAAAGAATCAAGAGCCACACACCCTGGAAATAACCAAGGTATCTGAGTAAGGTAAGTGAGTAAGGAAAAAACACTAATAACGTTATAAGCACTGTGAATACATGTCCACCAAGCTTTTCTCCCTCTCCCCTAAGCAGTAATGCTGAGCTGCTGCGATTGGTTGGCCAGGCCTGTGTAATTCTCCAGGCGCATGGCGACTGTCTGTCCTCAGTAGAGGTCCTGGCAAGTGAGGTAGACACTCCACCATCTCATTTTACACTGTTGGCATGAAGCTGGGTGTGGCCAGGGTGTGATGAGATGGGTGGATAAGAATCCTCATGAGGTTTTCTTAAGTTAGCTCTTGATAAAAGCCTTGGACTTTTGTGACAAGATGACAAGAACCTTGGCTCTATCCAGGGCCAGCTATTCTGAACCATTTTGCCATATTTCTATGGCTGGACAGGGGAAGAAGCACTAACGTCAGGACCTGTGTCCCTATCCAGACTGACTCAGTGCCCTCCGCAATGTCCTCCTGCTAGTATCCACTCTGCAGTCGCTGTATAACAACCCTTGCTGTTGCATTTCTAGGCCTCAGGGACTAGTCTATAGGCCTTATGTCCTACTAACCACTGGGAGTCTATCTGCTCAGACTTGATTTATTCATTTTCCCACCCATTGCTTCACAATTGTGTCCTCCCTCCCTCCTGGTCCTTTAAGCTTGACCTTTTGCTTGGACCAGGGCCTGGGCATGTGCTTTAGATTTCCCTTAGATGTGGCTCCCTGGCCAGTCCCACTCAAGCCCTGTAGCCATCTTGGCTCCTGAACACTAGCCCAGGACTCAGGTCCTCCCATGATCAGGAGAATCTGTGTAATGAGAGCAAGGCCACTTACGCGACCCAGGGCAGAATGTTACATAACTATTATTTCATGTTATCCCACAGCAACGCTGTGAGGTAAGCGGGGGTTGGGAGGGTGGGAGGTGGTCCTTATTCTCATGTTCAAATGGGGAAAATAGGCTAAAGAAACCTGCCTGAGGCCATGTGGCCATTAAGTGGCAGAGCCAGAATTCAAGCTCTCTGTGTCAGAAGCACAATCCCATCCTGCCTACTAACTTGGGAAACTGGTGGGACCCGCAACTAAGTCATTTGGAACTAGCTGCTCCAAATGAAGACAATTCACATTTGACAATTCAAGACTGGTTTTCTCTTTCTGCTAATTATGGAAGCTGAGCGATAAGGGACAAGGATTGTCCGACTTGCTTCTCCTGGCAGTAGGTTTGTAAGAGATTTGGAGTATTTGTTCTCCATCCTCTGATTCCTAGACCAAAGGAAATGAAGGAATCTCCATCAGCTGGTGGTGTTTTGGGGGCCTAGACAATTCATTTTGGTCGAAGAACCAATTTAGGCCAAAGTTAGAACAAAACGTCCTCAGACAAAATAAGCCGTCTCTCCCATTACACACACACACACACACACACACACACACACACACACACACACACACAAACACTTCTTGACGTACTTGTTGATTACAGCCGCATCATCTGAGGAACATGGACACATCCATTTGACTTCCTTCCTAAGCTGCACACGGGCACCACATGCAGAGAGTGGCAGAGAGGGCAGGGGTGTCCCCACTTCGCCTGTCCACTCAGCCAGCCACAGGTTTGTTGTTCAGAGGTGAGCCAAGGGGTCTTCTCACACCATATGGCATTGGCTTATGAATTGACTCCTGCTTCCTGGTTCCATTGGCAACCATCCCACAAACCCTATTCATTATCTACCAACATTCCTATGTAAGATGCTGCAGGGAGATGAAACAAACAGTTCCTAAGGAATCTGTGGTCCCTCTGATCTTCCCAGTCATTTCTGAAACTTCTGTCCTGGGCAGCTCTAAAGTAGAAGCAGTTCTAACCAGGAAGACAGCTTAGACCTGCAGCAAATGCCTTCTAGCCTGGGAGGTGTACCTGTGGGCTCATTTTATAACCTCCAGTTTTGCTTTGGGGACCATGTCTTGAAACCAGCTTAAGGATTAGGATGAAACACACTTGCAAGTCTCAGCTGAAATCTTGGAGCAGGTGATCTAACATCTGGAGCACCTAACTACTACGACAAACTAAGTGCTTTCTCATCCTTTTTAAACCCATGGTGTCAGTCAGAAAGAGGAAGAGGAAACCAACAGAGTTTTGATGATGCTTACAAGTCTATTTCCTGCCTTCATTCTCAAATAGTTCTGCTGACCCCTCAGGCTGCCACTTTTAGAAACTACACTATAAATACGAACAGTTATGGTAATACTGCTTAGTATTTCCATTAGAGCTCTTCCTCAACAGGCAATGCCAGGTGCTTTCCCAATCATCTGATTTGTCTTCTCGGTACTTGCGTCAGCTCAGAGGTCCACTACGCTGTGGGTCTTCTTTTCAGTGGCTCAAATTCACCTCCACCACGCCTGGAACGGACCAGCTGCTCTGCGAGTGCTCTTTCAGCTTCCCCTTTCCTTGTTCTCTCTTAATCCTCTGCTGCCCCTCACTCCCTCTTGCCTCCACCTACCCAAATCCAAACTCATGGACAGGCAGTGTAATATAGGAGTCCCAGGCACCCGTGTTGGAAAGGGGACAATGTGATCAGGACAGAGAAGAAGAGAAGCTGACTTCTTCTTTCCCCACAGGAAGCCCTGATTTAAAAAAATAGTCTTTACAGTTCTTTGTCTGTAAAATAAAGGACTTGAACTTGCAATTCTCTGAGGTTCCTGCCAGCTCTGGTGATGATCATTTCATGAACATTCCATACCCATTTTTGGAAACCTATTGTTTCCTTTTGTCCCAAATACTTCCCCCCACCAAACCTGTTGTAAAATGAATGCTTCTCCCCCCTCCCATAATAACATGTTTTTTCTATCATGAAAATTTAACAAAAAAAGACACTTCTGCCATACAAAATATATCTGTAGAAATATATCTGTGGAGATATTTGTGTTTTCACGATGTTTGGGGGATCCTACTGGTATTTAGGGATTAGAAGGTCAGGGATTTCCCCAAATCCTGCAAGATTCAGGATAGAATCTGTACCTAGCCTGCTTAACAAATATTTGTTTATTGAATGAGCGGAACCATGACCATAGCTTCCCTTTCTAAAGCCTCATTTTATAGTGGAGTAACTTGCTCATCTGAGGATCTTCAAGTAGGCCAGGCACACACACAAGTAGGGCAATTTCATCACACAAGAATGACTACATGGACTCAGTTCCTCATCTTGCTGCTCTAAATGGTAACTTTCTTGGGGATAGGGGTGATGGTCCATGTGGTGGTCTTTGGGGTCATTCCCAAATATTTCCAGATCACCTCCTTCTGGACATAAGATAGGAATACACTTTGCCACCCCTTTGGATGTTAGCCATGATCAATGACTTGCTTTGATTAATGAAATATGATTAGAGGTGATGTGAGTTATTTCTGGAGGGACACTGTGCAATTCACCAAGTTTGTTTCCTCCCTCTGAGATGACCATGGACTCTCATAATGAGATAGGGCCTCTGAGTGATTGTGACTAGGATGAATAGTCTCCATGCTGAGCTGTGTTGGGCATGTAGAATCCAAGTTCCATCTAGGAAAGCTGATAACAGAGTGTGAGCCAGAAATAATTGATTGTTTGGTAAAGCCACTGAGATTTGGAGGTTATTGGCTACCACAGTAGAGTTGACTTTTCTTGGCTGTTATGGTCTAACCTGGAGTTTTTGAGGAAAAGCACTGCTTCACCCAACATCTGACCAAAATGAGAAAAGAGACAAAAAGGAAGGCAGACAGAGGCTGAATTCTTAGCTTTGTTATGAATTTATTCCAGGGAACACTGGATTGAAGGGTGTGATGACAGTGGGGGTACACTGACTCAACTAAGTCTCACAGTTTTATTTGGACATGGGTTCTTGCTCAGGTAGAGTATGTCAAGGTTGCCATAACAAATATCACAGACTGCATGGCTTAAAAACAAAAATTAATTTTCTTACAATTCTGGAGGCCAGAAGTCCAAGATCAAGGTGTCGGCAGGGTTAGCTTCTCTCCGTGGCTTGTAGATGGCTATCTTCTCCTACCTGCATTTTTACATGGTTTTCCCTCTGTGTGTGTCTGTGTCTTGATCTCTTCTTCTTATAAGGACAGCAGCCATACTGGATTCGGGCCCACGTCCAAAGACTTTATTTAACCTTAATTACTTTTTTGAAGTTGTTATCTTGAAACACAGTCATATTCCGAGGTACTGGGAGCTAGGACTTCAACACATGCATGAATTTTGGGTGGAGGGTAGATGAAATTCAACTAATAACAGCAGGCTTCTCAGTGGGCAATGCAATTCCAAAGAGCCAAAAAGGTGGGCCTGAGATAAGCATGCCCCGTTATAATCTTTTCAAGTATATTGTTCGCATGACACTCTTTTCAAATGGACTGATTGCCTGACCCCCAAATCATCCAAGGGTGACATGGAGAGGGTGTGCCATTTCACACCAGTTGTAATCCTTTCACATGGAGGAAACATTGCGAGTGGGAGGAAGTACCCCCCTCCAACAGTTCAGATCTGACTCATCCCTATACCCTCCGCCCCCAATGCAACGGAACTGGGCTTGGTTCTATTGAAGACATGGTTCATGGAAGACAGTAGGACAAAACAGTCCCTTTTGTGACAGTTCTTACATTGTTTTCTTTTAATTTGGTTCAACCATGTTACTCTTTAGTTCATGTGTCTATTTTTTGCCTACTCCACCCCAACCACCAGTTCTGCTAGGATAAAGGATTCCTTAACTACACCCTGAATTGTGCCAGGTTCACAGCAGCTGCCTAATGGGGTGGTGGAAAATTGAACTCTGGGTTTATTTTTGACTTCTGAGTTTCTCACACAGCAAACAGGCCTGAGAAATAAGAATATGGTATAGCAGAACCTGGCTCAGCACATGGTAGGAGAATCCTCCAGGCAAAGGGCTGACAGCTATCTCCCCAGGTAAAGATGAGCCACTGTGGTACCAGCCATTGGTCCCTGTGGTCCTAGTGGGTTTTGGGTGGGTATGCCAATTTCCATTGCTGTTGGGAAGAAAAAAACATGACTGTCAGGTAGCCAAGCCAAATGTGCGCAGCTCTGCCATGAGAAGCCAAAGTGGCCTTTTGAAAGATTAATAAGGCATTTGGCTCTCAGCTTCTTACAAGGGAGAAGGTAAAAAGCTTTCTGAAAAATAGCAGTGGTTCCTGGCAGGGATTCCAGAGGAAGGTTTGAAGGCTGCAGGATGCCTCCCCCACCCCATACATTTTCCTCCCAATTCTTGCTTGCTTGCTTTTTTTTTTTTTCATAGTCTCTACCATCCTACTCTTGCTTCCTTTTATCATTTCTTCTTTGGTGTTTTGGCCTCCCAAAATGAGGTCTGCCTTTCCTTTTAGTTGCCCATGTCATCTGATCTTCTTCCTCTTCTCATTCATCAGGATCTCAACACTTTGCTTGGTGGAAAGACACAGACTTTGGAATGCAGCTTGGGCTTTCAGCGTCACTCTGCAACTTTCTGAAATCTGTGCAATGGACACGGATTGTGTTTGCCCCCTTCCTTTGGGGATGGCCACCATGCATTTCATGGTGGAAAGGTCCCTTCCTGCTGCAGGTGATTCTGGTTGAAATGTCAATCAAGCATCATGTGATCAGAACATGCAATTCCACTTGACTCAGGGAGTGGTCTAAGGCAATGAAGCAGGGCCAATTAGAGTGCTTCTGGGGGTCAATATGGGCGGCAAGCTGGAAGAACCATGGGATCCTATGGCTGAGGATGAAGCAACACACAACAAAGGAGCCAAAGACAGGGCACAGATGGAGCACCTGGATCCAGGAAAGAAGCAGATCACTCCTCCACACCCCCCCCCCCCCCGAAACCCTGTACTTTTCCATCACATGAGCCACTGTGGGTTTCCCCCCCTGAACTAGTTTGACTTTAGTTTCTTTCACTTGTAACCAAAGAAGCCCCAATGATTACATGGTATGACTTTAGGAAACTCATTTAACTTCTTGGAATCTCATTTTTCACCTAAAAGTGGACTCCTTGACCCTCATGCCCCCAGTTTAAGTGGAATGCATCCAAAACATGTTCCCCTCTCCTCTAAAACTCAGCAGACCTTTTTGTAACATTTCTATACCAGAATTCCCTCCCACTAGTCTGGGAGCTCAGGGATGTGTCTTATTCATCTTGGTATTTTCAGCACTTACCCTAGGACATAAAAGGAGCTCAAAGATTATTGATTCACTCCCATTTCCCTTCTTCCTTTAGGAATCTAATTATAGCCTCCTGCTTGTAGGTCTTAGTTTTGTTCCCCCTATTTCATTTTTCCCCCCTGGGCCAAGTTTCCAGCCGATTTCCCGTAGTCCTCCTGCAGGTGTTTTCTTACCTGGGTACTTGGTGTATATTAAAAAATTATAGTTGTTAGTAATTGTGGACCTAAGTGGTGCTGTAAAGAACATCTGTTTCATCTGTTCTTGCCAGGGAAGGGCCAATTGGCCAACTGTGACCACAAATGGCTAGTTGCTACAAGTATTGCAAAACTCTAATGGTCAAAGTCATTGCTAGTACAAGAATTAGGTGCAACCAAAGGTAATTTTAGCTTGGTCTTAAAGCGATGACTCATGAAATTAGTCACATGCAGTCTCCAACCACCTCCCTCTCACCCCCCACCCAGTCTGGCTGGTGTCTTCACAAGGAACATATTGGATATTGTAAATAACTTGGAACATTCTCACACAAATTCATGATGATCTCAAGGTGAGGATATCACCAAGCAAACACCTTTCTCCTCCTTTTCTCCTTACCAGTTCCTTCTTCTGGCTTTCCAGTTTGGGTGAATGGCACCAAACCTCTCCCAGGTACCAGGTCCCCCACCTGGTGTTCATGTTAAACTCCTTTCACTTTGTTCCCAAGTCATGACTATTTCATCTCAAATTCACTTCTTATTTTACGGCCATTACCCTAACTCAGGACCACTTACCTTTTACCTGTGTTATTTTAGGAGTCCCTATATTTGCTTCCTTCCCTTCTAGTCCCTTCCCCATTGAGTCCAGCGCTTTACTCCCTCACTTGAACACTTTTCATGGTTTCCCACTGCCAAGTGAATTCAGTAAAAATATTTCACAGCAGAATTCAAGATGCTCTGAAAAAACAACTCCAAGCCATGTTTCTGGTCTCACCTTCAGGTTATTCTGATCAAACAATTTTATATCCATCCTATCCTTTGTCCAACCTGCCCCTGCATTTGCTCTGCTGCTCCTTCTGCCTTGCATAACTTCTTGCCTGTTAGAAACCAAACTGTTTTCCCAAGACCAATCCAGATGCTGTACATATAGTCTCGTTCAGCCACCTTGACATCGTACAATTAAGAGACAAGTGAGAAAACCCTTCTTGGTTTAAGTTGCCTCAAATTTGGTGAGTTTGATGGCAGATCCTGTGTCACCAGCTTTGACTCCAGATGGCTAGTTGTTGTCTCCAACCATTAAAGCCATCCTCAAAAGATAAAGAATTTCTATGCCTGAGAGTCTCCCAGAATAATAGCTAGGGTTTTGTGAGCACTTCCTTTGTGCCAGGCTAAGATCTTGCCACACATTATCTCATGAACACCTCACAGTCACCGTATGAGGCTGACGCTGTTGTTACCTCCACTTGACAACTAAGAAATGTGGCTTAGAGCAGGCAGCTTATTTCCTCTGGGGAACATCACTAGCAACAGATAGTTTTTCAGACTCTTAAGCCCATGCTTCCCACTCAAAAAGTGCTACAATGCTCATAAGAGAGCTGTGATCATAGATTTTTGGAGGAAGCTCTTTGGTCAAAGTTAGCCTCTGATGACGACCATCTTTCCCAAGGAAAACTCATTGCCTCATATATTTTGGATGTAAGTCAGTCTCATTATTTATGTGATGTTTGCATCTCATATTGTCATGTTTTCAGAAATAAGTCTTGTGTCTGGCTATTTAAGTGTGAGACATATGGTCATGCCTGAAGATTCTGTTTTTCTGTACTGAACTAATGAAAACAAACTAAAACATTCTACCTTTTAAGATCTCCCTGAAAACAAATACTTGGGTTAGTAAGCTAGATAATCATTTGCTTATCATTTCAGTGTCTAAGCACTTTCCCCCCAAAATTTACATATTTTAGGAAGACCTAGAAATAGTTGAAGCCTCTGACCACCTATACACTCAAGTTCTTCAGCTTTCAATCATGCCTGTGTTTAATGTAAAATCAAAGGCCTTAAGGCCACAACCTTTGAAAATAGCAGAACCTCATCAGCTGTGAGAGCTTCCAGGAAAACAAAAAAAACAGCATGAGGGGGAATTTTGAGAGGAATATTGTTAATTAGTCCGGTGATGCTGGGTTATGTTGCAGTGACAAATTCCCAGATCTCAGTGACTTTCACATGAAAATGTATTTTACTCACATAAAGTCCACTGAAAGTCCCCTGCTTCTGTAGGGGAAGTCCCTTCCAAGTGGTGACTCAGGGAGCCAATATGCTTCCATCTTGTGATTCTAAAATCTCAACACATGGCTTCTAGGGTCACTGAGTCAGGGAAAGAGAGTCATGAAGGAATCTTTATTACCTCAGCCTGGAAATGACTTTTGTTTATAGCCCACTAGAGGCCTGGTGTATGGAATTCATGCATTGGGGAGGGGTGGGGAGGGAGATGTCCCTCAGCCCAGCCTGCACCCTCCACCCTCTCCAATCTAGGACCCCTTGGGAGATGTCCGACTGTCAGTTTAGGCCCGATTGGCAGTTGGACATTACTCTCACAATCCAGGACTGCTGGCTCCCAACCGCACACCTGCCTGCCAGCCTGATCAAAGCCTAACTGCTCCCCTGCTGGCCCGATTGCCCCCAACTGCCCTCCCCTGCAGGCCTGGTCGCCCCCAACTGCCCTCCCCTGCAGGCCTGGTGCCCCCAACTGCCCTCCCCTGCAGGCCTGGTGCCTCCAACTGCCCTCCCCTGCAGGCCTGGTTGCCCCTAACTGCCCTCCCTTGCAGGCTTGGTCCCTCCCCCCCAACTGTCCTCCTCTGCTGGCCTGATCGCCCACAACTAACCTCCCGCCGGCCATCTTGTGGTGACCATCTTTGACCACATGGGGGTGGCCATCTTGTGTGAGGGCATGAGAGTCAATTTGCATATTACCTCTTTAATATATAGGATTAGCCTGAAATAGTCATGTGGCTTTGCCCAACTTGCAGCTTTAAAGTGCAGAAGATCTCATGAATATTCAGTGAACAATCAGTGTTCTGCCAGGAGGGCTGAGCTCAGGTTGATTTGCTTAATTTTAATCCATTTACTAGGCAATGTTCTAAGAGAGAACAAGGGGGGAGAAAGAGAGAGAAAGAGAGAGAGAGAGAACAGAGGTAGAAAAGAGAGAGCAGTGACACTCTCTGATTTCACTTTAATCTCAAACAACTTGAAATTTACATTTATATCTCATTTTAGATATACATTTTTAAAAGAGCATCCCAGAACAGTCTAGGAATGAGTATCCTAATCCCAATTATTTCGTGAACTAATCTGTGCCCTTGAATAACTTTACTTCTCTGATTCTCAGCCTGCTGATTGGTATGTTGAGAATGATAGTTCATATGTTTCACTGAGTTTTTGTGAAGTTCAGGTCAGATGCCTGACATGCAAAGTGCTCAGCTCATAGTAGGTGTTAAAGAATTTTTTGAGCGAATATCCATGAGCAAGTTAACTGTTTCCTACTTAATTTAATATGTCCTGCTGTTTTCAGAGTAATCGGGTTGTCCTCTTCCCCACTGTGTGCTGGGGCTGGGGTCCTTACGATATCTCAAGAAAAAGAATTTTCTGAGACTCACACGAGAGGATGAGTGATTTTTATTTGCATGGAATTACATCTCTGCATTTCCAAAGTCCCATCTCCCTTAGCCCAGACATATAAAAAGTGTAGCTGGGGTTTCAGTAGAGTTAGAAACAAAGCCAGTGTCCAGAGTTTCCATTCCATGCTGCAGCCAGGTCCGGTTCAGTATCAGGCTAGTTGTAGCCCATTAGTCCATTGTGCGTGGGGTCCACATGGCTGTAGGCCACATGGGAGAATGCCAGGAAGCAGGGGAGAGAGAGCCCCAACAAGCCAGGAGTCAAGCACAACATACCAAGAGCGCAAATTCCTTTGTTTAGGGGATTAAATATCCAAATTTCATGCCCTTGAAGTGGCCATGCCCATTCTGGTCAATGACTTGTTCCCAGATGTGACTGATAGTCAAGTATCTCTCCAATATCACCTCTACTTACTGCGCCTGCACCCATCCTCCTCCCTGTCCAGTCCCTTCCGATTTTCCGGGAATAGACTAGTGGCTCTCTGGGGAGTGTAAAGCTTTAGTTTCCTGGTGAAGGTGCCCAAATGACACACCTATAATATTAGGCCTTTCCTTTGCTCCTTTTCTGTTATTAATAACTAGTTAATTAAACGGTATCACTGCTACCATCATGATATTAAACATAAATGGTATGAAGGGCATAGAGTCATTTCAGTCTACCAGAATGTCATGGTTGACAAGTTCATTTCTGAGGGGAATTATTTTAAAATTAAGACAACACTCATTCTATTCCACTGGGCTACTGTAAAACTCAAATTAGATCTGTGAAAAGGCTGTGTAAACTTTGAAGTCCATATAAATGTAAAGTATTGGCATTAATAATATTGTGATCAGGGCTGGCTTCATAGGCACGTGACCTGAGCAGCCATACAGGTCCCTGCACTTCAGAAAGTTAACAATCTGTGGTCACCATCTTGAAAGTCTTAATAATTTTTTTAATAGGGGCCCCACATTTTTATTTTGCACTGGGCCACACAAACTATGTAGCTGATTATGATTATGACTCAAAATGTAGCTACTTTTTGTAAAAAAAAAAAAAAAAAAGGTGGGGGGGAGTTTTAGATGCATTTTATGGTCCCTTTCAGTCCTAAAATTACATGATTCTAAAACATATTTCAAGCATTGCACCATTTTTATTTTTGTTTTTTTTTAAACCGTTCTGCAATTCTTCTCTTTCTAATCAAACATTTTTTAAAGTGCCTGTTATTTCTCACAAGCTCTCAATCTTTCATTTTCCACTCCCGTGAAGCTCTGGGAAAAGATTTAATTTTCCCCACTTGATTCAGACTACTTAGCAAAAGTCCTTAGAGACAATTTCAACTTTGTGTTCTTATGAGGCCTCTTTCAAAGTCTGCCGTGCTGCATGCTTGATGGTCTGGATTCTAGACTGAAGACTTATATTGGCATTGAGCAATATGTTTTATGCTTTTGCAAAATTTGAACATATTTTTAAAACATCTACTTTGGAAAGAGAACCTCGAAGTGATTGCATTCCTATTGCAAACCAGGAAAGCTGAAATGTAGCAGAAAATGTAGGAGACTTGGCATCAGTAGATTTATGTTCAAGGTCTCTTTTCATCATTTACAGGATGTGTGAGCCTAACTCAATTGCTTAAATCTCTCTGGGCTTTGTTTCCTTTGCAAAGTGGGGTGGTGAGGGGCAAGCACAAATAGCATCTCATTCATAGAACTCTGAGAAGATAGAAAAATAATGTTCTTGAAATTGCTTTTAAGGTGTGATATATATAGAAAGTACTAGCCCGCTATAGAGATATTTTCATTCTAAATAAGTTTGTCCCATCAATGAATTAATCAACCATGAAAGCCTAGAGAATTAAAGTGACCCTGTACCTCTCTGCACTATTTCTCTTTAACATCATGGTGGTTAGCGCCACAGATTCTACTGGGTTAGGTAGAAAATGGGTTATTTTGTTGATCAATATTCATTTAACAAATATCTTTGAGCACCCACAGTGAGCTAGGCACTTTGCTAAGCACACACACCAAGGATTCTGAAATTATGTCACCATCTAATCTATTCCCCAAAACAAAACTGCATAGCTTTATACATTCCATCATAAATAGTTCATTGGAAAATATTTAATGGGTGTCCACTGTACTCAAAGTTCATAATATGGAGATTTTTTAAAGAAGAGGTAGGAAGTGCTATGAGAATTGTATCAGAGAAACTAACCCTAACCAAGTCCTTTTTTTGTAAAATAATAATAATAATAATAATAATAATAATAATAATAATGTAGCAAGGTGGGGGGCAGTTAATATAAAAAGTTGGAAGCAGAAATCCTCAAGGAATTAATAGAAAAATACAATGGCCATTTCAGTTAAGAAGGGTAACCCTTGGGCCAGAAGTGAGATGCATAGGAGAGAGAAGTAAAAAATCAAATATGAAAATAAAGTAAGAATTTATGTGCTGCTAGTCAAGATAAAGTAAGGGTTATAAATTTCTCCAAGGAACTTCAGAAGGAAGAGAGTAAAGGGACCTAGAATAGAAGGAACCTGATAGAGATGAAAGGAAGAAATGGGGTGGAGAAAGAGAGAGAACCAGGAGTGAAGATGCAGGAAGACTGGGCCCTAAGAGGCAGCAATGGCCAGTGCGAAGCTCCCAGTGGCAGGAGGGACTGCTGATTGCCATTGTGTCCATTGTGCATGGCAGAGAGAGCAACCTCCTGGTTCGTATAGTTATTCAAACATGTCCTCAGCAGGTGATACTAAAGGAGGGCTTGGGAAAGATGAGCTTTTCCCCTAATTCATAAAAAAAGTTTGGACTAGCAGGACTACCCTGGGGAATGTTGAAAATTGCTGTTCTCTTTCATGTTGCTGCCAGCAATGTAGCCCATCCAGTCCATTGCTCTTGGGTGTCATCTCCAAATGGTCACTTAAACTATACTGAATTTCCTTCTATGGTGGGGTTCTTTTTAAAACTCAAGGATAAAGGTCAGTCAGTTGTGGTTAGAAAAGAAGAGATATGCAGGGAGACACTGGTAAGAGATCAGGAATTCATTCGGTAGAAGCCTCAAGTCACCAGTAAAATCCTAAGAACCTAGAGAATCCTCAGGGGTAGGGAGGGTTGGGGAGCTGACAATGGAGCTCTGTGTATTTGTGAAATGAATGTACAAGAAGCTGTTATTTAAATATCACAGGATAAGGTAACTCCATCAGGCTGGAGAATTTGGGTTAGCAAAAAAGCCAGCATTGGTATTATAGGATGAAATCCCCTCATCTTTAAGAGTACACACATAATGGGGCTGTTATCATTATAACTAGCTATTTGTTAATATTAATAATAGGAAGAAAGCAAAGAGAAGGCCAGACATTGTAAGCACAGTCATCTGGGCAGCTTCACCAGGAAGCTTCAGTATCACTCTCCTCAGGGAACCACCAGTCCATTCCCTGCAGATCTCTGGGGGAAGGGACCAGACAAAGGGGAAGATGGTGCATGCACGGGGAAGCCCAGGTGACATAGGGAAGGTGCTGGTCTGTCAGTCTAACCCAGGAACAGAGGTCATTGGCTAGGAGGGTGGAACCCCATGCAGACGCACAAAAATTTGGAAATACATAATCCGCAGACCAAGGAATTCTCTCTCTCTTATTCCTCTTGCTTTGTTCCTGCTTGTGCTCATTGTTCTGTGACCCTCACTCGCCTGTCATGTGGCCCTAGAAACCTTATGGCTCATGGCCACGTGGACCCCACACGCAATGAACTGCAGCTGGAAATACAAGCTAAGCCAGCTCGACTGGACTGTGCTTCAAGATGGAACAGAGGCTCTGGGTAGCAGCCTTAATCATAGCTCTGCTGAAGACAAAATGGGACTTTTTCCCTGGCAGAACAGAGGGAGATGGGACTTTATAAACCCAGGGGACAGAAATAAGCTTTCTACAATACCCCATCCGCCCATGGGGGCCTCGGGAAATACTTATTCCCCTGGCACCCCAAGAAGCTCACGTCTACTGGCAACAGATGGGAACATGGAGGTTACCCCACTAACAACAGGGCTATTGGTTTCTAAACTCTGCCCACTAGGCATGGTCTGATGGATAAATTCCCAGACCACATCTTCCAGATCCCCAGAACCATCTTTCTCCCATCCATAGTTATAACGGGACTTTAGGAAAAGATACTGTACCCTCCCTAATCCTCAGGGGAATTATATATAATATATATATTATATATATAATATATATATATATATATATATATATAATATATATAATATATTGCCTTGCCTCTCCCATCAGTTGTGATTAAAATGAAACAAAGCAAGCCAACAGTAACAAAGCATCCATGGAAAATGTGAGAGGGCCATAGCAATGGCGGAGATGATTCACGCAAAGGTATTTGTTCTTGTCCCTGGACTGTGCCCGACCACATTCAGAACTGTAAGGGACCCTGGGATAGGCCATTGTTTTCTGGGAGGGAAGGCACAGGCCAGTTTAACTGGTTCCAGCTGCTCAGAAGTGGTGCTCACAGGGACCAGGGGGTGTCCCAGCAAAGGTTTTCGTTTTACTGGAAAACACGGATTTCTCCACCCCTCACCACCCCCAGAATTTGTAATCTAGATTTGAAACCACATGTAGTCATGCCGATCATTTTTTTCTGAAACTGTCAAACGTTTGTAGCTAATTATCAGTTGGAGTCAGTGCAACAAAACCTGCGTTTCTATGCTGGATTTTATTAAAATGCCTCTGATATCAGCCAGGGGCTGTGGTGAGTGTGTATAGTGGGGTTTTTCTTTTTTCTCTGAGGAAAGGCTCAGCAAGCTTCATAAATCAGTGCTATTAACTGGAATGGGAGAGACTTACTATAAGTAAATGCTATCACTTCCACTTTTAAGAAACAATGAACTATTTCCCGGATTTTCAATTAGGAAGGTGGCAGGGGGCGGGGAGCGGGGGGCTACAAAGGAAAAATGTAATGTCTAAAAAGTATATAAGGATGAAGCCTGATTGATGGCAGCTCAATCATGAACTATGCCTTATAACCCAGGAACCCGCATTTACTGACATCCTCTGAAAATCTAGCTTCTACAAGTGCTATCATGAATACTCAGAATCCCAGAAAATACCACTTCAAGCTCCATGGCAGAACAGAGGGAGATGAGACCGCGTAAATCCATCCTCGAATAGTGGAGTAGTTTAAAAGACTGTGAATGCCCCTCTGTGTCTTTTTTATCATTTGTGTTGAAAATTCAACTTCCTCCTGCCAATTATTTCCTGGGGTGGAGGGAATGAAGGAGAACAGATTGTTCTCTAGAATATTCTTGGGACTTCTGAGCTTATCAATATAGAAAATTCTAGAAGAGGTCATTAGACCTGAACGTATCTCCCAAGTCACTCTCATCTGCACAGAGAACTAGGCTTCCCTCCTGTCTGATGCTTTGCCTTGGTTGGCTTCACCATTTTTCTGGCTGTATCCGCATCATAATCATTCCAGCTTCTTTTATCTACGGACGTGCTCAAATCTGCAAAGGCTGAAGGATTCTTTCTCTTCTCTTTTCATCACAGCTGCATTTCAAAAACATGCTGCTTGCACACTCTTTACTCGCCACCCATGTAAATCTGCTTTCTCCCACCACCACTATCCCTGAAATTTATAAGAATCACCATGTACCTTCTACTCGGCAAATCCTAAAAACCTCTCTTCACTAACTCTTATAGCATACCTTTCTGCTGCTGTGATTATTTTCACACTGATGCTCCTGACCTTCTTCCTTTCTTTTTTAAAAAACATATTTTTATTGAGTTCAGAGAGGAAGGGGGAGGGGGAAAGAGATAAAAACATCAAATATGAGAGAGAATCATTGATCAGTTGCCTCCTGCACACCCTCTGCTGGGGACTAAGCCTGCAATCCAGGCATGTACCCTGATGGGGAATCGAGCTATGACCTCTTGGTTCATGGGTCTACACTCAACCACTGAGTACATCTGATCGGACCTGAACTTCTTCCTCTTTACCTGTTGTATGATGATTGTCTCTCCTTCTCTTGCTCTTCCCAATTGTTCTTCCGTTTCCACTTCAGCTTTTTATTAACAGCTCTTTTAAATGTAGAACTATAGCAAAATTCCATCGTCTCTTTTCTATAACACGTGTTTCTTCATCTGTAAAAAGAGGGTGATGTTGGTGGTGGAAATGTGAAATGATGCAGCCACTTTGGAAAACAGTCTGGCAGTTACTCAAAATGTTGAACGTAAAATTACCATTTGACCCAGCATTTCTACTCCTAGATATATACCCATACACCCAAGGGAAATAAAACACATATGGGAACACAAAAACTTGTATACAATTGTTCATAGCAACTTGATTTATAATAGTGAAGAGGTGGGAACAATATAACTGTCCATCAACTGATGAATAAATGAAATTTGATATCATCATATAATGGAATATTATTCAGTCATGAAAAGAAATGGTATAGTGATACAGTCTACAGTATAAATGAGCTTTGAAAAGATGCTACAGAATGAATGAAAGGCGTTACAAAAGACTATGTATTATATGATCCCAATTATATGAATTGTTCAGCATTGAAAAATTTAGTATCTTAAAACAATAGCAATTTGCAACTTCTCACAATTCTGTGGATCAGCCATGTAGTTCTTCTGCTTCAGGTAGTAATGGTTGGGGTACTGGGAGGGCTGGAAGGTCTGAATGTCCTCATTCCCATGGCTAGCAGTTGTTGGTGGTCATTGTCCGTGTGTTCAGCTCAGACCAGCATTCAGAGGCTTCAGTTCTTCTCTACATGGGCCTCTCCCTATGATTGCTTGAGCTGCCTCATAATATGGGACCTGGGTTTCACCAAAGAGTATTCCAAGTTGACAAATCCAATATGCAATCATTTATCAAGTAGCTACTTTTGCATCATGCTTGCCAATTTCCAATTGGCCAAAACCAGTCATATGGGCAGGCCCAAAATCAATGCTAGAAAGGCTGACACAAGGATTTGAATGCCGGCAATCATGGACTATTGAGAACCACTAAAGTAACAGGCTTTATGAAAACAAAAATTACAAGTACTGGGCAAGTTTTTGGAAAACTGATGAGAATTTTTCATCTTCTCTAATTAGTTATTTTGGTACCTTCTCTGTAGAACATTTACAAGGTATAGAAGGTAAACTTACTCATCAAATGTCATATTAGATGCCTGGCCCTTTGCTGGATGCTAGATATACTTTACAGGTTTATAGAGACAAGACTAAACCTGGGTTTAAGGAGCTTATTATAGTTCAGTGCTCTGGACTGTAAAGAGTGTGTGTGTGTGTGTGTGTGTGTGTGTGTGTGTATGCGTGCTAGTGCTTAGAAGATACAGAAAGACAGGTATATGGACACCAGATCAAGAGGACCTTGTAGTTCCTGCTAAAGTATTCCAGGGCCCTCACGCCTCACCCCAGGGGGGATGGCACCCATGGAAGATTTCATCAGAAGAACAGAGAGATTGGGTGTGCATATGTACACTGGCTAACTCTGCATTCTGCTTTGGTTTTGTTTGTTTGGGTTTGCCCTGTGCCATTCTTATAGCATGACTCAGTGCTTCTACACAGTCCCTCCAAAAGAACAATCCCCTCCACAAAATGTTCATGAGAAATGTAGATTTTTCTCTATATTTCTACAATGTAGAAGTTTCTATATCTGTGCAGAAACAGAAGGTTTCATGTGTGAGAATGCAGAGGGAGTCACATTAATGGTGCATAAAATCTCACTACCCCAAATTACCATTCCCCCTAGTCTCTCCTTTGGCTGACATCAGGGTCCCCATCTCTTTCTCTGACAATTGCCCTACAAAGCCTTCAGTTTCTTCTGACCCTGGGTCTTTATTGGAATCATGCTCTCCTCCTCCTCGATCTCACTGACTCTTCCTCTTTCTCATGTGCTATCCTAACACTTCCTTTCCCATTGTCTCACTCAACAATAACAGAAAAGACCTTCTAACATCACTATCTTCATACACCTTAAAAGGTATCAGGGAATATTAATTATGGAAATAAAATGTCAATATATAATTCTGATGTATCTATAAAATCTCACTTTGGAAGCAATGTGAAGAATGGATTGAGTTGGGACACAGTGATACTAAATGCAGAGAGACCAATAAGAAAGGGATTGATTAGCATCAGAAAGCTATGTGGAGAAGCTGAGCCAAAGGGGCTATTGAGATGGAGGTAGAGGGGCAGCCATGATAGCAATGAGGAGGTAGAATCAAGTGGACTTGGCCATTAATCCAGTAACACTACTAAAAATAATGTGACTCCCTCAAGAAGAATAGGATTCATTAGAATATAGGACGATTTGTTGAGCCAGACCTACGAAGAGAAGTGACAATGTGACAGGGAATTAGTTGAGGTATTGCCATGGTGATCCTCTCACTTCCCATGATGAAAGTATCAGGTAAGACAATACATTAAGAGACTAGTTTTTTACAAACCCAGATCTCACCCATCCAAATAGGTGTTGGCCTCTAAATCACCATGAGCGAGTGTCACTTATTCCAGCAGTGCTGCCATTGGTTAGTCCCTTTCTGAACAACTCCGTGGCATCTGCATTTGGAGCCAGGATATGAGACACTTAGTAGTTTGGCATCACTTGATGGTGATTTTTAATTTTTCCTCTGAATAGCATCAGCCACCATGAACATCCAAATTGCTTTCCTGACACCAAGACCAAGGCTTTAACTTAGGAAAATAAATTGGGATGGAAGAGCCTCCGCTGAGGTTCATGGTTGAGGATGAGACACAGCCAACAGACTTGTCATGAATAGATGCCAGAGCCAGTCCTGCCCACTGTTTTACTCCCAATGTCCTGAGCCCCACACATTATCAGAATGCAGTCCCAGCCTCCTTCCCAGGTGTGACAGTTCATGCCTGGGATGCGAGAATAAGAAAGGACACAGAAGCCTGGAAATGAGCTTTCTTCAAAAAGAGCTGATGCTGGTTTTCAACAGAATGAGGCTAAAAATGTGTTTTTCTTTTGTGGACGTTGCTCATCTCTGGGGTCTGCTTGGACCAGGGAATAATGGGTGTTTTAGAGCAGTCCAGGTTCAGTGGGAAGTCCAGGAAGGTTCAGTATAGACCGAACAGGCATTCCTGGTTGTTACAAAAGGTAAGAAAAGACAGTATCAGAAACTTTAAGCTATTAAGAAGTAAATTCATTTGATACATGTGGAGTGACTAGCACAATGCCAAACAATACAATTTGTGTAATTTGCACTAAATAAATGCTCAGGGAAAATGCAAATTTGTTGTTGTTTGTTTGTTTTTGAAATGAAAAAACAAATAATACATAAACTACTGTATGCTGGCCACAGATCCTACTGTTTCTATGTAGCCAGTTATTTTGTGGAATGTCCCTCATACAGAGGTAGGCAAACATAGGTTTACAGTTGTAACACAATAATTAATAAGCAATAATAGAAAGATAAAGTCTGTTTCAGGTACTCACAACTGTAAACCTACATTTGCCCACCCCACGTAGTGTTTTTCTCAGATTAGACTGGAGCTATGGGAAAAGGACCACAGAGGTAAATTTTCACCACATTGTATCAAGGTTACACACTATCAACCTGACTTATCACTATTGATGTTGATCTTGATCTTCTGGCTGATAATTCCAAAATATGTCTTAACGCTGAGTCTGGTTCTGATGCTTACTCTGATTCTTCAGACTGTGCCTTCCCTTTCAGCATGTCCTATAATATTTGTAGAAAGCTGGATATGTTGCACCAGGTAATAAGAACTGAAGTAAATAGGCCTATAGCATGAAGATTATGTTATTCTGGCTATGAATTGTGCCATGCCTAACGTGCTATGGCTGTAGGTGCCATACGCGTCCAGTTCCTCTGCTGTCCTACTGTTGTGTCTCCTGTTGAAGCCTTGTTTGGGCTTCTCACCAGACTCTCCAGATTCCAGGGTGGTGGTTTCCCCTGCAACCTCAGCTCTCTGATGGGTCTACGACAAGTCATTGATTTTCAGGTTGCTCAGCTTTTTTTCTTATGACTTTACATGTTGGAGCTGGACACAGAAGTCTTCCCAAACATTTTTAAGAACAGGAACCTTTGCAAATGAAACTGTACGCAACTGGGGTGGGTCTGGACCAACCAAGTACTAGCAATGGAGTATTTCCCATCTCCACTCTCATGGTCCAGTGGGGTGTGTAGGGCACCCTCTCCTCAGCCATGCTGTGTTTCAGGAGGTTTACAAGTATCCTAGGTCATTAAAAAGTGGGGTGTCTATATGGGGAAGTAAAGATGAGACTCAGCAAAATGTTAGGAGAGAGAGAGAGAGAGAGCTCTTGTTATTGAACTTCAGATTGGTTGCCACCTGTGAAGCTGGGATTGATTCGGTGGTCTCCATCCGCTTAGCTGGCAGCAATCTCATGAGGGCCTGGGCACCCGTATAAATGCATAGATCACATCAGCTCTGCTGAACAGTCAATGCGAGTAACTCAGGAGTCCAAGGGGATGCCTGCTATTAGTGCTTCCAAGTGGTGACAACTTGCCCCCATTTTCATGCATTCCTTCCACACGTTGTTAATGTCTCACCTTTGATAACAGCATTGATTCCAGAGAAATCACAATTCAAGGCCCACCTCTGGGCTCAGAAGAAGGACCTTGGTGTTCTTGTTTGAAAACAAGAGAAAAGCTGGTTTCCAAGCTGTGCTTGCTTACAGGAGCGGCCCACATATGCCCTTCGCAGAATTGTATGCTGTCCCCATCTGAGGCCTGCCAGCTTCAGAGGTTAAGTCTGCAAGACTAAAGGAAAGCGGGGGCTGGAAAAATTTTGGACAGAGTCCAGAACTGCCTGGGCAAGCCAACCCAAATAATTCAGGCAAGCAAAAATGTGCTTGGACCTGAGCTGGCTGTCTAGACGGTCCTGATTGCACACAGGTATGACCTTGCACTTCATTTGGCCTGTGCTAAACTTTTTTAAAGGTGTCTGTCAATGAGTGTCTCAGTTTGGGTTCCCCCAGAAACAGGTTCAGAATGAAGGATTTCAGTGCAAATAATTTACTTAGGAAGTAACCCTAGAGTATCTTGGTAGGAAATGGGGGTGTAGCATGAGATAGAGAAGGGAAAGACATGAATAAAGGGGATGTTGTTCAGCTTGTTAACTCTGTGGGAAACTGCAACTCAGTCCTTCTGGGTGACTGTCAAGTTAATTGTAGAAATGCCCCCAGAATCACAGCCCAGCAAGGAGGCTGAGGAGTTTGTCTATCATCAACTCTCCTCTGTCATGGGTTGAGGGCATGCTTAGCCCGCCAGGAATACAGAACAAGCCACACCCTCTCAGGCTGAGTCACAGAGTGCTTGGTAAATAGCCTTCAGCTCATGAAGGAGAATGTCTAGGGCCTGAAGGTGAGGCATTGCCAATGTCTGAAGCCAGAGAGTTGAAACATAAGGCTCCCTGAATCTAAAGCCTTGACCCGGTTCCTCCTAGAGATTGTTGAATCATGGTCATCGAAAAAAGGAGTCAGGAACCTTGGCAGGTAATTACTCCCAGTGCCAGGAGTCCCTTTTAAATAATAACTCCATCTACTGAGTGCTTATGATGTGCCAGGCACTTAAATCATCTCATTTCATTTTTTAACAACACTAGGAGGTGAGAACTGTGAATATTATCACTCACGTTGCATAGATGAAGTAACTGAAGCTCGCAGACTCTGGGAACTTGCCCAAGATCATCTAGTCAATGAGGAAGGAAGCCAAGCTTTGGACCCAGGCATCCAACTCAAGAGCTCACACCTCAGTCTCCGTGCCTCCTTGCTAATGTCCCCACACAGCCTGTGTCATGGCTCCCAGTGGACATCATGGCTTGTTCTGGTCTCAGAAGTGACTGTTAACAAGCCTGTCGGTCCTTAGGTTGAGCAGTGGTTTGCCTATTTGCCTCCTGCTCCTTCTAGGCTGGAGGGAGGATGGAAGGAAATTTGCATTTGCAGAGTGCTTCCCCCTACATGCTTTCCTGAAATGTTCAGAGTGGCCTGCGAGGTTGGGGTCAGGACACCCCACGTTATAGGTGAAGAATCTGAGGGAGGTTCAGAGAAATGAAATGACTTGCCCATACCCCAGCACTAAAGAAGCAATGGGATGAAACAAAGGGGGGTGTGGGCTGCAGGGTCAGCCCCCTGTCAAAATTAAGCTCAAGGCCTCCCTCTTCCTGATCAGGGATGAAGGAGCTATTCCCCGCTTCTGACCCACACACATTCTACCTACTGAAGCACTTAGAAGACTTCCCTGCACACTACTGGTTTACAAATATGTCTTCTCCCACCGGGGGTCCTCTGATGACCTGTGAAATACCAATTCCCATAGTTATGTGTTGAACAAATGAAAAATGAATGAATAAAAGAGCAGGACTAGACTTCGGTTCTTGGAACTGCCATTTTTCTGTTGAGGCTGTGGACTCCGAGAGGCCTGGATTCCCCTGGCTTGGGCTGGACCTCACCACCCAGGCATCTGAGCCCCTGGTTGTCTCATGCCTGGAGGAAGACCCCGCTGGACTGTCACTGCCTCCTCGCTCCTGCCTACCCGTCATTGGGCTCTCCCTTCTCCCCCATCACCTTAAAATCTTACTTTGCCTTTTGTCCCATTCCCTCAAGGTCTAGCAAAGTGACTAAAACTTCTCTGACCAACCTATCCCTTCTTAAGTGTTGATGGCCACTGCGAGCGGAATGTACCACCTTTGTGTGGGAATTTATATTTTAACAAGGAACTGTTAAACACCCAACGCCTTAGCTCAGCAGAATAACAAATATAATAATTAATAATTACTTCATTGCTACTATATGCCAGACACTATTTTAAGTGATTTACAAGGTTAAACCTCACACTAATTATATAAGGCGTTAGAATAGGCTCTCAAACTTCCAGCCAACATCTTCCAGCCAGCCTGCCACTGGTGTCTGAAATCATTGGTGTCTAGAATCTGGTGGTTCTTCAATCAATGAATTGTCACCATGAAGCCTGGCACATAGTTGGTGTGTGGGTTCCCCAGAAGTGGACTCTGACACACAAAGATTTGAGTGGAGGCAGTTCATTTTGCAGGCAGGTGAAGAAATAATGGTGGGGTGGGGAGGGAGGTGTATGAGGAAGGGAAGGCCACCTATAAAAGGGTGTGTTATCAGAGCAGCTGAAACTGTGGGCTACTGGAGCTCAATTCCGTGAGGGAACACTGGGAAATGGTATAGAAAGTGTCCCTTAATGTTTTCCCACCACAGGAGTGGAGGAGCTGAGGTATTTATAATTAAAATCTCATCAGTCATTGGTGGGGAACTGCTCCCAGGGAGTATTAATTCCTCATCACTTCATTGGAGGGATCAGGTAGAGTAGCTTTGGAGAAATCCCTCAGGTAAAGAGATACAGGTACTGGCAGAGGAAGTTGGCTGGAGTGAACCAGTGTGGTAAGGTACAAAGGACATGGATAGACATTACCACAGTCTGTTAGAATGAATGAATGAAAGAATAAATGAGATATTTGTTGGTTTTGTCTGACTCTTAGGCTTCACTGTCACCTGAGTGATGTTCCACTCTTCAGAATACTCTGCTGCAGAACACTCAGGCTGCCTAGTCTTGTCAGTGGCAAGAGAAGATGCTTTACAAGAGTCCTGGGAACATGGACAGAGTTCTGGTTTTAAATTGTTCAACCCCCACATAACATTTCCCGTCATACATCTGAAGCTTTCATCACAGAATGCCAAGGCCGCTGCAGTAGCTATCAGGAAAGACAAAAAGGCCTCAGAGAGCAGATGTCATCCATTTTTCACTAGTGAACCAGACAATAATTCTAACCTTGGTAACACAAGGACAGTGGAAACTATCTGGAGCACATGTTTGCATTAAATTTTCTGTTGACTTCCTGTGATTTATAGGTTAAAACCCAGCCAATGCAGGTTTCCCCCCACCTTACCAATTTCTGTCTTGACCTAAGTGTTCAATATTTTGTGAAACTACAATTTTTGTTATTTTTAGCCTCATAAAAATGATTAAAATTTCAAAGAGCCCTGCACAAGATTGGAAGGTAGTTTTTTTGTTTTTGTTCCAAGAATTATTTCACATTTCTGAATTAATACAGTGCCAGGTCCAGAGAATCACATGATCTCACTGCTCTTAGACAGATTTCTCCTATTAATTTCTTCATGATATGTCAAACCAGAAAACAGAGCTTTAGATCCAAAAGCAACACATGTGGTGATGGCTCTCAGGTCAGGTCAACACGAAACAACTGTGATCCTCTCTGGAAAATCCTTCCTTCCCAGGGGAGATGGCATCTCTTTCCTCCTTCTCTTTTTCTCCTTCTTTCTTTTCTTCCTCCTCCTCCTTCCCTTTTTCCTTTTCCTCTTTCTTCTGTTTGTTTCTAAGTGGACTGTGTGTGTGTGTGTGTGTGTGTGTGTGTGTGTGTGTGTGTGTGTGAAAGACCTAATACACCTTGAATTCCAAGCTCATGTCTTGGAGAAAATTTAGAAGTTGCTCAAAAGGAGGGTCCAAAAAGACATCTGCAGCTTTGTGAAAACATGAGCAGGTTTGGGATGCTCTGACAAGGAGTTATCCACCAGGGACTAACAATAACTCTATTGACTATAAACTAAGACTGCTACCTGAGCCCTTTGAGAACCAACAAGCAAGAAAAGAAGAGGGCTACTGCACTGGATAGGGTGATTGGCCCTGACCACCAAGGGGAACTGAGTCTCTACTACGCACTAAGAACAGGGAACAGTGTATCTGGAATGCAGGCAATCTTGGGGGTCATCTTTTAGTAATACCTTGCCCTTAATAAAAATGAATGGGAAACTACAAGTGGATGAAGACAAGACTACCAGTACAATTAGGATTTGGATCATTTCTCTGGACAGGAAACTATGACTAGCTATGGGGCTTCCCATGGGCAAACAAAATATAGAAAAGATATGGAAGGAAGAAATTACAGGTATCAGCTATGATTATATGACCAGTTGCAGAGAGTATGACTATGATAGCTATGAGCATCTATTCTTTTCTTTGATATATTTGTGTCTATATTTATGTGTGTATATATATAACACATATACACTGAGTGGCCAGATTATTATGACCACCTGACGTTTGTGGTCAAATTAGCCGTACACTGCATCGTATGGGATATGGAAGCCAAAGGCCTGTTTGAACACCTTTTCTGTCTGCAGTTACCAGATAAAACGTCTCCAATTCGCACAGGAACACAAGGATTGGACAGTCAAGCATTGGAAAAAAGTCATGTGGTCCGATGAATCACATTTCCAGTTACATCATGCAGATGGCAGAGTGAGAATTTTGTGGAAACAATATGAAAGCATGCACCCCACATGCATGAGTACAACCCTTCAAGTTGCTGGGGGCAGTGTTATGGTTTGGGGCATGTTTTCCTGGAATGATTTGGGCCCTTTAATTCATGTGGGACAACGTCTGAATAGCACAACATACCTAAGTATTGTTGTTGATAAAGTTCATCCTATCATGTTGATGGTGTTTCCCAATGGAGATGGCTTCTTCCAACAAGACAATTTGCCATGCCACAGTGCTCATATTGTGCAGGAGTGGTTTCAAGAACATGAGGGAGACTTTACCTTGCTTAGGTGGCCCCCACAATCACCATATCTCAATCCAATTGAGCATTTGTGGGACGAAGTTAAAAGAGCCATCAGGCAGCTGGTTCCACAACCATCAAATCTCACAGAACTGGACAGTGATATTCATCAGGCATGGTGTCAGATTCCTCGTATCACCTTTCAACATCTTGTAGAGTCAATGCCAAGAAGAATTACAGCAGTATTGAAGGCAAAAGGTGGCCCAACGAAGTATGATGGTGTGGTCATCATAATCTGGCAACTCAGTGTATATCTTCTTTTTATACTTTTTTCTTTGTTTATCCGCTTACTCTATTCATTTACTATACTATCTAATAAAAGAGTAATATGCAAATTGACCATACCTCTGCTACACCCACAAGCCATGTCCACCAGCCAATCAGGAACAAGTATGCAAATTAACCCAACCAAGATGGCTGTGGCCACAGAGCAAGCAGGAAGCTTGGGTTTCCCTGGCAATGGAGGAAGCCAAACTTCCTGCACACCCTGGCCAACCCAGGCCTCCACTCAAGGCTACAAAGTTTCAATTATAGAAGATAAATAAATCTCAACAAAAATGGCAGCAGCCACAGAGTGAGCAAGAGGCTTGGGTTTCCCCAATGATGGAGGAAGCCAAGTTCTTGGCCTGCTCTGGTTGCTGCTGAAGGCTACAAAGTTTCAATTATAGAAGATAAATAAATCCCATATATCAGGGCCTCCGCTTGGGTCGCCAGGGGGCATGGCCAGCCTGAGAACCACCACAGGCCCCTTGACCAGGCCACCCCACTCCCCAAGGGACACCCTTCAGGGCAAACCAGCTGGCACCACCCACCCATGCACCAGGCCTCTATCCTATCTAATAAAATAGTAATATGCAAATTGACTGTCACTCCAATACACAAGATGGCTGCCCCCATGTGGACACAACATGGCCACCACAGATGGCCAGCAGGGGAGGGAAGTTGGGAGGGATCAGGCCAGCAGGGGAGGGCAGTTGGGAGGGACCAGGCCTGCAAGCGAGGGTAGCTGGGGGCAATAAAGCCTGCAGGGGAGGGCAGTTAAGGGTGACCAGACCAGCAGAGGAGGGAAGTTGGGGGTGACTGGGCCTGCAGGGAAGGGCAGCTGGGGGGGACTCAGGCCTGCAGGGGAGGGCAATTAGGGGCAATCAGCCTGACAAGGAAGCAGTTAGGCATCAATCAGGCTGGCAGGGGAGTGGTTAGAGGGTAATCAGGCTGGCAGGCAGAAGCGGTTAGGGGCAATCAGGAAGGCAGACAGGTGAGCAGTTGGGAGCCAGCAGTCCTGGATTGTGAGAGGGTATAGGCTGGGCTGAGGGACACACACCCCCGTGCATGAATTTCGTGCACTGGGCCTCTAGTGTAATATAAGATACAATAAAAGTGGCATTTAAGTTACAGAATATTAAAACAGAAATATGAGTCAGCTACTAATGAAAGTGAACATAACCCAAAGATGAATAAAATATATATTCTCTTGGACAGAGCCTGTTTTCATTTGTGTGAAGGATATTTGCATTATGTTATAAGAAACCATGATTTTGCCATTGTTTTTATTTGGAAGTTAAATACAGAACAAGAGAGAGAGAGAGAGAGAGAGAGAGAGAGAGAGAGAGAGAGAGAGAGAGAGAGAGAGAGAATAAGTTAATAAGGTTTGCACTATTCTGAACTGTTTCATTGTCAACTTGGTTAATCTAGAAACTTTCTCAAAATTCTCTTCTTTCCTCTCCCTAATCTGCATGGTTCCAGGTTCGAGTTGGCCAAAGGAGGAGCTTGTTTAAGACTTTGAAGGTAGAAGTAATGGTGGATAGATAATACAACACATATTCAGGTATGGTTCTGGGGAAATGAAGAGGTCCTCACTCGTCTTTGCTCTGAATCCAGTTCTTATACTTGATTGCTAACCCTCTGAAATTCTCAGCGATGGGCTCAGAGATTCGGTAGTACAAAGGCATCAACTTCTATGGACCCCTAGAGGAGTTTCCCCTTTGCTGTCCACTGCAAAGGCTGAGTGTACTCGGCTTCTCAGAGCTCCTGTGAGTGCCAGATCCGTCATCTGCACCTGAGCTTCAGGTGGACTGGTCGGTGGCTCTTCCTTTGAAGCCCTTTTCATACCTTTAGCTTCCCAGCTTCTCTCACACTTGTGAAAGGTCTAGTTTCCATAATAAATGACTTAGTTTCATAACATTCTCTGTTACTCTGCATCCCTGATTGAACCTTGACTGATAGACCTACAATCTAGAAGGATGCTGGGGTTCTTTTCCTAGCCTTACAAAGGGTTCAGCATTCTGGAGAAAGGGGCTGATGCGTAGATGATTAAGAAGGAGTCCAAGGATGAAAGGTAATTTTGAAAGGCATTGGGGGTCAGAGGATCTTCAGCTAAAGGAACTGAAGACTCCCCTCCTTGACTCAGGACCCTGCTTTTATTAACACAATTTGTCCCAAGGCAAGGTGGAGATATACACTTCAAAGGGTACAGAAGCATTGTCAGTTTGGGGAATAGCCTACAGCTGTTCAGGTGTTTGGCCAACAGGAGGCAATAAAATGGCCTGAGCTGTATGGCAGCAGACAATCCTATTCAGGTTTGGGGGAGGTGCTGTTTAGCCGTTCCAACAGGTAAACTACATATGTGGCTCAGCCCTTGTCGAGCCCCCCAAGCTTCACCAACCTTTCGGTGAAATTCTTGTAATTATTCCATGCTGGAATTGGTTCTCGGCAGAAGGAATTACAGAAGATGTTCCCATAATAGCAGTCATGTCCCAATACAAGGAGAAGCAATGAGGTTCTGAGGTTACCAGTAGCTGTTAGCTATGGGGGTGCAAAAAAAAGTGGCACTCGGTTGGGGCTAAGAGGGTTATCTAGAAATAGACTGAGTCCCTTGAGTCCTCCATTTAAAAATATCAGTTCTTATTTTCACTAAAGTTTTTCATTACTGTTTATCTCCCATCTTCTCACTGGCATTTTTTTAATATTAAAACATGCCAATCATGCCCAGCATATCCTAGACAGATACATGATTTCATGATTAAGCTGTGGACTCCGAAGCCAGAATCTTGGAATTGTACTCAAAGAAAGCATATAAATGATAGGTGAACTCAGGGCCACCTGAAACTGTGGACTTTCCCTCTCCATTCTCATCACAGCCCTTCCAGCATCTGATGATGGTGCTTATATTCTACCTTGGTCTAGTTTGCAGACAATTTTCATGAAGTTCTAGAGCTGTGAAATTCTCCTTCATTTCTGGACCCCTTTTAATTCTCTAGTAAAGTGTTACAACTTTTTGTGGCATATTCCATTGATCACAGTCAAAGAACCTAGATCCCACATGGTATAAATAAAAAGCCAACTTTTTCTTAGCAAAAGACTTTATAGGTTCCCAGGCATTGCATGACTGTATCAATCATTTATTTTACGTGTTCAGGATGTAAATATTGCAATAGTGACATTGGGAATACATTGTACTGCTCTGGCTTTTAATGTAAGGAAATAGAAGTTCTATGTAGAGCTGGAAATAGTCTTGGGCACATGGCATGTAAATTTACTTCTGAGCTTTAAATCCCAGCCTTGTAATTAGTGTCATACTTGCGGACAGACCTGGAGGTCAAGGGGCAATTAATTATGAGTAATTTTTCTGAAGTAGAAGCCTGAATCATCTTGTATCCAACTAATTGCTTCAATCCCCTGGTGTTACACATTCCACTTTTGAGAGCCCTGGATTATGCAAGGGCTCTCACCCCCTAAGGGGGCTTCGGAGACAGGTGGGCTAGAGGGCAGACAGAAGCAGACACATCCCAAGCCTCTGAAAACATGTTTATGACCTCACTTGGGGTGAACTCATCCCTTGGGGTTCTTTGATTGCAGGCAACAGAAGCAAATCTCATCCAAAGAAAAAGAAGAACTTGGAGGAAGAAAAGGAAGCGGTTCTGAGAACATAAGGTAAAGCTGTGGAAGTGAGATGTGTGTGTGTGTCGGGGGCGGGGGGTGGGGGGGAGTTGTCTAGGGACCAGACACAAAGGGGCAAGCTCTTCAAAGAGCCACTCACGGTCTACCTGATGGAACCGCAGCTGGTACCCATGAGTCACTCTGCTCAAGACTCAGACCCAGGGAGGAGGGATCATCAGGCTATCCTGGCTGGAGGCACGTGGCTGTCAGACCCTTAAGACTACATGTTGGGAGAGGAACAGTTTCGAAGAGAAATCAGGATGTTCTTACTAGATAGTGAGGTCACTGTGTCTGACCACTGACACTTTGTACAGGTAATTTGAGCATGTCCAGGGCAAGAGCTAGGATGGCCCAAGGACAAGCCCCTCCTCTCAGTGCTATGCTCCCATCTCCCCTCACCTTACTCAGCAGCCCTTGGGTGTGGGGATTACCTGGCCCAGATGGTATTTGCGTTTCCAAGCACCCCAGCCATTCAATGTCTGACATATGCCACACGAAGGAAGTTATGAAACGGAAGCCAAGTGACAGCTGGAACAAAATTTTCCAGACATGTCTCTGTATCTAGATCCCAGTTACAAGGAGCCCGAAAACTTGCATTATCTAAGCAGAAAAATCACCCCAGGGGAGTTTTCTAAGACGCTGGAACTTCTTTGCTACCCAACAACTCAATCCCAAATCCCTTATCTCCTGTTAAATGCATCTCTTGGCCTCAATCTGGGCTCTTATTTACATAGCTCCTCATATTTGGAACAGCCTCACAGCCAAGCCAATGAGGCCATTTTCTGAGTCTCTTCAAATCCCCAGAGATTTCCTTCCAGAAGCTTCCAACAATGCCCCAAGGATACAGGCATATGTCTGAACATCTAATCAAGTGTATACTCTAGGGGCATTTACACATAGATTCATTTATCTGCCTCTGTCTCCCATTTTAGATCCGAAGAGTCCGGAAGAGAAGGTCACATCTGGTTTGTCCCTCTGCCTCTTCCTACAGCGACACGCAGAGTGCATGCTCTATCAGTGGTCACTAACTTACATAAATAACGTGGTGAAAAGGCAACACGTTGGGAGACAGAGAAGCAGGTTCTAGCCCCCATTTTATAGCTTGCTAGCTGAGCGACCACGGGCAAGCCCTGCAGCCTCACCCAGCCTCCATCCTCTCATCTTTGCAAAGGTGGCCACAATTCATTCCATGTCTATTGCCACAAGGCTGCTGCCATGCTTGAAGGAGAGAGCCCATGTGAAAGCGGCTTATGCCCAGTTGGTGTTTGAGCATTGACCTATGAACCAAGAGGTCATCAGTTCAATTCCTGGTCAGGGCACGTGCCTGAGTTACTGGCTTGATCACCAGTAGGCAATGTGCAGGAGGCAGCCAACCGATGATGTTTCTCTCTCATTGATGTTTCTATCTCTCTGTCCCTTACCCTTCCTTTCTCTAAAAAAATCAATAAGAACATATTTTTAAAGAAAAAGTAGCTTGCAATAGCCGTGGACAGGCCACGTGAGTGTTAGTCTGCCCTGGCATGCCTGTGACAATCGGAATGAAGACCGGCGAAGTTCAGCCAGCCCTGGCGATGCTGGCACTCAGCTCTGCCGGGACAGTGTCCCCCATTTATGCCTTTCCGGGGAAACACTTCAGCTACGAGGCCACAGAGCAGAGGCCCTGATGTTTTATTGCGAGCCCAGCAACAGCTACATTAAAAACAAGGCCTGATGAATGCTGGCGGCGATGAAATACTTTATCCGTAAGGCGTCCGACTCCTCCTTTCTCAGCAGTATTTCTCTAATGTCCCTTTTGCCATCCGTCCCTACCATGGAGACACTTGTTCTCGCTCGGCCTGTTTCCTGCCTGGATCCCTGCCACCTTCTGCTGCCTGGCTTTCTCTTGCCTCCTGACTCCACTTTACTGCCAGAAACGATGCCCCTTCTCCATTCAACTTGGAAGGGCTCCTAGGTTTCGCCCTGCCCGCCTTTTGTATCTGCGGGAAGAGAGCGCTCTAAGATTGCCTTTCATTTCACTCCAGCGGTTCCTGTCATCCTTTCTTCCCCAATTTCGGATTTTGTTTGCTTTTCTTGCCGACATTGCCTCTAAAAGCAAAAGCTCACAGTGACTTCTTTACGCCCCGCTTTCTTTCTTTGTGTGTTGAACATAAATCAGTTTCTCTGTCTCTGGAAACTAAAAGCAACATGTAACCCCCACCCCCGTCCCCTCCCCCGAGCACTGGGAGATGATTCTGAAGCCTTGGCAGAAAGTTCTAGGAGATTAACATGAAAAGGAACTCCCGTCTTGCAAACATTTGCTGGGGAACCCCGTCATTCAGTAATCACCCCCAGTGCTGAGTGTTCTGATCTCTTGGTCAAAAACTATGCAGGAGTTTTGCTCCAAGCTTTTCTCCTCCTAAACCTGGACCCAAATTCCTTTCTTTCAGACCATCTGGTCTCCTCATTTAACTTGGCCAAGCACAGCGTGAGGACTCTCCCCCACTGTGATGGTACAAAGGGAAGCGAAGGAGACCTGAAATCAGCCTGATGCAGTCTCAGACTTCAATTCCATGCTACTTAAGGTGAAATAAACCATCAAAGTGATATATTAGGGAACGATGCGCAGCAAAGCCGTGTCCATTCAAAACTAAAGGCAGGGAAGAAGCGGATTTAGAGTGAATAGTTCTGGTGCTTTGGGAAGAAATGGCTGGGAATTCTATCCTGCTGTGCCTCACTTCGAAGTAATAATGGCCAGCAGCATTTTTTCCTTCTTCTTCTTCGCAGTCAACAGCATGCTTTTACAAATGAACAGACATCAAAGAATAGCTTAAAACTAATATATATTGGACTCTTTCTATTTTTAAAGTGGATACCTCATTGCATACTTCCCTAAATTTTAGGAGGAGGTGGATAAAGTGGGATTTAGTCCATCGATCATTCACCTACTCAACTCATGTTTATGGGATGCCTACAGTGTGCCTGCCACTATCCTAGGTTCTGAAGATAGGAAGCATTGAATAAAACAGATGAAGTCTCTGTCCAATTAAGAAAGACAATAAGCAAATGTGGACAAATATGACTATATCAGATGGGATAAGGTGGGGATAAAAGCATGAAATAAAAATAAAGCGAGGTAAGGGGACTAGAGAGTCACAGGGGAGGTGTGTACTGTTTCCTATTGGGTGCTCTCAGATGCAGTGATATTTGAGCAAAGACCTAAGGAACTGAGGTCCGAGAGGAGCAGATGCCCGGTGGGGAAGAGGCTTCCAAGGGCTCTGAGGGAGCCTTTAGGCAGGAATGTGCGTGGCTTGTTAGAAAAGCAGCAGGGAGGCCAATGTGGCTGACCCAGAGTGAGCAAGCCAGAGAGAGGTAGGAAATGAGGTCAGAGAGGTAAGAGGGACAAGACATGTAAGGTCCTGTTGGACCCTGCAAAGGTCCTGGCACCTAGCCTGAGTGGGTGGGAAGTCTTTTCACACTTTTGAGCAGAGTAATGTGATCTGACTTACATTTTCAAAGGGTTACTTGGGCAGAAGCTATGCACCTTCCCCTAGTGTCCATTCCCTCTTCTTTGCATAACAATGGAAAGCCCAGCTTTTTTAGCTGGACACATGACATCTGGAATAAAGACGATATTTTCCAGCATTGCTTGCAGGTAGGTATAGCCATGTGATTAAGTCTAGCCAATGGGCGAGAAGCAGAGTGTGGCGTAGTGCTTCAAAAAATCAAGCCTGAAAGACAGGCAGTTTGTACCTTTTGACCCTTTTCTTCTTTTCTCTGCTCTTCATCCACTGCCTGGAATGCAGATGAGATGGCTGGTCCTCTAGCTGCTACTTTGGCCAATGAACACAAGGGTCACCCCTATGGACGGGTGAGTGGTGAGTTGGAAGAGGCTGAAGTCCCCAAGGACGTGGTGGAGCAGATCCATAACTGCCCACACAGGCTGCCTCCAGACATTTATTTTGCGTCTCTGTTTCTGGCAGCACAGCCTAGTCATCAATGGTACAATCTTTCTGTCCACTGTGTGAAAAACAAACTATCAGGCGGACAAGGGCAAACACAGGGACAATCTCTATTTCATGAATGAGAACACCGAGGCTTGAGAAGTGAATGAAGAACATTAGGATTGTGCTTAAAAGTGCTGGCTTTTAAAAGTCGGCAAACCTGCCTGTGTTTAAATCCTGACTCCCAACACTATCGAGCCCGTAACCTTAAGCAAGTTCCTTAGCCTCTCCGGGCCTTGATTTCCTTGTCTGTCATATGAGGATGAGAACAACACTGAACGCAGACTGTTATTGAGAGTCTTAAATAAAATAAATTATGTGAAAAGACTTACTAGACACACAATTGTACTCCTGTCTATGGCCTGACACACAATTGTACTCCTGTCTATGGCCAGGAAATAACAGTCCTTCCAAGATGAGTATACGTCACACACAATGAAGAGGAAATACTTTTGTTAGCAAGGGAAGGAGAGGGAGAGAGGAGCAAAGAAGCCTTAGCACATGAACAAATAGGATGGGCCCTCAGGTTCTCCGAAGGTCCAGCTCACAGGAGAAAAATGTCAGGGGCAGCTCTGGACAGGTGCAGGATCTAAGGAGAGAAGGCCAGCAGTTCCTCCTTCAGCCGGGGTCTGTGATATTGTTAGTGCTCCCAGCTGTTCCCTTTCTGACACTCTGCTTCTCGCTGCCCTTCTCTGCCACCTCTTCTCTTCCCTCTTCCAAGACAAAAAAATAGGCAGAGTGAGAAGTTGGGTCGGTCATCGGGTTCTCAGGCTGTTTTCCTCGGAGGGCCTGCATTTTTCAGTGGCTGGCAGGAAGCTGTGAGCCCATGTGGAAAGCCCTCGCCATGTGTTTTTTTATGAGTGCTGGGCTTTGCAATGCCAGGCAGCACTTACATATTTCCTTTTGGGGTAGTAGATTCTTTTCCTAATTATGTTTTGCTCAGGCTAATATTAAAAGGAATTGGCTTCCTCTGACAGCAGTAAGTGTAATAATAACAGGAAATGGCCCAGAATCACACAATAATAAAAATAGAGCTGGAAGAGAAGCAGTAAGATTCTTGAGAACATTTTTTGCTGCCATTCTTTTTCCAGTTCATTCCATCCCAACCCATCCATCTAGCTGTCCATTCATTGTTCAGGATATAATGAGTCGATCCAGAAAACCACGTTTATAACAGTTGGAACCAATAGGGAGCCTGAAAAAGTCAGCTTTTGTTATATCAGAAATTTTTGAAACATCAAATTCCAAAAATTAGAAAAGAGATATGCATGCCAGTTGCTATATAAAGACTGGCCTATTTTATACCTAATATAACTGTTTTGTAAGAAAGATTGAGTCGAAATAATACACTTCCTGCCTGGCTGGTATGACTCAGTGGTTGAGCATTGACCCATGCACCAGGAGATGGCTGGTTCGATTCCGAGTCTGGGCACATATCTGGGTTGTGGGCTCAATTCCCAGTAAGGGCGTCCAGGAGACAGCCAATTGATGTTTCTTGCTCATTGATGTTCCTATCTCCCTCTCCTGCTCCCTCTCTCTTCCTATCTCTCTAAAAATCTATAAAAACATATTATAAAAGTATAATAATAATAATACACTTCCATTAATGATAACCTGCATTGAAGGCTCAGATAAGTCCTATAAAATAAAAAACAACATGGCAAAATATGCCTCACGTAGTTGAGGCCCAAATTTATTTAGCCATGGAAGTTATTTTGTAATTTTTCAATGACTACTTAGACATTTTGGAATTAGGGTTACAGAATACAAAACTTTCCTGGTGTTAGTTCTCAATGCAGTGTTATATTTGCATTCTGATTGCTGCCTCCCGGGTAATTCACCTTAACATAATGCTCCTTAGTTCTGTTAGCTTGTTGTTTAGGCCTCCAAAAAGGAGGCTATTCTCTTAACAATAGTATATTCTGTTCATCAATATACTTAATTCAGCCAGAAATTTAGAAGGTAAAATGTCTTTCCTTTTGCAAGCTGATAACCATCACCTTGACCTTACCTGGCCAGTGTACATTCAGGAAGAAAGAATGGGGATGTCTGTGCTCCAAAGCACGTTCTTCCCTTCTCTCTCTGCACAGGAAGTCCTTGGTCTCATTTCTACCACAGGACGGAACCAGTTCCCTTCACACCACACAGCCCTCTTTGTTAAAGAGAGAGATAAGAACTACTACCATCTCTCCACTTCCCTACATCTGAAGAATGGCGCATCCATTGGAAATCCACCAAGGACTGAGAGGATAAATGCATGGGAAAAGAGTCTAACCTGTGTGTGGATTAAATGAGGTGACAAGGCCTAGGTGAGAGGTCAGGAAAAGTTGATCTGAGCATGCTGGGTTGGCCCAGGTTTATCCAGTAGTCTTTGTACATAGCCAGCGATAATCAGTGAGCATGTTTGATGGCTGACAATTGCCAAATGGGATCACGCACAGTACCAAAGCCCAGCTAAACCCCAAAGGGGTCTGCCTATGGACACAAAGGCTTTTTATTAGGTGAGAGGTCCATTCTGATCTCTGTTGCCAATTAGGTCCTCCTTAGACTCAGCCAGCACTTTACTGATAGCGGAGATGCCCCTGAGAGGAGACATTAACACCGTGACCGCTAACTGGAAATCAGGGGCTGCTCTGGTTGTCTGAGAGCATCTGCAGAAACACCTCCCTCTGGCTGTTCCAGTCAGGCCTTCTCCTCTGTTCCTGGAATGACACACAGCCTGGGTGACTGTCTCAAAACCCAGGCTCGATGGGATCAGCCCGAGCTTCCAGGGCAAAGCTAATGAGCTCCATGGAAAGTTTTATACTAAAGCATTTATGTATTTTTTTTTCTAAAATAATACACACATGTAGTAGAAAATCTAGAATATGACCTAAGGTTTTGGGCTCGCCTGGAAGCCTATGAGTATAATTGTCCTTCACCAGGGCTCCTTCAGGCTTCCTGTCAAGTTTCCAGAGCCTTGCTCTCAAAGCAGCAGTTCTCAAAAACCATGGTTTGTGGCCTACACTGCATGGACCACACCCTGAGGTGGAACTTCCAGGCCTTGTTAAAACATGGGTGTGCACGACTTCTAGAAGAATCTATGGAGAGTTGATCCACCTGTGGATAGATGTGGCCTAAGGCCTTTAATCTTGTAATTAGAGGCCCTCTGCAAGCCTCACATTTGGGTATAAAAAAGAACAAAGTTCAGAATTTCTGGGAGCTGGGTCATAATCATGCGTAAACTTATGAACATCATTCCACATCAAACTAGAAGCAAGGATACGGTGTAAGACATACTAGTAGGAGACAACTGCTCTTTATGATGGAGGCGGTCTTTCCTGTATTCAGCGAATGTGTATCCATTGCTTGCTATGAGCCAGGCACTCACTGTTCCAGGTGCTGGATGAAACAAAACTCACTGCCCGCATGGCAATTGCAGTCTATATCCAGAAAAGCTTCCGGGTGAAGGGGCATTTGAGCTGGAGCAGCCTTTCTATTGCACAGCTCCGGAGGCCACCGTTCACATCGCAGTCTATGTAAATGCCACTCCCTGGGTTGTGAAATGTCCAAACTATAGAGTCTTACAAGGTGACCATAACTTGAGTCTAAAAGGACTAGGATTTTATTAGGTACAGAAGCAGAAGGAGTAAGCTTACGGTTGTGACTATGCAAAGGTAAAGGGAAACAGTATGTGCAAAGGTAGCAACAATAATTTATTTAGTGCCTACTGTTTATAGGGCTCTAGGCCCCGGGGCTACTAGGAGGTAAATTCCTGTGACCTGCCATTACAAAACTGCATCACTCCTTCAGCCATAGAGTCTGAGAAATAGTTACTGAGCACTTTACCAAGATCCAGGCTCTGCCATGAAACATGGGGATGTAGCAGTGAACAAATCGGATATGGTGCCCAGCCTCATGGAATTCACAATCCAAAGGGGAAGACATTGAATGATTACAAAAAGAATAAGCATTTCAAATGTAAAGTGCTGCTCTTAGGAGCACTTAAAACTGGAAGGATATACCCATTTTGGGTAGTTAGGAGACTTTTGTGATGGAAGAGGATGAAAGAAAGTGACAGAATCATGCGAGAGGGGAATGGATTTGGGTTATTTAAGAGATCAAAATGTCCACGCAAAGACAAATCAGGAGATCTTTAAGGAAAGTGGATGGCTACCAAAAAAAAAAAAAAGATTTAATACAATTTAATACACAATCTTCTTGCTAACTGTAGATAGTAAGTGTCCATGGGAATGGGTCGGTGGCGGGGGGATGGGGGGGCGGAGAGTTGATCTCAGTGTGCATTCTTCAGACAGATGACCTTGACAGGGTGGGCATGAGTCTAAGAATTACCAAATACTAAGGGAACAGACTAAGGAAGAGCAGTGGTCCATGACTACAAACATATGCCATTCCTGAGAGTCTGGCTTCTCTTGGAAACATCCAGGCAGAGGAATCCCACAAACAACCTCTGTAAGGAGGGGAAGAGTGCTCCATTGATAAACTTGGGAGCTGGGAAGAGGATACAATGTGTTAATGCAGAAATTATGGACTGGGCTGATTTTTGAGGTCAGCCATCTCTGAAGATGTCTGACATATGATCCAGAAGCCAACAGAATGCACCACATTATAGTATTCATCTGGGCAAATTAACCTCAAAGTACAGCCTCCCTCTGGAGGTTTGGGGAAGATGTTCCATAGTCAACATAAGTACAGCAACAGTGGCTTGGGTTCAGAGGAAAAGCCCAAACATCTTAGAGTAGTTCTCAAACTCCAGCACACGCCCGAATCACCAGGAGGGCTGATGGAAACAGGTGGCCTGGCCCCACCCCCAGAGCTCCTGAATCAGCAAGTCTAAGGTGGAGGCAGAGAATTTATTTCCCTTACATGTTCTCAAGTGGTGCAGATTCTGCTGGACCTCATTTCCATAACCTGCATATATCATGGGGCTTTTCAGGATCTGGCTCTAAGTCTCTTGTTCACACTTCTTTGCCACAGTTGGTTACCATGATGCACTTGACCATCCCACAAAACTGAGATTTCTTTTTCACATGCTCAGAACATAAATGAGGTTTCCTCTATATACAGGGTGGGGCAAAAGTAGGTTTACAGTTGTGAATATGCAAAACAGAGTTTATTCTTGTATTTTTATTTATTAATGATTGTATTATTTTCCATACGGACAACCGTAGATCTACTTTTACCCACACCTGTATTTGTTTAGCCTGTGCCCTACTTCCTTAATGCTTCATCTCTATCTCGTGAAACTCTTTAAACACCAGCTTAAATACTGCCTTCTCCATCAAGTTTTCTCTGACCTCTAAACCACAGAATTAAAAAATTTTAATTCATCTAGTGTCCTGTGCACTAATGTCTGCGATAGATTATGATCTCCCCAAAGATAGACACCTTGTCATTCAGCCACCTATGCAATAAATGTGCATGAGGTACCCATTGGGTGCATGTGCCTGGACCCAGCCTGGGGCTGAAGCTATAATGGGGAAGGATGTAAGCTCTCTGCCTTCCAGAAGCTTATTTCACAGGGAGAAAGGTAAATTGGCAACTACAATACAGAGGGATCAGTATAAAAGTTGCTGTGGAAGCACTTGGGATAGACATTTGTGCAATGTTGGCTGATTCAGGAAAGACTTCCCAGGAGAAATGATTCCTTCCTGACATGGGAAGGATGGATAGGATTTAAGGACAAAGATGTAGGAAGAAAGAAGTTGGAAAAGGAAAAGGGTGACTGAGGCCAGAGATGAGAGGAGAGGCATGGATGAAGAGTCAAATTTGAGAAGAGGAGGGATGAGAGGTGAAGCTGGGGAGAAGCTGGGGATGGTTTGTGAAGATGCTTAAATACCATGGGTAGCAGTTTTCATCCATTTGGGAGATAGAAACTGTATGGCAGGCTAAGCAGAGGAAATTTTAGGCCATGAATTGATATCTGACATGCTATGTCAGAAAACGTTAAATGAACTATCTCTTCCTCTTCTCAATGCATACCTGAGAAGAAAACGTAGCACTTTCCCCAGATAATTGCTTTTTAAGTTTAATTTTCCATGGGCTCTATTACATATACAACAGCAACAAAAAACACCAGCACCACACCTAGCACTGAGTTTAGGGCATATTTTCCACCTAAAGCCATCTTCCAGATTCAGAACTGGGCAAAGAACAACTGGAAGTTTCTCAAGCCAAGCCTCAAGGAAATCCATCCAACATTCCCAATTGCTACGAAACCCCAAACCTAAAAAAGGCAATTTGCACAGTGCCCATTATGGTTTCATTATGGAAGTTTCTGTACAGCTGTGGTCAGGGTCCTCCCAGTGCTCATGAAGTGATGAGTCACAGCAAATGAGGGAGCATGCATTATTCCAGAAGACTGACCAGACAATACATTTCAATAATACTTAAGAACCTTCCTAGTAAACATATGGTAAATTTAGACATATCTATTTGTATGTAGAAGGTCTTATGGAATAGTAAATATTCTCTCATTGCCTGTGTTCTAAAGACTTAAAAGAAAACTTAAATGAACTCTATTCTACTCTTTCAAAATACTTATTTTGGTTATAATAGGAATCCAGTGATTTAAAAACTGGGATCAGAGACTTTAGCCAATAGTTCATTTCCCTTATCTGGCTGAGAAAGAAAGGAGAGGTTGAGAGTAGGGGAAATAAGTCACACAATGCTGGTGGTTAAAACCATTAAAATATTTGCAGGACCTTTGGATGTTTGAGAGCTGACTTCTAACAGCACTTTCTTTTGCACTTTGGGTCCTCCTCCAACCTGATGGCTCTCCTCCTTCTGCCTACCCCGCACTTCCTCCCTAATGCAGCTGATACTAAGGTTCCAGCTTCAGTCTTGTTCAACACCCTCCCTTCTGTCTGCTGTCAAACACATGGATGGCTCCTACCAAATGTGAATGCCTAGCTTTTGAATACCAGTTCTGTGTTTCCAGCTGCCTACCTATTGTAACTGAGTTATTCTGCCCAATCCTTTACCTCCTCTCAGTTCGGGAATAATACACCCATGTCCTTTGCCATGTAATCATGCAGGACATGCCTTTAGAGTGAGGAGAGTACATCTCCCATCGCTTTGATGGGAGGCATGGTCATGTGACCTGTGTTGGCCAGTGGAATATCAGCGGTCATGAAACAAGGAGAAATTTTAAATGAGCCTGCACGGCTTGGCTTTGCTTCTAGTGCCTCTGCCATCACGAGGACAGAATAATACGTTATGTGGCTGCTGGTCCCAGAATGAGATATCTGAAGCAGAATTGAACCTTACCTGCAACCTGGGGCCAGGCAGGGTTGCAGGGAAAGATTGTCCAGGTGCATGTGAGAACTTTTGGGGATGACAGATATGTTCATTATCTTAATTGTGTGGTAGTTTCACAGAAACAGGCAATAGTATGGTGGTTACCAGAGGGGAAGGGGGAAGGTAGTATGGGAAAGAGGGGGTCAAATATATGAAGACAGATCATATTGGACTTTGGGTGGTAAACACACAATGCAATATACAGATGATGAATAATAGAATTGTATACTTGATATCTATATAATTTTATTAGCCAATGTCACCCCAATGAATTTAATAACAAATAAAGATTGGGGAAAAAGGGGGACATCTTATCCAAATGCTGGAAATTGCCTTTTTCAACTTGGGAGATAGTTATTAGTCAGTGAATTACTAATGCATCCATTTGGTTGTCTTCTGCTCTCAATAGTATTTCTTCATGATATGTCAGAGCATTTGGATGTGGTTGTAAAATATGACAAATAATATATCATAAGTGGTTATCTTCAACAAGTGAAGAAAATCATAAAGTACTGGGAATGAATCAAATTCCCAGCAATGGAAGTTTATACCATTTGGATTTCTTAAGTAATCCTAATATCTAATCCTTGACATTAAAATCCATGATATTTTGGAACCAATTTGGAGTATATATCATAGAGACAGTTCGCTTGCACAAGACACTTGAAACGATATTTTAAAATGGGTATTTTAGTGTCGTGGAAAAAGGTTTTATTTCTTTTATCCTTCATTTAAAAAAATGGTAAGAGCACACATTCTCCCTCAAGAGCCAACATATTTCAGTGCCAAAAAGAGAATGTTATACTCACTGCTCAGATAGTCACAGAGAAAAAGAAAAGGCTCATATTAGACTCATTACACTCATTAGACGTGTTTTGCTTGGACTTGGACTTTTCACCATTGTTTTCCAACCCTGACTCAAGAGCAGGTGGCATAGCGTTGCGCACAGTTGCTGCACAACTTTGGGGAGTAACGGTGCTGTGGTCTTCTGAGCACAGTGTCAATACTGCTTCTTGGAGTGGTTTCTGCCAGTTCTCTTTGAAGCAAGCAGTGTGTGAGCTGGCACTGGGTTCGAGCCCTTTTATTTGCAGAGTAGTGTCACTGCTACTGATCTAGCCACCTTTTGTAGCCTGCACATGAATCCCCAAAATAACTATTAACTGCCTAGAAGATGTCTTCAACTGTGGCAGGGGCTTAAACGATTAAATGGAACAAGATGTCATCCTGCACTTCTCCCTCATGCGGTCCTGCCTAAAGGCTGTGAGCTGTTCATACTCTGCATAGCAATAGTCATCCAGCAATAAATAGCAGCAACTTCTCCACCACGAATAAGAAATCCGAAAGTGTCCTTGGTGGAGGGAACCTTGCCAAAGCCCCAATCTGCTTTTTTCCAGGGCATAATATTTTTTATTAACTTGAGGCCAGTCTTAATAACGGTCTTGGCCACAGGGTGACTAAGTTGTTTTGCTTCCAGGAATATAAATTGGGATGATTTTTCAAGAGTTTTGATCTCTTCACTGCTTTAACTAATTCACCAATTTTGTGTGGAAAGCATTATTTTGTCCTTGTTCTGGAGAAACTCAATGTTTAACAGTTATACCACTAGGCTTGTCTTTGTTTTAAAATTAAGTGGTAATAAATGGTGACAGGAGATGATTTGACTTTGGGTAGTAGGCACATGGTCCAATACACAGACTTTGTAACATAGAAAACCTCACCTGAAATCTATACATTCATGTTGGCCAATATCACCTCAATAAATTTAATATATATATATTAGAAGCCTGGTGCATGATATTCGTGCATGGGGGGAAGGGTGTCCCTCAGGCCAGCCTGTACCATCTCCAATCTGGGACCCCTTGAGGGATGTCTGACTGCCCGTTTAGGCCCGATCCCAGTAGAATTGGGCCTAAATAGGCTGTCAGACATCCCTCTCACAATCCAGGACTGCTGGCTCCCAACTGCTAGCCTTTCTGCCTTCCTGATTGCCCCTAACCACTTCTGCCTGCCAGCCTGATCACCCCCTAACCACTCCCCTGCCAGCCTGATTGATGCCTAACTGCTCCCCTGCCAGCCTGTTTGCCCCTAACTGCCCTCCCCTGCAGGCCAGGTCCCCCCAACTGCCTTTCCCTGCAGGCCTGGTCACCCCCAACTTCCCTCCTCTGCTGGCCAGGTCACCCCTAACTGCTCTCCCCTGCTGGCCTGATTGCCCACAACTGCCCTCCCTTGCAGGCCTGGTCCCTCCAAACTGCCCTCCCCTGCTGGCCATCTTGTGGTGGCCATTTTGTGTCCACATGGGGGCAGCCATCTTGTGTGTTGGAGTGACAGTCAATTTGCATATTACTCTTTTAATAGATAGGATAGAGGCCTGGTGCACGGGTGGGTGGTGCTAGCTGGTTTGCCCTGAAGGGTGTCCCTGATCAGGGTGGGGGTTCCCTTGGGGCATGGGGTGGCCTGGGCGAGGGGCCTGTGGTGGTTTGCAGGCTGGCCATGTCCTCCAGTGACCCAAGCGGAGGCCCTGGTATCTGGGATTTATTTATCTTCTATAATTGAAACTTTGTAGCCTTGAGCAGAGGCCAGGGCCAGCTAGGGGGGACGGGAAGCTTGGCTTCCTCCATTGCCAGGGAAACCCAAGCCTTTTGCTCGCTCCGTGGCTGAAGCCATCTTAATTGGGTTAATTTGCATACTTGCTCCTGATTGGCTGGTGAGCGTGGCTTGTGGGCATAGTGGAGGTATGGTCATTTTGCAAGTTTCTCTTTTATTAGTGTAGATATATATCTATTGAGTGGCCAGATTGTTATGATCTCTGAAGGCATAATAATCTGGCCACTCAGTGTATATCCTATATAATAAAAGGCTAATATGCAAATTGTCCCCTCGACCAGGAGTTTGACCAGCAGGCAGGCCAGCCAACCGCCCATGTCCCCTCCCCCTGGCCAGGCTGGCCCTACCCCACCCATGCATGAATTCATGCATGGACCTCTAATATATATATATACTTAGTGGCCAGATTATTGTGCGTTCAGAGATCATAATAATCTAGCCACTCAGTGTATATATAAAATAAAAATTAAGTGAAAATATTTTTGGCTTTATGTTTGTACTGTACCAAATTTCAAAATGGATAATACCCTGGGTATTAGAGATTAATACCTTTTGGATATTTATTTATTTCTTCATTTTGAAAGTTGGGATTCTTTAGGTATAATTTGCTTATAGTAAAATGTACCCTCAGATATTCATTTTAATTTTTCCTGTGCATACATTTAGGGAGGAGGTATCGAAAACATCACATTAGCACACATAGCCACTTCCCAACACATACATATCCACACTTACACTTCAGTACTATCCTTTGTTTGTAACATTATTTTGAAACTACACCCTTATTTTCAAAACTAACATTATGCTCAGAAAATTACTTTTGAGCCATTGATCTATTTATGAGAATTGTAGATATAAAGGCATATAATAATGATGGAAAATGAGACTTCTGCAAATGTAAACAGTAATGCACAAATGAGGTGAAAGCACATTCATCAAGTTAAGAGAACATTAGAAAAAAACAACCTTTGAAAATATAATGAAATCTCTATGAAAACCACAATTATTTTTGCATTTCAAATTTGTGAAAAAAATATAAATAAATTTAGATCACTTTTTTTTTTCTTGAAAACAGTAGAGTCACTTCTAACTGCCAGCAAGACAACACTTTGAGAAACAACCCTAAAGTGACTACCATCATGCTGAATAAATGAGTGAATAAACTGAATTGAATGATTTAGAGAAAGAAGTCGCCCGGTTAATTCATAGTCCCAATGAGTAAACACAATCTTCTATCAAAGGCTAAGAATTTTCCATTCCAAACTGATGGAAGGGCCAGCAAGGACCAGTAGAGAGCTACTATCAAGGATACAAACAGGAGACACGAGAAACTCCTTAGTATAAGCTTACTATTTAGGCAGATTTTAAGGAACTCTTCTGGATCATCTGAAAGGTAAAATAAAAGAGCAAAAAGGATGGCTGCTCAGGCAGAAAATATATACACCTTTCTTACCTTAAGTGACTCGTGACAGTGCCTATGATTTCTTTGTCAGGCCTCAAAATCTCAATGGGTTGTTGCTGTTTTTTTTTGAGCAATGACTCATGGTTTTTTCAAATGCATGAACATTCATTTGTGGACTATCAGGTTTCCACCACGTCTCTGAGTTTTTTCTGTTAATCTGATTGCAGTTTGCAAAACACTGACTTACACTTTCTCTATTAGCAACACTCACAGTCTGTGACTATTTGGGAGAGACAATAGCAAATATAGATATTTATACCTAATTTCACAAGCTAGTGTGTTCTATCTGACTTGGGATTTCAATATCTCCACGCCACAAGACTCAACCTCAACACAAGGGAGAAGGTTACTTTTGTTGCATCACCATAAGATGGTTTCCTCAGGTTGCCCCTGAAGCAGCTTCCTAGGTCCTTAGCCTTCAGAGGGTTCAGATTGGAGTTATTTCACCTGCAAACAGTGGAAAACGGGATTCACTGTGACAAAGGTTGGTTCAGTGGGGTTGCTGTGCTGGGCTGACTATGGTTCTCTTGGCCTCAAGGTTACGACATAACTGGTGCACCTCCAGACAAACATCACATTTCATAACGGATGAAGGCAGATGGGGAATGGGGGAAGACCAGATGCACTTTTCCCTTGTTTTAAAAAATCAAGAGCTTTCCCAGGCTCTCACTTGTAGCCTCTTTCTGCTGACTTCCATTTCTGTTTGCCCAAATTGTGTCACATGGCCAGCCTTGATGTAAAGAATGCTGTGAAATTAAGTATTTAGCCATCTGGCCAGTTAGAAGTGGAAGATTAGGAAGAAAGTGCTTGGGAATGGATGTCTAGAGAGTCAAACTACCATGTCTACCATGGAGTCTACCACCATTATGCTGTTCTACAAATAAAAAAAGGAAAGAATGGGCTGCAGATGAGCTGAAGTTTAGTCCCAACTCTGCCACTTCCTAGCTCAGAGAAAACTGGACTTTGGGAAAGTTATTTAATGCATCTCTGCCTCCATTTTCTCGCCTGTGAAGTGAAGATAGTAATAATTACTATCCCACAGAGAAGCTGTGAAAATAAAATAAGACTTATGCAAAGAACTAAACCCAGCACCTGGCACATAGTACTCACTCAGGGCCACTACCACCACCTCACTGCTATCATTGCTACTACTACTACTACTAATAATAACAGTAATAATGATACTGATAATCATCATTATTATTATATGTGAAAACATTTCCACTTAGATAAGGAACTGCATAAACAATGACATTCATAGAATTTTAAAAATCCCTTCCACTTCTCCCTTTTTAATCATTGGCGACAGGATATTATTGCAAATGTTTGAGTAACTGTCTATAGACTTGAGATTTCATTCATTCGCTTGGCCAATGATTTATTGAACACCTGCCATATGCCAGGCACTCTGCTGAATACTGAGGATATGGTGGGGACAAAAATGAAGTAGAGTCCTGACCTCATAACATATACAATCTAATTGGTGAGACAGACATTAAATAAATAATCATAAACATAAAAGCGTAAGTAAAATCTTGGTTATTATAAACACTGGGGTTTTCCTCTTTTAAGAACATTAATGCCTTTAAAAAGTCCAGAAGTTGAGTTATTTTCAGACATCTGCGAAGCTCACTCTAAAAATCTGAAACAAATTGAAACTCTTTGCCTGCTTTTGTATTAAGGGCATTTTAAAATTAATTCCTGTACCTTGTTAGGAATGTATTTCTTTGTATGAGAACTATATTTCCTGCAACTGAAAATTAATGTAAGATGTTGGCTGCCCTGGAATGGAACAACCAACCGTATGAAATCATTTTGTGGTTTGATACTTCATTATTAGCCAAAGGAGTCTCCACTCCCTCCCCTGCCCCCAACCGTATGCCACCTCAAATATCAATTAGTTCAAGTAGAAAAGATTACAGCCAGGTGCACTGTTTGAAGTTTTTTTTCTCTCTCTCTTTTAGTTGTGGTGGGGGTGTGTGAGGGAGGAGAAACCTCTTTTGTTAAGTATTTGCAGTCTGTGGGCATCCTGGTAATTCAACAGGCATCTGTGGAATCTTAGGGCATTGGGACCTTTTGTATTTCACCATCAAGCTCTAATCTCCAGGGTGTCTGCTGTGGGTTGAAATGGGAGTTGTGAGGCTTATTCACTGATGTGCAAAATGACATGATCCTCTTAAGAGTTAGAATGAGTTTCATCAGATGAAGGGCAAAGACATAGTTGAGCTTAATATCTTATAAAGGAATCCAAGAGATATTTATTAGAAATTGAATTATCATTTTATAAATACATAAGCTGTCACAGATAAAGTCCAAATAAAGCATGTTTGCATGATGGTTCTTTTACATCCCCAAAGAAGCAGATGAACAAATACCTGTAATCTTCTCCTTAATTTTTTTTAATATATTTTATTGATTTTTTACAGAGAGGAAGGGAGACGGATAGAGAGTTAAAAACATCGATGACAGAGAAACATCGATCAGCTGCCTCCTGCACAGCCCCTACTGGGAATGTGCCCGCAACCAAGGTACATGCCCTTGACCCCCTTGACTGGAATCGAACCTGGGACCCTTCAGTCCACAGGCCGATGCTCTATCCACTGAGCCAAACCGGTTAGGGCTCCTTAATGTTTTTTAAGGGTTCTTTAGAATTCTAAAATTTTAATAAGTTTAAAATTTACATAAGTTTGAAAATTAGAATTGAATCAAGAGAAACAGATTGAGTGATATTAGAGAGGGTCCCCTGGGATTCCAAAATTCTTTCAGGGTATTAGTTATTATATCAATCCCCCCAAACTTCCCAGGCAGGACAGAGTGACAGGTTTTGAATCCCGAGTGCAGAATGAAAATTGGTCAGGAGCCTCCAAATGGTTCTGCACAGAGCTGACCCTGAGAGCCTCGGTCTCCTTATTCATTAAATAATGGAATCAGCAGTCCCACTCCAGTCTCAGAGCATCGCGAGGACAACACAAGACAAAGAAAGCACAACTCCTACTATAGAGAAACCGGGAGAGTAATGAACATCCCCTCTGCTTGACCCACATATCCTAGGCCTCCTTCTCTGGGCTAACATCTTTAGGGACAGGGTCTTACTGTTTTCTTGTCCAGCCAAAAATCTTGATCACATGACAAATGCTTAAAAGAAGGTAGAAGGAAGATGGATCTCATAAAATGTTTAGAAAAATATAAAATCGACAACTCCCAAGTTGGTGGGAAAGCATGAATTCACTCAAAATAGTGGATCATAGCAGAATCTGGAGCCAGATAGTCCATAGGTTCAAACTCAACTCTGCCACTTTGGATTCCTCTACTGTAAAATGGGGACAGTACTACCTAACTCACGGGGGTATTGTGAAGGTTAACTAAAATATTCTCTATAAAACACCTAAACTCATTAGGAATAGGTCTAGCTGCCTGTAAGAGAAAAATCCAAAATAAGAGCAGCTTAGCTGCACAGGGATTCATGTCCACATGAAAAAGAAATTTGTGGATAGCCAATTACAACTAATATGTTGATATGTTGGTCCCAGGAAGTCATGGGGATCTGGCGGGGGGGGGGGGGGGGGGGAGAGGGGGGCGGGGAGACTGCTATCTTTGACTCTAGCATCTCAGAGACATCCACCTTCCACCTTCAAGGCAAGATGGTTCCATTGTAAGAGTCAGGAATGGGGAAAGGGCTTTCCTCAAATGTCTATCCATCTTTTAAGAAGTCCTTCTGGGCCCTGGCTGGTGTGGCTCATTTGGTTAGATGTTGTCCCATGCACTAAAAGGTTAGTGGTTTGGTTCCTGTTAAGGGCACATGCCTGGGTTGTGGGCTTGATCCTGGTAGGGGGTGTGCAGGAGGCAGTCGATCAATGTTTCACTCTCACAATGATTCTCTCTCATCATTGATGTTTCTATCTCTCTCTCCCTCTCCCTTCCTCTCTGAAATCAATAAAATATATATATATATATGTGTGTGTGTATTTTTTAAATGGTAAGTTCAAATTCCAGTCGATCTATCGAGGTAACCTTTGGGAAAATAATCTCTGAACCCCACTTCTATATTTTAAAAATGATAAATATGTAAAGCACTCAGAATTTTTGTGAGATTAAATAATATGAGAAGTGTCTGTTTTTTTCTTTAGGAAATCTAAGTTGATACAGATAGTCACATGATCTTTGTGGCAACATTCTGCGGTGTCCTAAACAGAAATGTGACTTCCCCGTTGGACCAGACAGAAATGTCTGATTACTAGAGCTACATAGCTGACTTCAAAATTATACCATTGAGACTTCTTATTCTTTAAGATGAATTCTCTTCTAGGAATGTAAAAATTTATTTTTTAAATGAATTTTTTCTCCCAATTCATCCCTACTTAGAAACAAAAATACATTATGAACGACATATTGGTTGGGGAACTACATATTTTAAATATTCTTCCAGTGTTTTTAATCTGACCTTTGTCCCTATGTCTATGGCCTTCAGTGGAAATAAAAACAGTGCTCAAAGATTTATTCCTTTATCAAATGTAAGTTACTCATCTGCTCCCTTCTGATTGGCACACTCTGAGTTTCTGCAGTGGGTAAGACTGTGGTTGGAGTGATCAAATGTCCTAGCTTACACCTGTTGTCCCACTGCAATTATTAATAGTGTCTCTTTCACTCTCACACATGCCCTGGTTTAGACAATAAATTATGCTGTCATCCCTTAGGATCCATGTCAAATGCATGTTTTGATAAGAATAGAGTTCTGGGACTCATTACATGTTTGTTTGTTTTTTTCTCTCTCTCTCCTTACCTTACTTAGATCTGACCATAATCTTGAAATACTCTTTATAAGTGCCACTTTGCTTGTATTACAAACTGAACTTTAGGGTCTCTTTATTCTTACAGTATGTGATGCCTTCCACCCTAATTCCCCCCAACTCCTTTCCCCAAATATGATTTTTCTGATTACCTCATTATGTACCTATAACAACATTAGAGGGAAATAAGCCTCATTCAGACAAATGTGTGTTTACTTTCCTGAGATGTCCCACTCTGGGTGACTGAATCTTCACTACCAGCCACTGGTCCCCCTGGCTCAGGACATGGCAATGCACAGAGAGGTTCTCAAACATTGAAGACCTGACCAAAAAAAAGGTTGACAGTGAATGGAATGTGTAGATAGCATCATGTGTTAACTTTAGTAATACTACCTTTATTTCAATAAGAATATATAAGGTCAGCTATAGGATGATAGGCACATGGACCATCTATACTCAAAGAAGCATTAAATGCCTGCGTGTGTCATCTCACCATCTTAAAATTAGAGGGGAACAATGCCTACATAAACATGAGTACTTATGCTTTGATGGGAGAGAGGCGGTAGGAGGCTACCAGAGTAAGGATGGCAAATGATGTTCTACTTGAGTATAACTCTATTTCATTGGCTACTTAGGTGACATGTTAAAAGGAGCCATGAATCTGAGTCTGGGTTTAGAAAGAGGGGTATGATTGATTAGTGAATTCTGCATTGGGTGCAGGAAGGGAACGTTGCTGCATCAAGGTCAATGCATTAGCTCGCCCTGTTCTAGGGCAAGGGGTTTGGCAGAGAGATCAATGATATATTAATTGCTACTGAATCAGTAGGAGAAACTCTCTGGTTCATCAATGGCACAGATATGCCCCAAAGAAGAAGTGACTTTCCTAAAGTTCTCCAGCTCAATCAACTAGTAGCTCGGCCATTAGTAGCCAAGGATCCAGTCCATTGGGTGTTCATCTATTCAAAGAGCAAAAAAGGGTACAAAGAAAAAGAGTGGTGAAAAAACACTTCCTCTACTTCCCAGGTTATATCTATATATAAGAAAGCAAAAGCAAAACAAGGCAAAGCAACAAACAAACAAGCAAAAGGTGAATGAGGCTGATTTTTAATGGGCCACATAGAAATTTCTAAGTTCGAAAGCTGTGGGCAACAGATAATCCCTTAATGAGGAAAGTTTAACTTAGAATAGCTTGGTGACAGCTTTGTCATTGAATGCAATGACTTTTTTCTCCAGGGATGAACATTAGGATTATACACGTCAGGCAGTATCCATGGACTATGTCCTCTGTGTGGAATTTTCCAGGAGGCGCTGGAATGAACTGGAACAGCTGTGAGTAGCTTTCAGAGAATACCCTGCTCTTGCTGGTGAAATCAGTTATATGACCTGAGTGACCAAACTTACGTTACAAAGCAGCATGTATAACCAAACTTACGTTACAAAGCAGCATGGGGCTCACTTTGCCATTGAATGCAACTAGCCTCATTCATTAATTTATTTTTGTGTGTCTCCTGCTTCCTGGAAATAAACCAGCCTGGGCTCTATGGGAATTATGGGGTGAAAGCATTCATTGTCACTCTGCTTACCCTCAAGGGTCATGTTTTCCAAGGTCAGTCATGACAAACACAAGGTAGCTTAGGAAGAAGAGGGCTCCTATGACAAAGCATTGTGTATATTGCCTGATTCACAGTAAAAAGCTACAGCCCACTGTCAGCCCATTTGAGGACCTCACTTAATTCAAATCAAGACTCATCTTCCACCAGGTTCAAACACCAAAGCATTTTTTAACCTGGGTCAGAAATCCACAGGACCTTAATCTCTAAACATTGGACTGCCACTCATAGCCCCCACTCCTCTAAATATCCCCAATCCCATGATACTTCACCCAAAGGAATTATTCCTCAGTGGTGGGATTTCAGAATCAATGAGATTTATTTTTAACTTTTTAAATCAAATCAGGTAACAAATGGTTACTCTGCCCTCTTATAGATCAAATTGTGTGTTGTTTTTTTTAAATATATAAAGACTAGTGGCCTGGTGCACAAAATGTGTGCATGGGAGGGGGTTCCCTCAGCCCAGCCTGCACCATCTCCAATTGGGGACCCCTTGGAGGATGTCCGACTGCCAGTTTAGGCCCTCTCGCCATCTGGGACCACTGGCTCCTAACTGCTCACCTGCCTGCCTGCCTGCCTGATTGCCCCTAACACCTCTGCCTGCCTGCCTGATCACCCCTAACTGCCTCTGCCTGCCTGCCTGATCACCCCTAACTGCCCTCCCCTGCCGGCCTAATCTTGCTCCCAACTGCTCTCCCCTGCCAGCCTGATATCACCCCCAACTGCCCTCCCCTACTGGCCTGGTTGCCCCCAACAACCCTCCCCTGCCAGCCTGATCTCGCCCAGTCTCTGTCTCTCTTTGTTTTTCTCAGCAGTCCTCCAGGCTTCCCTGCCTCCCTGTGTCCCTCTTCCTCTTTCCTGACTGGGAGGGGGCGGGGCCAGTGGGACCCACTCCACCCTCTGTGTACCCTCTCTTCCATCCAAGCCTCTTCAGGCCCAGTCTCTTTTGTTTCCTCATTCTGAGAGAGGCTCCGAGAGCGAGCTGGTAGGTTGGGAAAGAAAGGGAGAAAAGGCTGTGAGCTGGTGGGCACTGTGTGTGTCTGTGCGTTTGTGTGGTTGTGAGTGCTGGCTCTGCCTCCCCATCCCTGTCTTCACTGCTACAAGTCCCCACCCACCAGAGCCTGCTGCACGCACAGCCTGGGCATTAGGTCAAGTCTCCGGTCCTTGAGGATGTGATGGACCCAGGGGGTTTTTTATATATTAGGATAGGAAAAACTGTCCTTCCTCCCATCATTAGGCCATGATCTGAAGCACACTTTTAAAATGGCCTATTTTGGGTTGTTAAAAGTTCCAAAACATACAGGGACCAGCAAGTTAATAAAAATGTGTGAATGGAATGAGTATTAAGGCCATGAACATTCGTACCTCTAAGGCCATTTAAAGTTATTTTTTAAGACACTGATTATCAATCAAAATACCCTAGTTTGCAATAACTGAACTTCAAGATTCAATAACTAAATTAATATTCATTGGGCACTTTCTAAATGGCAGGCACTCCCCTGAGGTGTTCACATATATTAAGTCACTTAATCATTACAAAATCTCTAAAATGGCTACAATTATTACCTCTGTTTTTCAGAAAATGAGACTGAGACACAGAAAATAAAATTAACCATGTAGTCAAAAATAGGCAAAACCGAGATTTGAAACCAAAGCCCATGCATTTAACTAAGAGCAAGACCTAAAGTTAGTATCTTCATCTCTTGAGATTTTGAGACATGAATGAAGAGGTCAGTGAGTCATTTGGAGTCAAAGGCAGTCCAGGAGGGATGGCTACCCTCCCCTAGGCCAAACCAGAGAACACTGAATGGCCTTCATAGATGGTGATACAACTGAATATAGTAAGCTTTGTAAGTGTCTTCTGTGCCCTATTATAGTATTACTTTTTAAAAAGAGTTCCATTCTACTCACTTACCTACCTGCCATCCATCTGTTGATTTTTTATTCCAAACTAAAGCTTCATTTGAACACTGGAGGTGGCTTTCAATTATTCAGACATCACATGATGACTTTCCCTCAATTAAGCTATTGATTGAGTGGTACATTGCTCTGGTGATGATGTTCCTGGCTCCAGGCACATGGCAGATGCTACCTATTGTCTTTTTAAGGACACACAGTACTTATGTGTTCTCATCAATGTCAAAGAAAAAAAGACACCACAAGTAACAGGTAGTCATAGGAACCTACTGATGTTCAGCCCTGTGACTGTCCAACCCTCTCCTGAACATTTCTACTTACAGGCTCCAGAGGCACCTAATACTCAACGTGGTTCAAACTGAGCAATTTCTCTCTCCCCTTATCCCCAGATCTGTTCTTTCAGGAGTAATTTTTATGCGGGTTAACAATTCTGCCATTTTACTTGTCTATTTGTACTCTTATACTTCCCCCTTTCTCTTAAACCCCACACCCAATTGATCATTGGGTCTGATTTATTCTTCCTCTGCAACAGCTTTCAAACTTAATTGCCCCTTCTTTGCTATCACTGCCTCGTGCAGGTTCCTGGGTGTGTGTTTTTTTTCCTCATTTGAGCTATTGAAGTTGCTTCTTCATTATTCTCCATAGCTCCTCTCTCTTTCCCTTCCATGAGTCTTCACCCTAGTCTAAATGACTATCCCAACATGCAAGCACCCTTACATCTATTTTATCTATACTTCCATCGACTCTGTTTCTTATAGTTCAATATTCTTAGCAAGACCTTTCACCTCAGTCTGCCACCCATTCCTCATCCCTGGCCATCAACCCAACCCAACCCAACATGACTCTAGAACTCTATGTACCTGCCATCCTTACACCTTTAGGCATTTCCACATGCTTTTCTTCTTTTGGGATCTTTCCCCATTTGGGAAACTGATATTTATCTTCTGAGACACAGCTCAGACATTACATCCTTTGGGAAATCTCTATAGATTCTTTCTGGGTGGATTTATTTCCTCCCTCCGTTGGCTCCCAAGCTCTATGGGCTATCCCTCTGTTATACTCTTCAAATTAAAATCTTTCAGGTCTATTTTCCCCACTAGAGGGTGAGAGCCTATACATATAAAGAACAATATCTAATTTACATTCCCATTCCCAGTCAATGACATTTTTAATGCTATTAAATAAATCTATCAAATATTTACCATTCAACAAATCTTTATTGAGTACCAGCCATTTGACAAACACTGGGCTCAATAATGGAGACACAATGGTAAAACCACATCTGACCTTTATCCTCATGAAGCTTGCAGTCAATTGTAGAAACAGATATTAAATAAGCAAACACAATAATACCTGTACAATTAAAACTGCACTATGTTCCGAAGGAAGATATATGGCATTATAAGAATGAGGTTTGACCTAGCCAGGGAAATCAGGGAATGATTTGAGCTGGGTTATGCACTCTGAATAGCAGTTACTTGGATGAAAAGCTGAGGGAAGATCAAGCAGAGGAAACCGTGTGTGCAAAGGTCTTGTGACAGAAGGGAATCGGAAAAATACAGCAAACCGAAAGAAAGCGATGGTGCCTGGAACAGAGAGAACAGAGAGCTTGTTGGGGGATGAAGTTGGAGAAGGGGGCAGGGGATAGATCAGGACATACCTTGTAGTTCATGTGGAGAAGTTTTATCTTTCTTAAAAACAATGGGAACCAGGCAGCATGAAGCCAGGGAGAGAAATCATTTTTTATTTTGAGATCACTCTGGTTGCAGGGTAGAGGACAAATGGGGTGTGGGAACATAAACAGGGAATTAGAGCAAAATCCTAAGTGAGAAAAAAGGGCAGCTGGGACTACCTAGAGAGGTGGTGGTGGTGATGGAGAATGGTGGATGGATTTGTGAGATTTTTTGGAGTTGAAGGTAACAGGATTTGTGATGGATTAGATATATATGAAAAGACAAGTGAGAACCAAAGGCAGGATATGTTTGAGTCACTAATTGGGCAGTACAAACTAAAGATTTTCAACACTACTCCGTGGTTTCCTACTGCAGATCACAGGACAGTGGGAAGAAAAAAAATGGTGAAATACAATTAGGATTCTAGCTCGAACCAGAATCTAACAGTGAGGGGTGCAAAGGCAATAAGATTTGCTTGGCCAATATGAGGATTGGTTCAGAAGAGCTGCTAGACACAAAAGTGTCATGGAAGATCGGAAAAGAAGGTGACAGTCAGAAGGGTCTGCTTCCCAGTGAGGCCTGAGCTAAGCCTTGGATGATGAGTAGGTTTCAGACAAGGACAGAGTTGGAGGAAACATCCCTGGCAGGAGAACATGGGACCTGGGCAATGACAAGTGAAGGAAAAGCTGTTGTGTTGTCTCCTGCAATGCTCCTTCATTTCCTTTCAGCAAGATAAACAAGGTTGGTGCAGATGCTAGTTAAATGATAATGCAAAATCATTGTCGGAGGGAATAAATTTGTACAAAAATGCAAAGATTGGCCTCTTTGGGGGTCAGATCGTGTTAATTTTTGTCTTCCCGAGTTTGAGGCTGAGTGCTAGAGATATTTTAAATCAGAGCTAAACCTTGGGCTCAGTGAGCTGTATGAATACACCTGTTGAGATTCGACCGCACTGCAGGTGTGTGCTAAGTTCTGGGACCAGAAAGAAGCATGAGACATAGCCTCTACCTCCCTAGTGTGTCTGGAAATCTAGAGAATTCTATCAAATAAGTTTAAGTATAATATGAACAATACATCTAAGCCTTTCAGTGTATAAAGTAGCCAAAATAAAAATTAAAAAATTCTAACTGGGCAAAATTGAATAAATATAAGACCAGTGTTTCTTAAAGTGCAACCTCCCTGGACTAGAAGCATATGAAACACCGTGGAGTGTCTGCTAAAATGCAGAATTTGGTAACCAACGCAGCTAATGCAGTCAACAACTCTGAGGGGTAGGGTCTGAGAATCAACATTTAAACAAGCTCCCCAGTGATTTTCGTGCCCACTAAAAAGCACCATTGTATTCAATCAGGAGTGAGTCTGGAAATTAGAAAATTAAAACCTCTCTTCTACTCTTTGGCCCTTTTGGGGAAAAATAAACAAATGCTATATTTAGTTAATAAAAACCCTTCATTTAGGTCCTTTATTTAATAAACATTCAATTTATTTAAACAAAAACCCTGTGTATCCAGCTTTAAGATTAGGGTCCTAAATAGTCAACAGACAGAGAATTCCAAAGTTAAAATTCTTTCCACCCTTTCTTGCCCGTACACGAATAGCCTGTGCTCTGGTTTGCCAGTGCCTGCCACAGGCCTTCAGATGTGATCATTTATGTTGCTGTCAAGTACATGACATAAAATATAAGTTACTCTATGTGTGACTTCTTATCAGTATGGAGTACGCACATTTCAACCTCACTGTGAAATCAGCATTGAATTTGCTTCTGTGTGGTATCTGTACATATGTAATTTGTAACCTTGTCACTTTTGGCTAAGAGATGTCAATGAAATTCTGCTTTGTTGTGCAGATTCTTTCCTTATTGCTTTTCATCTTAACCACATTTAAAAAAAAAAAAAAGTGAATCCATTTCAAAGGGAAGTGCTCACTCAGATTTTAAATAAGGACCAAGTAAGATCTGAGAAATCCTTGTCCCATGGAGCATGTAAATAGGAAACCAAAGGTGGGCTTTCATATGGACAAAGATGTCCAAAAAAGAGGAAGAGAGAAAGAAGTCAAAGCCTTTTGTGCTTATCTGCTTCGTCTACTTCCTGCCTATAATCTACACTGTGGGTTAATTACTGAGAAGTAGGAGGAAGACACATCTGGCATTAAAGTTAAATCTTGTGGAGAATAAGTAAGATTCCAAACAAATCCCAAAGCAATGGACATGGAAAGAGCAGAGGCCTCCTAAGAATGGTGCATAGGGATGTTTCAGCCTCAAAGAAGCCTGGACTCATAAGCTTGGAGCTGAAGAGGTCCAGGGAGAGAAATCACCTAGCACAGAGGAAGAACATGAACCCCAGAAGAGTGCCCATCCCAAATTCACACAGTGGCAGAACTGCACCAGAAACCACACCTTCACCCCTACTTCCAGCTCCCACCTATCTGTGTGGCCAATCCCAGAGTCAGACCATTTTGCCCACTACATGGTCCCAACTGAGTCTTTTATATACAATGAAAGACCCAATGAGAGCTATCTCATCATTGCCCTCTGCCCCCCAGAACCTAGTGGCCATATCCTCATGAACAATGACTTCATTATACTTCGTTATTTCTTAAGTGTAAAAGCCAGCCAACCACTAAGATGACAACACATCCCCTAGCCTACTTTGTCCAGCCAGCCTTTCAAAGGGCAAGGCCTGACTTTGAGGCAGGAGGGTCCTTGGGTGTGTGTGTGTGTGTGTGTGTGTGTGTGTGTGTGTGTGTGTGTTCAAGGGAGTGGGGGCGAGGGGAAAGCCAGTCACAGGTGCCTGGAATGCAGCTTTGATCACATCTTCTGCTGCTCAGTAAAACAACTTGTAACTCAGAAAGCATTTGGAGCACCGTTATCTGATCCAGCAGCCATGGGCCCCTTTTCTCAGATGACCGAATGCCTTCACCATGAGACCACTCACGGCACTTGCCCTGAAGGGTAGGTCCCCCATCCCTCGCCTGATGTCATTCCTTTCAGGGGCGGGGGGACGGGGGGGGGGGGGGGGGAGCAGGACAGTCTAAAGAGCCTTAGCTGAGGGCTCTAATTTGTCCCTTCAGCCTCGTGAGTCAGCCTTCCCAGGTGAAAAGAAGGCAGGTATAGTTTTGCATTGATGTTTCCTATCGTGGGCTGTGGGGAGAAACTACCAAGGGCCCAAGAGCCCATGAAAAGTTTGCATGAAAGGTGGGGTGGGAAGGCGAGGGGAGAAAAAGCTGGGAGAGCAGTGAAAAAAACTCATAAGCAGTATCTTATTCAATTATTTTATAACTACTTAAAGTCAAGTTCCTTCCAGATCTAAATGGGTCCTCCAGTCCTGTAATTAAACAGGGAAAATGAAGCTATTTCATGCCTTTTGCTCCCTTTGATCATTGTTATTTTTGTGACTAATGTGTAACTGGAGCTGCTTTTTCTGGGGCCTGAGCCTTGCCTGGGCAGCTGCTGGAGAGAGCCCAGGTCCCCTGTTGTCAGTCTGTGGGGGCCCATAGCGATGTGGGGCCCACAGCGTCCCAGCAAAGGCAGACCCAAAGAGATGTGCCTGCGCTGACAAGCCTCCCTCTGCATTTTCTTCTGGCACAGTTTTCCATGTGCTGCCTCCTTCTCAAGGACTCTATGTGGGAAATGGGATTGTTTCCCTGGAAGGGAAGAGATGGGGGCATTTCAATGACAGTGCAAAACACTGTCTCTCAAGTCACAAAGGTGACCTCTAAAGGCCCATTATTTTACTTTTCAATCCCTTTGGTCCATCATCACTCTACTCTTCACTAGCCCCCACGTATGCAACACACACACACACACACACACACACACACACAGCATGAATAGCCAGGCACACACGGTTGGAGCTCCATGACTCCTTCTAGGCTCAGGAGGCTCAATCAGACTAAAAGGTGCTATGTATTCACCCCTCCTCCCCATTTCCTATGGCCTTTGCTCTTGTTGATTTGCTAGAGCGCCCTCGTGTGACTCTCTGTTGTAATATCATCCAAGCCTTTTTGAAGGATATAAGGATATGTTTAAACGCAGTGTCACCACAATTTAAAGTATCACTTTCCTCTTTGCACCTTTACTTCTTGGGTGGCCCCATGAAGCTGACAACTGCTATTGCACACGGTCTTGCTATATCACCAGGCCCTTGTCATCCCCCAAATGTGGATCTAGGCAAAGCCTGGTAGGTCTGAGACGTAGGGCTGAGTTCAGGTTCTAAGTTAAGGCCCTGAATGGTCTCTCAGCCATAAGCTGAGAATATCCTCTGAACTGCAGAGACCATGTCAGACCAGAAGCAGCTCCACCTCCCCTCTGTCTCATTAGAGAAGTGGCCAGCATAGACTGAGCTGACCTTTGGGACAAGCACCTGATTAAACTAATTAAAGCCTAACAGTGTTTTTGAAAAGTGATGCTCAGGAAACTACATCACCAGAACAGCTGGAAGTGTTGTTAAAATTTCACATTTCCAGACCCCACTGTACCTGTCCAATCAGAATCTTTATTACTGACCCTCAAAAATGGGATGCTTCAATACATTTTCAAGTTCAGTTTTAGGCACAGTAAAGTTTGAGAAACCTTCCTTATTGTTGTCACCCCCTCAGATTAGATTTATAGTTTAACAAAAGCTTTTATTTCCATAAACTGTGGGACGAGTCAGATACTACTGGCAGGGCAGCAGGGGAGATATTGTTAAGTGAAAGAAGAAGGGTTTTCAGTCCTTCTAGATTTCTCCCCAGAAGCAGCTGCCAATGCATCCAAAACAAAGGGCAGGCTTCTCTGTTCTAACCCTATGTGTGCACCCCAAGGGTAGAGCACAGCCTGGTGGAGGGCTGGCTTCTGGGATAAAGGACTCTACCTAGAAATTTGGACATCCACTTGGGAGGGGAGAAGGGCTCAGCTCACCTCTAGAGGGCGCCAACCCAGGTGACAGTAGAGTACACTTCTAGTCTCCTCTGCCTCATCACTTTCTGGTTGAGAAATCTTGTTCAAGTTGCCCCTCTGTTTTCTCTGAGGAAAATGGGGACTGATATTTGTGCCTGACTCAATAAATACATTATTATTATAATTAATTTTTAAGGGTCCTGAGATTTGGGGGAAAGATCCTGTCCTCAGAAATAGTATTGTGAGTATGAAGTTACACAAAAGTCTTCCACAAGCTGGGTGAGCAGTAAGGGAAAGGATATACATGATGTTTATAGGATATACTAGAGGCCTGGTGCATGAAAATTCATGCACTGGGGGAGCGGGGGGTCCCTCAGCCTGGCTTGTGCCCTCTCACAGTCCGGAGTCCTCAGGGGATGTCCTACTGACGGCTTAGGCCTGCTTCCCACGCAGGCCTAAGCCACAGTTTGGCCTCTGTCTGCAGGAGGCGACCGGACAGGCCCATCAGGGGACAGTGCCTCCCCCTTTCCCCCACATTGTATTCCCTCCCTCTGCCTGCTGGTACGTGCCTTGGCTGGCCTGGTGCCGCCTGCTCATTGGCCCCGCCCCCACCAACTGGTCATTCTGCTGTTCGGTTGATTTGCATATTATGCTTTTATTATATAGGATGTTAAATGAAAATAAGTCAAATCTATTAAAAGAGCTCTGATCTGCTCCATCTTAGCCCCTACCATCCTTTTTCTCTATTCCATCTAGGAGGCTTCTTTCTGTTGTTTTCCTCATGGGGAAGTTGAGGCTGGTCTTGGATGTTTCCATGGCAGGCCGATTGTATATTGGCTTCTCCTCTGCCTTGGGCACAGAACATTGGATGGTCATTCTCATTGTCATCCTCGGCAAGGGATGGGATGAAGTGGGGAGGAGGAAGAAGGCAGCTTTCTTTCCAGCAGATGCACAAGAAGACCCAAGGGCAGCCATGAACATAGCAAGGAGAGCCTGAACCCTGATCAGGCAGACAGGGCTTATACCAAATTCTGCCACTTACTGGCTGTACATCTTTAGTTAATATTCCTGAATGCTAAGTCCTAGTTTTCTCATATGTAAAATGACCCTAAATAATAACATCTATCTCATAACTATTCTGACAATTATCAGAGATGAGGTATGTTGAGCAGTTCCACTGTGTCTGCTGTATGTAAGTGCTCTATTCATATTAACTATTGTGATTGGACTTTTAGGGACTATACTCCTTAGTGTATAACTTTAATGTGTGTGTAAGGCCTCTATATTGATTAATTTTATATTATCCCATTTATTCTCCAGTATCACTCCTAGTCCCCTACTCCATCTTCTCCATTCCTGGGATTTATTACAGGTATTTAGATTTTTGTGTATACTTGAAAAACACATAGCTTTGTGGTTTGTGTATGTTAAAACTTAATAACCGTAAGTGATATTGTGCTATAAATCGTTTTCCACCTTTTGCACTCAACAATGGGATTTTTAGAGCTATCTATAGTATTGTTTGCCAATGGTTCTAAACTTTGCTACATAACAGAATCACTTGGGGAGCTCTCGAGAAATACCAATATCTGAATCTCAGTTCTAGGGATACTGATTTTATCTGCAGAGGTGGGGGCTGAGCCTCAGGTCTTTGCAAATGCAGACAGGACTGAGAGCCACTGCTATAGATTAAGCTGGCTCCCTGGCCCAGGATTTCTCAGGCAGCAGAAGTCCAGGGTCCTAACTTTCTCTAGTCTCAGCAAGTTCCTGCAGCCAAATCAAGTAGTAATGACCCTAAGGGCAGTGGCACAAGGAAGAAGAAGAAAGAGAGAGGACAACTTGCAGCCTAACAGATATGTAAGGAAGAGGAGAAATCGGTCCCACCTCTCCGCCCCTTTTGTAAGAGTCATGGATCCATATATTGTTGATTTGCTTGTTTGTCCATTTCATCACCCAGGATTTATTGAGAATCTCTAGTCAACATTTTTATGAGAATCGGGTCCTTTTCAGCACATTGGGTAAGTATACTCCATTTCCTCCCTTTAGACTATTCTGAGAAAGCACAACCTCCATTTCCTACATATCTTCACAACAGTTACAGCCTTAGCTGATATGTCATGACACCCCTTCCTCCTACCAGGCACCCCTATGCATAACACCGCCAACAATTCATTCATTTGTTGTTCGTCTTCACGGCACAGTTTCTAGAGAGGCATTGTCACATTTAACCCCTGCAAAAACTCTGTGAGGGAGGACTCACCTTTCAGGTGACTTTCTCCATAATTTAACACCATCCTCCTTTGATTGGAATAACTGTTCATTGATGCTGTTGGATCTTCCAAAGGAAAATAGGATGAGAGAAGACTGTCCTGGTGTTGCAGGGGGGCCACATGCAACATGATGGTGAGGAGCCCAACTTTTGTATTGCATGGGATTCCTAAGAATCCCAGGACAGTCTTCACTCATCCTCTTTTCTTTTGGAAGGCCCAACAGCACTAACAGATGGTTGCTACAATCATAATCACCGAACCAGCTGTTAGCTGGGTGATACATTATTTCCATACATGAAGTATACAGAGGACACCCTTTTATCTGGCCATAATTGGCACAAGTAGTAGGTTGGCTCATTGGAAAAACGTGGCTAACGCTGGAAATCATTAAAAGGTGATGTACACACACACCTTAAGCATTTTATTTAAACCTAAAACATACCAATGTACATTCATGAACCAGACTTCTGCTGTAGAGCCAAGGCCTTTTCTTTGGCTTCAAGTTCTCTAATTGGAGTTCCAACATTATCTCTAACATAACTACGCCTATAACATATATATTAGGATGTCTAGTTTCTTAAAGTAGAGTTGAACTTCATTGTCCTGAGGAAGAAGTCTAGGTGCAAAATTCCATTTAAATTTTTTTAATTGAAATTTTAAATATATAGACAAACTGAAAGAGTAACATGGTAGCTACTAAACTAATCCACTGCCTAAATGAAACAAATTGTAACCTATTGCCATATTTACCTTACTTCTAAATACACCGAGTGGCCAGATTATTATGACCCCTGAACGCATAATAATCTGGCCACTCAGAATATGTGTGTGTGTGTGTGTGTGTGTGTGTGTGTGTGTGTGTGTGTGTATTAGAGGCCCGGTGCATGAATTCATGCATGGGTGGGGTCCGGCCAGCCTGGCCAGGGGGAGGGGACATGGGTGGTTGGTTGGCCTGCTTGCTGGTCGAACTCCTGGTCGAGGGGACAATTTGCATATTAGCCCTTTATTATATAGGATATACACTGAGTGGCCAGATTATTATGCATTCAGAGATCATAATAATGTGGCCACTCAGTGTATATGTAAAGATTGATGTCTACATCTATTCATTTATCATCTATCTAAACTTCTTTTTTGCTAAATACTTGAAAATAAATTGCAGATATCATAATACTTCTCCCTAAATATAAAAGCATGTACCTCCTTGGGATGAGAATTGCCTCTATGTCACTACAATGAAAATTAACAATAACTTTATAATTTCACCAGGCTTCAAATTTCATCAGCTGTCACAGGTTGTCATGTATAGGTCTTTTTTCTCAACCATCACCCAGTCCTGGTTTATCTGCTGCATTTTTATGTGTTTTTTTGTTTGTTTGTTTGTTTTGTGTTGTTGTTTTTTAGAGGGGCGCACATTTGTTTTGTTTTGCCCCTCTTTGACAGAGTTCCTGAACTTTCTAGAGTTCAGGCCATTTTGTACAGTATCCAATATCCTGGGTTTATCTGAGTGTTTTCTTATGGCATCATGGTTTCTCTTTACCCTGCATTTATTTATAAACTGGAAGTTAGGTTTAAAAGCTTGGATAGATTTGGGTTAAATATTTTTGGGTAAAGTTCTTCACCGCCAAAGCTGCGTTAAGTCATATGGCATCACATCTTCTGCAACTATTTTTTGGTGAATGGATAAAAGCACGTATCTCGGGTACATACCTGGCAACAGAATTGCTGGGTCAAAGATTATAAAAAGGCTCAGTTTTCCCAAGTGGTTGTGCCACTTTACACTCCTACCTGCAGTATATGAATGCCAACGGGGTGCCACATCTTCGTTAACATTTAAAATTGCCATTCTACTTGGTTTGTCATGGTATCAGACTGTGATTTGAATTTGCCTTCTGATGATCTTAAGCACATACCATGTTGCATTTAGATGTGAAATGCTTCATTCTTTTGCTCATTTTTAAGTTGCTTTGTCAGTCGTTTTTATAACTGGCAAGTACATCTTAATCCCTTCCCCTCTTTCACCCGTCCGCTAATCCCCCTCCCTTCTGGCAACTGTCAATTCGTTCTCTGTGTCTATACGTTTGTTTCTGTTTTGTTTGTTCATTTATTTGTTTTTTTAGACTCCACATACTGTATAAGTAAAATCATATTATATTTGTCTTTCTCTGTTTGACTTACTTCTCTCAGCATAATACTCTCTAGGTACATCCATGTTGTCGCAAATGGCAAGATTTCCTTATTTTTAATGAGTTCGTAATACTCCATTGTATATATGTACCACATCTTCTTTATCCATTCACCTATCAGAGGACACTTAGGTTGCTTCCATTTCTTGGCTATTGTAAATAACCCTGCAATGAACATAGGGTGCATCTGTCTTTCCAAATTAGCATTTTGGATTTTTTTGGATAAATACTCAGAAGTGAAATTTGCTGGGTCCTATGATAGTTCTATTTTTAATTTTTGAGGAACCTCCATACTATTTCCCATAGTGGCTGCACCAATTTGCAATCCCACCAACAGTTTGCAAGGGTTCCCTTTTCTCTACATCCTCATCAACACTTGTTAGATTTGTTGATTTATTGATGATAGCCATTCTGACAGGCATGAGGTGATCTCTCACTGTGGTCTGAATTTGCATTTTCCTGATGATTAGTGATGCTGAGCATCTTTTTATTATATCTCTTGGCCATCTGTGTGTATCAAAGGAGAAATGTCTGTCCAGTTCTTCTGCCTATATGGTTTGTCTTTTTAAAAATTGATTTGTAACAGTGGATGTGAGTCTTTCATTGATTCTCTGTGGACAAACCATTTCTCACTGTGTGGGTTGCATTTTCATTCTTTGAATTGTGTCTTTTGAGAAACACAAGTTCTTAATTAGAATATACTCCAGTTTATCAACCAATGCCATTAGGTGTAGTGATTTTATATCTTGTTTCAGAAACCTGTCTAACCTAATATCATGTAGATATTCTCTACATTATCTTTCATAAACTAAATTGTTTTTGTTCTTTTGCATGGAGACCCACAGTCCATCTGGAATTTTTTTTTTTTTCAGTATGGTATAAAACGGGGATCAGTATCATTTTTCCACTTGACCAGACATTTTATTGAAATGCTTTACTATGCTCCCTTTGTCATGAATCAAGTGTTCATATATGTTTGGTTCTTTATGTGGACTATGTTTTGCTCAGTTGGTTTGTCTATTGTTGTGCCAATAATACCATGCTTTTTTAATTACTATAGCTATATAATTCTAATATCCAGTAGTATATGAGGTCCAAGTTTGTTCTTCCTCTTCAAGATTGTCTTTGCAATTGGAAGGCTTTCATATTTCTGTAAAAATTTTAAAATCAACTTGATAATGGCCAATAAAAGTGACTAAATTTTGATTAAGATTGCATTGGATCTAAGTAGATCAATTTAGGGAGAAACCATGGTATATTTCTCTCTTTATTTATATCTTGTTTAGTTTCTTCTCATAATATTTTTTAGTTTTGCTTAAGTCGCTTATTTATCCTAATGCATTATTTGTAGATTATTTTGGATGGTTTAAGTATGCAATCATATCATATATGAATAATGGTAATTTCTTCCTTTCAATTCTTATGCACATTCTTAAAAAAATTTTTTTATGGATTTCAGAGAGAGGGGAACAGAGAGGGAGAGAGAGATAGAAACATCAATGATGAAAGAGAATCATCAATTGGCTGCCTCCTGCATGCCCCCTACTGGAGATCAAGCCCACTACCTGGGCATGTCCCCTGACCAGGAAGCAAACCATGAATTCCTGGTTCATAGGTAGATGATCAACCACTGAGCCATGCCAGCCAGATTCTTTTTTATTTATTTATTTATTTATTTATTTATTTATTTATTTATTTATTTATTTTATTGTTACTGATTTCAGAGAGGAAGGGAGCGGGAGAGACAGAAACATCAATGATGAGAGAGAATCATTGATCGGCTGCCTCCCACACGGCCCCCACTGGGGATCAAGACTGCAACCTGGGCATGTGCCCCCTGACTGGAATCGAACCCAGGACCCTTCAGTCCACGGGCCAATGCTCTATCCACTAAGCCAAACCAGCCAGGGCCAGCCAGACTCGTAGGCACATTTTATTCCCTTTTTTCCTAATTGCAAATGCTAGGCCCTCCAATACAATGCTGATGGTGGTAATAAAATGGTGAGTGCCAGCATTTTTTTTCTCAAACCCAATCTCAGGGGGGAAAAAATGTATGATAGTTTATCATTAAATATAAAGTTTGCTATTTTTATAAATATTTTTTAAATTAAAGAAGTTCCTATTTCTAGTTTGCCATCATTATTTTAAGTAATGTATGGATATTAAATGTTATTAAGTGTTTTTCTATCTGTAAATATGATCACCTAATTTTTCTTTTCTAGCAATGAACTGAATTATAGTGGTGATTTTCTAATGTTAAATCAACTGTGCTTTGTTGCGGGGGGGTGGGGGGGCCCTCACTTGGTCATAATGTATACTGTTTTTGTATACCTAGTTTACATATATTTTATTTAAAATATTGTGAATATTCATAAAAAAGACTGAATCCTTTTTTGTACTATCTTTGTCAGGTATCCAGGTTTGCTGGCCTAGTAAGAGTTGCAAAGCATTCCTACTGCTTATATTCTCTGAGAAAGTGTGTGTAAGGTTAGTGTTATTTTTTTCTTAAAAATTTGGAAGAATTCATTAGTGAAACCATCTGGGCCTGGATTTTTTTTTCATGGGAAGATTTTAATTATGGATTTACTGTTTTTAATAGATATGAAATTATTTAAATGTTTATAACCCCTTGTGTTTTTCTAGGAATTTATCCATTTTATCTCAGTTGACAAGTTTATTCATAAAAAAATGTTTATAATAATCTATAATTATCTCTTTAATGTCTGTCCTCTTGTTTATACTGGTTATTTGTGCTTTCTCTTTCTCTTTCCTTTAATTATTTTCTCTGGAGGTTATTAATTTTATTAGTCTTTTCAAGGAAACAAATGTTGGTCATGCTGATTACTTTCTTTTGAATGTTTATTTTTTTTCATTTCATTAATTTCTGCCCTTATCTTTATTATTTCCTTCCTTCTACTTTCTTTGGATTTAATTTGCTGCTCTTTTGCCAACCTTTTTGATAGATATTTAATCACAGATTTTTGGCCTTTCTTCTTTTGTATGTATTTAAGGCTTTTAACTTTTCTCCATTGCAGCATCCCACTTTTTTTTTTTCTTAGAGAGAAGGGTGAGGAAGTATCATTCTTGTGGTGGAAATGTTCTTGAGCTCCGCTCCCCACGGCCCCCCAGCCACTGGAGCCCTGCCGTAGCGTCCCACCAGTCCCCTCTGTTCCCTCCCTGACATTCCGAGTTGAGGTCCTTCGTGTAAATCTGTCTGGATCTAGCTGGCCCAGTCCTTCTCTGGGTTGCAGATTTTGCAAGTCAGTTGGGGAAACATCCAATGAACAAATGAGGGACAGGTGGACATCCATGCATCATCATTTAATTTGAAATGTTTTATAAATCCCAACCTCATTATCTTAAAATTCGACCCGTGGGTTATTCTGAAGTATACCAGGTACCTTGAAATTTCTACCTTAATTCTACTGTGGTCAGAAAACAGTCTCTGGATAATTTGAATTCTTTCCAATTTGTGAGCCATGCTTTACAGCTCAGCAGATGGTAAATGTTCCATGTATATTTGAAAAGATTGTGCTTTTGTTTCTTCTACATCATACTGACTTCTTTTTTTTTTTTTGTCTTCTGTCAATTACTATGAGAGATGTTCAATTCTCTAATTATGATGGTAGATTAATCTATTTCTACTTCTAGGTCTGACAACATTTGCTTTATTTTTTTATACTCTGTTATTAAATACACTTAAGTTAGAATTACTATATATTTCAGTGAAATGGACCTTTTATTATTACAAAATTTTCTTTTTTTATATCTAGTAATGCTATTTGTCTTAAGGCCTCCTTTAAGTTAGTATTTAGATGGTATATATTTTTCTACCCTTTTCCTTTTAAATTTTCTGTATTCTTGCAACAGTCTGACAGTCTTCCCAATGCTGTGTAATTGCTAATGATGCTTATTTTTATTTCAATTGGTCAATAACAAGAAAAATAAAATAGCCTTTGGAACAAAGAAAATGGCCAGGGACAGAGAGGGACATTACATAATAATAAGAGGTTCACTCCACAAAGAAGACAGAGAGATCCTAAATGCAAATTCACCCAACTGATTTATGACCAAGAGACAAAAACAATTCAGTGGAGGAAGGACTGTCTTTTCAAAACATGGTGCTAGAGCAATTGGAGATCCACAAGCAAACATGAAGCTCAGCCTAAGCCTCACAGACCATATATATATTAAAAGTATATTTTTTTATTGATTTCAGAGAGGAAGGGAGAGAGATAGAAACATCAATGATAAGAGAGAATCATCGATTGGCTGCCTTCTGCGCGCCCCACACTAGAGATCAAGCCCACAACCCAGGCATGTGCCCTGACTGGGAATTGAACCGTGACCTCCTGGTTCATAGGTCAACGCTCAACCACTGAGCCACACTAGCTGGGCAGCCTCACAGATTATAGAAAGATTAACTCAAAAAAGATCATAGACATAAGTGTAAAAAGGAAAAGTATGAAACTTTCAGAAGAATACATAGGAGAAAGTCTTCAGGATGTAGGCCTTGGAGAAGTGCCCTTAGACATGACACCAAAAGCATGACCCATAAAAGAAAAATTACTTCATCAAAATTAAAAACTTTTGCTCTGTGGAAGACCACACAGCTGATGCTGAATAACTCAGCCAACGGCCCACAAATAGGAGTGCAGCATGGAGAGGAGAGTGGTAATGCATGTTGTGTAGCTTAGCAGACAGTATGTACGGGTAAAGGATGAAGAATGATGTAAGGGCTCCAATAAAGTCCGGATGGTGTATCCTCTTAGCTATGGCCCGAAATCCATTGGTTCCAAAGTACAGATTGACATTAAGAAACATAACAAATAAAGAGAGTGGAAAAGGGACCGCCTTGGAATTACACCATTGAATATCATTTCAGAGAGCCAAAGCGAGTGTAAGTTTTCAGGATAGAAAAAAAAAGGAGGCATGAAATTCCACTTGGCTTTTGAGATATGAGCACAGACACTCACAAACATTCCTGTCCCCAAATTTCTGCTTGGAATGCAGGGTCCTGGGAGGAACTGGTACAGAGGATGTCTTAGATGAATTCTATAAAAGGAAACCCTTCAGTAGCTGACATTGTTAAAACCAGTTCAGAAGGTTGTGGGGAGAAAGAAAGCATACCCTGTAGTTAGCTTTTCTGTAGGAATTCATGTTCCTTTTTCTCTGTAAATATTGGTTACCATATTTATACATGTGTAATTACGTTACATTTTAATCTTAAACTTACTGACTGTACAGAGACTACTTAACTAGGCTACTTCTTCACACAAAACAAGTGTCCAACAGAACTTATAAATGGATTTAAGGGCAGAGTGGACAGAGAAAGGACACGCCTATTGTTGCTCTAATTTTGAATCTTTCCCTCTCTGTGTCCCTCCCACCTCCCTCCTTCTCCTCTTTCCTCCTTTTTCTCTTCCTTCCTCAACTGAAAAATCAGTTATTCAAGATGATATTGTATAAAATATTTCTTTTCAAAATAAAGTGAGAACTTTTCTATTCATCATTACTTTTTCTTTCTTTCTTTTTTTTTTTTTTAAAGAAATTAGACCCCTATGGTCAAGAATAACAATCATTGATTGCTTGATGCTTGCTACCTGCCAGGCACAGTCCTGGGCCCTTTTCATTGGATCACCTACTAGCTCAGCCTGGGTTAGTGGGAAGTACACAGAACTTGGAGTCAGTCACTTGAAATGAAGAACCAAGCCACAGTTCCATGGCTCACTGCTGTAGAGCATGGTAGATGAACCTTAGATTCTAGAACCACACTGCCTTGGTTCAAATCCCACTCACAGCTTACCCCTCTGCCTTTCTGTGACTCGGTTTCTTTATGTGTAAAAGATAAAGGGTGATAATAATTGAGTGCTTATCTCTCTGGTTGTAAACATGGAAGGAAATTCCATTTTGTCCCTGGCCCAGGGAAAGTGTCTGCACTTTCACTGGTCCCACCTCTAGCCTCTGTATGGCCCCTGGGTAGCAGCACTGGCCAGTAGGCATTTCTAAAGTGCAGGAGTTCACTGTAGCCTGTCTCTTCATTGATTAAAGAGTAACTATTTCCACCTTCCTCCTGCAACTGGCCTTTGAGGATTGCCTCAATTCATAGATATAAAAGCATGTGGACCCTTACCTGGCACATGGTTGGTACCCATTAGGCTGAGAAGTAAGCCAAGGCTCAGATCATAGGTGGATAATAATAATAATAATTATTATTATTATTATTAATATAATTATTATTATCCACCTATGATCTGAGCCTTGGCTTACTTCTCAGCCTAATGGGTAGCCTGAGGAAGCCTCCTGGTATGATCATCAGGTCAAAATGCTGCAAAAGCTGTGAAATGCTGTTCAAAGGTAAGTTGCTATGACCACCCTGTGGTCTTCCTCAGTCTCCAGTCACTCCCTCCCTCCAATTCCCTCTGCCTCCTGGCTTCTTCTATCCCTGGTTATTTCCCAGCTGCGCCTGGACTCCACCCCTTCCCCCAGACAGGTCCTCTCCCTGCGCACATGTCCTCTGCTCTCTGGGCCCACTGTGGCCTTCATGCTCCTCTTCCTTGCCCACTGGGCTGCTGGCAGGAAGCCCTTCCCTTCTCCCTCCACCCTGTTCCCTTTGGTAACACCCTCTACACATGGGATTATTTCTCTTGGCAGCAGGTGTCCAGCTGTCAAAGAGACAGATCCATCTTGGCCAGAAGGAGGCAGGAAGGGAGGTGGGGAAATGAGACCCAAATGGAAAAGGCCTCCCCCCCCCTCCTAGGCAGGAACTCTAAGAAATGGGAAGGGTGTGCACCGATGCCACTGAATCTGGAAGGGTGCAAGGAAGCAAATCACAGAGCAATTGACCCCAAAACAACCTTGAGCCTCAGCTCCCCAGTCTGTGAAATCACATTCTTGCCACTATGGACTGAATTGCATCTCCCCCAAATTCATATCCTGAAGCATAGTGAAGCCCCCAATATTTAGAGATAGAGCTTGTATGGAGTGATTAAGATTACATGAGGTCATAAGGGTGAAGCCTGACCCGATAGGATGATGGCTTTTTAAAAAGATGAAAAGGACAAGATTACACACACACACACACACACACACACACACACACACACCCTGTGAAAAGCAAGAAGGGGGCATGCTGATCTCAGACTTCCAGTCTCCAAAACTCTGAGATCAGTGTCCATTGTTTAAGCCACCCAGTCTATCATATTTTGTCATACCAGACCAGGCGGACTAATACGCTGGACATGAATGGCAACAGAGAGGTCTACCCTCTCTGTATTTCCAAGCTAAGGAAATAAAATGAGAGATGAGAACAGGTGACATGATGTTCTACAGTGATGTTCCTTCCCATCAGTTGGAGTTTGTGAGAGCCCAGCGTCATTTCGGGGTCATCAGCCATCTTTCCCTAGTGGGGATAAAGAGAGAAAGAAGGCTGGCTGTCAGAGAGATGGGTAAAACAGGGGCAGTGGGCGTGCAGTGTTGCCTCTGTTTCTGAAAGAACCCCAGCTTTGGAGTCAGGATATCTAGTTCAAACCCAGTTCTGCCATTTCCAAGTGTGTGACTTTGGGCAAATCATTTCATCTCTTTGAGAATCCATATTTTGGAAGGAATCACATGAGTCATATATAGAAGCCTGAAGAATTTGTTAAGATTCTCCTGCTTGCAAGGGACAGAAGTAAACTCAAACAATCTTACAAAAAAAAGAAGGGAATACGGTAGCACAAGCAAAAGTCCGAGTTCCTGCAATGAAGGCTCTCTCTAACCTCTCGACTGCTCCTTTCCTCCCTGTTTTAATGTCTCCTCTACCACCTTGACCTCATATTCCTTCAACCTTTTTTTCTATTTCAGTCCTGAATTGTTGCCTTTAGAGTTGACCTGATTTCCTTTCGCCTAAGCTCTGTTTACTTTTGAAAATGTGTGTTTTCATACCACAGCTCCCCACCACCATGCACTTGGTTCCATGAAAAAGACCGGCCATGGAAATCAAAACCTCATAAACCCCTTATCCGGGACTTTAACAGACTCACTTAGAGGTTCTGAACCCTAACCTCCAGTCATTTCCAAAGTTTATTCTCCAAGAAGGTCAAGCTACATACAGTGAATGTATATTTTGAGTCCAAATTCCTCAGGGCACCAGTGACTAAGCATTTAAACATCAGCTTTTTTGAGAAGTTTCTAGAAGGAGAGTCAGATCCAGGCTAAAAAATTATGGCAATCCACTTCCAGCCCTGGATTCCATTCTGGAAACTCGGCCTCAGTATCCCTGTTTAGTTTTTCTTCACTTTTACTTCCTACGCAATGCCTGACCCCACTCCAACCCCAGACACACACTCAGTAAATAAACAGCTACATAGCTGGGTTCTTCAAACACACCAGACACTCGCTCGCCATCCCCAATGTGAAACCCTGATTCATCGTCATGTCCTGGCTTAAACAAAGGGTATGCAGCTCATCTCCCAATATATGTGTTCCTTTTCTTTCATCTCAGTTTGCTTTAACATATTATCATATGGCCATTTGTTTCATTGCTTTTCTTTCTTATTATAAACCCCTCTATGTCAGAAATTATATTAGTCACATACTCCCCCTAGTACCTGACACATAGTAGGTGCTCAATGAATGTGTGAAAAATGAAACAGTGGAATGTCTGGAAAGTTATTACATGGGAATGAGCCTTGTACCTTACATATGACCAGCTGGTAGAGCCATCTTATTCCATTTATTTAGTGTATAACAAAAATCACCAATACATAGAAGCTTAAAACAACAACAATCATTGTAATACCTCTCACAGTGTCTGTGAGTCAGGAAATATTTGGCTGGGAAGCTCTGGGTCAGGATCTCTCACTTGGTAGCAGTCTGAGAGTAGTTGAGTTGGAACAGTGTGGATTTATAGCAACTGTAGGTCAGGAGGCTGGAGTATGGCTGAGCATCTCTGTCCATGTAGTTTCAAGGTTTCTCCAAGTGGTCTGTCTGCATGGCTGGTTGGGCTCCCTCCCAACAGACAGGTGGACTGCTTATACGAGGTCTAGAGGATTCAAGATGAATCCCCACTTATAATCTAGACTTGGAAAGTCATGTATCATCACTTCTTTTGTACTTTATTAGCCAAAACGGTCACCAAAGCCTGCCCAGTTTCAAGGTAAGGAGACATAGATCCCACTTTCCATGGGAGGAGTAATGAAACATTTGCAAATGCATTTTAAAACCACTAAACTTAAGTGCAATGTGAAAAACTGGTGAAATTAAATAAAATCTAGAGTTTGCTTAATACTGGTGTACCAAATGGTAATTTCCTAGTTTTGACAAAAGTACCAAGGCAATGTAAAATATTCGAAGAAACTGGATGATGGCTATATGGGAACTCTTTGTACAACTTTACAACTTTTCTATAAACCTAAAATTATTCAAAAATAAAAAGTTGAGTTATAAAAGTATACTACATGCCTCCTTCTCCCTGCTCTAATTGCTGGTGGAGAGTAACTAGTCTTAAGCAAAGAAGCTCATGCGATAATTAAGAATTGACATGGTAATCTTTTCTATACTAGATAAGAAAGATTTTCCACATCCTCTACAATTACACTATTCACAAAGTTCTGGAATCATCTACTTAAATGCCTATCTCCCTTATGGATGTTGTGTTCCTTAAAGGACCTTTTCTTAGTGTTGTTTTCAGTACCCAGCACACTGCTAAAATGATGAAGTAGATGGCACCATATGAAACTGCCAGTTTTGTAGCTCAAAAATAGTTGAATAGTGGCAATTAATCTATAAACAAAAGTGAATGAATGGGCTTTGTGTATATTATTCCATGCTTTTGCTCAAAGAGAATAACAGAGTCCAACCTTCCTGAAAGAGTAACTCAGAAAAATAAATATTGACCCACATTTTTCACTGGGAGCTCCACAAAGACCTTGAATTCCTTACCCATTGGTTTCTTCAGTCCTCTCTGAGTTCTGGTCTCCAGAGCCAAGGCCTTTGCAGGGCTGAGAAAGACCGCCTTGCTCTAGTAGGCCAACAGCCAGAGGCCACCGGGGCCTCCAGCTGCAGATACGAACGTGCAGGGTGGGGTGCACGATAGCAGAGTGTCCAGGTCCAGCTGGAAGGCAGCCATGGGCGCTGCTGGAGCGGGAGGCTGCAGGAAGTGGAGGAAGGAGGAAGCTATCTTGTTGGTAAGCCCCACCCCTCTTCCATTTCCCAGGAGGTCAGGCAGATGTCATCAGATGAATTTTGCCAGACTTGAATGGAAGCTCTAATAGGATTCTAGCAGAAGACGGGGATGGAGGGGTTCGGGGAAGGTTACATTTTTATCACTTTCTTCCTTTTTCTCTTTTTAAATCCACACTTAGGAGCAGTAACAGCTGCCCTGATAGCGTGTTAGCTTGTGCATCACTGCAAGGCTCTCCATAAGCAAGAAATGGTCACCAAAAGGACCGAGGTGACTTGACAAACAGCCTCACGCATGCTGCTTGGCTTCCTCCAGGGTGGGATTGAGACATATCTGAGGGGAGAAGGTAGGGAAGGAGGCTTCGGCCAAAGACTTCTGCCAGCATGATGGCTTCCAGCTAGTTGCTCAGCCAGATCCAAAAATGCATTGCCTGCTTCTCTGTTTATGAATTATCCTTCCCCAAACAGAGCAGCTGGAGCGTTCTGTTCTCCATTCTTTGAATACAGCTGGGCTTTCCAATTTCTTGTTCTCCATAGTTTAACACACACGGTAATAAAACAGAGAGGCATTTTCTGTCGTATTTCTTTCATGATGCAGTATCTGGCAGCCTCTCCTCCTTTACAAAGCCATCCTTGGGAAAGTTCTCATTCAAACACTCCAAAAGTTGTTTTTAACCAACAAGTCCCAAGACTTCAACATTTTTTGGGGGGTTGGAGGGGGTGCAAATCTGGTTCTTATTTCAGCTTAAACTAGTTTATTCTCCTCAGAACAAAAGAATGCCAACAATTTGGAGGTCCCTTGCCCTGCTACGTCACCAGCCAGAGCTTTCCTGTGCTCTGAGAAACAGCACGGTGTGGCTTCAGGAGGCTAGAAATAGAGAGAAGTCCTGATGGTGGAGTGGACCATCTGTTTTTCATTGGTCTCATTCTTTATTTTCATGGGACCATGCAGGCAGTCAGGAGTATGCTGAGACCCAGTGTACATCACAACTGAGAGCCTCCAGGGCCAGACGTGAACACCAAGATGAGAACATGGACATAGTCCATGCAGGGCTAGCAAGGGAGAAGGCATTTTCGTTCAAGATTATGAATGCTTATGGGTCAAGGGCCTCGATGCAAAATGATCTTTTTGAAAGAGCATCCCTGCAGGCTGTCCTTCTCAGGAGACCACACACCAAGGGGGATTGATAATACTACACTCAGGGATTTACCTGACAACCACCTAAAAAATAATAGGATGCCCTGAGCTCCTGGATCCCATCAGTAATCTAAAATGTGTTCCAAACTGCCATGAAGGGCAGGAAGTTTTCAGAGAAAGCACCATGAGGATACAAAGAGAAACTGGGGAAGCATGACTCCAATTGGGTGGCCTCTCTGAGGAGGTGACTATTTTTTAAAAAATATCTTTTTATTGATTTCAGAGAGGAAGGGAGAGGGAAAGAGAGATAGAAACATCAATGATGAGAGAGAATCACTGATTGGCTGCCTCCTGCACACCCCCTACTGGGGATGGAGATCGCAACCCGGGCTTATGCCCTTGACTGGAATCAAACCCAAGACCCTTGAGTCCACAGGCCAATGCTTTATCCACTGAGCAAAACCAACTAGGGCAGAAGGAGACCGTGTTGGGGAGATCTGATGTCAGGCACTCTGGGAAGGACCAGCCAAGTCAACACCGTGTATTAGAAACAGTCTCAGTATCCAAGGAACTAGAAAAGGGCCAGTGTATGGACGTGGTGAGTGAGGAAAAGAGTCATGGAGGAAGTGTCCTTCCAGTCAGGCAGAAGCCAGACCCCATTGCATCTTATAGGCCAAGGCAAAGAGTTATTTTATCTTGGTTTGTTTTATCTCTAAATTTATCTTAGCAAACAAAGCCCACATAAGCTTCAGAGATGTTAAGCTCTTTCAGAGTTTGGACCTTTGTTGAGATGCTCTCCCTCATCTCCCAACTCAACTCACTCAACTGTCACCTCCTCCAGGAAACCTTCTCTAACACCCCACTCTGATTAAATATCTCAGATCACCGATGCTATCAATTATGCACTTGCTTTGCAGGATCCTCACTACTACAAGTTCGTTGAGGGCAGAGATCGAGTCCCTAGCATGGTACTGGACAACAGTAGATCCTGAGTTGAGGATGATCAATTAATGAATATGCTCCTTGTACTTTGTGACAATAGGCAGTATATGGGACAGAGCTTGATGAAATGATACATACATATTGTTATCATTACCACATATTTTCCACATGACCTAGACAAGTGCTTACCATAGATAAATTAATGAAGACATTCTGAATTGATTCACAAGTGGCCTAGCTTACTCCAAGAAGATAGGCAAAAGTAGGAAAATAAAAAGGCTGTATTGATTATATTTATATACCAATCAATCATCAGCTCCTCTGGCCATTTTATCTCATTTAATTTTCACAACAGCCCTACAAGATGTAACACTGAGGCTCAGAGAAAAATGAGCAACTTAAGTAAGTTGAGACCTGTAGCATAACAGGTGCTATATAAACATTAGCTGCTATTATTATCATTGTTAGTATTATTATTACTGAAAATAAGGGAGGCGTTTAGGGCAGTATATTCCACCCAAGGAGAACAGTATGTTCAAAGCAGAGAAGAGGGCCCAAGTTAGGAGAGCTCCAACAACAGGAAGAGATGCCCTTGGGCAGAGAGCCTTCTACCCTCTAGAGGTCTGGGACTCCTTTGAAACTGATGAGTATCATGGACCCCAGAAATATGTACATGCACACAAAGGTTGCATAATTCTCAGATTTACAGACACACAAAAGTCCATCCATGGATTCCAGAATACTACATAATAATGGTGACCATATAATGTTAACTGTATGCCAGGCCCTAGTCTATACACTTCACACAAATTCTCATTTAATCTTTAGAGCAACCCTACGAGTGAGAAGAATATGATTATAGCCTTCTTTGTAGACGAAGAAACTGAGACCAAGAAGTTAACTAACTCGCCAAAGGTCACACTAAAAAGTGAGAGTAAGTGACAATGCCTGGGATTTGAACCAAGCTGGCTCTAGAGGGAGTATACCTACCCACCACACCCACTGCCTCTTAAGACCCTGCTCCCCAGAGAGTTCTGAGCTCCCGCCTGCATCCAAAGGAGAGACTTGCTCTTGTGAGAGCAGACTCTTTGACCAATCAAACAAAAGCATGGGCCACCTGTTCCTCTGACCTGGCACCTTCAGACCAAGACTTTTTCTCCGCATGACCATGAAAGTAAATTCCATGGCTGACTGAGAAATAACTGGTTCCAGAGGTTATATAACTGGTACGGAGAACCATGCAAATCCTTTGAAATAATGAGCTGCCTCATTCAAGCAGAAACTTCCTCTCCACCAGTCTCCTTATCCCGTCTCCAGGGGAGTGTGCAAAAATTCCTTCCCACCTCAGAGTATCAGATGTATTGATGGCGTCAGCTCTCACCCATAGTACACCTTCAAGTTTACTACCATTTCTACTCCATTAAGCCCAGCAGTGTAACAGAGAGGAGAGGCCAAGAACTGTGGGAAGGTCTTAACTAGTAGAGACAGGTAGCACACCCACAATTAATTATACGCATTTATTGGAGAGCTGGTAAGCAAATCAATGTCATTGATGATTTATTCCCTAATTTGCTTTGAGTATGCACCTCATAAATCAATAGTAGAAAATGGCATTAAAGCATTGGTGTTAACTGTCAGCAGAAGGCAGTGTACTGATTCTTTTAATTAAAAGAATGTGTGTGGTGAATATGTCCATGTGTTATATTAGATATGTTACATTTTAAAATTGCTTTTTCACATCAAAAGAAATGCTCGGAGTTTGGGAGAAGATGAAGAACTGTAAATTCACAGTAAGTGGCAAGAGTCCTGGAGTTCCTGGGTAATGAATGGTAATTTGACATGTGGCCTCATCCAAGAGCATTCTGGGAATGGAGATAATGTTCTCTGGTTCCAGGCCAGGCTAAATGAATCCAGAATTAGCCATTGCTGACACACTGTCAGAAAGTCATAAAGGACAATGAGATGTGGCATCATACCTTTTTTGGGTACCAAATAAAATTGACTCTATCTTTCCCAAGGAAGTATATATGGACATTAAGTGGTTATTCAAGATTAAGACAGTCAAGATTAGCAATGCCTTCTCCCTCCTTCGGAGTTCTGAGGAAAACATTTTTAGAGAAGAAGCCAACAAAAATCATATTAAAAGTTACACTATTTGCCTGGGTGGAGAAGGAAAGAAGCCATTACAGCAAAGCATGAATTTTCATTTCAGTCTTGCCCCAAAATGACAGCTGTTGTTAAAATATGCTTTTAAAAGAGGAAGCCTGTTACTAGTATGAGGGACACCCATGTCTCAAGGAGAAGAAAAACTGCCAGAACTGCCAGCCAATCAATGCTTCTAGGCTGAGAGCAGTCAGACTTCCACAGGGCAGAAGCTGTGGGTAAGAGGCATTGTAGCAGATTGGATATGAGCTCAGAGTCAGGTAGACATGGAATAAAATCCTGGCTCAACAAAATACCAACTGTGTGAGCCAGAGAAGAGCACTTTTTAAAAATATGTATTTGTATTGATTTCAGAGAGGAAGAGAGAGGGAGAGAAAGCTAGAAACATTGATGAGAGAGAATCATTGATCGGTTGCCTCCTGCACACACCCCACTGGGGATTGAGCCTGATGTGCCCCAACCTGGAATCGAACTATGACCTCCTGGTTCATAGGTTGATGTTCAACTACTGAGCTAACCGGCCAGGCATGAGAGAGAAAGAAGAACACTTTAATCTCCCATTATCTCCATTTTTGCATCTCTAAAAAGAGCACAAAGATTCCTAAACAGGATGATGGTAGCATTACAAATGATGAGCCATAGAAATCAATTTGTAGAGTCTCTTGGCCCATAATAATACTCAATAAATGGTCAACAACAAAATACAAAAACAAGCATACAAAAACTAAAGGTAGAGGACAAGGTAGAGAGAATGAGCTGCACATTACAAAGCCACACCTTGAGGTAATGAATTCGTGTTTATGCCTAAGGGTAGAGAAATGTATTGGAGCTATTTGGATGGTAAGGAGGGGGAAAGAAACTGGGAGAGGGAATAAAATTCCAGAATAAAGAGCTACATGACTTTGGGGTGGTCACTTCTCAATTTGAGTTTCAATTCATAGGAAGTAAAGTGAGAGCTTTGGGTTGGTGATCTTTTGGGTCCCTTCCTGCTCTAAAGATCTCAGAGTGTGTTAGTTAAAGATCACAGTGCGGGGGGGGGGGGGGGGGGTGGAATAAAGATCACAGTAGGCTGAGGATTTCCTGACTTCCAGGGGATAATATATATGTTCTGTACCAGCCTGTGGATTAGTGTTAGGCACCCATTTCTTAAATTTCTTTCCAAAATCTCATTCCTCAAAGTAGGACTAGGAATGGGGCAGGAGGCCAGTGGAGACACACTGGTCCCATGTTAGGATAAATGTTGAATATGTTTCTTTGCTACTCCAGGACTGTAAAAATGGAGGCCCAAGTGAATATTCAATAACTAGCCACAATTCTGTGTGTGCCTACATGCCTGCAAGAGCACTGCGTGCTGTTGAGGATGTCTGGGGAAAATTGGCAATGCCCTGGCTTGCTGTGACTCAGTTGGTTGGAGTGTCATCCTATGCACCGAAAGGTCGCACATTCAACCCATGCCCAGGTTGCGGGTTTGATTCCCAGACATACAAGAGGCAATGCTCACATTGATCTCTCTCTCTCTCTCTCTCTCTCTCTCTCTCTCTCTCTCTCTCTCTCTCTCTCTTTTCTCCCCCTCCCCCAGTCTCTCTCTATAAAATCAACTTAAAAAAAATTTTAATTGGCAAGGCAGGAGAAGGAACTGGCATGGTCCCCTTAAGTAAGCCTCCTGCCTCTACTAACACCTTGTTCTAAATATTTTTCTCTCTGCCTGGGATGCTCTTTTTACCCTGGATCTCTCTCCCTGCAGAAACTCTTCCATATTTCTTTCAGAGTCTAAAGGAAATGGCACCCTCCCCAGGAAGTCATTTATGTTTCTCTCAAATAGATGAAGTCTCTCCCTAATCTTCCCCTGCAGCACACTGTGCTTCTCTGCGGGCATTCATTGCATTCTCATTTGTGTTACAGCTCCTGCCCAGATGCCTCCTTTGGGCTTATCTGTCCAAGTGTGGCTCCATGGCAAAGGGAGTTGTGACATTTCCCTGCAGAGCAGAATGGTTAAGAGCTCTGGAGAGAGAGGATCTGGCTGGACCATGCCTAACTGGGTGATCTGGAGCACATTACTTAATTCCCCATGTGGTTTGTCATCCATAAAATGAAGACACTGGTACCCCAATTTGGTTATCTCCCCTGTCAATGCTCTCGTGGTATCCTGTACTTCTTTCCTTTATGGTGTTACCAGAACCCCGATCTTTTTCCTTGAGCTCATCTGCTGAGGTCTCTACTCCACAATGATGTGTAGGTTACAGATTATATAAGGCAAAATTACAAGACACTGTGGGAAAGGAGTTCAGGGCTGCAGGGTAGTGCTGGAAGCTGATTGGTCAGAGATAAAGTACAGATAATGAATCATTTCTTGAGGTCTTAAGAAAAGAAGCCAACAAAAGTTCTTTTCAGGTGTCCTTCTGTCCTCTGTCCAGTCTCATGGGAAAATAGCCAGGGGATCATTCCACTTTAGGGCTCAGGAGCTGAAGTCTAACCTAAGTCAAGATATGATCTTCAGCCTGCCAGAGGTTTGGACCATGTGACCATTAGTCAGGTCCAGGCTACTGTCTTCTGCTGCCTTGAGGGTTGCTAATTATCAGAGGAAAGGCTATTTCTATGAGGCGGGGGGAGGAGGGAGACAGAGAGAAAGAGAGAGAGTTAGGGGGATTTCTAGAGCTAGGATTTAAAACTAAATTTAATCAAAGTGATACCTCAGTTTCAATAGTACATATCACAAATGTAGTCAAGTCATTGATTAGGTAGTTAACGGTTAATGTAATTCTTCTCTATTAGAATACAAACTCTATTGAGGCAGAGTCCACATCTACATTATTCACTGATTTATTTCAAGTTTCTAGAAATTGGTTGAATGAATGAATGAGTGAAAGAATGAATGAATGAACATATGTATGGATGAGTTATACCTTTGTCATATTCTCCTACTAGAAGATTAGTCTTTTGAGGGAAGATTGCATATTTCTCATCTTTATATCCCTCATAGTGTCAAACATGGAATAGGTCTTGAATATTAAGAAGACCTGAATTGAAGGGCCATTTCTGTGGAAAGGCAGGTACACTCTGAGGAGCATTGAAAACTCTCCCCATAAATCCTTAGTGTCCTTCTGAGGTAGACCATTGTCTTCCTGCTGTGTTTTTTTTTTTTTTCAGCGTCTCCACCTGTAAAAGCAGAGTAATTGGCCCATGCCATGCAAACACTACATAACTGTAACAGTACCCCAGGCTGTCCAGTTCCCATGACCTCATTGAACGAAATCATGGGGCAAGGGGGACCACACCCTCACTTTAGCTCAATAGCATGAGCTCAGAGCAGACATCAGGGCTTCGATTGTCCTTGCTCATTCAATGGAGTTGGAGCCTCAGCCACACTCTTAGGGTTTTATTTTTAAAAAACATTTGTGTTGAGTTATATTATAGGCCATTGCTTCAAGTAAACCCACCTCAGACATACTGACTCTGAGAATCTGGATCTTAGAATTGGGGTTCTTTTAAAATTTTTGGATCTGTCATATCCAAACATTTAGAAGTAAGTTGGTATTTATTATTCTCTCTATATAATTGTATAAAGCACTAAACCTGAGACCTATAAAAAAATCTAAAAGATCATATACCTACAAAAGTATAAACATGTGGCTGTAGATACGTTTTCATTACCCACTCTACAACAAACATAGTACTGTGCCAAATACAAACATGACCGTGAAATTGACCCAACTCCCACTGATCTCACTGATAAGCAGGGGAAATGATAACATAAGAATAATTCATATCAATTATAGTGTCTTTGGATTCAAATAACAAAAAAAATGCTAATTACAACTGGCCTTAATAATTTGGAAATGTAGCAGCAAGTCCAATGGTGAGCAGAGTTAAATGAGTTCATGGATGACAAGATCATCAAGAACCCAGATCCTTTCCATTTCTCTGCTCAGCATCTTCAGTGCTTCCCTCTTCCTCAGTTTAGAAAGTTACTTAATTCCTTTAAGACAGTTTCAGATGTGACATCTAGACATGATCATTTCCACAGGCAAAAATGAAGTTATCTCTTCTGTTGTCCTCTTTATAGAAGAAAGGATACCTTTCCCATAACTTCCTCTCCCATCTCATGGTTCAGATCTGGGTCTCATTCCCATCCCTACTCTAAATACAGGCAACATGTGTATGGGACCATCAAACTGAGGAATAACTCTTGAGGCTATGAATATGGTCCATGTGGGAGACAGAGACAATAAACCATAATTCAGGCTCAGGAAAACGGGAGACTAGGTGGCAGGAAGGCAACCAACAATATCTGTGAAATAATGTTAACTTGGCATTTGATGACATTCCAATTCTTTTCATACTCATTATCACTTGAATTTAAACTCCATGAACTCAGGGATCTTTTATAACTTCATTCTAGAATATGTCATGAACATGTAGAAAATACCGGTCACATAATAAATATTCAAGCAGTATTTGTTGAATAAATGAAATATTGACCTAATTATTGAACCCTCACTTTACAAATGTGGAAACAGAAGTTGAGAGTGGTTATGTGGGTTATCCAGTTACTAGTTACACAATGTTCTAAGAAGAATTTGAACTTGTATTTGCTAGATTTCAAATTCATTGTTCATGTGACTCACTTTGGCTTAGATGGTTTGTTTATTAGAGAGGTACAGATAAAGTATTGTGGAATTTCCAAGAACATAGGTATTGTTAGTGGGAAAGTTAGGAGGTTTCATGTAGAAGGCACACATAATTTCTGCATGGAAATTATAAACTCTTTCTAGCTGGGATCAAGTCCAGAATTCTAATTTTTCACATAATAGTCACAATCACATGATCTGTATCTGAGCATAACAAAAACATTCTTATTATATTTTTCTTCTAAATTTTTCGTGCTATTTTCAGCTACTGCTTGGATTTTTATCAGCTTCTATCCCATTATGTAAACATTTACCTTAAAATTATAATGTGAGATTGGCTTCATACTCTAGACTAGTGTGCCTGGACCATTTCATTCAGCAATATAATCATTTAACAACTATTCACTGAGTGCATCATGGGCCACACGGTGTTTTAAATGCAGAGGACATAGCAGGAAATAACACTGGCCAAGCATCTGTTTGTGTACCATACCAGGTGGTGGTGAAAGCTATGAAGAGGAATGAAGCAGCAGAAAGGGTAGAGGTCCAGGGTGGTGGGGGAAGAAGAGGATTTTTTTTATACACAATCATTAGACACAGCCTCTAAGCTTAGATGATATTTGAACAGACTTAAGTGAAATGAGGGAGTGAACTCAGCAGTTATTAGGGTGAAGAACATTCCAGAATGCAGACCAGGAAGCATAAAGTCCCTGAGCCAGGGGAATACTTGATATGTTTGAGGAACAGTGAGGAGACCAGAACAGGTGTGTGGGATAGAATGATGGTGGGAGGTGAGGTCAGAGGTCCCCACAGTATGCTGATGAAGGTTCATAGAGTGACAGGCACAGCCCAAGACAGAGGAGTTAGAGGAGTGTGCATGCCCCTCAAATCAACTCAATTCTATACAGGGGAGAGGACACATCAGCAAGGGCATCACATGTCATATAACGTCCTCAGGTACAGATGAAATTATTCCAGCTCAGCATCTGAGGGAAGCCTCATGACATAGTAGTGATGAGGCTGGACTGGAGAGTCAGAAAGGCCCGTGATAGAATTCAGGTTCACTCATCTGCTCATCATTACACTTTGTCCCTGGGCAAAAGTGCAGAGAATTGAGCCTCCAACTGCCAAGAACCAATTCTAGCATGTAATAATTACAAGAGTTCTCCCAAAAGGTTGGTGAAACTTGGGAGGCTCGAGAAGGGTGAGCCACATATGGTAGTTTACCTGTTGGAAACGGCTACAAAGCATTTCCCCCAAACCTGAATAGGATGATTGTTAACTGCCAGACAGCTCAGGGCATTTTATTGCCTCCTGTTGGCCAAACACCTGAACAGCTGTAGGCTATTCCCCAAACTGACAATGTTTCTGTATACCCTTTGATACTGTACCCTTTGAAGTGTATATTTCCACCTTGCCTTGGGACAAATTGTACTAATAAAAGCCGGTTCCTTGGTCAAGGTGAGAGTCTTTTAGCTCCTTCAGTTGGAAGCTCCTCTGACCCCCAATGCCTTTCAAAAATATCTTTCGTCCACGGACTCCTTCTTAATCATCTACGCGCAGCCCCTTTCTCCAGAATGCTGAACCCTTTGTAAGGCTGGGAAAAAGAACCCCGGCAATTGACGCCCGAACGAGGGGCTCCAATATTCAACCCCATATCTCAGTCTAGCCTCACTCGTCAGAGCTGCAACTGAGTCTGAATTTTTCATCTTAAGGTGTGATGGTCATACCTACCTCATATTGCTATGAGGCCTAAGTGACATAATACAGGCAATGCAATAAAAACAGTGTCTGGCATGTAGTAGGTGTTTGATTAAAGCTCACCATTGCTATCACCATCATTACAACTGCGATTACCCACTGGCATACAGTCAGCATCCAGACACACTCAGTCAGGCTCTTCCCAGGCTGACTATTCAAAACTGAAAGGAGTCTTCCAAAAAGCATAAACCATACGCACGTGCAGAAACAACAATGATGTCCCTTAGTGGAAGTCTGGCAGCTGCACAAGGCAGCTAAGAAGCTGACATCCCTGCAAGTGAATGAGCAAAGGACAGCCACCAGAGGCTGGGGGGAGAGAGGGCAGAAGGTGGGGAGAGACAAACAAAGCACCCTCTTGGACAGCTGAGGTTGCTGCCTGGGCTTCCGCCCCTAACAAGCCTTTTCAGGGCACTCTCTCTGCGTCCTGAGAGCAGATTGTTGTCCTTACATGCTCTCTAAAGAGCCTAATGTGACTCATCTAGACCAAACACCTGAGCCTGTGGTTTGGGCCAAGGTGGAGGACAAAGGGGCTGGAAGCTCCCGTAAGGCCTGGGATGGATGCAGGTGACTTCGATGTAGGTGATCCTAAGGCTGCCTCACTGCAAAGCCATTCTGTCTCCCTGCACTGTCTCCAGTAAGGATAAAGGGGACCCATTTTTTTTTTCTTCAGCTGGGTCCAAGGAGCTTCACGTTAGGAGTTTGAAGATGACTGGTACCTGAAGCAACCAAGGTATCAGACAGAGGGAAGGGAGATGACACAGGAGTGAAAGACACAGAAGGGGCCGGGCCCTGAAGGGCTGCTGTTGGCAACATGGGGCAACACGGAGGCAGAGAAAGGCATCTTATTCTTCTCCCTGGTCCCAGCTCTTCCTTTATGACCAAAACAAGGGAAAGCGGCATATTTTATTATTGTGGCAGTATGCAGTTTAAAGCATATTTTGGGCGAATCTTTTATTAAAAACTGTGTATCAGTCCCCTGGACTCTCTCCAGCCAGAACTCCTACTCCTGCTACATAAAGGCTCAGTCCTCCCCTGGTCCCAAGCCAATCCTGACTTCTGGAGGGTTCCTTTAATGCATTTTAACCAATATCTGAAACCTCCTGTGATGGGCAGGCACAGGTCCAGGCAGCAGGATGCAAAGGTGCAGAGAACTGAGCCTACAACCCCACATCTGTCTAGCCTTACTAGTCAGAGCTGCACCTGCTCCCCCCATGCACAAACACATACCTCCTGGTTCAGTGGGCTTCCTAACAAGCTTGGAGTTCAACCTGATGCATCCACTCACCAGCTCTGTGGCCTCAGGCAGGCAATGCATTCTCTCAGACCCTGTTTTCTCATCTGCAAAACGAGAATAATCACTCCGGTCCCGCCCACCTCAGCATGGTTGCTGTGGATCCTTGAGACAATAGTCACAGAATATTTTCAAGAAATTAAACATCATATGAACCCCAAACACTAAAAAGTGCTTCCCATTTCTTGTGGGGGGGGGGGGGGGGGGAGGCATGCATAGCAAATATGGAGGATTTAGGACAATGGGATGGCATCGGTGGTGAGGTTCTAGAAGCCTGCAGCCTCCTTCTCAGCTCTATCCCAAAGTGTTGATTAAAGCCACTGGCCACACATAAGGGACTAAAAGACCATCCAGAACCAAAGCAAGTAGCCTGAGCACCCACACAACTTCCTTCCTGTCTCTCCTCAAGTGACTTGTTTTTACTGGAAGCAGGTTTCCTCTTCCTGTCTGGGAAAACCTGTTTACAAAAACTAGCCCATAAGGAAAGCAAAAAATTCCACCAACTAGTCTTGGGATTTCACCAGGTTATCCTTCTAACCTGAATCAAAATAGGCCGTGGCTCATCATGTGTGCTTGGGTGTTCCATTCCCCATGTATCTTCCAGGAGATCACATCCTGTGTGATTACCAGTAAAACAACAATGACAACAAAAAACAAGCTGTAGAGATGCTTCCAGGGGGGGAAAAAAAAGTGAGGGAAAAATTTATTTTGGAACACTCCATTATCAACACATTTTCAATATCTAAGCTCCCTTCCGGGCGATTTCCTACCATCTTATCCTTGTCTAGCACGTTGTGCTCCCCCTGCTGTGTCTGCTCATCCAACTCAATTCTTTCACCTTCACTCAAGTCTACGAATTCCTGGCTATGGGGCCCTAGATGCAGCTCTTCAAGCTTTAGTTTTCTGACCAGTAATATGGGGCTACTAAAGATAGTAATAGCCTACCTATATCAACAGAGTACATTGTATTTGTCACATATTCATTCATGCCATCCCCCATGATCTTCCCCTCAGACAGCCCAGAACAGGCTGTTTGAAGGTTATTCATGAAAAAGTTGAAGTGCTCAATTTCTGAGTAATGTGAAGCATTGAGGTGAGATCTGCCATTTTCCAGATGGTGCTTTAGTTCAAAGGCACTCAGCCACGGGCACAAAGTACCATTAATACAACTCAGAGTTTCTATAACAGCTGCTAAGACACCATGGTTCTTGGTGAGAAAGCAGGGTTGTTATTTTCAGAGTTAATATCCCTGCCCTTACCCATAATCCTCTTCTTTATCGCTTTTAATCAAGGAATGAGAGGTCTCTCTGACAATGAGAATGAGAGAACAAGTAGGTGTGCTATCTCAGCCTATGGACTCTCCATTTTCTGATCTGCCTGTGGAGAGAAGATGTCCTGGTCCCCTAGCATCCTGGGGAAAGAGGGCTATGGTTGTCCAGCTAGCCAGTCAGTGACTATTAGGATAAGTATCTAATTCAAGGGAAGTATTGAATGCTTACTGTACCTCAATATCTAAACAGGGCCAGTCCAAGTTGTATCAATAATAAAAATGTATCTTGACCTCTGTGGTAGACATTAGTGCTATATACCAAATATTTCCTCTTTTTCCCCTTCTGGGCACAGGCTTGGAGGACACTTCATGGACCTCTTGTGATAGGCAGTCATGTGACTAGACATAGTCAGTGCTTTGGGAGTGGAAGTGACATGTGTGGATTGTGGGATAAGAATTCAAAATTCAATGCAGACTCCTGGTTTCTAGTCCAGCATGTAAGGAGCTTACCAGTCTTTGCTCCATCCTAACAATCAGCAAAAAGCTGAACAAACTGAAAAACCAACATCTTCTTAGATCTGTCAGAGAAATGAAGTCACAAGGCAAAGCACCGCCCCAAAATTAGAGAGGCAGACAGTCAGACAGGCAGATACTTGCTGAAGTAGAAGCCTCTGTGGGAAACAGTGCCTGGAAAGAAAACCTGATCTTCAATTGACCCATTGCTGGAGGCTCAGTGTAGACAACCCTGAGAGAGAAAAACTGCAGGGCAACCCAGGTACAGAAGAGCCCTCACACTTTTGTGAGTTTTACCTCCAGGAACTCTACCAGGTCCTCCCAGGGAATATTGGAGAAAAATTTCCTGGAGGAGAAAGAACCATTTTGCATATGCCAGAGCATTTTGTTCTTCTTAACAAGATCTACCCTCAGGAAAAACTGTTCACCAGAGCCTAACCTGCTGGGGTGATATCAAAGCCTAGCCTACCTGGGTGAAGGGATACTCAACTCCAGTCCCCACCAGTCATCTTGTCCCACCTAAAGGGGGAAAAAAGATGAGAAGCATGGGTGTTGTTCACAATCCGATTCAGGGGTGCAGGCTCACCCAGAGACTGAGACTTTAATCAGAAGATTATAGAATGCATCTCTTCCCCCATGCCTTAGCACTACATTAGCAAAGGCCTATTTACAATCGTTTTTTTCACCCTGTACATTATGTCCCAATTTCAACAGAAAATTATAAAGCATACTAAAAGGCAAACACACACACACACAAAACAAACACACATTTGAATACTGAATAAGGAATGAATATCAGAACCAGAATCAAATATGGCAGTGACGCTGGAATTAACAGACCAGGAATTTAAAACAATTATGATTAATATGTTAAGAGCTATTTATACATATAAAAGGCTAAGTGACTGTCCGACCGTCAGACCAGCTGGTACATATGACATGCACTGACCACCAGGGGACAGACACTCAACGCAGGAGCTGCTGAGCTGCGGAGACTTGGCAGCAGTGGTTCTCGGGTGACGCACCCCGGAACTACAGAGGAGGGAGCCCGATTCCTTGTGGGGCCGTGCAAGTCCACCTTCAGCCATGATTTCCATGTGCATGAATCCATGCACCAGGCCACTAGGAATTGAGAAAGTAGACAGTATGCAAGAACAGATGGGCAATGTAAGCAGAGAGATGGAAATTATAAGAAAGAATCAAAAAAGAAATACTAGAGATAAAAACACTATGACAGAAATAAAGCATGCCTTTGATGGTCCCATGAGTAGACTGAACACAGCTGAGGAAGGAATCTGTGAGTTTGAGGATATGTCAATAGAAACTTCCAAGAACTGAAAGCAAATAGAAAAAAGACTGAAAAACACTGAAGAGAATATCCAAAGAACTGTGCGACAACTACAAAAGTATAACATTTGTAATGGGAATACTTGAAAGAGATCATCTATAACAAGCAGAGGTTCCAGGTTCTAGCCTAGTTTGATTACAGCATATACCTGGTATATCTAGCCCTTGCTTCTATCACATCATTGGTTCCATGTGTGTGTCTCTGTGTGTGTAAATATGCACAATGGGGCTTGGAAATAGGTTGTAGGGTATCAATGCAATTTTGTAACCTACATTGTGACATGTGCCAAATAACTTAAAATACATGACTTTTAAGCCTCATCACTACCCTGAAAAACCAAATGCAATTTTTATGCTCATTTTACAGAACTTGAGTTCAATGGCAAGTTTCTCAAGGTCATGCAGTGGATCTGCGATGAAGCCAAGTTTGAACACATATTCGTCTCTCTTCAAAGCCTCAGTGTCCTTAACCACTGTGTTTGTCTGGCTTTTAATTTATCACTTCCTGCACTGCCTAGAAAGATGGTCAACACATGGCTGGGCCTCAATAAATACTTTTGCATTTACTGAATCTTAAGAGAAATTACTGTTAGAGCTATTTGTAAAGCACTTGTTGTGTTATCAGCACTTAATCACAGTGCCTAGCACATAGTAAATGTTTAATAAATAACTTTTGTTTTAAATATGCAATATTACATCTAAGTGGGACATTGTGCTATAGACTATGAAGACTCATGATTAACAACAGATGTCATTTTGTGTCCCTATTTTATTTGCAATTATTCTTTGTCTATTTTAATAACGTGTAATGTTTTTATTTTATAAGGAAAGATAAAGCCTAGCTGAGTGGGAAAGAATACTTCCTTTGACCAAGTCTTTCTTCTTAACCAGGAAAGTCTATTTACTCAGCCCAAGAGGCACTAGCTTCAATATCACTTATTTCCTCCTAACACAGGTAGAATATACAATAATTCTGAGAGAACAAACAGCCTCCTGAGTGTTGACAAACCTGGGACAAGTAGAAAGGAGAAGGGAAGTGAATACTCAGTGGTCAAGAGCATTCAGATTGTTTTATAGAGAACTAACCCTGCTCCACTCTCAGTCTATGTGTTCCTGAAGGTTCACCCATCCTAACTAATCCCCACCCACCCACCAAGCTCAAGGAGGGGGCATATCTCCTCAACTTGACCTTCTGACCTATTGCCTGGCTTTACGGCACAGTGATTTGTACCATTGGATGTTTCATCAGAGCTAGCTAGACTAATGTCGCTTAATTCTGGATCTTTCATTGAAAATATGGATATGAATGGTTTTCTCTGTTCTGAACTGGAACCTTTTAGGACAGAAGACTTGAGCTACTAACAGCTCATCGGGTCACAGCAAGAGGGAGCTGGCCTAAGAATGTCACCTATGCAGAAGAAAGCTGTCATTTCTAATGCTAACACTTGGGCCTATAGAACCAGCCTCTCTTGGACCAAAATCTACTCAACATCATACAGGTGTCCCAACAAATTCCCTTTTATGCTCAAGCCAGTTTGAGTTTCTATCATTTGCAAACCAAGAGTCCTAAAAAGAAGGGGACCAAACAATTACTGTGTCCCACTTGCCTGGGGAATATCATTTCACTAAACTGTCACAACATCCTTAGGAAGTATGTATTAGTCTTCCCTACTTGATAAATAGGAAAACTAAAACCCAGAGAAAGTAAGAAACTAGGCACACCTGATCAAGAAGTAATTGAACTTGGATTGACGCCTGCTTCTCCTGGCTCTAAAACGCAGGTTCTTTCCACTACTGAATACAGCAGGAGCAAATTTATAAGTTTCTGTGATAAATAACCCTTTCTAGTGGGGTGTGTTGGAAGCACACTAAACAAAAATCCTGGGTTTTTTTTTTTGGTCTGGCTCACCATATTTTTCATATGACCTTGGGCACTTTTCCTCTCTAAATTTCATTGGGTTTTGTTTTTGTGTTTGTGTTTGGTCTATAAAACCATGGGGTTTGGATAAGATAGTGATAGTTTAAGTTCTTCCCCCCCCCCCCAAAAAAAAAATGCATAATGTCCATTCTTGACTATTTTCTTGAAATTCCCAAGTTAAGTACTAGAATAACCAGACGTTAAAGCAAGCCAACAGGCAAAGGGTCTCTCCTTAAGCCTTCTCTCCTAATTTGGGCAAATGAATGAGGTATGTGTAATTAAAACTGCAAAATAACAAGCTTCTAGCCAAGTTCTACCCTTACTTAACCGTACTCTTGGGGGTTGATTTCAGGGGTGGGGGGTGGAGCAGCGGATGTTGAACCCAGAGTGGAATTTGGCCTGATATGTGGATTCTTATAATTTCCAAATGATGTCAGTGCACTTATTTGAAAAACTGAGAAAGTGCTGAGTTTAGTCTATTCACCTCCATAAAGAAAAACTGGAAACCACTGGGCTAGGGCCAGTGTCGACCAATGTTATAAAGCTAAGAACACTTTTGGCAGGACAAAGTCATTCAGGGAAGATTGTACCCAATTTATGTCGATTTATGGTTGTGGCCTTTCTTTATGATTAATGGTTTGTTCTAAGATAGGGAATACCTTCAACTGGCTCAGAGAAAATGGATCTGTTAAAAAGTTTCATCATCTGTTGATCCTGGAACCACTGAGGTTATAGAAATTTCGACAGCAGCTAAGAGGGACCAGAGTTAAGTGCTCATTCAGAAGAGAGTCAGCAAGCTATTGGAAAATATCTGTCCAGTTAATGCAACTCAAAATAGAGTTGTGGTTCTAATTAGCCAGAAAATGACTTTGCATTCCTGGGTCCTTTTGCCTTCAAATTGGCCTCTATTGAGGTTCTAGGCAGTTTTGATGATACGTAGATGGTGTATATGCAGAAGACCCTAGAACTCCAACATCCCCTTGATCGTCCGTCCCCTTCCCCAGACAGTTTCTAAGTATAGTGGGTCAGAGTAGACTCCGAAGGAAGAGGTATGTGTAATTCAAAGCCTAGGTTCAAATCTTGCTTACTCACTAGTGAGAACACCTTGGGAAATTTTTTCATCTGAAAAAAAAAAAGAAAGAAAGAAAAGGAATAATGACAGTACCTTTCCACAGAGCTGTTACAAAGATTATACGAGCTGCTTTGTGCATAACACTCACTCTTTTGCACATGGTATGCATTCAATAAGTGCTAGATATTAATCCCAAAGATCTTATACATATAGGAAATAAGACCAAATATATGCAATGAAAAACTTCACTTTTAGCCCTGTCTGGTTTGGCTCAGTGGATAGAGGATCGGCCTGCAGACTGAAGGGTCCCAGGTTCGATTCCAGTCAAGGGCATGTACCTTGGTTGCGGGCACATCCCCAGTGGGGGGTGTGCAGGAAGCAACTGGTCAATGTTTCTCTTTCATCGATGTTTCTGGCTCTCTATCCCTCTCTGTTCCTCTCTGTAAAAAATAAATAAAATATAGTTTTTAAAAAACACAAAACTTCACTTTTATTGTGACCAATGCTAACATGTCCAAAGTGGAACTCTGGGGAAACTGAGAAACAGTACAGTACAGATGACTGGAATTATAAGCCAACCAAAGGAACGACACTCCACTTTTTTCACTTTAATTTTTATTTTTTATTATCCCCTTTTTCTTCTTTTTTTTCTTCTTCTTTGTTTTCCTGTTTTTGTTTGTTGTTTTTTTTCTATTTCTTTTCGCATTATTTTTCCATCAATATTTTTTATTTGCTATTTTTAATTTTTATACCTTTTTTGAAATCAATTTTTTTGGTAAATTTATTATTTTTTCTTCTCATTCTCTTTCTTCTCATCCACTTATTCCCTTTCTACTGCCTCAATACTAAATTGAGATCCTCCCCATATTCATCCAATTCTTAATCTTATTTTCACTATATAAGCTCAGCCTCTACAGATTCTGCCCCAATCCTCTTTGCTGGGTGTGTGGTGTTTGTATGTTTTTTTTTTTTTGGTTTATCTATTGGTTCTGTGGTGTCTAACCCCCACATACATACATATATATATATTATATATATATATATAAATTATATATATATATATATATTAATTAATATCTCCTTTTTATTCCTTTGTCTTTTATCCCTTATCTTTTTCTCTCTCTTCAATAGCATTCATGCTCTCTTTTCTCTGCCCTAACTCTCTTTGCTCAGGTGGTCACTTATATTGGGATTATTGGTGTCGTGTGTACATTTGTGCTTAGTTCCTTTTGTGTTGTGTCTTGTTGAGGTAAACTTTATCCTGTCTGGTCAAGGGGCTTAAGAGCAAGCCACATAACCAGACACCTGGAGAGGAAACTTCATCCACGAATGAGTCAATAACACCCCAACTATAGAGACAGGAAGAATGCGGCAGTGAGGGAAAGAGCATGAGTGAGTGAGGGAGTAAAAGAGGAGTGTGTGGTCAGGTGGGGTGTGTGTGTGTGTGTGAGAGAGAGAGTGAGTGAGGCACAGTTAGATCCCACAGATCCTTCAGGGGCAGGCTAATCAGGCTCGCCTAACTAGGCAGCTTCTGCTACCATCGCAAACAGTGCCATGAGGCCTGCTTGTCCTTAGAGGCCTAGCCTTTATGAAGGGGAGAGCTGCTGTAACTGAGTTCCCAGCCTCAACTCCACCCAGAGTGCCCTCAGATAACACCTGGGACTCTATAGCCACCACTGCCAGGAACATGCTACCTAGGCTGTGATCCCATGGTCAACGAGGCTCCAGCCACCCTTGGGGTAGGCTCCTGTGAGTTCGGAAGCAGGCTCCCCTCTGACCGGCCCAATGCTCTAGCCCAGAGCACTGCAACCATGTGAACAGCAGACATGTGAGCTGCCCGCTCCTGTCCAAAGAGCAGCAGCCCCGCGAGCAACCCACCAAAGGCCTAAGAGCAGCAGCTTCACATGGCCTGCCCTGTCCAAGGAGCAGCAGCTGTGTGAGCAGCCAGTTCCCCTGTCTAAGGAGCAGCAACCACGTGAGCAGCTCACCCCATCCGAGAAGCATCAGCCACTTGAGCAGCCCACCCACTACCGAGGAGCAGCAGCCCCATGCAGCTGGCCCCCCTCTGAAGAGCAGCAGCTGCACGCAGCCCACACCCTGCACCTGTCCGAAGAGCAGCAGCTGTGCCACACGAGCAGCCAGCTGCCTTCCAAGGAGCAGAAGCTGTGTGTGTAGACTGTCCCTTTCCAAGGAGCAGAAGCTGCATGAACCACCTGCCCCCATCTGAGGAGCCGCACCTGTGTGAGTAGCCCACCCCCTTCTGAGGAGCAGCAGCCACATAAGCAGACCGCACATGTCCAAGGAGCAGCAGCCCTATGCATTCTGCACTGGTCCAAGGAGCAGCACCCACACTCAGCCTGTACCTGTCCGACGAGGAGCAGGGTGAGTGGCCTGTCCCTGTCCAAGAAGCATCAACAGCATGAGCAGCTCACTCCCACATGAGGAGCAGCAGCCACACAAGCAGACTGGCCCCCGTCCGAAGAGAAGCAGCTACATGAGCAACCCGTACCTGTACAAGGAGCAGCAGCCCTGCAAGCAACCTGCCCCTGTCCAAGGAGCAGCGGCATCATGAGTAGCCTGTCCCATCTGAGGAACAGCAGCAGCATGCATCCAGCCCCCATCTAAAGAACAGCAGCCATGCAAGCAGTCCACCCCTGCCCGAGGAGCAGCAGCCACATGAGCAGCTGGCCCCCATCTAAGGAGCAGCAGACACAAGCAACCTGTCCCCATCCGAGGAGCAGCAACCTCATAATCAGCCCACCCCCATCCAAGGACCAGCAGCTATACGAGCAGCCTACCCCACCAGCCAGAGGAGGCACCACTGCTGTGAACAGGACCCACCAGAGGAGCCGCTGCCAACTGAGAAGCAGCTGCTACCATAACCACCTGAGGAGCAACCATAGCCAGATAAACCACTGCCACACAAGGAGCAGCCCCTGCACAGCTCGACGTATAGATCAGTTGGTGAGACCAAAAATGGGTAGACAAAGATACCCCCAAAGGAAAGAAAAGGAGGCAGCACCAGAAAAGCAGCTAAGTGAAACAGAAGCATGCAATATGTCAGAAAAATAATTCAGAATAAGGGTCGTAAAGTTCATAAACCAGATGGAAGAAAAAATCAACACTTTATGTAAGAATCAAGAAGAAATGAATGAAAAACTCAACAACTTATGTAAGAATCAAGAAGAAATGAAGAGTTATATAGCTGCAATAAAAAACACCAAGAAAGTTTCAACAGTAGACTAGGAGAAGCGGAGGACTAAATTAGTGAACTAGAGACAGGGAAGCAAAACACAGCCAAACTGAATTGCAACTGGAGAAAAAAATTAAAAGACAGGAGGAGAGCCTAAGAGAGCTATGGGGCAACATATGAATAATAGGGGTGCCATAACAATAGGAAGAGGAACAAGGGTTAGAAGAACTATTTGAAGAAATAATGTCAGAAAACTTCCCTGATATGACAAAGAAAAAAGTCACACAAGCACAGAGAGTCCCAAACATGATGAACCTGAAAAGACCCACACCAAGACACATCATAATTACGATGGCAAATATTCAGGACAAAGAGAGAATCTTAAAGGCTGCAAGAGAGAGACAGAAAGTTGCATACAAGGGAGCTCCCATTAGATTATCAAATGATTTCTCAACAGAAACACATCAGGCCAGAAAAGAATGGAAGGAAATTTACAAAGTGATGCAAACCAAGGGGCTGAACCCAAGAATACTCTATCTAGCAGGTTATCATTTAAAATTAAGGGGAAATAAGGCGCTTCACAGACAAAAAAATGCTAAGGGAGTTTATCACTACCAAGCCAGCAATGCAAGAAATGCTAAAGGGACTGGTGTAAAAAGAAGAAATAAAAAAGGTAAGAAGGAATACAGACACAAAAATAAAAATGGCTACAAATAAGATCCTTTCAATAATAATTTTAAACATAAACGGAATAAGTGCTCCAATCAAAAGACATTGAGTGGTTGAATGGATAAAAAAAAAAAAAAAAACACGACCCATATATATGCTGTCTACAAGAGACCCACCTCAGAAAAAGGGACTCATACAGACTGAAAGTGAAGGGATGGAAAAACATCTTTCAGGCAAATGGAAATGAAAAAAAGCTGGGGTAGCAGTACTTATTTCTGACAAAATAGACCTCAAAGTAAAGGCCATAACAGGAGATAAGGAAGGCCACTTCATAATAATAAAGGGATCGATACAACAAGAGGATATAACCCTGATAAACATATATGCACCCAATGCAGGAGCACCCAAATACATTAAAAAAAACTCCTGGAAGATCAAGGGAGAGATCAACAACAATACAATCATAGTAGGGGACTTTAATACACCACTGACATCACTGGATAAATCCGCTAGACAAAAAATCAGCAAAGAAACAACAATTGGCCCATTAGATCAGATGGACCTAATTAACATCTTCAGAGCATTTCACCCCAAAGCCACGGCATATATGTTCTTCTCAAGTGTACATGGGACATTTTCAAAAATAGACCACATATTGGGTCACAAGCAAAGTCTCCCCAAATTCAAAAAGATTGAAATCATATCAAGCATTTTCTGAGACCACAATGGCTTAATATTAGAAATAAACTCCAATAAAAACATTCCAAAAAATTCAAACACTTGGAAGCTGAATAGCATGCTATTAAACAATGATTGGGTTATCAATGAGATCAAAGAAGAAATTAAAAACATCCTGGAGACTAATGACAATAAAAACACAACAATGCAAACACTATGGGACACGATGAAAGCAATCCTAAGAGGGAAGTTTATAGCTATACAGGCCTACCTCAAAAAGCAAGAAAAAATGGTAATAAATCATCTAACTCAACAACTCAAAGAATTAGAAAGAGAGCAACAAGAAAAGCCCACATTGAACAGAAGGAAGTAAATATTAAATATCAGAGCAGAAATGAATGACATAGAGACCAAAAAAACAATAAAAAAGATCAATGAAACCAAGAGCTGGTTCTTTGAAAGGATAGACAAGATTGATGAACCTCTAGCCAGGCTCACCAAGAAGCAAAGAGAGAGGACCCAAATAAACAAAATCAGAAATGAAAGAGGAGAAATAACAACAGACCCCACAGAAATACAAAGCATTATTAAAAATACTATGAACAACTCTATTCTAACAAACTAGACAACCTGGAGGAAATAGACACATTCCTAGAAAAGTACAACCTTCCAAAACTTACTCAGGAAGATACTAAAAATCTCAATAGGCTGATAACTATGGAAGAAATTAAAGCAGTCATCAAAAAGCTTCCAGCAAACAAAAGCCCGGGGCCAGATGGCTTCACAGGGGAGTTTTACCAAACATTCAAGGAAGAACTAAAACCTATCCTCCTCAGACTATTCAAAAAAAATTCAAGAGGAAGGAACACTTCCAAGCTCCTTCTATGAAGCCAGCATCACCCTAATACCAAAACCAGATAAAGATAACACAATGAAAGAGAATTACAGACCAATATCCCTCATGAACATAGATGCCAAAATCCTCAACAAAATTCTAGCAAATTGGATCCAGCAGTACATCAAAAAGATCATACACCATGGCCAAGTAGGATTTATCCTGGGGATGCAAGGATGGTACAATAATCACAAATCAATAAACGTGATACATCACATAAACAAATTGAGAGATAAAAATCACATAGTCATATCAATTGATGCAGAAAAAGCATTTGACAAAATTTAACACCCTTTCTTGATAAAAATTCTCAGCAAGGTGGGAATAGAAGGATCATACCTGAACATAATAAAAGCCATATATGACAAACCCACAGCCAACATCATACTCAATGGGCAAAAATTAAAACCATTTCCCCTAAGAACAGGAACAAGACAGGGATGCCCACATTCACCACTCCTGTTCGACATAGTGCTAGAAGTACTAGCCATTGCCATCAGACAAGAAGAAGAAATAAAAGGCATCCAAATTGGAAAAGAAAAAAAAGTAAAACTGTCCTTATTTGCAGATGACATGATACTGAACATAGAAAACCCTAAAGACTCCATCAAAAAATTATTAGACTTAATAAATGAATTCGGCAATGTAGCAGGAAACAAAATTAACGCCAAGAAATCTATGGCATTTCTATACACCAATAATGAACTTACAGAAAGAGAGACTAAGAAAGCAATCCCATTTACCATCACACCAAAAAAAATTAAGAAAGCTAGGAATAAACTTAACTAAGGAGGCAAAAGACCTATACGTGGAAAACTACACAAAACTGAAAAAAAAGAGATAGAGAAAGACATAAACAGATGGAAGAACATACCATGTTCATGGATTGGTAGAATGAACATCATCAAAATGTCCATACTAGCCAAAGCAATCTATAAATTCAATGCACTTCCCATTTAGATACCAACAGCATATTTCACAGACCGAGAACAAACTTTCCAAAAATTCATCTGGAATAAAAAAAGACCCTGAATAGCTACAGCAATCCTGAGAAAGAAGAAAAAAGTAGGTGGGATCTCAATACCAGATAACAAGCTGTATTACAAAGCCACTGTTCTCAAAACTGCCTGGTATTGGCACAAGAACAGACATATAGATCAATGGAATAGAATAGAGAACCCAGAAATCAACCCAAATCACTATGCTCAATTAATATTTGACAAAGGAGGTGTGAACATACAATGGAGTCAAGACAGTCTCTTCAATAAATGGTGTTGGGAAAACTGGACAGATACATGGAAAAAAATGAAACTAGCCATTGCAATCAGACAAGATTGCACCATACACCCACTTACACCATACACAAAAACAAACTCAAAATGGATCAAGGACTTAAACATATGAAGGGAAACCATAAAAATACTAGAGGAATCCATAGGCAGAAAAATCTCTGACATATGCCAACGCAATTTCTTCACTGATACTGATCCTAGGGCAATGGAAACTAAAGAGAAAATAAACAAATGGGACTATATCAAAATAAAAAGCTTTTCCACAGCAAAAGAAACCATCAATAAAGCAACAAGAAAGCACACTGCATGGGAGAACATATTTGCCAATGATATCAATGATAAGGGTTTTATCTCCAACATTTACATGGAACTCATGCAGCTTAACAAAAAGAAGATAAACAACCCAATCAAAAAATGGGCAACTGATCTAAATAGACACTTTTCGAAAGAAGACAGAAGGAAGGCTAAGACACATATGAAAACCTGCTCAAAGTCACTAATCATCAGAGAGATGCAAATCAAAACAACAATGCGGTACCATTTCACACCTGTCAGAATGGCTATTATCAATAAGTCAACAAATGACAAGTGCTGGCGAGGATGTGGAGAAAAAGGAACCCTCGTGCACTGCTGGTGGGAATGCAGACTGGTGCAGCCACTGTGGAGAACAGTATGGAGTTTCCTCAAAAAACTAAAAATGGAACTCCCATTTGACCCAGTGATCCCACTTCTAGGAATATATCCCAAGAAACTAGAAACACGAAACAGAAAGGATATATGCACCCCTATGTTCATAGCAGCACAATTCACCATAGCTAAGATTTGGAAACAGCCAAAGTGCCCATCAGCAGATAAGTGAATTAAAAAACTGTGGTACATCTACACAATGGAATACTACGCTGTGGTAAAAATGGAGTTCTTACCATTTGCAACAACATGGATGGAGATAGAGAGCATTATGCTAAGTGAAATAACCCAAGCAGGAAAGATAAATATTACATGATCTCACTCATTTATGGAATATAATGAACAACATAAACTGATAAATAAAAATAGATCCAGAGGCAGAGAAACATCAATCAGAACGTCAAACCTCAGGGAAGGTAGGGGAGGATGAGGGTAAGGAGAAGAGATCAACCAAAGGACTTATACGCATGCATATAAGCCTAATCAATGGACACAGACCACAGGGGGGCAGGGGCATGAATGGGAGGTGGGGGGGTGTAATGGGGGAATAAGGACACATATGTAATACCTTAATCCATAAAGAAATTATAAAAAAACAAACAAACAAAACACAACAAAGTGGAACTCTGGGAAGACTGAGGGCAACTTGCAACCTAGTTGAATTGCCTACAAAGGCTCTTCCCTCCCAACTGAAAAATGTCACCTTCTGGCTGGGCTGTAGGATACAGGGAACTAAAGTTTTCATGACATGTTGGAAAGCATGCAAAACAAACAAACAAACAGAAAAGACAGGATAAAGTAGTCAGGAACGAAGGGATCTTTGCTCTGCTCACTGATGTCACATCACAACAGCAGCAAGAAGCAGAAAAGAAGGTAGAAAGTACAACTACTTGACATTGAAAATATAATGATCATGTTCATTAGTAAATATAGCCTGATTTATGTCCCAGAACTGGCCAATCAGATAAGCAACTCCTCATCTACAGGACAGTGGGAGAGGGGCAGGAAAGGAAACAGAAAGGGACTTAGACATCCTTCCCCCTTACTTCAGTGATTCTCAAAACATGGTGGGTGAGTCATCCACATCAGACTCACCTGGGATATTTGCTACAATGCAGATTCCTGGCAAACATGCTGTATGGTTCATCTTCTATGTCAACTTGACAGGGCCATGGATGCCCAGAGAGCTGGATCTCTGAGTGTGGCTGGGAAGGTGTTTCTGGAACAGACTAGCATTTGGATCACTGCACAAAGCAGATGGCCCTTTCCAGTGTGCATGGGCATCATCTATTACTTTGAGGGCCTGAATAGAATAAAAAGGTGGAGGAAGAGAGAATTCTCTTTCTCTGCCTGACTGGGACATCAGTGTCTCCCACCCTTACACTAGGATGTACTCCCTTGGTGCTCCTGGTTCTCAGGCCTTTGGACTCTAACCAGAACTTTGTGCCACTGGTTTCCTGGGTCTCCAGCTTATAGATGGTAAATTGTGGGACTTTTCTGCCTCCATAACCAAGTGAGCCAGTTCCTCAAAATATATCATATATATATCCCCAAACCAATAAATCTCTTTATATGTGAATAAAGAAGATCAATAGGAAACATAGTTTTTTCTAATGTTTCTATTTCTCTGGAGAACTCTAATGCACATACTGAAACTGGATCTTTTGGGGTGAGGCTAAAAAATCTGGATCTTACAAGCTCCCCAAGTTAACTGACTTTTAAGAATCACTTATTTAATTCACTATTAAACCATTGAAGAGTGGAGGTTGTATTATAAAATGCTTTGAAGCAGCCATACTTGGATGGGAGGGGTACTTTAATAGGAGAGAGGAGCTGAAAGGCCTGAAGTCACTCCCAGCCTCGGCCAGCTGGTTCTGGTTCTTGTCTCCATCATGGGCTCAGTCAGTCCAGAGTCTGGACATGTCAGGGCTCTCCCACATCGCTCTTTTCTCATTTATCAACATTGAAGAGAAGCTCTCCCTTGCTTTCTGCATAGGGTTCTTGTGAACATCAAATGAGCTGATTGTGAGAAAGCCTTTAAAACTTATGTAACCGAAGGAAACATGTGTTCCTGTGAAATCAGAACTAGCCACCCTTCCCCACTTCCCCTGCAGTTATGGGGAACTAGAGGTTTGTTGTCCCCTCCATGGACTCTCCACAAAGATCATATTCACTGGATAATTGCAGACGTGATTTTCTTCAACTTGTGGAATCAGTTTATCCACAGGATGGATGCCCGTAACTAATGGAAAAGGGCTGTACCATTTCAGGCAAAAACTTAATTAAAAAAACGATAGCCCCAGCTGGGTTTGCTCAGTGGTTAGAGCATCAGCCTGCTGACTAAAGGGTGGAGGGTTCGATCTCAGTCAAGGGCATGTGCCCCCGGTTGCAGGCTCCATTCCTGGCCCCGGTCGGGACACGTGTGAGAGGCAACCAATCAATGCATTTCTCTCACATCGATGTTTCTCTTTCTGACCCCCTCCCTTCCACTCTCTCCAAAAATCAATGGAAAAAATATCCTCGGGTGAGGAGTAAAAAAACAACAAAAACCTGTATTATCATTACATAGTTACTATATTTTAACTCTGTCTCTTGAGCTCTATGCCTGGATTTCCAGTTGTACCCTAGACATCCCCCCTGGATATGCCTCTATATGTCCTTCTGTATGTCCCAAACTGAACTTCTCAGATTCCTCTTCTTGACTTCCTCATTCCTATTCATGGTTTCTCCACCATCCCAGCACCTCCAACTGAAGAACCCATCTTCAACTCGGACACCCGCCCCCGCACATCCAATCACTCTCCACCAGGAGACGGTATCTCACTCACAGATCCTTTCTTCTCTAATCCCACCACTACTGCCCTCATTCTGGCCCCCATCTATCACCGCTCAGGGTCATGGCTGTGCAGCGGTAAAAACGTTGTGAAATAAAGTCTAGGGCGTCCACTCACCTCTGAATCATTCTTAAATAAGTGAGCATCACAACAAGACAAGACATTATTTATGTTGTTGCATATGTGTTTGCCAGTTGACAAGATGCAGGAGAGGATTTTGGAGGTCTTCCCCCTTGGAACCTCTTCTTTGGAGCATACTGAGAGAAGCTTCTAGCTAAAACTCTGAGCAGCATCTCTCCTGGGAATCCTGAGATACACTGAGTGATTTTGCTTGTTTATCTCACCATGGCTTATATCCTTTCCTGAGAATAAACTACATTCCATTGAGATATTTAGGGTTATGTTTTTGTCCCATAACAACCCCCTAAGGATGCAGAACAGGAAGCTGAAAGGAACTGGTCCACAATGGCATCCCTGAGCCACGGGGATGGCCCTGGCCTGCCTCCTTCTGGAATTCTGGTCACGTAAGATGAATAACTAGGTCCTCACTTGAGCCATCATCGGCCATCTTTTCTGTTGCTTTCAACCAAATGCAATCTGGACTGAGAGTGAAAAGATGAAGTTGGAACTCAAGCTCAAATCTATTCAACTTCAACACCTGTTCTCTTAAGTGATACTTTCTACTATCTGTGCCTTATCTGAGACAACAGCTATGCAAATGGACAAGAAATGTGTCCTAACTTGGCCAGAGAAGGCCCAGCTAGCAGCTGATATTCTGCAGCCCCTGCTTCAAGATTTCCAACCAGGACAACCACTCTGAAAGGTGCCAATTCCAACTGCAGTGCAACTATAAGCATGGTAGGAGCTAATTCAATTGTGTCTCAGGGATGGGGTGGGAGTAAGACACTGATTTGGTTTTCAAAACTTTCCAGGGCCAATTCCTTACCATTGACTGTTCCCCGGGGCTTCAAACCTCCACCTCTTCCTTGGGAAATTTTGTGAAATCAGGACCTTAATCATCAAAGGCACAGCCTCCATCAGCATTTGAACCAGATGGTCCTGCCACTCTGTGTGACAGACAGAAAGGGATCATCTTTGCCTCCTGTTTTAGGATATAAGTGGCCCTCATCTAGTTTGATCAGGATCTGAATCCTGCGGCCTGGCACCAAACTGGAAATAGGGATGAAAATAAAAACATAAGGTGGGCAGTTTTGTACTAATCAGAACCTTGCTTCCAGGGCATGCCTAAGGGGTCAGGATGAAAGAAACTATCATAGCACAAAAGGCTGGAAGGAGTTGGAAAGAGAGAGAGAGAAAGAGAGAGCAGCCAGCTGACTCACTACAGAAGAATGCACCATCAGCTTTTATCAAGTCTGACATGGCATCTGTCCTCTGTAGCAGGTTCCATTCTCCTGTGTTTACACTTGTCACATCTCTTTTCCTTCCAAAGAAAAGGTTCTTTGCAGTCTGAATGGATAATTTGTAAGGTGCCAGGGTTCCTCAGCCATCCATGCATATACATTTTTGGATGGGGAGAGGTCAAGTGTAGGGCAGCAGCTACATTGGGAGGCAATGAGGCCATGATACCCCTGAAAAATGCCTAATGCAAACTAACAAATGGGAAGCCATTATTTCCATCTTGAAAAACTAAGTTAATGACTCTCACCCACGACACAAGCCAGTGTTTATCAGAGCCCAAGACGTCAAGAACGAGGCTCAAAACATATCTACAGGAAATTTTAGTGATTGTTGACTTTCTGCCCAGACTAATAAACTTCATGTTGGCAAAGGGCTCATTTCAGTTCTGGTTGTCCTAGCCCCATCTATTGCATGAAAAATCAGTTTACATTGCTCCCTTTGGGTGTTTAGAGTTAGGGATTTGCCTTCATTTTTGCACAGAAGTGAGAGGGGTATACTAGTATGTTTGCCGCATGAGCATGAGGTATAAAGCCCTTTTGAACCTTGCATTCTTGATTAATTTGGGTCACAATAGCTGGGCCTGATCCAGTTTATTTTCAGTTTTGCCAATAATTTCTACCTGTTGATCAGCTACTTGTTTGGTTTCAATCAGACCCACCATAGGAATGCCAAACTTCCTTTGTTTAGCCAATCAGCATATTTGTTGGAGTTATTGTTCAGACAGTAGACATGACTAAGACAGGAATCAGGCCTTTAAGGGGTGACAGGAGAGACAGGGGGAAAAAAGAAAATGCAGTTTTACGTGGAAGCTCATGTGTGGATTTTACTTGGAAATGACTCATCTGCACAAGACTTGCAAAGGAATCTGGATGCAGTGAAATGCTTTAAAACAGAGTATTTCCTAGTGGGCTCTGGCAATGACTGAGAAGCTTGGGCAAAGGCAGAATCTCCATGAATCTTGGTTTCCTTATTTGTGAAGTGGAGATGACAAGGTGGACTTGTTATGAGGATTCAACAAAATAATTCACGTAAGCATTTAGCATGGTGCTTGGAATACATCAATACATTTTCACTATCATGACAAAGGAGAGAGAAGAAGAAAGAGGAGGAGGAAGAAGAGAAGGAGGGAGAGGGAAAGGGAAGGGGCAGAAGGAGGAGGGGAAAGTGGAGAAGGAGGAGGAGGAGGAGGTGAAAAGAAGGCATTGGTGTAGGGAATTTTCTGAGAAAGAACCACACTTGTGAGCCCCATGGGCCATTCTCTCCTTTATCCTACTCTTGGAAACAAGACCTGACTTTAAAGTACTTAATTTTCATTGAATTTACAGTAGCTTTAAAATGAGATGAGCTACCTCTTCTTTACATGAAAAGATTGGATACTATTAAAAGGGGCCTAGCATGAGAGACATTTTAGTCCAATGCAATTTTGCTGAAAACCAGCAAAACAAATAATTTTAACACCATGTGAAAATTCATTTCTTTAGTTACCAAGAAGAAAAACAAATGTGCATGGAGCCATTTTTATTTGTATCAGAAAGCACATAATAAACACTAATTTATGCATAACAATTTTCTAAATCAATTGATCTTATACATGGGAGTACCAGGGACAAAGAGGTAAATATGGAATATGGTAATTGAAACATATTCACGGAATAATACATTTGTTAATCTCTGTACAAGTTTTCCAAATGTACTTATATGTGTTCTCATTTTATCTGCCAATGTTTTTTGTGAGGAGTATGTAAAATCTATTATTGTGATTAAATCTACTTTATACATTCAAAGCTTGGGAAGTTATTACTGATAAGTAGAAGAGCTAAAATTTAGATCTAGGTCTTACAAATTTAAATCTTATTTTCTTAGGGTTCACCATGCTACAGATAAGGTAAAATATTTACTCTTTTTAAAACAAGAGTGAATAATTTGTGTATTGGATAAGTGCTACTGTATGTTCACATTTATACATGGTGAGATTGGGAATGCATGTGTGTGCAATGTACGCATGACCTATATACATATATACTGTATATATGCACACACATACATATATTTTTACATATGTGTGTCTGTGTGTGGTGCAATATACTTGGCGACACACACACACACACACACACACAGTTGGGAAAATCTTAAATTAAATCTTAAATTTTATGAAGACATAAACTGATTGCATAGAGAAGAGATGAGTGACACAAGACTTTGGGAGACGAATCAAAGAGCCAAAAGGGAAAAATAGAAGTAAGAACTGAGAAATGGTCCCTGGTGCCAGTCATTCCGTTCAGTGAGATATAAATAGTCTAGCACTCAGGTCACCATGACCTCCACATCCATGGCTGACATTGCTCACTGACCCTGGCACTCTTCCCCACTGAGCTTGATACAATCCCAGTGCTCCTCAAAACTGTGCTCCAAGCAGCCTTTGCTATTAGATCAGAGGCAGCACCTAAAAAATCTTCTCAACCTTCTCAGTGAGCCTTAGGAAATGCTCATTGACACTATTCTCAGGAGTATTTTTAATTGGACATGGCAAACCATAAGGACCTCTCATTGAGATTCATTCATTCCATTAATCAAGGAGCAGCCAATATGCCCTGCCTAAAGCTAAATCCAGTTCTTTTGGCTCTTCACTTAGATGCCACATCCTTAGGAAAACATCCTCTGGAACCCTCTTTATAATATATTAGTCTTGCCATTTCTTTATCTCAGCACCCTGTTTGCTTCCTTCATAACTTCTATTTTTATCTGGTTCCTGTGCTTTTTGTCTCCCTCATTAGACTGAAACATAGGACGTGACTGCCGCATTCTCCCTTGTATTTCTAGCACAGAGTATGTGCCCACCGAGTACTGATTCAATGATTGCACAAGAAAATGAACAAATGAACAAATGCTTGGCTCAAAATCTAGGGCAAGAGGCTCTTATGTGAACAGATAAACAATGCCAACAAGCTCAAACAGCACATGGAACAAAGTGCTAAGAGAGAACCAGGACAACTGGAAGACTTCCCAAAGAGATGATCCTTGAAGGGTGGGTAGGGCTTGGCAAAGCAGAGAAGAGAGGAAGGATAGTTAAGTTCAAAGGGAAATTTTAAATAATAACATTATACCTGAAACCTATATAATTTTATTAACCAATGTCACCCCAATAAATTCAATAAAACTAACTAAAATAAAATAAATTGAGAATGAGCCAGAGCTTGAGTGACGCTGAAACAAAGGAAGCAATCACTGGGTATGGATGAATGAGTGGCCGGTGAAGGGCTACCGGGCCAGAGGGGCCACATCTACAATGGCTTCCAGTTGCTTGCTGCTTCTATCAACCATCCTCCCCCGCCCCACCCGCCCGCTCCCCAGCGTCCCACCCCCAGACTGGCTCCCAATCCTCCTCCTCTCAGACCGCCTGGCCAGGAATCCTGTTCATTTTTACAATGAATGTGCTTCTCTCTGGTAGACAGTCTAAGCCCAGAAATGGAATAAGATTATCTTTTGTTTATTTTAGCTTCACTTTAAGGATCTTATCTCTAGCAAATTCACCATCATGGTTCACCATAGCAGGACACGATAAGAAGAGCCACTTTAAAAAAAAAAAGGGGGGGGGGGGGCTATTATTTTTCCTGACCCCATTAAACTGCCATGAAGGTATTTCTTATTTACCAATGCAGATGCACTGCTGTAGTCCACATAGGATCCAAGCGAGGGGAGAAGAATTAAAACCCTGAGGTACATGATAGTTTTGGTATCTGGACTTTGCAGAAAATTTTTCAGGGTTTTATGAAGAATTTGCTTTCTTATTGAACTTTATTAAATTCTACCCCTGAATTCTTCCCCTTTTGGAAAGGACCTTTCAGCCATTAAGCCTGGAGAATGGTCCACGACAAATGAATTCCAAATTAAATGGAGTGGACTGTCTAGAACCATCTGAGCACAGACGACAGAAGTCTCATTAACTGTATACAGACTCTCACAACAAAGCCTGACTCATTTACTAGTATACCCCAAGAATGGCATGGCGCGCAGAGAGACTGAAGCGGGTGAGGCCTGGTCCCGGGGGCATACACAAAGAGGGCTGCCAGGAGAAAGCAAACAGCTCTCTCCCTCATGACATTTTCTTTGGCCAATTGCAAAAGGGGGGAAAAATCACTTGGAAATGCCAATTAGCCTCACTTCTTTTTGTCCATGTTAATTCCTTTTCCCTTATCGAATCAAGATCTGTGACGGCTTAATTTCAGCTCAAACTCTGGGTCAAATGTTTAGAGGCCAAAAGTGCTGAAGTAAAAGACTGAGGGAGACCAAGGATTTAATTTACTTTGATGCAATAACTGCATTGGTAACATATTCAGAACAGAAAATGACATCAAGTGACAAAAGAACAGATGCCTCTGTTTTCGCCCCCTGCACCCTCCCCAGGAAGCAGAAATAATTAACCCTCAGCTGCCAGCCAGATACAACAAATATTTTTGGGACTTTTTTGGGGGGTTCTATTTTCAACAGTAGGTTTTTCTTAAAGTATGGCAAATTTTACAGAGTGAATAAGCAAACTGCTTATTCTCTTTGCAGACCCAATAAGCTCGGGCCCAGTATATTCCGTGAAGATTGATTTTAGCGCGAGAGAATAATCCAGAGGGTCATGTGCAGAGGGGCAGGTGAAGAGCTCCTTGGAAGCAGAATGAATCAAGAAAAGATGCTTTAGCTAAATCAGTACTGAGCCTTTTCTTGACATTTGATGAAGAGTCCCTATTAAGATGTGTCTTCAACTCTCAGACATAAAACTTCTTCACATTTTAATGTGTCCTGCAATTAAAGTATTCACTTACTTGGTGTAATAGTGTTTCTTTTCTTTGTGAATAGCTATTATGAAATTGACTCATCAAACGTACTCATTACAAGTAACACTTGAATATTATAGAAATTGTTACTATTTATTATTATTACTAGAGGCCCCGTGGAAGGAAGAATGGTAGAAAGAGAGTCTAGAGGCAGAGATAATAAAAGCTTTTGAAAGTATTCTGATAGAGCTAAGAGATCTGAGCTAGAGTAATATCAGTACCCAAATGGAGAGTAAGAGCAAGATTTGAGAAGTATTTAGAAAACGGAATTGTCAGGATTTGGTGACTCACTGGATGTAGACAGCCTTCTCTGATTTCCCACATTTCACAGACATGGGTGTTGAGTTTCCTCAGTGAGCATGAAGTTGGAAATGGAAAGCTCCAAGTGGGCCTCCAGGCCATGGAGCTAGTATAACCTTTGGAAGCTCTGTGTTCCGCAACATACACTAAATCTTTCAACCGTTCAGCCTAGGACCCTATAGCAGAACAGGTATGCCAATGCCTGAGGTATCCTTGAAGACAGAGAAAAAGTTGCCCATATAGCAGAGACAACTCTGAAAGGTACCATCGCTTGTGTCAATAGGAGGCGATGCAGAGGGAGAAAATAACCTACTCCTCTTATACAAACTTTTTCATAAAATCATCAGGAACAAAGCTGCAAAATTTTTAACAAAATATTATCAAATTGAACCCAGAAAGTATATATAAGAGATAACATATCATGTCCAAGTGGAATTTATCCTGTAAATTCAAGATTTTAACATTCAAAAAGTAATCAATGCAATTTAACATCTTAAGAGAATAAAAGAGAAAAACCGGTATGATATTTTAATAGATTCAGACACAGTGATTGGCAAAATTCTGCATCTCTTCTTGATAAAAATTCTCAGCAAACCAGGAATAGAAGGGACTTTCCTCAATTTCATAAAGGGCATTTATAGAAACTGATCACTTAAATCACTCCACAGTAAAACAGTAAACTCTGGGTCTCTGATATTCATAAAAGACAAAAATGTCTCATCATTTATATTCAACATTGCACAGGAGGTCCCAGCCATTATGAAAAGGCAAGAAAAAAATCAAATGCATGAAGTTCAGAAAGCAAGAAGTAAAACTGTGTCTATTTGCAGATGGCTTTGTACATGTAGAAAATTGTAAGAAATCTACAAAACTTTTAAATAAGTGAATGTAATAAACTCACAGGATATAAAAATATTAATAAAAATCAAATTTATTTTATATACTAACAGCAAGCAATTATAAAAAAAGACATTAAAATATAAATAATTAAGTTTATGAAAGTATTAAAAACTTAAACTACTTTGGCATAAGTTCAACAAAGAACATACAAGTCCTCTGCACTAAAAAATGCCATGAGATAAATTAAAGATGACGTATATAAATGAAGAGCTATATCAATGTTCGGGGAATGAAAGCCCCCAAGGTGGTAATATGTCAGCTATCCCCAGGTTGACTCATAGAATCCATGCAATTGCAATAATCCTGCAGGTGTTTTGTTTTGTGGAAATGAACAAGCTCATTCTAAATTCATAGCAAACTCAAGCTTGAAAAGGAAGATAAAATTAGAGGAAATGGTATACAACTTCTTTAAAAAGGCCAAATGGCATTTGTTACATCTTCAAAACACAAATTGTGGGGCTTTATATCATTCTTCAACATTAGTAATAATAATATGATATTACTACTAATAATAATAATAGTTCTTGGTGGCTCAAACATGATTTATTCTTCTAAAGAAACTTTTCAAGTGATTGTGAGACTCTCATACCCACCCCAACTGGGAGAATTGAGGGTGAGGGTGTGTGTGTCGGGGGGAGAGTACCTCCTCCAATGATTCCAAAAGCAATATTATGACACCTCTCACACTGAAAAATAATTTTTAAAACACAAATTTTAGTTTCTGATTGTGTATTCTACTACTTACATGTATGAGTAGTTTCAAATGTATGTTGATCTTATGGTCATTAATAAAATACCCATGAATTTCAAGACAATGCTAATTCATAGTGACCTTTGTCATTTTCTATTTCTCAATAAATGGGTATCAAATGCCCAGCAACCCTCGCGCATGTATGTGGAGATGAGAGAGGATAACAATGCAAATTTTAGGCCGTAAAGGTTATACTCAAAACATTTGTGCTGTTCACCTAATATGATTCCCCTTCTTTCATCTCATATCATTATTCCCTTATTATATTATTTTTTAGCCTCTTCCATGTGCCAGGCACTGTACTTAGGTGCCGTACCTACAGTAACAAGAAAGATTGACATTCTCCCTGACTTCAGGAAGCCCAAAGGCTGCTAGGACAGCCTTGAATTACCCACCACAATAGGAAAGGTAAGCACCATTCATTGTTTAAGGAAATACAGAGTACTCAGGGAGGCTGGCTCCCAAGAGGAGGGTCCAGCAAGAATTTGCAAAGAGAGCTATAGTTAAGTTCAGGCTTGAAGGATGTGCAGGAATTAGCCAAGCAAAGAGGAAAGGAAGGTGTTCTCTGGAGTAGACGAGGGTAATGGCTAGCAGCAAGAGGAAGAAGGAAAAGCTGAAAAAGGTAAAAGAAGCCCTGTGAGACTGGGGTGTCCCAGAGGCAGGCAATGGCCAAATAATGAGGGGCCATTAGGCACCCTGCTTCAGAAAACTGGGTTCCACGGCTACCAAGAAACCTGCTCAAGGGTACTGAGCAAAGTAGGCACAGAGCCAGTCTAGACTCCCTCCTCTCTGGATTTTAAACTGAACCTTCCCACTGCCTTCCCTGAGATCAGACTGAGGGCAGATATTTCTGCAGAATGAGAATGACACGCAGGGGCCCTGAGCCCAAGCCTATGTCACTAAGTACAAACAGTAGGCGAGAATGCTTTGGTCCTTATCACCCACCTGGGACTGTCAGGGCTAATTAATCATCGTGACAGCTCCCTGGATGCAGTCTGAAGGATTATTTTTTCCCTGAATGCTGCTAGTTTAACCTGCCCGAGGCAAGACTTCACTTTGCATCACCAACACCAGGACGAAGCCCTGTTGAAAATGATGAATGCCTTTTGGAAAAGAATAACATTTTGATAAAGGCCCTTGCAATCAGCCTCCAGGTTTGAATTGAGTGGTTTTCCTTGCGTGTTTTCACAGTCATCTTACAAGAAAGCCAGCTTTATATCTGCGCTCCAAATCAGCTAACCTAGAGGAGGCCTTTTATAGATTAAAAAATCAAATAAATAATTGGTCACTGTATCTGGTTTTTCATAAGTAATTATGGGTGGAGCTGCTTCTTAGATTCCAACTTCCGTCCAGAGCTGATCCACCAGCAGCTCCTGAAGATGACAATTTGGGTTTAAGCCACAAACAGGGCCTCTCCAATGCCCAGAAAACAGATGTTATATTGAACCAAAGAGGCTTTCTGCTGCCCATTGTTATTTCTATCCCTGTTTTTGTTCCCCCCTCTTTCATATAATTCTTCATTTTCTTGTTTTCTTGCTTCAGCATGAAGAGGAAGAAGAACAAAGAGACGGAAGGAGGAGGGAACAAAGGAAGAGAAGTCACTTCCGGGAAGCATTTGACAGCCTACTGATGAGGGGAAGAAACCCTTCCCTTGATATTGCATGCAAGTGGAAGTGCCTCCACCCGCCCCAGGTCTGGGATCTTCTGGGGACCCCCAGTAGCTTCACAGGGGATGAAGAGGAGCCAGGAAGATGCTCCTCAGCTGGGAAGAGCCCTGAAAGCCAGTGCTGGCAGAAGGCGCCCTCATCTCCAGCCCAAACTCCAGGGCTCCGAACTGACTTGCTCACTCCACTGGCCATTACTGGAAATGCGGAATCCAAAGTGGGAAAACAAAATCTGATGTCAGAAGCCAGGGTATGGAGTAGCGTTCTGCAAATCAACCAGGAAAATAAGGGCAGAATGGTGGGTCGGGACTGAGAAAGGAACTGACTTAGAAGCAAGGACTGCTGGCTTGTTTGTCTACCTGAGGGAATCAGCAGGACATATACATGCTCATAAGCATGTGTGTGTACCCACACATGCACACACGTGCACACAGGTATACACATAGTGTCTGAAGTGCAACAACCAGCTAATATATAACATGATTGAGGACTGAGCTGAGCCTGACTTTACCTGTATCTGCTTCCTTTGCCACATCTGTTTACAAGCATATACCATATGCTTGTATACCATAGAATATCACTACTAGTCACTATTAACACACACAAAACTTTGAAAACAAAAGGAAAACAAGGCCTTATAGTGGTATATATTCTTTATCTACTTTATATTAGGAAGTTATACTAAGGCTACAACTGAGCATACCCAGATTTGTCCACAAGAGTACTGCTATAGACTGGATGTCCGTGTCCTCAATGCATGGTATTAGGAGGTAGGCCCTGTGGGGGGTGATAAAAGAGACCTGAGAGAGCTCCCTTGCCCCCTTCTCCAATGTGAGGACTGCAGAAGTTAGCAGTCTGCAACCCCAAAGAGGGCTCTCACTAGAACCCAACATGCAGGCATCCTGATCTTGAACTTCCAGCCTCCACAACCATAAGAAATAATGTGTGTTGTTTATAAGGCACCCAGTCTTTGGTATTTTGTTATAGCTGCCCAAGTATTCATCACAAAGTAATCCTATCTAATAAAGAGGGAATATGCTAATTAACCATCACCCCATCACAAGATGGCTGCACCCACAGCTGAGGCCAAGTTCCCATAAGGAGCCTTAACAAGCAATCAGCAGGGACCTGAGGCTATACCCTCCCCCACCCCTGTGGGACTTGACAGGGGACCTCAGGCTGGCAGGGCTTGATGGGGACCTCAGGTCACCTTCCACACCCGGCAGGGCTTGACAGGGGACCTCAAGGTGCGCTTCCCATCCTGGTGCTGGGTTAGGGGACCTCAGGCTGCTCCCCCCGCCCCAGCGCCAGGCCAGGAGACCTCAGGCCATGCTCCCCACCAGGTGGGGCTTGACAGGAGACTTCAGGCCACACCCCCCAACCCGGCACCAGGCTGGGAGACCTCAGGCCACACCCCCTGTCCCAGCACTGAGCCAGGGGATCTGAGGCTGCGCCTCCCTGCCTGGTGGGGCTTGACAGGGGACCTCAAGGTGCACCCCCAGTGCTGGTTCGGGGGAACTCAGGCTGCGCCCCCTACCCAGGAGGGACCTGAGACTGCACCCCCCCCCAAGCCTGGCAGGGCTTGGCAGGGCTTTACAGGGACCTCAGGCCATGCCCCCCACCCAGCAGGGGTTGACAGGGGATCTCAGGCCATGTCCCACACCTGGCGGGGCTTGACAGGGGACATCAAGGCATGTCCCCCCACCCCAGTCTGGGCTGGGAGACCTCAAGCCATGCCCCCCATCCTGGCGCCAGGCCAGGAGACCTGAGGCTAAGTTCCCTGCCTGATGGGGCTTAACAAGGGTGGGACTAGCCAGGTCTGAATCTATCCTAATGGGGGGCGGGGGGAGGGTGGCAGCTGGGTCTGGGTCTCACGCAATTTTGAGGCACATGTGGGTGGGCAGGGACTTGACTCTGGGTCCTGTGGTGTGCCCCAGGCTCTGACAGGAGGAAGGTTTTCATATACATTTTACTAATTTTCCTTCATCTATGATACTTCTATTATAGAGAAAGGGCAAATAGCAATATTAAATTATTTCCTCTAATTAATCCCCTGTTAATGTGCACGAATTTCGTGCACTGGGCCACTAGTCTATATATATAAAAAGGCTAATAGGCTAAGTGTCCCTCTGCCCGTCCAACCAGTTGCTATGACGCACACTGACCACCAGGGGGCAGACACTCAATGCAGGAGCTGCTGTGATGCGCACTGGCCATTTACAGAGAAACAGCAGCATGGACCTGATGCTGACAAGGCAACACTCAGCTTCCCCCAAGTGGGACACAGGCCTCACCACCACCCCAGAGTGACAGCCCACCAAATCACAGCTGATGTTGCCGAGACCCCATGGTGCAAAATTTGCAGCCCACGGCCCAGCACAGCCCAGAAACAGTGGCTGTGGGTGCTGGTAATGACATCATGTAGCAACACCCGGCTTCCTTTCCCTAGCAACTAGCCTCTTTGTAGTTTCTTCAGCCCAAGAACATGACTTGCTTTATAGCCAGGTGGAAACATTTACACTTTAACCAAATGTCTGTGAAGTGTTTTCTCATGCCTCATCTCATTTGATCCTCACAGAAGTCCTGGAGTAGGTAGATAGGAGACTCGGTGGAATCCTATTTTCTTTTCATTAGCCAGAAAACAGATTTAGAAAGCTTAGAAACCTGACCTGACTGAAAAGAAGTAAGAAATGGTGGACCTTGAAAATGACTTCAGGTTTTCTCACCATGCAGAATATAGTCAAACACTGCTGCCGTTAAATATTTTACCCTTTGTTCTCCCTGCGTGATCTACAATAATAACCTGCTTCATGTTGATATTTACTAGTGTGCTGCTGCCAATTACCTAAAAGAGAAGTTGGCGTGCTTCATTGAGAAGTTGAGCTAAATCAGAAAGCAGGTCTAATAAGCAAGTTTATTCTATATCTATAAAAAGCTAAGTTGACTCGTGCATGTGCAATACATATAAAGCTCTTGCTGGCTCCAATCTTATGCGTGTGTTTCCATCTGTCATTGCTAATCATGAATTTGGTTGACACTTCTATTATAGAAAAAGGGCAAATAGCGATATTAAAATATTTCTACTAATTAATTTTCTTTCAATGTCCAAGAATTTGTGCATCTGGTCACTAGTTTATAATAGAAATATCCAATGGTATAGGATTAGTTAAATCATGGTACATCATAAAAATCAAATCTTGAGCTATTAAAAATTACATTGTTAGAGAATATTAATTCATTTAAGCAGACAAGAAATTTTATTTGACACTGTATAAAGTATGATAAACAAAGTGGAAAAATACAGCAGTTTATAAAATTGTAGTCATAATATTCTTGCATTTTTAAAAAATGTATAAATATGTGCATTAAAATGCCTAAAAGATAGACAGCAAACTGTTAGCCTATGTTATATTGATGGGGTTATAGGTCATTTTAATATTTTACTTTCACTTATAATAAACATGTATAAATTATATAATAATATAGGTAATACTGTTTTTTTCAATTCAAACCAATTGTATTTTTTTACCCATACACAATAAATCTGATATTAAAACCTATAAAGATTTTGAAATTAAATGCCAAAGGGTCCTTCAGATCAAGCTATACTCTCATCAGCTGTGTATGGCAGGTCCAATTCCCTATAATCTAAAACCTTAGCCATTACTGTTGTGTGTGTTTTTAATCTATACCAATTTGATGGGAAGCAGGTGAATAGTCACCCCAATCTTTCTAATCTGCCCTTCTTTGATTTTTCTAGTGAGATTGAATGTGTGTATTTTTAAATTTTTTAATTGATTTTTTAGACAGAGAGGAAGGGAGAGGGAGAAAGAGAGAGAAACATTGATGTGAGAGTGAAAAGTACATCGGCTGCCTGCTGCACACCCCCTACCGGTGATTATGCCCACAACCCAGGCATGTGTCCTGACCATGAATCAAACCGGCAACCTTTTGGTGCATGGGACGATGCCCAACCAACTGAACCACACTGGCCAGGGCAAGATTGGATGTGTTTTCATGTGACTACCAGCCATGTGTGGTTCTTGTGTGAGTAAAGGATCATGCTCTTTAAGATCACAGAAACTTCCCCCAAACTTGGGATGCTTAGATTCTGAACAGCTTAGCCCATATATCCAGCCCTTGAATGCCACACCCAGCTTCACCCTGGGGTTAGATCAATGGTTCAGCTTTGGTTACACATTGCAATGACCCAGGGCCTTAAGCATACTGACATTTGGGTCTTACCTCTAGAGTTTCTGATTTAATTGGTCTGGGTGCTGCCTAGGCATTAGCATTTTAAGCTCACCAGGTCATTCTAATGTACAGTGAGGCTGAGAACCAGGGAGGGCTTCAGTTAGAGGTCCTGCTAAGGTGGACCAGTGAGCATCGCAGATACAGGAAAACTGCCTCCCATTAGCACCTGCACCTACTGTGAAGAACAGGAAGATGAGATGCATATGAAAGACAGAGATGAGAAGGAAACAAATAGATTCATGTCCAATGTCATTTCATTCATTTAACATATTGACTCAATAAATATTTGGGCATCTACTATGATAATAATGGCGCACATTTTTGAACATTTACTATAGGTCAGGCTCTCTTCTAATCCCTTTACACATATCTCTTCCAATAACCTTAGGAGGCAATATCTTCGTTATCCTCATTTATAGGTAAGGAAACTGAGTCATGGAGAAGTGAAGTTATTTGCTTATGGTCACACAGCTAGCAACAGGCGAGGAAGGATTTGAATAAAAAACTGGCTAGCTTTGCAGTCCATGTCATAGCATCACAGGCCAGATGCTGTGAAGATATAGTTGATATATCACAGAAAACAAAACAGATAGCAGGCCCTACTCTTGCATAGCTTAAATGGTACTCCTAGAGGACTAGAGAGTAAATGAATAAACACAGGCGATCTATAGAAGAATATAACCATGTACCCATGTTCATAGCAGCATTTTCACCATAGCCAAAAGATAGAAACAACCCCTATCTTCATCCATAAGTGAATAAAGAAAAGTGGTATGTACTTACAATGGAACATTATCCAGCCTTTAAAAAGAAGGACATTCTAACACAGGCTAAAACATGAATGAACCTTGAAGACATTATGCTAACTGAAATAAACCATCCTAAAAAAGGACAAATACTGTCTGATCTGATTTACATGAGGAATAAATAAAAGAGTCAATTCTTAGAGACAGAAAGAAGCATGATTATCTTCTTGGATGAGTTATTTAATGTACTCTTTAATGAGTACAGAGTTTCTACCTTGGAAGATGAAAAATGGTTGGACATGGGTGGTGATGATGGTTGTACAAGAATGTGAATGTGTACTTAATGCCACTGAGCTGTACACTTAAAAATGGTTAAGGTGGTAAATTTTGTTATGTATCTTTTACCACAAATTTTTAAATTAAAAAAAAGATAATAATATATTTTTAAAGAGCATAACCAGAGGCCTCAAATTAGATTGGGGAGGAAAACAAGGAAGGTTTATTTCAGGAGGTGACATTTTTTTTAAAATATATTTTTATTGATTTCAGAGAAGTTTGAGGGAGAGAGAGATAGAAACATCAATGATGAGAGATAATCATTGACCATCTGCCTCCTGCACACCCCCTAGTGGGGATCGAGCCTGCAACCCAGGCATATGCCCATGCCTGAATCAAACCTGGGACCTTTCAGTCCGTAGGCAGATGCTCTATCCATTGAGCCAAACCAGCTAGGGCAGGAGGTGACATTTAAACTGAGACTCAGGGATCAGAAGGATCAGCTAGGAGAAGAATAGAGTGGGGCTATTCTGAACAGAAGGAACAGCATGCACAAGAGCCCTGGGGCAATAAGAATGGTGAGGGCAGCATGGTGCAGGGCTTCACCGACCTCAACAAGGAGCTTGGAATTTATTTTAAATGTTTTGGAAAGCCACAGGTGGATAGCGAACAGAGGCATGACAAGATTTGCTTTATGTTTTCTAAAGCTCCATCTACCTGTCCAGGAGAGTGGCTTGGAGGAGGGCAAATTAGAAGGCAATAACCTCAGTGTGAATGTAGATGATGTCACATTTGAGCTGGGGAAACAGGTTTCAAGAAGTTAAGTAACTTGCCTAAGGCCACACAGCACACAGTTCTCAGAACTCAGAACCAAGGTCTCAATTATTGGGTTCATGGGCAATCCTCTACATGAAGGAGAAAAGATAAATACTGTAAAAAATAATAAATTATATTAGAGATTCATCTAAAAACTATTTCCAGAGGCTCAAATACTATTTAGCTGAAGAGATAGCATAAAATCAGAGAAGATTAGAACTGAAATAGACTCCAGAATTTTTTTCTGTCCGACTACTTTGTCTTAGAGGCAAGGAACTACAGTATTGGGGAAAGAAGTGACTCGGCCAAGCCACATGACTTCTTACTGGCCAAACCATCCAGTGCTCCTTCTAATACTCTCTGTGCCACTCCACTCCACACCTGCATTCAACCACAGTCCTCACCTACACACACGCGCGCGCACACACACACACACACACACACACACACCCTTATCTGAGCCTCACTATAGCATGGAGTTCACCCGCACAAACAGCACTCTCACTGCCCAGCTGGGTGACTTACACCTTTCTGTGCTGGATTTCCTTACGTATCTGGGATAACAATACAACCTACCTCCTAGTGAGTTGTTACGTAAGAAACACTCAGCAATGACTGGCACATGCTACAGATGTGTTAGCTGTTGGTTGTGTTCTTTCACGTAGATGGAAGCTTTAGTTTAGATCTATAAAGACCTACAGTTTTATATCTTTAGTTTTACATGTATATATGAAGGAAAGAGAAGCTTGAATGTGAGGAAAGGGGAGGAAACAGGAGGCATGTGAAGAAGCTGGAAAACATCCTTCTAATTCCACGTCCATGAGTCCAGTTGCAACAGGGAGAAAGAGGTGGAAGTAGAAATGAATTCGTGATTCGCTGGGCACAAGTAGAGTTGATTTGGGGGCCCAGCAGCAAAGCAAGGTGTAGAGTCAGAGTTAATGAGGTCCTTCTCCCAAACTCTGCAAAAACAGACAACAACAAAAACCCAACTTCCTTCTGGAAGCCAGAAATAAACCTGACACAACCAACAATGGCAATCACAGTAGAAGAAGAGGGCAAGTTTCCCAAGTAGCTGAACAGGCACTGGCCAACCGAAAGGGGGTTGAAGTAGGCAAGAGGTTTCAGGGCCTTTGGGCTCATGCTGCTGTTAGGCAGGTGAGGGATCCTGAGGTGGGGGGCATTTGGACTAGAGTTGTGGATGTTGAGAGAATGCATTGATCATCAGTGTGCCTGTCACAGCATAGCTGCCCCACACATAATAGGAAATACGGGGGCATTTTTCATGATGAGGGTTAAAAGTACTTCTGCTTAATCCTGAATGATGAAAGAAATATATCGATTGGGATCATGTCCTAAGGGTAACTGAGGTTGTGATATAAAGACCAGAGAGAGAGAGAGTTTCATTCATTTGGGGGCAGGAACCCAAGGAAGATACAGCATTTCTTTTCTATAGCCAAAGTCGACACGCTGAACATTTCAAGCATGAGAAAAGCTGGAATTCAGCAAGGGCATTTTGACAGCACTGAAATTTATGTCTGGCTGGGAGGAGATAGTACCCCACATTTTTAAACAGTTTTGGTCAGAGGAGAAAAATGTAAAATTGGTCCCTAGCTAATGAGGGCTGGTCTTCCTTTTATGGCGCTCTGGTGTGCAATTAAGGTTAGCTTCATGTAAACTGCCAGTGCACTCAGACTTTTAACAGCCTTATGTATGTCAGGAAGGAAAATAAATAGTCCCCTGTTTTTGCTTTATGTGGGGAAATTATTGAGATAAACAGCTTGGGCCTGGCAGGTGTGACTTCTTGCAGCTTAACGTGATGGATTTGCTAATGGCAGCTGAGCTGATAGCACCAAACTGTGGATGGATGAGAACCATGGTCAAGATTCTGACAGTTATGTAAGTGCCAGGGCCTGGCAGGGTCTGACTTTTGACGGTGAGGCACTCAGACTTCCAGCATTTGGGAGCATAGAAGGAATCTGGAATGCAGAGGTGGGGGAGACTTGTTCTGCAGAGTAGGTGGAACGCTTGAACTCCAGAGGATCTCAGGAGTGGGGACAGGGAGGCTTAGCAAGGTGAGGGGACTGCTGTACCAGCTGTTCAGTACTGGACCCATGTGTCCTGGCCATGCGATTTCCACTTTCCAAACCTCTTCTAAGAATCCTGCAGAATCATGAAATGATGAATTCAGACCTGAAGTCCTGGTTTTGCTCCTACCTCCTTGCCTCTGGTCACCTCCTTCTGTGGCTACCCTTCCACTGTAATCTAGATCTGAGCATGTCTCATACTCTTTCCCCCTGTTTAAAACTCTTCTATGACTCCCCTCTGCTATTAGGATAAATTCTTAACCTGGCTTAGAAGGACCTTCACAAGCCTGGCCTATGCTTACTTCTCCAGCTACATAATCCCCAATTCCCACCCATCCAGGCTCTGTGCTCTGGTCATTCTGAACAATATGCTCTTTCCCAGATAAAGTACATGATGCTGGTGAAAATGTAAAATTCAGAGAGACAATGAATAATTTGTAGTATAAGTATGTTTCATGAAATATTTGGGACATACTTGTCCTAAAATATTACTTGCTATCTATCTGAAATTCAAATGTGACTGGAAGGCTTGTATTTTTATTTGCTAAATCTGCATAAACATGGCCATCCTACTCTAACTGGATCCTGCTCTTCTTCACTTTGGGTCTTTGTTAAATGTACCATTGTTTAGCTAGAAAGCCAAGCCTTTTCTCTATCATTGCTTGACTAACTCATTGAGTCAGGGCCTTCAAAGATCCATGTTCACCTTCCATAGTGTAAAGTTATTGCTGGGCTGTGGCTACCACACCAGCAACTATATTTTCAAACCCGCTGCATTCAGGTGGGACCATGTGACTAAATTTTACCAGTGGAATGTGAGCATGTCATTTCTAGGCCAAAGTGGTTAAGAAGCAGGTATATCTTCTCCATATTTCCTCATCTGCCAATTGGAAGTAAAAGACTCCAAGATCCTAGAAGATGGTGAAACTATAGGCTGGAAGGAATCTGAGTCCCTGAATCACTGGAAGGGCACTCCCAGACCAATCACATTGATAGTTACATGATGAGAAGTAAACTTCTATCATGTTGTCACTGAAATATGGAGGTGTCTTTGTTATAGCAGCTAGCATTATCTTAGCAAATATACCCATTCTTTGTGTCTTAGTGTTGATATCTCTTGAGGATCTCTCGAACTAGATTAGTTGCCCCTCTTATGTGCTCCCATAACACACTCATTCTTACTCCATTAGTAACCCCTACCATGCTATACTATAATAGACTATTTACGTGTCTATGCATTTTTCCTACTGGGCAAAATATTTCTTGGAGATAGAGACCATGATTGTGTTGGCCACAGTTATATCTGCCAACCATAGCATTGCTGAATGAATGACTATGTGGAATCTCTTCGATTCTGTGGGTTGGGTTTCTTATTTTTAAAATTGAGATGGCAGACAAATGCTTTCTATGATCCCCCCAAATCTTTAATTCAGGAGTGATGACTATGACTGAAGTAGAAACCTGCTGTTTTTTACTTCCCAGAACAAACTTTTTCATTAGGGAATGGCACTCCTTTCTTCCCATGTGGTTCTCATGGGATGAGAATCATTGCAATTCATGGCACCCAGCCTCCAACCTTTCACCACCCCAGAAGGGGGCAGGTGGCCCAGGCCTGACTCTAGTGTTTCACCTTCTTACAGCAGTGAATGGTCAGGGACAGGAACAAGACCCAATGAGAATTTCCCCTTAGTTTATAAATGCATGTTGAAATACAAGTGCCGTTTTTTTTCACTAGGGCTCCTATGCCAGAAGGATGCATGAGGGGGCCTCTTAGTGGCAATTTGTTCATTACTAGAGAGTGAGGGTCTACAAAATGAAGCTATCATACACAGGAAATCAGAGCCAGGAAATGAAGAGAAAAATAGATTCCCAATAATATTTTCTGAGTTCCTGGATCTAGCTGTGCCTATAGTCAACTACCTCTGGATTTCCCACTATGTGAGCCAATAAACTCTGATTTTGGCTTAAGCCAAATCTTAGAGTTAGTCACATACATCCTCACCACACCCCCAAAAGTCCTGACTAATGTAAAAATCATAGTTTTAAAAATAAAATATACCCAGAGCAATACTTTGCTTTACAAGGAATAAATATAAAATATACTTTATTGAATTGATTGGGGTACAATAACAATAGAGAAAATTGGTGTCTTAATATTTAACACAAAACATAAGACTTGTGTCTCTACTATTGTCTATATAAATGAATTAACTTACACATACATTTTTAAAGTTCAATTTCCTTCAACCCTCAAGAACAGTTAAATAACGTAATTTTGAAAATTTGGAGAGCCCTTGTCCTTATTTTCACACACTACTTGAGGAAGGTAGTTTTAAAGCAAAATTTCTAATGGTTTTCTATAAGGAAACCAAATTAAGACAGCTCCCAGTTTATGACAATCCCCCAAAAATCAAATCTGTGCCACCCCTTGTCCCCAGCAAAGGCCAACTGACCCAGGAGTAGAAATACCTTACCAATCTGGGGCCATCAGATCTGTCTACCTAGAATTTAAAGCTTGAACAGAGAGACACAGACTGCAATTTGGGTTGCTAGGTTGCAGGAAGAGCCCACCCAACTGAAATGGAACATAAACTTCCACTTCTGTGTTTCAGGGGCTGTGTTTGCTTCCACTTCTCTGATTCTTGGTTGTCTAGTTACTCCTCCAGTCCTATGAGCCTCCCAACATATTTGCCCAGAGTGTTTTGCTTCAGTTAGACAATGTCAGGTGCTAGGGTGACAATGAAAGAAGTGTCATTAATTCAAATGGGGTGAGAGAAGAGGGCATTTTCAAGTGGGGATCAGATATCATTGCTCCCGGATCCATCAACTCTGTCCTCCTACTGGTATCCATCCCGACTGGAGCGCTCCTCTGCCCTCCACCATGTTGACAACCAGTCCATATCCCACCATCATCAGGGTCCTGAAATCCAACCCCTCAGACAGTTAATACTTTCCAGAGTTGCAACTCATTAGGTTACTCCGCATGGTCACCCAGAATAGGTCAGCTGTTCTATTGAGCTGCTCTTGGTCTCAAACTTCTCCACTCAAAAGTAGGGTTTAACTTGACCTTTGCATAGGCCAACATTTTGTGTTTTTCACAAAATAAAAGACCAGCCTTACTCCAGAAATAAATTCTGCTTCTATCCTTGTAGAGTAAATAATTGTGGGCAGCTTTAAAATATCAGTTTGTTGCTGCGTCTAGCCTTAAAGGGTTCAGAGCCATTGGAAGTCAGATGTATGGAACACCTAGTTCCCTTTCTTGGAACACTGCGTGATTGCTTGCTTCCTAACTTTCTTAAGAAGTCATTTCCCTTCCTTGAAAATCTGGTGCCTCCCTGGATGCTTCCAGCTTTTGCTATTGGTCACATGACACTGTAGATCATCCAGATCTTTTGTTTCTCTCCAAGTTCGATTAGTAACTCAGAGCCAAGGAGAATAATCCAGAAGAGAAACACTCCCTCCAGGCATCTGGTGTTCCTCACGCAGCTGAGGTAGACAGGCCACGTGGCAACAGGCAAATAGGAAACAGACCTCCATTCGGGTGGTCTGATGCTCGACTGTCCATTGTAGGCCAAGGAGCAATAACAGCTGTCCAGCAAGGAGGCCAACATGTCCCCAGTGCAGAAAGTGACAAAGCAGTCAACCCCTTAGGCTGCTTCTTCCCTCAGCACCAGCCAACTGGCCGCCAACTGGCTGTCTTTCTTCACCAAGTAGGTCCACATTGAGATAGTTGGCAACAAAAACCTCCTAAAGGCCATGTATGTCCACACTTGGACAGTCATCGTGGCTGAGGGGCCAATCAATCTGCAAATGGAGAAACTCACTCAGGCATCCTACAATTTGGCAAAGAAATGGAACAATAAATGGCTAACTGGCTGCACCATAGTAGTATACAAGAAGTCAGGGCAGCAGTCCCCCCGCTCCCCCAGATGTCTGGAAATCACTTCATATTTGGAATACTTTCCCAACTCTAAATTGAGATGGTTTAACTAGATCTTGGAGTCAGGATACTAGAGAATGAGAGGTCATCTAAACCAACCCTCTCATACGACAAATGAGTAAACTGAGGCTGATTCTTATCTTCAACATGTTTCTTGAGCCCTACTGTGTGCCAGATGAACTTCTAGGAGCTAGGGATCAAGCAGAGATACACACACAGCCCCTCACCTCGCGGTGCTTGCAATATGGTGGGAAAGAGAGACACCAATTGACTAATCACATGTAGGTGTATTAACACAAATTAATGAGCTCTGTGAAGAAGCACACAGTGTATGAAGAACACATTTAAGATGGGCCTGATCTAGTGAAGGCAGCACTGTAAGGAAGCCTTTTCAGATTTAAGACCTGACTGAAGAATAGGCTTTAACTAATAAACGGGGCAGAGGAGAGAGGCATAGGTGGAGTATATGCAAAGGGCCTGAGGCAGGAGAGAGCAGAGAACTTTCAGGTAAGTATAAGCAGCCTGGGGTGGCGGGGGCTAGAATAGAAAAGAGGGCAAGAGTGGATGTTGAGTAGGCAAATGGCAATTTCTGACATTGGGGAGAACTTTAAAAGCAAGAAAGCTGGTGGATTGGGCTGATTCAGTAGACCATAGGTACCAATGAAGTCAAATAATATAAAGGATATAAAGGGAGATGAATAAGCAAGTTATAAGGACAGGAAGTTACAGTGAAAAGAGGATGTTTGAATTAGTAATCTGGGAATTAGAGAAGATTCAAGTAATAACTAGATCAAGAATGTGAATAAGAAATGACAGAGCTAAGGTGGAGTGGGAGCAAAAGTCAATGAAACTTGTAATATCAAGGCTGAAGTCATTCCAGACAAGTCAGGACTTGGAAAGGATAGAGACATTGAACAAGGAGTCAACATGTTTAGAGAATAAAGAATGCCCAAGAGGTCAGTAGTAAGAAAAATGAAGAAGAGAGAAACTTAAATGGAACAAAACTCAAAGGATTATGATTTTTTAACAGCCATCTCTAGACCTGGTATGTTTGAAAATAAAAGCGACATTTTAAAAAAGAAAGAAAATAAAAGAGCTATCACTTATGAGGGCTGCAAAGAAGCATGTCCTCAGAAGCAGCAAGTTATTGGGTGAGGAGCTCAGAAAAGTGATTGAACGCAAAAGGGAGTTGGATTTTGAAGATATTTCTAGAAGTCAGAGTAGAAGGCATTGGGAGGTGCAGAGGGAGAGGAGGTCTGCAGAAGCAAAGAAGTACAAGCTCCCTCTGGGACAAGGGAGGAGGAAGTGACAGGTGGTACGAGGAAAAGGGCTGAAACTTTGAGCACCAATTAAAAACAGGGGTGAGAGTTCAGATTAAATGTGGTCTTTTTTAAGAGGAAGGGCTCTGGGTTAAATGGCCAGAGAACTTGGCTCACTTCACCAACAGAGGTTGGGAGATGTCCCTGGTCTCAAAGCCATATAGTGTCAAAGCTGGGGCTGGAATCCATGTTTTCTGAATCTCAGCTCTAACATCGGTGATCCCACAACCTGAGAGCAAGGAAACTATCTCTCATTGGTCTTCTTGTGTTAGTTCACGTGTTCCAGGGGCCAGCACCAGTCCTGTCCTAGTTGGAGGGCTCTCCCTGGAGTTGGGCCACTGGATGGTACTGGTTCAGTCACAGACCTCCTTCATATGCAGAGCACTTTGCAAAATGGGCAACTGGCAGGGCATGGGCTTGTCTTCACCTCACTGACAGACTGTTTCAGGAAGATTCTTTCTAGAAATTAGGATTAAGAAAAAAGCTTTTCCTTCTATCCTTGCTTCCATTAAACTATGAAAAATCTTAAAGTCATTAATTTATTTTTTGTCTTATCCTCTAGGACACTTAAACTTAAAGCTAAGAACCCAATTGTCCTATATTCTTAAAATGATTATTTCTCTCCTAAATGAGCTCAAAACAATTTTATTGAAAACAATCTTATGTTATATGTATTTTTAAACTATAAACCATACTTAAAATTATTTTTAATAATAAGCAGAATATACATGTTATTCTTTTTTTTAAATTTATCTTTATTGTTGAAAATATTACAGATGTCTCTTTTTCTCCCCATAGACCCTCTCCTTTCCTCTCCCATCTCCACCCACTATTGTCTATGTCCATGGGTTATGCATATATGCACATATTCTTTGGTAATATTCATAATTCAAAAATTGTTAAATAAGAATATATAAAAAGCTCTTAGAAATCAAGAAAAGATTGAACATAATAATAAAAATATTACAAAGATAATAATAGGCAATTCAAAAAAGGAAAACAAATGAAAAATAAACATAAAAATAATCAACCTCAACAATACTAAAGAATTATAAGTTTAAAAAATAAGAAATAGTTCCCCACTATAATACATTAGATTATAGAAGATCAGTAAGATTGATAAAATGTAATTTTAGATAAAGGGGTGGAAAAGGGGTACTCTCATGAAGTATAAAAAGGAATATAAATTAGTAAACACTTTCTGGAAGGTAAAATTAACCTCAAAATAATAAAGACCATTTATGAAAAATCTATAGCTAACATTATACTCAATGGTAAAAATACAAACAAAAACACTGAAAGGTTTTTCTCTAAGATCAAGGAAAAAGCAAACTTCTATTTAACATAGTACTGGAGCAATTAGGCAAGAAAAAAAATAAGACATCCAAATCAAAAAGGAAAAAGAGAGATAAAATTATCTCTGTTTGCGGATATCACCTTATATATAGAAAACTCAAAAGACTCCACAAAAACACTGTTAGAACTAATAAACAAATTCAGTAAAATTGCAGAATACAAAATCAATATACACAAACCATTTGTACTATACTAACAACGAACTGTCCAAAAGGAAATTAAGAAAACAATACCATTTACAATAGCATCAAAAAGAAGAAAATACTTAGGAATAAATGCTAACTAAAGAGAGAAAAGACTCATACACTGAGAACTACAAAAATTGGTGAAAAAAATTAAAGAAGACACAAATAAATGGAAAGACATCTTGTGTCCATGAAGTAGAGGATTTTTTATTATTAAAATGTTCATACAACCCAAAACACTCTACAGATTTAATGTAATCTCTATTGCGTATTAAAATGTAAGTGTATTCTTTAAAACCAAAATTCCCCATTTTGGAAGTTAGACTATGAAGATAATCACACAAGCACATAGAATATATGATCATCACAGAATGTTTGAGAATGGGGAGAAATTATCAACAACCTAAGTGCCCATCACAATGGTACAGTGGAATACTATGTAGTCATTAAAGTGTTTATGAAGTTCTACATAAACATACTAAAATATTCACAGCAAATTATTGAGTGAAGCAGCAATTACAGAGCAGAATATACAGTATGTTCCCATATCTGTAAATTTACATATTTCTCTATAGGAATATTTGTATATTTACCTATGTCCTGAAACTCTAGATGGTGAGATTTGTGATTTATTCTTTATGATTTCCCCATTTTTTAAATGATGAGCAATAATATGTTTTGTAATCAGATTTTTTAAAGCGATTTTATTTTGTAGCGAGTGTGCAAGTGAGTGAATAAGGAAAACGACCCACACAAGCATAACTGGAATGTGACTCTCAGCAAGAACGGCCCTGTAAAGTGATGGTGCATGAGCCCTGTCATGCGTGTCAGGAGAGGACTTCTGGAGAGACTGGCCAGATCTGGACTCTGCCTTCTCTCCAGCTACCCTAGTTCCGCCTTAGATTCCTCATTTGTGAAGCAGAATTGTAGTAACTTGCCTGTAATCATGGAGATAACAAGTGGAAGAAAACTGAACTTAAACCCAGGTAGCTGACCCAGAGGCTCTGCATGACTGCTCCCCTGACCAGGCCCGCCCTGCATGCCTCACTCAGCCTCTTACAGATTCCTATCACAGCCTCTGAAGACTTAGCTGCAATCCTTTCTTTATTATCAGTTATTCACGTTAGACTCGTGCAGTCACATGTGGCTATTTATGTTGAAATTAATTAAAATTAAATAACATTTTAAAATTCAGTTCCTTGCATAATGCTCTCCAAGTCTATCCATGCTGTCACAAAAGGTAAGATTTCCTTCTTTTTTTTTATAGCCAAATAGCATTCCATTGTCAATAAATTCAGTATGGATAAAGCCATGGTACATTTACACAATGGAATACCATGCAGCTGTAAAAAAGGAAGGATCTCTTACCCTTTGAGATAGCATGGATGGACCTGGAGAATATTATGCTAAGTGAAATACTAGTAAGCCACTCAGAGAAAGACAAATATCACATGATCTCTTTTATATATGGAATCTAAGGAACAAAATAAATTAACAGAAAAGACAGGACCACAGACATGGAAGCATGAAACAGTCTGTCAGATCTGAGAAGGAAGGTGGGAAGAAATTAACCAAAGAACTTAGAAGTATATATGCACAGCCCATGGACACAGACAATAGACTGGTGAAGGCCTGGGGTGGGGTGGGAGATGGGTGGAGGGGAGCAAAGAGGGGGATGGGGGACAGCTAAAATACTCCCAATAATAAAATAAAGTTTTAAAAAGAAAAATAAATTGCCCAGCTGGTGTAGCTCAGTGGTTGGGCATGAACCTATGAACTAGGAGATCATGATTCGATTCCTGGTCAGAGCACATGCCTGGGTTAACAGTTCGGTCCCCAGTGAGGGGCGTGCAGGAGGCAACTGATCAATGATTCTCTCTCATTGATATTTCTATCCCTCTCCATCTCCCTTCCTCTCTGAAATCAATAATACATTTTTAAAAATGAAAGAAAAATAAATAAATAATAAATCAATAATAATTCAGTTCTTTAGTTGCACTAGGCACTTTTCAAACTCTCAAAAGCCGCACACAGCTAATAGCTATTATATAGGAGAGCACAAACATAAAATATTTCCATCATCTCAGAAAGTGCTAAACTCTGAGAAGCCAGGAGTGGTGCCCAGTTCACCACTGCGCTCTCAATAGCTGGGTGAGTCTCTAGTGCCCCAAGGCCCTCACTGAGCGAGTGAGGAATTAATGATTCAACCCATCAAGGGCAAGCACACTGATGCGAGGTGGGAAAGGCGGTTAGTAGGAGCTAACGTTTCAGCCAAAGGTAATTATACAAATGGGTGGGTCAAGGGGAGGGTAGAGTATTCCGGATGGGAAAAGACACTCATTTAGGGAGAAATGTGAAGGGAATTGGCACCGCCAAGCTATTGTTCTCTAGCTCTTTTCTTGCTGCCATTTCAAAATCATCTTAGGCGGTGTTTTCTTATCAGACTTCCTCCAGTGTGCACTCACCCAGAGTTGGTATTATTGTAAGGTCTGCTCTGACTAATTGGGCTCTTGGCAGTTCAACAGTCAGGCCTTTTTTTAAAGTCTTTTAATTTTATTTTGTTTCATTATTAATTTCTGATGGGAGGTGAAGGCATGAACCCCAGAGAACTGCAAGAAATTTTCCAAGTAACTTTCAACCCAAATGCCCACTGGCTCCAATGATCATATGATGATTACTGAAATGGCTGTACACGCGATGGCCCTGGGGTAGAGGAGGGGACAGCTGAATTCTTCGCAGGAGCTCTGTTCATCCGCAGGCAAGAGATTCCAAACCAGTCACTGCTGGGGTCATAAAACAGAGTTGGTTCCAAACTAATTCTAAGAATCATCTTTTTTTTTTCCAGTTTAATATAAGCCAGACTCTATGAAACCCAGCTCTATTACTTACTAGTTGGGTGATGATCCTGAGCCTCAGTTTCCTCTTCTATAAAATGGGGACCATAGAAAGGTTAGGAGTATTAAAAAAGCTCACGTAAAGTTCTTAGTACAGTGCCAGGTATATAGAAATTTAACTACATACACAATAAGTAACTACAATGTGTATGTTTTTGTCTTGAAATATGTATCTGTTATTGACTAGTGTTATTAAGAAAATAATAACCTTTATCATAAATATTATGTTAACTGTCATTTATTAAGCTCCTGCTAAACAATAACCTTTACAACTTGGAAATTCATCAAAACAATCCCACCTCACGGATCCAAACCATCATCACTCCATGCTTGGACTAGTGCAGTAGCCACTTGTCTGGTCTCCTAGTGTCCACTCTGACCTCCCATATGACATTAGGGGTATCTTTTTAAATGGTAAATCAGATCTCCTCACCTCCTTATCTAAAACCCACCAGTGGCTACTCATTTAATAGGGTAGCAGAGCAGGAATTCAAATCTGTTGGCAATAAGAATTTGATTAAATATTCACTATATCCAAAGCACCCGGTGTCTTATATTGCCATTGTTCTTTCAGCAGGGCAAGGAAACTGAGGTTGAGAGAGAATAAGTAACTTACCAAAAAGGCTTCCCTGCAAATTAGTGACAGGTGGGGTTTGAACTAAATGAATTCACCCACATGAATCCGAAACTCTTGCTCTTAATCACAGTGATGGATGGGTGGCCTGTAATCACTGACCTATAGAACACAAGGACCTCATAACACAGGCATCCTCAGCCCATTTTCAGGCGGGGAGCCTGGGAAAGTCCATGTGAGTCTCTTGATTGCCCTGCCCCTTGAAAACACCTTTCACAGAGAGGAAAAAGGATATGGGGTGTTCTCTTTGGTCACAGTCTCCTGTCCCTAAAACTCAGTCCCCCAGTCCTGTCTCAACTTGACATTCCACTGCCCTGACTTTGTGCTTTATCCCCAGAATGTTCTTAGACTCAACACAAAGGAAATGTCTATGGCATGACTAACATCCATCCGAAACATCAAACATTCTGTGTCCAACTTAGCAGGAGGCGCTCTGAGACACAGACACACCACTCATTTGTGTTTATATTGTCTTTTGCAGATGGACCAACTTGAAATTCAACTAATCCAACCTCCAGTGAATGGTTCTGCCATTTTGGTGTCCACTAAACACTGATCACTTCTCTGGCTGATATTATGTGTTCTTCATTCCTGAATATTACCAGTAACTTAATTTCACTATATGCATGGTTACACAGGTATATAATTTTCTATTTAAATATCTGTGTGTGTGTGTGTGTGTATGTGTATATATTTATGTATTGAGTATATCCCATGTTTTCATGTCTATGCCTGTACCTCCCATTATTAACTAGATGCTGACAACTCCCAAATTTATATCTCTGTCCCAGATATCACTGCTGAGTTCCAGACCCATATATCCAGCAGCCCACTCACATCCCCACTTTCATGTCTCACAGACACATAAACTCAGTAAGTCCAAAACTAAACTTATGTTCTTTCTTCCGGACCCTGCTTATCCTCTCATGCTCCTTATCCTAGTAAATGGCAGCTGCCATCACACCAGGTGTTCAAGCCAAAAATACCTGGAAGCCATCCTGGACACCGCCTCTCTCACTACCTACCACACCCATTTATGCCAAGCCCTGACAACTTTAGCTCTTCAAGTTGTTTATTCATCAGTCCATTCATTTATGTAATAATCACTTATTCTGCAGCACTAGATGAAAAATGGGTGATAACATGGTAAACAAGATAGATACAGTCCTGACCTCTCAGAACTATTAGTCATAAACCACAACAGCACATTTTATTGAATGAATGAATGAAGTGCATACATGAAGATCGTTTTATACAGATAGAGACTTGAAATAATTTTACTAACGTGCAATTGCATATTTGATCTTATCAAGATCTTATCAAGAGCCATCTATAGAGGGCTGACTGTTGGGCAGTGGTTTATCAGGTAGTAGGAGAAAATATTCATACCATCTGCTCCTTTGATACAGAATTTAATAGTTTCTATGTTTTTATATTATTATATTTGATTTTCACAATAACCTTGAGAGAGGTATGCAGGATAGTTATTTTAATTCCTATTTCATAGAAGAAGAAACAGAGGGTCAGAGAAGTTGAGTCCAAGTCAGTACTTTTTCTGCTATCCCCAAGTTTTAGGGGTGCACAGGGCATTTCAATTATGCCTTTTTCTTATTGATCCAAAAGTTGTGACACTAAATTAAAGCACCCTAGTTTTCTAGCTTACCATATATTAATTTTTCAAACATCTTCCTACTCATAGAGGGACTCCCTACTAAGTGATCCCACAAGAAAGGTCAAAGAGAACTCTCTGCTTTCCAACACCTGGAACCAGGCACATGACCTAACATCAGTCAACAGGAATTTTCCTCCTGGGAACACTGACCTAGGATCAGTCAATGGGTTGTTTCAACTCAGGCCTGTGGCTATTGAGTAAGCAATTCAACGACACAGAGGAGTTGAAGGTTTTTACCCAGTGGCATCAAGGTTCACTGCTGTAAGCCTCGGGGTCCAGTGGGGGCAGCAGTGGTCACGTAGTGGCAGCGTGCTAACAAGGAACTTCAGGCTTGGCCTTACCTTGCTGGAATACATGTATTTCCTAAGCTGAGTTCTTTAGTCTTTCATTGATTTTTGGAAGCTACTCAATGTCTTTTCAATACATGCACTTTCCGTTAAAATCTGTTTCATGCATCCAATAACTTTGAGTGATACTCCTAGAGAAACCTTCATATGGAGAATTTAGATGTTCTCTGTAACACATTTGGCCTCAGAGCAGGATTTATGGGTAGGTTGGTCTGGCTTGGGCCCTATCCAAGTTCCAAAATCTGAAGGATGAAAGAGCTTTGAGTCACCTACAGAGTAGGCCCATAATAAAGACCACAAAGACCAAGGGCCCGCCAGACTCCTGTGTCCTCTGGACTCCTGTCCACACTATAAATTTGATGGCTGCATAAGCAACCTCAATATTTAAACAATTCATTACTAACCCGTCTAGTAAGGAACTGACTGAAAGAATACTGTGAGAGGATATTTACCAAATGGCCTTAATGAGAAGCTACCACTAAGAAGGATATAGACATAAACTTAGAGCAAAAGAAAGGCTGACTCATTAGGAAGACTAGCGAAGACTATTTAATAAGAACTTACTTATGCAGAGCAAATGTTGCACGCTTCCTGGAATTTCAGAGTCTTCAAATAAGTCTTGTTGTAGATCAAGAGGAAAAGACCCATAAAACTGCAATTAGCCTACAATGGAATCTTCTCAGTATATTAAAACCTGTCAACCATGTGGCTTACAGACCCAGTTCAAGCACTGAATTGCTAACCTTTCAAAAACAGTTCTGTAAGATCACTGTTATCATCTCTTCATTATTTATTTTGCAGAAAAGGAAGTTGAAAGTCAAAGAGGTTAGTGATTGGCCCAGGGTTACCCAGGTATTAAGTGGCAGAGCTGGGAGTAGAGCCCAGGTTTGCCTGGATCCAAAAGCCACATTCCATTCTTTCCCCTAAACCATGGTGCTGTTTTCCTTCCCAAGGCAATTATCAAGATTGTTGGCCAAAAAGTGCTAACTAACAACTAGTATCTCTAACAGTGGAATGAACAGGAAGTCTCTCAGTGGCCCGATGACATGTGGGAGTAGCTGCCATGAGATAATGGGTTTGTAGGGATGGGTCTGGCTGTCAGAGAGACGGGGTGATTTCTGACTTGGTTGTTTTTCTTAGGAAGTCCTGGTTGAGTTATTAATTCAGGAAGGGTGAGAGAAAAAAAAAAAAAAAGGGAGAGGTTAGGAGTAGGGGAGGAAAAAGAGGCAGAGAAAAAAAAAAAGAAAAAGAGAAACAGGAAGAGATCAGGATATTGAGAAAGAGAGAGAGAGAGACTTTATTCTCATTTGTATCCTCACTACTGACTTGAATGGAGTTCACTGGCCCCAGTCTAAACCAGCAGGTCCTCTCCGGAAGCAGCCAGTGCCCTTCAACAAGCCCCTCACAGCCCAGCTCCCTCCATCCACCTCAGAAGCTTTGCGTCAGGGCCCTGTCCTGACAGATCCCCTTCATCACTTTTGTCTCTTGGCTGGACAAGAATTCTCTTTGGAGCTATAGGATGTAATGCAGCTAGACAGCATTTGGGATAAGAAATAGGAAATGGAATAACATTTTAGCCTGGATCAGAATGTCCTTAGAGGTGATTTAAATAATGTATGATTTGCTTCATTTCAGAATCTTCTGAGGGCAACGTTACCCTGTCCACCAGCAGCCTAAGGGGAACACTAGAAGGTGCAGGGGCTGGGTGGGAAGGGCAGCTTCTGGAAGGGGGCGAAAAGCCATCATGACAAAGGACTCACCTCCCCTGGGGAGACAGCTCACCCCGTACTGACTACGGGGTGACTGTGACAGAAACCTGGGGAATGTTCAAGGGAGATGATTTTTCCCCTCTCGACTTGATCACTGCTATGAGAGGGATTTCCCCTGAACACTCCTGGCCTCTGTCCCACCTCTCATTACTCCCTGGAGAGACAGAGGGAGTTACCCGGTTGACAAACAAGAGCAAAACTGTCTACGTTTCTTTAATGGGTGGTACTAATCTATCAAAAATCCCCTAGGGTAGTGGTCGGCAAACTCATTAGTCAACAGAGCCAAATATCAACAGTACAGTGATTGAAATTTCTTTTGAGAGGCAAATTTTTTAAACGTAAACTTCTTCTAATGCCACTTCTTCACAATAGACTCGCCCAGGCCATGGTATTTTGTGGAAGAGCCACACTCAAGGGGCCAAAGAGCTGCATGTGGCTCGTGAGCCGTGGTTTGCCGACCAGGGCCCTAGGGGATCATTGGCCTCTCTTGCCTGTTCTCCTCTACCTAGAGAAGTGTGGGGAGTCTACCCAATATTCACGCAAAGTGCTTGCTCCTGTCATAAAGGTGACAGTTTGGCCCCATCTACCTTACGCCTCTGTCTTGGTTTTAGAATCAGATAATGACTGTGCCCTCTCAAAAAAAAACTATCAAAAATTATGATTATTGTTATTAATATCATAATTTTCTTGCTTCTGAGGCAAAACTATTAACAACAAAAACATAGGGTTTTCATCTCTAATAGTTTAGTCAGCGATGTCCCAATATCACTGCAAACAGCCTCAAAATCAGCACCTGTCCCCTCATTTCAACTCCTCTGCACTTTTCACCCCAAACAACCCATCCATCATGCCACACCCACATATCTTCCTGTTTCTTAGCACATAAACTTTTCCCTCAGAAACAGGGTACTGAGGTCACTTGCGATACAAAGAGAAGCGGTCATAAATAATGCTGAGATCCGCATTGTCCCACTGTCTTGGCCAGGCCTTGTTAGGTCAGCTTTGCAAAAGCCTGCCAAGCCTCTAGGAGGAGGAAGGGTCTTACCCTATTGCTGCTCAATCCCTGGAGTGTTTGCAGACATTCCTATCCCATGACGTAAGGGAATTAGACAACAATATGGTGTCACAGGGTACGTGGGGATATGTGTGTGCACATAAAAGTGTTTGGGTGTTTGCGTGAGCCCAGATATCTGCATCTGTCTGTGCCAAGGTCTCTGACAAATCCAGTGCCTCCATTTCCAACTAAGGCCCAACTGTTGGCAACTTCTGAATTTATAAGGAACCAGAGGGAGGAAGTGATGGTACAGAATGTCTAGTGGGCTGAGGAGACAATCTGGTGATAGGAGGCAGGGGAACTTGAGGGTTGTTTATATAATACTTTAAGGAAGAGGTGATTGTACAAAGAGCATGGGGTGCTAATGGAGATTTGGGGGAACATTAAAGCTTCCCAATGCCATATTGGCCCTTGGCATTGTCACCATCTGAGGGACACTTTCCAAGGCAATTATAAGCTGTCCCTCATAAAGTGTGTGTGTACCATTTCTATAGAACTCAAGGGCTGATGAGATTTTCAAGGACAGGGTTGGGTCTGAGTCACCTTATACCCCAGCCCCCAGCAGAGCCTGGCACAGGTTAGATGCTCAGGAAATGTTGGTTGTGGCAGAGAAGCATCTTGCTATCTTGAGTATGCATAGCCACTCCTAATCAACAGCACATCATTGCAGACGCTCCCTGGGGGCTCCACAGTGAATCATCTGATATATAGCTCCTGTCAAAAGCCTGGCTGAACTATGATGCTCCAGAGGAAAAGAAAAAGATTTACCAAGATTTCTCCAAAGTTTCCACCATAACAAAGAGGAGAGGGGGTGAAACACTGATTCATTTGAGAGTTTTCAGACACGACCTAAAAAGCAGCCTCGACCCCACTACCCTATAGAATCATTACTTGAAGAGTTGATATCTCATTTCACCCTCGGCTTTGTTGAGAGCCAATAAAGCAACCAATAATGCATGGAATGTCTCTGTATTAAAATAAAATACTGCTATTGTGGACATCATCCATTAGGGTGACCAGTGTCCCCTTTTCTTTTGCTTTAGGCAAACTCATAAAGAGATGAAGTAAATCCACATGGTGTGGAGTGCAAGGGAGGCCCCAAGTGCTTAGCCTAGCAGAAGTCAGAGGCCTTTTCATGGCAATGTGCTGTAGCAGCCAGGGAGAATGGCAAGTAAACCGGCAATGACAATACATCGTCAAAAAGGGATAGGTGGCTGCAGAAACACATGAGAGAATCAACGACGCAAAGAAAGGAAGTATTCCTGGAGAAAGATACAGCTAGGCAAAGAACGTGAAGATTCCATAGAAGTTGAAAAGGAAATGGGGGTAGGGGTAAAAATTCCTGACAGAGGGAGCAGCATGGGAAAAGGCAAGGAAGAGTATGGCTCATCTGCGGAAAAGGAAAGCAGTCTACTATGTCTGGAATAAATAAGTGAAAGATGAAATCAAAACTATAAACAGGGATTCTCAGAATGGTCAGCAACATTTAAAGCTTTTTTCAAGGACAAAGGGATGACATTGGAGGGTTTCAATTGGGGAATTACCCAGATAGACATTTTCAAGATATTTCTTTGGCAGCAATGTGGCCATGAATGATGGGTGGGGGGAGAGGAGGTCAAAAAGGATGAGGGTGCTGCACTGGAAGTGAGGCTGTAGTAGGAAGGTGGTGGAAGGGATGGAGAGGAGTAGATGGATCTGAAAGATATTTTAGAAGTAGAATTGATAGGACTTGGTGAATAGGTGCCTATGGGGCTGAAAAACAGAAAGAAGTCAAGGTTGACTCCCAGCTTGTGATACTGAGGATAAGACTTAGCCATGATTTCTCATGCTCAGGGTCACTGTGAATGATCAAGGATAAGACATATGCCAGGCATGTTCTCCTGAACTTTCTACACACGAGGCCAAGCCTAGTCCATCTCATCAGCTCTGTTCCAGCTTCGCCATGTCTGCCACTGGATGGATAGACAAGCGGGCTTTTCTTTTTACAGATCTGTCTTGGCTTTGGGGGAGGCACTGGAAACCTGCTTAAGCTTCCAGGTCTCCGTCCTGTACCCCAGCATGGCTCCCCAGAAAGCTCTGAGTGACAGCAGGGATGGAGGTTGGTATAGAGAGGAAGGGGGTGTGAGGGATTTGGCCAGGTATTACCAGAGCAATATCTTATTTCCATCAGTGCTTGTCTCTGGGAGTCTGATCTCTCCCTGGGGAAGTCAAGAGGCGCAGAGGAGAGAATGGTGAGGTCCATGCACCTAAGTCTTAATCCAAACTCATGGCATGATTCATCTCTGTAACACCAGCATGTTCAGAAAGGGGAAAAGGTAAATAAAGATATCCTCAAGCCACAGCAGCAAGGTCTCCCCCAACTTCCTCACCCAATCCTAAGAATGGGTCCTACCCAGGGCCCTTTTGAGCAGAGTCCCTCTTCCAGCCTTACAGAGAACATTCTGACTCTTAACAGAATTCCCGATGAAGTCCCCCGGAGTCCATTCCTTGGATCTTTATCCCAGCTCTTAAGGAAACTGGAATTTGATGCAACCACTTAAAAACTAGAAAGGCTGAGAAGGTGGGGTGTAAAATAGGGAGTCGACCACTGTGCTGCACCACCCCAGGGGGCACCATTGGCACTGTAGCTATGGAAGCCCTCTGGAGTTATATGGTGCTGGCAGTCTAGCTCAGGAGTCAAGAAACAGGGTCCCACTCCTGAAGTCTGGCCTGTCTGCATCATCCCCACCCTACACCCCACATACAACACTGCAGACCCCAAGCCTTGCCTCTGAGTACAGGGCACTGAGTTCCTTTCACAGGTTTCACATACCCTGACACTCTACACCTAAGACGCAGTGGTGTTTCCCAAGGCTGCCATACGCAGCACATTTGTAATGAGAAGGAAAGTCCGAAAGGAAAAACAAATGTCAAAACTGAAGAGCCCAGGCTTGACAAAGGAGTTAGGAAAACCAGGAGGAGAAGAAGTTTTCCTGGGACACTAGAGCACTCTGCCCCCTGCCAGGGCTGCAATTTCTGCCAGAGCCCAGCCTTGGACTGCTCACCCACCCCTCCCATGTGTCCTCTGCGGAGCCTGCCAGCACCCCATCTGCTCGCCCCCACCAGGGCTCCTTAATGACAAGCCCACGCTTCCCTGGGCTCCTTTCGAGCCAGAGGGCTGCACTGTTGACATTTATCTCTGGGTCACTTGATGACATGATTATAGGAGACACAAAGGAGGCATATTTGTAATAAATCCTGAACAAGAACAAAAAAGTCACTAAAAATTTGGGTTTCTCTCCAGTACCCTTGGCAAAAGGAAGCAAAGAAAAGCTGTTTGCTGGTTGGTTTCAGTTGGCTCCCCACTCCTTCTCCCCGCTATGGACCCAATGTTTGTGTCCTTGAAACTCATGTTGAAGCCTGATCCCCAGTGATGACTTTAGGAGGCGGGGCTTTGGGGAGGTGATTAGGTCATGAGGGTGGAGCTTCATGAACAGGGCTAGTGCTCCTATAAGAAGAGACACAAGAAAGCTGATTCTCATTCTCTCTCTCTCTCTCTCTCTCTCTCTCTCTCTCTGCCATGTGAGAAAGTAACAAGGTGCCCTTGCCATTTACCAAATATGCCAGCACCTTGATCTTGGACTTTCCAGCCTCCAGAACTGTGAAGAACAAATGTTTGTTATTTAAGACACCCACTCTGTGGTATTTTGTTATAGTAGCCAGAATTATGATGTTGAGGAATGTCTCCAACTTAGCCTGTGGGCCCATGGATCTGAGGCTGCCCTTAGACTCCCAGGAGTTCCCTTATGCAGCCTCTACCTGAAGGACTCAGGCAACAGAATTTTGAGGCGAAGTGCAGGGGAACTGAATAATGAAGACAATCAAAAGGAAAGGCTGGCATATGGATGCTACATAGCTTTTATGTGCCAGTTAGCAGGGCCAGGCAGCAATAGACATGATCTTCTCAGCAGGATGTTCACACTGAGAGACAGGAACCCATTCACTTTCTCATTCCCTGTAAAACTCCCAGTGCCCAGAACAGCGCCTGGCACATTGTAGTAGCTCAATAACTATTTGTTGAATGAATGAGTGAATGAATTTCTCTTTGTTTTTATGGCAATTTTATGGGGGATTATTATACAGATTTCAAAGATGAGAAAATTGAGACTCTAAAAGGTCAAATAATATACCCGAGGTATAAACTTGTAAACCTGGCACACAGATCTGACTCTATCGACACATAGAAAAGATATAATTGGCTGTCGATATAATTTCAGGGGCTGGATCAATCAAACATAAAGCTCTTCTCCAAAACGCTTAGAAGAGCATTTGCTTTGTCTATATTATACTTTAAATATCCAATCCATTATATTTATAGCAACATGAATCTATCTCTCCCTTCTTTATCCCATCATTACACATGAAATGTAGCACAATTATGTCATTTATTACACTTTATTGCAATTATTCTCTAACATCTCACTTGACTGTGAACTCCTTGAAAGCCCCTTGTTTATCTCAGCATCTTCAGCACCTAGACAAATCTTCACAAAATTGTGCTGCATAAATGAATGGATAGATGAATGAATTTGTGCAATACCTTGCATTTCAAAACTACTTTTATTTACATTATCTTGTATAATCTTCATGTGAGTTCACGAATTGTTGGGATCATTAACAAATGCATAAATTTCATGTGGAGGTATAATAGTTTTTTTGTGGGAAGATGCTTTGAGGGGCTTAAAGTAGGTGTCAATCGTGAGGGGTGTGTTGACCCAGACAACAGAGAAGGGAGAAGCATTTTGACCTTGGGCAAGAGGCAAGAGCATGAGTTTGCTGGCATCAGTGAAAAGAAGATACACTAGAGGATAGGTGATAGAAGAGAGAGAATGAGAGAGAGAGACTTGGACTGGGTGAGCAAGGAGTCAGCAAGACCATCTGGGTAGCTGAAGACCATTTTACGGATGTTATAATGCCTACTATACTTTGAAGCTGATTCCATTTCTGCCATGTAAGGCCCTCAGCTCTCTTTTTCCAGGCCAAAACAAAAACAAACAAACAAAAACAAGGCACTTTGGTCATTTCTACTAACCTTACTATTGCTACATTGTAAGTGGGCTTTTTTAGAATGCTCAGTGACCCAGCTTCATGTTGGGTTGAGGTGGCACAGAACACAGGTGCATGAGGAAGCTGGAGCCCAGAATTCACACATGCAAGAGATTATTGTGGGCTGGGGAAGGAGAAGGTAGAGCTGTAAGTCTCCTTTTCTACCACCTCACTGACAAGATGGCACTAGTTTCCACCTGTGTTATTCTCTGCGGAGAAACTGAGGTCCAAAGAAGTTAAATGCTTTGCCCAAGGTCATACAAGTAGCAGTTGATAAAAATAGAACCAAATTAAATTCAGGATACTTGACCTTAAATCCTTTGCTTTCCTTATATCTTGATGCTACTTCACAAAGATTATTGTCACCATCAACAGGATGGAAGATGGGGCTGGTATTGCTTTTAGGGGGCCTGTCTTTTGAGTGGCATGAGCCAGGGCTCAGGATCAGCTCACCATCTCCCTCACCACGGCCAACACTATTGCAGTTTGCCTGACAATTATCACCAGGCCCTTGAGTGCAGCAGTACAAGAGGTGTACCTCCCAGGGAACTCTCATGCCAGCTCCCATCTCAGAGAGATGGGAAGAAGGGAGTTCAGGAGCGCTTGTCCCATGGCTTTGCAGACAACTCCCCCAGCAGACCAGAGCATGGCCAGTGAGCAAACTTGGCAAGCGGAGGCCCCCATTGCATCTGTCAGAGGCCCTCACACACACACAGGCTTTATTAGGAACAGGCCCTGGCGAGAGCAGGCTGGGACAATGTGGTGGAATGTTTACCCGCCTGTCTGCCTGTCCTCTCAACACCCTGTCCTCACACCAGACAAGGCACAGGCTGGGTCTCCAGGAGTGGCCAAGCCACTGCAAGCGCCTCACCTGCCTTCTCCCTGGCTCAGCCATTGCAACAACAACCAGGCTGGCTAAACCTCAGGAGGAAGGAGCTGCTGAAACTGGGCCCAGACTCCAACAGGGTTTTCCCAATGCTTCTCTGGCTCCAACAGTGCACACACAGAGCTGCAGTGCTCAGCAATCGCTTTGAAAGACTATTGAATGAATGAATCCATCCATCTCCAACAGGAAGGGACTTGAGGAATTCTCATTCCTCCCATCCAATCCTCTTTCTCCAACAGATGCCTGAAATGCTATGAATCCTTGTTAAAACTTGACTATCTCCTAACTGGGACAACACCAAAAAACATTTCAATCAGTTAGTTATAACTTGTAATGATATTTCATCTTTATTAGTCACCTACTATGTGCCAATCACTTTACCTACATCATCTTTACTCCTCGCTATATATAGCCTTACAAAGTGGGTATTTTAAAGGCAGCCACCAAGGCTCAGAGGATTAAAGACCTGTAGCTAATAAGTTGGGAGGGAGGGACTTGAATAGAAATCACAGACTTTTTAAATCACTTTATAGTTGTAACAGCTTTAAAAATATAATTTAGACACATTGCCACCTTGAAATTACAGTACTTATTAGACCCACTGCTGATTCTGGTTATGTAATATGTTAATACAGAACCACTTAGAATATTATATTTTTAAACGTTTAATTTTTTTATATTCTTAACCCTGTATCTATACTAATAAAAGAGTAATATGAAAATGGTCGGGACACCCTCATGGGTAACGACCCATCAGCTGGAGGCTGCGTGTGCAACAGGCATGGGTGAGTGGGGACTTGCAGCATTGGGGACAGGGGTGGGGTGCAGCAGAGGCCTCTCCACACACCTGCACTGGGGGTCCACAGGCCTCCCCTGGCTCCAGCCTACCTCTTTGGGGCAATCCATTGTGGAGCCCCAGATGGGTGGGTGGGGCCTACCTCTTTGAGGCGATGGATCACGGGGCTCCTGCACTGTGACAAGGCACAGGCCAGGCTGGGCCCCCCCCCCCCACCCTGAGTGCACGAATTTCATGCACCGGGCCACTAGTTTCAATATAAATGGCTTCCTCTGCAATCCTACATATTTTATTTTGTGCATTTAGGAGCCACATTCTATTCTGAGAAGGGTTTGCCTACTTTAGAATATTACATACCCCACCTCTCCAACCTATGTTTCCTTAAATGTCCTCTTTGGCCATCAATTTTTTTGTTAAGATGTAGATTTCCAGGCCACACATCCAAACTACAAAAGTAGAATTGTGGGCTTGGAACCTGGCAATCTTTGCTTCCACCTGCTCCCCAGTGGAACTGCCTTGAATGTTGCCCCTGAGTGGGCGTGGCTGCCTGGTGTGGGCTGGACCCCCTTCTGGGTGAGCACAACCTGCACAGCTTCACCTGGGGGCTCTGACCCTCCAGGTTTCCAATACTCAATGAAGTTTCTCAGTGAAGGAGGAAAAGATTAAAATTGCTGATTTTGAAGTTTGGGTATCTGTTTCTGCATTTTAGGGGTACCTTAGTTTTTTGAGGCTATCATTACAAATTGCCACAAACTGAGATGGCTTAAAACAAGAGAAATTTATTCTCTCCCAGTTCCGGAGACTGGAAATCCAAAATCAGGGTGTCAACAGCATTGATTCCTTCTGGGAGTTCTGAGGAAGAATCTGTTCCACGCATCTGTCCAAGCTTCTGGTGATGGCCAGCACGCCATGGTGTTCCTTAGTGGTAGACACATCACTCCAACCTCTGTCTCCATCTTCACATGGAATTCTTCCCCGTGTGTCTCCATCTCTGTGTCTGTGTGTCTCAATTTCCCTCTTCTTATGAGGACACTAGTCCTAATGAATTTAGGGCCCCCTCTAATCCAGTGTGACCCCTTCTTAACTTGATTACATCTCCAAAGACCCTGTTTCCAAATAATATCACAGTTTCTGATGGACATGAATTTTGATTGGAGGGTGGGGTGGGGACACTAGTCAACTCAGTCTAGGAGAGAGATTTTGTTTCTGCTTTTGTTTTTGTTTTAAATGCTAATGGCTAATCTAGCTCCCATCCCCAGGAGAGAACTCTGTAATCTAAAACAGTGCTTCGCACAACATGGGGCCCGGGATTGGCCTCACCTGGGACATTCGAAACCTAATTATCAGGCCTCCGGAATCTGAAACTCCAGGGTTGGCCCAGTCATCTGTGTCTTCCCAAGTCCTCCAGGAAACTCTGAGCCTGCTCACCTTTAAGAACCTCTGCTTTATAGAGAGTGTGCGATATGGGTGATCTTCCCTTCAGATTGAATCATCCGTTTGGTTTTCTGGTTTTTGTTTGTTTTGTGTATTGCAAAGAAAGGCTTCAAGAGATGAGATAACTGCTCTGCCTGAGAGGAGATGTATTCAAAGGGTAGAAGGACTGAGAGGTGACTCCAGTGGAGGTGTCATGGGTCTTCCTGAGATTGGGAAAGGGACAGTGCCTTGAAAGTCCCTGAGGGTGAAGACCCACCGCACCAGATGGGGGAAGGAGAGATGAATTTGGGGTGTGCCTAGCCAGAGACATGAGGCTGCCTGCCTAGGAAATCCCTGCCCAGATGCCTTGGCAAGACTAGGGATGGAGGGAGGTGACAGGCTCTCTTCAAAATGGTGCTTGCAGCCCATGAGCAAAGAATTTCTCTAAAATGGAACTAAGACAGAAACTTGCCCCTAAATCTTACCAAATTACCTAATTCCCAGGGCTTCATTCTGTTCTGAAGGGAGAGAGAAAGAACATCTCACCCCATAACTAGGAATGGGTTTCCCGCCAGGCCTGGCAGGTGGAGAACCAAGCCAGTTTATTTGCTTTAGAAAAATGAAAAAAAACGTGCCGTGACACTGCTCACACCCAAGTGTCTCAGAGCAAATCGGCACAGGTTGCAGCTGGTGAGTACCGTGCTGGGACTGTAGCTGCCCCATCCTCCCTCCAAAGAACAAGGGCCCCCCACCTGCACAGGGAAGCGGTTCTTTCCCCCACTCTACCCAGCCCTTCTGGCCCGGTGTGGACGAAGGCACAAGGCAGCTGGTAAAACTGCAATCATTAACTTGAGTGCGCCTGAAAGATGATAACAATAATTTATATTTCTCCACCACCCTCGTCCCCCCCACGAGCTTTCCAGATTTTATGGCCATGACTCACCTCCGCTACTGCTGTGGGGTAGTGGACTCACTTACGGCACACTGAATTTAGGCAAAACATGAAAAAAAAAGAAATCCCGCCCGGCTAATTGCAAGAGGAACGCTCCCTGTCACGTGCAGTCCAGCTGACTTCATGCCTGGGCGGCAGAAATGCGATAAAACTCCCAAGTTGGTCCTTAGATTTTTTTAAAAGTCAGATTGCTCAGCCATGATCTCACAGTCGCACGCCCCAGCCAGTGGCCCTGAGCCAGTCTTTGAAATATGACCTAAGAGGGGGCTGGTGACGGAATGGCCATTTCTGGCATGGTTCATCAAAAGTCAGTTTTCCTATGAGACCTCATCCTTCTCCAGCTGCCCAGGAAGAACCCCCACCCACAGCTGCTTGCTTGAAGCCGTGGCCAGGCCACCTGACGGGCCCCCAGCCACACCAATACTGTCTCAGAGGCGATCCTCTCTTCTCTGACTCCTACCGCACTTCCCTCTGGATGGGCCACTTGGCACGTAGCCACACCTGCTTCTGTATTGTTATTCAACCCCATTCAATCAGCACATGTCTACTTGGAGGCACAATAGCATAGTGGCTGAGAACATAGTGTCTGGATTAAGAAATACTACAGGTTTGTATTCCACGTCTCTCTATTACTAACTGCATGAACTTGGGCAAGCAATTAAATCTGAGCCTCATTTCCTCATTTGTCATGAGGAGGAAATCTCACACACTCCATATGGGATGAGGCATAGGGATAAATACCTAAAGTAGTGAAGACAAAACATTGTTGATTACACCCCACCAACAACAGTGGATGTCTTCTGGGTAGAGTGGGCACCCACGTAAGAATCCTCCCAGTTTCAGAGGGACTAGCACACCCTGGTTTGGTGGTTGAGGTGATCAATGGTTTCTGGATGGTTCCAAGTTTTGGGATCTGGGAATTGTTTTGGAAGCTACTATGGTAACTCTGCAAATGACCAAAACAGTCTGTATATATATAAAAGACTAATATGCAAATTGTCCCTGTGGGAGTTCGACCAGGAGACCGATCGCTTGCTTTGACATGCACTGACCACCAGGGGGCAGCACAGAATGAAGGAAGGCCCTGACCAGCAGCTGGGAAAGGGAGGCCCCGGCCAGCAGTTGGAAGGCCCTGATTGGCCCTGATCGCTGGCCAGGCCTAGGGACCCTACTTGTGCATGAATTTCATGCACTAGGCCTCTAGTTCATTAATAAAAGCCTATGCTCAGGACCTTGATCAAGCCCCAAACCAATGGTCAAGACTGCCTGGAAGCTAACCAGACCATCAGCGCCTTGGGTCTCATGTTCTTTTTGGATCCTCCTGAGGTTGGTCACACCTGTGGTGCTAAGTGAAGACTTGACCCATCACCTAAATCCTCCCTAAAGGAGAACTTCGTGCAGATTGTCTCAACCTATCCTCCATAAGACACATTGCCATCTCTGACTATGAAGGTCGAGACTTGTTGTAGGTCACACACCAGGAAGCAGCAGTGGGTTCCAGGGCAGGCCCTCAGAGGCCACATCTGCTTCACTGAACACAAACAGTGCAGTGGGAGAAGCCTAAGAGCAAAAGGATTGAAACCTAAGGCTGGTCCAAAGTGGAAAGGCCTGAGTGTAATTGCTGTCCAGAAATCAACAAGTTTGTGTTGACTTCTTGTGAAGGGTCAGATATGGATCAGGCTTCTTAGAGGAACCAAAGTGTCAGCTGAGATCCCCACCCTCTAAGCACCTTTCATTTCACAGGGCAGACAAGACTCCCAGCAAAACCAGACACTAGCATAATGAGTACATGATGCTCTTATTTTCTTCATGGCACTTAACTCCAGCTGGAGGTATCCTACTTCGATGTGTGTTTTCTGGGTGTCTTCTCCACTGGCAATAATGAAGGACAGCCATTCCTAGTGACTCCCCAATGTCTAGAAAAGTGCCTGGCACCTAGTAGGCACTTAGTAAATGTCTGTTTCATAAATGCCAAGAATTTGGCCAGGCAAGAATGTGGGAGAGAAGCTGAAAGGAGCAAAAGGTGGGCTAAGATCTCACAGTGAGGAGGAGTATGGAGGATTTGAAGGTCAAGAAGACAAAGCAGAGAGGTAGATGTAGGTCAATGTCGGCCTTTGGGAGGAGAGCACCACTTCTCTTTAACTTTTCTCCACCTATCCCCAACATATCTACAACTCAATCCCTTCTTACCCACCCCAAATCCACCCCAAAGGAGAGAAATATTTATGATAGGGAGGGGAAGAATTAAGCCAAGATGTGGTCTCAGCTTAAGCCCAACCTCACAGGAGCTCTGCAGCATGAATTATAACTGAGTGGATTTCACTTTGGAACGGGGATCAGCCTTTTGTATCCCTTGTTCGTTACTCGTTGGATGCAGGCTGCAGGGTGCAGTTAGAGGAGCTCATATTCTCCCAAGTCTGGAGCCAGTCTCCTATGGGTGACAAAAAAAATCTCTAGAGAAGGGGGCAGCTGTGAGCCCTTAGCAGACATCACGCAGAGCAGTGGGAGTATGGGTGCACCCACTGAGTAACAGGGAGCGGGGTGGGCATACGAACAGCACCCACTCCAGACTCCTCGTGGCCACTTAGCTTTAGAAAAGGAAATTTCCATGGGGTAGAACCTGGATCCACTTGAATTTGCAACAAGGTTTGGGGGCGGAGAGGTAGATTTACTTCCATAGAGACCCATCCTGGAGGGGTTCAAGTACAAATGGACTTTTGGCCTGACACCATCTTAGTCTCATCCCTACCTGCAGCATCATTGAAGCATCTCATTTTGACATCACCTCTCTGAGAACTAACCCTGAGAAGACAAAAAAGGCTGTGTTCTCCATCCTCCGAGAAACCACTGTTCATAAGGCTTGAGTAGGCATGATGGGCATCCAACAGACACCCCTCAGGAAGCCCTCCTGGATAGTCTCTATGCATGTGGAGACCTGACTACAATGGGGGGGGGGGGACATTTTCATTTGGGGAGGTTGATTTTTAAGTGGAAAGTTCTTAATCTTCCAGCTAACTACATAAATTGAATGCAAATATCCTACTCAAAGAAATAAAAATAAAAAGACTGTGGAAAACTAGTACATATTACTATCCCCCAATAAAGCTGCTTCAGTCACCCTGTCAGGTCACGTTGGACCAAATAAGGAGAAAAAAGAGCTACAACACCTTTGAAAAGAAAGCTGAGAAGGCAAGGACGGTCTGGGGGGAAAGAAGGCTGAGCTAGAGGGAGAAAGCTGGGGAAAATTGGAAGTGACAGGAGTTTCCAAAGGAAGAGGTTAAGATAACAGAAGTCAACACAAGAGCCGGCATGACAGCGAGACTGAGGTGGCAAAGCAGAGGAGTAGGAAACAGATACCTGGGGAAGGGTAGGGGGTCCTCTCCTAAAGAGAGGAAAAGCGGATAAGGATATCCATGGCTGCTCCAAGGATCAGAAATAAACTGCAAGGTGTGAAGAACAAGTGAAGGAAAATGAGGTATCAGGGGCTATGGCTATGGGTTTTGTTTAATACGTACCCCGTGGTGAGAGGCATGTCTAAAATGTGGTGGCCAGATGCTCAGGAGACTTCGAAATTCCCACCAGAAGAGAAGTTCAATGTCAGCCTCAATTGGTTCCGCTTTTCCCTAATCCGTGAGTCTGACTTGTGGCTCGGGCAGAGAGGGGTTTATCCCGCTCAGTTTTGGGAACAGAGGTGTTTAGGCCACCGGCCACTCATTCAGTATAGAATAAAATTAAAGACCAAGCAAAGGCGGGGCGCCGGGGAGTGGCCACGTAGACAAGCGGACACCTGGGGCTCTCCCCAGCTCACCCTGATACTGGGCCCCTGGACAGCAGGACCAGATCCACAGACCACCCATGGGACCCTTCTTGGCCTGACCTGGTGGGGGTAGAACAGCCAAGTGAACAGTCCCAGGGACCAGCCCTTGATCTGGGGGGAAAGGAGGCTGAATCTGTACCACTGCATAGATTGTCCCGGGCTAACCCCACTTCTCAACCTGTTATCCTCAAATTTCACCTCATTCATTCACTTTATTGATCAAACACATAGGGCCATATTTCAGGCTCCGGAGCCAGGTAAAGCTGAGTGTGCATTTTACGTCTCTACTTCTCAGCTGTGTGTCCTTGGACAACTTACACAACCTCTCTCAGTCTCTGTTTTCTCATCCATTGCAGGGACATAATAATAAAATGATCTCATTGGGTTGTTGTGAAGATTAGAGGACATAGGTATCCTGCCCAGAGCCTGCACAGAGTTAATACTTAGTAAATGGTAACTTCTGTCATTATTATTATTAGTTCTGTTATTATTATCATTAATTTTAGAAACATTCGTGTGGGGGTGGAGGGTACTTCTGCCTCACTCATGATGACTCCTTCCATGTGGGAGAGGTTCCACGTCACTCTTGGTTTCTCTCTGTCCCTTCACTAACTGGCCCCCAGGGGAGAAAGAGTGATATTATTTTTATTCTGATAAATTTGGAGGGAGAAATCAGGAACGCTCAGCCAACCCCTTTCCTTACACTTCCTCTTGGGAGTGAGCCTGTCTGCAAAGAGCATGCTCAGTATGTTTCATGGGCCTGTCCAGAGCGGCTGTCACCAGGGACGGTGAGTTTTTTTAGGCTGGAGGCTCAGTGGCAAGAACCCAACCAGTTCACAGATATCAACTCCATGTTCTGCTTTATCAGAAACAAAGATGGTCCTGGAATGGATCTCCAACTGCCAAGTCTTTTGTTTTACTTCTTAATTAGTTCATAACTGGGGTGAAGAAGAGAGGTGCTATTTAAGTGGTACCCCTCAAATCCAACAATTACAAATAATTATTTGCATACGCATAGCTGAGATTTAATCGCCTTGGTTCAGTGAAGCAGTTCAAAGGGAGCATTGAATTCAAATCCACAGACTTTTTTTCTTCCCTTGAATCCCACCGCTCAGCATCCCCATCAACATTCCAGATACTTGATGACCCTTTGATTTCAAACAGAAATTTACAGTTTCATTATATAAAAGACAAAAATAGGGCTCTGTGCCCATTTACTCTTCCTAACCCATTTCCCCCCTGGAGTCAAGGTTAGCCGTTTTCATTACCACTGCTTGCTTTTTGTTTAGATCACCCTTCCCTGCTGGATTCCAGATCCTTATCCAGGGCCTGGTGCAGGAAAAGGCTTCTTTTATGTGGTTTTTCTTTATGGGCTTCTAGGGCTGAGCTACCTTTGCTAAACTAAGAGTGTCTTTGGTTCCCTGGCGATCACCAGGGTTTCATTTGTGTAGGCTGACTCTTGTTTGGAAATGGTGATTGCATGAAGCAGGGAGATCCTGAGATTAGGGGGGCTGGAGCATTCCAGCTCAATAAATCAATCCCCTTTTAATTGTGCCCCTGTCAGTCAACATTGTAACAGAGACTGGAGGGCAAGGAGCTTGTTAGCAGAGCGATTCCTCGCTGCCCTTTGTGGGCTGAGCTGACTGTCCGTCAGATTAAGCCACAGCAAGGAGGGGCTGTTGCAGGGGCTACCACCTCTGTTCCTGTCAAAGAAAGAAGCCAATCAATACTCTTGGCTCCATTGGAGCTTCTGAGAAATTTCAACCTGGGTTTTGATCTCTGTGTAAACAACTGAATTCTAACCCCGCTTTGTGAAACTGACCAGCTCACCTTGCATACTTTTAATGCCTTTTAAAGATCATTAAATCCTCGGCTGCATTTTTCCAAGTAGCCTCCTAAGGTTGTTAGATAATAAAGCTTCTATTTGGCACCTAAAGTTATCTTTTCTCAGAAGAGAGGTGTTCCTGCCTCTCTTGACCTTCTGCCAGTATGTTTATACCCACAAGACGAATGAAAAGCTCAGCCATATTATTATGATTAACCAAATTACTCACAAAAGCTAAGCATTTCAGGCTATTGAACATTGTTTGGTTTTTTTGTTTGTTTTTTTGCTTCTCAACTTTCAACGTGCATGAGACTCACTTGGGAGTTTTGTGAAAATGTAGAGTCTGATTCAGGGGCTCTGGAGAGGACCCCAACAGTCTGCATTTCTAATTTCTCTTAAATGGTGCGACTGCTGCTGGTCCGTGGACCAGACTTTGAATAGTATGGCTCTAGAATTAACGTATACTTTCATCGGGACAATGTACAAAAATCCTTAACATTATCTCCTTCGTTGGAGCTTTAGAGTCTCACAGGCCTGGACCAATGAGCCCACGTTCCTCACTGGTGTCTCAGGACATAGTACTTGGAATAGTACCTCGCACAGAGTATGCACTTAACAAATAACACCGTCTATGAGCATCAGCGTGGACATGAGAGCTCGGCAACCAGCCTGCAGCCAAATCTGTCCTGCCACTGTTCTTAGGAATGGTTTTATCAGAACACAGCCACATTCACATATTTCTGTACTGCCTATGGCTGCTTTTGCACTGCAATGGGAGGGTTGAGCAAGTGCCACAGGGACATATGGAACACAAAGCCCAACATGTTTACCGTGGGGCCCGTCACAGAAAAAGTTTACCAACCTCTGATTTCCAACAATAAAAATTTACTGAACACCTATTGTGTACCAGATAATGAAAAGTCTCTTCTGCTGAAAGATCGCAGCATCTCGTAAATACTTAATTAACCCCTGTGATAGCCCATACATGCATGTACCCCCAGCCCCTCATCTTTCAAATGGATGTACAGTAGCACCTACTCCAGAGTGTTTACAGCGTGGACAATGCCTAGGACATATTAAGTGTCCAATAAACATTAGCCATAATTATCATTATCTGTATAGGTATTGTCATTGAAATTTTATACCCATGAGAGTATTGCCACTGCTATTGTATAAATGTAGAAACTGTGATCACTCAGGACCCTTTGGTCTTACTAATCTAAAGCCTCCCTAAGTAATCAGACCACCAATACCTTCCCTGTCCCCAGTCCTCTCCTATAGTCTAGCCCAGGACAGTCCTCAAGTTTGGTACAATAATGACAATAAAAATATCACCAATAGCTAATGCTTACAGGGACTAGCTATAGGCACCACGTGGAATACATGATCACAATGAATCACAAGCTATGAGACAGGCAACTTCTGTTTTCTACACGCACAGATACAAAAATAAGGCTTCAAAAAGATCTGTCTCACAGCTAATAAGTGATAGAGTCAGTATTCGAACCTAGTTCTGTTTGACTCCAGGACCCATACAACAAGTCTTACACGCTACTGTGAACATCAGACAATTCGTGGGCGTGCAATAAACATTTGAGGTATCCTTGTAAATGGTACATATTACTCCAGTGCTCAGGAACATCACACCCCATGAGTCAACAAACACTGTCCCAGGCCTTTGGTTTGTTGGCAACAGATGAAGCAATCACATGGTCATACTGGCATCTGCTCCTAGGAGAACAAAGCAGAAGCTAAAGGTAGTGGATAATCAAAGCTGTTCATTAGCTTATGTGGCCCAAGGTGAGGAGCAAAGACTTCAGATTCTGATCTCAATTGATAAACATACCTTTACCTACAGCCTGAGTACTTGACCTCGCCCTTATGAACAGGCAATTACTGGTAGCTGTGCAGGCAAAATGAGCTTTAGAATCAAAGACAATAGGATTAAAGCCTCAGCGCCAGCCATTACTGTCTATGGTTTCTCAGGACCTTGGTTCTTGTTCTGCATAATGAGGTCCATGACAGTGCCAACTTCGTAGGGTCAGTGTGGGGATTAATTTACATGAGGGATGTCACATGTGTACCAGGAAGCGTATGAACATGTAAGCCCATAAAGTGCCATTTATTATTATTTTCACAACCCCAGTACAGCGCTAGCCCCAAACAGGTCTCCACCAAATGTTACTTCAAATCCTCTCTAATTTCCCTGATGGAAACCTAACTGGAGACATATGCAACAAGTCCTTCCAATCCAGAATCAAGCCTTCAAATATTTTTAATAAAATTTTCCTTTAAGTGCGATTTTATGGCAAGAGAAAGTGCGTTTCCTCTAAGAGGTAATGGATTAAAAATACGTTGTTGCATGTAACACAAATGCTTGACTCAACTCTTCTCCATTGAGTAACATTTTCATTTAGACCTGCTTTACTTTTGCTGTTGATTGATCTGTATTCAGTCAACAAATCCTTAGTAAATGCCTGCTCTGTGCTTAGCACTGTTCTCAGTGTTGAGGATACAGAATCAAAACACATCAGACAGCAGGCTATTCTCATGGAGTTGACATTCTTTTGGGAAAGACAGACAATAAATAAGTGGACGAGTTAAGTCACGTAGCTTCTCATGTGGTTAGTGCTCTGAGGAAAATAAAGCAGGATTGTATTAATAGCAACTGGGGTGGGAAGGGAGGTGGCTTTAGACTGTGTGGTCATGGAGACTCTGAATTATAAGGAGAAGTGAGACATGCAAGGATGGGAATGAGCATTCAGGCCAGTGGAAAGACCATGGGTGAGGAAGAACTTGATCTGTTCCAGAAACACACAGATGTGATGGGGAAGCAGAAAGTATTTTGATTGGAGAAGACCAGGGGTGAGAGGCAAGTCTCAGAGAGTGGTCTCAGAGGACCTCTGGGCTATGAGAAGGAGGTGGATCTTCTTCCAAGTGTAATGAGAAGCCACTTGAGGACTTAAAGCAGGAGAGGCACATGATCTAATTTGACTTTTAGAACAATCACTGTGGTTATACACAGGGAATGGGCTGCAAGGGGCTGCAAGAAGTAGATGGACCAGATAGGAGGCTACTGCAGCTGTAGGGGAGAGGAGTTGGTGGTGTGGCCAAGAGTGGGGGCAATGGAACAGAGAGGATTTGGGATATGTTTTACAAATCAAGCTGACCTGTCTAGTTAGACGTAATTAAACAGAGAAAGCGAGCCTTTCATTGGCAGCAGGTTCTAATGTTTGCACCTATCTGTCATTGATCGTGATTTTGATCTGGTCCATTACATGGTCTGTTAATTCTGAATTAAGAGCATTAGAAAAGCTGGTCACTTTAAGCAGAAGTAGCCTAAAATGAGAAGTTCCTCTGAAGACATTTGTAGACACCAGTATACCCCAAATATCTGGGTGCCACTGAAGACAAATGCTGATCAAGTCTCCTGATTGTGTCTCCATCCTGGGAAGCCCCTCATCCCTGCAGGCAGCATGATGCAGTAGAAAGTGCATTGGCAGGGGGGGGGGGGTGGGCGGGGAACCTCCAGGGACCTGCGTTTTCACCTCAAAGCACCTCACTTCCCAACTGCAGGTGCAGTTTCTTAATCTCATTGTGTCAGGTTCATTACAGAGTTAATGAATGCATTCTGTCCAATGCATAGTCACTGCTCAGTAAACTCTCACTGTCCAACAGCATCGCTTTTATTTGTTTTTTATTTTTTTTAATATATTTTATTGATTTTTTTTTTACAGAGAGGAAGGGAGAGAGATAGAGAGTTAGAAACATCTATGAGAGAGAAACATCGATCAGCTGCCTCCTGCACGCCCCCTACTGGGGATGTGCCCGCAACCCAAGTACATGCCCTTGACCGGAATCAAACCTGGGACCTTTCAGTCGGCAGGCTGACGCACTATCCACCGAGCCAAACCGGTTTCGGTCAACAGCATCGCTTTTAATAACCAGTGACTTGGTTAGCTTTCCTGAATTTTTTCAGAGCTGATACTCCCTGAGGCAGGATTCAGAGTAAGATATAAGTATCCTACACTACCACACTCCTGCTACTTTATTTGCTGTGCTAGTCTGAGTCCTCCAAGAATCAGTCATCAAGATTGGATTGAGCATGCAATAATATTAGGGGAAATACCTTCGAGAGAAAATGGGAAGGGAACAAGGTGAGGCTGGGAGGGTTGTGAGACCACAATGCAGGTCTGACCCCTAGTGAAGGAGAAAAGGAAGGAGGGTGGGCTGAAGTGTCCCTGAGAGCAGAGAGCCATCTAAGAAAGTTTGGCAAAGTTGTCAAGGAGACTTCAAGTGCAAGGTGACCATCAGAGGAGTCTCATGTCCCCAGGAACGAGCCTGTGTTATTATCCCAGCAGCTCTCAGTCGCTGGCTGGGAACAATCTTTGGGAGACACCTCAAATCTCCAGAGAAGCCAGGCTGGAGATACTGGGATTATTGACCAAGGGTGATTCCTGTTGACACCACTGTTTGTGTGCTGGGATTCTAGGTGCTTCTACAGCCTCTTTTCTAATCTGAACGCTAAGTGGTCTTTGGCAGTTCTTTGTGCCCATGATTATGCTCTTGTGGCCTTTTGTACCACTTTGCAGTCACTTGCCTCACCCCTCCCCTGGCAGGCCTGGAGACTTGGGAATGCTGGTAAGAAAAAGGTGCCAAAATATACCCATCTCTTCTCCTCAATCAGACACAGGCTCCTCACCACAGCATCACTGAGCATTCATACCCAAGAACTGCAGTGATTAGTTTGTAAAGGTTCCACCCCATCCTGGAGATCATCTGCCACCCCTCTGGAAAGTTCCCTTCCTTCATGAAAGATTCTGGTACACAGCACTGAGTCCTTCCTCCCCCTAACCCCTTCCATCAACCTGGGTGACTGTCACATGGATGATCTTTTCCATACTTTGGCCTTTTCTCCACCTACTTCCTCTGAACTCCTGCTCTAGTCATGCATTCTTGTGGCCACATCTGAACCTCGGCTTCAGGAGGGACGGCTCCACTTCTGAAACCTTAAAATCAAAGAGACCTCACCTTTTGCACGAAGCCTCGCATTTTGGAAATTATCCAAAGGTGGTGCATAGACCCTTTGGATGAGAACTTCCTGAGATGTTTGTTAAATACACACATCCCAGACCCCACCTCAGACCTACCAGTTTAGAAAACCTAAGAGAGGTTCTCAGAAATCTGGATTATTGACCAGGTGGTGATTCCTGGTGACACCACTGTTTGTGTGCTGGGATTCATAGAATTAACAAGTTCCCTAGGTGATGCTTATGTATAGTTGAGTTTGGGAATCACTACCTATCAGTCCAGACTTGGCATTACTGTCACCACATACCTGTCCTTCAAATCCACAGAGCTCTCCAGTCCTGGATTCCTCTGAATTTACTCTATCAGCCTTTCCTGTCTTCACTTCCCTCCTATCCAGCATACACCCCATGTTCCACCACCTCAACCCTCTAGGCAATTTCAATTTTCTTGCCCAAATGGGTTATCTTTGTCCACCAAAACCCCAGTCCTAGAACAATTCAACTGTACTGACATTTTTTCCACTGGGGTTCATTGATTTATTTATCCTTTCACTAAAATTTTGCTCAAAGTCCAAAGTATTACAGTCATTACATGAAGTAATAGAGTTTGTTTGTTTGTTTGTTTGTTTGTTTGATCCATGATGATTTGCCCTTGAGGAGCTCATGACTGAGTGGGTAAGAGCCATAAAATGCTAGTTCAGTGAAAGAAGTAAGCATAGGCCTCTATGACTGTGAAGGAAAGGATCCCAGACCAGTCGGGGGTGGAGCAAGATTAGGAAAATCTGCTGGAGGAGATGTCTCAGATGAGATGAAGAATGGTGGAAAGGAGGTAGACAGATAAACTGGAGGGGGAGGCATTCCAGGCTGAGGGTTCAGCATATGCAGAGGCAGGGAAGTGAGAACAGCATAGCAGGTGTGGGATGTGAAAAGCAAGTCAGTATTGCTGAAGTGTGAAGTTCATGGCATGGAGGGGTGATAATATTTTCCAAACAAAAACTCAGAATATATGGCCCCAAGGAGGCAGAATGTTCCAAATCAGGAATGTCTCAGAAAATACCAGAGATGATGTAACCAATATACTGGGTAGTTGGGGCTCAATCTACCGCCTCTTATACACACTCCTGCCCCTACACACCCCTCAAATCCTTACTCAAAAGCACCAGACCATAAAACTCACCATGCATGATTCTTGGAGACCCTTCTCACATCAACCCTAGTAATACTTATAACAGTTAAAAATAAAAAAATAACCTAAGCATCCATCAATAGGAGATTGGTCAAATCAATTGTGATACATTCAAATACCCTATGCCATCATCTTATACTTTATTTAATAATAATAATAATAATAATAATAATAATAATAATATGAATAAATCCTCACAACATAAAATTATTTTAAATAAAGCAAGTATATTTAATTTCTTCACAGTGGCTTCTTTAAAAAAAAAAAGTAAGTCTATATATAGGGTGGGGCAAAAGTAGGTTTACAGTTGTTCATAGGAAAAATAATTTAATAATTAATAAACAAAAATAAACTCTGTTTCAGATACTCACAACTATAAACCTAGTTTTGCCCCACCCTGTATACATGGTAATGTGATATAGTATCATCAGAGAACAAAGAAATATAAATAAATTGTTAGACTCCAATGTTTTTCAACAGTGTGACTCCAGCTCAGGGTCTCTTGTGAGAAGCTGACGTGGGCTGTAATCATCTGAAGCCTTGACTGGGGCTTGAGGACTTAGTTCCAGGACAGTTCACTCACACGGCCGTCAGCAAGAGGCCTCCGGCTTTTCACTAATTGCATGTCTTCATTGGGTGGCTTGAGTATGTCATCATGACATGGCAGCTAGCTTATCCCAGGGAGAGCAAACCAGGAGAGAAAGCGGGAACATAACAGACATTCAGCATCTGTCTTAATCCCCATTTTACTTGTAAGGAAACACAGAGGAGCCAGGAAATGTGTCCAGGGTCACACAGTTAGTGTCAGAGGCAAGATTTGAACCAGGCAGCCTGGCGCCAGAGCTCTTTTTTTTTTTTTTTAAATATATTTTATTGATTTTTTTTTACAGAGAGGAAGGGAGAGGGATAGAAAGCCAGAAACATCGATGAGAGAGAGACATCGATCAGCTACCTCCTGCACACTCCCCACTGGGTATGTGCCTGCAACCAAGGTACATGCCCTTGACCAGATCGAAGCTGGGACCCTTGAGTCCGCAGGCCAATGCTCTATCCACTGAGCCAAACCGGTTAGGGCCAGAGCTCTTGCTCTTAATCATTATGCTATGCTACCACTCTAGGCAAATCCATGCATATTTGCTGAATAAAAGAAATATGCTTCCCCTAAATTAGCTCATTTTTGGTTCATTTATACTATATGTCAAGCACTGTGCTAGACTCTTCAGGAGACACTTCAGGAATGTACATAACCCCTGAGAAAAATCCCCAGATTCTAGGGCACCCTAGAATCCTTTGCCCTTTGTTTCATGATCCAGTTCCTTGAGAAGGGCTAGGTTTCTCTGAGGAGGTCACCTGAACTCAGCTACCTTAGGCCTGTTGGGCCAGCAAGCCCAGCATCACCACTGCTGACTAAGGCAGTCTGCTCCCCACTCAGCACCTCGACCATGGGAGCTGAGGCGGCGACCTGCGTGTGCAGAGCAAGGCTGACAGCTGCAGTTTGGGTCCGATGATTTCACTGGAGAACTGTTTTACAGCTGCCTTCCCCAGGCGGCAAGCAATCTGGGAGTGAAATCACCAGTGAGGCGCCAGGCACAATGGCACCCTTGTAGGATGTAGCTTGTGATCTCATGGGTCTAGAAACACTAAGCCATAATCCCTGCTCCAGTCCAGCCCCACCCAGGTGCAGCCTGGTACAGCCTGTGATGTCCATGAACTGGTATTACTCTTCTCCTCCAAACCAAATGTCAGAATAAATGAGGAGAAACCAGCAATATTCCTTGTACAAGAATTTGTCAGCTCTATCCTTGGGTTAAATATCATAAAAGGAGAACTTGAATGTCCTTCCACTGAATTACTATTCATCTTAATCTGAATATAGAGGTTATTCTTATTCCAATACACCACTCATACTAAAAGACAATTCTTTATTCATTTATAAAAATGTTCCTCAACTTGATGGACCTGGAGAGTATTATGCTAAGTGAAATAAGCCAGTCAGAGAAAGATAAATATCACATAATCTCACTCATATGTGGAATCTAATGAACAAAATAAACAGATGAACAAAATAGACCTAGAGACATAGAAACATGGAACAGACTGACAAATTTTAGAGGGAAGATGGGGGTAGGGGATGGGGATGGAGAGATTAACCAGGGAACTTATATGCATATATGCATAACCCATGGACACAGGCAATAGTGTGGTGAAGGCCTGGGAGGGGCAGGTGCAGGGTGGAGGATGGGTCGATGGGAAAAAAAACAAAGGGGACATCTGTAATACTTTCAACAATAAAGATAAATTTAAAAAATGTTTCCTCAACTTATAAAGAGAGGATTTACTAGTAGGATTTAAACACACACAATACAGCAAGAAGACATGAATTATATCAGCATGAAAGAAGAGAAATCAAGATTGGAACATTAAACAGAGCCAGGAATGAGGCAAATACAGAAAATGTATTCTGTGGAGTCCTTTACACTCAGCATAGATGGTCATACTTTGCTTCTGAGATTCCTAGCAACTAAAGTGAAGAAGGAAACTCAGTATTCAGCAACATTTATTGCTAGTATATTTTACTTCAATTTTTTTAAATTATAGTGTTCATGAGATCAAAACCAGCCATTTGCTCCAGAAAAGCACAGCTACCAGAAAAAAAAAATTATTCCAAGATTTATCATAATGGGAATGTTAAATAAAGTGGTAAATAATATCCTCATAAAAAAATCTCTTGGTGCAGACCAACAGTATCACTCTAAAGATCAAGTGTTGGCAAACTATTACAATTCATGCGTCAAACCTGGTCCTCAGCCTACTTTTATAAGTAAAGTTTTATTGAATCATAGCTACGCTCACTGTTTACATGTCATCTATGGCTACTTCTGTATTACAAAGGCAGAATTTAATACCTGTGATAGATCTTATGAAGATAATAATATACCCTGAGGTGACTCCTGCTGTGAGTCATACCCTTGTACAATCTCCTCCACTTGAGTGTGGGTAGAATCTATGATTTGCTTCTGACCAATAGATTACAGCAAAGTGATGGTCTGCTACTTCCTTGACTGAATTACATCACATGGCAAAAGTGATGCAATATCACTCCCTTGATTGTGTCACTTTATGTAAGATTGTCATATCTGATTGGAGAGAGAGAGAGAGAGAGAGAGAGAGAGAGAGAGAGAGAGAGAGAGAGAGAGAGACTGACTCTCCTTCTGGCCTTGAAGAAGCAAACTGCTATTATGTGAACTGCCTATAGAGAGCACCTCAGTCCTACAACCACAAGGAACTGAATTCTGCCAACCATCTTGTGAACTTGGGTGTGGCTTCTTCCCAAGTCCAGCCTCCAGGTGAGAATGCAGCCCAGCCACCCGCTAGACTGTAATTGTGAGACCCTGAGCAGAGGACCCCATTAAGCCATGCCCAGACCCTTGTCAACTGAATCTGTGAGATAATAAATATGTGTCATTTAAAGCTGCTAAGTTTGTGATAAATTGTTACTCAGATTAGAAAACCAATATACCATGTAGCTTACACGGTCTGAAATATGTACTATCAGTCCTTTTATAGAAAAACTTTGCTAATCCCAGCTCTAAAACACAATTCAGGGGGAAAAATGATTCTGCAGGGAGTGTATAGGGTCTTCAAAATACACATGAATAGAAGTAATAAGAATCTCTAGAGGCCATACGCTGAGCTGGCATTGGCAGAGCCACTGATATTGGAACAAGGGAGTGTATGATGCAGTGGAGCAGGGCCCACAAAGGCAGCTGAGCCAAATAGAGTAGTTCCCCCCTTATCTGTGGTCTCACTTTCCGAAGCTTCAGTAACCCATGGTCAACTGTGGTTCAGAAGTATCAAAGGGAAAATTCCAGAAAGAAACAATCCATATGTTTTAAATTGTGCACTCTTCTGAGTACCATGATGGAACCTCGAACTATCCAGCTCCTTTCTGCCCACAGTGTTGCTCCCTGCTCTCTCTCTCACACCTGGCATAGCAGGGGCTGGATGTTTGACCGTGTTGAGCCATTAATGCAAACAGTGACAGGAAAGGAAGCATGCTCTGGTCTCTGGTGCACAATTCCGTGAAAGCAGCACCTGCCCTGTCTCTCTCCTCGGACTCAGGCTGCATCAGGACCACGTGCAGAAGGGTGGTTAGCAGATGCTTCTACAGGACGATGATTTGAAAAATTCCTCAAACTTAACAGCACCGTGGATTCCAGCATCTGAAAGACTCTCCCTGGCCGCCAGGAAAAGAAAGTCTCTCACCACCATGGCCCCCCTTTTGTTGCTGGAGTGGTAATGTTTGGGAGAGCCGAGCAGACGGAGCACTTCACCTTTCTTTCCATGACATAGAGCGTCTAAGAATGTGTGGTTGCCCCAGCCGGCTGGATGGCCGTGAGCTGAGCGTGGGCCCGGGTGTCAGCCCCCCAGCACATGCTCTGTGGCTGCAGCACCGGCTTGCTGGTGAAGCAGCAGGGGTCTCCCCTGTGCACGAAGAGAAGAGGCTCCAAGCTTCCCACAGCTGAGAATGTGAGTTAGCTAAGATGTCTCAAGAGGTAATAGCATCTTGTCACCAGATCCCAATATACATACATGCACACACACACATGCACACAACTGGAAACAAGCAAGTGTGCAGTGCCCAGACCGCTTGCTTTCATGCCCTCTTTCCTGATCATAGCCCATATTTCATCAGTCAGGTGACACTACTGACACATTAAGACGGGCCCAGCTGGACTCCACATTGAGTGCTGAGCTCCTGCACTGTCGTTTCTGGTTTTTGTCTCCCCCACCCCATCCACACCCAGCTCTGGTTCACCCCCTACAGCTTCTCCCAGTTTCTCCTCTGGACCTAGGTCTCAGCTTCTGACACTCCAACCAGAACCTCATCCTTAGGGCTAAGTTATGTGCTCAGCACCAGCCACTGCATCCTCAACTCACACTCCCTCAGTGCCTTCCAACTGGAAGAAAGAGAGACATATCCCCTAGTCAAACAGGCAGGGCCCACTAGTATCACCTTCTGAGGGGGCATTTGCACTATGAATAACAGACCCAGGGCCCACCAGGCAAACAGGATCCACCAGGCTACTGGGGTCCCTTATGGACACCTGTATCCACAAGGGACACTGGGATCCACCATGGAACACCATGATCCTCCAGAGGCACCTGGATTCACCAGAGACAGAGGGGCCCACAGGGACACTGGGATCCTCCAGGGACATAGTGATCCACCTGGGACACTGGTTCCTCCAAGGAAAACTGGGTCTACCAAGGACACCAGCGTCCTCCAGGAAGAGTGGGTTCCACCAAAAACATCTGGATTCAGAAGGAAACCTGAGTGCTTTGGGGACACTGAAGACCCCTCTGGGTCTCTGGAGGCTGCGGGAAGGAACGGTCTGTGCTGGGACCCCAAGTATCTTTAGAAAGATGGAAATGTCTTATATCTCAACTATGGTAGTGATTACACAACTGCATACATTTGTCAAAACTCATTGCTCCGTAGGTACAAAAAGGGTACATTTTACTATGCATAAAAGTAAACCTCAATAAATCTGGCCTTAAATTCTTTCAAGATTTTTATAAAGAAGTCTTTAGTGTTAGCTCTCTCACTCTTACCCACTCCAACCAATCCTCAAGCTTGATGGAGAAGAGTATCCTCCTTTCTAATAAAGACAGAATATGCAAATTGGCCATCACTTCATGACAAAGATGGCGGCACCCACAGCCAATAAGGAGGGAATATGCAAATTGACATGACAAAGATGGAAGTGGCTGGGCCGGGATGCTTACATTGTTGCCATGGCAACAATGGAGGTGTTCTGCCCCGCCCTGGCTACTCTGGGCCTCTGGGCATCATGCAAAGGCAGAAGGCAGCTCTGGGCCAGAGCAAAGGCGGAAGGCGGTGGCCAGAGCGAAGGCCCAGGTCCTGGGTGTCAGCAGCCAGGGAAAGGAAGGCCTATTCTTGCATGAATCTTCGTGCATCAGGCCTCTAGTTTTTAGATAATAATGAATGAAGTGGTGATTTAGGAACAACAATCTGCTTTAACAAGAGCTCTTTGGGTCATGATCTTGGTAATACCTAAGATCAACATGAGGGGGTGGTAAAGGAGGTAGGAGGGTGCTGAAAATGTTACTCCCTAGCTGAAAATGTTACTCCTAGCTGAAATGCTCAGAATAAAGGCAGATCCTGGGAGAAGAGGTGTATAAGAGGGAAGGGAGAAAGGTGGATCCCTCGAAAAGGGGTTGTAACAAGGAGGAGAGAGGGAAACTAAAGGAGAGAGGACTCCAGACACCCAGGAAAGGGAGCTTCGGTATTGCCTAAAAGCCATCTGAGAAAAAGAAATGTTTGCAGCTTCTTCTGACCTCTGAATATGTCCCCAAGCACTTAGGATCCCTGTGCCCTGGTGCAAGTGCAGCCTTGGCAGCCAGGGTTGGGTGTGTGATTGCAAGGCTGCTGTTTAACCAAAGAAGAGAGAAGTCATGATGGAACTTGTCACTGTCACACCAAAGTGGGAGATGGACTTGAGCACAGAGATCTTTCTATCTCGACCCAAATGCTAATTCTGAGTCAGCCCAGTCCAGCTGCTAGCTAGCTCTGGACCAGACATAACAAACAACCCCTTGAAGATGGGTCTGTCACCTTCCAACCCTGCTGATCAGAGAACAGCAGGGTCTGGAGAGAACCTTCAGTCTCAGGAGACAAACTGATGAAGATGTTTATAAACTCCTCCCTGGATGCCATTCCCTCCAGAAAGTGAGAATGGATTGAAATGCACACAACCAAGAAGGAGAAAGGAAAGGGAGGGGGTGGGTGGAGCAGGTTGGACAGCTGGACAGGACCCAGATCCAAAGACCATAGGGCTGAGGTCAGCACTTCTTGGTGTGGTGCCAGAAGAGACCTGCCCCTCTGAATAACACCCCTGCTCCATAAATTCTTTGCAGCCATCTTGTCCCATCTACCTCTGTGAATCTTTGCAGTCCATAAATACTTAGTGAAAAAGAAATGAAGGTGAAGTCCAAAATTCTGGCCGATTCTTCATAGAAAAGAGACAAGGGCTCCCCCAACACTACATGAATTCTTGCATTCTTTTAAAACATTGGGAAACTATGTATTTGACAAAACATAGTGTGAGAAAACATATTTTGTCAAGTACATAGCTGCCAAATTGCTGTAGTGGTGACAACTGCACTCATGGTCACATACCCATGAGAAGTCTGTGCACAGGCCCACCAGAGGACACACATAAAAATGTTCATAGCAGCATTATTTGTTATACATCCCCACAGTGGAAACAACCCAGTGACCCATCAGTAGTACAATGGATAAATTAATGGTAGCATATTCAGACAATAGACTGCAATACAGCAATAAAAAAGAACTACTAGGACATGCATGACATAGATAACTCACACACATAATGTTGAGCAAAAGAAGCCAGACAACCCTGACCAGTGTGGCTCAGTTGGTTGGGCATCATCCCATGCACAGAATGGTTGCAGAGCATATGCCTTGTCAGGCACATGCCTGGATTTCAGGCTCGATCCCTGGTAGGGGGCATGCAGGAGGCAGCCGATAAACGTCTCGCTCTCACATAGATGTTCTCTCTTTCTCTCCCTCTCCCTTCCCCTCTCTCTCAAAATCAATTAAAAATCAAAGGAGGAGGAGGAGGAGAAGGAGGAAGAGAGGGAGGAGGAGGAGGAGACTGGGATAGCCCAGGCATAGACTGCAGGGCTGGTGATGAAGAATGGTTGACAGATTTCAGTTATTGGAATAACAGCACCAGCCCTGAGGGAAAAAGAAAAGAAAAGAAAAAGAAACACAACATTAAAAGTAAGCAAAAACAATAACAACAAATAAAACCTTTAGTGGCCGACAATAGCGCACATTGATCCATATACTTTTATATCCCTTGCTCCATCAACATCACATTCAAAATTAGCCCATAAGGCCTCTTTCAATTCAGAATACAAATTTTTCTGTATTATATTAGGCCATATCAAGCATATTGGGAGTGATGTGCTGTTTATCCTAATGGTTAACATTTATTGGGCACCTGCCTCTTGTCAAACATCCCTCTTAGCATTTATTTGAACTGACTTATTTGATCCTCATAACAATTCCATTAGGTAGATGCTGTGATTTCCCCCATGCACAACTGAGGACATCAGACAGACAGAAGCAACCCACATTCTCTGGCTTTTGAAAGGCAGGTAGTTTGGTGCTTGACCTGCATTTTAACAAACACACTCTAATTCTCATGATCAAATCTTTGATCTTGACCTTTTGGGAACCTTTGACTAACAGAGTAACTTTCAGGAATATCAAAGAACACAGGACTTTGTTTGCATTTCCGATTTGGTTAAATGAATTGTTCTGTTGTTTCCTTCAGTGAGGTATAACATTCCTGGAAGTTAAAAGTCCACTGGGAGCTTTGGACAGCTATACGGTGGGTGCTTTGATGTTCTTCACGACACATGAATCAGTCATACCAACCACTGTTGTCTTTGACGAATCTGTGCTGAATTCCAGGATATTTGACAATTTCAACTGCATTAGTGGCATTTCCTGATGATAGAAAACCTGAGAGAATTCAGCGAGTTCCTGTTTCAGTGCTAATCCTTGCATAACCTTATGAGGAAGCTTCATGAAGGGGCAACGTTAAGTAGGAGTCATTGCTATAAGGTGCCACCAAATCCAATAATGCAACTGAAGTGGCAACCAGATGAGTGGAGGAAGGTTGTGAGTGTGCTGGTAACGACAGGTCTGTCACAGAAGGCTGCAGTACTGGCAGCTGACAAGTTTCTTTTGACATCAACTGTAAGATGCATCCCCTTTTTACAAGAACATAGAATCATATAAATAACAAATTTCAGACAGAGGGAAATAAGGTATTCTGGAACTAAAATCTCCCACTTCTTTAGGCAAGAAGTCCAGGTAGCATGGTATCATCTTTTATTACAGCCATTCATTAGTCTTGTTAGTATCAGCAGATAACTATGAGTTCAGTTTCTCCTCCCAAAAAAATGAGACTAATAGTACCTACTTCCCAGGTTCTTAGGAGGATGAAATGAGAGAGCACATAGGAAGGAAGTAGCACATAGTCCTGCACCAGTGACTTATCAATGAATGTTGAGCAGCTATTATTACTATTGCTACCATCATTATAGTGGTATATCTCTTACCTCTTACTAACCAAGGCCTTTAGTCAATTGGTTAAATGGGAAAGTCAGATCAAGTGTGAAATTAATAATAAAAAAGATCTATTCAAATGTTAATTTCTATCTATATTGAGTACCTTGCAGCAGGCCAACATTTATGCCACGAAAATGTAGAAAAGACAATTAAAATACAAAAATAAATCTGCTTGAAGTGATGAGAGAGTTTCTGATGCAGCCAGTATGTGATGTGTCAAGATCCCAGCGAGAAGGGGACCACAGAGAGATGAGCCAATACTCTCCTCTCTCCCCCATAGCATGTGCAAGGTATCCAAGCAAAGGACAGCTGTCAAGAGCAGAAATGCTAGGTAAGTTCTCAAAAACTTCACAGAGCTGAGGAGATAAAAATCACAGTTTGGGGCTTCCAAGGCAGTGAACAATTGAGGGACCAAAATCTCCAACAGAGGGAAGCATAGCAGTGAACTCAACACTTCCTCTCAAAGCATTTATGAGGAGCAGAAGCTCAAAAAGCCAAATAGAAGCATGCTGAAAATTTTAACCCTACAATGTCTTGTCTGTTGACTGTTTAGGATTTTTATACTGAAGCTGAATAGAAAGGACTCTTTCATTTGCATTTAAAATTCATTTTTGAAGAGGACTAGAATAGAAGAGCATCAGAGTTCATGTTCTTAACTACTGGGCTGTATGAATATGGTGACTTACACTTTAATGTTGATCTTTTAACACATTCTGGCTTAACTGTGTATTTTCAGAAATAGCAAAGGATTCTGGAATCTACCTGAAATTGTACTGTGTATATCAAATTTTAAAATTGCATCTATAATTAAAAACTTTCACAAAGACACCCAGGTCCAGATGGCTTCACTGATGAATTTTTCTAAATATTTAAAGAGGAAATAACATTAATCTTAATGTCTTTCAAACAAAAACAAGAAAGAAAATACTCCCCAACTTATTTTATCATGTCAGCATAACCTTGAAAACTAAACCTAACAATCACATATAAGAATCGGAAATTATAGGTCAATCTCTCTCACAAATATAGATAGAAAAAGTGTAACCAAATATTTACCGCCATATATAAAAAATAATAATATATGACAACCAAGTTGTGTTTACTTCCATAATACAGGGTTGGTTTTACATTCAAAATTAATCAATCAATGTAATTCATCACATTAGGATAACATAAGAGAACAAGCATGAGACCAGATCAATAAATGAATAAAAGGCATTTATAAAGAAAATATTCATTTGAAATTTTTAAAAAATCTTAGCAAATTAGGCCTGCAATCAAATTTTTAAATATATATATATTTTAAAGCTACAGAAAAAATACTTAATAATAGATTATTGAAAGTTTCCATCTGAAATCATGGATGAGACAAGCATTTTAGTCAACATTATACTGGAAGTTATAGCCAGAATAAAATAAATAAATAAATAAATGAAAGGTACAGGTTATTGAAATGGAAGACAAATATTGCCTTTATTGACAGATAACATAATGGTGTACTTAGGAAAACCAAAAGATTCTCCAGACAAATAAATAAACTTAAAAGGAAAGCTGGAAAGGGTTAGCAGGTATATCAAATATTATAAAACTGATATTTTAATATACAAACAATAAGCAATTACAGATTTAAAGCTACCTATTAATATCAAAAATATCAATTACTTAAAATTAAAATATGTATGACTTTTAAACTGAAAAGCATTGAAATTACGAAAGGCCTACATAAATAGAAGCATCTGCTATATTTCATCTTTTTCTTTTAATTCTTCATATTTTCTTTTTTAAAATTTAATATGTTTTTATTGATTTTAGAGAGAGGGAGAGAGAGAAACATTGATCGGCTGTGTCCTGCATGCCTCCTACTGGGAATTAAACCCACAACCCAGAGTGCCCTGACTGGGAATCAAACTGGTGACCTTTTGGTTCCTGGAACAATACTCAGCCAACTGAGCCACACTGGCCAGGTGCATCTGCTATATTTTAATAGAGAGAGGACTTGATAATTTAAAGGTATTAAATTTCCCAACTAAATCTACAGATTCAATGAAATTTGCAGCAGGTGTTTGAGAGAGAGAGAGAGAATGAGAATTGATCTGGTGTTCTAATATTTAAATGAAAATGAGAAGGACCAAGAATAGCTAAGATAATCTTGAAGAATAAGAAGAGAACAGCACCCGGACCAGGTAGCTTAGTTGGTTAGAGTGTCATCCCAATACACTAAGGTTGCTGGTTCAAGTGTCATCCCAATACACTAAGGTTGCTGGTTCAATCCTCAGCCAGGATACATACAGAGTCAACCAATGAATGCATAAATAAATGAAACAACAAATTGATCTCTCTCTCTCTCTCTCTCTCTCTCATCAATAAATAAATAAAATAAAATTTATTAGAGAAAAAAAGGGAAGATTTACTGACCAGATGTCAAGACTTAAAGCTACAGTAATCAAGAGAGTATGTTAATGGTGAGAGGAAAGACAAGTAGACCTGCAGGATTGAACAGAGATTCCCCTGAAGATGAAATGCAGGAGTGAGGAAAGGATGGTCTTTTCAGTACAGGGGGCTTGGTCAGTAGGATATGCATGTGGAAAAAAATAAAGCCCCATCTTGACTCTACCTCACCCTACACACACAAATCAATTCCAGGTGTATTATAGATCCAATTATGAAAGGCAAAACAATAAAGCTTTTAGGAGATAGCATGGGAGAATATTCTTAGGATCATAAACAGGGCCACAGGGGGGGAAATGATTAACTGTACCATGATAATACCAAGAACGTCTGTTTTTCAAAGATGTTACAATACAATACAATTATAATGTCTAATACAATAAAAAGACAGGCTTCAGACTGGGAGAAGGTATTTGTGATACATATATACAATGAAGAACTCAAATCTAGAATATACAAAAAGAAAAGATATCTACAAATCTCTAAGAAAAAAAAGTAGACATTCCAATAGAAAAAAAATACAAAAAATGACTTGAATAGGTGCTGCATTAAACAAAATAGTCAAATGGCCAATAAACATTTGAAAACCTTATCATCTTCATGGGTCACAAAATTAATGCAACAATGAGACAGTACTGAGATCTTAATTTCTAAATACTGTTCTCTAATAAAAGGAATCAGGGCTCCATAGAGAAATGGATGGTTCTAAGAGTGGGGCAGAGAAAATACAATATGAGCTAGGAGTATCTTATAGCACCAGAAAGTAAGAAAGTGCTTTAAAAATGGGTGGGGGGGGGGCACATTAAAAAGACATAGAAGCCCCCTGAAAGAGCTCACAATGGCCAAAGCTAGAAAAATTTGAGCAACAAATAACATAGTATTGGATTATAAAAAGTATAAAATTAATATACATGAGCCCCCATGGAAGGAAGGAAGGAAAGAAGGAAAGGAGGAAGGGAGGAAAGAAGGAAAGACAAATCTTTCTTGCAGAATTCCAAATAATATATGTACATACTCCACCTCCAGAAGGTGAAACTTAATTCTTCCTCCCCCCACACCCCGCCCCTTGAGGGCGGGCTAGACTTAGTGATTCATTTCCCAACTGTAGAATAGGAAAAGGAGAAATAGTGACTTCGCAGTGGAGTAATCTGGCAAACACAACCTTAACCAAGTGATGAATGTTGACATCATCAGCGATGTCGTGTGACTGGTATTTAGTCCTTAATTATGGTGTTATGAGAAGAGCACTTCACTTCTGTGGTATTCTTTCCAAAAACCTATAACCCCATTCTAGTCGTGACATCAGACAGACCCAGATTGGGGGATATGCTACAGGATACTTGGCAGTATTCCTCAAGACCATCAAGGTCATGAAAACAAGGAAAGACTGGGAAACCATCACAGACCAGCAGAGGTGGGAAACACGATAACTAAATGCAATGTGGTTCCCTGGGATGGCTCTTGGAACATAAAGAGGACAATAATGAAAAAACTGACAAAATCCAAGTAAAGTCTGGAGTTTACTTAACAGCACTGTCAGTTTCTTAGCTTTGACCAATACACAGTGGGAATGTAAGATGTTAACAATGGAAAAAACTGGGTAATGCCTGTATAGGAACTCCCGAAACTATCTCTTCGACTGTCCCCCAAATCTAAACTCATTCCACAATAAAAGGGCTTTTAAAGCCCAGCCAGTGTGGCTCAATGGTTTAGCATCGACCTAAAAACCAGGAGGTCATGGCTCTATCCCCAGTGTGGGGCATGCAGAAGGCAGCCGATCAATGATTCTCTTTCATTGATGTTTCTATCTCTCTATTCCTCTCCCTTTCTCTCTGAAAGCAATAAAAAAATATTTTTTTAAAAAATAAGTAAACAAAAAACAATGAGATACCACTTCACCCCCACAAGAATAGCTACAACTAAAAACCACAACAATGAAGTAAATGAGACCAAATATCAGCAAGGGTAATGGAGCCACTAGAATTGTCATATGGGAGGGAGCATAAACCAATGACACAACCACTTTGGAAAATACTTTGACAGCATGTACAAAACCTAAATATGTGTACAACTTAGGATCCAGCAATTTCCCTCTTAGATACCAAAAGAAATGCATGTGTATGTTAATCACCAGACCTGTATGAAAACGCTTATAGCAGCACTGTTTGTAATAGCCAGACACTGAAAACAACAGAAATACCCTCCAATAGTAGAAAGGGGTATTCACCTCTTCCAAAGCACCATGTTACCTCAGGTGATGGACAGCTGTCCAGGTCACTTATATCTTTTTGAGTGTTTACTGTGTACCACCGCATAGCTCATTGAGTAGTGACCAAGTCATTTCTACATGAAATAGCACAGGTGGATTTTACAAACATAATGCCCAACAGAAGAAATCAGGCCCAAAACAAAAAACATTCTGCTTGATTGATATAATGGGCAAAAGTGACCGATGCTTGTAGAAGTCAGAGTAGTGTTCACCTTTGAGGTGTAACTATCGGGTTAAAGCATGAGGAAAGATTTTGGGGTGCTGGCAAAGTTTTATTTCCTGATCTGGTTGCTGGTTACACTGGGTGTTCACTTTGTGAAAATACCTCCCCCTAGACTCTTAGATCTGCACACTTTCCTCTAAATATGCTACACTTCAATAAAAACTTTTCTTAAAGCTAAAAAAAAAAATGAGATGTAATACTTCAAACCTGTTTAATTTTAACTTAAAGCATATAAATGCACATTCATTCACCACTCTTTTGATGTGGAGCCAAGGCTTTTCTTTGAGAACGGTTCTGCTAACTGGAGCTTCTTGTCATCTTTCTTACATAAACCACACCCATAATGCATCATCTACAATTTCCAGCGTCAGTTTCTTTGAAGTAGAGAGAAACCTTAAAGACCCTTGTAAAGCAATCTGAGTGTAGAATCTTGCTAGAATTTTATGATTTTCCCAATCCTTTCATTGTCTCAGCCACACCCAATTTCATAGCAATTTTTTCTCCGGTAATTCTCCTAAGTCTTTTCAAAGCTTTTAACTCAGCATTCATAGACACATTTCTCTCTCTCTCTTTCTTTTTTCTCACACTTATTTTAAGTTTTGGCTATTTCATTAAGTAATGAACAACGAAGAGTGACATAAATAGATTTGGAAGCAAACACAAATGATCCTTGATAGACATACAATTCTACTGATGGGAGCAGACAGACGTGGGCGTTCTGGAGAATAGCCCAGATTTGCAGGCAGTTCCCATGATATGGGCATGCATTCATCGATGTGTTTTGCAGAGGAAGTGAAGGGCTTTAGTTAATCCTTAGTATTTGTCAAGTGGAGAGGCCACTCGTCTTCTTAAGTGCCCTCCTAAACTCCCAGCTCCTACCACTGTCATTTTTTGGATCATCTTCCACCTGGGCCTTTATGGAGGCCCCTTCATAATTTTCCACATAGATACCTTTTTCCCCCTGTAAATTCCAAAGCATACACCTGTTTCTGGCTTAAAGCTCTTTAGAAGTAGAGTGCCTGGTGTATAGCATATAGTGGGTACCCAATATATAAGTGCTGAATGAGGCAAATAACTAAACAAATGGGTACATGAGTTTTCATCTCCGTCAGGTCAAAGGTCCAGTTCTTTGGACTGTCCTACAGGGCCCTTCCTGTTCAGATCCTTCTCACCTTCCCGGCCATCTGACCTTAGGTCTCCTCAGTGCACCCTGCACTACAACCCCACCAAGCACCTCATGATCAGCCACCGCACGCTGATCCTCTGTGTGAAATGCTCTTTTTCATTGCCTTACGTGGAGTCACCTATGTAAGACCCACCCATTCTCTCCTTCTTGAAGCTAAGCTTTCCTTTACCCATCCCGGTGGAGTTCATCAGATCTCCTGCTTTACAAATCCTGTTATCATTCCTGGTCATGCTCCTGTCTCTCCCATAGACCATGCAACCGAGAGACTCGAGGGCTGAGATTCAAGCCCTGTTATTTGGCTTCACAGTCTCAATGTCTAGCTCAGACTTGGCATAGAGTTTGGTGCTCAACACAGGCGTGAAGGCAGGAGTCAGCTGGCTTGGGTTCAAGTCCTGACTCTGCCACTTGATAGCTGTGGAGCCTGGGGCAGATTCCTTCGCCAGCACTCAGTTTCCTGTCAAATAAGAGCAATGATACCTGCCTCTCAACGTTCCTGTGAAGATTGAATGAAATCAATGTAAAAGCGCTCAATAAACTGAATATAAAAACACATAGGCGTGCCAAATCTCAAGCTCTGGACAGCTGGGCACCCGTGTCCACCCGTGTCCACCCAGACCAAATGCAAGTCTGGATGTGATAAGAACCCCAGTATCTGCATGGGGCAGACATTCAATAAATATTTGTTGAACAAGTGAATGATGCTCTTCCATCCCTCATTCCCTTCTTTTGTCCTGCTCTCCTCTTTGCCCCTACCACCATTCTCCATATCCAGGCCCCAGCTCCATGGGTTATTTGAAATTAAAATCCCAAAGTTATTTTTCATAAGCAAGAACAATCATTCTTGGGTCTGCTGGCACAGCATCCTGACAGAGGGCTGGCAACAGCCCGTTCACAGTGAGCCCTGCCAGGGGACTGTGCACATGCTTCTAAGAATAACTCAGTGTCCAAGAATTCCGCCTGTTCTATCGCAAGCTGGGGCCGGCAGGCAGCTGGTTTGCATTAGCGTTGAGAGTGATGGTATTCCACTTTACTACAGCAAGGCCAGTGCACCTCTTTTCCCTTCCTCTGCTCCCACTCTGGGCTGCCATTGAGTGAGCATCTTCATGTAACAGTCTTGAAAGCACCAGGAAGAAGTCTGGCTAGAGGTAAACTGCACAGTGGATGAAGTCTGCCTCTGGGTCCTTTCCTCGCACATCTGGGACATACATCACAGTTCCATTCGGGGTGTCATTCTGAGTCTCCCCATGATCTCAGTAATCCAAGGCCACAGGAATATCTTATCCAAAATTGCCCTCATAAGAGCAGCCAATGCCTGGGCTCATTCCTGACCTTCTCATCTTTGTTCATTCATTCATTTATTCCTATGCAGAATTATTGAACACCGAAGCTAAAGGGGACCTAGGACATCACTTAGAGTGGCAGTTTGGTCTGTAAAGGTTCTTAGCATCGAGGAGGTAGTACACTCTCCTAAGGACATTTGAAAATATTTGAGTACTTATTTTGGGGGTGTCACAAAGAGAAAGGGCACTATTAACACTTAGTAGGTGAGAACTAAGGATATAAAATACCCTGCAATGCATAGAATATTCCTACAGGATGAAGAACTATCCAACCAAAAGTGTCCATGGTGTTTCTCTTGAGAAACAGTGCTGGAATGGGTACACATCCTCTCCTCTCCTACCACATAGCAGTTAGTTGTAAGTGCAGGCTTCCTCATTCCTGGCCTCTACATAGCTTGGTCTCAGGCACTTGAAACAGATTTGTTTTATGGTGGAGAGAGAAAAAAGGCCATGGGCCATGGAGTCAAAAGGATCAGGACAAATGTTCTGTTTCTGCCCCTCCAGCTGCAGAAACTAGAGCAGAGCTAATGATTCTCAGACCCCAGGCTGCTCATCTGCACAATGGTGCTCACAATATCTACGTTATAAGATGATTATGAGCATGGTTGCCATATCGCACAATTCCTGGGATTGAGTAAAATGGCCCAGTGGTGAGAATCAAAAGAACTTACACAGAGTACTGGATGCATAGTAGGAATTGAATATACTATAGATGTTACATGTAATGTGCCTTATGCTGTGCTTGGCATGTAATAGAGGCTCCAAAAACTGTCAATTCTTTCCCTCCCTCTCTCCTCCTGTAGATACCATGTGGCTCACTGAAGGTCACCTATGATTCATTGAATAAGAGCTCATAAGAAAAGGCATGGTTCCTAGTCTCATAGAATTTTAAATTTAGAGGTTCTGATAAGTCATGTGTGTGTGTGTGTGTGTGTGTGTGTGTGTGTGTGTGTGTGTGTGTGTGTTTGCACATACAAGAGTGAGACAGTTCTAAAAATATATTAAACTATAAAGATTTAAAGTCTACCTCTTCTGCACCTCCCACTACCCTAAAAGGAATGATCATTTGATTATTTGGTCTATTACCAGGTCTTTGTCTTGCTGACAGAAGGATAGTGGAAGCCAAACTGCTCTAAATATGGCAGGTTGAGACAAAATTGAGGAGGGAGGAGAAAGGAAACACCACAGAAAGTGAGAAAAAATGAGGGGGAGAAAATGAGAAGTAGCTTCCTGGAAGAGGGGGTCCATGGGACAAGAGAGTCCTATACAGGTTTGGGGATTACCAATTTGCTGTCACTGCTCTACTCTACAGAGACTGTAATCAGGGCAACGCCATTGTGAGCCCCTGAGAAATGGTTTTGATTGGCTCAAACTCCCAAAAGATTCCTCCCAAAGATTTCTACAAAGTTCTTGTGTAGTCACTGGATCCAGGTTCTTGCTTCCCTCCACCCATGCTTTCAGCTTCATGCCCGTCAACTCAGATATAAAACCTGGCTCTTCACTTCTCTCCAAAAGCTGCTCAGTCGAAGCTCTTGTGAGAGTGGAAGACTTCCTTAAAGATGAGAAAAGAGATTGCATCAACCTAGCACCAATGTTAGGAGCATTAGACAATTCTTTTTTAAAAGGCCCTTGCCACCCACCAAGAGACTGCTCTGCACTGCTCAGAGGCCCCACTTTGACTGATCTCAGTGGCTCCTCCCTCTCTTCCCTATTCTTTCCCATCACCTCTCTTCACTTCTCTGCCCCTCCCTCTTAAGAGCAGAAAACAAATGCCTCTCTTTTTCTCAGCCATCTCTCCATGGGCCATGAGCCCGCCAAAACCCATCTGTTTTGGACTTGCCTACCCCCATAATGGGCAAATGCAGGTGTTTATCATCAAAGCAGCTCCCTCTCTAAAAGAATGCTAGATCATAGACATTTCACCTCATTTTTTCTATCTACAACTTAAATAACAAACCCAAATTGTTAAGAGAAGCAAAGTGGTATGGAAATCCAATGGGCTGGGCTGGGAGGAGTCCCTGGACAAGGCTGACTTGAAGGATAGATGGGATTTGGAGAGAATTGGAAAGGGAATCCAATGGTATCACAACATCAATAAAAATGTGGAGGCTGAATTGGCACAGAACTAACTAGGGAGATGAAGGATTTGTTCAAGCCAAAGCCAACAATCCATTGGCTCACAGTAAAGGATAAAAACATGGGCATTAAGGTGGGATCATGAGTGGAGGACTCTGAATGTGTCAGGTTAAGAATCTGACCGAAATCTGATCTCTGTTTTGGGATAGGCTAATCCGTCCTTTAGGACTTGGCTGTTGTTGCTGAGAAAACCATATTAACGATCCTTTTAGATACGCAAAAGTAAAGCAAGAACATCCAAGAGAGAAACAGGAATTAAATACACCTAATTTAGACAAACAAGCTGAAGAGCTCATTTGGTTATGCCCAGAGCCTCCCACAGCTACATCTCTGTGACCTCTATGGGGGAGGGGGGAGTAGAAAAGTTTCCATAGGGATTCGTCTACTGTACAATGGAACATTATTTTCATTCTTTCGAAGTTGGGTGTTTATTCCTTCAAACGATTGTTTGCAGAAGGATCAGAATTCAAACAGACAAGTGCTTGAAAGGAACAGGCAAATGTGCCCTTTCATCCTCTCACAGGGGATGAGCAACAAGGAAAGGGAGTTGGATTGTGTTTGGTGCAACTCAGCACAGATCTCACATGACAATCATCAAGACAGCATTGTGGTTCTCACAGCCTGACTTCAGAGTGCTTACTGTAATCACATCGACCTTACAAAGTAAATTCATCCTAAGAAAATACTGCTGTATTCATTTCTTTTAATACTAGAGGCCCGGTGCACAGATTTGTGCATGGGTGGGGTCCCTCAGCCTGGCCCACAATCGAGGCCTATTGGTAGCTGGCCAGCCAGGGGAAAGGGCCCTGGGAGGTTGGCCAGCCGGGGGGAGAGGCTGCAGGAGGTTGGCTGGCCAGCCCCCTAGCCCTAATCGGGGCTGATGGGGGGGGAGGGGGGGACAGTTGGCCAGGTAAACAGGCTGCAGGAGGTTGGCAGCTGTGGGAGGTTGGCTGTGGGAGCGCATTGACCACCAGGGGGAAGCTCCTGCATTGAGCATCTTCCCCCTGGTGGTCAGTGTGTGTCATAGCAACTGGTCAACCAGTCATTCTGGTCATTTGGTTGTAATGGTCACTTAGGCTTTTATATATAGAGATTTGAAGTCTCCTCATTAAAATTTAATTTTTGTAGAAAAGAATTCTCATAGTCTGATTTTTTTCTACCCAGCATCCATCCCTCTGATTCTAAAAATAGCACTTCAATTTCCCATCTGAAGCGCGCTCTATCTCTCTCTCTCTCTCTCTCTCAATGTTGCTCTGCCTCTATGATAAAGGGGGCAAGATCAGCATTACCAATCATTTATGCTACTTGCTGGTCATGGTTATTGGTGGTCTATCCTCATCACCCAATTGTAAGTAGAAACCTAATCACTTTTAATCAGATCTCCCTGTTTTAATTTTTTGCACAGATCTTATTATTATCTGAGGTATTTTCTTATTGTTTGCTTATTTTAAATAAATTAATTTTGTTAATCCTCACCTGAGGATATTTTTCCATTGATTTTTACAGAGAGTAGAAGGGAGAGGGAGAGACAGAGAGAGAGAAACACCAATATGAGAGAGACATATCAATTGGTTGCCTCCCGCATGCACCCCTACCAGAGCCAGGGATAGAGACTGCACCCTAGGTATGTGCCCTTGAACGGAATCAAACCAGCTAGAGCCTTTTAAAAAAATTTTTTTTATTGATTTCAGAGAGGAAGGAACTGGGAAGAGAGACAGAAACATCAATGATGAGAGAGAATCACTGATCTGCTGCCTCCTAATGCCCCACACTGGAGACTGAGCCCACATGTGCCCTGATCGGGAATTAAACCATGACCTCCTGGTCACACCAGCTGGACTGTTTACTTATTTTTCTGTGCTCTGTGTGTGTATGTATCTACCACTTTTGAAATGAATGCTGGGATCTTGTGTGTCTTTTTAATGCCATGTGCACTGTAACCTAAAATGCTGCTGGAACATGGAAAGCAATCAATGTGTTTTGGTTAAACAGTTTAACAAGCAATGAACCACCAAAATGGTTCAATGGTGGAGATGTAACATAAGTGTGTCCAGTAAGAACTAATCCTAGAAATGTTGCTGGCATGGTCAAGGAAATATCATTCAACCATGAAGCGATAAACCTAGATCTGCCAAAGGTTACCTCAATAGTAACACACACCCCACCCTAAGAATGAAGTTAATACCAAGAAAGATAGAGACAGAGCTCTAGAGAACAACTTCCTGATAAAATCATCTGAGCACCTAGACCTAGCTATTCCTAAACTCAGTTACTTTCAAGTATTGGGGTGCATCATTAGGACTCTCAGCTATCAATCTCCAGGTATGCTTGCTGGCCTCTGTATCATAGCCAGGCCAGTTCTACAAAGCACTACAGGCCAGAGTCTGGGGATATATTCTCCCCCTAGGAAGGACAGTGTCTGCATTGTATTCTTCCCAGACATTTTTCCTGAAAAGAGGGAAAACATCAGTGGGAAACATTAGCACATATACTGTGGCCTGGGGGAACAGCTCAAACCTCATGGAACAAGTACAGACACAACAGACATCATGGCCCTGCGCCCACAGTCCACTTCCCTCCACAGGAAAACTGCCTGAAGAAGGAAACCAGACATCACCTTTTATAAACGTGTACAGCACTCCTTCCGTTTTTCTCTCTTGTGTCCCAGCATGGTGTAAGGAGTAAGAGCATTGATCCAAAGGATCTGGGTCCTAGTTTCTGCTCTGTCTTGCTCTCTGCACTGAGGCCACAGAATCTGTCCATTGTTCAATCAACATTTACTGTGCACAGTCCTGGAAGGGCTATGTTCCTATGATTCTTCTTGTTGAAGACAAATGACCAAAATTCAGATGAGCTAGTTTAAGCCAAAGAAAGAACAAGGATATTTATCAACTCTGGGAATCTTAGGAAAGGTTTCAACAAAGTCCAAGTTGGATTAAGTGCAAGACTAAATGCCCAAGTCATTCCCTGAAAACCTGGAGCACTTCAGAGAAAGAGGGTACTGTAGCTGTGGCTTTAAACATCAAGACATGAACAGCTCTTTATATGACATTATATAAAGAGTTTCTACACATCCTCTTATGTCCTAGGCTCCATCATCCCTGCAGGCTCACTGGAAAGAAAGAGCACAGAAACCTAATCCAGTGGTCGGCAAACTGCGGCTTGCGAGCCACATGCAACTCGCGAGCCACGGTTTGCCACTCTGTTGACTAATGAGTTTGCCGACCACTGGGATAGGGGCTTAATCACAAGGAACAACAACAGCCTGTAATTATTGGAACAGAGAGTCTAGGTCAGTGGTTGGCAATCTCATTAGTCAACAGAGCGGCAAACAGCGGCTCACTAGCCGCAAGTGGCTCACGAGCCACAATTTGCCGACCACTGACCTAACCTATATAATAAAAGCCCAGCGACTGAATGGCCGATTGATCAGTCACTCTGATGAGCACTGACCACCAGGGGGCAGATGCTCAATGCAGGAGCTGCCCCCTAGTGGTCAGTGCACTCCCACAATGGGAGTGCTGCTCAGCTGACCAGGATGAGCAGCGCTCCCATAGCAGGCTGATCCCCGCAGGCCACGCCTCCCACCAGTACACAAATCCCGTGCACCCAGCCTCCAGTTTGAACATAATGTGGCCTAGGAAATATGATCCAACCTGCAATGGGAGGTGAGTTTGGAATACAATGCTGAAGTCAGATTGTTATAGACGTTTGTGCTCATTCTGTTGAAAAATGGATAATTATTTCATACAAACAATACTCCTTTATTCTATACTATTTACTAAACAATTGTATACACAAGACTCTCTACTAAAAAATTAATAATAAATAAGGCATAATCCCTGATGTCAAGAGCGTTGCTATCTAATATGGCAGTTGAAAATAGATCTAGAAACATCCAGAATAGCACTGTTCAATAAAAATATAAAGTGAGCCACAAATGTAACTTGAAATTTTTAGTACTCACATTACAAATACAAAATTAAATGGGTGTAATTCATTTTAATAATATATTTAACCCAACATATCAAAATTATTTCAACATGTAATCAATATAAGGAAATTATTATGAAATATTTTACATCCTTTTTTCTTACTAAGTCTTTAAAACCCAATGTGTATTTTATATTTCAATTTGGACTAGCCCCATGTTAAGTGTTTAATAGCCATATCTGATTAATGGCTACCATATTGGATAACATAAACCTCAAAAATGTTTGTGGGAAAATCAACTGTGAACATGTTTCTTCTCTAGTTCAACTTTTTTCCTTGAATGGTGCCCTGATATTTCTCTCTAGAGCCATTTATTCTTTACTTATATCCATTGGATGGAGTTGATGCCGTGCCAGATCCAGAGGTGGCTACTCAGGTCATTATATGACTCTGGGCCTAGTGGTTGGTTCAAGAGTGGACATATGGCCCAAAGAGAGTCACTAAAATACAATGATTCTGTTCTTGGAAATTCTAAAAAAGATACACACACATCCTCTTTTCTGCAGGTCTTGAATCTGGGAGGATGTGAACCTGAAGTGTCTGCCAAGGGCCACCACAAAGACCCTGAGAATGCAGCCACTATGTTAAGGGTAGAGAGAGATGAAGAGAAATTCACTTATCTAGGCATCAACCTAGCTCCTAGAGCATTCCTGAGCTTTTCAATTACATAGCTCAATAAACTCTTTACTCAAGCCAATTTGAGTTTGGATATTTCCTGAAAAGGGTGGTGATAAAAGAGGGAACTTCCACTCCACTCTCCAGGAGAAGTAGTATAGCATAATTTCATCCAGTTTCTCTTTCCACTCCTATATCCTCTACCTGAGAAGAGAAGTAATTTTACTTTTGATACCCGTGAATCCTAACATCCATTGGGCTACATGTATCAGGAGGCAGCATCACTACACTGATAAAAGAATAATCTTTTTAACAAATAGCAATAGGGCTTGTCTCTCATTCTCATTTGTCTCTTCCTCTCTTGGATCACTGACAAGGCCAGTAATCTGCTCTCTCTGTCTCAGTTTCTCCTCCTGCAACTGAGAGGTTGAATCAGGTCAGCCCTGGGGGACTGACTACATTTGATTCTTGCCTCCTCAATGGTGCCTGATGCATACCAGCAATGCATTCACAATTGTGATGTATTGCCTCAGTTTCCCCAAGACAACCAAGCAAACAATGCATTTTTATAAAAAGAAGATGAGTTTTTCTCACCAGAAAAACTCTATCTTTTTCTGAGTCAAGTCTCTACGGAAAATTCTCAACAAGTTTAATTAAAATTTTCAATTCCTAAACGTCACCACTAATTCATCAAACTTTAAAAGAGTACCTATTGTATATAGGGCATGGTAATAGCCACTCAGGGTACAAAGATGAATATGTCACTGAACTCAAGGAGACAATGTTTAGTTTATGAAAATATCTTTTAAATAAGATCAGGTAATGAGATAAGAACATGAAGGGAACATTGAGAAATGACACTTCAAAAGGTCAGGGGTAGTAACTACATTAAATTTAAATAGACAACGGAATCCAATCTTTAAAAAAAGGCAGCAGCTGGCAGAATGGATGGGGGAAATTATCTAATCTATGCTGAGCAAAAAGACACACTTTAGATTCAAAAACACAAATAAATTAAAGTAAAATGATGGTGGGAAATACTATGCAAACAGTGTCTGAAAGAGCTGAAATATTTATATTAGTATCAGACAAAATAGGCCCAAAACAAAAATTGTTAGCAGAGACAAAGAGAAATATTTTATAATGCTTAAAGGGGCAATCCATCAGGAAAATATAACAATTATAAGCATGCATGCATCTAACAAGTGAGCCCCAAAATACATGAAGCAAAACCCAACAGAACTAAAAGGATAAATAGACAATTTAACAACAATAAGTGGAGACTTCCATATCCCCTTCTTTCCATATGGATAATGCATCTATTTTTTATAGATCCATTTAAATAATAAGCAAATATCAATGAAGACCTAGAACACTTGAACAATACTAAAAACCAACTACACCTGACAGACATCTATTGAACACTCTAGCCAACAGCAAAACACATATTCTTCTCAACTGCACCTGGAGCATTCTCCAGCACCATATTGGTGCTGGGAAAACTAGATATCCATGTGTCAAATTATGAAGTAGATCTCTTCTTCATATCATATACGTAAGTTAACTCAAAATTAATCCTAGACCTAAAGTAAGAGCTAAAACTATTTTTTAAGCTATAAAACTCTTTGGAGAAAATATGTGAGTAAATCCTTATGACCTTAGATTAGGCAATGGTTTCTTAAATACAACACCAAAAGTACAGGTGACAAAATAAAAAATTACATTAGCACAGATGATACAATCTTGCATATAAGAAATCCCAAGGAATACACTAAAAAAATAGAATTAATAAATGAGTACAGCAAGGTTACATGACACAAGATCAGTATACAAAAATCAATTGTACTTCTATAAATTTGCAATAAACAGTTCAAAAATAAAATTTAGAAAACAATTCCATTTATAAGACCATCAAAAAATAAAAACAGAATACTCAGGAATAAATTTAATGGAAAAAAAACCCACAAACCTTGTATGTGACAACTATAAAACATTGCTGAAAGAAATGAAAAAAAAAAATGGACAAGTGGGAAGACAATCCATGATCATAAAATGGGAGACTTACTATCGCTGGGATGATAATATTCTCCAAATTGATCTACAGGGTCAATGTAATCCCAAAGTCTTTTTTGCAGAAATTAACAGGCTGATGCTAAGGTTCATATGGAAATTCAAGGGACCAAAAATAGCCAAAAATATCTTGAAAAAGAAGAACAAAGTTGAAGTATTATGACTTCTTAATTTCAAAATTTACTTTAAATCAATAGTAATCAAGACAATATCAAATCTATAGTAATTGGAATAAAAATAGATATGCAGATCAATGGATTATAAGTGAGTGTCTGGAAATCATTACTTAGATTTATGGTTAATTTGTTTTCAAAAACAGTGCTAAGAAAATTTAGTGGAGAAAATAATCATATTTTTAACAAATGGTGCTGGGATAACTGGATATACATGTGTCAAATCATGAAATTAGATCCCTACCTCCTATCATTTTCATAAATTTAACTCAAAATGAATCATAGACCTAAATGTAAGATCTAAAACTATTTGTTAAACTGCAAAACTCTTAGAAGAAAATGCACAAGTAAATAAATCTTCATTTCTTTGGATTAGGCAATGGTTTTTTAAATATAACACCAAAAATACAAGCAAAAAAAAAAATTAAAATCTTTGCTGCTTTAAAGTATACTAGCAAGTAAGAAAAAACAATAACCATGCAATAGAAGAAAAAATGCAAATTATAAATCTGAAAAGGTACTGAATATATTTTTTAAATTACAAATGACCAAAAGCCAGTGAAAAGGAATTCAAAATTATTAGGGAAATGCAAATCACAACCACAATGAGATTCCACTTCATACCCACCACGACGGATATAATAAAAAAGTGGAGAAATTGCTGATGGAAATATAAAATAGTGCAGCCTCTTTCGAAAACAGTTTGGCAGTTCCTCAAAAAGTTAAATATTGAGTTATCACATGACCTAACAATTCTACTCCTAGGTCTATGTCCGAAAACATATCTACACAAAAAAACTTATAATGAATGTTCTTAGAAGAATTATCCATAATAGCCAAAAAGTGAAAACAAATGTTCAATTGAAGAATGAATAATCTAAGTATGGTGCATCCATACAATAGAATATTATTCACCCATAAAAAGGAATAATCAACTGGTACATGTTATAACATGGATAAGCCTTGAAAACATTATGGTAAGTAAAAGCAGCCAGTCACGCACACACAAAAACACATATTATATAATTAATTCCATTTATATGAAATTCTCAGAATGGACAAATCTATAGAGACATGAAATAGACGAGTGGTTTGCTGGACCTGCCAGGGTAAGAAGAGGGGATAGAGAGTGAATGCCAATGGGTACAGTGTTTCTATTTGGGTAGATGAAATATGCTTGAATTAGATAGTGGTGATGGATGCACAACTCTGTCAATATACTGATGACTACTGAGATATACACTTTGAAAGGGCAAAGTTTATGGTATGTAAATTATATTTCAATGAAACTATTATTTAAAAAAAAGACTTTATGGGCTCAAGGAGGACTTCCTGAAAAGACACCCTAAAATCTATGTTAACGGGGAAATTAGTTATTATAATTAACCAAGGTACATTTAGAAAGGAATTTTCTGTGTAAGTTTACGAAGCACGAAGTTTATTCCCAGCCGGTTTGGCTCAGCATTGGCCTGCAGACTGAAGGATCCCAGGTTCAATTCCGGTCAAGGGCATGTACCTCGGTTGCAGGCTCCTCCCCGGCCAAGGCCCTGCTAGGGGCTTGTGCAGGAGGCAACCAATCAGTGTGTTTCTCTCACATTGATATTTCTCTCTGTCTTTCCCTCTTTTTTCCATTTTCTCTAAAAAGCAATGGAAAAATACCCTTGGGTGAGGTTTAAAAAAAATGAAAACAAAGCACTAAGATTAAATATTTTAAAAATTCCCCCAAATTAGTATATACACACTCTAGAAGCTTGTAGTCTAATTGAGGACACACTAGCAGAAAATAAAATTCAGGTTACTTAGCACTTGCTACGTTCCTATTACAGCAGCCTTTTTTAACCCATGCATTATATTTTTATTTATATCTCATGACATCCTATTTGAAATTTGAAAACAGAGAATATGAAACTCAAAAAGGTTGGTTGAATGTCCAAAAACCATTCAGCTACCAAACACCTGGGTTTGAACCAAGGTCTGTCTCAATAGCTCACCACATGAGGAGTGTCAGGTCTTGTTGAGTCTTGAGCAATAAACTTCATAATTTATCTTATCTGGCCTGTTACACCTACCCTCTTCCAGGGACATCTGGTAGACCATAGCAGAAACCCAACCACACTCATAGGCTGTGTGGGGCCCCTCAATAAAAACACCCTACCCATTCCAGAATATAACATACCAAACTCTTCCTTCCTGACACATGGATGTATTTGGCCCCACCCCTGTACAAATGACTTATTCCTTAAACATAATTGTTTGCTCATATATAGCTTCAACCTTTGTGTTTCCAGCAGAGACGTCATGCCTTTGGATTCTGATCCCATTTCAGTTGTGAGTCAAGGGATCCTGGTTGGTGTTCAGTACATTAAACAGTAACCAAAATAAATATCCTAGAAGCCAGAATCCTAAGGTTGCCTCCCACTCAGGAGGTTGGGAGGTTTCCGTTGTCAGTGTATGTTTTCCTTTCAAGACAAGGCAAGCTATGTATGTGCTAAATAGGAATGTTACATGATCCACCACCCCCACCGGTACTAAAAGGAAAATACGGGTCTATGAGAAAGAAAAATGGCGCCAGAAAGAAAGAGGAGCCAAACTAAATTTGGCATTTCACCTTCCATTTTCCCCCCAATGCTGCCTATCCACACCCCAACTCAGTGTCAGATGTTTCAAATGTTTTCATTGTTCCTTCCCTCAGCCCAGCTTCAAATCCCAGAAAGAAAGGGGAAGGGGGGTGGGGAATCAATGCCATACAGATGTGTTTATCCCCTCTTGCCTGGATAAAAGGCTTCTTTCAAGTGTGGTGCATACCTTCCAGGCTGAATCTCTGCATTTTTAGGGATGCCACATGGCAGTCAGGTCAGGCTGCTCTTTTGCTGTCCTTTTTATGTCAAACCCAAGCTTTTGTTCTCTGATGTCAAGCTTGACAGATGTGTTCTCGGGCAGCCAGCACACTGAAAACACATGCCAGACTGAAGCCCCTGGTCTTCTTGGCTAAAACACAGCTAATGACATTGGTGAAACAATTTCCCAAGGGGCTGCAGGATCCACCAGGGTAGAGATAGGGTGAGATGAGGATGATGTAGGGTCAGGACCGTACTCGGAAGAGCAGAAAGGGAGGAGAATCTGCGGTGAGTCCTCACTTCTTCCTGGGGCCTCAGGGTGTTACCATTTGGTCTGGTATGTTTGGGGGGCCTGGGATTTTATATTGTTATAGCAGAGGCTCAAAATACCTTGTATTACTCGACTCTGTTTCTGATGTGCACATGCAAATAAAATGCAACTCTCTCTCCCTGCTTTCTCTTCATCCTTCCCTCACTCCTTCCCTCCCTTCGCCTCTCCCTTTATTTCCTTCCTTCTTCCTTCATTTTATCCACCTTTATTTCTTTTTTATCCTCTCCCAAATGCCCTTGGTTCTTTCCTCTCCCATACTCACTTTTCCATTTTTATTTCTGCTTTCCTTCCCCATATCTCTCTATTCTTTCATACACCAGTCTCCCTCCCCCTCACACACACACATGTCCTTACCAAGCCTCAGAGACTGAAACACACTGAAGGCTCCACATCTCTGCCCTCCATTAGTTCTGGATCCGGTGGCTTTTCCCAGAGTTCTGGGCTGCTCGTGGAGGTGACTGGGGCTGCTCTGGCTGCTCTGGCTGTGGGTTTGGACCACTTTATCTATTTCAGCAGCAAATCATTTCACATTTAGAGATTAGATGGAATTTTTACAAGTGTCTTATAAATGTCTTGCCCTTTCCTCTCACCACTGAGCAATCTCATTTCTCCTTGTGGTGGGGCAGTGTGATGCCTCTGCCCTGCTCCAAGGGCAGACAAGGTTTTCCTCAATGGGAGAGACTCAGTCAGTCAGAAGGCCCGGTTCTCCCTCCACTTCATGCTCACCCACTCCCTGTCTGTGCTCTTGCCAACTTGTCTGAGTCTGGAACTTGCTAGTGGCTTCCCCTTGTGACCGGAATTTTTCAAGAAATTTCCTGAAGAACCTAATAGAAATGTAATCTGAATTTATGATGCTATAGAGAGAACATAAGTAGAGGGGCCAATGCATCTGTACTTGAACCTTATAGGAAAGTCGGTGTTACCTTAGCATGACAGAGCCTGCTGGTTGTCCCCTGAGATGCATTTTCCCTTTATTACACCACAGCAGAATCCCCCAAATATTGGCTGTGTATATAGCTACCAGAATCAATACTATACTCTCCAAGCTCCCTTGCAGCTAAACATGGACATATCACAAATTTTCACCAATGGGTTGTTAATGAATATGACCGGTGTGGTCCTTATGTATATAAACCCTATATACACAGTAAATCCTTATGTATGTATAATATGGTTTGTATCATTTCCATGGTGTATACTAAGTAGTATGTCTGTGCCATTCTTTTTCCTTTTCCTCTTCCCTGGGGGCTGGAAGTCTTGTATTGAGGATGAGAAATTAGTAAGGTTGGAAAAAGCCTAGTTTCCCAGATGATCATGGAGCTACTATTTCAGCCCTGGGCTGCTGCTGTTTGTGTGAAAATAAATAATAACAACATAAGCAAATTTATCTTGTTTAAACCATTGTTTCTGGTAGGCGAGAAGGAATGTTCTGTCACTCCCTTCCCCCAACTCCAAAAGGAGGAGAATCAGAATAGATGATCACTAAGTCCATTCCAGGTCTGAAACATCAATGGTTCTAGTTAAAAGTCATGGATGCATTTACAGAGCTCAAATTTCTGACTTGAGCTTCAACTTGAGCTATAGGTCAGAATGGTTGGCACAGCTTAAAAGAAATCCACAGCTTTGATTTCTTTACTCCTCATCACTCTGTCTACTTAGTGGCCATGAGTCCCCAGTGACAGGCAGAGTAGAGCCGAAACAAAGGTAAAAACAGTTACCATTTATTGAGCCTTGTACTAGGCTTCATTTCGTCTGCACAACAGCCTTAGGAAGTTCTATTGTTATCCCCTTTTATGGTTGAGGACACTGAGGCTCAGGCAGAAAGCTGACAATAGGCAGGATCCAACCAGGTTGTGTCTGACTCCAGAGCTGGTGTGCATGCGTGTGCAGAAGGAGGAATAGGTGACCACTTGATGTAAAGCCAAAGAAGGAAAACCAGCCATCCCAAATCCTTCTCCCATGATCAAAACCAGAGGCACTGTATGCCAAGTCCCTTCCTTTGAGCATGATCAGCTGGTGTTGCAGGGATGACACAGTCCTCTGAACTGAGGGGGTGTTCTCCTCAGGACAGGTCACAACCCTGGCCAATGGGAGATGTCGGGGCTGGGAAGTGTACCTACCCACCTCCAATTAAGGAGAAACACATGTTGGTTGTTCAGACAAAGCCAGACTTGCCTTTTCCTCCCTCTTGAAATAAATTCAACCCAACCCCATTTCTGTCCATGCCTGGCAGGAATAAGCAAGGCATGACCCCCACTCAAAGGAGGATATAATGCTACGAACCACCATGATGAGTGAGGTAGCCATGGGTCCTCTGAAGAACGGGTTTATTATCCCCATCCTACAGACCAGGAAGCTGACTCTCAGAAACAAAGTGACTTGCAGAAAACTCATGGCAGAGCCAGAATTAACATCCTGGTCCAAAAGTACCAAAACCCATAAAGCTCCATGTTTGAACATCAGCTTCTCAAATAAGATTAGGACCCTTCTAAGGAGTTAGGTCCGTGAAGAAAAGGTAATCATTTCTTCCAGTTCTTGATTGTAGACATGATTCTAGAATCATCAATGTGCCTGGCTGAAAGGGACCTTAGAGAGTGTCTGAACCAACAGTGTCGCCTTAAAGAGGAGGAATTTGTGTCCTAGAGAAATAGCATCCTTACCAAGGATCTCACAGCTTCTACAGCAGAGCCACCATCAAACTGAAGGCCCTAACTTGTGCTGCACCAATTTGTGTTTCTATTTGTAGAGGAGGCTGCAGAAACGAGTGGTTTGGCCTGTGAGTTCTGGAATCAGACATTCTTATGTTCGAATCTCAGGCATGCTACATCTAAACCATGTGACATCACACAGTTTCCTTATATCCTGCTTCCCTGTGTTCCCTTGGAGATGATAATAGTACTTGTTATGATGCACAAAGGAGGTGCTGCAGGTAAAGCAATGAGCATGGTCCCAGCCCACAGCAGCTCCTGGCAAACACCACTGTCTTATCATCCAAGCCCATGCCACTTACCGCTCAGCAGACATGCCCTAAACAAGGGAGACCAAGGGAAATAGGGAAGAAGGATAAAATTAAATCAGCATGGAGAACGCGAGCACTTTTTCCCCATCTGGAGCTGACAGCGATAAATAGAACCTAGAGATCATATCATATCTCAGAGAAAGAATTCTAAACAAGGAAAACCCAGAGCAGAGCACTGAGCCTCCCATGTCTGGCCTCACTTTCTTCTCTGCTAATGCATCATGTAGCATGTGCCTTCACAGTCACCAAGAAGGGTAACAAGCAAGTCCCAGTCCTCTCTCCTAAGCGAGAAATTCCTCATTCCACAAGTGTTAGGATTTCCAGGGATTAGTGTGAAAGGCAGGGAAGCATCTAAATCCCTCAGAACGGGAGAGAAGATAAAGCCCCAATCACCTCCCCCTCCCCACCCCCCCCCAGGCTCCCTTACCTCTTCTCACATGGCCTCACCCTCCGCATACTCCCCTGCCCTGAGCCTTCTCCGGCAGCTAGTGGCTGGGAAAGGGGCACTGTCTGAGCAGAGAGATGGTTAAAGGCAACCACAAACCCCACAGCAGCCAGAGATGTGTATGTCTTACACAGGCTTGAGAACAACTCCTAAGCACCCCAACTTTTTGCCTATGTAAGCTGGCTAGGGGCTTCCGTTTTACCCAGAGAGGGAGAACAAGCCCCACGGGGCTCTGTCTGTGACATTGCCTGCTGCGTACAGGGGACTCAGAACACAGGTGGTGAGACAAGTGCAGGCATCACAGGCAGACCGGCCTCAGGTTCCCACTGGGCCCCCAGTCCCTGGGGAGGATGGCCAGTAAATCACCTACAGGACTTCTGATCCACCAAACAAGAAGTAAGCTTTTCTCTGAAGGAAGTTGAGTTGTGTAACTAACCAAGTTTCTCTTTCAAAAGGGCTGCTGGAAAGTTAGGGGCCCAATGTGTGGCCCCAGAAATATGAGGCGGTTATTATGCTAGTCTTTCAGCCTTTTTTGCTGGCTTCACTTTTGTCTAAATTCTTGCTTGTGTTGTTTGTGTTTTATACCTACTTTTTAAATTGATGCCATTTGATGGAATTTAAATCCTATTTAATAAAGAGGGAATATGCAAATTGACTGTCACACCATCACAAAGGTGGTGGTGCCCACAGCCACAAGATGGCAGCTCCCAGTCTCCCCAGCCCCATCGGAGTCCTCCAGTTCTTTCTGCCCTGTTGGGGGATGGCAGGCGCACAGTGTGTGGCCAGACCTGCCCTCAGGTGGGTCTGGCCGCTCCTTGCGCCTGCCACCAGAGTCCCAGAGTCCCAGAGTCCCACAGTCCTTTTAGCCCAGCGGGAAGGGGGGAGGGGGGAGGGGGCGTGAAAGGTGCACAGTGCAGCCAGACCTGCCCTCAGCCCCCCAGCCACCCAGGACTTGCCCGAGGTACAGGCAAGCCTCGGATGTCAGCTGCTCAGCCACCCAGGGCTTCCCGAGGCTCAAGTAACCAGGGCCAGCTGAGGCTTGTGCTGCCAGCAGTGGCAGCAGCAGAGGTTTGATGGGGGCATCACCTTCCCCTGATTACCAGGTTGCCTCCCACCCCTGAGGGCTCCCGGACTGTGAGAGGGGGCAGGCAGGGCTGAGGGACTCCCGCCCCCCCCCCCCCCCCCCCGTCCAGTGCATGAATTTTCATGCACTGGGCCTCTAGTATACTCATAACCCTGCAAATCCTTTCTGAGTCAAGGTGAGAATAAATAGTACCAAGCAATGCCTGCAGGGTTGTTTTTAGAATTATCAATAATACAGGGTAAGGCAAATGTAGGTTTATAGCTGTGAGTCTGTGAAACCCAGAGTTTATTCTTATATTATTTTTTTATTAATTGTATTATTTTCCATACAAACAACTGTAAACCTACTTTTGCCTCACTGAAAAGAGGACCAAGAGGAGCCTGACTAAAGCTCGGCCAAGGAGAGAGTCTTAGTCGATCCCTGGAGCTGCCATATGGACAGCCCACTGCAGGGCAGAGAAGTGAGGAGCCAGTGAGGATGCTGTCATGGGCAGGTGGGAGGCCCCACAGTGATGAGGGTGGCTCATTGCCAGTGGGGCATGAATGAATGAACAGGCATTTGAAATGAGTCTCAACATATAAGTAGCCAGATTGGGCAAGGTGGCGTTCCAGGGAGAAAGAACAGAAAAAGCAAAGGCATGGAGGTGCATGAGGAGGCCTTGGAGGGGCACGTAGGTGGCTCCCCAGTGAGATCAGGAGGTGTCTGTGGGAGAGGCACAGGACTTGAATAACTTGGATACTTGCTCGAGAGGATCATGACAGTCCCCTCCAGCTATACAATTCTGCTTTCCATAATGCTGCTGGCTTTGCTCCGCAGTTCAGAACTTGGCACAGTGATTCTCGAACTTCCATCATCAAAGAGCCTTGCATTCTAGTTCATCTATCAGAGGGAGGGGCCCCTGCTTCTGCGAGGCCCTGCTGAGGCGGAGCCAAGTCCTGCCCAGGAGACTGCGTGCCTCCTTCTCTCCTGTGCTACCTCCAGCCCACATGCAGGCGCTCTGCTGGGAGCTGAGGGCTTAGGGGTGAGCAGACCCAGTGCGTGCCCTCCGCAGGCATACGGAGACAGCTGCCACCAGTGGGACGAAAGCAGGGGTGGGGAACACAGGGGCTGCCAGGGGCTTATGGACGAACCCGCTGACTGTCCATTTAAAATATGAACCTGATCATGTTCCCTGGGGCATTATATCCTTCAACGGCTCCCAATTGCCCTTCAGTTTCTCCAAACCCCCTAGCCTGGTTTATACCACCCTCTGTGACTGGGCCCGCCCTCTCTCCGGTCTCATCTGCTGCCACCATCTCCTCTGGTCAAGCCCTCTCCTCCTAGGGCACTTTTTTCGCCTCCCTGAGTAAGTCCTGCTTGGTCTCACTTCCGGGTGTTTGAACATGTGTTCCCTAGCCTGTCTCATTGATCATCGAGATCACATCTGAAATAGCACTTCATCCGCAACTTTCCCCTCACCTCATCGGGTCTCAGCAGGTGTCCTAGGCGCCTCTGCTGCTTCCCAAGTTGTGGCATTTGTCGAACTGCTTTCTGCTTGCAGCTTTGCTTGCTATTTCCCCCTAACAACTGGCAGCCTCGGGACTGGAGGCACCAGCCCTGTCTCGTTCAATCATGCAACTGAAGCGCCCAGCTCAGCGTCCACACTGGAGCAGGAGGTCCACGCAGATTTGTTGAAATGAATTCAGGGGCCTGAAACTCCCACTGAGAGCCACTTCTGCTGTGGGCCTGGCTTCTCAGCAGGATCGAAACTGCTCCTTAAACAGACCAACTCTTTCGTGTCCATCTTGACTATCTTCACAATAACATAATGCTAGACAGTGCTCCCTTCCTACACGGGAGAAAACAGTATCTTTTTAAGAAATCCACAGATGATGGCTAGCACGAGCCAGGGGCTTGTGTAATCTGCCCCGTTTTCTCAGAAGAAAACAGAAAAATCGCATCACTGTTTTCCTCGGCGAGAGTACAGGGCACAGCCAGGACGCAAGCCCAGGGTCAAACAGTCGGTGAGCCTCTATTTCCATGCCTCTGTCTCGGGGCAAATGGCCAAGGCCACAGGATACCCTCGCCTGGGGAAGAAAGCCTCAGCGAGGTAGGGTCCTCATTTGCCTGGCCGGTTAAAACGATTTCGAGACCATTTCCCTCCCTGGTTTCTTTAGAGAAGGGGAGGAAAGCACAGTGCATATTGAGGATGGCAGTGGGGGCTCCAAAAGTCAAATTTCTGCCATTCCTGCGTTGGGGTTAGTGCGACCCCCGGGGACCGCAGCAGATCCCGTGCATTCCAGCGAGCCCGTAATGAAAACAGCCTGGCCTCTGGATGCGCTGTCTCTCGCGAAAGGGTGCGGGGCTCTCTGGAAAGTCAAGAGTTATGTTATTGCTCAGCCCCTCACAGAAAGTCAAATGAGGCCGGATAAAACCGGGGGCCACCACGGAGGGCGCCTTTCCTCCGGGCCAGATTTTCATTCCACCAAACCCCATGTGAGATGCCCTTGGGAATCATTCATTGTTTGGAATTTAAACATCTCAGACTTTTCCCAGACGTGAAGAAAGTATTCGTGAGGTATGCCAAGAATTAACCAGCGAGGGCATCCATTTAATTGTATTTGAAACAGAAGCTAATGCTGTTAGCACACCGACCACGTTGACCGATAGCATGCAGGGAAGGAGGGCCATGGAAGGAGGGGGGAGGAAGGGGGGAATTATCCAAATATGTGAAAATAGAGCCGGCCTGGAGCAGACCTGGGGACCGGCGTGCTAAGATGGCCATTGTTGCCCTGCATTCATCTTTACATTAATAGGGAAAGGAACCTCACTTTCTGTCTACAGTCGTTGCCGCGTTGGGACGGCTTTGATCTCCCAAATCAGCAAGAATCCCAAAGGGAAGCTAGCAGTGTTTTTGATTATTATCTTTAAAGTCTAAAATTCCTTAGGTGAAATTCAGTATGAAACGCATCCATGCAATGGGGAAGGTGAGTGACTGTGTCAACATCTGGGCCTTATTAAGGGCCAGCTATTTTCACTAGGCAGTGAACTGGAGAAACCAAATTCCTTGATAAAGCTAGAAATTTCCAGGAACTGCTTGTAGGAGGCATTTCTTCTGTCTGGTTATTTTGCATAACACACAGCACTGCGAGTTCCTGCCCAGCCAGGCCCTGGAGATAAAAGACATTATCTGTTTGTCAAATTTTCTCTAAAAGCTTTAATGCTCTGGTTCACTGTTCGGTTTTGACCTTTATAGAACACTGTGCGATTTACAGCGCCTTTCCACATACCTCCTGCCTTTTGATCTGCCCAGCAGCCCCAAGAGGGAGCAGACGTGGATGCCATCTTCAATCAACAGTTGGGGAAACTGAGGCCAAGAGAGATCCTGTGGGATTTTTTTGGGCCAAGCTGATGAGTCAGTGTTTAAATGTCAGGTGATGAGCATGCACATCATCTGCTGGCCCAGTCGGTCTGGGGTCAAGACCACATTCTGCACTTCTGACAGCTGATGTGAATGCTGCTATTCCCTGGACCACACTCTAGGACATCAGAGGCAGATTTGGGACTAAAAATGGAGTCCTGTAGTAGGTGAGGTTAGAGTTGAGACAAGTCTAATTGTGTATTTACAATTGCTGAAGCCAAGTGATGAAAGCATTGGATATCTTTTACTACTTTAAAAAAATAAAAAACATACATAACATATACATACATTTATATCTATATATAAAAAGCTTAAGCAACCTTTAGACCAGTCACTATGATGGCACTGACCACCAGGGGGCAGATGTTCAACACAGGAGCTGCCCCCTGGTGGTCAGTGCGCTCCCACAGCCAACCTCCCATGGTCCCTTCCCCCGGCCAGCCCCAGTTGGCCCTGATCTCCAGCCAGGCTGAGGAACCCCACCTGTGCACGAATTTGTGCACCAGGATTCTAGTCTATATATATGTACCTATATATACACATATGTATGGATACACACTTGTGTGTGCATACATATGAATATAATATGCATTATATACAGTGGCAAGTAAAAGTAAGAAAAGTCTAACAAAAATGTAAAGTTTATTGTGAGGAAAATAATTTGACTTTATTGAAATAAATATGTAGAAATATAAACATATTGATGGAGTAAAAGACTCAAAATTTTCAAAATGTCAATTTATTCCAAGTTATTTATGGCTGATATTTAATTGTAATCAAAATTGCACAAGGAGTTTTACAAATTTTGATATCCTTAATTCAAAAATTTACATGAAAGAGTAAAAGGACAAGAATAAACTATGTACAGTATCATGTCATCTATGAATAAGGACAGTTTTACTTCTTCTTTTCCAATTTGGATGCCTTTTATTTCTTCTTCTTGTCTGATCGCATTGGCTAGTACTTCCAGTACTATGTCGAACAGGAGTGGTGAGAGTCGGCATCCCTGTCTTGTTCCTGTTCTTAGGGGAAATGGTTTTAGTTTTTGCCCATTGAGTATGATGTTGGCTGTGGGTTTGTCATATATGGCTTTTATTATGTTGAGGTGTGATCCTTCTATTCCCACCTTGCTGAGAAAAAGACAAAGTAGGAAACTTTGCTTATCTAATTTTAATATTTATATAGCTATCTTACATTAAGACTCCTATAGCTATAGCAATTAAGAAACTAGCACAGGGATAGACAATGGAAGAATGGGACAGAATAGAACACCCAAAGACAGACCCATGTTTATTTGAACAAAAGTGGCATTGTTGGTCAGTGGGAAAATGATGGACTGCCTGATAAATTATGCCCAGATAATTGGTTCTTCATATACAAAAAATGATATCCCTACCTCACATCATAGAGAAAAATCAACTCCAGACAAATTAGGGACTTACATGTGAAAGGATAGTCTTTGACATTTTTGTAAGAAAATATAAAAGGCTATCTTCATGAGCAAAAGTAGGGAAAGAACTTCCTAAACAAGATATAAGCCATGAAGGTGGATTCAACTACAAAAAATTAAGGAAACCATACAAGTACGACTGTATTAATCAGGGTTCTTCAGAGAAACAGAACCAACAGGTTGTATAAAGTGATAGAGAGAAAGTGAATTACCTTAAGGAATCGGTTCTTGTGATTACGAAGCCGCAACATGAAAAGTGCTAGATCAATATCAGTTCAGTAAATGAGTGAATGAAGGCTTCTATAAATAATAATCACTAACAATCGTGAGCATTTTTTCGCTCAAGCCTCACAATAATTCTGTGAAGTGGATGTTTCCTATTTTAACGACGGGGAGTCTGAGGTTAAGTAGTTTGCCCAAGTCCAAAATCTGCAGGTTGAGCTGGCAGGGGATGGGACACTACAGAGTGTAAGTTCCCCCTTATCTTCGGGGAATATATTCCTGAAACCATGGATAGTACCGAATCCTATATGTACTGTTTTCCCTATACATACATACCTATGATAAAGTTTAATTTATAAATTAGGCACAGTAAGAGATTAAAAACGGTACCTAACAATAAAATAGAACAATTATAACAATATACTATAATAAAAGTTATATTAATGGCTGTGGGGCCATTTATGGAGTAAAATAAGGGTGACTTGAATACAGACATTGGGACACTAACAGTTGATCTGATAACCAACAGGGAGTGTCCACAGCATGGATAGTGGACAAAGGGATGATTCATATTCGGTTGGGATGGAGCAGGACAGTGCAAGATTTCATCATGTTACTCCGAATGGCACACCATTTAAAACTTAGGAACTTTTTATTTCTGGAATTTTCCATTTAAGATTTTCTGACCTTGGCTGACCACCAGTAACTGAAACCACAGAAAGCAAAACCACGGATAAGGGAAGACTACTGTTAATCTTTCATGGGACCTGGGACACCTCTTAGACACCCACTACATGCCAGACACTGCTGGGAAATGTACATACAAATTGCTCCTCCACCCGCAGAGTAACCTCACTAGGGGTGAGGGAACTGCTGTAGGGAAAGAGCTGTGTGTGTGTGCTTCCCAGCACAGTAGTGCATCTGCACCCCGTGGGTGGCCCCTGGTCTGGGCCTTATGCTTTCAACGTGCAGGCTAGAGCTCAGTGTGAAGGTTTCTTTGCACACAGAACATCTTTGAGGCTGAACTGGGAGAGACCCAGGCGGGAGTCAGCCCGTTAGTGAGGGCAGTTTATCTTCTGTGCCCACCCACTTACACATCTGGGAAATCTGCCTACCTCCTGGCTGTGTTCAGAGCACCAGTCCAGTTAATTGTCTTGGCTTCAGCTGATAACTAAGGTGTTAGCTGATAACCAAGGTGTGAGCTGAGGACTGCTGTGTTCTCAGATAAGAATGGAAGGTATTTGACATGAGGAGGTAGGAAAGAGGCAACAGTGGGGCAGATAGGGAAAGGTAGGGGAAGAAGGCAGTGGGTGATGGAGGCAACTGAGGTTTGAGTTCTGATTCTGCCCGCTACTAACTGATAATGAAGAAGCCGCTCAACCTCTCTGGTGATGATGATGAAGCTCTGATCTCCTAATGCAATGAAAAGACCTAACACATATCACATATCCCTTTCTACTCCTTCCCCTGACAGCGTTACTCCAAAAAGTCTCAAGAAGTGGTCGAAATAAACAGTAAAGAAGCCAGTGGGCAGCCATTGGAGAACAATCGTCTTCTCACATCATGCCACTTGTTAAATCCGCTCTCCTGGCCTCCACTCAATGCTGCACCTGCCTTGGAGAGCAAGGTCAGGAGGGAGAACACTGACATGCAAGCTTGTTCAGTGCTCTGTCACAGGACCATCATCCCCATCATTATCACTGTCATCACTATCACTACCATCACCAGTATCTCCATCATCACCACCACCACCACCATCACTACCACCACCACCACCTAGGGTTAGGTGTCCTTCCGCTGGGCCCCCAAAGCCTGGTACACACATTTTTCAGATTGTTTTAGAATCACCTGGGCATACCTTTGTCTCTCCCACTGAGGGCCGGCCTCCTCTAGAGCAAGAACAAGGACTCACCCATTTCACCTTGGACAGCAGCCGAAACATGAAAAGTGCTAGATCAATATCAGTTCAGTCAATAAATGAATGAAGGCTACTATAAATGATAATAACTAACTATCATGAGCATTTTTTCGCTAAAGCCTCACAATAATTCTATGAAGTGGATGTTTTTACTGGCCCTATTTTTTTAAAATATATTTTATTGATTTTTTACAGAGAGGAAGAGAGAGAGAGAGTCAGAAACATCTGATCAGCTGCCTCCTGCACACCCCCCACTGGGGATGTGCCCGCAACCCAGGTACATGCCCTTGACCGGAATCGAACCTGGGACCCTTCAGTCCGCAGGCCGACGCTCTATCCACTGAGCCAAACCGGTTTTGGCTTTACTGGCCCTATTTTAATGATGGGGAGTCTGGGGTTAAGTAATTTGCCCAAGGTCACAGGGTTAGGAAAGGGCTGAGCCAGTGTGTGAGGCCGCATCATCTGACTCCAGGGCCTTCATGACTAATTCCAATATGATATCTGGCCCAGCTTTTCCTCTCCAATGAGATGGGATCACAGAACCTCAAAATCCTCAGAACGTGGAGAGTCATTTCGTCATCAGCCCAGCATTGCCAGGGACCTGACTTGGCAGCTTAGTTACTCCGAGTTGGGCTGTGTCCCTGAACATGACCCTGGTTCCCAGCGGACATTTTCAACTCTGGGTTAAAGGGTGATTGTTTATGCTTGTTTCTAATGAGTTTCCTTTCTAATGTCTTAAAAAACAAAGGCTATCTCATAAACACAGCTGACTTGCAAGGCCTGAAATGTCTCAAACTCCTAAGGGAGGAAAAGCAATTGTGCGTGAGGGTGTGCAAACTCACACGGGGCAGTAGAATTGAAGGAAGCCCTCACGGAGCCGCAGATTCTACAGGAATGCATCATTTGCTGCCGCAATGCTGGGTCCTGGCACAGCTATCCTGGCATCTGTCCTGACATTCACCTTGGTTGGGGGCCGGAAACCCAGAACGGGGTGTAACAGTTAGTGGTGACATATTTAAAATAGCCTCTCCACATTCCAGGGACTGCTGAAGAGGGTGTGTGCGTATGTCATGTGCATCTACAAGAAACACCCGACTTATTAAGAACTCTCTACTCCTTCAAGCCAAGAAATGTCACCAAGGGCCTACCTACAGTGACCAGGCCACCAGCCCAGCTCTGCTTCCTGATTGGGCCTCCTGGAAGGCCATGTCCCTTGGTGCTGTCCCCACTCAGAGACTACACCGTTGCTCAGCAAATTATAGAAGCCACAACCCACATCATGGTTTGTGTTTGTTGGCATTTATTGATTGTTTATGTGTTCCATGTGGTGCACTAAGCATTTTCCCTCATTGTCCCAATCATGATAATCCAATCAAGCAGGTAGCATTTGCATCCCTCTTGTATAGACAGGTACCAAGGCTGGAGAAATAAAGACTCCACTAGGGGTCATGTGTCATCCGTGAGGAATCCAGATTTCCATCCAGGCCTTCAGATTCCAGAGACTGTGGACTTAGCCATCTGTCTACACCGCCTCCCCACGGACTAATTACAGGGTCTTTCAGCATGAGCTCCAGGTACAGGGAAAGGGGGACTTCAGAGGCTTCCGTTATTCGGATTTGAGCAGGAAAGCATGCGCACAGTAAATGAAGTGCAAACTTTACAAGCAGCTCCTATGCATGTCATTAAAGGTTGCCCTGCGTGTGGCGTTTCTCCTCAGGGGGCCGTAAGCCCCTCAAGGGCAGGAATTGTATGTGATATTTTTGTGTATGTCTCTAACACCTAGCAAAGCTCCTGGTACCTAGCCGGTGATGCAGAAGTGTGTTTTTCAAAGGGGGCAATATGGCCCTGGCCAGTGGCTCAGTTGGCTGGCACGTTGTCCATACACTAAAAAGGTTGTGGGCTTGACTCCCGGTCAGGGCACATACCTAGGTTGCAGGTTCAATCTCCCAGTTGAGATGCATATGAGAAGCAACCAATGTCTCTCTCTCTCTCTCTCTCTCTCTCTCTCTCTCTCTCTCTCTCTCTCTCTCTCTCTCTCTCTCTCTTTCTCTCTCTCTCTCTCATCAATTTAAAACAAACCATATCCTCAAATGAGGATTAAAGGAAAAAAAGAGACAGGGCAGTGAGAATAAGGGTAATAATTCTGCATTCTGGGCCCACTTGATCTTTCTGGCCCACCTTTCCTCAGGCAGTCCATACTCCAGCCAAAATGACCTTCTCTCCCAGTTGCAAAAATGCACCAATGTTTTCTCACCTCTATGCTTTTGCCTACAGTGTGGCCTCCACCTGGAGTGTTGTCCTCTGCCCCCTATGCTTCCTTCAAGATCCATCTCAAATGCCACCTCCTCTGTGAGGCCTCTCAGCTAGAAATAATCTTCCCTCTCGCTGAACTCCCTGAGTTCCTGTTAGTTCCTTCCTTTCCTCTCCCTCCTCCATCTCAGAGGCTTAATGTGATGCTTACAGGAAATACTATTCTAGAAAGCTCTTTGTAAGCCAGGAGGCACTATCCTGAGTGGGCTTATGAAGGTTCATATCGACCAAGGAGTAAAATCATCAGTGGTGTCAGGTTCAGCATTGCCCAGCACTGAATCTCACACACCCCAGGCGCAAGGAGCCTCGGCTGAGATTCTAGGAGTCACGTTTATGTCCTTCCAATCAGGGTAAAGGAAATTCTTCTTAGAAATGGATTGAAAATCCCCAGGCAAGGAAAAAATGTTAATAACTACTGAACACCTCCTCTTAAGGACTTTCATATACCAGGTGATTCCCAACTCGATTATACCCAGTATCCACTTTTTGTAATAAATATTTTATAGCTCCCTTTCCTATTCTGCAATGAAATTCATAGGTAATGTACATGACAGTGATTGGCTAACTACTCACCAAACTTGATTCCTCCTCTTTCTGGGTGCACAACAGAGGGTTTCCCAGCCTCCCTTGCAGTGAGGTGCTACCACGTGACTGATTTTAGCAATGGATTGGGAGCGCCAGTGCTAAAAAGCTTTCTCTAGAAAAAGCTAGGTCTTTCCAGATGAACTTCAGAAGCCTAAAGAAGGCTTAAATATGACAGAATCAGACTGTGGATTTCAGCTGCTGAAAAGTCTTAACATAAGGGAGAAATCAACTCCTGTTTAAGCCACTAAGATTTGGCAATTTATTTCCTATAGTCACTAGCATTGTCCTAATATAATAGATACACATACATACAATAGTTGTGGATCTCACACGCTTGCATACAGCTATAGTTCCTGACCCTGAATAGATGCTGTGTTTTAGTGGCAGTAAAGATTTGAGTAGAAGCCTGGGTTTAGGATCAAGAGATGTAGTTTCTAGTCTTGGCTCTTCCACTAAATAGCTGAATGATAGGGGTCAAGTTCATGCCTCTCTCTCTGGGCTTCACTTTCTATGACTGTAAAATAAAGAGATTATGCTTAAGGCTCCATCCAGCACTAATATTCTGGGACTCCATTGTCAGCTCTATGGGGCCAGCGCCACATGTGCCTTGTCCCTACTGTCTGTCCAGCATGGAACACAATGTCTGGACATACAGGTGCTCAAAAAACATTTCTTGAATAACTCTGCAATCACATGACCTCATATCTTACCCACTTATAATTGCCAAATAGCTACAAGTCCTATGAACTAGCAAATTCTCTCTTCTTGTATAACAGGGAGCATTGATGGGGTCCTTAAAAAACTTTATTCCACTTTCCCCTCTGCCTCTCCCACTTCTACTGGCACACAGCAACGTACATACCCCTCCCACTAACTAACTCCAGGACCCAGGACGTTCTGCAAACTCCTATATTTCTGCTCTAGAACATTCTGCTCCCATGCCCTCCAGCCTCCCCCGGCAAGCCACCAAGCTCTGTGAGTCCCTCAGCTCCACTGTGTCATTCCTCTCTCCAAGTACTAAAATGCCAAGTATTTATTTTCAGATGGAAGAAAATTAGAGCCGGCAATTAGCACATTTTTCCAACACATTGCATAAACCACTGCTGTGTAGTGAAGCCAGGAACAAGAGCTAGTAAAGTTAACACCGTTTATTAAATGGGAGAAACCAGTCAGAGCTGAGCAAATAGAGCCAGCAGGATCGAAGGTCCACCTCCTCCCTGGGACAGCTCCCTCAATGAGGAGTGTCACTCTCCTCCCAAAGCCAAACTACATATATCACCAACAGAGAGGAGAAGTCCCGCTTTCAGGTCTATGAGCTGTGTGACCTGGAGTTAGTCAAATGTCCTCTCTGAGTCTCAGTTCTCCAACCACAAAATAAAGGGAAACTGATCCAACATACCTTACAGGACTGTTATGATCATACTCACACATATCCACGATCTAATACAGGATACGTAAAAGTCTTTTCTAAATCAGAAAAGCTCTATCCTTTTAGTTTAGTTGACATTTTTTCTCCTCGCATCCTTTCTTTCTCCCTTTCTTTCTTTCTTTTTTTTCCCCTTTCTTCCTTCTATTCCTCTTTTTCTTTTCTTATCTGATTTTTTTAGTTCATGGAAGAAGGCAGGGCCCAGGTCTGGTCCTTGTGGGTAAAAGAATATATAGGACGTGGCCCATCCATCACAAGCTCAGCATCCAGTTGGGGAATGCAGGCATTAAACTGCATGCCATGTGCACTGCATAGCATCGTGGTGCCCTGCAGGAGGTGTGCAGTGGAGGGGAGGGTGTCCCAACAACCCTTCTCACTAAGTCCTTGGTGTAGGGCTATGTTGGCCAAGTAGAAGGGGCACCTTTCTCTAGTTCAAACAAAGGTGATGCTGGTTTGTACATCAGTCCTCTAAGCACAGGTCCATGTGAGTCAGCCTTCGAAAGTCACTCCTGCTGTGCTGATCAATCCAGTCTCTGAATCCACACGGCTGAAGGCCAGGTAGTAGAATGTGGCAAACCCACAAAACGTAATGCTTCCCTGTGAGGCCTGCTAGTGCAGCATTGGCTACCTTCCTGGCACGACCCCTCCACCACCAAACACCTTGTGCTTAAACTAGCACAGGGATACCTCGGCGGCCTGACAGGTCATCTCCCATCAGAATAGAATTATGAATGTTCTTTACTGAAATACATCTAAATTACAAAATGCAGGCAGCTTTCAAACTCATCATTCATTCTTAAAATTGTAGTTTTCTCTGTTGTTCGTATATCCTGGTGTTCTTATAAATTATTTGGGGGGAAATGGTTCAGTTGTCAAAATGAGAACACTTTGGAACCCTTTGCCCTAGCCCAGTGGTGGGCAAACTCATTAGTCAACAGAGCCAAATATCAACAGGACAACGATTGAAATTTCTTTGGAGAGCCAAATTTTTTAAGCTTAAACGTCTTCTAATGCCACTCCTTCAAAATAGACTCGCCCAAGCCGTGGCATTTTGTGGAAGAGCCACACTCAAGGGGCCAAAGAGCTGCATGTGGCTCGCGAGCCGCAGTTTGCCGACCACTGCCCTAGGATAATCCATCTCATTTGAATTCAGGTGGTTTTCCACAGAACTATGATGGTGCAACTTCAGGTGGAACTATATTATTATGCGTCTGTGATACTTTGGGGGTTCAAGCAACCTTACCACAGGGCCCTCTTCCTCCTTTTTAACAAAGCATAGCCCAGAAAGAGCATTTCAGCATTTGGTGGAAGGGATACCGTTAGCACGTTACTGTTTCATGGCTGCTGGCAGAAGACTCCTGGGTCAGAGGCTGACGATGCTATCATTCACAGCACAGCAAGCAGCCTGAGTAGCAACGTGTTTGCACCATTTCCTCTGGCCCCCAAGTTCCACATGGCAACATAATAATGCCCAGATGGACGCTTCACAGAAAGGGAGTCTGGATCACAGCTGAGGAACACCAAGCTTGGGGGGAATCTACCACTTTTATAGCGAGCAGCAAGCTCACCTGCAATTCGCCCTAAAGGAAGACATCACTTCATCCCTCAAGGGTGCTCACTGCACACACAATTCTAAGATTTGGCCCAGGCCAGGAGAGGTCAGGGCCTTGCATTTGCGAACACCCAGAAAGACATGTAGGAGTATAATGATTCCCAGAGGGTTGTTTTTTTTTCTCCCAGAGAAACAAACAGTATGGAGTTTAGAAAATGTATTAAGGGCTGCTCTTCAAATTAAAGACCATTTCTCCTGCATGTCACCTCTGATCCTCCCAATTTGATTTGAATCTGCTGCCTTCTTGGACAATAGAACACTTAATTGTCTGACTGATCTATAATAGTCAATCTACTTACCCCATCATGGCAACCTCTGCTCACTATACCGAAAGCCCCATGAATGTACAGGCCGTATCTTTGAATCTACTGTGATTCAGAGCACCTAAGACAGTATTGGTGCTATACCATGTGTCTACTATTGTCTGTTGAAAGAATTAGTGATATAGAATATCTTATTTGAATAGGGGCTCCTGAGCCTTGGCAAACCCTATTCCTTCAGTTATATCAGAATTTAGCGAACTGCCATTGCTGGCACCCTATGCAGCTCTATAAGGATACCAGACTGGAAAGATGCGGCATGCAGTTGGAGACCACTTGAAGGCTTTTTAACCTCACTCGAAAGCTACCCCACTAACCAAATGCACACCATGGACAGTGTATACCATCCGCTCTGCTAATCTCTGCCAGATTGAGCCAGATTCAGAAGATGACTAGAAGGGAGAGGAATGTTGGACAGGAAGGAACAGCAGCTACTGAATCCTGATCTTCAATACCGGTCATTTCCAACTGAGAGAAACTGGGAGCTCTCGGGAAAGCCTTTTTAGAGTATCTGCTTTTGACGCATATACAAGATTATCTGGTTATTTTTCCAAGGGGATGGGGGAGGAAATTTTGGGCTAGAGTAAAGGACCTCATTCATTGCCAGCTGAGTTTCTTTCTGTGTAACTACATCATTTCAGCCTTGGGATCCTGTTTTATTAAATGTCCCCAGTATCATGTTCCAGAGAAAGAGAATTGTTTAAAGCTGGCCCTCCTGGCCTGCCTCAGCCCATCATTCTCCCAGGGCATGACCCAGGGCCCTTTTGCCTCCCAACAATATCTGCTCTCCCAATCTCACTAGGAAATCCAGGCCAGCTGGTAATTTCCAACTCCTTTATCTGCTCTGATCATGAATATCCCAGCATGCCATGGGGCCCCCACTCCCAGGCTGCCAGCTGCCAGGCTGTAATGCCAATAGGAATAATAATAGTTGCCACATGGGGCTATCCTGACACCCTCAAAAAGGAAAAGCAAACACAATCACTTACCAAAAATACTCACGTGCCTCAACTTGAGATTTCGCATTCCCAGGCCAGCCTCCCAGATACACACAATTCCCACCCCTTTCAATAATGGTGACGTTAGGTGAATGGTCTTTCAGGCCAAGACCTTCATTGTTTCTTTGATATCAGTGTTTTATTTTTATAATCCTGATGGATTTGGTGTCAACTCATTGTGATAGGAGGAGACCTGATAGCTACAGAAGAAGAAGCATGGATTTAGAATCAAAAGGCTATGGGTTTTAATCTCCTTTTACATTCCTCCTAGTTGGGGGACTTTAGCCAAGGTGCCTTAATGTTTCTGAGTGTCAGTGTTATCAATGTAAAATGGAACTAATAATATATACCACTGGCCCGTTGTAGGAATGAAAATAAATAACTTGTGAAAGGTACTTAATAAATGTTTGTTCCTTTCTCTAATGCTCTGTGGTTTGATAAGGGTCAGAAGTACTGGAGCCTAGACAGTGTTCCAAAACCTGGAAAGGTCAATAAGAGAGATAACCCTCAGAATGGGGGAACATATTTGCAGACTGTGATAAGGAATGAATATCTGGAGTACGTTAAGTACGCTTACGGCTTAATAATGACAACAACAACAAAACAAAAACTTAACACTGGACAAAGGTCCCTGGTTGGTGTAGCTCAGTTGGTTGGAGCATCACCCCCTGCACCAAAAGGTGGCAGGTTCAGTTCCGGTCAGGCCACATACCCAGGTTCGATCTTGGTCGGGGTTCAGTTGGGGCATGTTTAGGAGGCAACCGACCAATGCTTCCCTCTCACATTGATGTTTCTCTCTCTTTCTCTCCCTTCCTCTCTCTAAAAATAAGTAAGGAAGTAAATAAATAAATAAATAAGTAAGTAAGTAAGTAAAACTGGACAAAGGACCTGAGTAGAGGTTTCTCTAAAGAAGATATACCAATGGCCAATTAGTACATGAAAAGACGTTCAACATCTTGGAAAATACAAATCAAAACCACAAGACACCACTTGACAACCACTGGTATGGCTATAATAAAAAAGACAGATTGTAACAAGTGCTGATGAGGATATGAAGATACAGAAACCCTCGTGTGTTGCTGGTGAGGGTGTGAAATGGTGCAGCTGCTATGGAAAACACTTTGGCAATTCCTCAAAATGACCCAGCAATTTCACTCCTAGGGAAATTTCACTCCAAGAGAAATGAAGACATGTATTCACTGAGAAGCTTGTTAACAGATGATCAAAGTGGCATTATTCATCATAACCAAAAAAGTAGGAAGAACCCAAATGTTCCTCAATTGATGAGTGAGTAAATAACATGTGGTATAGCCATACAATGGAATATTATTCAGCCATAAAAAGGAATGAAGTACTGATACATGCTACAACATGGATGAACCTTGAAAACGTTACGCTAAATGAAAGAAACCAGTCACAGATCAACACATATTGTATGATTCCATTTCCATGAAATGTCCATAACAGGCAAAGCCATAGAGACAGAAACTAGCTGAGTGGTTGCCTAGGGCTACAGTGGGGAGGGAAAATGGATGCAGCCACCCCTAGATCAAGTCTCCATGCTATTCCAACACCTAGACTTTAGATGGATGGGGAGAGACTGCTAGTACAGAATTTTCATAGAGGGTGATAAAAACGTTCTAAAATTAGGTAGTGGTGATGGATGTACAATGCTGTGACTATACTGAAAATCACTAACAGGTACGCTGGAAACAGATGAATTTTATGATATGAAATGATATTTTAATACAACTATATTTTAGAAATAGAACTTCCCCAATGGGACAAGACCTGGTTCTTGCCAGCAGGGAGACCCAGAACCACTATCCAGAAAAAGATTTGCCATTCCCAAAATCCAATAACTTCAGTTCCCTCTGATTTGGGCCGAAGGTGGCAACCTGGTCCTGAACCCAAATCCATGTCTGTCAACAAGAGAGGAGTCGACATACTGATAGCAGGTGAGGGGAGAATGCACTGCACGGTGCCCACTCTCATGAGTCAGCCATGCATGCTCCCAAGAGATTCACGGCCAAGCAGAGGCACAAAACCCTGACTCTCTAGGGTTGTCAGTCACCTCAGTTGCTACAGGGAAACATGAGTACACCCTAATCATAATGTTGCATTTAGTCATTAGAAGGTATATTGCCAAAGGGAATGAAGTAATTTTATTTAAAAGTCTGTTAGCTTGATTAAGCCTTTTAAATGTGTGGGGACCCACATTTGTACTCTTACCCCTGTCCATGAATATTGGGCAGACCTGCCCATTGTACACATTAGTGGCTGAGCTGGAACTACAACTCAGGGGGTGAATCCCATTTGCCACTACCCTTTGCAAGCAGCCATTCTAGATCAAGTGTCCATGCTATTCCAACACCTAGACTGTGGGAACCCCTTTCACGTCCCGCGTGGTTCAGGGTTCCAATTCAGGGTTTGGATTCTGGAGAAGGCCGCACACAAATGAAAAGAGACTTGAAAAGTATTAATTTGGAAATATTGGGGGCCAGGTGGGGAGCCCACCTCTAGTGGGAGGACTACCACCCCACTCTGGTTTTCCTATCCCTTTTATCAAGGTTATGGGATACACTCATATCCTTTAGGCAGGAAATTCCAATAATAGCCAATCAGTAAGAATTTACACAAGACTAAGGTGGAAGCTGCTTCAACTACCAATATCTCAACTAAACAATGAGTGATTAGCTCCGACCTTTCAGAGCAATTAAGGTTGACCACCCTTCCGGATTCCCTTTCCACATCTCTCTATTAGTGGGACAATGATCGGTTTCCGGCACTAGACTTTAGCAATAACCTTCACCTGGCCTTTCTCCTTCCTTCTCCTGCCACCCTCACCCTCACTCCGTTCTCCATCAGGTCCTAATGTAAACCTTTTAAAACATAAGCCAGATATGACTCTTTTGCTCAAAGCCTTGCAGTAGCTAAAAGCCAGTGTCCCCACAGTAGTGTCAGAAGGAGGTGCCCAACCTTCCATGACCTCCTCTCCTGCACAATCTCACTCCACACTGGCCTCCCTGGTAGTCCTCAAACACTTTGGGCAAGCTGGCCCTCACAGCCTTTGTACTTACTGTTCTCTCTGCTTTTCATGCTCTTCCCCAAGATAATTTCCATGGCACTCTCCCTCGCTGATTCCAAATCCTTGAACAAATATTTTCTTGGTGAGAACTTCCTGACCACCAGTTTAGAATCAAATTCTAGCGTCCCCACCTCCTTTCCTGCTTTATTTTACTTTATACTACCTGTCATCATCTACAACAGGTTAATTTACAGGTCTATTTTATTATCTGCCACCTCCTTTGTCATGGAAGTTCCATAAGTGCAGGTAGCTCCACGAGGTCTGATCTGTTCACGGCTGTATCCATAGCACCTAGAACAGTGCCTGGCAGACATTTAAGAAATCTTAATTTAATGAATAAACCTTTGCCTCAATGGTAACAGCTCCAACCTGTAAGCACTGTACAGAGGTAAAAGAACCAGCCAAACTGAGAAGATTAGTTTCAGGGCTGGGCAAACTAAGACAAGTGGGCAGGAGGAAAACCCAGCAGTTTCAAAAGGCACAGAGAAGGGAAACAAGGTAAGGGCTGAAAAGTGAGGCTAAGAAGATGAACACAAGGATCTGGCTTGAAGATTTCCCGACAAAAACATGCTACAAAAATGTGAAGTGGCATTTTGGTTGTCATGAGTATTAAACATGCTATTATTAATTTTTCCAGTGAGAGGATCGGAGCAATATTGTAGTAATAACAGCAAAAAGTGGTGTTATCTTTACATAACGTTTGTCATCTTTCTATAAACAGTCTTAGAATGCCCAACTTCGTGTAGATGCCAGGAAACAAGCTCAGATCATAGGATACACATCTTATTATAACACCATGTAAATATTTACCTACTATGATCACCGCTGAGTGTGACTAGGAACATTGGGAAACAATGTAAGTCCCATTTGAGTTTCTGTAGTAGTATAATGTCATGATTTAGGAAAGGGTAAACCTGGAGTCGTAAATCACCTTCACTGGAAAATCATCAATGATTGGGAAGCTTCTATGAGTGAGGAACTAATCTAGACTGTAAATATTTCTCTCTTTTCTGCGTCCAGTGCAGCTAGAGAGCCGGTCTGGTTCCTGAGTAGGAGCGGCTGGGGATTGAGAAAATGAAAGAAAGAGACAGACACAGAGATAGAAGGAAAAAGCTGGGGCCAGGTGGGACCACTGTCCTCTGACAGGGACAGGAAAAAGGACAGGGACAGGGACAGGGACCCTGAGCCAATACAGCATGTTTATTTTATACAGCAAAAAACAGGAAGTTTTACTAAAAGTCAAGACAAAGGAGATTATGTGCATTCTTGGGTGGGCCCGAGTCGTATTCATTCCTGGTGCTTGGCTGGATTAAAATAACAAAACCCCTGGCACCTGGGCTGAAGGTCAAGCTGACAACACTCCTGCCTTTTGGCGAAGTGTGTTTCCAGGATAATGACTTTGCCAATGCCACTGGATTCAGCTGACAATAATTAAAGAAATGCCCATGTGCCTTCCCAGGCACTCTCTACACTAGCCGCTATCTGCTTTCATGTGACTTCAGAATGAGCTAGTGTGGAGACAGCATCATCCCGTGTATGGCAGGAGTTCAGACCCTGCAGTCACACAGCCTGCATTTCCGTTCCAGTCCTGCTACTTACCAGCCATGTGGCCTTGGACACATGTTTAACCTCTCTGAGCCCTGTAATAATAGTATCTATCTCAAAAGACTAGAGGAAGGATTAAAACAAAACAATATGTGTAAACTTCTCAGCATAGTAAGTAGCCCACAGTATTCTCTCAGAAAATATTTTATTCCAACAATGAACCTGAAAGAGCCTGGGTAAGTAATTACACCAATGTATTCTTGAGAGAAGGAGGAGCTGGTTTCACAGTAAATCCTGCAAGGAGGTTTCCTATACAGCCTCTGCTTTTCTTCTCCAACTCCTTTCCCTCTGCTCTGGCTCTGGACACTCCTGCCCATTTCCTGGCTCCCTGGCAAAATGGGGAGATCCTGGCTGAGAACCCAACTTCTCAGCATTGGGCTGTGTCAACCCTGCTGAGAGGCTGCTGAGCATTTCAGACCTGCAGGGCAGACCTACCTCAATCCTTGCTACAGCCTCAGATCAATTGAACTGACTCAAGAGGGAACAAAAAGGCCCAGACTCCCACAGAGGCAGCTAAGGAGCCAAAGGGAAAGGAGAATGTCTAGCTGAATGGGGGGTGACAGGAATCCTGGCCAAAGTTCCCTATTGAAGACACAGAAATCAATTTTGAATGGATTTGAACAGACAGTCCTGCCAGGAAATTCTAATGGCGTCTAAATACCAGTGGCAGACAAGGAGAATGTGTGTTGTTCTGCAGGATCACCGTGGGCCACCACAGCTTTTGGGGACCTGGATACCTCCAGCTCAGCCCACCCACCCCCAGCCTCTGACAGTTCTTCCTCCACTGAGCCCTCTCACTGGCTGCCTGCACCACTGTAATGCATTCTTCTCCAAGGAGCATGTCCGCGCTACTAGGGGTCGTTGGTTCTTGCCCTTTTTGTTTCTTATTCGGCAGAGAAAATGAGTGGAGATGCCACATTCAGGGAGGTCCATTCAAGCCCTGGTTCAGCAGGTGACTCAGGTAAAGCTTTTGGCCTTAAAGCCACATGAAACCAGAAAAAGCAGCTTTATTCCTCTCTCCCAGCTTTCATATCTTGTTAGCTACAGGCAGCTGAAGAACTGCCCCTACCCCTGCCCTCCGGTGTGAATGCCAGAAGCATCCCCATGCAAAGGATGGCAAATGTGTTTGCTTTCCAATGCAAATTCCAATAGATTGCTAATGCCTGCTGGGGCACAGCCCTCCCCAGGCTCAGTGGAAAAATAACAGTTGATTAGTGATGTTTGCCACATGTCTGTAAAGGAGACTTGTAGAGTGTCCACTTTTTTTTTTTTTTTTTCATCAACCTCTAGGGGAAGATCAAAGCTCCCCATAAAAATTCTCATCCACATCAAGTACACACTAGGCTGCTGAGGTAGATAAGGTAGCTTGGGTGGGAGGTCCAAGCAGAGACAGCTCTCTTCCATGGGATGGGCATTTCCTCTGTTTGCTTAGAAACCTAGGAAATGAGATAACCCTCTTAGTCAGGGGGGCATCCTGTGTCTCAGAGGACAAAAACAGGGAGGAGGAAGAAGACAGGCATGGGTGGCTCTGGGAAAGTGAGCAAAGGGAATGCTCCAGATTCACAGCCCAGCTGCCCAGTCAGGAAGAAGCCAGAGAAGACAGGGGCCGGAGCTCCACTAACAAATAACAGCACTGCCACACTGTCCCTTCACAGACATCCCTGGGGTCCTGAGCAAGAGGGCATTGGGCAGCTGGATGAGGACTCAGGCAGTTGTGAGAATTGCAATCTTTGTCATCGCCCCTCTGCCATACCCTTGTCAGTGAGGAAAAGTCTTATTGCAAAGAAGGAAATGGAAGAAATGGGCATCTTGTTTGTTTGTTTGTTTTGGGGGGAAGTAGTTGAACACATTTTTTAATTTATGCAAATCATTCAGAAAAACATGGTGTACAGCCTATGAGCTGGAGAAAGCCTTTTCCAATAGAAAAGAAAAAAAAACCCTTTGGAGCCACAATGAACCATAAGTTGGCCCTGAATTTGCAACACAGCTTCTGTTTTGTTTGCTGGTTGGCTTGCTCTTTGCTTTTTTAAAACAAAAACAATAGCAAGAAGGCTGAACTGCAGTAACTTTGATGCTATCTAATGGCATTGGATCTGCTCCTACAACCTCCCTGCTCCTCTGTGGCTGAGCAAAAATAAAACACAAGTGTGTTCTCTGGAGTAGGGAGAAAGGCATGCATTCCCATTATCACATTAGCAGATTAGGGAGACTCCGAGAGCAGGCCTGTGGAAGCAGACAGGATGTCCACATTTCAGCAGGGAGGGAAGGAGGTCAGGAAGGTCTTGACCGGAAGGAAAGAGTCGGGCACCTGGGTGTGGGCTCTTCTGAAAACAGGGAGCAGCAGGGGGACAATGGGTGCTAGGCTAGATGAGGAAGGGGCAAAACTAGCCCCAGGTTCTGAAAGAGAAAGTCCAGATGTGCCAGTCAGGTGGCAACTATGTCTCCATCTTACTTAGAACCAGCCCCAATGGCTCCTCTCTGCCACAGCCACATGTAATCATTGCTACATGGGGCGGTCTGTTAAAAAGATGTTGTCCCTCCATCCTCTGATAGCTTTTCTTATTTAACACACACACACACACACACACACACACACGAACACACCGGGGGAATTTAACCCAGTGAGACCCCATAGAAAGACCTCTTTGAGTAGCTAGCGTTTCAACCTGAGGCCTTCCGGCTTCAACAGACTTCTGGGAGTTTGCTGAGAATTTTCATAAGGTTTTGGCAAGATTTTGCTTTCCTTCCATCAGGCATTTCCTACCTTGTGAAAGGAAAAATTCTTAGCTTCTGTATTTAGAAACTTAATACCAAAAAAAAAAAAAAAAAACAAGGCCTTTTACATGCGAAAGACAGAAGAAGCCAGAAAACCATCCTCAAGAGGCACCTCAGCCCTTTGGCCAGTCAGTCAGCAGGGTTTGCGGACCGTGAGGCCTTCTCTCACCCACACTGAGCACAGCACAGACAGAGGAGCTGAAGGCTGGACCCCTGAGGGTGACGCGCACATTCCTTTCATTCAGCAGAAATACTTGGAGTCTGTCCTATAAGCCAGGCATTGTGGTTTCCTCGGGGCGGGGGGGGGGGGGGGGTAAGGGGAAGGAGTTCTGTTGGACAAGGGCTCTATTTCCAGAAATATACACAAATAACTATAGGAAGTGGAAAAAAATGTGATGGGAATTATAAGAGAGGTTTAGAGGAAGTGCTTGGGACCGTGAGTTAGGGGGCAAATGCACATCGAGTTGAGATACCCAAAAGAGTCTCATGGAGGAGGTGGCAATTGAGTTAGATATGGAAGAAGGGACAGTTGGAGTAGGTCTCCCTCAGAAATAGGCAGTAAGGTGAGGCGGTGAATGACATGAGCTCTAGAGCAGGATGTCTGGGTTCCAACACAGGCTGCACCGCTGATCAACTATGTGAGACCCTTGAACAAGTTTACTTACGTTTCCGAGCCTCAGATTTTCTCATCTTTGAATGAGGGTCAGTAATATCTACCCTTTAGGGAGAGTTGAAAGAATTGAATGAGGTAATTAATGAAAAATAAGGGGAGGGCGGGAATGAAAAGAGAGGTAATTAAGGAAATAAATGAAAACCTCTGGACATAAAAAAAGTACTCAAGAAATGTTACTCAGTAGCTCGGCCGGTGTTGCTCAGTGGTTGAGCGTCGACCTATGAACCAGGAGGTCACGGTTTAATTCCCAGTCGGGGCACCTGCCCAGGGTGTGGGCTCAATCCCCAATGTGGGGGGTGTGCAGGAGGCAGCCGATCAATGATTCTTTTTCATCGTTGATGTTTTTATCTCTCTCCTTCTCCCTTCCTCGCTGAAACCAATAAAAATATATTTTTTAAAAAAAGAAATGTTACTCAATAACTCATTTTTTTTTTTAAAGATGGGGATTGTGAGGACTGTAAAGAGTGGCTAACAGGAAGTCTTGACTGGACAGTGGGGACACACTGCGTCAGAGGTATGGGATGAGAAGGTTGGATCTGCTGCCGGACATTTCATGCTGAATAAGATGATTTGGAAAGACCAGTTCATACATTCCACATCAAACGAAGCAAAGTCATTGTCAAGAAAAGGAAAGCTTCTCATAAGATGAACAAGAAGGACCTTTGACCTTTTAAAAATGTTTAATTGCTCTACTTGTAGTTAACATTTGGAAAATCCAATATGCATATGTAAGAGCAAGAAACACTCTAGAACAAGCCTGGGAGTACATGCCACAATACTGGCCTTCGGTGAATTCCTTCAGGAAATGGGCCAGTACCCTGTGTCCAGCTGAGCCAGATGGGCAGCCAAGGCAAAAGGGGAAATTAGTAATACAAACTCTGTCTTTGTTTAAATGTTGATATGTTTGCATTAATTTTGATTTTTTTAAATAAAATATTGCATTAAATTTTTTAAAATCTTGACTACTGAGCTTCCTGGCACCCCTTTAAATTTTGCACTGGCCTAGTCTCAGCCCTAGTGGTAGCCAGAAACATCCCTGACTAATTCCTGGGACACAGAAGCATGAACAGATAGTTGAACCTCAGAGGAAAGGCAGGGGAGGATGGGTGGGAAGAGGTCAACCAATGAAGTTGTATGCATAACCCATGGACACAGATAATGGGGTAGTGAGGGCCTGGGGGGGGGGGCAGGGGGAAACAGGAGCAGGCTGGAAGAGGTTAATTGGGGGAGGGGGAACCTATGTAATATTTTCAACAATAAATATTTTTTAAAATAATTTAAAAAATTATCCCTAAAAACAAACAAAAAACCAAATTCCATCTTCCCTATGGATATGTCCATGTTACCAAGAGCTTAAAAGATGGCTCTGATGAGACTTTCCAGCTCCCTACTGATAACACTGCCCACTGATGTAAAGTTTATAAGGTTCATAATTTCATATTTCCTCACAGTAACTTGATGAAGGCATGGGTAGCATCTCCTTTTTCAGGTAAAATATAAGGGTTTGTCTTGGTAGGAAACTAACTTCTCCAAGATGATTTTGAGCAATCCATTGTATGACTAACCTTACTAAAACTCAGTGTCTCCCACAGCTTCTTAAGGTTCAAGAGTCGGACCGCATGCCTTTGAATCTTAGATCCACCATTTCCTGGGTGGCTCTGTGACCTGGAGCCAATGGCTGAATTCTCTAAGCCTCCCATTTTCTCATCTGCAAAATAGAGCTAAGAATAACTGCTTTGTTTTGAGGATTAATCAGGTCATCCATGTAAAGCACTTAGCAGTGTTGGGCACGGAGCAAGCGCTTATTAATAAATATTGATTGTTGTTACATGTAGTACAGATTTGGAAATCTTCGCAGAAGGGAAAGGGAGGCCACAGCAGTCTGTCAGGATAAACTGCTGGTGTGAGGCGCCTTTCCGCTGTCATCAAATCGCCCTGAGAAGGGAGCTTTCATCGAAATCTAACATCAGAAAAATTATCTGAATCCTAGAAATAGACACAAGAGACTACTGAGTGTTCTTCCGTGCAGTTCTGGTCTTGACTTTCCACATCCTGGGCTAGTTTACAACTCGGTGAGGGCAGAGGTTGACTTGCAGAATTTCATCTGGTAGAGATACAAATATTCAAGTCTGCGAAGCAGATGCCCCACAGATTGCTGGGTATGGCCCTGTTGGACTTTAATCCAGAAATCTATTGAATTGCATATATATGCACAATTATAGATAGTATAATATATAATTATATATAATATAAAATAATTACACTATACATAATATAATATATAACTATATGTTATAGTGCATGTAATTTTTATATTTTATATTATATGTAATTATATTATATAATATGTTATATATAACTATATAATTGCACATATGCATATAATTACATACATATTATATATAATTAATTATATATATTTAATTATATGTAATTTTATATAAAGACATACATATGTATGTATGTATATATGTATGTACCCTAGCTTCTGAAATGCTCTTTGGGCAGGTTTCAACATAGAATTGGTTCTCTAATTAATTCATGAGTGGAATAAAAACCTTTGGCATGTATTTCTTTTGTATTTGCATGCGTCTTTTTTGTTGTTGTTCTTAAAGTCATGCTTTTTCATTCTTTTGAAAGTTGTACTTTTACACCACACACAGAAACAAGGCATTCTCTGGGGACCCAAATGAGGCCTTGAAGGAAGCCACGTGGTTCCTGGCTGAAGGAAAACATCCCAGCAATGCCTTTCATACTTGAGTTGGCTCCTTAGCAGCCGTGAGGCTGGTCCTTGCCCCAGGCCCCGGCCAGCATGGGAGCTTTGGGACTTCATCCCATGCCTGGCACTGAGGACCTCTCCTCGCCTGCTTCCAAACAAGGTTCCAGCTCAGAGCAGAGAATGGACCAGCCCCCTGCGGTTTATGGATTATTTGGCAAAGTGCAGAGATAACACTCTGTGCAAATTTCCTCCCATTGTTCTGCGTGACTCTAAGTGCTCCCAGATGGGATAATATACAGATAAGTGATGGGAAAAGATGGAGTACCTGGGTCTCCCCCTACTCGCATCCCAGTCATTTTCATTCAAGATGACTATGGCCTTGTCTCACCTTCTCATTCTGCTACTTTCTGGCAAAAACTAGAAGTAGAGCCTCTTTCACTTTCTTCAGAATCCCAGTGGAAATGCCCTCTTACTGGGGTCAGAATAAAACCTTGGTGTTGCCTGGGGAACTTGTGATAATGGGCAGCTGTTTTTGATTATGATCCTTGTGGGCCAGTGCTGAGCTTTAGGTGGGAAGCCACATTCTGGTATCCTCTTCCCTCAGCCCAGCCCTCAACCTGCTGGAGGAGATGAATGGGACAGACACAAGATGTATTTTGGGTGGAAATCTCAGGACTTGTTGATAAATTGGATATGGGGGATTAGGGAAAGGGAGATAGCAAGATTGCATCTCCAGGGAAACAGAACCATTAGGCTAGATATAGACTTGCACATAGACATAGACACACATAGAGATATACTGATCTGTAGAAAGAGATGTAGTATAAGGTGTAGTTCATGCGACGATGGAGACTAAGAGATTCCACAATCTGCATCTCCAAGCTGAAGACCCAAGGAAGTTGGTGGTGTAGTTCAAAGGCCTGAGAACCAGCGGTGATGCCAGCCGAGTCTGAAGCCCTGAGAACCAGGACTGCCAAGGGCAGGAGAAGATCAATTTTCTAGCTACAAGAAATCAGGCAGATAGCAAATGCAAGCTTCCTCCATCTTTTGTTCTATTCAGGCTTTCAATGGACTAAACCAGTGGTCGGCAAACTGCGGCTCACAAGCCACATGCGACTCTTTGGCCCCTTGAGTGTGGCTCTTCCACAAAAATACCACGTGCAGGCATGCACGTACAGTACGATTGAAACTTCATGGCCCATGCATAGAAGTCGGTTTTCGGCTCTCAAAAGAAATTTCAATCGTACTGTTGGTTTTTGGCTCTGTTGACTAATGAGTTTGCCGACCCCTGGACTAAGCGAATCCCACCCACGTTAGAGAGGACCATCTGCTTTAATCCATCCAATTCAAATGCTAATAATCTCTTCCAGAAACAGCCAGAAATCATGTTTAACTAGATATCTGGGCATCCAATGGCCCAGTCAAGTTGGCACTTAAAATTAATTACCTCAAAGATGGTGCCTAAGATTTTAGTTTAAGTAATTGAGTGCAAGGTGATGCCATTTGCTGAGATGGAGAAGATGGCAGGAACAGATTTGGAGGTAAGATAAGCAGAAGAGAAGGGGGAGCTAGTCCTGTTACATTTGGGAGCCTTTGGTACAATGTGCATAGAATTATACAGAGGGGATATCAGATTCCTCTTATCAACACAGTCTTCGTTAGGAGCCCTCCTCTGGCTACTGAAATCTTTGCATGGGGGAGAGCCATTTGTTCTTTGTTCACCTCAGCAGCAGCTGAGAGTCACCATAGGGTCCTTTTTGCAACGGTACAGTTAGCATGTGTTTTACCAGATTTTCCTCTTAAAACCCTGGATATTTGTTCATTAACAAAGGACACAGTGTTGTGTCTTGTGCCCAATGATGTCACCTCTTGAGATCCTATCGTATAACACTTTGGTGCTACTGCTCTGTTTGAGTCTCTTTTATTTATTTGCACGGAAGATTAAATTGTTTTAAAATATAGCATCATATTGCCATTCAAGAGCCAAGTCTTAATTGTGCTCTGTGTAAAGAATTAATAAAAGCAAGTAAACAGCCATATTAAGTTAAGTAATTGATGAAGGGCAATGCTTTATTAAGCTAAGTCAACAAATGGAGTTGTTTTGTTTATTTTAATGGGATTTGGTGGGGTTTGTTTGTTTTGGGTTTGTTTTCGTATGTTTGTTTGTTTAGCAGAATGGAGATCAATTTGAGGGCTTGCAATGAAAAAAAGTTTTCTCACTAAAAGTAATAAATAGCGTGTTTCAACTTCGGATGATGTGCCCTCTTATGAGACATTTTAAGAAAAGAATTGCCTGCCCAGCTGGTGAGCATCGACCTATGAACCAGGAGGTCATGGTTTGATTCCCAGTCAAGGCACATGCCTGGGTTGAGGGCTAGATCTCCAGCAGGCGGCAGGCAGGAGGCAGCCAATCCATGATTCTCTCTCATCATTGATGTTTCTATCTCTCTCTCCCTCTCCCTTCCTCTCTCTGAAATCAATAAAAACATATTTAGGAAAAGAAGAAGGAAAAAAGAATTGCTCTTATAAAGTGAAAAATGGTATTGGCTGTCCAAGGTTGTCAGGAAGGGCAGGTCCCCTAGGTCTGTCCCACCCTTCCTGGCAGAGTTAGGACCAGCTGCTCTCCCTCCTTCCTATTAAAGATACCAGGCTAACTCCCAAAATATTGAGCCTCACGACAGCTGTGCCTTGTTAGCCACAACTCCAATTCTATATCCCCAGACATAAGTTCTCAGGAGATTAGTGGCAAGAAGTGGACTTATCTTTCCAAGCACTTAGCACGGTGTTGATAAATGCTGGCTATTATTATTCTAAGAAGGAGAGGAAAAGTTACATATTCAGATGCAAATGTAGTTATAGATGGCATAAATATGTATAAATTTAAAAAAGACTGAAGGAAATAAAAACAAAACATTGGTCAAGTTTATCTCTGTGTAAATAGGATGACACTTAATTTTTTTATTTTTTAGAATTTTAGTTTTTGCTTTTTAATGTTTTCTATGAACCTTTATTCATTAAAAATATATTTTGCATGCTTACTACATATTAGGCATTATGCTAGGCCCTGGGGGATATAATGGTGAAATAGGCACAGTCCCTGCCCTAAGAACGGATATCCAGTGGTGAAGACAGTTAAGGACTAAGGCAAGGGGTGGTGTACAAGTTCAAAACCATCATCAACATCACATGCATCACAGATCTGTATATGTAGTTGAGTTTCCTGCAGATGAAAGTACAGAATCTTTAAAAAGGTGTCTTCTTTAAACTCACATAAAACTATCAAGTGGGATATCAGTGACCAGGAGCAATTACAATGCAAAATGTTAAGTGCAGTGATAAAAAAAAAAAAAGATATTGGGCATTCTTTGGGAGCAATAGAAGGCTTCCCATAGGAAGTACCATTTCAAGCAAATTTGAAAGGCAAGTATCACTATTACTTTTGAAATCAGAATAAAACAAAGTTGTTAAAAAGTAGTATTGGCTGTTGTTGGGTGCTCAGCTATTGAATACTGAATAGGGAAGGAAGGAAGGGAAAGAGAGAGAGGAAGGAAGGAAGGAAGGAAGGAAGGAAGGAAGGAAGGAAGGAAGGAAGGAAGGAAGGAAGGAAAGAAAGATTTGTAAAAATCAGACAGATCAAATGATGGGTCCACTCTACCACCAATTCCAGGAAGAATCACAAGTGGAAAAACAGTTGCCCAACACTCAGCCCGGAGCTATTCCTTTTAGCCCTTGCTACTCAAAGTATGGTCCATGGACCAGCAGCGTCAGCATCACCCAGACCTTGTTAGAAATTCAGAATCTTAAACCCCATCCCTGGCCCACAGAATCAGAATCAGCATTCTGACCAGAACTAGCAGTTTAACATGGATGATTTGCATGCACACTGCAGGTTGGGAAGTGCTAGACTTATGATTCACAATCTCGGCTGCACATTCAAATCACCAGGGACCTCATACAAACCTAGCTGCCTAGCTTGACTTGGTGTTTGAAAGCACAAGTCCTGAATCTAATTTCCAGGTTCTCTGGTTTATTAACTATGTGGCCTTAGGCCAGGTCCATGACCTTTGCTGCTTTGGTTTCTTCATCTGTGTGGTAGGCACCTACTGATGTGGTTCCCAAGGATCCCTCTCCTTGGTGTTCACACACTTACTAGTAGGTAATCCCCTCCCCTTTGAGTGTTTCCTGGACCTGGGACTTGATTCAAATAAGCAGAATACAGCAAGAGCATTAGGAAGTCATTTCTAAGATAAGGTGATAAAAGATCATGATTCTGTCTTGCTCACAGTCTCTCTCTGCCTCTTCTCACTTGCTTAGTGTGATGAAGCAAGTTGCAATGTTGTGAGGTGCCCTGTGGAGAGACCCATGTGGCAAGAAACCGAGGCCCTGAATCCCAGAGCCACAAAGAACTGAATCCTGCCAACAGCCACGTGACTTAGCTCAGAAATAAGTCCTCCTCCAATCTAGCCTTGAGATCACTGCAGCCCTGGCCAACACCTTGATTAAAGACGTAGGAGAGACCTTGAGTCTCAGGACCAGCTAAGACACACCAGGATGCTTAGTCCACAAAATCTTTGAGAAAATAAGTGTTTGTTGCTTTAAGCCACTAACCAGTAACAGAAAACTAATATCATCTATAGACTAGGGATGATAATAGCATTCATTGCATAGATTATTATAAGATGAAATCATTCCCATAAAGTGCTTATAAGAGGGCCTGGTGTATAATAAGTCTTATACACATTTTGCTACTAGATATTATTAAAAAGCACCAATGCCCTTGCCACCTACTAAAAACTAAGTACTTCTTCTGTCACCAAGTAGCCCACCCTCTCCTTCCTGGGAGTGTCCCTCTCTGCCTTGCTTGTCCTTTTACTGTTACTGCTACTTGATGTGTCTGCTTCTGGCAGTTCCTCCTCACCAACATAAAACTATATTTACAATAAAAAAATGAGCTGAAAAAGCTCTTTCTAACCTGCTATAGACTGGGAAATTGTCACAACTGTGACTGAACTAAAAGTAAACGGGCTCTGGTTTAGGGTTTGAGGAGGTCTCTGATGAGTACAGTGAAAGGTTGTTTTGGTTTTTTTTAATACAGGGGTTTGTTACCATCCCTTCCGGTGCTCAAAGGCTCTTATTGCTCCTAGTTCCTCAGCTATGTTGCAGTCTGTTGGGGTCACTAGGTTTAGGTGACATCTCTGAATTTCCACTATGAGATGAGTACGTTCTACATCAACCATGTCATTCATGACACTCTGATTTTATTCACCCCTACACTCAATTTCTTTTAGGTCTATCCAGAGTCTATCTAGTTCATCCCAAAAGATCCTTTGTTTTTAATGCCTCCATTTAATCAAGTTTCATTTCTGTCATTTGCTATCAAGAGTCCCAGCTTCTACAGGGGTTAGGGGAGACTTACTTGAGGGAGAAAAGATTAAATGGAGATCTAGAGGATAAATTGGATGTAAATGTGTGGGGGAGAAGGAAGGGAACTGGAAGATGGTTTAAAGCAGAAGAAACAATATGTGTGAATTCCCAGAGCTGGGAGGGAACAAGGCAAGTCTGAGGAACGGAAGCAAAATTGGTGTGGCTAGACCACAATGCTTACGGGAAAAAGTGCACTAGAAGCGACGGGAGCCATGGCCTGCTGGTCTTTCACACTGGTGAGGAGTTGGGGCTTCAGTCTAAGGGCAGAGGTACAACAGTAAGTGGTTTTAAGCCAGCGGTTAGCAAACTATGGCCCTGAATCCAATCTGGCCCTTCACTGTTTTGGTAAACACATTTGTATTAGAACATAGTGTTAGCCATTCCTTCGCCTGTTATCTGTGGCTCCTTTCACACCACAGTGGCAGAAGGGAGTAGTTGTCACAGAGATGGCCGAAGTTGCCCGCCCTTGTTTTACACTAATGGGGTCCATGATCAGACCTACATTCTATACAGATTCTGGCTACTGGTGGAGAACATGTTGACAGAGGGCAGCCCTGTAGTCACTTTCCCCTTCACTGTCACTTTTCCCTTCCTTCATCCTCCAGCACAGTGAACAATCTCTATGTACAAGAGTCTGAGGAAGACAAAGGACAGGCCAATGGTTTGGATGACCCACAAACCAGTAAATTGGATCCTACAGGAGCTGGTCGCTTTTTTTTTTTTTTATCCTCACCCAAGGATATGTTTTTTAGTTATTTTAGAGAGAGGAAGGGAAAAGAGAAAGAAACATCAATGTGAGAGAGAAACATTGATCCTTGCCTCTCATACACTCCTTGACTGGGAATCGAACCTGCAACCTAGGTATGTGCCCCGACTGGGAATCGAACCTGCAACCGTTTGATGTATGAGACACTGCTCCAACCAACTGAGCCACCCAGCCAGGGCAACTGGTCATATTTTTAATAAACAAAGGGCATTTTGGAGAATAAGAGAGAAGAAATAGAAATACACATATCAGAAAATGCAGTGGTAGGTTAAGTACAAATATTTAGATGTTGTCATTTGTTTGACAAAACAAAAACCAAGAAGCCAGTCCTCCTGGCCTGACATCTGTAGAGCAGTGACCCTCTCCCCACAGACCATCCTGGGGTGGCACACACCTGAGGATGCACTTCGAATGCAATCAGAGGGAGGAAGGTCGCAAGGATATGGAAAGACTACACTGGTCCCCAAATGCACAGTGTGTAGGTCCTTCGTAGGTTTCCTTAGGAGCCGTATTTGCTAATAAAACAATAATTATTCTCTAACTTCGGTTGGGAGTGGGGAGGGTGAGATAGGAAACGTGAAGCCAAGGGGAGTTGTTTCTCCAGGACAGCTGGCAGAGACCCAAGGTACAAAGTTGTCTACAAACTCTCGAATCAGTGTGAGACATGAAAGAGAACTATGTGCTGGCAACGTGGGCTGGCCCGCCTTGCCAGAGCAGAATTGAAACCATACCTCCACCTCATGCAGACATCACCCACTGGAAGGATGTTCTTATAAATCCCAGCCTTGGAGCCCATCTCATCTGCAACCCCCTCCCCGTTCCCCTGCTCTTTCTCTCCTCAAACCAGAGGAACTTAATAAAAACAGAAGGAACACATCCCGAGTGCTTCTCTGAGCTGAAAAGGAGGGGGCACACAAATACACAGAGGATGAATAGGAACCCCTCTGGTCACTTCTGATCAAGTTCCAGGGGACTCTGCCATTGGGGCCCATTGGATCCAGGCCAGGCTGTGGATCCTGGGGTCCTGGAGGTGGGGAGGGGGGTGCACAGTGCCTACAGCAGCAAGACACCCCAGATACTACTGCCCTTTCCCTGAGCCACTCTTCCCAGTTCCTAGCCAAGGAATTCCAGGTTGATTAATGAAAATCTGACCTCAATCCAGAGAAACTCCCAAACTAGCCCAAAGAGAACACAAATAACTATACCCTGGATTGCTGTACTTACATTGAAAACCAAGGATGAATCACAGCTACAGAATGAGAGAAAGGAGTTTTTGTCCTGGGACAGATCCCACTCTTTCCACTGGGAGGTCCTGAACTTGGTATTCAAGACTCTCCATAATTTGAATCAACTGTCTCAACTTTCTCCCTTTCACTCTGTACACAAACACTGTCAGACAGACGTTGTTCCTCATTCATGCCACAGATACCCTGGCTCCTAATATTGCACCAGCTAGAATGTAATTCACCCTCATCTGGTCCCTCTACATTCAGGAAAATACTTCAGCAAAAAGCATAAAGTATTGCCCTGGCTGGTGTGGCTCAGTTGGTTGAGCATCTTCCTGTACACCAAAAGGTCGGCAGTTCAATTCCTGGTCAGGGCATATACCCAGGTTGCGGGTTCAATGCCCAGTTGGGATATGTACAGGAGGCAACCAGTTGGTGTTTCTCTCTCATATCAATGTTTCTCTCTCTCTCTTTCCTCCCCCTTTCTTTCTTTCTAAAATAAAATTTAAAAAACAGAAGGTACTTATTTACCTGTAAAGAAGAAGAGACCCTCCACAAAGCTAGAACCAGTTTCCAACCCAGCGGGCCAGAACCAGAAATTTCATTTGGCAAATATAGTGGAGTATTTTTTTGCCAACACACTTTTGTCTCATGTATTGTCACAAAAGAAATATACTGTTATGCCTCTTTCTGAGTCCACTGATGGTAGAAATTGGTGATCTTTTCTATATATTTTTAAATTTCTTCCTGATATCATTCTGCTACAAAGGTGCCAAAAGAATGAGATTGTTTCTAAAATGTAGCTGCAAGTCCATATTTAGGACAATATTTTAGTTCACTCCAAAGTTAAAGGATAAATTGACTTCCTTCGTAAAAAATTAAATCTTAGTTGGGAAAATCCAGGGGGTGAGTTATTCAGATTATCTCTCCAAAAAGGAAAATAAGGAGTCCAGAAAATTTCTCTGTCAACATATATGCATTTGTCTGGTTTAACTTTCTATAATGTTAACATTCCATTTGGTGTTCTGGTTAAAGTCCAATCAAGAAAACCAAAAATAAACTAATAACATTAGCCCTAGATCGGCAACATTCAGGGCCAAAAATGAATATTACTTTAAGCAAGTACCTAGCCCTTCTTTGTGATCATTTATTAGCGTTGCTCCCTCACTCCACCTTGAAATGCACTCTTCTCTTGAGTTCCACTTCCTAGAGTTTCTTCTACCGCTCTGGCCTCTCCCGTAGGCTTATCATCCACTTCTACCCAACCCCTAAGTGATGGAGTTCTTTAAGACTCTGCGCTGGGCCCTCTTTTCTTCTCCCTCTATGTTCTCTCTTGAGACAACTGCATGCATGCTCCAGGGTTTAGATAACATCTTTAAATCGAAAGCACCTATAGTGGATCGAATAATTGTCCCAAAAAGATATGTTAAAGTCTCAATCAAGACTTGTGAATGTGACCTTAGTTTAAATATGGGCTTTCCCCGCCCCCCCGCCCCCCCCCCCCCCCCCCCCCCCGCCCAGCTATAATCAAGTGAAGGATCTCCAGATGAGGTCATACAGAATTGAACTTGGATCCTACATTCAATGATGAGTGGCCTCATAAGAGAGAAGGAGAAGAAACAGAGGGGAAGGCCATGAGCAGAGACTGTAGCTTTGGATCCCCAAGCCAACAATTGCCAGCAGCCACCAGAAGCTAAAAGAGAGGCTTGTCCTGGATTCTCCCTGGGAGCTTCTGGCGGGAACCAACTCTGCCGATATCTTGATTTTGGACTTCTGGCCTTCAGAACTGGGAGAGTAAATTTCTGGTGTTTAAGTAGCCAAGTTTATGGTCATTTATTTGGCATCCAATGGTATAATTCAGCCTGAATCCGGAGCCATGAGAACTGTGGGGTTGCTGGTCTAAGTTCCAGAGTCTGAAGGCCCAAGAACCAGAATCTTTGATGTTTGAGGGCAGGAGAAGATCAACATGCCAGCTCAGGAAGAGAGAAAGTTTTCCCTTTCTTAACTGTTTTGTTCCATTTGGGCTCCCAGCACATTGGATGATGCCCACCCACATTGGTGAGGATATGTCTCTTTACTCAGCTTACTAAATGTTAATCTCTTCCAGATACATGCTCACAGACACACCCAAAAATAATGTTTCACCAGCTATCTGGGCATCCCTTAGTCCAGTCAAGTTAATGCATAAAATTAACCATCACAAGTCCACCCTTGTCAACTTCACATCTCTGTGTATTTCTTTAACCCATACTTAATCTCCAAATATGAACATTAACAAGGTCATAATTCAGCCTAACATGAAACAACTGTCCTGAATACAGCCAAAAATGTACTAACACTTTCCTCAGTGTCTCAGCTGATCCTGTTTCTTTATCTGGTGGGGTAACGCAAACTTTTATTCCTGAATGATCTGGGCCATTGGTAGTCTTACCTGGATTGCATTGTTGTAGTTTTCCATTGACCTTAGTCACAGGACATGGTAATACTAAGAGATATCTTAAGGGATCTCCTAAATTTCAGTTATACTCTTCCTTACCTTCATTGTGGAGTAGTAGTCCAATTTCCCTTTGGTAGTCAGGGTCAATCACCAAGTCAGCAAAGTAACTCCCTTATTTGCCCATTGTTTCAGAGGGGTGAGGAGCCTGAAGTGGCCAGGCAGCAGTCTTAACTTCCAGTTCAGTGGAATCATTGTTGTGTCTCCTGGTGGAAGCATTCCTCCCTCTGCAACTAATACCTATAGGCCAGCAGAACACAAAAAAAAAATCACAAGAACAGGAAGCAAAAATTTTGCTAGTGGGTCACTAGAGGTAATAGTGAGTGGTGCCACTCCCATTTCCACCTCTTAATTGCTGGACCTGTGAATTCTGTCTATAGGAGAAACAGCACTATATATTCTATGCTGACTCAGAACACATACAGCCCCTGGAGAACCTTGCCACAGTCACCCAAGGTCTTGCCACCTAGCTTGCATTGTAATGAGTCTTCAGAAGGCTATTCCACCATCCTATCAAGCCAGCTGCTTCAGAATGGTGGGGAACATGGTAAGACCAGTGATTTTTCATAAGCATGGGCCACACTTCCTTTGCTGTGAAATGAGTTCCTTGATCCAAAGCAATGCTGTGTGGAATACTATGATGGTGGATAAGGTATTCTGCAAGGCCACAGATGATAGTCTTGGCAGAACCATTATGTGCAAGGAAGGATCATCCACATACAGTGTCTATTCCAGTAAGGAAAACTCAGCCCCTTCCACGATGGAAGCCATCCAGTGTAACCAACCTGACACCAGGCAGTAGGCTGATCACCCAGGGCAGTCGTCGGCAAACTGCGACTCATGAGCCACATGTAGCTCTTTGGCCCCTTGAGTGTGGCTCTTCCACAAAAATACCATGTGCAGGTGTACACGTACAGTGCGATTGAAACTTCATGGCCCATGTGCAGAAGTCGGTTTTCGGTTCTCGAAAGAAATTTCAATCGTTGTACTGTTGATATTTGGCTCTGTTGACTAATGAGTTTGCCAACCACTGATCCAGGGGAATGGAGTGCTATTGAGGGCTCAGTGTTGATCTCTACTCTCAGCAGTTTGCCTAACAACCAAAGACCTGACAATAAAATGACAATAATGTTATTCGCTCCCTGACAGCAGTGACTGTGGTTTTTATTTCTGCATCCCCAAGATCTGGCTTAAAACTAGTGTCATAGTAAGTGCTCAATCAGTGTTTATTGATAGAATGATTGGGTGTTTTAGATACCAATTTAGACAACATAGGTTTCCTTCAGAGAGTCCTCATAAAGTACTGTCACCTGACATGGATTTTAACCTAAGAGCTACAGTCAACACGTAATACTATTCTGATGTGGTGTTTTTGAGCTTCCAACAGCCAAATTTCCTGGTTTTCCTTTAGGAAGTCTCTCCTCACCCACTCTCACTCTTTTCACTTTGGTTGGAATATGGAAATGGGTCTCTACCACTGGCCAATCAAAACATCACACCCTCCTGGCCATATTGATTGCCATTATGATCAGAGATGGGCACGTGATCCAACACATGGCAGTCAGTCCAATGAGAGCTAATCATAAGATTGGTTTGAACAACCAGAAAGGAGTTGGTGAGAGCTGGACTTTTCTCCACTCATCTTAGGTAAGTGAGGTTGCAAGCCAGGAGTGGCCTGACATTGTCAGAGTGAGACAGGCCAGTGAGCCAAGAAAAGTGGAATGGGGAAACTGAGACAGAGAGCTGAACAACTGACAGAGCAATGTACAGCAAATACAGAAGGTCAACTCCCTAGGGATAACATCTAGGCCTCAGTTGTATTTCAGCTCCAGACCCAGAAAAGGAACAAAACCATGGGTGACATCAGAACCAGCTGCAATGACTAAAGACTCCCTTTCCTGACACCGACCAATCAGAGGCCACGACCCTGAAGGAGCACACCTAGAAAACGAATGAATATTCTGCTGAAGCCCTCCCCTGAGACCTCCCCTAGGATTCCTGCCTGCAAGAAAGAGATAAAAGCCTCAAGAAAAAGAACCCAGTGCACCTCTCCCTCTGGGGAGCAGCCCCTACCATTCCCTTTCCCTTCTTCCTCCCTCTCTTCTTCCCCCAAAGACATGCATCTTCTAAATCCTAAAGGACCCCACAAATCTTGCAACCAGGGGAGCAATGGACACTGGCAGCTCATCCTAGGCCCATAGTTGGCAAACTGCGGCTCATGAACCACATGCAGCTCTTTGGACCCTTGAGTGTGGCTCTTACACAAAAGACCACGGCCTGGGCGAGTCTATTTTGAAGAAGTGGCATTAGAAGAAGTTTAAGTTTAAAAAATTTGGCTCTCAAAAGAAATTTCAATCGTTGTACTATTGATATTTGGCTCTATTGACTAATCAGTTTGCCAACCACTGTCCTAGGCTAACCCTGAACCTGTTCCCAAAGACCCCTTTCTCTGACTTCCCAGAGCTTAAGGCAGCCCAGCCTAGACTCTCCTATTGCTTCTTCTATGCTAAGCCCTTTCTTGTTTCATTGTCCCCAGCTTTAATAAATGTTCCCTCATAGTCACCAGGACTCATGTTGTGAAATTTTTCCTGCATGAAATCAAGAACCCACACACTACCAGGTCCCCTGTCCAATAACAAGAGGAGAAGGCCTCTGACAATGGAGTGAACTCAAGGGAAGAAAAACCAAGAAGAGGAGAAAGACCAGGTCTTGACAACGTTTTTGGAACCTCTAGCTGGAGCTATACCTGAACTCACCTTGCCCCAGGACTTTTGCCATGTGACCCAACAAAGTACTTTTTGTTGGGTATTCTGGACCATGACGAAAATCCTATCTTCTGAATGCATCTGAATGTCTTGTTTCTTTGAACCTGTTAATTCCAACTCCAATACATTATACTGAGTAATTGATGCAAGCCTCAGGACACTGAGGCAGTTACAAGCTTACACAAGCCCCCAGGGTGACTGGTGAGGATCTAGACCAGCGGTCGCCCAGCAGTGGTCTGCGGACCACTGGTGGTCATGAGGTCCAAAAGGTTGGCGACCACTGATCTGGACTGCTCTACAGCACAAGAGCTGCACTAGCCATATCTGTGAAACTTCCAAGGACCCATATGATTAATGTTAACTGGATCTGAAATTCAAACATCCTTGAAGAGAAGTCACATTTCACTGGAATTTCCATTGTAACACTGAATTAGTTCCCATTAATTGGTTCCCCCTTTATTTTCAATCACTTCGTTGCTGTTAGATATTTGTACTGGCATTTTAGTCAGGAAGACGTTAGGGAGGCCTAATTGCTCAGACTCTATTTAACAGACAGCCTGGGCTATCAGATAGCTCTGAAAAGAAAACAATAGAGGGCTTAACATGCAACTCCAGGAATGTCAGGTATGTAGTCATAAAATCTAATAATTTCAGAGCAGGGAGCGCCTTAGATGAGCCGCCAATCTTCTCTGTGGCCTGAAACATTAAGTGCCCCCAGACCCGACTAATGAAAGGCTAAACTCGTTGCCAACTGTTAAAATGTATTTTTGAAAAGATAAAAATCATGGTTCTCATACAAAATAAAATGAACACATGTCAAAGATTCTATTTTATTCATCAATTAATAAGGAACCCTAAGGTGTTCAAAGGAGAAGTCAAAGAACAGACACATATGTAGGCAATCAGAAGTGCTGATTGCATTTCAGAAATGCTGAAATGCATGTTAATAGATTCAAGACTGGCTTCTTCCACCAAACATTCATTTGCACTGAATGTGGACAAGAATCATTTACATGCCTATGGGGTGTGTTTTTTTATAACTTACATAGTTATGAAATAGCTCGAGGGCAATAAAAGGTGCAGACCACTATAAAATTAAAGAACCCAAATTAAAAAACTGGAGAGCATCCAGCATTCCATATGATACCCAGTAATCCCTTTCTCTCTTCACCAAGGACTTGTGCAATTTTTCCTCTAAGAGATGATTTTTTACTAACCAAATATAGATTACACATGCTATTTGAGCATTTTTGTGGTTTTTAAAAGACCTCACTGAGCCTCAGTTTCCTCTCTTGAAAAAAGGAAATTGTAATATTCATTTTGGAGGGTGGAGTGAAGATTAATCGCAATAAAGTCTGGGAAATGCCCTAGAACCACACTAGACACCCAATAGTCTGGGGAAGAATCTGTGCTTCAATAGAAAACTATGCATTGTCTACAGCACATCCTTCCCAGGCATCTGATTCTGATTCTAGGGTGGCTCTGCAGCTTTCGTTGCCTTTGAGCTTTTCCATGGCTCCGTAAGGCATAGGTAACTGATAGCGATGCAAGTCACTTTTGTCTAGGGACATGCAAATAAGTTCTGTCTGGCAAAGGGATAACCTGCCCCCTCTTTTAAAAAAGGCAGTTTTGCAGTCATTTGTGAATTCATTATTTCGAATCTATAAAAGTCTGCATTGTGACTTCTCCCTTAAAGCAATTGTAACATCCATCAAAATTGCCTCCGCAAATATTACCAACCTCTTGATAAGACAAAGCTGAGCTTATTGCTTACTGAGGTGAAGGAGAACACTGCCTGGCAAAGCTGTGACAGTCTCTCAGAGGCAGGAAGGAAGGGAGGGAAGGAGGGAGGGAGGGAGGGAGGGAGGGAGGGAGGGAGGGAGGGAGGGAGGGAGGGAGGGAAGGAGAGAGGGAGGGAGGGAGGGAGGAGGAAGGATCAGAATTTAAGAACTGGCCTGGCCCTGGCCAGTTTGGCTCAGTGGATAGTGTTGGCCTGTGGACTAAAAGGTCCCGGGTTTGATTTTGGTCAAGGGCACATACCTTGGTTGCAGTCTCTTCCCCAGCCCAGGTCAGGGCTCATGCAGGAGGCAACTAATCAATGTGTTTCTCTTACACTGATGTTTCTCTCTGTCTTTCCCTCTCTCTTCCACTCTCCCTAAGGATCAATGGAAAAATATCCTCGGGGCGGGGGGCAGGGGAAGAAGAGGAGGAGGAGGAAGAGGAGGAGGAAGAGAAGGAGGGAGGAAGGGAGAGGGAGGAGGAGGAGGAGGAGGAGGAGAATTTAAGAACTGGAAGTTTGATGTAACCTGGGTTTTCAAAGCAGCGGTTTGAGGTTTGATTAGAATTGAGTAAGGATCATGTACAATAGTCCAAGTCTGGTGGTCAGAGCAAGATGAGGACCTCAAAGCAAGGATTCAAAGAATCTTTAGAGGGTTTTAATACTGATCAGTCAAATTATTTGCCTGGCAGCAGATGCCTGGAAGAATAAGGTCATGCTAACAAAAACAGAGGAGCAGCACAAAGTCATGTTCATGTAGAGAGCATGATGTGGTTTGGTCCTCAGTGCCTGAGTGTGAGGTTAGGCCGTTCAGTTCTCAATCCCTCTTGAGGTCATTCTTCAGCCTGAACTGAAGGATAGATCATTAATATTTGGGGGTGCAATTAATCCAGGTCTTTCCCACTGCTGTTTGAGGTATCATACTTGCATTTAAAAATTCCATCAATAGTTCCATCCAAGTTTCTTGTGGTGGCTGTTTCAATTTTTGTGTCAGATTTTCCAGTTCTTTCTATAGGCCCTTTGCTGATCTTTTGCTGGGATAGCAAGTGGGCAACACCATTTACAACTCTGGAGATCACGCCTGTGAACACTGCCACACACAAATCCTAAGTGAAAGATTATGATCACAGTCCATCGTCCACCTCTTAGGCAGGAGCCAAGGACACACAGATTACACTAAGACAACGGATTCCACTCTAAATCTGAAGAGTCCACAGAACCGATATGGGGTCTTTAGCCAAATTACATAGTTTCCTGATTTCTTTGTTTCTTCCCAGATTTTTTTTTTAGTAATATTAAAAATCTAGAAGAAGTTTACAGAGATCAAAGTACGATATTCTTCTGCTAAAACAGAACACATTACTCCTTGACTGTCCATTATTAGATGTAAGGCAGCTTTGTTCTGAGTGATGACCTACCCAATTTCATAAGCATCCTGAATGAGGACTCCTGTGATGTAAGGGAGGAAAAAAAAACCAATCTTTTCTCTACCCTCTTAGGTTTAGCATCTGGGGCCTGCTAATTAAACTAACAAAATACAGATTATCTAACAAGAAAAAAGGCACACAACTTTTATGTTAATACTAGAGGTCTGGTGCATGGATTTGTGCACCCGTGGGGTGACTTGGCCTGGCTTGCGAGGATTGGGGATTGGGCCAAAACTGGCTCTCTGACATCCCCCGAGGAGTTCTGGATTGTGAGAGGGTGCAGGCCAGGCCGAGGGACCCCACCAGTGCATGATCAGGGCTGGGGAGGGACCAAGGGAAGGCTCAGGGCAATCAGGACAGACCAGGCTGGCCAGGAGGGACCACAGGAGGTTGGCCAACGGGGGACTGACCATGGGAGGGCTCCAGGGCACGTCTGGCCTGTCTCCCCCAGTCCCGATTTGCCAAACCCCAGCAGCAAAGGTCAGAGCATCTGCCCCTGGGTGGTCAGTGCACGTCACAGTGACTGGTCGAACAGTCAAACGAATGGTCAGACATTTAGCATATTAATTAGGCTTTGATTATACAGGATATTAATTTTAACATGCAAGGAGCCTTCAACAAAATAAAAGTAATGAAGACCCCAAATATCCGGGGGTTTATATACCATTTGAACAAAGGGTGATAAGTTATGGAAAAGAGATAAGACAAAGAAAGGGGAGAGAAGTTGGGGCTCCCAGGGTTGGTAAGCTGTGGAAAGGTAGCTAGGAAATGCATGGTAAATAAAGGTCGTGTAGTAAAGTTTGTTACCCAGATCAGAGTCAGTCTTCTCTTCCTGATAGGCGAGAAGAGGGGCACACTTTTATAAATGCAAATTTATGTCAGCTTTACAAAAGAAACATATGCCTTGCTTTGGGGCAGAAAGGAAGAGGCTAGGGAGTTCTTGCTATGTCTGCTTTTTCTCAATTGCCTTCAGCTCAAAATAATTCTTATGTCAAAGTGGCATATTTTAAGATTGGCACATTGTGATTCTCTTCAGTGGCCTTGGTGGCATTGTCTAATTTATCTACTAGTCTCTCAACCATAGCATACGGGATTTTCCCAAAAGTCCCAAGCTTCTTATAAAGCATGAAATGATGTTGTAAATATCCAAATGGCCCTTGGCAGAAAAAAAAGGTTCCTCACCCTTGATTTAAGCAACTGAATAGAGCTCTTTTACAAATTAGCAATACCACTTGAATGTAGGAAGTACCATTACACATGTGGACATACAGGCAGACACAAACAGGGGCTTCCTAGCCCTCACTTTAAAACTACTGTCATGAGACAGGTATGTTAATGTAAAAAGTCACCAGTTATAAAAGAACAGTTGGAATAAGTTAAGGCTCTCTGCTCAGATGGCTAAAGCTTTTTCTTATTAACATTTTTGGAGAAGACAATTAATATTTGTATTTGTCCTTGGCAAAGGACCCTTGGAACCAGAGCAGCAGTTTGTGCTTTCAAACAAACAAACAAACAAACAACCCCCCCCCCCAAAAAAAAAGAAAAAGAAAAAGAAAAACTCATTTTCTATTTTTTCTTCAGTCTTGGGAATTAAGGATGGTGGGCTTTGAACTGCTTCTAGAACTGCAGTTATGGTTTTGCAAAGATTTGTAAGATAAGAATAGTTGCTCTCAATTCCCAGACTTGGGTTGTAACTTAAGTGACATCATAGGTTGACCTACCCATCCAACTACATCATCTCTCATTTGCTTCTTTCCCTCTGGGTCCATAGTTTTATTTCCGGTCATAGTTATTAAATCCTTTCAAGTGTCTTGTCAGGTTTCAGCTGGGATGAACAGTAAATATTCCTGGCAGTATTAAACAATTCCATGGACCCGATAGGGTGCAAAGATTCTAACTTCCAGAGTTGGTCCCTCTGATAGCCAGAAGAAAGAACTGACCGCCTGCATGTCCCAGACAGGCAGAGAGCCAAGCCCAGCACTTAGGACACAGGCAATAGCTAACCCTTAGAGAACAGAAAGATCAATAACCAATTGCCTTGGATTTGGGAAGGAAAAGACCATAAAATTTTATTTCCCTCTCTCACTGGGCTCAGGAGATAATCCATTTACAAAAACTTTTGAGGCTCCTCCCTGGATTTAATAAATTCTCTGCTACAGACCTCAGATTGGCCTTAGACCAGGAAGTAAAAGATATCTGAGGATGATTGCCTGTGAGGGATAACGTCAGTCAGTCTTTTATTTTAGGTACCTTTTATCCCTTTAATTGTTTATCAGCCTTTTGCAACAAATCTTTCAAAAAAAAGCTATTCTGGAATTTGTGAAACTTTATAGAGATCCTTACATACCAATTAAACATAGGTATCTCATTCTGTTTATTTGATTTAGAAGCCCTTGCTTTTAAATGTACTTTTTTAAATGATCTAATCCAGTTGGAATGTTCCTCATAATTGCCGTTGTAATTTTAGTTTATAATTTCCTGGGGGCTGACAGCAGCTTGGTAGGACCCTAACCAGAACTGGAGTTTAGCTCGCATTTCTGTCTGGCCATATTTTGGAGCTTCCATCCTGATGGTTACCAAGCCAGATTCTTGGAACATACATAAAATGTGTAGGTTGTCGTTAATAAGAGTTTGCCTTTTTCTTTTTTTCTTTTTCTTCCTATATCCAGGACAATTGTACTTCTAATGTCCTGATTTTTTACAATATCTGCAAATGTTGGAGGCAATTTGGAAGGGGTCTAGTTAACTTTGATTTCTATTCTCACTTCTGTCCTTCCATCTTATTAATAGAATCTCAATGACTGGCCATTATAACAATATGAGAGCTCTCTAAAAAAAAAAATTCTTTCTTTTCACTTTAACTCAAAAAAGTTCCTCATCTGGCCTTGACCCCTTGAAGTGTCTTAATAGTCACTAAAGCGAATAAACCTTTTTATGGCTTAACCAAAAACAAAACATAAGATTCAGAAAATTCACTCACATAGTTAAATACAGTCATTCCAAAACATGGGGAATTATGTGTGCCATCCCAACACCCCCCCCCCACCGCTCCCCCCGCACTTTGAACAGAATAGGGTGTTTAAAGTCCCTAATCTGAGATCCCACTTGCTGCCCATCAGGTACATGTGCATCTCCTGACTGGCAGAAAACAAGAATTAAGAGGCTCTGTTATTACCATCTCTGGGAGAAAGTGGATAGACACAGATGGCCTGTGATGGTTTGCAGGCCAGCCACACTCCCCAGCAACCCAAGCAAAGGCCCTGGTATCTGGGATTTATTTATCTTCTACAATTGAAACTTTATAGCCTTGAGCAGAGCCAAGCCTCCTGCTTGCTCCGTGGCTGCAGCCATTTTTGTTGGGATTTATTTATCTTCTATAATTGAAACTTTGTAGCCTTGAGTGGAGGCCTGGGCCGGCCAGGGTGTACAGAAAGCTTGGCTTCCTCCATTACCAGGGAAACCCAAGCCTCCTGCTTGCTCTGTGGATGCAGCCACCTTGGTTGGTTTAATTTGCATACTTGCTTCTGATTGGCTGGTGGGCATGGCTTGTGGGTGTAGCAGAGTGATTGTTAATTTGCATATTGCTCTTTTATTAGATAGGATAGGAAAGGAGCAAACGGAAGGCCAAATATTATAGGCATGTCATTTGGGCAGCTTCACCAGGAAGCTGCAATTTCACACTTCTCTGGGGACATCAGCCCATTTCCTGAATATCACTGGGGGGAGGGGTCCAACAAAGTGGAGATAACACATGCCCAGTGAAGTTGGGGTGACATAAGGAAGGTACTTGCTTGTCAGTCAAACCTGGGGACAGCAATGGTTGGCCAGAATGGGTGGATCCACTGCAAATGCTTGAAAATCTGGGAATACATAATCCCTGAAACAAAGGAATTTTCTCTCTTGTGACTCTTGGCTCCCCCTTGACTCCCCCTTGACTTCCTTGCATTCGCTTGTGTTTCCTCCATAGCGCTGTGGACCCGTGGACCCCCCATGCAATGGATTGATGGACTGTTGAGGTAAAACACAAATTAAGCTAGCCTGATGTTGTATGGACTGTGCAGACACAGAAAGAAAACTCTGGGCACTGGCTCTGATTTAGCCCTGCTAAAGGCAAAATGGGACTTCGTCCTCGACAGGACTGAGGGAAATAATGAAACCTTGGAAAGTCAGGGGTTTAAGTCCACAGAAATAAAGCTTTTTACAATATCACATCCTCCCGTGCGAGTCTCAGAAAATTCTTTTTTTCAGGATATCACAAGAATTCCAATCCCACTGGCAACCAGGGGAGACAAGGACCTCTCCCCTCCATTAACAAGGTAGCCAGACAAAAGGGAAAACGCCAGACAGAGACAGAGAAAAACATGATTAACAACACTCATGAGTGTTCATACCAAGTAACCAAGAGTCTGCCCAAGGAACTATTTCCACTAGTATTTTCTTCTGCTAGTCCAAATTTAGAAAAGGAAAGAAAAGGACTCTAACCACTCTGATCGTACCAAACTACATAGGTATTGGTCCAGGAGTCTGACCTGGAAAGAATTCTTACTTTTTTTTAAAGGCCTCTCTTAGAGGTCCCAGAATCTTTCTCTTGTTGCAGCTTCAGATTGAGCAAGTGTCCAGCCGGTGATGTATCCTGCTCACAGCATCAATTGTGGGGGAGAAAGAAATTTTCCTCAACCCTTCTAGGTTCTTTCAGCCAGTCCAGTCATTAAATCAACATGAAATAGATTAACAAGAGGAAATAACCAAATTTAATTTGCTCCTATGTATGGCAATCCCACATACAAGGCAGGTTCTGAGACAGAAAGTTAAAAGGAGGTATAGATGGCACTCTGAGCTAAGGATGAGGTAACATGCCTTGACGCTTCAGAGGAGAGGAAGAACATTCACCTGTTCAGTAATTACAAGTTTTCCCTGCCCTCTAGATAGTACATAAAAAGTAATTTTCAATGATAACTCTTAATATGTGTAAGGCCCCAAATTTAAGTTCTTTAAGAAAAAAGTAAAAGTTTAATGTGAGTCCACAGAGTCTCAATTGCCTTCACCTCAAAATAACTCACATGCTAATGTGGCACATTTTGGGAAGGCCTTTTCTGAACCCCTTCACAATATTCTATCTAACTTAGAAGTTATCTAGGCATTCAATGAAAACCCATTAATTGCCCTAACTGGTGTGGCTCAGCAGATAGAGTGTTGGCCTGCGGACTGAAGGGTCCCAGGTTCGATCCCGGTCAAGGGCATGTACCTTGGTTGCGGGCACATCCCCAGTGGGGGGTGTGCAGGAGGCAGTTGATCGATGTTTCTCTCTCATCGATGTTTCTAACTCTCTCTCCCTCTCCCTTCCTCTCTGTAAAAAATCAATAAAATATACTTTAAAAAAAAAAAGAAAACCCATTAATTAATTCAATTTAATATCAGTCCTAAAGACTTTGGAAATGAATCTTTTAGTTGACATATTACAAAGTATAATTACTGTTTAAATTAAATTTTTGGAATAAATCAACACACATTTTCATTTCTCATAACTACAAGCATCAAATATAAGAAATGCTAGTTTATTTCATCAGGACACTTCTTTATACCAATTGAGAAATGTGGACTATTGAAAGTTTGGTGTTTGTTTATGTTCTGAGTGAGGATTAAATAATTTATTTAATCCTCACTCAGAAAAAAAAAATATATATATATATGTATTAGAGAGTGGAAGAAGAGAGGGGAGAGAGAGAGAGAGAGAGAGAGAGAGAGAGAGAGAGAGAGAGAGAGAGAACACTGATGTGAGAAAGACACATCAATTGATTGCCTCATACATGCACCCCAACCAGGAGCCAGGACCGAGCCTACAACCTAGATACATGCCCTCGACTGAAATCAAACCTGCGATCCTTCAATCTACAGGCCAATGCTCTATCCACTAAACCAAAGTGGCCAGGGCTAGAATCATTTTTTAAAACCAATTATACCAAAATATTCTCAAAAACATTTTATAAAAAGCAAATTTTCAATATAGTACATATATAGTACAATATAGGTACATCTTTATTAACACATTAAATAATTGTTCCAATAGCAGATCTGGTCACTATTATAATATAAAGCATATAGCATATTTTGAGATATCTGCAAAACTGTAATGTAATATGACAATATCTGAGGATCTTGCTAACACTATGGTTTCCTGTCTATATTCTTAATTAAAAGACACACTAAATATCAGTTATAAGGTGAGTGATAAGACAATTTTTTCCCCAACCTAATTAATGGACCTCCTGACTTCTACCTATAGACTTTTAGGTGTTCACAACCTAAAAGTTAAGAACACTTGCTCTACAGTCCTAGACACCAGTGAGAAATCCAATAAGAAATTTTACAGCAACTTAATGCTAGTCCACTAGAAAGCAGGTTGCAGAGTGATATACACAACATAACTTCACTGCTATAAAAACATAATGCACCCTGGCTGGTTTGGCTCAGTTGGTTGGAGCATCATCCCCTGCACCGAAGGGTGGTGGGTTCAATTCCCAGTCAGGGAAACACATGGGAGGCAACTGATTGATGTTTCTCTCTCAGATCAACGTTTCTCTCCCTCTCTCTCTAAAATCAATAAAAAAATCTATCTGCAGGTGAGGATTTTTTAAAAATTTATTTTAAATGTGCCATGTGTTTGTATGAAGAAAGGAAAGCTGTGAAGACATACACACCAACTGGTTACCTGGCTGAACACGCAGCAGTTGGATGTGAGTGTCGACATTTTCTTGTTATAGTTGAATATTGTTTAATGCTTTACAATAAGTATATTGTTTTGTAGTTATTATGGACTGAATTGTGTTCCCACCCCCAAAAAAATTCATATATGGAAGCCCTCACCCTCAATGTGACTGTAGTGGGATATAAGGCCTTTAGAGAGATAATTAAGGTTAAATGAAGTCATAAGAGTGAGCTCCTAATCCTATAGGACTGTCCTTATGAAAAAGAGGAAGAGAGCCCAGAGACCACTCTTTGTCTCTATTTGCACTGAAAAGAGGACATGTTGGGTCACAGAGAAGGTGGCCACCTGCCAGCCAGGAAGACAGAGCTCACCAGACATCAGTCCTGCTGGCACCTTGATCTTGGACTTCCATTCTCCAAAACTGTGCAAAAATATATGTCTGTTTTTAAGCCTGTGGTACTTCGTTATGATGACTCAAACACATTACAGTAGTTTGGGAGGAATAAAAACTGTTCTATCCTGTGGTCAAAATAGCGTTGGCATCATAAGCAGAAGCTCCCAGAAGGCCAACCTAGCAGAGCCATGACCCCCTCTCCCCCAACCCTATACCCATGTCAAAGTCAGAATCTTACAAAGCTGTCTGATACTCCAACAACTGGGGTTCCCAGGAGGCTTTCGACTGGTATGTTCCGGCCTCGGCTCCCCATCAGAAGTTCATCAGCCTTACTGACTGCATCACAGTAATTTCAAAAGCAGCAGCCTATTTTTCCCAGCAAAGGAAACGGTGCAGAAACCCTTCCCAGCAAAGAGAATAGTGAGGGGAAATAGAAGATTTGCCAAAGAATTTCAAAAAGCCAAGAACCTATTGGGTGGTATCATTTAATCTCTGGGTGGTCTCCCCCTCCCCACCCAACTCCTGGCTTTCTGGCCCTAAGTACTCTTGACTTCAGATATCTTGAAGATCACCAGAAAGAGTCCTGCAGATCATGCGTGAAGTCTTATCTTTCTTGGTTCTGCTTTTATTTCAGAGGTCACCCATCCAGGGCTCCAGGAGGTTCAGAGCATTAACAATCCCTTGCTGAATTTACAGTAGCAGCTCTCAGCCCACACATTAGTGCCACTTAGACGGAGATCAGATTTCCTTTTTAAGTGAAAATTTCAATAGCTCACAGATCAGCCAGTTAAATGAACCATCTCTCTCTCTCTCTCTCTCTCTCTCTCTCTCTCTCTCTCTCTCTCTCTCTCTCTCTCTCTCTCTCTGACTTACAGTGGGGGGCCTTAGGGAGTGGAAAATACAAACCAAATTCCAACACTTTTTACATTTTTAAATCTTCCCTAAGCACTTTGCGAAATCATTTCTGTTTGCTTTACAAAGAAATGGGAGCTCTTTGCTCTAGGCCAAACAGAGAATGTTCTTAGGATAGTTGCAAAAGTGTTTGATCAGTGATTTGCAATTAAATAATCATTTACTAGCTGAGAGAGCTTAGGAGTCCATGTCTCTGAACATCAGTGTCTTCATGTCTAAAAAGGCATAAAAGTACAAAGTCAGGTTACCTCCTAGGATTGCTGTGAAGATCAAATGAGATAATACTATATATAAAGTAATGTTAGTGTTCCTGCTGTTTAAGACTCAGATGAACTCTTTTAAAGCCATGTCAGTACCTGTTTGAATAAACTTAGAGAATGGAAATTTCGTCAAGTAAATGGTTGAACATGAGTCCAAAACACCTTAGTTTCTAATAAGACTAGTACTGGGATTCTTTACATTCAGATCTGCATGGAGGCAATAAAGTTGAGTAGACAAAATTACGTAGCTGGAGAAATGAACCCAGTCGGCTGCCTTTTCCAGAAAGAGAAGGGGAGAAATGGGGAGGGAAATGGCCGCCCCAAAATATAACTGGGCCCTTGTTAATGGTAATTCCAAAGCTTCCTGGGTTTTTGTGAAGCCCAGGGATAGTCATAGGTCATATTCCGAGTAGGCTGGAGGGCACGTGGCTTGAAAGCAATTTGAGAGAGGTGAACAGGAATGCCATCATGAGAGAAATGCTTTGCAATTAAGGGTTTTGACTATACTTTTGTTGGGGATTCACATTCGTCCTTGGGAGGTCATGTGTGTCTGTATGTTTTAGATGGGTATGTGGTGTTTGGGGATGGGGTGAGATCCCTATAAGAATGAAAGAGTCTAGGCTACAACTGACACTGGTGTAAAGATTTCCCACCAACACTGCACTTGGGTGCCCAGGACCACCATGGACTTCACTGTGAGGCCTGGAGTATCAATGCTCAACCAACCCTAGGAGACCCCACTCTTCTCCAGACTGTACCAGAGACACAAGAACAAAAGGTCCATTTGGAGATCCTGTTGGGTTTTGCTTTGGTAACATCACTAATACTTATTAAACTCTTTTCCATTTCAACCTCCTCTCCCACCTACCCATTTTAGTCTCATCATCTCACACCTAAACTACTGCAAATTTCTCCCAATGAACTGCCTTTGGTCTCAAATCATCTAATATATCTCAAGGCCATAATTTCTTAAAATGCTAATACACACACACACACACACACACACACACACACACACACCATAGCCTGCAGTGCTTGAGGTGTAGTGGGTACTCAATTAACATAGATGAACAGATAGATGGGTGGATAGAAAAAATGGACCTAATTTGGGACAAAACTCATACTCATTCTTCTACAGTGTTATTAAGTGTAATGGAGAGGGGTTTGGTTGTTTGTTTTTGCATTGTTCGATTTATAAAGCAATTTTGACATCTTACTAGTCGCGATAATCATGTAGGTTGTCACACGTGCCACTCACATCCCAGATGAGGAAATTTATCCTGAAGAGGATAATAAATTGTCCAAAGACACGGCTACCAAGGGTAGAGGTTGTACTACAACCAGGTTCACTGGTTCTAGACCCTTTCAACCCCCAGTCCCTCTTACTTTGTTCACTCCTCTATTTAACTTAATCTTTCTCCATTTTCTTTCCTTTTTTTTCTGTTAATCCTCACCAGAGGATATTTTTCCCATTGATTTTTTTTTTTTTAGAAAGGGTAGAATGGAGAAGAGGAGAGAGAGAGAGAGAGAGAGAGGAGAGGATGATGAGAGAGACACATCAATTGTTTGACTCGTGCACCCACCCCAACTGGGCCCAGGGATCAAACTTGCAACCCAGGTACATGCCCTTGACCAGAAATCAAACCCGAGACCCAACAATGTGCCAGCCAATGCTCTAACCACTTAGCAATGCTAGCCATGGCTCTCTCCATTTTCTCAATAGGCAACAGATAACCTACTGTCACTTCCACATCTTTTTCTTAAGTCATCCCCATCAGCAAGGAATGGCCTCACATTTCCCCACTTAGCAGTACTCATAACAGCTGTCATTTACTGACAGGGTACACTGGCTCTTAAATGTTTTGGCCAAGAATTGACACACATCACTGCCATTCTCATTACATTGGTTAGAACCCATCCTTGGCCCACACGAGAGCAAAGCAGCTAGGAAGCAATTATCCCGTGTGCCCCAGACAGAGAGCACAACTAGACAAGACTGGGCACTAGAAGGCTCTGTCAAGAAACCAAAGCCAAATATTTGCCCTAGAGCAAATATGTAGACCCTTGTTTCAGTCCTTACATTCTCCAGCCCTCACAACTGGATTCAATTCTATTCCATTTTTATTGAGGAACTACTTATGTTAAGTATGGTACTCATATCTGAAGCTGGTAATAAATGTCGTCTTATCATACTTATTGTACAGATGAGGAAGCTGAAACTCAGAGAGGTGACCTCAGCTGTGGCAAAGGCATAAATGGCAGAAGTGGGATTCAGACAAGGGCTGTGTGACCCCACAAAGCCATGCTCATGCCACCCTGCACAATGGTTCCACCCTCAGAGTACTCACAGTCTCGCTCTCCGACCTGCAGAACGCATCACTACAGCATGTACACGCACCCCAAGGCATCAGCATTATCTCCAAAGTTTAGGTCTGTCCCATTGTCCAGTCCCTACCTCACCCTCCTCCTCTTCTCTGTCCTACATTCCAGTCCTCTTTGAGAGATGGAGAGCTGACTGCAGCTCCTGAGCCACCCTGCCTGATTCTGGCCAGCTTCTGGCCACAAGCTCAAACTGCTGCTTCCCCAGAACTCAGGTCCCTCTGCCTGACTCTGAAACCACACCGAGCAGTACAGAGTGCTTACACGTAGGCTCCCTTCTCTGGGGCTCAGCTTCCTCATCTATGAGATGAATATAATATTAACTCCCCCAAGGTCGAATTAAATAATATATGTAAAGTGCTCACTCAGAACAGGGCTTGTCTCCCAGGGGCTCCCATCTGCCTTGAGCCCCTCAAGATTGTGGTTGGCCCAGCCATTGTGGATCAGTGGTTGAGCATTGACCTATGAACCAGGAGGTCATGATTCTATGCCAGTCAGGGCACATGCCCGGGCGGTAGGCTCAGCCCCCAGTGGGGTGAGTGTGGAAGACAGCCAATCGATGATTCTCTGTTATCATTGATGTTTCTATTTCTCTTTCCCTCTCCCTTCTTCCCTGAAATCAAATTAAATTTATATATATACATATATACTGTGTATGTGTATGTGTGTGTGCATATATATATATATATATATATATATATATATATATATGGTTTTGTTTTGTTTTTTAATTTTCCTTGGCCAAGAAGATTAGACCACCCTCTCCAAACCCAAATAGCATTAAAGGATCTTCACTCAGATTTGTCCACTCCTTTTAAAAAATACATATGATTTTATTGATTTGAGAGAGAGAGGAAGGGAAAGGGAGAAAAACACTGATGAGAGAGAAATATCAATTGGCTGTCTCCTGCATGCCCCCTACTGGGATCAAGCCTGAAACCTGGGCATATGCCCTGACCGGGAATTGAACCAGTAATCTCTTGGTTCAACCATTGAGCCATGCCACCAGACTTGTCCACTCCTTGATCTATGCACTGCCAAGTCCAGGGCCTCCTCTGAAACCAAGCCAGTAGCCCCAGCCCATACCATAAAGGCCAAGGGGGCTCTGCTGTCCCCTGACAGCCTTGGTGGAAGTCCCAGCATGCCCACTCCCACTGCCATACTCTAGAGCCGCACTGTTCAACACAATTTTCTGGGGTAATTGAACTGTTCAATAGTTAATGGCATACTGTCCAAAATGGAAACCAGAAGCCAGTGGCTACTGAGAACTTGAAACCTGGTTAGTATAACTAAGAAAGAGAAATTGCAATTATTTTTAATTAATTTTAATTAAATCACCACAGGTGGCTGGGGCTAGTGACTATCACAGTAGACAGTTCAGGTGTAACACATGCACACCCAGGTATGTTCCCTGCCTCTCTGCCTCACAGCACGTAGGGTTGCTTAGCCACTCAATGATGAAGTTCAGCCCTACAGGCAACTCACCACACACCCATTAGCTCCTATAGCTGAGCCGGTGATTACATTGAGTGCATTCACCTCGCCTTGAGAAATGTACCTCCCAGGTAACAATGTTTTTAGGGGTCACTGGAAGGTGAGGGGGAAGCAGACAAGCAATCCAGTAGTGGGACTGAGCAGCCAGAGCTGAGAAAGGTGGTTATAATTACATATCCCAGAGCCGGAGAGGATTAGAAGTGCTCCAGAACTGAATGTCAGGCAACATGATATTCCACAGGTGTGAAAGGAGCATTTCTATAGGGTTGGCCAAAACTCTCTAAACAAACAAAAAAAAAAATCTGCTTCTGAAAAAGAGAGAGAGAGAGAGAATTGAGTCACAAAGTAGAATAAAATGAGATAGGAAAGACCGAAATGGATACTCAGGCCACATCTCCAAACCTGACTTCCCACACACTGCTCTAAAGGCTGGATCCTTTATCAAAGGGACATGTGATTTAAATTGTAAATGGACACTGGAAAAAAGCAAAATAGATTTTACAGCTGGAGAAACTGAAGCTTAGGAAGGTTGTTCTTTTCTCAAGTTCATGCAGCTTATAAAGACTTGTAACCAAGCTATGACACCCCAGCAGTGGGACTCCAAGCCTCATCTTCAGTGACCCAGGATGCACAAGAGGGGCGAGCCTGCACATAGAGGTCATTTCAATGATCTAGGCATCAAGTAAGAATGGAAATGAATGCAAAACCAAAGCAATTCAGTACCTGATGGAAGGATGGGACCCAAGGGCAGAAGTGAGGGAATCACAAATGGGGATCTGAATTAAGGGTGAAGTTGATGAGTTAGGATTTTTGTTGTTGTTTTGGGTAGTTTTTGTTTTGTTTTCTCTTAGAAAGGGAGGAAGAGAGAGGGAAGGAGGAGAGAGAGAGAAACATCGATGTGAGAGAGGTACATCAATGAATTGCCTCCCATACTCGCCAGGACAGGGGACGGGACCCACAACTTAGGTATGTGTCCTGACTGGAAATGGAACCCTCAACCTCCCAGTGTATCACTGGATGACACTCCAACCAACTGAGCCACACTGTCCATGGCTGATGAGTTGGGTTTTTAATATGTTGAACTGTAAGTTGCTGTGAGAGAATTTAGTAAGATGATCAAGTCAGTTGGAGCCCTGGGACTAAAATTATAAGAAAGGTTGGGAGTGGAGGTATAAACATAAGTTGGGAAATTACTGCAAACTGGAGAAATAAACATAAATTGGGAAATCATACTCCTAAAAATAGAGTATAATAAGGAAGCAGCAACAGCCAAAGTCCTGCCAGAGCGGAGACATTGGCAGAAAACTGACATAAATTGTCCAGCATGTGTCACTTTGACAGGTAGTTGTAGCCATCACGATTTTACCACAAACGTAGTGGAGAGGTGATATGACAACAAGCATTTATCTTTTGTTTCCCAACATCTAACTTCTCTTTTTCCAGCAACATCCAACAGTTTTGACTTGAGTTTATCACCTCTCACCCCTGGTCTAAGGCATCCAGAGGAGTTCCACTCCCAGTACAGGTGTGGGTCATGTGCCTAAGCCAACCAACCCCTCCCATACCCTAGCCATAGTGATTGGTCCAGGAAGAGGAGCAAGACCCAATCAGCTTCAGTGAGACTTTTGCTGGAAATGCTGGGACAGAGGCAAATTAGCTTCCTTTGGGATTGAAGCCTGAGAGAATGGAGCCCTACAACCATCTTGCTACCATTTAAAGTCTGAGAATGGAGTCAAACCTGAAGAATAGGAAGAAATTGGCTCCTCAGACAGCCTTTGAGTCATGAATCAAAATATGCCTAAAGTGAAAAAAATATAGCATCTGCCTAAAGTGGGAACCCATAGCCTTACCCCTTATGTGAGCCAGTGAGTCTGTTTGGAATTAGTTTTCTAGCATTTGCAACAGGATTCTTACCTGATACAGAAATGACCCCCGTCTTCTCGCTGAGGTAAATGAGGCTCTGAGAGGCTAGCTAACTTGCCAAAATTCATGTATTTAATAAGTAACCAAGCCAAAATTTGAAGTCACTTCTTCACCTTACTAAAGGGAGCTGCTGGGGGAAGGATGGAAAGAGAAACTAGATTTTAACTGACTGCAATATGAAAAAATAAAGACACAATAGAAAGATGGGAGCAAAGGAAAGACAACGAATGAAAGACATTGTAAATGAGGTACAAGTTTCAAGATTCTGAAAATCTAAGATTTTTCTGGCTGTCCTGTCTCTCCTGGCAGCTCAGCAAGGCAGAAGATCATGGGTGACTCTAATAACCTGATTGACTATTTTAAACTCCAGCTTTTTATAGGGCACTAATTGGAAATCACTGTTCATCAATTGGCTGAAACACTGATGTTGACTATCAGAATAATTTACATTTCCTTGCTTGGAATAGTCATTAATGCTAGGAAGCCATGGAAAGTAAATCTAGACCCACGGAGAACGTCAGTTTCAGAAGGCAAACCACCGCAAATTACGCTATTTATTCAACCTTTTCCCATCAGAATAATCCAAAATGAGCCCGCTCTCCTTGGGGGTTGATGTATCTCATCCATCGTAGCCCTCAATAGGTAGTCAACTGCTGAAGTTTCATGTTCTCAAATTCGTGTCAATTTTACATTCTTCTCTGTAACATACCTATTTGTTTACATATAAAAATGTTCTTATGTACTTATCAATGGAAGTACTTCACTTCTTTCAACAACGTTCACTAGGGAAATTTATTCTCTGGTTTGCTGGACCACATGAGTCTTGGGATTTCTCACGTATTTAGTTCACCAGTCAACACCCCACGCTCTTACAGTTCAGAGAAGCTGGTTAATGAAGCCACGAAATGATGGACTAGGGCTTGCTGCTCACCAGGCACCTGTTCCAGTGCTTCACATAAACTAATTTGTTATCACAACCACCTGTGAACTAGGTACCATTCATATTCCCACTTGACCCTTGAGAAAACCAAATCACAAGAGCGTGAGTTGCCCAAATTCACATAAATTGTGGGGAGTACAATTAAGATTTGAATGCAATATCTGGCTCTTGACCACTAGGCTATACTGCCTCTGTCGTTCATCGGTTCTTAACACAGAACCTACCTATCACCTGTAGATTACAACCAACCCTGTGATAGAAAGAGACATGAATATAAATAGGCACAGTCTTTGGAAGCAAATCAGTAGTATCTGTCAAAATTTCAAATGCTCACTTCCGGTAACCCGGCGATTCCATTCTTAGGCACCCATCCGACTGAAAGACTTGCATATATGGACAACCTTGCATTGCTGCTCTTGAAAGGGGTAATTGGAAAGACTCTAAATGCCCACCAACCCTAGATTTCTAATGAACTCTGGCACATTCAAGCAATGGATTACCATCAGGCCACCACAGAGACCACAGTCAGTTTTTACATGTGGCGTGGGAAATTATCTCAGGCATGGGGTTAGTGAACAGGGCAAAGCGCAGAATGCTATGTATAGAATAAGGCAAGGGTTCAAGCATTTAGGTGAAAACAAAACTGTATTTTTGTACATGAAGCAAGGCTCTATGGCAAATAGCAGCTGAAATTTCTATGTTTAACGATGGTTAATGATGTCCCAAGAGACTCCTAATGAGGCCAGATCGTAGAGGTTACAAATAGTCACCAGGAACGAAAAGAGTGACAGGCTCACTGGGAGTGAAGGAAAATTCCCTCCTTTATCCAAGATGCTAGAGACAGGAGAAGGATCTCTTGCAGGACAGCCTGGGGCAAATCAAGAAGGACTTTTGGGTGGGTGTGGCATGGGGTATGGAATAATAATAACCCTCACCCTGGTCCTTTGCTCCTGACTGTTTAAAAGATTGTCTGCATCCCACAGAGGGATGTCCCTTAAAGTCACCCAGCTAGTTAGAAACTGAGCTGTCATAAGACACCAGATGTCCTGCAAATCCAAAGCTGCCCACTCTCAACTCAACTCAGTTAACGCTGGATTGTTGATCTTTAAGTTGCGTACGAAGTGTTTTCAGAGTGTCTTGATCTCTGGCACCAATTGTACAAATAAGCAAGGGCCCAGGTCACCAGACTCCGGAGGTCCCCAAGACATGCCCAGTGAGAGCAGGTGTGTGGTTTTCAATAAGAAGCTTTTGTTTTACATGCTCACCTTAAGTTGTGTGTGTAGGCTTTAAACTGTCAATTCTGGGTATTTTCCCCCATTTTATTTCATAGCAGCCTCCCACCAATAAGCATTATTTTTTAAAATTCTGCCCATTTTCCTGTACCATCGCATCTCTTCTGTCATTGGGTCAACTCTGCTGGGCTTTGTATACCTTGCTTTTTCTGTCCTAAACTTGAAAGGCCCAGTCACATCAAATTGAAAGGCCCAGAGTAGTTAGATTACTGCGGGAATGCTGCCCTCTGCAGGCCACTGACGTGCATGGCCCTTTAAGAGGGAAGCTTGACTAGAATTCAGGCAAATAGTGAACAGCTGTTAGGGTCCGACTCCTTTGCATGGATTTTCTCATTTAATTCTCACAACCATCCCATGCGGTTAAGCATTATTATTAATATCTTCACTTTTTTAAAAGATAAAGTCGAGTCCCAGAGGGAGTAGGTAACTTGTCCAATACAATTGGAACCCAAGTGGTCTCTTTCCAGTTCTGCCCTGCTCACTTCCAAAAAGGGAAGATAACCATTTTTGAGCAACTTAACCATGACAGGCATTGCATACATTCCCTCGTTTAATCCGTCAGCCAAAGTTAAGCAAATTCACTAAAATAAAACCCATTTACTTACCTGGGATCTCGCAACTATAAGTTGGATCTTTCTAGGTCCGAAGCACTGGCCTCACCCCTGTGTCACTCATGCGCTGCCCACATTTCCCTTCAGGAGACCATTGCTGAGGGCACAGTCCACTCTCGGCCTCCAGCTGCCGCTCTGTCAGAATTGCCGCAGCATCTGCACCAGGGTTCTCCCAGCCAACAACAGACCACGGGGCCCAGACAAGAGCCCGGCCATTTCTGCCCAGTTCAGGACTCCTCTAACATTGCTGGAGACTCCCCAGTGGCCTCGCTCAGGCTCTCCTATCGGTGCCCTGCAGTCGGAGTCCTACTTCCTTCCTGCCTTCATCTTGCAGGTGTCAGAACAGCACTGTGGCCTGAGGGTCTCCGCCCGCACCTGCTCCTGCCTCCTTCATCTTTCACAGCTGTTATCCCTAGCAAATTCCAAGCGCCACTCATCTCCACTTCTCAGAGGACTTGAACTGACCCCATGAGCAGTTCTGATCATCCAAGAACACTTTTTCCTTCAATGGAGCTATCAACCCTGCTTATTATTAAGTCCTGTATACGCAGAAAGAACAGTATCAAGAAAAGAAAACGTCAAAATCCCATGCAAATGTTGGGTCTCTCCATGTGTACTACAGGGGCCCATGGAGCACCCAGGACCAGACCAACCACTGGCACTAGGGGGTGGCCACTGTCTGTGGAGGCCCCAGACTCTGAGATTCTTAGCCCCCCTCCTACTACCCCACATGAGATGGTCCTGAAAAACTCTGAGGGAGCAGGGTTTGTTCCCACAACCTGCTTACCCAAGGGCCCAGTTCCTTATGCTGGTGCCTCCTGATCAGTTTCCAGATGTGGGATCCCAGGTGGATCTGTCCACCTGGCATAGAAAGTCACCCTCCAGGATGTCCTCACCTCCCTGCCCATCCCCAGATCTTGTCTCCCATTCACCTAGCCATGTAACACACAGCAGGTGCCCCAGTGGTCGGCATCAATCTGGGCAATTTGGGGATCCACCTGGGTGAATCAGACACTGATCTGACTTTCCGGTGCTTGTGTTGAGTGGAGGCGGTTGGTTGTGAAAATCAATGACTACATGGTAGAATAAACACCTGGGAGAAACAGCTGTGCAGAGGGAGCAGTCTGGGATCCGTAATCAGATGGCCCAGACCAGAGTCCTGCATTTTGCCATCTTGGGAAAGTTGCTCTCCCTCACCTTGGTTTCCACGTCTATAAATGAAGACCAATAGCACAGTGTGTTCTCACCACAGGCCACATACTGTGTCAGATAAGGAGGCTTTGAAGTCAAGCAGACCAGGGTTGGACCCCTGGCTGGATAAACTTGAGCAAGAGATCTAGCATCTGTGCACCTCAGTTTCTTCATCTGTGTAATGGGCACACCAACACATCTCATGGTGTTGTTGTGACCATAAAAGTAATGTGCATGTAAAGAATCTATCCTTGCCAGGCCAGCATGGCTCAGTGGTTAAGTGTTGACCTATGAACCAGGAGGATTCGGTTCAATCCCCAGTCAGGGCATATGACTGGGTTTCGGGGGTGTGCAGGAGGTAGCTAATCCGTGATTCTCTCTCATCATTGATGTTTCCTTTTTTTTATTTAATAAATTTTTATTGTTCAAATTATTACAATTGTTCCTCTTTTTTCCTCCCATAGCTCCCCTCCACCAGGTTCCTACCCCACCCTCTGCCCTTACCTCCCCCCCACTGTCCTCATCCATAGGTGTATGCTTTTTGTCCAGTCTCTTCCCGCACCCCCCACTCCCCTTTTCCCCCAAGAATTGTCAGTTCACTCCCTTTTTATGCCCCTGATTCTATTATATTCACCAGTTAATACCGTTCATAAAATTTTTTTATTCCCTTGGTTTTTAGAATCACTTGATAGATATGTATTTGTTATTCATAATTTTTATCTTTATCTTTTTCTTCTTCTTCCTCTTCTTAAAGAATACCTTTCAGCATTTCATCTAATTTCAGTATCTTGCTCTCTCTCTTCTTCTGGGACCCCCATAATTCTGATGTTGGTACGCTTGAAGTTATCCCAGAGGCTTCTTATACTACCTTCAACTTTTTGGATTCTTTTTGCTTTTCCGGTTGGGTGATTTTTGCTTCTTTATATTCCAAATCTTTGACTTGGTTCTTGCAATCCTCTAGTCTGCTTTTAGGTCTCTGTATAATATTTTTTATTTCAGTCAGTGTATGCTTAATTTCTAGTTGATCCTTTTTCATATCCTCAAAGGTCTCGTTAAATTTATCGGCCTTTTCTAGGAAATTCTTGAAAAACCTTATAACCGTGGTTTTGAACTCTATATCCAGTCGTTTACTTTCCTCCATTTCCTTCATTTGTGACCTGCCTCTTCGTCTCCACACTTCGGCTGCTTCCCTGAGTTGATGGAGTGGCTTTGTGTACTAGGTGTCCTAGCAGGGCCCAGTGGCTCAGCCTCCCCAGTTACCTGAGGTGGACACTCTTGGTGCATCCCTTTGTGGGCTGTGTGTGCAGTCTTGTTGTAGTTAAGCCTAGACTGTTGTTAGTATCACTGGAGGGAGTTGACCTCCATCCAGGCCAATTGGCTGTGAGGATCAGCTGTGTCTCCGCTGGGAGAGTTTCTGTGCTCAGCTTGGATGGGCGGAGTCTCAGGGCGGAGCAGACAGCCTTGCTTTCCCGTCAGTCCCGCCCTAAGAGGCCCCTGGGTCTCAGTGTCCCGAGGCAATGGCTGCACGCACCTCTGAGAGAAGGCTGCCTTCGAGTTTCGCCCGCTGCCAGACAGTCCAGTTTCTCCCCAAATGAGTCCCTGGGTACCCAGAGTCTCACCCAGAACTGGATTTCAGTGCAGTTGGGAAGTTTTATTTCCCTCTCGAACCAGACAGCTAGCCACGCTTGTCTCTGCACCTCTGCCCTCTGCAGCTCCTCTGGGTCTCAGTGTCCTTTTATCTTTCCTTCTAGTTGTAGTAGAATTTCCACTCAGCCAGATTTCCGGTGGTTCTGGATGATGTCCACTCTGTCTTCCACTTGCAGTTTTGAAATTGTTGTGCGAGGCAGCAGTATAGGTGTTTACCTCTGCCGCCATCTTGGTTTCTCCTCTCTCATCATTGATGTTTCTATCTCTATCTCTCCCTCTCGCTTCCTCTCTGAAATCAATAAAAAATAGTTTTAAAAGAAGCTGTTGTTAGTAAATATGAACTACATGGAAGAATGTTTGGTAAGAATAAGAAAAGATCATATGTGGGCAAGTGCTTTGTAAGGAAACCTGTTCAGACAGAAAGAAGTTAGTTAGTGCCGTTGTTATAAATGCCACAGTAGGAACGGAGTAAGGGCTCTGGAATCCAAGGAGAGGGAGAGAGGAGTCAGGCTTTGGTCAGGCAGAGGCAGGGGTGAAGGCAGGGTGATGTGGGGCCCAGCAAAGGCAAGAAAGTGCAAGGCCAGCTGGGGAACCTGCCCGAAGCCCCATCCCCTTGGGGCCCTGTTGGGTGAGGACAAAAGAATCAGGAAAAGGAAGCCGGGCCAAGGTGTCAATGAGAGGACCCCGTGGAGGAGGCCGGAGAGGTGCCTCAGCTATCTCGGGCCCTGGGCAGCTTACCTACCGAGGAAGGAGTTTACAACCACACTGGGAAACAAGGCACACGCTGTAGGCACCGTTAACTAACACCCAAGGCCCTGTGAAAAGGAGGAGAGAGCGGAGTGTGGCTACCAGAGCTCCACAATCATTCCCCGGGGACAGCAGAACGAGCATATTTCATTAGACAAGAGAGAGAACCACGGGTGACCCAGGCAGACAGAGCCAAATGCTGGGAGGCGGGAATAGCCCCACCGACAGCTCTTTATATTTGCATCACCCTTCCCAGACGGTCCCCTACGTTTGCCTGACCACCATGCATGCCCCTGAGGTGGGACTCGAAGGATGGCCATCCCTTCAGCGGGCTGTCCCCACGGCAGCCCTTCCCCGCCAGCCTGGGTGGGCCAGGTGGGGCTTGAGCAGCGGGGATGGAATTTGAGAGAAACAGATTCTGAGACACCAGTGTTCCTACTTGGGAGCCACGGGGAGGCTGAGCCCACGGTCAGCACTGTTTCTCGCCTCCCTGCCCAGCTGCACATTCCGGCCGATGCCATGTGCAGATGCACACAAACCCCCTCGCCCCTCCTCGGCAAATCACCTGCTCCAAGTGTTCTGATTATAAGTTTGTTTTCGCAATAAATACCAAGGTACCTATTGGGCATTTTTAATAACCGCTCACATTTCTGGAAATGTAACAAGTATACTGCACATGGCACTGTGTTTAATTTGCTTATTGTTTTGGGGAGATGGCTGATGTCAATGCTCTCCATAAAGAGCGTGGGCCCCATCACCCCTGCCCTTTGACCTGCCGCTGCGGCCTATGGAACAGACGCACGACCACCACTTGGGTCTCTGTGCAGTCCAGCCTGGCCTTGACATTCTGAAAGACTACATACTATTTAGTTACAAGTGACTTTCCTGTTTTTTTCTCTTTTATAAAACAGGGATGCTGGTGGGTGCAGCCACTTTGGAAAACAGTATGAAAATTCCTCAGAAAATTAAATATCGAATTACCGATGATCCAGCAATTTCACTTCTGGCTATATGCCCAAAAGAATGGAAAATGGGGACTTAAATGGATTATTGTCCATCCATGTTTATAGCAGCATTATTTATAGTACCCAAAAGGTGGAAGCAACCAAGTGTCCATTGGTAGATTAAAGGATAAACAAAATGTGGTATATACATACGCCACCTTCTATGCATAAAATAGAGTATTATTTAGCCTTAAAAATGAAGGACATTCTGCCCAGCTGGCATGGCTCAGTGATTGAGTGTCGACCTATGAACCAGGAGGTCACAGTTTGATTCCCGGTCAGGGCATATGACCAGATTCAGGCTTGATCCCCAGTGTGGGGCATGCAGGAGGCAGCCAATGGATGATTCTCAATCATCATTGCTATTTTTTATCTCTCTCTCCTCCTTTCCTCTCTAAAATCAATAAAAAAATTTTTAAAGAGAGGACATTCTGAGACATACTATAGCATGGATGAACCTTGAGGACATGGCACTAAGTGAAATAAGCAAGACACAAAAGCATCAGTACTGTATGATCCCACTTATACGAGGTACCTAGCATAGTCAGATTCACAGAGACAGAAAATAGGATGCTGGTTTCCAGAGGCTGGGTGGAGAGGGGATAGGGGATTACTGTTTAATGGGGGCAGACTTTCGGTTTGGGGAAATGGAAAAAGTTCTGGAGATGGATGGTGGTGAGGGCTGCAGAACAATGTGAATGTACTCAATGCCCTGAACTGTATGCTTAAAAATGGTTAAAATGGTGAATTTCGTGTTATGTTTCTTTAACTACAATATTTTTTAAAGTTATGCATTCTATTAGTTTTTATGTGTGTGTCAGCAGGATAGTAAAGAGGGCATTTCAAAATATTTGTTTTTAAAAGGAAACATTACATGGAGAACAAGGTGTCTAGAGTTTTATGCCCTTGGTGTTTTATGGCACATTTTATTTTGTCTGGAGACTTTCTGGCACCCCTTGAACCATGTGGAGACACCTAGGCATCACTAATGAAAGGCTGGGGATTGTTGGGGCACAGAATGGAAAACCCCAGGGGACTAAGGAAATATATATTGGAGCTTATGAGGATCGGAGCTGAGGGAAGAGCTACCCAGAGTCAATTTAAGTGGGATCTGAGCTGGCACGTCTGGGACTACAAACATTTTATATTTATGGAGCTTCTCATACTTTACGATGCAAAAACACTCTGCACGTAGAGTCCATTAACAGGAGGGAGCTGCGGCAGAGTGGAGGGGAATGAACTTGGAGGCAGATCTGACTTGGCCACTTAAGAACAGTCTGTGTGATTTAGGGCAAATGCCTTCACTTCTTTGAGTCCCATTTGCCTCCGTCTGCAAGACATGAATATTTACCCATCTTAGTATGAATGCCTCGTATTTATCGAATACCTACCATGGGCCTGGCGCTGGTCAGACATTGAACCATTAAATATTTGGAAACCAAAGCAGATGCCGTTGTCTCCAGACATTTCCTCCCGGCTCACCGGAGGGCACCAATGTGACTTCCTCAGCCTCTCTGGTGGCTTTTAGTCTCTTCTGCCCAAATACAGGCAGCCAGGAACAGCCAGGGAGTTAGCCTGTGAGCAACCCTCAGCCAGTGAGGGTCGGGAGCCTGGGGGTAAACACCCAGCCCCTTACCCTGCAGGGTATAATCCAGGAATGGGTCCTACAGTCTCCAGGAGGCTGGTGAGACCTCCAGCTGACAGTTCCTCCCTTCCCTGACTCACTCCCAACTCTGTGCTTTCTGGAATCAGCTCGCATATAAACCATGTGCGCTCAAATACTTGTGTCAGGATCTGCTTTCCCGGGGAGGGGGAGGGGGGGGACCCAAAGTAAGACAGCAGCTGAGGCTCAGAGAGCTAAGTCACTTGCCCACAATCCCACAGTGAGAGAGCTTGGCCACACCATCACTGGCAGCCCCCCCAAATCCAAAGTCCCTCTGCCTGGTATCTGACCTGGTGGTCGGAGGACTGAGTGAGATCATGAAGAGGAAGGAAGAAAAGGTTCACCCTGCAAAGTAACTGATGAGAATGCTCTCATTCGATCTTCATGACACGCCCAAGAGGTAGATGGGCAGGTTAGTGTTACGCCCCACTTTACAGGAACCAAGGCTCAGAGCCTTGCACAAAGTGACCGGCTAATAAGTGACAAATGACAAGATGATTCTCTGCTTCTCCAAGTCTGTTCTCCACGTTTATCTGCCTTTCTCTGTGCCCAGAAGTCCACATTCTGGAGTCCATCACCCAAGCCCCTCACTCTCTGGCTTCCGATTGGGTTCAGCCGATAGAAATCACTGGCAGGAAGAGGGCAAGAGTCTATTAGGCCCTACTCTCTCTTGGAGGGGCTGTCATTTTAGTCATGACAGCAGCCCTCTTCCAAAGCCACAGTCCCTAGTCAACCACCTTAATTAAAAAAAAAAAAAAATTGGATATGCAGATTTGCCTAGGTTTTATTTGAAATCTAAAGTCCTGGAAAAGAAGGGAGAAAATGAGCCAAGTTTGATAAGACCCCAAAACCCTTGTCAGTGCCAGTGTGCCCTAACCTGCATCCTGACCACAGTACTCACCAGGGGTGGGTGGGCACATCCTCCATGGCCCTTCAGTACATGCCCATGACTTCTAGTTCTTGCTGATCCCAGGTGTTTCTCCTCCCCTGCCCACACCTTTGCAAATCCACACGTAATCCTTTTTGTGACACGGTCTTCATTAACCACTTTGAGGTGTCCTTCTCTTTCTCTCTAGGACTCTGACTGACCTGATGGGTTTAGTAACCAGCAAGAGGCAGAGAAAATAAAACTTACAGAGCAAATGCCATTTCTCCAGGCAGGCCCTGTGCAAAGCCCTGTCCATTCAGGAGCCTCACCATGATGCTGCGAAGTGGGTAGTATTCTCATTCCCATCTCACAGATAAACAAACTGAGACTCGGTAACGGCACGTGGACCCACCTCCAGGTCCGTTAGAATGGACAGTCCTGCTCACTTCCCTTCACCACAAAGGCCACACTGTTCTCTAGCCTGGCTTGCCATTATTGTAAATAACTATTGGGACCAGAGCCCCGCTTCCCCCCTTCCCCCTCCGCCCCCCACACCCACCCCACCCCAACCTTGCCCTGGGCATGTCAGGAAACCCGAGAACACCCTGCCTGTGGCGAGGGTGTAGCATCTTTGTGGCCAGTGAGCATTCCATGAATGGAAACAGCCTTTCCCTTCTGTGGGGAGAGGCAGGATTTCATGTGAATGTGTGATGACTGGCAGGGAGCCAAGAATAAGAGCAGGAAATGGGAGCCCAAGTGAGATAACTGCCATGAACATTGAGGCGGGAGCAGGATAAACAGAGGACTTTCAATTTCACAAAGCATTCGAGAGCTCCTTGGCTTAAGGACGGCCCTTGGGGAGCGCCAGGAATATTAAGAAAAGGGGGAGACAGTCTTGGCAGGCGGGGAGGCTAAGTGCTGGTGGAGCAATTAAAGGGCGGGGCAAATGAGTAGGAAACCACAGAATAATGCAGAACCCAAAAGCAGGCATCTGAAATGTGCAAAAAAAAAAAAAAAAAAAAAAAAAAATTAGACGTTTGTGCTTAGTAGCTGAAAATATTCAAAACAACATTTTGGAATGGGAAACATATGGACTAAAAGGCAGCTGTCATTCGATTTAGCAGCTTGAGAAATGTGACTTGTCCCCACGGGGTTTGGAGGTGGGAATAGTCAGAAAGAAAGAATTCAGAATTCTAAATGGAGGTGCAGAGTTGAATGGGCACAGAGGGGTTTTCCCCCGTGTCTGACAATTATGAATAAAATCAGAAACACTGGTTTTCACAAGGTCCCTTAGAATATGTATATTGTATTCTCCCTACTCCACAAATCTACAACTTACCCATTACTCATAATTTCTAGCTATTTAGCACCTACATTCCAGGCACTTTATATATATTATCCCTAATCTCCCAACAATCCTGCAAGCACTATTGCTGTTTCATTATACAGTTTGAGAAACAGAGGCACAGAGAGTGTGAGGAACTTACCCAAGGTTACATACACAGCACTGGTGAGAGGCCAAGTGAGGAAGTAAATCCAGCTCATTCTTTCCCCCAGGCTTTCTAGATGGTCCGATCCTCTGTTTTCAGAAGGGAGCATCGAGAAATAGAGAGGGGATCATCAGCATGTCTATGGAGGTGGGGGCCCTAGAATTTGGGTAGAGTTCTGTGGGGTCTGGGAAGAAAAAATCTTTAAGATTACCAAACCCAGCCCTGACTGCATGGATTCATGTTTGAGCGTCAACCTATGAACCAGGAGGTCACATTTCAATTCCCGGTCAAGGCACATGTTTGGGTTTTGGGTTCAATCCCCAGTGTGGGGCGTGCAGGAGGCAGCGGATCAATGATTCTCTCTCATCATTGATGTTTCTATCTCTCTCTCCCTCTCCCTTCTTCTCTAAAATCAATCAAAATATATTTTTTAAGAAGATTACTAAACCCGGTTCCTATTTTAATGCCATGTTGATTCTCTTAAGGTCTCAAAGCAGAGCCACAGGGTAGATTTTTTTCAAACATAGTAGTCCATATTCCTGCCATTCATGTATTCATTCATTCAACAAACATTTTTCAAGTGCCAAAAACCATGTACTATGAAAATATTTTTCCAGTAAACAACGCAAAGGTGCTTGATTCATATTTTCTTTAGATTTGATTTTTTTTTTATTTTAGCAAATTTCAATGGAATTCACTGCATCGGGTCCTCAAATGCTCCTCCAGAAACTCAGTTCAACTAACAATCAGCACACTGCTATCTTTAGCGCTTTTATGATGGAATAGCAGTCCTTGCTTTTCACAGTAGTAATTGTGTTTTCTGTTCAGTAACACTGGCGGCTCTGAGAGCACGTATTTCCTTTAGCAACTATGAATGTTAAAGGCCTCCTATAGTATTGCCCTTTCTGAGCAGAGATGGGGAATTGAAAGTGTGCTTTGTAAAGGCTCTGGAAAAAAACATGGGTTTGGCTGGAGTTTTATTAGAAATCTACAAACCTGGGAAGGGGGAATAAAACTATATAAGTTTGCCAAATCCCAAAACATTTTCCCCATTTGTTCAAACCAAATGCCAGGTTCACGCTGGCCTACTCATCAATAAATGTTTGCTCTGTAACAAATGACCCCTGAAACTTAGTGGCTAAAAATAATAAACGCTTAATATTTCCCATGATCCTGAGGGTCTGCTGGTTGGTGGTCCATCTGCACCTCTCTGGCCAGGACTGGATGGGCTGGGATGCCACATGCACATGGCTGGGACTCACCTGGATGAGTGGAGACTCTCTCCTCCCCAGGGAGCTGGCCTGGGCACTTCACATACCAGAGAATAGCAACCCCAATGGACAAGCACTTTTCAAGATTCTCTTGTATCATGAATGCTACTATCTCACTGGCCAAAGCCAGTCACAAGGCCAAGCCAAATCCAAGCAGAGGAAAAACAGACTCCACTTCTTGATGGGTGGCTCTACAAATTATTGTGGCCATTTTTTTCTTATTCCCTCAGCTGGGAGTTTTGCTGGCTGAGGGCCCTGAGCTGCCAGCCCTCTTAGAAATTGTTCCTTTTTTCCTAAAGAAAGCCACCTCAGACAAGGACACTCCTCCTTCCCAGCAGAAGCCCACAATGGTAAGTGGTCAGTACTGGCTTGGTTCCTTGTCCAAACTGGAGACAACTGTGGGGGGTCATCCTGGTTTTGTCATTTCCCCAATGGTTAGCCAAGGCCTTTATTGAACCTGACTTTCAATCTAACTCCTCCTTTGCTCAATCCTGCTTTCCCCCTCCAACCAGAGGCATCCATCCGCATGAGACCTGCCACAGTCTGAACGCTGTCTCAGCAGCTGCTCCTTGGGGACCCCAACCTGCCAGAGGGCACCAGGGGTCATCTGAGAGAACAGATGCTAACATGGGAATGGGGCTGGATCACCTGCCAGCCAACAGGGTAGGAGAAGCCCAATCCTGTTGACATGTGATTAAAAACACCATCAGAGGTAAAGCAGAATGGGGTGCTGGGAAAAGAAAAGATAGAGGGTGTGGCATATCAAGCTTCTGAAAAATATGGAGGAAATAAATAGTCATTATAAGAGCAATGGAATAGAATGGCTGTTGCTTGAAGATAATGTAAGCTTTGGGAAAAGATAACCAAAGACTGAGAGTGGACCCTTGTAAAGAAATTCCATCTCTTGGGGCCAAAGAAGATTAAATTCTCAACCAAAAAGTGGAAGGAGTTGTGGTTCTTGATGCTTTTGTGAGCTCAGATTTTTACATGAGAGAAATATATTTCTATCTAATTCAACATGTCATTATTTGGGGTCTATTTCATATCTACCCTGCTGAGATTGAATGTTGTATCCCCAAAAATTCATATGTTGAAGCTTGATCCCCAAAGTGATGGCAGTAGAAGGTGGGACTTTGGAGAGGTGGGTAGGTAATAAGGATGGAGCCCTCATGCACAGGATTAGTGCCCTTAAAAAAGAGGCCCCAGGGAGCTCCCTCACTCCTTCCACCACAATGAGAAGTCAGCGGTCTGCAAGCTAGAAGAGGGCCCTCATCAGAACTTGACCATGTTGTCACCATGATCTTGGACTGCAAACTTCCAAAACTGTGAGCAATACATTTCTATTGTTGATAAGCTACCCACTTAATAGTATTTTGGACTTAACACATACCTTAACCATCATCCTTGAGCTTACTTCAAATCGACCTAAACGGAACAGAATTGAAGCTTCTAGTGTGGCGGGTATGTGGCACTAACAATTTCAGGGTCCATGTGCACACACATGGGCACCAGCTGTAGGGCTGGCTGACTGGCAAGTACAGCACAAGCTGCTCAGTCTTCAATTTCCTGAATCTAAAAGGTTTATAGATGGAAAGACTTGCTTTGCTCCTTAATAGAATACTTGTCTCAGCCACACCTGTATAAGGAATGTGCTGGATGATTTGCTTGTTGAGTTTAATATCTGACAACTCTTCTTCTAGGTAACATCTGCATGTTAACAAGAGCCTTCTACATGACCCTGGGCAAGGTTGGCCAAGGGGAGGGTGGGACCACAACAGCCAATGGCTGAGAGGAAAGGAAGGCATGTGGTGGCATTCCTAAGGTGCTGATTTAGCACAATCTTTTTTCCTTTGGATGACAGGCCATTTGAAATCAGAAAGTTGAGTTCAATAAGGACCAATGTTATCAGCTTTATGGCTGCTATGGATTAGATATGAAGCCAAAAGCAGGAGTCTACTCCTTCCGTCCTGAATTAAATTTATATCCTCATTCTCAGGTATAACTGTAGCCTTCCCTATGTTCCTCCCTCTTCCCTTCCTCCTCCTGTTCCACCCTCCCCCAGTTCCAGGCAACTCCTTCCAGATGCAAGACCTGCCCTGGCTGCTTACTTCATGCAGGAAGCTGGTGCAAATACACACACAGTGTGTGGACGAAGCCCATCTCTGAGAGAGCTCAGAAGGGGCTATACCCTTCAGATATGCTCACTTCCCCTGGTCTCAGTCTCACCCAGGAGCTAACACCACCTCCCATTCCCCCACCACTACCCCAGAAGAGAGATTAGTAAGGGTGAAGACAAGGACATAGTTTTATCAAAACAGAGAGATATGGAACTCTCTCCAGCCCCTTCTCGCACCTCCACCTCCTAGATGTCACGGCTGGGTAGGGCAGGTATTCCAAGTTACAGCACTGGCCCTGGATGGGGAGGTTAAGATTTCTATTAAATAATCATAACATTTACATATGCCATTTGTTGAGTACTCACTATGTGCAGACATTGTGCTAAACATACAAATGGCCTGAAAAACTTGGCCTCAATATGGGCTCCTATCAATATGCCAAGGGTGGGGAGGGGGTTGTTAAAAGGACCCAGAAGCCAGTTTGAACAGGCTTCCACTGGCCAAAGATGATAAAGTTTGAGCATAGTTAAATGTAATAACTGGAATGGCTTGAAACCCATCAAGTATATTTAAATCTATGAGTTTTAACAATACTTCTTAAAAACCCTAATTGTTCTATGTTGGAGGATGCTAATGAACTAACTCCATATTCCTACAGTTAGTAAATAAAGAAAAAGAATCAGCATTTATTCTACTTTTTCTATATGGACTAGGCCATTGGGTGACCAAAAGGTAAATGAGATGAAGTTTCTTTTTTAAAGGGTATTCTACCTCATAAATGAAGAAAGAATCAGAGAACCCAAACCTAACCATTCTGCAAGCTCTCATAAATTAATTTCAACATGAGCACCAGTGCTATACCCACTGAAAGAGACAACCAGATATTTCATGCCTCTGGTGGAAAAACACAGAACCACCTACAAAGATACGATTAAGACTCTAATCAAATGCTAATGTATACAGGGATGTCCCATCAGTAAGTCCCAATGGGAAACTCTACAGGATAAACAACTCAAGTTCTTTAAGAAGTAAATTGCAAAAATAGATGTGGGAACAGAAATCTAGGGATTTTGCTAACAAATCACAATATGTGGACCTTATTTGGATGCTGACTCAAGCAAATTGTTGATGAAAAAAAACCTTTAAGACATTTAGGAGACAACTGGAAATATACAGTAAACACTGGCTGGATTATTTGATGACATTAAGGAATCATTGTTAATATATTTAGGTATGATCGTAGGGTTGTGATTATGTTAAAAGCAAACAGTTCTTATATTTTAGAGATGTACACTAAAATATTTACAGATGCAATGATATGATCTGTAATTTGCTTCAATAAATAATATTAGAAGAGATTACATGGAAGTATAGATAAAGAAGTTTGACCATGGTTCAATCATTGTTGAGGCTGGATGATGGGTACATGAAGATTTATTGTATGAATCCCTATATTTTTATGAATATTTGAAATTTTCCACAATGAAAGCTAAAAGGAAAATATGTAAAGGGGCCTGATTTGATGGGTGGGTAATGGCGGAAAATGTTAGTGCCTCTGAGGCTTATAGGTCCTTAGCTAGTGGGTGGGGCCCCAAGGAGTAGGGAGGAAGTGCTAGGCAAATAGCCAGGCTCTTCAAAGGGGTTTACCAATAGCACTAATACTGGGGTGCAATTCCAAGAACCAGACAGACCTAGCGAGAGGTGGGGGAGACCAGCATGGTAGACATATAGACACTTGCTGTTTATGGTTGTCAGACTGATTTCCAGACCCTAAGCCCTGGCAGACACAGGATACTCAATGTACTGCCAACACTTTGTAGATTAATTCCAGAACTGGGTGAGACAAAGCTTGCTAGTGAAGGTCCCCCATGCCTACAGCCCAGCTCGGCAGGAGAAAGGCAGGCAGTAATCCTGCAGAGCCTTAATGCTCTGGGGAGAACTCTGAGACAATTTCCGGGTTGAATGGGATTGTGCATAATAGAAAGGTTTGGTTGCCCAGCTTCCCTTTCTGGGAAAAGCTCTCAGTCTCTGTGTGGCTCAGGCCGCCATGTAGAAGCCTCATGACTCCACCCCTGGGCCACAGCTGACTGATCCAAGAATGCACACCTAATCCAAGGGGGGAAATTCATAGACTGAGCCTAGTGCATCACAATCCTCCTCAAGAGTTGGAACTAGGGAACTAAGAAATCAAGATTGAGAACTGCAAAGCACGCCATCAGAAGCAGAGGCATTGGACTTAGAAGGTCATTGCAATGGATTAAATTTAAGTCTCCCTCCCACCAAGATTCCTATGTTAAAACCTAAGCCCCACTATAACGATATTTAGAGGTCCGGCCCTTGGGAGGTGATTAAGTCATGAAAGTGTAGTCTTCATAAATGGGATTAGTGTCTTTCTAAAAGGGACCCCAGAGAGCTCCCTCACCTCTCTCTGCCATGTGAGGACACAACAACAGGTTGGCAGCTTGCTAGCTGGAAGAGGGTCCTCACCAGAACCTGACCAGCACCTTGACATCCGACATCCAGTATCCAGAACTGAGAAATGAACTTCTGTTGTTGATAAGGCACCAAGTGTGTGGGATCCTGTTAGAGCAGCGTGAACAGACTAAGCCATGTATTCCCACCATGCATGTGGATTGGCCCCCGCCTGTGTGACTTTGGGCAAGTTACTTAGTCTCCTTGAAACTCAGTTCCCTAATCTGTAAAGTGGAGAGAATAAAGGTAACTATATCAATGTGATTTTCATGAGGATAAAATGAAAATATTTATAAAATACATATTAAAAGTTCAGCCCTAGCTGGTTTGGCTTAGAGCATTGGCCTGTGGACCTGTGGACTGAAGGGTCATGGGTTCGATCCTGGTCAAGGGCATGTACCTCAGTTGCAGGTTTGATCCCCAGCCCCAGTGGAGATGCACAGGGAAGGCAACCAATCAATGTGTCTCACTCACATCGATGTTCCTCTCTGTCTCTCCCCCTCCCTTCCATTATCTCTAAAAAAATCAATAGGAAAAATACCCTCGGATGAGGATTAACAACAACAACAAAATAATAATAGTAGTAAAAGTTCAATAACTATAAGCTCTTACGTTTTTTTCTAGTAGAATTAATACTACCCTCGGTTATGGCTATGTTTGGCCACATGAGAGCAATGGAAGCCAGTCAGGGACAACTAGTACCATCATGAGTTGGGCACCACTCAGCATTGGGCACTGTGCAAAGAAAAGACGTGACAAGCACTGAAACCTCACAACAACCACAGAGCCTAGCGATGCTCACTTCACCAATGAGGAAACTGAGGCACAAACTGATTTGCCAGTAGTTTTAGAAGTGGCGATGGTGGGAATGAATGTCAACCTTCTGCCTCTGAGGTTGCACCCTTAACCACTCTGTGAGGACCTCATTGTGTAGATGAGGAAACTGAGGCTCAGATATCACTCAGCCCTGAGAAATGTGGGGAGAGGGAGAGGGAACCCCTGCACCGCCTGCAAGCCAGAGGTGATGTGGCCCTAAAGTCCAACTCCAGCTTCTGGGAGGTCCCAGCATCTTTGTTTTACAGGGAAATTACCTGTTGTAGCCCTTGAGGGAGCACCACTCATTTGAACAAAGTTTCCTATTGTTCGTTCTGAGGAACACAACAGGAATCTTGATGTGCTCAGTCACCCACATTAGAATCTGGGTACTAACCCTCTGCTTAAGTGGCTCTCGTGCCAGGAAAAACATCATGTAATGGATATTACAACTCAAATGTCTGCTTATTCTAATGGCAGTTCATTCTGTCCCAGCCCCATCTAACGGCTGCTTCTACAAGGCATCCCCATTAACCAGAATAAACTCTCCGCTCTCTCGAACAAAGAAGACCTTGACCGAGAAAGTGGTCAACACGTGGTCAGGACAAGCTGTGGCGTGGATAATTCCCTTTTGAGAAAACATCCCTTCAGGCACGAGTCACAAAATAAACAGAGACAGGGAAAAACCCCTAACAAGACAAAAATTGGAAAGCCAAAATGTTAAAAATGGAGCGAAAAGAGCTTTTTAAATGAGACCAGACTAAAAAATAAAGACCTTTCCCTGCGCCCTGCCTATTTTTCCACCCACAACCTCAAACCCCTCACATTTTTTAAAAAGTCATTAAAGAAAACTATAAACTTTTCCATCTGAGACAAAAGTTGTTAAATGGAGAGAGAAAATGTAGCAGAGAATACCAGTTGTCAAATGTCTGCAGCTAACTGGTCAACCTTAGCCATCTCTGATTTCATCGAAAGAGAAACCACCAGCCCCACACCCAAGAACCAACAACTGGGAAACTATATAATTGCCCTTAAAACTTGGGAAGTTGACATGGATTTTAAAAGACAGGAGAATAAGGTTACAACACAGAGTAAAAAAGGCATTTTGTTTTAGTTTAGAGAGGGAAGTACTGTAACTCCAAAATGAGACAGCTCTGGGACCATATCAGGACACTGCCATATCAGCTAGTGACCTTGAGCAGGTTACTTAGCCTCTCAGTCTCTTCATCTGGATAATGAGGTAAAAATAGAAGGTACCGCCCAGCCAATGGGGCTCAGTTGGTTGAGCGTCATCCCATGCACCAGGAGATCGCTGGTTGGATTCCTGGTCAGGGCACATGCCTGGATTGTGGGCTCAATTCCCAGTAGGGGGCATGTGGGGAGGTGGCCAATCAATGTTCCTCTTTCATTGTTTTTCTCTCTCTCCCTCTCCCTTCCTTTTCTCTGAAATCAATAAAAACTTTTTTTTTAATAGAACATACCTCCAATGGTGGCTGTGAAGATTCATACGTGGTGGCATATTGGACACACCCCATAGACATTCACTATCACTCTTTATAAGAAATACTAGAGGCCTGGCGCACAAAATTTGTGCATGGGTACGGTCCCTAGCCTGGCCTGAAATCGGGGCCATCTTCCCCAGCTGTCCGCAGCAGGCCCCGCCCCCCCACCACCACCCACCCCTGGCTCCCCATTTGCCATCAGGTGATCAGTCCTGATGGGCCGGGGAAAGGGACTGAGAGGTCAGCTGTTCCCACCCGCTTGCCAGCCCCACCCCCACCTCGGGTGGCCATCAGGCGATCAGAGCCTGCCAGCCAGGGAAAGGGACCAAGAGGTGGTCAGTGCGCCCCATAGTGACTGGTCCAGTGGTCCTTCTGGTTATTCTGCCATTAGGGTCAATTTGCATATTACCTTTTTATTATATAGGATAGAGGCCTGGTGCATGGGTCGGGGCTGGCTGACCTGCCCTGAAGGTGGCCCCGGATCGGGGTGGGGGGTCTCCACTGGAGGCGGGGCTGGCCTGGGCAAGGGGCCACAGGCGGTTTGCAGGCTGGCCACGCCCCTGGCTTTGTCAGGAAGGATGTCCAGGATGACGTCCGGAAAATGTCCTGTCTATCTGGTCTAATTAGCATATTACACTTTTATTAGTATAGATAATTCTATAATTATTACTATTGTGATTATTATGACATGATTGTAAGTAGGGAAACCAATGTTGCCCCCAGAGTTTATGTGACCATGGAAACCTTAAAAACAAAATGGGGGCAGTTCCCTGATCCCCAGATTCCAGAATGTGGGCATTGTAAGGAGAAAGGTGTGAGCTTTCTTGGCAGAGTCCTTGGATCTTTTAGAGGGCACTCACAGCAAGGGTGCTGAAGAAGAGAGTGAGGGAGGATGAGGCGGGGCAAGAGTGGATACTTGAGCACTTCCTCAGTGCCAGGGTCTGGACTAAGCCTTACATCACACGCACATGTGCATACACACACACACACACACACACACACACACACACACACAAAATCACTTAATCTCACTTAATCCTCTCAATGAACCCTTACAATGAATGAGGTACTATCATTATCGTTCCCATTTTACAGGTGAGGAGGTTGAGATTTAGAGACATCCTGTGACTGGCTCAGGGTTACATATCAAATATGGGAAGGAACTGAGATTTGAACTTGAGTAGCCTTCATGACTACACGGTACTTGTCTTCTGAAAACACACAGGCACTCCCTTCTCCTGACTTCTGTTTTCTCCTCTATAAAATGCGATGTGCACTTAAGGCCTTTGTAACACCCACAGCCCATGGTTCTTTATATTTTGTCAGTGTCTTCAGCTGGAATCACCATTTTCCAGCCCCGGGAAAGAGGAGATGGGCCCTTGCACAAGCATGACTTTGTCTCTTGGACTAATTACAAATAAAATGGAAGATAATACTGTAGCCAGCACACAATGGGTGCCCCACAAGGTGTCAACCTGAGCAGAGCAGAGAGGGGCAGGAGTCTCACCACGAGCATGAGCACTGGAGTTGAGCATACTGAGTCCTCCAATGCTGATATAGACCCTGAAACCTGTGAAGGACGAGGAAAACACCAAAGACAAGGCACCTAGGTTCTACTGAAGCCCCAGCCTGTGCCCAGTCTGTGAAAACTGTGAGCCCCAAGGTGCCTGAGCTGCTGGAGCACATTCCCAATGACTTCAAGGCATGATGAGAGTAAAGAAAGATGTTTGAACTGGGAAAGGATAAAGAGGCCTCAGTGTCCTAGATACTATCCACCGGGCTCAAATACATCATCTCAGTTACTCTTCACAGCAAGGGGGTAGGCATCATGATCTCCATTTCACAGATGAAAAGGCTAAAGTTCAGAGACATTAAGCAACATGCCCAAGGACACACAATGAGCAGAGAGTAAAGCAGGAGAGCAACCAATAGCAGCTGATTCCACAGCTCCTCACTGAAGCACCATGCCACCCTTCCCCTGGAAGAGCGAGCTCACTCTCTAAAAAGGTGGGCTAACTGCTAGAGGATCCCAGCAGGGGCATAGATACAGGGAATACCTGTATCAGAAGCGAATGCCCTGTGCAATGGAATGAACGGCAACATCCATTGGGAGTCGCTGACATACTCAGGATGCAGGGCACTATTGCAGGTAGAAATGACCACCAGGACAATTGTACCCAGGATGCCAGGGCCAGGGATGGAGAGCAAGAGAGCTGCCTGGGATACTTGAGTAAAGGCTTCCTATATGCACCCTCACATCTAGACACACAGACACAAAGGAACTCATGCACACACACACAATTGACACATCTCAAGCCTCCTCAATATAGACTTTCCTGGAGAAAAGTAGAATTTGCTGAATAGCCTGCGTTTTTGTTGTCACTGAAGTTCTGGTTGTAATGAGTAGTGTTTTGAGTTCTTCCAGGTGGGGGAAGCAATGCTTGATGTTGAGTGACCTGCTGAAACAGGAGTCCCAGAAACCCTTGGTGGGAGCTTGGGCCAGCAGGTAGCTTCTGTTCTACTGCCTTCAGCTTTCCAGATGCTGTCCTGGCAAAAGTGTGCTGGCATGGCAGGGAGCCTCCTAGTGCTGTAGTTAAACAAACCAGCTTTGGAATCCCACTGCCCTAGGGTCAATTCTCTCCCCATGCACTGAATAACTGCATGACCTTGAATAAGTCCTCCCCGGTCAGAGCCTCTGTACCCCATCTACCAAATGGCAGTAGTGATCCTCAACCCCCTGGGATGCAGAGCGCTGGGTGAGACAATGCAGATACATCACTTAGCTTAGTCCCTGGCCCAGAGTAAATATGAAGTAAAGGGCGGCTCTAATTTTAATTCAATACAGAGAATTCATTTTAGCACAGAAAAGGATCAAGCCCATCACAGCCCCCAAAACAAGAACATCAAAAGCAGGAACTTCAAGATCAACTGGAGATTAGAACTGACACACTGCTCACATGGGGGAAAAAAAAAGTCCAGATGTTGAGGCTAGGGTGGGACAAAAGTGCTGATCCTAATGAACATAATATTCCCAATCATAGAAAGTGAACAGCTTAGGCAAACATTTCCGGATGTTCATTAGAACTCAACAGGGTAACTGCTGAAAATTCAGGAGGAAGGACAGGAGTTCATGCAGTGCCCACAAGTCTGCCAAAAGCCTTTCCAACAGCTTGACTCTCAACCACACATCCTTAATTGAAAAAACACCATTTAAAAAGCCATCTGAGAAGGCATTGGCCAGGAAGGGAAAGTCACTTTCCATAGGTCAGCAAAGAAGAATCCAGTCTCTACAGCCAAAGCCTCCCCGCTATTCCTTTCACCAATTAGTAAAAACAACCTTGATCTCAAAGCCAAAATAAACTGCTTCCTCCATATTTTTTAACTTTTTACATGTTAGTATTATTTTTTAATGTATATTTTTATCGATTTCAGAGAGGAATGGAGAGGGAAAGAGACATAGAAATATCAATGATGAGAGAGAATCATTGATCGGCTGCCTCCTGCACACCCCCCACCAAGGATAGAGCCCACAACCTGGGCATGTGCCCTGACCAGGAATTGAACTGTGACCTCCTGGTTCATAGGTTAATGCTCAACCACCAGCCGGGCTCTACATGTTATTATTAATTATTATAATTATCTGTGCTTCCTATTGGTAGGGTTCACCGATATGGATTATCTAACTCACTACTTCATGTTTTTCAGTTGTATCAGTTCTACTGTATCTCATCTATTTTAGTCAATGATTTCAACCAATGTATTTTTAAAAACTATTCTTTCCACTGGATTCTGCTTCATGATTTTCTTCTTCTATTTCATTTCTATTCTAGTCCCTTACGTAAGCTGGGATCCTTCCTTTGTTTATTTTAACATCTGTGTCTATTCTAATAATTTTGCTTCATGTATATGCTTAGTCCAGTTTCTCATCTTTTCTTTTGAGGTCATTGTACTCCTTCAGTTGTAATCTCTAGGTGTCTTCTTATTTTGGTCTGTGAATTCATAGTCCTCAAATTCATAGTCATGCTACCTACAAAAGGGTGAAAGGTCAAACCCTAGTGTGTCAGCCAAGATTATTCTAGGAGACAGAATGAGACAAGCTCTAGGATGGAGAGCTTGCAATCACTCCTCTTGGTCTCACCCACCAAGACATTCTTTCAGCCAAGACTTCACCTTCATGCCTTCAAAGACAAACAATATTGGGAGGAGTTTTGGAGAAATGAAACACATAGAAAGTCTATCACCAGCCTGTTTCCTCAATTCTTCATCCCTTCTGGACTTGCTCTGGCCTAGTTTATACCTGCACCGTGGTCATGGCTGTTTCCACAGTTATGGGGCACGCAATGCTTGTCCTGAGTCAGTGGTGGAGGAAGACAAGGGCAGAAATGTAACCAGTTCTATGTAATTTATCTGAGCACATGGCCCTCTTACCCAGACTGCCATCTCCACCCCCGCTCAGCCCGCACCCCAAACCTACAGCTCAAAGCAGCTTTCCATCTCCCCAGAGCTTTCTCACAGAGTTTTGTTGTATGTTTGGTTGGTTGGATGCTACTGTTTTGTTTTATTTATTTTTATAGATTTCCTATATTCCATGCTTTCCTCTATAATTTTTTCAGAATTGATTGGGGGTCAGGTTATAGGTGGAGCTGGAAGCTTGTGCTAATTCCCCATCTTGGGAGGATACGGAAATCTCTTATAGAACTTTGTAGATACAATAAGATCCTATTACCAGAATGACTCCAGAGATTGTCAATCAAAAAAAGATGGTTAAAGCAGGAAATCCTTTTTTAATGATGCATTCATACCTCAAGTATTTCGACATTAAAACAAACAAACAAAAAATCACACACACACACAAAAAAAAAATCCTGAAATACTCTGCTATTGCTATTAAGAGGCAACCAGTTCTTTTTCTTTTCTTTTCTTTTTTTAAGAAAAAATAGAAAGGAAAGTGGTGTAATTTTGTGATGTCTGGGCCAAGGACTTTTCTTTGGACATGACTCTGATGATTGGAGTTGCACTTTTTCTTCTTAGCATAAATCACAACCATTTAGCATTATCTACGATATCCTATTTCTGTTTCTTTAAAATGGAATGAGAACTTAAAGATGCTTGTGAATAAATTCTAAATGTTTGATGCATTTTTCAATTGCACAACTATCATGACAGCAGTATTTTTAAGCATCTCATTTTTATTTTTTAAAACACTCAGTCTAATTTTTCTAAAACAATCCTTTTTCTGCACTCATGTTTCATCAGTTTTTAACTTCTAAAAACATATTTTCTCGATAATTTAGTTGCATTAAATATAACTGGCTGAATAGGTTTGGCAACAAACACAATTTCCTGTTGGTAAGAACACAATGACTTGGAGAAAAGCACGGGGTTCTGTAAAATAGCCCAATAGCCATGACTCTTAGTGCATCTTGGGTATCAGTCAGCAGTGTTCAGAGAGAAAGGAAATGTGGATATTCTCACGTCCTCCCATCCCTCTGGCAAGACCGCTGGATGGACATCAGCTAGGAGAGAGTCTACAGTACCTCTACCAGGGTATAATTTGGGAATCAGCTAATAAGTTAGTGATCTCAATTCAAGGCAGACATTCCTATGATTTAAATACTTATCCCCTATTGTGATGCAAGTACTTCTGTGGGAAAGTGATACATTTGGTGATTCTCTCTCTCTCAGAACGACATAGTCAAATATCAGGGGCTGTCCATGGGTGAATTCTGAAACTCAGCTTCATCTTCACAATGATGTTGAGACCACTCTTTCCACTCTGGTCCTACAGAGACCCATGACTCGGTATGGGATTGTCACCTGGTTACTCAGATAACCAAATGTTGCTGCTAAGCTACACTGGGCACAATTGCTTCCTGCCTGGAGGAGGCATCAACAGAGGGAGCCTGGGAGCAGGCCTCCCTGCTGAGAGGCAGCAGTAAGAACAAGGGTCCTAACACCGGCTGCACCACTCACTAGTTGTGTGATTTTGAGCAAGGTACTTAGCCTCTCTGAGCTTTAATTTTGCCATATTAAATGAGGATTTATTTATTCTAATGCCAGTGGTCTTAATCCAGCATCTAGAAGGGTTCAGAAATCTGGAGAAGGTGCTATGCATAAATTAAATAAGAGTCCAGAGACGAAACATAATTTTGGAAGGCATCATGGGGAGCCAGATGAGACTTAGCTAAAGGAACTAAGTTCTCCTTGTCTCAGGACCCCTTGCTTTTTATTAACACAATTTGTCCTAAGGCAAGGTGGAGATATATACATCAAAGAGTAGGGTTTTGTATACACAATCCATTGTCAGATTATCAGGTTTTGGAGAAAGTGCCTTCGGCTATTCAGGTGTTTGGCCAGTAGGAGGCAATAATATGTAGATTAAGATGCCCTTAGCTGTCTGGCAGCAAGCAATCATTTAATGCATCCTTTTCAGGTTTGGGGAAATGCCCTCAGCCATCTCCAGATGATTCAGCCCTGCTGATATGCTGGAATTGGCTATGGCATTATTCAACAAATGTTAACTAAGTGCCTGCTAAATGTCAGGCACTGGGTTAGGTCTGGGCATCTGTAATTAACATACATAGTTCCTGCCACTGTTAAGCTTCCACATCCAGTGAGGAACACATATCATTGCAAACTGAGGCAAGAGCTTTGAGACAGAGTTACAGAATATTATAGGAGAGTATGGGAGAGACTAATTCAGTCAGGAAAGGTCATGGATGATAACTGCATTTACCCCCGAGATTCTTGTGAGGATTAAATGAGATTGAGAGCTTGGGCAGTGCCTGGCTTGTGGCCAGAGCTCCATAAATGGTCACTGCTTCTGTTATTCAGCCCAGTAAGATGTCAGCCTTGGGGATCGGCGAGTGTACAGATGCCACATTTCCTGCTCAACATGCCAATCCTGTGGTTCAGCCTGTCTCAGCTACTGATGGTGGGAAAGCAACTCTCAGAGAGCAAATGGAGGGGACACGTGTTTAAATGGAGACAATGAAGGAAGGTCTCAGGAAAGTCCTGCTATTGCTAATGGGAGGAAACCAGTTCATTTCTTCTTTATTTTGAGAGAGAGAGAGAGAGAGAGAGATTTAGTGCTGAACAAATGAGCATGTGTGTCCTTAACCAAAGTGCTCTTGGTGAGAAGAGCTCTTTGAACACCTTGAGGAAGAAGTGATATAAATGGGAGAATCTCAGTAATCATTTACAGCCCATGAAAAGTTATTCTGGCTATTTCATCCTTGCCTCGGGCTCCAACGAATCCATGTATTCTCCTAAAAGGACCACCTTGCCTAGCTTCACAGCCCAGCTGGGAACCAACACAGGCCAGTTAGTTTGGGGGAGGAGGGGGGAAGAGAGAAAGAGAGACTAACATTTTCTTCTCCCTGATACTTTTCTTTTTCTTTTTTTTCCCATTCAATCCAGAGGATATTTGAATCTCAAAATATCAAGGTCAGGAGAAAGATCATCCAATATAGCTATTTTCAAATGTAAGAGAATACTTTTGTCAAATTACATTTTTATCCAAAACGCTAATACAGAAAATGGGAAGACAAAATAATATTTTTCCTAGAAGTGTATCATTTTAGCTTCAAGTTATCTCTCAATGAGTTTTATTGAGGTTCCTTTGATGGATCCAACGAAGTATATTGTGGAATTCAGCATAATGTGAAACAGTTCATTCAGTCCTATATTAGCTTCAGCATCTAATTGTTGTTGCTGCTGCCATACAGTTGCAAGAAAATTCTGATTCTCACAATCAGGCAATTTGCCAGTAATTATCATTACAATTTTCTTGTAATCTTTATGTTGCAAATGACTTAGATTAAGGGGCAAAAAAGCAGAGGGGAGCATTTATCAGCTCATACAAGGAAAAGTCAAGGGCTTAAAAAAGGTCCGCCATGGCAGTAACCATCTCCCCTCTCTCCACCTCTCAGCTCTGCTCTCAGCGGCTTTGTTCTTAAAGAGCCTACCTGTGCTGGAAGGAAGGGTGGCCCAGCAGCTCTAGGCTTACATTATAGTTAAAGCTCATGATCCTGGAAGAAAACAATGATTTTTATCTCCATGAAGTGCTGTAGAAAATCCCAGGGCGGGTACTGATAGGGCAGTCTTACGGATACATGCCCTTCTAGGAAAGGATGGCTACAGGTAAGGGAAACGGGGAACTCCTACTGGCCATCTTGGTGGGAAGGGAGGTTATGACATCAGTTCCCCCATCCAAGAGGAATGGGTTCAACAGGTGGAGAGCTCCTGTTAGCAGAACAAAGGGAAAAAGGAAAATGTGCTAGCGGGACGAAACCCACAGCTACTACATCTCACTTAACTTACACAAGCAGTTGAATATTTAACAATTGTAACAGCTCACTCTCCAATCTCAGAATGGTGGGACAAATCCAGACCCTGAAAGCAGGAATTTGGGGTCTAATGATGAATAACCAACAACCACAATTGTTCACATTTCTTAATTATTAAATATTACCTTAGGAGGGATTTGATGAGCAAGGTCTTCAGCCAATTTAAATTTTCCTTCTTTTGAAAAACCAGAACACTCTTCAGATGTATCTTGAAACATTCAACGACATGTGTAATTATTAGACATCTCAATTCCTGTTCTGTCAGATATCCACAAAGACTTCAAAACTACCTAGTTTCTTCTGTTTTGAATGTTGAGTCCAAAACACAATCTTTCAATTACTTTAAGGAAGCTTTAGCTGTTCCTATAGGCAAGGCAAAGCTTGAGCCCCACACTGCCATATTGAAACCATTCAGCGTACTAAAGAAAGCCAGAGCTGTAACAAAAACTTAAATGCATAAATGATCTATGAAATTATATTGTCACAACTCAGCATGTTTTATGTTCTGCTGTTACTACTCAGCTGATCTATGAAGTTATGACAGAGCCTCACCCAGACTATGCTTGAGAATGGACTGCACATGTGTTAGAAGAATGTATACATTTGCACAGTTTTAGGCAAGCAGATGAGTGCTGGCCTAAATTATTTCTAAATATTAGTGTAACACCCCAGCCCCACAAGTCAACGAGACTTCCACAAGAATTTTAAATAAATGCAGAGCTCTGGTCCAAAGCTTGCATAAACCATGCAACGTGCATGAAAAGCAAACTGGGGTATTCCCCACTTGCTAATTGTGGTAGGTAATGCATTTGAGTCTGTTTTGTTTCTACAATTCTTTTTGATCAGTTTTATTGAGGCATAATTAACATGCAATAAAATGTGCCCATTTCAAGAGTATATTTCAATATGTTTTCTAAATAATTAATTTTTTTAATGATATTCTAGATCAGTGGTTCTCAACCTTTCTAATGCAGCAACCCTTTAATACAGTTCCTCATGTTGTGGTGACCCCCAACCATAAAATTACTTTCATTGCTACTTCATAACTGTAATTGTGCTACTGTTAATGAATCGTAATGTAAATATCTGTGTTTTCCGATGGTCTTAGGCGACCCTGCTAGCGGTTCTCAACCTGTGGGTCATGACCCACAGGTTGAGAACCCCTGCTGTAGAGTCGCCTAAGGCGACGCTGTAGAACCGCTAGCAGGGTCGCCTAAGATCATCGGAAAACACAGATATTTACATTACGATTCATTAACAGTAGCACAATTACAGTTATGAAGTAGCAATGAAAATAATTTTAAAGGGTCGCGGCATTAGAAAGGTTGAGAATCACTGTTCTAGATTATAATCTTCATCAGTTACATTGGATCTAATCTTCCCCATCTTAAAAATATTCTCACTGGCCCTAGCCGATTTGGCTCAGGGAATAGAGCATCAGACTGTGGACTGAAGGGTCCTGGGTTTTATTCCCAGTCAAGGGCATGTACCTCAATTGCAGGCTCAACCTCCAGCCCTGGTGAGGGCGCATGTGGGAGGCAACCAATCTAATGTCTCTCTCACATCGATGTTTCTCTCTCTCTGTCTCTCCCTCTCCCTCTCCCTTCCACTCTCTTTAAAAATAAATGGAAAAATATCCTCGGTGAGGATTAACCAAAAAAAATAAAGTCTTGTTTAAAAAAATCCTCCCTAGGATGATAATAGAAAGCTATAATGATGAAAACAGTATGGTACTGGAGCATGGTAGTAGTTTGCTAGGGCAACACAGTACCACAACCTGGGAGGAACTTACCATCTGACAGTCCTAGAGGCTAGAAGTCTGAAATCAAGGTAGATAGAGGGCCATGCTATCTTTGAAGCCTTTGGAAAAGGATGCGTCCTTGCCTTTTTGGTGGTTTGCAGGCAATCTTTGTCATCCTGTGGCTCATAGATACATCCAATCCTCCTTTTTCATATGGCCGTCTTGCCTCTGTGCATGTCTGCCTGTGCCTGAATTCCCCCTTTTTGTAAGGACACCAGTTATACTGGATTAAGACCCATGCTAATGACCTCATTTTAATTTGATTACCTCTGTAAAACCCTATGTCTTAGTAAACAAGGTCACATTCAGAAGTCCTGGGGGTTAGGACTATAATACCTCTCTTCTGTGGGGCACAGTTCAGCCCGTGACAACCATGCATAACAGATGACATAGAATTTTATCAGAAATTGACCCAAAACACATGCAAAAAAAAAATAGAATTGTTGGAGAGTGGGAATTTTTGAGCACTACTGAGGCTGTGGACTATGCTCCAGATAGAGTTGTCAGTGCTGACACCAGGCCAGGCCTTGAGATACGGTCTCATGGCCCCTTCCCAGCATGTAGGCCTTCTTTCATAGAACACTGTCAGCTTTCTGAAGAACAGGATGACCCTGTGAATAACATGGTCGTCAATGGCATGACTCTGACGTTGCTTGGGAAAAACTGTTTTGTCTTGGGTTACTTGCTCTGCAAGAACAGGATGTGGTTAATGTACTTCAAAAGTGGTCCTGCACAAAGGGTAGGGGGGCTGCTCTCTGGACTCCCTGTGTGGAGAATGGCAGAGCAGTCGCCCGGCCGGCTAATAAAGGCTCTTTGCTATTGCATCGGACTCGGCTCCCTGGTGGTCTTTGGGGATCACAAAATCTGGGCATAACAGAATATGATTAATATGACATTTCAAACAGGTTGAGAAAAGAGGGATTACTCAATACACGATGTTTGAACAACCAAACATGTCACCATCTACTGTACCAATAACTAAGTTGTAACAGTACTTTACACATTGGACCTGGTCACTTTCCAGTTCCTGGTTCTAGTCCCTGGGGAAGTCTTGTTGTCCTGTGAGATCTATAAAATACATCAGTATCCTTTCAAATCAATTCACTTTTTTACAAAGGGCCTCCTAACTGGACATTTCTTCTCACAGAAGTTTATATGTTCTTCATAAAAATGAATGAATGAATGAATAGTAAATAAGCAAGCAAACAAATAAATTAACTTTCCCCTCTGTCATCGTACCTCCTTCCCAATTATATCTGGTTTCTCACCTCTACCTGGAAGTAGGTTATTTGAAGTCAATCAGTCCCTTCTGGATCATCCATCATTCTGGGCCTCCCAGAAGTGATCAGTCACAGTAGAAACTGTCCTTTGAGAGCCACTGGGAAGTCTTCAAAGCCAGCTAAGATCGCAGCTATTTTAAAACCCAGACATCAAAGTATTTGGATGGTTTCCAGAGTTTCCTGCCTCCCTGCGAACTCCCTTCCAGAAAAGAATCAAGTTGTGGGCAGGAGGGAAAAGCACCTTAATTGGACCTCCAGTTCCCAAGTCTGCTATTGGACTCCTCACTCCAGAAAGGGGGCTTTTTGGAAGCCGGCTTAGTAAAATGTTTTTCTGAAAATGGGTGCACTGTAAGGCAGTGCTTAAACCAGACAAAGCATCATTGAAGCCGGAGGCTCTCTTGCTCTCTTCCAGTTTGCTCCTACCTTGCCAGTTTTGCTTATCAAATGGTAATAATAGCCCCCATCTATTTGGCACTTATGTGTCTTGCGTCTGTACAAAAAGACCCACATGATTACATTTTTGAATTCTCACAACATCCCCATAAGATAGGTTCTATTATTATTCCCATTTTACAAATGAGGAAACTGAGGCTCAGGGAAGTTGAGTCAATTTCCCAGAGCACACATTTGGGAAGTGTCTGAGCTCGGATTTGAACACAGGCTTGTCCAACTCCAGAGTCTGTGCTCTGAGAATCCTAAACCACAGTGTCTAAAGCCGATGAGGGAGAAGAGAAATGAGCGGCACAGGTCAGGGGTGAGACTTGAGGAGTGGTAGGCAGAATGGTGAGCTGGGGAGCTTGCAGTCCATTGGAAGAAGGCACCGACTTTGCAGCAACAGCCAGTCATAGCTCCATGGGAAAGGGGCCCAGGGTGGCCAGATTTACCATGTTCAAAGAGAAGCTTGAAATCTGGATTTTTATATGAAATCTACCAACTTTTAAATGTTGAGAACTGACTCAAATACTTTTAGAAAAACTTTGTGCTGGCAGAAAAATTGGCATCTGCAGTCCACTCTTACGCAGGAACTCTTGCTCCCCACTCCCCATGTTTCCTGTGGGAAGAACTTTAGTGAGACTACACCCAACCCCGTCTTTCTCCTCTGATTGGTGCATTTCAGAGAAGGAACTGGGTGTGCGCAGCTAATCTCCTTTCTCCTCAGGAGCCCACCTGCCCACCCATGGGCAGTGTTTCACAGGCTGGGTGGGAAAGTCCATCTATTCAGAGATGAGATATGCACAAAACTGTCTTTGTTGCCAACAGAAAGCCATGTTCTTCTTGGTGTATTAGCCTCCTGTGGCTGCTGTAACAAAGTGCCATAAAATGGGTGGCTAAAAACAATAGAAATTTCTTCTCACAGTGCTGGAGACTGGACATGGAAAATCAAGGCGTCAACAAGGTCGTACTTCTTCTGAAGGTTTTGAGGAAGAATCCTCTTGCCTCTTCCAGACTCTTGTGCCTTCCAACAATTCTTGGCTTGTAACTGCATCACTCCAATAAATAATGTCTAGTGTGTCTCTTTCTCTTCTTATAAGGACATCAATGACATTGAAGTTAGGCCTCACTTAATCCTGTGTGACTTCATATAAATCAATCACATCTGGGAAGACCCCATTGTTATGGGCTCCACTTTCCAAATTAGGAAACTGAGACACAGAGAAGTTGCTCAAGATACACAGGTAATAATTGGGTATAATTATGTAATAAGCCAGCATATAGACTCCCTGCCTTTGTAAGTAAATTGAAGAACCCTGAAATCTGAGGATATATTAAAGAAAGTATGATAGGGATTACTCCCACTGAGGTTAAGGAAAAATAAAGCTGCCATTAGAGACTAATTCCACTAGGGGGCAGTAGACGCATGCATTACCTAGGCATGACGCTAGCCCATGGAATTTTTGTTAAACACTTTTTTATCGCCTATTTCATGCTGATTATTAAGGAAGAAATTAACCCAAACTACTTTTCTATTTTCCTTTTACTTTAAAGTGTAGACGACTGCTGTGAGGATTAAATATTATATATGTGAAAGTGTCTGGTAAGTTGCCAAGCAAATGAAAGCACTTTATTCCATCAACATTCAATAAACCGTTGTTATTCCCTCCTGTGAGCCAGACACTGGACTGCTGCCAGGGGTCAGGGTGTACCAGGAAAGATGTTCACTGAACAATGAGAGACAAGGGCCCACCACACCATTGTACCACTCTGCACTCACCCTTACTCTGTGTGAAAAGATCAGAAATGATTCAGGCACCAGAAGGTGGTGGCTTGGTCTAGAGTGGTGGCAGCAGGGACAGAGAGAAGTGGACAGGTTCAGTGTATGTCTGGAGCAACTGAATGAAAGTGCATTTGAAGAACAATGTGATAAGTGTTGTATTAGAGCCAAGCGGCGGAGGAGTGCAGGAGAGAGAGTTTCTGCCTGGAGATGACATTGGAACTCAGCTTTAAGATGAAAAAGAGCCTGCAAGACAGATGGAGAGAAATGGAAAAATACTCCAAGAAGAAGAAATACTCTGGACTAAGCTTCCAGGGCATGGGGTGTCCTTTTGCCCTTGGAGAATGAGAAGAGGATACCTAGAAAGGCCTGTGGGATGAGATGGCAGAGAAGGATAGCCATCCCCAGCACCAAAGATATTCAACACCAAAGAAGTGGGAGAATAGTTTGTTCCTAAAGGACACAACCTCCTTCAATCACTCCTTCTCAATATACCGCCCTTGAGTAGGGAATTTGAAAATCCCAAGTTATAGATTTTATTCTTTAGCTCCAAGAGGAACTATTTTGTGACCCCTCCCCATCCCCAACACCAGCTCCACATGTCCTTCAGCAAGAAGTTGGTTCAATAGCAAATCAGTCTTGCTAAGCATTAGGTCCATTTTATACATTAAAAAATGGAGGCAAGAAAGGGGAAGTAGCCCCAATATCAGTTGAAAATATACCTAAATCTCTCCCTTTCCTTTTGAAAGATCTTTGCGTGAATAGTTATTCTCCTAGTTTTTCACTCAAGATTCCTCCGTATGTAATCCTAATAAAAGGGTAATATGCAAATTAACCATCACTCTGTCACAAAGATGGTAGCACCCATAGACACAAGATGGCGCCATCCAGTCTTCTCAGCCCTGCCAGAGTCCCCCAGTCCCAGGGGGCGGCCACTGAGAGCGGGCAGCGTGAGCAGCCTGGTGGAATGCTTGCTTCGTCGCCACAGCAACGAGGCAAGCGTTACATGCCTGGCCGCAGATGGGCCTCTGGGCTGCAGAGAGCCTCTGGGCAGTGGGTGCAGAGTGGCCAGGCCCTGCAGAGAGCTACTGGTGCATGGATTCGTGTGCAGGGCTACTAATAAACATTATAATCAGACATAGGTAGGTGAGTGGCAAGTGTGATTAACATACAATAATCACAAAGTTCTAAATTTAAATAATGTCAAGTTGAAGGAAAACATTAAGACTTGTAATAATATGGAAAGTACTATTCATTTATAATGAGATTTGGTGACGTTTTAGGAATGTTTCAATGAACTTTTAAATTGGAATTTATTTCATAGACATGCTTTCTTTTAAAAAAACAACCCAAGGGTGAGAAAAAATGATGGAGTTTGTCAAGAATCAACCTGAAAAAATTATCAATGGTCAGAGCTCAACCAATGTGAGCAATAAAATAATGATAGTGATAAAATGGTGATTGCATTATAATATAAAAAACAAAATGAATACCTATGAGTCCACTTAGATATAAGTAAATGTTTGAATAGGTAAATAAATAGGGGAAAGGAACAAATAAATATTCCTTAGAGAAGACTTGCAAGTAGTACATGTGAAGAAATGAGGGGAGAGAAACCAAGATGGCGGCATAGGTAAACACCTAAGCTGCTGCCTCGCACAACAACATCAAAACTACAACTGAGAGACAAAATGGACACCATCCAGAACCACAGGAAAGCTGGCTGAGTGGAAATTCTACATCTAGAAGGAAAGAGAAAAGCACATTGAGACTCAGAGGAGCTGCAGAAGGCTGAGGTATGGAGACATGCACACGCAGAGAGGACAGGTGGCTGAGTGTGCTGAACTCCAGTCCCAGGCGAGACTCTGGGAACCCAAACTCATTCGGGGGGGAATATGGACTGTCAGGAAAAGAGAAAGCACACTGAGACTCAGGGGAGCTGCAGAAGGCACAGGTCCAGAGGCGCACACGTGCAGAGAGGACTGACTGCTGAATGCATGGGCAGCTGAGTGCGCAGCTGGCTTTCTAAAGCGGGAGGGAGACGGAAGCTCCCGACTGCACTGAACTCCAGTTCGGGGCGAGTTTCTGGAAACCCAGACTCATTCGGGGAGAAACTGGACTGTCTCGCAACGGGCGAAACTCCAGGGCGGCTTTCTCTCAGAGGTGCTTGCAGCAATTACCGAGGGACACTGAGACCCAGGGGCCTCAGAGGGCAGGAAGCCAAGGCTGTCTGCTCCACCCTGAGACTCCACCCATCCAAGCTGAGCACAGAGGCTTTTGCAATTTTGCAAGTCTTGTTTCATAAGGGTGTCTCCAGCACAGAAGTTCTCCCAGCATAGACACAGCTGATCCGCACAGCCAATTGGCCTGGAGGTCAATTCCTTCCAGTGATACCAACAACAACCAAGACTTAACTACAAGGCTGTGCACACAGTCCACAAAGGGGTGCACCAGAAGTGTCCACCTCAGGTAACTGGGGGAGGCTGAGCCACTGGGCCCTACAGGACACCTACCACACAAAGCTACTCTACCAACTCAGGGAAGCAGCGAAAATGCAGAGACAAAGAAACAGGTCACAAATGAAAGAAATGGAGGAAAGCAAACGACTGGATATAGAGTTCAAAACCACGATTATAAGGTTTTTCAAGAATTTCCTAGAAAAAGCCGATAAATTTAGCGAGACCCTCGACAATATGAAAAAGGACCAATTAGAAATTAAACATACACTGACTGAAATAAAAAGTATTATACAGAGACCTAACAGCAGACTAGAGGATCGCAAGAATCAAGTCAAAGATTTGAAATACAAAGAAGCAAAAAACACTCAACTGGAAAAGAAAAAAGAGTCCAAAAACTTGAAGATAGTGTAAGGAGCCTCTGGGACAACCTCAAGCATACCAACATCAGAATTATGGGGGTGCCAGAAGAAGAGAGAAAGCAAGATACTGAAAACCTATTTGAAGAAATAATGACTGAAAACCTCCCCCACCTGGTGAAAGAAATAGACTTACAACTCCAGGAAGTGCACAGAACCCCAAACAAAAGGAATCCAAAGAGGACCACACCAAGACACATCATAATTAAAATGCCAAGAGCACAAGACAAAGAGAGAATATTAAAAGCAGCAAGAGAAAAACAGTTAATTACCTACAAGGGAGCACCCATACAATTGTCAGCTGATTTCTCAACAGAAACTATGCAGGCCAGATGGGAGTGGCAAGAAATATTCAGAGTGATGAATAGCAAGAAACTACAACCAAGATTACTCTACCCAGCAAAGCTATCATTCAGAATTGAAGGTCAGATGAAGAGCTTCACAGATAAGAAAAAGCTAAAGCCAAACCAGTATTATATGAAATGCTGAAAGGTATTCTTTAAGAAGAGGAAGAAAAAAGGTAAATATAAAAACTTATGAACAACAAATACATGTCTATCAACAAGTGAATCTAAAAATCAAGTGAATAAAAAATCCGATGAACAGAATAAACTGGTGAATATAATAGAATCAGGGGCATAGAAAGGGAATGGACTGACAATTCTCAGGGGGAAAGGGGTGTGGGGGTCTGGGAAGAGACTGGACAAAAATCGTACACCTATGGATGAGGACAGTGGCAGGGAGGTAAGGGCAGAGGGTGGGGTGGGAACCGGGTGGAGGGGAGCTATGGGAGGGAAAAAGAAGAACAATTGTAATAATCTGAACAATAAAAATTTAAAAAAGAAAAACCAGCTCCTTGTTTGAACATGAGTAAATAAAAAGAAACCTAAAAAAAAAAGAAAAATAAATAAATGAATGAATGAATGAATGAGGGAAGTGCAAAATCACCACTGGAACACCAGAGCAGTAAACGCTGTAGGCAGCACCCAAGGAGGAGTGCTAAAATAGTGGGAAAACCTTTAAAGAGAAATAGGACGTTTGCAGTCTCAAACTGTCTCCCCAAAAATACTTACTAATGATCATGGTGCTTTTCTTTTTTTGGTTAATCCTCAGCAAATGTATTTTTCCATTGATTTTTAGAGAGTAGAAGAGAGGGGGAGAGACAGAGAGAAAAACATAGATGTGAGAGAGACACATAGATTAGATGCCTCCCACACAGGCCCCAAACAGGGCCAGGGTCGAACCTGCAACCGAGGTACGTGCCCTTGACCGCATTTGAACCTGGGACCCCTCAGTCCTTGGGCCAGTTCACTGAGCCAAACTGACTAAAGCCTGTGATGCTTTTAACTAATGTCCACAAATTCCTTGATATTCTTTCCTCAGGAGTGTGGTCTAAACTTAAGAGACTCACCCATAAGGAACAAAGGATAGAAAAAGAAGACCAGAAACCTCAGTGGAGAAACCTGGCAGATAGCCCTACCCAGTGATCATGGTTAATATTGCCAGTAAAAGTCAAGGTGATGTCATATTACTCTACAATGTGGTGAGGACATTCTTCCCCAAACTCTATAACCCCAGTCTAATCATAAGAAAATATCAGACAGGAGAATCCAAGATGGCGGCATAGGTAAACACCTAAACTGCTGCCTCGCACAACAATTTCAAAACTACAACTAAAAGACAAAACGTCTATCACCCAGAACCACGGGAAAGCTGGCTGAGTGGAAGTTCTACAACTAGAAGGAAAGAGAAAAGAGCATTGAGACGTGCACAAGCGCTGAAAAGCTGAGATACAGAGGCGCGTGATCCAGGCTGGTGGCAGGCATTGCTTTTTCCAACCCGAAGGGAGACAAGCCCCCGATTACTCTGAAATCCAGTCTCTGGGGAGACACAGGAGACCCAAACTCCTACGGGGAGAAGCTGGACTGTCTGCCAGTGAGGGTGGCTTGCTTGCAGAGCTGCCCGCAGGAATAATTGTTTACTGCACTGGGGCACGGGACTCGGGGATGCTGTAGGGGACGCAGAGCCGGCTAACTAGCAGCCATTGCTGTTTGCCACGCCCTAGCCTAGTGACACCCTGAGACTCCGCCCTGCACAACCTACAAACCCACCCAAGCTCCAAGCAGCAGTTTTAGCATAAGAAAGGCCTGCCCTATCGCAGCTTAACCTAGAAAACTTGCAGCCCGAGTCAGACAGCTCCAAAACCTCCAAACCCCAAGCAAAAAGGAGAAAACTGTAGCTCTCACTGTAGCTCCTGCTGGGTGGCCTCAGACAGTAGCTGACCTGCACCCCATTGGAGATCCAGAAGCCAGTGTACCTAGTGGTCAGTGTGAGACACCAGATTTCAACTCCTCACATTCATAAGTGACACATTCAAGAGGCAGACTCAGTGAGCACCAAAGCCCCACTGAAACAAGTCCTGCCCCATAAGCATGTCTTCAGCGCAGCAGTTCTTCCATTATAGACACAGCGAGTGCTCACAGCTAATTGGCCTGGAGGTCAATTCCTCCCAGTGTACCAACAGTAATTAAGGCTTAACTACACCAAGACTTTGCACTCAGCCCACAAAGGGGTGTACCAAGAGCGTCCACATCAAGTGATTGAGGAGGCTGAGTTACTGCCCCCTATAGGTCACCTACCACACAAAGCCACTCCATCAACACAGGGAAGCAGCCAAAATGTGGAGACAAAGAAACATGTCACGAATGAAAGAAACGGAGGAAAGCAAACTACTGGATAACAGAGTTCAGAACCACATTTATAAGGTTACTCAAGAATCTTCTTAAAACTGCTGAGAAACTTGATGAGACCTTTAAGGATATTAATGAGAATGCCAAAAAAATGGAAAAGGATCAGTCAGAAATGAAGCATACACTGTCTGAAATAAAGAATATACAGAAACTCAATTGTAGATCAACGTACCCCAAGAATCAAACCAAAGATCTGAAATATGTGGAAACAAAAAACATCCAACCAGAAAAACAAAAAGAAAAAAGAATCCAAAAATAATGAAGATAGTGTAAGGAGTCTCTGGGACAACTTTAAGCGAACCAACATCCGAATTTTGGGGGTGCCAGAAGAAGGGAGAGAGCAAAATATTGAAAACCTATTAGAAGAAATAATGACAGAAAACTTTCCCTACCTGGTGAAAGAAATACACTTACAAGTTCAGGAAGTGCAAAGAACCCCATACAAGAGGAATCCAAAGAGGACCACACCAAGACACATCATAATTAAAATGCCAAGGGCAAAAGACAAAGAGAGAATATTAAAAGTAGCAAGAGAAAAACAGTTAATTACCTACAAGGGAGTACCCATACGACTGTCAGCTGATTTCTCAACAGAAACTATGCAGGCCAGAAGGGAGTGGCAAGAAATATTCAAAGTGATGAACAGCAAGAACCTACAACCAAGATTACTCTACCCAGCAAAGCTATCATTCAGAGTTGAAGGTCAGATAAGAGCTTCACAGACAAGAAAAAACTAAAGGAGTTCATCACCACCAAACCAGGATTACATGAAATGCTGAAGGGTATTCTTTAAGAAGAGGAAGAAGAAAAAGGTAAAATAAAAATTATGAACAACAAAATGACATCAAACACATACCTACCAACAAGTGAATCTAAAAATCAAGTGAATAAAAAATCTGAAGAACAGAATGGACTGGTGAATAGAATCAGGGACATAGAAAGGGAGTGGACTGACGATTCTCAGGGGAAGCAGGTGTGAGGGGTGCGGGAAGAGATTGGACAAAAATCTTACTCCTATGGATGAAGACAGTGGTGGGGGGTAAGAGCATGGGGTGGGATGGGGAATCAGGTGGAGGGGAGGTATGGGGCAAAAAAAAGAGGAACACCTGTAATAATCTGAATGAAGATTTATTTTAAAAAAAACATCAGACAAATCCAAATGAAGGGAAATATCTCTAAATATCAACCAGGAGGCTTCAAAAGTGTCAAGGTCATGAAAAACAAGGAAAGACTGAAAAAATGCCAGGAGATAGGATGACCAACTGCAACGGAATGAAATGGAATCTTGGGTTGGATTTTGGAACAGGAAATGGGCATGAATGAAAAACAGAATCCAAGTAAAGGCTGTAGTTTAGTTTACAGCACTGTACTAATATTCAAGTTCTTAGTTTTGACAAATGTATTGTGTTTATGTAAGATGTTAAGATTGGGGGAAGCTGAGGGAAAGGTATACAGGAACTCTCTGTGCTGCCTTTTTACTCACCTGTAAATCTAGAATTATTTTAAAATTAAAACTTTTCAAAAAGTGACTCTATCTGACATCCCTAATGGGATAAACTGCTGATAGTCCACCCCAATGCCATTATGGACTTGTGGATATGAGACAGGCGTATGTGCTGCATCATCTTTTCTTAGTGATTCTTACCTTCAGTATTTTTTTTATCAATCTGATGTCCTTAGGATTGTCATATGGACCAAATATATAAGATGATGCTTTTCTTCTTGTGAAAAATTTTGGTTTATCATGGTAATATATACATTATCATCACAGATTGACATATTGTATCTATATAGCACAGTGTTGTATATGACTTCCTTAAAAGCGTTCTTTTGAAAAAGAATTAAGAAATCCAGGTAAACAGGGACAAAAATATTTTAATTATTGAAATAAATTGGTAAATTGAGTAATTTACATTGCAATACTAATAGGATACACATGTCATCATCCAATTAAAAACTTTCCAAATATCCTCTTAACCATCCATCACAGGTCCTTGAAACAGTATAGGATTAACATGAGGAGAGGCTGTGATCGTCCGAAGGTAGAATGGCTATGAAGTGTTTGTAGTCACAGAGCCTTGAACTAAAGGAAACAGGAAGATAATCACATGCCAGTTTCAGTCATTGGTCTTTAATACTGCAATGTCATACATTGTTCCTAATAAAGAAAATTCTCTGACATTTAAATAAAGCTGAAAACCAAATAGTAAAAAAAAGGGAAAGAGATAACAGTAAGAATCAATTTAACAATTCTACAGCTAAAAATTAATGTGAAGTAGAAATAGTGAAAGAGAACAGACAAATATATTGTTTCAGGTAATTCGTCTATAGTGCCTTATTATCTTCGGTTACAAATAGAATAAGGACTTGGTTATATAAAAACTATCAAAACAGTATCAGTGAAAAGACGTCATCTTCATGAACCGGGCTGAGTGGCCAGGGTGCAAACGCTGCTGGCGCAGAGCAGGCTGGCTGGGCAGCAGTCTGTTAGCTCGTCTTTCATAGGTGGACCGTGGAAAGTTCCATATGCAGGTGTACTGTATAACTAAGTCCTTTCTAGAAGCACATCGTTCTATATGCACCCATGGCTTTAACCACAGACTTAAGAACTTTGGGGAGGTGGGGGAGGCAGGTGACTGTTTAGAATTTCCTTGGAAATGTCTGCACATTACAACGTCTCTAAATCTTGATGAACAAGCTATGAAGATAACAAAGATAAATAATTAGCAAGCTTGAAAAGGTACAACGTCAATAAAAATATATCAGCTGCATGGCCGGCGTGGATCAGTGGTTGAGCATTGACCTACGAACCAGGAGGTCACGGTTTGATTCCTGGTCAGGGCACATGCCTGGGTTGCCGGCCTGATCCCCAGTGTGGGGCGTGCAGGAGGCAGCCAATCAATGATTCTCTCTCATCATCGATATTTCTATCTCTCTCTCCCTCTCCATATATATATAAAAAGGTAACATGCAAATTGTCCAGGACACAGTAACGTCATGACTGCTCAGCAGGCAGCTGCGCGCGCAGGTGGGCGGGAGGGGACTGCGTGTGTGGTGAGGCAAGCCACAGATGGCGCAGGCCCAGAGAGAAAAGAACCTGCCAGCCGCCGCAGCTGCAAGGCGATGGGGAGAGAAGATGGCCTGCCAGCCCCGCAGCTGCGAGGAGGCCTGGAGAGAAGAGGGCCTTCCAGCCACTGTGGCTGTGAGGCAGCCCAGAGAGAAGAGGACCTGCCAGCCACGGAATGCCAGCAATCCTGCCTCTGCACCTGAGCTGCACAGGAAACACCTTTTCTGACCACTCATTGGCTAAGCTCCTGGTACACCACTCGCAGTGTTCTTGGTAACTTGGGTTGTAAGAATCCAAGAAGGTGATCTAGGGTTTTTCCACCTCACTCCTGGAGGTAAAAATGAAGGTCTGCTGCTGGAGGAGCTAAGAAATGTCATATCCTGCCCTAGCCCATTTGGCTCAGTGGATAAAGCCTCGGCCTGTGGACTGCAGGGTCTGGGTTCAATTCTGGTCAAGGACACATACCCAGGTTGCAGGCTCCTCCCTGGCCAGGTCCCAGGTCAGGGCTCATACAGGAGAAAACCAATCAAAGTGTCCCTCTCACATTGATATTTCTCTCTGTCTCTCCCTCTCTCTTCCACACTCTCTAAAAACCAATGGAAAAATATCCTCAGGTGAGGATAAAAAGAAAAAGAAAGAAATGTCATATCCTATGAAAGGGACATCTTGAAAATGCCTAAGTTGTCATTTTTTCGTGGTGAAGGGACTAGAGTCCATGTTGATGAAAACACCTTGGCAGCTGTGGTGGCTGGCAGTGGCAGCAGCAGCGAGGTGATGGGGGCAGCACCTTCCCTTGATCAGTCCAGTTGCATCCTGCAGAGGGAGGCCAGACTGAGGTTTAGGCCCGCTCCCCAAGCCATCAGTAGGACATCCCCTGAGGGCTCCCAGACTGTGAGAGGGGGCAGGTGGGCTGAGGGACCACTCACCCACCCCCAGTGTACAAATTTGTACAAATTTTCATGCACTGGGCCTCTAGTGTGTGTGTGTGTGTGTGTGTGTGTGTGTGTGTGTGTGTATCAGCTGAAGGTCTATCAATTATTTACTGATTTTCTTTTAAGTAAAACACATGTTAAACATTCATTTACTGTTTACTTAACACTTAATGCATAGTCAGCACAGCGCTAATCATTGACTTAAATAAAGAGACAAAATCAGGTAGAGAAACTCATAAACTTACAATTAAAACACATCATAATAATTCCCAAAACTAGTTGCATATCAGCATCACCCAAGTTAAAGGTACAGACTGCTCAGCCACAGCCTCATCCCTTCTCTACTTGGGCAGGGGTCCTGCCATCCACATTATGTCAAAGGGGGATGCTGATGTAGCTAACCCATCCATTGGCATCTGAGAGCCATCCCTTGAGCTCCTCTGTGCTGGCAGTACTCCACACATCTAAGTGGGCATAACCTTTACCCTCGAGTCATCTGTAGAAGAAACTACACGTTTGTATGGTGATATAAGTATTCTTAAAAGACTGAAATCACTCCCCAATTTGCTTCAAAAAGCACCCAAGTCAACTTTGAACTTTGGTCATTGAGTGAGTTCTGTGGCTTTATTTCAAAAGAGATTTTACGTGTGAGGCCACAAAAACATGTCTCCACTCCTCTGTATAAAATGTCTTTCTTTCCAAAGAACAGTGTTCTCATCAGGGTTTCTGCCCAGTAATTTAAGCCCAGAAAGCCATGAGTTCAGATGTGTTACAGATAAGCACCACGTGGATGCTTATCAACTAACAGCCTTTTAACTTAGGAAACGCTGCAGGTAATTCAAAAGAAGCCAAAGAAAAAACCAGGATCAACCTGGTTATGCAGAAATAGGGAAAACTGAGAAGAGAGAGGGATGGCAATAAAATAATATACACTTACAGCTATGACTTGTAAGGAAATATCCTAGCCCACTGTCTCAAGTTAGGTGGGCTGGCTTACAAACAACAATGCTAAATTGTTATCAGGGAATTTTAGATGCACATATAAAATTGAGCAATCATCTTGTCTCCCCTGAGAAAACTAAAAGTGAGAGAAATTGAGAGAAGGTAAAGGATTCATCTAAGGTCCTGTGTTAGTAGAGCTTATGGAGTCGCCTGATCCCTGTCTACGTGGTACCTTTACAAACTCTATTCCCTTGCTTTTTGAAATACACCCTCTTTTCAGGAAGGTAAACAGTAACATGCTCTCTTTCAATGACATTTCCTTTTTTAATTGATGCAAATAATTTAAGTTCTACTGCAATAGGGGAAACTGGCAGGGAATTTAGAGATCTATATGGAGGGTTATAACTCTATTAAAAAATACTAGGGATAGAAACCTCCATCAAATTCCTAGAGAAACTCAACACCCTAACATGGTCATGGGCACGAGGGAATAATGCTCCATGATGCTGTTGCCTTGACGAGAAAAGTTTTGAAGAAGTGGCTACCCAAGCCTGTGTCCACATCCCCAGTGAGAAAGCTTACTAGTATTTGTCTCCACCTATGAGCTTATTTTGTGACTCTTCCCCATCCCAAACACCAACTCCACTACTGTCCTTCAGCAAGAATGGGTTCCATAGCAATCTGTCTTGCTAAGCATTAATTCCATTTTATAGATTAAAAAATGGAGACAACAAAGAGGAAGCCGTCCTGGTCAGGTGGCTCAGTTGGTTGGAGTGTCATCCCTTACACCAAAAGGTTGTGGATTCAATCCTCAGTCAGGGCACATACAGGAGGCAACCAATTAATATTTTTCTCTCACATTGCTGTTTCTCTCTCTCTCTCTTTCTTTCTCTCTCTCTCTCTCCCTCTTTCACTCTCTCTCTCTCTCTCTCTCTTTCACTCTCTCTCTCTCTAAAAACATGTCCTTGGGTGCGGATTTTTAAAGAAAAAAAAAGGGGGGGAGATAATTTGCCCAGCTCATAAGTGAAAGAGCTTGAATTCAAACCCAAGGCTGTATGGCTCCCAAAAGAGCATGGACTACCTCAGGAATCTCAGGAGACAGAGCATTCCTGATCACTGGAGGTTCAAGAGGCAAGATGTTATCCAGCATGACTGAAAGGCAGAGGGATCCACCCATCAAATGTGTTGTTAGACCAGGTGAGCTGAGACTCTTGCCTGAAAGGCTGCCTGGTATGTTTCAGAGGCTGGGGGTAGGTAATAAATGAAGCTATTTTCACCTGTTCATGTTCTTCTTACTATAATTCTAACTCCACGCTCTTCACCAGGACCCCAGGTCCATGGTGCATCCTTTAGTCAATGTTTTCTTCTGTCTACGTTGAACATGCTTTATGATATCCAAGCAGTAAACTTGGCCTATGATTTTACTGTTCCTTCCCACATAACTTGTCACTGATGGATTGCCCATCTCCACTGGAGTTTTGGTACTGATACATCTCCTCTATGTGCATTAACTAACTCCTGGCTGTTGTCCAACACTTAATGTTGATCCTAATCTAATTCCCAGCCCCAACCTCTCTAGTCTCTCCCTGACTTTCTAAGGTTCTAGCCCCTTAACGTTTTAGGCAATGAAGAGTGAAATCTCACTGTTTTTGGTAAACACTTGGCTTGCTTGTATTAAATGGATTAAGTTTCAGTCGAAAGAAGATAAAAAATATTTTATAACCTGCAAAGGAAATTGATCTGATCATTAAAGACTCTTTACAATAAAACATGTTCTGTTCCATAGATTTACGCACAAGATGAACGCCCCCTCCTAATCTTGAAGTCCAAGATTTTTAGAAATACACAGTAAAATAGTATCTATAGTTCATTCACCAAGGCTAAGTATATCCAATTATTTAGAAAAATATACAGTACCTCTTGATTATTGTCATGATATTTTCTTCTAATCTTAAAGAGAAAATTAAGAAAAGTTAAATATTCAGAACATATTCTAGTTTCTTATAAAACCACAAAGAATCATGACATACATTATTTGCTAATTCAAATCATAGAGAAACAGCGATAAGGAACAAATAAATAACGTATGCTAAAACTAATGTCATACAGCCTTGTGTGCACATTAGATATACCAGTATTAATAGCTATATAAAACTCATGAGACAACTGTGCAGTGCCTAGTAAATCAGCACTCTTTATCACAACCCTCACTTAAAAGTTTACTTAAGCAAGAAGCTATCTACAAGGTTGCAGTCACACCTATTATCAAAAGGACTTTATTCACCCCACAATTACCAGTACTGTTAACCTTACTTCATTTAATTGTACAATAGGCAGTAACTCTTCCTCTAATCACCAGACTGATTACCTTGTATGTTCTACATATAAACTGAAATTAATTAAAAATGAAACATACCAATATCCATGGAGCATAACCACAAATAGAGGCTAAATTATGACTCTCATCACATGAGTGGTAATTTCAACAAATGATTCCAAAGAACAGATACATGGTTCCCTGCTACTTAGTAATATGTAGGTTAAGTCAAGCAGGCTGAAATTTAAATTTCATGTTTTTCACAAAACACAAAATACATCTTTAGAGAAAATAAACATCACGTGATTTTGCTTACTTTTTCGGACTGTCTTTGTTGGGTTAGATATCATGTTGACAGCTTCAGATGGGAGACCAACATACACTCCTCCGTAGTTTCTTCAAGAAGCAGATATAGAAAAATCAGACCAATTTCAATGGAACTTTATATTTGAAGAAAGCAATAATTACAGAATTATTAAAATAACTCATGCTTTTTCAAAAGTAGCATTCAGACTGTTATTGCCCTTGGAAATGCAATTTTTTTCTACTAAAAGAAGCTACATATATAAAAGAAAAATGTATTGAGTTAGTAGAAATTTTAGATATTTTACTTACAATAGGAAAGAAAAGAGATATAGAAATAAATATCGGTGGAGTGATGTAACATTTATCAAGAATTCCCAGAGGCCAAAGTGATAGTCAATGCTATGAACACACAAAAACATTTCAGCTATAGGTAGACATAAATATAAAATTCCGAAACAGAGAGCTAAGGAGTAATGAGAGCAGGGAGAGTTAACCAGAGGAGGAATGGGGGAACGGAGAAGGCTGAGAGAATAAAGGGAGGTCACCTGGTTAGGAAGAATAGCACACGCAAAGGCCACGGGGTGAAAACTACTACAGGCCACGTGCACAGGACAAAAACCAAACTGCTTGAAAGAGGCAAAGATAATGAACCCTGGGCAAGTTCTCTTCCAGATCACATACTCCATGCCAAAAGTTGTCTTGGTGGAATCTCTACTCTATTGGTAGCATGCTACAGTGTTAAATTAAATTTGTGAGTTAAATTAAAGCACGTTAAATTACATCCATGAGATGTGGCCAAAATTATTCAAATTAAAGCCAGCTTCACTATCAAACATACCGCCTCTTGTCATCTTCTGTTAACGAGTCTTCTGTTCTGAAAGGTCAAAAACATTTGTTATGAGCCGTTTGGTTATATAGTCAGAGACTTCATTTTTGGTTATGAGAAAAGGGACACTAAGTTAAAGTCTATTTTATTTCAAGTTCTTCCATCAAGGATCTCTGTTACACAGTGTTCTGGCTCTACCTCAATCATTCATACATTTTTTAAAAAATGGGTGATTTTCTACTTAACAAACTATGCAAACCCAGCAAATGCCAGAAAGCTAAACTGCAAACAAAATTAAATGCTAATGGCAACCAACACTGGGAAGAGTACAGAAATGAGGCGTCAGGAAGCCCGGGTTCTTCTCTCAGCTGTGCCACCCGCCCCCTGTGTGACTGACAGGTTGTGGGCAAGTGGCCCACCTGTATCTCCTTTGTAAAATAAAGGGGTAGACCAGATGGCTCCAAAGGTCCCTTCCAGGGTCCTAATACACTATGACTTTGTGTTTCTCATGCCAGTTCAGTGGAGCAACTCCAGGTATGAAATATTTCTTTAATGCAAAAGGAATTCATGTCAATTAGATATTTTTTATCTAAAAAAAATCTCCCACCATTTCATACATGATCTACTGCAAAGAAAAGGAGGAAATGTTTAATAGGAAGTCTGTAGAAGGAATCACTACTGTAAAATGCACAGCCCCATTCCTGGTATAAGGGGAACCCATATTCTGCTAGAATTCCTTGGCATATTTCTAAGAGGATCAGGAAGCTTTCCTTGAAGCACTAGTTAGCATACATAAGTTACTTTTCTGAAAGAAAATAAAAACTCAACAAGATCCAAATATATCTGGCTGAACTCAACATACAATTCTTAGGGGCTTCAGTCAAGAAGAAAAGCAGCCTGGATGGCATGGCTCAGTGGTTGAGTGTTGACTTATAAACCAGGATCACGATTCAATTCCGGGTCAGAGCTCATGCTTGGGTTGCGGGCTCAGTCCCCAGTGGGTTGTGCAGGAGGCAGCCGATCAATGATTCTCTCTCATCATTGATGCTTCTATCTCCCTCTCCTCCATTCTTCTCTGAAATAAATAAATATATATTAAAATAATAATTAAAAATTTTTAAAAGAAGAAAAGCAAACTAAAAATATCTAAACAGCTTCACTGAATCTTCTAATTCTAGGGACTAATTGTGGGTTCACCCACTTCAAAGCTGTAAATATTCCAAATGTATATGTACATGAGATTTCACTTCATTACAACAGCCAGTAAGTCTCAAGTCTATAAAGGAGGGGCTTATAAAGGTGGTAATTATCTGTTGCACATTGGCCATGCCCACAGCTGATACTCCAATTGAGTACAAGATCCGCTGGAGGTCTCATTGATCCAACTGAGCACATAACCTGCCCTGGCCAGATAATTACCAACTTCATTTCTCTCTTGCTCAAGTTGGGTCGGTTTTTAATTCAAAGGTGTCAAAGTCATACTGTATTAAAAATGGTGTTATGCTCATCGAAGCGGTATAACAAAGTGTTGTTTACTCCTTGTAATTAAAATGGATTTATAACTTGTTAGTATACGTAATAGGAAAATGATGGTGACAAACTTGTTTAAGATTATTAGAAAGGTTTACTTGGTCCTGAGTGATGAAGGTTATCATGAAATTATTTTTGAAGCTATATGTAACTGATAGACTTGGACATATTTTCTGCCATAGCTAATCTTTTCATATCCAGTTATGTATCTGTTTATTTTAATTCTTTTCCTTCTTAGTTCTGCTTAAGGAGAGAGTCAAGATTTTAAAATATATTTTAACTTCCCCAAATATAAAAAAAAATCACAAATAATTTTAATCTATTATATATTAATTATTCAATATCCTAAAACCTAATCTCTATTCATATGTCTGTAGTTTGTAATGGCATTCAAATAAAAATTTTATTCATTCTAAAAAAATAATCAACAACCTTACATATCTAACTGGCAGGAAATGATCATGTAGCTACCATATTTATTGGATAATAAATTAAGCTTCAGATATAATACAAAATGTGAAAAAAATACCACTTATACTTATAAGATGTCTATTCTTTTAAACCTTCAAATAATTTATAATGCCCGCCTTTGCACTTGACAAATGGCTATGAAACTCATTTTTACCCAAGTACCAAAGTTGCCCTGATCAGATGTTACATTAGAATTTGTTCGCCTGAAAAATCAGATCTAGACTGAGAATCAGTCGGAAATGATGGCTGGTCCAAAGTAAACTAAATCCGCCCTAGCTGGTTTGGCTCAGTAAATTGAGTGTAGGCCTGTGGACTGAAGGGTCCCAGGTTCAATTCCGGTCAAGGGCACATCATCGTTGGTATTTCTATTACTCTCCCTCTCCTTTCCTCTCTGAAATCAATCAACATATATTTAATAAATAAAGTAAATCCCCTATGAACAGATAGGTCCAAGCCATTGTGTTCTGCTGCCTGAGGACCAAATGCTGACACTACCAGCTGGGATGACGTGGTCTGGCCCCAACTCCACAGGCTGTGGCCTCAGGAAGAATAAATCGCAGCAACAAAGCTTCCTGGTTAAAGGAAGGCCCAGAACGGTTGAGCCAAAGGCCCTGAAAAACTGGTGAAATTGCCACAAGCTTACTATTGCTGCAGGCGAGAACTACAAAATCCTCATCCTGGTGTGGGGGACTAACTTTTCAAAAAGATCGTGGAGTTATTTTAGATTTTAAAGTATTTTATTTTTCTGGAGTACACAGCCTTCCTTTTTACTAGATTATAATATTTTTTGCCTTTCATTTTTAAAATTATTTCTTATTTTTTCAATCACAGTTGGCATACAATGTTATATCAGTTTCAGGTATACAACCCCGTGATTAGACATTCATATAATTTACAAAGTGATCACTACAATAAATCTGACACCATACACAGTTACTGCAATATTACTGACTATATTCCCTTTGCTGTACTGTACATCTTCCTGACTGTTTTGTAACTGCCAATCTGTACTTCTCCATCCCTTCATCTGAAAGGTTCTTTCTTGTTGATATGGGAAGTGGATATTATCTTGAGGCAGTTCAAAACAGGGGGGTTAAGTTTATATGACCACTAAGCAACTGAGCAAGAAACTGAAGTCTTTGGGATTCTAATCCTTGGGAGAGTCTCAGGTTTGGAATGATGCCCTGGCTGTCCAAACGCTGGGGCTGCCCATCTGGACACCATTTTAAGATATCATTGCGCTTGTTTCCTCTCACAAAACACATTTTGAAAGATGTTGTTATCAATCGGCCTTAACAGCGAACTCACTGATATTTTCTTAGACATGCAGATGCCAAAGGGATCTTGTGATGAGCCTGGGACCTGATGTAATGGAATCTGGTGAGCCTGTGCGGCATCACTGTGAGCACATGCAGGTTCCCATTCAGTTTCTGAGGGAATGAAATTAGTCCATTGTGGTCCTTCTTCGGCCTCACAAATGCAGAACGTTCAGGTGAGGACCCCGCTCAGGCCAGCGCCTCCCCACCAGGGAGCTCTGGGATGAGCCGGTCTGCTTCACTTGATTATTTTTCTTTCCTGGTCACTACAGCTTAAGTGGGAGAAGGGTGGCTACTGGGTGGCCTGCAGCTCTGATGGCTGGTGGATTATAAAATCTGTTCCCCAAACCATAAAGGGGGAAGGAGGGAGAACAGAACACAAAACCACAGCTCCCGGCTCTGGGAGAACAGCGGCATGGACAATCTAGAAAGTCCTCAGAAATAGGCCTCATTACTCTACTTCCTGCCAGTGCTGGAGCAGATCAGGGAAGGCAGCGAACGAGATGACCTCACCCGTGCATCTTCCCTTAGAGAGGAGAGCCCGGAGATTAAATTATTCCATGCTGGAACAGATCAATGAAAACGAGGCCAGCTCACAGCAGATGAACTGGAAAAGGGGCCAAATGCTCTGCTGTTCTTGATAACGCTACTCAGGGGTTACTGGTCCAAGTATCGCTATGACTCAGCCGGCCCATAAGCTTGCTCCCTCAGAAAAGGAGCAAGCGGACAGACATCAGCCAGGATGAAACTCCTCGGGGTAATGCACTTCTAAATAACAGTGCTAAGAGCGTTCAGGAGTCAAGGCCCAGACACCAACAAGCAGAGGTGCTGAAGAATGAGAAATCTACCGCAAACGGGGAAGACACCTTGACAATAAGGCTTCTACCAAGAGAACCAAAAACATAGGGTTATAGTATGGAAGGTAAGGGACCAGGGACCATAAACCAAACCACCTCAAAATAACAAGTGAAAGGTCACTTTTACCAGGTTCCCTCTCCGCTCCCCTGCCCTGGCCCCAAGGTCACCACTAGGGAGCCAAAGGCAGGCTCGATGAGCGGGGGAGGAAACTAGCACAAATTACCAAAGGGTCAAGGGTGACCCAGAACAACCACGTGGCACACCACGTGGCACGGACTGGTGCTCTTGCTAGACATGTGCTGGACATGAAGCTATGTCTCTCACCACCAAGCCCCCACCCCCTACTCTGTGATGCTGGGGCTGGGGTTCTGAAAGCCACACGCTCCTTCGCCATCTGGCTCCCTGGCAGGCTCCACCAAGGAGATGCTGGAGATCAAATGCAAAGGAGGAAAAGGACTACTCTTTCCAGCTTGGGTGCTGCTCTTCTCAGCATCCCCCAGCAGCTAGTTCCCGTGTCCCGAGCAGGACCCTTTACTCTCCTTTTCTGGTCACTACAGCTCAAGTGGGGGGCTGGGGGCAGTGGCTACTGAGTGGCCTGCGGCTGAGATCACTGAGGGATTTGAAGAGTCACATGCGTCATCTCCAGCCTGGAGTGCCCTGTCTTCCCAGCAGCAGCCAGGCAGCACTCTCCTCCTCCTCTGGGCCCCCTAGCCCCTGAGAACCCCTCTTCCTCCAGCTCCTAGATGTTCATAACCCCAACCTCTTTCCTTTGTCACTCCAGCCCGAGCGCAGGTAGCCTCTTCCCACTATTACTAGTTCTGTTCATCTCGGCCTTCCTTTCTTACATTTTCAATCCTCCAACATCTGCTTAACCAAGTCCTCATGGTACATTCTCTCTGCCAGAATGGCTCGTGACTTCCCTTACCCTGACTGGACACTAACTAATACATCACTTGGCGGCAAGAATGGGCTTCATCTCACCCACCGAACCCATCTCGCTAACGCATCTACAGTACTTGCCACTTTCTGTTCATCGGGTCCACTTGCAGTGTCAGCAATACATCGGATCAGTATGATGTGCTGTGCAGAACAGAGGACGGGACACAGAGGCAAGACTGATGGTGTACTGTCAGCCAGGCCAGGAAGAGCAAGCTGCTCCTGATAATCTTTGCAAACGGGCTCAGCGATGAAGGATTTGCCAGACCAAAGGGTGCATAACAGAAGCCAGGGCTCTGTTGGTTATTTTCAATGAAGACGCCATATCTTGAACACCAGCTGAAACTGAAGTCACCTCTCCATGAGGTTTACAGTACTCCTAAGTCACTCTGTAAAATAAATTTGCCTTCTGCACAGGCCACACAGACAAGTTCAATGGCGACAGGAGAGGTATCTCCATGCCTTTGTTTTCTCAAGTTTTTTGTGAGGACACTAATTTCTGAAGTTCCCCCAGGGATGCAGTATTCCTTTTGTTTATTATCCTGGTAGGGAGGGGAAATCCCATTGGCTTCCGATTAGCCCTTCCTACCAAGAGAGCCTTACATCACCAGCCAGAGGGCCAGTGTGGGGAGTCAGCCAGATGCCAAATATGTCTTCTCCAATCATGAATTCAAGAACTAAGAAAATAACCAGAGCATGGATCTGCAGACTATTACACCCACTGTAATTCTGAACATTAGCCAAAATTCCATTTTTTACCTGACTACCATAGGCCCACACATGGACTGGTGGACCATAATGGCACTTTGGTATTAATATAAACTCAGGGCCAGTGTCTAGAAAAGTCTAAAAAGTAAGGTACTTTTTTTTTTTTTTTTTTTTTAGCTCTGGACACAGTTGCACATGAGCCCCTTTGGTGAAGACGGAGGATTATCTACAGCACATGCCCTTGGCCATATTTAATGTTCCCTCAGGGAGCATGGCCTCCCCTTAAATCAAGGGGCTCAGAGACTACTTTGCGAGTAGAAACTGAGTTTCCACTGTGATGACTCAAGTCAGGTTCCTGACGCCCAGACCAGAAGTTTTCCCCTTATAAAAATACACAGAGGTAGAATATTAACCTTTTAAAAGGCCGTCCATCTAATTCATCCCAATGGAGACTGTGATCAACTAGCTATGATCAAAGGGCCTTCCAGGATAAACCATTTTTTTTAAGATTTTTAAAATTGATTTTAGAAAGGAAATGAGGGGGGGAGAGAGAGAAGCATTGATGTGAGAGCAAAACATGGATCAGCTGCCTCCTGTATGCCCCCTACCCGGGATCGAGCCCAAAACCCAGGCATATGCCCTGACAGGAAATCGAACTGGCAACCTTGCAGTGATGGGACAATGTCCAACCAACTGAGCCACACCAGCAGGGCCAGGAATAAACATTTTAACTGCCTCTTCATCCCTGCTGTCCATTACAGTAAGTGTGCCCACCTTGTCTCACGTGTTAAGTTCTACCACCACTTGGCCTCCGCTCCTAAGAGCCCATCTCAGGGACAGTTTCTCCTACTGTCATAGCCATCTTACGGGGGGAGCCACCTTAGAGCTAATCGGAGAGACTCCCTATTCTGTTTCGCAATGGAGCAGGTCACACTTCAAAAATTCACAACAGCATTCCTATCTCCTTAAGCCTTTGTTCCCTTCCTCTCCGTTATACCAGGGAAGCTCTGTCATAACTTCCCCGGTTAGAGTGCAAGCTCATTCTGTTTCATCAACTGAGTTAACTGAACTGTCCCAGCCATGCACTTAAGTTATTAAATCTAGAATCTCCTTTAGATAATAAATCCAGGCTAACTCAGCAGATACTCCTTCCTTCTTGGTTGCACACCCTTAGAATCCATTCCCAGACACATTCCCTAGGTGTCTGGTCATACAACCTACAAAACCCTGCAGTTATTCTGTGTATAAGCTCTCTCCTCCCAGGTCAGACTGTGCACTTGTCCCTTTGGGGCGCACTGGGGTTGGACTCTATTTGTGGGTCTAGCGGCAAATGGGTGACTAGAGTAAGTCTGGAGGAGGACAACTGCGCCCTAACAAGGCAACCACCCCCATTTCATGCCTCCCACCCAACCGGCCTACCCCCTTTCTCAACGGCACTGCCAGGAAAACAGAAAGTTCCTGGATGGCAAAGAAAGTCCACTCTCTGCCATTAGTTTCACCTCAGTTCTAATTTGGGCCAGTCTAGTGCTCTTGAGAGAGGAAATGGAAACATAAGAGGCTACAACAGCTGTCTCTAATCTAACCAGGGACTAAACAGCCACAAAATCCTCCCTGCAATATGGAACTGAATCTAAAACTCTACCAGCGAAACCCTTCAGTTTACCACAGTTTTAATGCCCTTGAGGGCTTAATCACAAGGAACAACAACAGCCTGTAATTATTGGAATCGAGAATCACAGAATGACCAAATGCAATGACACAGGAAAGTCACAGCCCACTTTGCCTTCTGGCCTCCCTAACAAAGTAAAGAGTAAAGGGAGGTAAGGAGGCTTTTTTTTTTTATTCAAAGGTATATAAGCAACCAACTATGTGAATAATTTTAAGGGTCTAGAAAGAATGAGATTTAAGTATAGTTTAATTGTACCTGTTGGCTAAAGTTACAAATTCAAGATCTCTATTATCAATTATGTATGTCTCTGTGCCAAAGAGAGAAGAGAGAGAGGGAGAGGGAGAGGAGGGATAGGCCCCCAGGGAAGGGCCAAAACTAAGGCTGGGTTTTGGGTATCGACATCGTCCATTCCACAGCTATGCCCAGGATCAGTCTTAGAAGGAAGACTTGCTTCTATAGTCCAGAGAGCAAAGGAGCAAAGTAGTACTAAAGGACTTGCCTTACTGTTAACGAGGCGTTCTTCCATTTTCTAGTTACATGTGAGCCGCTACTCTACAGGGTAAGCTTGCATGCTAAACGTGTTTGCTGCAGAGAGAGCATGACCGAAAGCCTAATGGTAAACTGCGTTCTCCACTATTAAGAGAGCGCTTTCTTTCTGACCATAAACATCATTTGAAAAGTTGTGGAAAGTGCTGTAGTATTTGAAAAAAAAAAGTAACAGTGCAATTACTTTTTAATCATCAGCTCGCATACCATCTTATGAAGAAAACCTTTTAAGCCAAAGGCACATTTCCTAAGAACCATGGAACATGTATTAACTATTTTGGACCAGGTTTAAAAAATACACTGGTCATTTCATTAAAACCGGGTCTCTTTTGTTAGAAAAAATGTAGCTTCTTTTACCAAAGGAGAGGTGTTCAAGGAGAAGAACGTCCAAGGTTAACCCCGTGGTTCTCACGAAACCTAAAGTGAGGTCACCTGTTCACAGGCGCTGATCCAAATTCTTGGTCACAGCACCAATAAATACGTGTGAGGGTGGACCACTAGTCACTAACAGTCCCCCCACTTGGGAGATTGTTAAAAAGGTAAATCTTCAGTTGACATTTTAAAATTGACAGACCCTTGCAGAGTGGTATATTGTTGAGAGACATCTCTCTCACTTGAATGACAAGCTGGCCCATCACTTGGCCCTCACACAAGCGTGTCGAAAAAAGAAAAAAAGAAAAAGGAACTAACCATCAGCAACCACAACTAAGCTTATAGTTGGATAACTTCAGATTTCAAACCTGCTTTCTTCTATCTCAGTTTCCACCAACACCTGGAGCCGACTTCCTGTGAACTTGCTAATGTCTTAACCCTTCTCAGACTGAACATCTACACTCACTCAGATCCTCCAGGTAACTGCACGCCTGTCTGCTTCACACTAGCTCTGTAGACCCTTCCTAAATGAACCAGACAGACCAAATTTCTCTCTGAGAGAGGAGCATCCAAGATGGCGGCGTAGGTAAACACCTAAACTGCTGCCTCCCACAACAATTTAAACTGCAACTAAAAGACAAAACGTCTATCACCCAGAACCACGGGAAAGCTGGCTGAGTGGAAGTTCTGCAACTAGAAGGAAAGAGAAAAGAGCATTGAGACGTGCACGAGCGCTGAAAAGCTGAGGTACAGAGGCGCGTGATCCAGGCTGGCTGCGGGCAACTGGGTGCGTTGCTTTTTTCAACCCGAACGGAGACAAGCCCCCGATTACTCTGAAATCCAGTCTCTGGAGAGATGCGGGGGACCCAAACTCCTACGGGGAGAAGCTGGACTGTCTGCCAGTGAGGGTGGCTTGCTTGCAGAGCTGCACGCAGGAATAATTGTTTACTGCACTAGGGCACAGGACTCGAGGATGCCATCGGGGACGCAGAGCCAGCTAACTAGAAGCCATTGCTGTTTGCCACGCCCTAACCTAGTGACACCCTGAGGCCCCACCCTGCACAACCTACAAACCCACCCAAGCTCCAAGCAGCGGAGTGAGCATAAGAAAGGCCTGCCCTATCGCAGCTTAACCTAGAAAACTTGCAGCCCGAGTCAGACAGCTCCAAAACCTCCAAACCCCAAGCAAAGAGGAGAAAACTGCAGCTCTCACTGTAGCTCCTGCTGGGTGGCCTCAGACAGTAGCTGACCTGCACCCCATTGGAGATCCAGAAGCCAGTGTACCTAGTGGTCAGTGTGAGACACCAGATTTCAACTCCTCACATTCATAAGTGACACATTCAAGAGGCAGACTCAGTGAGCACCAAAGCCCCACTGAAACAAGTCCTGCCCCATAAGCGTGTCTTCAGCGCAGCAGTTCTTCCATTATAGACACAGGGAGTGCTCACAGCTAATTGGCCTGGAGGTTAATTCCTCCCAGCGTACCAACAGCAATTAAGGCTTAACTACACCAAGACTTTGCACTCAGCCCACAAAGGGGTGTACCAAGAGCGTCCACATCAGGTGATTGGGGAGGCTGAGCTACTGCCCCCTATAGGTCACCTACCACACAAAGCCACTCCATCAACACAGGGAAGCAGCCAAAATGCAGAAACAAAGAAACATGTCACGAATGAAAGAAATGGAGGAAAGCAAACTACTGGGTGACATAGAGTTCAGAACCACATGTATAAGGTTACTCAAGAATCTTCTAAAAACCGCTGAGAAACTTGATGACACTTCTGAGGAGCTTAGTGAGACCTTCAAGGACCTTAATGAGAATGCCAAAAAAATGGAAAAGGACCAGTCAGAAATGAAGCATAGACTGTCTAAAATAAAGAATATACAGAAACTCAATTGTAGATCAACGTACCCCAAGAATCAAACTAAAGATCTGAAATATGTGGAAACAAAAAACATCCAACCAGAAAAACAAAAAGAAAAAAGAATCCAAAAATATGAAGATAGTGTAAGGAGCCTCTGGGACAACTTCAAGCGAACCAACATCCGAATTTTGGGGGTGCCAGAAGAAGGGAGAGAGCAAAATATTGAAAACCTATTAGAAGAAATAATGACAGAAAACTTTCCCTACCTGGTGAAAGAAATACACTTACAAGTTCAGGAAGCGCACAGAACCCCATACAAGAGGAATCCAAAGAGGACCACACCAAGACACATCATAATTAAAATGCCAAGGGCAAAAGACAAAGAGAGAATATTAAAAGCAGCAAGAGAAAAACAGTTAATTACCTACAAGGGAGTACCCATACGACTGTCAGCTGATTTCTCAACAGAAACTATGCAGGCCAGAAGGGAGTGGCAAGAAATATTCAAAGTGATGAACAGCAAGAACCTACAACCAAGATTACTCTACCCAGCAAAGCTATCATTCAGAGTTGAAGGTCAGATAATGAGCTTCACAGACAAGAAAAAGCTAAAGGAGTTCATCACCACCAAGCCAGGATTACACGAAATGCTGAAGGGTATCCTTTAAGAAGAGGAAGAAGAAGAAAAAGGTAAAATAAAAATTATGAACAGCAAAATGACATCAAATACATACCTACCAACAAGTGAATCTAAAAATCAAGTGAATGAAAAATCTGAAGAACAGAATGGACTGGTGAATATAATAGAATCAGGGACATAGAAAGGGAGTGGACTGACAATTCTCAGGGGAAGCAGGTGTGAGGGGTGCGGGAAGAGATTGGACAAAAATCTTACTCCTATGGATGAAGACAGTGGTGGGGGGTAAGGGCATGGGGTAGGGTGGGGAATCAGGTGGAGGGGAGCTATGGGGGAAAATAAAAGAGGAACACCTGTAATAATCTGAACAATAAAGATTTATTTTAAAAAAAAATTTCTCTCTGACTTCTTTCAAGTCAAGGTTCCAGGAGGTGGGCTGCCTCCAAGCCAGTTATGTGTCTGTGGTTGCTCTTTGGGGCGAGATGGCTTTCCTCTCTGTCTCTCCTATTTATCATTGTATTCTGTGCCTTCCTATTTAAAACCAAGCATCTGTACAGAATACCTAAATCTTTCCATCAGTTTATACCACTATGATTTCCATCTTATCAGTAACTATCACTTTAATTAAAAGAAACCTTATCTGGCCTTGACCGGGTGGCTCAGTTGGTATGCCCCATACACCAAAAATGCTGCAGGTTCGATTCTGGGTCAGGGCACATACTGAGGTTTCAGGTTTGATCCCCTGTCAGGTGCATGTTTCAAAGAAAGGAAGGAAGGAAGGGAAGGGAAGGGAGGGGAGGGGAGGGGAGGGGAGGGGAGGGGAGGGGAGGGGAGGGAGGGAGGGAGGGAGGGAGGGAGGGAGGGAGGGAGGGAGGGAGGGAGGAAGGAAGGAAGGAAGGAAGGAAGGAAGGAAGGAAGGAAGGAAGGAAGGAAGAAAGGAAGAAAGGAAGAAAGGAAGAAAGGAAGAAAGGAAGAAAGGAAGAAAGGAAGAAAGGAAGAAAGGAAGAAAGGAAGAAAGGAAGAAAGGAAGAAAGGAAGAAAGAAAGAAAGAAAGAAAGAAAGCCCTAGCCGGTTTGGCTTAGTAGATAGAGCACTGGCCTGTGGACTGAAGGGTCCTGGGTTCGATTCTAATCAAGAACATGTACCTTGGTTACAGGCTCCCTGGCCTTGGGTAGGGTGTGTGCAGGAGGCAACCAATCGAAGTATTTCTCTCACATGGATGTTTCTCCCTTCCACTCTCTCTAAAAATCAATGGAAAAATATCCTCAGGTGAGGATTAACAAAAACAAAATATTTAAAAAGAAAGAAACTTTAAACTTTCTGGAAACTTTATCCAGAGTTACTATCTATACTAATAAAAGGCCTGTGGCCATGACGCCTTGCGGGGCAGGGCGTGAGCTACAAGAGGCGATGCACGGGGCGGCCAGCTCAGGCAAGCGGAAGCAAGCTACTAGTGCACGATTTCGTGTGTGCTGGGCCTCTAGTATCCAATATAAACCACTACTTTTTTTCTTCCTCAGTAATACATGATAGTCAAAATGTTTTCTTCATTTATTTGCTTAGTTTCTGAGTTGTATACTAGTAAAAGAGCTATCTGAAGTGACCTTAAAAAGGGTTTCGAAAGTAAAATAATGGAACCATGGCACGGATCCATTGTGCGCACTCTCAGGAACAAATACAGATGACAAATGTTAGAAGTCCCTCCCCCACATCCAATAAGCATCTCCTAACTCATCCTTGCTATAGCCTGCCTTAAAATGCACAAAGTTCTCACTTCCCCAGCTTTCCAGACCTACCATAGTTAAGAGAGAGAGAGAGAGAGAGAAAGAGAGAAAATTTTTTATTCATCAAGAAAAATATTCTAAATCTAGAGCTATTCTTATTAGCAATGATCTAAGAAGCTGAAAACCAGCCTACGGTCTTTTCTTTTTTCCATATTTGCACTGCCATTAACTTAGTTTGATTTGTAAACAGTAAAAATTTAATATGGAAGCCTCTGCAGACTTTGAACATAGCTAACTATCTTCTTTTAGTTACTATTCATTGTAATCTTTTGGAATAAATTTATTAATTGACAATATTGACTTCTAGTCAACACCACAGTTCTCCAGATAAAGTATAATTATTTAACTTTCTTTATAATGTTTTTATGATGGCTCCTGCTTTTTAGGGTGCTTCTGATCAAGTCTACCAAGCAATTACATTTGATTTAGGATTGAATTAATGTTTTATCGTGAACTGTTTTGGCCTATACGCAAACCTCATTCATTTCTTCCCAATTTCTAAACTTCTTTGGACAGTCATCTTTAAACCTCTTCCTTGGATGAGCCCCTTGGCAATATCGGTCCCTTTATTTCTTCTAGAATGTCTTACTGGAGAACTTGAGTAGCATTCACTCCTTGTATAGGGCTAATGGATCAGAGCTGAATTAGTTTCCCTACCCCTCTACTGCTCTCCTAAGCAGCACACGGAGTTGGGGTTATTTCATCACTGGCTGTGAAAGTGTCATTTGCCATAAGTCAGTCAGGAATGTTCTCTCCACCTCCTTACCTACAGAACCCTTGCTTTTCCTTGATGTTATCACTTTTCCAGAACCTGGAGCATATGCTGCTTGTTTTCTCAGATCCCAGAGTCTCCAAACAGGAGATGGAGCAGCCAGCATGCTCCCCCAACCTCCCCACAAAGCTCTTTCACTCGGGGCCAATTCGGCCTTCACTCTAAACCTCTCCCCTCCGGCGTCAGAACCCTGCAGCAACAGCCCCAAAGCCCTGAAGACCTTGGCTTTCTTTCTAAGCATCGTGATCATCCAATCGACCTCTTGCCTCACATTTCACTGACTTCCTCTATCCCAACAATTTTAATTGCTGCTCTAGTAACTTACTCCCACGGCTGCTCAGAGGAGCTTAGTTCCTGGAAGTACTTCACCTCTGACATTTCAGAGGAGAAAATCCCACTCCCTAAGGGGGAGAAAAGTCTTCCTTCCGCTGTTCCCGGTCCCAAGACCCCCGCTGTCTTGTTGCAGCTTCACCTCCATACACACACACACACGCACACACACACACACACCCCATTCATCAGCCCCCATGGGTGTCCCTCCCACTCTCTCTAGCCCATGCCTTGCAGTCAAGCATTTCAGCAACACTTGCTGGTCTCTATCCCTGGAGGAAGCCACCCATCTACTTTATCTTTTCAAGGTCATATTCCGCTGGGTCCTACCCAAGGAAAATCTAACCGTGTATGGATGGACACCCATTGGGACTGTGTGATTTCTATGAAGGCAAGGCCCTCAAGGCAATGGGTCTTCTGCCATCAGGTATTCATGACTGAGGCTCTGCTAAATCTTTTCAACAACACTTAAACCACCCAGTCCTTCTCTAGCATTTACAGGGGGCAGCAAGGCATATGCCAAGTATTATACTAGGACACTGTACCAATAACCATCATAACTCTCGAGCAGTTAGTTAAGCGCTCTCTGCCTCATTCCTCATTTGCAAAATTAAATAGCATTATTGTCCCCATCAGACTGCCATGGGTATGGAATGAGATAATGTACGTGAAGTGCTAGAGTCGCTATATAGCTCACAGCCCTCAATCAAGAGGAGCAACTAACTGCAGACGATGATGGTAATGATGAAGATGGCTACCCTGCACAGTTAGTGCTATTCCAATTTTGCAGATAAGAATACTAAGGACACAGCCTCACACTGCCAGTAGCCAGCTCCAGCATGTCATAATCGCAAAAGTTTCATCGAAAGGTTGGTGGAACCTGGGGACTCAACAAGGGCTGAGTCACATATGTTATCACCTGTTGGGAATGGCTAAAGGCATTTCCCCAAACCTGAAAAGGGTGATTGTTTACTGCCAGACAGCTCAGGGCATCTTAATCTACATGTCTTTGCCTCCTACTGGCCAAACACCTGAACAGCCGTAGGCTATTCCCCATTCTAACAGAGTAGACTAACCCTGCCCTTTGAATTATATATCTCCACTTTGCCTTAGGACAAATTGTGTTAATAAAAAGCAAGGGGTCCTGAGACAAGGAGAACTTAGCTCCTTTAGCTAGGCTCCTCTGCCCCCCATTGCCTTTCAAAATTATCTTTCATCTCTGGACTCTTATTTAATCTATGCACAGCCCTTCTCCAGATTCCAGAACCCTTCTAGATGCCGGATCAAGACCACCAGGGTTAATTGTTGCCCAACATCCGGCATTAATGAGCTACTAACTGCAGAGGATGATGGTAAGAATGAAGATGGCTACCCTGCACAGTTAGTGCTATTCCAATTTTGCAGATAAGAATACTAAGGACACAGCCTCACACAGCTAGTAAATGGCAGCAGGTCTCTTTGCTCCCCCAATGCATGCTTTTCCAATGCTAGCCCCACCCCATCCTCCACACCCTGCCCACTACTTCACAGAGGATGGGTCCATCAGACACCCTCAGGTTCGTAACAAGGAACAGAGAGCTCATATAAGTGCTTTATATACAGAAATTAATAAAGGGTTCCAAGGAAACTCAAGATTGGAGATTCATAATTTCATTTTTTTTTAAAAGACAGAGCTTCAGCGTGTTTTATGTTAACTCATTCCAAGATAATTTTCTCTCCAGCTGCCACCTTCCATAAGAATAAAATTGCTTTGTCAAGAAAGGATTCTTAATGAAATGTCACTTTACAAGTTTTAAGTGAAAGAAGCACGTGAGTTATCTTGCTTACAGTGAGTGGCTATGGTCTTTTACTTTTAACAGCAACTACTAAGTCTGAGTCAACTTGTTTAATAACATTTCTTATTTGAAACATATTTATAATGTTTTTATGACTACTGCTTAAAATTTTAAGTTGAGTTGTTTTTTGTAATAACATGAAAACTGGCCTACATGGAGAACATGCTTTGTTTCTGCCTGCCCAGATGTAATTGCCCCCATTCTGGTAACAGCATCCCAATTTTTCTTTGGAATGGGAACTACTCTCCCACTTTTTGGCCATATAGAGCTAATGGCACTGATTGGCTGCAGCAATGGGCACATGACCTAGGACTGGCCAATGAGAAGCTCACGTTCCCTGGCCCACTGACTGTTTCAGAAAGAGGCACAGAACCCCAGTCCCCGCCAGGGAGAGCCTCGCCCTAGAACTTTTAATCAAACCACACGGAAAGAGAAGCCCTTTTCCCACAGGGATCATTAAGCTGATAAGATATAAACTGACATCTCCACCACCTCTTGGGGAAAGCTGCCTAAGCATGGAGCCAAAAACAGGAAGGCGGAGATGAGAACGTTCGTTCCTGTCATTTAATTACCTGAACCCAGATGATTAGGCCAAACCCCTGGAGCTTTTCCGTTACACGTGCCAATAAATTCCTTTTTGTTTGTTTGTTTAAGCCAGTTTAAGCTGGGGTTCTGCCATCTCCAACCAAAAATATCCCAACACAACCTGTTTGTGCCAACAAGCTAAGATCATTCACTGCAATTTTAAAAAGCATGGCTGATCTTTGCAGGCTTGTGAAAGCAGCCAAATGTCATCACATTGAAGCCACTTCTGTTTTGTTCTGCATGTTACTGCACTGTGATTTAATTTTAAAGAGACAGGGGAAGAGAGAAAAGGGAAGGCTCACTCCCAGATATGCATGCGAGTCTGTCTTAAGGCAATTAAATTTCATATATCTTCCCCATGCATTCCTCCTTATCTCGAGTTTCTAAGGTCAATCTATATTTTTAATCCTTGTCCCCTGTTCTAACACCTATTTCCATCAATTATGTTCTCCCTCACCACAGATAACTCCCTCCCCAAACCACCCTCAGCTTTTCTGACTCTACTGGTTTCAACCCTTTAGCCTAAAAGTACACCTACATATCCTCCGTGCAAAAATTAAATAAAAGAGTAACAGACTTCAATGTACAAGATGAGACATACACACAATCAGGCAGAATTAGAAAAAAATGGAATAGTGTAAACTATTAATGATGGTTGTCTCTGGTGGCAGAATAACAGCTGATTTTTTTCTCTTTTACCTTTTCTGCCAGCCAGCGTACCTAGGTGGTTGAGCATCAACCTATGAACCAGAAGGTCATGGTTCAATTCCTGGTCAGGACACATGCCTGGGTTGCGGCTCGATCCCCAGCAGTGGGAATGCAGGAGGCAGCCGATCGATCAATGATTCTCCCTCATCACTGATGTTTCTATCTCTCTCTACCTCTCCCTCTCTTGCTAAAAATCAAATTTTTAAAAAATCTTTGGGGGGGGGGTCACAATCACATTCTTCAAATAGCACTTTAGTCATAAACCAAATTATAATCTTGATTTGCAATAGTACAGAAAGTATTTCCGTGTCTCTTCGGCCATACCTACAAATATCTAAAGGTCATAATCATGAAATGAGTGTGTTCCTTAGAAAGAGTTTAGCAAATCATAGTATTAAATACTTACACATCTTTAGCCGCTCCTGCAGGGCCTAGGGGGAGAAAAAAGGTTTGTATTAGTGAGATAGATAGTATTGCCACAAAAATTTTTAGCCCCCCTACAAAAGAATTTAAGCTCAATACCCAAATAAAATAATATTCTATGAGACGACTTGAGAATATGGTGTTTTCACCGATTATTTCAGGAAAAGGAGGACAAAACAATCATAAAATTCAAATCCTAAATTTAGAATTTATTCTGCCCATGTTTAACAATTCCTATATATTACTAAGTGGTGGTTCTGAAGGGATTTTACAGATGACCCAATCCAATCTTCTCATTTTACAGAGAAAGAAACAGATGGATTAGAGAAATATTTTCTTTTTTTAAATATATTTTATGGATTATTTTACAGAGAGGAAGAAGAGGGATAGAGAGTTAGAAACATCGATGAGAGAGAAACATCGATCAGCTGCCTCCTGCACACTCCCTACTGGGGATGTGCCCGCAACAAAGGTACATGCCCTTGACCGGAATCGAACCTGGGACCCTTGAGTCCGCAGGATGACGCTCTATCCTCTGAGCCAAACCATTTAGGGCAAGAAATACTTTCTTTTCTAAGCCACAGCCCTTCTAAGCTGGTGTCTGTCTGGCATTGTGATATGTCACACTCTGCACTAGTCACAAAGTAAAGCAAAAGTCAGGAGCCAAAAAGAAGGCGACGTCCTACGTGAAGGAGGAAGGGTCAAGGACACCAGCCCAGCTCCAGAGAAGTCAAATACATTTGTAACGGTGCTCCCACTTGCCATGGGGCCCTCTCATTTCTGCCTCCCACTGACATGCCAGAAACAACCCATCTCTTCTGGACCCCCGTCTTATCACTCATCACAGGTTCTCTGCCCACAACATAGTCTCCACACTTCCTTCTCCTAGGATCCTTACCTAGCGACACAGAGCTTGGTTCCAACTTTACTATCCACATAACAGCCAGTGTCCTTCAACCTCTCAAAACCTCACTTCCCCCATGTGTCAAATGAGTAGCTTCCTCAAAGGTTATGAAGATTAAAAACAAAAAACAAACAAACTATACATGTAAACATAGCACAAAGTCTGGCCATAAAAATAACTCAGCTGTTATTATTAACAATCACATTCCACTTAATATCTCGATTTCCATATCTATGAAATGGAAATTAAAGTAACTTCTGCACAAGTCACAGAAATCATAGATAATAAAAGGCTAATATGCAAATTGTCCCCTCGACTGGGGTTAGATCGGGAGTTCAATAGGGAGTTCAACCATGAGGTGGGCCAGCCAACTGCCCACAGCCCCTCCCCTCAGCCGGCCCTGCCCTGAAGGCCCCCACACCCCAATCAGGGGCAGGGGCTAGCCAACCAACCTCTTGCAGCCCCTTCCTCCAGTCAGTCTTGCCCCCGATCGGCCCCCCACCACCACCACCCTGATCCAGGGCAGGGCTGGCCTGCCAACCACTAGCAGCTCCTCCCCCCCGCTGGCCCTGCCCTGATGGCCCCCTACACCCCGATCAGGGTGCAGGGCTGGCCTGTCAACAGCCCGCAGCCCTTCTCCCCATCCCGGATCAGGGCGGGCTGGCTGGACCCAACCTGTGCACAAATAAAGGCAGATCTAGTATCAAAATAAAGGCAGATGTGCTACAGAGTGAGCAAGCGAGTCTGCAGGGAAAGTTATTGCCAGGACTGCAAGAACTGTGCCCTGGGGACACTAATTTAGGACTGTCCTGCTGCAAACGCCCTGCGGAGCACACAGATAATCAAGACTGTCTCAAACAAACACTTTTGAGGCTTTGACCAAACCTGAATTTTGTTACCAACTTAGTTCCTTCCTTCAGAGAAGGGTAATATTTCTGTGCCACAACTATCATTTATATAAATAAAAAGTGCTTTGGCATCTGAGATCATAAAACCAAAAAAATAAAAAAACTTAAAAATACTCTTAACATAAGAAACACTGCCAACAGCAGTGTAACTTGAGAGAGAAAAAGTAAAGGATTAGTGCCACCAAAAACCCATGAAAATGAACATTTTATTTCACAGTCAAAACAGTATGAGAATCTGGAAGACGGTCCAGAATTAAAATAATACCCTTATTTTTATTTGCATGGAAAAGGACAGGGAATTGAGGGGTTTGGTGTGGTCAAGGAAAGGGAGAAACAAATGTATCAGAAACTTGATTCTGTGAAGTGTTACCGGGAAAAGAAAGCTGAGACCATCCTGTGGACCGTGCGTCCATTCTGCAATGAAGGGCCACCTAGTACAACCCACAGGGGAAAAGGAGGGGACAGATGCCACCCCCTCCACCTCAGCGGGGGCAGCAGGGTGGCAGGAAAAGAACACCATGGGATCGGAAGACAGAAGGCCCCAGTCAAGTCCTTGTTCCAATATTTGTCTTACAGCCAATAAATCACTGTGCTTCAGTTTCTAACGCCAGGTGGATAGAGGCCCCTGAGAAGACAGCTCAATAATGTGTGTGAAATTAGTTTCAAAACAGCACCACGTTGTCTAATCAGCACTTACTTTAATCAGCCACCAGGAACCCTCCATCCACTTCACCGAGATTGCACCGGCTCCGGGCACCCAGGGGCCCCTTCCCAGCTGGGTTCACCATCTCCCATCCCAGCAAGCCAAGGCAGAGGCCTGGAGTGACCTCCCCAAAGGAAGTCAGAGATCATGTCTCTGTTCTCAAATGTTCCTTACTTACATCACCATCTATTTAACAATGGAGAGAAGGGCAAAGAAGTCAGGAACACTACTTCAAGGGCACACATATAATTGTATTATGTGCTCTGTTTTTATTAAGGGAAGAAAATGTGCAAGGTAACATGGCATTTTAAGTTTACAAAGGCAGGTAGAACATGATCCCCCGACACACAACTTCTCAGTAAAAAAAAAAAAAATTTAATCATTGGGGAAAATTTGCAATTGTTGGAAACCCTCAGCAAAACTCTCAGAATATCTAGGAATATAAAATGTGAAATATCTTTGTTCAGCAAAAGTATGAAATCATAAAATTATTATAAGTATAAGAATATATATCATTTCCCTCACTGCAACATTTTAATCACACTTGAGCAAAATATTGATCATCCTTAACTAGACAAGGTCTCTAATTTATGCAAAAAGTACTTTGGTTAGAACTACTGTGTGTATGGTTCCTGTGATTTGTCATTTATTAAACAAATATTTATAGTGGTGTGTCCATCTCTTTCCAGGCCCCAGGGACAGAGCAATCATCCCTGTTAGCGCCACTTCATTTCCTGCCAAAATGACCCTACTTTTTTAAACGTAGCCTTGGTGTGTTAACAGAATGGCCTTAGGAGAAATAGGGGTGAAACAAGGTAGCAATGTTTCTTGTGGAATAAAAGCACCACAAAAACCAACAGACCATTAGTTTTTGTGGGTCAAAGAGTTAATGACTATTTTCCAACCGTGATCACCATAATTTTAAATACATTCCTAAAAAGTAGAAGAGGGGGAGGTTTGCTTTCATAAAAGTATCTATCACATGCAGGTCCGGTGACAAAAAGTAATTGTAAATGGTTACAATAAACCAGTAAATTTCAACTGGAAAGTAAAAGACCTTTCTGAGTTCAGAGAGCCTTTCTAACAAATTATAAAATCTGAGGATGGTGCTGTGGATATCTCCCAAAAAGTGCAAGTAACCTGGGGACACAATGCTTGTGACTGGGCATCTGGTGGCACTGAGCCCTTAAACCTGTGGCGACTGACACCGCGTGGAGTTAGTGTCAGACCTGACTTGAATTGTAGGACACCCAGCTGGTGTCGGGGAAGCAGAGAACTGGGTGGTATCAGGAGGGAAAAACCTCTCAGGTATTCTTCAGGTTTTACAAAACATTTTATAAAAATTTGGTCTCCTACTAAATGAGACTCTGAACCACCTTGAAGTGCTTTATGAATCATACCAGGATGGAACTGTGCTGTATGTACTTCAACCAGTAATTATTTACTTTCCAGGTACGGAGTTTTTAACGATATTTTCTTATATTCCAATCTTGTCCCATTCCCCAACAGCCGCAGAAAAACCTCCTGTGTTCGTTTCCTATGGCTGCTGTAACAGATCACCACAAACTGGGTGGTCACTGGTAGTGCTTTTGAAGAAGTTCGGGAGGCCAGGACAAAATCAAGGTATCAGGTCCATACTACCTCCCGGGGCCACAGGGCAGATTCCATCCCTGCCTCTTGGCATCTGTGGCCGTGAGCATTCCTCGACATTGACCTTCTTCTTCAGCTGAGACCACTTTACTCTGCTCGTACTCATAACGCCTTCTCTCCTCCCTCTCTCTCTCTCTCTCTCTCTCTCTCTCTCTCTCTCTCTCTCTCTCTCTCTCTCTCTCTGTCTTCTCCTCTTCGGTTTCTCATAAGAACACATATCATCAGCTATAGAGCCTACCCAGATAACCTAAGATGACCTTCTCATCTCAAAATCTTTAACTTAATTACATCTCAAAGGTCCTTTTTCCAAATAAGAGAGCATTCACACATTGAAGGATTAGGACATGGACATAACTTTTTAGGTTATCATTCAGCCTCCTAACCCTTCTTATCTCTGTCCGCCCCACTCCTTCCAAAACAGAAATTCTCTTTTGAACAGAAATATGTAGCAAAGTTAATATTTGAGGGAGAATTAAATTTTATATAACTTGGCAAACAGAGACAAAAATTTATTCCTAATGAAGGATAAAGTAAGCCAGCTGCAAGATACTACATAAGTTCAGTAATTTTCATCTTGGTTCCTATAGACACATGTCCCTTTTCAACCTAATCCAGTCTTACAAGTTAAAAAGAGTGAGCCATACTTCCCAGTATGTTTTTATCATTTTTCAGATTCATATACTTATAAATTGTTATGAGTTCCTCACACATGCCTAGTTCTAATACAAAGAAAATACTTACCTTTGTAAAAGAAAGATCACATACATTTTTACTTTTGAAAAGGTAGTCTAATTAATGCCTTTTTTTCATCACTACTCTATATGCATTTTATAAAGTTGATGTAATATACTGGAAATATTCACACAAGTAAATGAACTGTTAAATTATATTTCATTAAATCATATTTCTTTTTTCATACTAAGTGGTGATCATTTAAACACAAACACCAAAAACTAAAATTATATACCTAAAGAATTTCTAAAAAGTACTAAAGATTTATGTCTTCTTTCACCATAAATTATCAGAAACATAAAATGATGATGGTTCCTATGGGAAATAATAAAAATATGCAGGAATGTTCTAATCTTTATTTGCTTTATAAAAGAGCCCCTCTGAGAACTGCAGAACATGACTGCAGAAAAACAACAAAATTCTCTTTAATTCTGACAGCTTGCTAGGTCTCCTCTGACCCACAACCGTTCTAACACTATGTCAGAGTCTCCGTTTGGCCCAAAGAAGTAGAACAAGAGCTCTTCAGTTCATCCAAAGCCATGTTTATTGTTCAAGAAGCCAACCAAAGACACAGATTCATTTCTTCAATGGAGAAAAAACATTAAGGTCAATGGGTCCTGGAAATACACAATTATGTTAATGAATGTAGAAGCGCTTACAGGAAATCTCTTGCTTACAAGTTTTCCTGAGTAGTCACACCTTAGGCAGGTAAAAATTAATAAAGAAAGGCAGCCATTTAAGTACAGACCTAAGGTAACGAATTGACATTTAGCTGCTATAATTTAAGCCATGTCTATGTTGAGCTAGAAGTGGCTCATAGCAGAACTGAATAATTTACTTAGGTCACCTTTATGAACCATTCAAGTGATTTCAAGGTCAATTCTGGGGATTGGAACAAGTGAACTTCCTGCTTCTGAGGGACCAGTAGTGATGCCTGAGCAAGGTGTTTCCACATCTCTTGTCGTTAACCATCACTTGAAAGGAGGTACATCTCAGAGGATATTGATCGCCTACCTCTTCCTACCTCCCCTTGAGAGGTAGTACATAGCATCTCCTTCCAGTTCCCAGGCTTTAACAATTTGGGTTCATTTTTACTTCCCCTTCCTCCTTCCTCCCTGACAGGAAGTCTACCCTCAGCCTGGCTGTCTGTCCTCCAGGGGTCTCTGGAATCAACTGGCATCAACACCTCCAACACCCCAGACCCTCCTCACTGCACTGATCCCAGAGAACAGCTTTAATTTATGTCACCCTATATGCTCACTCTCTCTTTCTACACCAGCTGTGAATGTCTTTCCCTATATTAATAAATAGCATTTGAGCCCTAACCTGTTTGGCTCAGTGGCTAGAGTGTCAGTCTGTGGATGCAAGGGTCCCATGTTCAATTCCGGTCAAGAGCATGTACCTTGGTTGCAGGCACATCCCCAGTAGGGGGTGTGCAGGAGGCAGCTGATCGATGTTTCTCTCCCATCAATGTTTCTAACTCTCTATCCCTCTCCCTTCCTCTCTGTAAAAAATCAATAAAATATATTTTAAAAATAAATAAATAGCATTTGAGTACTTAACAACATACAAAGCACTTTGCATACATTAACTCTGTTCATCTTGACTCAGTTCCATAGTTACTCCCCATTTTATAGTTAAGGAAACTAAGGTACCAGCAGTTTCAGCGAGTTGCCCAAGGGCCTGCAGCTGATCAATGATGAAAACAGGATTTGCTATGATAAAATGAAAAAAGCCTCTGTGTCCTCCTCACCCCCATCCTGACCACTCTTACCTCCTTCCAAACTCCCTGTAATCAGTATCACTACTAAAGCCAGGCAGGCCAGACTTCTCACTGCCTTGAAATGCACCAGGCCCATCTCCGTCCCTCTGATTTCATACAGCATTAAAAATGCCCTTGTTTCTGTTCCTGCTATTCCAGTTCTTACCTATTCTTCAAAGTCATGTAAGTCCCACTTCTTCCAAGGAGGCCTCCCAAACGTTCTATTTTGTTCTCTCAACTGCTATATCCGTCACAGTGTCCCCACACATTTTCAGACTTAATTTTGCATCATCTCCCCCCTTCCCCCCCACCCCCCCACCATATACTCATTCATTTGATAACAACCAATTTTTGAGGGTTAAAAAATTCCTTTGAAAGTTTGTTTGTTGGTCTGGAGCAGGGGTGAGGAACATCTGCCCGCAGGCCGTATAAAGGTTCCCGAAATCATTTGGTCTGGTCCTGCCAAGGCATGAGGGGTGAGTTAATTAAATGTCTAACCAAATAGAGCAGGTTAATTTTTAAGTTGATAATTTTGTATGGCCCATGAATGATGCTATAAATATCCAAATAGCCCTTGGCAGAAAAAGGTTCCCCACCCCACCCCTGGTCTAAAGGCTGAGGGAACAGCTAGGAACAGGATGCAGGAGGCTCTCCCAAGGCCTGCATCTGAACACAAGAGACAATAAATATCAGCTCTCCGGCAGAGACTCTTTCAGAGAGAAAACAAGCGAGATCAGCAGGTTTAAGAAAGGAGGATGGTGGGGCTGGGGCCTAAGTGAGCTGAGCAGCACACGCTAAGAGGACTTCTTGATGATATCAACAAAACTGTATAGTATTGTTGATATCACCACTGTTCAGCCTGGACTAATGCTAACTAAGGACAGCGGCAGCATTTCAATACTACCAAAGCATTTCTAGACATACATTAAGGCTGGACTGTACAGCTACACCAAAGGAGAATGAAATTATCTAATTGGAGATGAGGATAACTAAGCTGAATAATTGGACCCCAGAGAATTATATTAACTCCCTGGGCACACTGATAAAATGGAATAAATAATCATTAAGCGCCTCCTCTTCCTCCTCAGGCTCTTGTTACATAAACCAGCGGAAGAACCATGGTAGACACATTCTGATAATCAACTGCCCGTGAAGTTGTGGTTAGGTAGTTGCCAGTCACATACCTCTGGTAGAAAAACTGCAACTAGCCCTGGCCGGTTTGGCTCAGTGGGTAGAGGGTTTGCCTGCAGACTGGAAGGTCCCAGGTTCGATTCCAGTCAAGGGCACATGCCCAGGGTGCAGACTCAATCCCCAGTAGGGGCCGTGCAGGAGGCAACCGATCAATGATTCTCTCATCATTGATGTTTCTATCTCTCTCTCCCTCCCTCTTCCTCTCTGAAATCAAATATAAAAAAATATATTTATTTTAAAAAGAAAGAAAAACTACAACTAATCAATTCAATCAGCTACCAACAGCAGGATACTTCTGAAATAACTGTGACTGCCAACAATTTCTACAGCCTTAGTCTGCACAGAAATGGGCTATTGTAGATACTTGGAACCATCCAAACTTTTAAGGGACTTCCTGGTTTACACTACAGACTCGCTTAACAATCTATGTGTATAATTATATAAGAGGGAATGACTGAGTTGTTATAAATCATTAGCCCAAAGGCAGGCTTGCTCATTTATCTGCCTGGTTAGGGAATACGTTCGAAGAAAAACAAAGATATAGAGAATCTGATGGCTGAGGCAGAGAGGTGGGGGTAGGGGACAGAGAAACACAGCGAGGGCAAAAGTTCCCTGCCTTATAGTAAATGTTACCCTTTAAAAATGGACTATATTGTCCTAATCGGTTTGGCTCAGTGGATAGAGTGTCAGCCTGCAGACTCAAAGGTCCCAGGTTCGATTCCGGTCAAGGGCATGTGCCTTGGTTGCGGGCACATCCCCAGCGGGGGTGTGCAGGAGGCAGCTGATTGATGTTTCTCTCTCATAGGTATTTCTAATTCTCTCTCCCTCTCCCTTCCTCTCTGTAAAAAATCAATAAAATATATATATATTTTTAAAATGGACTATATTAATCCAGATGTTTCTCTATAGGTGAGGGTCTAGACCAGTGGTCGGCAAACTGCAGTTTGCGAGCCACATGCGGCTCTTTGGCCCCTTGAATGTGGCTCTTCCACAAAATACCACGGCCTGGGCGAGTCTATTTTGAAGAAGTGGCGTTAGAAGAAGTTTAAGTTTAAAACATTTGGCTCTCCAAAGAAATTTCAATCGTTGTCCTGTTGATATTTGGCCCTGTTGACTAATGAGTTTGCCGAGTAGACTATAGACGATGCAGGAAAATGTACTGAATATTCGCTGAGTGGAAAATACAAATCCTCCCACTGTAGCTCTCAGGAGGGAAAAATCAAATTCCTCCACTGAGAGGAATACAAAGGCACTAAAACTAAATGGCTCCCAGGATCCCATCTAGACTGATAGCTGAACTCCTCCCAGATGGAACCGTATTATTCAACATCTCTTGGCCACGTGGAGGTTCAATGTGTAGTCTATTGGCTTTGCAATTGTCCTCTAATGGTTAATCTTCCTACCTAGGATATTAACTTCTCAAGAGCAAGAAAGTTTGACTTCATTGTACAACCATCATTGTTGGCTGCCCTGCCCCTGCCCTAAATTCCCAGCAGAGTGCAGTGCTCTGCACATTTGAAGGGTGGGTTTACGTTTGCGGTTAGAAATCTCCTGTGAAGGAAATCTAACCGGGATGATCTAGGGCCTGACGGACCTAGGGGCTGATTTCTTCTGGCCGTTGACCATTTTACTGCCTATCCGTTTCTCCACATAGTGGACATACAGAATCAAATTTACTCAAGTACACTACTAAATACCAATGTGTCATATTAACCAATTCCACCAGACGAAAGCCAAGAAAGGCAGTTGTCAGATAGCTCGGGGAAAGGAGAAACAATGACCTGCTTTCCCTGGGTCACTTAGGGAGAAAAACAGGGCTTATCATGGAGAGTTCCAGTTCGGGAGCATTATTAGAGTGTACCAGTGCTTCCTCTGAAAGTGGATTTGCCGTGTTCTTACAGAAAAATATTCAGGGAAAACCATTTCACCTTCAATATGGTAATATTCCACTACTCTATAATAATTACAGTACAGATTGCTTTCAATCAGAACTCAAAAAAAAAAAAAAGTGAAATGAAATAGCTATCGTAGCACAACCAGCACAGTGCCAAAGTCAAGCTTAACCCCCACTCTCCAGGCTCAAGTTCAGCATCCTTCCCACCATCTCTCTCTGCACTTTTTTTGTTGTTGTTGTTGCTTACGTAAGGCTATTGAATTGTATGATTCTAGGACATTTCAGGGACAACATCTATGTAATGCATTTCATTGTGCTTGTGTTCCGTACCACAAGTTTGCAGCTCAGTCAATAGCCTATTTGATACTAACGTCTAAGTTCACAACAGAAAGAACTGAAGTACCTTTGCACTCTGGTTTGGTTTGGTTTGGCCTGCCATCTCTCTTCCTGATGCATGTCCTTTCTGAAACTAAAGTCATACCACCAGCTAACAGAAAATTGCAAAATAACAATGACCAAATCCCCAAGTGCGCCGGCTGGACTCAGCAGGGAAATGTTTGGAGAATGACTTCTCAAAGATAAGGGCAGATCCCTCAAAGAGGTGATGCAATAACTCTCTGTTCATGATGTTTTCTTCTCAATGTTTCACAGTCTGCACTTGCTACCTTGCTCTTCCCTGAACATGAAGTAATTTTCAGCAAAGAGCAAGCTACAGGAGAGATTAGCATACTCTTGCATGAGCTGTCCATCATAAACAAAAGTAAGGCTACTCAGATGACATGAGTTTTTCCAACATAACTATACCTCCCTTTATGTAAGAAGGAATGTGCTCCTGGGGAGCAGGGGAGGGGGGTGGTGATCAACCAGATATGTGTAAGGAGAATCATATTTTTCCCATTTTCTTACATTACCATTTCAAAGCTACCTTATCATTACTCTGACTTAGCCCTGGGACTCCTCCCTCTATCCTCACACCGGATAAGCAGTTCAGTAATAAAAATGTAAATGAACGCAACTGGCTCCACCTTACAGGAAATGTTACAAAGCATTCTATCATCTTTTACTACTTTTAATGTTTTTATTGATTTCAGAGAGAGAGGAAGGGAGAGAGATAGAAACATCAATGATGAGAGAGAATCATTGATCAGCTGCCTCTTGCACGCCCCCTACTGGGGATTGAAGCCCAAACCCAGCAAGGTGCCCTGACTGGGACTCCAACCTTGACCTCCTGCTTCGTGAATGCACGCTCAACTACTGAGCCACACCCACCCGGCCAAACTTTTTTGTCTTATGTGGATAATTGTCCTTAACCCTTTTGTAAAGTAGGGTGTGTGCTCAGGCAGTGGACTGCATAGGGCCAGAGGGCATGATAGATGGAGAAATATACATCATGGTGAGTGATGTGGCCTTGACATTGTTCCACGTTTCCAGGCAGAGCTCTTTGGCCACTCTCAGGTGAGAACCCTGTTCTTGCCCTCCTTGGCACAAGGCACTAATTAACCTATGTCATTGTTACATGAATCGAAAGACTTGTTCCCTGGTGGCTCTCTCTGCATGTCACAAGGACAGGGATTTAATTCAAGACAATAAAGGTTACCTGCAAGAGATAAACTTTTCAAAAAATCACTACTTGGGTTCATTCACAGCTCTAGGACTAGAATGCCACATACTTTAGTACCTTCTCTTAAAATATTCCATATGTGTGGTCACAGACAAGCAAAGAGGAAAAACAAACTTGGCCAATTAACTGAGATCTCCATATCTGATCCCAGTATATGAGCATCAAAATAAACTTTAAAATAAACAAACAAATAAAGCTTGGATTTTAAACTGAATCTTCCACCCAGATCTGACTTAAGGGAAGTCACAGGCCCAAGGTCACAAAGTCATTGACAGGGCATCCATACCCACGCCCACACATCCCCTAGGAAATACTGCAGCATCAGACTGCTGTTTAATTTGCTGGTTGGGATAGGATGAGGCATCTGATTGATCTCAGCTGAAGGAAATACAAATTCTTTATCCTAACGGACACTAAAATAGGTCAGCAGGTATTATTCAAAACAGATCCAGACTCTTAAATCGGGAGGCACTAGCTGGGTTAAAAGGAAGGGTTAAATTTTGGAAATAAGTCACTTGATAAAAAAAAAAAAAAAAAAAAAAAAAAAAAAAAAACCCGGGTGACTGGAAGAAATCTAGACCTCGCCTGCCAATCAACAAAACGAAGTGGTGTCAAAAAGAAGTTTCAGTATGTTTATTTTTTAATGAAAAATCTAGGAACAGATCACTGCTACTTATTAAAACTCTCACAGATCTAAAGCTTCCTTTGTACTGCAGCCTCTCAGAGAAACCCTACAAAAACAGCCCGGCAGATCTTAAGCATCAAGACCGACTCGGATGAATTTGTGGAGCTCTGTTTGCAGTCCTAACCCCACTCGCATCCCCTCAGCACCACCATCAGAAAGTCCTGAATTGCTTTGCTACACTTTTCCAGGTGCAGCGTCTGGGTTCCGGGTTCCGAGGGGCTGGGGCGAGGCCTGGGGGGGTAAGTGTTGGCGCGCAGGGCACGGACACGGACCACTCCTAGGAACCCTCTACCCCAGGAGAATGCCCAGCCCACCCACCGCAGGGGACCCCGCCGCCAGTCCTCCCAGCGGTCCCTCCGCAGGATCGTCCTGCAGGCTCTCCTCGACCAGGCGTGACCGCCCCCGCGCGGGGAACATGCCCTGCTTTCAGCGGTCCCAAAAGTGGGCACTCTGCTCCGGTCCCGAAAATGGGGACAGGGACAAGGGGTGCATGCCCTCCCTCCCCGGCTCCCCGCCGCCTTTCTCCTGGCCTCTCTAGCCGAGGTGGCCCGCCCTGCTGACTCCCTACCACCTCCCGCGTCGCCGACCCCAGGCTCCCGGCTGCCCGCCGCGCTCACCTGGGCCCGCGCCCGCGCTGGTGGCGGTGGAGTTCCCGCAGCCCATCGTGCCGCTGGCCCGAGAAGCGGCGCTTGCAGCCGGCGGCCGCAGCTCCTGGGGGCGGAGACGGAGGCGGAGGGCGGCGCGTCCCGAGCGGCGGCGGCACGCGGGGCCAGGGGGCGCGCGGGGGCCGGCCCCACCCGCCCCAGACGCGCGCGGGCCAGGGCGCGGCGGAAACCGCTGGGCACCCTAGCCCCCGCCCTGACGGGACCCCGCCGGGCCCACCCGTCACCTTGGCAACAACGAGCCGGCCAATACGCAGCCTCCTACGGGCTCCCCGACCTGGCATTGGTCGTCATTAAGAGGGGGCGGGAGTTTAAATCGGGTTTGGGGGCTAGGGCGAGGCTGAGGGGCGTGGCCGGCGCGGAAGCGTGGCTATGGCCCAGGAGCTCGGGATTCTCACTTGCTCACCCTGCACAACCTTTTTGCCTTCTCTTTTCCTTCCCCACCAGGATGTGGGGAGCAGAGGAAGTGGCAGGGAACACTTGTTTTGCGCGCAGTGGGAGCCCAATAAAATGGTATTGACTGAATGATGCTCAGATCTGGAGCCAAACCGAAATTCATGTGTGCTTTAAGAGGGAGCTAATGCATCTCTGCTCCTGCATCCACACTGGCTAATAAAGAACATAAATGTTCCCAATGTTGGTCATATTAACTTATTCCTCTTTAAAATAAATGCCACCATTTCGATAACCTGGATAGAGGACCTCCACTCTGAGTAAGTGGCAGAACTGTGAGTTTACGTGGCACCTTGCAGTCTAATAGTTGAGTGTTACTGGAGTCAGATCATCCAGACTAAAATTCCTGCTCTGCCCCTCCTAACCTCAGCAAAGTTACTTAACCCATTAGTGTATCTGCTGTTTTACCTGTGAAATTGCAATAATAACTCAGGTACAGCTAACACCTGACACAGTGCCTGATCCTTAAAAAAAAAAAAAAAAAGCCAGCTATTCTTCTTTCCCTTAAATCTATTAGAAATGAATAATAATTCCCTGAAGGTAAGGACTGGTTGATTTATCATAATGTCCTGGCTCACAGTACAGACTCAGTAAATGTTTTGTGAGATGAATTCAAGCCAAGAATTAAATCTCCATTTTAAACACATTTAATATTTATAGAGAGCCTAGCCTGTGCCACGTCTTTGGTTAAAATTAAGTTCCAAGGATACAAACATGTGGGAGCCAGTCTAACCAAGCAGACTGATTATAAGCAAATTAATTGCAATATAGCAGGAATGTGACCGGAGGAATACAGGGTGCTTGGGAGCCCAGGAAGGATACGGGTGAAAAGACTTCCTAAAACCATTCTGTTGTACTTAGAGAAAGCCTTGGGACAGAACCAAGGCCCTAGTGGGCTGTTGAACATGCCCTGCCAGGCAACAGTGAGGACTGGGCAAACCTATCACTCAGGAGCATCATCCATCCTTTGAAAATTAGATATTCCTGGGCATGTGCTGAGATGGCAATTAATTCTTGGACAAATATGGTGTGTTTGAGTTGTTTGACTTCTAAAAGCAGTTTCTCCACCTTGGCCTCCATTATCTTGGTTCAGTGACTACCCCCATACAAATCCAGAGTTAGCAGGGAGGAATGGGGGGACTATCAAACAGCCAAATGAAATATCCTTGCTTATTTCTGGACTTACACTGGACTCCAGTTCTAAGACACAAGAAAGAGAAAAACAGACCCTGACGTCCAGAAACTGGCCTGACACCGCTAGGCCTTCGCGGGCAGCCAGGAGCCTGCACAGCTGCACAGATACCAATATCATCAGACAAGGCCATTCTACAACTGGGCTGAAGTGAGGCCAAGTAAGACCACTCAGCAATCTTGTCTAAGCATGACAAAAACAATGTCGCTGGTAAACCACAAAAACACCAAACTCCACCCAATCCTGGCTAATAAGGATGACTGTTACTTGCTTGCAGTTACACTTTTAGCTCCATTCCAGTCTTCCTGCCTCATAGATGAGATTTATTAAGAATTGTCCCTGCTTCCTAAGCACATCCAATCCAGAAAAAGTCGTGCTTTCTTCTTTAACTTTTAATATAGTTTTATTGATTTCAGAGAGGCGGGGAGAGGAAGAGAAAGATAGAAACATCAATGATGAGAGAAAATCATTGGTCAGCTACCTCCTGCACACACCCCCAGTGGGGATCAAGCTCACAACCTAGGCATGTACCCTGACTGGGAATCCAACCAGGACCTCCTGGTTCATAGGTTGATGCTCAACCACTGAGCCTTGCTGGCCAGGCAAATCCTGGTTTCTTAAATTCCAACCAAAATCACCCAACTCAAACCCCAAACTTTTATCGTCCTTTCTAACACCCTGTAACTGAGATACATCATGGTCCCCCATGGTGTGCAATGAGGAATAAACCCAGCTAGTTCAACTACCAGTATGATCTCGGTGGTCATAGACTGGAGGATGTTGATCTTGTAAATAACATGTACTCTGCCTTGAAAGGGTATCTCTCCATTCTTAGTGTTCTCTCTCCTTTCTTTCAACAAACACTATTGAGCAGCCACTTTGTGCCAGCCACGTTTCCAAATGCTTGTGATATAGCAATGAACAAGCCACAGAGGAAACATCTAGTGGGAGCAGACGGATCAAAATCAAACAAACAAACAAAAAAAGAGATAATTTCAGATGCTATACATTCAATGGGGAAAAAAAATAAGGTAGGGCACTAGAATAGGTGATGAGGGGTAGAGGGAGAGATGCTGATTTAGGCAGGAGAGTTGAGGAAGGACTCTCAGAGGAAGGGGTATTTTAGCCGAGTTCTGATGGATGAGAGCATATCAGACATGTGAAAACCAAGGAAAGAGCATTTCAGGCAGAGGTAACGCCATGTGCAAGAGCCCTGGTGCAGGAACGTGCTGGGTATGTCTCATAAACAGAAAAGGTCAGGTTGGCGCAGCTAAGGCAGAGATGGCGGTGGGTAACTGGAGAGGTAGGCCAGAACACACTAGATATAATGGGCTTTGTAAGGAGTTAAAATCTTTTTTTAGATATTTTTATTGATTTGAGAGAGTGGAAGGGAGAGGGAGAGAGAGATAGAAACATCAGTGATGAGTGAGAATCATTGATCGGCTGCCTCCTGCACGCCCCCTACTAAGAAGCGAGTCCCAAAACCCGTGCATGGGCCCTGACCTGGAATTGAACCCTGGTTCGTGGGTCTATGCTCAACCACTGAACCACACCAGCCAGGCAGGAGTTAAAATTTTATTCAAAGGGCAATGGAAAGTCGTTTGATGAGACAGTGTATGATAAGTTCCTAATAAAGTGTTAAGCGTATAATAAGTGCCCCATGAATGTCCGTCTTCTCCCTAATGTGGAACGAAAGAGTAGTCCAGTGTTTCCTTTTTCCTTTTTTAGGCGTTTGTTTCATTTCATAGACAACAGTCAATTGCATTTGGATGTTTTCAAAAACAATGATGCAAAAGCAAATTATTAACGCATGCCTCACTTCCTGACTGGTCAATTTTAGCTTTCTTTCTCTGCACTAGTTGAATCATGCTGTTCAGCTGTTGTTTTCATTCTTCAAACAAGAGCTGATGTGGTGTGAAGGAGAGAGAAGAGGTGTGTGACTGGAACTGGTCTGATAAGAAAAAGAAAGCAAAAGACAGGAGAACATGGAGCTAAATACGTCCCCATTTTCATGGTGTTTCTTCCATAAAAGGCTCCCCACAAAAGTTTGCCAACCTGAGTTTTATTTTTGTTTTTCTCTTTTTCCCCGTTGACATACTGCAAGATGATTGCCTTGGCTCTGAGTAACACATCCACACGCAGCAATCCCAGCAACAGAAAGGGGGCTTTTCTCCCTTCCTGTCCCTTTTCATTTGTAAAAAATATGTTCTTTATTGGTTTTTAGAGACGGAGGAAGGGAGAGGGATAGAGAGAGAGATAGAAACATCGATGAGAGAGAGAGTGCCTCCTGCGTGCCCCCTGCTGTGGATTGAGCCTGCAACCCAGGCATGTGCCCTGATCGGGAATCCAACAGTGACCTCTTGGTTCCCGGATTGACGTTCCATCACTGAGCCAAACCGGCTGGGCCTTTCTGACCTGTTTAAAGCTGGACACTTCCTCTCCCATTTCATTGGCCAGAACTGGGTCACACGCCCCGGCCTGATCCAATCACTGAGAAGGTGAATGGGATGGTTGCCATGGGCTCTGATAAGTCACAATTTATCCCTGGATCATGATAGGGAGTGCAGGATAGACTCCTGAACAAAACTGGGGCTTTTCTGGGGGTGTCAGGGGGGAGGGGGAGAGGAAGGGGCAATAATTAATATCTGTTTAATCGGTAGTTTAATCGATATACAAATGTGTCTCAATATCTCATTGTGTTCTGGATTAGGCTTCCGGCTGCCTTGAAGATGGGCATGGACATGTGACTAGCTTTGGCCAATAAAATGTGAGTAAAAATGAAATATAACTTAGAGACTCTATGAGTTCTGGTCTGCCCGGAGTCAGGAGTCAGGAATACGAGATTTATTATGGGTCATGCTTGAAAGATACAAGAGAAAAGGGTTAGAAGTGGGCAGGATTGCAGGTCTGCATTGCAGGTCTGTCACCCATGGGGGAAATAAGGAGAGAGATACCTAAGGAGGACTAGGTAGGAAGAAGCTCTGAGCTTGCTGCAGCTCTGAGCAAGTCTTGGCCAGGGCCATTGGGAACTTTCAAAGCAGATTGCATGTAAGGGTAAGGGTGGTCCCAGGCAGAGATGGCCAGGCTCTAGGACCCACTGTGGGCTGCCAGCTGCCCAGAGCGATCTTGGTTTGGATTAGAGCACAGCGGCAGATACTGAGGGCTGTCAGCCAACTCCACTGCTCGCAGTAGGTTGTCTCTGGAAAGGACATCTGAGCAGCACATCTCCAAGCCTGCTGGAGCAGTTGATCGCGAGAGCTAGATTCTCCAGCTGCAGGACCCTGGGAGCACACGTGGAGGACTTGCATCCTCCATCCTCCTGGATTCCTCAGTCATTACATCAGGCAGGTCCCACCCACACCCACACAGGTCCCACCACATGAGCCAGAAGGAACTTTTGTTGTGTTTAAGCCCCTGGATCAGAGCATTTCATAATGTATCATAACACCGATATAGCAACAACCTGTATCTGCTACAGTATGCATGGTCAAGTGCATTGGTATAAAATTGATCACAGTGGTTCCTTCTGGCGATTTCTATCTCTTCTATCTGTGACTGTGCCCCCTTTTGCCTTCCCAGTGTGTTCATTTGCATTTTTTCTTTATTTCTTGATTCAACTTGCTATAGATTTGTCCATTTTATTGGAGTTTTCAATTTTCTTTTTGCTATCTTTTTTGTTTTGTTTATTCACTTATTTCCAGTCCTCATCTTTATTATTTTCTTCTTTCTAATTTCTTTGCATTTACTCTGTTATTTTTATAATTTGAGTTAAACCCCAAACTTGTTAAAATCTTTCTTCTTTTCTTTCTCTCTTCTAAATATTGCTTGTACTGCATCCCAAAAGGTTTGGTATTTTGTATTCTCACTGTTGTTCAGTTATACTTTGTGACTTCCATTACCTATCAATCCAGGAATCATTGAGAACTCTTTTGTTTCCAAATGCATTTCTTTTAAAAATGTGTTAATATTTTTTAACTGTTGATTTTAATTTGTCTTGGAGACAGTTATCACTATGAAAGTGGTGATTTGAAATATATTGGGACTTCCCTTATAATTCTCCTTATTTAATATTTGAACATGTTTCAAACCATTTTCTTATGGAATATGCTACTTAGCCCATAAATGACATTTTTAAACAGATGGCATTAAATGTATGTATTTCGTATCTCTCTAACTCCACTGTTAGCACCTCGAGGAGAGATGGTGTCCCACACTTTTTGTTTCCTTACTGCATTAGGAGAGCAGGTAAATGTCTTTGTGTGAGTGCAAATGGAGGAGGGTGCGGGGAAGTGAAAGAAAATCATTGTGAAAACATGTTTAAGCCCAACTGCCATTATTAATCCTTGGACTGGTTTTTCAAAAACAATTGACATCATCTTTTTGCAAACAATAATAATACATTTTTGAGCTCTTACTGTGAGTCAGGCACAATGTCAAATACTTTGCGTAGATTATCTCATTTAACCCTCATGAAAACCTTCAGGGGTAAGTTCTGGTGGGGGGTTCACAGACTTAATAGGAAGGCTGGGAACTCAACGAGGGAAGCAGTGGCAGCAAGGCAATGGGACAGCGCAGCCACAGTGCATGGTGTGCGGTGCCTGACCTACAGTGCCACTCTACCTGCTCTGCCTCTACCCATGTTGCCATCACAAACCCAACCCCACCCTACCTACATGCCTCTCTGTCTAGATTCAAAGCCCTGGGAGGGAAGATCCAAGGTCAAATGCTCTGAAGGCTCAGAGAGAGAAAGAAGCTGCCCCCTTTCAGTTAAGAGACTTAAACAGCAGGTGGTTTTCCCAAAACCTGAGAGAGGGGTCATTTTCTGAGTAGTTTAAAAAGGCCGTTATCCATTGTAACAGGTACAGCATTTGATTTAAGACAATCGAATCCAATGCTCTCACGTGAGAGTGAGGAGCAGAGCAAAACGGTCCAGCTCACTGTTGCTTTATGAGTCAGCAGAGCAAGACCTTGAACCGACAGCTCCTCATTTCCTGTCCAGCTCCCTCGGTGATGCTGCTCTGCCTCCTTCATCCTGAAAGACAGGCTGGAGTGATGGCATCCCTCTCACTTACCCTCCTGTGGGGATATTATTCCTCCTTTGGGAGAACCAGAAGGGCCGACTTTGGGGCCTCAAGTCATCATGAGATTTTGGGAGGCAGCTTTGCTTCTGGAAACCTAAAGTGTTTGCTGAGGCTCCCAGAGTTGCTGGCTGGGGAGGCTGGGTGGGAAGGAGCTGAGCAGAGTCTCATCACGGGTAGGAGAGAAGGATAGTCATGTTTTTTTCCTGGCACCTGGCCACAGGCACACTCCCTGGAGCTGAAGCTTGGCCTGGTGGCTGCCACACACCCCCTTCTCCACCCTACAGCTTCCAGAACATTCTGATCTCTCTGGTTCCCTGGTTCCCTCCCTTTCCCACTCAGATCAACCAAGAGCAGACCCGGGCTTCCAAGAAGAACTTTACCAGGAAACCAAGAGACAGTAGCCCCCCACACAGTAATTTTTCAGCCGAGACAAGGATAAATCACACAACCTATTCTAGCTGGATGAGATTACCAGGCACCCAAAAATACATCTGCCCAGGCTGATGGTCGTTGCCCTCCTGCCCCGGCTCTGGTGCCCCTCTGCTTGGCAGCAGGAGCTGAAACAGGAATCCCTGCCTCCGCTGTCCTAATGCAGCAGATGGGCATACCCAGATGGAGACTGCTCCCGGGCTCCCCTGCTGCCCATCAGCCCTCTCACTATTGGATGAGATTTGGCAAAAGCAAAACAAGAAGCATTGGCTCACAGAACTGAAATGGACATAAGCCAGGGCCACTTGGACTGTGCTTTGACAAGAACTGGAAGTCATCAGGACTCAGCTTCACACCATCTCTCAGCTCAGCCCCACTCTCGGGCCCCACTGGGTGGCTCCTGGTAATGTGAGACTCCCCTCAGCATGGTGGCCAGACAGCTACAGCGGCCCCTCAATGTGTGCTCAAGTTCAAAGCCAAAGAGAAAGCCCGTGCATCTTTTCTGGCAATTCCTGCTGCGTTCCCAGCAGTCACTCTGACAGAGCCAGCTCTCCATCACGTGTTCTTCAAGGAGCCAGCCGTGGAGGACGAGAGGGGGTGGCAATCGATCAGCCAGGCTTGTTGCACTCCTATCGCTCTGTCCATACTGCAGCGACTCGAGAGGAAGGGGCGGAGGAGAGCTTGGTCAGGCACCGAGGCCAATCCCCTTCCCTTTCCATTCCCTACGCCAAAGACTGACTTTTCAGAATGTAGATCTAATTAGATCACGCCGCCCACCCTCCTGAGGATCTTCAATAGTTGTCCATTACACGCCTGATAAACACAAAAGCCCTAACTTTGGCTTGCTTGGTCTGACCTCCATCCACCTCTCCTTCGGTCTCTTGTTTATGTCGTGTCCCTCCCACCACGCCGCCTTTGCACTAGCTGCCCTCAGCCTGGGACACTCTGTTCTCTCCTCTTTGCCTCGTTAATTCCTGCGTGGCTTTCCAGTTTTACAAAGTATTGATCCCTTCTTCAGAGAAGCCTTGTCTCACCTCCCTGATGAGGTTAAATGTCCCGAGTACACAGCCTCTCGGTCCTCAAAGCACTTGGCACGGTTGCAGCTCTGGGTTTCTCTGCGATTCTTAGCTTGACATCTGTCTATCCCACCGGACTATCTGCTCATTAACACTGAGATCAGGCCTGGTGTGGCTTCATCGTTGTTTCTCCAGCATCTGGCTCAGTGTTTGGACCAATGCAGGAGCCCAGGAATAGGTGTGAGCATCCATCTGTGCTGCCATGTTGCTGACCTTCTAGAGAAAGAGACCAAAAAATAAAAGAAAAATAAGCCCCAAATCACCAGTGTACGTAAGTGCAATGAAGACAGATATTCAGCCAACATAACAGGCTGAGGTTAAAAACACAAGTGGAGCCGGCGTGGCTCAGTGATTGGCTCAGTGATTGAGCATCGGCCTATGAACCAGGAGGTCAGGGTACAGGGTACGATTCCCAGGCAGGGCACATGCCCAGGTTGTGGGCTCGATCCCCAGTAGGGGGTGTGCAGGAGACAGCTGATCAATGATTCTCTCTCATCATTGATGTTTCTACCTCTCTCTCCCTCTCCCTTCCTCTCTGAAATCAATAAAAATGTATGTAAAAAAAAAAAAATTTTTTTTTAAATCACAAGTGGTTTTTAGCTGATGACGTGATATTTTGGTTGACATCGGAGGATAAGAAGATGCCTGGCTCTTAAAGCTTCTTGGCTTCGTGTGTTAGGTATGGGCACCTCAGGGCACCAAGTCTCAGGGCTTAGGACCAATGAATAGGCAGAGTCCCAAGAATGGAGAGAAAGATGTGCTAAGCAAATCTCCTAGGATTTCAGAGCCAGAAGGGGTCCCAGGAAATGTAGTCTGGCGCCCTGCCGTCAAGCATCGGGTGGGACCCCATTTTAGAGCTCACACAATGCGTCTACTTCATTTTCTCTAGGCTAAAGGGAGAGAGTGGGGCCTAGACCAGAAATAGAGCATCCTTTTCCCTCAACAATCACTGCCAGCCCTTGCACTTTGATGTTGTTCCGTTTTATAAATTGACATAAAAATTCACATAACATGAACGTGCAATTTTAAACTGTATGATTCCGTGACATTTAGTGTCCACAATGCTTTGCAGCCATCTCCACTCTCTCTTTCCAAACCATTTCCATCACCCCAAAAAGAAACTGCACCTGATAAGCACTCACTCCCCGCTCCCCTCCTTCATTCTCAGTCCCTGCCAACCACGAACCTGCTTTCTGTCTCTCTGGGTTTGCCTCTTCTGAATATTTCATATAAATGGAGATGTGGCACTGGACAGTTTGGCTCAGTGGATAGAGTGTCTGCCTGCAGACCAAAGGGTCCCACGTTCAGTTCTGATCAAGGACATGTACCTCGGTTGCAGGCTCCTCCCCGGCCGGGGCCCCTGGTTGGGGCTCCTGCAGGAGGCTACCCATGGGTGTGTTTCTCTCACATCGATGTTTCTCTCTGTCTTTCCTTCTCTCTTCCATTCTTTCTAAAATCAATGGAAAGATCACCTCGTGTGAGGATTAAAATTTTAAAAAAAGGAGTAAATGGAGATGCTGTTGCATTTTAAATTGGTGTCTAAGCCACCATCAAAGCCCGTACAGTGTTTTGTGCTCCTGTGAATACAGACGGAGCAGGTCCAGCTGAGATCTAGAATGCAGAGTCAGCGGCTCTTTACAATAAAGAGGAGGACCAGGAGCAGCTTTCCAGAAGGCAGGTGACAAACCTGTTGCTTGGTGCCTAATGGGCACCGTGATGAACATTTAATGCACGCGTAAAATAAATAATGTCATGTCCCTTTCTCCGAAGCAAACTGTTAAGCAAATACCCTCATTTCCTTCAGGGAACTGTGAGCATTTTCCTTGGGCGGGTGACCATTCAGGATCTGAAAAAAACATGTATTCTCCTGTGCAGAGTGGACAAGCTTGCGCTGGTGAATTGAAAGACAGATCAAGCTAGAATTCAACCATAAGCAGGAAGGAACTTGCTTGAAATTCTTTTTAGTTTCTGTGGGTTATTTTGCATGTTATTTCTGAGGATTTGAAACATGGTTGAATCATCTTTGATGGCTTCAAAAAACACACACAAAAAGATTCTTTCAATGTTCCATATTCATTTACAAAGGTAATGTTAGATGTGCAAATGCCCTTTCATGTGAATCACAATGAAGATCACATATTTTAAATTCTAAAACAGGGCCTTCGCTGGGTAACTCAGTTGGTTAGAGTGTCGTCCCAATATACCAAGGTTTTTCAATCCCCTGTCAGAGCACATAGGAGAATCAACCAGTGAATGTATAAATAAGTGGAACAACAAATGAATGTCTCTCTCTCTCTCTCTCTCTCTCTCTCTCTCTCTCTCAAATCAAGAAATAAATTTTTTTTAAAAATTATAAAACACTGTCAAACCTTAGGGAAAACCGTGAGAGACAGTTTAGATGTATATATATGAAGTCTTCATTGCAACAGACTGTAATTTTGTAAGTTTAGTTTTAAAGATGGGATTTTTAAAATTCCATACTTGTTTCTCTAAGTTGGAAAATAAAAGGAAGCTTGATATTGAAATTCTGAAATCCACATTTCTCCCTAAACGTTCTTTTCCTCCAAAGGAATTCCTCTCCTCACCAGATTATGTTTTTCATAGACTGCTTTAAATGAGCCACATTCTCACCCTCACAATGGTTTTGCACATGTATTTGAAAGCCAAACGATAGATTCTAACAGGCTAAGGAAACTTTTTCTTTAGTTACACCATCATTTCCAAGTGTATTGGCAATTCATGGAGATCACTCAAGCCTTTACGCTAGAATCTAAAAAATTTGGCTAACACAGCTGGACTATCAATAGTGTGTCTAAATTTAGTTGCTAATTGGCCTATCAAATGGCTTCGTTGCCATGACTAACTAAACAATATACATAAATGGTTAAGATTAAATTGCTTGGAAAAGAAGGAGGAAACTGGAAAGTGAAAAGGAGACATTTAATCATTAGCTAAAGCACAAGAAATTTGGGCCCCTGTGTCTGGACTCAAAGGGATTGTCTGGACTCAAAGAGATTTCTAAAGGAAGTGATTTCAAAATTCAGGCCTTTTTAATAGAGAAAACTAGGCCAGGATTCAGGGAGATAAAGAGGGACATCATTTTCTGATTTTAAGTGCTTTAATAAATAACCAAATACATATATATTTGTCACTTAGTGTGTGTATATATAGCCAGGAACCACAGTAGTATATGTATATATGTATATATACATATACTACTGTGGTTCCTGGCTTGAAGATCTTAATATGACTTTTTAAAATATGTTTTTATTGATTTCAGAAATGAAGGGAGAGGGAGCGAGAGATAGAAACATTAATAATGAGAATCATTGATTAGCTGCCTCCTGCATGCCTCCTACTGGGGATCGAGCCCACAACCTCAGGTATGTGCCCTGACCAGAAATCAAACCACGACCTCCTAGTTCATAGGTCGATGATCAACCACTGATCCAAACTGGCTGGGCTTAATATGATTTTAGATACAGTGTCTCAGGCTGGAAACCATAGATTGAAGCTGTATTCTGAATCCTACTTTCTTACAGACTCTCAATCTGCCCACCTCGAGTTTCTCCAGCCTCCTCTGTAACTGGCTGCTTCTAATCCCAACAGGAATCAGAGATGTCTCTACTATGCTTTTTTTAATTCTGCAGAAGTTCAGTTTCATGAATGTCTTTGTGATAAGCCTGGTAAACGCTCATATTATGTTTAAGATGAAGCAGAGCAAGAAATTGAAGGTTTAGGACTTTGGAGCCAATCAGTTATGGCGTCAACTCCTGACATTTATAACTGATAATCTAAACCTCTCTCTCTCTATCTATCTATCTATCTATCTCTCTCTCTCTCTCATAAATGTTTGATATAGACATAATCTAAACAACAGACAGCACAGATTCTAAAGCCAGGCAGCTTGGGTGAAAATTCAAATTTACCACTGACTACCAAGTTACATAGTCCCTCTCTCTGTCTCCATTTCCTTCTTTGTAAAAAATAATTGGACTGTAACTGGAACCAAGGTTCTGCTACCTGCTGCCATGAAAGCCAAATTAGTGAAATAAATATTAGTTTAAAAGGAAAGTGGTTTATTTAAGTGCTGGGCACCTGAGAAAAAGGGGACTCTTTCATAAGGCCCATCTCAGCCTCTCAGTGCAGGCAAAGGTTTTTATAAGGAGGGAGAGGGAAAGCAGAACAAAGAGATCAAGGGGAGGGGATTGAAAAGTTCTCTACAGGTGGGCCAGCACAGTGCATTCCAGTAAGGATCTCAAAAGTGGTCAAGTGATAGTCTGGTGTGTATCATCCTGGTCCTCATCATCCTGGTTCTATGGTCGAAGGTCAGCAAATTTCCAGAACTGGAAATTTGGAGCCTGTATTTCCTGAAGGTAGTTCTTAGGATTCTTATACAAACATGCTGTTTATCTACAAGCTTCATGTAATTCAGACTCTGCATTTATAGAAACAATGTCAAAAGAATGTTGGGATGGGTTAAAATTCTCCACGGTTACATTATCTACCTCAGAAGGTTGTCGTCAGAGTTAAATGAAGTAATATATGTTAAGCACTTCAGCAACCATGGGACACAGAAGACTTTGATCTCCAGGCCCTGCCTAGCTCCCTCCCCAGCTCACTACACCTAATACATACTCTTTGTAGTTATCTCTGATGACAGTTTATTCCTGGGCCAGGCCCTCTATCTAAATTCTGTTAGGCAAAGAGGAGGTAATAAGCTCTTCCTAAGTCTTTTTGGGCCCTGATGGTGTTTCACTCAAAACAGTCTGCATGCCAAAGTGACACCTTCTGATGAAGGGATTCTTGCTCTGAATCCCTTGGCAAGTCTTCTCCTCTGTTCCTTGGAAGAAATCATTCCTATTCCCTCTATACTTTAGGCACATTCTTTACCACATTGTATCACCATGTCTTATCTCTACACCCCCTCTGCCCCTCCTCCTGCACTACCACCACCAAAACACAAATTCCACAAGGTCAAGGTTTTATTCAACTTTGCATTCCCAGAGCTTAGCCAAACACCTGGTAAGATCTCAGGAAACGTAAGCTATTTTTTCTTGAGGAATGCTGAGCAAATGTTCACTGAGTCATAGAGTTAGTGCAAAGAGAACTAACCAACCAGATCAGAGAGTGCTCCCAGCAATTTTGTGCAGGGATAATCAAGTAGCATTTCTTGACATTCTCAATCCTTTGTCTCTAATGCACTTGCTTTTGAAATGTACAACCAACAAGACAAAAAGAAAAAGAATGGAAGAATTACAGTTTTGGAGTCCCAGTGAAACATAAAGTCTTAGTATTTGAGCTTCTCTTGCCATACTGTAAACTATCATCACCCACAGGAGGCCATGACCTAGAGTTCCCTGCACAATCAATTGGAAGTAATTCCTACCTATCAGCCCAGAATGAAATTCTTATCTCCATAGCATGCCAGGGACATACATGAAACCAATTCAGGCTCTGTGATTAGAAGTGGGGACTGCTTTGGTTGGTTGGTTAGAACATTGTCCCAATATGCCAATGTTACAGGTTCATTCCCCAGTGAGGACACATACAGGAATCAACCAATAAATGCATAAATAAGTGAAACAATAAATTGATGTTTCTCTATCTCTAGCTCTCTCCCCCTTTCTTTCTCTCTACAATCAATCAATATTTTTTTTAAGTGGGGAGTTGGCCCTCAAACCCTCCCACTGAATGGTTCTGAGAAGTACTTCACCAATGTCACTGGGAATGAACAACACCTAACAGGAGAAGGCTTATGGCAGCAAGAGTCAATCATAGGCATTTAAAATCAACAGCTCTCTACATTTGACATGTCACTGGAGTTGGGCTACTGGGGTAGTCACATAATGTGGCCATGCTCATCAAAAATTGAGATGGGCATTTGCACCCCACAGCACACGGGACTGTATTTTTTTCTGTCCATAGGTCACCTTCCCCCATGCCTTAGACTCCATCCCATGCTACCAGAAAAGACATCTCACTTTTACCACTTTCCTCTCTCTTCTCTGGCTTTAATAGTGTCAATATCTCCCCCAGTAGTAGAAATAAATTATAGGGTTTGAAACTATTTCCACTGCTCTTTCTAGCTGTTCTCACTTCCCCAGTTTATGGCCTACCTCCTGTCTTTCCTCTATCTCTCTGTCTACTCATCATGAGTATTTGTTGAATAACTTCTGGGACCACCAACCTTTGGACTTCTTGTAAGGTAGTGAGACAAGAGAAATCTCTACTGTTCACAATCCTATTAGTTATTGCTACTTGTCACTGAAGTCATCTTAATTGATATACTAAGTGACAGTACTGGATTGCTATGATTTTGGCTTGCCCAGTATTTCCTCGTCCTCCTCCTCTTTAATATATTTTTATTGATTTGAGAGAGAGAAAAAGAGAGACATTGATGTGAGAGAGAAACATCTATTGGCTGCTTCCTATAGGCCCCCTACTGGGATGGAGCCTGAAACTTGGGCATGTGCCCTGACCAGGAATCACACCAGTGACTTCTTGGTGCATGGGACAATGCTCAATCCACTAAATCTACACTGGCTAGGCTCCTCCCCCTTCTTCTTATCACAAGAATCTGACTTTCCTTTGGGTAACTCTTCACCTCCCATTCAATGTGGTCCTGATGGGACTGTAAGCCATGGCATCTCACCAAGGAGATTTGGTTGAGGGGTAAATTGTTGTCCAAACTGGGCTAATCCAAGTCTTTCCCAGGAATCGGACTCTGGAGCAGAGTGACACCGGGTGGAAAGCAGCTGGAGCTGAGTCATCCTGATGGCAATGCACAAAAGAGCCTGTTCGTGAAACCTCCAGAGCTTCTCTGGTTAATTTTCCTGAGGCCTGCTGGCAACTAAAACAGGTAAGGCAACTCACCAGGACCCAGACTCAAGATGAAGATGATTTTGATAGAATGGAATACTTTTAGCTTTTTCTAAAAAAAAAAAAAAAAAAAAAGTTTGCTTCATTTTAATGACTTTGCCATTCTTTATTTATGTGTGACAAATTCCACCTTTGATAGTGTTAAACTGTGATTTCCTTTCCATCTATTCCATTTTTTCTTTTTTTTTTTTTTCAGGGCTGAATATCTATGTATTGCTATAAATATCCTTGAGCTTTATTCTGGGATACAGTCAAGTTTCGTGGTAGCATTATGATCCTTTTGCATCTTATATTTAAGCATGGTTTGCCAACATCACAGCAACATGTAGCCTAAACTTAATTTTGCCCTATTATTGGGACAAGATCCTGCAGAGTACTTGATCCAAAGCCACATGACTTAGGATGCACTATTCCCTGCCCTAACGTGAGCTCCAAGTTTTTTGTTTGTTTGTTTGTTTTTTATTGTTTTAAGTATTACAAATAGTAGTACATATGTCTCTTTTTTTTTCCCTCATTGATCTCCCCTCGACCTCCCCTACCCCCCAGGACATGCCTTCACCTGCCCACCCTCCCCTCCACCCCAGTGTCTTATATCCATTGGTTGTGCTTATATGCATGCGTACAAATCCTTCAGTTGGTCTCTTACAGCCCCCCTCGCCCAACCTCCCCTGTCTTCCCAATGTAGTTTGACAGTCTGTTCAATGCTTCTTTGCCTCTGTATCTTTTTCCCACCATTTCTTTCCTTTAAAAAGTTTTGCCTTTGCAGACTGGAAATAAACATAATAACAAAACAAGACAAAACAAAAAAATGTTTGAGTCCCAATTTCAATGTCCAACAGTTCCTTATGTGTACATGTCAGCAATGATATCTGGATGGTGGGCACATGGTGGCAATGCAGGTCCGACCCTCTCTGGTTTGGTCCTAGGTAACCTGCAGCGGTGCACAGCTGCTGACTGCTCTCGTGGCAAGGCATTGTCAGTGTCTTCCATCTCTGGACTGTTTTTTCCTCTTGTCTTCGTGGTTGGAGCACACCTGTCAATTCCTCTCTGTTGCAGGAATCCATCTGGTCTTGGGATTGTTTTCTGAAAATATACAAATATATTCTCGACCACAAGTTAATAAAGGATTCTTTTCTATATAATTGATTTGGGATTCTTTTTATTTTTGTTCAAACGATTTTCCTTTGTCTTATTTAGACACCATGTGTGTTTTTAATGGCCGTCTTGCTGTTAGCATTGCCTATGAAACTTAATTTGGTAAAGTGAAAATTTTCTAGATGTAATTTACTTATAGGATATTTTTCCTTACATGATATTGCCCTACTATCCCCCCCCCATTTTTTTTTTATTATTAATGGAGGTTTTTGTAAATTTTATAATGCAGTCTTGATAACTTTAAATTTAAAAAATTTTTTTCCCACACATATGACTGCTTTAGGTTCATTGCATATTCAGGAATTTTACCATGAGATGAACTACCAATAGAAATTTTAGTTATTACTTTAAGAACAGCTTTTTGTCCAGTACAATTAACTTTACTTGAATATTCACTTATTTCAATTAGCCTATTTAAATTAATCTGAAAACTCGATTACTATTTTACTGTCAAATTTAATACTCTACCAACAATCTTAGTTTACCCTGTAAATATTAGTGGGAAGGATTATTTGCATTCTTGAGTGGGCCCTGAGCATTCCAGATGCTCAGCTGAATTTAGATATAGGGCAACTGCTGTCGGCCAAGTCTCTTGTCTGTTACCTGGGTCCTGATCTAAGCTGGGCCAAGTCTCTGTCTGTCACCTGTATCTCGATGTGAGCTGGGCCAGGTCTCTTTCTGTTGCCTGGGTCCCGTTCTGAACTGGGTGTGGGAAGCGTGAAGCAGCCATGGGGGCAGGAGACCTCATTCAGAAGGGGTGAGGGTTCAAGCCCCTGCAATGTTGGGGGGGTGAGGGTCTGTGCCCCACTTCTGTTGCCCCCCAAGTTCTCTCCTGATGGCCCCTCTGCGACTGTGCCTGTCTTAGGTTGTTCCTTCCTTGAGGAATCTTACCCGTCTCTGGCTAACCAGCCATCCTCCAGGGCCAAGCAGGGTGGTGTGAGGTTCAGTTCTGTCTCCTTGGTAGGCTATGCCCCCGTGGCCTCCACACCCAGCACCTGCCTTGGGAACCCCTGGCCTGCTGGCAGGGTCCCGGTGCTGATCACATATCTCGGGGAACTTGGGTTTCTTCTCCAGTCAGGGCCCAGCTCACACAATTGGATGTGAGACAGATCCATGGTACCAGCCCCCACGAGGCTTCAAGCTCAGCATGAACAGAAAACTCAGGTAACAGCTGAGGGCAATTGGATTGTGAGAAGAGGGTCCCTCTTGGCACAAAGGGCAAGAGGGGCCAGTATAGGATGCTCAAGTGCCTTCCCAGTGCCTTAATTCCTTCTGCAAGGGATTAAATCCTTTCAGTCCTTTTTTTTTTTTTTTTTAATTGCTGCCAACCATTCAAAGAATTAGTTTGTAAGTTTGTTTGGGATAATTGTAAAATATGCTGTTGTAAAATATCTAAAATTATAATGACATGGTAGAATAATATCATGTAAGGATATTCTTTGCCCTAGGCCCTGGCAATTCCATTTCAAACTGGCTGTAAATTTCTTTTTGTAGCTTTATATAAACTTTGTCAGGGAGGCAAAAACACAAATTACTTACTTTAGTTCAAGAGGCCAAATATATTGACTTTCAATTACAATCCTTATGACTTTTGAAGGAAACTTCTGTTTCCTTCCAAAATAATTTTCAGTCTCCAGAGAGTTTCATTTAAAAATTTTTGTCACATGAGACAATTTCTCTTAATGCCCCGCCCCCTTGTTGTCTGTGTCCATTGATTAGGTTCATATGCATGCATACAAGTCCCTTGGTTGATCTCTCCACCTTACCCCCACCCTCCCCTACCTTACCTGAGGTATGATGTTCTGATTGACGTTTCTCAGCCTCTGGATCTGTTCTTGTTCATCAGTCTATGCCGTTCATTATATTCCACAAATGAGCGAGATCATGTGATATTTATCTTTCTCTGCCTGGCTTATTTCACTCAACATAATATTCTCCATCTCCATCCATATTGTTTCAAATGGTAGGAACTCCTTTTTTACCGCAGCGTAGTATTCCATTGTATAGATATACCACAGTTTTTTAATCCATTCATCTGCTGATGGGCATTTAGGTTGTTTCCAAATCTTGGCTATGGTGAATTGTGCTGCTATGAACATAGGGGTGCATATTTCCTTTCTGATGCGTGTTTCTAGATTCTTGGGATATATTCCCAGAAGTGGGATCACTGGGTCAAATCGGAGTTCCATTTTTATTTTTTTGAGGAAGCTCCATACTGTTCTCCACAGTGGCTGCACCAGTCTGCATTCCCACCAGCAGTGCAAAAGAGTTCCTTTTTCTCCGAATCCTCGCCAACACTTGTTGTTTGTTGATTTGTTGATAACAGCCATTCTGACAGGTGTGAGATGGTACCTCATTGTTGTTTTGATTTGCATCTCTCTGATGATTAGTGACTGTGAGCAGGTTTTCATATGTCTCTTGGCCTGCCTTCTGTCTTCTTTTGAAAAGTGTCTATTTAGATCAGTTGCCCATTTTTTGATTGGGTTGTTTATCTTCTTTTTGTTAAGTTGTATGAGTTCTCTGTATATGTTGGAGATTAAACCCCTATCATTGATATCATTGGCAAATATGTTCTCCCATGCAGTGGGCTTTCTTGTTGTTTTATTGATGGTTTTCTTTGCTGTGCAAAAGCTTTTTATTTTGATGTAGTCCCATTTGTTTATTTTCTCTTTAGCTTCCATTGCCCTAGGAGTAGTATCAGTGAAGAAGTTCTTTCGGCATATGTCGGAGATTTTGCTGCCTGTGGATTCCTCTAGTATTTTCATGGATTCCCATCTTATGTTTAAGTCCTTTATCCATTTTGAGTTTATTTTTGTGTATGGTGTAAGTTGGTGATCTAGCTTCATTTTTTTGCATGTATCTGTCCAATTTTCCCAACACCATTTGTTGAAGAGACTGTCTTGACTCCATTGAATGATCGTGCCTCCTTTGTCAAATATTAATTGAGCATATTGATTTGGGTCAATTTCTGGGTTCTCTATTCTATCCCATTGATCTATATGTCTGTTCTTGTGCCAGTACCAGGCTGTTTTGAGAACAGTAGCTTTGTAATACAACTTGATATCTGGTATTGAGATCCCACCTACTTTGTTCTTCTTTCTCAGGATTGCTATAGCTATTTGGGTTCTTTTTTTATTCCAGATAAATTTTTGGAAAGTTCATTCATTTTTTCTTAAGTTAACTTGACTCGATTTCTACCTTTAACCAAAGGACTGTAACTAATATAGTGACTAATAAATAGATAAACTAATGAATGTATCTACAGAAACCAATCTAGAAGTACAAACTAAAATATGCTTCCAGAGTTTTCATAGTTATGATAAACATTCTCATTCTGTTTGAATTTTTAAAGTGTTAATTTCCAAAATGAGATATTCTCATGGCTCATAAAATCCAAAATGGAATCTCTGAGGATGTTCTTTGAACGTGTTCAGCTTTTATTCCAGTTTTTCATATATATATATACCCCAAATTTATGCTTAAAAGATCTTTTGAGTTTTGTTTGATTTTTTTTGGGGGGGGGAGGGCGGGGGGATGTGATGTGGTTAAAATAAAACTTGACCTTCGTGCCTTGGAAGTTCATCATTTCAGCTACTTGTCGCAAGCCGGGGAGATGTTCAGTTTGGATGGGCAGGTGCTGTCCTCTAAGCTAAGGGATTTAATAGATCCAATGTTCATAAGCCCCCTCCCCCACGCCATTTATAATCTTTCCTAAGGGAGGAAATGGACTTTAACGTACATTGCTTTAATTACGGTTCCTGGCAAGTCTTAATTTGACAAGCCATGACTCATCCCGCAGAAAAACACATTTCATTGCTGGTGGATGACAAGCTTCTACTCCTGGGGAGCCCCAGAGAAGCTGGTTGGCAGGCTTACTGACTTCTAATTGTTTCCTAGAAGACTATTCAAAATCCCCACCCGTGGCTTTGAATAGCGTTTTTCCAAAGTGAAGTCTTTATCTCTTGACAGGGAAAAATAGTTAAGGCAATAGTTAAAAATAGTTAAGGACCCAAGTTTAAGGTAAAGATGATTTTTCTAGAAAAGATACACTGTTAGCTGTTAAAAAAAATGAGGGATATTTAATTTCAACTCCTTTGCCATTATCATCTATTTATCTTTGAACATCAGGTGTTTATTCTCTGCTCTGCATGCAAACCTGTAAGTAGCACGTTTAGATTGCTGCACTCTGACACTCTCTCAGGAGAAATGTCGCCTTATTCTTATGATAAATTCTACCTATTATCTTCCATACTTGCTACTTGTTGCCAAGGATACTTTTCTTCCTCGTGTGTATAGGAGAATTTTATTATCATTGTAAGAAATCTCTTTGGGGGTAGCTGTATATTGCATTTCTTCTTACCAAGCAAGGAGAAGGAAAACATAGTGTCTAATCCTGATGAGGAAAAGCTTCAGCCGAACGTGGAAATGACATGAGCTAAGACAGTGTTTTCAAAATGTTAGTGAGTGGACTAGCTTACATCAGAAATAACGGAGGAGCTTCTGTGAAAAGTATAACTTCCTGGGCCTCACCTGGTCCAATGAATCAGAACCATTTTAATGGAAAACATGCCTGTGAAAGACTGAAGTGGAGCTGCATATGCTCTGTATAAAGGTGTTCAGAAGACAGGGGCCAAGACAAGCAAGTTACAGAATGGTAGATGTAGAATGATCACAGTGTGTGTGTGTGTGTGTGTGTGTGTGTGTGTGTGTGTGTGGCAGCGGCGGGGGGGGGGTGTAAGTAAGCATATGATGGCATTATGTACAAAAATCTTTTTGCAAGGCAATGCACAGTGGGGTTATTCTAGGAAGTACAAAGTGGAGGAGAGGACATTTACCTTTTTTCAGGTTCAATGGTATTTTTCAATTACAGTTCACCTTCAATATTATTCTGTATTAGTTTCAGATGTACACTATAGTGGTTAGAAAATCATGTACTTGGGAGGGGGGTGGTGGGAAGAGATGAACCAAAGAACTTATATGCATACATGCGTTACCCATGGACACAGAGAATTAATAGGGTGGTGAAGGCCTGGGGCAGGGTGGGATCTGGGTGAAGGGGGACAATTGGGGGGAGAAGGGGGACATCTGTAATACTCTCAACAATAAAGAGTTAAAAATAAAATAAAAAGCAATGGGGGGGAAAGAAAATCAAGTACTCATGTACCTTACAGAGTGCCCCCCAACCCTAATGTCTCAGGTACCCACCTAGCCCCATACGTAGTTATTATGATATTATTGATGATATTCCCTATGCTGTAATCTACCTCTCTTTGACTATTCTGTAACTACCAATTTGTATTTCTTAACCCCTTCACCTTTTTCACTCAAGGGCCAGCCTCCCTTCCCTCTGACGACTATCAGTCTGTTCTCTGTATCTATGAGCCTGTTTCTATATGTTTGCTTTGTTCTTTAGCTTCCACATATAAGTGAAATCATATGGCATTTGTCTTTCTTTGTCTGACTTATTTCACTTAGCACAGAGAAGGCATCTCCTTTCAACTTTTTATCCTTCTGCACTTCTTGAATCATTTTAAACCAAAACGCATACTACTCTTGTCATTGAAATGAATTAATCAACAGTGGAAGATATGTGAAAAACTTCCCAGGACATTCTAATCACCAGCCAGTTTCAGGGACCCACCAGGCAAAATGAGATAAAGGTCCATTAGCTTAATTTCTCAATTAAAGGAATTGTGTTTTCTCTCAAGATGGAAGTTCTTCTAATTATCCTATAAGTACCAGGCCTCAAAGTTATGTCGACATCTGCTGGCACTCACCCACACAGAAAGTAATAAAGGAGAATAAAAAATGGGGGAATAAACAAATAACTTATATTAAAATTTGGAGGTGGAAACATTTTAGTCCAAGGAGAGAAAAAAAGCCTTGAAAATACTTTTACAGCAATGGAAACTGGAAAACTAAATTCTTATCCACCATCTTATATGTCCCATACATAAAACGCTCTGTCTCACTTCCTGTAATGAAAAGATCCATAAATCTAGCTAACATTTTTACTGCCTTAATTCCCTCCTGAAAAGTTGGATTGTCAGTGGCCAACATATTGAGTGATATTATTAAAAACTGTAGTCATTTATCACTTCACCTCCGCACGTAGGCATGGGATTATCTCACATCATCTCAAGGAGGGTGAGTACAGTACAGTAGGATACTTTGAGAGAGAATGACCACATTCACATAACTTTTATTGCCATCTGGTGTTGTAATAAAATTGTTCTAGTTTATTATTCATTATTGTTATTAATCTCTTAGTGTGCCTAATTTATAAATTAAACTTTACCACATGTATGTATGTATGTATGTATAGGAAAAAACATCGTGTTTTAGGGTTCCATGCTCTCATGGTTTGGGGCATCCATTGGAGGTCTTAGAACATCTTTTCCGTGGATAAGGGTGGACTACTGTACCTTGCTCTGTGTATCTCTTCCATCTGGCTATTCCTGAGTTACATCCTTTTACAATAAACCAATGTTCTAGTAAGTAAACTATTTCTCTGAGTTCTGTGAGCCAACTCTAGCAAGTCAATCAAACCCAAGGAGGAGATTGTGGGAACCTCTGATTTCTAGCCAGTCAGAAGTACAGGTAACAACCTAGACTTGCAACTGGTGTCTGAAGTCCAAGGAGGGCGCTCACTGGACCCTCCAATCTACAGCTGGTCAGTCAGAAGTATGGGCGATAACTGGCATCTGCAGTTGGGGGGTGGGGGGGTAGGGGGGAGTTCTCTTGTAGGACTAAACAATTAACCTATGTGATCTGATGCTATTTCCAGGTAGATAGCGTCAGAACTGAGTTGAATTGTAGAATACTCAGCTGGTTCGGGAGAATTACTTGGTGCTGTGTGATAATCCCTCCACCTCCCCCTCACAAACACACACATTGGAAACTGAGTCTCAGAACCCTATTTACCCTCTTACCCTTGTATAAGCGTCATGCCTGATGATCACCACCTTCTCTAAAAAAGCTTCCTTTTCTTTTTCTCCACCCTTAGTCCCCAAAAAGGCAGGACAAACAGCTGGAATGGGGAGAGATGGTCCCCAAAATTAGAAGTATCTTCACATTATCATACTTCTAATTTGGGGAACCATGTCTCCCCAGTTCCAGCTGTTTGTCCTTGCCTTTTTCTGTCATCAATAGTTTCAAAAGGTAAACATGTCTACATGTGAGGTGACTGCTCATAGATTGCTTTATTATAAAACAAACTGTAATATAATCCACAATATATCGAAAAGAAGGCTTACAGACAGCTTCAAAATTGTTAAGCTTTTAGTAGTCATTAATTCATCAATTTATTCATTCATTTAGCAAATGCGTGTTGCATATATACTATACATGTGCTGAGCACTGAAAGATATGCAAAGGGAATAAAATCCACCTTCTCCCCTGGAGTTAGGAGATAAAAGGTATACAAGCCCGAACAGTTATGTAATAATGCAAAGACAGCAGGTGATCTAGGGGTAAAAAAGAGGTTTTGCTGAAGCTGTATTATCATTTAGAGAGGGTGAAAATTACACTGGTTAGAACAATTTTCTAGACAATTTTTTTCTGAATAAAATGTTTGTTTCAGGAAATCAAGTTTTTCAGACAATTTTTTTCAAGGGCAAAATAGTAAATCTATTTTGGAAGAAGGAGAGTTATTTATTTTTTAAAAAGAGAGAGAGAAAGTATTTGTAGAAGAAAGCAATGTTTCCATTGCCATCTCTCAGTTCCAAATGTCTCATTATTTTTCCCAAGGGACCTATGAAACCCTCCAGTAAAGCAGAAGCTGGGTTCCAAATGGTGCCCACAACCTAGAATTCCAAAATGGTGACAGAGATGATTTCCTTATCATACCCTCTTTGTGTGTATACACTGTCCCTCACCAATGAGCCTGTGATCACATCAGATGCAGACTGGCGCCTCCTGGGCCAACTCCCCTCAGAGTAAGCACTCTGTAAGCCTGCTCATATCTGGAGCAGGAGAAACCCTTTTGAATTAAATTACCAAGAAATAATGTATGTGAAATCATGTTGAAAGCAGAGAAATTAATATAGAGAGAAGGCTGTACCATTTGTCAGGTAAATATGGAAATAGAACCTGATTTTAAAAAAAAAGTTTCATGGTAGTGTATTCCCTTCAGTGCAAACCAAACCGAGAAGCTATCTGCTTTGAGTAAGGGAGATGTGAAATAATCAGCATCCAGGGACTCTACTTTGAGTAGTGGAAAACATACTGTCTTTTGTTAAATAAATGAACCAATATATGTTTTCAAAAAACCTGTTAGCTTCATCAGATGCTTTACATCTTTTAATAGCCATAATTCTATCATCAAATAATTTGGCTTGTCCCAAGTAAATTAGCCAATTTTAGGGTTGAAGTTGACAGTTTCATACACGTGTTCATTTCTTCCACAACTGCCAATAATAAACACCCTTGAGAGCAGGAAGGATAGGCTGTCATACAGATTTGAGGTATCCCCTGGACTTCCCAGAACATCTTAATGTCCCTTATTCTGTACCACGTCTCTGTTCACATCCTTGGACTGGTCAAACCGAGCATCTTTCTAATGGGCATTTATTGTTGCTTCTCCTTAGGTCTCCTGCTTTGCAAGAACTGCTTTCCACCCCTATTCCAACCAGGTTGCTTTGTTGGTGACTCCCAATTAGAATATTAGGAATAGGCATATGACCCTTAGAAACATCTAAGATTACTATGTCCTCTTGGTTGATGGGATCTCTTTATTACAAAATGACCTTTAGCCTTCTTTATCCCTGGTAATATAATCATAATCGTTGATCAGAAACCTACTTAGTAGGGTATCCATAACAAAATACTTACTAGTACATGAAGTTTTGCATATCATAGCTTTTACCTCATCATTATCAAAGTATTAAATTTTTCGCAAAAAAAGTAAACAATTTGGAAATGTACAAAAGTAGAAAATTAAATTACTTCCATTCCCAATCCCATTGCCCAGGGATGACTATTAACAGTTCTGTGTAGATGAAGCTGGCCTTTTGTTGCTATCCATCTACTTAGGAAGGGATAAGGGAGAAAAGGTGAATCACATCCCCTCCAAGGGAGTCCTCTGATCCCCGTGCCTCTAAATTTCATGGTCCTCTTCTACCCACATTCCACTGGCCAGAGCTTAGTCACAAGGCCCCAAGCACCTGAAAGGGAGGGTGGGAAATTAAGTATAGCTGTGGCCCCAGGAGGTAAAGGAAATGGATTTTGTGGAAACATGACAGTCTCTGCCACAACCTCCATCCTCTCAGTCTTAAGCACTTCACCCTTTCCCTGATGGCCAGTTCCTATGTTTCCAACTTATTTTCTCAAGCACCAAGTACAGCAATGTTCTGCCTCCCCCAGCGCCTCCAATCCATTGACCCCATCATCTCTTCAGTCTTTCTTGTCCCACTTCTCATATCTTCATTTACCTTTTTACTTGACTTGGATGCCAAGTTTCACTATTATAATCACCCCCTCTTGCAGATCTTTAACCCCCTCTCTCTGTCTTAGAATGTCTATTGGTGGCTGAAAATCATCTCAGTGAAGCTTGAACCCATGTAACGAGGGATCTGCAACATACCAAGAGCAACTACTCACAAACCTCTATCACAGTATCTAGTTTGGGGCCTTGTACTTTGCATGCTGGTATCATGGCCTAACCAACCCACCTGTAAGGATACATGGCCTTTCATTTTTGGTTCTCAGAAATGCTAACTCTCAATTCTATGAACATTTAGTTTGGTACTTATTAGTGATATTTGCATATGAAACAATCTCCAGAAGTCAAAAAATGGTTAATAAATTTATTTTTTTTAAACAAGCAACAAGTTAATGGAAAATATTTGAAACTTTAGAGTGAAAACTAATTTCCCTAAATGTAAAATTTCCTCAAATCAATAAGAACAATCTCATGACTCAGTAGGAGAACACACAAGACATTGCCAAAAAGAAAATGCAAATAACCCTTAGACATATGAAAATATGCTCAACCATATTTGTAATAAGAAAAAATGTAAAACGATATCCACATTGAGATATACTTTTCCCTCTATCAGATTAGTAAACTATGTTAGTGAGGCTTTGAGGAAATAGGAATTTGTTCACACAAAACTGGGAAAAATATCCTATCTAAGAGTAATATGCAAATTGACCGTAGCTCTGCTACACCCACAAGCCATGCCCACCAGCCAATCAGGAGCGAGTATGCAAGTTAACCCAACCAAGATGGCTGCGGCCAAGGAGGAAGCAGGAGGCTTGGGTTTCCTTGGCAATGGAGGAAGCCAAGCTTCCTGCACACCCTGGCAGGCCCTGGACTCCACTCAAGGCTACAAAGTTTCAATTATAAAAGATAAATAAATCCCAGATACCAGGGCCTCTGCTTGGGTCGCCAGGGGGCATGGCCGGCCTGCAAACCACCACAGGCCCCTTGCCCAGGCCACCCCACACCCCAAGGGACCCCCACCCTGATCTGGGACACCCTTCAGGGCAAACCAGCTGGCCTCTATCCTATCTAATAAAATAGTAATATGCAAATTGACCATCACTCCAACACACAAGATGGCTGCCCCCATGTGGTCAAAGATGGCTGCCCCCATGTGGGCATAAGATGGCCACTACAAGATGTCCAACAGAGCAGGGCAGTTGGAAAGGACCAGACCTGCAGGGAGGGCAGTTGGGGGCAATCAAGCCTGCAGGGGAGGGCAGTTAGGGGTGACCAGACTGGCAGAGGAGGGAAGTTGGGGGCAACCAGGCCTGCAGGGAAGGGCAGTTGCGGGGGACCCAGGCCTGCAGGGGAAGGCAGTTAGGGGCAAACAGGCTGGCAGGGGAGCAGTTAGGCATCAATCAGGCTGGCAGGGAAGTGGTTAGGGGGTGATCAGGCTGGCAGGCAGAAGTGGTTAGGGGCAATCAGGAAAGCAGGCAGGCAGGCAAGCAGTTAAGAGCCAGCAGTCCTTGATTGTGAGAGGGATGTCTGACTTCCCACCGGGATTGGGCCTAAACTGGCAGTCAGACATCCCTCGAGGGGTCCCAGATTGGATAGGGTGCAGGCTGGGCTGAGGGACACACACCCCTAGTAAACTGATAAATCTTTCTGGAGATTAATTTGGCAATATTAAAATTACAAATCCACATAACCTTTGACCCAGTTGTCTTACTTCTAAAGATTCTTCCTACGGATATACTCACACATGTAAAATACCTTATGTACAAAATTATTCATTATAGAATTGTTGGTAATTGCAAAAGATTGAGAGCCACTTGAAAAGCCTAGCAATGAAGATCTGGTCAAATTGATTTTCCATTCAGCTACCCTAAGTCTTTTTTTTTTTTTTTAATATATATTATTATGGGGTTTTTTTTTAATAGAGAGGGATAGAGAGTTAGAAACCTTGATGAGAGGAAACATTGATCAGCTGCCTCCTGCACATCCCCCACCAGGGATGTGCCTGCAACCAAGGTACATGCCCTGACCAGAATTGAACCTGGTACCCTTGAGTCTGCAGGCCAAAGCTCTATCCACTTAGCCAAACTGGTTAGGGCCTAAGTCTTTTTTTAAAAGTGAAGAGCTTTATGTATTAACTAGGGGCCTGGTGCGTGAAATTCATGCACGGGGGGCTGGGTCCCTCAGCCCGCCCTGCACCCTCTCCAATCTGGGAGCCCTCAGGGGATATCCTACTGATGGTTTAGGCCTGCTCCCCGTGGTTCTCTGCTCTCTGTGGACCTGCCTGCTTGACACCACCACAGGCCCTGGTGTCTGCTCTCTGTGGGGGTCCTGCTGTCTGCTCGCTCACTGCAGGGGACGTTCCTGCCCCCCGCCAGCCGCTTGCACATGTGCACACACCAGCTGGTAGCGCCTGGGTCCCAGGGATGTTCCAGCCCCGCCCCCAGTCACTTGGCACCTGCAAGTGTAGGCCTGGAGTGGCCAGGGGTCGTTCTGGGACCCCAGCTGCTCTGGGCCTACACATGGGCCTGAGGACACTTGTCCCCAGGATGCAGGCCACTTGGCACCAGCACACACACAAGCAGCCACGGGGCGGGAACATCTGCTGCATTCCCGCCCCATCCCAAGCTGCTCGGCACCTGCATGCGTAGGCCTGGAGTGGCCAGGGATCATTCCGGGACCCGAGCTGCTCTGAGCCTATGCACAGGTCTACAGGCTCAGAGAGGCCTGGATCCCGAGGACATCTGTCCTCGGGACCCAGGCCACTTGGTGCCTGCATATGCAGATTAACCCGCCATCTTTGTTGGGTTAATTTGTGAACTCACTCCTGATTGGCTGGTGGGCATTGCGAAGTGATGGTCAATTTGTATCTTTATCTTTTATTAGTGTAGATATGATACCATTTCCAGGTTATATTGTAAAAAAAATAAACAAGGTGCTGAACAGAAAGAATAATGTGCTATTATGCTAATATAATATGTTATATTATAATATCTATATAATAAAGGAATATGCAAATTAGCCAGGACTCCATAACATCATGACCACACAGCAGGGACCTAAGGCTGCATGGTGCCTGGCCGGGGCGAGGGACCTCAGGCTGCACCCCCTGCCCTGGCACTGGGCCAGGAGACCTCATGCCACACCTCCTGCCCAGAGGGGCTTGATGGAGGTGGGGCTGGCAGGGTCTGGGTCTCACCCAATGAGGGTGGGGCCAGCCGGGTCTGAGTCTCCTGTGTTTTCAAAGCCCATTTAAGTGGTGGGCGGGGACTTGACTCTAGGTCCTGTGACATGCCCCAGACTCTGACAGGAGGGAGATTTTCATATACATTTTACTAATTTTCTTTCATCTCTGATAATTCTATTATAGAGAAAGGGTAAATAGCAATATTAAAATATTTCCTATAGCTAATTCCCTTTAATGTGCACTAATTTCGTGCACCAGGCCACTAGTACTATCATAATATACTATTATATGAAAATAAGATGGATAAAAATGAATGGAATAAGTTCTGTATTTGAGTTAGTAATATACTAGTAATACAAACATCATTTTCCTTAGTTTCGAGTATGTGCTATGCTTATGTAAGATGTCATCTTTGGGGCAAAGAAAAAGTGTACACAGAAACTCTGCAATGTTTTTATAGTTTCTTGTATTCATTAACTAGTTCAAAAGATCAAGGTTTTTTAATATTTTTTTATTGGTTTCAGAGAGGAAGAGATAGAAATATCAATGATGAGAGAGAATCATTGATTGGTTGCCTCCTGCATGCCCCCTACTGGGGATCGAGCTCACAACCCAGGCATGTGCCCTTGACCAGAATTGAACCGGGACCCCTCAGTCTGCAGGCCAACAATATCCACTAAGCCAAACCTGCTAGGGCGATAAAGTTATTTTTTTTAGAAGTTGATGAGTATACACATGTGTATATATAATTGCGTATTAATGTATAAAATCTCTGAAGGGAGGGCTACACAGCCAACTGGAAACATTAATTGAACCTGGGAAGGGGAATTAAGTGGCTGGGGACTAGGCAAGGACATTTCTTAGTATATCCTTTTGTTGTTTGTGAATTTAAAATCTTGTTTAAAAAAAATACAGCGTTCCATCGAGATTTTGAGCAGGGAAGGTACATGATGAAAATGAAGGAAGACAAGTAGAAATCACAAGTGAACATTAGGTTTCTCAGAATATGCTCATCAGCAGTGAGAACACTGATCCTTTTTAGTCTTCAGGAAAGAAATGCCCACCTTTTCTCCAGTTTGTTTTGCTCCTTCTTTAAAATCGATTTACTGAAATGAGCATTTTAATCACAACTTAGTAAAAAGAAAGAGCAGCTAGAACCGGAAAGTTAAGAGAAATTTGAAGGCAATCATCAGCAAGGTATACTTTTATTTTCCTTTCCAGGGATACTGGTAATTTCTTAAAATATTCTTTATATTTTATAACATTATTGCTGGGAAAGCATTGATGATTATTTTGAAATTGTTTTCTAGCTTTTTAAACAAAGTTAATTCATATTCACCTCCTTTATTATATAGACTAATGTGTTTCAAAGGCAAGAAATCTGTAGTATTTAAAAGCAGGGGACACTTGAAATTGGCAGAGTAACCTCAAAAATTTGGGGGGAGGGTGATGGTTATATGTATTTTTCAAATTAAAAATTATCATAGAAGTGAATTTTTCCTTTTTCTGGCTGAACTTTAAAAATCAACTTTTATTTCATGATTTAACTATCTTTAATAACTTATTTGGGTTAGTAAGTAACCCTAGAATAATTCCCACAACTGAGTATATAAATTGAGGCTAATTCATTTGAATAACTGAAAGCAGCATTTGCTAATTGCTATTTTCTAAATAAAATTAAAAGAAAGCTGCTGGCAGTAGAGAGTGTTTGTTAATAAATAAGAAATGGTTTCTCAAGAAGCCAGAAGTGGTGCAGCACAGCAGATCTGAGAGCTAATGTTTGCTTTTTTAGATTTTAAAGACACGCAACCAATTTAAAACCTGTGTGTAAATTATTGGGCATTTACATGGCTTTCTCGTGAAATTAATCTTTGTTGCTTAATGACCAAGAACATTGGCCCACCCACAAAGAAGGGGTTCTTCAGTTCATGCAAATTCCAAGCAGCCCTGGGTTGATGTGGAGCTGAAGAACAGCGCCCATCCTTCCCAACATCCTGTACCAACCGTGCAACCGATGTGACTGGTACCTCCATCCACCCAGATGCACAGGCCATCACCATGGGAGTCGTTTTTGGTATCTCTGTTCTCTTTACCCTCCACTCAATCAAATCCAAAGCCTTTCTCAGTAAGGTTCCTATGCACACCTGTCCATATTTGATGTCCTCACTTCCTCTCCTTCTTTAATCCAGTTGGGCTGATTTGGCCTCCAAAATATAACCACAACTCTGTGTCTCACCACCTCCACGTGCACCGCCTAAGTTGAAGCCACAATGTCCAGCCTGATTTGTGTAGCAGCCTCTCAACTAGTCCCCCCGCCTCCACTCTTACCCATACACCATCTGTCCTGCACACAGCACCCAGAGCAACAATCAGACTCCTTAACTCCTCTTCCTGGCAACTGCCAGTGGTTTACCACTACCCTAGGCTCAAAAAGCAAAACTCCTAACCAAGTCCTATAGGCCTCTACAAGATCTCCAACCTCACCTCTGACCACCTCCAGCCTCACTCCCTGCCTCCTCCTTCCTGCCGTCCCTCAAACTTTTCAAACTTGGGCGCTGTGGAACTTTGTGCTTGCTGTTCGTTCTGCCTGGAGCAATCATTCAGCTGGTCTATACATGGCTCCTTCTCATCGTTTCAGGCTCAACCTAGATATCAACCTGGATGTCTCCCAGTCCACTGTACTTAAAAACAACCTTTCCACTCATTACCATACTACGCTATTTTGTTCTCATTACCCAAAGTCATCTTATTTTTCAGTTACATGATTATTGCCCGTCTTTCTCAACTAGAAACTAAATTCCTGGAGGGCAGAGAATCTGGCTTGTTTTCTGCTGTGTCCCCATGTGGAAGGTGAGCAAAAGGCAATGTGCCCCCAGATCGACTCAAGGTCAGAACCAGTCCTCCACAGGCAAGGGAGAGGAATCTGGAACCGGGGCCCTGGACCAAAGGCTGCTGTGGTCTGGGGCTCCAACGGGTGCCCATGAGGATAACTTCTCTGGAGATAGGGGATTCTTTCCAGCAAAGCTTGTTACCGTTGGCTCAGGACAAGAAGGGGCTTAGCCTAGGAATGCCAGGCCTTCAATCTTCAATGCTGGAGAGGGCGGGAGACAGGACGGCAGGGCATTTAGGGACCAGTTACAAGGACTGTAATGAGTGTTAATAACAACAGCATGGGTTGAATGTGATCTGTGTGTTAAACACTATGCCCAGCACTATGCCTAGGAGTTACCTCATTTAATGCTCACAACTTCCCTGAGGGCTTGGTGGTTAGATACACATAACATAAAATCTACCATTTTAACCATTTTAAGTGTACAGTTCAGTGGCATTAAGGACATTCACATTGTTGTGCAAGCATCACCACTCTCCATTTCCAGAATTTCTTCATCTTCCCAAAATGAAACTCCGTATGCATCTATAATAATAAAAGCGTAGTATGCTAATTAGACCAGACAGCCAAACGACCTTCCCGGATGCCCTTCTGAACAAAGCCAAGGCTGCGAGGGCCGAGCCCCTTGCATGAATTTCGTGCATCGGGCCTCTAGTTAAATAATAACTCCCGTTCCCCCCTCCCCCCCCCCAGTGCCTTATATAAGTGGAATTATATAATATTTGTCCTTTTTGTATCCGGCTTATTTCACATAGCATGTTTTTATGGTTCATCCACATCGTAGCATGTGTCAGAACTTCCTTCTTTTTTGTGGACGAGTAATATTCCATCGTGTGTATAGAGCATATTTTGTTTGCTCATTCATCTGTCATGGACACATGAGTTACTTCCACCTTTTAGCTATTGTGAATAATGCTGCTATGAACGCTGGTGTAACAATATCTTTTCGAGTTCCTGCCTTCAATTCTTTTGGATATACTATCAGAAATAGAATTAATGGCTCCTAGGGTAATTGAGTTCATATGGCAATTCTGATTAATTTTTTGAGAAACTGCTTTTTAAAAAATAAGAGTCATTCTAGTGGGTGTAAAGTGCTATCTAATTGTGGTTTTTATTTTTATTTCCATAACAGTTAGTGATGTTGAGCATCTATTCACATGCTTATTGGCCATCTATATATTTTCTTTGGAGAAATGTTTATTCAAGCCCTAAGTTAATTTAATTGGGTTGTTTTTTGTTTTGTTGAGTTGTAGCAGTTCTTTATATATTCTGAATATTAATCCTTATCATATATTTGATTTGCAAACATTTTCTCCCATTTTATAGGTTGTCTTTTCACTCTGTTGATAATGTCCTGAAAGGCACACATTTGTAATTTTGATAAAGTCCTCTTTTCATGAAATTTGATCCATTTCTTCTTTTGTTGCCTGTGCTTTTTGGTGTCTTATCTAAGAACTCGATGACAAATCCAATGTCATGAAGCTTTTCCCCTGTGTTTTCTTCTAGGAGTTTTTTTGTTTGTTTGTTTTAGCTTGTGTGTGTAGGTCTTTGATGCATTTTGAGTTGATTTTTGCATATGGTATAAGGCAAGGGTACACCTTCATTCTTTTGCATTTGGATATCCAGTTTTCCCAGCACCATTTGTTGAAAAGTCTGTCCTATCTCTAATGACTGGTCTTGGCATCCTTGTTGAAAATCATTTGACCACATGTTGAGTCTATTTTGGGGATCAGCACTCTATCCCATGGGTCTGTATTTTTGTCTTTATATGAGAACTACACTGTTTTGATTACTATAACTTTGTAGTAAGCTTTTAAATTAGGAAGTGTCAGACTTCCGTCTTCGTTCTTCTTTCTCAAGATTATTTTGGCTATTTGGGGTCCCTTGAAATTCTATACGAATTTTAGAATGGAATTTTCTATTTCGGCAAAACACTGTCATCAGGAATTTGGTAGTGATTGTATTGAATCTGTATATTGCCTTTGGTAGCATTGACACCTTAATTATGTTAAGTCTCTCAGTCCTTGAACATAGGATGTCTTTCCATTTATTCAGGTGTTCTTCAATTTCTTTCAGCAATGTTTTATGGTTATCAGTGTACAAGTATTTATGCCTATTTTATTCTTTTTGATGCTATTGTAAATAAAATTGTTTTCTTAATGTCTTTTTCAGATTGTCCATTGTTAATGTGAAGAAGCACATCTAGACCGTCTAACCATAATTTTTGTGCATTGACTTTGTATCCTGAAACTTTGCTGAATGTATTTGTTCTAACAGGTTTTTTTCCATGGAATTTTTAGGATTTTCTACATATAAGACCATGTTATGGGCAACCAGAGATAACTTTATTTCTTCCTTTTCAGTTGGTACTATTTTTATCCTCACTTTATAAGTTAGAAACTGAGTATACCAGAGAAGAATGCATTCTGGAAGTAACATAATCTACTGGGGCTTGACAGATGAATTGTTTGTTTTTCTCACTGAATAAGAAGTCCAGAGTCCAGAGCTGGTGCAGAGGCTCCATAACACAGTTCAGCTACTAGTCTCTGTCTGTTTTTCCCTCTCCCTTCTTAGCATGTCGACTCTCCTTCCCAAGCCACGGGATAGTTGCTGCACCTCTAGGATCATGTCAGCCCCCAGGCAGGAAGAACAAAGAAGAGTTTTCTCCCCTCAAAGATCTGTCTTATGTTGGGGATGGAGTCTGCCCCACCTCGCCCATCAGCTGATTTGCCCTTACATCTCTCTAGCCATAACTGGGTCACAGCCCACCTTTAGATTAATCCCTGGCCAAAAGAGAAGAGATTTCTATGACTGTTCTTGACAAACCATGATTCATACCCTGGGCTGGGGTAAGATATGGGTCCATCTGAGGTCAGGGATGTCTTACCAATACTATCTGAACAGATTCATGTGCTGTAGGCAGACAGAAACGAAGAGATGGCTCTAGGAAGCCCAAGGTATCAGTGAAACTGAGGCACAGAGTAGTTAAGGGGCAAAGCCAAGATTCTAACCCAGACAGTCTAACCCTGAAGCCTGCTCTTCTAACCAGATACACAGAGGAACAGGAGGTCTGGTATCCAATAAACCAAACCAAGACAGTGATTGAGTAGGCCTTGTTATCTTAGGGCATGCATGGGAATACCGAGAGAGGTGGCGATACCAGAGTCCCCTGGTGGGCTTTTTCTGAACTACAGCTCTCCCCAGACATTCTGGTGTGACCCTCCAAAAACACATGTGGCCCATGGCCAACCCCCGTGGGAATCAGTGCGTTTGTGGGCCACTGCTATCAATAGCTTTGTTGAATTAGGGGAAAGGTTAAGAACCACTGTGATAAGGAACATTCAAACTATGCATGAATTCAGTGTTATACCTTTTAGTTGATTTTGAGAGATTTGCTTTTGTGTTTTTTTTTCATGTTGGGTGACATTATCTGTTTCCAGGAGGAACTTCATCGGGGATGGAGGGAAATTTCAGCCGGTGGATAGAGACGAGAACATGGTTTAGACTCCGGAAAAAGAAAGCTGGCAAGAGTCCTAGCCATACAAGTAATGATTTATAGCTCTGCCATTCAGACCAGATATACAGTGTGGGTGACAGAGGAAGGCTGGAGTTGGTGGCTCCATTGGTATCAGGTTCAATAAATACCCATCTTGGGGAATGGCAGAAATTCCAAATTCCTAGTTGTTGTGCACGGAGGGCATTTTACATGCTATCAGGCTTGGTAAACATTGACTTAGGAGCCGAGCCTATGGGTTGAAAATCTTAGATCATACCCTTGGCATTCATGGATTTTTTTTTTTTTTTTAGTGGTGGTTAGCTTGTAGCATAGCGAAATGCACAGAAAATCAAATAACTCAATTACAAATAACAACAACTCTGTCTGTCCCTGATATGAGAAGGGAAGACACCAAGTAAGTGCAGAAAAATTTGGGGTAAAAGGGATAGGCCTTGATGAACTTGGTTTTGGGAGTAAAGACTTTCTTGCAGGCACTGATTCAAGCAGGCTTATAAAATCATTCAGTAACCATAGGCATCAGTGAAGAAGAGCTGTCTGTCTGTAGAGCACAGTAGTTAAGGCAGCATAGTAGAATGATCACCAGCATGAACTGCAGCAAGACAGCCTGGGTTCAGATCATGGCTCTGCCACCTACTGGCTGCTTGACCTCAGTATTCCTATTTGCAAAATGAGGGTATAATAGTCCTAGCTTATGGAATTGGGATGATTAAACGGGTTACATTTTGAAAAGAATTGAGAACAGTGTCTGACACACAGTAAAAATTCATAATCATCATTAAGGCGGGGAGAGAACCATCAGAGGGTCCAGAAGGTGAGAATATTTTAGGATCTGGTGAATTAATTGATGAGTCATATGGCCCAAAGCAGAAAGGGAAGAAAATAAAATGAAGCCAGGATGGGAAGGTAGGCTTGATATATAGGGGAAAGTTAAAAGGAAAGGAATGAATTTGATAACCATAAGATAATGGAAGTGGTAGGCCAATATGGGCATTTCAGAATTTTAATTTCTAGAAATAACCTATTTGGAGAAATGGCAAGTACCAATATGCAAGGAGGTAAGTAGAGGTGGCCGAATGGATTGGAGATGAGTGTTACTGAAGCACAAGAGCTGCGGGAGGGCGGGAGAGGGGGGAGTGTCAAGAATCTGGGAGGATTGCCTGGTGGTGTGGCTCAGTGGTTGAGCATCAACCAGGAAGTCATGGTTAGATTCCCGTTAGGGGCACATGCTGGGTTTTGGGCTCAATTCCCAGAAGGAGGCGTGCAGAAGATAGCCAATCAATTATTCTTTCTCATCACTGATGTTTCTCTCTCTCTCTCTTTCTCTCAGAAATCAATAAAAATATATTTTTTAAAAAAAGAATCTGGGAGGTCAGTGATGTTAGGTGACTGGTCTAAGGTCTCAGTGACAGTAAAGGCAAGGCAATAGAAAGCCAATGCCAAAATTCTGTGGTCTAGCTTGCTTTTCCCACACGTGTCCTCCATCCCCCATTTCTAAGGCACCTGAGGATCACACATGAGATGTTAATAGTGTGTGAGCTTCGGGGTCAGGCTTGTGTCAGTCCTGACCCTGGCTGCTATTTATGTGCTGCTAACATAAATTTCTTCACATCTCTATTTTCTCAAATGGGAAATAGGACTCATCATATCTGCCTCAAAGAATTGTAAGAATTAAATGAAATAATGTGTGCAAAGCACCTAATGCATAGTTAGTGCTGAGAAAGCAGTCATGCTCATGTTGTTCATAAATAATCTCTCTGAACACAAAAAAATCTCACAAGATATTGACACCAGACAAGGCCACTCGGAGACCATGATAACATAAGACAAAACAAGGTCACGCTACAGCCCGCAAGATAGCAAACACCCCCCTCTCTCTGCTAAAATGACCAACTGCTACTTTTTTTCTACTTACAGCTTTATCCCCTGTTTTAGTCTACCCTCCCTGGTGCTAAGATTTACTGAGATGCCCAATCATAGGACTGCCCCTGCTTTCTGACAACATCCGATCTAGAATGGGCCCTTGCTTCATTAGACCCTCCCCAAGATTACCCCACCAAAGCCCAAATCCTGTAATAGGGTCCTTCTAATACCCTCCTACTGGGATGCCTATGGTTCCATGTGGTGTGTGTTCTCCCTGGCTGCAATGAGCGATAAATACAGATTGTTCATCCACGGTGTGTTCCTGGTGTCTGAACCAGCTCCTGTCGCTGAAGGACATCAACGGTGTTCAATTAATGATAGTTATTATGTGGAGAGTTTGTTTTTCTTCCTCTTCTGATGTGGGAGCTTGTTTACAAAATGTGAACATGCTATTTGTCCTGGGTGTTAAATTGGAAAATCCAAGGTAAGCTTAGCTCTATGGTTCTGAAAGTCTTTGATTCTAAATTTGACACTCCCAAAGATGAATTAAACCCATTAGCTTATTCAACATTATTTCAGTTACAAGTATATAAAGAACAAGCATCTGCCCGGCTGGCATGGCTCCATGGTTGAGCATCAACCTATGAACCAGGAGGTCATGGTTCCATTCCTGGTCAGGGCATATGCTCAGTTTGCGGGCTTGATCCCCAGTGGGGGGCATGCAGGAGGCAGCCAATCAATGATTTTCTCTCATCATTGATGTTTCAGTCTCTCCCTTTCCCTTCCTCTCTGAAACTAATAAAAAATGTATTTTAAAAAAAAAAAGAACAAACATCTCACCAATATGTCCATGTGCAGCCACTGTTCTTAGATTTTGCTGTAGTAAAAATAAATTTCAGAAGGGTGGTCAAACCCCTGTGCTCTACATTAAACTGATGATATTGTGGGTTGGTTGTGCAAAAAATAAAATAAAAATAAAATCTTGGTGGTATTTTTAATCTCCTCTGGGGTCGTTGAGTGCTGACTTAAAAAAAAATTTTCAAGGTATTACAGAATACTTTTCTCTTTATCTAGAATTCCCTGCACAGCAGGTGCCAGATTATTATTTGGTTTATAATTACTCAGCCCTTGTCAGTTCAGTATGTCCCAGATTTGAAATGATACAAAGCTTTAGCCTTGTTTGTGTAAAGGCCCATTTTTGAACCTAATACAGTGATAGCCCCATAGGACTGCAGGGACATGTTGGTCCCTTCGAGTGGGGAGGGAGCCAGTGACCTTGGCATTATGAAAGGACATCTGAAATAACTGTTGCTAGACTGCTACCACTCCTACTTGACATTTTCTCTCTCATCATATCCACTAGAAGATGAGTGAGGTTCTTTCTAATTCTAAAAATTCCAGCAGCCTAGTATTATATTTCAAGGCCATTGCCCTAACTTGATATACCATTCTATTTTCCTTCACTCTACGCTATGAAATAAATTCAGCAAACATTTGCTGAACAGCTACTACATGCAAGGCACAATTTTAGGCAATATAGAGACTATAGAGATGAAAAAGACTTGACCTCACTCTAAACGAGCGAGAGAGTGGGCGGCTGGGGGAGGGTGGTACAAGGATGCAGACGGTTTCACGCAGAATGGGAAACACGAGTGTGTGAGCTTCAGTAGGGAGGTGCCTTGTTGGAGGGAACTTGATATTGGGTATTGCTTAGTTCACTGAAAAGAATTAACGAGAATATGGTATCATAAGAAAAATTATAAATACCTTAGGCATTATTTGAATTTGGAACACATTATCGTATGTGGAGTCACCATTCAATTGGCACACTATAGCCAAGGCCTTTTATTTGAATCTAGGTCTGTGATTAGAGCTCTGCATCATGTTTCTAGAATAAACCACACGCATAAACCATTTTGTGGGCAGAATCCTTCCACATCTTTACTGTATTCCTCAATCTATTACATTAGTTTGCCCACATCTAATTTTGTAACACACTTCCTTTTAGCAATTCACTTTCATCAAGTCTTCCCAAAACACTCCCAAGACATTCAAAAGAGTTTTGCCTAAACAAATCTCGTTTGGCACTTATATGACATTGGTTTGGTATGACTTAATTATGTAATTATAATAAAAGGCACAACTGGAATAAACAGGTCTGGGGCCAATTGCAGCTCAATGGGTGAGAACAGAAGTGTCCAGATATTTGACATGCCACAGGCATGTCATGAGTATCTATCCGTATGTTTTAAGAAGTAATGGAGAGTTGAGTTCAATCAGATGGGTGGGTTAAGTAAACAGTAGTTAGTTCTGCTTTTATGAAATATAACATTAGTTGCATTCTTAATAGATCCAAACTTGTGAACGTTGCTTTAGCTTTATCCCATTTAATCTTCTCAGCAACCAATAAAGTGAATGCTATTATTATCTTCATTCTAGAAGTGAGAAAATTGAAGCTCCAAAAGATTGTCATTTATTCAAGGACCCACCAAGTTAGTACATGGCAGTAACAGAATTTTAACACAGAATGTCTTATTCCAAAACTGATGTTTTTTACTGCTTCTTTAAAATATTCCTTTTGAGAATTTTAGTGGTAAATCAGAGGGCAGAGACAGGTAGCCTCAGGGGTGTAATGTATACACAATTGTTTTGCCCCTTGAGAATAGCACCCTGATTTTCCTTTAGGATAACACACCTTTCTTGTACCTCAAATAGGATCTACCTTCTTTCCATCTTAGCTCTAAGAGTCAATATGTGACCCAGAAATGTCCAATGAGAGTATTGTACTTCATCCCCCTAACCACAGCGATTGGCTGAGAAATGGGCACACGACTCAAGTCAGGCCAATGAGGATTAAGCCTAGACTGTTCCTAGCAATATTGGAAAAGTACTTTTCCATCCCTTACACTCCTACCCCTGTGTTCACTAGCAAAGGACCATGCAAGCAGCAGGCATCACTGCTGTTTATAAAATCCTGTCTGACCATGAAGTCAACACAGAAAAGCAGAGACAAGAAGTGGAAAGAAAGAGACCAGTCATTCATCAGTCATTGAGCTTCTGGATCCTGCCATGCCTGGATTCTGACATACCAGTTCCTAATGATGTTCAAAGCCCAGTTCCTATCCTCAAGGACTGGTGATGGAACTCAGATCTCATAAATATGTTTAACTTATATCAAACAAAAAGCGTTTAAATTGTATTTCATTGTCTCTCTGTTTTTATTTACCTCCCTTTTCCCTTACACTTCTTATCATTCCTATTTTACCTTTCTGACTCACTACAAGTGGATGATTAGAATTTTCCTTGTCTGGAAATACTGTATTTCTGGTCTAAGACTACAAGAAGATGTATATGTACAAAGCCACAAACAGTTTGGCTATGGAACCTCTTTTCAAATTAAGTCTAATCTGGAATTCCAGGATATAAAAGTGTAGCTATTCAGGTTGAAGGTGGTACAGGGGGCCTGAGGAGCACAGACTGAGGACCCCTGCTATGACAATGCTTTTGTCTGACAAGTCCTTGTGTTTATAGTACAAGGTAGGTCTTGACAAAGTACCGAAAAGAATTTTAACAAACCTAAACATTTTTGAAAACTCTTTGTCAAATCTTGTCATGTTATGAGGATCCACCAAAATGACAATTTGCACATTCTGCCAGCATCATGATTTCTTTAAAACAAAGAGAAAATTCATTATATTAACTGTAAAAAGGAAAATGTAAAAAGACATGTCTAACATTATCTCTCTCTTTCTCTGTTTTAACAATTATGTGTCTATAAAACAGAAGGTAGATATGGGACCAACACTATAATTTTACTAGGGCCAAAGTTTCAAAAAGACTATACCAGAAAATAGAGAAGGGGATCTCTTTGGAGAGTTCAGGTCTGTATTTTAAGCCCCTGTGGCTGCAGTAGCAGCAACTCAAAAGAAAAATGAACAGCTGTAATGTTTCAGGGCAGGCAGTTTTAAGCCGGAAGTTAACAAAATCACCACCACCATCATTACCATCACCACCATCACCACCACCACCATTATCTTCTCAAATGTTTTGAGCACGGAGCCTGTGTTGGACATCATGCTAAGTGTGTGTGTACAGCATCTCATTTCATCCTCAGCGTGGCCCCCAGAGGGAAATACTGATATCATCCCTGAGTGATTAAATGACTTCCTCAAGGTCACATAACAGGTAAGTGGCAGAACTGAGACCAGACCTGAAGTCAATCTGGCCCCAAAGTTCTTCAATGCAACTGAAGCATGTGAGCAAATATTGGACTGGGAGGAACAAAATATCCCAATGCAGGTCCATCAGCCAATGCAGGTTGGTCTTACCCTCTTACTCACCCAAGGAGAATGGCTGTAACTTTGCACAAGTCTGAGATTCATGACACCTTATGCGTGCCATTGTATAGTTCAAAGACCTGGAGCAACGATTCTCTCCTTCATTTTCTCAGGAGCTCTCTGAGCTAAGAAGAGATAGTTTTTGAACTCATAGAAATAGAACAGAATGGTGGTTGCCAGCGGCTGCAGATGGAGGAAATGGGGAGTGGTAAGAAGATACAAACTTCCAGTTATAAGATGGCATGGTGAGTATAGTTAGCGATACTGTATTATATGCTAGAATACTAGAAAGTTGCTAAGAGAGTAGATCTTAAGTGTTATCACCACTAAAAAAAAGTGGTAATTATGTTAACAGACCTTATGTATTAATCATTTCACAATCTATACATGTATCAAATCATCACATTATACACCTTAAACTTACACAATGTTATGTGACAACTATATCTCAATAAAACTGGAAAAAAAGAGAGGGAGGTTTTATTATTACTTACACATATTCTAAAGAAGAAAAAACAGAGACATAGGAGGTGGTGAAACTTTCCAGGTCACACAAGAAATTCTTACTCTTCGTGCACATCTCTCTGTCATAAGCCACTGGGTACATAAGAAAGGACTTTTGCTCTGAGCTCTGCTCTTTCTAGTTCCAACTTGTGTATTCCAATAAAGGTAATGGCCAGAGGGAAGGGAGGGGCAAGGGCTGGGTAGAAATGGGGGTGGAGGAATAGTGTCAACAATAAAAATAAAGTTAAAAAACTTAAGAAAAAAATAAATGGGACCTTAAGAACATGATCATAATACCTAATATTTGTTGAGCGTTTTCTATGTGCTTTATATACATTACTAGAGGCCCGGTGCAGGAAGTCCCCTCAGCCCAGCCTGCACCCTCTCCAAATCTGGGACCCCTTGGGGGATGTCCGACTGCTGGTTTAAACTGGCAGTCAGACATCCCTCTCACAATCCTGGACCGCTGGCTACTAATTGCTCACCTGCCTGCCTGCCTGGTCTCCCCCAACTGCCCCCACCCCACTGGCCTAGTCGTCCCTCACTGTCCCCCTTGTCAGCCTAATCGCCCCCAACTGCTCCCCCTGCTGGCCTGGTTGCCCCCAACTGCACCCCCCTCCAGCCTGGTTGCCCCTAACTGCCCCCCCCCTGCTGGCCTGGTTGCCCCCAACTGCCCCCCACCCCGCTGGCCTAGTCACCCCTCACTGTCCCCCTTGCCAGCCTAATCACCCCAACTGTCCCCCCTGCCAACCTGGTTGCCCTCAACTGCCCCCCCCCCCTGCTGGCCTGGTCACCCCTAGCTCTCCCCCCCCCCCACGCTGCTGTCCTGGTCGTCCCTCACACCCCCTCCCCACCACTCCCACCACCACCAGCCTGGTCGCCCCACACAGCCTGCTGTTCAGTCATTTGGTCATCCCTCACTAACCCCCCATCCCAGCCAGCCTGGTTGTAGGCAGCCATCTTGTGAGGGCATGAGGGTTAATTTGCATATTACCTCTTTATTATATAGGATATCATTCATACCTCACAGCAACCCTCTGCAGTAGGTACTTCTTTCCCCATGTTAGGAAAGAGAATATAGAGGTTCAGAGTGCTTAAGAAACTTGCCTTAAATGACACAGCTAGCTAGAAGCAGAGTCGGGATCTGAATTCCATCCATCTTACTTCCCTATCCTGCTTTTAACCTGGTACAAATCAACCATGCCCAATGTACACAAGGATTGCGTTGTTTTCATTTGTTTTGACTTGGAACATGTTTTCTCATAGAAACAATTTCTAAAAGGGCTCCCAGATCAACCCACCGAGGTCTATTTGTGTCTTGTTGTTTCAATTCTGCCTGCAGGGAAAATAGCAGGAACAAGATGTTTCAATGATGGTAATAAAAGTAAATATAAGGGCAAATAAATAAGGAATGTTTTTTAAATCTTAAATATCTACGTTGGGGAACTCCAAAATGCTATGAAAGGTGAAGGAGGAAAATGAACATTTTTGTTAAGATTATGAAGATTCCTCCCAACCAATTTCAAGCACTTTAGAGGTGATTACTGCTGACCTTTTGTTTTGAATTCCTGTTCCTTGGTCCTGTCGCAACAGTAGCACTAACCATGCTCCTCAAAATAGTAATAATAATAGTAATAATAATAATAATAAATAAAGGTGGCGTTTCTTTTTGTCAGTTTTGCACACAAGTGAAAATGTGCTAATATTAGAGAAAATGCATGAACTTTGGAACCAACCACACAAGAATTTAAAAATCAAATTTCTGCCAAATAGAGAAGCAATTAAGAAATCTCAATCCCTTTAGCAGGGGATGAGTTTGTAAGGGGAAATAAATTTTGGGTTTTCTGCTCATTTATCAGAACAAAATAGGGTTGAGAACTTGGGTATCATATGTAATAGATAGTTTGAGTAATTGGGTGACTAAGTAAAAAGACTGAAATCAAGAAATATCATGAGAAACAAAACATGATATCTAAGTTAGAAGAAATTAGTACGTTAAAAAAATCAACTGGCTGTCGGCTTGAAAGAAATCTGTCTATGAACAAAATGAATATAGTAATGAATGCTAAAAGGTGAGCCTGAATTGAGACTTTTCTAAGGTGCCACATGAGGATACGGGGAGACTGAAGAGTGGACCAGTTGTATTTTCTGGTTCTGGCTCCAACTGCTCTTACATCACACCAGAAAACAAGTCTTGGCCCATGGCTTCTTAAAAAATACTCAGAAAAGCCAGGCTGGTGTGGTTGAGCGCCAGCCTCTGAACCAGAAGGTCATGGTTCGATTCCTAGTCAGGGCACATGCCTGGGTTTCAGGCTCGATCCCCAGCAGGGGGCATGCAGGAGGCAGCCGATCAATGATTCTTTCATCATTGATGTTTCTCTCTCTCCCTTCCTCTCTCTCTAAAATCAATAAAAACATATATATAGAGAGAGAGAGATGTCTTACTGTTTAAAAAAAAATTACTCAGAAGATAGCGTAAATCCTTTCTCAAGAACAATTGCTAAAAATAGCATTCTTTTGAAACCTCAATAATCACCTATTTTTATTGACCCTTTCACCTTCCTTTACAGTTCGTACTCTTGCTAAGAGGGTCTTCCATAATGTCTGTTGGGAGACTGATTACCATTAAAATCCAAAGCAAATTGTCACTCTGAGATTTAAGAACCATTCAAATGCAGATATTTGCAGCCTTCTTTTTTTATTTTTGTTTCTATTGATTGATTGATTTTAGAGAGAGAGAGAGAGAGAGAGAGAGGAAAAGAGTGAGAGAGAAATATCCATTTGTTTGTTGTTCCACTTATTTATGCATTCACTGGTTGATTCGTGTATGTGCCCTGGCTGTGGATTGAACTTGCAACCTTGACATACCAGGACGACGCGCAAACCAGCTGAGTTACCAGGCCAGGATCTACAGCCACCTTTTTTGAAATACAAAAACAATTTTAAATGCAACAGGACTTTACTCAGCATCTCAGTAATAGCTTAGTGACCTTATTGACAAAAAAATAACATTGACCAAAAAAAAAAAAAAACTAAAGAAAAACCTGTAAAATGTCAGTATCTTTTGTATAAAGGGTACTTTTTAAGAAGATATTTCTTTTTCCATTTGGAAAACAAGCACACAAGTAAATCAAGAGTTTATATTTGCTTCCTGTTAGAGGTTTTGTGAAACAATGATGATTTTCTCTTTGGATAGTATTCTTCTTCCAGGGACAGACAGAGTTTGTTATTTAGGAATGGGTGACACAGGGCCGCAAGCTGAGAAGAGAACATGGAGGGCTGTCAGGAGTCTTGAGATAAAGGGTTACCTTGGAAACCTGCAGCCCTCCTGTCTGCTCAAGTCTCCAGCCAAGGGGGGAGGACCACACCCCCAGGAGCTGAAGGCTTGAGTTGGGGCTTGCACATAGGACTACTCCACAGACCGAGGGCAGAGAGCTCTCTGAAGTCACCTGCCAGGTCTTTTTCAAAAGGTGCTTAAAACTCTGGGAATAACATTCGAGATTCTGTTTGTGTTGTATACTCATAATGGGGTGCTGATCTGACACACAAATGGGTGTTTTCTCTCCTGGTGTGGTCGGTAATACGTTACATTCCCAGATCAAAGTACCCCTTATTATGCACTCAATAAGAGGGTAGTTTGCCTGGTCTCATTACTCCAAGAATTAATAAATACAAGAGGAGGCGAAAATAGGTTTACATATCAGCTAATTTGTTCAATGTATCTATCTCTAAAAATATATCCCTAAAAAAGGGGCTCTTTGCCACATTCACATTATGCAAGATTTGTTCTTCAGCATCATAAGTAGCCAAAGTTTCAGGGGTAAATAATTGGACTAAATCAATTATTTAAGTCTAGCCAAGTTTCATCACTGAAAATAAGGAAAAGCTATTGTATTCTATTCTTTCCTTCTGGTTCCTTAGGGCTCTCCCTCCCTCATTTCCCGCTAATTCTTTGCTTGAATCCACTTATTTGAGCCAACAATCTCTTGCCTTCAGCTGAGAATACTCCCAGAAGTTGTTTTTGGCTTGTGTCTGTTCATTTCTAAGAAGTTTCTCTTTATGCCTGGCTGGCATGGCTCAGTGGTTGAGCATCGACCTATGAACCAGGAGGTCACGGTTTGATTCCTGGTCAGGGCACATGCCTGGGTTGCAGCTCGATCCCCAATTGGGGGTGTGCAGGAGGCAGCCAATCGATGATTCCCTCTCATCATTGATGTTTCTCTCTCTCTCTCTCCCTTCCTCTCTGAAACCAATAAAATCTATTTAAAAAAAAAAAAAAAGAAGAAGAAGTTTCTCTTTATCTGCCAAGATCCCAAGCAAGTTGTTTTTGGTGAGAATTCCTCAGACCATGCCTATAGTATCTTTTCTAGAAGGTTTACGCATTCCTTCTTCCACATCTAGTAAGACTTTGTAACTGGTACAGCATATAACACATTGTATTATTTTTATTGAGGAAGAAACCATTCCCTTTTTTTTTTTTTTTTTTTGATCCCCAGTGCCTAGATTTCTGGCATGTGTGTCAGTGGCATGTATCATGCTGGGCCCTATTTATTCAATTAAAAATAATACAGTGAAGTGTTAGGGACCTTACCTGAGGTCTCTGAGTATGAATATCATGGGGAGAAATGGATGGGTGTTTGTGACGGAGACTGTTTTCAGTATTCATTTCCCCTTTCTTCCACTGTAAGAGAACCCCTGATTTTTGGCTGGGCATGTGGCAGTGCAGAATACAGAATGAGTTTTTCAGCCTCCTTTGCAGCTAGGTAAGGCCATGTGACTCAGTTTTATCCAATGGGAGTGCATGTGGCAGCTTCCAGGAATTCCCCTTTAAAGAGAGCTGATATGTACCATACTAATTTTTTCTTTGGCGCTTTCTATTTCTTACTGCCTGGAATAGAGATTTGAGGGCTGGAGCTGAGCATCCCTCTGAGGCCATGAAGTAATGACCTAGGGAAGTTATGATCAGTGGAACATCAAGACAGAGAGAGAAACTGCCTAAATGTCCATCAATGGATAAGTAAATTGTGGTATAGATATAGATATATGATATATGTTATGTGATATATAATAAAATATTACTTGGCCAAAAAAGAATGAAATTCTGCAATTTGCAATAATGTGGATGAACCTGGAGGGCATGATGCTAAATGAAATAAACCAGATAGAGAAAGACAAATACTGCATGGTATCACTTCTGTGTGGGACCTAAAAAATAAAGTAAACCACATTCATAGAAGCAGAGTAGAATAGTGGTTGCCAAGAGGTGAGAGGTGAGGGAAATGGGGATGTGTGTATCAAATGTACAAGCTTTCAACTGTGAGATGAATAAGTTCTGAGGATGTAAGGTACAGCATGGTGACTACAAGTAATAACCATGTAGTGTGTAATTGAAACCTGCTAAGCCAGTAGATCTCATGTGTTCTGACATGCGAAGAAAGATGACTATGTAAGGTGATGAATGTTTTCATATGACTGTGGTAATCATTTCACAATGTATGTACATAGCAAATCATCAAGTTATACACTTTAAATGTATACATTTTTATCTGTTGATTAAATGAGGCCCTCATAGAGTAAAGCCACCATACCAACCCTAGACTACAAATTCTGGGCTTTTCTGTAAAAGAGAAACTTCTATGTTGTTTAACCATGATTAGTTGAAGTTGCTGTTACAGCTAAACCTAGTCCTGAAAATAGCAAAATAGCATTTTGCTATTCCTGGTTGGTGTGTATTGTAATTTCTCATATTAAAAAAAAACCAACAACAACCTTCCCCCAGAGGTTTAGATGAGTCATATCTGGAATCTACAGACTGGAAAATTAAATGTACCAATATCATCAATTATGTATGCACACAAGCACACACATTTTGGGCATCAATTAGTAGCTTTTGTCAGTGGGTGCTTTCTGTATACCAGACACTATACTATACTTTATATGCATTATTTTATTTAATCCTCATAAAAACCTTATGGTGTAGGGACTTTTATTATCTCCATCTTATCAGTGAGATAGCTGTCGATTAGAGACGCTAAGTAAACAGCCAGCCAATAGCCAAGACCAGGTGTCTTCCCTCTAAGCCCATGCATTAACCACTCCAGGGTACTTGCTGCCGGAGGGGCTGCAGGAGAGACCCTTTCTCTGCCCACCGTAGAGCTTTACTTGCAAATCCATTAAGCTCCATTCTGCAAATGCCAAGTTATCCAGGAATGGAATTCTATCGGCAAGGACCATTGAATACCCCTAGGGAGAGAGCCGGAGAAAACTGAGGAGGACGGCCCTCCTGTGCTGGACTCTCAATAATGAGCCAGAGGCCAGAGACACTCATGTCTCCATGAGTAAGTTGGCGGGGGGAGGGGTGAATATGGGATTGAGTGTGAGGTCTCACTGCACAGTCACACGGTGGCACTGAAGTCCAAAGTCAGACATAATGACACTGGCACCTGGCAACCGGAATATCAGGTTTCTATATAAAAACCAGAGCCTCAAACGCTTGATATTTTTTTTAACCAGAAAGGTACTCAGAAAAAGAAACAAGATTTATACATTTTGCTACTCTGACCTCAATGATAACACCCCAAACATCCTGAAAGAGTAATTAATTTCCATTCATTTCCCCAAGGCATAAACACTCATTCATTCATGAAATAAGTATGGAGGCACTTCTGTGAGCATGGGCTGTACTAGCAGGGATTGGGACATACAGTGGAATGAGAGCCCCCAGGATGGCACAGTCAGGGGCGGGGAGACCCACCTGTAAACAGATCTTCACAGTGCAGGGTGCCACGTGCCCTAATGGAGGTATGTACAGGGCAGTGTGGACCCTAAAAGAGAATCATCCATCTCACGGAAGGTCTTGGAGATGACGGAGCAGAGTTTTGAGGATGACTAAGACTTATCCAAGAGAAGCGGTGACAAGGAGGAGAGATCTTCTTCCTAAGAAAGGGAAGAGAAAGTGCAAGGTTCAGGAGGGCCTGTCACCTTCCAGGAAATGTGCTTCCCTCTAAGGCTAGAGCCTTAGGGGTAAGGAAAGAAGAGGCAAAGAAGAGAGTGGTTCTTAAAGTGATCAGTTTAATGGTAAGCTATATCAAATTTATATTCATATAGCTGAGCAGCATGCATAGTACGTCTCTTTGTTTTTCACTGTAGTGGAAAAGGCAGTGTTTTCAAACTCCAGTCCTCCGAAGAACAAGGCAATGAACCATTGGCTGCTAGTAGAGCCCATCCCCCTTCCCCCCTAACATAACTCATTTCCCAGTTCTTCACATACACTGAGCGGCCAGATTATTATCATCTCTGGACGCATAATAATCTGGCTGCTCAGTGTATATCCTATATAAATAAAAAGCTAATATGCAAATTGTCCCCTGGACCAGGAGTTCAACCAGCAGTCAGGCCGGCCAACTGCCCATGTCCCCTCCCCCTAGCCAGGCTGGCCAGACCCCACCCATGCACGAATTCATGCACTGGGCCTTTAATATATATATATATATATATATATATATATATATATACACACACATATATATAAAATACCTAATAATAGACAAACATGTAAATTGACCGTACCTCCGCTACGCCCACAGCCAATCATAGTGAGTATGCAAATTAACCCAACAAAGATGGAGGTTAATTTGCATACATAGGCACCAGGAACTTTCTCAGCACCCAGGTGACTCTGAGGTAGGCCCCCCATGGGCCCTGAGCAACCTGGGAAGGGCCTGAGCCAGGGGGCTCCTGGGCAGGGGTGGAGCCAGGCACTCAGAGGGAGCTGGGCAGGGGCAGAGCCGGGTGATTGAAGAAAGCTGGGGGGCCCCTGCCTAGTCCCGGAGGCTTTAGGCCTTGGCAGGGGTGGAGCCAGAGATCAGAGGTGATTGGTGTGAACTACAGAGGAAATACCTTTTCTGACCATTCATTGGCTAAGCTCCCTGTTTGCCACTGGTAATATTCTTAGTAACTTGGGTATAAGAATCCAAAAAAGGTGATCTAGGGCTTTTCCATCACACTCCTGGAGAAAAAAAAGAAAGTCTGCTGCTGGAGGGGCTAAGAAATGTCATATCCTGCCCTAGCCGGTTTTGCTCAGTGGATAGCGCCTCGGCCTGCTGACTGTAGGGTCCGGGTTCAATTCTGATCAAGGCATGTACCCAGGTTGTAGGCTCCTCCCTGGCCGGGGCCCAGGTCAGGGCTCATGCAGGAAGCAACCAATCAAAGTGTTCCTCTCACTTTGATGTTTCTCTCTGTCTTTCCCTTTCTCTTCCGCATTCTCTAAAAATCAATGGAAACATATCCACAGGTGAGGATAAAAATAATTAAAGAAAGAAATGTCATATCCTATGAAAGACACATCTTGAAAATGCCTAAAGAAAGTTGTCATTTTTCATGGTGAAGGGACTGGAGTCCATGTTGATGAAAACACCTTGGTGGCTGCGGTGACTGGCAGTGGCTGCAGCAGTGGGGTGATGGGGCTGGTGCCTTCCCCTGATCAGCCCAGTCACCTCAGTAGGACATCCCCTGAGGGCTCCCAGTATGTGAGAGGGGGCAGGCTGGGCTGAGGGACCACCCCCCTCCCCCAGTGCACGAATTTCATGCACCGGGACCCTAGTGTATATATATGTTGTTTCATGTCCAGGTTCAGGGGTGGATTCTTGCTAGTCTAGGGCAGGGGTCCGCCCAAGGGCCTACTACCTGATTTATAAATAATGTGTATTTGAAAACAACCACACCCAGCATTTCCTGTGGCTGCTTCTGTGGTGCAACCACAGAGTTGAGTGACGGAGACTGTATGGCTCACAAAACTAAAATATTTATTACCTGGTTCTTTCCAGAAAATATTTGCCGACCCCTGATCTAGGCCAATCTATCTCTGGACTTAGTGTTGTTTGAGATGACACATTTCCTTATTGTTTAAGCCAGTTTGAGTAAGGCTCTCTCTTACTTGGAAGTAAAAGCAGCCATTGTTGTGGCATAAGTAATGCCATCTTGATCAAAGGCCAACTCTCACAGGCTGAGTCCTAAAGCATAGTCACACACCCAGAATAAAACAGAGGACATAATGGTAAGAAATAAGCACCATCAGAAGCCCTTGGGAAGAGTCTGGGGGTAGCCACACTACCTATGGTTGGTTGAAATTTTTTGAAAAATAAAGTTCCTAATTCAACAAACCCAAGATGGTTTTCAAAGAATAGCAGTTTAGATATGTCATATTGAAAACTGGGGGGATGGGGAGGTATCTAGGAAAAGTGACAGCTGACTGCCTAAGAGGAAGGAGAAAGACAGAAGCAAACAAACAAAAAACACAAAAGTAGATCATGCCAGTTAATATAGAGGCAAAAGCTCCTTATAAGTAGCCTGCAATGGCCCCGGGAGAGACACTATGTTAGACAATCACAATCCATGCTTATAAAAACTGGCCTTGACACACCAAAAATAGAATTAGTTATGTCCAGTGTTTTTAAACACACACACACACACACACACACACACAGAAGAATGAAGGCTCTTTTGTTCCAAGATTTTCTGACTCAGCTCAAAAACGTTTTCTCTTAACAACAAAATGACAATCCAACAATATGGGAAACACACCCTGTTCCTCAAATGCTAGATCAAAGAAATCTTTGCAAGAGGAGTCCTGCTTCATGACCTAGTTCCATCCGGCCAGCAGGATGGTACTTTTCTAACATCAAACATTGACTCAATTATATAGCACCCCTGAAAGCAGGATCCAGGTATGGAATCTCATTTTTGGTACAGAGGCCAGTGCAGTGCAGTGAACAAAGCATTTGCATTGGAGTCAGATAGATCTGAATCCAAATCCCAGTTCTGCATCCAAACTAGCTATGTGAGCCTCTGCTTCCTAACGCATAAGACAGGAACAATGATACATATCTCACCTGATTATTGTAAGACCTCAAATATATATGTGTGTGTGTGTGTGTGTGTGTACTAGAGGCCTGTGTACACGAAATTTGTGCATGGGTAGGGTCCCTCGGCCTGGCCCGGGGATCAGGGCCGATCGGGGCCTTCCTTCCCCCAGCTGCTGGCTGCTGGCTGGGGCCTTCCTTCATTCCATGCCACCCCCCGGTGGTCAGCACACATCATAGCAAGCTCTTGAACTCCCAATCTGTCAAACTCCTGGTCGGTCGAACTCCTGAGGGGACAATTTGCATATTAGCCTTTTATTATATATATCTAGCTTAACACCTAATATATATTAGGCCTCCATTTATGGAAGCTGTTACTGTCTGGTATTGGTATTGGTATTATTATCATTCTATCTCAAGTATTCTAAAACATTGCATTTTATAGGCAAAGTTACTACAGAACAATTTTAAGCCAGAGAGGGACAATCCCATCTGCCTTGTTTAAACCTTCAGTGACCTTCCTTTGGTTTCACTGGCCCTCATGCATGGAGTGCAAGGAAAAACCAAAGAAAGAGGCAGACTGCTCCAGATTGGCAGGGGGGAATTTAATAAGCAAGGCAACTTACTGGCAAGCTTGTCTTGGGTGGTAGCAAGAGGAGGAGATCTCCACAGTTACCAGCCAGAACCTTAACGTTTATACAGAGGCCTTCGCTGTGTTGCATCATGTACATCATCTAGATGGTCTTAACACCTTGCTCTCTCAGGCTGGGTCCTTGAAACAGCTCCCACTGTGGGAAAGGTGGGGGAGTGTATATTCTAAAGATGTGGAGGTGTGAGGAGGCTCTGCTTGCCTGGGTCCAGCTCTCAGGTCAGCCAGTGGTCATATCCTCTTGGATATCCCTCCATCACCTTCTGGGGAAACAGAGTGAGCTAAAATGCTGTGATGAAGAGCCGAGTCCCCCATAATAGTACTTTATTCAGGAGTAAGAAATCCATGAAAACCTTATTCATGGATTGGGACTAAGTTTAAGTGGTCATTGGATCCAGCAACCCACTGCCCCTTCCAATGTGTCAGAGGTCAGATGGGGCCATCGTTTAAATTAATAAAGTGCAGTGAATAGCTGAGGCAGTTGATCTGGTCAATCTAGACTCTAATGTGCCCTGAATGGTCTCACACTATTCAACAGTAGGATCTTCAGGGGTCCAAATTATTCAACAGTGACCAGCACTTAACAGAGGCATGTGGAAGTTAATTATGACCTCAGGAGGCTAGGAAGTCCAAGATCAAAGTGGGGGCTGATTCAGTGCCTGGTGAAGGCCTTCTTCCTGGCTGCAGGTGGCTGCCTTCTCACTGTGAACTCACATGGTGGAGAGCGAATTCTCTCCCTCTCTTCTTCTTTTTTTATATAAAGCCACTAATCCCATCCTGAGGCTCCCATCCTCAAGACCTCCTCAAATCCCAATTACCTCCCAAAAGCCCATCTCCAAATTCCCGCACCCTGAGGGCTTGGGCTTCAACATATGGAGTTGGGGGGGGGGGGCACACAATTCAGTTCATACTATAACCCTTTTGCAACTTCTTCATCTAAAACATAATTCCATTCTCTAAGCCATGAATAGTCTTTGAAGTGACTTTTCTCAGATTTTCCAAAATATTTTGTTCTTTTAGCCATGATTAAGCATAAAGAATTTCATCTCAACTGGGAGAACGTTGGAGAGAACCAGCTCTGTAGGAGTAAAGGGTGCTTTTATAAAGGAAGCCTTCGTAACACTCTCCTCCACCGAAGAACACTTAGAAATTACATGAGGCAGAGGGAGGTCAGGGATAAGAGAAGGGAGGGTGGAAACAGGCTTATGTCAGCAAGAACTCAAGCATGCAAACGACGGCCTGCTCTCTCTGCTTAGCCTGAGCTGAGCTCTGGAGCCAAGCACGCTCCAAATGAGACGCTGATTACCAGATAGGGTCTGTGCTACAAGGAAATAAACCTCAAATTTGTGAGAGAAACAGTTAGGTGAGGGGGAAGAGATTGAAAACAGTAGTCTGCATTTAGTGACTTTCTTGAGCCTAAGCGCAATAATCTCTGGAATCATTTCATAAGAAGACCCACGCTGGAGCAGGGGCTAAGGGCTGGTTTTGTGTTCATTCTATATTGACCTCTGCAGTGGTTAAAAAACAAAACAAAACAAAATGACTCTGGCAAGATCAAACATCCATCTCTTGGTACCTGAGAATGGTGCAGAGAAAGAGAATCCTGAGCAGAAGGTGGAAGCAGAGAAAGTCTTAAAATATGTATGACTGATTCAGTTACCTCTTGGGAGGCACAGGGAAAGGAGGAGGAAGTAAGTGACATTTACTGAGAGCCAAGGAGAGTGTAAGGTCTTAGAAGGAAAGGACCCTGACTGTCTTGTTCCTAATGAGTTCCCAGCTCCTAACATAAGCCTTGGCATGCAGGAGACACTCACTAAGTATTTGTTTCAGGAAGGAGAGACATGACCCAGAGCCCATTATATAGTAGGCACTCAGTAGGTATTTTTGAGAGAATTAATTAATGAATGAAAGCCTACTTACTGTATGCCAGGCATTGCTTCATTCTTTCATTCAATTCACAAGGATTTTATGGAGCAAGGTCTATCATTGGACAGACATTCTTGGAACTCAAAAACAGTAAAGGGATAGTTCCTGCCCCCAAAGATCTCACGGTGTTGGGGAGATAGGCACATGAACGATGGTGACGCCATATGCAGTGACACAGGCCACATTGGAGAAGGGGTTCTCAGTCTCCCAGGGAGTCAAGGCAGTCTTTACAGAGGGGGCAGCCTTTGAACGGAAACTCTAAGATGAGCAGAGGATCTCAGACATTTCAGACAAAGAGAATGGTGTGAGAGATGATGACAAGAATTTCATCCTTGCAGGAGGAAAAATTCAGAGGGGCAAAGAAAATGGAAGAGTGCATTGAGAAAGGAAAGAAATGAGGCCTAGGCCTCACGCATCGTAAAGGGTCTGGTATTTCATTGGAAGTAGCTTGAACTCACCTTCTAGAAAGTAGGAAAGTGGAACAGCTTCATGGACATGTGACCTGCTCAGTCCCACCAGTACCCCATGCTCAGAAGGGCCCTGTGCTTGCTTTACTGCTCTGCTGTTGGCTGTCTTAAAATTATTAATAGTTTTGTCTTTGAATGTTTGTTTTGTAAGGAAAGTCCAGTGGGATAATGAAGCCAGCCCATGAGCAGAGAAGGTATTTACAACATGCATGTCTGCATTATCTTGCTGCTTCATTCACATGTGGGATTCATAAAGGCCTGAGAGCACTGCATCCCAGCAGACCTACTATGGGTGAGAGAGTTGAGCAAGTACAAGGTAAGCATATTATAGGAAGCCACCAGCTCCCACCGACTACTGATAGTATGTGTACATACTAAGAAGTGAGATGAAACAGTCGAGTTTGTTTTGTGCAGTGGACTACGAAGTACAAGTTGTATCACATATGAGATAAAGGCTCCCATATTTGCATTTAAAACTGGCATTGCACAATATAAAGATGGACAATAAAGTTTGTGCCATAATTTATAATTTGAATTTTTCTTTACATTAAATGGCAAATAAGAACACCATGACAAGTTGAGAGAGACACAACAAAAAAATGGAAAGGAGGAAGAAAAATTCATATTTTCGTATTTCAATATATTTAATGGCATTTCTCTTTGCTTTCTAAATATTTTGCACCGAGCCCCGGAAATTATGTAGCTGGCTTTGACACAGAGCCATTAAAAAATCTCCCACCCTTGCCAGCATGGCTCAGTTGGTTGGAACGTTGTCCCGTACACCAAAAGGTTGCAGGTTCAATTCCCAGTCAGTACAGAAAGCTAATCAATGGATGTTTCTCTCTTCTCTTCTCTTCTTGTCTTCTCTCTCTTCTCTTCTCTTCTCTTCCCTTCCCTCCTCTCCTCTCCTCTCCTCTCCTCTCCTCTCCTCTCCTCTCCTCTCCTCTCCTCTCCTCTCTTCTCCTCTTCTCTCCTCTTCTCTCCTCTTCTCTCTCTCTCTCTCTCTCTCTCTCTCTCTCTCTCTCTCTCTCTCTCTCTCTCTCTCATCAATAAGCATGTCCTCAGGTGAGGATTAAAGAAAGCAAAAAAAAAAACAAAAACAAGAAATAAAAGCTGTTGAGCAAGGAAGACACACTACAAGGCTATTTTATTTTGGAAAAACAATTCTTACCAGCGTGTGCACGTTACAAGAGAAGGAGATAGAACAAAGAGAAAGGTTGTTGAGGTCTCTGTGAGAGCAGGGTCAGGGGGATGGAGAGAAAGGGACAGATGTGTGAGGAGTTGGTGGGCAGAGTACTAGGGCTGGTGATTCATTCCACAGGAGAGGTAAGCAAGGGGGAGGAATATAGCTTGACTACCAGATTTCCTGCTTCAGCCCGTGGGTGATGCCATCCACTGAGATGTGGAGTAGGAGGAAGAGAGACTGTGGAATGGGTGGGGGAGGAGGGATGGGCTAAGATGAAGGTTGGTCTGGGACCTGGGGTAGACTTCTCATGCTTGGTCCATGCAGTGCTTCTCACTCCACTTCCTGGTAACAGACCCCTCCTCCTTTGGCCTCAAGGGTGTAGCTGTGACCTAGGCTGCGGCTCATCCTGGTTCTTGGCCACAGCTAGTGTTCCAAGGAGTGCGCAGGTGGAGTTCCTAAACCAGGATAACCAGAGCCCTTCCCAGCACCAGAAGGGAGTCTGCAATTGCCAAACAACCCTAGTCCTAGTGAGCCTGAGACTCAGGTCAGAGTGAAGCCAATACAGAGAGGATGAGCAGTGGACCCAGTGACTTTGAGTTCCTGGATCCCCCTTCATCCTGCCCTTCCAGGTAACAGGATCTAAGGAACCCAGCCTCTTCTCATTCCCCTTCAACCCCTCCCAGCCTTTTATGTTTTCCTTAAGCGAATTGGAGTTAGGGCTCGGTCACTTTCGACGGAAAGAGTCCTGATTAATACAGGACCCGTAGCCACGTGCCCACGGAAACAGCTTGTGGTAGATATCATTCCCATTCCATGGAGAAGTGAACCTGGCTCAGGAAGGCTAAAGAACAGCCCACCCTCTCATGGCTAGCAAGCCGCAACGCCAGGACTCGAATGCAGGTGTGTCTAACGCCAAAGTCAGTCATCTCTCCACGATGCCACACTTTCTTCCTAATCTGTTCTTTATTCTTACTTTCCTTTCTGTAAACTCAGGACTTCCCATTTAGGGACACTCACGCTACTGAGCTCCCAGGGTGCTTGCTTAATGACCAACAGCAGTGGGTACCAGACCATGAGTGCTCTGGAGCGTTTCCCCAGCTCTCACTATTCCCAGTTTGAAAGTCACGGGTACCAGAGGGCCTGGATGCTAATTTTGCAGAAGTTTAAAGTCAGTGACCTATCACTGAAATGTTAGTTTTCTATATTGTGTCTTGTTTTATGAGTTCAAACAGATGTTCCTAACAGTTACAAGGAGGTGATAACAAACTGAGCCCAAGGCTTCAGAACTTGAGAAAGGTTCTCTGTGACCTTTCCTCAAGCCTGCCTCTCTGTCACTGAAAAAGTCCTGGTTATACCAGAACACATGGATAAGTGTCTATGGAAATAGCTTGTGTCCTTCTCCCCTTTAATCTTCAATGGGTAAGAGGTTACAGCTCCAGAGAGTTCATCCCTTCTCTCGCCAAAGGATATGGCAGCTCTAACTTGCCCATAGTTGTACTTCCTGTCACCAACCTCACAGCCATCCAGCGATTTCAGACACAGTTGGGTGAATGCTTGAAATCCACCCTCACAATCGTTTAATAGGGATATATACATATCCCTATTAAAATATATAAAAATATACTCCTCACCCAAGGACGTGCTTATTGGTTTTATTTTTTATTTTTAAAATATATATGTTTATTGATTACAGAGAGGAAGGGAGTGGGGGAGAGAGGCAGAAACATCCATGATGAGAGAGAATCATTGATCGGCTGCCTCCTGCACGCCCCCTACCGGAGATCGAGCCCGCAACCTGGGCATGTGCTCTTGACCAGAATCAAAGCTGGGACCCTTCAGTCCGCAGACCAGCTTTCTGTCCACTGAGCCAAATCAGCTAGGGAAACTTATTGGTTTTAAAGAGGGGGGTGGGGGGGGTGAGAAACATCTATGTGAAAGAGAAACATTGATCAGTAGCCTTTCTGTATATGCCTCAACTGCGTTTCAACCTTTCAGCGTATGGGACAACACTCCAACCAACTGATCCACACTGACAGGAGCAAGGAGGGTGGGGAGCAGATATTTTCAAATGAAACTTTTTTTGAAAGTATCATGCTTATATATAAAAGTTCCTCCTACATAGTTTTCCACAGATAATCTGTTGAAGAGGAAGATATTTGGCTTCAGAATTCAAAGGAGTCATAACAAAGGCAGTAAAATAAGTAGGAGACACAGTGCTTAACACTGAGCAGTCTATATTTATGAGTGATTGGAAGAGTTAGCGAATGGAATGAATTAACAATTTCCAAAATGTGTTGTAGTCCCAGAGGTAGTTTTAGTAACTTAGTTGTTTTGAATTTGGGATGCCTTTTCCCATAAAAACAATGTTACAAGTAAAACTTAAGTGCCAAGAAATCCCGCTAGGGCTGTTTAGCCCATAATGTCGTAATACAATGTAAAAAAGTAATACTATTGTGTAAAAACATGGTTTAAACAGTTTTGAATACTGGTGTTTGATGGAAAGTAACTTAAACTCCTAGACGAGGTGGCCCATGAGAAGATGTGATTCCTAGTGGGACTTCTGAGACCTTTCCAGGGTTCTGGAGGGCATAGTCTCCTTCTTACATCTATTTTCCAGTGAACGTGTTTGCATTTCTTTTCCTTGGTACAATCGTACTGTTCTCAGCAGCATCAGGATCACTATTGCTTACCTGGTAGGCAATTAATAACTGCTGTTTCCATCTGGATGGAAGGTAGGAACAAAGCAAGTGGGAAGATTGGGGAAAATTTCTCAAGTAACTGGAAGAGATGCGCATGTCACAAACAGCACACATGTAGTATTTGTTACCGTGTGTTTCCGCATTCAGAATAAAAATAATGTGACATACTATGCTCCTCAGAGGCTCACTATTTATAAAGGGAGTAAGACCTACACATAGAAAAAGTGCCACTGGGTAAGACATGTCGGATGACAATCCAGGTGATGGCTGTGCAGAGGAGTGATCTTTGGGGCCAGGGGGTCTCTCCCCCCTTCCCCCCTTCCCCCCTTCCCCCCTTCCCCCCTTCCCCCCTTTTTAAAAGTAAGAGTTTGAGTTTGACCTTGTGGAAAAGGATTTGTCAGGAGAAAGCTGGGAGTGTATGAGGTGAAATTATTTTAATAGTACTTGACAGAAAATACAGGAAAAGGAAGTCTATGATGTGAGCATTGTTCTACTCAACAAGAAGAAGGGATATAGTGGGGAATAGGATGCTGCGTGATTTCCCCATGGAGGCCATGCAGTGGTTCAGGAAAGAATGGTGCTGGCTAGAGCCCACTGGACGTAATGGCCTCGGTTTTCAGATGATCAGGAAGCATATGATCAGATTTTCAGAGGTGTTTGCACATCGGATTGTGCCTTAACATGCCTTGGTGTTTCTGTAGACTATAGAATTTGTGTAATTGTATCAGAGTCTTCCTGTTGAGTTTGGTGACATGTCCTATTGGACAAATCCTACTGCCTCCTAAAGAAGTAACTCTGAGACCCTTGCTTTGGTTGAAAATAAAGTCAAGTTCCATTGGCCAGTCTTCCCTCCTGGCTTGCTCTCTCCCTTCCTTCTCTTCTAGCTTTAACTATTTGACCCTGCCCAAATCACTCCATTCTCTGGGCCCCTTTTTAAAAATCTGCAATAATAAAAGGGTAATATGCTAATTAGACCAGACGTCATTCCAGACGTCCTTCCTGATGAAGCCAGGGCCAGAGGGAAGCCAGCTTAGTCCCAGTTGCCTGCAGTGGCCCGAGGGACCGGGGTCCCGAGCCGGCAGCCGGGGAAAGGAAGGCATCAATTTTCGTGCATAGGGCCTCTAGTTTATTTATAAATGACAGCACTGAACTAGATTATCTAAACATGCCAATTCTAAAAACTTGATGATGAAATTTTTCAAAATGACAACACATGAGCCACGAGGATGAGACCTAATCATAGTGCTCAAATCAAGTTGCTGTGGTTTCCCCAAAATGATTACATCTGGTTATCACAAACGATTTAGTCCTCCAGTTTTCTGAAAACTAGGTGACCTTTCTGTTCTCAGAGCTGTTTCGGGGGCTCTGAGATTTAACTAGAAAAAAAGTGTGCAAGTGGAGGGTTTTCCTTCCGTTTAAAAAAAAAAAAAGTGGCCAGTCACAGCACCAAAATCCGTTCGCTCCCAGCTCCTCCAATTCAAATGCTTTCTGGGCAGCCACAAGCAGATAAGACTTTATCTTTCCGCCCTCGGGTTCCCCTTCTCGGGCTCCCTATGCACTGACGGGCAGGGTAAGGGGCCCCTAACCGCGGAGATCAACGCTCCAGGCGCTGGAGAGGTAGCGGGGCCGCCGGCAGGTCTGTGGCTTCCCGCAAGGCTTGGGCGCATCACAAGCGGCCGCCACACTTCCGGTGTCCGGCCGGGCGCTCGCCACACTTCCTGTTTTCCGCGCGGGAGGGGCGGGGAATGGAGGGGAGGAGAGGGCTGGGAGGAGAGGGCTGGGAGGAGGGCCGGCGGGCGGGCGGGAGGCGGCGGCGGCCACTGTGCAGGCGTGGCGCGCGCGGGGCGGTCGCGGGCACAGAGCGTCCTCCTGGTCTCCGGAGCCGGGAGCAGTCTCGGCGGCCGCGCCTCCTGCCCTCCGTGCTTTCCATCCGGCCCTCAGCCCCGCCGCGCGGCACCATGCCCGCCGTGGACAAGCTGCTGTTGGAGGAGGCTTTGCAGGACAGCCCCCAGGTACCTCCCGCCGCCCGGCCGCCCTCGCCCGCGGGCTGAGGCCGAGGAGGCCCCTCAGGCCGCCCCGGGGTGGAGGCTGGGAGTGCTCTGGGCCCCCTCGGGGGCGGGCCCGGCCCTGCGTCCTGAGCCTGGGTGTCCCTGGAGGGGGCGTCCCCCCTGGCTGAGCTGGAGGACCGGGGCCAGCCCCCCGAGGCCCGAGCCTTTGTGTCCTCACCCCTTTCCAAAGTCAGCTGAGACTGAGGCTGCCCGGCCTGAACTCGCGCTCCACCCATCACTAGCTGAGTGCCGCGGGCACTTCACTTAACCTCCTGGTGCCTCAGTTTTGTCATCTGTAAAATAGGGATAATAATTACACCCGCCTCTTAGAATTGTTAGAAGTAAATAAGGAAATGCCTGTCAAGTTGTTAAAGACAGTGCCTGATGCATTGTGAGGAGTCGCCTCTATTATTATCTCTACTGCTCTTAACGATGTCATGGGACCTGGTGGATTTAGGGCCAGAGTGGGAGGCAGAGCCTGGACCCCCCCCCCCCCCCCCCCCGCGGTACCAGGCCTCCCTTTGGCACTGCTTTCCCATTTGGGAAGAGAAAATTAACAATAGCAGCCCTATTTGTCTCGCAGGAGAACTTCATTAGCTCCCTCGAGATGCGAGTCCGTCCTTTGAGCTCTGCAGGTGAAAGCGGGTGTGTTCGCCTAGAGTGCAGAATGACATTAGTTCATGATTCAGTGCACCTTCACCCAGGGAACTCTGGTTCTCCATTACCATTTCCCCAGCTTCCTCTCTCCTCCCCTGCTTCTGCATCCCTGGTTATTTAAATACGTGCTCCCTGGCATCCCAACTCCTGAAAACTTAGATTAACCTCTTTTCCTGGCACAGTTTCTCTTCTTTTTCTGGGTCCTTTCCTTTTTCTTCTTAGTGAATTGTAGTCCCGGAATGATCCTTTGGGCTTAACCTACAGCTACCCTGCATCTCTCCAGTTCAGAATAAATTATCAAAAGGGCTGTGTGTGGGCTTAGTTGCCTTGTGCCCATTTCTTTGTAAGGAATTGTAAGCAAGCTGTGATTTTGTCTTTTCAATTTGCATCTGCTGGTCTGATGGACTTTTCAAAGGCCTCTTTGAAGTCTCTCGACACGTCTGGCATGTTATGGGACCAAAGCCCTTGGTAGAAGTGATTTCGTCCGCCCTCACACATACTGTGTGCGATGGAGGACAATAGTGTAGATGGCCTTAACATTTTGAACAAGGATTTCCTTATGCTTTGAAGCTGGAGAAACCGAGGCGCAAGGATGTATTGCCTTCCTAACTGAGCATGGCGATGGCTGAGCCAGTTTCGAGGGGTGGCACTAACTGTTGCCCTCGCCGATACGTTACCTGCATTTCTGTCTCTCACAAACCACTATTTCTGAGTGGTTTGCAGGATTTTCTCAGCTGTGAGGAAGTAGAAAGAGGCCCTGGCAAACAAGACAGGAGACCTGGGTCCTAATTCTGGCTCCAACACTAGTTTATCATGTGATTTGAGCAAGTCACTTATCTGCATCCTGGCTCAGCTTTCTCATCTGCAGAACGAGGGACATGGAGCAGGTGATCTTCCAGGGGCTGTAGAAGCTTAAAATTGTATTGCATCTGTATGGTTTATAACTCCGGGCTTGTATGCGGGAGAGGGGTGTTAGAGGCATTGTCCTTCCTGTTTCACGTTCCTCTGCATGTAGGGAATTTGTCATTGCTTTTGCGATTTGGGTGTCACTCCACTAGGTTTCTCGGTGAGGTTGTGGAATGGACGCTAACTTTCAAGAAGGTCTTTGGTAATCATCAGCGCATATTTATTTAACACGTGTATGGGGCATGTGCCTGGCGCAGCTTTACTCCCAAGGAAACTCCTAGGCTTGAAACTGGAAGGAATCTAATCCAGCTCCTTTGCTTTATGTGTGAAGAATAAAAACAGTAGCAAACACCTATATCACACATGGCATTTTATGTGCCAACCCACCGTTCTAAATAATGCTTTACTTGTATTAGTTCTCTTAATCCTCCAAACAATCTTTTGAAGTAGGTGCCCTCTTGAAATTTACCAAGGAGCAGAGAAGTTAAAATAGCTCGCTGAGTATACGCTATCAAGGGGCAGAGTCAGGATTGGAACCCAAGCAGCCTGCCTGTATTGTTCAAAGTAGCCCAGCTACCTAACACCTGGCTTTTCTGTCATCGGTGACCTAAAATGCTGTTTCACTGAAAGGAAAAGATCCTAAGAAACCACCCATTGTTCGTTTCCTCTAGTTTTATGTTGAGTAGTTATGAGGGTTGCTCCAGTAACCTGGTTGCACAGGATTCACGAAAGTGAACACAAAAGCTTTTGTATTTGAACCTAGTGACCCAGGAAGAGATGAATAGCCGTTGGCGGACCTTAACCACATCTACTCAAGTCCTCCTTTTCAGTACCGCACGATGTCTCCTACGGCTGGTTTATGCGCATACACGTATTATTTCTGGTTACTTCTGATAGGTGACACGGAGAGTGTTAGGCATTGAGATACATGTCTCCATTGCTGTTTGCTGGTGAGCCTCTGCTTCTCGCCAGGCACTGCTCGATGCTGGGGAGTAGTGACAAATGAGATAAGTGTGCGCAGCTCCGCCGGCTCACAGTCTGTTCCCGAGACAGATAAGGGAAGTAGCAGTTCCAGTCCAGTGTGGGCACTGCTGTGATAGGAACACAATGCAGCTTTGAGCTGCTGCAGCTCAGACCTCTTTGGGGGCTTATCCTCTTTTGTGTAAACAGCCCACTTTTGAGATAAGGTGCAGACCAAAGCACTATTGCTTGCTGTTTGGTTTTAACTTTTTGTTTGTTTGTTTCCTTTGCAGTTGGCAGAACTGAAGCACAGACAGAGAAAAGACTTAGTTCTGAGATTATGCAGTGAGTGGTCCAGCTGGGACTAGCCCTCTCTAACCAAACCAGGCCTGTCTTTAGTCAAGCAAGATGCCTCAGAACACAGCATGGCGGTTATGTCTTCCTTGTGGAGGGGTTTCCCCCCTCTCCTGCCCTTCTCTTCGTTTACAGACGTTTTTCCTTTCAGTAGACTCGGTTCTACTGAGACAGTGCTCTCCCTCTGCCAAACGTTAGGTGTGAGAACTTTGTTTTCACCTTATAAAATACTTGCATATGTAATTTAAATATATATTTTTTTCTAATCAGAGCTATTGAAGTTATGCCATTATATAATTAGATGGCTATTCTTTAGTAAAAAAAAAATGTCTAGAGTTATTTTATGAGGTAACACCCCGTTCCTGTAAGGTAGAGGGATGATGTGGAGCTGAGGTATGTCCGTAGGGTATTAGGTTTTGTGTTTCTGGCCCGGCATACTCTTGAGAGTACAAGGTAGTAGGAAAAGCATGGAATTCAGATCCTGATTCTGCCGCTGTTACGCTTAGGCGAGTTCCTCAGCCTCTCGTAACTTGTGTTTTGACATCATTCTCTAACGTTAGAATGAAAATAGGTACTTAATGGAATTCTTCTGAAGAATAAATAGCATACGTAAAGTGTCTTCGTGCTTGCATGTCATAGTAATACCTCCATAAATGATGGCTGTTACTGCCTTTGTAAGTGATCTGCACCAATAGCTTTCTGATTTTTTGTAAAATTTTTGAACAGCTGGTGTGCCTTTGCCTGGTTGTTGGTCTCATTCCTTCCTCATGCCTCAGAACGTTGCCGTTGTTCCCATGCAGGTTCGAGCAGAAGCGGCGCTGGTCAGTGATGTTCGTGGCGCTGTGAGGCCTCGGTTTCCGAGTCTGCGAAGAAAGAATTCAGGGTCAAGAACTCTAGCACAAGAAGTTGACTGACCTTTTAGAAAGGCAGTCACAGAGGCAGAAGCAGTGAGCCAGCTGGGCTGTGTGGACTCGGGAAACGAGGCACAGAGGCAAAAGAAGGGCCCTTAGAGCTTAGGAGAAGGGAAGCAAAGCTACATGCTGAGGAAAGGAGGCGGGTAGGGAAGGCATGGGCACTGGTCCTTTGCCTTAAGGGTTTTTTATGTATTTTCCAAAAGGGGGGATTTTAGGAGAAGTCTCATGGGAGGATCTCAGTACAATATTCATCAGCTTTCCAGGTGGGTTTTGTTCAGGGTCATGGTCTCTGATTGGTTGGCACTAGGGTAGGGGGCCACTAGTCATTGTATCTGGTCCTAACGTCAGCCATGGTGTTGCTTTGTCTAGTTTTGCTTCTTTTCTGGGCTCGGAGCTGAAACATAACTGAGGCCTAGATGTTACCTCTAGTTTGACCAAAACTCTGTCCCTATGGTCAACAGACGTGAGGCTTTGCTCCTAGGGTTATTTAACGTTGATCAGAACCTCATTGTCCTGAGAGCTCAATGCTTAAGGGAGTGATCCAGCAAAGGAGAAAAAGGCAGGTGAGTCAGGGTGCTGGATGGGGCCAGTTTAAATTAGCCATCTGTCTGTTTTCCCCATTCTGCTTGCCAAGGAATATTCTTAACTTTTTACTGTGTTGCCTAATATCCAAACAGTGTCTGAGATAGCTGGGGGTATTTTTTTTTTTCCAGGGGAGATCATGGCCTAGTTCAATTACAAAGGGAAGATAGGCATTTTCCTGTCAGTTTTAATGGGTGTCATGGTAAGTATGTGCAAAGAAAAACAACAACACTTGTGATATGGTTCTTGGCCGTTATCATAGGTGAGAGCGTGACAGTAGCTGACCAAAGAGACGCCAGCCAGACTGCCGTGATCCCGCCTTCAGGCAGGACTGTGAGATGTGCACCCACGGGCATGCCCATGGATAGAACCTGCCGGGGGACGGAAGCAGCCTCCCACAGTGGAGGAAGCATGGCCATTGGGGCCAGCCACCCGGGGGTTACAATCCCAGCCCTGCTGCTTCCCAGCCTGGGAGGTTGAGCGAGTTCCCTAACCTTGATGAACCTCACTTTCATTATCTGTAAAATGCGTTTGGTCCTCATCTACTTCATTTAAGTTGTTGGAAGTATTAAATGAAGTAACGAATATTTAGTGCTCAGCACAGTGTCTGACACATAGGTACAGAGTAAATGGTAGTTTTAGTTTTCTATCTTTTTTTTTTCCTTTCCCTATTTTTATTTTTTATTTTCAAGAAAAACGATTTTAAATATAATAATGTTACATGCAATAAACATTAATGTTTCAAGAAAAACAATTTTTAAGTGTACAGTCTCTATGCAGTCTCCACTTTCACTCCTCAGGGGTCAGGGATCTCTCCGGCGAGTTTTCCCGTTGACTATTCAGGAAGTTTTCTGTATTTCAGTTGTAATACCAGTCTGTTCCTGGGAGCACGTCCGTGCAGCATCCACTTACTCTGCCGCCATTTTTAATCTCGCGTCCCTTTCCCTCCGTTGCAGGCTCCTCCGTGGCCCTGGCTCTGGTCGGGCGCGTGCAGCTGGTTTTCTTTCTATTCTCTTTGTGAAGGAAATTTACAGAAGGCCTCTCTTCTCATCTGACTTCGCACTTTCCATTCTGTTTTATCCCTAAAAGTATTGAAAACAATAAATAGGACTCAACTAAATGGATGTCAGTTGTAGTAAAAACTTTAAATATCCCCCATCCAGTTGTATCCCTCTCTTTCCTTTCTCTTCTCCTGGACACATTAGTTATAGCAAAGAAAAATAGCAGAATCATAACATTGGTGGGCTCCTACTGCACCGGCACCGGAAAAGGCCCTCTACTATTAGATGGCATTTATGGAGGGCTGCCTAGATCACAGTGTTGCTGAAGTGTTCAAATGAAGTCATACATGTAAAGCCTTTAGTGTCCAGAAATTAATAAGCAATGGTAATTCATTATCTTCCGTATCAGCAGTATCATTTGCCATCACTATGTGTCAGGCACTGGTAGGTGCTTTATGTACACTCATCATCTCATTAACTCTGCAAATTTGGATCCAGGACTGATAGGGTCCCAAGGTGATCCCGGATCCTCTGAGAGGCACCAGCAGACAGAGCTCCTGGAGAATGTAGAGTTGGTTTTCATCACCTTTGAGTCTCAGTTCCCAGCACAGTGGTTCACCAGACACTGGACGAAGGCAGAGCTGCGTGTGTAAATGACTGAATAGAGAGTGATAGGCCATCCAGTGTAGGTTCTGAGAATGTCTTGTAACAATCGTTTTTTCCCCCTAAAGAAAAAGGGTCCTTTAAAGAAATGGAATGAAGAATTCTAAACCAATGTTTTTTATCTGCTGGTTGACATCCATTAATGGATGATTAGATCCAGTAGGTCACAACCGAGATTTTTATTTACAAGTGGATCAGAACAGAATGGAAGAGAAAAAAAAAGTCTGTGTGTATGCATACTAATGATACTCTTTGGTAAAATATGTCGGGTGGCTTTTAATTGTAAAAGGTTTGAAGAACACTGTTTTAACAGACGAATTATACACTGTCTGCACCCTGTGGTATTTTTATCTCATTGAGAGCTTTTTAAAAACCTGTCTTGCATTTTCCTTATTCATTGCGTTCTGGTCCTGTGGATAAGGATTGGTCCTGAGAGAGTGCAGTGGTTTCGGAGCAGGTGTTTTTAGCCTCAGTGATTACCTGGGGCAAAGCCAGGCTAAGCATGTACTGCTGTGAGGGGCACCAGAGTTTGTGGAACAAACTCTCCAAGTGCCTGGGTTTCTGCTCCAGTTTATTGAGGTGCTTTGAGGACAGTCATTGCTCTCTTACCAGAGATAGGATAGAAGAAGGAAGAAGGACTTGGAATTTATTTGTAGGGAAATAATGAGCTTTAATGGATTGTTCTTTGTAAAGTGCTTTGATATCACCTCGTAAAGGCATTTCCATATCTTACTCTCCATTCTAGGTCTATTTTCTGAAATAGAGATCCCATGATTATTAACGTGGTATTTTAAAATCCCACTCTGCTGGGCACATGAACAGGAGTCCCTTGAGTAGATATGGTCTCTTACCTGATGCCTTGGTACTTCCGCAGACACCACCCAGTGCATAACTATGTCCTTGCTGCTCAGCGTGTGTCAGATAGGAGATACCTTTCACCTAATGACATTGCTCCCCCGCTCCCGGCACACTGAGAAGTTCGTCTTCCCGAAGAAACTGAACTATAATTCTCGTTAAGTTGCTGTCTGAGTTGTGTGCCCAGATCTGCCTCTGGTGGACCCAGGGTACACAAAATTTCCTGGCCATGAGTTTGAAAATTGGTTGGATAATGTATGACGAAAGACATGGAAATTGACCGTAGTACTGGAAGGGGAAAGAGTGACAGACTCTTGCACAATGTCCAAGACAGCAGAAACCAGACAGATGGTTAGCTGCTGGGTGATGCAGTGCTGGTATCCACGCCCTGGGTGCACAGACAGGCCTCACGTGGTGTTCACTTTATGGGCTCGAAGGGAGAGGCTGCCCTTTTAACACTTTGTTTTTTAATTGGATGGACTTACTGGTGCTGAGATAGGACAGATAATAGCCCTGAGTCTTAATCTTTTAAAAACTGGCTTTCCTTTGCTGGCCCCAATACTCAGATGGTGTTGTTTGGCCCTGTTCTGTGGTCTAAAGGATTAGGAAAGGAGTCCTAAATGAAAGCTTTAGGAATCAACTTGTATACTAGTACCTAAAAGAATAAAGCCCGAGAACAGGCACCTTCTCCCCCAGTTTCTGTGTGTGTGTTTTCGACCTCCTTTGTAACTCTGCCCCTTAGAAATAACATTGCTCTCTTGTCTTCATTCCTGGCAGACTCGCTCTTTACTGAGTGTATTTGAAGAAGATGCTGGCACCCTCACGGATTATACCAACCAGCTGCTCCAGGCCATGCAGCGCGTCTACGGAGCCCAGGTATCCTGCTGCCCCTCACCCGGGAGGCAGAGTAGGGGCCCTCGGCCCTCCTCTGGAACTTCTCTCAGGAGGCTGAGAAATTTGAAGTAAAACACCATTTACATGTTTGAAATAAAATCAGAATTGTTTTTCTTACTTCTGTCCACCTTCAAAAACTGAGGACAACCTGTTTTCGTTGCTGGAAAAAAAAAAGACAGTGATTTCTCTGTAACTAGTAGAAAGGGACCACATCACTCTTTAAATTTTTTTAAAAATTCAACCCCAAAGGGAAACGTGAGTCTCCTCTGCCTACTTGTGAATGAGTGGGTTCGGTATTATGAAACATGGCCTTTGTCTGTATCATAAATGGGCAGTCTTAGATGTCATTGCGGGCGGGTAGAGATGTTTTTTCAAGCGCTTCCTCTGAAAAGACTTGTGTCACAGTTTTGAAACTATTGGTGGCTTCTTTGTTTTGAGGAACAGCTATCTCTGGCTTGCAAAACCATGGGAAAAAAATTGCTGAGTAGCAAAAGTGAATCTTTTTAAGATCAAGAAGTGCCCATGTATGTTACTTTTCAAGAGAAGACTTGAGAGTTACTTAAAAATAAAATTCATTATGTTACACATCAAAATGTTATGCCAACTGATGCTTTTGATTATTGATTTTTTTTTTTTGCAGATTTAAAGCTGTACATGTTAATGTTTCTTTTCCTCATTGATGATCTCTAAAGAAACACCACATTCAGTACATAATAACAATATATATTAATACTTGTGTATAGTCATTATTATACTAGAGGCCTGGTACACAAATTCGTGTATGGGTGGGGTCTGGCCAGCCTGTCCCGATGGGGCCAATTGAGGCCAGGCTGGCACAGGGGAGGGGCCATGGTAGGGTTTGGGGACACCGGTCGGGGCCCTCATCAGGCCAGTTGGCCACTGCAGTGCGCATCATAGCGACCGGTCATTCCATCATTCCAGTCGCTTGGCCTTTATATATATAGATAGCTCTTAATATTCTATATAATCATTCATTATTATCATCATTGCTTTATTAATCATTTATTCATATCATACGTGGACTCAGTCCTTGCCATTAGAAGCTTACAATTGGGCTGGGAGACAGAGCAGTTACCTCAGAGTGTTAGTGCTAGGAGAGGAGGGGGCCCAGCGGAATTGTGTTGGGCACCTAAAAGGAGGATGATTGTGAGCGTTGAGGTTTATTGAATACTTTTACATGGATCATTTCACTTAAATTCCCCAACAACTCTGTGAGGTGGGTATTATTCTTACCCTCATTTTATATAGGTCAAGAGGATTAAGGATTCTGATGATGAGTAACTTGTCCAAGTCCATCCCATTAATACATGGCAGATCAAGTCAGCCTGAAGTCAGAGCCCAAACCCTTAATACTAAGCATGGGAATGCTAGCCTGAACTAGGTTAGTGGCAGTAGAAATGGAAAGAAATGGATGAATTTCAGATGCATTTAGTACACGGATCAGAGATTGATTGGATGTGAAGGGATTGGGTGGGTAAAGGAAGAATCAAGAGTAATGCCCAGGTTTTAAATTGAACATCAGTGTGGATAGTTGGGAAAACACAGGAAGAGGAGCGTGTGTGTGTGTGTGTGTGTGTGTGAGATGGCTGGGATGTCAGTCATCCAGAAGTCAGGCCAGAGATATAAATTTGCAAGCTAAAATGTATTATGCAACTATAGCTTACTAATTGGAACTAATTCTTATGACTAACGAATTGTGTTGATTTGTAATGTTGCTTGTTTCTTTGGTATGACATGCAGAAACTGGGCACATACTTTGTCAATTGTTTTAAGCTCTATTACATTGTATGCGTATTTTTCCCTAAATATTCAGAATTGAAGAAAATAGAAAAAAAATTTTTACTGGGCTATATCTGAACCAGTTTGCTGTTCAGCAATTTAAATATTGTTGTGAAATGATTTTTCTGTTTAAGGTATAAGAACACCAAGACTTAAGGGACTGTGTGTGTCTCTGCCACTCCCAGGAGCCTCTGCTCTGCCTTTCCAGATCTGTCAGAACTATTTGCTTAGAGATGTTCGAGCACTCTTACGTGTTTTGTCTTTTGAGCCAGTAAAGTACATTTTGCCAAAGTTAAGTAGGTTTTGCATTCCAAAAGGCTGTAACTGGCTTTTAATTCACACCACATGACCATCACATGGGTTCTCCTCCCAGCCAGAAACCCTTCCTCCTGCCTCGGCATTTCCTGCAGCAGAGGCTAGCGGGAACAGCTGTTCAGTGCTTCCAGAATCAGCAACAGCGCCAAGCATTCACATCAGCTGGGTCAGGGTCATTGGTTTCTCAGGTTTAAAGACTTAGGTGTTTTGTTTTGTTTTTAATTTAAAAAAAAGAAAACTTTCCTGACTCCTCTTCAATGGGTTTATTTATATATGTGTAGTATTATTTCTCAATGTTTTCATTCAACTTTTTTCACTAAGCTATGTGTGTGTTTTTTTTGGTTTATTTAACATTGTTCCTTAAATATTTTATATCCAGATCTGTTGAATTAGATTGAAACAGTTTTATTTTTAAAAACAGAGGTACTTAGCAAGATGTAGTTTTTCATTATATTTTAAAAACCAGGTTTATGCTTCTGATAAATGTTCATAAAAGATATTTTAAATCGGACCATGTAGTAAATTGCTGTATTCTGATATAGCAGATGCCCTTCGTACCTGTTTTAGGAAGAGGAAGGGCAAGGCAAACTAGAGGAAAATTATGTGAGCGGTCTTGCTGATTGTGACTGGTTTGGGGGAGATTTAAAATTTTATTTGGCTTAAGTGCTAGAATGGAGTGACAGCGTAAGCTGTCTTCAGCCTTTTATAGCAGTCCTGGAGTCGCGTCTGATCTCCTCACTGTCAGATGTGCCTTTGCACATGGCGGGACTGGAGTACTCCGTGATAGGTTTTTCAAATGAAGGGAGCTGTACACATTTCTCAGGCATTAACAAAGCAGAGACAGGTTACTTAGAAAGATCTGCTATGTTTCCAACTATTGGCTAAATAGGCGAAAAACCTCTGTAGTGTCTGAATAGATGCATATTCTCACCTGGGCTATTGCAGCATTCTCCTAAATGGTCTTCCTGTCTTCAGGGAGGTGTCCCCTCTCAATCCCTCCACCACCCTACAGCCACATTTCTCGCATCCAAACCACCCTTCCCTCCCTGGCTTCAGATGCTTCCGTGGCTCCCTGTGATGGCGCAGCAGAGGTTCTTGAACTGAGCATCAGCCTTGCCTTTGGCTCTTCTTTGCTACGCCCTTCCTGCTGCCAGGCATCCCCACCCTCTCTCTCCCCTGCCAAATGGTCTTCCTGGCTTTTAAGACTGACCTCAAGTCCCAGATGTGCCTGACACCTTTCCTTTCTAACTTTTCTCCCTTCCTGGCCAGAATGCACCTGTGCGCCCAGGTGCCTGTGTACTTGTCAGTCAGAGCATTTACAATATAGCACGTGGGGTTTCCTTGTCCTTCTGTGGACTGTGAGCTCCCAGGGAGCAGATTCTCTCTGTCTCCCATGCCCAGCACCATGCCCCGCCCCCCGGAATGACACACAGGTGTTGAATGAAGGACCGAATTCAGAACGTCCCCTCCTAGGGTCCTTGGCTAAGGGCGCGATCATCCATCCATCATCCAGACTAGGCCCAGTGTTCCTTGACTCCCACTTCCTCCCCCACTGAGAGCATGCTGCTGTTTTTGCCTCAGGAATACCCCGCAGATCTCTGCCGCCTTCTCCCCTTTCTGGTTCGGGCTCAGACCATTTGTACCTCTCACTTGACTTCTTCACATGGTCTCCTGACCCTCCTGCCTTGGTCCCCTTCAGTGTTTTCCTTCTGCTGCAGCCACTCATGATTTTTCTTCTGCTCATGTCTGATCCTGTCATCCTCTTGCCCAACTCCCTCAGGGCTTCCCTGTTGCCTCCAGAATCCAGGCCTGCCCCAAACTCAGCTTTCTGCCTCCGTTCCTGGCCACTCCTCACTCCTCCCGTGTGCCTCCCACCCCGAGGTCTCCTGAGTTAGTGAGCCCTGACCCCAGCGCTGAGGTGAGCACTGGTACATGGGGCTGTCAGCCCCGTGGCTGTAGGCAGCATTTCTGGCCACATAGTTGGAATAGGTCAAAGCAGATGCCTCCATGTGGCTGACTCTAGTGGGTTTCCTCTGCCCCTGCTCCCATCCTCTCCATCACGCTCCGCACGGGTGGCGCGTCCGCAGAGGCTTTGGGGGCTTTGAGGTGGCATTTGCAGTTGGGAAGCGCTCTGTGCCACCATAAGGTAAAACACTCCTTTGCCAGAAGCTCGGTTTTCCTTTCGGGTTTGCTAATCGCTGGTCTTCCTGCCTTGATGACAGCCTTGGGAGGTTCTGTTTAATGTAGGAGATCCTGTCCGTAAACCCTTCCCCGGGTCACCTTTCTAAAGGATTCTTAGGAGGCATCAAGTAGCATAGGTGGTAAGCAGATTGCTGTTCCAGAGCATCGAAAGAATCTTACTCTCAGACACCCATCAGGATCTAAGAGGCCACCTCTTATGCTGGACCACAGCTAGAACAGTGTGGGATCTATGTTCCTATCCCAGGCCCTGCGGGGCCTGCCCACCGGGTACTAACTAGCTATCGTGTGGGCTTTGGGTTAGCATAGCGTGGTGTTAAGAACTTGGGCTTTGAGTTTTGAGCCTGCCGGGTCTGACTTAAGTCTTTGCCAGTTACAAGTTGTGTGATTTTAGAAAGCTGTCCTTTCTGATAGTCACTCTCTACCTCATAGATGCATTAAATGTGCTAATATATGAAAAACATTTGACAGCAATGCCATGTGCTAGGAAGAACTCAATAAATGTTAGCAGCTATCTTTATGATGATGATTACCAATATTTAGTCTTTACTCAAGCTCGTTTTGCAAGTCTTACTGCAGAGATAATTGTGCGGGCTTCCCTGACAGGGCGTGGATTAATTAGCTGATGATGGTAAACATTTCATAAACCTTTGTCTACAGAACATTAAGGTGAGTCAGGTTACAGCTGGTCTTGTCAGGCGCTCTATACAGGCAAGGATTGTTTCTTTTTAGGATGCGTGACAGACCACTTTGTGCTTCTGGCTTGTTCCCAGGGAAATGGTGCTGGTAGAACAGAGTCTTGCTGCCTGAAGTCACACACCTGCAAATATACAGCTTTTTCATACAGGATTTCTAGGGGAGACGTGGCAGAGTCCACTGGCCACTGTGGTGTTGGAGAGCAGCTGTTGTATGTGGTGCCCCGCTTCCCTGCGCTGCGGCGGGTTGTGTGAGCAGCACACACGTGCTCTCCTATAGCCTGGGTGCCGTCTGATGCTGGCAGCTGCCCGGCCAGTTTTTCCATTACATTTGTAGCGCTTACCAGAAAGCTCTAAAGAAGAGAAGAATTCAAGCAGCCTGTGGCCCTTGCTTGTTTTGAAGGCAGGGAGGGTGGCATCATCTCTGTTGGCCAGTCTCTAAGGGATACAGATATGAGGGAGTAATATTTTAGACTTAGCCAAAAAAAAAAAAAAAAATGAGTTAGAAGAATAGAAAATGATTCTTGAATCTGAGATGTTGTAGCTCAAAGGAGAGCCTCCTGAGGGAGCAGTGGCAGGGAGGTGGGCCTTCTGAGACATTTATTGTCCAAAGCAGGATCAGCAATACCCTGTCCTATTTTTTATTACTATTTTTTATTTTGGTTAGTAGAGTTTTTTTGGAATGAAGTTACACTCGTTCATTTATGTGTTTTTTGGAACGAAGTTACACTTGTTTATTTATGTGTTGTTTGGGCTGCTTTCATGCTACAACAGTAGAGTTGAGCGGTTGTGACAGAGACCATGTATCTCACAAGCCAAAAATAATTACTCTCTGTCTCTTTATAGGAAGAGTTGGTAAACTCTAGTCTAAAGCAGAGATCTTCTCTCCTATCTCTTAGCAGGGCTTGGGATCTCAGAGAGTACTATTTAAGCATCAGCCAGACTTGGATTCACATCCCATCCCAGCTGCTGACTGACTGTGTGACCTTGGACAAATGGCTTAACCTCTCTGTGCCTGTTTCTTCATCTGTAAAACTGAGTTGATAATTAGAACCTGCCTTATGAGCGAAGGCCTGGAATGCGCTCAGGTTGGCATCTGGCATGATTTAATTGCCCTGTAAATGTTAGCTGCTGCTGGTAGGGTGATTCTGTGGGTCTTATGAAGGGTAGTCTGCATGGTGCTGCCCCAGGCAGATGCCAAGGTAGCTTGAACAAATCCACTTTAAACCCATTGCTACGAACTCAAAGGAGTAAGAGAGTCTCTGACATAGCTGAGAATTAGCCCAGTGGCTGAGCTAAGACCCTGGTTCCCACGCACTCTGACCTTTAAAACAACACTGCTGACGATGGGCTGTCTTCTGGCTGTTGCTTCATCCTTGTCCAGTCATTTGTGATGTTTCCTTGTAGGATTAGGAAGTATTTTCCTCCCTGACACCGTGATTTCCTTATTGTTTTAAACTTAGAATTCAGATGAGTCTTCTAAGCGTGTTCATTCATTCACCAAACATTTGCTGCGTGCCTGCTGTGTGCTGGGAGCTGCTGCACATCCCTGTCTGGATGCTGACACAGTGCCATCACTTGCCTTCCTCCTGGCTGCCAGCTCTGGCTGGTTTTGAAAGGGGTAGTAGCACCCCAGGATGATGCTAAAGCCAGGAACTTTCATTATGTTTACTTGGCTTTATTTTGGGGGGAAGGGGAGAGGGCCGTATTTCAGGGTCCATTAATGCCTGTTCCTTGGAGCAACTGAAGGAAGTCAGGGAAAGGGTCAGCCAGTTGGCTGTAAAGAGGGTCCAGAAAAGGAGGATTAGGTTCTGCTGGGTCTTGCAAAGGAGGACCGTGAAAAATAGAAAAGCCTCTGCAGAACTGAGGCCTTAGCCCTAATGGAACAGCAAACTTAGGAGAACCAACGCTAAGGCTGGCCAGCCACTCCTCTCCCCACCTCCATCTGCTCCAGGTCAGACCTGGTGGCTCTGCCCTTCTGTCAGGAATAAGCCGTGAATCTAAAGAGAAGCTTTAACTGAGCTTGGGAAACGTAAGACACGTTTTCTAGGCTGGATGCGTTAGTGGTGGGATAGTGATAGAAAACTGCTGTGCAGCCAGAGATTAGAGGGAAGACTAAGAGAAGAGGAAAATGGACAGTGAAAACTGGCGCAGGATGGGCCTCCCCGGGCTTTGCAGCTGTGCTTCTGTGTTACCATCCATCGTCACCGACCCAGCGCTCTGTTTGGTAGGATCGGATCATGTCCTGGTGCTGCTGAAATCCCCATTGCACTTAGAATGAAGTCTCAATCTGGGCCACCGCGTCCTGCGTGCCCTGGCTCCGCCTGCCCTGCCAGCCTTGTCCTGCCTCCACGCCCTGCACCCCTTGCTCCCCTCCTGTCCCCTTGGTAGCTCTTCCAACAGGCTGTGCGCTTTTCCCACAGGGGAGTCCCTCCTGGAAAGCCGTCCCCATGGCTCACTCCCAGTCTTTCTTCAGGGTCTGCTTAAAACATCTCTTCCTTACAGACCCTCCGGGTCTTCCTGTCAGAACCCCTAACGCATCCAGTATTCCCTTTGCGGTTCTCATTATGCCTCTGACCATTTTTTTAATGTCTGCTTTCCCAGTGAGCCCTGTGGGAGCACAGGGACCATGTCTGTGTTGACCCTGTTATAATTGTTCCTTACATTTGTGTATTGACTCAATAACCAGGAGCAATAAATGGTTGGGGGCGGGGCACAAGCTTTAACCTTCTATTTTACAAATAATTTCTGAGCAAAATAATTATTTTACACACATATTTTAAAGGAATTCTCTGAGTTGCCATTTTTCAGTGACTGTACACGCATTGGACAAGTCTTACTTGCTTTTCTCTTCTCCGCAGAATGAAATGTGCCTGGCCACCCAGCAGCTTTCGAAGCAACTACTGGCATATGAGAAACAGGTACCTTGATACTCACATGGCATGGGCTGCTGGGCTCAGGACTTTCTTAACTGGAGTTCTTCAGAAGAAATTCTCCGAAGGCTTTTTTAAGAGACCTTCCATCCTCCTGCCCCCTTTCCCTCTCTTTTTTTCCATAGTCCATTTCCATTTTTTCTTGCCTTTTCCTTTCCCCTGATACGTTGTCACTGGTGATTATCTTAGAGTCTGTATGATGCCTTCTCAATGGCCAACTGGAGTCATCAGCTGCCCTTGAGGGAGGGTTCATGGTACCTGAGGGACTACAAGTGAATTGACAGTAACAATTCCAGGAAATAAATGCACAGATACCGTGATGTCTGAACAGAGGGTGATGGCCAATGAAGGAATAGTTTGGGAGGGGCAGTTGTGTGCTAGACGCTCTGGCATGGCCTGCTCTTAGGAGAAGAAAGGAAGTTGGTGTGGAGGGATGTTGGTGGGGTGATGCCGTGGTGCTGAATTCCCAAGCATTCCATAACCCCTGGCTCTCTTATTCTTCGGTCTTAGAATTTTGCCCTTGGCAAAGGCGATGAAGAAGTAATTTCTACACTTCACTACTTTTCCAAAGTGGTGGATGAGGTAAGTTAGCAACATGGCAAAAAAAAAAAATGGTTTTATTCATTTTTGAATTTTCTTTCAGCTTTTACTTTGGTCCACTTTCCATCTTTAGATATCTACGTAAATATCTGAGATGTTATCTCAACTTGTTGCTATTCCAAGGTGTGTTTCATAAAAATGATTGTATACTCTCCTACGTTTCCAGTTTGAGGGGAAGGGCTTTGATGTACATGCGCAATAGACCAAAAGAAAGATTTCCAGGAATTTGGTTTCCTAAGGAGGGCGCATTAGCCTCTCAGGACTGCTGTAATAAGTTACAGGTAGGTGGCTTAAAACAGTAGAAATTTATTTTCTCACAGCTCTGGAAGCCAGAAGTGTGAAATCAAGGTGTCGGCGGGGCCATGCTCCCTCCGACAGCTCTAGGGGAGGACCCATCCTTCCTCTTCTGGCTTCCGGTGGTTCCAGGTGTCCTGGCTTGTGACAGCAGCGCTCCCACCTCGCCCTGCCTTCACCTGGCCTTCCCAGACCCCGCCTCACCCCCATGTTTTTCCTCTTTTCTGCGTCCTCTCTTCTCAGAAGGACACTTGTCAGTGGATTTAGGGCCCACCTGGACATTTCAGGATGATCTCATTTCAGGACCCTTTGTTGCATCTGCAAAGACCATTTTCTCAAATATTCACATGTTTGGGGTGGACAGTTCTTCTGGGGGAGCACGAGTCCACTCACTGCAAAGAGTTTCATACAGCTGTTCTGGTAGCTGTACTGTCTAATCCCCTTGGAAGGTTTGCAGAGACAGGTATTACTGTAGGAAAAGTGCATAAATCCTAATTGGGGGGGAAAAAGGGAGCTCAGATGCTACTAGTGCTGGGCAGAATCCTCTGCAAAATTAGGTACATTTAAACTGTTTCATCTTTCAAAGAGTTTGCAAACTTGTCATAGAAAATTGTCATAAAGAATAAGCAAAAAAAAAGGGAATATGCAGATGCCACCAAACTGTTGAATCATTAATACGAAGTAGCACTGTCTTCAGATTATAAAACGAGGAACTAACGTTCATGTAAAATTGTACTGATAGCATTTGCATTCATTCAGCAAATCGGTCCAAGTCATTGTTCATTGGACAACCGTGACTGACCACCTGCTGTTTAGCAGGTGCTGTTCTGGGCACTGAGGATGCACCAGAGAACAAGTTGACCAATTCTTTCTTAGCTTCATCCTCTATGCCACTACTGTGACTTTCTTTAAAATGTGCGTTAAAATGGATGGATAATATAATTAGGGAGGAGCAAACAGTAAATTTTTTAGGAAAGTGAGGAGAAGAATGTTTGTTAATTAACAGTGACTAAATAATCCAGGGAAAGAAGCAAAAACTACACCCACTGAAGCCCTATGTTTTCTTGACTGGAAGAGAGTGGCTAAGGACATGGGGTAGTCGTCAGAACCAAGATTTCCAGGTAAAGGTATTTACTCGCAACCATATTTTCATGGGCAGAAATGATGATGATTTCAGTGGAGAATGAATCACTCTCAGAGGATGGAGACCTGGAAGTGTGACTCTCTGGTGGCATCATGGCGTCCTGAAGTTCAGCACCTTAAGGAGTTTTCAGAGATGCACGTGAAAGCAGTTAGCTCAGGGGAGAGGGGAGTCGCTTTGGAGGTTATTTTTCTACCCGGGCCTATATCAGGTTGAAAATTTTTCAATACAAGTAATTTGACTCCGAAGTTAAAGAAAACTCCAAATAAAAGTAGTTTGTGTGGCTTATATTTAATAGAATGTCCTAGAAGCAGATCTCCGTGCATGCAGAGATTTTTGGCCTTGGTGATTTCCCCAAAAGCAAGGTTTCTTAGTCACTCCCTTGGGGTTCATCTGAGACAGGAAGTCGTCGTCATTATGGATGCCATTGCTGAGTGGGTGTCAGGCCCTCTGCTCTGAGTGTTTTTTATTCACGTTCCAGCTTTATCCTCACAGCAGCCATGCAGGGAAGATGATGGGCCCAATTTTTTTTTCTGTGACGCTGAAGTGCCAAGAGGTCATCCACACTCTGTCCACTCTCCTCACTGAAGGCACTGTGTTTAGAAATGGTTGTCCCATACCTCTCCAAAGCCCCAAGGCAAAAAGTGGACAACACGCACCCTTTGAACCTTAAGAAGAAAGTAGGAAGAAAATGAGTAGCTAGGAAATGTGCCGTTCCTGAAGTGCATGACCATTGGAATGCCACTTATCTCCCTGAGTTTTGGTTTCTCCATCTGTGGGAAAGCCCACTTAATTACGATGTTACAAAGATTAAATGAAATGATGTATATCAGATGTTGGGCCCAGAGACAGGTACATAGTAGGTGCACTTGTTGACTTTCATTCAATTAACTTAGTAAAAACAGTTTATTTCTTATTGAAGTTATTCAGGAAAAATCATTAACACATTCTATCCTGATGGCTAATTTAGAGGCGGGACTGTGTGTATTTCCAGCGGGACAAAGCTGCCATGCCTTGGCTTGATTGACAAATGGGGGGAACATTACCAGCTCGGCCTGTAGCATCTTGCCTGGCAAATGGTCGCCCTTGGGCAAGTCTTTAAGTTTATCAAAGCAGCCTCTGCAGGAATAGCCCTGAAGGACCAGAGTGCTGGGGAGACCTCTTTGTGGAAGGGGACTCATATGTTACTGAAAGAAACTACCACATGTTTACTCCAAAAAGTGATTGCTGGGTGATCCCCCCTCTTTACCCAGCAGGAATTCTGGGACACCCTCAGTAATCTCTGGAAGTCTGGGTCCCAGGGAAGAATCCCTTCCAGTGTGTTTGTTTCTAATTGCTAACAAAACATTGTCTGGCTGGCAAAACATTTGAAGTTTTTTGCAGCTTTGTGAGCATGAAAAAGTAACTGTATCTCGGACAGTGGAATGGGAAGAATATGGCGTTTAGATCCTAATAGCCTGGGATTAAAATCCCAGTCATGCCCCTTACTTGCCTGTCTATAAGACAGGGATAATAAACAATACCTAACTCACAGAGCAGGTGAGACTGAGAACTAGATGGTATGAAGCATAGAAAGCTGCCCTACAGAAAATGCTCCAAATGGCGGTGCTGATGGGGGTTCACTTTTATTTCTCTTTGACCACTGACAGTGACGGGCTTTAGCAAGGCCTTGAGATAGAAGGGGAGAAAGAATCAAGAGCCGGTAGAACTATCTGGTGTGGCGGATCACATGTGGATACAGTCTTCTCATTCTTAGAAAGGTTTTTTTTTTTTTTTTTTTTCTAAAGAGCAGAGGCCTGGAGTCTGGCTGAGTTGTTTCAGTAGGGAGCTTTCTTTGCCGGAGCAATTTCCCGGCGCAGGCCCGCAGCTGGCTGTGATTTCGGGGTTAGAAGGCTCCCAGCAGGCCTGCCTTTCAAGTGTAACTGCAGCCCTGTGGGAGTGAGAGAGCTCACAGTGGCCTGGCAAGGTGGTGACTTAGGCTGAGCACTCCACCCAGTGAGCTACGTTCACTGCAAGCACATCAAAGCGCTCTTGCTCCCCAGGGGGTGTGGCTTAGACTGAGAACACCGAACCAGAGTTTGCACAGGAAGCAAACGATAACTGGCTCAGCCTCCTTTAGCAAACTTGACCGGTCAGTTAGAACCTCATGTCTAGTGTTTATTACCTCTAGGCCAACATCATTGACTGCTTTAAGAGGGTATTTATTTGCCAAAGAAGTGTAACTGAGGTCTCTAGCCACTCGGAAGTGCTCATCGCGATTTCTTGGTGAAATAAGACAGTTTCAGTAAAATAGTGGACATAATTTTCTTCAGTAGATTTCTCTTTCTTTTAGCTTAACGTTCTCCATACGGAGCTGGCGAAACAGTTGGCAGACACGATGGTTCTACCCATTGTACAATTTCGAGAAAAGGATCTCACAGGTAAAGTAACTGAATTCAGTGCCAGTTACCTTTAAAATATTAGTTCATTTAATAATAATTCATACTGCATTAATTTCTTTAAATGCGTGGATTACTGAGAAATGCCCCTATCTTGTTGAGTAGCTCAGTTTAACTAACTTGCATTGAATCCCCACTGTGTTCTTGGCTCAGCTAAAGGAGGTCACAGGCTAATAAAACAGACTTGGAGTCGGACAGTGGTAACATCATGTGATGAGGGCAGCAGGACAGAGACGTTCAAGGAATAGCAAGAAGAACAGAAAGACGTCATTGCCCTTTTGAGGACAGGGTGCCAGGGAAGACTTCCTGGAGAAGGTGATCTCCAGCTGGGCTTTCAGAGGTGAATTCGTGGTTACCGAGTACACAGAGATAGCAAGGCTTGTATTACCGCCTGGAGCATTTGCAAAGGCACGCTATTCTTAGGGATGTAAGGTGGTGGGGGGAGGCTTGGATATCATTTTCAACCGTTTGTACGCCATAAGCGTCTATAGACGCAAGCAGCGGACCTTTTTTAATTAAATTCAAAATATTATGGCAGTTAACTGGTTAAAAGAAATGTTCTGGAAAGAAGATAATCACCCCTAAGACCTGGGTTGTAATTGGCTTCGTTTTCTGGGAGGCAGACCTGGAACTGAGAGTGTCTGCCCACAGCTTTGGTGACAGTGGTCTCATGACTCCAGGACCATGGTCGGCAAACTCGTGAGCCACATGCGGCTCTTTGGCCCCTTGAGTGTGGCTCTTCCACAAAATACCACGGCCTGGGCGAGTCTATTTTGAAGAAGTGGCGTTAGAAGAAGTTTAAGTTTAAAAAATTTGGCTCTCAAAAGAAATGTCAATCGTTGTACTGTTGATATTTGGCTCTGTTGACGAATGAGTTTGCCGACCACTGCTCCAGGAGAGCTGAACATGTGGATTAGGAGAATTTACCCAAGATGGTGGTTTTTTTTCTTTTAAGGAGAGTATCAATGAAAAACGTTTAAGTATCCTTTTCTGATGACACCAGGACAAATTTGAAGTGTTGGGGCAGGTCATACTTGAGTTAGCATCGGAACCAATTTAGAATCTGGCACCCTCTTACCCCCCAGATGGTGGTGTTTCATTTTTCTGCCTTCACTCGTTTGCTCACCAATACAAGGACGGAATCTGGATGAGGGCAGCACAAGAAATGTTAAGAAAGCTATTTAAATTGGTAAGGAAAAACATCACAGCTCTGCTCCAATAGGAAGTAAAAAGAGAGAGAAAGAAGGGAAAACGCAAGAAGAGAAAGTATCCTGATATCAGGAAGAGTAAGAAATAATATGAGGAGAAGTTAAAAAGCTGGAGGCAGGTTTGAAGTAGATTGTAAAGCAATATAGATGATGTAAAAATGCTTGGCTTGGACAAAGTAGAAATGGAGAGTGTTAAAACTGTAAAGCATCCCTTTTTCTTCGGTATCTGCTTTTTTTCTTTTAGGTATCTGAGTTTTAAGGGTTTAACCTTGGACTTCCATTGCTCTCGTTGATATTTTTGGGGGGGTCTGTCGTGGACTTTGTTCAGCCATCTTTGTATGTGAAAGGGGTAGCGCCCACATGGGGTAATAGCTGTTGGTGTTGGCTTGCTGAAAGTACCGGACACCGGATTGCTTCGGATCTTTTTCATTAAAACAAGCACCCCGTGTTCTTCTGTCAGGTTTTTAAATGGCAATACGGGCAATTTCTAGGGTTCGGTATAGTCAGTCAGGGCATTCTGAAGAGAGATGTGTGAGAACACGTGGGGGCTGAAGAGGCGGAGCTTCCACATACCCTCCAGGTCTCTGCCTAGTCCCTGCCACCATGCTCTCCACCTCGTCTCCGAGTGCCCTTTCCTTCATAGATCCTCAAAGGCTGCCTGCAGAGAACTGCTCCGTGGGCAGGCAGGGTCCCTGGGTGTGGGGTGCAGCTGAAGCCACCAGCACCAGTGAGACCAGGGGTCCCAGCCAGGCCAGGGCCCCGTGAGGGCCGAGGGCCTGAGGTGCCGACAGCGCCTTCCTGTCCGCGTGGACACCTTTCTTTTCTTGGGCAAGCACGCAGCTCTGGACCGGCTTGTTTTGTTTGTCTTTGCTCTAAGACGTCTCTTTTCTCTTGTGCAGAAGTGAGCACTTTAAAGGATCTCTTCGGACTCGCCAGCACGGGTAGGCACCCTCTCCATTCTTATGTGTGTGGGTTTAGTGAGCCTGTGGGCAGAGATGCTGAATGGATGTTCTTGCCTTTCAACCCGTCTGGGTGCTTACATGTCTCTCTACTTTTAGAGCATGACCTCTCAATGGCAAAATACAGCAGGCTTCCTAAAAAAAAGGAGAATGAAAAGGTAAGAACACCTCCCATACATGTTTTCACCTCTTTCACGTAGCTCCTTTTGTGTCTTCCCGTTGTGAGGGAAGACATTGAGGGTGTCTTGGTGAATTTCTTCTCTTTTTGCCTCTACATAGATTTTTAAATTTCTTATTCTAAATCTCCTAAAGTAGATTTTCCACTTCCCAATTCTAGCTTTGAAATTTAGTTTTCAAACACCAACTTGGGACCATCGTAAAATGATAGTCACACTATGATTTTAACGTAAGCTGGGCACTTCACGTGATTGACTCATAGACACTCAGGCACTTGCTGGCTCTGATTCTTTAACTCACTACTGTAAATAGTATTGGATGTTTTCAGGCACGTACCTTTCATGTCTGTCACATGGTTTCCTTCGAGTAGTCTCACAGGTGACCCAGAATGTGTGTGGCCTTCAGCACACTGGCCATGTTGTTTTCCTAACAGGTGTGGCGCTTGGAGTGCTACCAGGAGAAGGGACTGGCTCCACCAGTCCCTTGGTTACAAAAATGGTTCTCATGTAGAAATGAGCATGGTTTGGAGCTGCGTGCTCTCAGGGAATTGCCACGTCCATTAGCCAAAGTGACGTTCTCCTTTCACCTCTTCAACAGGTGAAGACTGAGGTGGTGAAGGAGGTGGCAGCTGCCCGGCGGAAACAGCACCTTTCGTCCCTTCAGTACTACTGCGCCCTCAATGCCCTGCAGTACAGGAAGCGCATGGCCATGATGGAGCCCATGCTGGGCTTCGCCCACGGACAGGTAGGCAGTCCTTGCCCCGAGGCGTGGGACCTACGCCAGCTGTGGAGGGCAGCGCGGCCTTCTGCTGAGGGAGCACGGGGACACACAAGCAGCGTCAGAGGAGGAAACACGTGCACAGCCTCCCAGAAGCTCTCAGAAGCTCGGCACCTGGAGAGCTTGCGGTGGGCTGGGCCGTCAGCTGGGCTTGGGCTGTGCACGCAGGAAATGATGGCCTTGATCCCGTGCCTCCTGTGGCAGGCGCCGGCATGGTCCTTGTCTCTGATCCAAATGACAGCAGGCCGGGCCCGATTGTCTGAGAAGCAGCTTCCTGTGCAGGCTGTGGAGCCAGGCTCACCTGCTAGGACTCCCCACAGGCCTTCCCTGCTCACTGTGGTACAGACACCTCGGTGGGGCTGTTCTCGTGATACGTGGCTAAGGCAAATGCCAGCGCCTGGGCACATAGGACATGGGGAAATGTTGCCAATGAAATCACTGTAGAGTATTGGTGTGCAGGGAAGTCCCAGGTTCAGGATGGGGCCTGGACTGTGGCACCAGCCTGGCAGGGACAGGAGTGGTGGGAATGTGAGGCATGTGGCACCAGCCTCACCCGCCGTCCCTGCCCTGCGGTCGCCCCACTTATGTTGACTCCAGACTCACTCCAGCTTGTGAGAAACGCATCCGGAAACCTTCTCTGATCTAGGAAGAGAAAGGGGTGTGAGGAAGCAAAATGTTGGGAAGGAAAAGTCAGCAACTTAAAAACCTTACATGTGAGCACCTATTATTTTCATAATACATTTAAAAAATACATATTGTATTTTTTATGTTAATCCTCACCCGAGGATATTTTTCCATTGATTTTTAGAGAGAGTGGAAGGGAGGGGAAGAGAGAGAGAGAGACATCGATGCGAGACACATCAATTGGTTGCCTCCTGCACGCATCCTGACCAGGGCTGGGATCAAGCAGGCAATCCAGGTATGTGCCCTTGACCAGAATTAAACCTGGGACCCTTCAGTCCACGGGCCCACGCCTCTTTCCACTGAGCCAAACTGGCTAGGGCTAAAAATACATATATTTTTAAAAAGCCCATCACTCTCATTCAGGGAAAGGAGGAACAAGAGAAGATCTTTAAACATCCAAATTCAGTTGTCTGTCATCTTACTATGGTTATTACCTTGCTGAATAATGCAGACACTAAAGTCAGCTTATGCCCTTAGGGATAATATTTAATAGAAGAGTGTAATCTTTCTGTATCATCTGGGTTAAACCAAAAACTAGCACTGCCCCGCTGTGGGCTGCAGCCCTCAGCAAATACTTGGGTTGGGCCAGCTTCCTCACCATGGGCACTTGTGTCCACATGTGTGTCCTCTCTGTTGCCCCCTCTCTCCTTCCATTAAACATTGCACCTGTGCTTGTTAGAGAATGCCAGTACCCCTCCGTTCTCTATTAATACCTGGGCACGAAGGGCGCAGGGAAGTCATCCTCCCTGGACTGACAGGCCTGGCCTTTGGAGCAGTAATCCCTGCCCATTAGAGGCCCAGGGTCAGGGAGTATCTGGAACTTAGTCTCAGAAAGATGCACGGCTGCAGGCCTGGGACAGCCTTGGGAGCCTGGGAAGAGGAGGAGGGTCCCTAAAAGAGCTAAAGGATGGGTTTTATCCTGTTGCTTTCACTCTTCATGGCCGAGAAGTACACCGCTTCCCCCAGGCTGGACCTTTGAAGCGAATGCTGCTGGCCGTGGGGGCGAGGGGGGAGGGGGCAGAGGGACTGTGGGCACAGCAGCACAAATGCAGCCCATGCCTGGGAAGGCAGAACGGAGCACACTGTTGTTGGGGGCTGAGGGTGACACATTTCATTTTTCATATGAAAAGTATCTAGATTTTAAGACACAACACCAAATAGCCCTTCACCCTGCAGACTTGTTAATCCCGGTGAAATTGTAGTTCTTTCTCTTAGTCCAGCACTAAGTCTAACCCCCTCTTTGGATGAGTCCAAAACAGCCCTTTTAAATCAGTGTGCGTTGAGCATCACCTTTGTTGGCTGCTGGTTTTTTGACCATTGTACTTCCCACTGCTCACGAAGGCGTGTGAACTTTGGTCTTTGGATGACTTTCCTCTGAATCAGACTTCTCACCACCACCCACCATAGTGGAGGTTGTTTGACTCCATTTCTGCCTTCCCTGGCCCTCGTCAAACAGGTTTCCAATTAAGTCATGACTAGTCCTCCCTCCTGCAAACCAATAGAGGCTTGCTTGTCAGCCTGTCCAGGTTTATGAGGGCACACACATAAACTCTAGCGTGGTATTTACAGGGTAAGCAGCATGTGACGTGGCTGTGGAAGCCAGTATCTCATCCCTGCCCTCCACCCATTCATCAGGTTTTTGAGGGAATACGCGAGCCCTGCCCTAGGAGCTGAGAGGCTAGTGGAGGGGCTCAGACATGGCCCGGTGTGTGGAGTTCAGGGAGGGGAAGGTGCGGGAAAGCCAGCATGAAGTTGTGCCCTTAGAAATGCATAATGTTCCTTCAACGGACTTTGATATTTAACATTTCAAGGATTCAGAGTGCTCATCTCTGTATGATTCAAAGATCACGGGGCCAGAACCGCTCCCTGCTCAGATTACTTTGCATTAGGGTAATCCGATCATCATCTGCTTCTGTGCTAGAAGAACTAAGGACAGGTGTGTACGTACTTCCGCAGGCCTCAGGGCCGTACCGATGACTCCTGCTAGTCTCCTTGAGGTGAGAGGTCCATGCTGTGCCCACCACCCAGGCAGGGGCTGCTTCCAGATCAGACAGACCAGCTCTGCAAGCTGAGAGGATACCCATGTCCAAGCTGAGTGTTTTCTCTCTTTCATGACAGAGGTGTGCAGCCATTACTTCTCTGCAATCAGAGGTGCAAAATGGAGGAGCCTATACCATATTCAGATTTTTAAAGGCCCAGCCTTAGAAACAGACAGAAGCTTGAGCTTCTCGGGTGGGATGGTTGCTGATGTCAGTAAGGCACAGAGGAGCCCTCTTCTCGTTCCCGTACCCCTGCCCTTCAGGGTTTGTCAGGGGACCCCAACCTCCTGGGAAGGGAATACCTAAGAATCACAGAGGTAAAGAGTCCCTTCTGTTGGTTCCCAGAAAGCCAGCAACAGCAGTTTCATTTTCACACTGGGTCCTCAGGTCTTCCCTGGGCAGAGAGAGCACCCACCATAGACGGGGAGCACTACGCAGTGCCAGGGCCGCCTGCTTCCTTTACATACAGCCCCCCTTCAGCTGATGTCAGGGTTGGAAGAGCCTCAGCCCAGCTTTCCCTCTGGAATTTCAGCCATGTCACCCCGCAGCCTGTGTTCAGAGCTGCCCGTGGCTCAGGGAGTGGGTCAGTCAAATGGCGACTCTAGCCTCTCTGAGACCCTCCTGCTGCTTGTCTGTCTCTTGTTGGTGCTGTGCGTGTCATTGGTCACACGACGATGTAGCCCCTACAGATGCAAAGGTGAAGATGACCTAATCCTTGTCCCAGAAACCCACTATCTAGAATTGACACAGAAAAAAGGCTGACAATATGGAAATTATCAGTAGTAATTACTGACACGCCTGGTATATGCCAAGTGTTTAACTTAAACGATTCCTGAGCTTCACAGACTTTACAGACCAGCAGGTTTCACCATCCCCTTTCTGCACACGCACCCGGGGGTATGGGGGTAGCTCTCAGCTGCTGGGGTGGGGGCTCGTGGAGATGCCTCCAGTGCTGCGGGCGAGGAGCCGGCCAGCCAGGGTCAGCCGCCCCCGCTGTCAGTCTCACAGTCCACGAACTCAGCCGTCCGCTTTCCTGAACGATTTTCAGAATGTCGTAATTATATCTTTCAGATTGACTTTTTTAAGAAGGGAGCAGCAATGTTTTCCCAAAGTATGGACAACTTCTTATCCTCCGTGTCGGACATGGTTCAGAGGTAATGCTGCACTCCAGTGGGGTCTTGGTGCTTTTGCCTTCTGCCAAACCAGCCTCTCCGGTGGGGGTGGGAGTGGGGGTGCGGGGAGGGGAGAGAGTGGGGGTTGCTGGCTGCAGAGGGTCCCCTGCAGCTGCTGTCCACTCCCTGAACTCCCAGGAACAGCGCCTTCTTAGCTGCCGACATTTGTGAATAGTGTGGTTAAAAAGTAATGATTTCTGCATTTCCCAGCTTATGTGGAGCCCAGAGTCCTATCCACTGCATTTACGGATTATAAATCAATACAAGATTAAAGGATCCACAGGGGTACTTTTCTATCAAGTCCGAGTTCTTCGGATCTTCTGTAACAATCAAGTTTCACGTGTTAGGAGCCTCAGTCCAGTTTAGACTTGCTGTGGAAAGAGTGCTTGTTCTCTTCTCGGAGAGCTAACAGGTTAGCAGCCAGAAGTGCTGCAACTTTTTAGGAACTTCTGGTCATCACACTCACGTGTGATAAACAAGGCAGTAAGCCTTTTTGAATTAGTTTAACAACCTGGAGTTCAGTCTTACAAATTGCTTATTTTGTAAAAAATGCGTCATCTCTCCAGACCGCCCTGCCACCCTTAAAGATGCCGTGGCCATTCTGACTCCCTTTGCCCCCCGTTGTCAGCGTCCGTGATGGTGAGCTCAGCGGAGGCTCCAGGCACCCCCCGGCACCGGGCTTATTTCCTTAAGAAATCAGACATATGGCTCCTTGAGTATTTTTCATGATTTCTGGGTATAGAAATATGTCTGGTGGGTGCACATGAGTATTTCTCTGGGGAGAAAACTCTTACCTTTCATTGGGCCCTCAGTCTTATCACCCACAGAAGTGTAAGAAATAGGTGTTTTCTAATAAAGCTTTGGCTCCCTCCTACCTTCCTTCTCTTGTACTGCTGCTTTTCCCTCACGTTCCATTCTCCTAGCCGTGACAGAGACAAGCAGGTGTAGCTAATGAGTCTGTTCTCCAGCTGGCCCGGCCCGAGGCCACCAGCTATGGACTCCTGTCATTTCATGCAAATGTCAGCATAGCCAGCCCTCACCTGGGTGGCGGCTTGCATCCAGCTGCATTAAACACGGTGCAGACGGCGCGCATGGGCTCTCCTCCAGCAGAGGATGAGTGTGCCGGCCCAAACTCACCTAACTGCAGACCCTTTGAGAGAGAACCCTGAGCAGCTCACTTTGTGAAACAGGAGGCAGCTGGCCCCCAAGGTTCCCTCCGTTTTCACATCTGTAATTCAGGCTTGCCTCCTTTACCACGGTGCAGTGGAGCATGCCTCTGAAGTTCGCTTGCTCGGATGGATGGGCCCTGTTGGCAGATTGCGTTCAGGCCTTTACAGCCCAGCCTGTCACCACCGGGTGGGGCAGGCGTGTGGCTGTCTCTCTTAAACGGAAGAGCATTGCCCTGGCTTTGCTGGTGCACCTTGGTACCACTCCTGGTCTTTTCCCTTCTCCAGTGGCCATCTCCCGGCTCTTGCCTAAACCAAAGGAAGCGGGAATGACTGCTGTCCTCACCTTTCAGGCCCTTTCACAGGCCGCCTGCACGTGCCGCCCCTAAGACTGGGCTCATTGAAGCTTTTCTCCTAAAGTTTGTATCAGCAGTTCTGAGCATGACACCTTTGTCAGCAGAGGAGGTGTTTAGCTGGGTTCAGGTGCTGTCCGGTGGGACCCCTGTGTTCTGTTTTAAAGCAGCAGTCATGTGAACACAGAATAACGCATCCTGGAGTGTCGAAGCTCCAGCTTCCAGGCCTGAGAGGTGGCTCTGCCACCCGCTGAGCAGGCCAGTGCCGAGGGGCTGACCGGACGGACACCTCCTGTCTTAAGCATTCAGGTGGAACTGGAAGCCGAAGCAGAAAAGATGAGGGTGTCCCAGCAAGAGCTACTTTCTGTGGACGAATCTGTTTACACGCCAGACTTCGATGGACCTGCACCACAGATCAACAGGAACCTCATCCAGAAGGCCGGTTACCTTAACCTTAGAAGGTGAGGCTGCCATGGCCCGCCCCGTGGAGGGGCTAAAAAGCTGAGTGCCCCATCAGAGAGTGGGGTGGGGAGATTGGGGGGAACTCCCACTACAGCACCCTCCTGCCTGGGACCTAGGAATATGAGTAAGAACCCAGCTTGCGGACTCCAAAACACCACAGGCCACCCCTGTTCCTGGTCGTCATGGCCATCGGTGGGTTGGTGGGGACGCGGTTGCCTCATCCATAAAATAGAACTGATAATTGCACCTACACCATAAAGTTGCCACAAGGGTTGAATGAGATATTTCTTAGCAGGCAGCAAGCACTCAAATGTTAGCTGTGACCCTCTTTGGAAATTAACTAAAGTAATTACTGGGGCAGGAAACCTAGTGCCTCACACATAGTCACTGCTCAGTAAATACTGCATCAGGTCGTGTATTTGATCTCCCCGCATTGGAGGGTCTGCACAGAGGAACTGTCAGCGGTTTTCTTACTGGGAAGAGCCCCTGAAAGGTGTGTAAGCTTCTTGATCACAGGCCAAGTGATGGGAAACTCCACAAGGTCCTGGTGTTCTTTGCCAGGAACTGGATTTTCCTCTTGTAAAGAGCCCACAAAACGAGAATAACATCCGGTTGGAATAAAACAATCTGGTAAAAGCCCCCCAGATTCTTATACCAGAGGTGACCCTGGTGACGCTGGTGACTCTAAGTGGCTATCGAGCAGTGCAGCTCCATGTCTTAGAGCAGGTGCACCGCCCACTTCCTGGAGTCGCCCTGGGACTGGCATCCCCATGTGAGCTGGCCCATAATCTCCCAGATCCTCCAAGCTCGGTTGCACATCTCTGCTGCTCTGCACTTGAATTATTTTCAGAGCAGTTTTGCTTTAAAGGAACCCATTGTCTATAAAATGTCACTGACCCCCACAAAGGGCAGCAGAACTCGGAGGTGCCGCTCATGTTTCCTAACCCTAATGGGCTTTCACACAATCCCTGCAGTAAAACAGGACTGGTCACCACCTCCTGGGAGCGGCTTTACTTCTTCACCCAAGGTGGGAACCTCATGTGCCAGCCCAGAGGAGCTGTGGCTGGCGGCTTGATCCAGGACCTGGACAACTGCTCCGTGATGGCGGTGGATTGTGAAGACCGGCGCTACTGCTTCCAGATCACCACCCCCAATGGGAAATCGTATGTCACGTGGGTTTTACGTGGGTGGAGAACCAGTGTAGTGACCCCACCCCGGCCCAGGGCCTCCTGGCTCGTTCCTCTGTGGGAGCGGCTGTTCTGGGCTGTGTGGCCTTTGGGAGGGTGGTTTTGGGTTCCTGAAGCACATGACCCATATGGGATCCAACCTGCCTTACGTAAGGAGTGCCGGTGAGGATTCGTCTGTGCTTAGATAAGAGATGACTACGTGTCAGAGTGATAAAGGTGGCTGTTTGTGGCACAGGCTCTGTTCTCACAGAAGGCTGTGACTACGCCTTGCCGCTCCTAGACAAGCATTTATGTATGTATTGGTGTGGGGCAGGGATGAGGAGGAGAGTCAGGAAGACCTGCCGGAGGGGTCGGTGTTGCCAGCTGAGACATGGGAACAGGACGTTCAGCTGCGGGAGGGTCCCTCCTCAGCATGCTGTCCCCATCCATCACCGGCCCTGAGGTCCTACTTTGCCGATGGCAGCCTGTAGTCGTTCACGGTCGATCCCATCCCAGGGGAGCCCTCTCACTTAGAGCAGGGCTCTAGCGGTGCTCCAAGGGATGCAGAGCGCCTGGAGGTAGGAGGTGGACGGCGTCCCCAGTTCCCCTGCCTGGGGGAGAGGGTGGCCTGTCCTTGTCAGAGCCGCCCTGCTGGCATTGGCTCTGCTGGGGTTGCGAGTTGAGACTTTTTCTGGACTCTGGCATGGGGAGGGTGGGCAGTGTTGACCAGCTCCTCTCCCAGCCTGGCAGAGCGTTTTCCTTCCTCCCTGAGTGACATAAAGTGCGGGAAATGAGCTGGGAGTGAAGATGCCTGGTTTCTAGTCATGCTCCTAAACAGTCACTTAGTCCTCTGGGCCTCGGTTTCTCAGATGTGAAATAGGGATGAGATCCCTGTTCCCCATCTCCCACAGATGAGATGGGGACAAAGAACTAGATGGGGAGCCCTTCAGAGTTAAACCCCCATAAAGGTTGTGCAGTAGTACTTGTCTGTATTCCCAGCCCTCCTTATGCAGACTTTTCCGTTCTTGGGGAGGAGTGCAGTGGCTGCTATTCCTTCTTTGGGTGTGGTTGGGAGGGGTGACTGGGAAAGAGGGGCGAGGATGGTCCGCACTGTGAGAATCACAGGCTTGGCCAGTGAGTCTGAGCCCAGCCTGCTCGGTTTATAGACAGAAAGCCAAGGCCCAGGGAAGGGAAGCGTTGGTTTGTCCAGATGACAGAGCCAGACCCGGAACCCCATTCTCTCTCCTTCCCATTTTGCTGCCTTCCTGCCCTTTCCCCTCGGGGCCCCAGTGGAGTTCAGTTTTGTGGAATAATCGTCAGTCACTGCGATCTGGGCAGCACTTACTTGGATGCACTTTATTTCAGGGGAATCATCCTCCAGGCAGAAAGCAGAAAGGAGAATGAAGAGGTAAAGATTTTGTTTGTTTCACTTCCTTCTCAATGTAGTGGGGGACTCCGGGATTCAGCAGGTTTTTAATGTCCTCCACAGTGGATATGTGCAATAAACAACATCTCCAGGCAGATCTACCTGACTGACAACCCCGAGGTAATGGACAGCCGCTTTCCCTGCACCTCACCCTGTAATCAGCCTGAAAGGTAAGCGTCTGCCTCCTGGGACTGAGCCTGTCTTCTTGTGGATTTTTAGGCAGTCGCCATCAAGTTGAATGAGACGGCTCTCCAAGCAGTGACTCCCATTACAAGTTTTAGGAAAAAACAAGAAAGCCCGTGCCCCAGGTAACTAACGGTCGAAGGAAAGCTAGCTTTCGTGGAGCCAAACTAGGAACTTGACACAAGTTATTTCATCCTCACAAGCCCCCGGGGGGTGTCCTGCAGAGGCAGTAACTGGTCAGGAAGGTTCCCGGGTGCACAGCACAGGCGAGGGCAGAGCCGGGATCCAGACCTGCCTGCACATGTCCAGCCTTCCCCTGGACCGTGCTGCTGCAGCCTGAGCTCACAGGACCCACATGAAGGTGCTGCTGGTCAGGAGGTCCCCCCGTTTTCTAGCAGCAGCAGCAGCAAAGTTAAGGAACCAGAACACGCAGTGGAGCAGAGCTGAAGGCTTTGAGAACAGGGGTGGCACAGTCAGAACCAGGGTAGCTCAGGAGGCAAAGACTGTCCCTGCGACTTACTAAGAACCACAGGAGTGCAGAGGGAGCGCGTCAGCCTGGCTTGAAAGGTCTAATGAACGACTAGGAATTTGAGCTGGTGTTTGAAGTACGAGAGGGCTGGGTGAGCAGCGTAACAGGGATGGAGACAGAGAGGAAGAGCATATGGTATGCTGGGTGTAGCTGTAGAGAGGGGAATGCATTAAGGGAGTGGAGAAGGAGGCTCTCAGGAGAAATGAGAGCCAGGTTGTGGCTGAATGCTAGGCCAAGAAATATTCATCATTCCGTTAACATTTCCGACTACTGTGTACCAAGTAATAAATATTTAGCTATAACCCCTGCCCTCAAAAAACTGTCTCCCAGGGAGACAGATACAAACAGGAAACCAGTTGTACTGTGTTAAGCAGTACCTGTAGGTAGTTGGAAGATCTGAAGGATTTCAACCAAGGAATGAATGTTTTCCAGAGAAGTACTTGTAGAATGGTGTGAAGGCCGGGCGGAAGTCTCCATCAGCATTCAACAGTATTCATTGGGTTGTAAAGGCGTAAGATTAAAAGGGATTTGTTTCCCCCTCCTCTCTTCTATTATACTCCAGCCAGAACCTGGAAAATTCACAGGTGAAAAATGGCAACACTCTTCCCAAAGCAACCGTCAGTGTACCTGAAGCTGAAGAACTAATTGCGCCTGGAACACCCATTCAGTTCGACATTGTACTTCCTGCTACAGAATTCCTTGATCAAAACAGAGGGAGCAGGTGTGTGCTACGGGAGGCCTCTGGGAGAAATGAACATAAATTTGGCCCCTCCAGAGACTGTTGCCTTTCTGCCTTAGCGCTTAGTGCTACGTGTCCTCTCGCTGACCTGTAGTGACCGTCTGACTCTGGCTCTCTCCCCCCTATTCCCCCCCAGGCGTATGAACCCTTTTGGTGAGACTGAGGATGATGCATTTCCAGAGGCAGAAGGTACGTGGTGCGTTTGGTGTGCTTACTCTCTCCTCTGCACAACCGCCAGGGCCACTGAAGCAAGATGTGACATCATGTTCTAGAGAGGGGACTTGAAATATGTTAATTGTCCTCGGAGAACTCATTAGGACTTGAGTAAAAACTGAGGAGAAGCTGTTGCACCACTAGCCACATTCATACCTTTTGCGCTCCTGCACTGAAAGTTGCCAGGACTGAATTTGGTGTCACATTGTCACAAAAACAAATTCAGAAGAGAAAACGACCGCCTTAAAATGCAGCCTGGGTGAGTCCTACATGTGCTCTTGCATTTCAGAAAATCAAAAACACAGATCACTCCTCCTTGAATTTTAAGATCACATGAATGTTATTGGTTTAAATTCATACCTTGTTTGGTTTACATCCCGATCTACATCAGAACATACTCAGCTGAGCTGACCACAACCTCCTGCTCCAGAGAGAGGACTTGAGTTCCCAGCTAAGGCAACCGAGTCGCTAGAAGAGCTGGCAAGACCTCAGTGTAACCCAGCAGCAGGACTGGAGCCTGAGAACATCTGAATGAAGTGCCACTATTTACATGTAAAAGGAGGACTTGAGAATTGGCACTTCTTAACCCTTTAGGAAAAAGAAAAAAAAAAGTTGCCTCAAACCTCTCTCCACTTATGTCTAGCCGACTTTTAATGCAGTTCAGTTTGTGAACAAAACTTTTCAAACTTGTAAAAACACTTCATATGGGAGTAACCATTTCAGTTATATTTTCCTAGGACATTTTTAACTCACTATTTTTAGGGGCCAGGATACGAATGGAAGGGCAGCTAGGCAAAAAGACTTAAAGTGGCAGGTAAATGAATTATTCTGACAGAAAAAAAATGACTTGTAAACTGTCTTCATGGTTTTCCAGTTACTTGCCGTCATTCGGTTTTGTCAGGTGATACGCTGTCATCAGGAAGCCAGTATTGGACGTTCAGGGGCTCAAATGAGCAAACTTAGTTTGGGATCTCCATTCGTTTGTGGATCATATCACTGCCCTTCAGTGATAAAGGAGTAAGACCCAACGTCAGGTCTTACTTTCTTCAAATAAGTTTTCTTTTATAAGAGGACTTAATCCATAGGCCAAAGGAAAGAATTTCTGTTGTCCAGTGGAAAAAGTCCTATTTTCAGAGGAAAGATATGGTGCATATACTTGCCACCTTCATGTACTTACCTAGGTGTGGTGCAGGAGGCTGATTATCTGGTACCGCTGTCTTACTTTATAGATGGAGAAAAAGCAGGGCCTTTTTAGTCTAAGGAAGCAGTTCCAGACAGACACAGCGCAGACAACAGAAGATTCAGAGCTTCAGCAGTTTGCGTGGGGCTTGTAAAAGCAGAGTATTCAGAGATTTGGGTGGAAAGCCCCCATAGGAAGCAGACCAGTCCTGAGGCCTGGCAGCTGCGCTCAGACCAGCAGCCATGCTACTGGGTGCAGGTGAGCAGGCAGGACCTGAGTGTGATCCTGAGCAGAAAATGCTCTCTTGCAGATTCTCTTTTGCAACAGATGTTTATAGTTCGGTTTTTGGGATCGATGGCAGTTAAAACAGACGACACTACTGAAGTGATTTATGAGGCGATGAGACAAGTGCTGGCAGCACGGGCTATTCATAACATCTTCCGTATGACAGAATCCCACCTGATGGTCACCAGTCAGATGCTGAGGTACATGCGGCTTCACTTTGACTTTCTTACAGCTTCCTCAGTCCCCTCTGAAGGCATGTTCCCCCACTGGCAGCTCATAACTAGAGCATTTGACTGGATTAAGTGTACCAGTGTATTTCGATTTTGTAAGAGGTATTGGATAGAAGATGCTCCCTTAATGATAATCTAGGAATTTAGTGGTGAGTGAATCCCGTTGTTTATAAGATTGCCATCATTCTGGAGTTACTCTCTACATCTCTGACCTTGAAAATGGAAGGTGGGTTGTTTGTTTTTTTCATTTCTGAGAGTATTATGTATAAATAACAACAATGAATATAGGACCTAGAACTGCCTGAGATAACTAACCCACCACAAGAAAATCTGTTCAGTATTTGTTGGGCTGAAAATAAAGAAGCCGAGTAATTTAATACCTGGTTGGGGGCTCAGGCAGTGTAAGGTCTTTATGAACATAGCGAACGATGGTCAGGACATGGTCAACAGCAGAGGCTTGAGGAGCTGCACTGTCTGCAGCTACAAGTAGCCAGTCCGAACTGAGACGTGATGTCAGTGTAAATACAGACTATAGCAAGTCTCTAAGAGCTCGCCCTGCCCCCGAAAGAATATAAAATATCTCGTTAATAATATTTTAGATCTATTAAATAACATAAATGGGTGCTGGAAAAATGTAAGTATGAGGTTTACATTCTGTTTCTATAGGACAGCAGCACTGCATTAAAGCCAGAATGTCAGGGCTTCTTTCTGGCTTTGCATTTACTAGTTGTATGGCCTTGGGCCAGTTATTTAGCCGGCGCCTTGGTTTCTTCAGCTGTGAAACAAAAATAGCTGTATCTCCACCTCCTAGTGTTGTCATGAGGAATAGATACGAAACATTTACAACTGCAACTGGCACATAGAAACTGCTCAACAAATGTTAGCTTCAAAAAAGTGAACTAGGTCTTGGCAAAAATCAGGCCTTTTCCTTTGTTATAAACCTTGTAAGAATTGGCTTCTTAAGAATAAAACTTACATTTATTGACAGCTTTTCTCCAAGTTTGTCCTGGATCTTTTATAGGCATTGGTTCATTGTTCTTATAATCTCCACCAAAAAAATGAGAGCAAATATGTATAAAAACACCGAGAAACTATAGTGCATCAAAGAACACTGTTAAGAAAGTACAGAGACAGCCCCACAAACCCTTCTAAGTTCATCCAACATTTGTGATATAATGTATCTGTTAAAATTACAGGTTAATAGACCCTCAGACTCAAGTATCCAGAGCCAATGTAAGTATCCTCACACTTGCCAATTTTAGTGATTACCTCTATTCATACTGGTAACCACCTTAAACACAAATTAAATGACTGCCACTAATAGTGCACATTTTTGTGACTTTTTCCATGGAGGATGACTTTGTCTGTTGTTTAGTTCCAGTATGTTGCGTGTTATTCAGTCTGTTACTCTTTCCAGTTTGAGCTCACCAGTGTCACCCAGTTCGCTGCTCATCAAGAAAACAAGAGACTGGTTGGCTTTGTGGTCCGCTTGCCTGAACCCACAGGTGGAGAGTCTCTGAGCACTTACGTTTTTGAAAGCAACTCAGAAGGCGAAAAGGTCTTATTTTTTTCATCTTAAGATTCCCTAAGATCTCAGTATGAAAGAAAGATATTGAAAGGGTGTTTTTTACACCACTGCCTGGATAGTTGACGGTTCTGCAAGTCCCCATTGAGGAGTTTAGATAATACCACCTCCTAGGAAGGCCCCACTGAAACCAAACTGCCTGGAAGTAAAATTTCCCTGGGGAAAATATGTACTAACCAAAACAGACTGAATAGTTAAGAACTTTCATGCTGAGATATAATTGTTTAGTAGAGCTACCAGTAATGGTTAAAAGCAGGTCTCCCCAAAGCAGAAGTCACAGTGGAGAAAATCAAGTCTCAAAGAGCAAACCAAGGAAGCAGACATCAAGAAGTACATCTAAACTGTCCTCTTGTTTAGTAGAAAAACTTTGTGACTGCATTCGCTTAGAATTAATCAAATTTAACCAATCCTTTCAGCAAGTATCTGTTTGCCACTGTGTGTGAGCATGCAGTGGCTAATGTCAAAAGACAAAGGGAATAGCATCCTGTTAAGAATTTCAAACGCTGGAGTAACTTCAGTTTCCACTGGCTGGATATTTTTTGTATGCACAAATTGGTAACAGGAGACCAGGGACAGTAGACACTCATGTTGACATGAGTAGATAGTGACCTCACTGTACTTTTATAATCACATCCCCCCCCCCCCAACTACAATTCTTTATCCTTTTCCACCTTTGCCAAACACCACTTTTCTTGTCTTTTACAGATATGTTATGCTATTAATTTGGGAAAAGAAATCAATGAGGTTCAAAAGGTAAGGTCCACTTTAGTGCTTGTTTAGCAGCTACTCGAAAGATACCTACCTGTACATGTCAGGGTGTCTCTCCAAATGAGAAATGATGCTCACTTGGCAGTGTGGTCAAGTTTGGGATTTCCTTTTTATGCATTCTAACCACATTCTTAATCAGCTAGTTCCACATGCATTGGCAACACATGGAGTTCTTAAAAACATCACTTCTGTAGCTCTTGCTTTACTTATTGCTTGCTGCTGTTGCCTAGATTTCCTGTCTTTCAAAGTAGGATGACACAAGCTTAAGCATCTATCATGTGCTCTTAAGCCTTGTTCTCAGTCGTCACAGGCCGGCAGCACTGACACACATCACTCAGAGACTTAACTAGAAATGAAGATTCAGACCTCCCTGTCTTTCAGCAGCTTACAGTCTCATTCACCCACCAAGTTTTTAAGAGCCCCATTTATAACAAGAAAAACCCTGGAAGTAGAGCAGGGAGCAAGACAGATCAGTTCCAGCACCGGGGGGTGCGGTGCGCGCTTCTAGAGTTACTGTCCAGGAGAACTTTCTGCAATAATGAAAAATATGCAGATTGAATGTGGCTAGTGTGACTGAGGAACTGGACTTGTAAATTTTATTTGAATTTAAATACTGACGTAGCTAGTGAATACTGTATTACTATGGTTCTAGTCTACAGGGAGGGCAGAAGGACCAAGGACTGAGACTGATGTACATGAAATGACAAGCACTGCAAGTTAGTATTTTATAGTCTAGCCCAGTGGTCGGCAAACTCATTAGTCAACAGAGCCAATATCAACAGTGCAACGATTGAAATTTCTTTTGAGAGCCAAATTTTTTAAACTTAATAACTAGGTAGGTACATCGTTATTAACTTAATTAGGGTACTCCTAAGCTGGCCTTTGCTAAAAACGTCCTCAATCTGATTGAGGTACACTCAAGCAGCCAAAGAGCCGCATGTGGCTCGCGAGCCACGGTTTGCCGACCACTAGTCTAGAACTTTTCTGTAAAGGGCCAGATAGTAAATCTTTTGGGCTCACTGTCTGTCTCAATGACCTCAACTCTGCTGTTCAACACAAATGCTGCCAGAGATTGTATGGAATGAATGGGCATGACTGTGTTCCAAAAAAATGTTTACAAAAACAAGCCTGATGGCCACAGTTTGCAAACTCCTCGTGTAGATTAAGAGAAAAAAAAGACAGTTTAAAGACAAAACAAATGTTGTGAGGGAAGTCCTCTTTGGACTCTTTCTGGGAAGATTCTGATGACTTGGCTAGGTGGTGATATTTTTGGCTGAGAGGAAAACCAAGGCCTACTGGATTCTAGGAATAATGCAGTTGAGTTTTTTTTCAGAGAAGCAAGGACACCCACCTGAAGGCACACATAGGCAAGTAAGAAGGAATAAAGCTAGACTACAGAACAGCAGCCAAGCCAAAGGGGTGTTAAGTGCATTTTAAGTGTTTTCTTTTCTCCTTCTTAAACTCCCATAACTTCAGGATCCAGAAGCATTGGCTCAGTTAATGCTGTCCATACCACTAACCAATGATGGAAAATATGTACTATTAAACGATCAACCAGAGGACAATGATGGAAGTCCACGTGAAAACACAGGCGCAGAATCTGAAGCCTAACTCTTGCGCTTTTGGGGGAAGAGCACCCAAGAAGGAGAGCTACTTCCTTAAGGGTTTTCAACTTCTCTGATACACAGGCACACGAACTGATTTCAGAATGCTGACAATCGCTTGCGGAATGGACTCTCGATGCCTTGGTACTGAGACTTGGGAGGGAAACAGTAAGAAATGGTTGACAACATTTCTACCCATCTACAAAAGTTATTTTAGGTGCTTTGTGGTAAGTCCTTTTCTTAGATTATTATTCAGCGCTCAGAGTGGAAGTTAGGAGAAAATGCACCGTTCGCTGTATTTGAATGTCATCTCTTTTCCGTTTCCAGTATCCTTTTTTAAAAATGGCAAAAGCCTAGATTTATAATTAAACACTAAATATTTCCTATTAATATACTCTATTTTTGTATTTTACTTAATAAGCTTTAAGTGCCTGTCATTCTGAAAATGGTGTATTTATAATCAAGCTTCTCATAAGTGGGCCTAGTAAGCATTAACCTGTGCAGTTAGGTGACGAGCCCCGCTTTGAGGCTCAAGCACTAGCAGCAGTGCAGGTCTAGTTTTGGTCATTGTTCCAGGCATCATGCAATAAAGACTAGCAGATGAGTCCCACAAAAGGTGTTGAGTTTTACAGTGGATCCCTAATGAACCAGCATTCAGAAGTTTACGATCCTTTAGATGTCACCGTTTTTAGTGGTGGATCACCATGAACAGCTCTGCCAGGTCCCGTTTCTTCTGAGCCAGACCTTCCTCAAGGAGGGGCCAATTCATTTTAAAACTCACTTGAAGAACAGTTGGTTTAAAGTTCCTATTTCCATTCTGGCTTCCCAGCCCACTCCACCATTCCCTCCTACCCATGAAATAAGTATAATGATCTTGAATTGGTACAGTGTGTTTAATTATAACCAAGTTCAACAGAATGTCAATTGTCTTTGTAATAAATTAACCTAGCAGTAAATGCTAGCAAATAAAATCTATCATTCTGTTTCTTTTGCTTTTTGTGGTTATTTTCTAGAACATCCCTGGAAGAAAACTAAAAGTTGGTTCTATAGCTTTAATAGTTAATTCGCAAAAACTAGGGCAGAATGAAATCACAGCAGAGAGGATGACTATCAAAAAATACCTCTATTCAACCTGAGCAGAGTAATGGGATCTCAATGCCAAGTTTTTAACAGGTGTTACTTTTAAAATGGTGGGTTAACAAAACAATTTTTGCAACCCCAAGTTAAGTTGGTGTTATATAGGATCCATACGAGGAATCCACTTCTATAACGTGTACCATCAGAGACATAGTGAGCTGGTCCAGGTCAGTATGAAATTATACACTAATGCCTTACAACTTATATATCATAATTATGTCAGGTCAGTTCTCTAACGGGCTGCAAGAGCCACAGTCCTCTGAATTTCTTTTTCTTGCTTAGAACTGTCCGGGTGGGAGGGGAAGAATCTCAAGTCATGAACAATGCTGGAAACTAAAATCAAGCTTTAAAAAAAATTTTTTTTTAAATGAGTGGCTTAACTAAGCCACAAAGCATGCAAATCATAAGAAAAGCAAAGACTGAAATTCAGTACAGTAAGACGAATCACAAAAACACCAGAGAGAATGAAAACAAAAAAGTAACTGAGCATATTAACAAGCATGACCCACAAAAAAAATTAGTATTCAGAATATACAATTGGGAAAGGACAGTTTCTTCAATAAATGATCTTGGGAAAACCGGACCATTATCTTATACCACACACAAAAATTAAGTCAAAATCAATTAAGATAATATAAAATCTGAAATCATAAAACTCCTAGAAGAAAAACAGGGTAAGCTCCTTGACATAGGTCTTGGTGGTGGTCTTTTTTCTTTTTTTTTTAATATATTTTATTGATTTTTTACAGAGAGGAAAGGAGAGGGATAGAGAGTTAGAAACATCGATGAGAGAGAAACATCGATCAGCTGCCTCCTGCACACCCCCTACTGGGGATGTGCCCGCAACCAAGGTACATGCCCTTGACCGGAATCGAACCTGGGACCCTTCTGTCCACAGGCTGATGCTCTATCCACTAAGCCAAACCGGTTAGGGCTAGTAGTGGTCTTTTAAAATCTGACACCAAAAGCAAAAATAAACAAGAGGGACTGACTACAGATTTTGCACAGCAAAGAAAATCAACAAAATGAAAAGGCAACCTACTGAATGGGAGAAAATATTTGCAAATCTTATCTGATTAAGGCGCTAATACCCAAAACATATAAAGAATTCATACAACTCAGCAGAACATTCTGGTTAAAAAATGGGCCACAGATACATGAAAAGATGCTCTACATTATTAATCATCAAGGAAATGCAAATCAAAACCACATTTCACAACTGTTAGAATAGCTATCATCCAGAAGAAGAAAAAAAAGCATTGGTGAGAATGTAAATTGGTGTAGCCCCTATGGAAAACCGTATGGAGTGCCTCAAAAAAATAAAAAATAGAACTACCAAAAAATCCAGCAATTCCACTTCTGAGTGTTCATCTGAAAAAAAAAAAAAAAATTCTAACTCGAAAACATCTGCACCCCCATGTTCACTGAAACATTATTTACAGTAGCCAAGTTATGGAAACAACCTAAGTGTCCATTGATGGATGAATGGATTGACAAACTGGTATACCTCTACAATAGAATAATCTCCAACCATTAAAAAAAAAAAAATGAAGTCTTGCCATTTCCAACAACATGGACCTCAAGGGCATTATGCTAGGTGAAATAAATCAGAGAAAAATAAATACTGTATAATCTCTCATGTGGAATCTAAAATAAGTAAAAATAAAAGCTCATAGATACAGATTGGTTACAGTGGGAAGGGAGAGTAATGGGTGAACTATTTCTGGTTTCATTTACATAAACTGAGTTTTTAAAATCTAATATAGATAGATGCTTCATTAATAATTAATGTTTTTCCCTCATTTTAAGGATGAGAGCATTGCTATAGAATGTTTCCCTACACACAGACCCTGTACATGTGTTCTAGAATGTATAATCCTTGAAGATGATCCCAGAATTAAGACATCAGATTGATACTGATTGAAAAATAAATGTACTCTCCTGAGTATGTCTCCACTAATGGGAACTGGAGTTATCAAGTAAACGAGGTGGTGAAGAGCCAAACTATTAAAATAGAAGAAAAAGTTTATAAACTTGTCCATATAGACTTTATACACTACATGCAAGAAGAACTTAACTGTATAAATTTTCTAAACTCCAACTTTGCCATCACCATCTCTCAGTTCACTGAGTAGGCCTATGACATCACTTAATCTCTACAGATTTGCCACTAATTCTGGATTTTGTTTTTAACTGAAATCTTTGGCAACCTGTTAAAACTGTTCCTAACATCTAAAAACCTGTGAGTTTTGTTTTTTTTACTGTAGCATTAAAACTTTCTTAAGAAATAGAATACTGTCAATCTAAAACTTTTTCAACTTTAGCTGGGAAAAGAACTAAAATTATCAAAACTGTTTAAAGTCTACCTTTTAACACTTAGCCAACCCAGCATAAAAGAGAAACATGATGATGCATGTGATGGTATTATCTCATCTTTCTCACAATCTTAAAAATGTAATACCTCAGAAAAGGAACATCAGTCAGACTTCACCACGGACAATTTCTGCTATTTAAAAGGCTCGTGTCTCATCTCCAGCATATTTAAAAGGCACTCATTGCCCTGGCTGGGTGCTCAGACGGTTGGAACATGGTCCCATACACCAAAAGGTTGCAGGTTCGATCCCCAGTCTGATTCTCGGTCGGGGCGAGTACAGGAGGCAACCAATTGATGTTTCTCTCTCACATCAATGTTTGTTTCTCTTTCCCTTCCTCTCTCCTTCTTTAAAAATCAATGAAAATATATCCTCAGGTGAGGATTAAAATAAAATAAAAGGCACTCAACTATTATTTATTTCGACTCATGTTTGCAAATGGCATCTGTTATTTCTAACAAACACTGCAAAAACTAATGATCCCTTCCCAGGATTAGGATTTTAAGTTAATCATGTAGGTTCTTTTTATATGAAAATAGCAAGCAACAGAAAGATCAAGAAGGTACAAAGGCAAGAGAAAAACAAGTCTTCATTTGGGATGCACGGAGAGGAGCCAAAAATTATCATACTTGAAATTCCTTGCCTATGTGCTATGCAAGTATTTATTTAAAGATAGAGTCCATATACTTTATTAAAGGGACTCTGAAAAGGTTAATGTTATATACTGTTTTAAGGTATTTAATTTTGAGGGGAAAAAATATTTTCAATTTTGGCCTGGCTGGCATGGCTTAGTAGTTAAGCGTCAACCTATGAACCAGGAGGTCGAGGGTCAATTCCCAGTCAGGACACGTACCCTGGTTGCAAGCTTGATCCCCAGTGTGGGGCGTGCATGAGGTAGCTGATCAATGATTCTCTCTCATCATTGATGTTTCTCTCTCCCCCTCCCTTCCTCTCTGAAATCAATGAAAGTATATTTTAAAAAATTATACCTATTAAGGTATTTAATTTTGAACATAAACATCCAGGGGAAGTAAATTTTTGAAATTATATTTATTGTTTTATTATACATATTTTATTCTGTTAGAACTGAGGAAAAGGGAGGCCCCACTCAAATAACAAACTTGCCATCTTTTACAAAATTTAATTAGAACTGACAGTGTTATGGTTAGCATTTAATTCCTGAGATTTTGAACATTATTAAGTTTTCTGTGAATTTACAACAAATGCTCACACTAATTTTAAATTACAGTATGTCTGAAAAAAATGAAAATAACATTAATATGTTAGCAAGGAAAGCCATCACTCAAATGTGTATATTAACTTAGGTATGAAACTCAAGCCCTGTTAATTCAGCACTTTAATAACCTTTAAATATATGTAAACCGAGATTTTATTTCAACTATGTGCACTTACTATAATTTATCCAGACTGTAGTGACATTATTTTGACAAAAGGCAAAATAATAACCTATCACTTTCTTCTCAACTGCCAGTACCCATACAGTCAGCATGTGAATTCTATCTAGGATCGATAAAATAACTGACATGTATGGAGATAATGAGCAAAGACACCTGATTCTCTTGTAATTACATTTTCTATCCCTTTTAAAGGAGATGATTTTAGGGAAGTTAGAGGAAAACAAACAGAAAAGCAATACTTTGCTATGAAATGGTGACAAATTTGGTAGAATCCAATGCAAGGTCATTCATATAAACATTTACAACAATGAAAATATAAATTATTATGCAGCATGCTTTAGGGCCATTTCTACAGTTAGAATGAATTACAAATATTAAATGCCTTTAGTCCATTCACTGTCCATAATTCGGTAAGTCACGTATACACAATTAAAATATTTCCTACCTACTCGTTTCTTCTGACTTTTAACGTGAAAGCATTTATCTTGGGCTGGGAAAATGACCCTGACTGTAACCATGAATACAGAGAGGGCACTGTACACCTTTTCCAAAAGCTGGAAATCAAACAACAATGTGAGAATTACTTACAGGATTTACCTGAAGAAATGCTTCATAGGCAAGTGCAATGGAAAATTAAATATTCCCCAAAATGACGTTAGTATTACATGTAAAGTTTTAAACGTCCTTGTTTTCATTGTAAATGTATGCGTTTTATAATAAAAGATTATAGGCCGTGATTAATAACCATTTAACTATTAACTGACAAAGCTTTACAAAAATAAATCTAGTAGCTTGCTGGGAGCTAAATTTACTCAAAATCTTTCTATACTTTTTAAAGCAGTAAATGATTTATTAGAAACTTTATTATCACAGTGGTAATTTTTTTTAAAGCCTGCACAGTGCTTAATCTGATGTTTTAGATTATACTTGGTTTAAAGAAAAAGTCTGCCCAAGCCATCACCAAAATTTCAGTTCAACCTAATGAAGAAGAAACCTGAGTTTGGATGTAAAATAAGCAATCATTCATTTTTCTCAGGTATCATACATAGTGTCTTCAACCCAAAGTGAAGCTTCAAGCAGAACTCTATGGCTTTATCTGAATTTTTTTTCATCCTGTGTATGAAGTAAATCTTAAATTTAAAGCGGCTGTTAGAGGTTAAATGTTCTCAAAGCAATGTAAACTAGTATAAAATGTCTCACCAAGACATCAGTAGCTCTTGTGAATCCCATGAAATTAATAAGATCAGTTTATACTGTACATAAAGGGTACATGACACACTGTGCCTCGTCTCCAGTATCAAATCCATCTTCATACAGTCCTTTTAAAATACTGATATGTATGCTTCATAAATTTCAGGCTCAATTCCTTTTGTTTAAAATGTATTTACTAGCTGTACATAGCATATGCATTGAATTTCCAATGACTGGACAAATATGGATCAAAGACAAATTCTAAGCATTCATGTAGATTACTAGAGATCTGAGGTGGCAGTTTAGGAATCTGGATTGGCCCTTTTATAACTCCACTTCCCAGGCACATCTGGCCTAAAGTCCAGGCAAAAATCCAACTTTAAAATCTCATTCTCAACCTTTGAAAAGTTGAGCCTTTGGAAGAAGAATGGACTCCTCTTTAGAGCACTGCCTTAAAGAGTCCCAACATACTTCCCAGAGATGTGGCCCAGGAAACACGTCGTTAGCTCACTAACATCCATGTCACTGGCAATAGTAATGACACATGCCGATGCTGTCACGGGCACCGCATACCATCAGTATCATTTGACAACACGATCTGCAGGCACAGTGCTGTCAGACAGGTCTCCATTGCTTGTTTTAATCTCTTCTGGAAACGTAAGTGAAAACAACAATGGTCATATTTCTGTTCATAAAAAATTTAAGTAAATAAAAATTGAGAAGAGCTGTATTGCTAAATTTCAAATTAAGAACATGTTGCATCTATCAAATATTTCTCTAATATCACAAATTATATCTAGATTGCCTTAATTTTTAAAAAAAGGCTAAATATTGCAATTGTCATGTTTTGACTGCTTCTTAGAGAGTGTAGATTTGTGAGAGACAAGAACAGCATCGGGGAGTTCACAATGTATGTATGAACTGCTATTACAGTGTAGGCTGTTACACAAACATGGCTGCAAATTCATATATAACACTATCCAGACTAGATAACTTTTCATTCATAGTTATAATTTACTTTTAAAATCAATTATTATGATTGTGATAAAATAAATTCCTGGCTTTTTGTGTAAAATGTCACATGCACATATTTCTTTAACAGTGAAAAACTGTGTGACTAATATATTCAGCAACTATGACTGCATCCCTGAGCAACCTTTAACTAAAATAGAACAATCTAGGCATGTGAGTGATGTACCTCAACCAGAAAGAACCAGAGTTCCTTAAGTCCAAAGCAAGGTCTTCCACAGAGACTGAAAGGTTTGTTTGTTTTGTGTTAATGCCTTAGGCCTTGGAGACAAGGTTCTGGCATGAGGAAAAGCTGACTAAATTCTTCCAAAAGGCTTTGTTAAACATCATCTTAGAACCGAAACATAACATATCCATATTTTCATTTAATAAATACTTACTATCTTCCTGGTAACAGCCTGAAATGATTTTTCAAATACACAATTATTTACTCAGTCTAGATTCCACAAATGCTTGCTGCATATGCTCCTTACCAATAAGTAATATTTAACTTATGGGAATACGATTGTTGGTGTGAGTGGTCTATCCAATTCAATCACCTCCATTCAATGTGGAAAAAAAAATTGTAAAATTTGACAAAATAAGATTAATAAAAACATCTTATTTGATTAAATGTTTTGTTTTGATTTATGAAATACAAATAAAAAGTAAAAACGAGCAAACATGAGAACTTTCAACTCAGTTACTAAACCTAATTTTGAGCTTCCAAGTGAAAAGGAAAACCTAAATTACTTAATTTCCATGAAAGAAAAAGGAAACATCCATTCCTCAGGGAAGACAACTGTTCCTAAATTTCAGATCTGAGAGAAATGTATCATGGTCGTTGGCGGGGAGAGGGAGAGGAGGGGGACAGTGTCCTTAAGTATGAAACACTGAGCAATGTTCTTAATAAAATATACAGATTGAGAGAAAAAAAAGAAAAAAACTCATACATATGAACAACAAGGGGTTGAGGGGAGGTGAAGGAACGTATGGGGGGATAAATGGTAATGAAAGATTTGACTTGGGGTGGTGAACACACAAGACAGTGTACAAATCATGTGTTGTGGAATTGTACATGAAACCTCTAGTATATGTTAACCAGTATCACCCCATAAGTTCAATAAAACGGAAAAAAAGCATCAAAATATATAAATACTTTCCCACTGTCCTACACAGAACACAATGGACAGAATCCTTTCCTACATGACTTGCCCTCATTGATAGGACTATCGGTTATTATGGCTGTATTACACTCTGACTCTGCAAGGCTGGCTATGGAGAGCAGGAAGCTGTGCCTATGTCACTAAATGGCCCCCTCACTCTATAACTTCCAATCACCCATCTCCTTCAATGTCTAGTTATCAGCAACTCTGACTAGCAACGTTTAATGTTTCCCCTCCAAATTGTTCCTTCTCACTGATATAGGGAAGGGGTGAAAGATAAACAATAAGCTTGTTAATTTTGTTTAAATTAATAGATGAATGAAACTGAATACTGAGTTACTCCAGAATGAAATGCATTACTATGTCACTTTCTTTTCAGTTTCACAAATGACCCATGTAGGTTTTATTTTTTAAAAAGACATTTCTAGTCTGAGTTATTTTTCAAAAGGTAAAAGGAGCTGGAAGTCTGACCAGGTAAAATGGGGGATTAGTGTCCACTATTAAGGAAAGATTTATTGGTTTTTCCAAATTTAAGCCACTTACTGACCTTCCTTCTCTTTCTTTTCTTGGTTTTCTTCAGCCGCAGTCTTGTCAGCTCTGAAGAAAATTCTTGCACTGCTCAGTGAGAAATAGAGCAACTCAAATTCCTATGTAAATAAAAAAACTTTGAAATGAAAGCTGAAAATGCTTATTATAAGCAAAATATCCAAATCATATTTAATGTCTATTATTTCTAAAAAGCTCCAGTGGAAGTCATAAATAAGAAACAACTAAATAACCCATCCACTTTTAAGATCTGAGTCAAATGGCTTCCAAATACCATTCATTTTAAAATATATTCTAATTACCTCTATTCATCTCACTTATTAAAATGGAGTTTTCATATGATTTATGTTTTTTTCAGGTATCAAAAGGTCAAAGCAGATTTAACTATTACTCTTGTCTAACCTGTAGATAGACATCCAGTCGCTTCTGGGTAAGGTTCATGGTTTGTAGTAGTTTTTCATCTTGACTAGCTGACTGAACATTCTGTTGTTTAGTAACTGCTCTTATCTCCTTCAGGTACTTCTCTCTAACAGACTGGAACCAGTGAAGTGAGTCAAATTCCCGGTATTGATCCAAAAGCTTTAGAATGTAAGCCACACCTGCAGCCAGCCATTAGCAAAACCAAAGCAAAATAATGAGTATAGAAGTTGTGTTCTACTTTACCAATAACTGCTAACATTAAGCTAACCATTTTGAATTCTCTTTTAAACTGCATTTTATAGCATAAGTGAATAATTCTAGAAATGCGGCTTAATTCCTCCTAAAAAAAAAAAGTGTGCAAGTATAAAAAATGAAAAGCAGGTCAAGCAAGAAGAAAAAAGAAATGAGATGGCCATGAAAATCACCTGGAGACAACCTATGGCTGTAAGGATGGGAAAGTTCCACTGCTAACTAGACAATGAAGGAAGCTACTGGGAAACCAGGAAAACTAAACACAAGATGCTAAAGCTGTAAATAAAGCCTAACTGTTAGTCCAACTACACTAAGTGGTTAGCAATACTAAGGGAGCATGAATGATAGTTACAAATTACGAAAACAAGTATCAAGCAGATGCCCAGCTAAAAATAAACCGTAAATACTGCTCTGAAAAACAAATCTACAAAGAAAACACAGATCTATTCTCTAGCAAATCTCTAAAAATCCATCACAGGAGAACATAAAACGACGAGAAAACAATTCCATTAAACTTACCCATGGCAAAACCATCATCAGTAAAAGCAGCTCCGATTTTATTTTTTTTATTCAATTTCTCCTTGCAACTAATGGAATGCTCTACAAAGTTGAGGGTCTAAAAAGATATGACAACATATTAGAAAAACAACTGTGCTAAAATATCTTCAGAACTTAGTTACCAAAACAGAGATTTCAAAAAGTATAAATAGGGTCTTTTCTAGGTTCCTGTCCTTTTGATTTGAAACATTTGCCTCTTGGAGAGGTCACAATCTGTGCAAATATTCAGGCAGCAATATAAAAGTCATTACTCTTAAAGTTAATCAAAAGCTACTAGTACATCTGCTTAGTGATATTTAGATTTCAGATCTGTCCATTTTAAAAGCAGCTTTATATAGAAACCTTTAGGGAAAAATAACTCTTACCACTAATATATACTACTCTAATTTAACTCCATTTTCCCCACTGTAACAATTCCTTTTATAATGCAATTTTGTGTAATTTGAGCTATTTTAGATGGAAACTATAGAATTAGAGAACACACTATATACCAGGGGTCACCAACCAGTGATCCACAGACCACTGGTGGTCCGTGAGGTTCAAAAGGTTGGCGTCTGCTGCTATGTACTGTAATAAGGAAGCACTAAAAATTTAGTCTAAATGTTAGTATTTACTACTGAATAGCGAGAAGTTGTCTTCTAACATAATGCTTTTAAAAGATGTGGTAGAGCCCAGCCGGTGTGGCTCAGCAGTTGAACGTGGACCCATGAACCAGGAGGTCCTGGTTCGATTCCCAGTCAGGGCACATGCCCCAGTTGCAGGCTCGAACCCCGGTAGGGGACATGCAAGAAGCAGCTGATGAATGATTCCCATCACTGATGTTTCTATCCCTCTCTCCCTCTCCCTTCCTCTAAAATCAATTTAAAAAATTTTTAAAGAGATGTGTTAGAAATAACTTCATGCTGTAACATGATGTGATTAAAGTTAGTCTACATTAATCACTTAAAATGCTTATGTGATATAATTCACCCCCAAAATGATATATATGTAATGGTATACACTCAAGTAATTTAAATCACACTAGGTTTCTCCAGCAGTTATCTATCTATCTATCTATCTATCTATCTATATATATATATAAAAGCCTAAGCGACCGGCCGACCAGTAGCCATGATGCACACTGACCACCAGGGGCCAGACACTCAACGCATGAGCTGCTGAGCTGTGGTGACTTGGCAGCTGTGGTTCTCAGGTGACACACCCGGAACCAGAGAGGAGGGAGCCCGATTCCAGGGTGCATCACCCAAGAACTGCCCTCTCGCAATCTGGGACCCCTCAGTGGATGTTGGAGAGCTGGTTTTGGCCCGATTCCCACAGGCCAGGCTGAAGGACCCCATCGGTGCGTGAATCCATGCACCAGGCCTCTAGTTAACAAATAAGAATCTATCTTAACTATAAATAAATCTCATTCTGCATAGCTAGTAAGTAAAAATTCTAGGCCACATTCACTGAAATCACATTTTTATCTACAACTAGAAATAGTAGTACAGGCTGTGTGCATTTTCTGCTGCAGAGACATTAGATCTACTTATTAATACTTTTAAAAATTCATTTTAAATACTCACCAGGGGGGGAACAATGATATAGAAATTTCGGAGATGTATATTCTTTGGTCTTCGAAATTCTGGTGCAAAAACATCTACAAGCATTTTGAAATACTCTGTGCCTTCAGCAGAATTTCTTGTGTGATCACTGAGGACTGAATCCAAATGCCTAAAATGCAAAAAATTATTTACTTGGTTCCTTTCTCAAAAAAAGGTGTGACTGTTTAAATCCCTCTCTCATCACCTTAAATAAGAGCATGCAAAAATACAAACCTTTTAAGACATTTCTAAGTAAATTTTCTTAAGAGTTCAGAATGAATTCATTTTCTCACTGACAGAAGCTGATCAGTATAATTTAATTAAACTTAGTCCCTAAAATAGAGTATGTAGGGCATCTTGCACTTAAAATATTTTGAGTTTTGTATTTCTTCTTCCGACAAGGAGCCCTGTAGAACTCCATTTCATTTCAATAGAATGCTCTTCATCTTAAATCATTTCACTAATGCTTCTTCTCTACAATTCCTTACCTCAACTGAAATCTTGTTCTTTTTCAAGAACTTAGAATCCCATTCAACCTTCAGAAACGTCAGCTGCTTTTTCTCCTGCATCCCTCATGTATAGCTACTACCACTTTCAAATTATCCCCCAGCACTAGAAGGTAGAAATGTCCTGAGACTCACATAATTCAACTATATCCAACTACCTAATTACTTCCTCCTATAAGCAGGCATCTTTACTAACCTTTAACCACTACCCTACATTAATTTATCTTGGACTTTGAAACCAGTCCAGTTCCCCTCATGATTCTGGAAGATTCACTCCCCATTCAGATCATCGATTCATCATTATAACCCCATAGTATTTAACTTCACCTGCCATGAACTTGCCTTCACTTAATGTTAGTCACCCATTCCTTTGCACGATCTGGAGATCTTAAAAGACAATATCCAACTCTGCCCTCTATGAACTGCTTCAAAATATTTTTTAAAGGTCATCAATTTTGAAAAGAATAACATCACTTAATAAGAGGTAAAATGGTCTGATTTTCTTCTTTGATATACAAAGCCACAAACTTCTAATCATTTTAGGGCAGTGGTAGCAAACTCATTAGTCAACAGAGCCAAATATCAACAGTTACAGTGATTGAAATTTCTTTTGAGAGCCCAATTTTTTAAACTTAAACTTCTCCTAACGCCACTTCTTCAAAATAGACTCGCCCAGGCCGTGGTATTTTGTGGAAGAGCCACACTCAAGGGGCCAAAGAGCCGCATGTGGCTCGCGAGCCACAGTTTGCCAACCACTGTTTTAGGGCATGTGATTTCAAATAGCTTATTATCTGCTCTTGACTTCTTTAATTTGGCAGAGAAGTAAGCTATCTAGCAGGATATTTCAGAGCAAATCTTCTGTACATGTTGGGACCTTATTCTCATAAAAATGCACACATGAATTTTCCAGCATATTTTCTGTTTTTACTTAAAAAGAAGTTAAGCCTATCAAAAAGTTAAAATACAGTATAATGGGCACCTGTATACCTTCCACTAGTTCACCATTTAACATTTTGTCAACATTTGTTTTCTTTTATCATAAAATATTAGATGCTGCAGACCTCATGTCACTTAGCCTATGAACACTTTCATATGAATCTATTAAGAAATAAGACATTTCCCTACAAAGCCATATTATTATACCCAAAAATAAAATAAAATAATATATAATACAGGTTCAAATTTCCCCAATTATCCTTCCTTTATCACTATTTTTTTCCTTATCTAAGATACGATTAAAGATCATCCACTGCATTTGGTCATCAGGTCTCTTTAGTCTCCTGACCTAGAATAGTCTTCTTGTCTTTTTTGCCTTTCATGACATGTGATATTTTTTAAGAGTCAAGGCTAGGTGTTTGGTAGAATGCCCAACATTCTGGATGTCTCCAACGGTTTCCTCATAATACATTCAGAATAAGCATTTCTGGCAAGAATACAACATAGGTACTTGCTACAAGTATTACATTTGCAGCAAGATGCCACATAATGTCAGTATGTCCTGTTATTGGTGATGCTAAGTTTGATCATCACTTGATGAAGGTGAAATATAGCAATCTCTCCACTGTAAAGATACTTTTCCTCTTTGTTATTAATAAGCAATTTATGGGATAATTTTTTGATGAAATTCTCTATTCTCCAAAAGTATTTTAGAATTCACTGATTTTTGTCTGCTTTCAAGTATTATAGTAGTGATAGCAAAACAGTGAATTTTCCCCCCCTATATTTCCTCATGCCTTCATTAGTTAGCATTCATCTGTAAAAAGGAACTTTCCCTCTGCTCCTCCAACCTTTATTATCACTATGACTCGTGGTTTCTATTTTTTATTCAATGTATTAATGTGTTTTATTCAATATATTACAATAGATTTTTATCATTATCCTTTCTGAAATTCAAATTGTCTCCACCTTGCCTTTTCATGCCTGACTCAATAAACTGTTATAATCCTATATAATAAAAAACTAATATGCAAATCGACCGAATAGCCAATCCATGTTTCTCTCTAATCATTTGTTTCTCTCTCCCCCTTCCTTTCTGAAATCAAAAAAGGATATAAACTGTATATCCTATATAATAAAAGGCTAATATGCAAATTGACCAAACGGCAGAACAATCAGTCACTATGACGTGCACTGACCACCAGGGGGTAGACGCTCAACACAGGAACTGTCCCCTGGTGATCAGTGCACTCCCACAGGCGAAGAACCACTCAGCAGAAGCCGGGCTCATGGCTGTCAAGTGCAGCGGCGGTGGCAGGAGCCTCTCCCACCTCCGCAGTAGCGTTAAGGACGTCCGACTGCCGGCTCCACGGGGAGTGGGCCTAAGCCATCACTTGGACATTCCCCGAGGGCTTCCAGACGGCAAGAGGGCACAGGCCAGGCTGAGGGACCCCTCCTCAGTGCACAAATCTCATGCACCAGATCTCTAGTTATTAATAACAGCTTAGTTTTCCAAAATATTTCTCAGGTCTGCATTCCCATCTCTCAAGTTTTAAACTATGTTTCAAAATCACTACTGACTCAAGTCTATAGATCTGCAAAGTCCAATAAGACAGCCATTAGCTATTTATTTACTTTTTAATGTATTTTTATTGTGTTCAGAGAGGAAGGGAGAGGGGGAGAGAGAAACACCTATGGTGAGAGAGAATCACTGATCAACTGCCTCCAGCATGCCACCACTGGGAATGGAGCCTACAACTGGGCTTGTGCGTTGATGTGAACTGCTGGTTCATAGGTCGAAGCTCAACCACTGAGCCACACCAGCGCCAGCAGGGCCCATTAGCTACTTAAATGTAAATGAAATAAAATTTAAAATTCAGTTCCCCAGTCCCATTAGCCCTACTTCAAGTGTTCAAAGGTCCTAAGTGTACCATACTGGACAGTGCCAGTCTAGGTTACATGAAATGAAGGACTAGTATTGTAGAACAGTATTAGCAAATAAAAATATAAAAAGGTAAAAAGAAACAGGTGAAATTAATTTTATTAACCAGCTATTTGGCATTTTTTCATACTTTATACTTTGGCACATTTCCATTTGGACTAGCTACATTTCAGGTGTTCAACAGCTGTGTGTAGCTAGTGGCTACTATATTAAATAGTATGTTCTAGAACAGCGGTCGCCAACCAGTGGTCCGTGGACCACTGGTGGTCTGTGAGGTCCGAAAGGTTGGCAACTGCTGTTCTAGAAGATCCCTTTTTATTGAAGTTGGAAAGGTCTCAGAATATCGTAGTCTTAAAAACAAGCATTATATAAACTGAGACCATAACTTATATAATAAAAACAGTAACATGTTTATATATTAACCTGATCTTTCTTAAGTTTTATATAAACATATACTTTATAAATCTCCAAGTATAGATTATTCCAAAATGAGATTACCTTGCTGCTTTTATTGTTTCTTCTGCAAGACCTTCTTCTTTTACTAATTCTTCAAAATTTATAATATCTTCAAGATCAGGCACAAATCTACATAAGAATTTAGGAAAGACTTTATGAAGGCAAGATAAATAGGTACAACTGAAACATATAATAGTACTGTGGAAATCTAAATTTTTCAACTACAGCCCTAGCCGGTTTGGCTCAGTGGATAGAGCGTCGGCCTGCGAACTGAAAGGTCCCAGGTTCGATTAAGGGTACATGCCCAGGTTGTGGGCTCGATCCCCAGTGGGGGACTTGCACGTGGCAGCCGATCCATGATTCTCTTTCATCATGGATGTTTCCATCTCTCTCTCCCTCTTCCTCTCTGAAATCAATAAAAATGAATTTTTTTAAAAATGTTTTTTTCAACTACATATTTGAAAAGAACTTTGCATTTCAGTTATATTATTAATATCACCACTTCAGTTCCAAAGTTGAATTTTATATATGAACTAGAGACCTGGTGCACAAATTCGTCCACCATTGAGGTCCCTCTGGCTGGCCTGTGGACTCGGGATGAAACCAGCTTTCCATGTTCCCCTGAGGGGTCCCGGGTTGTGAGAGGGTGCAGGCCAGGCCAAGGGACCCCACCAGTGCACAATCGAGGCCGGGGAGAGACGCAGAAGGTTGGCCAGCTGGGAGGGACCACAGGAGGGCTCCAGGCATGTCCAGTCCATCTCGCTCAGTCCCCATTGGCCAGACCCCAGCAGCAAGCTAACCTACTGGTCGGAGGATCTGCCTCCTGATGGTCAGTGCACATCACAGCAACTGGTCGACTGGTTGACTTTCTGCCTGCTAGTGGTCAGTGCACATCACAGCAAGCAGTTGAGCAGCCTTAGCATATCATTAGCATATTACGCTTTGACTGGTTGACCGGCCAACTGAATGACCGGGCACTTAGCATAGTAGGCTTTTATTATATAGGATAATCCAATTTTAATCCTTAAAAATCATATAATTTTTGGAGCCATTCATAAACTATACTGATAAAATAAATTAACTATAAAAAATAAGTTAACTATAACTTTAAGAGAAATATTTTCAAAAGTCTGCTGTAATCTTAAATTTTAAGAAGAAACATATTGTAACTAGTAGAATTAATAGTTTTCTTCCATTTTTTATATCAAATTACATCAACAAGAAAAAAACCTGTACAATTTTAGAATAGATTTAAGTAACATAAAAATTTTAAATGGAATAAAGAAGGCAAAAGTGATGTTTTATCCATACCTAATGGCATTGCTGCTACAATGAAGGCCACCAGATCTTATCATTCGTACATAGCCCATAGCATTACCTTAAAAATTGCACACAAAAAAAATCAGATATTTATACAAATAACTCTGAACTCTAGCAATCAGGAATATAGTTATATGTAGTAGTCAATTATAAAGTGTCCACTCCTTAGTACCAAAAGATTCAGCTGTATTTTATTTCAGTCCTTGCTCCATAAAAATGAAACTTACATATTTATACACTTAAAATATAAATATACATACTTATATACATCTACAGTAAATCCTTTAAAAATAAATGTAACTCATTTGATAAATTAAATGCTGACTACATTAGAAAAGTTTTTACTATAATTTCTTCACTCTCATATTGAGTCAGTCTATCAATTATTTCTGCACCAACAGTCTAATGCTTGAAAAACTTTTGGTAAGAAAATTACTCTAGTGAAAGAAAGCTAAGCTCACTCACATATTAAGTTATTTGTATGAAATATTTAATATATGAGATAGATTCTTGGGATTTGTACTTTATTTCCCAACACTGTGATTATAACTTACCAATTTGGCTGATGAGTTGCCTGAACTGATCAAGGTAGCTTTGCCCTTCTGGGGTTATTCCAAGTTTTCTGATGCCTCGATTGAATTTTTCTGCTCTTTCAAATGGATACTAGAGAGATCATTTAAAGACTACCTTTAGTAATAAAGACCCCTAAAGTATAAAATGCCTACCAAATCAACCATGCCAATACCACTTTCCTCTCTAATTTTGTATTTCCATTGTGCTTAACAAATCACTCAAGTCTAATAAGAACATTTATAGCACAAAAACTACAAATGTTCAAAGTCAGTATAAAATAATTTTTTTTACATAAGCTAAGGGGAACAATTATTAATGTCATCAAACTTAAGTTTCTCACCACCATTATTGGTCTCCCAACACCTAATTATTCTATCAGATAAATAAATGGAAACCAACTCCTTCCTAGAAACTTTGTTCAGAGATGTGTGACTGCATTTCTGTGGGCTGAATAGGTATTAGGGACTTATAAAAACACACTCTTCCCAAATAACACACATTGGCCAAGCTAAAATTTCTGGTAGCTATCACCAATAGGAAATTATTTTTCAAGTCTTAGGTGATTAGAAGATAAAGGAAGTAACTCATTTTTATTAATAACAAATTCTTACACAATAATAGCATGGTTATTTGTCTGAATACTAGTAATTTCTATTCCAATAAAAATGAAAGTTAATATAATTATCTGATAACCATAATCTATAATTTTATCATTTTACAAGAAAGCAGTATTTTTCTGCTCTGACATTGAAGAGAACTACCAACTAGTATATAAGACAGTTGGAACTAAGTGATGCTTAAGAAGGGTAATTAAAATAGTTCTGGATGTGGCAAATCAAATGTATGACTCAACTAAGGCTACTGGTTCTCTATCCAAGTGGCTATGTGCCTCTGTACTGTTACCACTTACTATTCTTTACCTCACTGAGAAAACTCAACCTAGAGGATGAAGAGAAAACAGCATTCTTATCTGGTACATGAAATTAGTGCCGGGGTAGGGTCCCTAGGCCTGGCCGGTGATCAGGGCCAATCGGGGCCTTCCGGCTGCAACCTCCCTTCCCTGGCTGCCAGCTGCCAGCTGCCGGCTGCCACCCCCTGGTGGTCAGTGCACGTCATAGCGAGCGATAGAACTCCTGGTCTCCCGGTTGAACTCCTGTGGGGACTTCGCATATTGGCCTTTTATAGCTATAGATAGGGTGGGATGTCAATTGGTATAATATGTATCCAAATATTAAATACACATATTCTTTGCCCTAAAAATTTCTCTTCAAGGAATATGTCTTTCAGAAATAGTCTCTGAACACACAGATAAGGATGCTACCTGTTGCACTATTTGTAACACTGAAAAATGATTTAAAAAACTTAATATTCATCAGTGGGAGAAAATTAAATAAGTTTCAGTATACATCTTTACTATCAACTCTTAAAAAGAACAAGGTGGATTTATATGTACTGACATGTAATAAGAACACTGTAAAACAGTATGTACAGTATTACTCCATTTTTGTTAACCATTTGCTATACACACAACAGTTGAACTGAACTGCCTTAAAGGGATTATGTAAAATACCTTATGATCATTTTGGTCCTTGATTTCCCTGAAAAATCGAATGTCTTTAATCAATCTGGATTTGATATGTTCATCATACATAAACTGGCTAAATATATAGAACTTCTTTTTCAAAAACTGGTACGTGAAATTAACCTATAAAATTGGAAAAATTAATATAAAAATTAATTTTAAATCAATATTACTGAATAACAATTACTTATATCATAAAGTCTAATTTTATAAAGTCTAATTTACATTGGACCTGAAATATTTAAATAAAAATTTTTATTTCCCTAACTTTACAGAACTTTCTGTGAATTCCACCTTAAATATGTTTACTACAAAAGGAAAAGAAATGGAAAATACTTTCATAATAGAACTAAGAACTTTAGAAAGAATCACAGTATCAGATTCAGCGCTCTTGTTTTTAAGTCATAAACCAGTCAGAAGATTCTGTTTCTCTAAGATTACTTATTACTAACATTCATATCTAAAATGATACTAAAGACAGTAAATATGCAATTATTTATCATTCTGAGCACTTCTTACATGCAAGTTATGTAAGACACAGTTCTCATCACGAAGTTTATAGTCTAACAGGAGTGACAGACATTTTAAACAAGTATACGTTAAAGAAGTTATTAAATCTCAACTGCAATAATTTCTAAACTGAGAAGTGTAGGTGCTTTGAGAATGAATAACAAAAGGCCTCATCTAAAACCCTGAAAAATTAAGATTTGAGCTGAGATTAAAGTCAAAATAACATAATGAATTCTGACCTACAGATGGAAGTCCTGTACTAAATTCCATCCCTACCACCTTCAAATACTAATTGTTTTAGCATATGTATGCCATATTTAAGAGTCTTCATTTACCCTATTACAGAAATGGGTGCTTTCTCAGAACTTCTCGTGCTTAATTGCATTTTTTCTTGATTGCATTAGTAGTAGCAATCTTAGTAGAAATAGTCTCTTCTTTATCTTCCTCACTCTTAACATTGGGTAACTGTGCCAGCCTCTAATCTTAATTCTTCTTTGGTAACTCTATCATTATCAGACACCATGAATTTACTTTCATTAATGTGATTAACAACTACATCCGCCAGACTGTAATTACTAGGAGAGTAGGAAATGTCTTCTTTTGTTACCCTAATGCCTAGCACAGTGCCTTACATATAAAATGCCTTACATGTAAAATATGTGCATAATTATATCTGTTATATGAATGAGTATTTGATAATGAGTTTATTTATCCTTAAACATTCAGACATGACCTTTACATGGATGACTCCCTTATATTAAATTTGAAGCTGACTTTCTGTTTCATTTCCATACTGGTAAACCACTAACAAAGAGATCCAATTGTATCACTTATCAATTCAAATACTTCAATGGCTCCCCCACTATATACTACAAAGGTCCCTATATAATTTTCCAGTTATGTAACTTCTCTCTATTCCCTTACTCCCGAATATGTTTATAACATTTTACTACTTAAGCATTCACATTCTTTTTCCTCAAGAAGAAATAAGTATGCCCTGAAAACCAGGCAAATTAAAGTCTTCTCTTCTTCCACAGAAGGAAAAACAGCATAGAAGTTCAAGTGATTTATTCAAGTGATGGATGCCCATTTCTAAGATTCAAAATACTTTGAGTAAATTGCTATCCTTAAGGATATCAAATAATTAGTAAGCTCCCCCCCACAAAAGAAAAAACAGCATGAATGATTCTGTTATCAATGATTCCCTTTCAAAAGCAACATTCAGAAAATATCAGACAATCCACACAGACATATACATTTATGCTGATGCACTCAAATCTCTATTGCTTTTTATAATGATGACGCTGAGATGGTAAGATACTGTAAAGTGCATTTTATGTCATAGAGCTTCTATCACATCCAACACAATTTTAATATATTTTAATTATACCAACCATAAAAATGGAAATTCCAATATAATATAAATAGGTAGTAGTGTATACTGACCAGAATATTCTATGAAAAAACTATTTTCCAAAATATCAAATTAAACAGTAGTCTATTACCCACCCAACCCCCCAAAAAAGATTCTTACTGTTGTATTCATGATTCCCGTGCCATGTGTTCGAATTGAATTAGCAATATGCCGAATATTAATAGTGTTCAAATGTTTGTTATTGCTTGTTCGTTCAATAAAAATCTGCAATGAAACAAATTTATGCTAAATAACAACACAATACATAGCAATCCCTAATCAGTTGTCAAAAAAATTTCAGAATCTATTTCATTAAATTTAATTGGAAAGTTATTCAAGAAGATAATATAATCAAAGCAAAGGAATAAAGATGATCTCTAAACAATTATTTTTTGCTTTAATATACCAATTTTCACTATTGAGAATCAATTCTTTACCCTTCAGCCTTCCTATTATATATCCACACACATTAAAAAAAAAAAATTCTAAGACCCACTCACCTGATTGTTGAGATTATAGAGGTATCGAGACACAAATATATGAATGTTTCTCATAATTTCTAAAACATCCAGGCCCTGCAAAACAATCCACAGAGAAGCTCTATTATTATTAATTTAAGATAATCAGTAACACTTGTATTAATAGAGTGACTTACTATTTATATTCATTTCCCAATATATACTGTATGTGTGTACACACACACACACACACACACACACACACACACACACACACACACACACACACACACACACGAGGCCCAATGCACGAAATTTGTGCAAGGGGCTCGGCCCTTGCAGCCGTGGCGGCTTGCCTCGGCCTTCGCAGTCCTGGGTTCGTCCAGAAGGTCGTCCAGAAAGACATCCGGACAGTCATTCCACTGTTCAGCCATTCGGTTGATATACATATTATGCTTTTATTATTACAGATATTTTAATCCTCACCCCAGGATTTTCTTTTATTTAGAGGAGAGAGAGAGAGAGAGAGAGAGAGAGAGAGAGAGAGAGAGAGAGAGAGAGAGAGAGAAGAAACATGGATGTGAGAGAAAAAAATTGATCAGTAACTTCTTGTACACACCCAACCAGGGATCAAACCCGCAACCTGGGTATGTGTCTGGACTGGGAATCAAAACCACGACCTTTCAGTATATGGGACAACACTCCAACTGAGACACACCAGCCAGGGCCCCAATACTTTTTAATTATTTTAAAAAACAACTATGCAAAAGTATGAGCAAAGGTTAAAAGAGCCTTCTAACATGTATAATCAGGATTATCTCCTGGCAGAAACCTGGCTGGTTATTATCTTATCCCTTTTGTACACACAGGAACAGGCAAGTTTAAATATTCAAAGATCCATGACTCACAATTTCCCCACTATTCTTGAGAATATTTCTGTCTTCCCAGGGATCTCCTCTTTTTTTTATTTACAAAGTAAACTCCTGGCCAGATTCTAAAAGGTAGTCAGGACATGTGATATTTATAAAATACGTACTACTTTCCAGGTACTGTGCAAGGTTCTTTATATATAATTCTCAAAAAATAAGGTATTATTCTAAATTCCACACCTGAATAAAATAAAGCCACGCGAGTTCTTCAAGGTCAAATAGCTAGGAAGAGGCAGAAGCCAGGGTTTTAGGAAGTCTAATTCCAAATCCTTATGCTTCCTTTAATTACACTAGACCACCTTTAATGAACCCTTCGTTAAGAATGATTAAGAAACCTTCAGTTTCAGTTACTACTCTAACACCTAATGGTATCTCATAAATTGTTGTACAGCCTTTCTAATTAGGGCTCAAAATAGCCCTCTGATAAAGTTTTCATTATAGCTTTCCTCATGCTTTAAGTTAAAACTGTGTTTATGCATTCTTTTTCTGTTTGTTTGCTCATTCCTTCTCCCACTAGGCTGTAAGTACATGAGCTGAGAATATTTCTGTTTATTTTTTTATCCCTAAACACAATTCAGTGCCAGCATGTTTTCAGTAAATATTAAACATAAATAAATGAATGAAAAGATATATCTACTAATTCCAGAAATGGTTCCTATATGTAGTGGGATGAAGGAAAAATTATGATCCTTAAATTTTGGAATAAATGGTTTTTGGTAAATATTATATGGATTATCTTAGAAAGAAATACATGCTAATTAACAGAAAGAAAACCTTTGCACTCATAACTACCATATTGAAATTTGCTCACTGAATTAGTGAAGCTAAATGCTTCGGAGCACTCATTTTAAGAACAAATACATTTATAATTGTACTAGAGACCCGATGCACGAAATTTGTGCAAGGGTAGGCCTTCGCAGCCCTGGCTGCCTCGCGGCCCCGCCCCTCCTGCCCCCTCCCCACACCTGCCTTGGCCTGGCGCTGCCCGTGTCCACCGCCACACACCCCCAGTTCCCCGGAGGCCCCCCCCCCGCCCCGATCGATCACCCCGCAGAGGGTGGCCTTGGCCTCCCTGTTGAGGGCAATCGCAAAGCCCCCCCAATTGATTGCTCTGTGGGCTGGTGGCCTAAGCCTCCTTCTGTGGGATGATTGTGGGGTGATGGCGGGCCCCCAACCAATCATATCACACCCGCCTTGGCTGGCCTGGCACTAGTACGTGTCATAGCGTGGTTGTCCAGACAGTCATTCTGCTGTTTGGCTGTTAGGTCAATTTGCATCTTACACTTTTATTATTATAGATAAATTTAAGCATTTTTCCTAAGATATTAAAGTTTATATATTACTAGAGGCCCAGCGCACAATTAAATTGTACGCGTGTAGGGTCTGCTAGGCCTAACCAGCCATCAGGGCCATGTCCGCCACTCCGCGAAGCCTCGCATGCTCCAGAAGTCCCACCCCCCACGGCCGCCATGGGACCCAGATGTCACGCCCATTGCAGCCACATGGGACCCATCAATGCACCTCCTGGTGAGTCCAATAGTTGGTAGTGACGCCATGATGGTGTCACAACCACAGGCCTTTTATGATATAGATATCTAGGTTTACAATCAGTTGTGTGTCCTTGACTAAACTTTTTATAATTTTGCAGAAATCACCTGGATATCCCAATATGTTTCTGAAAAGCTGTATCAAAACCTATCTGCACAGGCATACCTCACTTTACTGGGCTTCGCTTTATTACACTTTCTACATACTACATTTTTTCAAACTAAATGTTTGTGGCAACCTGCTTGGTCAAGTAAGTCTACCAGTGACATTTTCCAACAAGCTCAGATGATAGCATATTATAGCAAAAAGTATTTTAAATTAAGGTATGTACATTGTTTTTTTAAGACATATGCTATTGCACCTTTAGATTACAATATAGTGTACACATAACTTTTATATGCATTCGGAAACCAAAAAATGTGTGTGACTTGCTTTTCTGGGATATTCACTTTTATTGCAATGGTCTAGAATCAAACCTGCGTATCTCTGAGGAATGCCTGTATTTCAAATGTTCACCAATAGGTGAAGTGTAAACAGGAAGCCTATGGTAATTTCTCTCATAAAGCAGATTAGCACCATCTTAAATTTTTATTCTTAAGTATGAGATTTTTATAAAGCAAATATTTTCTTAAAAAATAAACATGTAATATAAAGTTAAAAAAAAAGATTTCTTAAAGAAATGTTATGCTATAATCAGACTATGCTAGAAACATTTTATACCATACCTGTTCCAGAGTCTGACTAGGAAGATGTGCTTCTGTCATAACCAATCCATAGCGCTGAGTAGCTAAATTTCTCATTTCACTGTAAGTGGCCCAGTCATGAAGAGCTACTGTTGTAAGATTGTAGAACGTCTTATCTAGGTAGTGAGTTACATAAGCTAAAAAAAAAAAAAAAAAAAAAAAAAAAAAAAAGTTTTTTTCAAAAAATTTCAGATTCATGAAATGATAGAAAAGGAAGAGAAATGAAATTAAAAAGGAAACAACCTGTCTTTGAACATTAAATTTCCTTTTTCTAAATAAGATGCTAGGAAAATAAAAATACACAAACAAAAAGGAATTAAATAATGGACTAATACTAAAAAGGATATAAGACCAAAGTTTCATTTTTGTTATTTGTTCTTTTATAGTGAGGGCAAAAAGATATAGAATATGACTTTCATAAGGAAAGCAGAACACTCACCTCGAATGTCAATGAAACGATTGAAAAACCGAATTGGATTCAGAGAGAAAAAAAGGGCCAGGTCTTTCATGCCAACTTTGAAAGGGTTTCGGTCATCCAGCTTTAAATGAGTATGCACAGAAAGTCGCAGATCCTTCTCTATTTCTTTGCACAACTTGTCCAGCAAGTGCTATTCACAAAATAACATATTAATTTTTCAAAATAATTCAATTATACTGTTCTGTCTATGCTTTAACCATTAGCATTTTATAATCAGTGCAATGTTGAAAAATTTGTCAAACTGGTTTAAGGATCCAAATACTCTATGGTAAAATACTATTTTTATTGGGAAAGTGAAAATTACTTTGTTCTCTCCATTTTAAACCAATGATTTTTCTGTCCAGGAAGCAGTTAAACTCTAAGTTTTTATTTTCATTAATACTTTAACACCCTTGAAAGGAAATCAATAGCTAATGCCAATGGCTTCATTACAAGAAACATGAATGTATACTATAAAGCATATGATTTATGGGAACAAGCAACAACAAAAAATCTTGAGAAAATGGAAGAAATATTTTTAAAGCTTCCTTATAATAATCATTAAAAATCACAAAACTCATTGAGCTACAAGTAATAAAATTAATCATCTTTTCTGGTCTACTATGGAGTTCTAAATACTGTCATGTCATATTTTACTTTCTAAATAATATTTAATAGAAGAAATTATGAAAATTTTTCATAACTTTATCAAACCTGAGTAAGGTTTATATTGTGAAGTTTACTCATTTTTAATTACTCCTTCCAAATAAAAATATCAATAGATGGAACTTTAATTTTAAAGATAATGGTGTTTATTAATACTTAATTCAAACAGGGGAGGATGTGCTATATTGCATATGAATTATTTCTGCTACACAAATCTTTCAAATATATAATGTCCTCCTTTTAGTCAGTAGCTCTCCAAATGAATTTAATAAAATATTGACAGTTGTCTTAAATGTATTATTAGTAGCATTCAATATTCAAACCAATTTTGTATTTGCATTCTTCTAATAAATAGAAATTTAAATATAAATGTACTATTTACTAAAGTAAAGAAAATTTTCCAAATTTCTACTCTGGATCTCTATATAAAAAATTAGAAAATAAAGACCAATTGAGCACAATAGTGATACTATAACTAAAAATGGTTTCTTTGCTCTAGAAAGTGATTTATAAATGATTTTAAATATGTGAAAGCCTGCTTCAATCCAAATGTTTTTCCAAACATTGCATTCCAAATACATGTTCTAAGTTTTTCAATCTCAAATATGATGTTACCTCATTTAAAATTTCCATAATTTCCTTGTCATAGCAATCCAGAAGTATTTCATAGGACTCCAAATGTCTTGAATGCATCATAGCAGGTACACAGTCCCGTAAAGCACTGAACATGTACTAAGAAGGAAATGAGAATGTGCATGAATTTATAAAAGCCAGGTCTCTAATCTAAATATTACAAAAGTTAATTATCTATCTTGAAAGACAAAACCTCACTCTGAAGGCTAATTGCTTTCTCTTTTTATACGTGACTGTCTTTCTTTCCTAAATGAGTCAGATTTTAGTCTCTAAAGTACCTATTTTAAATATGCAAAAAATTCACATTCTCTTATTCTTTCCTATTTTGAGCATTCAAATACATTTCTTTCCATACAGAAATACAAAGGTCTAAATAATTGTGACATAAACTAAAATCAAGAAAATGAGAATGATTAGAAATATGAGGGAAAGTGTTAATATTAAAATTAATTTACTAAGTATTAATATGAAATTTAACTATAGCCTATATAAATGCTATTGAATATGCACACCAATGTATAAAACATCATTAACAGTCCATTTTAAAATGATTTATTAAATCAACTGATCTATTTAAAACTAATTAGAATAGTTTGTACAGTGATTAAAAAGTGATAGGTTTATTCTTTATATTATCCTTTACTTACATGTAATCTGGCTGCATCAACGGCATTTTCATATACATCATCTAAATAAATTGGGAAGACAGCTCGATGCCAGTATAAAAAACAACAGTCGCACTGTGTTTGCACTCTACAATGTAAAGGAGTAATAATTAATGGTACCAAAATTGAAGTACTCCCCTAAAACTAACTCCTTACTCATTTTTGTGTCCCCTACATCACTTAACCCAAAATTATTACAGAAAAGCCACAAAATGTTTCAAATTGAACAAAGGTAACAAAATACTCTAATACCTGGCAGTTTCAGAATTCTGCACACATGCTTTAGCTTTAAAGAATATGTGAAAAAACAATATAACTTTTAAAAGATTTTAAAATACATTTTCAATGTCATCTTATATGTCTACACTTAAAATACTAGAATCACATGCACCTTTTACCTGTCTCAAAACTGAATGGCAAAGCCTTTTTAAAAACTGTGACCAAAAGAAAAACAGAAACTAGTTGTAGTTAATATGTCTACAATCTTTGCAACTGACTAGTTCATACCTTACGGGGCAACAAAATGATCATTAATTATCTTATAAAAAAGCCGATTCAGTATTTCTTCCTGCCGGAAGCCAGTTCCAGCATGTCATAAATTGCAAGAGTTTCATCGAAAAGTTGATGGAACATGGGGACTCAACAAGAGCTGAGTCACCTATGTTATCACCAGTTGGGAATGGCTAAAGGCATTTCCCCAAACCTGAAAAGGATGATTGCTTGCTGCCAGACAGCTAAGAGCATCTTAATATACATGTTATTGCCTCCTACTGGCCCAACACCTGAACAGCCGTAGGCTATTCCCCAATCTGACAATGGATTCTGTACCCAACGTTGGCCTTTGATGTGTATATCTCCACTTTGCCTTAGGACAAATTGTGTTAATAAAAAGCAAGAGGTCCTGACAAAAGGAGAACTTGGTTTCTTTAGCCAGGCTCTTCTGCGCCCTTCCCCCACCCCCCAAATGCCTTTCAAAATTATATTTCGTCTCTAGACTCTTATTTAATTTACACACAGCCCCTTCTCCAGGTTTCCTGAACCCTTCTAGATGCCGGATTAAGACCACTGGCGTTACTTCCAGGGGTGGGCTGTTAAATGCCACTAACTACAAAAATTTCAGCTTCTCAGAACAAAAGTATTGTTGTAAATATGAACATTAAATGGAAATTGTGCTATAACCTAATTTGGCTGGGAATTAAAATTCAGAAGACTCCTTTTCCCTTACTCTTTAGTTAAAAATAAATAAATCAAGCCACAGGAGTCACAAAACAAGCCTTCCCAAAAATAATTCATCTTACTGACTACCAACAATGTAACTCAAATACAGGTCTCAAAATAAAATTATAGAAGACTATTTGACATGGATCTCTAAGCCTCTCACAAAAAGATGAAGCCTTATGAAAAAGCAACAATTTTAAACGTCCACTATAGGTACCCATCACAACTATCACAATGAGCATCAGGGTCCTCCAAATGCTCTCACGGCTACATGTGGTCTCCTGTGAGTTCTTCCAGGAGCTATACCCTTACTATAGGAGCAAAGCTAAAGAAATATGATCCCTGGTAACAGTCTAATTCTAGTCATGCTTAAGAAATTGCAGAGAGGAACTAATGGTCTATCTAGGTTACATTTCTCCTCTTGCTATGCTAAAAAGACAATTGCTGTCTCCATTAGCCCCACCGTTTTTTCTTTTAAGATTTTTATAATTGACTAGTAGCCCAGTGCACGAATTTGTGCACACTGAAAGGGAATTAGAAAAAATATTTTAATATCGCTATTCGCCCTTTCTCTATAATACAGGTGTCAACCAAATTCACAATTGACAATGACAGATCAAAACACACAAGTGCGATTGGAGCTAGCAAGAGCTTTATATGTATCGCGCATGTGTGAGTCAACTTAGCCTTTTATAGATACAGAACAAATGTGCTTAATTAGACCTGCTTTCTGACTTAGCTAAACTTTTTCCAGTCCAGTGAAGCACCCCAACTTCAGCAACACAGCAGTAAATATCAACATGAAGCAGATTATTATTGTAGAACAGGCAGGGAGAACAAAGAGTAAAATATTTAACTGCAGCAACATTTAACCATATTCTGTGCAGTGAGAAAACCTGAAGTCATTTTCAAGGTCCACCATTTCCTACTTCTTTTCAGTCGGGTCAAGCTCCAGCTAACGAAAAGAAAACAGGATTCTACTGAGTCTCCATCTACCTACTCCAGGACTTTTTTGAGGATCAAACGAGATGAGGCTCAGGAAAACACTTCACAGAAATTTGGTTACAGTGTAAAGTGTTTGCACCTGGCTATCAAGCAAATCCCATTCCCGGGCTGAAGAAACTGCAAAGAGGCTAGTCATTGCTAGGGAGAGGAAGCCAGGCATTGCTACATGACATCATTACCTAGACCGAGATAAGGACATTTAGCATATTAGCCTTTTATATATATAGATTTTTTTGAGATAGAGGAAGAGAGAGAGAAACACAGATCTGAGTGAGAAATGATCTGCTGCCTCCAGCATGCCCCCAGGCATGTGTCCTGACCAGGAATCAAACCGGCAACCTTTTGATGCACAGGACGACAATCAACCAACTGAGCTACACAGGCCAGGGCATTAACCCCACCTTTTGAGTATTATTATAAATCCCTACTTACCTTTCTCTAAGTTCACTGATAAGATCCAGCTTTTTCAAGACTACTTGAAGTGGAAAGAGTTCTTCATCTTTAAATGTTTTCTATCAGGGAAGAGGGAAAAAAGCAGAGAAGTTGCAGTCAAAGTAAGAACAGGGTCAATGAGAAGAAAACTATGAAATGTCAGATCTCATTTTTATTACATAACTAATAGCAATACACTTACCAATTGTGTGCCAACACTGAGTGCCAAAGAAACAATAAGGCGTCTTTGCTTTGTGCTTGGTCCATTTAGAGTGTTTTCAGCCAAAACTAAAGCAGAGAGCACATCAAGACGCTGTTCGCTATATTTTTTGTCAGAAATTACTCTTTTCTTAAAGATAAAAGAGAAAACAGGACATATTAGCTTTATTTCTGAGGCAATAACAAACGATTCAGAAGAAAATCTCCTCTAATCTTTTCCATGATTCACTGTAAGAGAACTTCAACAATACTTTCCCTGTTGAGCGTCTCCTGATACTGTTGTGTACTTTATTACTTATGTAACATTATTGATAGCAAATCTGAATCAGACATACTTTAAGATTCCCATTATTAATTTAATAAGTAAATACTTTCTTTTAAAAAGATACATCATAATTTAAAACTACATACAATATCATTTTTTAATGTGTTAATTTATTACGTTACAAGTTCAGAGAAAGATAACCCTGAGCATTCTAGTAGAAATCACAAAATACTGTGAAGATAAATAAACAAGAATATTATGTGTGAAGGAACGGAGTAACAGGCTGAACCAGAAAACACATATAAAGCAACAGAAAAATAAACTAAACAGCTAATTATGCTGAATATATAACAACTTTCATACCTTGGCCACAGAAATGGAATTAAGAGCCTGATGTTGAAGGTGCTGTGTTATATGTGAAACTGAATCAGCCACAACCATGCTTCTCCTGTAGAACATATGCTCTATGGCCTAAAAAATAGCAGAAGTAATTTTGAAAAAATTACCTTAAAACTTTTAGGCAAAATTACAGAATAGTTTTATTATCTTGGGCTAAGTAAAGAATTTATAAATAAGATGCAAAAAGCACTACCGTAAAGGGTAAGACTGATAAATTCAAGTATAATACAATTAAGAATTTCTGTTCATCAAAAACCACTAAAAAGAAAATTAAAAGGCAAGCCAAAGTATGAAAAAATATTTGCCACACACAAGGGATTAGTAGTTAGAATATTAAAGACCCCAAGTGCATGAAATATTTTTAAAGACATATAATTCAATATAAAACTGAACGAAAGACATGAACAGATTTTTCACAAAAGAAAGTTACTAAATTTTGAAAAGATACTATCATTAATAATCAGAAAAAAAACACTAAAATCATAATCAATACCATTTATATACACTAATTTGTCAAAAATAAATAAGCCTTATAATACCAATATTGGTCAGTTGGGGAACAATGGGAAGTCTAATATATTGTGGGAGGTATTTAAAGAGATAAAACTACTTTGGAAAATAATTTGGCATCATCTTGAAAAGTTTACCAGGTACATAACACAATCCACTTCTATATAATACCTCAGAAAAACTCTGGCACAAGTACACCAAAAGACATATACAAAAATGACAGCAACCCAAAAATTCATCCACAGGAAAGCTACACAGCAATGGAAAGTTCAGAACTACAGCTATTCATCTCAATATGGATAATTTCAAATATAAAATTTGGAGTGAAAAAAAAGAGGCAAGTCACTGGATCTGTTTTTGTTCATCAGTTTATGTTGTTCACTATATACCACAAATGAGTGAGATCATGTGATATTTATCTTTCTCTGACTGGCTTAGCATCACTCAGACCGTCAAACCTCAGAGGGAAGGTAGGGGAGGGTGGGGGTAAGGAGGAGAGATCAACCAAAGGACTTTTATGCATGCATATAAGCCTAACCAATGGACACAGACACCAGGAGGGTGAGGGCATGAGTGAGGGGGGTGGGGGGGTAAAAGGGGGATAAGGACACATATGTAATACCTTAATCAATAAAGAAAAAAATGTTTTAAAAAGACAAGTCAAAGAATACATGAAGAATTATTCTATTAATATAAACTTCAAAAACATATATAACTGAACAATGAATGGTTTATAAATTCATCCTTATGTGGTACACTAAAAATAAAGAGAATGATAAGCATAAAATTCAGGACAATGGTGTCCTGAGGGGACAGGATAAGATGCAATCAGGGAGAGACAACACAGGGGGCTTTGAAAATATAGATAATATTCTATTTCTTAACTGGGATGATAGCTTTTTAGTATTTATTATTTTTAATTATGCTGATATACAGTTCTGTATTTATATTTCTTAAAAATTAAATATAGCTGATAACATTTTCTTAGAGAAAAAAACTAAAAATCCAAAGGCACAATCTCAAAAAAAAAAAAAATCTCTCTATTTCCTAAGCTAACCTAAAGGCATTACTAGCAGAAATTTACAAGTGTCTCTTAGTTTCAATTTTTAAAAGAGGTTACGTAGATTCTCCTCTTAAAAGGGCTTTTACTTTTAATTATATAGAGTAAGCTAAGAAATACTTTACCATATTTCCAGAAGTATACTCTGATTCTTAATTTATTTGACCACTCCTATAGACAACCATTCAAATCACAAGATTACAGCACTTTCTCCAAATTACAAAATAAACAGCCACATCTTGGCTATCCTTATGTGCATTTGAACACCATAAAATAATGGATAATGCCCCATGGGTATTATTTTTTTAACTCATACAACATGCTTAAACTTCCACAAGTAAATCTTTACTAATACTTAGGCTACCTTTTCCTTTTCCTTCTTTTCTGTCTCATTACATGTTAACTTTTAATATAGTTTCAATATATTGACCATTCACAGAATGTTAATCATAAATTTCTTTCAGTGGCTAGTTCCTTTATCCAACTGAGATATAAGTACACTTTCCCGTGACTTGTTATTCTCATATAATCAGAATGTCAAATTTTAGAGGATCATCATAATTTAAGACCAGGGTCATTTCTAAATTATAATGGCAAGGTAAAATAATCTAAAACCTACCTTGAGAAGTTCAACAAGTCTGCATAATGCCTTAACTGAGGTTTTGGTCATTGGCTTTTGCATGGACATGTAGAGATTCATTGTGGTTTTAATAATATTACTAATACTATATGCATATAAGAAGCCCTATAAAAATAAAACACTGATTATAATCACACAAAAACATTTCATTTCTTCACAATTTCAATCTCTATGTAATAATTATTCATCAATTTACCAGTAACTAGTATTTCTAAAGTTCATTTTAAAGTCAACTCGTGTGATTTCTAAATACTCTTCCCCACACAATGTTATACATTGTGGTTAAGTTTCAAGCAGCCCTTAAAAGATTTTTTAATCTATCAAATGCCAGAAGTTTAGTACTGTTGAAATTATAGTGTATCATCACAGTTAAAAGAATCCTTACATTAAAAAAAAAAAAAATTATTAGAATGTCAGGAAGATACCGCTTCACTGTACCTTATCTGCCACACAAGAAGATAAAGACTCCTATAAGCCTGAAGCTTAAGACAAGAGCTGAGGACTCTACAGAACTAGGAATTTCAAAATGCTCTCTGGCCAATAAAGAAATACAAATGTATTTCTCTGTTTGAAACCATTGCCCTTTCCTTTTCACCTGGGCCAATACCCAAAATCCACCTGCTACCATGTTTCCTGCCTACGCTGGTACTAATCAGGACTTTCTCTCCTCCCAGCCCAGTAAGAACAAACTCTTGCCTACCCTTCTATTCATGAAGGAAGCATATGGATCTTTTGAGGCTTAAAAAAAAAAAAGTGCTAATAAATCCAGAGAAACAGTAGGGCATAAGAAAACAGGACAAATATTATTTACATTTAGACCCAAAAAGGATACAGAAACACAAAGATAATAATGGAGACTCTGATATAAAGGACCAAAAAAGATACACTTACAGGTCAGAGATGAACCTAAACTATACTACTGTGGACATGTCCAAGGAGCTCTGCTGAAGCTACATGCCAATGATTCTGAACCTCTGTCTCCTGCCCTACCATATGTGAGAGATCAAGTACTCTCCCATCATTAACAGTGGCTCACTAAAGGAGTGACTCTCAATGTGGGGTGGTGGTGTCTCTGAACCAATAAATAGCTATATGGTAAAAGGATGTGCTAAATTAAGAGAATCCTATATAATAAAGAGGTAATATGCAAATTAACCCTCACGCCCTCACAAGATGGCTGCCTACAACCAGGCTGGCAGGGAGGTTAGTGAGGGACGACCAAACGACTGAACAAGCAGGCTGCATGGGGCAACCAGACCGGGGGGGGGAGGGGCAGCTGGGGGCAACCAGGCGAGCAGGGGGGGCAGTAAGGGGTGATCAGGCTGGTGGAGGCCAGCTAGGAGCAACCGGGCCAGCAGGGAGGGGGCAGTTGGGAACGTTCTGGCCAGCAGCGGGAGGGAGTTAGGGGCAACCAGGCTGGCAGAGGGGGGCAGTTAGGGGCGATCAGGCCGGCAGGGAGGAGGCAGTTGGGGGTGTCCTGGCCAGCAGCGGGAGGGAGTTAGGGGCAACCAGGCTGGCAGAAGGGGGCAGGTAGGAGCGATCAGGCCAGCACGCAGAGGCAGTGAGGGGTGATCAGACTGGCGGGGGGGGGTGGGGAGGGGACAGTTAGGGGAGACCAGGCAGGCAGGCAGGTGAGCAATTAGGAGCCAGCAGTCCAGGATTGTGAGAGGGATTTCCAACTGCCAGTTTAAAAAACCAGCAGTGGGACATTCCCCGAGGGGTCCCAGACTGGAGAGGGTGCAGGCTGGGCTGAGGGGACTCACCCCCCATGCACGAATTTTGTGCACCAGGCCTCTAGTTAAGAAATGAGAGGGTAACATCCTAAGAAAGTTGGCAATAAGACCAAAGCTTGGGGATTCATTCAGGAAAGAGCCACAACCTTTCCTTGTCAGCTACAAGACTACACCACCAGACTCTGCCCTAGAGCAACACTGGGAAAGGTTAAAAGGCAGAAACGAGAAACAGCAAAAGCGTAATTCTAAGGCATGGAGAAAAACGGGGAGCTATCTTTTGGATAGAGGATACAGAATTCATGAGCTGATATCACACCACTCCCAGTTAGATGGTCAATAATTTGTGAAGGATCTATTCTATATATATAAAAGCCCAGCAACCAGAACAGCAGAATGACCAGAACGACCAGTGGCTATGACGCGTACTGTGGCAGCCAACCAGCCTGATCTGGGCCCTGATCAACCCCCAACACCCTGATTGGGAGCGGGGCCGGCCAGCCAACCGCTGAGCCCCTCCCTCCCCCCACCAGTCTGGCCTGATGGGCCCCCATTGGGGTGGGCCAGCCGGGCCCACCCATGCATGAATTCATGCACCTGGCCTCCAGTATATATATAAAGGATGTATAGTATTTTAAAAGTCTAAATGGAGAGGGAGATGTCTTGGATCCGGTTTCTGTTAACAGCAGAATAAGTAATTTGGACCAACTTTCCCATTGACAACTAGAAAATCCAGGAAAAACATTTTAAAAAACTTCTTGGAAGGCATTAAAGGTATCAAGAAAATAAGGAAACGTAAGACCAAGATCTGGGAGAATAAAGTGAGATAACTGAGCTTGGCGATGGAGGCTGCTTTTCCTTAGAGCAGTAATTTTCGCCACAAGAATTTTTAAAACATGCAATACCTATTTGGTCAGGGGCACTGACCTCTTTTCACTTATTGTCAAATAAAAAAATGACAACAATCAACACAGCAATAGCCATCCAGCGTGAATAAATAAAAAAGTATACCTATTTTTTTTGTTGAATCGGCAGTATGTTTATTTTGGTATGCCACAGAATTTTAGTAATTAATTTATGTGTGCCATGAGATAAGAAAGCTTGAAAATCACTGCCTTAGGGGCTTCTGCACATTCCAAAAGAGGAAAATAAAGACAGAAGCCAAACATATCTTTCAACATCTCACAGGAAGGGAAAGATAATAACAATAGGAGTTCATGGCCCATGAGGAGAGGAGAGGGTCCCGGTAAACCACTAGACTCTGGGTTGGGATCTTGAAAAACTACCCCTAAAAGGTAGCAGTGAACTGGAAAGAAAACAAAAACAAAAACAGTCATCATAGGATTTAGGTCCCGCTTCAATTCATCTCAATGCATGACTGGGTTGAGATGAGCTATGTGACTAGCTGTCCTAGACTAGATGTGAAAGATAGCGTAGACTAGAAAGATACTAGTAACTTGTCTCTGGAATAATAAAAACAATATCTAGATACTCAAATTATATCTATAGTTTTTCATACATAATGTGTAACACTATAAAATAACCAAGCATACAAAGACATGACAAATCCAAGACCAAGAGAAACAATAGCTAATAGAAATACTGTTTCCAGATTATAAAATTATTAGATAAAAGCTTCAAAATAATTATGCCAACTATATTGAAGGAAATAAAACAAAATTATTTCAGAAGAGAACTGGAAAGTACACAAAAAAGAAACAAACTGAAAAGTGAAATGATTAAAATTAAGAACTCTATAGATGGGCTTAATAGCAAAGTAGATATAGCTGGGGGAAAATTAGAACAAACAGAGAACAGAACAGAAAGTACTTGAAAATTTAATGGCTAAAATTTTCCCACGAATTCCAGAAGCTCTACAAATCCTAAGCAGCACAAACACCCACAAAAAACCCCACACATAGGCGCATTAAAGTAATACTACTAAAGACAAAAAAGTAAATCTTATAAGCAATTGAAGAACGACATAGTATATTAACAAAGCAATAAAACTGATAGCTGACTTCTCAACAAAACCAAAGGAAACCAGAAGACAATAAAACGGTACCTTTAAAAGCTAAGGAGGGAGAAGGGGAATTCCTACCAATGTAAAATTCTGTATGTAACAAAACTACCTTCAAAAATGAACTTAAAATTAAGACATTCAGGCAAAAAAAAAAAAACTATGATTAACTCATCAACAGAAAGTCATTTTAAATTAAATACTAACAGGTATTCCTTATATAGAAGGATGAAGAGATACAGGAAGGAAGAAAATCAACAAAATGCGGAAAAATTGGGGTAAATCTAAATGAACACTGACTATAAAAAAGAGCAACAGCAGCAATAATACCTTGTGAGGTTTAAAATATACAGAGAAACAAAGTATAGAGCAGCAGCACAGTGAGAGGATGATAAAGAGAATTAAAGTGGTTTAAAATCCTTATACTGTCCGAAAAGTGGTAAAACTACTACTTTTGTTGCAGTTGAATGGAGTAAATCGTGCATCTTAAAATCTCTACAGCAAGCACAGTCAAACTCAGAGGCTAATACGGGCCAAATAAACAAGGCATGTGGCCCGCAGGCTGAGAGTTTGACATGCTTGCTCTACAGTAACTATTAAAAAAACAGTATTCAAATTCAAAAGACAGCAAAAAAGAAAAGAGACCTAGAAGAAGTAAGACAAATAATAAGCAACTAGTCAGGTAATAGTTTTAAATTCAAATACAGCAGTAATAACATATACAGAAAACAGTTTAATGAAAAAATAAAGATGATCAGACTGGGGGGAAATGTATGCTGCTTATAAAAGACACACATTAAATATCAGGAGCCAAACAGGTTGCAAGTAAAAGAACAAAAAAAGACATACTATGCAGACTTTAACTATTACAGGTATATTATAATCACACAAAATAGACCTACAACTAGGAAAAAAAGAACATTTCAAAATTTACTTCACAAGGAAGATAAAACAATTCTCAATGTTATGCACTTACTTAGTATCAAACTATATACAACAAAAACTGACAAAGCTACAAGGATAAATGGACAAATCCACACTATCAGTGGGAGAATCTACCCCAATTGTCTCCATAACTAATAGAGTCTGTAGCAAAATCATTAACAAACATGACCTACTTGACATATACAGAACACTATAACCAACAAAAGCATTACACATTCTTTTCAAGTGTCCATGAAATGTTTACCAAAGCTACCAAAGGCTGGGCCATAACGCAAACCTCAACAAATTTCAAAATACGGAAATTATTTTAGTATTGCTAAAATCAATAAAAAAATAAATAGGAAACCCTCATATACTTAGAAATTAATAAATCTCTTTCCGAATAAGCCACAGATCAAAAAAGAAATCACAGCTCTAGCTGGTTTGGCTCGGTAGATAAGAGCGTTGACCTGCAGACTGAAGGGTCCTGGGTTCAATTCCAGACAAGGGCATGTACCTAGGTTGCAGGCTTGATCCCCGGCCCTGGTTGGGGCTCATGTGGGAAGCAACCAATCGATGTGTCTCTCTATCTGTCTCTCCCCTCCCTTCCACTGTCTCTAAAAATCAATGGAAAAATATCCTCAGGTGAGTATTAACAAAACAAACAAAAAAACCCACAAAAAAAAAATCACAATAAAAATTTTAAAATATTTTGAACTAAAGGATAATGTAAATACAACACGTTGAAATATATATACAGCAAAAAAAGTCACATTTTAAAGAAAATGTAGAGATTAAAATGCATATATTAGGAAATCTAGATTAATAAATTACAAAAAACAAACAAGTTAAACAGATCAAATGTAACCTAATCTATTTCAATTAAAAACACACACACACAAACATAACCTATCCTTTCCAATTTTTTTGAAGTGTAACTTCTGTGCATTACATTAACAAATAAATGAGACCCAAAATATTCTAAGTAAAAGGATGCAACTACCTGTATAAAAACATTACATCTACTGGTGAGGTCTTCAGCAAATTTATCCATTCTCTGCTCTTTAGATAAAATAGATTCCATTTTCATCATCCATGAGCTCACAAAGACGTAGTAAGACTGTACATCTCTAACAAAGGAAAATATTGGGGTTACTCAGCACAGAAAATAAAATTTACTTCCATTTCTTCATATTGATTGTAATATTTCCTTACAGCAGCCATTTCATCTTTCTAGTTTTCAAAATACAGATATGATATTGATATATATATTTCAATATCATATAATTCATTCAACAAATATTTATTGAATGCCTATACAAGCCTATCCTGAGAACAAAAATCAGCAATAAAGAAAATAGGCAAAAATCCCTACCCCCATGAAGCTTACATTCTAAAAAGGTGCATTATATAATAAAGAAATCAATAATTAAACTCTCTAAAATGTCAAATATATGTTATAGAAAATATACAGCCAGGAAACGAGATAGCAACTGGGATAGTGGATACAATTTTAAATACAGTGATCAAAGAAGGTCAATTGAAAAGGTGATTTTAAGCAAGATTTGAAGATGAATGAGTAATCCATGCAAATATATAAGAGAAGAAAATTCTAGTGAAGTAACCAATGCAAAACATGTTAAAACAGGAAGTGTGTCTGGCATGTTCAAATAATACCAAAGAAGTCAGTGGAGCACAGAGAGCCTGAATGAAAACAAAAGGAGATCAGAGAGGTACAGGGGTGGGGGCTTGGGGGAGCAGGAAAAGTGGAGAGTGGGGCAGGCCTTGTAAAAGAGCAAGGACTTCAGTAGAAACTCACTAGAGGATCTGAGCAGAGTGACTTGATTTAACTTTGAAGAGGATCAATACACATTGGCTGATATGTTGAAAGGAAACCATAAAGGGAATGATGATAAAAGCAGGAAAACCACTTAGGATGCTACTGTGATAATGCAGAAGGGGATGGCAACTTGAATCAGAATGGGAGTGGAAATGGTCAGAATCTATACTAATAAAAGGGTAATATGCAAATTGGTCACAACACCCTCACAGTAACAACCGAACAGCAGGCTGAGTGGGGCAATCAGGCCGGCAGGGAGGTTAGGGAGGGATGACCAAATGACTGACCAGCAGACTGTGTGGGGCAACCAAGCCAGCAGGGGGGGCACTAAGGGGCGACCAGGCCGGCAGGGGCGGGGCAGTTAGGGGTGACCAGGCTGGGGGGGGAGGGGGGGCCACGCAGTTAGGGGCAATCAGGCAGGCAGAGCAGTTTCGACTCCAGGGATTGGGTCGAAACTGGCAGTCAGACATCCCCCAAGGGGTCCCGGATTGGAAAGGGTGCAGGCTGAGCTGAGGGGACCCCTCTTCCCCCCCTCCCATGCACGAATTTCGTACACCAGGCCTCTAGTCTGACTATAAAAGCCAATATTTATTGCATGCTTACCATACGCCAGCCACTGTTCTAAGCACCTCACACAAATTAACTATTTCAATCCTCACATTAACCTTATGAGGTAGGCATTATGATCTCCATTTTACAGTAGAGAAAACTGACACACAGAAGTTATGTGCCCAAAATCATATAACTAATATGCGAACCAAGATTCAATCCCAAATTTAGGAAGCTTTCCCATCCTGGAAAGACTTAATATAATTACATGCAGGTTCAGTACAAACACTAAAGCACTCTACCGATGTATCTCAAATCATTCAAGAGAGGAACTTTTAGCCCACATGCTGTTTAAACTATACTTTAAAATATAATTTTAAAAAGTTAGTGTGCAAAAAATGAACAATTCCCCTTAGTGAGATCTGACTTGACCAACTCTTTTTAAAAACCATCTAGTTAGATAACGTTGAGAAATGTCCCAGTACTGCCAATCAGAATTAGCTAAAGGATAGTACTTCAGGGCAAGAGACAGAAGAGACCCCCTTGATTAAGATGAGAATCCCACAGAGGTTGTTGGCTAGCCATACTGCCAAGCAATCTGATAATCTCAAAAATTCCGTTAGTCTGAAGAAGGATTATGCCAAAATTTATATTAAATGTGTTTTAAGGAGGTGAAACCTTACCACCAAATCTGAGAAAAATGACTTCTGCTGAGACAGGATTTCATTAGACAAAAGACACCTATAGTGTACTCTTGGCTTCACCTAGAATGATGCTAAAGTGTGTTATTTGGCTTGTGAGTGATTCAGAGTAAGTCTGGAACACACAGAAAGAGCAGGGTCCTAGGGCAGCACCTCCACTTCTGAGGAGGACTCAGCAGAAACACAACGTACAGAAGGGATCAGAAAGGCTGTGAACAAGGACAGGAGAAAGGGGCCTAGATTATGGAGCTCTCCCAGACAGCAATCCTGTCAATAACATTATGAAGAAGACTAACACATAGTCAAGAGTATTCAGTTTTAGATCAGAATATGCAGGATAAAGCAAAGGTTTGTCTGTCACCCCTACATCCAGACACCAGATAATCTTGGTCTGCTGTAAATATATACAAATGAAACTGCTTCAAGTTTTAAAAAGTTAATTGACAAAGATAGTCCAAAAATGGCCAAGGGTCTTGTCAGACTATCAGCTTAATTTCAAAGTACAAACGGGAAAAAATATATTTCCTGCCCCAATATAAAGCACTGAACAGTGTCAATACCTATAAGTCAACACGGGGTTTAAAGCGAAGGTTAATACCTCTATCCTCTAACATCAGTATTCCCAGTGCCAAAATGGTTGTGAATGAAAAGCAAAATGCAGCAACCTGCAAACCTTGAACCCCAGTCAAGAAGTGGCTGGTGCACTTGGCCAGTTGGGGTCTATTGTATAGTGAGGGGCAAAAGAACTGTCCCCAACTGCTTGTTCCTCACTTACATAATGACCTCTGGAGCATGACTGGGACAGCTTGGTTACCCCTTCAATTTTTTCTAAAATGTTAGGCAAAGCTCATACTGATCTCAACATCTCCCCTGTCCTGGGTTTCACTAGAGTGGAGTTTCTATGACAGAATTGCAAGGACAATGAAAAAGCACTGCCCCCTTCAGGTCCATGGAATTGTGACTGTGTATCTTTAAAATCAAAGAATTTAGAAACATAAAACTTTATCATGTGGGGGTCTTTGAAAGTCAACTTGTTCAACCTCCCACCTAACAGACTCACTTCCCATAGCACCTTGGACTGATGGTCACCATACTCTGCCCATGTAGGTCTAGTGAAAGTGTACATTACCTCTCAGAGCAGCCTACACAACACTACCTGTTGCAGAGGCTCCAGGGTAGGATCGGCATGTTTTCATGCCCTCTCTGACATGTACTTAGCTGTATGACCTGGCAAAGTTCATGTCTCTAAGCCTCATTTTTCCTATAGAAAAATGGGATAAAAATAGTACTAGTGAGGAGTAGTTAATAGCTTATGCTATAGAGCTGGACTGCCAGGTTCTGCTGCCTACTAGTTGTTTAAATTTGGGCAAGTTTAATCTTTCTGTACTTTAGTTTTCTCATCTATAAAATGGTAATAACAACCATATCTACCTCATATCATTTTCTGATGACTGAAGATGATACATATGAAATTCCTGGAATAGTTCCTGGCTTATCAAAAGTACTGGATAAATATTAGTTGTAACATTTATTACTTTCCACATAAGAAGATTGTTACAGGTTTTACATAAGACACTGCTTAAAGCCTTTAGCAGGCATTATGTAAATAATGCCTGCTGAATAGTTAAGAGCTCGACAATGTTGGCAATTATTATTAATGGCATTTTCATTGTTTGATTCTAGTTCAACATTCTGAAGCCAGAGATCAAATCTGTTCCCTCCTGAACCTGAGTGCCACTCGAATACTTAAAGAGAGCCAACACATCTTTCTCAGGTTTCTCTTTTAAAGGCCAAACCATATAGAGACTCTTCAGTGAGTCTTCAGAGAGCATGGTTCTCAGATCTTCTGACATCCTGTTCAGCTTCATCCAAGAATGCTGCAGTATGTGACCCTCTTAAAATGTGGCACCACCAAACTCCAACTATGATATGATCAATAAGAATTTCGATGGAACTACCAATTCCCGTGGCCCAGATATTATAACTACTACTTACCATAACCTGGGTATAGTTATTAATGTATTCTAAGTATGTATTGGCATTTTTAGCAACTGCATCAAACTGTTAAAGAATATTAAGCCTCTGATAACTAAAACATCCACATCTATTCTTAATTACTGCTACTAAAGTTGATCCTGTCTCCCCATCTTACTGAATTCATCTCTTTAATCTAAATCCCAAATTAGGTCTTTTTCCCTTCTCAACTGTTTCCCAACGTATTAGAGCTCTGAAGTGTCTGCCATTAGTAGTCCTGTCTGAATTGAGTTGCTATCATTTTCCACTGCCTTAATCAGATTATGGGAGTACTAAGAGATGCTTTAGGTGATCTCCTAAATTTGATATACTCCTCCTTTCCCCATTGTACAGCACTGGCCCAATTTTTCCTCGATAGTCAAGCTAAGATCAACAAAAAGTGGGTAAGTATCCCTATTATCCTTTAAACATGTCACAGAAAGAAGCTGTGTCTAGCACAGGGGCCAGTGGCAGAGTTCTGTGTCACTTCACTTAAAACATCCACCCAGGTCAACATGGGATTTTAGCACTTGTGCTCAAGTAAGGATGTGCAGTAAATTTAATTGTTGATGCTGGATGATGAGAACTCTGGAGTGCTTTATAATATTCTATTTTGTGTATATTGAAAATTTACAAAATAAGAAATAAGAGGTAAATATCACAAGAAACTAAAAGTTTAAAGCATTCTTTTAGGGAAGACTAAGATACAGGAGGCTAATTGTTTTTCCCTTTAAACCTTTAGTTTTAAACTTTTTAAATATGTACAGACATTACTTTAATAAAGAAAAGGAGTGTACCAAATTAAAGTCAACTCCTCCAAAAATCATAATTGAATCATGGCCACAGAATATTTTAATGTCATCAAATGATATCTACTCTAGACTGCACTTTAAACAAAAACTATTTAATGAATCTGATAAAAAGTATGTGTACGTATATATTTGTATATATACGTACACATGTATATACATGTACATATATACGCACACTTATAACTCCAAAAAGTATAATTTGCCTAAATCTTAAACTGTGTTTAAGCCTAAAATCAAACCAAACAAAAGAAACCTCCTAAAAAATAAACCTCCTAGAAACTGCCCAACCTTTTCTCTGGTAATGATTAAATATGCTTGATTTTATAATTCAAATGCTTTAGATATATTTGGACTCAGTGTAAGATTTTAAAATATAAAATATCTAAAGATTTCCATTATGGATACTTATTACACCTACTTGGTAAGTGACTGAGCTTTCTGCTGTAGGAAAGTATCTCTGTGTATTTTAATGGCTTGAAGACTTTTTCTGTCTAGAAGTTTGGCAGCTGCTGGTATTTTCTGGATCAAAAAATTATCAGGAAACCAAATAATATTAGCAGTTAAAGTGATGGCTGGTACCTGAAATAGTAAATATAAGGGGAAACAAGTCATTAAATGCAGGCTAAACAAGTTATTTAATAGTTCTACAATACACAATAAAAGATAATTATTTATTTTAAGGAAAAGTAGCCATGAAAAATACTCATTAATATATTATGAAACAAATTATCTTATGGTACAGAGTTAAGGCATTCCTGTATCTGGTACAGAGCATGGCAAGAATTTTATCCTGCCTAAATATTAAACAACACACACATATGTACACACATACACACACTCTATTTAAGATGAATAAATATATGCCAAAAAAAAAACAAATAGAAATCTTCATGATCTTCACTTTCACTCTATATTAGAAAAAAAATAAAAAATAAATAGGCAAGATGGTTGGGTTCTCATGGTCACATATTACTTGATTCTTCACATAAACTAAATTTTCAGTTTTTAAGTCAGGTGCCACATCATGGAAATAACAAAAATACAGAAATTTTTATTTTTGATTTTTGATTCAATAATGAAAATGAGTGGCAACAAGAGGAAGAGAAAGAGGGTAGAAGGGCCCAATGGGGAGAAAAAGTGGGACATCTGTAATACTTTCAATAATAAAGATAAAATTTAAAAATAAATAAAACAAAGAGCTAAAAAACTAAAATAGCAAACGTAAAAAGGAGAAAAAAGTAGTTAATAGTAAGTTAATGTGTAGAAGAAAATGTATAATAAAACCACTAATATGTATTTATATTAAGTGGAATTATAAGTTATTTTCATTTACTATGTTACTTATTTCTGGAATGCGTGGAGATTTTAAATGAATAAATATGTAAACAGAAATAGAATACAGTTTAAAATATCCACTTTTATCCAAAATCTTTTTAATCTACTCAAATTGAAAAAAATAAAAGTTCCAAGTTCTTACCTTCTTACAAATGTCCAGTAAAGACTTATAAAACTTTTTATCAATAGTTCGAAAAATTTGAAAATGTAGTACAAAGAGTCCACAAATTCCAATATACTTGTCTCTCTGGTCAATTTCAGAAGGCTCTCCTTATAAAATGATAACATGAGAGAAAAACAGAACAACTATATTTAAAATTCTACTTTCAAGAAAATGCAAACTTTATAAACAAAAAAACAAATATGCACTTTACATTACCAAGTCTGGCTTCAACATTTGCAAAAATTGAGCGAATACTATGTGCAAATTCTTCTGCAAAAGTGCTATTTTTTGACACAGATACTCCTCCATTGAGAGAATCAAACTGCTGCTCTATACAGGCCTGAGAGGAAGCATTTAAAGAAAAGTTTACTTTCAATAATAAGTTATTAAACAGATTAAATACCCTGTGTGCAATAAACAGCTGCATTAATCATTTTAATTTTACTAACACTGAAGTTCAAGTTTTTACCTTAATCTAGTATCTAAATCCTTTTGAATGGAAAATTCACCTGTACTTACATAACTGAGTACTAGTTATCCTATATAATAAAAGGATAATACGCAAATCAACCGAGCGGCGGAACGACCAGTCACTATGATACGCACTGATCACCAGGGGGCAGATGCTCAACACAGGAGCTGCCCCCTGGTGGTCAGTGCACTCCCACAGGGGAGTGCTGCTCAGCCAGAAGCCAGGCTCACAGCTTGCGCTCAGGATGTCCAACTGCTGGGCCTAAACTGTCAGTGGGACATCCCCCGAGGGCTCCCGGACTGCGAGGGCACAGGCCGGGCTGAGGGACCCCTACCCCCGTCCCCGAGTGCACGATTTTTGTGCACCAGGCCTCTCATGTGAAATAAAACTTAACCAAAAATCTGTAATTCAATATAAAGAGATACACTCAATGATGTATAAAAGATGTATCTGATGAAGCACTGGAAAACATGTTTTATTATTTACTTTGCACTTTTTAAAGTAGAATTTATTGCCTGGCCAGCATGGCTCAGTGGTTGGGCATCAACCTATGAACCAAGAGGTCGCAATTCTATTCCCGGTCAGAGCACATACCTAGGTTACGGGCTTGATCCCCAGTGGGGAAGTGCAGGAGGCAGCCAATCAGTGATTCTCTCTCATCATTGATGCTTCTGTCTCTCCCTCCCTCTGCCTTCCTCTCTGAAATCAATTAAAAAAATATATATTTTTTAAAAAGATCAATTTTGATCTTAAAAAAATAAACGTAGAGTTTGTTTGTTCTGTTTACAATTACCTTCCTAGCACTTTATTACAGCATGTAATAAATGTCTCCTGGAAAAAGAATCAATGACAAAAAAAAAAAAAATGCCTGCTGGACCTGTCTCTGTGGCAGTCTCCCTCCTTAACCATGGAAGAGCATTTTTCTGTTTATTGGCAAAGCTGTCACCATTTAATTGGTATCAGATTCTGACTTGGACAAGTAACATTCTTCACTTTTAAAACCCTGGAGGGTTCTGGGTTATTGTGCGAAGATCTGTTTTTCAAATGTTTCTGCGAAGTTGAACTAATTGTTGCAGTGTGTGATGGGAAATATAAAGGATCAAGAAATCCAGTGACATGGGTGAAGTCTCCTATAGCTTTCTGCAGTGCACAAGACAAATGTGATTTCAAGTCAACAGCTCCAGGATTGAGTGGAAAATTATGTGATGGGAACAAAAGAATGCTCTGGAAACTATAGAGGAAGTCTTCAGTAGAGGCCTCACTGTTTTTTTAAGTAGTGAATAAGTGAGTGCTTGTTATAATTAAATAAAATGCTTGGTTCATCTTTCATCTGAAAAAAAAAAAAAAGACAAGGATAATCCAGCAATTCTAGCAGCTCTCTTCAGGAAAAAGCCTGTCTCGGGCAGAGGGCAACCACGTATTATATATGTTCCTTGGACTAGAGCAGGAGTAAGAAATTTAACTAAAGGTTTCCCTGACCCCAATGGGTTTGCAAAGGAATTTGATTTAACTGTTAGAACATATGACCTCAGCTATTCTGACCTATTTCAATTAATACACCTTCTGGTTTCTGAGGCCAGTGCAACAGAATAGCTAAGTAAGGTTTGCTGGCATACTCCTGCAGAAGATTTTTTTAAATTAAATTTAATGGAGTGACATTGGTCAACATGAACATATAGGTTTCAGGTGTGGGTTTCTCTGTTACAAGATCTGTATATTGCACCATATGCCCACCACCCAAAGTCAAATCTTCTCCTGTCACCATATATTAGGACCCCCTTCTCCTCTCACTCCCTTCCTTCTGGCAACTACCACAGTGCTGTTTGTGTTCATAGGTTTCCGTTTTGTTTCCCACATATGAGTGAAAGCATGTGGTTCTTGGCTTTTTCTGACTGACTTATTTCACTTAGCATGGTGTTCTCAAGATCCATCCATGTTGCAAACTCCTCGAGGATGAGAAGATGCCAATATCAGATGGACACAGCTATCCTCTGATATCACCAAGGCCTGTATACCTATTGCGAAGTAATGATTTTAAAAGGAACTTCCACAAGAGGAAAATAATATTGAAATTGAACGTTTGTTGCAGGACATTCCAATGCAACCTTGGGCCCTTTCCAGTACAGATACTGATAAGATCAAGTCCTGTTAAAATAACTACTGAGCCCGGTGAGTATGTGTGAGCATCATCGATGCACCAAGAGGTCATTGGTTTAATTCCTGATCAAGGCACATGCCCTGGTTGTGGGCTTGATCCCAAGGAGGGGCATGCAGAGGCAGCCAATGTTTCTTTCACTCTCCCTTTCTCTCTTTCTAAAAAATCAATAAAAACATATTCTTTTTTAAAAAATTACCTTCTGAATCTAATGGGTTAAAAGTTAAACTGATATAAATAAGAGTTGGGATGAATCAGTTAAAATTGTGATCATGTAAAATAGAAATTAAAGGTAATCTTGAAGTAGATATTACATGGAATGTAATGCCATTTCTGATAGATACTATCCAAACCACTGCTGCTCAATGGAACTTTCTGTGATGATGGAAATGTTTTACATCTGATATAATGGCTGGCCACAAACTACATCTGGCTATTTTTCCTCCCAGTCTGTTGAAATATTATTGACATATAACACATTTATGTTTAAGGTATATAGTGTGATGATTAAATTGCATGCAGTTATTAAGCGCTTGAAATAAGCGCTTTGTCACTGTGGCAAAGGAAGTGAATTTTTTTATTAATTTAAATTTAAATAGTCACATGTGGTTATAAGCTACCTGGACTGTGTCATACTCTCGGAAGAATTAAACAGATTTTTAAAAAGTAGTCTTACAAACTTAAATCTAGAGGTTAATAACAAACACAATACTTAACACAGCTGCTTAAATGTTAATCCTTGAATAGCTTTATCCTTTTACACACTTAAAAAAAAAACAACCTTCACTCCAAATACAACTAGTACACTAATTTTGTTTGCTATTAGATACTGAAATAATTACATTTCAGTACACTAACAATGTTTTAAGACAAAGCACTTTTAAAGAAAAATCTATTCAACAGTATGCTATAAAAGTATCTATATATATAAAAGCCTAAGCAGAACGTTCGACTGGTAACTATGACGTGCACTGACCACCCCGGGGCAAACGCTCCAACCGGTAGGTAAGCTTACTGCTAGGGTCCGGCCAATCGAGACTGGGCAAGACAGGTCGGACACACCCTGGAGCCCTCCCGTGGTCCCTCCTCAGCCCCAATCGGCCCAATTGGGACTGGGCAAGATCAGTCGAACATGCCCTGGAGCCCTCCCTCGGTCCCTTCCCGGCCCCGATCATGCATCAGTGGGGTCCCTTGGTCTGGCCTGCACGCTCTCATAATCCGGGACCCCTCAGGGAATGTTGGAGAGCAGGTTTCGGCCCGATCCCCACAGGCCAGGCCGAGGGACCCCACCGGTGCACAAATCCGTGCACTGAGCCTCTAGTCCTATTATAATTCTGAACTAGGTCAACTAATATAAGCCCATTTATTCTACTATAATTCAGCTCTCATACCTGAAATATCATTCCATCAAGTAACTGCCCTTCTAGCTTCAGCAAGAACTTTTCAAATGGCTTTAGTTTTTCTTCCTGAATGCCAAATTTTGAAGGATTGTGATGGACAGATTTCAGTAACCTTGTGGAAGATCAGAAGAAAGACCGTAAGTTTGCCCAATAAATTTTTAAATTAAAAATTTTTCCAGAAATCAAAATTTTGTATTTGTATTTCTTTTTTGGCTCTATACATTTGAAAATCTGAACCAAAAAAAAAAAATCCCAATACATTTAATTTTTTAGTCATGCTTTTTTATATTTTCTTAAATTCAGACATCTGATGTTCTCTAGATAACAGACATTTAATAATACTTATAGATAGAATAAAATAAAATGCCTTGACTTAAAAAAAATCTTGGGAGTATACAATGAAATAAAACCAAACTCAGAAAAAACAACTGTCACTTAAATAGAACCCAAGGGAAAAATAATATGAGTCCTAAGGTAGTCAAGACTTAGGATGCCTGCCTGGCTGGTGTGGCTCAATTGGTTGAGCATCATCCCATGCTCCGAAAGGTCGCCAGTTCAATCTCCCATTAGGGCACATGCCTGGGTTTCAGGTTCGGTCTCTGTCAGGGTACATGCCAGAGGCAACCAATTGATGTTTCTCTCTCCTCTCCCCTTCCTCTCACTCTAAAATCAATAAAAATATATTTGTTAAGACTCAGAATGCTTTAAACAAGTGTATCATACTCTCAAATAAATCCATCTGAAATTAAAGAATGGTTACTATCTTCATAAAAACATCTGACCTGAGATCCTTCTAAATATATACCTTCAGGTCTTTTAAAGGATCTGTACTATTTATATTTGTTTACTTTTACTAGTACAAAGAGAATATTTTAATTGGCTCACCTTTTGTACATAGTCCAGTGGTCTTTTAATGTGATATGATTATCAATAATTTCATCCAGGGTAAGCAAAACTGTTAGCAGCTCTCCCAAGTGCTCATACATAGTCTGTCAAAAGACCTTTAATGATTACCATTTAATCACTAGTTAGAAGTTAAGGTTCATTTAGATTTATAAAGTTCAACACATTTTAGCTAATTATTAAATTAGTTAAAGCAGTTACTAAGCTACAGATGAAACTACTGATCCTCAGATGGAACAATTAGTTGTAAATACATAAACACTTTGTCCAATATCTCATCCTTAATTGTGGTATCACAGATCTGTTTCACTCTCCACTCAACTTGAAGAATCTACATTGGGCTACTACTGGGAAAAACCAGGAGTTACACTGATGGTGGGTCAGTGATGCCTCATCAGCTTCACAAATGAAAGAGAACAAATTCAAGAAATAATCCTTTAAGTGTCTTGCTATACTTGTACTCCCCGATCATACAAACGCCAAAGTAAAATATAGTAAAAACTAGTTTTACAGATCAAGTTAAATTACTTTTACCTGAAAATGAACTCCAGTTGTCTCTATAATTTTGGGTGCAACCCTATAATAAAATAACACTGAAGTTAAAAATATATCCTTTTTTGTCATAGTTCATTTTTATTTTAAGGAAATCATACAGCAGCGGGAGCTCTTGGGATTTTAATATGAATTTATCTTTATTTAGACTTTAGTCCATAAAATTTAAGAGATCCAAGAAATGACTACCTTTTCTACTTTCCCAAGAAGGAACTACCTTAGACATAAAGAGTCTGGACTATACCCAACTCAGTGGGTAGGGATATGGCAATATGTGGTCCATGTATAATCTTAGTCATTTAAACCAAGCCTAAGAGGGAGAGAGAGAAATAACAAAACTGATAATCATTTCTTTCTAAACTATTAGAATTTCCCAATTCCCAACTAGAATCCTTGTTATCCTACCCAAACTGGCACTGGGAAACTAGTCTTCTCTTCAGACAGGTTTATTTCTGAGTTGTTATCCCTACTGAAAAACAGTGCATACAACCAGGATTATATCAAAATCAAAAGTCCCAGAATAATTCAATGTTACTTCCTAGAGATTCAATGTACTCAACAATAAATAATTTAAAGTAGTACTTATAGCCCTGACTGGTACAGCTCACTGGGTAGGGTATCATCCCATGTACCAAAAAGTTGCCAGTTAGATTCTCGGTCAGAGCACATGCCTGGGTTGTGGGCTCCATCCCCCGCAGGGGGCAAGCAGGAGGCACCTAGTCGATGTCTCGCTCTCACATGAATATTTCTCTCTCTCCCTTCCTCTCTCTCTAAAAGTCAATTTAAAAATATTTTTAAAATAGTGCTTGTATATCAAAGCACATGTATTCCACAAGAAAGACTATCGTAAGATTAAACACGCAATCAAATTTCATCTTTCTTGAGCAGGGCTGTGGTGGGGCGTTACAAACCAGGTACTGAGTACACACTAGGTACTGCAGGGATTGGGGAAGCTACGCTCTCATTCCCCTGTGCCATGATGAGAGTTTCAATGAAAGGACAGAACAGAAATATCTGGCCCAGGGGAAACATGAGAATGAAAAACAGCTAACACTGTCTTCCAGTTTATAAAAGAGAGTTAGGATGTAGCATGGTATGTAAGAACAATGAATGGATTAGGGAACAAAAGAATAGTACCTAAATAGCGATGGAATCTTGGCAAGTAATTCCTCTAGGCCTCAGTTATCTCTTCTCACAACTGAGAATCCCTAGTCACATACCTAAACAAAGTTTATTGTAAGGTTTAATTAAATAGTCATGTGCTTAAGCACAGAGATAGTCTGGGAAAGGCATAGTTAGGCAACTTCGTCATGGTGCAAACATCACCGAGTGCACTTACACAAACCTAGATGATGTTATAGCCTACTATACACTTGGACCATATGGTATTGCCTACTTCTCTGTAGGGGAGAAAAAATAATTTTCCCTCTATCTCTGGGTTCTTGGCTGAAACATCCCTATAATTAAAAAAACAAACAAACCAGGTTTTATTTTAGTACAGGGAATAAGACACTCTTACAAATGGAGATTCCCTTACAAGTGTAAATGCCTTTTACAAAGAGTAACTTTTCCTTGGTTTTCAGAGCTTCTCCCATGTCTGTTTTTTAAAATTAATGAGCCTAAAATAATCATTATGTCAAACAGACACACTTCAGGGCAGTGGTTCCCAATGTGGGGCACATGCCCCACAGGGGGGGTAATTTGATTTTTAAGGGGAGGCAATTCAAAAATGAGTTATTAACAGTGAATCTTTTGCATTTCTTATGATTCTAGGGGCCTCATATACAGTATATAAGTATATATTGTGACATATTTATACATTTCATTTCTCTATTACATGTTTTGAAACTTTGCTGTTTTTTCATATCACTTCATAGTATTTTTTTTTTTTACAATTTCTTCCTCAGTACTTCAACTGTCCTTTCATTCTTTTATTTTTCTCTTGCATAGATGCCATGTTCTTTGGAAGCTTGTTTAGACCAAGTTAAAGGCCTTTTAGGCTTCCTCCACGTGAATAGGAGTTCACTTTTTTTAATAAGAAGAATTATATGTCCCAGGGAGGGCATCAGGATTTGAGAGATGCTTAGGCAGGGCATGGCCCAAAAAAGGTTGGGAACCACTGATTTAGGGTGACAAATTGTTCTTCTACAGCCCCTAGGCTACAAACCTAGGATGTTATGTACTGAATACTATAGGCAACTGTAACACAATGGTAAATATTTGTGTAATTCATTGTGCTATAACATTACTACAGCTACGTCACTAGGTGATAGGACTTTTCAGTTCCCTTATAAGTTTATGGGACCCACCATCATATATGCGGTCCATTGGTAACCAAATGTCATTATGCAGCAAATGACTATAGTAAGTGTGGAAAATTTTAAGTATAAACTATTAATCATGCAAAAGAATTATTTTATGATAATAACAATGGTGAGGACAATGAAAATTTAATCATTTTTCTTTATTTAGGGCAGTAGTCCCCAAACTTGGAAGATCATTAGAATTATTCACTAAATTTTTTCATATAGATTCCCACTCCCAAAGATTCTGTAATGAGTTAGGGAACCTTCAATGTAAAGGAGGTTCCGGAGGAAAGGAGTAAGAGGAGAAAATGTGGTATGTTGCCTTTTTCAATATAATCAAATTTCTTTATGATTATTCTATCCACATTCTCTTTCAGACAGATAATGGGTTTATTCACGATGATTGAAACTATCTCATTAATCTATCATTTTTCTATTACACACATCAAGTAGTATTTAAAATGAGTGTTCAAAGAATGCTGAACAAGTGAATGAAGGAATGAATGAGTAAACAAAACACTAATTCAGGTAATTAGCTAGTTTTAGAAAAACATTTCCTACATATCTATTATAAGTGCAAAAATATTTCTAAAATCCATTACTTGTTATTGATATAGAGGACAGCCAACTGATGGACTACATTCATCACCACTTCATAGCACCTCGTAACAAAACAAGACAGTTCCTGAAATGACAAGTTGGGTATATGTTACAAAGTTGCTTTTTAAATGTCACCATTTCTGACTGAATTTTAGGCTAACAATGTTACAAACAAAATAGTTTTCAAATAAGAACTCCAGTTAACCTGCAGCCAACTTCAAGTATCCATCAAGCAATCAATTTTTAACTCATCTCTTACATCCCAAGGTTATTTCTACCTGTCTGACCCCACATTTCATTCATACTTCTATTTTAAGTCTTATGTTTTAGTCATGTAATTCCTAAATAACAAAGAAGAGTCTCATTCCTTCTTTGAATATCCACTGCCTAGCACAGTGGCTAACCCTCAACTGCTTCTTAATATGTATCTGTCCTATCAAATGAAGAAATGAATGAACCTCTGAATGAATGAAAAAGCACAAAAGCTGCCGGTTTTAGAAAGTATGAAAATGAGGGAAAGGAGTCTCCAGAAATCACTCTGATATAACTTCAAATGTTTACCTTTAACCTTAGTTACAAACAGACTTGGCACACAGCAAGTGAACTACTATTTATCCCAGGAATATGTTTGTGATTAAATAACTAACTTGTATCTATCTTGTCTCTCACCTCCTAAAAGTTTTTCAGAACCTCTCAACGTTTAAACCTATAGAAACAGGTTGTATCCTAACATACTTAAAACCTAATTAAACCTGTAACTGTTCTAAATTTTATGCTCCAAGAGGGCAGGAATTTCTGTTGGTTTTGTGCACTGCTGGATCCCAGCACCAAGAATGTTTTGTAACATATGCTACACTCATAAAACATTTGTTGAATGTTTAAAAACGGAATTTCATGCAGCTGTCAGTAAGATCCAAAAACAGTAACATTTTTTAAAATAAAAATAATGCATTTCAATTTTACTTAAACAGTCTAACGTTACGTTTCTTAATAAATTTCTAAAGGTTTAATAAAAGCAGAGAAAAGAACAGAAAATGCAAGACAAGGAGCACAAAATAAGAAGGCAACAACAAGTCCAGATATAAAATAGACTATATAAGATAGAAATAGAATAAATTCGCCAATTAAAAGGCCAAGATTTTCAGGTTGGATAAAAAAAATAAAAATCCAGACAGATACAAGCAGTTTTAAAAAAACACAACTAGCCCTGGCCAAGGAGCTCAGCTGGTTAGAGCATCTTCCCAATAAGCCAAGACTGTGGGTTCAATCCCAGTCAGGGCATATGCAAGAATCAACCAATGAATGTTATGTATAAATAAGTGGAACAAATCAATGTTTCTCTTTCTCTCTGCCTTCCTCTCTCTCTAAAATCAATCAATAATATTTTTAATCACCTAAAACATAATGACACTGAAAAATTGATTGAATTAAGAAAGATAAATCAAGAAAATGTTAACTCATACAGCTGGGGTAGTGGTATTAATATCAGACAAAATAGACGGTTTGCATTATTTCAGCTAATTACTATATATAATATATACTTATATAATTATATATTATATACATAATAACTATCAAGATAGTTTAAGAAGGTGACTATATGGTGATTAAAAAATTCAATGTAGCCCAGCTGGTGTGACTCAGTCGCTGAGCATCAACCTATAACCGGGAATGAAACCTCTTGGTTCATAGGTTAACGCTCAATCACTGAGTCCTCCAACTCTTACGTAACCAATTGTCGACATTAAATCTCCTCTTTTGATATATCTTGTGTGAACTGTTTTCTGGACTGGACCTTGACTTACCCATACCATAATAGGATCATTTCAACAAAATGCTCTCAAAATTAGGCCAAGTAGACCAAAGAAAGTAGTAAAGATACAAACAATCTGAACAATATATTAGCATTCTTGATTCAATTAAATAATCAAATCTTGTATCCAACCATCAGAACATAGGTGGAATTTTGGGTATTTTTACCTTAACTCCAATTTTTGCTTTTATCAGATTGTACAAGCATTGCTCTTTAATGGAGACGAAATGTAAGTTATTTCATTCTTTGGAAAAAAATTAAACCAAAAAACCTAGAATAACTGAAACTTTGCAGTAATATCTAAATTGAAACATTTGGTTAGAATCATCAAGTGCAGTTGCTTTAAACACCTCACCATTGCTCATGTAACAGCTTAATCATCTCCATTAACAACTTTTCCTGACATAAATGATCTCTTCCTACCTGGTACAAAGTTAAAATTATTTTAAAAGGTACAATCTCCTAAATTATAATCCAATGCCAACTAAGTGTCTTACCCTCACAGTACAAATTTTTAGCATTTGAAGGTTTTAGAAAAATTTTAAATTATGTGTAATTCACTCAAACTTTCCAAAGAAAAACTTCAATAAAAAGTAAAAATCAATTACCTGTAAGAATGAAATAAATCTCCCCATTTGAATTTGGCAATCACCTTCCACCATGCTAGAATCTGTGGCTTTAAAAGGCAACACGAAGAATTGTATTTCAATTGTTTATATATAAACTCAATCAACACCCAAAACTAAAACTATGATTTTCATTCATTAGTACATCTTCTAATCTGTATAGCATTAACAAAATTTTTACACTGAAGAGAAAAATGAGAAAATCATTAATTACAAATTGAAAGTAACCATCTGTTTCACTATTTAATAAATTCAAGGAAAATTCTTATATAGTTACAGGGTTTTATCCTATATAATAAAAGCATCGTATGCAAATTGTCCTTTCTACCAGAGTTCTTCTGGGAGTTCAACCAGGGAGCAGGCCGGCCAGGGGAAGGGAGGGAGTACCCGGCCAGCAGCCAGCAGCCTAGGGACCTTCGTGCACTGGGCCTCTAGCAATTTATAAAAGTATCACCAATAGGCTTTAGAGAACTTGCTGCTGCTTCATCGCTCAGGTTTTCTTATCACCTGTTCACCAAACTAACAAAACAATCTGAATGCTTATTTTCTCACACTAATACATTCTGGTAGTCCTAGAATTGTCTGTTAACTTCTTGTTCATTTCAATCTCAGTATCACAACACTACAATGTGAAATTTTAAAACTCACCTCCTTCTCCATAGAACAAGAGACCATTATAAAATTTAGTTTCAGCCTGTTTCAAAAAAATTAAAATAATTTTATAAGTTGCTCTTTTGTTTTTAAATTACTAGGCTCTCTTAGTTATCCAATTTATAATAAGCAGAGGACTACATCACTTACACACAATTTCACTCAAAAACTGCGTAAAATTCAGATACACTCAATTTATCTTTGGAGTACCAAAAATATTACTTATAGTCAAAGTTATTTCTTGATTTCTTCAGCCTTTACTTTGTACCACATCCTCCCCTTATTTCATGGGAGAACAGAAAGCAAACACATTATCAAAAAGGTAGGAAAAAAAAAAAGACGTAAGTTCACCAACTTCTTTCAGAGTTTTGATTGCTCAGGGGCAAGGAAACCAGAGATATTTTTAATATTCAAAGGTGTTTTTTTTTAAATTAGCTCTAGCCGAGCTGGCATGTCTCAGTGGTTGAGCATCGACCTATGAACCAGGAGGTTACAGTTCAATTCCCAGTCAGGGCATATGCCAGGGGTTGCAGTGCTTAATCCCCAGTGAGGGGCGTGAAGGAGGCAGCTGATCAATGATTCTCTCTCATCATTGATGTTTCTATCTCTTTCTCCCTTCCTCTCTGAAACCAATATATATATATATATATATATATATATATATATATATATATATATATATATATTTTAAAAGTAATAAAAAATCAGTTCTGTCTAGAAAGCAATTATATATGTCAGGTAATACGGACTTTGAAGATATGCAGATCCATATTCAAAGTGTTACCATCAGTAAAATGTTAGGCAAGTGACACCCTCTTTAAACCTCAATTTCCCCATATATTCCTCACATACCTCCCCTGGTTGTTATACTAGTAAGTATTAACAGGGTTAACATGGTGTTTGGTACATAGTAAGTACTCCGTCATTATTACTACTATTACTTTAAGTAAATAATTCATTCAACATTCAATAAATATTCAGGCACAATGTACACATATAAGCACATATTTGCTTTTAAGTCATGTTTTTAACATCTTACGAATACAAATAATTACCTCATATTTTAATTTCTTGATTTCACAACAAAGTGCAGCATAAACTGTGATGACTTTGTTTAAGACCTAGTTTCATGAGTAAAAAAATTTAAAAATTATAAAAGTAAATTATAGTAGATAAATAAAGCATTTTTTAAAAAAGATTTTTAGGTTTAGAATTCTGTACCTTGTTTTCAGTCTTTATAAGTTCCAAAAGGGAAGATTGTTCATAAGGCAAAAGCTATATAAATAAGAAAAAGAACATTTCTTTTTAATTTGAAAAACACACACACTAAAATCTTAAACACACAAATTAAGACTAGCTCTATTCTATTTAATCTTGTGTTAGCCCCTATACTCTGTAATAGCACCATACCAAAGAGGGAGTGGCTACTAATGGGTATGGGATTTCTTTTGGAGGTGGTGAAAATGTTCTTAAAATTGGCTCTAGTGCTGGTTGCACCATTTTGTGAATGCACTAAAAACCAAAGAACTGAATGATATGTGAACTATATCTCAACAACCCTGCTATTTAAAAAGTCAGTATGTGTCTTAGGACAGTGTCTAGCACATAATAAATGCTCAATAAATTTTAGTTATTAGGTGGTAACAGCCTATAGTTATCACTTAATAACTAAAACAAGAAATAACTACCTTGAAATGGAACAGAGCAGGAGTGACCTATTTCATACATTAAAAAATTACTCCCACATTAAGATTCCCTAAATAACATTAAAAGATTTTTAGGAAATGATGAAACTATTCTGTATCTTGATTAGATATGAGTTACCTGGGTATATGTGTTTGGCAAAACTCATTGAAAAGTACATTTTAAATCTATGCATTTCACTGTACTAGTATATAAAATAACCTCATCTGAATATTCTATTCCAACCCTCTTCATTTTCTTATTGATGAGAGAAAAAAAGCTAGCTCAAAGAGTTGGAGTCTGTCATTTTGACGCTAAAGGCTTTGAGTCTGTGTCACCCTTTAACCAGTTAACTGCCACGATATTTTGAATTTAATTTAAAAAGTTCCGCAGCTTGCGTCTATAGACGCTTATGGCATATAAATGGTTAAAAACACAAACATACAACAATATCTGTATGGCTTAGAGAAAAGGAAACTAACAATTTTTCTCCATGTTTCTTTTACTTCTCTAGATCCTGAATAATATATGCTCCATTTTTAGCAATTAAGTTTTCAAGATATAGCATGTCCTGAAAATGTATGCATAAATTTTTTTTAAAAAATCAAACCTTTAATGCTATAGGATCAAGATTGAAATCCCAGACATCTCCAATTGAATCATCCAGTGCATCCTCAATTCTTCTCAATTGAGACGTATACTCCTCAAGAAATTTCCCATAATTCTTAAGCTGAACTTCAGCATGAATTTCTAAATTTAAATTTTAAAACAGTATGTGAGAAGCACAAAATTACAGGACATTTACTTCAAATAGTCTCAAAAGTCACAGCAAAGTAGATACTAAGCATTATGAAATGTATTATTTTGGAACCTCTTAACTTCTTGGAAATAAAGTTTCAAAGCTAAACAATAATTCAGCTTTCAATATTTTCCAAATAGATAAAATAATTTTAAAAGCACATGTTGCTATATAAAGAGATATATATCACTTTAAAAAAAAAATTTTTTTTTATTGATTTCAGAGAGGAATGGAGAGGGAGAGAGAGAAACATCAATGAGAAACAATGATCCGCTGCCTCGTGCATGCCCCCTACTAGGGATTGGGCACACAACCTGGGCATGTGCCCTTGACCAGAATCCAATCTGAAACTGTTCAGTCCACTGGCTGATGCTCTATCCACTGAGCCAAACCGGCCAGGGCAAAGAGATATGTATCATTCTGAACCTAACTTGAAAGTATTATGAAAAAGTCATTATTTTATTTACCCTATAATTTAGGGCTTTTACACACAAAATAATTCCTCAGACAATTCAATGTCCTGACTCCATGTTTTAGTCATAAACAACATTGGGGGAGGGAGGGTGAATAAAAATTCATGACCTGAATCAAGTGCAAAAACATGTGTTGTCATCCGAGCAAAATTTAAAAGCATAATTCTTAGTTCTGTACACAGTACAATGTTTAAAAATACACCAATACATTGTTTTTAAAATGCATTTAGACCTGCTTCATCATCATATTATTCTGTAGTGTCCCAAATTCACCCAGATATTTTATTTTACTATCTTCATAGAGTTGTAAAAGCCAGTAAAGAACAGTGAGTATAGAACATTGGGTTGATATTACAGAATTTACACACTAACAGATTCTAAAGAATCACTGGAATAAACTGAACAATAAAGGTATACGTCAATATTAATATTAATGAAAGTAAATACTCCACCTTATACATAAGAATTGATTACTTATTACAAAGGCAGCAAATTCAATTCCAACTCAGTTCTTTTTAATGTGAATAACTTTATTCAATCTCTGTATTCTAATAAAGGTAAAAATTTTCCCTCCTCAAATTAGCAATGCAAAGCAAACTTTAAGATAAAGTATCTTCTGATTCAAAAAGGATAAAGATGTAGCTCCCCATCCTCCCTTATTTTGCAAGTAATACACTGAGTCAGGTGGATCACTTTAGTTCATTAAGGTTCCTACCTCATTACAGCATTAACCTAGGTCCTAGGCAATTTTGAAAAACAATTAGTCTAGATACGATTCACAGTCCAAAACTTAATGAAAATCAGGCACAGAGATGAGAAGTCATTTCCCTACAGCTTAAATTAAAAACTGCATAAGGTTCTCAAAGTCCCCAGTACACGTCTAATTCTCAGTTACGTGGAAAATTACGGTAGCTGTATTCAACCAGCACATGCCAATAAGTCTGCTTGGGAATTCACAAAGTAGCAGGCAACAGAAAACCTGTAATAACATTTAAGTTTCTTGTTGGTAAAATAAGGAATAGTTGTAAAAATCAGTAAGAGTTAAAAAGATTTGAAAGAAGAACTACATGGTGATTCTTCAGAATGAAATTTCAAAAACTTACTTACATGCTTATCTCTTTGAACAGACTGCAGTCTTCCTTTTATCTTTGTATCCCTAATACCTAGCATAGTGCCTGGGACATAGAAAATGCCTGCTGAATAAATCTGATCACTCTAAGGTGAACCATTTTTTCAAACCCAATAACATATTTGTATTCCAATTCTTCGAGGATGAAAGTCAAGATTCCACCTTGCACATAAGAATTCATTATTTATTCCCAAGGCAGAGTAGGGGACCTTTGTCCTTAAAACTTCATACGTGACCAGGTGCAGTTCACTTTATACCAGCGAATACACAATCCTCTCCAACTTGTATTAATCTCAAGTAGTGTTTCACTAGAATTATTAGTTTGGCTTCTAAATTTTGCAGCATGGACTTGAATGTTGGGGGGTGGGTGTGGGGGGGTGTGTGGGTGGGTGGGTGTGTGTGCGTGTGTGTATTTTGCTGGACTTCTAACTTAGGCAATTCGATTTTCTGAAGCAAAATTTGAAGCAGGTTTGCTGTAACTTGTGAAACCTTTCTAGCTGCAATGTATACTGCAGGACATCACTTATATCGAATGTAAAGAAAGGCACGGAAGAAGATACACTGGCATTCACGTGGTGTGTTTTTTTCCTCCACGTGAAGAATTCTTTTTCTCTAGATCTATGATTATAAGAATAAAAAGGAAAAAACACTCAAACTTCCAAAAAGTTGGCTTCGGAGGAAAAAAAGAAAAACAGGAAACCGAAACAGGAACCGGGACCTCAGCCTCTGCTCTAGAAGCGAATGCTCTGAGGATCTGGCGAAAGCCCTGAGCGTCCAGAGACAGACCCAGCCTCCGCTCCGGGGGTGCAGGGCCTCCCCGGACCCGCCCTCGGGCTGCAGACCGCGGACGCCGCCCCCCCCCCCCCCGCGGGGCACCGCGGGTTTCCCAGGAGAGTCACCGCCCGAACCCCAAGCCCGGTCCGCGCCGACCTGGCCTGCCATTGCTAGGAACCCCCCGCCCCCCGCAACCCCGAAAGTAACGCTCCAGAGCGCTTCCTCTCACACCCCAAGGGGCAGAAAGTGCCCCCAAGCAGAGGGCTGCGCAGCAAACACGACGCAGAGCCCTCCCGCAGGAGCCCGCCAGGGCTGAGGACAGCGCGGGAGCGTCCACGCGCCGCTCTCTTACTCTGCGAGCCGTCATCAACGCGGTCGAACTCCCAGTCCGGGGACAGAGTCTCCACCGCCATCCCCGCGGCACCTCCCTCAGTCACAGTCCCAAGCAGCCGGGATGACTACGGCGGCCTCACCCAAAGCGGCTGTCGCGGCACGTGACTTCCGGCCCTAGCCCCGCCCCTGCTTGCGAGGGTCGGGAGGCTTAGGTCTCTGCGGCCGCGGGGACCGCTGGGTAAGCGAGTCCTCCACGGTGACGGGGGGCAGCAGCTGCCAGGGTGGCGGCGGTCCTCGTAGGATGCCGTTTTTACATGGGCCTCGCCACTGTTTACTTCTCGTCTCATGCCATAGCGGTACCCTCAATTTCGCCCTGCTGTGTCCCGGCCATTTATAATACCTGGGGAGTTGTTCCATCAGTCTACCCTAGAAAGGGCAAAATTGATGGGTATGGGGGCTTCCCAGGAAGGCTCGGTCCTCTTGGAAGTCGCGGTCCAGGCGCTTCTTCCAAGAAGCCAGTATTTCCAACCCTCTCCCTGTCGCCACCATCAGAGAGCTTCCAGCTTTCTTCCTGCACGTTCGGTACGATTACTCTTGAGAAAAAACTGCTGTGCAAGAGAAGGAGTTACTTTACCAACACCAGAGCGAGAAATTTTACTGTTCTGCCTACATTGCATTCGCCCGCTCTCCACACCCTCCTCTCAAAAAGGTGGAGGATGGAAGATGGAGAAAAGCGCTGTTTGAGCGGGTGTGTTGTTTTGTTTTTTGTTTTTAGAGAGGAAGGGGGAGAGAGAGAGAGAGACCAATAATGAGAATCATTAATCGGCTGCCTCCTGCACGCCCCCTACTGGGGACTGAGCCCGCAACCAGGGCATGTGCCCAGACATTGAGGCTCAACCGCTGAGACACCGGCCGGGCTAAGTGTATTAAGTGTTCATACCTGCTACCTGACTTTTCCGCAAAAAAGAATGTGTTACCCAGTAACTATCTAGTAATAACAAGGTTCATTACTGCCTGATTTTTAATACATACTAATGGGAAAAGATCTAAATGTCCATCAACAGGGAATAATTACATAATCATCCATACTTTGAAATACTATACCAAATAGCTATTTAGAGAAGTAAAATAAATGTATAGAGGCATGAGAAAATGTTAATTTCTTCAAGCAGTATTTAATCAGGACCTCCTCTAGTCGCTATATCACAGTGACTAAAATCCTTCAAAGAGCTCAGTTGTCTGGTAAGGGAAATTATTAAGATACTAGAGGCCCGGTGCACGAAATTGGTGCATGGGGGTGTGTGTCCCTCAGCCCAGCCTGCACCCTCTCCAATCTGGGATCCCTCTCACAATCCAGGACTGCTGGCTCCCAACCGCTCACCTGCCTGCCTGCCTGATTGCCCCTAACTGCTTCTGCCTGCCAGCCTGATCACTCACTATCCACTCCCCTGCCAGCCTGATTGATGCCTAACTGCTCCCCTGCCGGCCTGATTGCCCCTAACTGCCCTCCCCTGCAGGCCTGGTTCCCCCCAACTGCCCTCCCCTGCAGGCTTGATTGTCCCCAACTGCCCTCCCCTGCAGGCCTGGTCCCTCCCAACTGCCCTTCCCTACTGGCCATCTTGTGGTGGCCATCTTGTGTCCACATGGGGGCAGCCATCTTTGGCCACATGGGGGCAGCCATCTTGTGTGTTGGAGTGATGGTCAATTTGCATATTACTCTTTCGTTAGATAGGATCTTGGGAATCGACAAAGTACAGTTGGCAGATCTGCACTTGCTTTTGTAAATAAAGTTTTATTGGAACACATTCATGCCCATTTATTTGCATACTAGTGGCCTGATGCATGAAATTCGTGCATGGGGGAGGGGATGTCCCTCAGCCCAGCCTGCACCCTCACCAATCTGGGACTCCTTAGGGGATGTCCAACTGCCGGTTTAGGCCTGAACCCTGTGGAATCGAGCCTAAACCGGCAGTCAGACATCCCTCTTGCAATCCAGGACCGTTGGCTCCTAACCGTTCACCTGCTTGCCTGCCTGATCGCCACTAACTACTTTGCCTGCCAGCCTGCTTGCCTCCAACTGCCCCCCATGCTGGCCTGCTCGCCCCTAACTGCCCCCCCTGCCGACCTGCTCGCCCCCTGCCATACTTCCCACCCCCAACTGCCGCCCCCCCACTGGCTTGCTCGCCCCCAACTGCCCCCCCCCGCCTCCCCACCTCCCCACCTCCCCACCAGCCTGATCACCCCTAACTGCCTCTGCCTCAGCCCTGCGACCATGGCTTTGTCTGGAAGGACGTCTGGAAGGTCTCCTGGTCTAATTAGCATATTACCCTTTTATTAGTAAAGATTGTCTATGAGCTGCTTCACAATACAATGTAAGAGTGGAGTAGTCACAACAGTAACTATATGGCCCACAAGCCTAAAATATTTACTATCAGGTTTTTTAAGAAAATGTTTGCCAACCCCTCTTGCAACTTCAAAAGAGAAAAATGAGCAAGGAAAAAAAAAACAACAACAATAAGGAAGTCTTTCTATACAAGTTATGGTCTACAAAGTGGGTTGAAATAACCTAATTTAAAAAGCATAAATATCTTAGAAAAATCTCATAATTAATGTATCAAAGTAATGTACAAGAATACCTCTATGTCCTTGTAAGGAGGCAATGGAGACCTACTTGCAGTTAATAACTAGGAAAAGTAAGCAAAATATAATGAAAATAAATTTTTAAAGATCTGAAAAAGAATAAAAGCAGGCAGAACCCACAAGAAAATTTACTCAGCAACTGGGAATAATTATTAGTTTGTGAATTTTTTGCCTGACAGTATCCTCACCCCTTCAACTCCAGGAGTGAAAAGCTGCAGTCTTATTGGCTTAAGGTGGTAGCAAACTATGTCCAGGGTTGTTGGAAGAGAAACTGGAAATTGGGCAGTAGGGGAGGGGTTGTACACTAAAGCAGGAGACTCACCCAAGGGATGGGATCTAAATTTCGAGTATAAACTCTGCCAAATCCCTGACTGACCGCTAGACTACATTCAGAGAGTCTGCTGAAACAGCAGCCAGGAGTCCTTGAGAAACAGCTGCACTTGTTACTGTATGTAATTTTTTAATACATCTAGTGGCGAAATTGGCCTTCAGACCCATCCAGCTTCAGGATACAAATGATGTCAGGTCTTAGATTTTACTGTTTCTTCTCTGTCTCTTCATAACTTTTGCTACATTCTTTAGGTTCTGTATGGTAGGCCTCGGCAGCTTCAGGCTCATCAGCATACCAAATCCAGCATGAGAGAGAAAAGAAGCACACTTAACTGGTAGTTCAAACAGAAGTCCCAGAATTAAGTCTTGCTGGCCTTGATTCGCCTTCCTAGGACCTGGTGCACACTGTAGAATCAATCGTTGTAATTGAGAGGATGGGAGACGTGCACCAGTTGGTTTATTCTAGGTCATGTGCTCCACCCCTGGATCCCAGGAGGGATGGGGGATCTGAGGTAGTGGGCTGGTTTTACAGGAGTTGTCCTACCTGGATATCACACTCTTTCCTAGGGTGATGTCTTCTAAGAGTATCATTTGAGAGCCTGGGGTGTTTATTGGACTCCTTTCTTCTTGGCGGATGTTGAACTCTTTTTGTTTGTTTGTTTGTTTAAATAAATGAAATATATCACTTACATAAAGACCAGTGATAATCCCCAGAGTTACTGAAAAAAACTAGCACATTTTTTGTGTCCCACATTTTAGGTGCAATCTGCTGGTGTGCATCGGTGTTTAATCTGCTACCTTTGGGTTAGAAACAGACCTCTAGGTACTCATCTTAAAGACCTGACTAGATCCTTTGGTGAAGGTTGCTCAGGGGAGAGACTAGAAACAACCTTATGTCCACCAGCAAGGATGGTTTAAGTAAATAACATGTATGACACTCCAGGGAGTGTGGGCAGATATTAAAAATGAGAGTACAGCCCTGGCCGATTTGGCGCTGTGGATAGAGCGTCAGCCTGCAGACTGAGGGGTCCCGGGTTTGATTCCGGTCAAGAGCATATACCTTGGTTGTGGGCGCATCCCCAGTAGGGGGTGTGCAGGAGGCAGCTGATTGATGTTTCTCTCTCATCGATGCTTCTAACTTTCTATCCCTCTCCTTTCTTCTCTGTAAAAAAATCAATAAAATATATTTTTAAAAAATTAAAAAATAATTTAAATGAGGGTACAGAACTTCATATGCAAATTTCTAAAAATAAAGCAGCTAGGATTTTTCTTCATTTACTGCAATTTCTGGTATATTTAAGCATAAATCTAACATCTTACTAATTTCCTTCTATGTTTTTCCACCTATTCCATGTCCTTTTTTCTCTCCTTTCTTGCCTGCTTTTGGATTGATTTGTTTAAAAAAAAATCATTGTTTTCTTGATAGTTTTACAGTCTATTAACTTGGTAGCTATACATAGTATTACTATTCTTTTAGAGGTTATATTAAAAATTATAATATGCATCCTTAACTTATTAAAGTCTAACATAAATTAGTATGTTTATTATTTCTAAGACATTGCTATAGCCTTAGGACACTTTAAGTCCACCTTCCCTCCCTAAAACTCAGATACTATTGTTGTCATATATCTTAATTATATATTTTTTTGAACTCTATAAAACATATTAGAATTATTTTAGACAATATTAACTTGAATTGTCCTCATATTTACCCTTTCTATTGCTCTTCATTCCTTTATCTCTGAACTTATATCCAGGATTATTTCCTTTTTGCCTAATGACCACTTACTCCTCCTAGCTCCCCAAACTTACCCAACAATTTTTATTGTTGTTTGTATATTTTCATAAGATTTTATTATTGTTGTTGTTTTTCATATGGCTAATTTTCACTTAAATTCACTCACATATTTGCCTTTTTTTTTTTTCATTCCTTCCTGCATTTCCAGGCTTCCAAATGGGTAATTTTCCTCCTCCTGGAAGGACACTCTTTAGTATTTCTTTTATAGTGTGTCTGCGGATGGCAAATTCTCTCAAGCTTTTGTTTCTAAAATGACTTTATTTCCTCTCTGTTTTTTCTGGTTATATAAATCTAGATTGGCAGTGCTCTTTTGTTTGTGAAACTCCCTAATTGCATCTGGTCTAACGTCCAATTATCAAGAGAACTATACTTTTGGTTCTTACAGAAGAAAATCTTAGTCATCATATTTCATTATATCTGGGTGAACGTAAGCTCATTTTCTAAAGTTCGAGTATAGAACTGCGGAACCCCCATTCGGGGAAAAACCACACTCCTTGCCCACCCCTCCCAGTTTACACAGATCAGAACAAATAAAATGAATATCAGTATTTAGAAGTTTAAAAAGGCAAGAAATCACAAAATACTGCCAGCAAAATGGGTTAAATTGGCAGGGGACAGTTCCCAAAGCAAAACCCTGGATGTTTGCTGCAATTCTCCAAGCTTTCAGGGTTGTTCTTTTTCTTTCCCTCTTACCTTCCTCAATGTATCCATTCACTTATTCTCTCTTTCAACAAGTACTTTTAAAGCTCTTTTTAATGATAGGTACAGTAAATCCTTATAAATCAGACAGGGCCCAGTTTGCAAGGAGCTTCCAGTAGAGAAGATAAGAGGTACATAAATACCAGGAACCAATTGAGATGTCATAAGAGATGCAAAGACAAAAATCCTTCCCAGTTCAGAGGAGTAAAGAATTACTTTGGGGGAATAAGGATGTTAGGGAGAAAAGAATCAGGAAAAATGCCTCCAGGAGGCTGTATTTGAGCTATACCTTTAAGAAGAGAAGGAATTTGGTCATGCAGAGTTGGGGACAAGTGACAAGGGCAGGTGACAAGCTCTTCTAGGAAGCCTTATCCAGGGAGGAATTGGCAAGTGCTAATGTTAGGCACGATTACATGTGCAAAAGAGCAGTAAGAAATAAGAGCAATACGAGACTGCAGATGGCTTTGCAGGCATCAGCTAAGCATGTCTGAGTAGCAAAGGAATCTATCTACCTACCTACCTACTTACCTATCTATCCATTATCTGACAGTCATCTATTGGAGACCAGCTCTGTGCCAGGTCCTTTGCTATGTGCTTTATACACAGACTTTAATTGAATTTTCCTATTCGACTGTGAGATAGGTATCAGGATCCTTAAATAGCGAAGGTGCCCCCATGCCTTCAATTTCGTAACTCGATGCACACTGGCATGCCTGTTGCCTTCTCAGGATTGTATATGGACGTGATTTGGAGTGCCAGATTGAACATTAAGTTGGATCCCTATATACCTCAGAGGGTCTGAGTTAATTGGTAGAAGGTGTCACAGCCAGTGAGTACCTGGAACACGACTGAACCGAGCTAGCCTCAGGGAGCTGTCCCTACCTCTGGGCACCCGCGCAGCAACTGGCCTGGGGCCCCGAGGCATCAAGCAACCAGCTCACGCCCCGCCCAACCTCACGGGATTGGCCACCGAGCCCTGCCAGCTGGAGGGGGCGGGACTGTGTCAGCTGAAAGGGGCGGGGCTGGAGCCGGGGGCGGGTGCAGGGGCTTACCTTGCCAGCCAGCAGCTGGCGCTGCGGCCGGTGGCTTAGAAGCTGCAGGCCGCGCCCGCTGAGCCACCCGCCTGCCTCCCGCGCCTCCGCCCGCAGAGCCGCCCTTGCCAGCGCCAATGTCCAGAATGCTGCGGCGGGGCAGCCAGGCCCTCCGGCGCTTCTCCACTGGCCGGGTGAGTCCCTCCCTGGCCAGCGTCCCTGCTCCCACCCCGGACTAGTTGCTAGACCCGGGGCTGGAGCGCCGGGCGCCGGGGCTGGGGGTGGGCAGCGATGTTTAGACAGCTAAAAGCCAAGATCAGGTTTTTAAAACTGGGAGAATGCAGAAGAGAGTCCGGGGAGGGTCCCGGATGGGGCTTGGCAAGCGTGCCATTGTCTTCTATGGGGAAGGGGCTTTGGAACTTCTACGGTCTGGCTGGGATTGACGGCTGGGAATGGTCACTTGGCAAGGGGCAGAGTCTGGGGCTTCCTTTCTTTTTTTCCCTTTTCAATCGCGAGATCCCTGGTAACGAGCTAGACGGAGACCAGCTGCTGTAGGAGAGCACTATCAAGTCAGCCTGGTCCTCCTCGGCGGCCTGAGAGGCGTGAGCGCTCCCCACTGGCTCGCAGGGCCCATTCAGAGAGTGGCACTCATTGCTCCTGCCTGCGAGCTCCTTATTCCTGAGCTGCAGGCGGCAAGGTTTCTAGGATTACTAAGCGCTGCAGAAGCAGCCACTCTGGAACACTCGTAAACTGTAGCAAGAACCAAGCGTTGGCCCAGCCTTGGGCCTTGGAATTGCATCAGCACCTCCAGAAATGGAAGCAGAGCTGACACGTTGCATGGGGCACTCACTGCCTTCAGCCCTTTGGGGGGCCTCCAGAGAGATGCCACTTTGTACCTAAGCAGACTACAAGCTGTTTAGGGAAGAGAAAAAAAACATCCATCCCACTTAACAGTATCTCTTAATAGGAAGTGCATGCTTGCTGTGTTGTACAAGAATTTGCTTTCGATTCGTCTCCTCTGCCAAAGCCATAATTGCGTGTGTACAGATTCAAATGGAAACAGTTGAAAACTGGGAAGACGTCTCAAGTAGCACCAAGAACTGATCCAAAGTGGCTGAAGTGCAAAAGCTTTATCCTCCAGACAACACCAAATAATGAGCATTCACTTTACCCCATGCAGGCAGTTGTAGTTAATTTGGAAACATTCATCTTTTTTAAAAATACAGAAAAAGAATTTGCTCTGGTAGAGCTTTTGCTTGTTCTCTAAAGCAGTGCACTGGATTCAGCCTTAACTTTCTCCTGCCACGCGGCACATGGGGATCCAGGTTGGATGTCAAGAGAGCAAGAGGCCTGTGCCGCCAGCCTGTTTTATTGGCCTCCTCTGTCAACACCTTTCACTGAATTATATTTTTTGGAGAGCAGAAAAAAAGTCTGGAAGAACAAGAAGATTATGACAATAACGGGGTTTACGTAAGACTTGACTAGTAAAAGCTGAACATCCCAGGTGGCAAATAGCATAACCAAAAGCATTTGCGTGGGGAAGCACCAGGCATGGTGAGGGGTCGGGGGCCTTAGTCTGACTATTCCCAGGAATGCACGTGGAAGGACAGTGACATGTGGCTGGAGAGAAGGCAGTTTCTTCAATGGCCAAAAGGAAGACCGGGGATACGTGAAGAATGTGGTGTTTCTTGCTCCATAGAAAATGAGGAGCCATCCTTTGGACTGTGTCCCATAAGAATTGTTCAAAATCAAGTGCAGCTGGTGGGAGTGGAAAATGGTACAGCCATTTTGGAGAACTGGGAGTTTTTAAATAAAGTTACACATTTTATGGCCCAGCAATTGCACTCCTAGGTATTTACCCATGAAAAGTTTTCTTCACACAAATACCTATTGATGAATGTTTATAGAGTCCTTGTTCGTAGTCACTAAAAATTGGAAATCACTTCAATGTCCTTCAGTTGGTGACAGGATAAACAAACTGTGGTATATTCATCTATACAATGGAATCCTACTCGGAAAAAAAAGTAAAAGGGGAATGGACTACTGATACATACAACATGGATGAAACTCAAATATATATGCGAAGTGTAAGAAGACAGACTCTAAGGGCTTCCTATTATATAATTCCATTTAGCTAACATTTGGAATGAGTAAAACTTAGTGATAGGCAAAAGGTCAATGATTGTCAGGGCCTGGAGATGGGGGAAGGATGACTACAAAGGGACATAAAGGACTTTTGGGGGGTGATGGAGCAGTTTTTTATCTTGATTGTGATTACATGACCGTGTGTTTGTCTAAACTGACAGAACTACTAGTATACACTGAAAAGGGCACAGTCTGTATGTAAATTATACTGTCATCTAGAAAAAAAGAAAAAAATCACAGCACTTTTTATGAATTTGGTATTAAAGCAAAATGGAGGGGAGCGGGAATTTCTCAGGATGTAGCAAAATCCAAGGGGAAAATTACTTTATAGCATTTCTTGATAGAATAAACTTTTCCATTTTCTGTTTTTTAAAAAAAAATGGATTTAGACCCCTAGCCAGTTTTGCTCAGTGGATAGAGCATCAGCCGGTGGACCAAAGGGTCTCGGGTTTGACTCTGGTCAACTGCATGTACCTTGGTTGCAGGTTCCTCCCCTGCCCCGGCCCTGGTCTGGGCTCATGCAGGAGGCAAACAAGCAATGTGTTTCTCTCACATCAGTATTTCTCTCTGTCTTGCCCTCTCTCTCCCACTCTCCCTAAAAACACAATGGAAAAATATCTTTGGGTGAGGATTAAGAAAAAAAAAAAATAGAGAAAGAAAGAAATGGACTTACACATATTTATTGATTTCAGTTTAGTGAAATGACTAGACTTTTTTAACTAGTGCAACTATCTATATATAGAAGCCTAAGCTGTTCCGACAGAACGGCCAGAATGACCTGAACAACCAGTCAACCAGTCGCTATAATGCACACTGACCACCAGGGGGCAGGCACTCAATGCAGGAGCTGTCCCCTGGTGGTCAGTGCACTTCCACAGCCAACCTCCCACAGCTTCTCCCCCCGCCAACCCCCCACCAGCCAGCCTCCCAGATTGGCCCTAATGGTGGGGGGCAGCCAGCCAACTTCCCACACACAACCCCCTCCCCCCTTTCCTCCCCCCCTCCCCGTGGCCCCTCCCTCCCCAGCCAGCCGGCCAACCTCCCGTGGCCCCTCCCCCACTCTTCCCAACCAACCAGCCAACCTCCCACAGCCCCTCCCCTCGGCCCGCCGGCTCCCCCAATAGGCCTCGATCACTGGCCAGGCTGAGGGACCCCACTCATGCACGAATTCATGCACCAGGCTTCTATTATAGTAATAAAACCCTTCGTCAGTTACTATTGTCCACTCTCTTGCCTGGCTCACTGCTTCTTAATTTCTCCTCATGGTGGGGATTAGTTAGCCCTCAGATTTATTTTGCTTCCTCTGCCAGTGTCTGGAACAAGTTTGGGGGGGCGACTGTGGGTTCATGGCCTGATCCTAGGACTTGAGGTGATCTTATGAATCAGTGAGTGGTGGGACCCTTCTCTGCCTCCTGGAACCAAATACTGGTTTTACACTCTAGTTGTAGCAACCATGTCCTTAACTTATTTCCTTATTGCCTGCCCCTGCTTTGGTGTCTAGTTTGTTTTTAGAACCTCCAAATTCAACCTCAAACCATATTAGATAATGTATTATATCCTGAGCACTAAATGCTGGGAGATAATAATGATAACATTGATATAGCACTTAGTATGCTATTTGACTCTGAACTGTATCTTAACCTCTCTGTTTTAGTTTCTTTATCTGTAAAATAGCTTAGTAATGCCTATCTCCAAGCATCACTGGGCAATCAAAAGAGAGTGATATATATATGAAATACCTGGCATATCTTAGGATTTCATTAAACTGTTTGCTAATATTTCCACCCCTTCTTTCAGATCCAAACGCCCCAGGGCGGAATCTTTTTGGTAGCTGGCAGACACACACCCTCCATAAATCAGAGATCCTCAGACTCTGTGTGCCTGTGAGTCAATGGAGAGTTTGTTAAAATGGAGCTTCCTGGGCCTGAAGTCTAACTCAGTAGTTCTGGGGTGGGGTCTAGGAATCCACTTTTCTAACATACTCACCCAGCTGATTCTGCCAACACTGTCAGTCAGTCTTCAGATTATAATTGGAGAAATAAGAGTAAGGTAAAATATCCCAGTCCAGTTTTCTTTGGAATTATGCTAACTCATTATAAACACACTTATAATCTGAACATTTCTCAGTGTTAGAAACTCACCTTTGCAACTTCAGCGTTAGCACTGAGCTCAGACGGTATTTCGGTGAATGCAGTGTTTCCAAAGAAACTGGCACGGTTTCCTTAAACACTGTCTTTCTGGAGGCGTGTTGAATCTGAACTTGAACTCCAAATAATGGATGACAGCTGACATTTGAGTCAGCTCAGCCTCTTGGCTCCTTTGTTTTAAGAGGAGTATTTTAGATGTTTCAAAATATCTGGCATTGGTAATAGCAGGAGGTAAAGCCACCTTTTGTAAGATAGCCACATGTAAATTCTATTTCAAGCCACAGCATTAAATTATAGGATTTGAAGACACAATGTTTACAGAACATTCCGATTTTTTGATGAGAGGAAATGAAATAGTGACACGGTTTCCGTAGGCAGAGTTAATGTTTGCTTGTGAATCTCTGTTAGACGTTGAAGCTCTAGGCTTTTTGGGGATAGAAACTCCCACTGGCCCTGGAAAAGGATTTTTAAAACCTCAATTGTTTAATTATCAGCTCAATTACAGGGAAGATGTGAGCCTGTATACTGTTAAGTTCATGCCTAAAAAGGTGACCTGTGAACCAGGAGGTCCCAGTTCGATTCCAGTCAGGGCTCATGCCTGGGTTACGGGCTCGATCCCCAGTGTGGGGCATGCAGGAAGCAGCAATCAATGATTCTCTCTCTTCATTGATGTTTCTCTCTCTTTCTCCCTCTCCCTTCCTCTCTGAAATCAATCTATCTATCTATCTATCTATCTATCTATCTATCTATCTATCTATCTATCATCTATTAAAAAGAATGTTCCATTAGATCAATCCAGGTTTTAAGAACAAATGAATTGGATCCACTTACCAAGGATTTTGGAATTCTGGGCTTTATGAAAAAACAAACATACACATAAAATAGTGTTAAAAAGCATGTAAGTAGTAAAAGCTTTAAAACATTATTAAGGCTTTTACTTAAACAGCACTTGGTGTCAGACACTGCCCTAAGCCTATTGCATATTAAAATCATGTACTTCAAAATCGTATGAGGTTGGTGACATTATTATTCCCATTTTACAGATGAGGGAAAAAAGCAAACAGAAGTGAGTTACTTGCTTAAGGCCACACAACTAGTAAGGGTGGGTAACATTAGGTCTGGATCTCAGATAGTCTAGGTTCAGTGCATGTCAGTAAAAAATTTATTTAGTAGATCTTTGAGCCTTCTGTTGTCCTCAAGTCATTGACAAAAGAATATTACCCACATGTCTTCTGTCCCTGCTCACATCTGTCATCATTGAATTATTTCACAGGTTTATTTCAAAAACCAGCTGAAGTTGGCCCTTATTGGTCAGAGCCTCTTTGGACAGGAAGTCTACAGCCACCTCTGCAAAGAGGGCCACCGCGTGGTGGGGGTGTTCACAGTTCCAGACAAGGATGGAAAAGCTGACCCACTGGGTGAGTGTATCTTGGAACAACTGAATCAAGGACTCTGAACTGGACTTTCAGCTATTCAGCCTGAGGCCCACTCAGAGGCCTCGTTTCTCATTAGCATTTCTGTACTTCCACTTGCCACAGGCCCGGAAGACCCAGATTGCATGCCTCCCTTCTGGGCTCTGCAGCTTCCACGGGACCTATTGAAAGCCTTGACTGGCCAAGTCTATTGACATGGTGGACATAGAGTCAAAAATCCTCCCTTCTCTGTGGGTCCCAAGACAAAGAAGCAGGCACCTGTTGTATTGAATTTCTCCACGTATCTCCATGGTAATCATCAGGTCCATCAGAGGAATTTCCAGGCATATATTTTTTCTGAGATACACTTGTGACCTTTCAAAGAATAATACTTGATGCAGAGATGCCAAAAGGAATACAGGGAAGACCACACCCAATCATAGATATTGTTGTAGGATCATAAAGAAGGCATTCATCTCAGAACAAATTATAGCTGGGGCTGCTTGGTGATTAAGGTAGATAAAGAAGATAGCCATCCTCAGAACAAACCTGCAGTGCATTTCTTTGTTGTTGTTGTTAATCCTCACCCGAGGATTTTCCATGGATATTTTTTTTAGAGAGAGTGGAAGAGAGAGGGAAGCATCGATGTGAGAGAAACACAGATTGGTTGCTTCCTGCACACACCCCGACCAGGCCCTTGACTGGAATCAAACCCAGGACCCTTTGGTCCTCAGGCTGACACTCTATCTACTGAGCCAGACTGGCTAGGGCTGCAGTGTGTTTCTGATTTACATGCTATGGTTAGGTCAAGAAAGGGTGCAAGGCCCTGGCTGGTGTTGCTAAGTGGTTAGAGCCTCCACCCACGCACCAAAGGATCTCAGGTTGCAGGCTGGATTCCCCGCAACTAATCAATGTGTCTCTTTCCTGTCAATGTTCCTCTCTCTCTCTCTCTCTCTCTCTCTCTCTCTCTCTCTCTCTCTCTGTCTCTCTCTCTCTCTCTCCTACTCTTTCCAGAAAGCAATGGAAAAAATACCCTCGGGTGAGGATTAAAAAAAAGAAGAAGAAGAGGAAGAAAGGGTGTAAGGCACAGAGATAGAAACAGTCTACAAATAATACAGGTCAGGAATAGGACTAGTGCCTAGAAATCTTGGCTTATGACTTGGGATTTCATGAGTCATTGGTATGATGCAACATGTTGGTTGGAAAATAATATGCCAATAACCCTAAAATTTTACTTTTTTCTTGGAAGAAGCAGCTTTGGGGGGGGGGGGGTTCTTAATTCTTGTTATTGCTTTAAAAAATATTACATTTTAATATTATTTTTCAGGAGTCAAACTACAAGAAAAGTTGGGCCAAGAACCCACATGCACATGAATTTAATCACTGATTTAGAAATTTTCCTTGTTTCAGAAAAGGGGAATTCTGAGGGAACCTACCTCATGCACTTTTATATACCTGGCTCCAACTGCTTCTTTTTGAATGATCCCTGTGTCTAGGACTGTCTCTCTATTTTCACTAGTTCTGTGTGGGGATATTTGGGAAGACTTCGATTTAGGATATCCGATTTTCTGTTGTATCAGAGGGACCCCAAATAATATGAGCTTAAATTAAGATAGAAGTCCGTTTCTCAAGTCTGCGTTGGCCACCCGAACTGTTGCGGCAGTTCTGCGTTTCTCACAAGGCAGGCTCTTACTGTTGTTTTGCCATGGACTTCCAGCCCATGGTCCAGGCAGCTTCTTCCGCCCTGACTATCCAGTCTGCATCCAGCAAGCAGCAAGACAAAGAGAAATAGAGGGCAAGTTTTTTTTTTTTTTTTATCAAGGGCATAATCCAGAAGATGCACATAATTAATTCCTACTTGTATCCCATTGGCTAGAGTTTACTTACAGGTCAAATCTATTTGCAGGACAGGCTGAGCAATACAGATTTTATTCAGTGTGGCTATGCGTTCAGCTAAGTTATAGGAATCCACTCAGAAAGGATGAAGGGGATCAACTAGCAGTCTCTGCCATGTATATGAACTTCAGAAGAACTGCAAGCATGTGACTCTTAGACCTTTCACAATTTTCTCTCGATTTAACTTTTTTTTTTTTTGCCATGTATCTATTTTCCTATAATCTGACATTTTAGTTGTTTACGGCTTTTGAGCATTTTATGGACATTTGCATTTTATGAACATCATTATACTGGTCTCTCAAATTCTTCCAAATGGATTGATCAAGGCATCACCTTGATGGCCTTCAAGACTTACTAGGCTTTGGAACTGAGGCTTTGTGGCATAGGCATCCCATCTGGAATCAATGAATATTGATGATTGGATGAAGAGAAGGAAAGGGAACCAAAAAATATATAGGTAAAAAGCCTAAAATGTAGTTACTTTGCATTATCAATGGAAAAGAAATGTACTTAACATTTTAGGGTATATAGTAGTAAAAATGAGATTTTATTGTGGAAAAACATGCTTATGCTGTCTGCACTTTGTGGGCCAGTCCATTTCACACAGAGGTAGGATGGAATCATTCCTTTTATTTTATTATTTAAATATGTTTGTGTTTTTTTATTGATTTCAGAGAGAGGAAGGAAGAGAGAATCATTGATCAGCTGCCTCCTGCACAACCCCTGCTAGGGACCGAGTCTGCAACTTGGGCTTGTGCCCTGACTGGGAATCAAGCGTGACCTCCTGGTTCATGGGTGGACTCTCAACCACTGAGCCACACTATCTGGGCAAGAAGGGACACTTTCCAGGACAGAGCCTAGGATCTGCTCCAGGATGGCCAAACCCTACAGGGAGCATGCGTTCTTCCGTCTTGGCCTCTCCTCCCTTAACTTATCTGATTGGTGAACTTGGGTGAAGGAACTGGACAGGTTCAGCTCAGCTCCGTTCTCCCTTTATCTTTTGGGATCTGCCTGTTTGGCAGGGAGCAGGTGCCCTGGTTTACAGCTTGCCCTGTGATTAAAGGGATTCCCCTCAAAAATGGGCATGGGAAGAAACGAGGTTTTCCAGCTGCGCCAGAAACTGAGTATGTCTAATTTGGATGGTGATGTATTGTCACCTGGCTCCAAATATTTTAAAGAAACAAGCAAATGTTCCTTAAGTGGCAGGATCAGTAAGAGAAGTACAAATTTTGATCCATAAAAGAAAAGGCCTCGGTTAAAATCTCAAAATGTTATTTAGCCACAAACATTTGAGTTTCAATATTTGTGTTAAATATATAGATAAAAATCACATTAGAAAAATGAATGGTTCATGGTAAAATTGTAACAGGTCAAATCCTGGCCAGAATCCAAATTGTTCTTCCACCATGTTTTATTTGTAAATGTTTCACAAAGCTATAAAATTACAATGTGTAACTCTACAGCAATATGAAATTATGACTAAAATTATTTTTAATGAAAACAATCTTCTCTTTCATGCTCAGCTTTGGCTGCAGAGAAAGATGGGACCCCTGTGTTCAAGTTCCCCAGATGGAGAGTCAAGGGCAAGACCATAAAGGAGGTGGCAGAGGCCTACAGATCCGTGGGTGCCGAGCTAAACGTGCTTCCTTTCTGCACACAGTTCATCCCCATGGATGTAATTGACAGCCCAAAGCACGGTTCCATCATTTACCACCCGTCCATCCTTCCCAGGCACAGAGGAGCCTCTGCTATCAACTGGTGAGATGTTTTGTTTTATTTTTATTCTTTTTATTTTTAATTGATTTCAGAGAGGAAAGGAGAGGGAGAGAGAGAAGCGGAAACATCAATGATGAGAGAATCATTGATCAGCTGCCTCCTGCAAGCCCCACACTGGGGATTGAGCCCACAACCTGGGCATGTGCTCCGACCGGGAATTGAACCATGACCTCCTGGTTCATGGGTTGATGCTCAACCACTGAGCCACACCAGCCGGGCTGGTGAGATGTTTTTAATAACAGAGAAGATGGGCTTATTCCTATTGCACACAATCTTTCTGTTTTTTTACCTAGGTGATCAAGGAAGTAGGTATGCTTGAACAGTTGTGAGGTCCTGTATGATTGCTACCGTTGCATGAACTGCCCTGAGAGTTAGAGGTACTGCATCAGACAAAACAGCATTTCCCAAGCGTGGTCTGTAACCAGATTATAAGAATGGGCTTCAACTAGGTTTAAGCAAAGGTTCTACGATCAGACAAGCTTGGTTATGCTGGATTTCCTTATCGCAGGACTTGTTAGAGCTTGTAATGTTAGCATCCGAATCTCCCGGAGGGAATCTGAGTACACAGTATCCCCAAACTTATATGATCATAGAGCTTTTTTTTTCTTTTGCATAGAACATCTCAAGTACATTTCAGGAAATGCTGAATTACCTGAAATTACCTTCATTGCCTGTCTTCCCCCACTCAACTTTAAGCTTCTTGAGGGAGGGACTATGGTCTAACTATTTTATTGCTGTACTTTCCAGAATCAAGACCAATGGCTGGTACACTGTAGGTACCCAATGCCATGGGCTCATCGTGTTGTGGGCCTTGCTCACTTTCTCTACCTTCTTTCCTTTATCTGCACATCTCTCAGACATCTCTCAGTGTCAGGGTATTGAATAGATAGGAAATCTATACTTAGTATAAGTATGATGAACATTTCATTGTATTTAAAATCTGATTACATAAATTGATTTATTTTTGCTTTTTAAATAGTACTGTAATGCATATCTGTGTACTTAAACTTCTTTGTGTGTGTTTTTTTTCATTTCACATTGCTTCTGCATGTAGAATCATTGGGTCAAAGTATATGAATATTTTCAAGGATTTTGGTAACATAAAGCCAATTCCACAACATTTCTGAAAACAGTGATTGACTGATTGATTTATTTAGGTATGGCTTGATTAATTGCTCAGAGAAGTAAAAATTATTTTGATCATGGACATGGCTGATCTACCACTTCATGCTGGGTCTATATTAGCCTGCTCTCTGAAATGATTTTATTTGTCCACAAGCCCAGTTCATACGTATTATGAACTCCCATAGGGATGGCATTTTCTCTTAGGCTAAGCTTTATAGAGCCCAAAATACAAATACTAGTTGAATTAATCAACCATCTTTTACTAGAATTTATGCAGACTTCTAGCTCTAAATGATGCTTATTCCTGAATTGCACAACTTAAATTAACAATCAGTTCTCCTCTTCACATTGCACTAAGCATCCTTAGTTTTATCTTCCATTATCTTATTCTGCCTAATAAAAGGTCAAGTATGACATAAGAATTGACCCTGGTGGGTAAAATTACTTGATGCTGCTGTAGAAAGCCAACACCAGGTAGTCAGTGAGTGGTAGTAAAGATGGACTCTAATGCCTTTTTCAGTAGACTGTAAGTCATTAGTATGTGTTAACAAGACTAGAGATGTATAGATGTATAAAATAGCAGTGCCATTAAATATTGCTTTTTATAAGTGGTGACATTTCCCAGCTCTGCTGTTAATATCTTACAGCCCAGTGGTGTGGCTCAGTGGTTTAGCATTGACCTAGGAATCAGGAGGTCACGGTTCAATTCCCAATCAGGGCACAGGCCCGGGTTGCGGGCTCGATCATCCCCAGTGTGGAGTGTACAGGAGGCAGCTGATCAATGAATTCTCTCTCATCAGTTATATTCCTATCTCTCTCTCCCTCTCCCTTCCTCTCTGAAATCAATCAAAAATTATTTTTTAAAAATCTCACAGTAGCTTCATTCACCCTCAACTCTCCATTGTAACTACCTTGTGTTTTACTATCACTAATTCATCATTTTATGATACAGTTGGCCAAACTTTTAAGTTGAGACTCTTTATTTTCACAGGACTCTAATTATGGGAGATAAGAAAGCTGGATTTTCTGTATTCTGGGCTGATGATGGTTTAGACACAGGACCCATCCTTCTTCAGAGGTCATGTGATGTTGAACCCAATGATACAGTGGATGCACTATATAATAGATTTCTTTTTCCTGAAGGAATCAAAGCCATGGTCAGTACATTTATGCCATCAAGAAGAATTTAGTAAACCTTCAAAATGTTGAAGATATTTTTCTTTTAGGGATTTTTACTAAAAATGTAAATACAAATAAAATTAAATTTTACATTTACCAGTAAGATAGTGTATTTAGGGTGGATATCTGAACTTTCAAATTTCTAGTCAATGAAGCTGATTTGCTTTTCTGAGTGCAATGATCAAATGGATGAACTAGCAATCAAACCATTTCAATTATTTTGCCAAATACTTGAATCTCCAACCCTGTGTATAACACTAATTGTAAAGAAGTACAGAGAATCTTAAGAAATTTTGCTATGTAATTTGGACTTCCTGTAAAAGTATCTGAAATCAGTCTATATAATGGGGTGAAATTTGGTGTTGCTCTATTTGTTTAGATGTACTCAGAGCATGTACCCCACAAAGTAAAACTATATTAGCCTCTAAAAGTATTGAAAGATAATTTTACTGTCATTTAATGTTTTCCAGAGTTTGATATGGTAGAAGTAGCAATACAGAGATGGACAGTAAGATGACTTAAAGCATCAGCCTTTGATTTCAGAGGGAGGAGAGCAGTATCCTGTTTGTATCATTTAATGATTTATTGATACCAAAGTTCTCATTCTATCACTTATTTATTGTATGACAATGGGCAGGTCACTTAGACTCTTTAGCCTTGGTTTCCTTATCTATAAAATCTAGATAATCCTACCTGATGGATAGTTGTTGTGAAAATTAAATGGCATTTGTGTAAAGCACCTGGCATACGACAGGTGCTCAAAAATAATAATTACATAATATAATCAAAATAGTATTATATGTGTTCAGTGGCATTTTTTTCACATCTGCCTCCTGTACCCGAGCCCAGGGGATATGAAAGCTAGAAGTGGGTAGAATGAATGAGCGGTAAACTTGTCCTTTTCCCAGGCGGTTTGCTCCATGTGCCCTTGGGGGAGGTTGGCCAGCAGCTCTGAGTGCTTAGAGTGAAATCTTGAGAACTTGAGCTCCCCTAGGCCTCCCAGTGAAGGAGAGAGGCTCTCAACTCAAGACAAACATAAATATAAATATAACATGGAAGAGAATGTAGGACACATCCCAAATGCAATCAAACTCATGGGTAGATGTTCATTTTTAAACTTCCAGGTGTCCTAAGCTAGAAAGCAGGCTGAATTACTTACATATAGCAATGTATCACTGTCTGGAATCATCACGATGAGAAGAATTAACCCATCATGACTTATTTTACAATAATATACCTGAAATTTCCATTGAATCACCCAGGGGAGGTTGAAGTTTGTTTGAAAAAGGAAGTTCAGACTTGATATTGGCAGTAGATAGACTTGGATGCAGATCTTCCTTCTGACACCTACAGGCCCTCTCTGCAATCTTGAGCTAGCTGCTTAACTTTTCCAAGACTCCGTTTCCTCATCTGTGAGACAGGAATAATAATATCCACCTTGCAGGATTGGGGTGAAGTTGCAAGGGGTATTTCACATGAAACAACTACCACACTGCCTGGCACATAGACAGATCTGAAGAAATGCTAGTTATTATCATAGTCTGACTCTCTAGACAGATTTACAAGCAGTAATTCTGTAGAGCAGAAACTTCAGCTAAACAGATCATGCTGTTGTTGCCCATTAGGCTGTAACACAGGTAACGTTTCTGGCTTTAGGTGGAAGCTGTTCAACTCATAGCCGATGGAAAAGCTCCTCGGATCCCCCAGCCAGAAGAAGGGGCAACATATGAAGGTATCCAGAAAAAGGAAAATGCTGAGGTATTTATACCAACTCAACTCAACCATTCATATGGCCCTCAACCTTTGAGTGGTTCCCAGTGTACTATTCTTTTGGCCCAAAGGCAGATCTCCAAGCCAGCCAGCCCAACCACTCCTTCTTCTACTTCTGAGGGACGGAAATGTTTCCGTTGCCTTTGACACTGTCAGCATCAAGAGGTTCAGCCTGTGCTTTGTGCTTTCCTAGATTTCTTGGGATCAGTCTGCTGAAGCTTTACATAACTGGATCCGAGGCCATGATAAAGTCCCTGGTGCTTGGACGGAGATAAATGGACAGGTATGTTCTAGGGTCCACTTTTTTTTTTTTAAACAGGTTTGAATGTTTCTTATGTTAACAAGGCCTTTATTGAAAACTAGAGGCCCGGTGCACAAAATTCGTGCATGGGGGAGGGAGGATACCTCAGCCCGACCTGCACCCTCTCCAGTCCGGGAGTCCTCAGGGAATGTCCTACAGACAGCTTAGGCTTGCTCCCCATGGTTCTCTGCTCTCTGCAGGGCCTGCCTGCTCCACACCATGGTGATGGGCAAGCAGGACCTGCTGGGTGCTGTCTGAGGGTCGCACTTGCCTGCTCCCAAGTTGCCCTGGTGAGGGCCAAGCAGGCCCTGCTGTCTGCTGTCAAGCTGCGCAGACACCCTTGCCTCCCGGGGCCGGTGATGGTCCCAGGAGCCTGCGGCGTGGCACCTGTACCCGGGACCCAGGCTGCTTGGAGCTGTCCCGCCCCAGCCACTTGGCACCTGTGTATGCAAATTAACCTTCAATCTTTGTTGGGTTAATTTGCATACTCACTCATGATTGGCTGGTGGGCATCACAGAGGTATGGTCAATTTGCATCTTTCTCTTTTATTAGGGTAGATACTTTCCCTACAGATTCCAGAATATCATTTTGTCCCATAACATCATTTCCCACTCAATCCTGGACCTGTTGACTAGAAATCACATTTGTCCTGTGCATTGCAGAAAGCTACAGGAGACTTCACCCATGTCATTGGATTTCTTGATCCTTTATGTTTTCCATCACCCTTTGCAATAATTAATTCAACTTCACAGAAACATTTGAAAAATAGACCTTTGTGCAATAACCCAGCACCCTCCAGGGTTTTAAAAGTGAAGAATGTTGCCCTAACCGGTTTGGCTCAGTGAATAGAGCATCGATCGGCCTGCGGACTGAAGGATCCCGGGTTCAATTCCAGTCAAGGGCATGTACCTTGGTTGCAGGCACATCCCCAGTAGGGGGTGTGCAAGAGGCAGCTGATCGATGTTTCTCTCTCATCGATGTTTCTAACTATCCCTCTCCTTTCCTCTCTGTAAAAAAACAATAAAATATATTTTTTTAAAAAGTAAAGAATGTTATTAGTGTAAGTCAGAATCTGATACCAGTTATGTGACAGCTTTGCCAATAAACAAGAAAATGCTCTTCCACGGCTAGGAAGGGAGATGGCCACAGTTGACAGGTCCCAAAGATGCATGGAGTAGGGACCACTTTTTTTTTTTTCATGTTACCATTGTAAGAGGTATGACACATAAGTCTAGGCTTCCTCTGGTCTTCCCTTGGTCGTGAGGAGGGTCTGTGATTCTAGGTATATGTGACCTGCTGAAGGAAACACCCCCTTCTTTACTCAGCCCACAGAGAGCATTTGCTGTGGAGCAGACAGTAGGCACAGCCCCTGCTCTCACGGAGCCTGCAGTTTTATGGAAAAGGCAGAGAAGTGAATAAACACTCGTAATGCAGTAAGACAAGAGCTATACATCCCTGAGGCCCAGATTCAAGTGTGTTAGGAAAGGCTTCCTGGAAAAGCTGACTTATTTGCACGTTGAGAAAAGGTCATAATAGAGAATAAGAAAAGGAGGTGAAGACCCAGGGACAGGAGAATGTATTACCCCAAACGCACAATGAAGCCGGAGCCTCAGGTGAGAGTCAAGGGGAGAGATGAGGCAGGGAGGTGGGTGGAACCAGAGCAGGAAGGGCCTTCTCAACTGGGAATCTCAACTCAGGTTCTCAGGTTTCATCTCTTCTAAGAAGTTTCCTGTCCTGCTCACACATCCAGCCTGGTGAAGTTGAGGGTCCATCCTCTCTGTTCAAACAATACCCTGCCTACCTGACACAGCTCATTATATATTGTGTCTCTTTATTCACCTAGCCCTTCTCCTCCGCTAGTCTATGAACCTTGTAGGGGTAAGGGCTTCAAGTTGTTGTCTTGATAATCTCAGCACTGAAGCAGGGTTCTTAGTGCATATGAGGTGCCAATAAAAATATGTGGGATCATGCCTGGCTGGCGCAGCTCAGTGGTTGAGCGTCGAGCTATGAACTAGAAGGTCATGGTTCAATTCCCTTCAGGGCACATGCCTGGGTTGACGGCTCGATCTCCAGTAGGAGACAGCCGATCAATGATTCTCTCATCATTGATGTTTCTATCTCTTTCTCCCTCTCCCTTCCTCTCTGAAATCAATAAAAATATATATTTAAAAAATAATAATAAGATAAAAATATGTGGGATCAATGAAGGACCAAAGGAGGAAGTTTAGTGCAGTGAGTGTGGGATCTGGAGCTGAAATGTTTCAGTTAAAATTCTGGCTCTGCACTATTTGCTATGTAACCTGGGGCAGGTTACTTAACCTTTGAGTGCCTTGGTTTCCTTATTGTAAAATGGAATAATAGTGCCTTCTTTATAGGTTATGGGTTATGTGAAGATTAAATGAGTTAACACATGTTAATTCATTTAAGTGCTTGGTCTCTGCCAAAAGTATTCAGCAAATGTTAACTTTATTGTCCTCAATAAATGACAGAGGATAGCAATTCTATATAATAAAGAGGTAATATGCAAATTAACCCTCCCACCCTCACAAGATGGCTGCCTACTACCAGGCCGGCAGGGGGGTTAGTGAGGGACGACCAAACGACCGAATAAGCAGGCTGCGTGTGGCAACCAAGCCAGTGGGGGGGGGGGGGGGGCAGTTGGAGGTGACCAGGATGGCAGGGGGGGGAAGTTGAGGGCAATTAGGCTGGCAAGGGGGGCAGTGTGGGGTGACTAGGCTGGCGGTGGAGGGCAGTTGGGGGCGACCAGGCCAGCAGGGGGGGCAGTAAGGAGTGACCAGGCCACCAGGGGGGGGTCAGTTAGGAGCAACCAGGCCGGCAGGGAGGGGGCAGTTGGGGGTGACCTGGCCAGGAGCAGGGGGCAGTTAGGGTCAACCAGGTCAGTGGGGGGGGGGGGGGAAGGAGGGCAGTTAGGGGTGCCCAGGCAGGCAGGAAGGTGAGTGATTAGGACCCTGTGGTCCAGGATTGTGAGAGGATTGTCCTACTGCCAGGGATTGGGCCTAAACTGGCAGTTGGACATCCCCCAAAGGGTCCCGGATTGGAGAGGGTACAGGCTGGGCTGAGGGGACCACCCCCCCACCCCTGCATAAATTTTGTGCACCAGGCCTCTAGTATAATTATAATAACAAATGAGTTAATAACTAGTTCTCTTTACAGTCTAGATCCAGTCCTATTTCCATGAACTCACCCACAAAGCACCCTGTACTTCCCATCAATAACCACAATACACTGGAATACACCCCTCCCCCTCAACACCTCCATTCCCCTCAAAAACCCTACTTCCAGCCTGCAAAGTCTGTGAGAGTTTCTTATCTCATTCACCTTTATATCAATATGAATAAATGATAAATGTATATTCATGTTTTCTGGATGTGGGACATTTTTGAAACTCTTCAATCATATAGTTGCAGACTATCTCTTGCTCTGTGTCATTCTACAGATGCTTGATACAGTCTCTCACATTGGGGTGTCTGATCTTATCATGAGTGATAATTCCAGCATTTTTGCAGAGAGTACTGTTTGCACACACCCTTTCAGAGGTGCATCTTTCCCATGTCACACTCTGGGTTTGATCTCTTTATTAGATGGTCACGTTCTATGGCTCTGCACTACTGAATAGCTCCGTGCTGCCTGGAGAACCACTGGAAATGAAAGGTGCCAAGAAGCCTGGCCTTGTTACCAAACATGGACTTGTTCTTTTTGGTAACGATGGAAAAGCAGTGAGTGTTCAATATTGTCACCTATAAAATACCGCCCCCCTTTTTTTTGTTTCCTTCTATATCCCAAGCTATTAAGGGAATATCTTTCACAAGGTAATCTGACTTTGCAGTGGGATGTGGGAGGCTCAAGATACCTGTGCCCATTTTTCTCTGTTTTTCTCACCTCAATGTGCCTGGATAAGAACAAGACTCCAAGGATGGCCCCAAGAACCTGAACAGTTAGCTTTGCAATGAGTAGAAAGAGCATGGAATTTGGTCAGAAAACAGGATCCCTGCTCTGCCATCTACTGGTCTTGGGAAGGATGCTTCTCCCCTCTGGGTCTCAGTTTCCCCATTTATGAAACAGAGAGAGTAATCCCATCTATCTGCCTTCCCACTGCCAGAGTCTAGGAGGATCAAATGAGATGGATGTGGTCCTCTTTTAGATGCTTGTTGCCTCTGCCTCACCAGGCAGGTGCCCACCCACACTCCCTGTGCTTGGGAGTGTGGGCTCTGGCTTCAGTGGGCTCTTCAGCAGCTTCTCCATGAAGAAAGCAAGAGGGAATTTGCCAGGTGACAGATATTCTCTGCTAGCTTGCAGGGTAGATCAGTTATTAATATTGCAGTCTCCAGGGTCCAGCTAGTTCTGAGTTATTACCCCAGCTCTGTTACTTACTAGCTGTGTGGCATTGGGCAAATTACTTACCCTCAGTAACCTCATTTCCCCATCAATAAAATAGAGCTAATGATGGCACCTGCCTCCATCAGGATTTATGAGATTAAATAAGATATGTCAGCATATGCATACTAAGCATATACATACATACATGTGCATATTGGAGTAAGTGTTCAGATGATGGCAGTGGTGGTAATTATAGTAGATTTTAGTTCAAATACCCACATCAAAAGTCAATTTTTCAGGGACTTATTATCCATTTTCAGATGTATCTACTCCTAGACTCAACTATCTCCTTTCTGCTGCCATTGTTAAAATACTATTTCAGTCCCTTTACACATAATGGTAAGTCCTCTTCATCCATATGTTTGCATTTGCCAAATAATCTACTCCTTAAATATATGATTCCTTCTTCCACCAACTTCACTTTTGAATTGCCCGAATCCTTAACTCTTCTCCTTATTTTGTTGCTATTTTGTAGCTGATGGTGAGAAATCTACAGTTTGAAGATGGAAAAATGATTCCTGCCTCTCAGTACTTTTCAGCGGGTGAGACATCAGTGGTAGAACTTACAGCCGAAGAGATGAAGGTGGCGGAGACCATCAAGGTGAGCATGTAATGTCCTCACTATTTCTCCTACCTTGGAAAAGTGAAGCATTTTTGTATGTGGTACCATCGGTACTCAAAGTAGTGGAGATGGAAGTTTATTTCCTCTTTTTGTATTAGCTACAATAAGAAGTCAACCCCAAAATTTATATGCGGATTTATTTTTCACTCACATAAATCATCCAAGGCCGTTTCAGGTTGGCATAGGAATTAGGGGGAAAGCTGGAACGTGAGGATTAGGGATCGACTTATCCAGGGACTCAGAGGTTCTGCTATCTCCAAGGGGGGTCATCTCCATTCCAGACAGCCAAGAAGGGTAAAAGAGCATAGAGAATTGTGTGAGGGAAGTTTTTCAAGGGCCCAGACTGGAATGCAGATCCCTTCTACTCGGATTCATTGGCTAGATGACAGTCTTAAAACTGCATCTAACTTGAAGAGTTGCTGAGGAAGGAAGTGAAGCCATGTATCCAAGATGAAGAAGAAATCGGTTTGCTGAGGAGCCAGCCAGTCTCTGCCAGTGTTCTACATGGTACAACCCTCATAAAAGTTATTCTTATTGTGTAGGTCATCTGGGCTGGAATTTTAAGCAACGTTCCTGTTATTGAAGACTCAACAGACTTCTTTAAATCTGGAGCAAGCTCAATGGATGTTGTCAGGTAAAAGCACCACCTTATTCATTCACATCCGTCCACTAGGGATTCTGAGTGTGACTTTGAAAGTTAAATCGAAATCCCTTGTTCTGGATGTTATTACTTTATCCTACCTGTGTGCTATGTTTCTCTTCATCTTTTTTTGTTTGGTTTGTTTCTAAGGTCAGACACATCTATTTGTTTCCTTCTCTTTGTTGCTAATCAGAAGTAATTTTCATATGTCCTATATACCCAGAAAAGCAACCCTTCTAATTGTTTGTTTTCTTAAAAAATGTGTCTTTATATTTCTTAGCTGATTGTTCTCGAATTTGACATTGGAATTGGGACGTTCCAGGTGAAAATGTTAATCAGGAATTTCTTTCATAGTCTGACCCAGAAGGATACCTGACCTTGATTATACTTCCCACCAAAATAGTTTTTTCCTATCCTCCCAAAATGCCCAGTAAGGTCGCTCTAGAATGAGGATTACCAGGCTACTTGTGAGAATAAGGATCATCACCCTAGAGCCAGAATTTCTCTACAGAGGATTACAGCAAGTTGAAAGGGCTAGAGTCCTAGAAGCCCCCTCTTTGGCACGAAGAGTGTACCAGGATCCTAATAGTGGAGAGCTGCAAAGGTGTTGTTTTTATTTTATTTTTATTGATTTCAGAGAGGAAGGGAGAGAGAAAGATAGAAACGTCAATGATGAGAGAGAATCATTGACCAGCTGCCTCCTGCACGCCCCACTCTGGGGATCAAGCCCACAACCCGGGCATGTGCCCTGACCGGGAATTGAACTGTGACCTCCTGGTTCATAGGTTGATGCTCAACCACTAAGACATGCCGGCCAGGGCCAGAGGCGTTTTTTCCTTTGACGCTATAGTCACGAACTAAACAAGGTGAACAATGTCACTCCTCTCGACACCATCTTTCATGTCAACAAAGCGAGTGTGTTCTTGACAAATATTCTGTTTACTCATTTATTCATTCATTTATTTTACAACATCTCTTGAACACTTACTATCTATCAGGAACAGCTTTCTTCAGTGGGGATAGTCATCAATAAGACAGGATCCCTTCATTCATGAAGCTTTTGTAGTTCAGTAACCAAAAATGATCATCTCAAGAGCAAACGACTTTTTATCAAAAGTCAAGAGTTTTGGTTTCTTAAATTACAAATTTCTCAGCTATGACTCATGACTTTCCAGAAATTTCTAACTTGCTCAACTAAAGATTTCAATACTGTACTTTTAGTACTTTTTTGTGGTTTTTTTTGCCAGCAAAATACTCTTGCAGGATTACCCATTTCCTATTTGAGTATCTGGTTTACCATAATCATTTGATATTATTATCTTGAACTACCAAGGCATCTCAACTCTTTTAGAGGACAAATGACTGAACAACAATTGTGGTAGACTTTCTATAGTGCATCTACACTGAGTGGCCAGATTATGATGATCTCTGAACACATAATAATCTGGCCACTCAGTGTATATCCTATATAATAAAAGGCTAATATGCAAATTGTCCGCTTGACCAGGAGTTCGACCAGCAGGCAGGCCGGCCAACAACCCATGTCCCCTCCCCCTGGCCAGGCTGGCCGGACCCACCCATGCACGAATTCATGCACTTCATGCACTGGGCCTCTAATATATATATATGAATATATATATCATATATGTGATATATATGATATATATAATCATATATATATACTGAGTGGCCAGATTATTATGCATTCAAGATCATAATATTCTGGCCACTCAGTGTAGTTCACCACTGCTATTCAATAAACATTAAATAACAGGTGTATTTTGAAAAATCAGCAGTGAAAAATCAAAGGATTGGAAAAGATTTCAGATATTATATTGACCTATGGTTCTAATTAGTACCTACATTAACCAAGTGATTCAAACAAATGTTTGTTTCATTCTTACATGTAATCTAGTGAAAATATTCTACAATATGACTTACGTTTCTCATAATCTTTACAGTTAGGAGATTTCCTTTATTTTATTACTCCTTGACTACATGTGAAAGAAAAGGAACTGATTTTATGAGCCCCTTATTATCTTGCTTGTATTATAAGTAATTAAAATATTTTTGCCTTGCTTTCTTCTCTCTCTAGGCATGTATAAAGGATTGTCATTGTCCTTCCACATAGCTTTTTAATTTTTTTTCTTCCATTCTTATCAATTTTTCTGATTACTACCATAGAAGACTTCATATGATATATATAGGCATGTGACATGCTTTACTTTGAAACAACTTGACAACAATAGTTGCACAGCTCCCCTAAATCCGTTAACAAACGTGAGTAACGGGAGCTGGTTCTTACTTTAAGGCTCGTTGAGGAGATCAGACAGAAATGCGGTGGGCTTCAATTACAGAATGAAGATGTCTATATGGCCACCAAGCTTGAAGACTTCATCCAAAAAGTCGTGAGAAAACTGAGAGGAGAAGAGCAGGAAGAAGCGCTAATCGTGGATTATGTAAGTCTATGGTGTTTAAAATCTAAATCATTAAGATTCCTATACTATTAAAAATGCTGTATCTTTCATCCACTTGTTTTTAAAATAACAGTTGTATTGAGATATAATTCAGCCCAGCCGGTGTGGCTCAATGGTTGAGCATCAACCATTGACCCAGGAGGCCATGGTTCGATTCCCAGTCATAGGTATGTATATAAAGGGAAAACATAGTACATACTAGTGTAAGTTTTTGTGTGCACATATATTCTCAGTTCTCTTAGGTATATATTTAGGAGTGGAATTGATGAGTCATATGTTTCACTTTTTGAGGAACTACCAAACTCTTTTCCAAAATAGCTACACCATTTACAATCCCACTAGCAATGTAGAAAAGTTTAATTCTCCAAGTCCTCAGCAACATTTGCTATTTGCTATTTTCTGTCTTTTCTATTTTTGCTATCCTAATGGGTGTGACCTGGTATTTCATTGTGGTTTTAATTTCCGTTTTCCCTAATGACTAGTGATGAACACCTTTTCGTGTGCTTATTGGCTATTTATATTGGCTATTTGTATTCTTTGAAGAAATATCTATTCAAATCTTTTGCTTATTTTTCAATTGGGAGTTTGTCTTGTTAACTTTTGAGGTTTAAGAGACCTTGTATGTTTTCACCCTAATCAGATATATGATTCGTAAATATTTTCTCCCATTCTGTGGGCTTTCTACTTTTTTGATAGTGTCCTTTGACACACAAAAGTTTTGAAATTTGATTAAGCCTAATTTATCTATTTGTTTTTTGTCACTTGTGCTTCTATATGTCTTGTCTTATGCCTTTTTTCCTCTATTCTGTCTTTACTGCTTCCTTTTGCATTAAATGGATATTGTCTAGTGTGCCAGTTTAATCCCTTATTGTTACTTTTACTATATACCTTTGATTATTTTCTTAGTAGTTGCCTTGAGGATTACAATGGATATTTTTGCTTAAAACATTCTTATTCAAATTAATTCCAACTTAATTTGCTGCAACATACTCTGCTCCCTAATCTTCAGTTTTGCTACTGTTGTTATGCAAATTACAACTTTATACATTATAAAGTCACCAACATCGTTTTATAATTACTGCTTCATGCAGTCATTTTTTATATTTATTCTGACTTTGTATTTACCTTTATCAGTGTTCTTTATTTCTTCATGTAGAATATGTTACTGTCTTGTGTCCTATCATTTCAGCCCAAAGGGCAAACTATTAGTACTTTTTTAAAAATATATTTTATTGATTTTTTACAGAAAGGAAGGGAGAGAGATAGAGGTAGAAACATCGATGAGAGAGAAGCATCCATCAGTTGCCTCCTGCACGTCCCCTACTGGGGATGTGCCCACAACCCAGGTACATGCCCTTGACCAGAATCGAACCTGGAACCCTTCAGTCCGCAGGCCGATGCTCTATCCACTGAGCCAAACCGGTTTCGGCTATTAGTACTTTTTAAAGGGCAATGTGATAGCAAGGAATTCTCTCAGTTTTTGTTCATTTGGGGATGACTTAATTTCTCATTTGTTCTTGGAGGGTATTTTTTGCTGTAAATTGAATTTTTGGTTGACAGTCTTTTCTTTCAGCACTTGTTAGCTCATTGTGGAGAGTACAATTTAGGCAACACGTGTAAGAGAGAGAAAGTGGAAATGGGGAGGAACATAAGGAAAGAAAACTCAAAGATGACACCAGTGTAAAAGGAAACCTATTGATAAAGGCAATTTCAAGGCTTAAATGAAAACAATGGCTGCACTCCATAGGTGTTGCCACTAGATGGTACTGTTTCCATTACCTGGAGGTCTTGTGTGTTACCGTTTCTTCATCTGTATAAGGAAAAAAATCAGATCTTAAAGCCCAGCCTCTAGCACTTCCATCATCACAGATGCCAACCTCCTGCCCCAGTAGCCAACCTGAACATCATGAGGCCCAGATCTTACATATGCTCACCTCTCCGGAAAGTAGGAACTAGAATCCCACTGATTTAACTTCTCCCTCTGCACTAGTGAATAGCTTCTTTATTGCTAGTCAGTATCACATGGGTAAGCACAGAAATCCACTGAGTCTATTAATATAACTCTTTCTTAGGTTTCCAAGGAGGTCAACGAAATGACAGTAAATATGCCATATCAGTGTTTCATAAATGGACAGTTCACAGATGCTGAAGATGGAAAGACTTACGACACTGTCAACCCAACAGACGGCTCTGTGAGTAATCGCTCAGTGGGCATAGTGACCACGGGTCGTGGATTTTTTATTTATACACAGTTGTCAGACAGACAGTCTCAAGAAGTTACTTTATTCTATCACTCTGCCTCTGAGCACTTCATATAAATGTACTTCCTGCATTCTTTTCAACTATTCAATTCCGGTCCTGGCTGCTGTTAACTACGGTAGCCTATTTTATAGAATGAATATTTATGATGAATTTAGACAGACGCATATGCACATCAGAGGCACACCTACACAATGAAGCTGTGGGGAAATTCTTCAAACTTTGCAAGCTCCAAGAAACTCAACTTCCCTAAGGCCCTAGAAGAAATAGTTGTAGTTTTCCTAAATGAGTCTTTCCATAATGTAGTGTGACATGAGAAATGCCAAATTTCAGGCTCATAATTTTCATGTTAAAAATGTTTTTGGGGGTCTCCTTTTTTTGTTACTCTATTACTGGATGTATCGGGTTTCCATCATAAAATTCTCTGGATTTTATAATATATTAATTCGAAGAAGCGTATTCATATATCTCACTATAAAATAACCTTTAGCCTATTTTTACTCATCTTGAAATAGGTAATATGCAAAGTATCCTATGCTTCTTTGGTGGATGTTGATAAAGCAGTAGCAGCAGCCAAAGATGCCTTTGAAAATGGTGAATGGGGAAGAATGAATGCAAGAGAAAGAGGAAGGTTGATGTACAGGTATGTTTTTTTAAACCCAGTAAGAGGGCAAGGAAGCCAAGTCTGCGAACTTGGATATTGACTAACCTTGCCAAGGTTTAAAATATTTCTTCAAAGCATCCTAATATACACCTATTACATAACATGCCTTCTGTTATTTATATCATACAAAATTTCATATATGTGAGTTCCCGACTTTTGTATTATTCTTTGTACCATTCAAGGTTCCAGTAGGAAAAGAAGTTTAACAAAAGACTATTTACCAAGATGTAGGCAAGGTCAAGGGATAATGAAGTACCCAGGCAAGGGTAGCAACAGGAGGCAGCTACCACTACTCCAAGGACAGAGGAAGGGGCTGGTACTAGATTCTGGTAAGGTCTAAAGCTATAGGAGAAGACCACACTATGGTGGTTTTGGTTGGGGGACACAGCAGCTGCTGAACCACAGCCCATCTCTGAGGCAGCCAGGGGATTCCAATTCCCAACCACTTTTGCCTCTAGTTCACCAGTCTTCTGGGAGTGCCGCCCACTGGACTCTCATTGGCCAAACCCAGCAAGAGGGCAAGGAAGCCAAGTGATGCAGTCTATGAAGGTCATCCTCCCAGGCCACAGAGCAGGGTGGAGAATGAATAACAGCCATAAATGGAGAGTATCCAGCACCCTGTATATATATTTTATTGCTTTCAGAAAAGAAGGGAGAGGGAGAACGAGACTGAAACATCAATGAGAGAGAATCATTAATCGGCTGTCTCCTGTACACCCCCTACTGGGGATTGAGCCTGCCACCTGGGCATATGCCTCGACCAGGAATCAAACTGTGACCTCCTGCTTTATAGGTCGATGGTCAACCATGAGCCACACCGGCCGGGCCCTGTGATTTTCAAAGATAAAAATGAAATCTCCTTTAAGTGTAGGAAACAAAAGTAATGAAGGGAAATACTAAGGCCTGAAAGGGTATTATAAGTTGATAACTGAGTATGTCAAGAATAATTCAATTTGATCATAGATGAAGTTTTCTGCTTACCTAAGCCAAATAGCTAACCTCGGTCAAAAGACCGCTTAGAGCACGATCTGGAAGAAACACTGGGGTCGGGGGATTTCATGCCTGACTTTGGAATGGTGCAGAGGGGAGACAGCTCAGACAACTACTATAGGAAAGCAAGTAGCCAAAGTGAACAAAAAAGATGAATTTTTACTATTTTATAGTCATTGGACAGTCCTAGACTTATCGTCTCACAGAAATTGGACACCGAACAGAAATCTGTTGTGGTGTCTGTAATTTATTCCATCTATTTCTATCTTTTCCTTTTCAGTTAGAGTAGGAAATAATTCTGCACCAACCAGAAATCCTCACATGTTCATGGATTCTCCAGGGCTGTGGGTTGCACTCTAACATCTCCCTGTATGTTCGTGAACTATCCACCAGCCCACTGATTTCTGTCATTGATCTCCTTGGCTCAATCACTGTTCTCCCTCTTGTACACTTATGAGGCAAATTGTACAGGCTTCCAACACCCTCTGCTTCTCTTGTAACTCTTGCAACAAATGATTTACGACATTATTTGTTTAATGTCTGTCTTCTTATATTCTCCATGAAGACAGAGACCTGGTCCAATTATGTTCACCTCCGAATTCTCAGCCCTTAGGAGGGTGCCTTATACAACAGAGGGGTTCAATCAGTATTTGTTGGGTGGATTTCTTTCACTGACCATACAGACTTGCAGACCTACTGGAAGAGAACCAAGAAGAGCTGGCAACCATTGAAGCCCTCGATTCTGGCGCGGTCTACACCTTGGCTCTCAAGACTCATATTGGAATGTCTGTGCAAACATTCAGATATTTTGCTGGCTGGTGCGACAAAATTCAGGTGTGTGCAAATGTTGTCTCCATATAGATCATTCTGAAAGGAAAAGGGATGGACATTTATTAGTTGGAAAGGACACTGTGTCACAGCCACCCCTTGTGTAGGAGTCCAAAGGCAGGCAATCAGGTCTAGTATGTGAGGTGAAGGTTCCCTCTCTCTCTGCCAGGCTATCCTTAGTACCCTGTGATCTTCACTCTTGGGATTGTCTCATGGTCTCATGATAGTCACTGCAGTGCCAGCTGTTTCAGCAACATTCTGAGCAGGAAGAAGGAAGCAGCGGGAGGAACAGTAAAACAGCATTTGTGTGAGCTGTGCTCTTCTCCTTCTCAATGCCTTGTGCTTACATCTTCCATTGACCATCCTTGTCCTCCATGAAAACTGGGCGAGTTTTTTATCTGAGTACTAGTGGCCCAGTGTACAAAATGCGTGCACGGGCGTGGGGGGGGGGTGTCCCTCAGCCCAGCCTGCACCTTCTCCAATCTGGGATCCCTCAGGGGATGTCCCACTGCCACAGGGATCGGGCCTAAACCGGCAGTCAGACATCCCTCTCGCAATTCAGGACTGCTGGCTCCTAACCACTAACCTGCCTGCCTGCCTGATTGCCCCTAACCACTCTGCCTGCTAGCCTGATTGCCCCTAACTGCCCCTCCCCGCCAGCCTGCTCACCCCCAGCTTCCCTCCCCTGCTGTCCAGATCACCCCTAACCGCCTCTGCCTCAGCTCTGCCACCATGGCTTTGTCCGGAAGGTCTCCCAGTCTAATTAGCATATTACCCTTTTATTAGTATAGATATTGCCATCCCCATCATTAATAAGGAAAAAGGGGATAATGAATATTGGGCAGACAATTAACATTCTCTACCATGCCAAGAAATTGGAATGGAGGTGAATCAATTAGAATTATGTTTATTCTCCCATGCCTTGATTCTTTCAAGAAATGAATAGAAGTTCCTTCTTGATGTGGATATATTTCTTATCAACTGAACACTGTCTTTTCCTATAAGTTAGGAAAAACAAGAGAAGCAGACAGAAAATGGATTTTTTGAGATTAAAGGGAACAAATGTTAAACCACCTATGATATCTTCAAATCTCTAATCTATTCTGAAACATTAATTTACTCATTTCAAAGAGTAAAATAAGTATCAACCTCTTTTGTTTCTTAGGGTTCTACCATTCCTATCAACCAGGCCCGTCCAAATCGCAATCTGACCTTCACCAAGAAGGAGCCACTTGGGTAAGCCAAGGGCAGCAAGCGTCTCTGAGTGACCGACCTATGCTGCTCTGAGACAACCAAGTATGTCGGCTTTCTTCGTCCACAGTGTCTGTGCCATTATCATCCCCTGGAATTACCCGCTGATGATGCTGGCGTGGAAGAGTGCCGCCTGTCTGGCAGCAGGCAATACCTTAGTGCTCAAGCCAGCGCAGGTAAGACGCAAGGGGCTGGCTACCACAGCCCCTCCTCTCCGGTCTGCTTAAAATCAGAGACATGCATTCTTGGCACCAGTTTTGCAACTTTGCTGTAATTATGTCAAAAGAAAAGAAAATAATAAAATGGGCCCCAGTGCCGCCATAGATGAAAAGCTCGGTACTGATCTAAGGGACAGGACAGAGTCCGAAGAAGGTCATTGCTGTCTGCTTCTGCTCAGGTCACGCCCTTGACTGCTTTGAAGTTTGCAGAGCTCTCTGTTAAAGCAGGCTTTCCCAAGGGGGTAATCAACATCATTCCGGGCTCAGGTAAGCCACCAAAAGACCCTTTTCACTCCTGTTAATGAATGGTACAGGGGTAGCTGAGTGGCTGTTTTCCCACTGGAGTCTGTTCTGAATTGTAACTATATTAAACCTAAATACTGTTTACCAAACAGTTAACTTAAGGATAAATATACTGACCGTGCCCTAAAATCTTAAAATGGAAACATAATGGTGCATGAGTAGGGCGGGGGGAGTGGGGTAGAAATAATACAGCATTGTAAAACTACCCTAAGGTGGCCCGTTCCAATTTTTAAAAACTATTTTGGAAGTTTAAAAACAACAACAAGACTTGCCCATCTTTTGGGGTGGGCTGGGGGATGACAATTGCATGGAGGACATTATGTAGATTTTTGTCAGTTTATAATTAATACAGAAAAATGGAAAACTTACGATTCAAATGAGAGTTTAAAAATCTCCTTCAATGAATTCAAAGCCACCCCGGCCATCAGAACTTGACTAATGTTTTAAATCACGTTTGATTCCCTGATTCTACAGGTGGCGTAGCCGGACAACGCCTGTCTGAACATCCGGACATCCGCAAACTCGGTTTCACTGGTTCCACTCCTATTGGCAAACAGATCATGAGGAGGTACTGGTTTCAATATGTCCGTTTGCTGTAGATGCTGCCAAACCAGGTTTTTGGTTTAGCTTTTGCTTCGTGGAATAGGGTGCTTTGGGAGGAAGAAAAATCGCCTCAGATTTAGAAGAGAAAAATACTTATCACTGCAGGGCATTGACATGTGTGAGTATAATAAAATACCTTCCAAAGTGTAAAAGCCCACAGTCAATAAAACTAGGCCCATAGTGAAATCCCACACCCGACTGGCAGCTTTAACTATCCAACACAAAACATTTTCTGTACTAGATCTGTGGCCCAAATTGTTTTTGGAGCATAAGTAAGAAACCAAAAAGACATATAAATGACAAATCTGGATTATTACTAAAATAACTTTCTAAAAAGCAGTAACATTGGTGTTTTTTTTTTTTTTTAAATTACAAATAATCTCCCGGGTTAGTGTGGCTTGGTTGCTTGAGTATCATCCTATGCTGGCTCCATTCCTGGCCAGGGCACATACCCAGGTTGTGGGTTTGATTCGTGGTCCCTGGTCCAGGTGTATGCAGGAGGAAACCACTTGATGTTTCTCTTTCACATTGATATTTCTCTCTCTCTCTCTATCTCTCTCTTCCTCTCTCCCTCTCCCTTCTTCTTTCTCTAGCAAAAATCAATAAAAACATATTTTTAAAAATTAAAAATGAAATTTTCAAATAATCTGCCCAGCCAGTGTAGCTCAGTGGTTGAGTATCGACCTAGGAACCAGTAGGTCACTGTTCAATTCCTGGTCAGGGCACATGCCCAGGTTGCTGGCTCGATCTCCAGTAGGGGGCGTGCAGGAGGCAGCCAATTGATGATTTGCTCTCATCTTTGATGTGTCTATCTCTCCCTTTCCATTCCTCTCTCTGCAATTAATAAAAACATATTTTTAAAAATGTTTAATTGCAAATAATCTAAATGTTCAAAATAAGGCAATGGTTAAAGGAAGTCAACATAACAGAATACTGTGCACTCATGTTCATGGAACATATTAATAACAGTGAGAAGTGTTGTTAAAATGGTAAATGGAAAGGAAAATAAGCTATAAATTGTATATATTGGGTGATTCCCAACTATGTTAAATAAGGCAAAGGTTATGGTTGGGCACAGACCAGAAAAAACTATATCAAAATGGTAAAAAAAAAAAAAAAAAAAAGTCATTGAGCCATGGAATTAATTTTTTCCCTTCTTTCTGCATTTCTTTAAAGTTTAAAAATGTTTTAAATACTACTTCTGCAAGAAAGGGAAAATAAACAATTTACTTCTAAAAATCTATATTTACATATTTTTTTCCAATGCTCCAGTAATCTGTTTTGAGGCTAAATTCCTTGCCAGGCCTTTATGTAACCAAAATTATTATACCTAAATAATCTGAATTTACCTATAAGAATCTCTAGTCATTTACCACAGAATTTAAAACAAAACTTCCATTATGGAAAATTGCTCATATAGTCAAAACACAAAGAATAGCATAATGAACTTCCACGTGCTCACCACCCAGCTTCAACAATTATCACCATTCAACCATTCTTGTTTTGTCTTTGCATAAGTTTCTGAATATTTATGAGGCTCAATTATGTTTTCCATGCCAAGTGGTAATTGATGGTGGAAGGAGAGAGAGAGCGAGACTAAATGCTCATTTCCCATTTATTTTTCTCTAGTGCTGCAAGCAACTTAAAGAAAGTTTCCCTTGAACTTGGTGGCAAATCCCCACTTATAATATTCAATGACTGTGAAATTGACAAAGCTGTGCGAATGGTAAGAGTGGGTCAAATCCAACTAAATAAGTGCCTCTTTCTAAAACACATTTCACCTCATTGCTCATCAGAAATATTTTTTTTCAAGTATACAATTTGTATTTATTTACAATACCCTACAAAAATGTAAATTCAGACACTTTAATCTTTATTAATTAGAACCAAACAAAAAAGCACGGAGAAGAAAAAATACTAATCAAGTATTCACTTAATTGGTTGTGAAGTGGAAAGGCAGGAAAGTTGCCCAGTGGAAATAAGTCAGTTGATAATAGCAGAGGGAAGCTGGTAATGTCACTGGGAAGCTTATCAGAAATCTTAGAGAGAGATTTAGCCTTGTCTAGTCCTTTTAGAAACTATCTTCTTTATGCTTAGATTTGGGAACACTCAGAGCACTTTATTTTTAAAATAATGTCTTTATAATTTGTCTCATGAAGGTGTTTTTAAAACTTTGGGGCAGGGGAGTTTTTCCAAACATTCATGATTTATACAAACGAATGTAGAGATCTCAGAAGCAAAATCTGACATACAAGCATTACATTTAAATTTATAATTTACATTTTCTTTTTTTAAAAAAATATATTTTATTGATTCTTTTTACAGAGAGGAAGGGAGACAGATAGAGAGTTAGAAACATCGATCAGCTGCCTCCTGCACACCCCCCACTGGGGATGTGCCCGCAACCCAGGTACATGCCCTTGACCGGAATCAAACCTGGGACCTTTCAGTCTGCAGGCTGATGCTCTATCCACTGAGCCAAACCGGTTTCGGCTATAATTTACATTTTCTTGCAACACAAAATTTGTCCTTAGTGGTATGTTCTTATTTTTACACACTTTTTTTGTTAAGTGCTCATGGACCAAAGCAGGGAAAGGAGAAACAAAACCCCAGAAAGCATGCTAGATCCAAGCGGGGTATCTCCAGCAGCACTCATCACTCCCTCGGCCAAGGGGTCGTGTTTGTCTGTGACCTCTCTGTTGTCTGCTGCCTTTCATAGCATCTATTCTCAGTACGTGCAATGTTATTACAACCCCGACTTCCCAAGTAATGTTAACAATCTTTTCTCCTCTGCTGCCCAAGGGCATGGGAGCGGTATTTTTCAACAAAGGAGAGAACTGTATTGCAGCGGGGCGGTTGTTTGTGGAAGAATCCATCCACGATGACTTTGTGACAAGAGTGGTAAGGCGCCTTTAAATTGGTTCCGTGCGTCGAACAGAAATTGCTTAAACTCAAAAAGTACTTCTGAGACTTAGTGAATTTTTAGGTGTGACAATAGTACTGTGCTTATATATTTTTAAAAAACAATTCAGTCCTTATCTTTTCGAGCCACTCTGTGACATATTTATAGGTTCAATTATATAATGTCTAGACTTTGCTTCCCTCCTGCTCCCCAGGAGGGGAGGAAGTGAGGGGTGGAATAAATTGGCCATGAATTGGTAATTGTTGAAGTTGGGTGATGGGTACAGGGAGTTTTATTATATTATTTGTCTACTTTTATATGTGTTTATAATTTTTCATAGTAAAAAGTTATAGGTCTGTATAAACAAAACCCTTAAGAGCTGTTACTACCTATACCTGCCTCTGCATTTAGAGTCTATTAGATCCATGACACTTGAGGTTTTTATAAACCCCTAAATTAACTATGTGAGATACACTGTTCAATCCTTACAAATCCTCAGTTCACAGTTAACAGGACAAATACCATATCCTTCATCAAGATAGATGAAAGAGAGAGAGAAAGAGAGAGAGGTCAATAGATAGACAGATGCCCACTATTCATTGGTCATGATTCTGTAAACATACTAGTAGACTAAAAGTCATTTATAGAACTATTAAGATTAATTTTATGACTAAAATAAACTCTAAACTAAACTACATTATATTATTACTAGAGGCCTGGTACACAAAATCGTGCACTGGAGAGGGGGGTCCTTCAGCCCGGCCTGCGCCCTCTTGCAGTCCAGGAGTCCTCGGGGGGATGTCAGACATCCTTAGCGCTGCTGCAGAGGCGGGAGAGGCTCCCACCACCCCTGCTGCGCTCGCCAGCTGTGAGCCCAGCTTCTGGCTGAGCAGCGCTCCCACTGACCACCAGGGGGCAGCTCCTGTGTTGAGAGTCTGCCCCCTGGCGGTCAGTGCACATCACAGCAACCAGTTGTTCTGCCATCAGCCCGAAACTGTCTCTCCGACATCCCCAGAGGGGTCCCGGATTGCGAGAGGATGCAGGCCAGGCTGAGGGACCCCACCCGTGCACGACCGACTGCAGGAGGGCTCCAGGGTGTGTCCAGCCCATCTAGCAAAGAGCCCAGGAGCAAGCTAACCTACCAGTTGGAGTGTCTGCCCCCTGGTGGTCAGTGCACGTCATAGCAAGCTTTTATTCTATAGGATGATGGTAATAGTAATCATAAATTTGTTTGATATTTGAAAAACCAGCATCCTGCTTTTTTTCCCCCCAGAGCCAATTTCCTGACCCCTCCCCCAAAAGTCAAACCTTCTTTCTTTATGAGAGTAGAAAACAAGGAAGTCAGATGGAGAGGCACGTTGTGGGAGGTGGCTGCCTCCTAAGTATCCCTGCAATGCAATTTCGTGCCTCAGGAAAATAGTTATAGTACCACATCATGGGTTTTCACAACTATAACGTGTTGAAATGTCAAATTCTGAGACCAGAAATGTTAAGGATTTACTGTATCAATCCATCAACACACACGTTTTATACACATGCGATTTATATTCATTCATTCATTCATTCACTCATTCATTCAACAGGTATCTTTTTGAGCACTTCCTCAGGGATTATTGCCAGGTCTAAATTCAAATTCATAGGTCTGTGGGGGTCCCAGTTACTCCCATTCTTTCTTCTTACTAGAATTGGACTTAACATTAGAAAATGCCTAAGTAGATTAAGAAAACTGAGATGTACAAGAAGTGATTGGAAAGACATGCCAGTGATGAACATTGTTCAATAAAGATGGTTTTTCATTGGAACAGTCTAGCAATTCCTCTGGCGTGGCCGTGCCATGAGCATTTCACAAGGCCAGTGTACCACACTTGGGGAGAGAAAAAGAGATAACCGTATGGCCATTTGGAAATTCTTTTGTCATGAAGAGTGTAAGCACACTGCATTAAAAAAAAAAAATATATATATATGTTTTTATTGATTTCAGAGAGAGAAAGGGAAAGGAAGAGTTAGAAACATCAATGATGAGAATCATAGATGGGCTGCCTCCCCCACACCTCCTAAGCCCGCAACCCGGGCATGTGCCCTGACCGGAAATCAAACTGTGACCTCCTAGTTCATGCATCAGTGCTCAACCACTGAGTGAGGCCGGCCAGCTGGCTGTAAGCACACTGTATTAATAGAAATTCCAGAACATCAGATTTACTGTTTTAATGGATTAACATTCAGGATAATTTTTTTTTACTGTTGATGCTATTACAGATGTCCTCCATTCCCCTCCCCCACCCTTTGCTCACTTCCACCCAGCCTCCGCCCCCCTCCCCTGATCTTTATCACTCTTTTGGTGTCTGTGTCCCTGAGTTATGCACATATGTTCTCAGGATAATTTTAAAATAGTATTTGTAGCTATGTTCTGTTAAAACTCAGTAGTTCAGAGCTTAACAAAACTATAGTATTTGGTGGTTGTGTGTCCTTGGGCACGTCACTTAACTTCTCTAAGCCTCAGTTTCTTCAGCTGTAAGATGGAAATAATAAATACCCATTTCTAATGCTGCTTTGAAGACGAAATGATGGCAAATCTTTTAACAGCTTAATACAACACCCACCACATGGTAGAAGCTCAGTCAAGGGTACCCATTATTCTTATTAACAGTCAATTGTGTTTTGTCAACTGGGTGACATACAGGTGGAAGAAATTAGAAAGATGAAAATCGGTGATCCACTCGACAGATCTACGGATCACGGGCCCCAGAATCATAAAGCCCATCTGGAAAAGCTTCTTCAGTACTGTGAAGCAGGAGTGAAAGAGGGGGCCACCCTGGTGTACGGGGGAAGACAAGTCCCAAGGCCAGGTAAGACCACCTCCGAAGTTCACATAGATGGTAACAGCTTTCAGAGCAGCACCAGCTTGCCTCAAAAGTCAGAAGAGTTCATTTTTAGCTCCTGCTTGGCCACTTATCAGCTGTGGCAGAAAAAAACAGTTTTTCTGAACCTCCCGTGTGAAATGGGATGGAATGTGCACATCCTGCTATACGAGGCTGTGAAAATCCACTCATGAAATAGATATGACGGGCCCGTAGCGGTACAGTAAGCAAGGGTAATGGGTGTCTGTGTTGCTCAAGAGCTGCTGATCTTTCTTCCTGGCACTGGGAGATGCCATCTTAGCCAGCCGCGCCTGGGGACAAGTCATTCCTCTTGCCTGAAGCAGTACTTGTTACTGAAGTACACTAATGGCTCACTGTTATGATACTCAAAAGGAGAAAAAGACAAACAATGGCAAAAACGCGTTTTTTACTCCTGTAGGCAGACTGTGTGCCAACACCCTACTCTGAAAATTGGTAATTACAAGGGAAAAAATTCAGCATTTACCATGTGTTTCCTGTAAGAACTGAGTTTCTGGATAACTGAGTAGGTGATAAAGGAGACTTTTTTATTTTTGCAAAAGGATCCCTGCTAAATAATCTAGAAAAATATAATAGGATAAAACAAAATTTACCATCCTGGCTGGTGTATCTCGGTGGTTAGAGCATCCTCCCACAAACCCCCCCTCCACCCATCACCCCCCCCCACTCCCCTACTCACCCCTGCACTGAAGGGTCGCAGGTTCAATTCCCAATCAAGGGCACGTACCTGGGTTGCAGGTTCAATCCCTGACTCCAGTCGGGGTGAGTGCAGGAAGCAACCAATCGATGTGTGTCTCTCTCACATCAATGTTTCTCTCTCTCTCTTTCTCTCTCCCCTCTTCCCCTTATCTCTCCCTTTCTCTCTCCTTTTCTTTCTCCCTCCCTTCCAGTCTCTCTACAAATCAATGGAAAAAAATATTCCCAGTGAGGATTAACAAAAATGAATAAGTAAATCACCAATTTGCACTCCCTAATTGGATGAAATAATTGATTCAGGCAATGATCATCAGAGAGGCTAAATTTATTAGGTAAAAGGTTGATGGGGACCTGAGCATTTGTAAGATCCCAAAGTATCACCCCCAAGATTGCTTGCCAGCAGAAGGAGAAAAGCACAGCTTTATAATGGAGGGGTCAGGTTGTCACCACTTAGAACCGCTGGTCAATCTTAGCAGCAGGGAGAGCAGGGTGACTGGATACGCTGTGTCTCCTATCAGATGCAATGGGCAACACCACCTGTCACGTATTCTTGCCCAAAATATTTAACCTGAACCGAACCATGCCTGTAGGTCAAATTTCCCATTTACGTGAAATACAGGGGATAGCAGAACAAATTAAATATTACCCTAAGAAAGCAATGACAAATCTAAAATGCAAGATATTCTATAGAGCAAGTGACTTGGTCTGTTTAACACATCAATGGCATGAAAAATGAGGGCCAGTGATTAAAGGGGAAACATTCTAGATTAAAGGACACAAGAGATCTAACAACCTAATACAATGTGTAGAACTTATTTAAATCCTGAATTGAACAGGTCAACTGTAGCAAGATCTTTCCGGGCAATCAGAAATTGAAGTGTAAATGATGAATAAGAAATTAGCATAAACTTATTAGGTATGATAATGTATTGTGCAGTATGTAAGAAAATGTCCTTCTTTTTTAGATTTGAACTGAAATACTTGGAGGTCAAAGTTGTAATCTCTAGAATTTCCTCTAAGATATTTCAGCAAGTAAAAAAGTGAATCAAATATAGAGAATATAAAGAAATAATTATTTTACTATTCGTGATACTATATTGTCTATTTTCACATGTTTGAAATGTTTGTAATAAAAGCATTATAAATATAAGAACCCAGGAATGCTAATGCAAAATAGGAAAATGCAAGTTTTCTTGGTTTTACTGACCCAGAGGGAAGAAAAGGATGTGTAATGTAATTCAATAAGAACTGTTCAGTGAAGATTAACCTATAATTGACGTTCTTTTCCTGTTTTTCCAAATAGGCTTTTTTATGGAACCGACTGTGTTCACAGACGTGGAAGACCACATGTACCTGGCTAAAGAGGAATCCTTTGGACCTATTATGGTCATTTCTAAATTCCAAAATGGGTATGTTCTCTGGGCACAATTTAATGAGTTTTGACTATATATGTTGTGGGGTTTTTTTATTATGATTATTCTGCCATTGAGCTATATACAGAGCATAAAAATCAATGAACATGGAACTCTCTACTATAAGAATAGTTGACTTAAATATTGAGAAGAGAGTGCTAACTAATGTTGATTGAAATATACTTTTGCTTCCTAAATTAGTGCTGACATGGGACTTTGGCTGGCTAAATTTTCGTTTTTGTACAGTTGACACTTGAAATGTCTCTGGAACAAGGTAAATAACTGAGAATAACAGAACCGGTTTTCACATTTACATTCCTAGGGAAGGCAGCATCTGTGAAATCTAATTTTGTCCAAAAAGGACTGCTGCCTTCCTAGGGGATTATGCCCCCAAAAGCCTAATACTTAGTTAGCTTCTTATAGAAATAGCCACAATCACCATGTAATCAACTGTAAATGATATCCTGATTTGTTAGAGCACATGAAATTTTTCAAAGTGTTCAGCATATCAAAAGAAGGCTGTATGGTAACTGAGCTCCTATAAGAATGATTAATACCACAGACTCATCATATACGCCACAAAATTCTCCTGAATTCTAACTTTAGATTTCCTTCAACCAATGATAAGGTGGAAAGAAACAGAATATAAAGTTCAGAAGAACTTCTTGGTCTTTAATAGACATAAGCTATAGTGAGTAAACTTTGACAAACTGATTCAAGGATGCCATTACCTTTCTTTCGTTATGAGCGCCTCCACAGATAGGCCTTGTGTTAAACATGCAGATAGAAGGAACCATGTTTTGGGGACATGGACCTAGATAAGTCACGGTTCCTGTCCTCAAGGAGCTTACCATCTAATGGGAGACAGACCAGGGTATGAGCAATTAATCAGAAGGCCAAGGGCAGGATTGTACAATGGGCAGCGTCTGTCCTGTGGCCCCACACCTGCCTACCTCTGTGGGTTTGGGCCAGTTATTTAATCACTCTGTGCCTCAGTTTCTTTATTTGCAAAATTGGGCTATTAATAGTATCTAACTTTTGGGGTCGCTCTAGATTAAATAAGTGAAGTGTTTGCTATTGGTGTGTTGCCACTGTTACGCATGTTATTATTCTAGACGTAAGCAAGACATATTATAAAACTATGTCATCTCAATCGTCCTCACAAGCAGTGGCATAAAGCCTCAGTCCAGGCTATAGATATGTGGGTCCCTACCATGTGCAATGCATGAAGGAGTGTGAGCGTGTTAACGGAGCCTCGGTGCACTCCAAGTTAGGTTCCAAATTTCTCCTGTGAGTTTAAACTTCCATGGAGTCAAGATTACCTTTGAAAATACCTCCAGCAGGCTCCACATTAAAGCCTTTGCTGTCTCTTAAAAAAGTCAGCACCACTCATTTTCCCTCCGGTTTTGGAACAGATTCTGTTTCTTTGCCGGAGCACCCGATGAAATACGTGGCTTGCGTCTACTGACCATACTGTAGAGAAGGTGTGCCTTTCTAAGCATTAGGATGACCCTCAGAAGGTGAGCGTCCCTATGGCAGGCATGTGGGAAGTGAGCGCGTACTGAGACAAAGGGCAGGGCGATCAGGAGATCGATGTAAGGGATTATTTTACTCTCCTTTTGCTGCATTAACATAGTGACTGAATTCCCTCTCATTTGCTGATGCAACATCACGGTGTGAAGAGGAACAAGATGTGATCCCTGCCTTCTGGGAGCTTCCAGTCTAGTTAGGAGGTGAACCTAAGTACACGAAGAGCTCATTCAAAATCCTGAGGTGGAGGAACATGTGTTTCCTGGAGAGAGAAAGAGAGAGAGAGAGAGAGAGAGATCAAACCTGCAACCTTTTGGTATATGGGATGATGCTCCAACTAACTGAGCTACACTGGCCAGGGCATTATAGCTGATTTTTACTGAGCATTTACTAAGTTCCAGGCACTATTAGCTCATTTAATCCTCACAACAAGACAGGTGCTATTATTATTATTTCCGTTTTCACAAGAATAAACGGAAGCATGGGAAGATGAAGTCCCTTGTCCAGAGCCCCCACATTGAGGGGGGGACTCAGTCTGGATACAGAGCCCTCCCATTGAGCTGCTACCATCTATGCCTCAATGTTGGCAAGGGTGGGCACTGGGTGGCTTCAGAGTGAGACATTGAATGAGCCTGGAGCTGTGTGTGTCAAATCTGAAGCGATGGAGGGAAATAGGGGTTACTCTGAGAATATACCTAGAAATGGGACTCAAGGGAGAGGAGAGGGAATGAAAAGGCGCAAAGGAGAACCAATGAAGAAAATTGAAAAGTTGACTTTAGCCTGGCTGTTGTGGTTCACCAGCATTGGCCTATGAACCAGGAGGTCATGGTTCAATTCCCGGCCCGGCCAGGCACATGCCTGGGTTGTGGGCTGGCTCCCCAGTGTGGGGCATGCAGGAGGCAGCCTATCAATGATTCTCTCTCCCTCTCCCTTCCTCTCTGAAATCAATTATATATTTATTTTTTTATGTTTATTTATTTTATTTTTTTAAGAAAAGATGACTTCAGAGTTTAAATGGTGCTGTATGACACGTATGAAAATGTAATACTGGAGTTGTAATGTTTTATTGGGTTTTCTTTGGACATACGCCTGGACAGTTTCATGTATAAAAATGTATAGGAAGCAGGTTAGCAATCACGTGTTCCTGTTTCGAGCACAGAGAGGGAAACATTAGGACATAATTGGGAGTGTTGTGCCCTACATTTAATGACGTTTTATGTCTTCCTGAAACCATCTCGTAGGGACCTCGACGGAGTGTTGCTGCGAGCAAATCACACAGAGTACGGTTTGGCCTCGGGGGTGTTTACCAGAGACATAAACAAAGCGATGTACGTGAGTGAGAAACTTGAAGCGGGGACCGTGTTTATTAACACATACAACAAGACGGACGTGGCAGCCCCTTTCGGCGGGGTTAAACAATCTGGCTTTGGAAAAGACTTAGGTACGCTTGGCTCTTCTACTGTGCGTTCCTTTGTTTCCACATCAAGTCCGCTTTGTGTTTCCTGCAACACCCATGTGCTGTGTGTTCTGCTGTGGTTGCTAATCCGCACCTGGGGACATTTTCCCACTGATGTTGCGAGAGAATGGAAGGAAGGGGGAGAGACAGCGGGAAGGAAAATATCAATGTGAGGGAGACACAGGGGTTGGGGATTGAGCATGCAACCGACATACGTGCCCTTGACCAGAATTGAATCCGGGACCCTTCAACCAAACCAGCGAGGGACCATGGACTGTTTTGAAGGGCATTCTGGGTTTACAGGGAACTAAGTTGTTTATTTGTTTTATTAATCCTCACCCAAGGATATTTTCCCATTGACTTTTTTTAGAGAGTGGAAGGCAGGGCGAGGGGCAGAGAGAGGAGAACATCAGTGTGAGAGGGACACATCCATTGGTTGCCTCCCACATGCACCCCGACCTTGGCCGGGGCTTGAGCCTGCAACTGAGGTACATGTCCTTGTCCAGAATCAAACCCGGGATCCTTCAGTCCGCAGGTTAATGCTCTAGCCACTGACCCAAACCGGCTAGGACAACTAAGTTTTTTTAAAATATTGCCCTAGCTGGTTTAGCTCAGTGAATAGAGAGTCTGCCTGTGGACTGAAGGGTTCCGGGTTCAATTCCAGTCAGGGGCATATGCCCGGGTTGCGGGCTCGATCCCCAGTAGGGGTCATGCAGGAGGCAGTCGATCAATGATTCTCTCTCATCATTGATGTTTCCATCTCTCTCTCTTTCTCTCCCTCTCTGAAATCAATAAAAATATATTAAAAAAATAAAATAAGATATTAAACATTCTTTTGAACATACAAAGAAGTACACAGATAGTGTGGGAAAGTGTTTCCTTTAAAAAAAAAAGATTAACGATGAAAGGAAAAAGAACCTCTGACAATATCTTTTAACTAAGATAGATTCATTTTTTGGTTTTTGGTTTTTACTTGACATTCAGCATGAATTTGATTTAGTGTTCATGGGAACCAAGATAGGAAAAATGGATACAGGGCAATAACCAGCTATCTCTGAGAATAAATCCTGTCTCTGAGTTGCTTGGCAAGCTTTCAGAGTCAACACTGCAACTGGTAGGGATTTCTGGCGATCTGGGAATTTGGATTTTGAGTTTGTAGAAAGCCCAAAATATAATTCATTATGGGCAGTGACACCATCACATTTAAGTACTTACTTTGAACACTAAACCAGGCCCTGTTCTAACTACTTTACCTGCATGACCACAAGCAATCTCACAATAGCCCTGGGAGACAGGTACCATTTATCATCTTTATTTAAGGGATGAGGAAAATAGGGGTCAGAGAGGTTGGGTAACTTGCTCAAAGTCACACAGCCAGCCACTGGCAGAGAATTCAAAGCCAAGCAATCTGGCTATGGAGCCCACGTTCTTACTCCCCACAGTCAGTCTAGCACGTTATTTCAAAAACTGAAATATTTGTGATTTACTGACATTATAGTCCACTAATATAAGTTTGGTTAATTTGGGGTGTTTTTACATTTTTCTCTTGATGACTTTGGGCAATGTATTTGCAGCAATAAATGTAGCTCTCATTTTAAATGCCATTGAGGTAGAAAGTCTTTTTTTATTATTATTATTCATGTCTTTAATCCAGCTCTCATCCCTGCACCCAAATCACAGTAGGAGATTTTCTTAGAGAAAATACTATTATAAAGCAGGGAAACTGTCCACCTGTCTTTTGGTAGAGTATAATGGCCCAGCTTCGGTTCTCTGTTTCATTATAAAACAGCAGAATTTGCCTAATAGTTTCTTCCTCTCCCAATTTTAAACTCCTTTAGCCGTGGTTCCCAGTGGCACATTGGATTATAATCACCAGGGAGCTTTAAAATATACAAAGATGCTGATGTAATTGCTCTGGGGTGTGACCTGGATCAGGAGTTTTAAAAGCTCCCCAGGGTGATTCCAATGTAAGGTCACAACCCTTGTTTTAGCTCAGCTGTCAGAATCGCAAACTCATTAGCTTTGCCTGTGGCATTCATGCCCTTTAACTGCCAGAAGTTGATGATCGTCTAGCTCAGAGTAGGAACAGAAAGCAAGACCTATTTATTTTTGCCTGGATATGGCTTTCTCTATTCCTAAGATGCTACATAAATCAGGAAAACTGCATTTCCCTTACCTTTAAAATATGATTCGTACTGAAGACTGTAGGCAATCGTAACATAATGGTACGTATTGATGTATCCAAACATGTGTAAACATAGAAAAGATACAGTGAAAATATGGTTATAAGAGATAAAAAATGGCCGTGACCAGTTTGGCTCAGTGGAAAGAGCGTCGGCCTGCGGTCTGAAGGGTCCTGGGTTTGATTCCAGTCGGGGGCATATACCTTGGTTGCGGGCGCATCCCCAATGGGGGGTGTGCAGGAGGCAGCTGATCGATGTTTCTCTCTCATCAATGTTTATAACTCTATCCCTCTCCCTTCCTCTTTGTAAAAAATCAATAAAATGTATATTTTTAAAAAAGAGATAAAAAATGGTTCACCTGTAAGGGCACCTACCATAAATGGAGCTTGCAGGACTGGCAGTTGCTCTGGGTGTCAGTGAGTGAGTGATGAGGGAGTTTTCGGGCCGAGGGCATCAACGTGCACCACTGTAGACTTTACAAACACTGTACACCTAGGCTACACTAAATGTCTAAAACAACACAAGATTAAAGCAAGCATGAAAAAAAAGGATGAAATCAAGAGACACAGTATGTGCTAAGGGAAATAAGTCAGTCAGAGAAAGACAAATACCATATGATTTACTTATATGTGGAATCTAAAGAACAGTGTATATAAACAAACAACAGAAACAGGCTCGTAGATACAGAGACCAGACTGATGGCTGTCAGAGTAAGGGAAGGCGAGGGACTAGGTGAAAAAGGTGACGGGATCGAGAAGTACAGATTGGTAGTTACAAAATAGTCATGGGCATGTAAAGTACAAAACACAGAATATCTAGAATAATAAAAGTGTAATATGCAAATCGACCCAAGGGCCGAACAGCAGAACGACTGTCTGAACGACCACAGTATGACACGCACTGGTGCCAGCCAAGGCAGGTGCGATGTGATTGGTTGGTGGGGGAGGGAAAGAGAGGGGGGGATAGGGAGGCCGCACCATCGCCCCATGATCGCCCCCGCAGAGGGAGGTCCAGGCCACCGGCCAGCAGGGTGATCGATGGGGGTGGGGGAGAGAGGCTCTGTGATCGATCACTCCAGAGTGGGAGGCCCAGGCTACCTGGCCTGTGGTGCTGTAGCAGGTGGGCAGGGCCTCCCTCTGCAGGGCGATCAATCGGGGGCTCCCGGACTGCAAGTGGGTGCAGGCTGGGCTGAGGGACCCCCCCCCCAGTGCATGAATTTTGTGCACAGGGCCTCTAGTAGTCAATAATATTGCGATAACTATGTCCAATGCCAGGTGGGTACTGGAAATATCGGGAGGGGGAACACTTTGTAAAGTGTATGATTGTCTAACCACTATGCTGTACATCTGAAACTAATACAAAATATTACACATAAACAGTAATTGAAAAAAATTTTTTAAATTACTAAAACAACTTTTTTTAAAGAGGAAGACACTGTAAATGCAGTGGTGGGGCCTACACCGTTTTTAATCAAATGAGAACCTGTAGTGTCACAGAATCATCAGGGGACTCACATGAATTTTAATGTTTGAGAAACATTGTTCTGGGCCATATGCTATTTGCTTAGTGACCTACATACCCACACCTGTGTCCGGAAGTCTGGTGACCTCACAGCCACCTATGAACACTGTCCACCAACAGTTTTTCTCTTCCCTAGGTGAGGAAGCGCTAAACGAATACCTCAAAACCAAGACGGTGACGCTGGAATATTAGAGCAACGCCACAACCAGGAAAGCCTCGGCAGACAGCACTGCTCCTCCATTCTCAACATGCGGAAGAGGGCCGGGTGTGCCGAGGAGGGAGATGCCAGCCACGAGCCAAAAAGTCACACGTGGGCCGTGAAGACCATCAGGCCACACGTCTAAGCGTTACACTTGTGCCTGAGCTATACGCCTTCTACTAGTATATCTTATTTTTTCATATTTTGAAATAAGATATATTTTTGTGCCTTTGATGTACTATTGTTCAATCCCCTGTGATGGGTGATCAACCCACAAACTGTTCTTGAGTACCTACTGGGTACAAGGTACTATATTATGTCCTGAGGATGATACAAAATTTAATGACATGATCTCTAACCCAAATAGTTTAAATTCTAGACAATAGCTTTTTTATTTTTTTCGGGGTTGGGGAGCACTCATCTGAGATTTGAACCTGTCAGTAGCTTTTAAAGTAAATTTTATGATATGGGTGTGGGCAAAAGTAGGTTTACATTTATAATGCAAATAAATAATACAACAATTAATAAATAATAATACAAGAACAACTGTTTTGAATAGCACAACCATAAACCTACTTGTACCCACCACCATTGTGTAAAGTAAGTAGCTTTTGGAGGCTGATCTTGGTTCCTATCATACCATCTTACTAGCTAGGTGACTTTGGGAAACTCATGCAACTTCTCTGAGCCTCGGCCTCCTTATCTGTGAAATAGGTATAGCAATGCCTCCCTCAGGAGCTTTTTGATGAGGACTCAATGCAATACTATAAGTAAAGCACCTCACCCTGTGCTTTGTCATGGTAAATGCGCAATAAAAGTTAACTGTTTCCACCATCACTGTTTAATCAATATATTGAGATATATTAAGTAGATGGATTAATCCATTTGCCTACAACCCTTTTCAGTAATCACTGGTTCCTATACTCTTTCTCTCATCCATGTCCTGACACGGTGCCCGATACAGCAGCACTGGGAAATGCCACAGATGAAAAATACTGATGGCACCCGCATGTGGTATTTTGTGGAAGAGCCCCATTCAAGGGGCCAAAGAGCCGCATGTGGCTCACCAGCCGCAGTTTGCCGACCACTGGCCCAGGGGAAAGGGATGCTTTCCTTTCTGCAGCTCACCCACCTTTCAGAGGACATCTTGTTTTCCATTTTCTATTTACTGGTTTTGCTGCTCCCTGGCTGTGTGATCTTGGGCAAGTTAGTGACCTATCTCACTCAGAGGCTAGGTCTGGAATCTATAAAATAGGTAAAGTCCCTGTCTCATTAGGTGTTGGAGGAATCTAATGGGATCATCCACATAATACACTTAACAAGGTGTTTGGGAGTAGTCTGTGCTCAAGAAGCGGGGATTAATACAACTCACACATTACTCATAGAATTCATTGCCTGTTGTCAGATAAAAATAAATAGGTAGGTAAAGGATCACCATTCTTGTATGACTGGAAGATGGTCAGAGCAATTCACTCCTATTATTCCTCCTTTTAAAGTAAAATGTCTGGAATCTCCTTGGCTTTGAAGAAGCCCTTAGGGAATAGTTGTTACTATGAAGACTCTGGCAGCCTACAATCAGGGGACTGTAGGAAATCAATAATTAGTAAGCAACAATAACAAAATCAAAGACGCAAAGCACTCCAAAGGAAGAATATCAGGTGATCAGGTGTTGGCATGGTCAACAGAGCGAATCTTGTCTAAAAGCACTTGTTATTTATTATATGGTAGCTCATTTACCATCCGAGCTTGGCACAGCTAAAGTTCTCAGTTGGAATGAATGTTCTCAGGGTTCATATTTGAGTGAATGACAAAGGCCTTATTATAAAGGAGCCACTTTTAAATGCAGCGTTTGAACTGCTTTCATATGATTTAAAATATCATGTTACCAAATATTTTCATGATAGATGAGATGGCAAACAAAAACATGCCCGTTCTAGGCTAATTTTACCTTCTAATGTGACTCTCAGTAGCAGTGTTTTTCATCTTCTTTGGGCCATAAACTTCTTTGAGAATTTGATAAAAATGGAACCCCTCTGTGTCACTTCTACTCCCTCACGGGGTTCCAGACCTCCTGAAGCCCATGCTTGGGCCTCAGATTAAGCACTTCTTTTTTCACAGCGAGTTCTAAAGCTCTTACCGGCTGGAGTTTTTACATCTGACTGTTGATCAGAATCAAAGGCTCCATGAAACTCATAAAATTACCAGTGAATATGAGTTGGAACCTAATGATCCACAGACTACTGGGTGATTTAATTAACACACCGAGTAATTCAATTATCACTGTTCCTTCAGATCACTGATTATTTTGCTAAAGGATAAAGCTGAGATCTGTTTGTCACCAAACTGGGGAGGTGTAGACACTTTAAGCAGTTGTGCATTTCTTCTAATTCCTTTTCCCCAGGCCCTGGCAAAAGCCGCCCTCTTAAACAGCCTCCCTGGCCTTCCTACCCCCACCTTGGCCGAAGTGTCTCTCCTCTATGCTCCCACTTGTCTGGAACATACTAGTAGTATTACCACTTGTTGCTAAAATTATTTGCCTTCCTAACCAGATATGAACACCCCCTCCTCACTGCAGGATTGGCATTCTGTCAATAATAATAACAACAGTCCAGCTGGCGTGGCTCAGTGGTTGAGTGTCGACCTATGAACCAAGAGGTCAAGGTTTGATTCCCCTACAGGGCACATACCCAGGTTGTAGACTTAATTCCCAGTGAGGGGCGTGCAGGAGGCAGCCAAACAATGATTCCCTCTCATTATTGATGTTTCTATCTCTCCCTCTCCCTTCTTCTCTGAAATCAATAAAAACATATTTTAAAATAATAATAATAACAGCTATCATCTATTGTTGGCCTCCTGTGTGCTAGACCAGTGTTAAGCACTTTTTAAATGTTAGCTTGCTTAACCTTCAAAATATCTGAAAAAGTGAATAAATTGAGGTGTTCTTCTTACTACCTCTCCACTACCAACCCATCACCTTCTTTTATCTAACTTACTGCTGAGGCCTCCCAGTTAGTTTTCCTGATTCCTCCCTGTGTGGTTTTGTTCAGAGCACAAGTCAGATGGTGTCATGCCTTTGTTTAAAACTTCTGATGGCCTCCATTTTGCTTAGAATGAAGTCCAGTGTGCTTCCATGGCTTATGAAGTCCTGGCTACCTCTGTCCTCATCTCCTAACCACTTCCCTCTCATTCTGTCTAGCCACCCTGGTTGCCTTCATTCTCCTCAAACACAGCAGGAACACTCCTGCCTCAGGGCCTTTGTACTTACTGCTCCCTCTCCCCAGTTGTGTGCTGGTAAATATTTAACAAATGGCCCTCTGGGCAGGGGGGCGGGGTGGAATTCTTAGTATTTGCTGATTTCTGTGTATAAATGCTCTCATCAAGGCTGATTTCAAGCCATCCATTTGACTTCACTGAACACAAGTTTGGGAAGAGATGCATGTGATCAGAGCAAATGCAAGCCAGCGCCAGCAGGCCACTGCCTCTTCCTGAAACTTTTTCCCCGCACACCACCTCCTGGCTGGCTGCCTTACTTTCTTTAGGTCTCTCCTCATGTCAGTATAGATACATTCCCTGACTACTCTTTCTAGTACATATGTACCCACATTCATACCTCATCTGCCCTGTCATTGTTTATTTTCCTCATCCTGTTATTTTCATAACATTTATCATAACCTGATTTATTTATCACCGATCTCCCCCGATTAGAATGTAAGCTTCATGAACAGGTGCTTCTTTTGTTCAATGCTGCATCTCTAGTGCTTACTATGTAGGAGAAGCTCAATAAATATTTGCTTTCCAATGAAAGAGGTTAAGTAACCTGCCCAAATCACATAGCTATTAAGTGGCAGAGCAGGCACTTGAGCAATGGAGCTGGTGGTCTTAACCAAGCGGATGTAGCTTTTATTGCCAATGCCTAAATCAGGGCCTGGGTAGTGAATGGTAGGCACATTCAAATGTCAAACTAAAAAACTCACTCAGCCGGCATGGCTCAGTGGTTGAGCACCAGTCGACCTTTTTTCTTTTTAACATAAGAAAATTTGTCTCGAAACAAGAAATTCGGCAACAGTTCAATCTAGAGTTAGGTGATGCAGTGACTCGATGTCCCTGCTTCTTCTCTCTGCTGTCCTTGGTGTGCTGACTGTACCTCAAGAGTTGACTCCATTTATGGCCACTCGATGGGAATCCCAGGAATCATACGCAGCAGTAAGTATCCAGTCCTTTCTCCAGAAAGGACCCAGCTCCTCATGTGCCTCCTTTTTAGGAATAAGTACTTGCCCTTCCCAAAGTCTCCTAACAAGACTTGGCTCATGCCTTATTGGGAAGGTTCACGTCCCACACCCATACCCAAACCAATCACGGCCAAGATTTTTCCATGAATGGATGGTGGGGAGTCAACCACAAAGATTCCAACATTAAACTTTTGGGAAAAGTCTACCAATCATATTTATTCTTTTTCCCCCCAAGCTTGTGAACCACTGATATTTAAGATGAAATACTTTAACATAAAGAGAGAAAAATAGTTTAATGAACATTTATTGTACATTCCAACCGAATGAAAGGCACTATATATACTAGGCACTGAGGGAAACAGAGATGAAAGTAAGACTCAGCATTTGTCCTTGTCTTTCCTACCATAGTAGTGGATACAAGCACAAGAATACAAACCACAAACTACTTTGCAAGGCTTTTTTTTTTAATAATATTTGATGCATGATTAAAGTGTTATAAGAACAGATGGCAGATTCATTCAGAATGAAATTTTTGTTGCAGAGACCGTTACACCGAATTTTGCGATTTCTGTCACAGAGCCATAGACGATACACTACCCCACACGTTTGAAGAGAACATGTCATTAACCTCAGCAGGAACAGAGCTGTTCTCGTGGCTGCCATCATCTCTCACCTCAACATCAAGCAGAGAGCACAGGTCAGACCAACCAAAGCACAACAGTGGTTTACTTTCCGATAGACTGTAAGGCAAGCTGTTTACAAACAAAACAGCTTTTTAATGAAGGTATAACATACATAGAGTGCATGAATGTTAAATGTACAACTCAATAAATTCTTATATACATATGAATGATGGTAACTCTTAAAAGTAAAAAAAAATAGTGGCTGACACACAGAAAGGGCTCAGTAAGTACTGTTGTTTCATCTGCTGATAGGTAAGAAATACAATCTTGGTCTCATTGGCATTTCTTTGATAAATGTGGTTGAACACTTTGTTACTTGTTACGTCCTATGGTCTTCTCACTATTGAGATATTAATTTTTTTTACTCATTTGTAAGAACCTTGTTTATACTAATGACACTCACTCTGTTTTGTTGCAAATATTATTCCCAATTGGTCCCTTGCCCTTTAAATTTCTTTGCCAACGAGGTTTTTATATTTATGTGGATAAATATTTCTATTTCTTTTGTTAACTTTGGGCTTTACTGTTCTGCTGTTGCCCAATTACATTAAATATTCTCCATTTTAGTATGGTATCCCTATAATTTTATTTATTTATATTTAAATCTTTAATCCATATAGAATTTTATCGTAGTACATTGTATGAGGCTAGAATCTAACCTTGTTTAAAATTAGCCAGTCCTAACAATGTACATTAAATAACTATTACATTTTACACTTGCTTAAAATGACATCCGTATCATATAGTAATTGTTAATTTTTTTCTTTTTTCTTCTGTGTCATAAGGTCCAGAGGACCTGAATTTAGTTAGTTCCTCAACTGTAGGAAGCCGAGTTCTATTATATGCAATAGCCATGGCAGGAGAAAAATATTTAAACTATACATATTACTATGTATTTCTAGACTGACCAGTCTTTTGCTGATCATTCAGTTTATTTCTGCTTGGCTATGTATTTCCTGTAAAGTTACACCTTCATATCCCCCTGCCTGGATCAGCCTACCATGGCTTAAAATGTCCTCATACACCCGCTAATTGATTTATTCAGTGCCTACTGTGTACCATGCACTATGCTAAGCAGTGAAACAGGCAAATGGAACTCTTCCCACAACGTACTAGTAGCATAATAAATTATCTGGTAGAAGACAATCTTTAAATATTTACACTAATAATTCATCACAGTGTGTTTGCTGCTATGAAGAATAGCACAATACCCTTTCCAACTTGCAAGTTTTATTTCCAGATCTGTTAGTACCTTCCTGCATCCATGAGGCAGTCTGGGAGAGCTCGTTCCAGTTTCCAATGGGAAATACCAGAAAGAACCTTGAGGTTATCTTTAGAGTATGAACAAGGCTAGTATGAGGAATAAGAGAAAAATATGTAAAGGAGAGCTCTAAAACATTAGAGGACAAAATATCCATATACTCAGCAAAGTCAGCCCCATGGCAGATGAAATCTGAAACAGTTTAACAAGGTCAGGAATGGAGCAGAAAGTCAACTTCAGTGGACCATTTTTGGCTTTGAGTGAGAAAACAGCTGTTATCTTTTTTAAATTCTGTGCCCTGTTTTTTCCTGTGGTGGCCCCAGTTTCTACATTTGATAGGTTTCAAACCATGAGCATCTGTGTAGCTGCGAACATTTGCTTTATGAAAAAAAAGAAAATAACAACAACAAAACATGAATTTTTCCAACCAGTAAGCTTTCTAGCCATTGAGTGGCTGCAGAGGTACCAACAGTGATTAAACCCACAGAGAACCAGCTTTCCAGCTCAAATTGGAAACAAATATATTTTTAAATAAGAGGAGATATGCCTGAGGGCAGCTAAATCTAGGTAATTCTTTTTATTATAAAAGGATTTCGCTTCAAAATTTCTCCCCCACTTTGATGCTAACAAATAAATTTGATGTTAAAAGAACAAAAACATCCACCTAGGCTGTTTTATCTGAGATAATTTAAAATGAACAGGCGACTCATATTTTTAATTTGAAATAAGTTTGAAGCCCTAGCCAGGTAGCTCAGTTGGTTAGAGCGTCGTCCTGATACGCCAAGGTGGCCAGTTCAATCCCAGGTCAGGGCACATATAAGAATCAACCAATGAGTGCCTAAATAAGTGGAACAATGAATTAATGTTTTCATCTCCCTTCCTCTCTCTCTCTAAAAAAAAATCAATAAGAAAATAAAAATAAAATAAGCTCAATATATCTGAACTCTAAGCTGAAAAAAAAAAAGATGCCAAAAAATTCACTCATCACCCAAAATAGTTAAGCATTCTAAACTGAACCTCTTCAGCATGAGATCAAAGACCGGCTTCTCTTAGAAGATCCCCAAATACTACCTATTCCAACTACTTACAAGTCAGCTTCTGTTTCTCCAAGAAACAAAACACATCCAATGTGACATAAAAGCACCATCTACCTGAAATGCAAAATAACCAGCCAGCCATTTTCACAGAATTAGCAGGCGTGGATCACCTGCTTCTTGGATAATGTAGTTCACTGTTTCTTTTTTTTACTGGCCGGACTGTCCAACACTTCTATCTTGCCTTTTCCATCTTCTGAATGAGGAAGCTTGATGTTATCTACGGTGACTTCAGAAGAGTTGCTGTCATCTTCGTCCTCTGATTCGGAACTGTCCTGTGAATTCTCTTCAGAACTGTCCCCTTCTTTTGAATCAGACTGATTCATCTCAAACAAGGCCACATCCTGCAAAAAACACCACGTGAGAAATTTATTTCCCTAAAAAGTTACAATTAAACATTGGGAACAACCAACATTTAGCTCAAAATTGAAGCACAAAGGACATGTTGTTTTTTCAATTCTCACCCGAAGATATGTTCTTATTGATTTTTTTAAAGAAATAGAAAGGGACAGGGAGAGAGGGAAAGAAGAAGGGGGGGGGAAAGGGGGGAGAGAGAGAGAGAGAGAGAGAGAGAGAGAGAGAGAGAGAGAGAGAGAGAGAGAGAGAGAGAAAATCAATGTGAGAAAGAAACATCCGGTGGTTGACTCCTCTAAGCACCCTGACTGGGGGTCAAACCTGCAACCTGGGTATGTGCCCTGACTGGAATGGAACCCTCGATTGTTCAGTGCATAGGATGATGCTCCAACCAACAGAGGCACACTGGCCAAGGCTTAAAGGACATGTTTTTAATACAATATGGCGCTTTTATTCTTTTAATTGACAGAGTCCACCATAATGATCTACATTTACTCTTAAGTCTAAAAAGGCCCCCATAACCCAATTCCAAATGCCCCTACATACACACTTTCATTCAACAACTATTAACATGAGCCAGGCACCACACCAGGTACTGGAGACTCAACAATAACAATAAAACCTTTGCCTTTGTGGAGATTATGTTTCTGAGCAGGGATTGGTGGCCTACAGGCCAAACCCAGCCTGCCACCTGTCTCAGTTTAACTCGTGAGCTAAGAGTGGTTTTTATATTTTTAAGTGGTAGAGGGGGAAAAATAAAATAAAAAGAACAATATTTCATGAGACACTAAAATTATATGAAATTCAAACTTCAGTGTCCATAAGTGAAGTTAGCAGGCCTTGCCTATTCATTAAGTCTCATCTACAGCTGCTTCCAAGCTACAACGGCAGAGATGAATGGTCAAGACAGACAGCGTGCCCACAAAGCGTAGAGTATTCACTACCTGGCCCCTTACAGAAAATGTTTGCTGACCTCTGTTCGAGTAGGTAAAGTCAGACAATCAACACTTACATATACAGCATGGTGCAGGATAGAGAAAAGAAAGAAAAATAAAGCAGAATAAGGTAACAATAGGGTCACTGGAAGAGGTGACAATTGATAAAAGACAGAGTCAAGATGCAGAAGTCCAGGGAAGAGCATTCTACAAAGAGGGAAAAGGCCTGGAGTAAGGGGAATAAATGCAAATGCAGACAAGGAGGGGACTGGGCAGGAGGCAGGGTCAGCTAGAAGTGGGAGGCAGGATCACACAGGCCTGGAAGGACTTTGAATTGATTAGAAATGAGACAGGAAGCCCCTCGGTTGCCAAATGGTGGGCCACACACACTGTGAAGAACTGACTCTAGGGAAGCAAGGGTGAGAGCAAGGAGACCTGTTGGGAAACTATTCCCAGAGTCCAAAGGGGAGACCATGATTATTAGGACCAGGGGTGGCCGGAGTGAAGCTCATGCAAAGCAGCTGGATTTGGGATATAACCTGGAGGTAGAGCTGGCCAGACTTGCTGATTAATGAGATATTACCAACAATGGTGTCAGCTCTGTCCAGACACAACTCTTATAACACAATTCCAGTGCAGAAATAAGACCTGAGTCTACACTGAGTGGCCAGATTATTATGATCTCTGAACACATAATAATCTGGCGCGTGTGTGTGTATTAGAGGCCCGGTGCATGAATTCGTGCATGGGTGAGGAGGTCCGGCCAGCCTGGCCAGGGGGACAATTTGCATATTAGCCTTTTATTATATAGGATATACACTGAGTGGCGATTATTATGCATCCAGAGGTCATAATAATCTGGCCACTCAGTGTAAATTGAGACCCTTTTCACACGTGGCTTATGTAATGTGTTCTGTGAGATAATGTATTCTGTTAAACATATCATTAACTTGCATTTTCAATGGATCAGACTATGATTACCTGTTTGGGCCTGGGATGGGGAAAAAAAAGAAAAACCTAGTCAGGACATTTACTAAATGAATGCTTCAAGATAGCAAATATAATATTTGACTTGGAAAAGCCCTCCTATGACTCTGTATTATTTAATCCCTAAACTTCACCCAGGGAATCTTACTAACCTATATATAAGATCCTTAATCATTAAATGACCACGTACCTATGCAGTACTAGAAACATGAGCTGACTTACCAGGAAGAAAAGTAACTGTGAAATGAAAATGGAAACGTTCTCGCTCTTTTTAGGTGATGAGGCACACTGGTAATTTTACTATATGAAATGAAAACTAAGTATAGTTACCATTTGTATAATGTTTCCAAGAGTCTCATCAATATTTTCAATATTGAAATGGCCAGGTGGTGCAGCTGCCATTTCTTTTCTTAGCTTTTCATTCGCCTGAGCCATCTGCGGGAGAAAGGTCTGTACCTGGTCCAATACTAAAGAGAGAAAATATAGTTTAGCAATACTTACATTAGTATTTGCCCAAAGTTCAAATTGTAAAATCCAGAATTTTCTCTAACACATTTGTGAATTTAATAGTAATAATAAAAGTAATTTAAAAATTTTCATATTCCTTTCATTAAAAAAAAATCTCCTCCCTCTTCTGAATTCCTTTTTAAAAAAATACATTTTTATTGATTTCAGAGAGGAAAGGTAGAGGGGGAGAGAGGTAGAAACATCAATGCACACCCCCTACTGGGGATCTAGCCCACAATACGGCGGGCATGTGCCCTGACCGAAATTGAACTGTGACCTCCTGGTTCATAGGTCAACACTCAATTACTGAGCCATACCGGCCGGTCCTGTGACGAACACAATTCAGCAATTATTTACCGATAATTTGGGTTTTTCATATATCCCCAGCGCTGTAACCTCCTGGAAAAGCAGTCACCCACCTTTCGGACCACTGGTTGGTGACTGCTGTCCTAGAAGGCTGGCATTCAACAAGTAAATAAGGAGGCCCCATGACTTAATAGTTAAGTGCACCAGGTGGGGTGGCAGACCAACAAGGTCATTAACAGAATCCCAGTTCCACCCCTGGCTATCTGAATTGCCTTGGGCATGTTAATTAAGTAGCGTTTTGTTTTCACCTGTCTGACATCTATTCCCCTTCTTCTAATAACATCACCCTGACTTTCCTTTTTAGCTCTGTCACTCTTGGTCACTCCTGCCCCTCACCCTGGATGTGCCTACATGCTCTGCAGCCTTGGCCACCATGAGTGGGTTCAGTGGCATACACAGTGACACCATGAATTAGTCAGGCCAATAAGAGATCACCCTGAAACATGGCTTGAACTGTTGAGGGGAAAAAAAAATCCTCCTTCTGAGTGAGTGACTGAGCGAGCTGCTGAATTTAGGCCTGGAGCTGCTGATTAATTAGCCAGCTTGCTCGAGGTGGGAGATGAAGCCAATGCCTCGGAGAGAAGAGCTAAGAGATGCAGAGCAGAAGACCCTGAGGATAGCGGGCACCTGGATGCAGATGTATCTGAAATCACTGGGTTTTACCCAATAAAATGAGCCAACACAATTAGCTTTCTTCCTCTCTGTTTCCCTTCTTTCCTCCTCATCCCTTCCCCTCCCCCGTCCTCCCTACTCTTTTCTTTTCCTTTCCCTCTTTCCCTCCCTCGCTATCTATTTCTCTCTATCTGCCTCCCTCCTCTTTCTTTTCTCCTTTTCTTTTCTCTCCTCCCTCCCTCCCTCCCTTCCTTTCCCCTCCCCTTCCCTTCTTCCTTTCCTACTTAAGGAAATCTTAGTGGGATTTTAGTCATTTACAATAACAGGAGCCCTAACTATTATGTTTAATTTAGTCACTGGAAACCTCAGTTTACTCATCTGTAAAACAGGGGTGATAACTGCCAGGCACTGTGCTATGAACAGGGGAGCCAACAAACATGGGATAATCGTTTCTTTCTCTTATGAGGCCCAGCACATCACCAGCTCTCAAAACACAGTCACTGACACAGCTACACAACAGTGATAAAATGTCCAGAGTACGGGAGAAAAGAAAATGGTGGTAAAGGTCAAGAAAGGGCAAGCCCGCTGATGTGGCTCAGGAGGTCACGGTTCAATTTCTGGTCAGGGCACATACCCGGGGCTGCAGGCTCCATCCCCAGGGGAGGGTGTACAGGAGGCAGCCGATTAATGAATTTCTCTCATCACTGATCTCTCTCCCTCTTCCTTCCTCTCTGAAATCAATAAAAAAACAACAACAAAAAAAACACCTTTTTAAAGTGAATTACTGATGTTATATGAATAAAGTCTGAGTGTGGTACATACTTATGAGTGTGCGGTACAGCAATATTATGGAGCAATTAATGACCATAATTGGCTCTTATGTCATATTATGAGTAACATATAACATTAAATAATTGTGTCCAATTTAATAGAATGTGGTGGTGTTTTCTCATACATGTGTATTAAATTTGGGTTCAGTAACCTCTAAAAAAATTTTCCAGAGATTAACAATAATAATTTTTTAAATATATATTTTTTCCATCCCACTATACCTCCTCCACCTCACCCACACCCTTCCCTCCTGCAATCACCACACATTAATTTTGATTTCCAAAAATTCATCCCACAAAGAGTTTTTCTGGGAAAAGTTATTACTGTCTTAGAGCAGGAGAATATGTAAGGAATTCTATCCTTGTGCATAGACTTCACAATGTAAATTCCCAAGTAAGACTTTCTCCACTGGACTCTGACCACAAGGCAGAGACTGTCCCATCAAATAACTGCTTAGTTAGGCAGAATTTAACATCAGAGAGGGTTCTTGAGAGAGAGGAAGAGAGGAAGGGGAAAGGATACTTACAGGGACTCCTCTCTATCCGAACTGTTTGAAGACAGGAATTCTTTTTGGAATTAGGCTTGGGGTTGATGAGCAATCTGTCCCATATACCTGAAAACACACACACACACAATTTATTATGCATTCAGAAACAGGAGCAAATCAGCAAACTTTCTGTGACCATAATCAAGTCTTGACCATCCCACATTTCCCAAAGACGCTTTTAAAAAGAGAAGCACCCCAAGTTCCATTACAACACGTTAGTTCTTCACATGGATTCAGATCTGTACAATCTATCTTCCCGTTCGTAAGCCTGTCTCATACCTCTCTGTGTCACCGGTGCTGAGTGGTAAGTGCACCCTAAACTGCACCTTTCTGGATCAGAAATCCACCCGTGACAAAAGCTGCTCTGCAGTGACAGTGGAGGAAGCGGTGCAGGGTACAGTAACTGTTAAGTGAGGCCACAGGCTGTGTTATATCTGGCAAATTCCTAACCTCTTCGAGCAATGGTTTCTTCATTTGTAAAATATGCCGGCCTGGTTAGTTCCCCTTCATAAAGATGCCCAACTAAACAAAATTGTCCTCTGGAGAAGTCTGTACCTCCACTCCATCGATTCCATATCATTATTCACTACTCCTCATCCATCCCATCTCATTGTTCACTACTCCTCATCTATTCCATCTCATTATTCACTACTCCTCATCCATTCCATCTCATTGTTCACTACTCCTCATCCATTCCATCTCATTATTCACTACTCCTCATCCATTCCATCTCATTGTTCACTACTCCTCATCCATTCCATCTCATTATTCACTACTCCTCATCCATCCCATCTCATTGTTCACTACTCCTCATCCATCCCATCTCATTATTCACTACTCCTCACCCATTCCATCTCATTATTCACTACTCCTCATCCATCCCATCTCATTGTTCACTACTCCTCATCCATCCCATCTCATTATTCACTACTCCTCATCCATTCCATCTCATTGTTCACTACTCCTCATCCATCCCATCTCATCGTTCACTACTCCTCATCCATTCCATCTCATTGTTCACTACTCCTCATCCATCCCATCTCATTATTCACTACTCCTCATCCATCCCATCTCATTATTCACTACTCCTCATCCATCCCATCTCATTGTTCACTACTCCTCATCCATTCATCTCATCATTCACTACTCCTCATCCATTCCATCTCATTATTCACTACTCCTCATCCATTCCATCTCATCATTCACTACTCCTCATCCATCCCATCTCATTGTTCACTACTCCTCATCCATTCCATTTCATTATTCACTACTCCTCATCCATTCCATCTCATTATTCACTACTCCTCATCCATTCCATCTCACTGTTCACTACTCCTCATCCATCCCATCTCATTGTTCACTACTCCTCATCCATCCCATCTCATTATTCACTACTCCTCACCCATTCCATCTCATCATTCACTACTCCTCATCTATTCCAATCTCATTATTCACTACTCCTCATCCATTCCATCTCATTATTCACTACTCCTCATCCATTCCATCTCATCGTTCACTACTCCTCATCCATCCCATCTCATTGTTCACTACTCCTCATCCATCCCATCTCATTGTTCACTACTCCTCATCCATTCCATCTCATTGTTCACTACTCCTCATCCATCCCATCTCATTATTCACTCCTCCTCATCCATCCCATCTCATTATTCACTACTCCTCATCCATCCCATCTCATTATTCACTACTCCTCATCTATTCCAATCTCATTATTCACTACTCCTCATCCATTCCATCTCATTATTCACTACTCCTCATCCATTCCATCATTGTTCACTACTCCTCATCCATTCCATCTCACTGTTCACTACTCCTCATCCATCCCATCTCATTGTTCACTACTCCTCATCCATCCCATCTCATCATTCACTACTCCTCATCCATTCCATCTCATCATTCACTACTCCTCATCTATTCCAATCTCATTATTCACTACTCCTCATCCATTCCATCTCATTGTTCACTACTCCTCATCCATTCCATCTCACTGTTCACTACTCCTCATCCATCCCATCTCATTATTCACTACTCCTCATCCATTCCATCTCATTATTCACTACTCCTCATCCATTCCATCATTGTTCACTACTCCTCATCCATCCCATCTCATTGTTCACTACTCCTCATCCATCCCATCTCATTGTTCACTACTCCTCATCCATCCCATCTCATTGTTCACTACTCCTCATCCATCCCATCTCATTGTTCACTACTCCTCATCCATCCCATCTCATTATTCACTACTCCTCACCCATTCCATCTCATCATTCACTACTCCTCATCCATTCCATCTCATTATTCACTACTCCTCATCCATTCCATCTCATCGTTCACTACTCCTCATCCATTCCATCTCATCGTTCACTACTCCTCATCCATCCCATCTCATTGTTCACTACTCCTCATCCATCCCATCTCATTGTTCACTACTCCCCATCCATCCCATCTCATTGTTCACTACTCCTCATCCATCCCATCTCATTATTCACTCCTCCTCATCCATCCCATCTCATTATTCACTACTCCTCATCCATCCCATCTCATTGTTCACTACTCCTCATCCATCCCATCTCATTGTTCACTACTCCTCATCCATTCCATCTCATTGTTCACTACTCCTCATCCATCCCATCTCATTATTCACTACTCCTCATCCATTCCATCTCATTATTCACTACTCCTCATCCATTCCATCATTGTTCACTACTCCTCATCCATTCCATCTCACTGTTCACTACTCCTCATCCATCCCATCTCATTGTTCACTACTCCTCATCCATCCCATCTCATTGCTCACTACTCCTCATCCATCCCATCTCATTGTTCACTACTCCTCATCCATCCCATCTCATTATTCACTCCTCCTCATCCATCCCATCTCATTGTTCACTACTCCTCATCCATCCCATCTCATTGTTCACTACTCCTCATCCATCCCATCTCATTATTCACTACTCCTCACCCATTCCATCTCATCATTCACTACTCCTCATCTATTCCAATCTCATTATTCACTACTCCTCATCCATTCCATCTCATTATTCACTACTCCTCATCCATTCCATCATTGTTCACTACTCCTCATCCATTCCATCTCACTGTTCACTACTCCTCATCCATTCCATCTCATCATTCACTACTCCTCATCCATCCCATCTCATTATTCACTACTCCTCATCCATCCCATCTCATTATTCACTACTCCTCATCTATTCCATCTCATCATTCACTACTCCTCATCCATCCCATCTCATTATTCACTACTCCTCATCCATCCCATCTCATTATTCACTACTCCTCATCCATCCCATCTCATTATTCACTACTCCTCATCTATTCCAATCTCATTATTCACTACTCCTCATCCATTCCATCTCATTATTCACTACTCCTCATCCATTCCATCTCATCATTCACTACTCCTCATCCATCCCATCTCATTATTCACTACTCCTCATCCATTCCATTTCATTATTCACTACTCCTCATCTATTCCATTTCATTATTCACTACTCCTCATCTATTCCATCTCATCATTCACTACTCCTCATCCATCCCATCTCATTATTCACTACTCCTCATCCATCCCATCTCATTATTCACTACTCCTCATCTATTCCAATCTCATTATTCACTACTCCTCATCCATTCCATCATTGTTCACTACTCCTCATCCATCCCATCTCATTGTTCACTACTCCTCATCCATTCCATCTCATCATTCACTACTCCTCATCTATTCCAATCTCATTATTCACTACTCCTCATCCATTCCATCTCATTATTCACTACTCCTCATCTATTCCAATCTCATTATTCACTACTCCTCGAGTCAACCCAACTCCCTGGCCCACCTGCGTTTCAAAACTCAAGGCTTTGAAGTCCCGTTTCCAATACCTGCAAAATCTCCTCACTCTGGTACCCAAATCCTGTCTGCCCACAAAGCAGGGCTCCACAATCATTCCCTGCTTCCTACTTTAGGCCTAGCGATTGGATTAGCGGCTAGAGATTGGATTCTGGAGGCAGACCGACTGGATTTAAATCTGTTTTGTTCTTTTCCAGCTACAGGATCTCTGGCAAGTTATCTGTATGCTATACACCATGACTCTGTTTCCTCTGTCAATAAGTGGAGGTAACAGAACCTTCTGCACAAGGTCTTGTGAGGATTAAATTCTCTCTCAATAATTCTATAGGTACTGCGACAAAATGGAGGATTGAACACATAAGCAACTCCCCTAAGTCCCACAGCTAATTACTCGTGGGGCTGGGATTCGAGTTCGTGACTTTTAATTCTCTACTATGGTGTCTGAAACCCCGTGTGGATTCCCTGGACCTGCCCCTCCCTCTACAGGAAAGCGGCACTAAGGGGTGGAGGTGGGGATGGTGGGGTGATCCATAACAATTATCTGTCCCGACCTGCCAACTGCTTGGGCCCAGAGAGCCGACCCTAAGTTCCTCCCCTTAGGGGAGGTGCATGCTCAGGCGCTCGACAGCGTGGGCGCTCAATACCACGCGGAAAAGAAAAACCACACACCTCCCACCCCACCCCCCACTACCGGCCCCGGAGCCCGGCGCACGCCCTCCACCCGCTATCCCTGCTGTCACCCCGGGTTCCCCTCCGGGACGCCGGGCCTGGACACAGCCCTGCGGTCCTCCCGGCCGCTTCAACAGCGCGCCCCACGCCGCAGACACCCGCCCGTTACCTCCGCGGCCGCCGCTCCCCGCCGTCAGCAGCTCCTGGGACACCGAGACCCCGGAGCCATCCTTGGGGGACGAGGAAGAGCTCGGGCTGCACTGGGGTTCGCCTTGGACCTCCATGCCGCTCGCGAGGCTTCAGAGCCAGCCCACCCACGCCCGGATGCAGGAAAGAGGCTCGGGCAGGGGCGGGGCGAAGGTCGCGATTGGAGGAAACCAGCTGGTGGGCGGTTCGAGGGGCGGAGCCTGGCCTGGTGGCGAGAGCGACATCTGGCTGAACCTGGAGGTCTTTGCTAGTGTGGGAAAAGGTAGGTTGCAACTCTTGAAGCCCCGTCCTTGGAGAACTGAAGGCAAGGCTCCTGGATTTTTTTTTTTAAGCTAAACAAATTCGGATGTGAAGAGAGCACCACAGACTGCTCTCCTCTTAGTTCTTAAAACAATTTTTTAAAATTGTGGTAAAAAAAAAAACAACCCATAAATTTTACCATCTTAACCTTTTTTAAGTGTGCAGGTAAAAAGTGTTATATCCACAGTGCTATATAACAGATGTCTAGAATTTTTTCATCTTGAAAAACTGAAACTGTATCTATTAAGCAATGCCTTCGTTGTCCCCTGCCTCCAGCCCCTGGCAGCCACCTTTAAATTTCTGTTTCTATTAGTTTAACTACTTCCAATACTTCATATAACTAGAATCATAAGTGATTCTTTTTGTGACTTACGTATCTCACTTAATATAATGCCCTCAACATGTATCCATGCTGTAGCATGCGACAGGATTCCCTTCATTTTAAGGCTAAATAGTATTTCATTCTATGCATATACTACATTTTCTTTCTTTAAAAAATTTTTTTTTCTTGATTTCAGAGAGGAAGGGAGAGGGAGGGAGACATAGAAACACCAAGGATGAGAGAGAATCATCACACCCTGCACGCCCTAACCAGGGATTGAGCCCTCAACCCATGGCCTTCTGGCTCATAGGTCCATGCTCAACCACTGAGCCACACTGGCCGGGCTACTACATTTTCTTTATCCATTCATCCCTTGGTGGACTTTTGGGTTGCTCTTACCTCTGGGCTTTGTAAATAATGCTGCAGCCACATGGGTATGCAAATATATCTTCGAGGTCCTGCTTTCAGTTCTTTTGGATTTATACCCATAGTGTGATTACTGAATATATAGCAATTCTATTTCAATTTATCCACACCTTCCCCAACAGTTGTTACTTTATGTTTGTTTGTTTGTTTTAATAATGGTCATCCTAATGGGTATAAGGTGATATCTCATTGTAGTTTTGATTTGCTTTTCTCTAATGATATCGAGCATTTCTCTAATGATATTTCTCTAGTGATATTGAGCATCTTTTCACATGTTTACTGATCATTTGTATATCTACTTTGGAGAAATGTGTCTTCAAATTCATTGCCCATTTTTAAAAATATGCTTTTATTAATTTGAGAGAGAGAGGAAGGGAGAGGGAGAGAGAAGGAAACGTCGATGAGAAACATCCACTGGCTGCCTCCTGCATGTCCCCCGCCTGGGATGGAGTCCACAACGCGGGCACGGACTCTGACCAGGAATTGAACCGGGACCTCTTAGTGCATGGGGTGATGCTCAACCAACTGAGCCACACCAGCCGGGGCATTCGTGCCCATTTTCTCAAGTTGTTTTGTTGGTGTTGAGTTGTAGAAGTTAGTAACTTACATATTCTGTGTATTAACCCCTGGTCAGATACAAATATAATTAGCAAACATTTTCTCCCATTCCACAGGTTGCCTTTCTACTCTGTTGATTCTTTCCTTTCCTCTTCTTTTAAAAGTATTTACACCCACGGTATGCCCAGACCCCTCTGGTACAGGACTCAAAGGAGAAGCCGAAATCTTGGCCCAACCTTTTTCTGCTTGCTTCTGACAGAACGGATGGTCAAAGTCAGCCAGTCCTGCATTAAACCCAGTCCCAGCCACTCCCTTAGTAGCTGTGACTTTGGGCAAATCACTCTCTGAGTGAGCCTCATTTTCCTCCTCTGTAAAATCAGAATAATCATACTTCACAGGGTGTCCTGGAGGTTCAAAGGCTATCCTGATGAGATTATTAAAATGTATATAAGGAGCCCTAGTGAGCATTGGACTGTGGACTGAAGAGTCCCGGGTTCAATTCTGGTCAAGGGCACCTACCTCAGTTGCAGGCTCCTCCCTGGCCTGGGCCCTGATCGGGACTCACACAGGAGACAACCAATCAGTGTGTTTCTCTCACATCGATATTTGTCTCTGTCTTTTCCTCTCTCTTCCACGCTCTCTAAAAATCAATGGGAAAATATCCTCGGGTGAGGATTAAAAAAAAAAAATGTATGTAAGGAAACTGGTAACTGCATTATTATCATAATAATAATTTCACATCATACCACATTATCATCAAGATACAAAACTTAGAGTACAAAGAATTATGGGAGAAATGACCATAGGTGCTGAGGAAGAAAACACCGATTAGCCCTAACTGGTTTGGCTCAGTGGCTACAGCATTGGCCTGCGTACTGAAAGGTCGCAGGTTTGATTCCGGTCAAGGGCACATACCTTAGTTGCAGGCACATCCCCAGTAGGGGGTGTACAGGAGACAGCTGATCGATGTTTCTAACTCTCTATCCCTCTCCCTTCCTCTCTGCAAAAAAAAAATCAATAAAATATATTTTTTTTAAAAAGAAAACACCGATTAATGAGTTTTAAAGGCTACTTTCACTCTTTCTAGTTAAGGCTGACTGTGCCCGCAAAGCCTGCAGGTAAGGGACAGCACCTTTTCTTCTTTGTATAGCCAGTACCTCACCTGGAGTTGAACACATGGTTAATGATTAATTCAGGCTTAACTAATGAATGAACAGAGAGACATTGAGCAAATGAATAATAGTTCATTGTTTCAATGATCAATTGATTGCCTCAGTAAACCAGGATTCCAACCCCCCTAGAAATGTCCTCTGTTTTTTATTGTGTATGAATTGTTGACTTACTGAGATCAAAAGCATCCCACAAGTACAACATTGTACAAAATTAATGGAGCATTCCTGATTTATTTCCTTATTTATCTATTTTTATTGTGCTTTTAATAATACCAGATGCCAGAAATCTAACATTCACCTTCCCCTTAAGCTCATTAGGAGTAAGTTTTAGGGGAATCAGGAAAAGGGAATGTGGGTAAGGAGCACAAAGTGGGTTCTGGTGATTTGTGGTCCTGGAAGTGGAGCCCCTGTGGGGGTGTTAGGTCTTGATGAATGTATGTATTGCTGGTTCCGGGAACAGGATGGTCAGACTTACGAAACCGTAAGTCTGACCATCAGTGATTGGGTGTGCATCATGTCATCCCCGTGTTTCTCAGACCTAATGGATCCTGGTGGTGAGGTGTGTAAGGTCTGGGCTGGGTTAGAAGTCTCTTTGTTCTTGCCGGATCATCTGAGAAGAGATTGGCAAAGATTAAAACTTTGATAAAGCTCCATCTTATTGAAGTGGGCAAGCTATGTGATTGGTGGATTTGTAAATTGGTACCATCTTGGAGGCCAATTTGACAGTACCTGGCACATGATCGTGGAGCCGTATTCACAGCAAGGGTCACTATCTGTGCAGTAATCCGGTCCCCATCCCTCGGTGGTTACTCCAGATTCTTCCTTTGCTCTCACTTCCACTATTCATCAGTCCTCATATGCTTCTGAGCACTTCTGGTTTATAACAATAACTTGGAAATTAAGACATTTATATTTGGAAAACAAAAATATTTTTTTGAAAAACCAGCAATATTTTGAACAAAGTCATAAGAATTATTCTCAGTTCACTCAGTTCTGATAATTTGCCAGTATTTCCACGAATCTAGGTATTCCTTAGAGTTATTCCTTAGACTTCAAAGACATGACTTGCTTAGAAACCTGTCTCCAATCTAAGGAATTAAATAACAGGAGAGAATCTGGTTGGGTTTATTCAACAGGAAAATGATATACGAAAAGAAGATGACTTTTTAAAATTTTAAGATATTTAAATATATATACGTATAAAAACTTGTTGGTTGACTTGCATATATGTTATAGTTGTTGTATTGGACAAGTTCTAATCATAACAGAACTAAAGGACTACCTGATTGCTGATTGGGTGTGTTAAAAAGAAACAACAGAGAGAATATAGTCAAGCCTATATAATAAAAGCATAATATGCAAATTGTCCCCTTGGGTGGTCTTTCGACCGCTCACTATGACATGCGCTGACCACCAGGGGTTGGCTCGAAACATGTGGGTGTTGGCGACACAGTGCTGGCAGCTGGTGGCAATGGAGGCACTGTCAGCCCCGATGAGCCTCGATGAGAGCAGGACCATGGCAGGATGGTGGAGCAGGTGAACGGGCAGTGCCAGGTCAAGGCAGGTATGAGTGGAGGCCCATCGCAGACAGTAACCAGTAACCAGTGGCAGCAGTGGGCGGGGGGGGGGGGTGTAGGGGGCACCCAGCCCCAATTGATCACCCCACAGGCAGGATGATGGAGCAGGTGAGGGGTCGGGGCCAGGTGGGACTGCAGGGCTGTGAGGCTGGGGATGAAAGCTGGGGCCCAATCTCTGCAGGACACCCCGAGGGAACCTCACCTGTGCACAAATTTGTGCACCGGGCTCTAGTAATATAATAACTATGTATGGTGTCAGATGGGTACTAGACTTATCGGGTTGGTCACCTCATAAATTATCTAAATATCTAATAACTATGTTGTAGACCCCAAACTAATATAACATTATATGTCACCTGTAATTAAAAAAATAAAATATTAAAGAAAAAAAGAAACAACAAGCTCAAAATGGAATCACTTTTGCTAAGTTTCACAAAGACTTAATACTTAACCTAACTGTAATTTTAGTCTCTCCCTGGAGTGGAATTTTAAACCCATCAGTCTGGAATAATCCACTTTTAACATTTTAATCACACTGTCTTTCTGTCTATAAAAACCTTCTGTTTTGTACAACTTGTCAGAATACCTTCTAGTTGCTAGATGGAATGCTAACTGATTCATAATCACTTAATAAAGCCAATTAGACCTTCAAATTTATTGGGTTGACTTTTGTTCTTTAACAGGTATTACACTAGCCGGTGTGGCTCAGTGGTTGAGTGTTGACCTATGAACCAGGAGGTCAAGGTTCAATTCCCTGTCAGGGCACATGCTAGCGTTGCAGGCTCAATCCCCAGTGGGGAAAATGCAGGAGGCAGCTGACCAATGATTCTCTCTCATCACTGATGTTTCTATCTCTTTCTCCCTCTCTAAAATCAATAAAAATATATTGCTGTCTAAAAGGTAAAATGCTAACCTAATCAACTTGAGTCATGGGCCCACCTTTGGACTAGCTGAGACAAGGAGAGTGAAATGATCCTAATTAATTTAGGCCAATCAGGGCCCACCCCTGTAGCTGGGAGTAGGAGAAGTGGATGGGGAATGGAAGGGCTATCAATACCATCCAGAAAGCAAAGCTGCCATGGTTGGGAGAGGGTGCAAAGAAAATTGAAGAGGCACCTACAGTGTCAACTACAATCAATATTGTATTAGGAATTTATTATTTTGAGGTCTTTCTAAAATGTAATTTTTAATCTTTCAGACTCATTTCCTCCCCCCATCTTCAGCAGACTAACCAAACTGATGATTTTTTCTGGTAACTTCAAATTGTTATCACGTGGCTCCCAGGCCCTTAGAAATAATTATCTACTAATTTAATTACACAATTTTTGCAAATCAAAACTATTTTATCTCTAGAGACACATATACTTAATACTGGAAATGATAGTGTAATATATTTTGCTTTGCATCTTAATTAACCTATTTTAATTCTATGGATAAAGTCAAATGTTTGTGTCTAAAAATGTGTTGTTTTTCCCCAGCAATGTAAATTTTTACTGGGTGGTAGAGGGAGTGGATTTTATTTTTAGTGAAGTAGTATTCTGAAAGGTTGCCACCTTAATCTGGAGTTACCTTGATTTTTCTGCCTCATCTGCTAGAATTATTAAATTTGTTTTTACATTTTTTTTATTTTTCAATTCTAGTTGACATTATTTTATACTAGAAGCCTAGTGCACAAAACTCGTGCATGGGGGGAGGAGAGGTCCCTCAGCCCGGCCTGCATTCTTGCAATCCGGGACTGCCGGCTCCTAACCATTTGCCTGTCTGCCTGATTGCTCCTAACCACTCACCTGCCTGCCTGATCACCCCTAACCACTCACCTGCCTGTCTGACCGCCCCTAACTGCCTCTGCCTCGGCCTTGCTGCAGAAGCTTCATCCGAAAGGATGACTGGAATAATGTCTGGAAGGTCATTCGACTGTCCAGTCTAATTAGCATATTATGCCTTTATTATAGATAAGTTTCAGGTTGATAGCCTAGTGGTTAGACATTTATATAATGTATGAAGTGATCTCCCTGATAAGTCTAGTGCCCACCTGGTGCCCTATATAGTTATTATAATACTAGTGGCCCTGCACACAAATCCGTGCACGAGTAGCTTGCTTCTGCTTGCCTCAGCTGGCTGCCCTGCCCACCACTGCTCGTAGCTCTCTGCTGCATGTAGCTCACTGCCCTGCCCTCCTGTAGCTCTCCACCACTTGTAGCTTGCTGCCCCGCTCTCCTGCTGATCAGTCATTATGTGTCACAGCGTAACGACCATTTGCATATTACCTCTTTATTGTATAAGATTATTGACTATATTCCCCATACTGTACTATTTTGTAACTACAAATTTGTACTTTAAAACCTCATCTTTCTTTTTATTTTTATTTTTTAAATTTAATTTAATTTTATTTTTATTGTTTTAAGTATTACAAATAGTAATACATATGTCTCCTTCCCCCCTCCCATTGACCTCCCCCCGGTCTCCCCTACCCCCCAGTACATGCCTTCACTTGCCCGCCCTCCCTCCCCCACAGTGTCTTGTATCCATTGGTTGTGCTTATATGCATGCGTACAAGTCCTTCAGTTGGTCTCTTATAGCCCCTCTCGCCCAACCTCCCCTGTCTTCCCGATGTAGTTTGACAGTCTGTTCAATGCCTCTTTGCCTCTGTATCTTTTTCCCACCATTTCTTTCCTTTAAAAAATTTTGCCTCTGCAGACTAGAAATAAATATATAATAACAAAACAACAACAACAAAAAATGTTTGAGTCCCAATTTCAGTGTCCAACAGTTCTGAGTCCCCGTTTCAATGTCTAACAGTTCCTTATGTGTACATGTCAGCAATGATATCTGGATGGTGGGCACATGGTGGCAATGCAGGTCCAACCCTCTCTGGTTTGGTCCTAGGCAACCTGCAGCGGTGCACAGCTGCTGAATGCTCACATGGCAAGGCGTTGTCAGCGTCTTCCATCTCTGGACTGTTTCTCCTCTTGTCTTCGTGGTTGGAGCACACCTGTCAATTCCTCTCTGTTGCAGGAATCCACAAGGTCTTGGAGTTGTTTTCTGAAAATATACAAACATATTCTCGACCACTCAACCGCCTTCCCATATGGCAATCATCCGTTTGTTCTCTGTATCTATGATTTGTTTCTGTTTTATTTTTTCATTTATTTTGTTTTTTAGATTCCACACATAAGTGAAATCATATAGTATTTGTTTTTTGCTGTCTAACTTACTTCACTTAGCATAATATCCTCTAACTCCATCTATGTTGTTGCAAATGGTAAGATTTAATTATTTTTTATGGCCAAATAATATTTCATTATATATGTAACCACATCTCTTTTTTTTGTTTGTTTGTTCATCCTCACCCGAGGATATTTTTCCATTGCTTTTCAGAGAGAGTGGAAGGAAGAGAGGGAGAGAGGGATGGGAAGAGAGGGAAAGAGAGAGAGGGAGAGAAATATTAATGTGAGAGAGACACACCAATTGGCTGCCTGCTGCACATGCACCAATCAGGGCTGAGAATTGAACCTGTAATCCATGTGTTCGCCTTTGACTAGGAATCAAACCTGCAACCCTTCAGTGTGCAGGCTGATGCTCTAACCACTGAGAACATCAGCCAGGGCTGACCACATCTTCTTGGTCCAATTGTCTACTAATGGGCACTTGTCTTGCTTCCATACATTGGCTATCACATATAATCACATCTAATAAAAGTGTAATAAGCAAATTGACCGTACTTCCGCTACACCCACAAGCCACGCCCACCAGCCAAACAGGAGCGAGTATGCACATTAACCCAGACAAGATGGCTGCGGCCATGGAGCAAGCAGGAGGCTTGGGTTTTCCTGGCAATGGAGGAAGCCAAGCTTCCCGCACAACCTGGCCTGCCTTGGCCTCCACTTAAGGCTACAAAGTTTCAATTATAGAAGATACATAAATCCCAACAAAAATGGCTGTGGCCACCAAGGGAGCAGGAGGCTTGGCTCCGCTCAAGGCTACAAAGTTTTAATTATAGAAGATAAATAAATCCCAGTTACCAGGGCCTCTGCTTGGGTCACCAGGGGGCGTGGCCAGCCTGCAAACCACCACAAGCCCCTTGCCCAGGCCACCCCACGCCCCAAGGGAACCCCCACACTGATCTGGGACACCCTTCAGGGAAAACCAGCTGGCCCCCATCCATGCATCAGGCCTCTATCCTATCTAATAAAAGAGTAATATGCAAATGGACCATCACCCCAACACACAAGATATCTGCCCCCATGTGGACACAAGATGGCTGCCACAAGATGGCCAGCAGGGGAGGGCAGTTGGGAGGGACCAGGCCTGCAAGGGAGGGCAGTTGGGGGCAAACAAGCCTGCAGGGGAGAGCAGTTAGAGGTGACCAGGCCAGCAGAGAGGGAAGTTGGGGGTGACCGGGCCTGCAGGGAAGGGCAGTTGGGGGGGATCCAGACCTGCAGGGGAGAGCAGTTGGGGGGGACCAGGCCTGCGGGGGAGGGCAATTAGGGGAGACCAGGCCTGCAGAGGAGGGCAGTTAGGAGCAATCAGGCTGGCAGGGAAGCAGTTAGGCATCAATCAGGCTGGCAGGGGAGTGGCTAGGGGGTGATCAGGCTGGCAGCAGAAGCAGTTAGGGGCAATCAGGAAGGGAAGCAGGTGAGCAGTTGGGAACCAGCAGTCTTGGATTGTGAGAGGGATGTTCGACTGCCCGTTTAGGCCCGATCCCACCAGGATCAGGCTTAAAGGGGCAGTCGGACATCCCTCAAGGGGTCCCAGATTGGAGAGGGTGCAGGCTGGGCTGAGGGACACACACCCCCTCCCCCCCCGAAAAAAGCCAGCTGGTTTACCCCGAATTTCGTGCATGGGGCCTCTAGTCATATATAATAAAAGGCTAATATGCAAATAGGCCAAATGATGGAACAACCGAACAACTTGTCACTATGACGTGTGCTGATCGCCAGGCGGCATGCACGGAACATGGCGGGCGTTGGCAGCAGGTGGCAGAGCACGGAACATGATGGGCATTGGCTACGGCGGGATGATAGAACAGGTGAGTGGGGTGCTGGTTGCTGTCATCAGGGTGAACCTCTGATGGTTACTGAAAATTCTTTGCTCCTATGTCAGTCCTGCCCAGTGCTCGCACCTGCTGCCAGCGCCTGGCACCAGTCCCTATCGCTAGGTGCCATCAGTGGGTGCGAGCGGCAGCTGCTGGCCCTAATTGCCCTGAAAGCTTCTTCACCTCCCCCTGCTCCTAAGGGGTGATCAAAGCAGCAGCCGCCGCTTGCACTCGCTGCTGGTGCTGGCCTCAATTGCTCCATGCAGTGAGTGTATGGGAGCAGCGGCGGGAGTGGAACTGCTGGCAGACAGAGGACCGGGGGCCGCAGTGGGAGGGGCCAGGCAGGGGCACAGAGGCTGGGCTGAGATCCACACCTGTGCCCACCGCAGCCTCTAGGCCCACAGTTCCTGTCAAGGTGCACGAATTTGTGCACTGGGCCCCTAGTTGTAAATAATGCTGCAGTGATCATAGGGGTGCATATATATTTTTAAATTAGTGTTTTGGATTTCTCCAGATAAACATCCATAAGTAAAATTGCTGGGTCTTAAGGTAATTGTATTTTTAATTTTTTGAGAAACCACCATACTGTTTTCCATAGTAGTTGCTCCGATTTGCATCAACGGTGCAAGAGAGTTCCCTTTTCTCCACATCCTCACCAACATTTGTTTGTTGATGATATCCATTCAAACAGGTGTGAAGTGATATCTGACTGTGGCTTTAATTTGCATTTCTTTGATGATTAATGATGTTGAACATATTTTTATATGTGTATTCGCCATCCGTATGTCCTCTGGAGAAATGTCTATTCAGGTCCTTTGCCCATTTAAAAATTATATTTTTTTATTGATTTCAAAGAGGAAGGCAGAGGGAGAGAGAGATAGAAACCTCAGTGATGAGAGAGAATCATTGATCCACTGCCTCCTACATGCCCCCCACTGCGGATTGAGCCCGCAACCTGGGCATATGCCTTGACCTGGAATCGAACTGTGGCCATCCGGTTCATAGGTCAACGCTCAACCACTGAGCCATGCTGGTTTGGGCTGCCCATTTTAAAAATTGGGTTGTTTTCTTTGGTCTTAAGAGGTAATCACAAGGGTTCTTAAAAGTGTAAGAGTGAGGCAGGAGAGGGTCAAAGAGATGGGAGGATAGATGGAGGGTCAGAGATACTTACTACACTGTCGTCTTTGAACTTAGTGGAAGGAGGCCGCAAGCCAAGAAATGTGGTTGGCACCTGGAAGCTAGAAAAGGATTCTCCCCTAATGTTCCCAGAAGGAGATAACCCTACTGACACCTTCATTCTGGTTCAGTGAGATTAAAACTGGACTTCTAAAGCACTTTAAGATAACAAATATATTGTTTTAAGGCACTAAGTTTGTGGTAATTTGTTACAGCAGCAATGGAAAATGGATATGCATAGTATGTATATTCTTTGTCAGGGTGCTCTCTCTCAGCAGAATGTCAGTAACATTCACCCATTTTGTTGAATATACCCGTAATTTGTTTCATTTTATTGCAGAGTAGTATTCTTTTATATGAACCTATCAATCTTAGTTTTCTATTCTCTTATTATTTCTAGTTTTAGACTGCTATGATAAAGCTACTATGAACCGTTTTATATAATTTTGTTGTTGTTGTTAATCCTCACCTGAGGATTTTTTCCCCTGTTGATTTTTAGAGAGAGTGGAAGGGAAGAGGAGAGACACAGAGAGAGAAACATCGGTATGAGAGAGCTATATCGTTTGGTTGCCTCCCTCATATGCCCTGACCAGGGCAAGGAATCTAGCTGAAACTGAGGTATGTGCTCTTTTTTTTTTTTTAATTTTATTTTATTTTTATTGTTTTAAGTATTACAAATAGTAGTACATATGTCTCCTTTTTTTCCCCCCCTTTGATCTCCCCCCGACCTCCCCTACCCCCCAGGACATGCCTTCACCTGCCCACCCTCCCCCCCCACCACAGTGTCTTATATCCATTGGTTGTGCTTATATGCATGCGTACAAGTCCTTCGGTTGGTCTCTTACAGCCCTCCTCGCCCAACCACCCCTGTCTTCCCAATGTAGTTTGACAGTCTGTTCAATGCTTCTTTGCCTCTGTATCTTTTTCCCACCATTTCTTTCCTTTAAAAAGTTTTGCCTTTGCAGACTGGAAATAAACATATAATAACAAAACAAGACAAAACAAAAAAATGTTTGAGTCCCAATTTCAATGTCCAACAGTTCCTTATGTGTACATGTCAGCAGTGATATCTGGATGGTGGGCACATGGTGGCAATGCAGGTCCGACACTCTCTGGTTTGGTCCTAGGTAACCTGCAGCGGTGCACAGCTGCTGACTGCTCCCATGGCAAGGCATTGTCAGCGTCTTCCATCTCTGGACTGTTTTTTCCTCTTGTCTTCGTGGTTGGAGCACTCCTGTCAATTCCTCTCTGTTGCAGGAATCCATCTGGTCTTGGGGTTGTTTTCTGAAAATATACAAATATATTCTCGACCACAAGTTAATAAAGGAATCTTTTCTATATAATTGATTTGGGATCCTTTTTATTTTTGTTCAAACGATTTTCCTTTGTCTTATTTAGACACCATGTGTGTTTTTAATGGCCGTCTTGCTGTTAGCATTGCAAATGAACCTTAATTTGGTAAAGTAAAAATTTTCTAGATGTAATTTACTTATAGGATATTTTTCCTTACATGATATTGCCCTACTATCCCCCCCTTTTTTTTTTAATGGAGGTTTTTGTAAATTTTATAATGCAGTCTTGATAACTTTAAATTAAAAAAAATTTTTTTTCCCCCCCACACATATGACTGCTTTAGGTTCATTGCATATTCAGGAATTTTACCATGAGATGAACTACCAATAGAAATTTTAGTTATTACTTTAAGAATAGCTTTTTGTCCAGTACTTGAATATTCACTTATTTCAATGAACCTATTTAAATTAATCTGAAAACTCGATTACTATTTTACTGTCAAATTTAATACTCTACCAACAATCTTAGTTTACCCTGTAAATATTAGTGGGAAGGATTATTTGCATTCTTGAGTGGGCCCTGAGCATTCTAAATGCTCAGCTGAATTTAGATATAGGGCAACTGCTGTCGGCCAAGTCTCTTGTCTGTTACCTGGGTCCCGATCTGAGCTGGGCCAAGTCTCTGTCTGTCACCTGTATCTCGATGTGAGCTGGGCTGGGTCTCTTTCTGTTGCCTGGGTCCCGATCTGAGCTGGGTGTGGGAAGCGCGAAGCAGCCATGGGGGTAGGAGACCTCCTTTAGAAGGGGGTGAGGGTTCAAGCCCCTGCAATGTTGGGGGGGTAAGGGTCTGTGCCCCACTTCTGTTGCCCCCCCAAGTTCTCTCCTGATGGCCCCTCTGCGACTGTGCCTGTCTTAGGTTGTTCCTTCCTTGAGGAATCTTACCCGTCTCTGGCTAACCAGCCATTGAGGTATGTGCTCTTAACCAGAACTGAACCCGAGACCCTTCAGTCCTTGGGCCGATGCTCTAACCACTGAGCAACCAGCTAGGGCTATATAGTCTTTTTTAAGGGGTCTGTATATGTGAACATCCATGATGAAAATGGTTATGTGGTAGGCAGTTAAACAGACATGAGCAGAACAAGGACAATGGGCCAGGTACAGAAGCCACCAGGGTGGAAAGCCCCAGGTGCCTAGCAAAGGACAATGGTAGTGTGGGACCTCAGCCACAGGGTGACCTTTCCCCCTGACCTTTCATATTGCTGGTCATTCAGTTTAGAGCCCCTGGCCTTTCCTCCGTAGAGATAATATCTAAGACTCAGTTGCATTTCAGCTCCAGGCCCAGAAAAGCAGCAAAACAGGAGAAGCTATCTCACAGCTGGCCTCAGGACCAGCTTCATTGAATAATAACACCCTGCCCTGGCACTGATCTATCTATCAGTGGAGACCTAGACCCCTAAAAGGACACACTTGGAAAGCTGCTGAATATGCTATTGAGATCTTCCCCTGGGACCTCCCCTAAAATCTCCACCCTTAAAATCTTAGGAAGAAAAACCCAGCACCTCTCCCTCCTGGGAACAGCCCTTTCCCTCCACCCTCTTCCTCCCCACCCGCCTAGGCGCATCACCTTTACCTTCCTCACTTACAAGCACCACGGGCTCTTCCTTTGCCTCTATAACTTGTTTCCTAAGCCCATTTCTTCTATGAGCTACTACTTCTACCTTTGTGATTTTATAAACAAACTAGAGGCCCAGTGCACGAAATTCGTGTATTCAGGAGAGGGGGTTCCTCAGCCCAGCCTGCACCCTCTTGCAGTCCGGGAGCCCTCAGGGGGACATCCTTAGTACTGCTGCCACTGCCACTGCGTTCACCAGCCGTGAGCCTGGCTCAGGGCTTCTGGCTGAGCGCCATTCCCCCTTTGGGAGTGCACTGGCCACCCGGGGGCAGCTCCGGTGTTGAGCGTTTGCCCCCAGGTGGTCAGTGTGTGTCACAGCGACCAGTCGTTCCACCGTTCAGTTGATTTGCATATTAGCCTTTTATTATATAGGATGTTCTCTTATAATTTGAGCTTGGCTAAGAGTTCTGTCCTAGCCAGACCTCAAGTACCCAGGTCACTGAACCCAGATCAGGTTCTACCCCACCAGTCTAACACCTGGTGCCATTCCTGCTGCCACCAACAGTTATAAATACTTGGGTTTACCAGGTCCTTAAACCAAATAATATCAGCAAGTCCACACCCTCATGTCTCTGAAAAATATCTCAGCCATCAGCAACCCAATGCTGCAGAAAGCTTGCCTCCTAGTAAAAACCCAACAAATGTCAGATTAAAGAAGCCAGCACAATGCAATATATAATTAAATTTCACCCAAAATAACTTTATAATCCTACCAGGAGTGGAACTAGAACAGAAAATCAAAATGCCAGTAGCAGCACCACTAAAATAAAGGTCAATTAAAATGTATCTGTTCATTCATTTCAGGGGTAAAATTATTGAGTATCCATACAGGGCTAAGAACATTTGCTAGCCTGAGATATAAAGACTCTGCTGACAACCTCAGAAGGAGATGGACTGATAAGTAAATATTTTAAGATATGGTATTTTTAAAGAAAAATTATTATAGTATAGTTGGCATACAATATTATATTAGCTTTATGTGTACAACCTAGTGATTTGACGTTTTGTATACTTTACGATGTGATTAGCACACTAAGTCTAGTAACCATCTGTCACCATGCAAAGTTATTACAATACTAGAAGCCCGGTGCATGAAAGATCATGCACTTGGGGTGTCCCTCAGCCTGGCCTGAGCCCTCTCACAGTCAGGGACCCCTTTGGGGATGTCCACCTGCTGGCTTAGCACAGCTCCCCGGGGGATTGGGCCTAAGCTGGCAGTCAGACATCCCTCTGGCAGTCTGGGAGCCCTTGGGGGATGTCCAACAGACAGCTTAGACCTGCTCCCTGCAGGGAGCGGGCCTACACTGCAGTCGGACATCCTTAGAGCTGCCGAGGAGGTGGGAGAGGCTTCCGCCACCGCCGCTGTGCTTGCAGCCGTCAGCCCGGCTTGTAGCTGAGCAAAGCTCACCCTGTGGGAGCACGCTGACCAACATGGGCAGCTCTTGCATTGAGCATCTGCCCCCTGGTGGTCAGTGTGCGTGATAGTGACTGGTCATTCCAGGTCTTTCCGTTGGGGTCAATTTGCATATTACCCTTTTATTATATAGGATTATTGACTATTTTCTCTGAGCTGTACACTACAACTCTGTGGCTTATTTATTTTATATTTTTATTTTATTTATTAATCCTCATCCAAGGATATTTTCCCATTGATTTTTAGAGAGAGTGGAAGAGAGAGGGAAAGACAGAGAGAAACATCGATTGGTTGCCTCCTGCACTTGCCCTGACCAGGGACTGGGCCGGGGGAGGAGCCTGCAATTGAGGTACAAGTCCTTGACGGGAATCGAACCCGGGACCCTTTGGTTTGTAGGTGGACGCTCTATCGACTGAGCCAAACCGGTTAGGGTGTGGCTTATTTGCTTTATAACTGGAAGTTTATACCTCTTACTTCCCCGTTACCTTTTCACCCATTCCTCCCTCCCGCAATGTGTTATGCTTAAGTGCCGTGATCAAGCCTTTCACCGGCTCTTGTGGAAAAAAAAGAGGAAAGACCACCTGGAGGGTGCAGACCGGGGAAGGTTTCTGGGAGAATGGAGTGTCCTAGTTAATGAGAACAGCAAGTCCAAAGTCCAGAGGCAGGACCTCATGGTCATGGTTGAGGACTGACAAAAACCTGCTGAGTAATCAAGAAAGACACCACCTGAAGACACTAGGACTAGGGAACCCTTGAAACACTGCCAGGTGTTTGTGGAGGAAACCTCTCAATAGGAACCAATCAACATACAAACATACTGAAATTCTTTCACTTCCTCCAAACCCACCGCCCCTTTTTGCACTGGTAGTTCCCTCTACTGGAAATGCTCTTTCCTCCCTTTTCTACACCCCCTCCTAAAATCTCTCTTCGCTTGGCTACTGATCCTTTAGATTTCAGCCTTACATCATTTCCTTTTGGGAGTCTTCCTGAGCCCTGCCTGTCTCTTCTACCCCTAAAATTTAGGAGATGTTTCTACTTTGTATAACTATAGTCCCTCAGACTTCCCCCACTAGACTCTAGATATTGTAATTGTTTACTGAGCTGAATGACTTCCCTGATAGACAATGTAGTAGCAAGCTCAATAGGATTATTACCTCCACATTGCAGCTGGGCTCTGAGGAACCTTGTAGAGTAATGCCTCAATTCCTCATCTGTCAGATAGGAGTCACAACAGTCCTTACCTTAGTGGGTTGTTGAGAGGACCGAATGAGTTAGTACAGACAGGTGCATGGAACGGCGAACTCTCACTGGGTGATCTCATACCTGTCTTCTGACTTTCTCCTCACAGTGTTTCTCATTTCAGCGAAGGGCAATGCCATCCTTCCAATTTCTTGAGGCAAAGCTTTGGAGGCATCCTTGACACCTACCTCTTCTTCTCTCACATCCCTCATTCAGCCCATTAGCACATCCAGCCTATCAGCTCTACTTTCATAACATAAACATTCAGGGTCCAGCCTCTTCTCGCCACTTCCTCGGCAACACCCTGGTCTGGATCACCTTTCCTCTCCTCTGGGTTATTGTAAAAGCCTCCTCTTCAGCCTTGCCCATTAAACCCTACGTCAGGGTGGGCCGTTCCTCTGCTCCTCAAACCCTTTCAGTGGCTCCTGTCTCACTCAGAGGGAAAGCAAAAGGCCCTCCTTTGGCCCACAAGTCTGTCTCATGACCTGCGTCCAGCTGCTTCTCTGCCTGCACCTGCTACCGCTCCCTCTTTGGTCATTTCACTCCAGCCACACAGGAGTGTTTGTTGGCTCTTGAACACAATATACGCACTTCTGTCTCAGGACCTCTGTGCCTGCTGCTCTCCCCAGACGGCATAGTTGCCCCCTCACTCCTGTGAACAGAAGAAATGTTCAAACCTGTAACGAATTTTTATAAAAATTTACTTGAGCCAAACAGAGTATAAACCTGGAAGCAAGCTCTCTATAGACTGAGATAAATGCTTCAAAGAGTAACAGTTGGCAGTTTCTTTTCTTTTAAATATATATTTTTATTGATTTCAGAGAGGAAGGGAGAGAGAGAGAGAGAGAGAGAGAAATAGCAATGATGAGGAAGAATCATCGATTGGCTGCCTCCTGCATGCCCCACACTGGGGATCGAGCCCACAACCTGGGCATATGCCTGAGCAGGAATGGAACTGTGACCTTCTGGTTCATAGCTCAATGCCCAACCACTGAGCCACACCGGCCGGGCTGGCAGTTTCTTTTGTGCATTTGAGATTAAGGAGGACATTTAAGGAAGAGTACATGAAGGTGGGAGGAAGGTAGGGTGGGATTTCAGGATAGTTAAGACTATGTGCTCTCTTGGGGGTGGTTATATAAAAGGTGTGTTAACTTAGAGGCACAGAAAAATGGGCAGGGCATTGGTACGGTAGACAGTCCGTCAAAGAGGCACAGAAAGGTTCTTACACTGAGCATGTCAAAGGCTGGAAAGATGAGTGGATAGGGAGTAAACACACCAAAAGCTAGCAAGATAATTGGATAGAAAAAAGGCCCTAAAAGCCCTTCCCTCTCTAACCCTATAAAAACCTTGGGCTTGAGCAGGAAGATGAGGTGGTCTTTGAGACAGAAGCCCACCATTCTCCTAGGCAGCAGCACCTGAAGAACTTTTCCTTTCACACTAGCACCTGTTTACAAGTTGGTCATGGCAGCAGCAGGCAGCCCAACCTACTTGTTCGGTTATATAAGGAAAAGATAAAACTTTCACTAGAAAGTTATATGCCTGGGGCATGATTACTCATCGTGACTTGCCCCATTAAAAAATTTATGATCAGATTACAATGTGAGGTTGCTTTTAATAGAATCCTTTTTCAATGCACACTTTTTTTCCTGCTCAAATCAGCAAGACCTCCCTGGATCAATCTGGATACATTAGTCTCTCCTCCTCTTTATACCCCTATACCCAATACTGCCCCCAAATTCTCCAACCCTGTTTCATTTTCATAAGTAGTTATCACCATATAGGATATATCACCATATAGGATCTATATTCATTAGAGGCCTGGTGCACAAAATTCGTGCACAGGGGTGGGGTGGGGTGGGTGGAGGGTTCTCTCAGCTCGGCCTGCACCCTCTCGCAGTCCAGAACCTCTCGGAGGATGTCCGACCTCGCTCCTTAGCACCTGCCTGCTCGCTGCTCCTGACCGTTCAGCTTGCTGCTCCTTAGCGCTGCTGTGGAGGCAGAAGAGGCTCCCACATGGCCGCTGCACTCGCCAGCCATAAGCTCAGCTTCTGGCTGAGCAGCACTCCCCTGTGGGAGCACACTGACCACCAGGGGGTAGCTCCCATGTTGAGCGTCTGCCCCCTGGTGGTCAGTGTGCGTCACAGCGACCGGGTGTTCCGCCGTTTGGTCAATTTGCATGTTAGCCTTTCATTATATAGGATATTTTTAACCTAAAAATAAAAGGCCAACGTGAGAGGCAACAACATTTATTTCAAATCCAAAGCATAACTATTCTAAAAGCATGGATGCATGCAGAAATTCAAACAGTAGTCCAATTAGGAGGTAAAGGCAAGGGGTATTTATGAGAAAGGGAAGGGGAAGGAAGGAATTTCTATAGGTGCAGATAAGCTAACAGTGATATGAATTTCAAAGAATGTATTTAATTTTCAGTCCCAGTCACAATAAACGGTTGTTTGGAATATAAGGCTGTTTTAGGCCAACTTCAAAGGTTTATTTGCCCAGTTTTAACATTGCAAAGGTTTGAGGAATAAAACCTGCAAAGTAGTTTCCCTGGGATGGCAGTGACTCCATTTTAAAGTGGCCCTGTTTATATTATTTTGTACAAGCTCAAGCTAAAAAGCTGCGAGTCCTTTTTTGGGGGGAGGGGGCCCTTTTTCTCACTCACATGTAGTCAAAGATCAAGTCCTTACCGTTCTAACCCTGATCTATTTCTTCAATGCACCATCTTTTCCTAATCTCCATTGCCCACAAACTGGTCTGCACACATCCTCTGTTGCTTCCTTCTTATTCATTGCCCACCCTGCAGCCAGAAATGTCTTTTATCAATACAAATCTAATCATGTCCAGATGGACCCTCTCCAAGCTCTTTAGTGGCTTCCTTTTGTCTTTAGGTTTAAGTCCAAAGTCTTCAGCATGGCCCTCCAGGCTCCTGCCCACCTCTCCTGCAGAGCTGTTCATGTCAGTCCGGTCAGTAGAGCTTCCCCCACCCGTCCTCCAAAACCTGAAGAGGTGGAACAGCTTCCTAACACAGGGCCTTCAAACCTGAAATTTCAACGTTGAGTGCCCTCCCCACCCTCACACCCCTCCCTCTGTGGCCTGGCCTACTCCTTTTCAGTTTTCAAGGCTCAGATTAAATGTCACTGCCTCTTTCTTAGCCTGTAGAGCCGACAGGTCCCTTTGTTACATGCTCTCATAACTCCCGGGCTTTTGTCTAGTCATCATCACAACGGTGGCTAATACATACCCCCAATTCTAAGCCACTTGCTTCACATTTTAAATTGCCAGCGGTCAGGCAGAAGATGAAATAGTAATGTGGTCGTTGCCTGCACACAGTAGGACCTACTTTTTCAGAAAGGGGTATCTCTTCCACCTTGAGCTATTTTCAGGGTAGAGAGGTCATTTTTTTGGTTTGTTTTGTTAATCCTCACTTGAGGATATTCTTTCCATTGATTTTTAGAGAGAGTGGAAGGGAGAGGGAGGGGCACAGAGAGAGCAACATTGATGTGAGAAAGACACATTGATTGATTGCCTACTGCGCACTCCAACTGGGGCCTGGCGTGGAGCCTGCAATGGGACTCGAACCTGAGACCCTTCAGTCTGCAGACTGATGCTCTATCCATCCACTTAGCCAAACTGGCTAGGGCTAGAAATGTAATTTAAATTTAGATTCCAACTTGAAGCTTAAAATACCTAAAAAATACACACTATTCTGTAGCATTCAGAATGATGAGCACTGCATAAGTAGGTTGCCCACCACATGTCAACTAATGACATTTAGGGCAGTTGAAACCTATCAGCACCCTCAAAAAAAATGGTGGTAGAATTTTCTTCCTTTCTTTTTATAAAATTTATTGACTTCAGAGACAAAGGGAGAGGGAGAGAGATACAGAAACACCAATCGTGAGAATCATTGATCGGCTACTTCTTGCACTCCCCCACACTGGGGATCTAGCCTGCAACCCAGGTATGTGCCCTGACCCGGAATCAAACGGAGACCTCCTGGTTCATAGGTCGATGCTCAACCGCCAACCCACACTGGCTGGGTTTCTCTTTCTTTTTTAAATTATAAGAGAAAGTTTATTTTAGAGTTACAAGAAATGAGCCAGCTGGGCTTCATAGGCTCAGAAAACACGTTAGAAGCAAAAGAAAGGCCCTTGGAGCTTAAGAGAGGAAGAGGCAAAGGTAAGGTGCCTGGGAGAAGAAGAGGGCTCGGGAGAGGTGCTGGCATATTCCCAAGAGGAAGAATTTTCAAAACCTGGAAAGGGTGGCCTCTCCTCTATATACTTAGCGCAGAAACATTGAAAGACTGCAGGACCCAGGGGAGGAACACTTATTTGATTGGAACTTTATTTCTGGCAAAATTTCAAGAGCAGCTGATTACCTTCGAGTGATGTGTAATTAAAAACCAGAAGAACGAAACCTCTGGATATACCGTCAAAACAGTGTTTTTCCGTTCCTGGCAATTACACTTCCATTCCTCACTGTGTTTAGGGGCGAGGAACCAGACCTGCATGGCCATTTTACTTTAGTTATTTTGCATGGGCCATTCAAAAAAGCAAGACTACAGGTAGCCAGGACACACAGAAGCACCGTTTACCCTGAAGGTGAAGGTCAAAACTCAGTTTGAAAAGAAGAAAAAAAAAAAGGATAAATATATGCTCTGGTGTCCTTTGGCACCTGAAAAGCTGCTACTAAATCACTGGTGTGCCGTTGAGTTGATGGGAGCTTTAAATTTGAGGAAAAGAGTGTCATTAACTATGTAATCTTTAAATTGACACAGTCTCTCTGTTAGAATAAGTACCTGAGGACCAACGCCTGTTTTGTTCACCCTGTTTTGTTCACGGGAATATCCCACGGGGAGGTGTAGCCCATTACCTGAACCATACACAAAAGGTGCTCAAGAAATAGCTGTTAAATGAGTTCTTGGTTTTACCTTGCAAACTTTGACTCTCTTTTTCCTAGAGTTAAAAACAAGTGTGGGCCAACTTGAAAAGTCTGGCATCCCAGCCAGCTCCACAGCGCCTGTGCACTTTGCTTGCACACCTATCTTCCTCTGGGAGGGTGCTAGGAGCTGCCCTGAATCTCCTCTTAGTGGTCCATTCCCTTCTCTCCGACTGGCGCTGCAGGAAGGCATCCAGAGTTAACGTGTGCCTTGTTTTTTATCTCAGCCTGCGAGAAAGAAAAACGAACCCCGCTAACCCTTGGTCTGAGAACATAGAACATGAGTCATAGATTTGGGGGCTCGGACCCAGGAGCACTCAGGGATGTGGCTGTGCGTGGGGTGGGGGTGGGGGTGGGATGGAGTGGCTGCCACAAAGAGGCCACAGCCCTGCTCTCCTGAAAAAGTCCCTCTTTCCTTTGGCGATCCGGTCCTCCATCGGCGACTTTCAGGTAGCGGCCGAGGGTCCGGGAGGGGGCGGAGGGAGGGGGCGGCGCTTGGGCTCCAGGTCGCCGCCCCCGCGGCCACATCATCAGGTTCCGGCTGCTTCCCCCCCACGCCCCCCCCCCCCTCGTATCGCAACCCCGGGCGGAGGTGCGTGTGCGCCTGCGCTGGGCGCGGCGGGGCGGGGAGCGAGCGGCCTCGGGCGCCGGCTCCTGGGCTGTCAGCTCGGGGCCGTGGGTGCGAGGAGGCGCGCGAGCAGGAAGGACCGCGGGCCGGGGCAGCTGCCGCAGTCGCCGCGGGGGGACTAGGTGAATGCCCCTCCACCCCCCGCCCAGGTGCCTCCCGCGGGTCTGAGTGGCGGGGTCCCCTCCACTCCGGCTGGCGCCGCGCGCCGTGGCAGGTGGTAATGGAGGGGAAGTCTCGGCTTTGGCCGCGGCGCCGGGTTCGGGCGCATCCCAGGTACCTGAGGGAGGTGGGGCGGGTCCCGGGCTCCGGACCTGGGGCGGGGGCGCGGGAGGGCCCGGGGTGCGGGGAGCGGCCACGCGGCGGGGCAGTCCGAGCCGCCGTGCCCCCTCCTGGCCCGCGGGCAGCGCCAGCGCCGGAGCCCGGCCCGCTGTGCCCGCCCAACCCCGGACGGGAGGGCCGGCTGGCAGCGGACCCGGCCACCGTGGTGGGTCGTCTGGGCCAGGACACCTGGCCAGACAGCGGGCGGTGGCTGAGTGATGGTCGAAGGTTGAGCGCGGATGGAGAGGCTGCGAGGCAGGCGCGGGCACACCCCGCACCCACTGCTTCAGGGCTCGGCATTTGCTCTGAGTCACCGCGTTCTTTCATTCTTTGCTCTGTATATGAGAAGCATATCTCAGTTTAAAAAACAAAATACAAGCCCCAGAGTTCATTTCGAGAAAGATTACATATCTGTATGTATTAGCTAGATCACATTTACATGTATATTACATATATATGTCATCTCCGTAATTGAACGGTTTTTTAAAAATTGAGATATATTTCATAGGCTATAAAATTCATCCTTTTAAAATGTGGCTTTTAGTATAGTTACAAAGTTCTGCAGTTGTTACCACTATCCAGAACATTGCCATCGTCCCAAAATGAAACCCCATTTCCAGTTGTAGTCGCTCCTAATTTCCCCGTCACCTCCACTCAGTTCCTTTCTGTCTCTGTAGATTTCCCAATTCTAGAAATTTCATAGAAATGGAATCATATGTGTGGCTTTTTGGCAGTGGCTCCTTTGACAAAGCACAGTGTTTTCCAGGTTCATCCATGTTGTATCATGTATCAGTACTTTAGACTTTTTATGGCTGGATAATATTCCATTGTAATGGTGTACCACAGTATCACATTTTGCTTATCCATTCACCAGTTGGTGGACATTAAAGACGTTTCCACGTTTTGGCCATTGTGAATAATGCTACTCTGAACGTCTGTGGATGTTCTATTGCAGGCATGGGCGTTCATTTCTCTTGGCTACGTACACATATGTTTAACTTTGGAGGAACTGCCAACTTTCCCAAAGTCGGGGCAACATTTTACTTTCCCACCAGTCAGTGTATGCGGGGTTCCAGTTTCCTCACATCCTCACCAACACTTGCTATTGTTTGTTGGCTAATTTTCATTATAGCCATCCTAGTGGGTGTGAAGTGGTAGTGATGAGCATTTCCCTGCTGGCGAATCACGTTGAGCGTATTTTCTGTGTTTATTGCCCATTTGTATATCTTCTTTGGAGAAATGGCTGTTCATATACAGTATTTTGCCCATCTTTTACTTGGGTAATTTGTATATTGTTGAATTATAATCTTCATTTGTAGAAAAAATTTTGGTTAAGGGGCTAGCACTGACCAATAAAGACATCAACCTGAAATTAAGCAAAGTGGAAGGTCCTATTTTCCTAAGTTTGTATAGTCTTTATTATAATTACTAGTAGCCTGGTGCACGAAATTCGTGTCCCTCAGCCCAGCCTGCACCCTCTCCAATCTGGGACATCCCTCTCCAATCTGGGACATCCCTCTCACAATCCGGGACCACTGGCTCCTAATCACTCACCTGCCTGCCTGCCTGATCAACCCTAACCACTCTGCCTGCCAGCCTGCTTACCCCCAACTGCCCTCCCCCCACTGGCCTGCTTGCCCCCAACTGTCCCCCCTGCCAGCCTGCTCACCCCCAACTGCCCCCTCTGCTGGCCTGTTCGCCCCCAACTGGACCCTCCTGCCAGCCTGCTTACCCCCAACTACCCACCCCACCCCCACCCCCAATGGCCTGATCACCCTCAACTGCCCTCCCCTCCTGGCCTGATCGCCCCTAACCGCCTTTGCCTCAGCCCCACCACCATGGCTTTGTCTGGAAGGACGTCGGAAAGTCTCCTGGTCTAATTAGCATATTCCCCTTTTATTAGTATAGATATTTATATGTGGGTAGCAAATACAATTTTTTTTTTTAAATTCTCATCTGAGGATATTTTTTCCAATGATTTTTAGAGAGAGTGAAAGGGGGGCGGGGGAGAGAGAAACATCAGTGTACACATGGACTGGTTGCCTCCTGCTTGTGCCCCCAGGCAGGATGAAACCTGCAACCGAGGTACTTGCCCTTGACCAGGAATTGAACCCAAGACCTTCCACCCGCCAACGCTCTCTTCACTGAGCCAAACCACCTGGGGTCAAATATTTTTGATGGTGCTGAAGTTAAGAGCCACTTACAGCTGAATGAATGAATGCTGCCATCCTTATTTTGTGGTTAATTTCTGAGGACACATAAGCTCAACATTAGCGTCAAGCCTTCCCTAGCAGAAACCACTGAAAAAGACACGACACTAGGAATGGCCAGGAATTCAAGCCCATTTTTCTATTACTCTAATATGACTGCTCAAAAGCATTCTACCAATTTTCAGAAACGTTCTAAAAGAAAACAAAAAATTTCCCCGGGGAAATAATGGATACACAACTTACTAAAAGTGTATGAAGAGCAGTCCAATCCTGTGCTTCAACTACCAAATTGTAAAGCAATGGAAACATTTAATGCATTTATGCTTAATCGATTCTGTTAGCATGAAGCTAGTAATTTCAATATATAACCTGAGTGTGTGTGTTTCTTTTGTTTTAGCTAATGAAATGATTCTCAAACATTGAGAATATAACCTGTCCAACCTAATATTGTTATTGACTGACCCAAGCAGTGTACAAATATCCTGTAGCTACAAATTTTTCTCCAGCTGGCCTTCTCTTCCTCCTGGAGAAGGCGGTGGGAACAACTTTTGGGACATGATCCCCAAAAATGCTGGTCCGAGCAGATCTACTTCCTTTATGGGAGACTTCTAGGGACTTCCCATCTTGTCTCTGAAATTACTATAGTTAAATTTCTTTAGCTTTAAAGTAAAATTAAAATCTATCTATCTATCTATCTATCTATCTATCTAATTTGGTAGGGTTCGGAGGCTAAGACTGTCAGTCAGATAGTCTATCTAATGTGAATGGATTTAATCAGATTGCTTTCCTCCTATCTGAGGAACTGAGAGGTTTTTTGTGTTTTGGTTTTTTTTTAATGTTGTTTATTGATTTCAGGGAGAGGAAGGGAGAGGGAAAGAAAAACATCAAGGATAAGAGAGGACCATTGATCGGCTGCCTCCTGCACACCCCCTACTGGGGAGTGAGCCCCCAACCTGGGCATGTGCCCTGAGTGGGAATTGAACCATGACCTCCTGGTTCATAGCTTAATGCTCAACCACTGAGCCACACTGGCTGGGCAGAAATGAGAGTTTTGACTGGAGGGGGGAACCCGAAGAGGTGAGTAGTGTGGGATCTTGAAACAGTTTGGAGGTTTGGGCAAAACTTGCTCTATTTCTAAAAGTGTGGGTGTTGAAAATGGAGATCTTTGGACAGCATAAGGAGTCTGGAAGATGAGAAATGACCCAGGAATTCAAGCCCATTTTTCTTTTACTCTAATATGACTGCTCAGAAGTATACTACCAATTGAATGAAACAATTTGGAAGGGACAGTTGTAGGATATAAAGACAGATGCAACTTACTCAGACATTGTTGCCCAAGAAAAATTCTAAGTAAGGAAAGTGGAAGAAACCTTCCTGTCCCTCATTCCATTTCTCTTCCCGTTTCGTTTGCTGCACCTCTCTCCTCCCTGCCTACTCTTCTGGGACCCAGAATCAGACTGGGATTACGGTTGTTCATTCAGTGTGCTATAATTACACCCCTTCTCTCTCTCCAGTTTCTGGTCAAATGGACATAAAATACCAAAAGCCAGATGAGGATTAAAGTACTGAAATTTAGTTTCATTTTCAGTTCTGATAAAGATGGGTTGGAGAATTTAGCTTAGTCTCATGCTTACACTTTTCCTTCTTAATTTGCCCACCCAGATAAAACTGCAGCACGTAAAAAACTGCAGGAGGGAAAGCCCTGTTTCAGCGAGTTTATCTCATAGGAGTTGGGGTAGAAAAGAAAACTGTCTCACCTTGAAGAGGACCAGGGAAAGCTCAGGGGTGGGGCTTATCTGGACTATTGGCTTTTATCCCTAGTTTAGGCACTATATAAATCACTTTCCCGTCGGAGGAACCACTGGTGGAGAGAAAGAAAAGTGTCCTCAGCCCTGAGTGCTGTGGTAGAGAGGAAATTAAGCAGCCATCTCTCATTAGTTGTGTCCTGGATAATGGTGTTTTGTAGGCTAGCTCAATATTTTTTTATTGATTGATTTTTAGAGTGAGAGACAGAGGGAGGTGGGCAGGGGAGGGGGGGAGAGAAATATTGGTTTGGTGTTCCATTTATTTATGCGTTCATTGGTTGATTCTTGTATGTGCCCTGACCAAGGGTGTATGGGGCAATGCTCTAACCAACGGAGCTACCTGGCCAGGGCTTTACTCACCATTTATAAAATTGGAACTAAGACCGTGTTTTCCACCGAAATAACCGTTTATAAGTGGGTGATCATTTCATGGTGTGGTTCAAGATAGATTATTTCAGCCCATTTCCTTGTTTTATTCCTCCAATATAGGTGGAGCATCTAATAAGTAACAAGCACTAGGCTAGGCCCTTGGAATTCACCTGTGGACCAACCCCTTGCACTCATGGAGTTTGCAGCCTGGAAAGACAAGTACAGTTACAATAGAGCATAGTGAATGTGAGAAAGCATGGAGTACTTTGGGGTCACAGAGGAGGGGGAACTATATCTAAGAGGGTCAGGGAAGTGATGTGTAAGAACTGAGATCATAAAGCGGAATACAAAGTATCCCGGTAAAAGGCAAGTGTGAAGATGAGCCCGAGTGTTTCAGGCAAAAAGAACACGTAGAAAAGCTAAGAAGCTGTCGTTTACTAAAGTAGTATTTTTCAAACTAGGCACCTACCAGTAGATTGTAAGATCAGTTTAGTGGGTTGTGACCTATATGTTTTGAAAAAGAAGTGAAATAGAAAATAAGAGTGTGTCACACACAGATACTTACTAGATTGTGTTACCTAGTTAGAAAATCCCTACAAAGAGGAAACAGAAGCCCAGTGTGACCACAGCTGAAGGTCTTGGGTAGGTGGTGATGATTATGCAGGGTTTAGTTAACCTTATTACAGACTTTGGCTTTATTGTAGACTGGATGAGAGGGCATAGAAAAGTTCTAATCAGGGCCTGATTAGATTTGTATTTTCTACAATGCCGTTGAATTGCGTCTTTCAAATATAAACTCCAAATTTCTTGGCCTGGTGTTACAGGTATTCCAAAACTGTTTCCGATCTATTTTTCTACAGAATCATTCCACTATTTTTAGTTCTGGACCCTTCCATTTCATAAAAATTCCTTGTTTGCCTCTCACCTTTCAGCCTTTGCACCAAGACCGAAAGATCTATGAGAGCAGACCTTGCCTTTGTCTTGTCCACGTTGAATCTCTGGCATTTAGTCAAGTGCCTGGTACCCAGTAAGAACTACACAAATCTTTGTTGATAGAGGGTAAATACCCTTAATATGAGAACTGTTACATAGTAATAAAAATGACCTATTGTTGCTTTTGAAAAAAGGAAAAGGTTTTATTAGAAATCCTTTTTTTTTTTAGTTGAAATCATGTAATAGAACCACATTCAGTTATTTAAAAGATAATTTAACAAAAAGTTAAACTAGAGGCTTGGTGTATGAAATTTGTGCACCGGGGGGGCAGGGGGTGGGAGGTTTCCTCAGCCCAGCCTGCACCCTCTCCAATCGGCCTGATCTTGCCCCCAACTTCCCTCCCCTGCCGGCCTGATTGTCCCTAACTGCCTCTGCCTCAGCCCCCACTACCATGGCTTTGTCCAGAAGGAAGTCAGACATCTGGAAGATGGCCGGTCGACCCGGTCTAATTAGCATATTACCCTTTTATTAGTGTAGATAGATTATATAGGATAGGATTGCTTAAATGAGGGGGAAAGCCTTTTTCAGCGGGAGGAAATGCTCTTGACAGACAAAGTACATAATCCCTATATCTGGACTGATAGCCAGCCATATGCACTATACTGCCAAACCAATCATTAAAAAATTGAACCGCTTTCTTAAACCTTACACCAGTGGTGGACAAACTGCGGCTCGTGAGCCACATATGGCTCTTTGGTCCCTTGAGTGTGACTCTTCCACAAAATACCACAAAATACCAATTTTAAAGAAGTGGCATTAGAAGAAGTTTAAGTTTAAAAAATTTGGCTCTCAAAAGAAATTTCAATCGTTGTACTGTTGATATTTGGCTCTGTTGACTAATGAGTTTGCCAACCACTGCCTTACACCAAACAGCTGTTGCCCTTAAAACCCCTCATTAGCCCCCACCTTAGGTTCTGCCTTTGCAGTTCACCCAGATTTGGTTCTGATTGGTTGGTTTCTATGCCAGTCAGCGTCAAAGGCTCTGCCTCCTAGGCAGCCATTGGCTCCTCACAGTTCACCCAGATTTGGTTCTGATTGGTCAGTTTCTATGCCAGTAAGCGCCTCTGGGTCTATCTCCAGGCCTGATCAGAGAGGCAGGGCTGATCAGCAGCCCCTGTGGAGGCCCGGAGAGAAAGAGAGGCGCAGCTGCTGGCGAGGCCCAGAGAGAGAGAGGCAAGGGCTGATTAACAGCTGCCATGGAGGCTGTGGGTCAGACCCTGCCTCTCTCTCTGAGCCTCTCTCTGGGCCTGATCCACAGCCCCCTTGGCAGTCAGTGCTGGGTTGCTGCCACGGCAACCCAGCACTGACTGCAGGACTGATTTCTGGTGTTCGGTCAAGCCTTTGGTCGTTTTGGATGTTATGGGCCCTGGGTTTTTATATATTAGGATAGTAGTAGAGATAATAAAAATAATATCAAACCTTTTGATTTTGGTATTTCTCCTCCCTGGAAGTACAAAGCAATAACAGGTTGGTCAAAGGAGAAGGCAATCTAACTCTTTTATATTTTGTTTGAACAGAAAGGCATTCTCTGAGCACTTGCCAAAAAGTAGTTTTATAAAGATAGCTGGGGACAGAGGGAATAAGATTAAAATGTATAATTCATATGAGATTAATGGAGAGGCAACAGAAAATAGATTTTGATCTTTAGAAGAATTAAAAATAGAACATCTGCACACCCAAAAGAACTTACAAATAAGAATTTAACGATGTCAGTTTGTTGCCAGAGAACGATTATACTGTCACAGTACTGTGACTTCACAGAACTAGATTGTGGAACCCATCTGTGAAGGAAAAACTCTTTCAGGGTATGGTTTTGATAAGTGGCAAGGGGATCTGTGAAACACTCATGAAAGGTAGAATGATTTCAATTTCTGCATCAAATTTCTTTTTAATGTATTTCTGAGATGTGGAAACTTTGCTAATTAGTTTTGTAAATTAGGTTTTATGTATTGTAAACATGAATGCTAGAATCCAAATTTGGTAATATAGGATGGCTTTTAAAACTCATTAAGTTTTATATATTTATGTTCCATTGAGTCCTATTTTGAGCTGTGCATCTTAAGAACTTATATTGGAACTAACTTTTATAAATTTACCCTAAGGAAATAATTCTAGATATGGAAAGTATTATGCACAAAGATGTTCATTTTCATTGTGATGTAATTTAGTCAAGAAAATGCCTCTGCTATAGGGAAATGATTTATTAAAATATGGTAATCAACATGAAGAAATATAACCATTAAAATGCTTTTTTAGAGTGATGTTTTCTTATTTATAATTTTTTTTTCACTAGCTAAGTCTGTGCTTTTATTGGCCACTTGAGAGGGATGAAGCGGGAGGAGTGGGTGGCTCTGATGCCTGGCCAGCCAGTGGTGATGGAGAACTCACCCAGGTAGTAGGCAATCATCTCAGGCTTGATTTCCTCCTGGGTGAAGGCCTTGCCATTTTATAGGCCCACCATGCTGCCCACCATCTCTGGCAGGATGATCATGTCCTGCAGGTGCCTCTTCACCACCTCGGGCTTCTCCAGGGGGGGTGCCCCCTCCTCGCCTTGTGTAGGCGCTTCAGCAGCCAGTGCTGCTTCCTCCGCAGGCCCGGGTTCCGCCGCCACCGCAGCTGTGGGGCACCGTGCAGGTGTAGCAGCTGCTCATTAGGTCCACCAGCCGCTCATAAGGCATGTCCAGCAGCTGGTCAAGACCCACGGCCAGGAGGCGAACTTGCAGAAGGTCCACTGCTGCTTCTGCTCCACTTCTGCCATCTTGTCGGTTCTTCAGGAAGGCTCTTATTTTTTACTTTTTAAATTAAAAATTAAAAAGTGCTCAGCATAAACAAAATTTCAAGTAATCCAAAAATATGCAGAATTGAAAAAGTGAAAATGGTATTTCAAGCCCTTGTTTACCCTACCATGCAAGGCCAGCCGACTCTCCTGAGGTCAGTGCTCTGAGCACCTTGGTATCTGTCCTTCCTGACTTTTTTTTCTAACTCAGTGCTCCAAGGAGGGGTTTCAGAGTCTTCTCAAGTTAGGTAAGGTGGGAACTGAGTGGGTGAAAACCAGGGTGCTTCAACCCTTACTGCTTTTACCTGTTTTATAAATTGGGATTCACATAAGATTTAATTTAGGCAGAGAATTTCTCTGCATTAAAAAAAAATGTTTAAGAACAATTGGCCAGAGCAGCTCAGTTGGTTGAGTGTTGTCCTGTGCACCCAAAGGTCATGTGCCGTTCAATTCCCTGTCACAGCACATTCCCAGATTGCTGTTTGGTCCTTAGTCGGTGGGATGCCTACTGGAGGCAACCACTTGTTTCTCACATCAATGTTTCTTTCCCTCTCCCTCTGTCTCGAAAATCCATCTATAATAATAAAAGTGTAATATGCTAATTAGACCAGATGTCCTTCTGGGTGACCTTCTGGATGAAGCTGAGGCTATGAGGGAAGCCTGGATCCCAGGTGCCAGAGGGAAGGTGGTGCCGGCAGCCAGGGGAAGGGAGGTGCATCAGGCCTCTAGTAAAAACATATTAAAAAGAAAATAAAAACAGGAGGTCTAATTTATAAAATGTCCCAAGTCTCCTACTCAGCAATTCCAGATCTTTCTCAGTTTATCATTTTACTGCTTGGTCACAAGCCTTTTGTAAAAATGTGTAATCATAATGACGAATAATGATGATAATAATTAGCTAACATTTATTGAAGGCTCGATCTACTCTTCTAAGTACTTTACATGTATTACCTCATTTAATCCTCACAATAACTCCATAAAGGAGATATATTTTTATGAGGAAGCTGAGTTGTAGAGGTTAGATCCCACAACAAGTGAAAATCAGAATTTAAGCCAAAACAGTTTGACTATCAGTATCATTAGCGTGTTGACACTTCTTGACATTTCATTTTTAGGAAGCAAATAATTTCTCTTAGTTGAAGTGTGAAGATTTGATGAATAAGTCACTTAAAATTCCCTCATAAAAATCACTCAATGCAAGTGATGTTATTTATTCATCTAATGGAAGGGTAGCAAATATCCCAGTAAGCTTTGTGCAATTTCAAACATAGCATAAAGCATTTGCCAGTGATTCCACATGAATAAATACAACTTTGAACAGGCAATTAATATTCTCTTTTTCCAAATGTAATTCATTGAGGTCTGTACACTCACTCAGATATGGGATTTTGATTGTGCACAGATTTCATAATCTGAATTTAGACTCGCACTACTCCTTAGAACAAAACAGTCCTGTCACAGTCCCCAGGGACATTGCTGAATGGGCAGTCAAGCATGTGTTTGAGCATTAGTAAAGGAGCACCCAAAGAGAGAAAAACATAGAAATAACTTAAAGTTTTGTAATTTTTGAAGGAACAATGAGGTAATCTTTCTGGAAAAGTCATACCCCTTGGGACCTGTATTTTGTTTGGCGTTATTATCATTTTGAATTGTGAGTGGTGGATTGTGGGAGAGACACACCATCTATGAGATGGTAACCTGGCCCAGGCTTGGAGCCTGGTGGGGCAGAGACAGTTATTGAGTCACAATCATCTAACAAATACCTATGCTATGAATGAAATCATGGCTGTGAAAAACACACAGCAGCATGGTCGTGGTCTGAAAGCATTTGTGATGTGCTAATTGAAGGAAGGCTGTTGCCTTTTATTTACTAGAGGCCTGGTGCACGACATTCGTGAACTCGGGGGGCGGGGGGGTCCCTTAGCCCAGCCTGCGCCTGTTAGCAGTCCGGGAGCCCTAGGGGGATGTCCGACTGAGGGCTTAGGCCTGCTCCCCGTGGGCTTAAGCTGCAGTCGGACATCCTTAGTGCTGCCATGGAAGCAGTAGAGGCTCCTGCCACTGCCACTGTGCTCGCCAGCCTTCAGCCTGGCTTGTGGCTGAGCGGCGCTCCCCCTGTGGGAGTGCACTGACCACCAGTGGGCAGCTCCTGCGTTGATCATCTGCCCCCTGGTGGTCAGTGCGCATCACCGATTGTTCCACCGTTCGTTTGATTTGCATATTACTCTTTTATTATATAGGATTTTATCCTCACCCGAGGACATGTTTTTTTAATTGATTTGAGAGAGGGAGAGAGAGAGAGAAACATCAAGGGTGAGGGAAACATCAATTAATTGGTTGCCTCCTGTACACACCCCTGACTGAGTATCAAACCTGTACCCTAGGTATGTGCCCTAACCAGGAATCAAACCTGCAACCTTTTGGTGTACGTTGACATTCCAACCAACCAAGCCTCTGGTCAGGGCAAGGCTGCTGCCTTTTAGTAATACAGAGGAACCTTGGTTCTCAAAATTTATTCCGGAAGGCTGTTTGAGAAGCAATTTGTTTGAAAATTGAATCATTTTTTCTCATTAGAAATAATGTAAATTGAATTAATTTGCCCAGGCTCCCAAATGATTTGGTTTTAACCTTATATATAGTATGTCTGATCTAGAAACAAATACTCCTTTTCTTAAATTTATCTAACCACTCCCTCTCATGCTTAAATGAATCCCTTTCAGCACTTGTTTCTGGGGTATCTTCCAGGAAGTCAGTATGCAGCATCTTTGCTTTTACACATGTCGTCGCTGCACGCTGTCACGGGCTAACTGGTTTTTGTTTACCCAAATCAACAACGGTTTTTCTACCTTTTCAGTTGCCTGTGATCATTGTTTCTTTCACACCCTTAGCAATATTAGCACTCCTGATGGCCTCTATATGTTTTAAAAATAGCGCTAAAGCTCCATTTCACCAGCAATGAAAGCAAGAGAAAACAAAACACAAAAATATTCACAGCGCAATTTCCTGAGATGTTAATAATGTGAGGTTTAGTGGTAAACTGACTCACATTCTCTCCTTTGTTAGTGGCCTGAGAGGCACTTTTTTGTCATGCTGATGTATCAGCAGGAAAGGGTTGTCAGGTCATGAACCGAATTGTTCAAGATGGGAGATGGAACCGAGGGTTGACTGTATTTTTCTCACCGAGGAATGTGTGGAGAGGGAAAAGTAGAAGAGAAAGAAGGAAAAAATAAAGAAGAAATTCTAGGGCTCCTGGGAGTTTTAGAAATAGTAAAATTTTAAGTAGCCATTAAAAATAGCGTTGTAGCCCTGGCCAGTGTTGCTCAGTGGTTAGAGTATTGGCTGGGTGAACCAAAGGGTCTTGAGTTTGATTCCTGGTCAATGGCATGTATGTGGGTTGCATGTGTGGGAGGCAACCAGTTGATATGTCTCTCACATCAATGTTTCTCTCTCCTTCCCTTCCTTTCACTCTCTCTGAAAAAGCAATGGGGATCCTCTGGTGAGGATTAACAAAACACAAACACACACACACACACATACAAACAAACCCTCACCAAAAAAGTTTGTAGAATAATATTATGAGGAAACAGTTTTGATCCATTTTGAAATGCAAAAAGTAGGATGCAAAACAGTATGTGCAATATGAGCCTATTTTTTTAAAACATATCTATAATAATAAAAGCGTATATGCAAATCAACCAAACGACCGAACAGCAGAATGACCATCCAGACGACCTTCCGGATGACCACATTATGACATGCACTGGCGCCAGGCCAGCCAAGATGGGTTCAATGTGATTGGTTCAGGGGACCCTACCATCATCCCGCAGAGGGAGGCCCAGGCCAGCCAAGCAATCACACCCCATGCCTGTCACCCGTAGGGGGAGGCGACCCGTGGTGGGGGAGGGGGAGCAGTGCTGCACAGATGGCAAGCAGTGCAGCGGCAGGAGTGGGGCCAGCTGCCAGCAGCCAGGGGAAGGAAAGCACCACTAGGCACTGATCCCAGGCCAGGCCTAGGGACCCTACCCAAGGAGTCCCAGATTGCGAGAGGGTGCAGGCCAGGCTGAGGGACACCCCCCCCTCCCCCAGTGCATGAATTTCAATCACCGGGCCTCTAGTATATATATAGAAAAATATGGTGATGTCATTATATATACCAATATGTGATCAGTGATTATCTCAGATGGTGGATTTCTACAATAAACTATTTTTATCATTAGCTTTTTATTTTTTTAGTTTTTTCATTGAACACATATTGCTCCTGTGGGGGTGGGGGGAGGTAAAACAGTCCTATATAATAAAAGGCTGATATGCAAATCGACTGAATGATGGAACAACCAGTTGCTATGATGCGCACTGACCACCAGGGGGAAGATGCTCAACGCAGGAGCTGCTCCCTGGTGGTCAGTGTGTTTCCTCAGGGGGAACGCCGCTCAGTGACAAGCCAGGCTCATGGCTAGGGAGCACAGCGGTGGCGGGAGCCTCTCTCTCACCTCCATGGCAACCAGCCATCCCTGAGGGCTCCCAGACTGCAAGAGGGCGCAGGCTGGGCTGAGGGGGGACACCCCCCCCCCCGAGTAGTGCACAAATTTTGTGCACTGGGCCTCTAGTAAATGATAAACCATGTCAGTGGACATTAGAAGCAGAGTTTCAGATGAAGTATGAAAAGAAGAGTGTAGTCAGGACATTTTTATGAGCAAAGACCATTAGTGACAGCTATGTTGCTTTGGGGTGGCTTTGAGAGTAGTTTTAGCTTGAACTGCAGGTTGGATTTAGAGCTGTTCAGAAAATGGCTCCTTGTTTTTCCTTTTCTTTCTTTCTTTCTTTTTTTTTTAAACTGGCATTTGAATAAAAGAAAAGTGTGCAGCCCTGACCAAAGGGTAGAGGAGAGAGTTGATTGCAGGGAGTAAAGGTGGTAAGTCAGGTCACTGTTTCAGTTTGATGCCAAGATAATTGAGTAACATAATACTGTGTGCCTGTAGTTTATTTGATCTGCCTGTAGTCTCTGCTAGCGAGTTTGCGCACTTGAACCCTCTTTGCAGCCCTGTGTACCAGGGAACACCCTTGAGGGAAAGTGCAACTTGGGGAAGGTAGATCTGGCTTCCTTTCCCTGGGAGAAGATGTGCCAGTGAGGGAAGGAGGTGGGCCAGCTCCTGAGGAAGACCTCAGTGCCGGAGCTGTCCTAGTCATCACCCGATGGAAGGTAATGCCATGTAGTGCGGCCTGCTCATCCCGGTCGCCTGCTCCAGGAGAGGGCACAGGAAAGGGCCCTAAGTGCTCTGAGTAAATGGTTGAAATGGGGTAGCCGAAGATGGTGAGACACGCTTAATCTTAAAATGTAGAAGAAACATTATGACCTGACAAGTGGCAAATCGTGTTTTTTTTCCCCCTCTCACTTTTCTTACATAGAAAGCTTTGTTTTTCTTTTCAACTTAGACACGTAAACTTCCTTTCTTCCTTTCCCTTTTCTTAAAAATATTTTTAAACTTTGAGCCCTGGCCGGGGTAGCTCAGGTGGTTCGAGAGTTGTTCTGATTCACACAGTTTGCAGTTTCGACCCCCAGTCAGGGCACACATAAGAATCAACCAGTGAACATATAAGTAAGTGGAACAACAAATCGATGTTTCTCTTTCTCTCTCAAATGAAAATTAAAAAACAAAAAAAAGAAACTGACACATTGGCATCCTTTCTGCACCTTAAATTTCTGGAAGTTTTTATTTTCAGTTTAATTATACAAAGAGTCAAGGGCATATTTTAATAGGTCCCAGAAATGTGTTTGCCTTTTTAAAATTGAATTCTTTCTAGGAGTAGAAGAATGTGTTGGGGGTAAAAGTATGAAAGTATATTTTTGTGTAAGTTCTGAGTAATAATTTTTACTCATTTGAAATGCTGAGGAACTATCTAGTTTCTAAATTTAGGTGTTTCACATTTTTAAATACCAGAGAAAAACAGTAGGGAAATGTTTTGTCTTATGTACACTATCTTTTATACAGTGTGTTGAGTCAGTTTATAAAAACAACGCCTACAAGAAATAGTGGTTTCAAAAAAAGAATTACAAAACCAGTACCAAAGAAAATAAGAGTAGTATAATGTTAAGATTAATAAATTGATTTGTAAATTTCCTTGCTACTAAAGTTTTAAAAAAGCGGGGGGGGGGCTCAATCTTTATTACAGAAAAATAAAAATACCAGTTTTTAGTAGCATGGCTTCCTGTAGCTATAATTTCTAAGTAAGGATTCAAGAGGAGGTGTGTTCTTAGTGGTTGTTTGCAGGAAATGAATGTCAATTACATGTCAATTATAGGAGCAAGTTATTAAATGTTGGGTAGTTTTGTGTTTTTGTAAAAAATAAGATACAGGTAAGCAATGTTTAAGAGAGAGTAAGGGAAATCTACATTTTTATTGTTTAAAAGCCGTTTCTCAACTTCAAAACAGAGTTCTCTGACTGGACAACTCCTTTGATATCCAGCCATTTATTGAGTTGTTTCAAACAAACTGATCTTTCCGGCAAGTGTTTGCTTCCTGTATTCTTTTTTAAAAAAACACCTATTTTTGTACTGCTATCAATTTAATCAGAATACCCTAGTTAAATGAACACTTTTTTTCACATGTTACAGTTGATTGGCTTGTTAGGGGCTAGATATAAATCTAACAGATGGCACTTGGCAGGATAAACTGTACTTTGTTTATGGAATACTCTTAGTTCTAGGACACACACCATATTTACTCTGTCAACATTTTCTCAATAGGTAGAAAGGGCTTAACCGTAGGTTGTAGTTTAGTTGATGCATTGTCTTGTTTTTTTCTGTATCTTTCTTCCAAATAAAGCATTTTTTAAAAAATTATTATTATTTTAAAGTGGAGGCGAGCATTGTGATTCTGAAAACAAAATCATTTGTTCTAGGTCTGGCTTCTTTTGAAAAATTATTTGTGCTCATTGAGGATTTATTATACAGAAGGCTTATAAACCCACAGATGATTTCTCTGGCCTTGAATGAATTCTTTACAAATACGTGGCTGTCTTTTAGGTATATAGAAACTTCAGGATTGCTAAATTTCATGGCATTAGCCTTTTGTGTCAGTGGGCAATCTTAGAAATGAGTGATGGATTTATGGAATCAGCTAGCTTTTGTATGTCAGTAGCCGGATCACGTCCATAACTTTTCAAGCTTTTGTGTTCGTTAGACAACATTAAGACCGCCAATTTTACAGCAATCCAGAGCGACTGAAATGGCAGTTAATTGCTTTTTCACTTTTCTCCCATTTTAACTTGTTAAGGAAGTTTTACATCACTACCTATTAGCGAAATGAAACCTATGTGAGTGCTTGAATTCAGTGTAAGTAGACAGCTTCCCGTTTAAGCCAAAGAAGTCAAGGTTTTTTTTTTTTTAAATAAACTAACTCTGTCCTGGTTGGGTTGCTCAGTTGATTAGAGCATTGTCCCGATATCGCCAAGATTTCAGGTTTGGTATCTGGTCAGCGCACATAGAAAAACCAGCCACTGAATTCATGGATAAGAACAACAAATCGATGTCTTCCCCTCCCCCCACCCTTACTCTCTCTCTCTCAAATTAATAATAACAATAAAAAGTAAACTCTGTATTTCAGCCAAAAAAAAAAAAGGAATGGAGATACTTCCATTCCACTTTAGAAGTGAGCCTTTTAATTAGGGAGGACAGTATTTGTGAGGTAGGATTTCCTGTATTTCCAAGCACTTTTAAATGGCTGAACAATGATCAAAATTACAGGATAAGGTATATAAATGACTATAACTCAGCTGTGCTTGGAGCCATTTGAGACTTAGACCTTATAAGGTTTGTGGGCCAGTATTGACTGGGCCTACCTTCATTCTTTAGAATTGCTACTGTGGGATAAATAGTTCCATTTTCTCGGGTAGCTAGCGGAAACGGGCAGAAGACATCCACACCCTTTTTATTTTTCTGGTCATACATTCTCATGAATTATATCTCTGCCCAGCAGCAACAGTATAGTTAGAGTTCAGGAGATTGCTTTTACATCATCATATTGATTTTTAGCTTTTGAGGGTCAAGTGCTATATTAAATATCACAGGAAATTCCCAGTGTGCTATCTGGGAATTGGCAGTGGGAGACCAAAGGGACACCTTTTTTTTTTTTAAATCCTCACCTGAAGGTACGTTTTATTGATTTTAGAGAGAGAAAGAGGGAGAAAGAGAGAAACACTGACGTGAGAGAGAAACATCAGTCTGTCGCCTCCTGTTTGTGGCCAGACCAGGATTGAACCCTTAACCTAGGAATGTCCCCTGACCGGAAATTGGACCCACAACCTTTTTGGTGTATGGGACAACGCTCCAATGAGCCGCTCAGCCAGGGCTAGATGCCTTTCTTTAAAAACAAGACAAAACAAGACAAGACAAAATCACCTCTTTTTAAAAACTGTGATAGGAAAATTGCTAGCTGTATTTTGAGCATTTAATTTTGACTGTTCTGTACCCTTAATCCTACATTATTCTTTTTCCTTTTTAATCCTACGTTACTTGGATAGATTTCTTTGAGGTAGTACACTTTTGTGACCTATTGAACAGGTCAAAGTTCTTGGGTGTTGGGAACCATTGGGCACAAGGTGTAGAAGTAGGAAAGCTGAATAAAGCCAATTTGAAGCTTGGGGAGAGTAAGAGAATCGTTTAGCTGGTTCAGGTAATCTAGTAGAAGGCATCGAGTCAGTATGAAATAATTAGTGACCCAAAATAAGCAATGCAAGGGAGCTCAGTGGATGAGAATGATGAAATCAAAGGGCTAACAATGAGAAATGATTTTAATAATAGCTGTAGAGCTAGCTCAAATGGAGAAAGAGAGCTCTTTAATATGATTCGATAGTCAAGGGCCGTGACCTCCAGAAATGGGACGAGGCTGTCCTCATGGGTTCTGATGACTTCTCAAGGGAGAAGCGTGTGACAACGAGGTCATGGCAGGACGGCAGAAAGCGTTGTCAGACTGAACACGAGAAAACCAAAGGGATGATTACGTAAGAGCTGTTTGGCTTATGTGCTGAGTGTTGATCTGATGGTAAATTCTTCAGGAAAAGGGATAGAAATGGAAAAGCTGAGGCGTTCAGATGATGAAACTGATATCTAAAAAGCTTTTAAAAATAAGCTTTTGCTGGAATGGAAGGAGTTAATCATTGAGAGAAATTGGTGAGGATTTGCACAGGCTGAGATCTTTAAAATGAAAATAGTTGAAGAAAACTGAGCAGCCATAAAGTCAACCTGCTATTTGAATGCTGCAAAAATCAAGTTAAGTAGACATGATCCTCCTTAATGAACCTGTGATACAATTACACAGTTAAGTACTTACTGGCTAGTGTTCAAAAGAATGTACCAATGTGTTTTTTGTTTTTGTGTTTTGTTTTTTTTAAATAGAACAAGGAAATAACTTGCATAATATAAGTTAAGGTCTAGTTTTGTTTGGCATGATCTCCTTGGAAGCTATTTTAACTGCGCACATATTACATCCCGTTTGGGAACTAGCTACATTTCAGGAATAAACAGAAACATAGAAGATGTGTTCAAAAAGAAAATGAAAGGAGCAGAATGCACACTTGCAGAGAGGGAAAGGTAAGGATACGTAATAATCATAGTTAGACCTCTAGGTTATTTTGTGTGGGTACACATGGATGTGACAGTGGTTTTGTGTTTGTTTATATATATGTAAAACAGCCACCTGATCAACGATTTTTGTGATTATTTTTCTAAGTGATATAATTACTAGTAATACATTGCATAAAAACCTTTTTATTGTTATGGGAAGATAGCAAGTCTGAAACTCCCATGTACTGCATTTAGCATTCCGGCATGATGTAGGCCTGCTAACGCACAGCTCTGCTGGGTTTTTCAGGTTATTTAACCTTCACAGTGGAACGGAATGCCCACTCCAGCACCATGGGCAGCTTTCCTCCGAAATACCACTTTAGTAAGTCAGCACACATACCGTACACTTCCTCTTCTTTTCCTTTAAAAATAAGGAATTTTAGTAGTAATTTTTGTTTGTTTGTTTGTTTTTGTTTTTTTTTGGTTTTGTAACCAAATTGAATTCATAAGAAGTGAAGTATTAGTATTTTCCTTTAAGTCAGTGGTTCCCTGACACATCTCTGTAGCCCAGTGCTGGCCCATGACAAAACTTTCATAGGGAATATGGAGGTTTTTTTTAATAAGTTTAAATGTATTCAATGGAAAGGCTATCTTTTTGTCGGAGATTTTGTCCTAGCTACGTTTTTCGCGTTAAAATGTAAACTTAATTTTTAAAGAAAGGTTTTAAAAAATATTTTTTGATTATGTGTATACATTTAATTTTTTTCTAGTGTATTGACACATAATTGACATGTGTCACTGTATGAGTTTCAGGTGGTCCATGGTGTGCACCTGTAGTAAGGTCACTTCTACTACCAAAGTGCGTTGTTAAAAAAATTAGCGATTTTTATAGAAACACCATTCAGACTAGCTTAATCAACGAAGGAGTTTTACTGGCTCATGTAATTGGGAAGATCAGGGGTAGGATGGGCTTCAAATAATGAAATAGAGGTTCTAATTATATTGCCAGGACCCTGTTATCATGGCCTCGCTCTGGTTCTGTGGATCTTCTCAGGTATATGGCTTTCCTGCAAGTGACAGTGATGGTGGTGGCGGTAGAGGGAACCTTTGGGGAGGAAGACTTAGTGACTGCTTCGAAATTGTGTTATTCCAAAGCGAAGTGAGAAAACTCCCAGGGGCCTTCCACTCTTAGTCCTGTAAGTTATTCATTCTTCGTTAAATTAACTCTTTCCTTCAGAGCAGTTATCACAAAGTATCTCGTTTATTGGCTCACCTGATTGTTTTTCCTCGGGAGCAGGAATGGTGCCTGTGTTGTTAATCACGTAATCTAGCAGGCACTCAGCAGAGAGTAATCCAACAAATAGGTGAAATTCCAGGGAAGGACTCAGATCCCGCTCAAGCCACCTGTCAGTACATGGTCTGGAGCAGTGGTCGGCAAACTGCGGCTCACGAGCCACAGGCGGCTCTTTGGCCCCTTGGGTGTGGCTCTTCCACAAAATACCACGTGCAGGGGCGCACGTACAGTGCGACTGAAACTTCGTGGCCCATGCGCAGAAGTCGGTTTTCGGCTCTCAAAAGAAATTTCAGTCGTTGTACTGTTCATATTTGGCTCTGTTGACTAATGAGTTTGCCTACCACTGGCCTAGAGGTTAGGGAACTGTGATTGATAGACCTACCAGAACCTCATGGAATAGGGGAAGGATGGTTTCACACAGGAAATGGAGATACCACTAGCTAAAAACACTGGGGAAAAGCGCTGAGCAAACAACAACAGAAATACATGTCCATCATTTGTGCTTTACGTTCTTTAAACATGGTTTAGTGTTTTACCTCACTGCCCAGTCTGCTGGTTAAGATGATGCATGCTCTGCAGGGCATGCGGGTGCTTGGCTGAGGGGATGGAGTGGGCTGAAATGCAGCCCAGGGCTCCACTCACAAGCTTCCTTCCGGGAGGCACTCTCCTTTTGACTTGACACAAAGGCTCTGTACGGTCTCTGCACAGTGGCCCTGGTAGATATTTATCTCTTCATCTAACCACAATAGCTTATGCTGAAGTAAGAATAGTAGGAGCAAAAGTCTGAACTGGATGTGTCTCTCCATCTGGATCCCACTGGCCAACTCAGTGCAGACTCTGCGCTTAGCCGTGTCCTGCACGTATTCTCAGAGAGATGACTTGTCTTGGGAAATTCCCCATTTCCTTTCCTTCCCTTCCCTCCATTTTTCCGTTGATCAAGTTTCCCAAGAACGCATTTTGAGCTTTCTGAATTTTAGGGTGACTGAATGGTGATACATGGACTGTCACCCTTCTTTCTGTCTTATCTACATTTCTCTGCATTTTCATGTTGATCAACTTGATCATTCTGCCTCCAGAAGAAGAAGGAGCTGCCTCTATCCATCACTTGCCCTTCAGTGAAAATGATTTGTCTGAAAGCTCAATCTCTTTGAGGTTTGTTTTATAGTTTGTCTGATTAAATATATCCTGGAGGCAGTGAAATGCTCCTTTTTAAAAAAGAGGTGAGTGGGCTGAAGGAAAAGAAACTCGATCTGACTCATTTCAGGCTGCCGGGAGTCTCCTATGTTCCAGACACCGAGCCTAGTCTCTCATTACGCGGAAGGTTCTCCCGCAGCCGTCAGCCTTATTTATCTCGCTTTCTGGGACTGCTTGGCTTCGTCTCTGCTTCCCCCGGACATTGTTTCCATTCATCTGATTTTCTCTAAACACTGACTTACTGTGTGTACCCATCCATCTGCAGGTGGCCAAAATTGGCAACTGGTATTTAATCTACTCATTGGATTCTCAGTGCAAGATCACAGGAAGTTTGCACCAACATCACCTGGGGAACTTAAAAGAAAAGATTTATAGGGCTCAGTCATAGGATTCTCAGTCAGCAGGGATGGGGTTCTAGAATCTGTATTTTAAGAATGTTTCCCAGTAGGATTATCCGGACCCCTCCAAAATGACAAGAGGGAAAGAAGGAAAAGGAGGGGATGGACATAGATGAGCACACCTCAGCATCCACTTGTCTCCTATGTAAGGAGAAGAGATGGGTGTACTAAGGCAGTGGTTGGCAAACTCATTGGTCAACAGAGCCACATATCAACAGGACAACGATTGAAATTTCTTTTGCCAGCCAAATTTTTAAAACTTAAACTTCTTCTAATGCCACTTCTTCAAAATAGACTTGCCCAGGCCGTGGTATTTTGTGGAAGAGCCACACTCAAGGGGCCAAAGAGCCGCATGTGGCTCACGAGCCGCAGTTTGCCAACCATGGTACTAAGGCATTGAAAACAAATATTGAAGAATACAATAATTTTCCTTAAAAGCAGCAGTACTGACAACAATTCTTAGTCTGAATTGGTGGGTGGGCAGTCCATTCAGGCAGTGGGGCAATCTGTCCCTCACCAAGTCAGTGCCACTCTCCTGAGAAACACCTGCGGCCTTTAGGTCCATTGTGATAGACAGCTGTGAAAGCATTTGCAGCTGTTCAAACCGGCTCTCTAGCCGGGCAGGTGGGCATGATCTTGCCGCTTCAGTGCCCACAGTCTCGACCTAGCAATTGTAAGTATGTGTTTGTGTCTCTCAGTTCAAAGTCTGTGAGAGAATCTGGTCACTGGCCTGACGATCAGGGGCCCACTCTGGAACTGTGCGTCAGAGCAGACTTTGAGAAGGGTATGAAGTGGTAAGTGTACTACGAGCTTTGTTTTGGTTGGCTTGCAAAGTAGAGGGTTAAGTGAATATTTGTGATTCCTTTTCATTTTGGTTATTCCCTAGATAACAGGGGTTATATTCCTACTAGAGGCCCGGTGCACGAAATTTGTGCACTCTTGGGGGGGTTCCCCTCAACCCAGACTGCGCCCTCTCACAGTCTGGGAGCACTTGGGGATGTCTGACTGACAGCTTAGGGGAGCAGGCCTAAGTCATCAGTAGGACATCCTTAGCGTTCAGTAGGGCATCCTTAGCGCTCAGTAGGACATCCGTAGCACTGCTGCGGAGGAGGGAGAGGCTGCCGTTCGCTGCACTTGCCAGCTGTGAGCCCGACTTCTAGCTGAGCAGCGCTCCCCCTGTGGGAGCCCACTGACCACCAGGGGGCAGCTCCTGCATTGAGCGTCTGCCCCCTGGTGGTCAGTGTGCGTCATAGCGACCCGTAGTTCTGCCACTCAGTCAATTTGCATATTAGCCTTTTATTATATAGGATAGTTAATTTTTTGTATGTCAGAACTACAAATATGACTCCAATCTAATTTTATATGTGAAATAAATGCCTTGTATAGTATGCAACACATATAACAAGTGTTTTTATGGCACACATTATCATGGTTTCTGCATAATTGAATAAACAAAATATATATTAAGATATAAAGTGCCCAGCTGGCATGGCTCAGTGGTTTAGTGTCAACCTATGAACCAGGAGGTCATGGTTTGATTCCCAGTCAGGGCACATGCCCCTTGTGGACTGTCATGCAGGAGGCAGCCCATCAATGATTCTTTCGCATCACTGATGTTTCTATCTCTCTCGCTTCCTCTCTGAAATCACTAAAAACATATTTTAAAAAATATATAAATAAAGTAACATTATTTATTATTTAATGTGTTTAAAATATATTATCATATGCCTTACCTTTTATTGTGCATTGACATATATAAAGGGTTGTAGCAGTTTGATTCTGAGATCACTCTATAGTAATGGAATCTATCACTTTATTTAATAAATTTGTCCACTGTAGAACTTCAGGGACAGTTGAAGACATTACATAGGTATTAGTTACATAGAATATGCAAAGACAAGAAAAACTTATAATCAAGATTAAGCACAGAAAATAGCTCTGTAGTATATTTCTGCATACAAGGCAGTTATATGACTAAAAGCAGTTATGTGTTAAGCCCAAGAAGTATAACGTATCTTAGGGTTAGTTTAAGAACATATGTGTTTTATTTTTTTAAGGCAAAAGGATTTATTGTGAGGGTTTTAAAGCAAACTCAGCACACAAAGTGGTGAGAAATACAGTGTGGTGGTTAAAATGAAACCTTTAACATCAGAACTCGGTTTAAAATTAAAGCTCTGTGCTTGACAGTTTCATGTGCCAGGGATGAAAGATTAAAACTGATTTATAAAATGGAGCTAATAATACCTATCCGATGGCAGTGTTGCGAGGATAGTGTTTTATATCTTTAATTATGAAAATCTTAAGTATCCACATAGTTCACCTGATTTTTTAAAATTACTTTATCTTTTCTTTTCCAGATCCTATCCCTGTGTGGAACATCTAAACATCTTTTATTAGTGGAAACATTATTTTGCTACAAAATGCATTCAGCATCTTAATTGAAACCAGCATCCGTGTGGTTCTGATTCATCTGCTATGGTTTATGAAGCTTCAGATCTAAGGAGTACAGGGTCTTTTGCGATGACAATATGACTAATAGTAAAGGAAGATCTGTTACTAATAAAACAAGTGGTGGTCCAAGCAGTGGAGGAGGTTTTGTGGACTGGACTTTGAGCTTACATACAGTTCAATCTGCTAAGTTTTTAAACTTATTGTTGAGTATGGTTCCAGTAATTTACCAGAAAAACCCGGACGACAGGCACAAAAAAGCGAACGGCATTTGGCAAGATGGATTATCGGCTGCAGGACAGACTTTTGGTACCAGATCTGAGCCCCACGTGGAGTACCACAGAGTCTCCGAGCCACCCTTCCATGGCAATAATGGGCACACGCCATCAAGCTACAGCCAAAAGTACGACGACTATGCCAACTACAATTACTGCGACGGCGGGGAGGCTTCCGAAACGACGGCCATGCTGCAAGCTGAGGAACGGCCCAGTGACAGCGAGGAACATGTCATCGTGGAAGCAAACCAAAAGCAACCGAAGGAATCCAGCGGCATCATGGCCCTGCAAATCCTGGTGCCGTTTTTGCTGGCCGGCTTTGGAACCGTTTCTGCCGGCATGGTTTTGGATATAGTCCAGGTAGGTTTTCATCTCTAACTGAACTGTCTTTGTTTTCCAAGTGCTTTATGTGGGCTACTCCTCGCAGGCGCTTACTTTAGATTCCAGTTGTCCCAACGTGGGATGAACAGACGCTGGCCCTGGTAGAGAATTTGCTCTTTGTAGGTGTTTTGTTGTTTGTTTTCCTTTAGAAGTTCTAAGATGGTAGTCTCATTCTGGCCAGAACGTAAGTCTTCAGTAAAGTTTTATAATAATAAAGTTGGCTTTAAACAATATAGAGTGTTAAACTAAAGATAAAAAGTCTTCCCTGTTCCTCATCTCCAGCCCAGCTCTCTTCACCTCCAGGGGTACCTTGTTCTGAGTTTGTTGTATATGCTTACAGATTTGTTTCTGGATTTGTGCAGAGGTGGTGGTGTTGTTTTTTTCCCAAACATAAAATTGAAATGCTGTATATATTTTTTCTGGAACTTAATTGTCATTGCTTAATATTACATCTTGGACATTTTTCCAAATTGGTAACAAAGATATTCTGCATTTTCAAGTGAGTGCTTGATGTTCCATTGTACGTATACTCCAGATTTTACTTATTCATTCCCCCACGCTGGTGCTATCATAAATATCCTTATAAATATATCTTTAGACTCTTTATAATAACATTTTCATCAGGTAGCTTTTTGTGTTACTTTTAGTAAGTTTTTGTTTTATTTTAACCATTATATACCTAGCAGTGTAGTTATTATTATCTGTTGTTATTGATCACCATCATCATCATCTTCATCATCATCACCACCACCACTGCCACACCATCATCTTTGAAGGATGCATCTCCCCACTAGCGCAGCAGAATCCTTATCCCATCATGAAACATGGACAAGAACGTGTTTGTTACCTTTTGACAGGGTGAGAAATCCAGGATGCTCCTGGGGTCCCAGTGCTGTTTTAGGCCCATCGTCAGTTGCAGGGGAGGGCTTTCCTTGCAAAGCCTCTGAACCAGGGTTTTACCAGAGACTGATCTCACAAACGTTTCCTAAACTCTTCTTTTGGCCCTCGTTCTACACCTGTTTAGAACAACCCCTAGGGAAACTTTGGGGACAAAGTGAACTTTTTTTAATTTAGCTGGTGGATTTAAATTTTTTCTCATCTGTCTTGGTATTAATGATGGCTGTGTTCTTGATTATTTTTTTGGCATAAATTAATATGCTTAGTTTATAAAGTCTCTTACTGGGACAGTGACCTCTTAATAGCATTTGTAAAATAGCACATTGTGTTAAGTCATTTGTATAGTCTTTTCAGTTCATGAAGTACTTTAATATGTGTTACTTTCATTATCATGGTATTTCCCAAAGGTCTAGACAGAGCAGATAGTATCTGCCTTTCATGGATGAAGAAATTGAGATCTGAAAGATACATGCCCCATCCCGGGTCACACAGTCAGGTTATGAAAGATTCAGGCCTAGAATCACAAATCTAATCTCCCATTTAGTGCCCTACTAGAGGCCTGATGCACGAAATTCATGCAAGGGGCTCGGCCTCTGCCAGCACAGCGGCTGGCTCAGCCCCGCCTGCTGCGGTGGCCAGGCGACTCTGCCTCGGCGCCCGTGCCTTGGTGGCTGCCTCCTCTGCCTTGGCCTCCCCACCCGCCCCCCGCCACAGCGCTGCCTCCTCTGCCTCAGGCCCTGCCTGCCGCGGCAGCTGCCTCAGCCCTCACAGCCCCGGCTTCATCTGAAAGGTCATCCAGAAGGACATCTGGTCTAATTAGCATATTATGCTTTTATTATTATAGATGCTCTGCAACCTTTTGCTTCAAAACCTCAAATTAGGACAGGACATGGATGACTCAGAACTCCTGAAGTCAATTCTGAGTCTCATTTTTTGACCTTGGGAAAATCATTTAACCTCTCTGAATCTTTATTTCTTCACTAGAGGCCCAGTGCACGACATTTGTGCACTTCAGGGAGGGGAGGTCCCTCAGGGACTGCACCCTTTTGCAGTCCAGGAGCCCTTGGGGGATGTCCAACTGATGGCTTAGGCCCACTCCCCGGGACATCCTTAGTGCTGCCACAGAGGCACTAGGGGGCAGCTCCTGCATTGAGCCCTCTGGTGGTCAGTGCGCATCATAGTGACTAGTCGTTCCACTGTTCCGTCAGTTCGCATATTACCATTTTATTATATAGGATTATTATATAGGATTTGTGACATTAGATAATAATATTAATGCAGTTTTCCTGTGGGGTTGTTGTAGTCAGTGTTGGAACCAAGATTCAAACCCATGTTACCTGATTCTTGAGTCTGTGCTCTTAACCATGAGTTACACTAACTTTTGCCATCAAAAAGGGATAAAGTAAACTTTAAGGGTAGAGTGTGTAGTAAGCTAGATGTATTCTGGGATGTAGTGACTATCAGCTACCAACTATAACTGGAGCTTCTAAAGTAACTCAAGGCTTCAGAGCTATGGAGAATGGTGTTAAGCTACATGTTCACTGATTAAATGACCTGTGTTGTCATTCAAAATGCAAATGCAACATTGGGAAAAAGGCTGAGATTTTTTAGAAATGTCTTTGTTCTAAAATGTGTTGTTGTTTTTAAGCAACAGCAAACTCTATTTTTGTTTTCCTTACAGCACTGGGAGGTGTTCAAAAAAGTAACAGAAGTTTTCATTTTAGTTCCTGCACTACTTGGTCTCAAAGGGAACTTGGAAATGACATTGGCATCCAGATTATCCACTGCAGTAAGTTTTTTCCTACCTCAAAGTATGTATGTTACTTATGCTGTTTCCATCTGTTATGGAGAACCTGTATCAGGAAACATTTTTTTTCCCCCCTGTCTATTGGATACATTTCTAGACCTCAGAGCTATGCTAAGTATTTCTGCTTGATAGGATACCCGGAGTGCCCTCTGGGTTGTCTGATCTGAAAATTACAGGCCCTCCTTATCCTGAGAAGCGGTAGTATACAGCAATATGCGAGCATTATGTTTTAAGAACTGGTGGATCACCTTGGTAGAACCAAATCCAAGAGGCTTTTTGGCAGGAGAAGGGAGTAAAGAAGCAGTTTTGAAAAACAAAAGTGGCAACCTTTAAGGGACAAGAAAGTTATTAGGATAAGAGTTAAAAGGTGGCTTTAGTTTCATTGTGTTGGAAAATGAACTTTGTTCTTATAAATGCAGTTAAGCATACAAGCATTATGCAACTCGGTAACTTCGCAGAAAAGTGGAAATTTTGGCTAGCTTACCTCAAAAGAAAATAGGTCTAAAAGCAACATTCTCAAGCATTGTCCAGCATTCGTTTAGATTCAAATAATAAATTAAACATTAGTTTTGAAATAGGCCATAATGTAGGGACTGTGGTTAAAAAAGGAATATGCTGCAACTTAAATGTTGTTGAATTTGATCACGTTACCATTAAAACTGAATAAAGGTGAGTTCGCTCTTTTTAAAAAAAGGTTTTTATTGATTTCAGAGGGAGGAAGGGAGAGGGAGAGATAGAAACCTCAATGATGAGAGAGGGAGAGATAAAAACATCCATGACTGATGAGCTGCCTCCTGCATGAGCCACACCGGTTGAGCTGAATTTATTATTTATTTTTTAATTTGAACTTTAGTTGTTTTGGCATCTGTTTTTTATATCAGATATTTTCCTCAAATGTATGGTCACGTCTGTGTGTGTGTTCACATTTAAGAGAGAACTCCAGAGCTGACTAGAAGCTTAGTGCATCCGTCGTAGCCTTCACTGCAGAGTGATCTAGTTGGGCCTTTCTTTGGGGAGGCAGGGTGACATTGCTGCCTTCCACAGGTCAAGGATTGTGTCACTGATCATAAGACATCTGAGTCATAAACTGAAGGCATTATTCAGTTCTCTAAGCAATTAAGACACCATAGACTCGATGTACAATCCGTGTTTTCTTAGCTTGTTGCCAGGAGCCACTACTTCTTCCACGTACTCACTTGTTAACGTTTATTTCTGGAGGCTCTTTGAGAGAGGGATGTCCCAGGCAGTGCCAAAGGTCAGAGGCAGGACTGTTGTTGATATGTTAGACCAGTGGTTCTCCAAGTGTGGTCTTCTGATCAGCAGTGTCAGCTCCTTGTTAGAAATGCACATTCTTGGCCTCACTCCAAAGCTGCTGTATTGGAAATTATGGGTGTTTGGTTCAGCAGTCTGGATTTTAACAGGCTTTCCAGGCGATTCTGATGCACATCCAAAATCTGAGAACCGCTGTGTTGGATGAACAGCACAGAGGTCAGTAGGGCTGGGACCAAGTGAGCGAGGGGATAAGTCACAGGGCATGAGATTACCTTACCAGCCGTTGCAAGGACTTTGGTTCTTACGTAAAATGGGAGGACACTGTGGAAGGTTTTGAGCAGAGGAATGATGGGATCTGATAGATATTTTTCACAGATTATTTTGACTGTTGTGTTGAGTCAGGACTACAGGGGGCCAAGGACTGAAGCAGGCAGACAAATTGAGATAATGTTGGCTTGGGTCAGGGTGGTAACAGCGGTTATAGCAAGACCTGTTGGAATCCAGAACTCATTTTCAGAGAAAGAGAGGACAGAATTGGCTGATGAATTAGCTAAAAGACCAGGAGTAGCCACTTGAAATTTTTTCTGGATTTGAGAGGAGTAAAGTAAACGTATTGGTAAATGGAAAACCAGTCACTTGTGGCATCAAGCTTTGTTAACATGGTATATTCATCTGGTTTATGGTGTTTGACTTGCTTAGAGAATGGTCTCATTTGCTAGGCAGAGTACTACGATTCTTATAGAATGCTGGAGAGTCATTGTCAGCTGTAGTCCAGTTTTGATACTCTGTCCACAGTTAGAGCAACTCCAGGTTAATGACTTCCTGTGACCTTGCTTGGAGGTTCTAGCAGGGGTGGGCAGCTACTCGAATACCCTTGACTGAATACTCTTCTCTTGAGGGAAGGTCGTCCTCTTTGAGCGTGTAGCTTCCGGAGGCAGCATATGGATTGGTGACGGAGGAAGGGGACACCCGCTTAGCCAGCCAGATGAGCCGAATCAGTCATGGCAATCAGTGGGGTCACCCTCATATCCCAGATTAATGACTTCCTAATAGCAAAATCCCCAAAGTCTCACCTCCTATGGACTCTTCACTGGCAATTCTCTACTTGAAAAGTTTATTATCCTCAACTTTGAGACCCCACACTCTCCTCTTTCTCCCACCTCTTTCATTGCTGCTTCTCAGTCTACTTTTTTGGTCTCTTTTTCTTTGCTCATCCTCTTGATTTGAGATTTTTCTGAAGGTTTTAGTACTTTGTTCTACATGTTCTCTGTCAGTAATTTCACGCAATCCAACATTGCTTGCACGCGGCTCAGCCCCGTGTCTCTAGTCTCTTTCCTGACCTCCAGAGCTGAATTTTCAAGTGTCTGCACCACTCACTACATTCAAAACCGAACTCATGACTTTCTCTTACTCCAATCATTCCCTTTTACTGATACTTCTTATCTGTTTACGAACACTGCCAATCACCTCATGCCTCCCCTCTCCAGCTGGACTGTCAGTTCCTACAGTGAAACCCCGCTTCCCTTTCTCTTACGCCCCACCTGCCACAACCTTAACTTAGCTGCCTGCTGTGTAACTGAGACTGCTGTAGCTGATTCCTAATTGTACTCCCTGAGGGAAGAGTGATTATTTGTTAAACTTACCACAAGCACTGTTTGAAAATCAGGCTTTTCAACTGTGTGCAAAAAATCTTTAAGAAATTTTACAGTTTTCCAGTGTAGTTTAATTTTCACTTGTTAAAGGAGTAAAAGTCATTATAGCTTTCAAAGGTCAATCTATGACTATTTTAATCTTTTTGCCCAATTAAAAGGTCTTTTCTCATTTTTATGATTATTTGCAGGAGAATCAGGATAAATGAGTTTATAGGATTATAAGGAAGGCCTCGGCAAAGTATAAAGATAGCGAACTTAAAACAAAATATCAGATATAGTCTATTATCTCAATCCGTTGAAGGTTAATTGTGCTTAAAACTTGTTACTCTATAAAGCATACACCAAAAAGGTTGTGGGTTTCATCCCCAGTCAGGACAAGTACAGGAGGCAACCAATCAACTGATGTTTCTCTCTCTCTCTCTCCCCCCCGCTTCCTCTCTAAAAATCAATAAAAACATATTCTCAGGTGAGGCTTAAAAATATTTAACTTGAGTATTTTTCCTGGATTTTTATCTTTTCAGCAGTAGCTATTTATTATAGTAGATACTGTTATAGATACATAACAGTAGTATATAATTGGAAAATAAGCCAAGTACAGTGGTTCTACAAATTGTTGGGTGCTATTACCTGAGGTCTGAAATTTCCTGCTTCTGAATGCTAGGTATAAATGAGTAAAAATGGTATCCATTGTCCTAAAGATAGTATTTTAAAAAAAAGCCTGTGGAACTATTTTCCAGAAGCAAATTGCCTAACACAATTTGATAAGCACTTTTCCTTTATAGGCAAAATTCACTTCTGTTGCCTTGAAGCTCTTCTCAGAGAACTCTTGATTTTCTGAAATTATTTGATAACATTCTGCCTTTTTAATTAATTTGAAAAGATACATTTTTAAAATACATTTTTATTGATTTTAGAGAGGAAGGGAGAGGGAGAGAAAGATAGAAACATCAATGATGAGAGAGAATCATTGCTTGGCTGCCTTCTGCACGCCCCACACTGAGGATTGAGCTCACAACCCGGGCATGTGACCCTGGCCGCAGTCGAACCTGGGACCCTTCAGTCCACAGGCTGACGCTCTGTCCACTGAGCCAAACCAGCCAGGACTTAAAAATACTTTTGAATCTTTGCTATATGCCAAGCACTGCTCTGTGTGCTAGGAAATCAGCAACAAACAAAACAGAAAATGATCCTGCCCTCATTGAACTTACATTTCAGTGGAGGGATATGAAGAAGTTGGCAGAACCTCTATCCCTAATAATGTTAAGTTAGACTTTCAATTCAAATTGTAAAACGTATAAAATAAAGAAAAATTAAAGTTCCAAATAATGATATTAATAATTTAGATTTCCAAGCTTAGAAAAGAAGTATACAAATTAAGACAGGATAAATAATTACTCCAAAACACTGAGAAATACTAATATTTGCATTTGCTGGATACTTTGAGACTACAGTCCAGAGTGAAGTTAGACAACAGGATCTGTTTTCTAGATTGATACAGGAAAGGTTGATGTAGCATGTAACCAAATGGTCTGAAGCCAGTTTGACCATATTTAAAGCTACCCATCCTATATAATGAAAGGCTAATATGCAAATAGACCAAACGGTGGAACAACCGAACAACTGGTTGCGATGATGTGCGCTGACCACCAGGGGGCATGTGCGGAACATAGCAGGCATTGGCCATGGTGGGATGGTGGAGCAGGTGAATGGGGGCACCAGACCAAGGCAGGGTGCCGGTTGCTGTCATCGGGGCAAGCCTCTGGTGGTTACTGAAAATTCTTTGCTCCCATGCACCATGGTCCTGCCTGCTGCTCGCACCCGCTACCGGTGCCAGTCCCAATCACTTGGCTCCATCAGCGGGTGCGAGCAGCAACTGCTGGCCCTGATCGCCCCTGAGGGCTTCTCCACCTCCCCCTGCTCCTGAGGGGTGATTGGGACAGCAGCTGCCGCTTGTACCTGCTGCTGGCGCCAGCCCCAATAGCTCTGCACCATCAGTGGGTGTGAGCGGGGCCAGTGCCATCAACGCGTGGGAGTGGTGATGGGAACAGGGCTGCCGGCAGACAGGGGACCAGGGGGCTGTGGCAGGAGGGGCCGGGTGGGGTTGCGGAGGATGGGCTGAGACCCGCCCTGTGCCCACCGCAGCCTTGCGGCCCACAGTTCCTTTCAAGGTGCACGAATTTGTGCACTGGTCCCCTAGTGAGTATATAATACCCTTATATATTTTCCACTTAACCCTTTCACCTATCTCCTGTGACCAAGTAGATGATGGATAATTGAATCCTGGCTCCGTATAGTACTTTTAATAATGATTGCTCATTGTTTTCCAAAACACTGCATTAAAAAACTTGTCAGATTTGGTTATACATCTTATGAATCCTAAGTGGTTGATAAGTATGATTTGGCTTATAGAATAATAAAATATATGAATAATAATATTTTTTGGGGTGCATTCTTCCATTTAGCAGAAAGAGGCATAAACTTTAATAGTGAGATACATGATCAAAATTCATAGTGAACTGAATGAATTTTTTTATTATTAACAGTGTTAGTCATGACTCAAATATAAATTATGTTCATATGAATGAGTCGTTTATATCTGGGTTTTTTGGTCAATAATTCTTCAAATTACATTAGTTTCATGATGTGAAATTATATGCTAGCAACTGAAAATTGTGTATTTATATTGGGCGTACATACATAAAATTTGGCATGTTAGGATGCTCTTGATGGTGTTAGTTGTAAAATAACACCTCTGGGAAGGTGGGCAGTATTAGCTAGTACACGTGCGAGCTAGTAATTAAACTAAAAAATTTTTCTGAAACATCTTAGGCAAGCTGAATGTGAGATGTAAGACTGGTAGTGAGCTCAGAATTATATTTAAAGTGCAATGTGAGCTCATCAGATTTACTAAAGAAGTATCTTTGGTTTTAAGACTTCATATGCTGTTTAAATAGAATAGAGAGCATATAGCTTATTCAGTGATACCTGAAAATATCCACCTTAACAGGTAAATATTGGGAAGATGGATTCACCCATTGAAAAGTGGAACCTAATAATTGGCAACTTGGCTTTAAAACAGGTAAGTGATACACATATTTATTTGTAGGTCTTGGGTTTACAGATCTTGATTATTACCTGTAAGAATGAAATAAATTTTAGTAAGCCTACCATTTAACTGTTTCAGGGGACCCCAAGTGATAATTTAGTACTGTGAAAAGGGGATAGAATAAATGAGTATCAATGATTTTGAAAGTTTTCTTTCTCTAGAAATTGTGTACTTCTAAATATGAAAAATATATAAATATGCAAAATATTTTCTGTCATAAGTGTATAAGAGAGCCAGAGTTTGAGTTAATATTTGTACAAATATAGGATGTCCCCCCAAAATATACACATTTAAAAACACAATATTTTTATTGATTTCAGAGAGGAAGGGAGGGGGAGAGGGATATTGAAACATTAATGAGGAGAGAGAATCATCTCGGCTGCCTCCTGCATGCCCCCTACTGGGGACTGAGCCCACAACCCAGGCATGTGCCCTGACCGGGAATCATACTGTGAGCTCCTGGTTCATAGATTGACACTAAACCACTGAGCCACACCGACCGGGCAGGAACTAAAGTTTGTATAGCGTTAATCATGATTGTGATTACATGTAAGGTTATTGTTTAATGTCCACCAACCAACGCTCTTTAAGAGCAGGGAGTAAACCTGTTTTGACCACTGTTGTGGCCCAACACCAAGCATAGTGCCTGGTACATAATAGACGCTAAATTAATAGCTGTTGAATAAGTGAATTTGAATAATTTGCCGCAAGATTAAGTGAGTGGTATAGCCAGTGGTCAAACTCTTACCTTTGGATTATAAAATCCAGTCTCTTGCCAACACTGCCTCTGGCGTCAGACTTTACTTCTGTGGGTTGTGTACTTTTCAGTCCTAAAGTCGGTATTTTCTTAGATGATCCGTGGATTACATCATGAAAGTCACTTGAGATGCTTGTTAAAAATAGATCCCTGGACCCTATTCCATACCTGGGCAACTTGAGAACCCACCGCCTTAGAGAATATTAAAAGTAAAATATAGTAGCTTCTCTAAAAGGCAGCTCATTTACTAGTAGCAATACTTTCCTCTGACTTCTCCTGTGCACATTTATGTAATCAGGCTTACAGGTGTGTTTGCGAAATGAATAATTCCATTGAATTTTATGAAAAAAAATTTTTAGGTTCAAGCAACAGTGGTCGGTTTTCTAGCAGCTGTGGCGGCAGTTATATTGGGCTGGATTCCAGAGGGGAAATACTACCTTGATCACTCCATACTGTTGTGCTCTAGCAGTGTAGCAACTGCCTTCATCGCCTCTCTTCTGCAGGGTAAGAACATTCACAAGCGCCTACGCGTAGTCTTTTACTTTCATTTCCCAATATCATGCCTGTTGTTATTTAAGTGGTATGTGTTCATAATAAAATCAAAAAGTTGTCTACAGACTTTAAAAATGTCATATTTCAGATATATTTATTATCTGTAAACCTGAGTGCAGAACAGGCTTTTGGAGTTGTCTCCTGGCCTTTGGTACCCTGGTACAGTTCCCACACAAGATCAGGAGAATAGCTGAGTTACTCGTTTGTTTCTGTTAAGTTAACTTAATTGAGAAACTCCTTTCTGGAAAATCATGCTGAGGATTTTACTGGCTTGTCCGTTGAGTAACAAGGATTCCAAGAATCCTGAGTTCCAAAAGCAGTCTCTCTGTTGAAATTTTTTCAAGTTTCAGATTTCAAAGAAAACTCTGCACTGTCTCTGTGGCAATACAAATATAGCCGTAAGCTTAACATAGCAGATTGTTGGCTGTTGGATTTGAGAGAGCCAGAAGTTGTAAAAGCTAACTACATTAGAAATTTTCCGTTGGGATATCATTTTTAAAATATTTGTTAATTAATATGAACTTCACACTGGATAACTAGATTATTTATGGACTCATAATCATAAAGACTTGGTTCTTTTTATTTTATAATCATCATCTTTTCACCCTTACCTCACCAGCAAAGTTCAAAAGAAGATTCTCTTGCTAGGTGATCATATAATGAAGCTAACTTTTTGGCTAGGTTCTTTCCCAGAACTTAAGAGAATTTAATTATAATTAAGACTTGACTTCTTGCCCCGCTGGTGTGGCCCAGTTCGTTGAGCATTGTGTCCCATACAGCAGGAGGTCACTGATTTGATTCCCAATCAGCGCATGTGCCTGGGTGTGGGCTCGATGCCTAGTAGGGGGCATGCAAGAGGCAGTTGTTCAATGTTTCTCTCATTGATGTTTCTATCTCTCTTTCCCTCTCTCCGCCCTCCTCTCTCTGAAATCAATAAAAATATATTTTAAAAAAAGCTTCTAAAATATTTTCAAACATTTCGTTTTACTACTTAATTGTATCAGGAGTAGTTTCTGGTCTATACAGTCATGCACTGCTTAATGGTATTTCAGTCAGCGATGGGCCACATACACAGCGGTGGTCCCGTAAGATTATCAGAGAGCTGAAAAATTCCTATTGCCAAGTGATGTCATGGTCATTGTAATGTTTTAGCTCAACGCATGTCTGTGGCGATGCTGAAGTAAACAGACTTACTGTGCTGCCAATCATATGCAAGTATAGCACAGCCTGGCTGGTGTGACTCAGTGGTTGAGTGTCATCCTATGAACCAGGAGGTCATGGTTTGATTCCCAGTCAGGACACATGCCCAGGTTGCAGGTCAATCCCCAGCAGGGGGCATAAAGGAGGCAGCTGATCATTGATTCTCTCTCATCATTGTTGTTTCTATCTCTCCCTCTTCCTTCCTCTCTTTAAACCAATAAAAAAATACTTAAAAAAATAAAAGTATAGCATATACAGTTATGTCCAGTACATAATACTTGATAATGATAATAGATTATTATGTTACTGGTTTTTGTATTTGCTGTATTATTTATCATTATTTTAGAGTTTACTCTTTCTACTTATAAAAAATTACTGTAAAACAGTATGATGTGTTTCTTGGGCAGCAATCTCATGCATCTAATGTTTACCATGTTCCAACTGCATCCTCTTCTCTGGTCTTGATTTAATCTCATGTTGTGTTGTGCAGTAACATGACGTACAGGCTGGTAGCCAAGAGCAATAGGCTATACCATACAGCCTCGGTGTGCAGTAGGCTATACCATCTAGGTTTGTACACGTACATGCTGTATGATGTTCGCACAATGACGAAATTGCCTAACAGTGCATGTCTCAGAATGTATCCCCGTCGTTAAGCGGTGTATGACTGTGTATAGAAATACTAGAATTGAGTAGCGTCAACACTGACCAAGGAGAGTGAAGTTAAGCTATTAGAAAATTTATTTCTGGTTAAAGAAATGTTAAAGTATTAGCATTCTATTTAGGCTCATTTGCTTCTGTTTTCTTTCTAATTTTGTTTCATATGGAGAGAATTATTTAAAAATCTCAGTCTAGCACATGTATGTATTGCCTAGAATTTTCAAAACCATAAAAATGCCAATTTTAGAAATATATGTTCGATACTTCTTACTTTGAACAATATATGTTCTGATTTTTTGGTAACTTGACCTTTATAATCCAATTAATACATGTAGAACAGATACTACTAACCACCATTTGTAGGTGAGAAAACTGACTCAAGTGAGTTGACTTGTTTAATTTTCATCAGCCTGTTCACAGAAAAAGCAGAATTAAAACCTGTTTGATGACTCCCAGCTCTTTCCTTTGGTCCAAATGGCAAAATATTTTTTTTCAGCTGAAATTATATAGATGGCATTCTGTTATAGAACTTTCCATGTAGATCTTTAAATGTGCTGATTTTGAAAAAAGAATTCTGCATGATCACATCTTGATTGATTATTGCATAATACATTTAAATTTTTTTTCTGCTATTGTTTTTTTTGTTCTTCATTGGTATTATGGGAAAGGTAGTAAGTCCATAGATTGAAAAAGCCTCCAGAATATAAGATATGAGACATTATTTTGAAGCAAGACAGCAATTCTACAAGCAATTCTACTTTTAACAAATTTGGCTTTATGGAATAGTAGAGAAAACAGTGGACTGGAGTTACTTACAACCTCTGTGACCTTACACAAGAATGTAAACCCTGCTCTCAGTTGTATTGCCTATAACACGAGTTTGCTAGAAGAAAATCATTTAGAGTCATTTCCAATCTTAAAATGCCATGAGATCCTGTTGTTTTTTTTAGCCATATCAAGGCTTCCATATTGATTTTTATCAGCACATAAGTAAACTAATCTTAAAGTGTCACCGTCCTTCGAATGAGTGTGTTGGCATGAGAAAATCTGTACAATTAGGTGTGGATATACCCATTATCATTTTTCTCCCATTTCTATGATTCAGGAAGGTAAGGACTTAAAAGTGTAAGTACGCAGTCACATTTTCAGCTTCTGTTCTTTAGCTATAGGTTCCTAGACACAAACTTTGGATTGCAAGAGTATTCTATACCAAGACAGCTTCTGGCCTCATGTTCAAAATTCAATGACTTCCTTCCTCTTAACGTTTCAATACCTTTAAATAATAAAAGGAAGCAAGTATTCCTGGCTACCACTATGTAAACAAATCTGTTTTTATTGGTTTTCTTCCCCAGTGGCTATGCATATAAATATGACTTAGCTTTCTTTGATATTTTCATGCATTATTTGAGGGTTAAAATAAAATATGTGTGTTTGATACGCACAAATACATTACATCTAAGACATACAAGTTACTACATTTGAAACTTTAGCTTTAACTTTATTTGGCAAGAGGTTTTCAGGTGTCTAAACACAGCACTGACCTCCTCGAGTCTTCCGTGATTCCCCACTCGAAATTCCTTGAAAGGCATTTTGCCAGAGCACTAGTGTCAAATGTTTTGTTTGTGTTAGTCACTTGTTTGAGCAGTCAAACTGAAATTCATAGGCTGTTTGTCTAGCCTGTGTATTTCGTATGTAGGGCAATTGATTGTTTTCAAAATCATAGCAGAAAAGTAAAGCATGTTCTTTCTTCTAGGAATAATCATGGTTGGGGTTATCGTTGGTTCAAAGAAGACTGGCATAAATCCTGATAATGTTGCCACACCCATCGCCGCTAGTTTTGGCGACCTTATCACGCTTGCCATATTGGCTTGGATAAGCCAGGGCTTGTACTCCTGTCTTGGTAAGTTGAAACTAACTATAATGTGTTAATCAGAATCCCTTTAAATAAATATTGTTATAGCGATGCCATGAATCTGTGATGGCCGTCATCCGTGTTAGAAGTGTGGTTGAGACTGATTAGGACAATAACTGCTATTTGTTGTACACGTACTGTGTGTTGGGGGCCTCATATATTTTTTCTTACAATACTTGTTTTCTTATAGAATAGTTTAAAACTCTATATTGTCATCTCTAATTTCAGATGAGAAAACTGAGGCTCATATAGGTTATGTATGTTACCCACTACTGGTAGGAAGATTGAACACAGGTCTCTCATGTTCTATGACCTCTGCCCTTTCCTCTAACTGGGTAGCCAGTGAGGAGCCAACCTACAGTGTTCTGATATGTGCATTGTACTGCGGTCCCGGAACATAAGCTTATGGTGGTGCTTGAAACTGAGTGACTTCTCCCCCAATCAGAAACCAGCTTGGCAATTAACTAGAAGAAAAAACCACCATGAAAATTAACCTGAATACTGTGCGAAGTTGGAGTCATCTTATATATGTGATTTCTGATAACAGTGATAGAGTATTTATAGAATCTAAGGATTTGTTTACTGCGATCTATACTCTGGGACTACTACCAATATGAATGAATATGATTTGTGAGAATCGATGTAGTGCTAAAAATTGGTTGTGGTTCATTTTTTTTAAAATGCCAAATTAAAAAAAAAATTTGAAACAGAAACCCACAGTAATACAAGGGGGAAAAGGATAGTTTATAAGCCAAACCAGGAGCATTTATTCACATATGCTCATATATTTTCATGGATACTTCACAGATTTATGCTTTACTTTAGATAAGTCTAAAGTACGTTTGGTTTGAAGAAGCGTCTCAGATACATGTTTTTGAACTAAAGGAAGGACTTGAGCCTAACAAAGGCAGGAGTTATCTACTACTTTCAGAGACACCAAGGGAAGCTTCTTTTAGTACATAAAATTACCCGAATGCTGTAGTGAGCAACATAAAAATAATGCTCAGTAAGAGCTGATGCGTATGTTCAGGGAATAGTCTTCTTATTTAGAAGAGCGTATGCTTCTGCCTAGAATAAGGACACCAAACGGTTAATGGCCTAAATGTCAGATCTCGCTCCCGTAGGTCTTGGGTTGTCTTGTTGTGGAATGCACAAGGAATGATATAAATTCAAGTATACTCAGGGTAATCCTCAATTCCTTTCTCTCCCAGTCAATCACAAACATAGAAAACGAGAGTTATGTTCTTAAAGGGATAATCTGCTCTAATTTATATTCTTGGGTGACAATTGGTCATACTTCTGTCCTCTAAACTATTACATAGTTTAGAAATTGATGCTGAAGTCAGGGATTGAAATACTAGCTTATGGCTAGTATTAGAGAATGTGAGTTAATGTTGTCCTCCTACCATGTTATTCACTCACTCACAGCCAGGCACCTTGACGGCTTGTAGTCCTCACCCCTACAGGAACAGGCGGTTAATGACTGGTGAAGGGAGACTGTCCTCAATGGACTGGATCCCAAAAGGGAAAGGGATGAGTTAGGCATGCTTGGTTCCCGCTTCCCGAGCCTTACTAATTAGGTAAGACTCCCCAGTCTGAGGAAGAGGGAAGAGGGAAGAAGGGAGGGGTAGGAAAGGGTGAAAGTTTTCTTTCTACTATTATTAAGAGGACAGAAATTCTATGGGTCTGGTCAGGAACATTGAGGATGGAGTTGGGGATGCGATGGAGGGATGGTAATGGTTTGGGGATGGGTTCCCTTACATACATAAAAAATAAAGGTACATTATTTGCAGACTTGGGTACTTAATTACCATGCAGTCATTTTAACACATTTCTGAGCTGCTTCATTAAAGCCACAGTGGTAAAAAAAAAAAAAAGAATAAAGAATACCATTGAAAGATGTTATCATAATAAATGATACAGACCTAAGTATGAGATTCCAGAAGTTAGATCAACTTTAGAGGAGAATAATGTGTGCTGACTTTTCAAACTTTATTTTCTAAAATTACATAAACTTTCCTTATGAACGACTTAATCATAATGTATTGTCATCTGAAGCTTCCGTTTTCGAGTGTTATATATGATACATTAGTAGTTTAACTGGATCAAGAAATAAAGCAAAGTAGAATGTTATCAGAGACCATAATTTTGAAAAATAATTTTATTATTAAATATTGCTTAGACTTTTTAGGCCTTGTCTTCTGCAAGTTGGCTCAAAACAATTCAAGCTAAACTAATTAAAATCAGATCTTTTACATTTCACCTGTATCATTTATTTCCTTAAAAAAAAAGATATTATTTTTAATGGGCTACTACAGTAATGTGATTTATAGGAAATAGATGTTTGGTCATTCAGGTGCTCGGAATGTATTTCTCATATATATATTTAGCCTTTGCCCAAGGTTCCTGACTCACAGCCTCCCCAAACCCTTGGGATTTTCTGAGTGATAAGAGCAATGGGAACATCTTTTGTCATAGTATTTTGTCATAATATCTGGTCCTCAATGCCTGAAGTTGCTTCAGAGCCAAAAGGGGAAACAGGTGTCTTATTATTCATAACCAGCCCCTTTTCATCACTACTGGGTTTATGTTAATGAGGTGACTTTTGGAAAGCACCTAAGGATGGGGCCGGTTGGTTGCTGGGGGAACCACCCAGAGTAGAGGGATGGATCTTTCAGTCCCATCGCTGATGTCTGGGGAGGATAGAGAGGCTGGAGGTGGGGTCACTCACCAGTCGCCAATGATTTAATCATGCATGCATATGTAATGAGGCCTCTATAAAACCCCAAAAGGATAGGGCTCAGAGAGCTTTGGGGTTGGTGAACACATAGAGATTTGGGAAGAGTTTTGTATTTAGAGAGGGCGTGGAAGCTATGGGCCCTTTCCCCATACATTGCCCTATGCATCTCTTCCATCTGGCTGTTTCTGAGTTATATCCTTTTATTTATTTTTTTATTCTTTTACTAGAGGCCTGGTGCACAGATTTGTGAACTGGTGGGGTCCCTCGGCCTGGCCTGTGGGGATCAGGCCAAAACAGGCCCAATGCATGGACTCATCCAGGGTGTGTCTGGCCCATCTCACCCAGTCCTGGTGGGGCCGGCAGGCTGGGGAGGGACCAAGGGAGGTTGGCCAGCTAGGGAGGGGCTAGGGGAGGGCTCCAGGGCGTGTCTGGCCCACCTTGACGGGCCCCCAGCAGCAAGCTAACCTACCAGTTGGAGCGTCTGCACTCTTGTGGTCAGTGCGCATCATAGCAACCGGTCCAACTATCGAACAAACAGTCGGACACTTAGCATATTAGGCTGTTATTATATAGGACTAGAGGCCTGATGCATGAAATTCATGCAAGAGTAGGCCTTCCTTCCCCTGACTGCTGGCACTGGCTTCCCTCTGGCACCCGGGACCCAGGCTTCCCTCTGGATGCCCATAGGCACAGGGGACCCAGGCTTCCCTCTGGCCCCAGCTTTGTGCGGAATGACGTCCAGCCTAATTAGCATATTACCCTTTTATTGTTATAGATAATAAGCTGGTAATCTAGTAAGTAAAATGTTCCTCTGAACCACTCTAGCAGATTAATCAAACCCAAAGAGGGGTCGTGGGAACCTCTGATTTATAGCCAGTTGACCATAAGCACAGGTAGCAACCTGGACTTGGACTGGCATCTGAAGGTATATGTGTGCGTGCGTGCGTGTGTGTGTGTGTGTGTGTGTGTGTGTGTGTGTGTGAGTTGGGTGGGTAGATAGTGTCAAAATTGAGTTGAATGGTAGGACACTCAGCTGGTGTCTGAGAATTGATTGGTGGTGTGGGAACCCCTACATCCCAGAGTGGAATTGGTACTGGAATCATAGCTACTGATTGATTCCATAGTTGATTTAATAAAGGTTTTTCTGAAGTGTCAGTGTTTGACCTACTAAAGTATCTGCATTTTGAGCACTAGGGGGCCTCATAAGATAGCAGTTGTAAGCCTAGAATGCATGGTATTCTGAACATTTAAGTTCCAAGACCCCATGCATCCTGCTGAGATGCCCAGTTCTTAGTAACAAAGTTTAATTCCTGAATTCTGTTAAACACTTAGCGGTCTTTAGAGGCAAAAAGAGGGTTTCATGGCAGCTTTAAGTTTTGGTTATAAATGGAGGCCATATGTTATATGGCTCTCAAAGAACCGGGCATTGAGAAAAGTCTCACTTAGAATTTTGGATATTCAGAAATGACTTGGAACAGCTCTTTAGCGTTGATACACGGTACTAAGACTCACTGGACATTCATTCAGCGTGCTGCCTTTCTTTTAGTTCTGGCACAATTTGCTGATTTCTGATACCAGAAGTGAACATAGGTCCTCCACCCCACTTCTCACCTTTCCAGTTCTGGGGGGTGGGTGGGGAGGGGGAGGGCAGGGGCAAAACAATCCCAAGAGCTTTGTTTACTACTTCTATTGACTTCATTCTTTGCCGTCACCCTGCGTAAGTCTTCATTGCCCAGTGAACAGATTTCAAGTAGTAGCCTAGCATTTAGGCCTCCTGGAACCCGTAGAAACTTACCTTCTCGAGGTTTGGCTTGCTCCTCCCTTTCTTGTGGCCTTGACTCCAGTCAAACACAGCCATCTTCTGATCCTCATAACAAGCTGTGGTTTTTTCTCTCTTCTTTCTTATATCATTCCCCTCCCCTCCAGGAAGGTTACACAGAACCTGCATTTCCCAGTCCTTTTCTCCTTTGACTTCCCTTGCACTTTATTGATACTTCTCTTAAGACATTCTTTACACTTGGGCAGTCATTAGCTTTGTGTGTAAATGTCATTATGAGGGTATAAGCTTGAGGATAAACCTGTTTTTATTTTTGTAGCACCCCATAGTGGTTGTTAAGCAAATTGCACTCCACCAAATGCTTTATTCCTTTTGAAAGCTACCAAATTAATGTGAGGAGAGGTTATTCAGGAAGTGGTAGACGCATGGAAAATAGAAGATAAATATATCCATCTGATCTTGTCACAGTATATGTTCAGTAACATATTATAACAAAAAAAATGATCCTTTTGATGAGGACTTAGTATTAGGGGAATATTGGTAGGGTATCTTGCCTTAGCAGGGAGTTTCTAGAGATTAGTATCACTATAGATAAATTAAAATAGCAATATATGGCTATTTCAAGTGAAAATAGGCATTTATTCATTCACATAGTAATCTTTAAACATGTAGTAATCTGTAGAGAGCACCTGGGAAGGTACATGAGCATTTCTTTAATTATAGTCAGCTGAACTCAGTGGCTTGGCAGAGCCTCGTCCTGGAAACACACCTTGCCAGAGGCAGGAGTGTTGTCAGCTTGGCCTTCAGCCCGGGCACCAGGGGGTGGGTTTCGTTATCTAAATCCAGCCAAGCACAAGGAATGAATATGACTTGGGCCCACTCAAGAATGCACATAATCTCCTTTGTCTTGACCTTTAGAAAAACTTCCTGTTTTTTTGCTGTATTGGCTCTGGGTCTCTGTCTCTCCTTCAGAGGACAGTGGTCCCACCCAGTCCCAGCTTTCCCTACTGTATTTGTGTCTGTCTCTTTCATTTTCTCAATCCCCAGCAGCCCCTACTCAGGAACCGGACCGCTCTCTAGCTGAGCTGGACTCAGAAAAGAGAGAAATATTTATAGTAATCTTTAAATGCTATTTAAAAAGATCTAAAGTTGGACCAGTAACTTAAATACCTGTATACAATGATTGTTGTCTTTTTCTTTCTTCTTGTTTGCATAATTTTAAGACGATTTTAAAAACTCTTTTTCAATTATTTATAACTGCATGGCTATGTAATCTTTTATGTATGTTATTTTTTTTTAATTTGAAAATTATCCACTTTTCTCTTTTTGAGCAAGTTCTGAGAAGCAAAATGTTGACTTCTCATTCTTCAAGGTTAACTTTAAAAAGATGGCTTAGTTGAAGCCGTAAGAGCAGTAACAATCAGCCTCAGGTTGTTGCTTCAGTCCTCTGGACACTAGCAAGGATGCCACCTGGTTATTTACACGATATTTTAGAATGTCACTGCCTCGATGTGGTGATGTGAGTAGAATCTAAATTTATTGTGCATGTCACTCTTCTTCAGAGGTTTTTTAAAATATATATTTTTATTGATTTCACAGAGGAAAGGAGAGGGAGAGAGAGATAGAAACATCAATTATGAGAGAGAATCATTGATCAGCTGCCTCCTGCATGCCCCCTACTGGGGATTGAGCCTGCAACCCGGGCACGTGCCCTTGACTGGAATCGAACCCAGGTCCCTTCAGTCCACAGGCTGACACTCTATCCACTGAGCCAAACCAGGTAGGGCATTCAGAAGTTTTTAGTACTGCACCATCTTAGTTTAGAGTGATTCCTAGAAGGTCAGTTTAGTGAGAAAATTCTGATGTTTATTTATAAAGGGCATTTAAAAAATTGTTTGCATCTTACAATGCCCATTGCTTTTTGCTCACACAGAAACAGCTAACATACAAAGGTGTCACTCCTAGCAGTTACATATTTCAAAAGAATTTAGGGTGGGAATAATGAATGCCATTAATTAAATTTTATAACAGTAGTTGCAAAATGCCACCGACAATCTAATAAAAGGTGAAATCAGTGGATCAAAAAGATGGTCGTTATGTTGGGCAGTTAAGTGGAATCAGGAATCTGAACCACTTTAGCTGTCTTAATCCTCTTTAGTTTACATTTATCAGGGAATCAGTACTAAAGTACACAGGTATTAATTAGGCTTAACATCCCACTGGGTTTTACTTTTCCACCTGTATTTGTTTCCTATTGCTGCTGTAACAAACATCACACACCTTGTTTCCGGAGGTCAGAGTCCAAAATGAGCTCTGCAGGGCTAGAGGCAGAGGGTCAGCAGGGCTGGTTCCTTCCAGAGGTTTCAGGGGAAAACCTGTTCCTTGCCTCTTCCATCTTCCGGGGGCTGCCAGCATTTCCTTGGCTTATAGTCACATCGCTCACTCCCTGCTTCTGTGGTTACATTGCTTTCTCTTCTGTAGTCAAATCTCCTTCTACGTCTCACCTAGAGGTACACCTCTGATCACATTTACGGTTCACCCAAATAATTCAGGGTAACCTCCCCATTTCAGAAGCCTTGACGTTGGAAGGATTTTGCTATATAAAGTAACATTAAAAATTTGGAGTTCATTTTGCAGTGTGGATGTCGGTGAGGGCCCTTATTCAGCCTACCACAGTACCCAGAAATTAATACCAAATGTTATTTCAATCAGGGTCATTTAAATAGATATTTTATTTAGGAGGAAGACATCCATTTAGATTTTTATATTAATGCAGAAGTTCATGGTTAGCTTAAAAAAAAAAAGTCTTATAGGCGTTTATGTGAGCCAAGTTTTTAAAAATATATTTTATTGCTTTTTTACAGAGAGGAAGGGAGAGGGATAGAGAGTTAGAAACATCGATCAGCTGCTTCCTACACACTTCCTACTGGGGATGTGCCCGCAACCAAGGTCTAGGCCCTTGACTGGAATTGAACCCGGGACCCTTCAGTCCGCAGGATGACACTCTATCCACTGAGCCAAACTGGTTAGGGCTAAGCCAAGGTTTTGAGGACATGCCCAGAAGCAAGATCTTAAATGATTGAGAAGATGCTCTGGAGCAGTGGTCGGCAAACTCATTAGTCAACAGAGTGGCAAACCTCGGCTCTCAAGCTGCATGTGGCTCATGAGCCGTAGTTTGCTTATCACTGCTCTGGAGGGTGGCATTTTGAGTTCCTTTTATGCATTTAGAATCAAAGGACAGAAACATAAGGAAGGTACATGAAATCCCTTGGTGGTAGATTAAGGAGGCAGGAGAAAGCAAAGTGGGGAAATCTCTAGAATTGGATAATGGTTGGCTTATTTTTTTTATCCTTACCCGAGGAATGAGGATATTTTTTCCATTGATTTATTTTTAGAGAGAGCAGAAGGGAGGGGGCAGGAGAAGACAGAGGGAAAGAGAGAAGCATCAATGTGCAGGCTGACACTCTAACCACAGAGCAATGCTGGCCAGGCAATGGTTGGCTTTTAATTGACCATTTTCTCTTGCTGATTGTGCCATTAGTGGTTTTCTAAAAGTAATTCTTCAATTTTGTAAAACCTATAAAACACCAGTATATCCTAAAAAGAGGAATATTTTAGCACTTCCCTTTTTTTATATTTGTAATTTTTCCCTAGCTATCAGAATTGGATTAGAAGTTACCCAAGGAAAAGGAAGGAGAATCCTATACAATTATACATATGATCTGATTTGATGGGAATGGGTGTGTTAGATTTGTTAGGAAATTGAAATAGAACACATTTACAGTAAATCATTTTAGTTACTTTTATTTTATCAGATTTTCCCACTCTTTTTTTTAGGGTTTAAAAAATTTGTATTTGGAGATCATTTCAAATGTATAAAATAGTTGCAAAAATAAAAAGAGTAAAAAAAAGCACCTGTATATTCTATAGCCTGATTCAACTAATTTTAAGGTTTTACCCCATTTGCTTTCTCTTTTTTTCTTTCTTTTTCTCAATATTACGTATGTCCAAATGTGTACACATTTGTTTTTTATGACATTGACAATTTTGAAGAATATAGTCTTCCTTCCTTTTTTTTTTTAAACAATTGTTGGAATTAAAACAAATAGGTGGCAATTTATTTTTTATTGTAAATTGGTTTTTAGAGAGAGGGGAAGGGAGAAGGGGAGAGAAACACTGATGTGAGAGCAAAATATTGATCGACGGCCTCCTGCATGCCCACTACCTGGGACCCAGCCCACAACCCAGGCTGTGCCCCGACTCGAATTGAACCAGCAGCCTTTTGGTGCATGAGACAATGCTCAACCAACTGAGTCACACTGGCCAGGGCTATTGCTGGAATTTTTTACAAAATGAGATAATAATTCAGATACCATACAGTTCACCTTTTAAAAGTGTGCAATTTGGCGGGGTTTTGTACATTCATCAGATTGTGCAGCCTGATGTCGAATCCCAGGACATTTTTATCACTGCGAAAAGACACCTTTAGCAGTCCCTCCCCATTGTTCCCTTCCCCCACTCCCTGACAACCAGCAATCTACTTTCTGTCTCTATGGATTTGCCTATTTCCAACATTTCAATAAATGGAATCATACAATATGTGACCTTACTGTCTGGCTGTTTTTTCAAAGTAGAATGTTTTTAAGGTTCATCTGTGTTGTAGCATGAGTCAGTATGAATAATATCCCAGTGTATGGATTAGCATCATTCCATTTATGAATATGGCACATTTTGCTTATCATTCATCATTTGATGGCCATTTGAATGGCTTCTACTTTTTGGCTATTATGAATAATGCTGCTATGAACATTCGTGTACACTTTTTCATGACCATATATTTTCAGTTCTCTTGACACATACTTAGCAGTGGAATTGCTGGGTCATAGGATAACTCTGGTTAAGTGTTTGAGGAACTGCACTCATTATTTTTAGTTTCATTCCGAGAAATTTTTTCTTCTCTTTGAAAATTCAGGGCAGTGATTCAGGGGTTGGGATGGGTGTTTTTGTGGTTTTATTTTCAACTTCAGATGACCTTCCAAAGATTTAATATTGAGAATAACTTAAAAGCCTGGCATGGTGCTCTTCTATTGACCTGAAAATGAAATACTAAGATGATCTGACCTAGCAAAATAGTTCTTTTCAATTGTGTTTAATGGATTTTAATGCTTTTAGTTTCTGTTTTAACCCTATAAAGAGATTGTTGGCAACCTTACTTGTTTTAGGAGGTAAGAATGCTTCCTGCTTAGGATTTTTTTATCCTTATCCAGTGGTTTAAAAAGGAGAACTGGAAATCCATTCAATACAGGTTTTTTCATTTTTTGAAAATCATAGAGAAAAAAATGAAACTGTTTAGTATTAGTCAAAGTCCTTTAAATGGAAGAAAATCTTTAAATGAATTTTGTGGGTATAATTATTTTGAAGATGTGATGGAAGATCAGATAAAAGCACAAGAATAAAGTTTGTTTGGATATTATTTTAATATCTACAGTAAATTGTTCCTACCTGATAGAAAAGAGTTTGTGTTTTTTATCTAGTTTAAAATATCTTTAGTCATAGGTGAGAAGTTCTGTAAATATGTTAGGAAGATGAAGAAATTCAAAATTCAATTAAAGATAAGAATATGAATAGGGCTGAAGAATTTTGTGAGATGTCAGGAAAATTTAGTAACATTTAACTTAAATCTAAGGCTACAAGGACTATGAGCTCAATTGTCTTTACGTTATGAAGTCTCTCCTATACAAAATAAGTATTAGAGTTTCTGAGAAGAATCCAGAATGCCCTGGCTGAAATCTCTGATAATAATAAAATCTCCATCAGTTAAAATGACATAACCAAAATGTCCTGGAATGATGTAACTGCTTCAAGAAGAGACAGGCACTTTTTAACCTTAGGGAGATTTAAATATAAAATATTTGAGAATTTGACTCATGGTTTTATTCCAGTGAGGCAGTACCTATTTTGTGTGTGTGTGTGTGCACTTGTTACTTAGCCCATTGGTGTAATATGTCAGTCTTCTAATTCTGTTTTTAAATTCATAATTAAGTAACTGACCTATTCTTGTGGTTTTTAAATTGAAATCTTACCAAATTTGTATATGTATATATGTGAATATTTATGAAAATTTAAGACTCACTGTATTTGTACATTTAATTTATTAGCTTTATAAAGATTAGTATAAGTACTTGGATACTTTTATGAGACTGGTGAAATGTCTAATGTAAGTAGGATGTCTCAGTGTATTTAATGAAGCTTGTAAATGCTACCGAATATTATCCCAAACTCGTAAAAGTAACCTATTTGGTTGGATGCTTGACATTGTGAATGTAATACTGTTACGTGCTTGATTGAGCCTGTAACCCAGGCATGTGCCCTGACCGGGAATCGAACCGTGATCTCCTAGTCCATAGGTGGATGCTCGATTACTGAGCCACTCGGGCTGGGCACCTTATCCACAGTTTGAAATTTGTAGAAAATAAATAGCCTGTGAATATGTTTGATAGCATATTTTCTGGTTAATTTTTAATATTCGCTACATGGTTAGAACAGATACTGAAATGCTGTCTCTTTTTCAATTTTAGAGAATTATTACTACATTTCTCCATTAGTTGGTGTCTTTTTCTTGGCTCTAACTCCTATCTGGATTATAGTAGCAGCCAAACATCCAGCCACCAGGACAGTGCTCCACTCGGGCTGGGAGCCTGTCATAACAGCTATGGTTATAAGTAGGTTAGTATTAAATGTGTGCAATCCATATGCCTGTATCTGTGTGTGCATTAAAACAAATCAGTTGCCTGTTTTTATGTCTTGGGTCAATTATATTATGTATATTATTGGGTCAATTCTTTATTATCCAAAGTGTAATAGTGGAAATATTAGGAATTACATAATAGGAATTACAGAAATCAATAGATGTAGAGAACCTCATTTGGCTACCGGTTTTAAACTTCTCTCCAACCAAATCTTTACCAGATTGCTGAGTGAAATTTAGTGGTGTTTGTCTTTGTATGTGTGTGTTTATATGTGTGGGTGTGTTTTTGTGTGTGTGTGTTGTAACTTGACAAGAACATTACTTGTTTTTCATAGTAAACTGCTCAGATAGGTATCAGAAACCCTTGGAAATGTGTATACCATTCAACTATTTCCACTTCTAGGCCTCTGACAGGACTTACGGGTATAATTAAGGATATATGCAACAGATTTAGTTCCAAGGATCCTAATCACCGTGGAATTTTTAATGAAAGAAAGAGAGAATGCCTTAGAGGCCTAGCAGTCAGATATTGATCAAATAAAGCGTGATGCAGTCTCAAAAAGGAATCTCAGTCAGCCATTAAAAATAGCATTGTTATAATTCTTTGGCTCGGAAAGGTGTTCATTATACCCTTGGTGAAAAGAGTAAGCTAGAAATGAGTATCAATTTCCTGTTAAATTGACGTGTTTATCTTCCTTCCTGAAGCGACCAATATGACAATAAAAAGATAAAAAGCTATAAAACTACAAAAGGAAGGAAAACAGAGAGGACAGCAAGTGAGAAATTCGTAAGATAGGAATCAAGCGGATAGTTGTGAACAGAATGACAAAAGCCAAAACCCAAACCGCCAGCAGGGGGAGCACCTAGTAGGAGTGCCCGGATGGGAGCCTTGGGAACCCGGAAAGGTGGAGAATTCAGGCCTTGAGTACTTCTGAAAGCTGAAATGAAGATTGGTTGACAGTGTATGTAAGAAGCATTTAGGTCCTAAAAGCCCTTCTCTAGTTTGACCGCCCAGGTAACTGCCCGTCCCACCTTAGCAGAAGACAAGAATTCACTTTGGAGAGACTGAATGGGAAAGGCTCTAGATTCAGAAGCACCTGCTGGCAGTCAGGCTTCTAGCTCCAGGCAAGAAATTAGATCGTGTCTTTCTGGGGAACGGCTTCAGCTCAACAGAAAAACCTGCTTATCTTGATCCTGGCAGGTCTTTTAGTGAAGGAGCTGCCTGCCTACCTGGCCATTGTTCAGTGAGGCCCACCCACTGACCAGCTCTGCCCAGGTACACAGAGCTCCAAGAGTGCTTTCCCTGTGCCCTGTAAGGAGGGAGAGACTGTAGCCCTTCACCAGACATTTGATTAAGGCTTCTAACATGAAAGACGGAGACAAAAAATGGTACTCAAAGAAAGTCTAGAGAGAGTTGAAAAACCTCAAAAAAACTATCTCCAGTGTCCTCAGAGACATAAGCAAAGTGGTGGCATCCACAATTCTGTAAGAACAGAATGATTTCAGAGGAGGATGGAAAAAAACAAACAGGAAGAGCTCTTGGAATTCAGAAATAGACAAAAAGCAGAAACAAAATCAGTAGAATAGATAGAAGGTAGGACCATCCTGGAAAGTAGAACAGAGAAGAAAGAGGTAGACAATTGGAGGCAAACAGTAAGGAGAGGAAATTATCAAAGAAATAACAGAAGGAAATTCCCCAGAACTGAAGAACATGGGCTTCCAGAGTGAAAGGGTCCACTGTGGGTCCAGCACAGTGAGTTGGAGTAGGAGGGACCCAAACCAAAGCACGTCGTCATAAACCCCCAAAGCTTCCAGCATGAAAACGGGTTGCATGAAAAGGATTGGGAATCAGAATGATGCCCACTAGCAACACCAGAAGTGAGTCCTCCAAAATTCTGAGGGATAATTTTGTGAACATAGAATATAGCCTTAGTATCAACCAAACATAAGGACAGACTCAGGAAGTTTCAGACAGGATTTCAATATGTTTGTTTCCCATCTGCCCTTTCATATAAAAGTTGACAAAAGACAATTTTATCAAAATAAGGAGATCAGAAATAAGATGACTTTGAAATGAGGATAGGTGCGTTTTTCTGTCATGTAGGTTGTTTTTTCCGGGAGGCTTCAGGAAACGGGATCCTGTGCAATGCTGGGAGTTGGTCACAGTCATAGACTAAGCCTCCTCGTGGGGAGCTGGAAGGGTGGGTAGGGATGACAGCCATGCACCAGGCCTAGAGAGCAACTGTCCAGGCTATCAGGAGAACAGTGGGCTTCAGGAGCAATGTCGCTAAGAAGAAAGAAAGTGGAATCAATTGATTACCTGTCGGATGAGCTTGACTGTAATCAGGGGCATGTCGTTAACTTTGCTACCAATTTGAGGCTGAATTAGTAATAAGCAGCTAAAAAATTTAAGAAAAGTATGAGACAAAGCCAACAGTCCAAGTGAGGAATCTAACAAGATGCTGTGTATTTCGGTTATGAGTTATGATCCCATTGTTATAATAAAACAAACCCTAAATGTTTCACCAAAAATGATAACCAGACTGTCAGGATAGAGAAAGGAAGAGAATTGTGAAGGGACTGAAGTGAGGAGGGAGGAGTGAGATTAAATCCTCCATCTGCCACAGTGGATGCCGTTAGGGAAATGTTTGAAATTGTAAGTCAAGAAATAGTAGGGAAAATGTGTTATTTAGAAATACAGAATTAAATGTCAGAAGAAACAACTAACCAAGTTGAAAAGAATTGCTAGTGGAAGGCAGGATCTGGGGGGTGGGACCAGGGACTATTTTATAAGCTTTGTGGTGCTTTCACTTTTTAAATAATGCTCAGTGTTTGTTTGCTAGAAATAATTTTTTTAATCTTCACCCGAGGATATTTTCCCATTGATTTTTAGGGAGACTGGAAGAGAGAGGGAGAGACAGAGAAACATCGATGTGAGAAAGACTCATCGATTGGTTGCCTCCTGCATGCGCCCAACCAGGGCCCAGGCCAGAGAGGAACCTGCAACCTGGGGATATGCCCTTGACCGGAATTGAACCCAGGACCCTTCAGTCCGCAGGCCAACACTCTGTCCACTGAGCCAAACCGACTAGGGCATGCTAGAAATGAAAATTAATAAAAGTGAAGGAAAATACTTTTACAATTTGAGTTTTTATTTTTAAACATATACACGTTTTAAAATGTCTGGGAGGGTATTTACTAACATGCTAACAGTATAACTCTGAATGATGTAACTATGGTTGATTTTTATTTTCTTCTTTTTATTTATATTTTCTATAACAAGTTTTATCTGGGCAACAAAAATATTTTTAAATGTTTTTCTGCAAGTGTTCATTGTATATGCATTTAAAGTATATACTTTCCTTTTTACAAGTAACTTATCTTGGAGATCAGAAAGAGAGCCCTGAAATGTGGGGCTAAAGCTTATATCATGCTTTATTTTCAACATTTGTGATTGGCATTGATTTTTACCTTGAATATATTTTATCTATTTTTTTAATGTCTAATTATTTATTTTTTAAAACCATCTCTTGCTCTAACTGGTTTGGCTCAGCGGATAGAGCGTCAGTCTGTTGTCTCAAGGGTCCTAGGTTTGATTCCGGTCAAGGGCATGTACCTTGGTTGTGGGCACATACCCAGTAGGGAGTGTGCAGGAGGCAGCTGATCCATGTTTCTCTCTCATCGATGTTTCTGACTCTCTATCCCTCTCCCTTCCTTTCTGTAAAAAAATCAATAAAATATATTAAAAAAACAAAACCACAATCTCTTGTAAAAAATATGTTCTTATTGATATTTAGAGAGAGAGAAAGAGAGATAGAAACATCGATGAGAGAGAAACTTCATCATTGGCTGCCTCCTGCATGTCCCCTACTGGGGATAAAGCCCGCAACCTGGGCATGTGCCCTGACTGGGAATCAAAGCAGTGACTTCTTGCTTCCTGGGTTGACACTCAACCACTGAGTGACACCAGCCAGGCTCAGGCTAATCATTTCCTTTTTAAAAGTAGGGGTGTTTGTATATAAAAAACAGCTTCAAATTAGTACATTTCCTTCCCTCTTCCCTAAATTATATGATTTTGTATCTTTCAGCATTGGAGGCCTTATTCTGGACACAACTGTATCTGATCCAAACTTGGTTGGAATTGTTGTTTACACACCAGTTATTAATGGTAAGAATTAGATATACTGTTTCATAATGATATCAAGTCTTTCTATGCTCTTAAATGCTAATAGGCATCTTAGGGCTCCGATTTAAAGAGGGCTGTCTGTCCCTCCCATTTATTCTCTCTCCAACCCCAGGTTGCTGCTCAGAGCGAAAATGACATTCCCCTTTTTCAACATGCGGAACACATTTTTGAAAAGAACTGTTTCTTTTATTTTTATTTTATTTATTTATTTATTTTTATTATTTTTTAAAATTTCTTTATTGATTAAGGTATCACATATTTGTCCTCATCCCTCATTCCCATCCCAAACCCCTCCCCACGCATGCCCCCCCCCCCCCCCTGTTGTCCGTGACCACTGGTTAGGCTTGTATGCATGCCTATAAGAACTGTTTCTTAGTCTTATCACTGATATAAGTTTGAGAGTCAGACATACCTGATTTTTAAGGGTAGTGAGGCAAAATAGGATATTTCAGTTCTGGATATTTGGGTTGTATCTGCTATCTTGTGTTGTTTTACCACTGTTCCTATCAATTTTCATGGATAAATTAGAATTAGCTCAGTTTGACTCAGTTGCTTGAGTCACTTGAGTCCATGAAAATCTGTCATCCCCCCTCATTAAATTCAACAAAAATTAAAAAGAAAAAGAAAAGAAGAAAAATCTGTCAGTCCTCTGCTGATCCCTTTAAAATCTTACGTTTTTCCTTATCTATAAAATGGGAATTCCAGTACTTAAGTTCACAGGGATTTTTCTATGGATCTGTTTAATAAGTTAATTTTAATCCAGTCCTACTGAGTTTGGTCTGGCTCTCATTAAATTGGATTTGAGTATCGCCCAAGTGAATATACTAGTAATTTAAAAAGTAATTCTGCCTGGGGAAAACATGTCACAGGATATACTACACATCTAGTATAAATTATTTTTATTTATTAGTGTATAAGAAAACATTTTATATGAAGGTAAGTTCTCCAAGATCCAATTTTATATCTAAAATTTCTACTCTACATTGAAATTTTTATATAGCTTTAGAATGTGCAGACTAAATAAGAAGATAATCTAGATTAAAAGATGACTTTCTTGAGGTTATATTTTTAGTGCCATATACAAATTTCTTTAGTAACCTGAGAAGAAAAGTATCTAGCCTTGTCTTTTGAATAAATCTAGCTACGTTCTCTCTCATTAAGATGATAAACACGATACATCTTGTTACCTAGTTTTATATCTTGGGATTGATAGTAGCTTTTAAAAAGTACTCATTTTGGTCTGCTTTCAGACCAGACAGTAAGTCAGATTTGAAAAAATAATGTCTTTCATAACAATGTTTTTCATGCCTTTGGAATATCTACCTCCACTTAAATAAATCCGCGTCTCAGAAGAACCTTTTATTTTGTTTCATTGGCCCAGGATGTGACAGAAAGAGGCTTGCAGTTGGCTGAATTTTTGCAAGTTGTTTAAAATCTGAGGCTACCTGCTCTGTTTTCCTGTGTTTCAGGGATAGGTGGTAATTTGGTGGCCATTCAGGCGAGCAGGATCTCCACGTACCTCCACTTGCATAGCATCCCAGGAGAACTGCCTGATGAACGCAAAGGCTGTTACTACCCATTTAGGACTTTTTTTGGTTCAGGTATGTGCTTGTGGATTTTTACATATTTTACTTCAGGAACGCTTCCTCTCGGTGAGGCGAGGCGGGCAACATTTGTTGAATACGCATTTCGTGAGTGTTGCACGACTTGGTTATTTCTGAGAGCTAAATGGCTCTTAAATAGGCTAGATTTTGTTCATTAAAATCTCAGGGAGCAAAAAGCATTTGTATCAATTCTGCAGTTGTTGAGGAGCTTTGTATGATTTTCCTCTTTTGTCCCTTTCTCTGGGATATCTTGTTAATGAGTCGGAAAGAGGAACCTCATGGATACAAGCAAACATTGCTAGGTGATCTAGGGAGACTGGTGGACTGTCTTTCCTGTAGCGATCTTTTTGGCCTTCTCAATGGAGGCATTTGATCCCAGATAAACGGGATGAGGGGTGATAACCTCAGTTACAAGAAACGTGCATTATTTATGCCAACCAGGCATGTGAGTACCAAAAAACTAAAACAACAATTTAAGCCTCACAATTCTTGTCATTTTTTTTTTCCTGATGAAAATAAATGTAATTGTGCCTTTTGAATGAGGATCAGAGATGCCCAGCCTGTGATATTGGTGGAAGAGCTCTAAAGGAAAAGTAAAATGAAAACATTTCAGTACTGTAGGAGCTTTATAGTTTTCTTTTGTCTTTCCTCTGTTTGTATGTAAAGTCTGACCAGTGTTCTTCATAGCAAATTTTTATCAACCACCTTTTGTTTAATTAACATATAACATAGTGAGAATTTCAAAGAAATTTATTTTTAGCCATTGAATTTCATGTGATGCAGTAACTAAAAGGTAATCCCCAAATTTCAACACACTTATTTTTAGCATTTGAATTCTATGTGATGCTATGTGGTATTGTAACTAAAAAGTAATCCTCAAATTTCAATAACTGACCTATTATTAACCAAAATATGATTTTGTTTTAACAATGTTTGCACTTTACATTACAGGAGTAAATCATAAGTCTGCTCAAGTTCTACTGCTTCTAGTGATTCCCGGACACTTAATTTTCCTCTACACGATTCATCTGATGAAAAGTGGTCACACTTCTCTAACTGTAATCTTCGTAGTAGTATACTTATTTGCTGCTGTGTTACAGGTAGGAGTTAAAACCTCTTGTAATCTCTTTTATGCTCAAATTGATGTAAAAGTATAACTACCTGTAAACCTAAAGGCATGGAATATTTTAACATTTAAAAAAATCAACTTACTGCCTTCCTAATGATTTGATCATCTTAAAACTAATAACTCAAGACCTGTTTTAATATGATCTGATCAACAGACCCTTTGGATTTCCTGTTTCCTGGATTCCCCGTCTTCCTGTTTTTTTATTCTCTTGTTTTATATGAATACATCATCTAATAGATTTCTGAGAAAGTGGGCATCAGAGTAAATATTTTGAGCCTTTGCATCTTATAAAATGCCTTTAAAAATTTATTTTTCTTTATTGATTTCAGAGAGGAAGGGAGAGAGAGAGAAAAACATCAATGACAAGAGAGAATCAATGGTCGGCCACCTCCTGCATGCCCCACAGTGGGGATTGGGCCTGGAACCCAGGCATATGCCCTGACTGGGAATCAAACAGTGACCTCCTGGTTCATAGGTCAATGCTTCACAACTGAGCCACTTTTTTTTTTCTTTCTGTATATCAATAGGTTGACTGGATATAGAATTCTGTTTCTTTTAGGAAACACAGAAAGGCATTGCTTCCTTGTCTGTTAATTTTTCCCATTACCGCTGAGCAGGGCAGCAGATGCGATTCTTATGGCTGATTTCATTGTACAAATCTACTGTTATCTCCCTGGAATCTGGCAAGATCTTCTCTTTCCCCCATTGCTCCCAAATTTCTTGTTGATGTGCCCTGGTTTGGGTGTATTTGGACTATTTTGTTGAGCATAGTTCAACCTTTTCAGTGTAAAAAATCATGTTCTTCTGTTGTAGGAAACTTTTTTGAATAGCTTCTTTGGTAATTGTCTCTCTCTTTCTGGAATCTTAATTGCTTCCTGGGACTCTTGCATTAAACTCTTATCTTTTCTTATTCTCTATTTCTTTATCTTCTTTTCCTTTCTATGGGAGATTTCTGTGCTTTTGTAAATCTTTTCACTGCTGTGTTACTGAAGTTCCTGGAGAGAGTGGAGGTGAATGCATATGCTCAGCTTGCCATCTTTATTTCACATGGAAGGCTATTAATTTTAAAATTGAAGAAAGTTATCTTTATTTTCAAAATGTGTGATCAATATAATACATGTACAGAATTTTAAGATTAAATAGTACTAAAGGGTTCTACCTTTCAAGCATTTCTCAGACAGTCACTTTGAAATATTTTCTTCTGGTAGTTATCTGTATGTTTTAAAGTGATGTGCCTAAATTTCTAGGTTTTTTTTTAATTAATCTCAGAGATGCCCCATCTTTCCCATATAGTTATATTACAAGTTTTTGTTAAGTAGTAGTCAGTGTTCCTATTGTTAGGGCTATCTAAACATTGTTTACTATAGAGCCAGATAATATACTGTGATTATATTTTCTTTTGTGTATTTTTATTTTTATTGGGGTTAATAATCACATATTGTTTTCATTTGTATCCTTTATTATATAAATTGTTCTTAATTTTTTCCAATGGTTCCAGCTTTATTTTGATTTCTTAGTCATGACTTCTTGCTAAGCTCTATAGGATCTGGTACTTCCTACACTGAGAAATCCTAACCCCTTAAGGAATGCATTCAAATAATTCTTTGGAGAGATAACATTTGAATTTGGCCTTTCCGGGGTTTGACATGAGGAGTGAGGCCAGAGGACAGGTTTGGGGACACTACTCCAGGAGAAAGAAACTGCGTGATGCTAATGATGTTAGGAAAATTATCTGACATTTACTGTGTTTCCAGTATGACCAATACCGTTAAGTGCTTTACGTGTTTTGTTTCAGTTAATTTTCGCAAAGACTCTCTGAGATTTCTTCTTTATACGTAAATCAGTAATTTTCAAAGTGAAGCATATGTGAAATAATGCATTGTATATGGAAAGAAAAGATTTAAATGTCTATATGTTTTTCCTCATTTGCTTAAAATGTTTGTTTTCTTCTATTTTATGATTACCTTGTAATAAGCATATTATATTTGCACCGTGTTAAGTATGCTCAAATATTTTATATTGAAAGGGCTACATACTTTAAAACTTTAGAGATTACTGAGTAAAAAGCATAGAGATGAAAAAGCACAGAGCTTATGAAAGAGAGAAAGTAGTTCATACACACAACCTAAGAGAAGGGAATAGATGAGATAAGGTTAAAAGGATAGATTAGGGACAATGTAGATGGAAAGGCTTTAAATGCCAGGCAAGGGGGACTAGAATATATTCTCAGAATACCAAGAACCCTTATGACTTAATTGATATTTTAGCCTTTCTATAGTTATAGTGCTGGATATTTTATTAAAAGTCACCTGTAAATAATTCATTCACTCATTCATTCAATAAACCTTCGTTCTAGTAGATGCAGGGATGGGTTTTAAATCCCAGGATGAATAAATTTAGACCCTATCCTCAAGGACTCATAGTCTGGAGGGAAGACTACTACATGAACAAATAATTATAATTAATATAATATCATAATCTCTCTCTGTATAAAAGCCTAATATGCAAAGTGTCCCCATGGGAGTCCAACTGACAGGGAGTTCGATCACTTGCAATGATGTACGCTGACCACCAGGGGACGGTGGGGAATGAAGGAAGGCCCAGCCAGCAATTGGCAGCCACTAGGGACCCTACCTGTGCAAAAATTTCGTGCACTGGGCCTCTAGTATAATATACCAAACTCTGGGAACAGTTACATATAATTTGTTGTCAGAGCTTGGAAGAAAAAGCAACTAACTATCAGCGGAGTAATATTTTTCCACTGTTCAGTAGGAACAAAGTTATTTCAAATGCCTTTTTACTGCTGGCTACCTTTATTGCTTTATATGATATGGTCATTTATTATAATTTATGTTCTCCTCAATCGCCTGGGACATATTCAGAGGCTATTCATTGGTCTGTTGATAAACATGCCATTTTTAGAACGTGTTCCTATTTATAACTCTGCCTCTTTGCCTCATGGATTGATTTGACATTTCTTTCTTGTTCTTATGTGTCTGTCTCACCCATTCTAGAGAAAGGCTCTTTGTTTTACTCATTTTTTACGTCTCCAGCATCTAGCCCCATCCCTATTGCTGAGTGAATGTTTGTTAAACTGAATGACTGTATCTTGTCAGCTCTCTCTCTTCCTTCAGTTAGAAGGAGGAAAAAAAATTTACATCTACATTTAGGTCCCAGATATTCCACAAAACAAAACAAAACAAAAAAACACCACACACACACACACACACACACACACACACACACACACACATACACACAGAGAAAAATCTGAATTTTCTCCTCCTTGCTTTCAGTAAACACTAGTTTCTTCTCTTACACTGATATAGGTATCCTATCTAATAAAGAGGGAATATGCTAATTGACCCTCACACCATTGCAAAGATGGCGGCGCCCACAGCCAATAAGGAGGGAATATGCTAATTGACTGCCACCCCCTCAAAGATGGCGGCACCCAATCCCCAGGCGGGCCTGGCTGCTCCTCATGCCTGCCTCCGGAGTCCCCCAGTCCCCTCAGCCTCCCAGCTACCCAGGGCTGGCCTGAGGCGCGGGCAAACCTCAAATGGCAGCTGCCCAGCTGCCCAGGGCTGCCCGAGGCTCAGGTAACCAGGGCCAGCTGAGGCTTACGCTGCTGGCAGTGGCTGCAGCAGAGGTGTGATGGGGCGTTGCCTTCCCCTGATCACCAGGTTGCTTCCCGCCCCCGAGGTCTCCCGGACTGAATTTTCATGCACTGGGCCTCTAGTTTAAAATAAAAGGCAATGAACATAAAACACAAAACCTCACTGAACTGTTATCAATGTTCAGTGGAAATTGTAAGGATTTACTGAAATGTTTAAGGAAGAAATGACTTGATATCTAGGGATATAGATAAAGCAGAATTGGTCATGAGTTGATAATTGATGAAACTGAGTGGTGGAACATGAGCTTGGTATTGGATTTGTACTATTCTGTCTACTTTTGTGTATGTTTGAATTTTTCTATAAAAGGAACTTTAGTATAGGAGCTTTTCAGAGTATATGAGTTTTCTAATTTTGGTCCTGTGGCCAGTTCTTCTGTCAAGTGAAAAGTAGAAAGTCCATTTGAGTTTGAAATTGTTTGGGACTTGGAATGGTTTAGCTTGTGTCTTATTTACACACTGACTCCATTATGTCACAAATTATGTTGTTCAGGTATTTATTATGGGTCTTGCAATTAAAAGGAATCTAACAACTGTGCCTTTGTTTTGTGATGTTAAGGCCATTGAACCACGGATAGTAGATGTGATGGATTGTTCTCTTATTCATGTTCTTGCCCAGCGCCCAAGAGCAATTGGGAGTAATTGAACTATGTCAAAGCCAGAGTAATGTGTGAATGGCATTCATATTTGGTACCTGATCAATCACATTACATGTTGAGTTATTTTTTTTCAAGAATAGGGATGGGTTGGCACCAAACTCACCATCTTGTATTGCCCATTATACCTTTTGTGTCATCAGTGAGCATTTATGAGGCTGCTGGCTCTGGTTAAGGGTATAATTGTTGACCTAAGAACACAAATTTTCATCTATATCAGATTAGCCCATTGAACCTACAACTTTGATGTGCTAGAACCAGAGTGTACTTTTGTCTACAAACTTAGGGGCACCTGGGTTCTTTCTCTCTAAGCAGTGATTTCCTCTGCCTTCACATCTTCCTCATTCAGGTGCTCCACTCACTGCTTAAAACCTGCTAGTTTGTGAAATCAAAAGCATAATATGGAATTCCAGGCTGTGATGGACCTTGCTGGGTTTCCTTCTCTAAGATGCACAGAAGGGAGTATCTTCTTCGGGGTTCTTGCCTTATCCCCTGCTGTCTTTTTCAAGGATTTGGTACCTTGACTGCATAATAAACCTGAGAAGGTTCAAAGATAACTATCAACCAAATACGCAGACTGGCAATCTCTCTACCCAAGAAGGAACAGCAGTACATTGTGATTCATTTCCCTATTTTATTTAAAGCCCCTACTTGTTCCCCTTTTTTATTAGAAAGCCTTCCTTTGTGAAAAGTCAAAAGCATGGAGTGTTAGGGTTTTTTTGGGGGGGCCAGTGACAGGCTGTGAAAGAATTCCTAACTAAAAGAACAGATAGATGCAGAAAGTTTATTTTTACTTTCCCCGAAGGGAAAGGGCCAGTGCATTGCCAATCAATACAAAAGGCAAAGAACAAAAAAGCTGCTCTTTCTTTTAAAGCCCAGGACAAGGAAAGGAGGGTGATTTGGGGCTCCTGCTGTTGCTAGGTGAAACTGAGCAGACATCTGGGGGACTGTCTTTGTTAGTTCTTTAGGAGACAATTCGGGCAGATATCCTGGGGAGGTGTCTTCTCAGTACTTTTCCAAAGTCTGTAAAACATTCTTAGAGCAAAAGTTATGAAGAGTTCAAAAGAGACTTGTTTGAAGAGAAGTGGGGGAGGAGGGGGGTGAAGAGATGGGAACTTTCTACTAATTATCCCTGGGTTGTAAACCAGCAGGGAGGAGGGGTATGTATGTAAAAACGCAGCCTTGAGAGTAGCTTCTCTTATCCCTCAGTTTGAACAGAGGGGCTTTTTGAACCAGAGGAGCTAACAACACTTGGTATTTAATTAGCAGGTGCTTCTCATAAATTGTGGAAGGTTACGGCAAAGAAAAAGAAAGGCCTTTTTTACATCCTAACATAGAGTTTGGGTCACATACCCTACAAGAAGCCAAAAGAAGGAGTATATTGATTTTTTTTCTGCTAAAAAGTCTAAATAGGAAAAGAACAATGAGACTTTTCTAGCCCTAGATGCCTATTGTATTCCAACAAAGTGTTTAATAAAATTGGTAAACAATGCAAACCATCTCTAAATGAAATTTTTAGTTGCCTATTTTAGCTACTGATGGTTTCCTACAGAAAATTAGATTACGAACTCTACAGAATTCTAGTAGCACCAAGTTCTATGAGAGACTCACTTTGAAAGTTTGGTTGTAGAAAACCATTGCTCCTGGCAATCTGGGTTTTTTTTTCATGTCGGAGAGACAAAATGTTTCTTTTAAACGGTAGAATGATAACATTTTCAATATATAAAGTTGAGAATTGTAACTATCAAGATTTCATCAACTGTAGAGTACATATAGTCTTCCAAGTACTGTGCTCATCACTGTACAAAAGAAATGGGAGACACTGTCCCTGCCACTTAGGATCCTCTCTTAGTTGTGAGAGATTAGAATTAAATGCATGAAACAGCTAGAAAGAACCTAAGACTTACCTCCTGAGAGTCTTTTTCCCTGAGAGTCACTTCAGAATCAAACTTGGTGCTTGTGCCTGGCTTTCGTTCTTTAAAAGATTTTTTGGGTAAGATTGGAGTATAGATTATAGCTGATGAAGAACTAGAATTAATATCAATATATATGAAACTCTTTTTAAAAACGTAATTCTTGAATTTATTGTTACCATAGCAAAGAAAAATTCATTTATCATCATAATAAAACAAACATCCAAGTGTTTTTTATATATATAATGCAAAATAATGGATATCTTAATCAATGCTCTTTGGAATTCAAGTCACAGAAACCTGCTGGCACTTGCTTACACAAAAATGGGACATTATCAAGAAATATAAACTAGATGTGGAAGTGGAGGGGGAGGAAGACACTCCCACCTTTCATGGGGACAGAGATGGAGATCTAGAAAGCATTTGGCCTCCCCATCATGACTCTCCGACTCCTTTAAGATGCATAATCTTCCGTCTTCACTGGATTCTTTCTCTGTAGTCTGCATTGCACTTCTGGGGCAAAAGTCCCCATCGTTGCATGCCTTTCATTCATTGGGACAGTAGCCTTCTTCTCCACGTCCAGTTCCACCTGTGAAAGATCAGATATGAATGGTCCAATCTGGGCCCCATAGCCATTCAGGGGGGCATTGCCAGGGAGCAGGTTCATGGAGTAAAAATATGGTTTCTGGAAACTACTCTTAATAAAATAATAATACTTATAATTTTTATTAATATAATTTTAAAAACAGATGCCTCCTCAAATTTTATCACTAAGCAATACTTGTTGAATTTTATGCTTATGTGTAAATTGCAGCATCTCATATTTCCCAACAGGTTTGTACTCTCAAGAAAAATGGTTCTCAGCAAATCCCACACCCACTTTAAATGAGAAAATGAATGCCCTGCATAATAAAATAGGGTATTGGTTAATATGGATTAATGGATTTCTAAGAAGTGTTTCTGTTTTCCAAATAACAGTTCATGGTCGTTTTAAAACATGTGGTTTGTAATATGAACATGGCCACAATACAAACAGTGCAAATTAAGAGCAAACATCTTCCATTTCTCTTCTAGTAGAACATGCTTGGGGCAGAAATATGGTCTACATACTTGCTAAAAGAAGCATTGACAAAAGTGTAATTGAAAAATAAATTAAATAACAGGCATTGACAACATCTTCTGAAGTCACAGTCACATGGTTCCGTGGAATTATTTTAATTATGGAAACATAAAAATTAATGTTTTCACAGAAGACAAATATTTATAAGCCAGACTATCTGTCACCACATACAGAGAAAAGAAGAGGGAAAATAAGACCCCAGGGCACGGAACATTGGAGAAAGATCCGAGCTCTCTCGAGTGAGGCCGGAGTTCGCATTTCTGCTCTGTTACGTATTTTATGTCCTTAGTTAAGTTTCATAACCTCTCTGGCCTCAGAGGATAAGCTAATGTGTATAAAGTACTTGGTAGAGTTCCTGGAACATAATAAGTTTCCAATAATGGCGAGAGCTGCAGTTAATCCTCATGATTGTCCTCGGCATTATTATTTTCTTCCTCATTATTGCGGCAGGTTATTCAGTGCCCTGAGGCTTTTCTTCTCCACACCACTCACCCTCCCTTGGCCCTGTCTGTGTTCTCCGACTGTGCAGCGCTCTTCCTGCGCTAGTGATGAGTGTCTGCTGAGCTTCAGACACCACCCTTTCACTGCTGTCTCCCAAGTTGATAGCTCCAGTTAAACGTTGAAAAGGCATCCCAAACCTACCATGGCCAAAACAGAATTCCTTATTTCCCCCGTCATCTGTCCCATATTGGTGCAGAGGAGGTGGACAAGAAGCCACAAGTGGGCACCGTGAAAACGGAAAGGGGGTACATAAGCAAGATCCCCTGAATCTCTCAGCTTTCAGTTCCTGACCCCATCAAGTCCCACTGGGAGGGCCAGAGACTTCCTCCCATAGACTTCGCATTTGCCGTGTACTGCTGCTCCCCGTGGCAGGCATCACCCATGCCTTGCTCCTGGAGAGTCTGTGCAGGATGATAGGGAGACTCCTGGACTAGGAACAACTGTTTCTGGGTTCTAATTCTGGTCACTTAGCTCTATGACTTCAGCTAAGTCACAGCACTGTCCTGTGGTTACTTTGCTCACTTGTATTTTAAGGGTGAGTATCACTAAGGTAACCATGTAATTTTCACCCAAATCAGGACACTTGAGAATGAAAGGGAGCTGTTAATAATTAAAACAACAGCCCGGCCAGTGTGGCTCAGTGGTTGAGCATCAACCTATGAACCAGGAGGTCGAAGTTCGATTCCCTATCAGAACACATGCCCGGTTGTAATCTCCATCCCCAGGAGGAGGCGACCAGGGGGCAGCCGATCAGTGACTCTCTCATCACGGATGTTTCTGTCTCTGTCTCCCTCTCCCTTCCTCTCTGAAATCAATAAAAAATACATTTAAAAATATATTTATATTAAAAAATATTAAAGCAACAGGTATAAACCGTTACTATCCTGGGCGCACCAGGAAGTATAGTGATCCTCACTGTCATGCAAATCCCCTCCTGCATTCATAACGTATGATTTTGTGAATTCTCACTCCCATAATAAATATGATTTGTTGCAAAGCATTGTTGTATGTATTAGTCATATCTGTTAAAATTAAAATAATCTGGTAATTAAAACAGTATGTTAATGTTAAATTCCGTAATTACTACTAAAGTAATATTAAGTTAAATTGCCTTTGATGGTTAGCCAGAGAACCCAGGCAATAGATGAAACATTGTTTTCCTGAAAAATTACACTCCAATTCTAAACAGATCATTCTGAATTGGTCTGTTTGTAAGTTGAGAAGCTATCTATTTTTAAATTTGTTTGGCCTAAAACAGACTCCCTTGGGTTCCCAGGTATACTCTGTGATCCCAGTACCTCTGTAATCTACCTGGAAGTCTATAATCAACTTGTTTTGCCTTGATTCGACTGGTTGCTTTATTGGGATCAGTTGTATCTCCTTTTGGTCTGTGACTTTTGAGAGGAAAAGAATACTGGTTCTCTTATACATAAGCCAGTTTTTCTCCTTATCACCTAAGTTCTTAACGAAAGATTTTCATCTCTGGCGGTTCTTTGCTTAAATGTTTGGTGATCTGCGCCACTTTTCATCTACATACATACAGATTTCAAAAATTATAATAGCAACTGTTTATGGAGCATTTATTGTTCTAGTCACTTTGCAGGTGGGAACTGGCTGAGTCTCACAACAAGCCAGGAGGTAAGTTATACTATGAGTTCCCATTATAGACGCGGCATTTTGGCGTGGAGAGAAGTTAGGTGACTTACCCAGATCCAGATGCGTGATGGAGTCTGGCTCCAGTCTACACTCCTGTGTTTACAATAATAACTTGGACACTTTGTTTAGCCCTTAGTGAGGGTCATAGTTTTCAGGTTGGCAACTTCTGTGGGCTTGAAGCTGTGTCTTTGGTTTCATTAGATCTTTTCACAGAGTTTGCACGGAAACGATGTGTACTGGAGTCAAGTAGGAACCCGGTCAAGAACATAAATATGTCCTGAGAGGAGGAGGACAGAGTGCTGTGGAAGCTCAGTCCTGGGAGAGCTGCTTTCTTTGGGAATAGGGACATTTTGTAGTGCATAAGAGTTTGTGGAATCGATAGAAAATGCCATTTCAACAGAAGGGAGTAGCCTTAAGTAAATGAGAAAATGCAGGGTATTTATAGAAAACTAGAGGCCCAGTGCATGAAATTTGTGCACAGGTAAGGTCCCTAGGCCTGGCCGGCGATCAGTGCTGATCGGGAACTCCGGCTGCCAGGTGGGGCCACCTTTCCCCAGCTGCCGGCCAGGGCCTTCTTTCGCTCTACGCCGCCCCTTGATGGTCAGTGCACGTCATAGTGAGCAATCAAACTCCCGGTCTCCTGGTCGAACTCCCAAGAAGACACTTTGCATATTAGGCTTTTACATATATAGGTAGTTAGAATTTCTGGAGCACAGGGCTTATGAAAGGAAGTGATGGAAAATAAAATGGAAATTACAGGCAAGATCATGAAAGGTCTTGAAGACCAGAATAAAGAATGTAGCTTATTCTGTAGAATGATAATTTTCAACGCTTTCCCCACTCCCAGCAAACCTGAGAGATCTGATACATTTCCTCTGACACAATGGGGATAGTACGTAAGGGCTTGGGCTCTGCTTGCCGCCACTCACCACCTGTGGCAGTTTGGGCAAGGTAACCTCTCAGGGACTGTGTTTTCTCATCTGTAAAAGGAGACTGAGAATAGACCTACCTCAGGGGGTTTTAGAAGGGAAAAAAAGAGATGATGCATCTGAAGTGCTATTATTGTTTCATTATTTTATCATCATCATCATAGTAGCTGTGGGTTACTGGGCATTGAGTCTCTTGCGGTGTCAGTGAGAAGATTAGACCCTGTGGATTCTAGCATTAAGAATCCCTAGCATGCCTCTGATACCCCATTCCTTGGAGTCATTCTTCCTTATTTAGAAGTTATGTGGTGGCAACATGACCATAAGTGGAATCCCAGAATAAGCACCCAGCAGCCTAGCAAGGCAGCTTAGCCTTGTTGGCTTAGCCTTGTTGGGCCAGTTATTTAATTCTTTGGGGTCGTCTTGCTCTTGCCTGTAAAATGAGGACAATGATTTCTCTTTGCACAGTCGTTATAAATACCTGGCCCATAGTAGGTCTTCATTAAATGGTGTGGTTATATCTTTTATATTTCAATACTTAACCCAAGTCCAATTCCCAGATGGCACCTGAAAGGAAAGAGCTGGCCGTCTAGGGGACTTTAACAGTTTGCCTGATCTCACTCACATTCTTTTTTCGCTACTCAGGATTTAAATCTGCCAGAATCCAGCTGGAAAGCAGGGATCTCTTTATTCTTTCCGTGTGACTGACTGCTCTGCTTCTGTCTCATACTTGGTTTCTGTCTGATAGCATGGGCTGAGAGAAAAGTGTGAAGAGAATGATAAAGGAAAAGTGAGGGGAGGATCTACAGTTCTAATACTTTTTTTACTCTTTGTGAAAATACCTACTTTAACTTGGGGAGTTGATTAATATGGTTACCTTCAGGTAGGAGATTGAAATACTAGGTGAATTTTTGAGATTCCTTTTTAGCTATGTGATTGCATTTATGTGATATAATAGTGTGATTACACTATTATAGCTTAGATTGTAGGGTCCTAGAATTGAGACAGTTTCCTATTATTAACTCGCTAGGGAGGTGTGCGTGGGCTCCAGGCAGTTCTGTACAGAAGATGCTGTGACTGCCCTGCCTCATTAGAGGCACAGCATCCTGCATCCTGTGGAGCAAGTCATTGAGGAGTGGAGCTCTTTTCAGCCTGTCAAGTCGGAATAAGGAGAAGATAGGACCAGGGAAGCTGAGCCATCTTTTTCTAGTGTGCTGGGTAGGATGTTCCTGAGCCCTGCTGAGATGGCAGGCATGACTTAGAGGAATTTTCACAGCACCTACAAAATAATCTTACGGCGTAGCTGTGTGTGCTAGTGCTAATGGAAAAAAACCATTCCTAAAATTTTTCAGAATAAAATCTTGGCTGATTGTGACCCAGAATATTCACTCCCAAAGTACTGGCCTGAATGATTCTATACCTTAAAATTTTTAGTTATTTTCAAAAGTAAATATTTAGCACCATACGACTTTTTAATTTGAAAACTAAATAGCCATGTTAGTTCTGACTAACAAAACTAATCTAAGTTGTTTTTGTGCCATCTGGGGAAATGTATAAAAATGAGACATGTTTGTATTCATTAAAATGGATGCTTAAAGATGTCAAAGGATGATGAAACCATCATTCAGTATCAGAAATAAAAAGACACAGTTGAATTTATTGCTGTTGTAAAGGAGTTATGCTGAGGTCAGTCAAAATGTCTCTAAGCAGAGCAGGCTCTGGTTCTTAGAGAGGGTTGCAGGGAAGTGTGCAATATAATATTCTATTGTATGTATATTCCATAATTTACCCATTCTTCTTCTATTGGACTTTTAGGTTATTTGTAGTGTTTTGCCATTAAAAATCAAGGCTATGAATATGTGTGTCCTCGAACGCATTCTGAGAGTTTCTTTTGAACAGAAAGTCTTAACTATTTTTGTGCCATGGGCCCCTTGGGCAGTTTGGTGAATATTATGGGCTCCTCCTCCAAATCAGGACCCTTCTTGTTTCGCCTTCCCCCACCTGCCACCTCGCAAACATAGTTCAGACCAAAGCAAGGATGCTTTTGTCTGAATATCAGGAGATTGACTTCCTGTTGACTGGTAATCCTACATGCTTCTTAACAGACATTTAAATATTAGATTTTAGTGCATAAAGTTTCCAGTCTGGAAACTGGATTAGGGAAGCATATTTTTATAGGGGAAATGAATTCAGCCTTTGTAAGTTAGGGGTTGGGAAGAACTTAGCTAATGAGCTCTTTCTGGTGTTTATTTGTTTCATATTTCTAAGCATTCCTCTCCCAAAGAAATCATCTTCCTTCACACAGTACATAAGGCTGTTTGTTACTGGCGGTTAGGTGGGGCACGGAGGGGAGGCTAGCACCTGGGAATGCTGATTCTAGCTCAGAGAAGGTGCTGGCTAAGAGAACCACTATTGTCCAGAGCAAATATATATTCTTGTACTTCACATATTTATTTAAATCCCAAGTAACACAGCCAGAGAGTGCATAGTTAGCTGGGGCAACAAAATTGCCTTTCCCGAAGGTATATATACCTCCAAAAGGTTACGCATATTCATAAAAAACAAACAGATGATGTGAAAGAAAACACAACTTACTCTTAGTTTGATTTTCAAGATATTTTCTCTGTGAAAAGCATGCATTTCTGAAATAATCGTTTAATTTTAAAATAAAACATGTTGCGTTAAGAAGTACCTGATACTTAATGCCATTTTAAATAATTCCTTATTCACAATATTCCAAGGAAACACTGAGCCAAACCGCTAGGATTAGAAAAGTGCTCTTAAGTAATCCACTGTACTTGCTGGTTTGTCCCTAACCAGTGAATGTTAACCTCTCTAATCCTAAGTCCCTTTAACCCTTCAGGAGTTTGAAAATCACAGAATCCTTCTACTCTAAATGGATAAAAACAAACAAACAAAAAACACCATTTATCTGATCCCCAAACTCAAAGCATCACAGAGGTCTTTTTTCAGGGATGTGTTAAAGTAGGTTTATAGTTGCAACACAAATAAATACTACAAAATAAATAAATCATAACACAAGAAGAAGCTGTGTTTATCTGTGTACTCACAACTGTAAACCTACATTTGCCCACCCCTGTATTCTTGATATCCTAGAAACCGGCAGTCAGACACCCCTCTCACAATCTGGGACGACTGGCTCCTAACTGCTCACCTGCCTGCCTGCCTGATCGCCCCTAACTGCCTCTGCCTGCCAGCCTGATCACCCCTAACTGCCCTCTCCTGCAGACCTGATGTTGCCCCCAACTGCCCTCCTCTGCTGGCCAATTTGGTTCTGATTGGTAGGTTCCTATGCCAGCGTCAAAAGCTTTGCCTCCTAGGCATCCATTGGTTCCCCACAGCACCCAGATTTGGTTCTCATTGGTTGGTTCCTATGCCAGTCAGCATCAAAAACTCCACCGCCTAGACAGCCATAGGCTCCCCACAGCACCCAAATTTGGGTCTGATTGGTCGGTTCCTATGCCAGCATCTCTAGGCCTATCTCTGGGCCTGATCAAAGAGGTGGGGCTTAACAGCAGCCCCCCTTGGAAACCCGGAGAAAAAGAAAAGCCTGGCTGCTGGCGAAGATCAGAAAGAAAGAGAGAGAAGGAGAGAGGTAAGTACACTGATCAACAGCTTCCACTGAGGCTGCAGATCAGACCCCGACTCACTTTCTGGGTCTCAGCCACCTGGGCAGCCAGTGCTGGGTGGCCAGGCTGCAGCTGGGCAACCCAGCGCTGACTTCCAGATGGTCTGCATTTGGTCGCAGGCTTGGCCCCTTCCAAGACTAAAGCCTCAGCAGAGGCTTTACTCTTGGGAAGTCCCCCGCCCCCACAATGGCCAGCTGGGAGTGACCCAGGTATGTATGCAAATTAATTGCCATCTTTGTTGGGTTAATTTGCATACTCTGGCTGTGGGCGTAGTGGAGTATGGTCAATTTACATATTTCTCTATTATTAGGTAAGATAAGTGAATGGTTATTTCAATCGCTATACCTGCATATCAAATGTTAAATGATTCCTAATTGCAATTTTTTTATTCTTCATGTATCTTCTTCCTTCGTCACAGGATTATCATATAGAAAAAAGTTGAAACAAAGCAGTGATTTGGCAGTTGCAAAGTTCTATTAACTATAAGGATGGTTGTGGTAATTGGGAGGCTAGAAGAAAATGAGAAGATACATGTGACACGTTGAAGAATTTTATCACAGAAATACATGACATGTATTCTTGTAGAAGGAAAATCTTCCTGTCAATGAGCTATTTCTTCTTTTCAAGCATGGTGCTTAGATACATGCTGTTAACTTCCAGAAAGCAATAGTTTAGACTCGTGGCCATGTTCGCCAGGCTGGGAATGTCCGGGCGACAGGAGTAATCGCTGGTGTTCTCTTGTAGGTGTTTACCTTGCTGTGGACCGCTGACTGGATGGTCCGTCACTTCTGGAGAAAGGGAAAGGACCCCGATAGTTTCTCCATACCCTACCTAACGGCTCTGGGGGACCTGCTTGGGACAGCGTTGTTAGCCTTAAGTTTTCATTTTCTTTGGCTTATTGGAGATCGAGATGGAGATGTTGGAGACTAATAAATCCTACAAACTGCTCTCAAGTTACGAGAAGGAAAACGCAAGATTACCGCCAATGGCTTTTTCAGAAATCTTCAATCAGCCGTTTGACTTCCGTCAGGGCACTCTGCAGTTGGCCCTGATTCCATTAAATGGCCTTAACATTTTTTAAAGGAATTTGTGTCGAACCAGAATGAACGGTATTTATGCTAATTTCACACAGACATAGAATCAAGCTCCATCTCCAAAGTTAATTAAGTAGGAAAGCCTATAGGATGCTTACCATGAATCATGTTAAAACCACAGACACAGCAGAAATGTACTTGATTATTGTTTAACTTAGAATGCCAGTTTAGAGGAGAACTCTAGTTTAACCTTTCTTGTCTCACGGATGTGTGGTACCTACCGCATAGCATACCATGACATGAAAGGGGCCCAATCAAGCCTTCAGTAGTTTTTAACTCTCCCCACCTCTCTGCTAGATGAGGAACAATTTGCCAATTACTTACTCCTCACCTGACCTAAATAGGTCCTGCTGGGCATCAGATAAATTGACTTTGACCTGCTGCTATGAATTTCCCTGTGCCAATGCTAATTCAATTTCATCTCTATAAGTCCTTGGCAGGCTGCCCTTGAAACACAGAATGACCTTGAGAGATCTTTCATGAAAGCAGTGGGTCATTTCTGATCATTGATTTGTTGAAAGAATGTTGATCTTTTTCAGAAGACTTAATAGTCAAGAACAGGAGATAATCCAAGCTGCATTTGTAGAGATGAGAAAGTGTGTGTGTGTGTGTGTGTGTGACAAAGAAATTTTTGATGGAGACCTGAATCTTGGCTTGTTGATAGCAAAAAATCCTAGTGCTGTTAGAATGTTAGCATTATATGATAGTTAATCTTAAATACACTTTATTGACATACTTTTGTTATTTGGTCCAAAAATTTTGTTACTGTCCAGAATTTAGTATTTCTTATCTACATAGTAATTGTTTCCTATTAAAACCACTATGCCATTTAATATATAATATTTAGAATGGGCAGGTGATGAATTTGTTCTTCTAAAGAAGTCTATTGGTATTTTTAGGCGCGCCATTTTAAAAGAGAAGTTGGTGGGTTACTTCAGTGGTTGCTCATGCCTGTACATTTCATCTGTTTGTACAGGCTCATTTCTACAGGGGACCCTGTCATATACACTGCTATGTCTCAAACAGTTTCTAACCCCTGATCTGTATTCCAAACACTCAACCAACATGTAGTTATTCAATAGGTAAGCATTTTTATGTCACGTAGAGTTCATTTTTAAGACCATCAGATATCTAATGATTTAGTTGGTAAGGGAAGAGAAATGCACAGTAGCTTTGATCTTCATGGTTTGGTTGTGAGTTAGTGGCAATATTATAGAAACAGTAGGTTGTCTATACATATATCGGGGAAAGAGTTCCTGTTAAGCTCTTTAAAATAAGGGGACTGTGGTTTAGAGTTATATATTTTTGCTTATTTTAAAACTTTAATTATTCCATTCTTCTGCCTTATAATGAAACTTCTAAGGCAGGGAACTGAACGAATTATAGAATTTCTCCTTTGGAGAGTTATAATGTCTCATAGTGATCATTCTTATGAAAGAAAGAATGACTAAGTTAAGCTGATGAATATTTATCTGCAAAGACTTTTTTATTTAAAAAAATCCATAAATAATTTATTTGATTTTATTGTAAAGTACTGGTAAATTACTTGTTTGCATTTGCACCGTGTGATTCATAAGCATTTATGTATTCCCCAATGATTTGTATTTTGATTTTTTAATATAAAATAGTGAACAGCAAGCCACATTTTTGTAAAGATTGATTTTTAGAGAGAGGAAGGAAGAGCGAGAGAGAAAGAAACATGGATGTGAGAGAGAAGCATCAATTGGTTGCTTGAACCCGCAACTAAGTATGTGCCCTGACTTGGAATCAAATCCACCACCTTTTGGTGTATGTCCAACCAACTGCGCCACATCGGCCAGGGCCAGGAAACCACATTTTTAAAGCATTTATCAACAACTTTAGTCTAGTACATTGACAGTACCTGTGGAATAGGTCAGGTAGGTCTTTCTTCCTCTGCATTTTAGCAAAAGAAATGGAAACTCGGAGAAGTTACATTTTACAGGTTGCACGGCTGCAAAGTGACCAAATTGTGACTAAAGACCAGGTGTCCAGTCTCCTGAGCCAGTACTCTTTCTATAACCCCGCCCCCCAAATGCAGCGGGAGAACCTACCTAATTCCCTGGGAGGAGAGCAATGGAGAAGCAGGGCTGTCTATAGCACAGAGCATTGCTGCTGCTTTTATATATCAGGCAGGGAGACCTCCATGTAATGTGTCTTGCTGGTCAGTGTAGCCAACTGTGAATCATTCATGTTCCTAAGCCCCAGGAAAACACAGATACATAAAAACAGTGGAATAAAGAGAACAATTCCTTTTTCCATAGAACGTTTCATTGTTACCACCCTTCCCAGGTCCAGTCATTCTAGGTAGACGATGAGCAAGAACTAGGATGACTGACTTATAGCTCCTTTCTCAACCTTGGTTACAGCAACAAAATGTCTAAAAGGCATGTGATAAAAAAATAAAAAAACATGGAAAAATCAGTCATCAATTAACTGGATTAATTTATAAGAGGGATGTAGAGTCCTCAGAAATATTTTGCTGTTTTTTGAAAGCCTTTAGATAAGTATGCAAATGCTAAGATGACCTATTTACCCACAAAAATAATTTGTTATCAGTCTTGAATAATGTGAATTCACAGTATTTTTATACAATATAAAAACTTCTGCTTTCCAAACTTCTTCCTTTTACTAATCTACCAGACACTTTATTTACACACAGATAATTTTTTTAAACATTTTTTATTCTTGGTTACCAACCTTTTTTTTTCCTTTAAAAACTCGTTTCTCAGAACATGATAAAATGGGAACTTAGGATAATGTATCTTCTGGAAGACATCAAAATTCTGCATCGAGACTATCAGTGATGTAGCCAAATGAAGTACATTTAAAAAAGTCTTTCAGTATTTGGGCTTCCTTGCCATATAATATATCTGGTAGTATCTGGTGGTATGGTAGTCTACCCATTTATTATGGGCCTCTTCCTTCCTTGAATTGTTGTAAACTCAAATAAGAATAAAATTGAAGAAATGCTTACCCATCCTGTTGCATGTATTTTTTAATAAACTACATGGACCTTGAGCCTGTGTGGAACTCACCCAGAAGAGACTGGGGTGATCTATGTATATATCTTATATTTATGAGTATAATATATTGGCTTTGACCATACCTAGATCCCCAATCTATTGCTTTACCCCTTTTTTCTCTGTTTTATGCACTCTTCTCACTTTGCAGCTTAGACTCCTGGGTTCATCAATCCATACCTCCTCCACTACCACCTTCATCATGACTGGACAGCTCTGGTTAGACATAGCTCTCACCTACGCTTTACCTGCCCTTGAGCAGCTGAATGTGGCTGGTGAAAAACAGACCTTTCAGTTTATAATCTCAGACATCAAATTAACCCTCAACTATCTGGCAGCTGACTGTATTTCTCTAATCCAGCGGTTGCCAACCTTTCGGACCTCATGGACCACCAGTGGTCCGCGGACCACCAGTTGGCTACCGCTGCTCTAATCACTTTGCTCTCTGAGATGTCAGGCTTTTGTCCCCACCTCTCAACTGAAAGTATTCCTGTCAAGGTCATCTATAGTCTCCATGTTGGCGAATCCAGTGATCAATTCTCAATATGAATTCTCATCAGCCTTTTGCTTTATTTTCTACACCCCTGAAGGCCCCTTCTCTGTCTTGTGGTTGTTCTTCCTCAATCTCTAAATGTTGGAATGTTTTTATTACCTCTTCTCTACTTTTTCTCCCCAGATGACCTAACCCATCTCATTGTTTCAAATATTCTCAAGTTTATTTCTCCACTCCAGGCCTCTCACCGGAGTTCCAGATGTGTATTTCTAAATGCTTGCTGGACAGCTCCACTTGAGTGACTACTAGGTATCTCACACATTTGAACAATGCTGTCAACCACTTTGACCTAATTGATACATAGACTACCATATCCAACAACTGCAGAATACACATTAAGGCTAATCTTAATATGTAAAGAACTAATATAAATCAGGAAGAAAAAGGCCAATAACAAAATAATAAAATAGCCAAAGCCAGATGGTTCATTAAAAAGAGAGAGAGAGAGGCTCAGAACTACTCAGGTTGAAAGAAATGCTAATTAAAATCACACTGAGATACCATTTCTCACTATCAAATTGGCAAAAATTCAAAATCTGATAAAACATTCTCTTGGCAAGGCTATAGGGAATCAGATGCGGTTGCTGGTGGTAAATGATAAATTTACCACGATAAGAGCTCTGTAGAGGGGAGAGTCTGTGCATATCTACCACCATTATAGGTGCATTTATCATTCAATCCTGTAGTCCCACTATTAGCACCATTCGATCCAGGCAAGTGAAGCCTCTGCCCACGGCCCTCTGCCACATGCAATGGTTGGGATCCAGCCAGCGGGCCAAAACCAGTTCACTGCCTGTTTCTGTAAATAACGTTTTATTAGAATGCAGCTATGCCCATTTGGTTACATATGTCATTGGCTGCTTTCGTCTACAATGGCAGAACTGAGAAAGAAACCATACAGCCTGCAAAGCCTGAAGTATCCACTGTCTGGCCTGTTGCACACAAAAAAGTTCACACACCTGTGACTTCTTCAAAATTTAGTTCTAAGTCTTCCTCGGGTCCCTGGGACTAGAACCTGGATCAGCAGCGGTATGCAGGCAGGGCGCCCCAACCGGAAACTGATCCCGCATGGACTCCGTTTGCCAAAAGCAACTACCGTACCCGGTAGTTTTGTCCAATGCCTGGGACCAGCCAGGCAGATGGTGAGCCCAGTTCCTGTTTCTCTCCTCTAAATTAGGGGTCAGTCTTGTGTGGGGTCTACCAGATGCCTAGTACCTGTTTCTCCCCGTTAGGGGTCAGCCTGTGTGGGGTCAAACAGATGCCCCCAGGAAGCCAGACTCCTGCCTGTGGGGTAGTCCCTGGACTTATGTCTGGCCCCAGTTCCCAGAAGGCAACATGGAAAGCCGATCATTCTCCCTGGTGAGAATACTCATAGGTTTCCTGAAAGGTGCTGACATGTGGATTTGGAGTGACATGTCAGACAGAGGACAAGTGCGGAGCTCCGGGCCACCGAATCCACAGCTAACCCCTGCTCTCCAGCCCCAGACTCTGTTGTCCGCGTTCTGACTGTGGTGTTATCTCTGCTCTAGCATCCAAGTGTGGCAAGCATCCTTTCCCCTGTGCACCCTGTCAGTTTCACCCAAGAAGGTCTCCCTACCCTCTTGCAGGCTCCATGCCACATGCCAGGCAGCCCTCGGGGCGGACGGCCACTTCTTCCTCCTTGGAAGGCTTAAGGACCACTCGTCTGTGATTGGCCCTCCCAGTTGGTATCCTCTCTTCCCTCTAGTTGGTATGGTGATGTCATGCTCTCCCAGGTCAGTCTTAAATTGCATTGGACAAGGAATAGCCGTTCACTGTATGGATGGGACCATTCTTCTCACTATGCTCCTGGGCCCTCGCCCAGCCTCCCCACTGGTGACAGTGTGTGTGGTAGGCAGAGGTTGTTAAAGAAAAAAAATTCAAGGACACTTGTTAAAGATGGTAAGGTGGACTTTATTCAGGACCGTCATGATAGGCATAGGGACCACTGCAATGGGATTTTGTAATGGGGAGAGACATGGGGCTCAACTCCAAATACAGAATAGACAAGTGGGAATTATAGCCAAATATCGGGGTGGGGTGAGTACATGGAAAATTACTATGAGGCAACATCAGAGGTAAAGGCCATTCTGGCTAAGTTGAACTAACAGCATTCTTAGCTAAAGACAGGCCAGGGTGATCAGACATGGCTTGGGGGTAGAGTATGAAGAAGACGATCAGATATTGAGGGTGTTCAGGTTCAAGGGTGGGGGTGCTGGTTAACCTGACTTAGGAGCATTCTTGCTATGAATGGGTTTTACAAGGAAGTTTAAGGGACCTGACTAGCATTGGAATCTGCCAGCAAGCAGTCCACCCTGAAAGAAATCACATCTGGAAATGCAGGAACCACAGCCTGGAAGTTCAAGATGGGACATGGCTGTAATGTGTTAGTCTATATTTACACTATAGAATCCAAACAGTAAAGTTAACATGATCAGAAAAATTATCCTCCCTTTTCCTATACACTTTCGGGTAATATTAGCATTTTTTGGCTCCCATAACAAAGCACAGTAACAACCTTTGAGAAAGTCATTGGAAGTCAGTATTCACGGGGGTGGGGGTTGGGGGCGGGAAGTGGGGAGAGAAGACTGGGAGTTGGGTGGGGGGCATTGCGAGATGGATGATGTAACATGAGCAACAATATATACAGTATTAATTAAATGGTGTTAGGGACCTGCAGAGGCCAGAAAATCTATAGTTTCAATACAAATAGGTTCTGAAGAGCCAGGGCATTGCAAGCCATCACAGTTCCGCTGTCCTTATCCTAACAGTGGGAGAAATTCGCCGGGAATAGCGCATCTGGCAATAACACAGCCGGCTGTGCTTGGGCACAAGGAAGAATCTTTGCATTTACTGGACAAGCATCAAATATATGTTCCTCTTTTCTACTCATCTTATTAAATCTTCCTTGGATAGTGAAGGAAGACATTACCCAGAAGGCTGCCATGCTTGAAGCTGTTTGGGGAACACAAGAAAGAGAGACCCATACAGCGAGGTCCCTCAGGCAGCCACCAATTCCAGCTCCTCCGGGCAGAAAATCTAATTGGCTGATGTCAGGCCTGACATCCAATCAGCTGAGGCCAAGTAAGGGCAGGGATACAGGGTAATTGGATCGCATCTTCCTCTCACCAAGAGAAGTAGGCAGAGGGGATGATTGTCACCTCTGAGGTGACACCACCCCAGTCTGCACATCAGAGGGAAGGTGGCCCGAAAGGCCATTTTATCAGCTGCTAAGAATAGGCCAGACAACAACCTGTGTCTTAGACTTTATGCGATACCGTAAGCAGGCACTTTCGGAAGTGAAAAAGACTTGGATTTTTTTTCCATGGTAACTCTCCGGTGGCCTCTAGGTTGTTTAGGAAGCAGGATACGCTTAGATTGAGTTTGGCCAAATCTCTTTTCCCATCATATCAAAATGAGAGTTTTATGCAGTAAAACAGACTGGAAACAGCTTCAGAACTCCTCCTGGGATTCAATCTAACTTGGTTGAGTTGTATTCCTGCAGCAACTCTGGGCCCAGGGCTGGGCAGATAGTAAAGTCCCACGTGGGTAAAACTATAGCCTTTAATGGTGATTTCTAGAAGTTTTTCCACCCCAAGGCAGTAGTCAGGTAGCTTCGGGATCTAAGTATCCTTGGTCTTGGCAGTCTACTTCTCTTGATGGCTCAGCAGTTGGTTTTCATATTATTGAGGCATTGCCATCACACATAGAATAAATGTGTATGCGTGTGTGCGTGTGTGTGTGCGTGCGCATGCGTGTGTGGCTTGTGCACAGGTACATGTATGCTGCTTGTACCTGGCTATCAAGCCTGTGCTCGATGCTATGATTTGCATTTGATGGTGTATATCGGCACCAGGAGCGCAGGGAGGGTAGTTTACCCCGGGTACTGCCTACGGTTTGTTCAGTTCCTCTTACAAGGACATTCTTTGAATAGGGGACTTTGTTGCTGGTGCTATGAGTCAACACGCATGATACACTGATTGCAAAGTGTTTTTTGAAAAATCATTACTTGTGTTTTGATTCTCTAGTACCTTAATGGTCTCTGTTAATAGCATTTCAGAAATTGAATATAACAAAACACGAGATGCCTCTATACAGAGTGAAGAGCTCATGGCGGATGCTAATTGGACTTGGCATGATCTGATGATTTCATGTCGCTTAGTGTTAGAGAGACAGGTTTGACAGGCCCTAGTGAAAGCTGACCTGGGCCATGAGTGAAGTTCATCTGTGAAACCCCTTCTCTCAGCACGGAGGGGAGTTCAAAGGCTGAAGCAAGGTCCTTGCAGCTCATGGCAAATTATCTGTGAGCGGGTCAGAGATTTATGTCTGAGAAAATTCAGAGCAGTTACTGATATGAGTAAACACTGTAAAGCAACTAAATGTCCAACAATAGAGGGATGGTTTAAAAAGTTAGGATACATAATTTACAAAACATGTATAAAATACGTATCATTACATATAGTCGTACTTTCCAAAAGCATTTAATGACATGGGGGACATTCTCACAATAAAGTGAAAAAACATCAGGATATATGCAGGGCGATCTTATTGTGGATTGCCTTCCACCACCCCCACCCAGGGATCAGGGAGAAACAAAGAAGCCACTTTATTAATTTTCCTGGGAAGTTAATGCAAGGACACAAATGCAACCCAGGCAAGGAGGAGTACACGCCTCAGGAAGGAAAAGAACCCTCCCTGAGCGGTCAGGTCTATAATTTCAGACCTTATTTTAGGAAAATGGCATCAGAACTCCCCTTTATCCATACCCCCGTGGTCTCTGTCTTAACCCCCACACGCCCCAGTCAGTGGTCCCTGAGACCCGCGCTCACTGCTGCCCCTGATGGAGACAACAGAAACTGCAACCCACCTGTAGCCCTCCTCTGGCTGTGAAATTTGCAAGGCAGGAGCAGGGCTTAGAGAGCTTGTTATTTCTACAGGGAAGAGGGGCGGTGTGCTGAAGGGGAAAGGAGCAGGTAGGAGAGACCACGGGGAGAAGGGAGAAGTGGGAAGAATTCAGGTGGAAGTGAGGTGTGCGTGGCACTGCCCCGAAGGCCTAGCCGGCATGTCTCACTACCCCACATTCAAGTCCCCCGAGGGCCTATAAAAGCACTGACTCCGAGACCCCACTAATTAAGTCAGCTGTGGGGCCAGCCACGTCATGGTCCTAATGCAGAGCCAGGGATGCGGCTGGTCAGCTCCCCGGCCCCTCCCCACGTCAGTGCGACTTTGCAACAACCACTGAATCACTCATCAAAGGGCTTCCGGTCTCCTTGGTGGAGTGTACCCCTGGTTCAGAGAGAGGGCCTCCTGGCTACCTTGGGCGACCCATGGCAGCCCCCTCTCTGTGGACCGCTGAACATTGGGGGGCATCAAATAAAGGCCCAACTTTGCTCTTCCCTAAGGGTTGCTCAGACATGCTCTGGGGACAGGGAAGGGGCTTCCACAGGACTCAGTGGCTTTGAGCTGGAGGAGAGATAAGAAATATGTTGATGTATAACTATGCATTTTCAGGAGATTGGAAGGAAACACAGCAAAATAATAACAATCTTTAATGGTAAGATTTTAGATGACTTCCTTTTCTCTTCATGCTTTGCTATTTTTCTCAAATCTCCTGCAGCGAACATGTATTATTATGATTCTCTTTTTTAAAGCTATATAACCTACAAGAAAAAGCAAGCCTCACCTTCCAAAAGCATGCATTCCAAATGGGGCTTTCCAGTGAAATTGGCTGCTGAAGCATTCACGTGGCTCGAGAGGTTATGACAGAGGGTGTCTCTTTGTCGCCCAGGCTACCACCTGTCATTGCCTTTGGTGCTAACAGAAGGTTGATTGACATCATCACAGGATCATGATCTAAAGATTTCCCGCATCTTTTTATGCTGAGCAAGTAATACTTTCTGTATGAAATGTCCGGGGCTCTGCATTGCATTTCCTGGGCTTTAAAACCCCTATCAAATATCTCTATGGCAAAATATATTCTAACTTGTTCTATTGAGTTTTACACACCGCAGTATCTCCTTAAGCCCTGGTGTGCAACAAAACATATCAAATACAACTTCAGTTATTAATGTTCCATTCCCGATCTAGTAGTTGGAGTGTGCCATCCTTTCGGTTCAACCGTATCAGCCATGTCCATTAGGATGACCGTCAGAAGTAAGATGGCGCCCTCAAGTCTATTAATCATAGATGCCCACAAAAGCAAGGGGTTAAATATAGGAACATTTGGGGCCCGTTTAGTGTGGTAACCCGAGATGACTTGCTTAGCTGGAGAAGATCTTGGCTCCTGAAACCACTAGCTCAGATGACAAATGTCCTTCTTCAAAAGGATCTGATGGGGGGAAGCAAGCCTCTTCCCTTTTCTCTAGTGTCTATCAGACACCCTTGTGATGGGGAAACATCACTGGTCGGGGTGATTTTGAGGTTTAATTCAAAGACATGATGAAGCATTTCATATGAGGAAGAAATTTGGACTTCTTTGCTATTTATCCAGAGGCTGCATAATTTCAGGGCCAAGGCAAATGTGGTTGGTGGCCTCAAAGGAATCAGCGCATTAAGCCATCCTGTAGGAATTCAAAACGGATTCTGTGTGGGTTAATGGATACAATTAACACCAAAGTGAGACACCATATGTAAGCAATTGAGACTGTTTAACACAGTTATTGACTCTGCAAGTCTCTGGACTGTGGATTAGGCAGTCTCACAATTCATTGGAGGGTGTCATTAGCAACACTTGATTGGATTTTATTGTTGGCTCCAGAGTGGATTTGAATGGGAAGCTCCTTGGTAGGTAGTTTTCCGAGAAGCATGTCCGAAGTGTCATCATTTCGATGTTTGCTTTAAACTGGGTCAATATGTACTTTTAGATAGATCCAGTTTACCAAAATTATGCTAATTCTCATCATATCCCTCCCACCCCTCTCGCATCTTCAGTGTTTCTCTTTCTCCCACTTCATTAAGGGGGCTTTTCTGCCCAACCACCAAAGTCCTTCATGATTCTCCCCGTCACTCATTTCGCTTTGACACAGGCTTGGCTGGTGCCAGGGCTTGCCTCCTCATTCTCCTTTGATCTGCTGAGCTCACTTCTTACTTTCCTCCATGGTTGCCTCCTGTCCATCACCGGACCAAGAGTCATTTATTGAGAAAAATGGAGCTAGAAGTAGGGAAGCCCGTGGAGAAGGGATGAATATTTGAATCTGCAAAGGGAGGCAGTCGTGGTAAAAGCTTCCCTGAAATCTAATCAGATGAACCCTTTTGTGCAAAGGTTTTCAACGCCAGCGCCCAGCTGAGCATTAGCATCACCTGGGAGCTTTCAAAAAGGCCTGGTTCTCCACCGAGAGATTCTGACTTAACTGCTTGAAGGTGAGGCCCAGACATCAGTGCTTTCCCAGCTCTCCAGGTGATTCTAAAGGGCAGCCAGATTAAGAACTACGCCTTCAGAGCAGGGCTTCGCCAACGCTGATGTGCATGTAAGTCACCGGCGTGGGGGTGGGCGTTAGGACGAAGATTCTGGTTGAGCAGGTGTGGCGTGAGGCCTGGCATGTTGCATTCCTGAAAAGTTCCTAGGCGATGCATCAGATTCCACCTGCAGTCTCTCTCCAGGCCCGGTCCATCTTCTTCGTCGTGGTGGAAGAGGAAGAATGTAAATTGGCTCCAAACTGGAGAAACTGCCTCCTGAAATTGAGTTTCTCACCCGAAGCACTTACTGACGCGAGATGGCCAGCGCTGACGGATGTGGTGGCCAGTGCTTCCAAATTTCACCAGGGTTGTGAGTGTGAGCATCACCTGTCTGGGATTCTTTCAAGATGCATCTGGAAATGAAAAGTCCAACACGATGGCGATAAAGTCTTGCTCCCCATTCCTTCCCGGATGCTCCTAGGCAAGGCCCTTTGACTCATGTCCATCTCTAAGTCTTTTCCTGGATACCTCCATAGCCCTAAACTCCAGGCACGCCTCGGAGATATTGCGGGTTCAGTTCAGACCTTTGCAATAAAGTGAATCATAATCTTTTTTTTTTCTGGTGGAGGTTCCCTGCCTTCCATTTGTAAAAGCGCCACCCCTGGGAAGCGCAATAAAACCAGGTCCGCTTGTATGTGCTTATCCCGCTGCCTCAAGAGTTCTTGGCCTTAAGCAGTGTTTACTAATGACCAACATGAAACATGCCAAACTTAATTTACACCGTCTCCTTTGTGACACCCCCCTCCTCATCTTGTTGGTTATATATTTTAATGACTGGCTGTTATTTTGGGTACTTTTATAACTATAAGTAATTTGTTTAAACGTCTGTTTCTTGATCCTTAATTGTTGGATATTGTTCCTTTACTTACCAATAGGCAAGATAAGAGAATTTGCACCCCTGCCTTTTCCTTCACTTCTTCTCCCTTCCCAAGTCCTGTTCACTGTGTTGTTACTAAATGGAAAACCGAGTTTAGCAAGTTATGTTTCAATAAACTATTTAATGAAGGGCCAGGGCAGATTGACCAGATGCTTAAATAGGAAATCTAGTCCTATGGTGTTGCCACTCACACTTGTGCCATCAAAGGGGAGGGTCAAAGTCAAAGTGAAATTGACCCTCTTCCCTTCAACTCCATCGAATACTCTGAATCGTTTTGTGGTTAGTTTGTGTTGCTTTTGGAATCAGTATTCATGTACAGCACCCCCTTCCCCGCCTCCTGGTGTTTTAAAATTATCTTCTTTCTTGTTGATAGTAAACAAATTTCTCTATCATTAATATCTTCCAGCTGTTTAATATATTTGGAGCACACTAATATACACTGACTTCCTAGGCTCATTTGCGTAGAAGTTATCCTGGGATTACTTTTTGTTACATTCTTTAATTAGTTTCACTGTACTTGGAGCTGATGTTATTGTCTTTCTTGGATTTGTTTTTCCTTTTGACACAGTAGATCCTTAAGTTACTTTTTCAGATAAAGAATATAGGTGTTTGCATGTCTGAAATATAGGTGTTTTTGCATATCTGAGCTTTTGGGTGTCTGAAAATGTATTAAACTCCCCTCCCCCCCACACACACACACTGGATTAATATTTTGGGTAATTCTACGTTCAAAATCATTTTCCTTCAGACATTTAAAGACATTTCTCTACTACCTTTGAGAATTTGGTATTTGTAAAAGAAAAAAAGAAAAAGCCGTGGGCAAGGGTACAAAGCTAGACTGTGATTTGAATCCCAGTTCTGCCACCTGCTGGCTGTGTATCCATGGGTATATTCCTCGGTATTTGCACCTGAATAATTATGGTAGTAAGTCATAGAACTATTGTGAAGATTAAATTAGTTAGTATGTAAAAAGTGATTAAAACATCTACTTGCACATAGTAAGCCCTATAAAATATTAGCTTTAACAATTAATTTAATCATCATTATCATCTTTATATTTATCCTGGGTGTTCTGAAATTTCATAATAGTATATAGCTATGTGGGCCTTTTTGCACTCAATGAACTTGGAATTTGAAAGACCTTTTAAGTATTTTCCTTGAGTTCTGGGAATTAAAAATTAAAAAAAAAATTATGCCTTCTATTTTCCTTCTCTCTGCCCTCTTGGAACGTCTTGGTTAAATGTGGCCATTTTGGATTGAGATTATATGTTTCTTACCTTTTTTATCTCAAATTTTCCACTTCTTTGTCTTTTAGTTTTATATTCTGAGAGTTTTTTTTCTCATCTACTTCTTCCACCTAACTTATTACATTCTTAATGTCTGTATTTACATCTTTATCACAAACTGTTCAGATTTGCTTTTGGTTAACAACTTGGAGTTTTGAATGGATATAATCTCCATATCTCTTTGTGGCTCTTAGATTTGTTTTATGACTTCCAATTTCTGCTAAATTATCTCAGTTCTTTCCAGAATGTGATGAACAATAGTATTTATAGGTGCCTCACATCTTTCAAACACACTCTCTCTATTTTTCCATGATATGAATTCCACCCTCCCAACTCCATGTGACTAGGACATAGAATATGCTCCTTTGAGAACTTTGATTCTAAAGTTAGTTACTCGAGGAAGCTTCTAGCACACCTGGCATCTCTCTTGCACTGGGGAGGCAGAGGCAAACTTTCTCTGGGCTCTGCAGCCACAGGGCCCGCGGCTGATCCTTTACCAGAGTCGTTCTGCAGGGTAGCTCTGGGCAATGTTCCTGGAGACGTAGCCCAGGATTGATTCCTCCAGTCCTTTCAAAGATCGTCTCAGATGCTAACATCCAATAATAAATACTTTCCTGATGATGACTTTCCAGCTGGATTTACCTCCCAAATGCCAGATTTTGTTCAAATTGCCCACATGACCTTGCCACATGGACATCCAGTGAGTGTGCCCACCTCTTGGTATTCATGCCCTTGTGTAATCTTCCTTCCTTGGGTGTGGACAGGCTGGGCATATTGACACGATTCTAATGAGTAGAGTATGACAGACAGGATGGGATGTCACTTCAGTCTTGCTGCTTGCTCTCTCTACTTCTCTATTTGGATCATTCTTCCTGGGGAAAGCCAACCGCCATGATGTCATAAGGCAACCCTATGGACAGGCCTAGGTGGTGAGAAAGTGAGGCCTGCCAAAAACCATGGGAACAGATTGAGGGAGCAGATCCCATCAATCTCAGCTGAACTTTCAAATGAGACCATTGCCCCAGTGGACAGCCCCACTGCTACCTCAAAAGAGACCTTGAGCCAGAGGCACCCAACTAAACTGCCCCCAAGTTCTGACTCACAGAAACTGTGAGACAGTAAATGCTTGATGTTTTTCAGCCACTAAATTTTGGGATAATTTGTTATGCAGCAGTAGCTAACTGCAAATGTTCAAGTAATGTTCCTCCTTCCTAGTCTTCCCCATCTTAATAAATGACTACCCTATCCTTCCACTTGCTGAGGCCAAAAACTTGAAGCCATCCTTAATTTCTCATTTACTTTTTTATAGGAACAAGAGGGGGTAAATTCAATTGCTCAATGATATGCCCGTTGGTGTGGTGTTTTTTGTTTTTAATTCATTGTACTTAACACATAGAATCCCTCCTTTACTTCTTGGGAAATGTCCACTATTATTTGATATTTCCTACTCACTGTTTTATCTCCCTGGAATTCCTATTAGTTGACAATTGTACCTCCTTGGGAGATTAACCTCCTGTCTCATCTTTCTTGTTTTCTACCTTTGTACTATTTTATTTTATTTTTTTACTTCTCTTTGCGAGGTTTCTTTATCTCCCTGTCTTCAAATGAATTTAGTTTAGCTATCCTGTTTTTAATTTCCAAGAGTTCTTTTCATTTCCCGTTCGTCCCTTGTTCTTGGCGTTTCTTCTTTCATGAATACAGTACCCTCTCTTACCTCTTGGAAGATACCAGCTCTACCTGGTACTTTTTATATTTGTTTTAATCTCCTCTGTTTCCTCTGGATTTATTTTTTCTCTTTCCTTTGTGGGCTTTCTTTGGCTTTGGATGGGTTTCCCAAATATTTGGAGATTCCTAGGCTGTATGCTTTGTTAAAAGATCAACTGAGGCATATTACAACTTTGAAATTAAAACATTGAAATTGACCAAAAATAAATTCAAATTGGGCAGCACCAAACCAGACATGGTTAGGGGTGCTCTGCCCACAGGAGTCAAGGGGAAGACTTACAGAGAGATGGCGCAGAAGCAAAGAAAGGAAGTTAGTTGACTGGGTACAGCTTAAAGCCTCGTTGGCTGTTTGCGATTGGTTGTCCTTGGCATTTTGATTTCATAACCTTGAGGCATTTACAGGCTTATGTTTGGATTTGCTTGTGTAGGTTGCCAAGGTATTAGAGCCACTTCAGTCTAATGGCCTCCTTGTTTAATTAACTTAACAGCTTCTATTCAAGAGTAAGCCCATGCCTGGGTTTCATTTGTTGACTAATGGATTTCACTTTAGAATAATTAGGACAATTGAACATTTCTATGGAGACCATTTCTCTGGGATCCTGAGTGATATGTATATTGCAAGAGGCTTATTCTCACATTGGGAAGCAAAGAATAAGCGTCAATCATAGAATGGAAAATGTCAGCAATAAACGTATCATTGTCTAAACATGATTTCCATCCAAGATACTGAGCTATGCCCTTACCATATTTTGCTATTCATATCCTATAATCAGTGACCAATGTGAGGACACACACTGTTATTTGTTCACCTGGATATTTCTCAGTGTCTCAGTAAATGCATGTGGAATGAATGGATATGCTAAGCCCAGTGGGGATTTACTGAAAACCCTGCCCAGCACTTCGAATAACACCAACCTAACTAACACTATTGGCTGGCTCACTGCTGGCTGGTCAGTGGTCCCTGCCCAGGCCCTGAATGATCCGCTCCAAGTGAGGCAGTTCCGACTTCACGTGACCAAGATAAGGGTCTGCATGGGCCCAGGACCCAGCAGGCGGAGAATGGTCTCCCACTTGGCTGTGTCACTGGTCATTCTTACCAACGAGGCTAAGTTCCTGGTTGGATCCGTTTTACCAAAACTCAGCATGAAGATAATGGCTTCCAACTACAGAGTGACCCCTGTTGTCTGTACGGTTTGGGTAGTTTTCCCTTTTGTATTTTCCACATTCAAGTTCTAACCGCGTACGTCAGCCCCGTCCCTTGGCCGTCCCACTAACCCGAGGAGCCACTTGTCATCTGAAAACGTGCCTTCCTTGAGACCAACACTGAACGTTATATATTTTCCATCCAGGAAAAGAAACATTATCCCTCCTTACTTTTCCCTCTTTAAGTCAGGTTGTGTCACATTTTCCCAACGCTAGATAATTAACATTTTTATTGGCTTTCTTAAAACTTTTTGGAAGTATAAATAGATGATGCCTTTCCCAGCTAAGCACGTGTTATTCATTTGCATCATACTAAGTGCAATCGTGGATAAAGAGAAAAACATTCCCTTCAGAGTTGTACAGTCGAGAGGGGGGAAGCCTACCAGAAGAACTAATATAAGTTTGGCAGGTATTATATTAGTTCTAACACCTCAGAAACAGTATTCAGGGGATGGAGAAGAAGCCAGAGGTCTCTCTGTGACCCTAGCTGGGTTTTTACATGACTGTCAGATATGTGAGTCACATTTAAAATCAGGAACATTACCTTGTGCTTTGCTTTTGTAACTCCCCACTCAGATGTGCAAATGAGCAAATGGGTAAATTTAAAATCAGGACATTACTGTGTGCTTTGCTTTCCTACCGCCCCATCCCGATTTGTAAATGAACAAATGGAAATCGGAAGTGACAGGCAGGTGGGAAAGAGAAACAGCTGCTTTAAGGAATAATATTGAAAATGCATAAAAGCTGTTAATAAATAAAAAGGAGCCCATATGCGTATTTTAAAAAATCCAAAAACACTTCTTTCCTGGCTTATTCATAATCCCTAAGTGTAAATAACCTTTAAAAAAAATTTCCCCTTGCTGGTTTGGCTCAGTGGATAGAATGCCGGCTTGCAGACCGGAGGGTCCCAGGTTTGATTCCAGTCAAGGGCACATGCCTGGGTTTCGGGCTCGGTCTAACGTGCAGAAGGCAGCCAATCAATGATTCCCTCTCATCATTGATGTTTCTGTCTCTCTCTTCCTCTCTGAAATCAATAAAAATTTATTAAAAAAAATTTTTTTAAACAAATCTGCCCAGATTTCCAAAGACCCTCAAGGAAGCATAAAGAATAAGATATGTGTTAATGTAAAAGGTTAAGAAATGATGGGCGTTAGAAAGGAAGGCGGAGCAAGCATGAGAGACAGAACTACGGCTCACAGAGTAGCTGGGGGGACACTGAGGTGATGAGGGTTGGACCCAGGAGAGCAGCTTGAGTAAGACTCCCTGGTGAAGGCATTCTGAGTGTTCCTGGGGGACCGAGCCTCCTCCGCCACCACTGAAGACCAGAGCAGCTCTGGGGGTGTCTCTTTTTCAGACTGAACTTCTGCACAGGGTTTCATTGGAACCTGTTGTTTGGCAGTTCGTGCAAAGTGTAAAGGAAGGCTACTGATTCGGCACCAAGAGCCACTTAAGGGTGGGAGGTGCACCTGTATGCAATCGAAGTCAAGACCCAATCACAAAAGCCGATGGTACAAAACAAGCCAAGCAGATGGAAGGCACTTGATGAGCTAGAACAGTGGCGGCAAACTCATTCGTCAACAGAGCCAAATATCAACAGTTACAGTGATTGAAATTGCTTTGGAGAGCCAAATTTTTTAAACTTAAACTTCTTCTAATGCCACTTCTTCAAAATAGACTCGCCCAGGCCGTGGTATTTTGTGGAAGAGCCACACTCAAGGGGCCAAAGAGCCGCATGTGGCTCGCAAGCCGCAGTTTGCCGACCACGGAGCTAGAACAAGCAGGCCCCGCAGTGTCCAGGGCTCCAGAGGAAAGGCCAGGGTAAATGGAAATCACGGAAGGTCAGTATTCTAAACCGAATGGCAATCTCAATTCAGTCATTGGGAGGGAATGGCACAGAAACCCACCTAGGCACAATGTTCCAAGGAAGAGTTTCTGAATCAAAGACAGGCTCTTTTAAGGAGTTAAGAAGAAGCATCGAGATGTAATGACAAAACACATTTGGAGTTTACTTATCCCTTAAACTATAAGGAATAGAAAAAGAAGGCTTTGGGGAAAACTTGCACAAAGCTAAGAGAAATGGGGTTGTCAGTATTCATGGGGTTGTAGGATTGGCCAGGTTCATCTCTGCAGGTCAAATGGACCTTTAACCTGACCTTTAGCATAGAATAATTTGATTGCTCTTTCCGAAGCCAGAAGGAGCTTTGTAAGAATGGTAACAATGGCCCTGGCTGCTGTGGCTCAGTTGGTTGGAGCATCGTCCTGTACCCCAAAAGGTTGTGGGTCCAATTCCTAGTCAGGGCACATACCTAGGTTGTGGCTTCAACCCCCAGGGGCGCACATGGAAGGCAACCAAGTGATCTCTCTCTCTCTCTCTCTCTTTCTCCCTCTCCCCCCCCCTTCCTCACTCTCTAAAAAAATAAAATAAAATAAAACAACAACAAAAACACCTCCTGTGGTGAGGATGAAAAAATAAAAGAATAAAATCTAGCCATCTGACCCTGGACAGTGTGGCTCAGTTGGTTGGGCATTGACCTGTGCACCAAAAGGTTGCCAGTTCAATTCCTAGTCAGGGCACATGCCCAGGTTGCCAGGTCCATCCCTGGCAGGGGGCATGCAGAGGCAGCTGATCAATGTTTTGCTCTCACATCGATGTTTTTCTCTCTCCCTCTCCCTTCCTCTCTCTCTAAAAAAAAAAAATCAATAGAAATATATTTTTTAATCTCCTTGAAAAAAATCTAACCATCTGTTACTTAAAGAAGCATACTTAAAAATGAAAGTTATATGCAAACTCGTTGAGCTACGTGAAAAACACAACAGATAATACCTTACTGTCCTACAAAATGTAATGAGGTTCTACAATCTAAATGCCATTAATTCCTCTTGCTACATCATCAAGGTTGATGAACAGATAGTTTATATACAAGAAAATCCAGACGTTTAATTGTCTTATGGGAAAATGCACAATTTTCCTAGCAATATAAGAAAAAAATAATAAACGGAGCTATCTTCTAGGCACCATTACTCATGGCTTCAACTAATGAAAATAAATTAAAAAGGAAAAGCCCAATGCTGGTAACCAAGAGAAATATGTATTCATATTACAGTGCTATCCAGGGGCAATAAGAAACTATTGCAACAAGAACTATAAAATTGTTCATATCCTTTGTTCTAGTAACTCTAATAAGTCTCAAGAAAATATCCTCTAAAGAAAATAAAAGGTTTTTTTTCTAATAAAAACAATGTTCATATTGGCACTGTTTATAATTGCTTTAAAATTAGAGTTCTTAGTGTTAAGGGATTAACTACATTCTCAGGGTTAAGGGATTAATGAAATAGGCTGTGTTGCATTGACTTAGCTATAGCTTTTGAAACAATAAGCAGACTTCTGTATGGGACCGTGAAGGATAAACGCAGTCCAGAATACCCCTCCCCACCCCCAAAAAAGGAAGCCCTAGAAAAATGGAAAAAATATAGGAAACAACTATTTCAGACATCAGGCACCAGGCTGAAACAGACTGTGATCCCTGAGAAAAGGGAACCGTTGAGGTGCGGTCTACCATGGCCAAGGCCATTACCTTCTGTCTGGAGGTAATTTCCAGACTCAGTCCATTCCTTCTGAGTTGAGGAGCAGACTGAAGTTCTGAGAGGCCAAGGTGTCTAAGACTGACAGATAAGGTAACCTGCGTGAGAAGAGCTACAGGAAGAAAGAGCTTCAGAAATTTGGATAGAGGTCCTTTGACTGAATACCAGTGAGTGGCTGTATAGGGTAAAACCCCATCAGATGAGACAAGAACAACTTCTCAGGGAAGGACAATTGCTTAATTAGCTCTAGAAAAAAAGTCTACTCTAGACCCCTTATCCCTGTTATTTTCATTGCTACTTCATAACTGTAATTTTGCTACTGTTATGAATCGTAATGTAAATATCTGTTTTTCCGATGGTCCCGACCCACAGGTTGAGAACCGCTGCTGTAGAGCCTAAGACCATCGGAAAACACAGATATTTACATTACGATTCATAACAGTAGCAAAATTACAGTTATGAAGTAGCAATGAAAATAATTTTATGGTTGGGGGTCACCACAACATGAGGGACTGTATTAAAGGGTCGCGGCATTAGAAATATTGAGAACCACTGATTTAGACAAACAAAAGATGAGAGGACTTATTGCCAGTAGGCCCACAGTGCAAGAAATGTTAAGGAATGTCTTAAGGTTGAAGGAAAATGAAACCAGGTATTTAGAGTTATGCAAAGAAACAATGAGTGTCAGATATGAGTTGAATATTACATTGTTTCTCATCTTTGGGTTCTGTAAAGAATAATTGACTGACAAAGCAAAAATAATAACAATATACTGCATAGATTATAACAGGCAGGACAAAATGTATGACAGCAATAGCAAAAAGGAAAAGAAGTAATCTGTTGTGGGGTTCTTATACTAAATGTGCATATTGTATAATATTATTTTGAAGGTAGACTGTACTAAGTTTAAAAATGCACACTATACATTCTAAAGCAATTACTAAAAACAAACAAGCAAAAGAATAGCTAATAAGCCAAGAGTGGAAAAATGGAATCATTAAAAAAAAAATTAAATCCAAGAAAATGAAGGGAAAGAGAAGAAAAAGTAAAAATGAAAGATACAGTAATAGAAAACAAATGACATGATGGTAGATTCTTTTAGAAGTAGAAGGAACACTTCCTACGTCATGTTATTAGGCCTGCATTACCCTGACACCAGATGAAGCCATTAAAAGAAAATGCTAGGACAATATTTTCCATCAGCATAGATTCAAAGTCCATACTAAAATAGTGAATTGGCCACTTCAATTTATTGATAAAGGACATCTACAAAAGACCTACAGCTGCGTTCATACTGTATCATGAAAAACTAAATGCTTTCCTCCTAACTGCTTCTATTAAACCTGGTATTGCAATGTAAGGAAAAAAACAAAGCATACTGGAGGAAATTACACTACATGATTTCAAGGCTTCCTGCAAAACTATAGTAATTAAGACACTTGATATCAACATGAGAATAGGCATGTAGATCAACAGAACAGTGAATCCAGAACAATACCCACACATATGGGGTTGCTTGATTTTGTGTGTGTGTGGTCACTGGTTTTTGACAAAGACACCAACATGGGAAAAGTACAATTCTTTCAACAAATGACACTTGAAAAACTAGATATCTGTATGGTCTTCACTATGACCCTTACTTTATACCATATACAAAATCATTTCTAAATAAATGTAGACTTAAATGCAATTGTAAGAGCTAAACTATGACACCTCTCTGAGAAAACATTGGAGAAATGCTTGGAGACCTTAGTTGGGAAAAGATTTCTGAATAAATGGGACACAACCTGCCATAAAATAAACATTGATAAATTGGTCTTCATAAAAATTTCAAAATGATTGCTCGTTGAAAGATACTGTTAAGAAAATGAAAAGGCAAGCCACTGACTGGGAGAAAATATTTGCCAAACATTTCTGATAAAGTACTCCTATGCAAAATCTATAAAGAATTCTTATAATTCAGCTAGAGGCTCGGTGCATGAAATTCGTGCACGGGGGGTGGGGGGGTTGTCCCCTCAGTCCAGCCTGCATCCTCTCCAATCCAGGATCCCTCTCACAATCCTGGACCACTGGCTCCTAATTGCTCACCTGCCTGCCTGCCTGGTTGCCCCAAACTGCCCCCCCCAACCAGTCTGATTGCCCCTAACTACCCCCCCCCCCCACTGGCCTGGTCACTCCTTACTGCTGCCCCTGCTGGACTGGTCACCCCCAACTGCTCCCCCTCCCTCCCCTGCCCCCCCCTTCCCCCCCTGCCAACCTGGTTGCCCCACAGATCCTGCTTGTTGAGTTGTTTGGTCGTCCCTCACTAACCCCCCTGCTAGCCTGGTCATAGGCAGCCATCTTGTGAGGGTGTGAGGGTTAATTTGAATATTAATTCTTTATTATATAGGACAATAAGACAAACCAATTTTTAAAATGGGCAAAGATTTGAATAAACACTTCTCCAGAGAAGATATCTAAATGTGTACAACAAATAATATAAAGTGATAAATACACTTAAATGTGTAATTCATGTGTACACAATGAATGGAAAGAATCAGAAATGAATCAGAAGATATTGTTGAGTTCAATAGTCACTGAAGTATTTTTTTAAAAATCTTTATTGTTGAAAGTATTACAGATGTCCCCATCTTACCCCCATTATCCCCTTCTAGCCTGCCCTCATCCCCCACCCCAGACCTTCACCACAATTTTGTCTGTGTCCATGGGTTATGCATGTCATTTTAGAGTTTGCAAAATTTCAGAGATGGCTCACTGACTCTTGTCTGACTGATAATTTCCAGCTCTGGGTTTATTTCTGCCAGGAGAATAAAATCTGTTCTTTGCTGAAGGAGCAGAGGATTCAGGAGCAAGCCCTGATTCTGAAGAGATATCAAAGCACACGGATGTCGTTGGTTCTCCAAAGCACTCCAGCGTCTTTCCAAGAAGGAATTGGCGTTGGACCCCGCCGCAGACCTCCATCTGTGGAAGGCAGCTAGCGCCCCAGAAGCCATCCCTGCTGGTTTGCCCGCGTTTGTTTCGTCTCCATCACAGGTACAATGAGCATTCGCTGCTTTCATTCCTTTGCAAGGCTGCTGGGATTCTGCGTCTGCCCAGGAGGCTGAAGCTGATGGATGCTGCCATCGCAGGGGGCCCGGCTTTGGGCTCAGTGCGGTCAGAACACTCAGAGGCGCCTGTCGAAATGGGAAGCGCAAGTGTAGGGACTGGCGTTGTGTTACGGGAGAGCCACGCCAAAGGCAGGTCCTCGCGCCTCTGACACAGGTTCCTGTCTGAGAGTACACCTTGCCTGTGAGGAAAAGGCCTGGACCGTGGACTCATCGGCGTGTTTCTCAATAAGCTTCTGGAAACTGGTGTGATGCGGAAAGAGGGCAGGGTTTGAACCCTGGCTCCCTTGTGTGCTTACCCTCTCTGAGCCTCGGTTTCCCCATTTGTAAAACTGGGGTAGGACCCGTTCACAGCTCTTATCTGAAAGCCCTGGATCAGATGTGTTTTGGAACTCAGAATTTTTCACATTTTAGAAGAAGAATGCTGTGCAAATAGCTTGTATTACCCAATCCTCCAGGAGGGCGTGGGGCTGTCCCCCTCAAGAAAACACAGGCGTATTCCTGCAGGAAACTGGATGAATTTTCACAGGAAGCGTTTCTACATCAAGTAGAAACGATAATTAGTCACATGTCAGCGAAGGCCAGCTTTTGCTGGCAAGTGGGTTTGCTGCAAGTCTACGCAAAGGCCTTTGGTTTTCTAGATTTCAAAACTGCACACGAGGGGGCGTGCAACTGGGCTTTTGTGCCACTTCGAACAGTACACCCGCTGGGTGGTCGCAGCCCCCGTGCCCATTACTGACAAGCAGGGTAAGAAAAAATGCATCCCTTCCTTCGGGGTCCATGTCAAATGGCATCCTCACCCAGGTACCTTTGTGCCGCACACTCCGTCCAACCAGACCCCGCGGCTCTCGTCACACTCGGGTGTCAGGGTGGCTGGCAGAACAGGCAATGATGGGCAACGGCCCCTTTCCCCTTCGGACAGTCTCTTGTGCATTAGACCAACGTTCCTCAGATGGGACCGTGCATATGAGTCACTGGCTGCTTAAACTATAAGCGAGTTGGTGCAGGGCCTGAAACACGGCCTGTCTAGCAAGCTCCCAAGTCGTATTCATGCCCGCGGTCCGTGAACCACACTTTGAGCGGTGAGTTCTGGACCCACTGCTCCTTCTCTCCCTGGACGGCCCACGTGAACTTAGTTCAGCATGGCCTCCCCGGAACCCGCTCCCGATGGCCAGACCTTCATGATGGCCCCAGTCTCCAGCCATCGTTTCCAAGATGGGAACATGCCAGTCCTCCTCGCTGCCTCCTTTTCCTCTCCGTCACCCGCACATCCATTGGTTCCTGAGAGCCACAGAGTGTACCCTCTTAATATTTCTCGGTCAGGGTTTCCCAGCCTCTGCATTTTTGAGCCAGACAAGTTTTTGTGGTAGAGATCTGTCCACCAGGGGGCAAAATCACTCCCTGTTGAGAGCCACTACTCCAATCCAGGGACTTTCAACTGCAGGATTTTTCAAAAGCCATGCAATACCTGACTCTTTAGTCAGGGGCACCGGCCTCTCTTCCCTTAGATTGTCAAATAAAAGAATGCCACCAGCCAACACAACAAGAGCCGTCCGGTGTGAATGAATCGAAATTATACCTACTTTTTTTTTCTTTCTTTTTTGTCAGATCGGCAAAAGTATTTTTTGGTGTGGTGCAGAATTTTATTAACTGGTTCATGTGTGCTGTGATGTGAGATGAAAGAGGTTGAAAATTGCTGCTCTAATCCCTCACCTTCTGTTTCTCCAGCTTACTGACTTTGATTGCTTCTTTCCCACACAGAGTTTGGTGTTTCTTCCTCATACACTGAGTGGCCAGATTATGATCTCTGAACGCACAGTAATCTGGCCACTCAGTGTGTGTGTGTGTGTGTGTGTGTGTGTGTGTGTATGTGTGTATGTGTGTGTATGTGTGTATTTTAGAGGCCCGGTGTATGAATTCGTGCATGGGTGGGGTCCAGCCAGCCTGGCCAGGAGGAGGGGACATGGGCAGTTGGCCGGCCTGCCTGCTGGTCGAACTCCTGGTTGAGGGGACAATTTGCATATTAGCCTTTTATTATATAGGATATACACTGAGTGGCCAGATTATTATGTGTTCAGAGATCATAATAATCTGGCCACTCAGTGTATATTTTGATTATCTGTTAACATCTCTGTGTCCTCCTCTTGATTATAAGTCCTCAGAATCCCCATATTCTTAGCATCCTGCATGGGGTCTGAAACAGATGATTAACACATGCTTGAATGAATGAATGAACACATCCTGGGCAGCTGCAGGTTCCTAGACGGGTGGGGAAGCCCAGCACTCAGCTCACAGGAGGTCTGCCCAGCGCCTGGTAACACCTGGCACATCTGCGGAGAGCCCAACCAAGCAGAGGGAGCTGTGGAGACAGAGCCTGAGGGACATCCGCAGCTGTCTGGGCCCCAGGGTACTCCCGTCTGCCCTCCAGCCTTTCCCTCTTCACCTGTTGATCTCTGGCCTCTCCGCCCTGTTGGAAGGTCACGCATCCCTCTGCCGTCACCCCAGGGCGCAGTGTGCAGCGCTGCGATGGCAGCAGCTGCTCGAACACAGTGTCTTCACCCTGAACAGCCAGCGGCCTTGGAAATTCGGTTTGGGGCTAATGTGGGACACCCAGGTTGGCCTGCTCTGTCCAGGCTGTAAGAATACTCAGGGCTTATTCCATGCAGTGGGCTCAGCCTCGCCTGAGACCCCTAATTTAAACGTCACTTCTGCTATCTGGTTTTTACTTGAAGTTCGGCATTTCTGAATAGTTTTTCCAAATGTATTGATTATTAGTCCAGTTGTTTTTGGCAAGATACGTAATAGACAAGTGTGATTGTCTGGTTCCTGGCACAGAGCTCCCCAAACCCTCGTAATTCCTAAGTGATCAGAACACCAGAAGCCTCTGCTGTTACAATATTTGAGCTCCGCTGCTGACACGGAGCTCCTAAATCCCCTGGGATTTCCTGGGTGATAGCAGCGTCTTCTGTTCTAATAAGGTGATTCTTCGTGGGCTCCTGGAGCGGGCCGATCCCCAGAAAGACCAAACCATGACCGGAAGCTTGGATTTCAGCCCTACCTCCATTCCTCGGCGGGGGAGAGGGGCCAGAAATGGAGTTAATGCTCGATCATGCCTACATGAGGAAAGCTCCACAGAATTCCCCCACATGTGGGTTCCGGAGAACTTCCCGGCTGGTGAACACGTGAAGGCTCCGGGATAGTGGAGGGCTGGCAAAGAGCATGGGCCGTCGGTGCCCTTCCCACATACTGCGCCCTGTGGCTCTCCTCCGCCTGGAAGCCCGTCTGTATCCTTCATCGTACTCTTTATGATAAATGGTAAGACAAGGATTTTCCTGTGTGCTGGGAGCTGCCCTAGCGAATTCATCGAACCCGAGAAAGGGTCGTGGGAACCTCTGATTTATAGCCAAAAGGTCAGAAGCACAGCTGATTTGTGATTGGCATCTGGATGGGCAGGAGGTCATCTTGTGGGACTGAGACCTTAACCCGTGGGATCTGATGCTCTCCCACTGTAACTGTCCGTGGACGCGAGTGGGTGAGAACATCCCAGTTTTAGTTTACTGCCCTTGGAGTAGGACAAATCCTTTCGTCAGGGGCCAGCCTGGTGCGGGGTCTTACCCCCACCCCCACCCCCTCACGCATCTGGTGTCAGAGTGCTGAGTGTGACAATGTGGTGTGAGAGTAAAGGAGAAACACAGGGAGGGAACCGAGTCTTCCTATTTCAACAGCACAGGCAGAAACTTTTTATTTAGATAGTCCTTTAGTTCTCTGTGACCATTGTAGTCTGACCCTACCCTTTCATTCTTCCAGCTTTTGTTTTTGATTCTCTTAATATCTTTCAACTGCATTTAATCAGTTTTGGCCACTTTGGCTAAAGTGTTCATCTCTCTCCATGTCTGTCTGTAGCACCATCATCGGCAGGTTTAGACACCTGGCCCCCGGGCTTGGCCTCAGTGACGCTGGTTCCCATGGGCTGGGGAGTCAACCAGACTTGGTGTGAGTCCTGGCTCTCCCAGAGGTGACAAAATCAGGGCAAGTTATTTAATGACTCATCTCTTCTGCTCCCCTTTTCCTGGAAAAGGATACAAGTACACCCGGCTGGTGTGGCTCAGTGGTTGAGCATCAACCTGTAAACCAGGAGGTCACCGTTCAAGTCCTGGTCAGGGCACATGCTTAGGTTGCAGGCTCGATCCCCATGTGGGGCATGTAGGAGGCAGGTGATCAATGATTTTTCTCCCATTATTGATGTTCCTATCTCTCTCCTTTCCCCTCCCTCTCTAAAATCAATAAAAATATATTTAAAAAGACAAAGGGTACAAGTATTTGGATGTTATGAGGAGCAAATGGAAAACATTTTATATATTACAGGGCATATCATAAACTACATGAAAAGTTAGCCACTTTTATGGCCAACTTTCTTTATGGAACGATATATTTTTGGGAAAGATCACATTAAAAGTAAACATCTCCCAGCCACCTCCAGTCGAGTTTGTGCTCATTGTGCAGTGACACTCGTTCCTGTAGTGAGAGGTCCTTCTTTCATTTCCTCTTTAGGCATTTTCCTTCATCCTTTTGCCAGTTTGGTTCCAGCACCAAGTTGTTTCTGGAATGATCTGTCGGGCAAAGGTCCAAGGCTGGACCGACTCAGCCACAGAAGAACTCCCTCCCCAGCTGGCCTTGTCTACACCAGCGTAAATCCAAGGTCTTTGCTATTCTCTCAGAATGAGATGCTCTCTCTTATTTTTAAAAACAAAAGCAGATGAATACAGAGTCTGTTTTTTGGTCGAGTCTCTTATACTTCAAGTTAGAGAGGTTTTGTAGGAATCTGGAACCACGTTTCCCTGGTAGACCATTTGGAATGAGAAGGGTGAACTCTGCTTCCCATCTTGGATCTGGGTATGAGCTACTTGTTTCCTGCATCTACCTTTAGCTTCTAATTTTTCTTTTTCCTAATCTCTTCTCTCCCATTGTAATCTCATTCCAATGCTGTTGCCTTAACTACCTTCTTAAAGCAGTTTTTACCTCCAGGGTACTAGTTGCTAAGGGGCCATTTTGGCATAAAGCCACAGAGCGAGCCACAGAGGAAGATTTGGGTAGATCATTAGAACATGTCAAAGCTTGGAAGGGCTCAGCCGTCTTCTTAGTGGTTCTCAAACTGTGTTCCTTAGAACCCTAGTGGTCCAGGGAATTCCATAGGACCTTTACAGAGGAAAGAGGCTCTGCTGGACCTCATGCTATTCAATCCCGACATCTCTGCCTCATTTGTTTTAGATATGAGTGTTCAGCACAAAACAATGTAAGGGGCTCATTTAAGAAAAACTAAACATTCTTTTCATTTTGCCAATGAGGACATTGAGGCCCAAATGATTGCCTCTAGATTATGAACAACTCGTTGGTGGTTGAACGGAGGCTGGCCATCTCAAAGGCTCTTTCTCCCCCCCACCCTCCCCCCCCACCCCACCTTTCCTTTTTTTGTTGTTAATCCTCACCCAAAGATATTTTTCCCATTGATTTTTAGGGAGAGTGGAAGGGACGAGGAGAGACAGAAACATTGATGTGAGAGGGACACATCCATTGGTTGCTCCCCACACGTGCCCCATCTGGGGCCAGGGATTGAGCCTGCAGGTGAGGTGTGTGCCCTTGACCAGGATTGAACCCGTGACCCTTCAGTCTGAGAGCCAGTGCTCTAACCACTGAGCAAATGGGCTAGGGCTCAACGGTTCTTATTTATGTCAACTCTGCCACCGCCCAGAAGTTCCTGTGTTTCCTGTGTCAGAGGAAGAGGCTGAGGTAGTATGTCTGTGAACAGCTCTCAGCCAGCTACATACTCGGAACCAACGGGCAACTCCCATCAATGGCGTGTTGTGATGTGGGACAGGCTGGTGGCAGGCGAGGGTTAAGGAATGGAGGAAATGTTGTTTGCTTCAGTCTCATGTCAGCTTTGCTAGAATGTCCCTTTTTTGTTTTATATTGGAAATGTCCCATCACCCTGGGCCCAAGATGTCTGAGAGGCTCTCTCTGGTGAATGAACACAGACCAGCCTTCAACTTCTTGTAAGTCACCCAGGACTTCAGGGATCCAAATGCGAGAGCAGGCACGTGGGTACCAGCTGTGCAAAGCTCAGAATTGCACCCCAGGAGGGATTTCCCTGGAATTCTGTGCTCCACCAAGCCCTCGAGTTTCTGTCCCCTCACTTCATGACTCAAATGCATTCGTGGCCAATGGTTCCTGGTCTTTCTGGATGTCATGACTTTTTGAGAAAATGTTTGAAACGACTTTGGGGGCTGAGAATGGAATTGCCAGCATTTTACTTTCTAATATAAATGAACATCTACCGTTATAAAAACTATTTGAACACCAAAAATGTAGGAAAAATGTCACTTGAGAAAGGAAAACTCTTCCCAAGAAAGGACACCTTGGCACCGTATGCTAATCATTCTGCCAGGTGCAATTTTTGTTCATTTGGTGGTGGATCAATAGTGACCCCACCCTGGCCTGGCCTGGCAATGGTCTAGGCCAGCAGTCGCCAACCTTTTGGACCTCATGGATCACCAGTGGTCCGCAGACCACTGGTTGGTGACCGCTGGTCTAGGCCACAGGTTCCGTGGTTTCTGTAGCTTCTACAGCATCAGACAGCGGGCACCTGTGGCACTACTGAAATGCCAACTGGTTAGCTGGCCACTGACAAGAGGCCATTTGTCTTTCCCCCAGGGGAGTCAACTAAAATTGGGGATGTTCTTAAGACAGGGGCAAGGAATGACACAGTTCTGCCCACTTACCACATTAAAAAGGAAGTGCATTTTCCATTCATTTCAGACAACTAAGCTCCATGTCTAGACATTTCCCAACCGTATGGGACCAGAGCAAGGGCAGCGATGACACCAGGCATGGGTGGGAGCCAGGCCACTGGTGGTGAGAACCATGTCTGGTAGGGGTGAAATATGAAATATACTTTTAACCCAATAGTTTTGTGTTAAAATGTTTAGATAACACATTTGAAGGAAGTAAAATACAATACGACGGAGAAACAACTTTGAGTGATTTCTTCTTTAGCAAAATGTAAATAAATCAATCGTTTTTTATCAGTGAAGCTAAGAAATGTCCATCCATGGCGCAGAAAGAAGCTATATGAGAGAGGGACATCAGAAAAGGAATGGATTTAGAATTGGGCAATTGGAGATTGAAAGACAGGACTTCTGGACGGTGGGACAGTCATTTAGAGAGGCATGTCGTTTAGTGCCCAAAGCATGGGATTCTGAAGGTGCATCGACCTGGGTTCCTATACTGGCTGTCACCAATACCACTTAACCTTTTGGAATCTCTGTTTCCTTATTATTAACTAGAGGCCTGGTGCATGAATTCGTGCACATTAAAAGGAAGTTAATTAGAAGGTGGCTGGTGGGGTAGGACTTGCTGAGACAGGCCAGACACACCCTGGAGCCAACCTCCCATGGTCCCTCCCTGGCAGGCTGCACCTGGGGTGGTGCTGGGGCTCAAAGGGCATCTGCGGAGTAAGTGGGGTCCCTTCAGCAAGAGGAATCCCTCAGCCTGGCCTATGGGAATTGGGCTGAAATCAGCAGTCCAGCATCTCCTGAGGTGTTCCGGAGTGCGAGAGAGCACTCTGCAAAGTTGCTGTTGTTCAGCAGCTCCTGCATTGAGTGTCTGCCCCCTGGTGGTCATTGCATGTCATACCTACCGGCTGGTTGGCTGGTTGCTTAGCCTTTTATATATATAGATTGTTTATGGAATTTTAGACAGGAAAGGAGAAAGATCAATATGAGAGTGCAACATTGATTGGCTACATCCTGCATGCCCCTTACTGGGGATCAAGCCCGCAACCCAGGCATGTGCCCTGACCGGAATTGAACTGGTAACCTCCTAGTGTAGTGGTTGGCAAACTCATTAGTCAACAGAACCAAATATCAACAGTACAACGATTGAAATTTCTTTTGAGAGCCAAAATTTTTAAACTTCTTCTAATGCCACTTCTTCAAAATAGACATGCCCAGGCCGTAGTATTTTGTGGAAGAGTCACACTCAAGGGGCCAAAGAGCCACATGTGGCTCGCGAGCCACAGTTTGCCGACCATGGTCCTAGTGCATGGGATGACATCCAACCAACTGAGCCACACTGGCCAGGGCTGTTTCCTTATTTTTCACATGGCTGGAAGGACTACGTGGTCATGGTGGGTCTTCTATCACATAGTCAGTCTACAAAGAGTTTATAGACAAGACAGAATGAAGAAAGCTCGCATTCGTCCACTAAACAGGAAGGGTCTGGATCAATGGTGGCCTTTGCCTTGGCCAAGACGGGGTCTGCATCTTGGACTTTCTCTGTTCTCTGAAGCCCCCACATTTAAGGAACACAGCCTACCCCACCCCAACAGTCATCTGTCAGTGAGCCATGAACAAACCATACACAGAGAGAAGCTTCTTTTTTTCTTCAATTTAATTGAAGTTACTTAGAAAAATAATCAGGCTTGAATGGCTTTTCCTGGAGGAAGGTTCAGGAACATTTCACGCTTTTGTTGGCAATGTGGAATTCAGCTTTCTTGAACAGTACAGTAAGATACAAGGAGAGTTTTCTACAACAAGCCCTCTACTGCATACAAATATGTAAAAAAAAATAATACTCCACAGAGATGTTAAATTATATATCCATATGCCATACTGAGCATGCTCCTAAGAAAATAGTACGGGCAGCCCCTTCCGTACCCGACAGAGTAGCAGACTGCAATGTGCCTGTTAACGGCCAACAGGCAAGCTGGCTGGCTGTAGAAGGTCCTATTGCCTGTTCATAGGGTCCAGTTGGTTGTGATGGGAAAAGGCTGGAGGAAATGTAGGAACATGGGGAGCGGTGAGGTCAGTCCTGCTGACATATGAGTGGGCAAAGGAGGGATTCTGCTCCCCAGGACTGCACAGACTGTGTGTGTGCACATGTGCATGGGGAAGGACTGGGCTGAGAGATGTGCTCTGAGCACCACCCACTGGGACAGAGTCCCTCGGCTTCTTACCAGGTTAGAACTGGGACTTTTGCAATCACCAGACCCCACCAGCTAAGTGTGCTAGGGACTGGCTTTGACCCCAGCACTAGTCCAGACCCCACCAGCTAAGTGTGCTAGGGAATGGCTTTGTCAGGGGAAACTTCTGTGGGCAGGATTCAGACCCTGGACTTCCAGGGCTTTGCTACCAGGAGGACTGGTCTGACTGGAACTTCCACTGCCCACTGCTCTCCTGTGGCATCCAGGTCCTGAGCAAGCAGGACGGTGAAGCTCACCTGGTGGACAGGTAGGAAAGAAGGAAGGTCCCCTCTGAGACACCAGGGTCAGCAGAATGCCCTTCTTCCCAGACCAGCTGGGGAGGTGGGGAGGGGGGGCGTCCAGAGAAGATGCAGGGATTCCAACGCTGTGGCTAATAGGTCAGCAGGAATGTCCTTGTAAGTACTACCCTGACGGTACCTGGTTTTGAACACACGGCAGCACCCTTGCCAAGTGGCTCGGAGGTGGGACCCCTGCCTGTACTTTTCTCCAGCTAAGCACGCCACAGAAAGCATTTCAAACAGTTTTCTTTAACAAAACCCCACCAAGTTTTGTTTTCCAGGCACATGTTTAACATGAATTCTTTTTAACCAAGGACACACTATTTTCTACATTCGGCAAAACAGTGGAATCAACTAAAAAATCTTTATACCATTAGAAAATGAAACCTGAAAACAAAACGCAAGGAGAAAGAGTCACTGCAGAACCATACGGATGTGTCATCCCCCGAGGGACAATCTTTCTCACTGTAGAGAGAGAAAACGGATGACAGAAGGCGATCTGCACACAGCACAGAGCTCGCGCGCATAGCTGATCGAAGACAGGCACGGAAATGCAAAACTCAGGAAATCCAAGTGACTTTGCCATTTAAAAACCAAAGAACACACAGTGAACAATTCCAACCTATGGAACTGAAGAAGCACTCATCAAGAGTGGAGCTCACTCTGCTTGCATTGAGTAGCCTAAGGCTTGAGGCATAGGGGCACGGACCACTGTGGCCTTACAGCCGCCCACACTTCTGTCCATACCACCCAGAACTTCCCTCCACTGGCTCGGGAGGGATGAAGTGCTGCCTGTGGTAGAATCCAGGATTAGAACCATTGCACATAAGGAAAAGTCGAATTAATTTGATAAGGTACCTCTGTGGCTTGGACACCGTGGTGCCGTTTGATTTTGTTTTTGGTTTTTGGAGAGGGGTTAAGAGAGGCAGTTTTTATCCTTGAAGAACTCAAGATGGGCTAAATCAACCTAACCAAAGTATACTCTGCGGAACGCTAGCTCTGTGAGATGATCTGCAAAATAGAGTATTCTGGTCATGTAAGTTCAGGAAACGCTGCTGACGCAACGATCCTCTTGGGATTCACAATGCACAGCACACATTCAAGGCTCTGAAAAGTCCCGCAGAAAGGAAATGACTTAACTTCGTTTGCCAAGGATGTGTGACCACACAGCTCTTATTTTGTATCACATGAACTTGACATCCCCTAGGACCTGTGTTCTGTAGAGCACACATTTTAAAATGCTGGACAGCCTGTTTTATCAGCAGAAGCCCTGTTTCTGAGGAGAACAGTTTCCTTTGCTTGGAAATAGAGTTCAAAGTCCCAATTCCAGGGACAGCCGGAGACTGTCACTCTACGGGTAACACATGTTGCATGAATCTCTTATCCATCCAGGATAGAGTCGCTGTGCCCTTCACAAGGGGGGAGAGCATGGAAGGAGGTACACAGCATTTATAAATAGCTCCGGCCCTCTTCTCCCAGGCACACCTCACTCACATTCAACAAAATAATTTTCTCGGTGAGATGTGGCAGCTGCTGCTCACTGAGCTGGCTCCGAGCTTTATCATACAATTTTAATAGTTTCTGTGAATAAATTATTCATTTTTTTGGTTTGTTTTAGAATAGTCTTCTCACCCCTTGGCTATATACTGCATCAAAAACACAAAACAAAATAAAAAGCAAAACTTACCCACACCCCATCCCACCCATCCCCTATTATTAGAACTATTATTATTATTATGTACAGTATCTGCTACCAACTCATTCACTAGCTGTAAGAGAGATGTGGCTCAAATTTCAACCAAGACGTGGGAAATGGCTGCAGGTGAGGAGCGTGAGCAGGTGTTCATTAGCAAAGAACAGGAAGTGGACGTTTCCAGCCTTCCAGAGGAAAGGGGCATGAATTACCCTTATGGAAGGCTGTCCTTGCTGCTCATGCGTGGCGATCACATAGCTGCTGATGGCCTCGTAGCCTTGGGAGGACTTGAGAGGGGTGCGTGTGTGCATGTGTGTACCAAGACTCCACCCCTGACCTTCATGAGGGGTAGAAACGCCAGACCATTGCAAGTCCCCGAGAGTAGGAATCCTGCCATGGTATTATGTGGCAAGAGCAGAAAACATGGAAACGTGGATGCTGGGCTGGAGATGACAGGAGGCAGCTCTGGAAGCAGCTGAAGCTCCCCTTCCCTCACCCAAAGCAGACATCACTAATCGATCACCGCACTCTTCCAAGCAGTGCCTGGCAAATCTGTTCTGGGGTTAAAGGTGGACACTACCAATAAATTAGAGCAGGCACATGATAGGAAATATTTTTGCCATCTATTGTGTGGGGCCTTGAGCTTGGATGATGCCCTACATTCAGGGGCCTGCTCCAAGCATGTGGCTTTCAAATTTGGGTCATAGAAAAATGCAAATTTATAGGGGTCATGGACCTGCTTATAAACAGCCCAAGATATCAGAGGTTTGCTAATTGTCCAGCTGGATACTCGGTGTCCATGTAAAGCTTCTTGAGGGCTGAGACTACTGGTTTTGTTCAATGCTCTATCTGCAGGGCCTGGGACGAGGCCCAGCACATAGTAGTTGCTCAATAAATACTTGTTGACTATAAAACAACAGCCATTTCATCTTCGTCACAACTGGCACTGCCAGTTAAAAATTTCTTTAGAAAAGCTTATTCTATCAGACTATTAATTCTGGTCGGGGAAGGTGGGGGTGGGGGGGGAGCTACAATCAGCTCTCTCCTTGGGTTAAAAAAAAAAAAATCACATTTCTTTAGGGCAAGGGACTTTGGGGTTGACTGAAAATCGGTGTGGGATTAGTCCCTTGCAAAGGTGCCTCTTTCCGTTTATTTCTGGCAGAATGTCAAGCACGGTGACATCAACACACATCACAATGGTTCTTACCACACAGTGAGTCTCGGAGCAGCGAGGGAGAACATTCGCGCCCCCGAATGAGCGAGAGCAAGCGCAGAATGAAACACAGATTTCTTATGCTGCCACACAAAGAAACCCATACAGACACTATGTTTAAATAACTATAAATAACATTAATTAGAATTTATGGAATGCACAGTTCATGGGATTCACCGGAACACAAGGAAACCTTTGAGACAGTGTTGCAGTACTCAGGTCTAAAAACCAGGGACACCCAACCCCATTCCCCTGCAAAGACAGCTGTCCTCCCCTACCAAGGATTTTAAATAATTCTCATTATGCTGCTCGCAGCATCGTCCCCAAAGAAATATTACTTTACAAAATAACCCAATATTCATATAATTCCTTTGACAAATAAAAATCTTAAATTAAAAAGCATGATTCTCTCCCGCGCCCCCCCTCCAACCCTCCCCCAGTCTCCCCCCCACCCCCCACCCTCCCCTTTATTCCAATTTCAGGTAGCTTGGCACTGAGTAATTGAACATTAAAAAATCGAGTTTGTAGACTTCGTACAGCTGCGTCTGGTGCTCCGAGCTGATGTTCTGGAAGAACTCGGTGGTCATTTCGTCAGTAGTTCTTGTGGACTTGGCGTAGGTGGGGAACTTGAGGTAGCTGCCCACCCCCGCCAGCTGCAGGACGTAATTGGAATCCTCCTCCAGCGTCTCGTACTTGCCCACGAGGTCGTAGTGGATGTGGCACGGGTGGCAGAGGGAGTAGACGGTCTGCCAGTGCTCATTGAAGGGCTCCTCGCGCTGGGTGTGCGGGTCGATGAGATAGGCCACGAACTCCTCGAACTTGACGTCGTCGCCTTTGCGCAGGGCCTCCTGCGTGGCGTTCTTGCGCTGGCGCTTGACGATCTTGGTACCGTAGCGCTTGTGGAAGGACGTGTTGTACTTCTGCGTGAACTTGTTGCGGTAGGCGGACACCAGCCTCTCGAAGGGCTCGCGGACGAACAGGAACTTCAGGTAGCTTTTCAGGCGGTGGTTGATCTCGGGGATGCTGTACTGGTTGAGGGTCTTCAGGTTGGCCGAGACATGCGCCTCGTTGGCCGGGATCTCCATGGGGTCGCTGTACTTGCCCCGCCCGCTCAGGACCATCATGAGGCGCTTCCAGTTGGTGCAGGCCACCTTGGGCACGTAGCAGTAGATGAGCTCGTGGTCCTCGTCCACCACCAGGTGCTTCAGGTCGTTGGGCGTCAGCACGCGCCGCTTGCGGCTCATGGCGCTGTTGGCCCGGCAGGTGTCGGTGACCTGGTCCCGCCGCATCTGGTGCAGGACTGCGGTGTTGGACAGCTCGAGCTGCAGAGGGGACACAAGAGGGATGAGAATTCAATACTCGGGCGGGGTATTTGCACTTGGCCACATGCATTGCCAGGGTGGCCAGAGCAGGCCACTTAAGACAGCCAGCAGACCACGAAGTGGCCTACGTCTCCATCCCCTATTCTTGCTCTTTGCTCCACCATCCTTCCTTTGTGAAATAATATAATGATCAACTCTATAACGTATGTATCACCCTCTCCATGCCTGGCATTTTGCTATAGCTACATAAATACAGTTTTTCCTTTTTAAATATATTTGTATTGATTTCAGAGAGAGGAAGGGAGTGGAAGAGAGTGAAACATCAATGATGAGAGAATCATTGATCTGCTGCCTCCTGCATGACCCCTACTGGGGATTGAGCCCATACCCCAGGCATGTGCCCTTGACTGGAATCAAACCTGGGACCCTTCAGTCCGCAGGCTAACACTCTAATCCACTGAACCAAACCAGCTAGGGCTATACAGTTTTTCTTTTCACTGTACAACAAATTTGAACCGTTGTTGATTTACTTAATACTAGAGTCCTGGTGCACGAAATTCATGCACTCAGTCCGGATTGCGAGAGGGCTAAGGCCAGGTCAAGGGACCCCAGGGCAGGAGAGGGATCAGGGCCGGGGAGGGACACAGGAGGTGGGCCAGCCAGGGAGGGATTGCGTGAGGGCTCCAGGGTGTGTCTGGCCCATCTCACTCAGTCCTGACTGGCTGGACCCCAGCAGCAAGCTAACCTACCGGTCAGAGCGTCTACCCCCTGGTGGTCAGTGCACATCATAGAGAGCGGTTGAGTGACCTTAGCATATCACACTTTGATTGGTTGAATGGCTGACCGGACACTTAGTGTATTAGGCTTTTATTATATAGGATTACCAAGTACCTGCCATTGTGCCAGGCATCATGCTGCCCAGCACTGCAGATGCAGTAATAGAATAGTACACCCGATGGATGTCCAGCACCCCGTCTTCTTAAAAGCAAGCAAGCACGGAGGGCTGACATGCGATTGCTCTATTTTGATGCAAGGGGGAGCGGGCACTGTTCCTACAAGCCTGTCACTGTGGACATCTGTTGCTTGTTACTTCCTCTGGCACCAGGAACCTCCATTTTCCTTTAGGAACCTGTTCTCCATCCTCAGTTCCCTTTTCTCTCAAGCGGCTGAGCTGTGTGGATGGCCCCTGGAGCATGGGGACAAGGAGGGGCTGGACTGGGAACGAAGGGCGCGGAGCAGAAAGACACAGGGATGTATCCCGGTGACATCATCTGAATACCTAGGCCTGTACGTGGCTGAAACCAGACCCCTGACTCCTGGGCTTTTGTTACGTTAGTAAATACCTTTGCTTTGCTATGTAAGGCTGTTGGAGTCTGGATGATATTATTTGCAACAAAAACATTTGGGTATTTGCACGTGTTACTTCTGAGCTTTTCATTTATGCCATATTCATCTAGCCAATCAGATGCACGCAGATCTAACAATGTACAAGGCCCTCCCTCTATTCTGCTCCTCGGGGAGCTATGCCCTTTTCCTAAAGGGCTCACAGGCCAGGAGGCATCAGGCCAGAGAGCCGGCAGCCTCCACCGGGCCACAAGGAAGATGTGTGTGCTCCTCTACATTTGAGGAGCAGAAGTTCCTCCCCAAAAGACCATTCACTTCCAGGCTGAGCCAGTTCTCATGAACCACCCAGAACAGTGGTCGGCAAACTCATTAGTCAACAGAGCGGCAAACCCCATGTGGCTCGAGAGCCGTGGTTTGCCGACCACTGACTGACCTAGAATAAGAGACAGGAGACCAGACCACCTTGGCGCGCCTGCAGCTTGGCCTCCAGCGCCCCATTGTTCAGCCCTAGGTCATGGAATCCACTGTTTATTTTGAACAGGAAAACGATGACCTTTGCATACCCTGACTTCTTAGCAGATCGACCCCTCACCTGAAGAACATTCATGCCATTAAAAACAAAACAATAGCTCGTCCTAAAGCCATGGTTAGCCGCACTGTTGACTAATGAGTTTGCCGACCACTGTCCTAAAGGAAAGAGGAGGGCCAGGAAGGAAAAAGGGCCCATCAATTTTGCCCATTTGAATCGAGATGGACTGTTCTGAAGGCAATAAATTATTAAAAGAGCAGAGAAACGGGGGAGTCAGCACCCCTCCCACCCAGCAGCCTTTTCCCCCAGCTCTTTTCAGACGGAGACAATTCCCTGTGCCTTCTGCATCCCCAGGGAGGTAGCATGTCAGTTAATACTGCATTCAGGACCACAAAGCCATGCAAAATAGAAAGGATAGCAGCGTATCGCTTTACGACCAATTGTACAGACAGAAAATAACTCAGCGGGGCTTCGCAATGTGGTATCTGAGGTTTCTTTCTCTTCCATTTCCTCCTTCTCCGCGCCAGCTGGGGCGGTGACTGGCACACCTGTGGCAGCGAATTCCCCTGAGGACTCAGAGGCCAGGGTTAAGAGAAGCAGCACGTTCTCAATCGAGACACAGCCAGGCCCCTTCTAGCGGGAGGAAGTCCCCCTGAGCCTCCAGTGTTGAATTTTTAGACAAACTATTTTTTAAAACTTTTTATTTTAAAATAAATACAGACGGGTGTTGATTTACCTTATAAAAAATACAATGTTACTTAAAATATGCACAAATATAAAAGTAGGTATATGTGACCTACACAAATGTGAACATTGAAATGGACATATTAATTGATGGATGATACACACACACACACACACACACACTGAGTGGCCAGATTATTATGCGTTCAGAGATCATAATAATCTGGCCACTCAGTGTATGTCCGCCTTCTTGTTGCTCATCACCTGGCTGTCCCTTCCTCTTCTTACAAGGACACCAGTCCTACTGGATTAGGGTCCGCCCTAAGTGGACTCAATTTAATCACCCCTTTGAAGGCCCTATCTCCAAATCCAGTTACATTAGAAGAGGCTGGGGGATGGGACTTCCACATGGGAATCTGGAGTTGTGGGGAGCTCATCCCACCGGGGGAGGCGGATGCTGCTGGCCCGGGACCCCGGGTTGAGAATCACGGCGCTGCACTATGAGGGAAGGACCGTGATGTGACGTCCCCCGCCCATTCGTAGCTACTCCTAATTACAGAACACCGAACCCAGGTTCGTCTGCCAAGGGCGTCCCAGATCTGCCTCCAGCCCCGATTCCTCCCACCTCCCTTTCATCTCCCGAAAGTATAGATTAGTCCAGAGCAAGGGCTGGTTCTAGGAAACCGTGGGCACGGCTGCAGGCTCTGGGCTGGGTCCTGCCTTCTCGTTTGGATGCCTATTTTTAATTTGGACATTTTAAAAAAGGCATCTATAATCAGTTTAGGTACCACATTTAGGGACGGTTTGGAAAAGTCTTTCAAACTTTCTTGCGTTTCATCTTAAAAGGAAGAGAAGCTGGTTGCCCTTAAATTAAAACATCTTCTGTGGTGTTTACATTTCTCTCACGCAGGAGGACCCAACCAAAGGAGCAGCAGCCTCCCGGAGAACAGTGGAATCCCAGAGAAAAAGGTAAATTCGGAGGCATCAGGTGAGGGGGGGCTGGGCGAAATCTGCCATTAACAACCGTTAGCTTGGGCCCAGCCTCAGTTTCTCCACTTGAAAATCCTAATACAACCCCTCCACCCCCCCAACCCCTCATTGCTCGACCATCAATCATCCTGTGGTGTTTAGGATGGGGGAGGGTCGGAAGAGACGCTGACTGCCTGACTTGCTGTGATTCTATATTTCCTTCAGGTTCAGAAATTCCTAAACTCTCATGAAAAGGGCAACGCATGAGGAGTCACTAGTGAAACCACACCCACAGCAAAAAAGAGGCACACAGTATAACTAAGCATACTAGCTATCATTTACTGAGCACTTACTATGTTCCAGCCCCTGTTAATTGTTAGCATTCTAAGTAAGATTAGTGTTCCCACTTTATGGATGGGAAAACTGAGGGGGCAGGGAGAGTAAGTAACTGGCCGACGATCAGGGAGCTAGACACGGGGGCTAGGGTTCAAATCCAGGCAGCCTGTGCTTTGAAACCACGCACTGTGCAGCCTCCCACGGTCCAGAGACCCACCTGGGGGTCACCAGCTCCAGGGCAGCCCTGAAATCGTGGGTCTCGACCCTGGCTGCTCACTGGGACCACAGGGGAGCTTTAAACTCCAGTGAGGCCAAAGGCCCACCTCAGAGATTTGGTGTACCTGCTCTGGGTGTGCTCGGCTCTGGGGGATGCTAAAGTTGTCCAGGAGGCTTCATGCCAGAAGCTGCAACCTAAAGCACAGACTGGACTCGAACAGGGACCTGCACGTGACCTCGGGCCAGTTGCGCCTTCCTGGTCCTCAGATCTAATGGGAATGGGCTTTCCACTCAATAGGGCCAGAGGTCAAAGGTCTAGAGCCGTGGTCAGCAAACTGCAGCTCTCGAGCCACATGCGGCTCTTTGGCCCCTTGAGTGTGGCTCTTCCACAAAATACCACGGCCTGGACGAGTCTGTTTTGAAGAAGTGGCGTTAGAAGAAGTGTAAGTTTAAAAAATTTGGCTCTCCAAAGAAATTTCATTCGTTGTCCTGTTGATATTTGGCTCTGTTGACTGATGAGTTTGCCAACCACTGGTCTAGAAGGTCACAGGTCTCAGGTGTCTTTGAGTGTGTCCATAGAGAACCTCTGGGAATTCCAGAATGTTTAAACTTCCATGTTTAGAAAAGAAAGGAGAAAATATTGGGCCTTTAAAGAACCAATCTGGTCTGATCCTGCCGCAAAACGTAAAGGGTTCAGGAAAGGTGATTCCAGGTTAACTGACAGGGACGTTGCCAGGGGAATTGGTTTCTCAGGATTTGAACCCATCACAAAGGGAAACAGCTGTTTGATTGCAAGGATGGAAGAAAAGGTGCAATGGGTGGGAAGCCCTAGGAAATGGGGGGGGGGGGAAGTGCAGGAGACGTCTTGTGGGGTGACCCAGGGCTGGGCACTGACCAGGCTCAGCTGACAAGGTGAGCCACGGCTCTGGGCTCTGAGCTCCGGGGGCAGAAACAAACGAGTCCAGTAAAACCTCACTCGAAGGGACTAATTCAGGCGAGGGGGTGTCTGGGAAAGCCAAAAGTACGTTATATAATAAGTAGGTTTTCCGAATGGGTTTGTTAAAAAATTGACAAATGAGTTTGTTTTTTTACTAATGCCAGACACATTTGTGTAATTAAAGCTAAGTATGTATGAAAGGTTTAATTTCACAGAAAAGTTTTCTATACGTATTACAGTACTTTTAAATTTACATTGAATAGGCCTCGTAAATGCATGCATTCACCAGTCACCATGAGTAAACAAATACACACGGAGGGGGCGTGGTCTGGGGGCGTGGCCTAGCGCGTGTGGGAACATTGGCAGCAGGAAGGTCAGAGACCACAGGACTGATGACCGCTTGCAATTCGGTGTGGTCACGGGCTAATCATTCCCCAACACTGTTTAGGGGCGACGCCTCTTGGGTTTAAATATGGAGACTTGAGTTGTAGATATGTAACATTTATTTATGTCGGCGAAATTACTACCGTGTGTTTTCCAACACGTGGCCTATTCGCTGCAATTTATTAAAAATAACGCTGAATTAATAACAAAAAATAATCTGTTAATTTAAGCAATCTTGGTTAAAAGCATTTTAAAATGAACAAGGTGTTGATTTCCGCGTATGACATATGGACCGGAAATTTTGTCTGTTAAATCTGAAGTCCGTGAAATCCAGGCCCACACCATGGAGGGTTTCCTGTAGAGCAGTGGTTCTCAACCTCTCTAATGCCGCGACCCTTTAATACAGCTCCTCAGGTTGTGGTGACCCCCAACCATAACATTATTTTCGTTGCTACTTCATAACTGTAATTTTGCTGCTGTTAATGAATCGTAATGTAAATATCTGTGTTTTCCGATGGTCTTAGGCTCTACAGCAGCGGTTCTGACCCACAGGTCAGAACCATCGGAAAACACAGATATTTACATTACGATTCATTAACAGCAGCAAAATTACAGTTATGAAGTAGCAACGAAAATAATGTTATGGTTGGGGGTCACCACAACCTGAGGAGCTGTATTAAAGGGTCGCGGCATTAGAGAGGTTGAGAACCACTGCTGTAGAGGGTCCTTTTAGGCTTGTGGGTTAAGGTACTTTTTTTGTGTGCAGGGTTTGAATCCGGTGACCTAGGTTAGGGTCAGAAACTCAACTGCCCTCCAGAGTCGGCAGGGTGTCCCTGGGCCACTGGGAGGCGGGGGTATGCCACTTCAGCCTTACCCACATGGTCATGAGGGAATGGGGACCCCGTTTTTGAAGATCTTTCAGTTTCTGGAGAGAAGCCAGAAAACCAGACTGTATGTGTCATCCCTGCATTCTTTAATGTTAGCTACAATTGAAATAATTTTTTTTTCTTTCTTAAATGCTGTGGGCCAAACCGTACTTGTTGGGGCTGGGTTTGCCTGTGGGCCACCAGCTGGCACCCTCACCCAGGCATTTGAGGTTGGGGCAGTGAGGAGGGCCCTTGTGGAGCCCCTGGCCCACCTGCCTCGCTCAGGGGGCAGTGCAGGGAGGGGCACTGGGTGGAATGGGCAGACTGCAGGAGCTCCAGAGTGCAACCGGGACGCTGCCGGTCAGCAGCAGGTACTGAGAGAAACCAGTGGAAGCTCAGCTCTCTCAGCCCCCGCCTCCCCGCCCGCCTCACCTGCCTCTGTAATACTCATCGCAGTTTACACACTTATTCTGTGTGTCTCTCCCTTCTAGAATGCAAACTCTGAGGGGGCAGGCGGTTTCCGTCTTTAGTCCACCCTGTATCCCCCGTGTCGGCACATAGTAGGCCCTGAAAGCAGCAGTCGCCACCCCTTCGGACCTCACGGACCACCCGTGTCCATGGACCACTGGTTGGCGACCGCTGCCTTAAAGCTTTGTGGAGTGAATGAATGCATGCCGGAATGAACGACTGGGGGACGGCGGGGATTTTTAAGGCCACCAAATGCCTGATGAGGCTGCGCAGGCTTCCTGCCCCTGCCCCTGCGGCCCCATCCCACCTTCCCACGGCGGGTTTCTGGTGCAGATCCTACAGCCGAGCAAGAGCTCAGCATCAGCCCAGCGGCTGGAGGCCAGGAGACAGACAGCTGGGCTCTGGGTGTCGGATGGAAATGGGCTCCGGTGACTGCAACAGCCTTTGCTGAAGGGGGAAACTGGTACTTTCCACCCATCTGGCCAGGCCAGGAAACAGGAGGAGGGAAATCGTGAGAGGGGGTATGGGCTGCCAAGGGCTGCCCTGGGGTTTTGACGTGGGGTGCAAGCTGCCAGGGCTCCCCTCCAGCCCGGCCAGGTGCGGCTCGGAGGCCTCCTTTCCATCTCAGATCAGCTGTTCGGGCTTCCGGAGGCCTGGGCCGGGTGCGGGAGGGGCACAGGAACAGGGATGGGGTGGCTGCCAAGCCGGACTGGCCTCCGATGAACGGTGGCCCGGAACAGGGACAATGGTGGGGAAGGGATGCGGCTCCCACACTGCTGGGGAGAGGCTGGGTTTCCTGGGATATCAGAAGTCAGAGGGCGGGCAGAGTGTGCACCTGCCGGCGGAGCTGAACGCTGGCAGGAGAGAGGGAGGAGGGTTCCGCTGCGCAGCCTCCAACTGCTGCGGGCGCCCCGACCCATGTGCCTCCCCAAGGGCAGTGCTGTTCAGGGGCAGGGCGCGGTGACACCCCCAGCTTCTCCAACGGGCTCTGCTGACTCTTCCTGCTTCTCTTCCCAAACTCCCTAGAGTGTTCTACTACTCATCTTCTGTCCAAATCACTTGACCTTTTCAGGCTTGCGTTCCCATCTGTAAAATGGGGACAATTGAGAGTGTCTACTTCTCTGGGTTGCTTTGAGGGCTCAACAAGAGCCCACCAGGAAGGCACTAGCCTGGCGCACAGAAGGCACGCGGTAAACAGTAATTCTCTTCATCACTGTAAGTGTGTGAGGGTTGCTCCCTAAGGCCGGCAGTATAGCAGGCATTCCTCTGCCTTCCTGTGCCTCCTAGCAATTCTCCATCTTTAGTGTCGCTAAGAATCACAGCAGGTGTTTGGTACAATGGGGAGTCCTGAGAAATGGTGACTCAGTGGGTCTGGGTGTCCTCGGTACCTGCTCTGACCATGGCCCTGTGGGAGGGGTCCTGCAAAGCTGCTGGCCCTGTGTCCCACTGAGAACTGCTGAGGCAGCATTTGCTTTTACACGAGCGGGTCTGCAGTTAACGTCCAACGCATCTGTCATCTGTGCGAAATGTCTGGCTCGCGGCCATTCAATAGCTCGCTGACACAGACGACAGACAGAGGCAATGGGAGGCAACGTGGATTGGCAGCTGCTAAGCACATTGGTGCTCTGCAGAGCAATTTTCCCGGTATGTAGATTAGCTATTCATATGGATCAGCAGGCTCTACAGCGTGCATTGGAATTTCAAAGTGAACCATGGATGGAGAGATCCAAAAAGGTCAACTTACTTCTTAACCAAGTGGCACGTTTCCACAGTATCCCATTCCCCTATTGTCCCAAAGGTACCCGCGAGACACTCTCTTTGGCTTTCATGGTGCATGTTTTGTGTTTCTTTCTTTCATAAAGAGGAGAGGCTGAGCCAGCTCTGCAGGTGGGGCCCCAAACCCTCCTCCCATCCCTGCCCTGGAGGCACTGCCCCCTCCTCCCCCACCCCCATCACCAACACACCTGGACCCCCATGGAGCCACCTTGACCTCTTTGTCTGAAGCTGCTCCACCCTGGTCATAGTTACATCAGGGAGAATCAAGGGCGTTTATCTCCTTTCCCTCCTCCAGGGCCTCAGGACAGGGCCTGGGTATCTCTCCATCCAGGTGCCAGGCATTCAGTGCCCAGCACTTGCAGGGCTTAGAAAAGGGTGAACAGCTTTGTGCACACACATTAGTGCCTTTCGAAACAGCGCGAAGATTTTCTGTCTGTCTCAGTCACTTCACTGCCTCTCCCTCTCCCAAGGATGGTCCACTTGGGAGCTTAATGGAAGGCCACCATCGAGCACTTCAGGGGCAAACACATCTAAATTCACCTGCTGTGTCCTGAGAAACGTACAGAACTTTTTTTTTTTTTAATCCTGGGCTGCCTCTCAGGTCACGTCTGGGGCACACAAATATACATAACACACCATACGTGATGTCCTGGGCTTCGACCTGGGGCCCAGACATGAATAAGACACCCTCAAATTAAGGACATCAGAGTGCAAACATCCTTGTCCCAGAGCTTTCGAGTGATTCATTCCCCTAGAGTCTTCGGAACACTGAGCTCTGAGTTGGAAAACACCTTTGCGATCATCTGACCCCACGTTCTGATGTGTAGGTGGCAAAACTGAGGCCCAGCAGTGGGAACTCATCGCCCTAGGCCTGGACCCCGTCTTCCCTTGTGGGTGTGGCTGCTGTATATAGAAACATCTACTAGTATTGTGAAGAGAGGAATCTTCTCATCCCATCCACCTAGCAGCCCTTGTCGATGGCACAGAGATGAATTCAGGGACAGCGTGAGGGGCGGTGCCGAGCCACCTCTGTGAGCTATAGAAGACGTCCGTGCTACCTGCTTCCAACCTAAGGGGAGTGTTTTGGTGACACATGTGGGTCATATTCAGTGGGAATTCTAATGCCAATTTTGTGTTTTAAAAAGAATAGTGACCTTGTTTGGGCCAGTGGAAGGAAATAAAAGAATTGATTTTAGGATAGAATGTCTTTTTATCTTCACCAGAGGATATATTTATTGCAGAGGTCCTCAAACATTTTAAACAGGGGGCCAGTTCACTGTCCCTCAGACCGTTGGAGGGCCGGACTATAGTTAAAAAAAACAAAACAACTATGAACAAATTCCTATGCGCACTGCGGGCCTGGGACGAGTCCACTGCTAAGCAGGACAGGCAGCGGCACCTGGCGGGCCGGATAAATGTCCTCGGCGGGCCGCATGTGGCCCGCGGGCCGTAGTTTGAGGACCCCTGATTTACTGATTTGAGAGAGAGACATCTATGTGTGCGGGAAACGTCCATCAGTTGCCCCCCATACATGCCCCGAGTGGGGATTGAACCTGAAACCTGGATATATTCCCTGACCAGAAATCAAACTGTAACCTTTGGGCGTACAGGTTGATGCTCCAACCAACGGAGCCATGCAGCCGGAGCCAGGGTAGAATTTTTATGGAAAACCAGTGGCCCTGCACACGAACCCGTGCGTGAGTGGCTCACTGCCGCTTGCCTCAGCTGGCCGCCCAGCCCACTGCCGCTCCTAGCCCTCTGCTCCTGCTGTATCTCTCCGCCGCTTGCAGCTCACTGCCCCCCCCCTCCTGCTGATGGGTGGTTACGCGTCATGGCGTGAGGATCATTTGCATGTTACCTCTTTATTACACAGGGTTAGTGTCTCCCTGAACCCACTCAGTAGATACTGAGCAAATCCTGAGAGCATTTAGTTTCTCACCCTGCCTAGGAAGCCTGGGATTCTGCTGAGTTGACCTGACACAGAGGTCAGATGCTGGAATCAGGCAGACATATCTGGAGATGACTCCTGACAACACCCCTGACTAGCCACATGACCTGGGGCACTCACTCTTTTCCACTCTCCCAGCCTCAGTTTCCTCGTCTGTAAGGTAAGGGTTGATAGTAGCACATACATCACCGGCTGTCATGAGGTTTAAAGGAAGAAGGTGTGCAAAGAATTAAGCATATCCTCTGGCATGCAGCTGTTCTTCATGCACAGGCAGTTAATAATCAAAGTTAAAGGTTCTTTCCCATGAAAAATTGAGGTCTTCTTTCCTTGTATCTGTTTCCATCAAGCGGCAGAGTGGCGTAAAACACAGGCTCTGCAGCCAAGCAGCCGGGACTTACAGTAAAATCTGGCTCCACCACCTACTGGAGGTGGACCTTGGGTTACTTAACATGGGCCTCAGTATTCTCATCTGTAAAATGGGCATGTAAGACGGCACTGACCTCCTAAGGTTCTATGTGATGCTGAAAACAGCTTCCTTTATGTTCCATACACTGGGGTGTGCAGGTGATGTCAGGCCAATGTGGTTATGAAATGATAAAGAAGTCCCTTGTGCTCACCTTCCTTAACTAGGCCTCCGTACCAGCAAGGAGGGAGAGTGGCTGTCCTTTCACTTCCCCTGCCTTTCCCTTCCCCTGTCCTTTCACTTCCCCTGCCTTTCCAGGGTGGAGGCCAAATAGTGCTGACTACAGGGCGTGGCGGGAGAGAAAGCCCAGGCCTGCATGTGCCCGCACACCCGGGCTCACACCCGGCCTCTGCTAGGCAGGCTCACATTGTCCCTGGCCCCCAGCTGACCCAGCCTGCTGCCTGCAGGCCCACTGGGCCCCTCGGTGGGATTTGGATTGGTCAGCCCTCTCCCACTGGCCAGCGGGTCGCTGACCTCCTGGTCTTACGCTCCATGCCTTGGGAGGTCACCTCAACCTGGCAGCTGCCCCCGACCTTTTCTTTACTCATCAACAAGGTGCTGGGGGTGATGGTGAGAGGAGACTAGTGCAAAGCAAGGTAAGGTCTATCTTAGGGGAGACACTCTAACAGGTCACAGATGAGGACAGGAAGGCTTTACAATCAGTCTGTGTGGCAGCTGACAGGTGCTAACTCAGGGACTGGCAGTACCTGGTGTTGGACTCTGAGACACTGGCTAGCCCAGAGGCCTGGCGCTTTCTGAACCTCCTCAAGTCTCTATTTCCCCATCTGCAAAATGGGCAAACAATACCCCCTGCCTCAAAGGTGGCTGAAAAGACCAGATGAGTTACAGTATTCACTCAGCATGTAAGTCAAGCATGTCAAACTCGCGGCCCGCGAATATTTTTGCGGCCCACCCAATATAACGGTACGTAAGAAACGTTTTAATAAAAATTTCGTAACTTAATTTTTACAATATCCTGTTATACATAATTATTGATAACGAACTACAACGTTCGCTAGACTGATAATTACTATAATTGTGCTGCATTCATTTCCCTTACGCACCTTACACACAGTCGCACCCTTTCTCTCCACTAATACTAGCAGCAAATATTTTAGCAGCCGATTGCCACATCGTTAGTCTTGGACTGACTTGTTTGGTGTGTGCAGTAGGAAATATTTCGCTTTCGGAGAACAAGAAAAATAGGTTTATTTGCGTTACTTTTATTCATTTGTGCATTACGCTTATTCAATGTCTGGTAAGTTAATGTCCAAGAAAAAAGATTACTGTCTATTAAAATGTTCTATTATTTTATGTTAACGATGACTCATTTATTTCAGCCCTTTGTATTCAGCATGTCTCTACGTTTCTATGAAAATCGAAGCTTTTGTGTTTTTGCGGCCACATAAACTTCACCTTATTTGGCCCATGTGAGCCTGCCTTTGAGTTGGACATGCTTGATGTGGGAGCTCATTATCTCTCAGGGGATGTGCGGCTGGAGTTGGTGTGAGCCTGCCTGTGAGTTGGACATGCCTGGTGTGGGAGCTCATTATCTCTCAGGGGGTGTGCGGCTGGAGTAGGTGTGAGCCTGCCTGTGAGTTGGACATGCTTGGTGTGGGAGCTCATTATCTCTCAGGGGGTGTGCGGCTGGAGTAGGTGTGAGCCTGTGAGTTGGACATGCTTGGTGTGGGAGCTCATTATCTCTCAGGGGGTGTGCAGCTGGAGTAGGTGTGAGCCTGTGAGTTGGACATGCTTGGTGTGGGAGCTCATTATCTCTCAGGGGGTGTGCGGCTGGAGTAGGTGTGAGCCTGTGAGGTGGATATGCCTGGTGTGGGAGCTCATTATCTCTCAGGGGGTATGCGGCTGGAGTAGGTGTGAGCCTGTGAGGCGGACATGCTTGGTGTGGGAGCTCATTATCTCTCAGGGGATGTGCGGCTGGAGTAGGATCAGAGCTCAGGCCACGCCATTCCTTGGCGGGGAATGATCTCCCCTAGAAAGGGCAGCTCCTTAGAGGCTGGGGGGGGGGGGGGGGGGGGAAGACGGGAGCTGGGCTAGAGAAAGCCATGGAAGCAGGGGGTAGGGCGGGGGAACAGGAGGCGCAGATGCAGCGTCAGAGACACCAGGGCACCTGTGGGCGGGGCTCGATGGCGGTCCCTGCACACGCTGTGCCCAAAGTGGCGGAGACAGGCAGCCCTGCGAAGCTGCATGAGCTGCGGGGCCCACGGAGGCCGCAGCACCCCACGCCAGGCCGTCCAGAAAGGAAGCTTCGCAGACACGAGGACACCGCGGAGCGAGGGAATCTCTTTTTATACACTAAGTGGCATTCTCTGAGACAACGCAGCGAACAGAGAGGGTCAGAAAGCAAGTGGGTCAGGGTCTGGGGAGGGGAGCTGATTTCCATGAATGAATCTACTCCCTGTGCTGGCTGAATCCTGCATCGGAGGCCCTGCAGCTCCAGGGAACAAAGGCACCTGGGGACCGCGGGGGACAGGCCGCCAGCCTTCCCAGGGGGAGAGCCATGGCCCGCCCTCCCCACGGCTCACCTTCCCTTCCCCTGCTCCAGGCTGGGCCCTGGGAACAAACCCAGGGAGGAAAGGATTCCCTTGCCTCCATTTCTTCTGAAAAAATGTAAAAACTAGTCCCTCAAAAGGAGGCAGGGATGTCTCCAGGCTCGTGTCTCCTGCGCTGCCCTCAGGAAGCACTGGGCAAAAGGTCAGGTGAAGTCTGGAGTAAAACAGAATGATCTATTAGAGTCTGGACCGACTGACCACTCATTAGCAAGTCCATGACCCCAAGGTGGCCCACAAAGTCACCTGCAGGCTCAGGTGGAAGAAGGAAGAAAACCGGGTGCTGCATTTACTGAGGTCAGTGTTTAGTGAGCACGCGCCATGTGGCAGGGGAGGGGCCGGGTCCTGTGGGGGATCACATATGGTGGGGGGACAGGCATGGACCAGGACGACCCCAGGCTGGGAGATGGGGGCTCCGCGTGGAGGTGGACTCCTGCCTGCAGGTGGACCAAGCGGACTGAGAAATTAACTGGTACTTGGGGGCGCCTGCCTCTGTATTCCCGTGAGGAACTCTCCAGCCTTCAATGGGGTTGTGGATAATCAGAGCCAGAGTGACGGCCAGAGGGCCAGCTGGCCAACATGGAGTGACATGATGCTGACGGCCACTCCCACAGCCCCAGACCCGTGCTGGCATGCACCTAACTCTGATTCTGATAACTCTGTGCCGTGTACACGAACACCTTCATTTTACAGATAAGGAAACCGAGGCCCAGAAAGTTAAGCAACTTTCCAAGGTCATTGGCCTATCTTTGCTCTTTAACCCAGCTTAGCTGTCATATCATTTGCTTTGTTGAGAGCCACGGACATGCAAGAGTGGAAGCCCAGCTTCATGGTTTGAGAATTCTTGTCCCATACGGGGCTCCTCACAACACTCTCCACTATGCCTGCATGTTTTGTGCCTGAGCGCAGTCCGTGTCACACGGGCAGTGCTGGTGGGACCTGTCTGGTGAAGGGATGGGAAGGTACTGGGTGCCCATCATGTACTTGGAAGTCACTGTGCCCTCCCCACAATAACCTGAGAAGTGTTACCCCCACTTTACAGATGAAGACACTGAGGCTCAGAGAGCTGAACCACAAATCTCAAGGCCCACGGCTTGTAAGAGGTGGGGCCTGGGTTTGGCCCTGGTGGTCCAGTTCCGGAGCATGGACCCCCAGACTCACACCAGTGACCCCCAGGCTGACCTTTAGCTGCCCGCCTTTTTGACCTCATGCCCACCGGGAATAGCCTGGACCACACAGGCTGGTCCCAGCCCAGGTCCACCTCACAGGGGCAGGCAGGAATTCTGGGTGCACGGAGACATTCGGGCAATGATTACTGAACTAAACTCTTAGGAAGGGAACTCTGATTAAATACCCATCCCGGAGTTTTAAAAATTCCCATAACTAGTTAGCATGTCCCATAAAAATCATTTGTCAATGGTGTTAAAGGGAAGTCACATTTTCTTCTCAAAGACACTACAGGTTTCGATGGTGTCAGCCTCGGGCATGGGTTCTGCCTTCTTTGCCCAGAAGCCATATTCTGTTTCCATCGAGATCCGAAATGAAGACGCCTCGCTCAGCAGAGGGACCCCTTTCTCCCTAGGTCTCACAATCAGATTTCCAGGGTGTCTCACACAGACTCCCAGCACATCCACAGCTTTGTTCAGGGAATTACAGGGGACCGTCTCCCACGGGCACCTGGGTGGAGTTCAGAGCTGAACCAGCCTCCAGAAGCCTGGGCGTGGCCAGTTCAGGGCAGAGCGGAGCGGTCACGGCCGTCCCTGTGGGCTTTCTGGGGTGCCCTGGAGGTGGGGCCCGGGCCGCAGCCCACCTGCTCCCCTGGGCTCTGCCACAGCTCATTCAGCCGGGATGCTTTGCACACAGGCCAGTCCAGAAGGGCGGGGCATTTTCTCTGAGTTTTATAGAATTTCTAACCAGAAACACCTGGAAATACATGGCACCAAGTCGGATGCCTCAGGACGAAGCTCCGGCTCAGCCAGGACGGGCCTTTGCTGGGCGAGCCTGGGTCAATGGCCTCTCTTCCCAGCAGCCTCCTCTGCAAGATGGCTCCTGCCTCTCTCCCTCCCCTACTCCATCCCTCCATCCGTGCCTCCCACCTCTCCCTTCCTCCCTCCTTCTCTTCCAGGGAACACAGCACACTCAGTTCATCTGGGTGGCTGAACTTCCTGCCCTTCCACCTGGGACTCCCCTTGCCCAGACCTTTAAGAGACAGGAGGGCAACGAATGGTTTTGCAGGGAAGACTCTTCCCGGGGAAGGCAGAAAGTCTGGCCTCACCGGGCGTTGGTCATCACCCAGTCATGTCCCATAGGAACCCCAAACCCCGAATATCTGAAAGCCCGCTGTCACCCGCCTCTTCCCAAGTCCTTGCCTTTGGGCATGGCACTGCTCTCTGCTCAGGTGCCCTGCCAGCCCCCTGGACATTGCTCCCACAGCCTGGCCACTCCTGCACAGGCTGGCAGCCTGGGCACAAATCACACCACCTCTGGCCTGACTGCTGCCCCGGACACTCGGGATCAGGTCAGTCCTCTAAACCCAGACTGGAGTCCATCGTTTCTGCGCTTGATGAAGCCACCACGAGTCTCTGTGGCCTTCCACAGGGAGTTCAGACTCCTGAGCTTGGAACACAGGCCCCGCGTGCCCGGTCCAGTCTTTCCCTGGCTCCGTGCAGGGCTGCCCGATGGGCACGCCTGACTGCCTGGGATTTCCCCAGAAATACTGGACAGGACTGGACAGGGAAGGGAGGGGAGGGGAGGAGAAGGAAGGAACCCAACATTCCAGAAACCTTTCCTTGGTGCTGGGAATCTGAGGAGGGGTTTCCTGAATCCCCTCAACCCTGAGAGGCGGATAAGCTCGCCTCTGACTCACAGAGAAGAATGCGGCTCGGCGAGGTCTATGCTTGCTCCCGAGGCTCGGGGCTGCAGGGCCGGGCCGGGCTGGCTTACACCAGTTCGCTTGCTCTTCTGTTACAAAATGTGGCCTCAGAGCTGCAGTTCGAAAGCCCATTTAGGGGATGGAAGATACCACAGTCTCTCTGTCTTCTGCTCCCCATGCCCCCAAGATGGAACGAAGATAAACCTTCTTTGGGGTATGTTCTCTGGAAACCTCCAAACCTAGCGGACTGAAGCCTCCAGTCTCAGTGTCGTCCAGAGCCACCCACCGGCACACACGGGAGGAAATTAGTCTCTTTGGCTCACCCATTTGGGCTTGGCTTTGCTTATGGATCGGACTTCCTGTTTGTTTGCTGGCGGCAGAGTAGCTGTTTGGGCTGCACCTGTGCTCAGGGCGGGGGTCACCCCTCCAAAGCCTTTTCGAGCAGCGAACCAGCCCTCCAAGGAAGGTTCCGGTGAGTTTGTGCTCTTTGGCTTGGAATGCCGGAGGAGATAGCCAATGTGAAGGCACAGGTACAAACAGGGTGACAGCAGCCAGCCACGCTCAGGACGCAGACCCGCCGCTGCCGTTCGTGGAGAAGAGGCTCGTCTTTGCACCAGCATGGACACTGGGAGGCTGCAGAGGTGCTTCCGAGGCTGGCTACCTCTGCCGGTGGGGCCCTTTCCGGGCAGCTGCAGCCCAGCAGCAGAGCCCCTCCGCCTGCTCCCAGGTGGCCCTGCACTCGGCTGTCGGCCTCCCAGGGAGAGGACGGGAGGCACAGCACGAGAAAGCTGAAGTTCAGAGCCGTTGGCTCACGGAGACAGAGCAAGTCGGTCAGGAGTCTGGTCTATGACGGGCCATTCCCACCCCGAGTCTGTTTCCCTGCCAGCTTATCTTGGTCTGTTGCTCCCTTTTTTCTCTCTCTCGCTGTAACTCTTAAAACAATTCTAGAAACTAAAGGTCGTGATTAGAGGTAAACAATAAAAGGAAAATAAAAGTCCTCCAAGCTCCCATTAACTAGAGATAGTTATGATGAATGCTTTGGTGTGTTTTCCCAGCTTTGTTCCCATGTTTTAATTGCTATTACACGCGTGTAAGCCGCATTTCCCCTTTCAACAATTAGCCAGGGACACGGATGGTACTGCTTTGAGGGGGAGAGAGACACTGGCTGTCCACCTTGTCCCTTTCTGCCCACTGCCTTCCTCAGTGGCCACTGCCCTTCCTCCTCCCCCTTCTCCTCCCCTCTAGCTACTGTAAGAGCAGTAGGCACCTGGGAGGACAGGGCTGGGGCCTCTGGATGTTCAAAACATTGAGGATGGGACTTCAGGGGTTCCCACTGTGTTCTTTTTAAAAAATACTAATTTTAAATATGTTTTTATTTATTTCAGAGTGAGAGGGAGAGGGAGAGAAACATCCATGAGAGAGAAACACCAATCAGCTGTTTCCTACACGCCCCCTACTGGGGACTGAGGCTGAAACCCGGGCATGTGTCATGATCCGGAACAGAACAGGTGACCTGCTGGTGCATAGGGTGACGCTCAACCACGGAGCCACACCGGCCAGGCCCTCCCTGTTTTCCTGAGTTGAACCCGGAGGACCACAGCACCCTGTAGCCAGCACTTTTCACAGGGACATTGCAAAATGCAGAGCACTATTGAGAATTAGTTTAAAACCCAGGTCTGGGGATTCCGAAATCCACCCTAACCTCAGCCGGGTGGGTGGCTCATGTCTGAGATTGCTACTCCAATTCCTTGCTTCTTAAGGAGAACAGACTCTCAGCTGATGCAGACTGACCTCAGGACTCTTCTATTTCTTTCTTTCTTTCATTTTTTTTTTTTTTTCTTAAGAGGAGTTTGGATTGAAGACCCTTTGATTATTCCAGATGCTTCTGAATCAGGACCAGGAAGCCCTGTGTGCTGCCTGTGGGCACGCCTGACTTCCTCTTTTCTTTTCATCTGAAATCCAGCAGCTTCCTCAGGGCTTGATTTACCCAAAGTCACAGCTTTGGGGAAGCTTTAAGGCCAAGCCTGAAGAGACTTGCAAATTAGTTCCTTGGAAGACTTCTGAATAGCAACTAATTACAATCTCTATTTCTGAAGGGACCTCTCACCCAATCAGAGCTGCAGCCTATGAAAAGGAAGTGAAAATGCTCTTGATGGAGAGCAGTGAGCAATTATTATTATTGTTGTTGTTGTTTTCTGAAATCATGCTATGCCTAGAGGCCGCCCACTCTTTCAATACTGAATTTTACCCCAACACACTCTATGTTGCCTGGGTCCACTTCTCCCACCCCTTTGTCTGCTGATTTCTAGCTTACCTGTCAGGCCTCAGCTAAACAGCTGCTTCCGGGAGGACTTTTCTGAGCAGGTTAGGGGGCCGTCCTCCTCCTTCACAGCCTTTCTCACGATGCTGTGACTATGTGCTTGTCCCCCCACCAGTCCATAAACTCTGTCGTCAAGGGTTTGTTTGTTGTGTTCACTGCTGTGTCCCCAGAACCTAGAATATTGCCTGGCACATACACTGAGTGGCCAGACTATTATGATCTCTGAACACATAATAATCTGGCCACTCAGTGTATATCCTATATACTAAAAGGCTAATATGCAAATTGTCCCCTCGACCAGGAGTTCAACCAGCAGGCAGGCCAGCCAACTGCCCATGTCCCCTCCCCCTGGCCAGGCTGGCCAGACCCCACCCATGCACGAATTCATGCACCGGGCCTCTAATATACACACACACATACACACACACACACACACACACACACACACACATACACTGAGTGGCCAGATTATTATGCATTCAGAGATCATAATAATCTGGCCACTCAGTGTAGTAGGTGCCCAATAAGTTTCTATCGGATGAGACTAAATGAAAGACACTGGAGCAGAAACTTGTCTTCTTTGGGTTCTGAGTGTAGATTTATGTGTAAACTCGCTTATAAAAGCACATTAACTCATTCATTCATTCAACAGTTAGGAATGGTGGCAGTGTGTAGGATGGTGGACTGGTTGGTCCAATCTCATCACTTCCACCACCGCCATCCAAGAAACCACTCCAGGGTGTGGTTCTAGGTCCCTGGAGACCCACCTGCTCACAATTATGCTGGTGACCTACGGCCAGCTCGGTGGACCACACAAAACTGCCAAGTGGCCAAATTTGTCCTTCCTAATTATTATGTTCATTATGTAACCACTTGACACGCCCTAGACATGCCCCTAATACCGTCCCTATTCCATCTACCCAAAGTTATCCTGCCCCAGAGTTCTGCTAGACCCGCGGTCTGCAAACTGTGGCTTGCGAGCCACATGTGGCTCTTTGGCCCCTTGAGTATGGCTCTTCCACAAAATACCACGGCCTGGGCGAGTCTATTTTGAGGAAGTGGCGTTAGAAGAAGTTTAAGTTTAAAAAATTTGGTTCTCAAAAGAAATTTCAATCATTGTACTGTTGATATTTGGCCCTTTTGACTAATGAGTTTGCCGACCACTGTGCTAGACAGATGAGATTGTTCAGATACAGTAAACCTTGCTGATGGGTTTATTAGGCAGCGTATTCTAATCACATACAGCAAAGCCCAGTTAGTTACAAAACACGTGTCTAGGAAATTCTTGATGTCTCAGCCCTCATATCTTAGCACACACCATCCTAATCCCTACATCAATAACCAGGACCACCCTTTCTAGAAAATTCCACTCTGGAGCTGACCTCCTTTGCCCGGGGGCAGGGCTGGGGGTGTGGAGATGAGAGGGCAGAGCCTGCCGCCTCTCTTGTTTTCCGACTCCCAGCGGCCCCTCATCGCTGGGATCCTCCTGTCTGCCTTGTGGGAAGAGTCCATTTTTAGTTTGCCATTGCAGGTACCAATCCCAGGCCTCTGGTTTCCACCACAGCCTTTTAATTACAAGCCCCCTAGGTTCGCACTGGGATCCAGCTGTCCTGGCTTTCCCTCACAGCACGTGGAGGGGCAGGTCCCGTGTCTCCTGTAGGCTCTGCACTGGGATCTACAACATGGTCCTCGCTGGTCAGCAAGGACCACCCAGACCCAACTTCTAAACGGTCTGTCAGATAATGAAAAGGATAAAAACGCCTTTGAACTTCAAAGCCGGGCCTCCAGCAAAGGAGTAAGTCGTCTCTGGTTACGCATTTTGCTAAGGATTCTAGATGAGACACTGAGAACCCCTTAGGAAATATGCAATCAATCTTCTCCGCGGTGCGCAAGGTGGCATATTTGTCCCCTGTCCTGCCCTCTGGCTTGTTAAGGGAGGCAGAGGAGGTGCACACGGGTCTAGAATACTCTAGAACAAGTGCTGTCGTTTTAAAAAGCCCCAGAGCAGTGTCCAACCAGCTAACACCCCACAGCTAACACCCTCCACTTCCTGTTTGTGTGACTTGTTCTGTTTCTTTCTTTTCTTCCTTTTTTTTTTTTTTTTTTCAGTTTAGCTTTCTTCTGCTCATGGAACCTCTCCAATTTGTTTTTCTTTTCTAATTAAAGAGCAAATCAAAAGGAAAGCGAAGGGAAGCTCGCGGTGTTCTCCCTCAAAGGCCAAGCGTCTGTCGGCTTTGTTCAGCCTTGGCGGCCACCCCAGCATGTCAGACTGTTGTTTCAGACTAGTAGCTGTGATGATTCCTCTTCAGCGGATGTGGGTGCCAGATGGCTGTGGTCCTGGGGAGACCCCGAGGTGAGGGGTCTTGCCCAGACAATGGGGTGAGTGTGGCTGCAGCCCAGACCCTGGCCTCCCAGGTTCCACTGTCTGAGGCACCTGCAGGACAAGGCTGGAAGGGGAGGCTGAGTCATAGCCCTCAGGGCCAAGTGCAACACAGAACCAAAGGCAAACATACTTCCCCCAGAAAGGCAGGGACGACTGCCCGAGCCCCCAGAAACCTGGGTCAGGTATTTGTCCGAGGTTGACATCATGAATCCAGACTCCGCCCCTCAGTATTACTAGGTGTGGACAAGCTTACAGAACCTTCCTCGGTTCCTTCTTCCTCATCTGTGAAAAGGGGAAATGCACGGTACCCACCACCTGGGATTGCGGGGAGGGTAACATCAGATGGTGTGGGTAAAATGCTTGGCACATAGTAGGGCCTCGGGAAACAGGAGTTGGTCCAATATTCTGATGCCATCCTGCCTGCTGTGGGCACGTTTCAGGAGGAGGCATGTTTCCTGGGCCCCACATGCCTCCAGCAAAGCCCGGAACCAGAGAGGTCCATTCATTCCATTTACAAAAAGCAGCAAGTTTGCAAGACCACACGGCCTCAGGCCCAAAGGTGTGGCGGAGTCTGGAAGGCAGGAAGGTCTGGAGGGCGGGGTGGGTGCCCATTCTCACACTCCAGGAACTGGGTGCAAGGCTGGGACCCGGACTGCCAAGGAGGCGGTGGCTTGGGCCCGTGGTTCTCAGGGCTTCGGGGGGAAGTGGAGCCTCAGGCCCGGCCACCCTCCCTGACCACCTCCAGGGGCTGGCCACTTCTCCGGCCAGCTCATCCTCCGTGTCACACCCCTGAGCTTGCGGGCCACCCGGTAGCTCTAGAGCACTTAAAATAAATGAGGAGGTGCAGCTAAAGGGGGGTGTTTATAACTCAAAAAGTGCTGATATAACAACCAGCCATGCACCCTGAAGTAGGTATTAGCTAGAGCAGCATTTCTTAGAATTAAACAAGAACTATGAATAGACAGTGATGCTGTGTCTGCAGGCAGGGCCTCCGATTAATGGCAGGAAGCCTATATTCCTGTCGGACTGCAGCCAGCATCGTGTGTGGGGTGTGTGTGTGGTGTGTGTGTGTGTGTGTGTGTGTGTGTGTGTGTGTGTGTGTCAGAGAGAGAGAGAGAATGAGAATGAATGATGATGGTAAGGGGCCAGGCGAGGATATATTTGATTTCACAGAGTCACCCAGAGATGCAATGGACAGGAAAGGACAGGATTTCACACTATAAGCCAACACAGCATTTCATTGCCCACCCCTTTCATCCAGAAGGGGATGCTGACATCACTGCGAAGGGACATGGGGACCCCAGATCTCAACCCTGGCCCTCCCAGCCTGTATGCCAGCTGGGGAGGCAAGCATCACAGGCCCAGGAGACAGTGCACTGGGGGTGATCTCGCACCGGGTTCCCCATTCTGGAACCACTGCAGCCCAGAATCCGGGGGCAGGGCACAGCCAGTCCTCCCCGGGGGAAGGAGGGAGAGGAGGAGGCTGGGGTCACGGCCTTGGTGGATGCTGATCCTCAAAGGAGAGAGGTGTTGGGGTTCCAGGCACCTTGGCAAGTCAGAGAACCATTCCTGGCAGGAGCCTGCCTCCTGCAGCTCGCCCTTCAAGCCTTTAGTACCTTCTGCCTTTTGCGGGGAAACCTCCTTGCCTTAATTTAGACATGGGTAGCAACAGGATTAAAATTGTCCCTTATGCTTACTCTCAAGTGTGGTATCTGCTTGCTCATCACAAGCTACCGGCCACTGGCTAAAGGCAAGTCCTGGGGGCAGGACGGAGACACCATGCAATTCTCCTAAAGAGCAGCGATCACCTATGTACCTACAAGGAGGAGGGGTGGGGGTAGGATTAAAAACAGCCAACACTCCTGACAGGGGCTGGAGGCAGGTGGGGGGGGGGGGGCGTGGCGAGAAGACTGGGAAAATATTTTTTGTAAAATTAATTCTTCACCAGTAACACATGGTGAGGCAGCTTAAGAAAGAGCCTAAGCAGGGTACTTAGAAGCTGGGAAGGTTGGGCTGGCCCCACAATCATCTTGGCCTCAGTTTCCCAATCTGAGCAATGGGGATTAACAGGTCGGAGACACTCCAGAGCCCCCCACCTTCAGGCCAGCACCTTGACTTTTATGTAGACACTCTCCCATGCTGCATCTAAAATGAGAGGGGATGGGGACAGGCCCAAAGGGGGTGTAGGTGTGACTGCGACCCCCAGGTGTCCGTCTGGCCCAGAGGATGGCAAGTCCCCGTTTAAGCAGGTGCCTGGGACACTGGTTCTGTGGCTGAGGGTGTGTGTGTGAAAGTGCATGCTAAGTAGGGTCACGGAGCCCTTGGCACCCCCTGTGGAAAACGAGCACCACCAGACCCATCGGAGCCTGGGGCCGGGGCTACACCCCTCTCAGGGCTTGGCAGGGACCCCACGTCTGAGCCCGCGCGGAACCGAGCCTGCCCACAGTCAACAGGCCTTTCTTGACTGTTCACTCTCAGCGAGCACAAGGCCGTCCATTTAAACACCGATCCAACGCCGCTATATGTCGGGCAAGCTCATCAAGATTCATAGGGTGATGCTCACTCGATGAGAGCCAGGCACGGCGCACATGAGCTCATTTATTCCAGCAGCAGCCTGCATCCCAGACCCATTCATCCCTGAGCCATGATCCCCGAGAGGAGGGGCATTGAGATGGCAGAGCTTCCTGCTGGGAGGGGGACGGTGAGCCACAGGAGCCCTGGTGAGGGCAGGAGGGGCGGGTGCGCCTGCAGGCTGCCGGGAGGCCGGCTTCCTTCCCTCCACCGCCACCTTCCCCATGCTCCGCACCTCTTGGGCCCGGGTTTCCACAAAGACCACGTGAGGGACAAGCACAGTCTGCCTGAGGAGGTCAGGGAGGATTAGGTGAGACAGAAAGGAGTGTTTTGCTTGGCCGCTGGCACTGATGAGCACAGACTCGGCGTGAGCTGCGATTATGCCATGCATCCTCTTGAGTCCTTCACAATGGCCCGGACAGAAGTGACCACGATGGTCTCCATCTCACAGATGAGGAGCTAAGACTGCCAGAGGGGCCAGAACTTGCCCACGGCTGCCCAGCAAGTCAAGGGCAGGATTCACGCCTGGGACTCACTGGGCTCTGCCTGTAGAGTCAGGATTTGAACATTAGGCCTCGAGTTCCAGGCAGGCATAGGCAGGTCCCGTGACCTGCCATTCAAAACCCTTGTCGAAAATACTGTCCGGAGTATGGACACTGCACTGCATACACCTGGAACGGGGGCCCCTGCCAGGGTTTGGTGGGTGTACCCATCATGCTCAGAGTGGGCAAAGCCAGGCAGGCAGCCCTGCTCACCGGATACTGTCTCCGATGTGCATGAGCCCACTGTCTCATCTTGGCTAAAGGGTGTCGCAGGGAGCCGGGCCATGTCCAATCTCTAAGCAGAAAATGCAGCTCAGCCAGGTCTGGCATACCTGCTGGCACTCCGAGGAGGGCCTGGGCGGGACTAACCACAGCCTGGCCGTGTTTGAAGAGGCTGGGCTCCCAGCCTGGTGGACAAGGCAGGATCTGTCCTCTGCAGCCACCAGGAGAACCGCCAGAGCCCTGTGTCCTCACAGCCCGGCTGTGGGGCGGGGGCCGGAGTCCCTCATCAAGTGCATTTCCCTCTTTATCTTGGGGGTCCTGCAGGAGGTTGGAAGAGGGCCTGGACGTGCTTGCACAGAACAACAGACGACTGTCCCCTGAAGTAACATCCCCCTGCTCCCAGCCAAGTAGGAGAAGGCTTTAAGAGGCGAGGGCCCGGGCCCAGGCCGAGGAGAACCGCCCAGAGCTCAGGCTGGCATCACCTCATAAATTGGGAGAATCGGCCCCCATCCGTTCAGCCCAGCAGAAAGGGCATTTATGCTGGCAAGGAGAGGGTTGAGGTTTGAGGAGTGGTGACGTCTGCTTAAAGAATTTACATGCGGTGTGGAGGGCCTGTGGAGGGAGACAGGCTCTGGCTAAACAGGACTCCTCCTGGCTGGTAATTCTGAGGGTGAGCAGCCCATCCGTGTAGACGTGCCCAGCTGCTTCACACCGAATGCTGTCTACAGGGCTCCGGAGCCACTGAGAGGGTGGCTGATGGGGCTTTGAAACCAGGCCAGACCTGAACTGTTATCTCAGAGCCACTGCCATCTAGCTGTGTGACCTTGGACATGTTACCTAACCTCTCTGGTCCTAATTTCCTCCTCTGTGAAGGGAGGGCAGAGCTGAGAGGCGAGGTGGCTGTGAGGAGCATGATTTCAGGCACACAGAAAATGCACAGGCAGAACGAATCGTCTGTTCTTTCTGCTTCTGACCTCCACCAGGGGAGCTGAGGAGTGAAGGAGTGAATTCCAGCTTTCACCTCTCAGCTCACTGCCTCGGTTTCCTCAGGTGCACAACGAGAGTGATAACAACAATACCGACCGCAGAGATACCAAACGACACAATTTATAAAACGCTCACACAGAACCTCAGACACGGCGAGTGCTGGGGAAACGGTGGCTCTGTGTGACTTTTCCATCCTCACAGCTCATTCCTGACCTACCCAGCCCAGCCCTTTGCTGTCAGCCCATCAACACGTTTCCATGGAGACTCAGCTTTTCCAGAGACGATTTCTTTCCTACTTACGTCTGGTGCTCCCCACCGCGCCCCTCCCATCACGTTAATTTTGGGGGATCAGAAAAAGCACCGGCTGAGCCACGGCAGATGCTTCCGTCTGTGGTGGTTTCTCCTTTTCCCTCGCTGGTGAGAGACGGCAAACGTGTGAGGTACCGAGCCTAAGGTGGACTCGGAACCAAGCGAGGCAAGTCCATCAGGGCCCCGAGTTCTGGTTACGTCCTTTCAAAGTTGCTTTATGTTTTAAAAGTTTCCAAAAGCACCCCTCATCTTCAAAGCGTCTGGCTGCCCAGTCGCCTCTGAAGGCCCGTTTCATTCACCCTTGGAGACACTGCTTAGAAATGACACCGCATGTGGCCGCGAGCAGAATTGGCCCCTCACGCCCCACCCCCACGGCCCAAATTTGGATTCAATTAGAAATTGGCTGCCGCTGTCCTTGGGTCCTTCCCAAGATTAACAGAAAATCAACATTAAGGGCATAAAAAGAAAAAAGAAAAAAAAAGCCTGGCTTTGCGTCACAGAGGCAGGAAAGAAGGGCCCAGTGCTCTCAATGCTCTTTTCTACCATCTTCTGGTGACGTCCCCACAGAGGCTTCAGGACAGGTGTGCCCGCAGACAGACCAAAACCCGGTGGAACGCCACCACGTCAACTTCCTTTGTCATTTTTTAAAGCCCTTGCTATTGATTTGGATACAGGAGCAATTCAAATGGTATGGGGGTGGGGGGTGCGGGGGGAGAGGGGACGCGGGCAGTGGCAAGAAAATACCAGGCCCTCCACACGGTATGTACAATTCTTCAAATCAAAGCCATGTGGGCATTTCAGGCACTGTTTTAAAAGGGGTGTCTTTATTTTATTTTTTAAAAATATTTTTTTATTTATTTTAGAGAGGAAGGGAGAGGGAGAGGGAGAGGGAGATAGAAACATCAATGATGAGAGAGAATCATTGATTGGCTGCCTCCTGCATGCCCCACACTGGGGATTGAGCCTGCAACCCTGGCATGTGTCCAGACAGGGAATCAAAAGCGCTACCTTCTGACTTACAGGTTGATGCACAATCACCGAGACACAATGGCCAGACGAAAGGGATGTCTTTAAAAAGCATTCACAGGGCATCTCAGGAAACGCATTCAGTGGACAAGCCCATCCTGGCATGAATACAGTTTTATTGAGCATGGCCCACTCCTCCAGGGAAGATACGGGAATCTGACCTCCCGTAAAATCTATATATATAAAAGCCTAAGCAACCAAACAACCAAATGACTGGATGACCAAATGACTGGTCGCTATGACACTCACTGACCACCAGGGGGCAGGCGCTCAACACACTGACCACAGTGGGAGCGCCGCTCAGCTGACTGATGGGTGCCAGACGCTGGGCTCAGAGCTGGGAAGCGCAGCGGCGCAAGTCTCTCCCCATCTCCGCTGCAGCGCTACCAAGTGGGAGTGGACTGGCCTGGGCTCAGGCTCCTCCCCAGCTGCCTGCCGCTTCACGCACTACTACATCCCTCGGGGGATGTGGGACTGCTGCTTTCAGGGATTGGGCTGAAACCAGCAGTCCGACACCCCCTGAGGGGTCCTGGATTGTGAGAGGGCAGGATAAGCTGAGGGACCCCACAGTGCACGAATCTGTGCACCAGGCCTCTAGTCTTCTCTAATTGTATCAGGATATTAAAATGGGAGTTTCCGCTGAAGCATGAGGTTATATCAGGAGGCTGGATCGAAGCAGGCACGGGACGACAGGAGGCTGTGAGGGAGGCACTAAGGACTGAGTTCCCTGACTCTCCACCCCGAAGCCCCACAGTCCCACTCAACTTTGCCCACATCCTCACAGAAGGCCAGGTTTACTGCAGAGAGCTGCTCTAAAGCCACAGGCACCACCTGCCCACACACCCAAGGCTGAGAGGTCTGCCTTTCACCTTAAATGGAGAGAGGGGCTTTGAAGTCACCAAAGAATTGCATATGTGTGCCCCCTAGCATGTGCCCCCTACAGTCACCCACTGTCTGAGGCTTGCACCTGCGACTCCCCAGCAGCTTTGAACGCCTGCTGAGCTACAGGGCAGCCCCTCAGACTGCATCCGGGGAGGGATGGAGGTGGCTTCCCGGGGACCCAACGAGGGGCCTCGCTCGGAGGAGGGCTGCCAAGGGTCATCCTTGGGCAGGTCCACGAGGGGCGTCTGCAGGGGGAGTGACTATGGGATCCCCGGGCCTTGGGGCCTTGGGGCCTTGGGGCTGAGGAGCCAGGTGGAAGCAACAAGCTGGAATAGTGTCTCATTAAGGAAACCGAAGGCCAGAGACCCAGGGCCTGGGAAGTGCCCAAGAACCCCCAAAGCGCCATGAAGGGAAGAGCCCGTCGGAGGTATGTGTCTGGTGGAGAGAGATCCGACAGCCACTCCAGACTGAGTCAGCGGTGCCAGACTTCTCTTACATCTTTTCCACTCCTCCCACCTTCCTCACCTAGAAGCTGGAGGGAGGGAGGGAGGGAGGGAGGGAGAGCGGGAGAAAGAGAGAGAGAGAGAGAGAGAGAGAGAGAGAGAGAGAGAGAGAGAGAGAGAGGCTGATCCAGCTGCTTCCCAGCTGTGGGGACAGGCCAGCTGACAGAAGGGTAAGAGAACTCGACTTTAAATGAAAAATGTTAGAACCACTTTCTTTTTCTTTTTGAATATATTTTTATCGATCTCAGAGAGGAAGGGAGAGGGAGAGACAGAAACATCAAGGATGAGAGAGAATCACTGATCCACTGCCCACACTGGGGTTGGAGCCCGCAACTGGGCATGTGCCCTGAGTGGGAATTGAACCCTGACCTCCTGGTTCATAGGTCGAGGCCCAATCCTGAGCCACGCCAGCTGGGCTAGAACCACTTTCCTGAGATATAATCCACCCATTCAAAGCGTACTATTCGTTGCTTTTCAGTCTTAACGCAGAGGGGGACATCTATCACCACAATTAATTTGAGAACAATTGCATTACAGAAAGAAACTCTGTACCTATCACCTCCCTCTCCCCCGCCATCCTTAGCTATCATGCCCCATCTCCACCTCTTATCCACTTTCTGTCTCTGTGGGTTTGCCTCTTCTGGACAATTCCTAGCAATGGAAGCATACATGTAGTTCTCCGTGACCGGACACCCCGGCTCTGCCCCTTCCTGGTCCCGGACCTCAGCAGGCCGCAGCAGGCCCTTCCTCTAGCCCAACGGTCGGCAAACTCATCAGTCAACAGAGCCAAATATCAACAGTACAACGATTGAAATTTCTTTTGAGAGCCAAATTTTTTAAACTTAAACTTCTTCTAACGCCACTTCTTCAAAATAGATTCGCCCAGGCCGTGGTATTTTGTGGAAGAGCCACACTCAAGGGGCCAAAGAGCCGTATGTGGCTCGCAAGCCGCAGTTTGCCGACCACGGCTCTAGGGGAAGTGGTAAGGATGAAACCAGATGTCCCCAGTTCACCGCCTCGTGCAATGGTGTCCTCTCCCCGCCCTGGCTCGCCCTGAGCTGGAGGTGAGACCCATCTCCCAGCACGCCCGGCCGGCGTGGGTGTCGTGATTTGGATAAGGTCTGTCCTAGCACCAGATGCAGACATCTGTGAGGGCAGTGTCTGTCCCCTGCGCTTTCCTGTCCCCCAAGGCACCTGGCAAGCACATACCGGAGCCTCAGTCAGCGCTCATTCGCTGGCGGCTGAGGATGGAGGCAAGCAGAGGGGAGAGAGAAGGCCCTGCAGCTCACGGGGGTGGGTGAGTGTGTGGGCAGAGCAGCTCCTGGGCCTCCCTCGTGGGGACGCCTCTCGGGAGGGCCAGGAGGCAGCGCCAGAGGGCAGCTACTCTGTTGCTCTCTGGTTAGGTTTTCAGCGTTTCTGTGAGTTTCAGGTTCTTTGTCACTGACATCCACTGCTCCGTATTGTTCTGGAGGCCAAAGGTAACGCAGAGCATGTGTCAGGGATGCTTTGCTCCTTGCCCTTGGACCCGGGACGCCACCCCCACTCCCCACCCTGGTAGCCTCTCCTGTCCTCTCCTTGTCTGTGAGCCACATGCCAGGAAACTCAGGGTGAAACTGACACAATCTTTTCAACTGATGTGCGTTAGTTGAGCGGCCTCTGCCCCGACGCCTTGTACCTGAGCCCCCTGGACACGGGGCTGGTCCTCATAATAACGCAGGAGCGAGAGAAGCAGGCATTTCAGAGGGACGTCTCTAAATGCCGAGTTCCCCAGGGGAGCCCAGCCTTCTGTGTGAGGACAGCGGGGGTGGGGGGGCTAGGAGGGGTCCCACCGGGAAGATGCAGCCTTGGGGGACACAGCAGGTGACAGGCACCTCCCAAGCCTCACCAGCTACTGTGCTGGCACCGCGTCCGGCCAGAGGTGTGACGTCCCCATTTTATAAACGAGGCCCCCAGGGCCCAGGAGCCGGCCCATGTCACACAGTGAAAGAGGCATGTGGGTCCCGATGCTCTTGCTGGGACTCATGTGCCACAGCCAGTCGACCTGGAGGTAGGCGTGACCTCCATCATCCCCATGCCCGGGTGAGGAACCAGGCTCCATGAAACGCGGGCACCTGACTGACGTCACTCAGCCAGGTGTAGAGAAGATTCAAACCCACGTCTGCTGAACTGCCAAGCCTGTGGACGTGCCCGGCCAGCCACCCGACGCCAGTGAGGAGCCGGCTGTGCTCTGGGGCTCCCGGCCAGTGTGCAGACCTGAAATGGCCTGGGGGTCTCCACAGGGGAGGGAGGGAGGTGACAACACACGAAATGGAAGAAATAAGGATGTTCTTGTGCACACACATGTGCGTCTATGACTGTGTCTGTGTTGTTTCTGTGTCGATGTATACATGAGTGTTTGTGAGTGTATGTGTGATATGTGCACATGTGTGTTTGTATGTAGATACATATATGGATCACTGTGTGTGTGCTGAGTGTGGATGTGTCTGTGTGCATCCACATGTGTCCATGTGCCTGTGCGCTGGTGGGTGTAGGAATATGTATCTGTGTATGCTCGTGTATATTTGTATGTGAGTGTGTAAATAACTTCACGCGTGTCAGTGGAGACTTATGAGGTTGGGTCCCCTCTACAGTGGAAAGTTTTTCATTCCTCCTCTCCCCCCAGTTAATGGGAAACAAAGGAATCTTTTCTTAGTTCTGCTTGGGCCCCGGAATGTAAACTTTATGGGACTAGGTTTACAGTCTCGAAGGGGAGAATGCTCCTTTTGAAGACCAAGCTTGAGAAAGCTTAGAATTCACTGTTGCGTTTCGCTGACTACTCCACAGTGAGAAATAAAGTGCCATTCCATATATATAAAGAGAATATATAGGTACATGTATACCTAGTTCTGAAAAACAATACTTACTGTGTGTAAGGCGCTCTGATAGTTTGAATTCTTCTCTATTTCAATTTTTAAAATGCTATCTGTGGGTCACAAAACTGATGTCACAACCCACTAATGGGACCTAACTTGCAGGTTGAGAAATACTGGTCTAGGGTGATACCCCCCTTCCCCGCCCCTCCGCTCTGTATGAAGGAGTTTCATCCACTCATTTAACCAAGAAACACTTGCAATAACCAATAAGCAGTTACTGTGTACCACCTACTTTCCCAGGTTCATGGGAAACAAGTCTCCTGCCCTACTGGCACTTTCACCCTAAAGTGGAAAATGAACCACAAATGCCAAACTACTTAAATAAGGTAATTTCAGGTAGTGATAAGGTCTCTGAAGGTAATTCTGTGGGCTGGTCAGGGAGAACTTCCCCGAGGAGGTGACACTGGCGCTGAGACCCGAATGATGAGAAGGAGCTGGCGATGCAAGGGGTGGGGGAGAAGGACTGTCCAGTGTTTTGTCCAGTCTTCACTGTCAAAGGTTAGAAAATGACCTTGATCCGGACACTGGCCGTGATCCTGTCCCACCTCCCCAGCCCCCTCCTCTCCCCTTGCAGCTACGTGCTGCCCCAAACATTCCACATTAACATCTGGCAGCCCTACAGTGGCACACATTCATTCTTTCCCTGGAACATTTAAAAATAACATTTGGTCCGATTAATTCCATTATTCAGACGAAACTCCTTGAAGACACTGCAAGTCTTGTGCAGGGTGATTCATTTGGTGAATAAGGCTTAGAAATGAAGGGGCCGTCCAGCCGGCGTGCCTCAGTGTTGAGCATCATCGGCCTATGAACCAGAAGGTCACGGGTTCGATTCCCGGTCAGGGCACATGCCCAGCTTGTGGACTCTGTTCCCAGTGTGGAACTTGCAGGAAGCAGCTGATCAATGATTCTCTCTCATCATCAATGTTTCCATCTCTCTCTCCCTCTCCTTTCCTCTCTGAAGTCAATAAAAATATACTTTAATAAAAAAGAAAGAAAGATATGAAGGGGCAGAGGCCAGGTGATGGGGCCCAGGGAGCCGTGTCTTGAAAAGCCCTTGTCAAAAGATGCAAAGATGACGATGATGGAGGGCGAGCTTCCCCCTTGAGGCTGGTCCACGCTGGACACGGCTTCTCCAGAGTACGGAGCATGTCACCCCGTATCTGCACAGCTAGCTCCCTGGCCACCTTCAGGTTCTTGCTCCATCGCCATCTACTCAGTGAGCCTCCCCTGCCACACTCTTTAGCCTGCAGCCTGCCCACCTGACTTATCCGTTTTACTGTTTACCTGGCTCTCCATCTAGAACGTTGACTCTACAGGGGTAGGGGAGTTTGTCTGTGTTATTCTCCATCTAGTACACAGTTGGTGCTCAATAAAGAGCTGTTGCACGGAGCAATGAATAACAGCTCCCATTGGGGGACTGGGCGCAAAAAGGTGAAGGGACTGAGAAGTACAGATTGGTAGTTAGAAAATCGTCGCGGGGATGTAAAGCACAGCCTGGGGAATATAGTCAATGATGTTGGAATAACCATGTATGATGCCAGGTGGGCTCTGGAAATATTGGGGGAAACCCTTTGCAAAGTACATGATTGTCTGAACACTATGCTGTACGCCTGAAATCAACACAAAATAATACTGAATGTAAACTATCATCGAAAAAGGAAACTGTAAGACGTGGACGAAAGAAATGGAAACATCTACACTAATAAAAGAGAAAGATGCAAATTGACCGTACCTTCGCAGCGCCCACCAGCCAATCAGGAGTGAGTATGAAAATTAACCCAACAAAGATGGCGGGTTAATTTGCATATACAGGCACCGAGTGGCCGGGGGCGGGGCGGGGCGGGGCGGGATGCTGGTGACAACACAGGTATTCTGCACTGCCCCAGCAGCTCCAGGCCTCTGGCAGTGTGGGAAGGCGGCGCCAGGCCTGAGGGAAGGCGGTGCCAGCAGCCAGGGGAAGGAAGGCCCATTCTTGCATGAATCTTTATGCATCGGGTCTCTAGTACACAAATAAATGGAAAAACATCCTGGCTCCTACTTCCTGAGCACCTACGTGTTGGGTTCTTGCCATACACGGTCCCTAGTCCTCACCGAGACCCTGCAAGGCGGTGAGTCTCACTCCCACTTTATGGATGATACAATGAAGGCTCCCAGAGGTAAAGTGAAGGCAAGGAGTAAGCCATGCACTTGGAGCCGAAACCTGGGTCTCCCTGACTCCAAACCCACCAGGCCACGAGGCTTCCACTCACAAAACAGCGTTGCATAAACCACACGACCTGAGCCAAGATCCTTCCCAAGCCAGCCCCAGCCAGCTTGGCGGGCACAGAGCAGGCTGCCAATCAGCGGGAGGCTTCCGGCCAGGCAGAGGGTCATCCCCTTGGAGTGGGGGGAAAGCTTCACATATTGTTATTCCCGAGAAGTTTCCATGCCTTTGTTTTTCAACACACAGCAGCCCACAGAACATAAACAGGCAGAAACTCTTGCCACTAAACCAAAGTCTGAAACTGGATGTGCTCCTCCGAGTGCCACCGGGGTGTCCTGGGGGCCTTCATTCCCTCCGTACATCAGGGACAAGCAGCTGAGGTCCAGTTAACCAGAGGAGGCCTCGAAGGCCGGGGTCCTGGACACCCACAGCCTGGCTTTGCTGGGGGACAGCAGCTGCTTCAGATTATGAGCTGCTCTACACGGAGAAGGACTCACAAGGTTTGCCAGCCCTGGAAGGAGACCCAGCCGCTTGGGCCACAGCCTTCATCTGTGAAAAGGCCTGAAGCAGTGACAGCAGGAATTCCTAGGTTGCCTGGGCGAAACCTGGGCGCCACAGGTGAGGTGCTAGACCTGGCCACCAGCGGCTCATCTCGGAGGGGAAGCTGCCCCATCCCGTAGCATCTCTCTCTCCCAGCCCAGCACCCCACAAACCTGGTCAGGAGCTCAATTCCTACTGGGAGACCCTATGCCTGGCTTTCCCCATGTCCTGAGCCTGGAGCCTGGAGCCGGGAAGCAATGGCTAAGCCCTCAGGAAGGGACCCAGGCTGGGTGCTTCCCCAGTGGGCAGTGGGGACTGGCAGGAAACTTTGTCCCCCCCAGAGGACGTAGAGAGGATGGGCTCTCATCTTTTTCTCAAACTGAATTTCTCGTGGCCTGTACTGAGCAGGGCGTGTATGCCTCTCGGCATCTTCCTTTCAACAAACGTTTGGGTCCCCACTGGGTGCGGCATGGGCCAGGCCCTGGACGTGCAGTCCACACACCAGCCTCAGTGTCCCCTACCAATTAGGCCCCAAGGATCCCTGATAAGAACAAGGCAATAACTAACAGCTAGTGAGCCGACCAACGTTCTAAATGCTTTTCATGTGTTAATGCCTTAATCCTCGGAGAATCCAAAGTGATTTCTAAGCAGAGGCCCCAAAGAAATGAGGAAGGTAAACTAACCACGAGTATATCTGGGGAAGCAAGACAAAGGCAGAGTTTGATGTGTCCCTGGCGTGTGCCCAGCATGTGCCTGGTGTGCGCGAGGAACCACCGTGAGCCTGGAATGGGGAGGACCCCGGCCTTCCTTCTGAAGCGGAGGGGCGAGTGCAGGACAGACGTGATCCAACTTATGCTCTAGAACCGCTCTGACCACAGCATGAGACTGTTCCGGGTGGGAAAGGTGGTGGAAGCTCAGAGTCCTGGAGACTAGGGGCAGGAGCAGCAGCGTGGTGGGGTGGGGTGGGGTGAGATGGGGTGGGGTGGGGTAGAAGAGGAGGGGATGGGAGGGGAGAGGAGGAGCCGTAGCACTCCTGGTCGGTGTTGAAGGTGGAGCTGAGGGGCTCTGCGTGTGGGCTGAAGGCATGGCATGGAAAAGAGGGTGCTGAGAGGGGCTCTGAGGATTTTGTCCAGGCCAGCTGAAAGGGGGGAGGGGGTGCCCTTTGCTGAGCCGGGCATGTGAGAGGAGCGGCTTTCTTCACTTTCAGGTGTGTTACATTAGTAACGTCCAAAGCAGACCCCCCAGCCAGCAGATGGGGCGAGGGGCCTGGAGTGCTAGCAGAACCCTACTATGAACCGGAATCTCAAACGCTTCATTCAACAAACCCTCTCCTGCGCGCCTGCGAGGCCAGCCCTGCCCAGGCCCAGCAGGCACAGCGGGGGAGAAAAAGGCATTCCCGGCCTCACGAATTCACACGAGCCAGCAGGCATGGAGGTCATGAGGACAACTAGCGAGGTCAGGGGATCCCCAGGCCAGCATTTCTCTTTATTAGTCCCAGAGGGGTATGTGGGGGGTGGTGAGGGGCCAGGAGGTCAGCCATGACCACTGCCTGCTAAGCCCTCCAGGCCGCCTCGGGGCCAAACTCCTTGGGTTGCGTGTGTGTGTGTGTGTGTGTGTGTGTGTGTGTGTGTGTGTGCACCCCACAGCTGCAAATGCATGAGGAGGATGAGGATGCCAGGCTTGCATGAGAACTGAACGGCGTCCAGTCTGCTGGAATCCATTATCGGCTCTGGCTGGCCTGCTGTCTGGCCTTGGAGAAAAGTCCAAACTATATCTGAGCCAACAGCAGCTAAGATGAACAGCAGGGCCAAGCTAATGTTTCCAACGTGCTTTAAGACACTGCCTGGCGGGAGAGGGGACAGGGCGGGACTGGGAAGGAGCTGAGGGAGCAGGGGAGGGAGAGATGACCGCCCCCGTGGGCTGGGGTCGGCCAGCCACCTGGGACAAAGGACTGTCTGCTCCCTTCCGGATGCTTCCTAAGGGACCTGAGGAATCACCTGGCCCAGTCCTCCGAGACCCCATAGGTCTGCGTCTTCATGCGCACAGTCAGAGCATGATCGGGGCCCTTCTCGCTAGATGCATGGCTGTGGGCAAAGGACTGGACCTCTCCACGCCTCCCTCAGTGTCAGCACCTATAAACCCAGGGCTCCTGTGAAATGTCACAGGTGATTGGGTGAAATAGCACAGAGCATGACCGAGAACAATGTCTGTCAAGTCACAGAGAAAGGACTGGCTAATGGTTAGGGTGGCTATTATTTAATGAGCACTTAGAATGTGGAGGCATTCAGGATTTCTCTGAAACGGGCAGTGGACACCCTGGAAGATGGCCAGGCGAATGAAACACTATGGAGAGTTACCCAAGGCCCATGAAGGTTCTCTGAAAACGGGAGGAGGCAGACTTCTCGGCCCGCTCGCCCAATGAAGACGGGCTTTCAGAATTCAAGGGGACCTTGGTGACCACGGGACCACGCGCTGGCAGCGGCGCGGGGACCTGAGTCCTGCCCTCCCGGGCCCAGCCCGGCTGCCAGGTGTGAGAGCCTGCTGAGTCCAAACCCAGGTGAACTGGGCTCAGGGAACTCCTGGAACCCAGGCCCGGGTCATACTGTGTCCCTGCCATGTGCCAGCACCCAGGTGGGCATCAGGCTCCATCTTCTCAGTCCCTCTGGAACTGAACACACTGGCCAGCCTTGGGGGGCCCGGGTCCCAGCTTCCTCATTCCTGACTCCATCCTTCACTTCCCATCCTGAACTCTCACCTGGAGCGAACCTCCCTGGTCTGCTCAAGGCCGAACGTGCCAGAACGCTGCACCTTCAGCCTTGATTCTTGCAGGGTCAGGGAGCTCCCCACACCCAGGCAGCCCAGCCCACCATCCGGCTTTCATCATCACCTGACACCCCCCCCCCCCCCCGCGCCCCTGGCCCTTCAAGGACAGCCCAATCATGCAGCAAGCCTCGGGGTACTCTCCCCAGCAAGCAGGGCCTCTGGTTTCAACCTCAGGGATTTGGTTTTCAATAATGCTGGGGATGAAAGTGTTTTGTTGAAGGAAAAGACTTTCAGACACATGGAAGGGATTGACCCCAGCACTTTCATGGAGAGAACTACGAGGCGGTAGAAAGAGCAGAGGTCTTGCCAGCTCGGGTTTGGGCTGGACCTCGCAGCGGCAGGTTCACCCTGGACTCCGCCTCTCTGAGGCGCAGCTTCACCCCCACACCCGGGGCCAATAGCGTGGCTGTGAGGATGAAACGAGACCACGTGTGTGACGAACATGACCCAGCACTGGGACTGGACTACGGCAGGCATTGAGTATTATTGTTATGATTACATTTTGTCTGGTTCCTAGGACTTTTCCTTTCTGGATCTTATGGCTGCTTTTACCCTTAATCCTTTCACTAGGCCATTTTTCATAAAAGCTGCTATCATGGGGAAATGTCCCTTCTCAGGGATATTGGGTGATATACCTGGCATAACGCTGAGTGCAGAATAAAGGTTTTTGAAACTGCAATCATCACATCATCAGTAATAATACCCATACGTTACCAGGTGCCAGGCACATTGCTTTAGATACATTATTCTCATGTAACTCTCTCCATCTTACATATGAGTTTATTACTAGTGTTATCCCCATTTTACAGATGAGGAAACTCAGACACTGGGCTCATTTGCTCAAAGTCACATAACTAGTAATACGTGGCGATGGGATGTGAGCCCAGATGATGTGAGCTTGCCCTCTGCACACCATACTGCCTCGTGAATACATAACCTTCAGAGCAGTGTAGAAGGGTTTTGAAAAAAACACACAATGATGTTTCATCTGGCACTTCTAGAGTTGAGTCAGGAGTTGGTAATGGGATAAAAATGAATAACAGACTCCAGAATCTGGTTGTGTAGGTTCAGCTGCAAGAAAGATGGGCAACGCAGCTCACAAGAGGGGGCGGGGCGATTCCTGGTTCCAAGGGAAACCAAGAGGTGCCCTGGGGAAGGGCTGCAGCAGAAGATGACATTATGGGGGGTTCCCAGGGAGGCCTCTGACCTCAGCACTCAGCAAGTGGGGGCGGCACCGTTTCCTGCCCCCACTCGGCAGTGTTTCTCAGTCACTGTTAGTGGAGGTCTAAGACCCTTCCTCCTAATTCACTGGCCAGATCCTACCAGAAGCGGATAACAGGGTTCTGGTGACTCTGCCCATTTCACAGATGAAAAAACGGAGGCCCAGGGAAGTCAAACAGTTTGTCTCCAGGCCCACAGGAGGTAACAGGAAGTCATGTGTTACTGATCAACTGCATTCATTCATTCATTCATTCATCCATCCAACGGACACTTAGCGAACACCAACTATTGAAAATTCACCAGGAGATAAGCACCATGTTCTTAGTGACTCAACAATCCAGACCAGTGCCATCCCATGAAGATAAAATGCAAGTCACACTTGTAATTTAAAATGCTCTAGCAGCGCCTGGCTGATGTGGCTCAGTGGCTGAGCATCAATCATGAATCAGGAGGTCATGGTTCGATTCCTGGTCAGGGCATGTACCCTGGTTGAAGGCTGGATCTGCAGTGGGGGACATACAGGAGGCAGCCAATCAATGCTTCTCTCATCACTGATGTTGCCATCTCTCTCTTCTTTCCTTTATGAAATCAATAAAAAACATATATATGAAAAATGCTCTAGCAGCTACAATAAAAAAAAGTTAAAAGTAACAGGTGAAATGAATAATTTAGCTCAACAGATCCAAAATCTGTTGTTTTGTAAGTCCTCAATATTTAACAAATATTAACAAGGTATTTTACGTTGGGGAGCACTATGTCTTAGAAATCGGTGGTCTTTTTCACCTCCAGCACATCTCCATGTGGGCTGACTGCATTTCAGGTGCCCAACAGCACATGTATTGAGTGGCTACCAAGGCTGGGCAACACAGACCTAGGTCCATGGTTCTCACTCTCACTGTGAGATGGAGTCAAAGAGAGAGCGTGTTAAAAATGCAGATTTCTGGCCCCACCCAGGGAGTTGATTCATTAGCTTGAGGGCCAGGCCTGGGAATCTGCATGTTGACTAGTATTCCAGGAAATCCCCATGCAGCTGGAGCCAGTGAGCTGACAGAATGCAGCCCAGTCATCTAGTGCATGTAACAGACCGGCTGGCCAGCCAGGCAATAAGGTCTCTTTCCCCAACTCTTAATTGATTTGGAAGAGCTTGATCTTAATTAGCAAAATCCAAATTAAAGACCGTTGATTACATTCAGTTGCACTACTTTTATAAATAGAGAGTAAAATCAAGAGTTTTCAAGTAGAGAATGTTTGCTTTAGATAAGACTTCCTGATTAAAAATAAAGACTATTCATTCATCACTATGTTCAACTCTTTAAAAAACCAATAACTTTTCTTAAGATTAAACAAACGTTCAGTCATGTCTACAGCACTAATTTGCTCAACAGAAAAACTTCCTGAACAGACAACAGCCAGTCAGATGGTCCCGCTGCCTCTGCTGACCTGGTAAGTGCAGCAGTAAAGGAGTTGGGAGATAGTCATCAAAAACTTTAATTAAGCCCTAACTGGTTTGGCTCAGTGGATAGAGCACTGGACTGTGGACTGGAAGGTCCTGGGTTCCATTCTGGTCAAGAGCACATGCTTGGGTTGTGGGCTCGATCCCTAGTAGGGGGCATGCAGGAGACAGCCAATCAATGATTCTCTTTCATCATAGACTAAGGCCCAGTGCATGAATTTGTGCATGGGTAGGGTCCTTTGGCCTGGCCAGCAATCGGGGCAGTAGGAGGTTGGCTGGTGGGAGTAGGGGCTGCGGGAGTTGGCTTTGGGAATGCACTGACCACCAGGGGCAGCTCTGTGCTGAGCATCTGCCCCCTGGTGGTCAGTTCGCATCACAGCGACCGGTCAACCAGTTGTTTAGTCACTTAGGCTTTTATATATATAGATGTTTCTATATCTCTCTCCCTCTCCCTTCCTGTCTGAAAATCAATTAAAAAAATACATTAAAAAACAAACAAACCTTTAATTAAGCACCTTCTGCATGCCAGGCACAGTCCTCAGCCCTAAGGCTACAAAGGTGGCTGGTGAGACAGAAAACGACGCAACAAGCTCTAACAGAGCATAGAAAGGAAAAGGTGAGCTCCATCTTGGAGCATGGGGAAGGCTCCTTGATCAGAACCAAGCTGAGCCTCAAGTGACCACAAAGCACTGAACAAGCACTGACCGGAACGTTGGCAGAGGGAGCAAGAACATTGTCACCACGAGTTTGCAAAACTGAGGGCAAGGAGATTGGATGCTGGGGTGGAGAAGATGCTGAGGAAACGGTGGAGGTGGGATGGGGAAAGGCCTCGAAGGCCAGGCCAAGGCATTTGGATTTGATCCAGCAGGTAATGAGGGGCCGTAATACACAGATGCACATGGCAGGGCTTCCGTCGATGACGGATGAATAAATGGGCTGATCAATGATTGAGCGAAATGATGGAAGCATTAAGTGGGGGGAAACTGAAGCCAGGAGGCCAGCGAAGATGAGGGGTGTCTGTCCCGGTGAGAGGTGGGGGGTGAGACTTGGACCACGTGCTGACCGCAGACGGGAGATGTGGTACTGATGTTTTCCAATGACCCAGAGTAGGAAAGTCAAGACTTGGTGAAATTGCTGCGGGGAGACGCCTTCACTTGGCCGGGGCCACGATGTGGTGCTGCTGTGTGAGAGGCTGAAGTCCCAGGAAAGGCAGCGAGGAGGCTCTCTCTCCCAGAGGGGCCAGGCTCCCCAGGAGCCTGGAGGCGGGAAGACCCCGAGCCCAGGGATTTACAAAGCATTTCTTCTCATCGAAAGGCTTTGCACACTTCTGTGCACGCTCCTCATTTTATTTTTTTCTCATTCAAATGTGTGTGTTTTTTATATAGGGACAAGTCATTCATTTGTTGAGAAATGCAAAACATCTGCCCAAATCGTTTGGCTAGGACTGTGGTCGGCAAATTGCGGCTCGAGAGCCACATGCGGCTCTTTGGCCCCTTGAGTGTGGCTCTTCCACAAAATACCACGGCCTGGGTGAGTCTATTTTGAAGACGTGGCGTTAGAAGAAGTTTAAGCTTAAAAAATTTGGCTCTCAAAAGAAATTTCAATCATTGTGCTGTTGATATTTGGCTCTGTTGACGGATGAGTTTGCCGACCACTGGGCTAGGAGAATACAGGGACACAGGTGCCCTTGCCCGCTGCCGGTGGGTGTTCTGACACACATATGGTAGGGAGTTCTTGCACGCGTGCATCCGGAGGTGGACACGCGCCAGACACTCCAATCAATGTTGTTGGTAGTGACCAAGACTGGGAAGCAACCTATGTGTCTATTTACAGGGAGGTGGAAAACGAAAACGCGGTACGGTCATAGGACGGAAGCTGAGAGAGCAGCTAAAACAAACTGAGGGGTCCACTCAAAACACAAGGAGGAGTGGAACAGGCTAACGGACGATACTCTATCCGGGGGGCAGCACCTGTGTGAATCAGGAAAACACAAACGGTACTGCTTATTGCCAGCGGTCACGTGCAGAGGAAGTGAATGGAAACACATCTGCTGGGAGGCATAGGGCAGATCTGTACTAAGAGGCTGAGAGGAGGGGGAAGGGGGGGGTCAAAAGGTTTTCCACCCTGGGGGTGGTTTCTTTCTATTACCTATCCAGACTTACGAGAGAGTCGAAGCAAAGACACCAAAACGTTGCATTAATTTGGGACGGTGAGTCAAAGACTGCTTATTAGGTCATTTGCTACACTTTTCTTCATCTTTAAACGTTTCCTAAATTGAAAAGAAGGAAAGAGGAAAGGTAAAGGGGGAGGAGCCACGCAGAAGGCGCGGAAACTGTTCCCCAAGCCTCTGGCACAGCAGGGCAGCAGGCAGACGGGCTTCGGGGCTCCCCTGGGGTCTAAGGCTGCATCATGCACACTCAGAACTGCTCGGCAAAGGCCAAACGAACACATTTCCCTCTCTCAGCCCTGCAGCCCTGCCAACATGGGGGGGGGGGGGGACACGCATGTCACATCCCTTACTGACACCAGGTCCTCCTTTACATCCTCCTCCTCCAATAACATTATTCATCTGCTTGGCTCCGCCTGGGCTGTCCCACTGTTCCCACGGACCAGAACTGTCATGTCCACGTTACCTCGGCATGTGGCACCCGGTGTGCGTGAGAAGAGCGAGGGGCGGGCTGAGCTAGCGCTGCTTCTACACAATGGATTCCTACCCCCGGCTCCTGCCAACCATGGGTCATTGCCCTGTGGTCACCGAATAAACAAGTAAAAAAGATGTAATGGTTAGTTAAAGCACAGGATGGGGAGACTTGAGAGCAAGGAAGCGTTCTTATCTCCGGTTCTGAAATAAGAAAAATATCTGTCTGGAAGCTGCCTTCTCGCAGCCAGGAACTGTGACTTAGTCATCTTTATGTCCGGAGAGCTTTGCACAGAGTAGGTGCTCAGGAAATGCCTGTGCAGTAAGCGGAACCGCAAGGCCACACACACCCCATGCACCACACACCACACCCCCACACACACATACACACACCACACACACACACACACACACACACGCACACACACACCATGCACCACGCACCACACACACACACACACACACACCATGCACCACACACACACCCACACACATCACGCACCACACACACACACACACACCACACACACACACACCATGCACCACCACACACACACACACCGCCCCCACACATACACACTACACACACACACACACACCATGCACCACACACACACACACACACACCATGCACCACACACACACACACATCACGCACCACACACACGCACCATGTACCACCACACACACACACACACCGCCCCCACACATACACACCACACACATGCACACCACTCACCACACACACCCCATGCACCACACACACACACACACACACACCATGCACCACACACACACACACACATCACGTACCACACACACGCACCATGTACCACCACACACACACACACACACCGCCCCCACACATACACACCACACACATGCACACCACTCACCACACACACCCCATGCACCACACACACACACCCCACACATACACACCACACACACACACACACACACACACAAACCACACACACACACACACACACCCCACACACACACCCCACGCACCACACACACACACAGGTTTTGAGAACTGTGTTTTTGGTTATGAATGTTATCTCTCTTAATGGGGCAGAGGCATCCAATGGTTCAGGATGTTGATAATTCTGGAGCCAAACTGCCTAAGTTCTTGGAATACACAGGGAATGTCTCCTTGGTCCGTGCCTTCCCCTCACGGTACCCTCAAGAGGGAGAGATGAGTCCCTCAGCACAACAGCTAGCACGTAAGAAGCACTCACTAAATGTTAATATTTCCCACTAGTTACTCCTCAGGGCAAGCAGGGTGGCTGGGCAATACCATGTCCATTTTACAGATGGGTAAGCTGAGGTGCAAAGAAGTCCTGTTACTTGTTCAACGTTACACATGTTTCTTAAATGGCAATTCTAGGATCTGAAGGCAGCTCATCCAGCTCCAAAGGATCCCCTCTGCCAATGCCCATTGCTGTTGCAACTTCCCAATAGCTGACTCAAGGACCACCCCACCTTCCAGAGCCTTCTCTGGCTGCTCTGTGTCCCATCCAGCAAAGAGTCTGGAGGGAATCCCTCAGCCAGCGGGAAGCCCCTGACTCTTGCAGCGCCTGGCCTGGAATCTGACTCGGGCCCAGGGGACTCTAGTTCCACCTCAAAGCTGGGAGCCCACAGTCGCTCTGAGCGGCTGCGTAGGCAGAGAAGGCAGAGAGTTCTGATGCAAAAGGTGGTGCGGACTCCAGCGGGCTTGATCACTCCCCACGCAGCCCAGGACCGACGCCCAGCTGTGAACTGCTCCACCGACAGCTCGGCCTGTTCACTCCAGGAGTTCTAAGAACTCCGATGGCACGTTCTCCTAAAAGCTCACCCCCTCTGCCACGTTGACGCTTCATTTTACTGGAGTACACCTGATCCCAGGTACAACGCTGGGCAGGTAACCAAACGCCTTCCTTCCACAAGAGCAGTGTGGGAGCAGGGCCTTTGCTCCTGACCGCAGGCCCGGAGTTTTCACAGAAATGACCACCCAAACACACATTCAAGCAGTATCTGTGCATGGTGTCCTGGCCGCCAGGTAACCTGTGAGCTCCTGGGGGTGCCGTGCCTGGTGCAGAAGCGTTTGCTGAGTGCTGAGTAATAGGAATGAGAAGGATGCTGATTTTCACTAGATCTGTACGGCAGCCCTGAGAAGGAGGCAGGTCTGTCCCCATTTCACAGGCTGAAAAACTGAGATTCTGGGAGGGTAAGTGGCTCATGGGGGAGGAGGGTCCTCCTTCCAAGGGGCGGAGATGGGCTTGAACACAGGTCTCCTGGGCTTTTGAATTGTGAATGGCCCTGTGCTAAGCTGCCTCCCCACTGTCTAGGCAACACTTTCCGATAAATAGATATGCCAGGTAGAGCTGGGCAAGACAGAAACCTCCGGGATAAACCTGAGGGCCAGGTCCAATCAGCTGCCTGTTTTTCTATGGTTCTAGAGGTAAGAATAATTGCCGTATTTTTTATTTATTTTATTTTTCAAAAATATTTTTAAATATTTTTATTGATTTCAGAGAGGAAAGGAGAGAGAGAGAGAGAGAGATGGAAACATCAATGATGAAAGAGAATCATTGATTGGCCGCCTCCTGCACGCCCCACTGGAGCTCGAGCCGGTAACCCAGGCATGTGCCCTGACCAGGAAGAGAACCATGCCCTTCTGGTTCATAGGTTGACGCGAGGGCTATATTTTTACATAGTTACACTTTAAATGGTTATATATGTCCCCACGTGATGCCTCAATTTGGCCTCTTGGCCCACCAAGCCTAAAATATACTATCTGGCCCTCTCGGAACAAGTTTGCAGACTCCTGATATAACTACATCTTGTTTTATATGAGGTCCCCGTGGGGAGCGGGTGGGGGGGCTGAGGCCAGGGACGTGCACGTTAGCCTTGGCATCCCTGCAGCCTCAGCTCTCACACTACACACTCAGCTTTGCCTGGTCAACTCCTAGTGACCCATCCGGCTCAGCTGAGTTGTCCCTTCCTCCAGGAAGCCCTCTCTGATGCCCAGAGACCCAATCAGGGGCCCTCTCTGTGCTCCCATTTTCTCACAGTTCCTCAAACGCCCCCTCCCTGGCACCTGGCACAGAGCATCAGCACTGTCACCGCCTTCCCCCTCAGTGGGCTGCAGACGCTACGAGGGCAGGCAGGCGGGCACCGTTCCGCTGGGGTCAAGAAGCAGGATGGCTTAGGTGACCAAACACCCTGACGGCCCGAGCCAGTGCCAGCCTATGCCCCTTGGTCCGCATAGGCGTTAACGATGCTGCCCCCTTCACTTTCCAGAGCGGCCCCGTTTGGCGGATAATTCGTATCGCCATCCACATATTGAACCGTAGCTTCACAGCATGGGCTCTGGGTTCAAATCCCAGTTCCTCCTCTTTCAATGGGTGAGTCACTCTGCCTCTCTGGGCCTCAACTTCCTCCTCTGTCAAATGGGCATAATAATAGTGCCTGCGCCAGAGATTCGTGGTGAGGGGATTCAGTGAGTTCATACACAGAAAACTCTACCTGGCAAATTGCAAGTGCGATTTCTAGGGCTAGCTAGTCGTGTTGCTCGCACCGATCCTAGTTCCTACCGCGATGTCCTGCACACGGTAGGCAGGCAGACACCCTGCCTGACTTCAGGGCGGGGACCCCTGAGGCCAGGCTGGCCAGAGCTGGTCAGCACCGTCTTGGGAGCACCTTAGGGTGTGGGCTTCCCGCTCCGAGGACCGAGGCTCACGCCGTGGGTGTGACTGTCGCAGCTCCCCTCCTGGTCCCCTCTCTGCCTTTCTCCATACAGCTGCTGATTTCCGCCGGATCAGAGTCCTCCCAGACTAGTGTCTACATGTTTGCACGCCTCTCTCGCAAGCGAACCCATAGAAAATATGCTGCAAGTTTGAAGACAGACAGCCTTGTACTGAAAGTATGTTTTAGCCGCACGCCATTTTCCCTCAACAACAGGAGATGAATTTATTTTATTAGACTTAGGTCTACCTCGATCTTCCTAATCGTTGCAGAGCATTTCATCGTCTGGAATAACACAATTTACTTGGCTATCCAAACAATTCCCTAGCACAGTGGTCGGCAAACGCATTCGTCAACAGAGCCAAATATCAACAGGACAACGATTGAAATTTCTTTTGAGAGCCAAATTTTTTAAACTTAAACTTCTTCGAACGCCACTTCTTCACAATAGACTCGCCCAGTCCGTGGTATTTTGTGGAAGAGCCACACTCAAGGGGCCAAAGAGCTGCATGTGGCTCACGAGCCGCAGTTTGCCGACCACAGCCCTAGTATCAACAGTGCCACAATGAGGATCTCTGTGCGGCCTCTTTATGCTCTAGAGAAATTCTCCAAAAGGGACTGCAGACAATGAATTCCTGTCTCTCATTCATTCATTCTCTCATTCATTCATTCTCTCATTCATTCATTCATTCATGTCTCCTTTAATGTGGGCCCTTTCTCACTGTTTTCTCTCGACTGGCCAGAGGAAGACTTCAGATGCTGGTTTTCATGCTTCCACTTTTCATATGAGCTGGAGTCAGAAATCACTTTACTGCTACCCAGCAAGGAAACAAGCAGACAATTAAAACATCAAGTCACACCAATTTCGGCTAATTGAAAGGAGGACTAAAATGAAACGACGCAACCCTCACAACACAGACCCCTGCAGGAAGGCTCACATCCTCAAGGGCCCCCTGCGAACGCTCTTGAATGCAAGTCCTCCCACCTACTCCCCTTGGTGGGAGCTAGTAACCAGGTTGCCTCCTTATTACAGGTACCACGTTATCTGAATGAAAATGAAATCCTGCTGGCTCTTTCTTTTCCATCCTTCCTCTGCCCAACTGATTTCCTGGGGCTGCATAGGACTAATTCCTATTTCAATCTCCTTGGTCACAAGAGCCTTCGCCCACCTGACTGGGGAGACACTTGCTATTAGACAAATTAAAAATACTCTCCACATTGAGTCTACCCAGTTTTGATCTAAATGATGATTTTTGCACAGCGGTTTTAAATGAAAAAAATATACACTAGCATTTTGTAAAAGAGGTGTGTGTGTGTGTGTGTGTGTAGGAGGGGGGACAGGAAAGAGAAAAAGGGACAGATCACGGGAGAGAGGGCTGGGGAAAGGGCATGCGGGGGCAGAGCTGGGGAGGGGTGGGGGCTGGATTTTTCTCCTGAGATGCCTGTGTGTGTGTGCGCGGGGGGTGGGGGGGGGGTGGGGGAAGGGAGGGGGTACTCTGCCTCTCCCAAGGCAGCCCTCACCTCTCCCCTGTGTTAAAGGCCAGGTGCCTCCCCGACCCAGTCTCTAGCCTTGGACAGAGACCCAAGATGTCTTGAGCACTATTGTAAGACAGCACCTAACACAGTGCCTGGCACAGGGAAGCATCAGATAAATGCAGTTACTACCATTCGTTATGTAAGTAATTACAGGGAGTGCTCAGTAAAAGGCTGTTGAATGAATGCATGAAAGAGAACCTTGACCAGGCTCTGCTCCCCTCCCCTAAGCGTCAGAGCTGTGGAGGTGAGTGCTGCCTACTCTTACCCAGGGCACACCTCACACACTAGGGTCAGCTTCACATGGGGCAGGAGGTCATTAGCCCTCACCCTGGGCGATGGAAAAGGCATCCAATGTACACTGAGCAGAGGGAAGCAAGCTCCAGGGGAGGCAGCAGGTGATGGATGGCCAAGTCAAAGACCAGGACCAGAGCTCCAGGCATTTTCCTAAACCCAACTTTTCATCCAGAGTTAACACCTAGTGGATCTGCCGTCACCTGAATGCTCGCATCTCATCTGCAAAGTGTCAGGATGGGACCAGCAGGCCTCTAAGGTTCTCCTTCGCTGGGACAGCCCTAAAGCCCACAAAGGTCCCCAAGTGCCATCTAAATTGTGATCTAAACTGGTTTTGCACACCTGCGTCGTCCTCCCTTACCTCCACCGTCCCGCCCCGTCCTGTCCGCAGTGCGTGAGAACTCCTGCTCCTGCACAGCCTGCTGACACTCGGTATGGTCACTCGTTCCGATTTAGCTGTTTTGAAAGGGGAGCCAGAGCCTCTCACTGTGGCTGTAATTACAGTTCTCTGATGGTGAACATTTTCCCACGTTTGTGTGCCACTTGCACATCGCCTTTAATAAAATGGCTGTTAACAGCATTTACTTATTTTGACATGGATAGTGTCTGCTATTTCCCTTTGGATGAATAAATAATAGGCATTAGTCTAACGAAGACCCACGCTGGAACTTCAAAAACAAAAACCCACACACCTTTACACGTTAGTATTTTCTCAGAATTTCGAGGCCCAGGTGAGGTCACGCTGGGAAGTGACGCCCTGGACACCACCACACCATTGCCCAATTCAAGTGCGAACATTAACTCCGCCACACGTCGGGTGAAGAGCAGGACGCAGAATGACAATGCTGCCTCCCAACCAGAACGAAACACGGTCAGGCCTGACCACAGCAGCTCCCATACCAGGAGACTGCATCTGGGCTGTTGCTCAGCAAGAACAGTCATGAAAATCGAAAGTTGTAGAACTTTTCCTTTGCAGCTATCTGGGATATGATCATTCTGGGCAGAAAAGGCCATTTCTTTCAAAGGAAACTTGGAACTAAGTTGACCTGGGCATCTTTCTTTCCATCTCAATGCGAAGCACCTGTTCGCTTCCCAAAAGTTGTCCGAAGACCACCCTGGGGTCAAACCCTGGTCCCTGCTCTCCAGCTGTGACTGTGGGCAAGTTCGTAAGCTCTTTGGCCTCCGTTTCTTCATCTGCAAAATGGGGATTGTCACAGCATCTATTTAATGGGGTGGTTGGAGGGTGAAATAAGATAATCTGAGTAAAGCTTCCATTCAGCATGGTATCAGTACACAGTTAGTGCTCACTAAATGTGAGCCATTACTATTAGTTATTACCACTGCTGTGCTGTCTAAGATTTATATACATTTACTTAGTACCGCTAATGTGCCAAGGTGCTTTCAAGAATCCAGTCAACAGCCATGGGATTGAAAACCCAAATGAGAAGAAGATCATGCCTAAGGCACTTGGATGCTAAATTGGTGACCCAGGAAGTGCTGGCGACCCCCTGTGGGCTTCCCAGAGCAGCTCCTGAAAACTGGGCCCATGGCAACCCTGAGTGGTACCTGGCAACGTCCAGAGAGGTTGCTTGGTTACCTGTGGGTCTGTGGCATTTACACAGGAGAAGGGCCACATGCCTTGCGAGTTGGGACCAATACAAACAACTTTCAAACCAACCCCAGCAGAGAGACAGGAAAACGGATTCACAATATAAAGCCTTAAAAAAGAAAAACAAAAACAAAACCACCACCAAGATCAACAATAACAAAAATAGCCCAAGCCTCCTTCCTTTTGATAGTGTCCACAGTGGCAAGCTTTGTCCAGAAAACCGGAAGTCCTGGGTAAAGAGCCCACAGAGAGTGGCACAGAGGAACTGCCTGTGCAGAATCAAGTCTTCTGCCCTCGCTGACAGCAATCATCAACCGGCCACTGGTCTTGGTGTCCCCTGCACCTGGGAGAGCAGTGACATGCAGAGGGATTGCCTCTTAAGAGTGTGTCTGTCCCACAGTCTGCTGTCCGGGGTCAGTCAGCCCAGCCCTGTGCCACAGCAAGAGAAGGTGAGTGGCTGTCCACTTCACTGTCAGGAAAAGTCAGGTCAACCCTGTGAATCACTATGTAGAAATGCTTTAAAGAATTTCTGGAACCATCAGAAAACCCGGGACTGTCTGCCAGAGATGCACAAGAGAATGGTGTAAGACGATTCCTGTCTCGGGGGTGCACAGGCCGAGAGCAGGCACGCAGCACCCTCAGGGCCAGGAGCTGCTGCTGTCATCGAACTTGTCCCAGACAGGAGTCCAGGCCCAGTCTCTCACAAGAATCCTTCATCGGCCCAACCACAGCGACAGTGCTACCTAATAGCATTCATTAAGTCCTTCTACGCCAGGCACTGTGCATACATGATCACATGTCACCGTCACAGGAGTCCTGCAGGTGGGCCTCACCTAGCGATGAAACTGGAGCTCAGGTAGCCCAGAGGCTTGCCTGAGGTCATACTGCCAAGGGGTATTTGAGTCCCTGGTCACGGACTCATACATTACGCCTTAATGATCCATGCTTAAAAATGGAATAAAGCCTGGCCGGCGTGGCTCAGTGGTTGAGCACCAATCTATGAACCAGGACGTCAAAGTTCAATTCCCAGTCAGGGCACAGTTTGATCCGCAGTGGAGGGCATGCAGGAGGCAGCCAATCAATGATTCTCTCTCATCACTGATGTTTCTACTAGTATTTCTCTCTCCTTCTCCCTTCCTCTCTGAAGTCAATACACACACACACACACACACACACACACACACACACACACGAAGAGTAGACACAACAAAATAAACACGGGAAAAAAGTCTTCATAATTTATCACTGGGTGATAAATAATAGCTTAATTGTCCTCAGTACAAAGCAAGTCTAAGTCACAAGCATATGCATTAAGAGTCATAAAGTTTAGGTAGTTTATACCAAACAAACTAGTTTGCTTACATATAAATATAAAGGGATAGAAAAGCAGCGTTTTCAAGCCGCAACTGATAAAAAGTGTGCGGTCACCATGCCACCTCGGCCCTTTCAGGGGGCGATACATTAAGATTTTTAAAGAGCCTTACACCTAATGCTTCTGGAGCAATAAGACAGATGAGGCTTTGCAGATTCATCTTCGCATAAAATAACGCTAACCATGTGGATGGATAAGATAATCACACAGCCATAAAATCTTGGCAACCTCCAACGTAAGAAAGATTGCTTGGGAGCAGAGAGGAGAGAAAAAAAATCCATGCAGTTTGCTGGAGGAATTCCAAAGCGATCGCAGCGTTTACCGAGATTTTGACTTACTCCCCCACTGTAACCATAATCTATGTGCCGCGTGGGGGTCTGCGGGCCGCCTTTGAGGGAAGCGGCTACACAGATAGTAATTCCTTACAGCTGCGGAGCACCGGCACTGAACCAAGGTGCCTGGCTTTTCTTCTGAGCTTTCCCAGGGCCCTCGGAGCTGGGGAGGGGCAGGGTTTATCACTCTCTTTTTCCAGACGGTAGGACTGGGCTCGAAGCGGCAACAGGCTGAGGAGCTCTGACACTCGAGACCCGTGCTCTTTTCACTACCCCAGGCTGACGCCACACACCCGCCCACCCGGTCCCCTACCTGTGGGCCCCCCCCCCACCCCCGTACTTCCTACCAGTGCCTGTTTGTTCTGCATTCCCTCCAGGAAGAAAGCAAGGAAAGGCTCATTCCGGCAGGAGCCACCCCCAGGGGTCTGGGCACAGTTTTGCAGGAAGGGTCCTTCCTTGTCAATGATGCCCTCAGCTTGGGGCTCCTGGTTCTGCCACGTGTCCTTGCTCGGCCATCATTTCCAGGCTGGCTCTATGAAGTTAGAGATGTCACATACATGACATGAAATCGTATGATACATGGCCTTTTGTGACAGGCTTCTCTCACTGAGCACAAGGTTTTGGAGGGTCATCTACAGAGCGCAGCAGGAATCAGGATCTCGTTCCTTTCTGTTGGTGATCCCTTGTTATGTACACTACGATTCAGATGGCAGTGTGCACAGCCACGTGGCCCCGGCTCCTCACTGGGGCTCAGGGGTGTGCTGCTAGAGTCCTATCCCTTTGCGTCCAAGGACTATGTAACAGACCGGGAGTGAAGGAACCTTGAGAGCGGTCAAGCACTGAGCTTTGTGCTAGATGTTTCCATTTATTATCTCAATTAATCCTCACAGCAACCTTTCCAGGTAGATATTATCTATCCCCATGGTTACTGAGCTCTTGTCCAAGATCACACAGCCATTAAGTAGCAAGCTGGAGATTTGAACGTGGACTTGTCTGACCCCACCACCCACGCTCCTTCCACCCAAACCCTCGCCTTCATCAGAAACTGGGAGCCCAGCACGCCCAGCCTTCCTCCGCTTGGAGAACACGGGGAGTGCAGGGTACATGAATGGTCCGAGGGACTGAGAGACTTAAAAGTTAGCCTGGGTGAGCATGAACCAGAGCAGAGGGGAGTGGGAGGGGTTTAATGACATCCACACACATCCAAGGAGAGCTCCATTCCCATCCTACCAGGTACAAGAGCTGGATCATTGCCTCAACAAGCAGAAATAAACCCTCTCGGGAGAGGGCACCAGTGGGAGGCTCCATACTCTGCTCAGCAGTCAACAGCGATGGTGCTTTCTAGTAAACACATCCCTATTCCCGTGGCCTGACCAGGAACCTGGCTTCCACCAGGGATAGGGGTTGGGGCGGGGGGGGGGGGGGGTGCTTTCGACTTCTTCTCCCTTCCCTCTGCCTGAACATCTTCCCTGAAAGTCCCCACAGCCGCTTCCTTCCTCCCATTCCCATCTCACAGTGTAAGTGTCCCTGCTCTGGTGAAGCCTTCCTCGACCATCCCCACCCCCCCAACCACCCCCTCCCCCCCCCCCCCCCCGCCACGGCCCCATCACCTTTCTTTGCTTTATCATTGCATTCTACTACCTGGCATTTTCTCAGTAATCTGTTTGGCACCGCCTGTCTTTCCCGACTAGAATGTATTTGATGTGAGAACAAGGACCACAGTGGCACTGCGTACTCCTCTACCCCTGGGCCTGGCGCAAACCTGGCTCCTGGGAGGAGCCCAGCAGTGCTGGGTGAGTGGATGAAGATGACCAAGATGCACGTCATTCAAACAAAAGCAGGTGGTTTGGTGGGGCTTTACCAACTGTCAGTGAATCCCTCACACTCCCAAGTGAAGGGCGGGCCAGCAGCTAACGGTGATGGTGTATGTGTGTGTGTGTGTGTGTGTGTGGGGGGGGGGATCACACACACAACAACGCCACAACAGAGGCGAGGCCCGTGTCCTGCAGCCAGCGCTGCCTCGTGGAAGGAGCTGGTCATCAGTGATGAGCCAACAATGATTCTGGCGGTACTTCTGGAGGCGAATTAAGATTTTTTTTCTAAGACTTTCCGCAGGGTGGGGCCCTGTTTCATCTTCCCCCCACTCGGTTGTGAAGTACACGAGTAATTTCCCAGTGAGAGACAGAGTGCCTCTGTCTCCGGGGCAGGGGTCCCTGAGCCTTCGGCCCGGCTGCCACGCTCTGGTCAAGCCCGAATGCCTCACAGGCCTGGCCTCGCTGCCCGGGGAAGGCTTTGTGTGGAGGGTCTCTCTGTTCCCAGCCCCTCTCCCCCAGAGCCACATGCAGGACCGAGGCCAGAGCAGAGCACCCACCCCCGAGCCTCATTCAAAGGAGAACGTGGCTGGTGAGGGACGTCCAGGGCGTGCGGCAGTTCTGGTCTTGAGAGAGGAGGGGTTCTGGCCCTCGAGGGGTTTACAAATACATGTACCCTGCTCTCCCCTTGCCTCTCTCAGGGGCGGGCGGGGGGGAGGGGGTGTCTAAATGTGCAGAAGACATTTGGGTCCAGACAGCATGGGCTCGAGAGGCGGGAATTGTCTGGGTTGGAATCTTGACTCATTTGCTAGCCAAGTGACCTTGATCCAAATCTCTCTCAAGGTCAACGTCCTCATCTCTGAGCAGCGATGTCCACCCTCACAGCTTGGTGGGTGTCCTTCCTCCTTCATTCACTCAGCCAACTTTTCGGGAGAACCTCCTGTGTCCCAGGCACCCTCTGTCGGGCAGAGCCTTTTATCTGGAGAATCGCGGCAGAAATAAAAATAGAACTAAGATGCTGAGCCCAAGTACCTTCACCTCCCTCCATCTCTGCTTCCCACGCGGATGAAACGGGGCTGGTGCTGTACTTCTCAGGGCTGCTGTGAGTATTTAAAAATAAATGTATCCAACTAGGGAGACTGAATCCCAGCGAAATATACATCATCAATAAGAATAACATAAAAGGTGGCAGAATGGCCTGGCACAGGATGGATGCTCGATGAGGCTTCATTGTGACTCTCTGAAAATATGAAATGCAGTCTTGCCTGGCCGATGTGGCTCAGTGGCTGGGCGTCAACCTATGAGCCAGGAGGTCACGGTTCAATTCCCGGTCAGGGCTCATGCCCAGGTTGCAGGCTCGATCCCCAGTAGGGGGAGTGCAGGAGGCAGCCGATCAAGGATTCTCTCTCATTATTGATGTTTCTATCTCTCTTCCCCTCTCCCTTCCTCTCTGAAATCTATCTATCTATCTATCTATCTATCTATCTATCTATCTATCTATCTATCTGTGTATATGATATATATATATTTAAATGCAGTCTCTATCTCCTACCCAGTAGAAAAATTAAGAAAACCCACCTTGCTCTTTCTGCTCCTTGGCACCCTTGACAATGTGCATGAAGAAATAGGGTGTTTTGTTACACGGAGTGACTGTAGCAATCGACAACTGATATTGTTGCTAAATTAATTCCGCAATACCTCAAATATGTCTGACTAGTAATGATTTTTTTTTCATGTATCTAACTATGCCTCGGTTTCCTCATCTGTCAAACGGATTCGTGGAGAGCAACTGAATGAAAGAACGCACGTAAGGCCCTGGGAACGGGATGTTGCACAAATACATTCTCGGTGTTAGTGATTCCTATCATAAATGTCTCTACGCGCTAGGCCAAGGCCTGATGCTGGGGCGATGGCAGGGATAGGAGCCGAGGTCCCTGTTCCCTTAGAGAGCCCGTTCTAGAAGTGGTGAGAGACACACCAGACGGGTGAACACATGAGCAGCAGCATTTCTGACGGCGGCACTGCTATGAAGATAATAAAACAGAGCGATGCTACAGGAGTGACTGGGGGGCGGCGGGGGTGCCCGAGACCTCTCGGGGAAGGTGCTTTCATCTGAGACTTGACAAGAAGGAGCCAACCACAGGAAGATCTGCGGGGGAGGGCCTCCCAGGGGCAAGAACAGCAAAGGCTCACGCCCTGTGGTGGGAACTCCTTTGGCAGGCTTGATGAACGCAGGGCCAGAGGGCAGGCTGAGATGAGATGAGATGATGTTGGAGGGGGAAGCAGGGCCCCCTCAGGAAAGACGAATCATCTTCCCTTTGCCACCCAATCTCCAGCTGCCCATCTCAGCAACGTGGTCCCTAAGGAGGGCATGCCCCACATCTGAACTGCGGTGACCGCTCAGAAAGATCAGACATCCCCTCTCTCTCTCTCGTTCTCCGCTGCTCCACTGCCCTCCAATCTCCACTGGTTTCTTCCACTTTCAAATGGGCAGCTTGAAAGATTTATACCCAATTCCTCCTGGAAACATCGCCTAACCTGTGCAAGGCTGATCAAACAGCGCTGCTATTTAGGTGCTGGGCCTCAATAGGGGCCATAAAATATCTTGTGCCTCTTTTAATATAAACGCGGTTCCAAAAGGCCGCCTTGATCCGCAGCCTTCACAATAAAATACTGTTTGACAAGCTAATCTGCGCTCCGCTTCCCTTCGGGTCCACACCTATCATCTGGTCAGCTGAATGCTGCCTTTGTTCCCCGCCGGCCTGCCTGGGCCTGGCGGCTGGAACCAGGGCTGGTGCTTTCTTCTCTGGGCGGGCCATTATTAGAAACCCCGCGACCTGCACGCTAAGACCCTTGTTCATTTTCACCAAGACACTGAGCTCTGTTTGTTGTTACGGGAGCATTAAAAATAATTTAAAAGCAATCATCGTGGAGAAGAATGGTTCCCATTTTTGAGAGCCAATTAGGACCAGGCGCTCTGCACACATTACTTCATTTTGTGCTCCCGACAGCCCTGCAAAAAGGGGCACTGAAGCCTCTATTCTCCCCGATGAGGGAAGGAGAAAGTGGCACTAAGACGTGAAATGCCTGGGGGCAGGGGGAGCTGAGACTGGGACTAAACCTGTCTGGCCCCAAAGCCAATGCCACGCCACGCCACGCAGCACCCCAAGAAATGAGCGTGTGGTCCATGCCAAAGGGCGAATGTGCATCGGTGCTGGGCAGACTGACGGGCCCCGGGGGCCCATCCCAATCCCCGGAACCTGTGCCTGTGGGACCTTTCTCCGCCGGTGGGCGTAAGTGAAGGATCTGGAGATGGGGAGATTCTCCTCGACCTGACTCAATTCATGTCTGTTATAGTTTCTTAATTAGACCTCTTTCAATGGTAAGTTATTAAACGATGATGCTCAGCCGCATCTATTTCTGGGTCAACTCTTTATAAAGTTTTCATTTGGCCAGAATATTTCAATATTAGCGTGTTCTCTCCACTAAACACACTTGTAGTACTACAGTTATCTAACCTAGATTTATCGGAGGAAACAAAATGTAGTAAAAAAAAATTATATCCTGAGAGTTATACAGCACAAAGTATCTTATATTTTACTTTTCAAGTTACCGTGTATTAAGATGTGCGATGGTGCCTGACACTTTATATACATGAGCACACTTAATGTGTGAAATGCCACTAACCCCAGAAAAGTGAGGCTCAGAGAGGTGATATGGCTTGTCCAGGTCACAAAGCATCTGGGTTCAGAAGACCGTATTTTGACACCACGCACAGGTTAAGAAGATGAGGGTGTTAGATCCTAGATGGGAAAACCGGTAAGACAAACATTTGCACTAGTTTTGTTACCACTGTTAGCTAATATTAAGAAGAAGAAGAGCCCTAGCTGGTGTGGCTCAGTGGATAGAGTGCTGGCTGGTGGACCGAAGGGTTTGAGTCCAGTCAAGGGCATGGACCTTGGTTGCAGGCTCCTCCTCGGCCCAGGGCCCTGGTTGGGACACATACAGGAGGCAACCAATCCATGTGTTTCTCTCACATTAATAATATCCTCGGGTGAGGATTAAAAAATAAAATAAATGAACAGAAAAATGCATAATAAGAAGGAGGAGGAGGAGGAGGAGGAGGAGAGCAAAGGGAAGGCCAGACATTATAAACATGGTCACCTGGGCAGTGTCACCAGGAAGCTACAGCTTCACACCCCCAAGAAACCACCGGTCCATTCCCTGAAGAATACTGGGGGAAGGGGTCAAACAAAGGGGGAGATGGGCACATGTGTAGTAAAAGGGTGGCAGAGGGGAGGCGCCTATCATTCCAGCCTGGGGAACAATGGATTGGCTAGGAGACCGAAGCCACTGCAAGCGTGTGAAATCTTGAAAGGTTAAAAAACCCCAAACCAAGATTTCCCTCTCTCTTGCCTTCTGGGTCCCCTTTCCTCTCTCTTGCTCTGTGACCCTGCACTGGCCTGCCATGGGGCCTTAAGACCCCACACGCAATGGACCGCAGCTGAGAACGCAAGCAAAGCCAGCCAGAAGCTGGCCTGGAGTGGACTTGAATACGAAGCCAAAACTCTGGACACTGCTTTACATTCTAGCCCTGCCGAAGACAAGACTGGACTGCTTCCAGGGTGGACAGACAGAGATGGGACATTGAAGGGGAACCCCCTTAATTTTACATCATCAATAAAGCTTTCTACAAAACCCCATCCTCCCCTGGGGGCCTCAGGGAATTCTTTTCCCAGCGGCACCCCAAGAACTCCACTTCCACTGACAACAGTCTCAACCTAGGGGGCAAAGGAAACATCCTAATCTGGTAGCAAAGACGGATGTAGGTTCCTCGGTTAACAGGAAAAGCCGTTCCACGTTCCATTAATTCCATAGAACAGTGGCAGGACTCTGTGCTTCCTAGAAATTGTTGCAGACATTCCCGAGGGGCTGGGTGGTGGCTCAGAACACAGCTGCGGAACTCCGATGCCCGGGTTCAAATCCACCGACCAGCAACTGGCTGGTAAAGGGCAAGAAGCTGCTGGAACTCCCTGGGCCTCATTTTTTCCCTGGTTTGTGACATGGAGAGTGTAACAGGCCCTTCTTCATAAGGAGGAAACAGAAAGTGCTGAGAACAGCGCCTGGCAGGGAGTAAGCTCTCTGTAAGGGGGGCTATTGTTATGGAAATATTAGCTACCCCAGGACTTCTGATCCGGTCACTACCCACCACGAAAGACCGCCGAGGGAAACGGATACAGTGTTTTAAGGAAAGAGCAGGTGCTCTAAGCACACGGAGTCAGAATTTACCTGGGAACCTTTTAGCTAACTGCACAGCTACCGACTGATTAGATAGCTAACACACTTTCTCTCCAAACATATGCTCTGGGACTGCAATCTGGAATGCGCAGCCTTATCGGTTCCTGGAACGGAAGAAAAATTGGGCTCAGGGGTGGAAATTGACTAAAACTAACAGCAAGCCATTCACTACAGGCCAGGGAGAGCTGGCAGCGGGGGAAGACGAAGCAGCGGTAAAGACACACGGGGAAGGAAGAGGCCACCAGGGTTTGTGGAGTAGCAGCAGACTGTAACATGCTGTTTTCCCACGGTGCAGCCAACGGAGACTGATGTCAACCAGAGGCCACATGACTGACCCCTTTTCATTTTTTAGCAGCCCTTCCAGGCTCAGAGAGGTTAAGGAACTTGCCCAAGCTCACACAGCAACATATTCCAAGCTATATTTTGACCAAGAAGTCGAGATATAAAAGGCCAGCACACTAAAAGAATACACTGAATGTCGGTGAGTGGTCCAGGCTCACAGATACAGAGGACAGACTGATGGCTGCCAGAGAGGAGGAAGTTTAGGGAACTGGGTGAAAAAGGTGAAGGAATTAAGAAGCACAAATTGGTGGTTGCAAAATACTCACAGGGATGTCAAGTACAGCACAGGGAATATCCTATATAATAAAAGCTTTAATATGCAAATTGTCCCCTCGACCAGGAGTTCGACTGGGAGTTCGACCAAGGGGTGGGGCCGGCTGACCAACTGCCCGCAGCCCCTCCCCCCAGCCAGCCCTGCCCTGGCCAGTGGGGGTGCAACCATGGCAGGCAGCTGGGGGAAGGGAGGCCCCAGCCAGCAGCCACTAGAGACCCTACTAGTGCACGAATTTCATGCACTGGGCCTCTAGTAATGAATAATATTGTAATAACTATGTATGGTGCCAGGTGGGTACCTGAAATATTAGGGGGGGCATTTTGTAAAGTATATGATTGTCTAACCACTCTGTTGTATACCTGAAACTAATACAAAATAACATTGAATGCAAACTATAATTTAAAAAAATAAAAATTTAAAAAATTGCAAAATACATGAATAAATAAATGAGTGGTCTAGGAAAGTCTTGTTGTCTGGGGGTAGGTTCCAATGTGATTACGATACCATGATAACCACCATGAGAATAGCTAATATTTAAAGAAGGCTTGCTTTGTGCCAGACAGTACTCAAGGCCTTATTCCTTACGTGAATTTATTTAATCCTCACAGCAAGCCTGTGGGTAGGTGCTATTATTACCATTCCTATTTACAGGCGAAGAAAGTGAGGCCCAAAGAGGTTAGTCACTTGCACAAGTCACACAGCTGGAAAGGCATTACCAGATGTTTGTTCTTGGGGAAATGCCCGAGGCTCCCCACAGAGAACCTCCTCCAGGCAGGGCTAATCCGGAAAACTCACCTTGCCCACAAAAGGGACCCTGGGCTGAATGTGGCCCCAAAGACACACCCACATCCAAATTCCTAAGAACCTGTGAATGGCCCTCGGAAAAGGGTCTTTGCAGATGTGATTAAGGATCTTGAGATCAGCCTAATGACAAGTGTCTTTCTAAGAGACAGAAGACACAGAAGATGGAGCAGACAGTGGGGGGCCCCAAGTCGGAGGCGCCTGCCACCACCAGGAGCTGAAAGAGGAACCCACGAACCCTTCCCTAGAGCCTCCAGTGGGAATGCCAGCCTGCCCACACCCCGATTTCAGACCCTGGCTTCTCGAACGGTGAGAGAGCAATTTCTGTTGTTTTAAGGCACCTCGTTTCCAGTCCTTTGTTATGGCAGCCAAAGAAATGGGAAAGGCATGGCCCCGGATCAGGAGTTCAGCTAACCTTCAGCCTGGCTGTCTGGGGGGAGCGGTGGGTGGGACAGGGTGCCACGGGCGTGACCTGGGAAGCCCAGGGGAGGTTCACCGTAGGAGGAAGACTCGCAGTCAATACAAGGAGCCAGTTTGCAGCCAGGAGAGCCGCCCACAAGTGTGTGCACTCCTGGTCATGTACTGAGCTGCCCGTCACGGGGACAATCTCGCCCAGCTGGGAGGGCGTTCCTCCCGTGGTCTCTCTGGAGGTGGGACTGGCATCGGAGGCCAACCGCACACACACACGTTCTAGCACTGAGGGACCAAGGCAGGGCGGTGGCCAGCTCTCAGGTCACAGGCTATCCCGTCAAGCAGGTTTTCCTTCCGAGTGTTTGGTTCAACTGCAGTGTTTCGGAGGAACCTGCCTGGAAGCAGAAAGCAGCATCCTCTTTGTTCTCCAGGTCTGGAGCTGTCTGCTCCTTCCGCCCCTCTCTCTGTTGCAGACACCACAGTGGACAGCTGGGACCGAGTAGACGCATCCGTATTGCTCACACGAGCTACGATGCCACGTGCTAGAGCTGACCCTGGAGCAGGGCCATGCCCCCTTCCTCCTGCAGGAGCCACCCCACTGTGCAGCCCCGCAGCCCCTGTGCACACCCCTAGCTTTCTGTGCTTCTGGAAACAACCATCCTTGCACTTCCCTGGCATCTGCAGGCATGCCACAGTCAAGGATGAAACACCCCGGCTACCTGAATCATCCTCAAACATAAAGTCGGAGCAGAAATGCTGGCGTTCTTTCCTTGGGGCTGATAATGAAAATATTTTCTAACCGGTATGACGTGGCCGCGGAGCAGTGATACCGAGGAAAGGCTGGCAGCGACCCTCAGCTACAGAGAGGAAATCGCTGTCACTCCTCCGTGTGCCAGCCTCACTGTACCCCTGGCACACACCTGCAGGGGGCTCCCACTGGGCTGTGGAAACTCTCCCCACTTTACGCAATATGGGGGAGGGGGGGGGAGAAAGCAAAAATTAAGTTTGGGTGAAATGTCTAAAAATATAACTTAAAGGGAGCCTTTATATTAGTAAAAGATTCTTTTGTAAACAGAGTATCAGCTCGCTTATAACAGCGGCTTTGTCATCATTACAGTCCTCCTCCGAAGTTGAATGAGATACTGTTCTGATTTTTAATTTGCTGCCAGACCCTTGAGGGTCTAATAAGTGCATTGGTGACAAAAACAATAAAAGTACTAAACTCACAAAAATAATACTACAAGCAACAGTAATCATACATGGCCAGCCAGTCTAAGCACTTTTACGTGACCCCGTGAAATAGGGGCTAATACTGATCCCATTCTGCAGATGAGGAAATTAAGACGCGGCAAAGCCCATTTACTTGCAGAGTCAAGGTTTCAATTGGGCAGCCTGGCTCTGACCTGCTCGCCCACATCCCTGGGGAGTACAAAACCACAGTGTCCAATCAGACTGGAGATCATGGGAGGCTTCCCGGAAGAGGGGGTACAGGCCAGCAGACTAGATGTCAGCTAACCAAGAAAGATCACCTGCCCCCTCCACGCGGTCAGGAGGAAAGATAAAACTGGCCATGTTTTCACTGAAGCCTTCCAATCGGGTGATATTTTCTCCTCTCCATACATGGTCTTAGGGCTTTCTGGTTTGCCCATCACCTTCGGAGGGGTGGGGCGGGGGGTATCCAAGGAGGAGGTTGCACAGGGAACATGGGGGAGATGAAAGGATTTCGTGGAGGAACTTGAACGGAAAAGGGAAGAAGGGCCGGGGCAGCCGGTGCTTACAGATTCTGAGTCTCTGTGGGGATGTCTCTGCTGCAGGCCCCTTAGGGAGGGTCTCCCTTAGCCGGGCAAGGACCGAGGGAAGTCAGCAGACCAGGGGGCCTTCTGGCCAGGGTGCACCAGGATCCATTTCTCCCTATTAGGTCAGTAAGACCTTTAGCAAGCTGAGTGCAGAGCACAGATTCTTCAACATCTTGGCAAGCTCCCACCGCTGTCCAGCTATGGGCTTGTTCAGCCTTTCAGCCTTTAGGAAAGGAGGGAGCGGGAGGGGGGGGGAGGGGCGAGTAATTTAGATTTATCAAGTGCCTCTTGCCAAGGGAGGAGGTGTGTGTGTGTGTGCGCGCTATCTATCTATCTATCTATCTATCTATCTATCTATCTATCTATCTATCCATGTATCTCATTAGCATTGGTTGCATTGAGCACATTCTATGTGCTGGCACTAGCACTTTAAATGCATTAACTCAGCCAGCCCTCTCACTCCCTTTTGAGAACTCCCTGTCATTTTCAATGTAAAGATAACTCAGAAAACAGAGAAGTTAAGATCACAGAACAAGGAAATGGCAGAGCTGGGATTTGAAGCCAGGTAGTCTGGCCTCCTGAGCAATAAGGAAGGAGCTGGGATTGCACCCATTTCACAGATGAAAAAAAAGTTCTGGAGAAACAGAGAACGGTGCCCACAGAGCTCATGGGCAAAGCATGGCCTGACCTCGGGGTGGGCCTTGCTCTCTGACCTCCACATCTGCTGCCCCACGTGTTGGAAACGCTCACAGCCAGGCACGTGCAGGACGGGGAGCTGTCTGTACACAGGAGTCTGGCCTGGAACGGGGAGGCGCCTCATGAATGTTTATGGACAGCCTGAATGAAGAATGAACAAAACCTCAGCACAGGCACCCAGGCCTGGAGGCTGCACTCAGAGCCCGGCCTCAGGGGCAGCAGAGGGACCAGAGGCATCCTTTGCAAAGAGAGAATAATCACATGCACCATTTCCGAAAGCTGCCGGGGGGGGGGGGGGGGTGGGAAGGAAGGGTGCAAAAACAAGCAAGGCTCCCCACACAGCGATAAATACCTTCAATTACCCAGCAAGTTCAAAAGCCTCCATGCTGCTCCCTTTCCCAGCAAGGGAACAGGCTCCTGATTGTGCCGCCCAGAATGGAACATTCAGGAGGGTGTGGAGCCAGCGGGACGAGGTGGGGGAGGGAGGCCAGGGAAAGAGCTCGGTGCCCAGGAAGGCTCAGCCCAGCTGGCTGGCGGGAGACAGAGCGGGCGATTGTGCGGGCCCACGCTCCCGGAGGAGTGCAGGAGTGCGTGTGTCTAAGGCTCGCTGGGGCTGGGGGCTTCCTTAGTTCCTGGGCCCTTTTCCTGGCCCGCAGACATGGGGAGAGAGATGTCAGGGTGCAATGGCGGCCTGGGGCTTCTCTGTGTTCTCACAGGAAAACTATTGGGTCGATTCGAAAGAACATGAAGTTTCCAGAGGACTGTGAGTCCCCAGAACCTAATTCCCTCTGAAAAGGGTTTGGGGTGAGTTTCTCTCTCTTCCTCCGTGACTCCAACATCTCCGGAGGCTGCTGTTTCTGAGGCATGAATTAGTGCCGTCCACCCGAGAGGAGCCATAAATGGTTACAGGCGAGACAGACAGAAGGACCCAGAATGCCTCTCTCCTCCAGCGCCACACAGCCGATCTCTAGCCCTAGATGAAATGAACATCATGTACAGAGCACGTATCCCGGGCCCACGTGTGTAGTCAGCTGCAGCCCATGGATGGGGCATCACTGGCAGCCTAGCTGGGCAGACCCCCTGACTCATCGACACTCGGCTCAGCGCCGGGTTCTGGGCTCTGTGAAGGGAGGAGCACGGGGTGGCAGGGAGCGGGTTCGCAAGCCTGTGACCTCAGAGAAGTTACACGCATGCCCGTGTCTTTGTCTCTCAGAGTTCAAATGTGGATGATGAGAGCGCCTACAACCTCAGGCTGTTATGAAGATGAAATAAGTCACAAAATGCTTATCACGTATCGGAGGCTTACTCTGTGCCAGGCATTTATAAGACCTGACATGTATAATCTTATTTAATCTCCATGTGACTCCATGAGAGGTGCTGATCTTGTCCTCATTTTCTTGTGTAGTAAACTGACTTCCAGGGGAGTTCAGTCATGGCTCGAGGTCAATGGTAAATGGCTATGTGTGTGTGTGTGTGTGGGGGGGTGGGGGGGCGGCGGGGAGTGCTGGGGTTAGAACCCACGTATTCAACTCCAGCTCCTATGGGTTGGTCATGCTGGTTACACTGCCCCCCACAGAGAAGGCTCCGTGAATCCAGTTCCTTTACAATTAGTTTCAACCCTGGCTGAGCCTGCAATTCACCTCTGAGGATTTAAAACGTAGGAACTCCTGGGCCCCTTATCTCCGGAGTTTCTGATTCTGGTCTCTGGGTCTGGGCATCTCAGGCCTTTGAAAAGGCCCCCAGATAACTCTGACTTGAGACCACATTCACCTGGGCCCTCAGGCGGTGCTACGAAGCTGACGGGCCTCGTTCAATCCTCATGACCTTTCAGGGAAGGATCGTTCAGGCCCTGCTTTACAGAGGAGGAAAGTGAGGCCCCGGGGAGTTCCTGGATGCCCAAGGTCAAAGCTGAGTAGGAGGCAGAGCCGGGGTGAATGCTGGAGTCTCTTTGAGTTCAAACACTCTGCTTTGGATGGAAACACAGCTGGAGAACGAGGTCAGGGCCATTCACTTGTGCAACACTGCCTCTGTCTCCACTGGGCCCTTCCCAGCACAGGGCAAAACGCTGCTTCCAGAGACAGAGAAACATCCATCAGAACGTCAAACCTCAGGGAAGGTAGGGGATGGTGGGGGTAAGGGGGAGAGATCAACCAAAGGACTTATATGCATGCATAGAAGCCTAATCAATGGACACAGACAACAGGGCGGTGGGGGCATGAATGGGGGGTGGGGGGGAATGGGGGAATAAGGACACATATGTAATACCTTAATCAATAAAGAAATTAAAAAAAAAACAAAACCCTGCTTCTAACTGAGAGGCAAGCTAAGGCTGATACGAAACCCAAGGGCCGGAATTTCCAACAGTGTGTGTGTCATTACTGCATGACATTTACCTAGAGCCAGACCCACGTCCTAGCAAACCCCATGAAAGACAAGCCTTGGCAGGCCATCCACGAGCCAGAGGACCCGGGAGAGATAGACCACCAAGTCCCTGGGCTGAGGCTGCATCACTAACATCTATATATAAAAGCCTAATACGCAAAGTGTCCCCTCGGGAGATCAACTGACTGGGAGTTCGATCGCTCGCTATGATGTGCGCTGACCACCAGGGGGCGGCACGGAACGAAGGAAGTCCCCAGCCGGCGGCCAGCAGCTGCTAGGGACCCTACCCATGCATGAATTTTGTGCACTCTGCCTCTAGTTTATTGTGAAAAATAGTGGTCAGGGAGCAGGACACCTGCAGGTCTCCATGGTACCAAGATGCTGTCAACCTCTTCTGAGGGGCTAGAAGAACCTTAATGTTTGTAGGCTAGGGTAGTCACCCTATCCCTGGCATGATTTTGGAGAACAAGGTAATTTGTCGTTCTGGCTCTGTCCCAACCACAGCACACATAGTGCTGGAGAACTGTGGACGTGGGGTTACCAGATTCCTCCCCACGTCTCTGAAGGGACCTAGCCCCCAACCTGCTGTAACATGGGACCCTTCCTCTCCCTGCCCCTCCCCCTCCTTTCCTTCTTAGTTTAATCAAGAAACAATTGTTGGCCATCCATTGTATTTCAGAGCAAAATTTGTATTTCATGCATGTTGGACCTTGAATACTGAATTTGAATACCAATGACTCAGGATGCTCATATTATTCCATCCCATTTTATTTGTCCATAATCACACCCTCTGGAATTGAACATGCAGACAGATGCAAATAGATTACAAAAGTGCAGCATCCCAAGAACAACAGAAGGAAATTGAATAGTTTTATCTTAATAAAATCTGGCTTTGGCAAGGCAGAGGGGTGCAAGAGGCTGCTCACGTTTCACAATAACCCCTGACCTACTCTACTGCATCTTGGGGGGAAAATACACCCCCAAATACTCCCCTTATTAAATTTCTCTATTCTTGCCTCCACCTGAAGTTGAATTGCTTTGGAAACTTTGAGGAAAACAGTTCAGGTGTGTTTTGGGGGGGAAAGAATCTATAATTGCCACAATTTCAAAGTATTAAATATATCTTTTAATCCCTGCTCAAACTGATCTTGCAATTGACAACTATTTAAATAAAGTAACCTGATGCCAATTCTATATATGTTGGTTTAAATATGCTAAGAAAGAAGGAAGGGAGGAAAAAGGAAAGGAAAGACTAAATGGGTCTTTGTATCCAGAGAAAATTACAAATTTTTGTTTCAAATTTACATGCAAAGTCTTCGATAGGCACACGAAATAAAAAATTTGAAATGCTACTACTCACAATTATTGAACATATATGTGCCAGACACTGCCTGGCATTTTAGATTGATTACCTACGTCAGCGATTTTCAAGCCATGTGCCACAAGAATTTTTAAAACACGCAACACTTGACTGTTTAGTCAGGGGCACTGCCCTCTTTTCCCTCAGATTGTCAAATAAAAAAATGACAACAGACAACACAACAAGAGCTGTCCCTTATGAATGAATCAAAATTATACCTATTTTTTTTTTTTTTGTCATACTGGCAAAAAATATAACATGTTTTGGTGTGCCACAGAATTTTAGTAATTAGTGTCTGTGTGCCATGAGACAAAAGAGGTTGAAAATCGCTGACCTAAGTTAATCATCACAACATCCCCATGAGTAGTTGCTATTATTACCCCAAGTTTGCAGGAGAAAAGGGAGGCACCCACCCTTGCCTAACACCCGGACAGTGCACCTGCAGACTCTGCACTCGTAACTTCTACCCTCGGCTGCCTCTGTGGAGATGGCACAGTTTGACGTGAGACTTTCCAGACTATGACACATTTTTACAATTCTTTTTTAAAAAAATATGTTTTTATTGATTTCAGAGAGGAAGGGAGAGGGAGAGGGAGAGAGAGAAAGAGAAACATCAATGATGAGAGAAAATCATTGATTGCCTGCCTCCTGCATGCCCCCTACTGGGGATCGAGCCAGCAACCAGGGCATGTGCCCTTGATCAGAATCGAACCCGGGACCCTTCGGTCCAGGCCGACGCTTTATCCACTGAGCCAAACCAGCTAGGGCTGATACATTTTTAAATGATGGCAAAGGGGTGTTCTCTCTCTCTTTTTTCTTCCTATGCTTCCTTTGGTTCCCCTTCCAAAGCTCTATTTCCCCCCAAATCCTGAGATGAATGTGATTATTATACCTGCCTTTTCCAGATGCAGAAATAAGCCCAGAGTCGGATAGTAAATTAACCAAAGCCACACAGCTAGCACGAAACTGGGTAAATGGAATCAGAACTCAAGGCCTTTTGTTCTGAAATCTCCAGGCCGTCCCCATCCACCTGCCACCCACCTGAGAGTGGCCAGACGCCCCAGAGAGATGACAGGGAGGAGAGGATGAAGACGAGAGGGCTTGTGGAGGTGGCCCCTGGGCCACACCAGGTGGAAGGTGTGACTGCGGCACGGAAAGAGCGAGGAGCCACTGTCTGTCTGTCTCTTCCTGAACAGCACGAGCGTTGGCCACATTCGCTGAGATAGTTAACCTCGGAGGCTTGCCTCGGGGTTGAGGTTATTAAAAAATATTTTAGTATCTTTAAAAACACACACCCACGTGTGGTGTAGTAGTTCCATAAATGGAACGAATGGGCCCAAGTTGGTGACATGGAGAAATGTCTGCATGGGACGGTTCTAGCACCTTCGTCAGTGGCACATGTAAAGCTGTAGGATGTCACCAAGACCCGCTGGAGAAACTGGTTCCTTGTAAACCTATGGCAGCCTGGGGAAGTCGAAATGGCATGGTCAAAAAGAAACAACCGCATTTCCCTGGAAAAAGGGAAATGTTCTGTCTGAGGGGGTGGGGCTGCTCACACTTAGAACATTTTACAGTCACTGCTGCCAGCAGCCAGCGAGGGCTTCCTCCAGCGATGCTCCGTGCTGTATCTGCCCGGCAAGATAAATCGTACCTCTTCACACAAAGCCCCGCTTCTCTAGAAAAAGTCACGAGAGAGGGGAAATGCTGCTTGAACAGCCTTGCTGCCTCTCAAAAACCTGGGAAGACCACACCAAAAAAAAAAAAAAAAAGCAAAAACACGTAAAATTATCAGGAAGTTTGTTGTCAGCATCCCCATTCTTCTTTGATGTCTGAGATACAGAACCGTTGTGTTGAGAAAGAGCTTTTTAAAAATGTAGCTGCCGCCACTTCCCCCTCTACTCGAATGTTCAGTTCATCTTGTGGTCTCGCGCAGCCCTGGGCTATGGTGTGTCGGCGTTTAGGGATTTATAACAGGGAAGTGATACAGTTTCTACCCTTGAGATGCCTCCATTGCAAAGGAGGAATTACCTGTCATACCCCTGGTTTTCTGCCAGGTAGCGGGCTGGAATGACGGATTCCAGGGTGGGGAACACAGATGGAGGTTACCATCTCATGCCCAGGGCAGATGGAGATTCTGGATGGAGGTTGTTAACTCTTAGTGGGCAGGGGCTGCATCATGTACCTCTGTATCCTTCCCACCAAAAACAGGGCCTGGCACAACCTAGTTGCTTAGTACATTGGATGGGTGGATGGGTGGATGGATAGATAGGTGTTTGGACGGAAAGAAGAACAGATGGACAGTATGTTGAATGGCTAGATGGATGGGTGGACAGATGGATGGATAAATGTTTGGGTTGAAGAAGGACAGAGAGTATGTTAGATGAATAAATGGAAGGATGCACGCATGCATGAATGAATGAACGGACAGAAGGAAGAAAGGAAGGGAACAAGAATTAATAAGTTATCCTCAGGAACTTGTTAAGAATAGGACCTTAAGTGGACTAAAGGAAGGACGAGAGGCATCTATATGATGTCAGTTCCCTTGAAATGACATTGAAGGAGCCCACACAGAAATGCACAGCTGCAGGCAATGTCACTTCTCTGCAAGGGCATGAGGCACGTGGGAAAATCATTCCCAGGGTGTTATCTGCTCTTAGGGTTGGTCTGCCCACGCCCCTTTGGACATCAGCCATTGACTATTGTGGAGAAAAACTGCTCAAAGAAGATAAATGGATAAAACAAAACAAAACAAAAATATAGGCTATGTCCATTTAAAATGAAAAATCCTCCCCACAAAGATGTATATCAGAGAAAAAAAGTCTGGAAGGCTATTTATCAAAATTGCTAACAACTGTTATTTATAGATGGTGGGTTTGCTGGTGAATTCTAGTTCACTCATTTGATGTGTATATTTTATATATTTTCTGTAATAAATATCTCTTTCATATCCGAGAAAAAAAAAAAAGATGACAGAAATTGCAAGCAATCTCTGATGGCACCAGAAAAGAAAAAGCAATAGCCAAACAAACTCACTGAAATTGGCCCAGGCTACACCACAGACTCAAAAGATAATCACAAGGTCAAAGGAGATGTGAGCGGGTTTCAACCCCAGCTGACGCCTGAGGGAAAGCGTGTGCAGAAGTCCCACGGCTCCTCTGAGTGACCTGAGGATGCCGTGTCCGCCGGTTCCCCCATCCAGGCAGGTAAGCCTCACCGGAAGCGCACAGAGGTGAGGGCAGGGGGACTAGGACTTGCCCAAATCTGGAGAAGGAAGCCCTGCCTTGAGGACTTAACCCCAACCAGCCTGCCAGCCCCGACGGCTGCTCCCCCAAGGCCTTACCCAGTCCCATGGGTACTCCCCCTGCTTTTTTGGGGGGAACAGTCGATATCTGTGTTTCCTTTGACTGTGGTAAGAAACAGCTGCAGCACACAAATCACATGAAACGCGTGGCTCCAGAGTGGGCTCCGCGGCACAGTTTCTAATTCATACAATGCCTCCAGTTTTGCTGTTTCAACTAAATCATGTATCAACCCCTTCACGGATGTCAGTAAACCCCAGCATCTGGGGGCCTGTAAACATTAAAATAAGAAGCTATAAAAATATTAGTAAACCAATTAAAAGCTCAAGTAGCAATAAACTCTACTTGCATTACACCTACAAAACAAAAACAGACCCCCCAACCCCACCCCGAAATTAAATAAACATTCGATATCAGCCATTTTTTCAAAGGGCTTTTTCTTTCTTCTCAAAAAGAGCTCCTGCTGTCCCATCTGGTGCCTCGGGGAGCTGGGGACCCCTTACGGATCAGGTAAGAAGGAATAAAGGAAGAAGGAAACCTAGGTTTCTGTTGCCGGGAAGCAAATGTGGTTGGTATTTGGTTGCAAGAGTTGGGAGATGGCCTAGAAATTGTAGCATTCGAAAAAAATCTAGGTTGACTCATAACTGGGAATTGACTGTTTACCCAAATCAAATAAAAAAGAGGCACAAAATTATTATCATTAACCACAGCAATTAAGGATGGGGAGCTAATACTCTGTGTTTTGCCATTTGCAACGCCCTTTCATTTCGGTATTCAATCTTCATGACCAATTTTTAAGATGAGAAATCCCTGGGACTCAGAGATGGGAGGGTGGCTTGCTCAAGGGGTCACGGCTCACGAGAGACAACACTAATGCTCGAACCTGGGTCTAGGCCTCCAAGTCCTTTTCCTTTCTTCTACCACGGTATCATGCCAAGGACAAGGGACCTGCACACCCTGAGGTCCTACTGTGTGCCAGGTGCCGTGTTAGCAATGTGGACCTCTGAGTTTCATTAATAACCCCTGTGACCATCTGAGTTTATATTTCTATTAAAAATGACTTCCTGCTCCCCTTCTCTTCCACCCATGTGGAGCTCACTGAATCATCCCCAAATGGGAAATGAGGCTCAGGATGTTTAATTAGAAGGAATATCTCCTCTTTGCCAAGACTCCTTCTTCTAATCCCGACACAAACAGGAAGAACAGGTGGCCCTGGAGAGCAACGCAGAAGGACTGGGAATCTCTGGCTTCCAGATTCCCTATCTGCATGGAAGAGAACTCTTCACGGAGTGTCATTAAATCGGGGTGAAAATCCTGTGTGCTGGAGACGGGCCACGGAGCCCAGCATCCCTGTGCTCACCTGTCCTGGTTAGAGGAAGGAACCCCCTCTCCTGCTGCCTACCGGTCTACCGCGTTCTGGGCACTGCCTGCTGCTGCTCACATATTATCTCACTTAAGCCCAATGACGAGTCAGGCTGGCGCACCTATCCCCATTTCTATAGTGGAAGAAAAGGAGTCGCAGAGAAATTGTCACTTGCTCAAAGACACACGACTCAAGCAAAGCTACGTCAGGATTTGGGCGGAGGTGAATCCAGCAGCATCCCTCTCAAAAGATGAGTGGGAGAGCCCGGGCCATCTGCAATGGACACGAGGGGACAGTGGGCAGGTTAGGCTGTGTTCGCAGTCATCTGGTTCATGTCTCCTACACGCTGAGCTCTCACCAGCAGCACGGATGTCTCAGGAAGGACGAGAACCACAGGAAGCCAAGAAGGAAGGGACTGGACCCAGCTTTGACTGAAATTCCTACCCTGAGAGGCCTCACCTCTTGGGTTTTGTCAGGACTGCAGGTGAGGCTGGTCTGTTTCCATAAACCTGAGGTCAAGGGCTGGGTTTGGGGTTTGCTCTAGAGAAGAAGGGGGGAGGGGGGAGGAATGGAGGTAGAAGGATTACATATTTTATGTTCACAAGGCTCAGTGTGAGAAGCCACATCCAGAACAGGACCTCAGCCTCGGTGGAAATTTCCTCGGGCCTTGCTCTCCTGCTCACCGCGCACAGTGATCCCTTTCATGGGCCCCCTGGGCCTATGAAGGGAGCTTCCGTGTCCTCTGTGCAAATTGGTTTCTCTAACTTGCTGAAAATAGAAGAGACGCCCACAGCCGTGTTTTCCCATGGGCTGACTCGCAGGGCAACCACAGGGGACCAAGGCCCAGCCATCAAACCCGGCCATTCAGGGGGAGGCCAGCCTGAGCCAAGGCCAAGGGTAGTGACAACGCCACAGACCCAGAGAGCTGAAAACTCCAGTTCCCCGTTCCTGGCTTAGTGCCCTAAAGACTTGTCTGGGTCTAAGAACAGAGCATCTGTATAATCAAAAGTACATCAACCATATTTTTTTAAGTGTCTTTTATAAGGCTAGGTGGGGGTCTGAGAAAGATGCTGGGATAAAGCAGTGGACAAAATTGATGTGGTCCTTGGGGCTTCCAGTCTATAGTCTAGATTGGCACTGCCCAGCATGAGTTACACAAGCCATCTTATTTATTTTATTTAAAAATATATTTTTTTATTGATTTCGGAGAGGAAGGGAGAGGTAGAGAGAGATGGAAACATCAATGATGAGAGAATCATTGATCAGCTGCCCTCTGCACGTCCGCTACTGGGGATTGAGCCCGCAACCCAGGCATGTGCCCTAACATGGAATTGAACCGTGACCTCCTGGGTCATAGGTCAACGTTCAGCCACAGAGCCACACCAGCTGGGCTACACATGTCATTTTAGATTTCCTAGTAGCAACATTTAAAAAAGTAAAACGAGACAAATTAATTGTAATTATATATTTTTATTAACCCGATATATCTAAAACATGATCACTTTAGTATGTAACCAATATAAAAATTATTGAGATAATTTAGATTTTGTGATGCTATACCTTCAAATTATGGTGTCTATTTAGCCCTTATAGCACATCTCAGTCACGCTAACCATATTTCAAGGGCTCGGGGCTACCATCCCGGACAGTCTGCTCTGGACTGTGCCGACAGAGAATGAGGTGGACACAGGGATGGGGGATGGCTCTTTGAGGAAAATGGTGAGATAATGTTGCCACCAATAATAATATTTACTGAACAGTTACTGTGTGCTGGTCTCTCCTGTGTCCTTCTCAAAATAACCTTGAGAGACGGTCATTCCCACTTCACAGATGAGAAACGTGAGGCGCAGAGTGGTACCATCACTTGCCCAAAGTCACACAGCTGATCACCAAGGACGCATAGATGTGGAACCCAGAGCCTGTGCGCTGACCCCTGGCATCATCCCAGTTCTTGAGCACGGGAGCTATGAAGGGCTTCATGCCAAATACTGAGTCTATTAACTAAGGAAGTAGTTTATAATGTACCCTCCACAACCAGATGGCTTGGGTTCAAATCCTGGCTCTATCACACTCATTAGCTGTGCGACCTCGGGCAAGTTACTTAGCCTTCCTGTGCCTCCGTTCCCTTGTCTGTGCAATCAGAGCCTCTGTCCAGGGTCATATTGAGAAGATGACATGAATAAAGGGCCTAGAACCTTGCTTGGTACCCCAGGAGCGGCCAGTGAGGAGTAGCTCTATTTATGGTGACATAAACAGGTTCTGACTGATGTGTCTGCAAGAAGGAACGTGGGACCAGAAGGCAGCGAAGGGCCAGTCATCAATCCGCTGTGAAGTGACCAAGCGATGGCCCCAGGGCTGCTTTCCCATCTCCCAATAAACAAGCTGGAACAGAAGGTGCACACTGCTGTGGGCTGAATTGTGTTCCCTCCCTCCTGCAAAGTTCCAGGGTCGGCCCCCGCACTCCCAGGACTTCAGCATATGACCATGTTTGGAGATGGGGGTCTTTACAGCGGAAATCAAGTTAGGATGAGGTCATGAGGGTGGGCCCTCATCCAACATGGCTGGTGTCCATCTCGGAAGGGGAAATCTGGGCCCAGCCTGCTCCGTGGGGAGAAAGCCAGGGGAGCATGAAGGTGACTGTCTACAAGCCAGGGAGAGGGGCCTGCAACAGCCCTGGGAAGGACCCAACCCTGCCCACACCTTGATCCTGGACTTCCAGCCTCCAGAACAGAGACAATACATGTCTGTTGTTGAAGCCACCCAGCACGGGGGACTTTGTTCCGGCAGCCGGAGGACACGAATACACCCGGGGACACGCGTCTTCCTCGCCCCCCTGGCCTAGGATGTTGCAGGCGGGGTTTTGCGAAAGCGCCTGTCGGCCAGCCCGGCCCCAGGGCACACAGCGCGCTTGGAAAATCTCTGGCGCCCGGGCCAGCTTGCCCGGGCAGGTCTGTCGCCGTGGAAAACTACCCGGGAAGGTGGGCTGTGTCCCTGAACACTGCGCACTCTGTTTCCCCTGCTACCTTCAAACCCCCTTTGCCAACGGGAAGGGAAAGAAAGCCCGTCTTTATTGGGCCCAGGCTCCCTTAGACACCACGCTCCGGAGCCCGAGCCAAGACAGACACAGTGGCTCATTGAGCAAGGCTCTCCCTCTGCGTGTTCCCCACACGCTGCCCCGGAGCCCTGGGACCCTCAAAAACACCCGGACGCCCGTCCCGTCCTGGGCAGCAGCAACGGCGGGCGCAGGCAGAAGCCGCTCACGTCGCCAGGGCCAGGACGACCTGTTGATTCGAACGCACGAGGCACTTGGGGTTTTACCCTTTTTCCTTCCTTCCCAGACCCCAGCGATCTGAGACGGCGATGGCTAATTCTCCAAGCTGGGAAATGCGATGTGCCTGCGTTATTTCTCACATGCTGATGGCCCACAGGGCCTGGGAGGGGCGGGACCTGCGAACATGCCCAGGGGTTTCCTCTCATCTGCCACGGGAGGAGGAAGGTGCTGGGGTTCCCAGGTCAGCTCTCTGTTCCTGAAAACTGCTTTGTGGGAGGCGGGTTCCTCCCCTTCTCCCCGCACAGCTCCGTGTCCCATCAGTCCCTCCGTTCCTCCAGGAGAATCAGCTAAATGTCGCATGTCTTCTATCATAAAATGCAGGACACCAACAACGTAACATGTGGGCAAAGGGTCATTTCGGGTGAAGGACGGGAAGCCTTTCAAGTTTATTCTCTGTTTCTCACCCAAAGACGAGAGAGACCTGCAAGCTGTGACTTTTAGATGCTTCTAGAACAGGGAATCCGGTTCCATTGGGTTGTTATGTAACTGGAAAAGCATGCTGGTGTGGGAGCCGGGCCTGACAGCCCAGAGACCCAGCACGGAGGCTGCGCTCCGCAGCTGTGCAAGCTTTGTGGGCCTGAGTCCCTCAATTTCCCCAAGCCAGTTCCTTCCTTCCGTCATCAATTAAAAAAAAAAAAAAAAAAGATGAAATTTAAAGATATATATTTTTTCATTGATTTCAGAGAGGAAAGGAGAGGGAGAAAGAGACAAAAGCATCAATGATGAGAGAGATTCATTGATCAGCTGCCTCTTGCACATCCCCCACTCCGGATCAAGCCCACAAGCCAGGCACATGACCTGACCACTGAATCGAACCGTGTCCTCCTGGTTCATAGGTTGATGCTCAACCACTGAGCCATGCCAGCCAGGCAAAAAGATGACCTTTGATTGGGCAAAGTCTAACCGTCTTTCCCAGAACGTCATCCTTTTGCAAAGAATTCCACAAAACACTGAAACTTCCGGAGTGTGAACCAGAGGCAGGGGCTTGGGCTGAGCACCTCCGCAGCCTCAGTACCTTGGAGGGGTCAGCAGAGGTGAATGCCAATTGGACCAGCTGATGCAAAAGCGGCCCCAGCCAGCTTAGCTCACGGGCACTGGAATGTTCCTGCCAGTGAGAGAGAGAGAGAGAAACCATCTTCATAACCAGAGGGGGTTTGTTGGGATGGAGCAGGAGACAGTGGAGGAAAAAGGAAGGGCAAGACCTGATTTACTGTCTCTCTATCCAACAGGCTCTTGCTCCCCAAATACACAAACAAGAAGGCGGTTGTCCCTCCTCTCCCGCCTCAGGCTCCGCCCTTCACCTCCTGCTGGGGTTTCTGGGCAAAGACCTTCAGGGGAGTGAGGAGACGAAGGGACCCACCCTCGCTGGCCAGCTGAGCCTGCTGAGGGTAGAGTGGCAGAGCTGCCTCCCATCGGCATCTCTTAAACCAGTGGTCGGCAAACTGCGGCTCGTGAGCCACCTGCGGCTCTTTGGCCCCTTGAGTGTGGCTCTTGCACAAAATACCACGTGCGGGCATGCACTTACAGTGCGACTGAAACTCTGTGGCCCGTGCACAGAAGTCGGTTTTCGGCTCTCAACAGAAATTTCCATCGTTGTCCTGTTGATATTTGGCTCTGTTGACTAATGAGTTGGCCGACCACTGCCTTACACCAACCAGGAAGCGTGAACAGAAAAGCCTGAAGTGTTCCCCACACGCTGCCCGCAGCCCAGCTCCAAGGTCGGGGGGTCCATACTGCGCGGCGGGAGGCCTGCTCCGAGCTGGCAGTCGCTCCCCGTCCACCACGAAAGCAGGAGCTTTCCCCTCCGCTCCACAACTCCCCACCACGTCCGCCCGCAGGTACTGGGCATGAATGAGCCCCCACCCTCCATTTCTGAGCATTTCCCAGAAGTTCATGAAGGGCTAAGACAGGGAGAGACCCCAAACACATGCCAGAGGCCGAAGGATGAGGAAAATCAGCTCCTGGCTCTCTGCCCAAAGCGTCACACACTTCACTCCGTCCTGCCAGCACAGACACGGCCATCTCCACTTAGGAGGAGGGGAGCCTGCTGATCCACCATGAGGTCCGGGCTTCGGGGGAAGGGCAGGGAGAGTCACAGGAAACCACAGGGCCGTGGGGTTTTCCCAGTTCCCTCGCATCCATCCGGAGGTGACCCTGCATCACCCAGCTTGGGCAACGGGCGGGGCGGTCTGGCATGAGCCCCTTGCCCATGGGGCGTGAACTAGCCGGGGCCTCGGACGGGTGCCCCCTGAGGAATATCGAGGGGGCACTTTCCCGCAGGAGGACCCCTCCTTCCTGCCCTCACTCTGTCCAGAGGGCCACCCCCCAACAGGCATTCAGGGACCCAGGACACCCCCCCCACACACACACCTGGAGTGCCCTGTTATCTTCCCCTTTACAGCCCTCTCTGCACGTTTCCACGTCCTTGGCTACTTCCCGCTGAGTCTGTGGGCGTCTTCCTCTTGAGCTCATCACCCATGCTGTTATGACAACCACGCAGCTTCTCTCACATGCTCGCCATAAAGCCTTTCTAGAAAATTCTACAGGAGGAGCCAATGGAAAGTCTTTGGGCTCCACCAAGTGCTAGGATAGGCCCAGAGGATTCGGATACTGGGCGTTATTTGTCCCAAACTCCATGACTCGGGCAGCCAGGGAGCGCCCCTCCTCCCCTGGCCATACTCTTCAAAGAGCTCCCCCTAGGACGTCAGGGCCCTGCCTTCCAGATCACCTTTGCGCCCCCAGCACCTAGTGCATGTCAGGTGCTCAATAAATACTTGTGAAATGAACCCCGTGAACCTGGCACCCCTTACCTTATCACGTGCAGACAGCAACGGGCCACATGGGGTGCCCAGCACACTGGGCCTCCCTGGCCTCACACAGCACCCCATTACATTCTGCCAGCTGGGAGACTGCCTGCGCCTCCAAGCTTTGCTCCAGCCTGGGGGTGGGGTGGGTTAGGGACGTTCAACTGCCCTGGAACAGGAACTCGGGCCCCTGCCAATGTAAGGGACACTGAGGGGTAAATACAGCGCCCTCCTGAGGTTTCTCCCTGAGTCCCTGCAGCTCTTCTTGGGGAACAGGGGTGAGGACAAAGGTCTGGTGTCATTCATCAAGGCCATGTCATTCAGCAGGGAAATGCCTGGGAAGCGTTTTCAGGACACTCCTCAGTGCTTGGACCCGACTTTACACTCTGACTCCCCATCTACTGCTTAGCAATTACAAGCCCAGAGCCAGTCTGCCCCAGTTCTGATCCTGCTTCTGCCCCTCCCTGCTCTGCGATCTCAGGCATGCCACTCTGTCTCTCTGAGCCTCTGTTTCCTCACTGGAGATCATGGTAGCACCCACTTTATAGGGTGGTTGACATGACTAAATGAAATCATGTAAAACGATGGCATGAATACAGACCTCAGCCCAGGGCCTGGCACACTTTGGCACATGGAGCAGGGGTGCTGGGGTAGCAGCTGACAGGGTACCTCCCCTGTAGTAAGTGCTCAGAAAATATTGGTTTCAAAAGGGTAAATGCAGGTGGAAGCAGCCCAAATGGTCACTGATGGATGAAGAAAATGTGGCCCTAGCTTGTTAGCTCAGTGGTTAGTGCGTTGCTCTGCGGACTGAAGGATCCCAGGTTCGATTCCCATACTTTGGTTGCAGGTTCCATCCCTGGCCTCAGTCTAGGCACGTGCGGGAGGCATTCAATCCACGTGTCTCTCTCACATGGATGTTTCTCTCTCTCTGTCATTCCCCCTCCCTTCCACTGTCTCTAAAAAAAAAAAAAAATCAATGGGAAAAATATCCTCAGGTGAGGATTAACAAAAAAAATAATGCGGCATGTACATACAATGGAATATTACTCAGCCTTCCAAAGCAAGGACACCTGTCACATGCTACAACGTGGATGGACCTGAAGGACATGAGGCTAAGTGAAAGAAGCCAGTCACCTAAAGATCAACATTGCCTGGTTACACTTACAGGAAGCTCTAGAGCAGTCAGACTCATAGGAACAGGAAGTAGCATGAAGTTGGGGGGGGGGTGTTGTTTAGTGGGGACAGAATTTCATTGTGCAAGACAAAGACGCTCTGGAGATCTGTTGCACAACAGCGTGAATATACTTAGCAACTGCACATGTAGAAGTGGTTAAGGCGGTAATTTTTCTTATGTGTTAACGATTTTTTAAAAAAGCTTAAACACCACCCTAGACAGAAAGGGAGTTTGGGGCGGGGGGGGGGGGGCGGTGTCCTCAGGCCCAGGGTAAACTGATGGCCCATGGCCTGGGCAGGGAGCATGGCCGGAGCAGGCCCTTGGGACCTGCCTCTGGGTGGGGACACACCGCTCAAGGTCAAAACCAAGAGTCGCCAATTCTTGGCCTCATTTCAACCTGGGGGGAGAGCGGGAGGCTCCCGGTCTAGGATTGTAAGTGCTGTCTTCTGTGTTGGCCTTAGGAATTTAACAGCTACCCTGCCAGAACTGGGCGAGTTAACGACAGACGCAGCAGATGTAAAATATTTTCTAAGTTAACCCAAATGCACGGGCTGGTCTCCAGAGGCGACCCAGCAAGATGCACACCAGTGATCATCATTTGCTGGCTCGTTGGAACCATTGCCCCCTGCAGACACGATGAGCCCCTCCTCCCCCTCACTGTCCCCTCACCTGTCTTGTACCTTCCAGTCCTTTGTAGCCACTGGGACATGGGACCCCGAAGTTGGCTGCTGCCTGGGGCTGGCCGGCAGGGCTCCCAGGGGCTGCTCTCCTTCGAGTATCCTGCCCACAGTGACCGTCATTGCCCAGTGCCATGCTTACTTTATTTGGCGGTTCTTCTCTCAATCAAACTGCAATTTGAGTGCACTGAGAATGTAAATGACTGCTAAGAGACACTAACATATTTCTGTATTTTCTTTCTTTTTTTAAAAACATGTCTTAACTTTATCCCTAGAGTTAATTATTCTAAGTACCAAAGGTATTTCTTAAAAAGTGAACCTTTGTTAATTGTGAAAGCTGGGGGATAAACATATTTTTGCTTTATTTTTGGTACATTTGTGTGTGTGTGTGTGTGTAATTTGTTCAATATTATTTTATTTTTTTAATAATTGTTTATTGTTGAAAATATTAACAATATGTCCCCTTTTTCCTCCCTCCATTGACCCCCTCCAGCCCATCCCCGTCCCCCTATTTCTGCATTTTCCATGACTCTCTGAGTTGGGGTGGGTGGGAAGGGTGAGGCCGACATGGATTGGGGACTGTGTTGGGTATAGTTACACCTCCTTTATGCCCCACAGCCCAGCTCAGTGGGTATATTTATACCTTCTCTACAGATACAGAAACTGAGGCTCAGGAGCATTCCCTTCCTTGTCTAATATCACCTAATCATCAATCTAGGGCTCAGTGTCAAGGCTCATGGAGAGGGGAAGGGAAGAGGGAGGGGGAAGAGAAGGGAAAGGAAGGGAAGGGAAAGGGAGAGAAGGAGTGGGAAGATGGACGATACGCCAAGAAATAAGGGCTCTGGCTTTGTTTCCACAGAGCCTCCCTGATGGCCTTGGGTCGGTCACTTCTGGTCAGTTCTCCTACGGCACAAGCAGCAGTGACCAGGAGAGGCCAAGCCAGGGCACCCCACACATGACTGGCCCAAAGGGGAAAGGCTGGGTGCAGAGGGGGGGGCTCTGGGCTTCTCCCACCTCTACCCCAAGCTGAAACCCTTCTCTCTCATCTGGGGTTCCAAGTTCATATTGTGTTTAAAGCGTTTTTCTCCTCAAGAGCACCGGTGGGGCTGGGGTGTAACATAGTGAACGGCGGCGCCTCCAACAGAGTCGGTGTTCAATAATGTTAATTAAATGATATGCACCCGAACACCCTGCCGGGTGTCACGTTCTTGGCTCAGTCGAACTTTCCAGTGCCGATCGTGTCCACGTGAACCGATGCCAAATTGTAAGGCAGGGCTCTGATGTCGATATTCATTCTTTTCATGCGGATCAGCAATGAGCACAAAGCTTTAGATTAATTTGGAAATTAATCTGATGGCGTTGCGCTGGATGGCTGTGAACCAGGAGAGGAGCTGACAACTGGGCTCCTGAAAAAATCCAGCCATACAAGGCCACCTTAGCTATTTGGAAGTGGGGCTGAAAATTAGGAATAATAATAATGACTAACAGCCACCATGTGCCAAGCTCTTCCCAAGTGCATTTAAGCCTCGTACAACCCCAGGGGGTAGGGCTGTTGTCATGGTGACTCACCCATGATGACAGAGGATGGGATGTAAAACCCAAGCCCTGTGGCTCCCAAGGCCTCATTCTTAACCACCCCGCACTGGCTAGGCTCCGAGCCACGCTGCCTGAGAAAAGTGCCTACTGTGTGCAGGACCCCAGGTCCATGTTCAACAAGCACTACTGTACCTCCCACATGTTAGGTTCAAGTAAAACGGTATTTCTTTTTAACAAATATAGTTTTATTGATTTCAGAGAGGTGGAGGGAGGGAAAGAGAGAGGGAAACATGAATGATGAGAGAATCATTGATCGGCTGCCTCCTGCACGCCCTCTACTGGGGATTGATAATTTGCCAAGATCTGATAATGTGCCCTGACTGGGAATGGAACCATGACCTCCGGGTTCACACAGAGGTCGATGCTTAACCACTGTGCCACACCGGCTGGGCTACAATGGAATTTAAATTCCAGTCCATATGGAATTGCCCCACGGGCTGGCAAAGGCTTGGATGGGAACCTGGTCCCTTCTTTTCTGCCCTGGAGACTTTGTGAACACATGGGCTGCCCACCCCCCACTGTCATCTCCTCCCCTGAAGCCCTCCTACCCTTGTGCCTGCATCTCCAAGAGAATGGCCGGGTAATAACCAGAGAGCTCAGGTATTTCAATCATGGTGCCTAGAGTTTGGCGTATCAGTAGAAGATTCTCTGCCCGGAGGAGACACACACATCTCTCAAATCCACTAGAGGCTTCTGGCTGCCCAGGAAGCCCTTACCAAAGCCCCTCCTCCACCTAGGTGACCCCCCAGCCCCACATACTGTCATCAAGGCCACTGCCCCCTTGGCAGGAAAACGCTGAAGGATGCAATAAAATCAAACAGGGAAGTGCCTACGTGTTTTTGGGGTTTTTTTTTTATCACGTGTCCAGCCCTGAAGACAGAGCGGGTCATTTCCATTATTGCGAAATGCTGAGTGCAAAGTAATGTCATTACGTGGCGTCTCTCTCTCCATCCCTCCCTACCCCACTTCCCTCTAATCCCCCTCACATCCATCATATCATGTGCAGTGCGGGGGGAAACTTTCCTTCTAGAACTGAGGACTTGACAGAGTGCCTCCTGGGTGCCCAGGGCTGCCAGGACACTGCTTTCAGGGGGTGCCAGCAAGCCTCGTCCATCAACAGCAGCCTCTGTACGATGGTCTGCTAAGATCTGGAAGGTGACCCCCGCTATGTCAGCTCACCGCTGGAAGCGCTGAGTTCCTCATTCCACTCTTCTACTCGTCTGCTTTGTATGCACTGGCACAACACCCATAATTTGACAAACAGACGATATTCTAACTTCTGGGCAACTGTCCAGATGAGTTCGTGTGTTAAAGATTATATTCTTCTTCTTTTTATTTTTTTTTTTAAATTGCTCCATTGTAGGATAAGCTATTGAAGGCTTTTGCAGCAATCACATCCATCCAGCCCCTTAGGCTGGCCCGGGCGGCGTTGTGAGGAAAGCACCTGGAGTTAGAATAAAGCAGATTTGGGCTCCATCGAGCTCTGCTACTAATTTTGTAGGCCAGGCAGGAGCCTGAGCCTTTCCAAACCATTTTCCCTGCCTGGAAGAGGCTCACAAGAACACGTGCCTAACAGATTGGCTATAAAGATTGGAAAGAGTACGTGTAAAATGCCCTGTAATGTAATACATTGCCCTGTACATGGAAAATACTTAACACATTATAGCTAAACTGCTGTTAGGATTATTATTAATAATAAAAGCGCCCCACATCTACAACATGGCAGGGGTTAGCTACCTCTGTTTCAAGGCATTATTTGGGGCCCGAATGATACGCCACAAATACTGACGGACAATGAGTTGGTTAGTCTCTGTTTCCTCCACTGTCCCACCTCCCGTTCATTCTCCACGGTTCTCTCCTCCTCGGGAGGTGACCCCACAGACCGTACCAAATGGGGTCCATGCTGGCTGCTGCTTGACTTGTTTCAGTTGGCCAATAGGAGGAACCAGCGGAAAGGGAGAGAGAGAGCGAAGGGGGGGAGGGAGAGACGGAGGGAGGGAGAGGGAGAGACAGAGGCAAGGAAAGCAGGAAAGAGGGAGAGAGAGAGAGAAACAGAGAGAGAAGAGTGGACAGAGGAGATCAGGGTGCACCCTCCCTGCTTCCACTGCTTTGGGGGTAGGGGGGTTCAGCTGCCCCACCCCTTCAGGCCTCAGGGTGGCAATGGCTTACCTCTTGCCAGTCTCAGGTGCCTCACACCTTGTTGGCTTCCTCATCCTCGCTCAAATCTCTAAGTGATGTCTTCATTCGAGTCTCTGAGTTCAATTCTGCTTCCCTCCAGACCTTGCTAACCCACTGAATTCTACAGTGATCCCCTCAGGGGCTCGGCATAGGATGCTTAAGTGGATGATCTAAAGGAGGCTGGGAGCTGGGAGCTGGGGTGGCCCCAGATGCCTTTGCTCCTAGGTCCCAACTGAAACCTTCCCTGGACTAAGTGAAACCAAATGCAGACCAGGCACTTGTACATCAGATGCCTCAGCCTTTCAGGAATGTACGTTCCATGTAATAGCTCCACAGTGGAAACAAGGTAGATGCTCAGCAGCAGTGGGCTGGTTAAGTGGGGGTTACAAGAACATGGCAGCCAGCGCCATGGGGGCTCTGAACGATCCTCCCTCCTGGTGTTCCTGTCCTCCCACACTGAGGCTGGCTGGAATGACAGACAGACTACTGCCCAAGTGACAGCGTGTGACCTCTGAGGCTAGACCATAGGAGAGACACAGCTCCGGCCTGATTCGTTCTTCTCTCTCTCTCTTTCTCTCTCTCTCAACCATTCAACCCAGATCCCAGGTGCCATGTTGTGTAGACACTCAGGCAGTCCTGTGGAAAGGCCACGAGGAAAAGTGCCACTAGCCAGCCATGTGCATTAACCACCGTGGAGGCAGGTCCCCCCATTCCAGTCCAGCCTTCAGAGGACTCCAGCAGCCCAGCCCACTCCTGACTGCAACCCAAACCAGGGACTCCAAGGCAGAGCCGCCCAAGCAGGCCCCTCTCACATGCCTGACCCACAGAAACTGTGAGAAAGAACCGTTGTCGTGGTTTTAAGCCACTAAGCTTTAGGGCGATTTGTTCTATCAATAAATAACATGTAAATAGAAATATCACACAGTAGGTAAAAATCTCATTTTGGGATAATAGTTAAATAAAGTAAAAATGCTCACAATCTATTAAAGGAAAAGAATAAGATACAAGATGTGATCCCATTAAAAAATATGTATTTCTATATATTCATCAAAAAAACTGGAAGAATATAAATTTAAATGTTTATGATGATTATTTCTGGGTAGAGGAGTTAAAGTCCTTCTAATGTCATTTAAGTCTTCCTATGTTTTCCAAAATGATCGCTGGGTATAATCTGGAAAAGGTGTACTTTAAAAAATAGTTTTTCTGGCATATTTAGGAAATGGAAATTTATTTTATATAAAATGAACATGCTTGTCTCCAGCTTACAGGGGGTGCCTGTTGAGAGGACGCACTGTAGAATTGTACATCTGAAACCTATGTAATTTTATTAACCAACTAGGGGCCCGATGCACAAAATTCGTGCAAGAGTAGGCCTGCCTTTCCCCGGCTGCCGGCACCAGCTTCCCTCTGGCACCCGGGACCCGGGCTTCCCTCTGGCCACCGGCAGGCACCCAGGACCTGAGCTTCCCTCCGGCCGCCGGCTTCGCCCAGAGGTCATCCGGAAGGACGTCCAGAAGGACATCCAGTCTAATTAGCCTATCGCGCTTTTATTAGTATAGATGTCATCCCAATAAATTCAATGCAAAGAAAAGAGGGGCGTGCTGGCCTCACCAGGAAAGCAGTGTCTATCTTGCTGGCTGCCCTGGACTCTTGCTGACCTCATCTTGCTTCTTCTCCCCTAGGTCCAGCCTGGCCATGGCTTGACGGCCATACAACTGCAGCCACACACAGAGCCCTGATGGTGGTTCTGTCGGCAGGACAGGCTGGTGTAGGTAGGGGAAGAATATCAGGACCCCCAGCTCAGGTCTGCTCCTGAAAGTGGGATTGAGGCCAGCACACTACTGATCTGCTGCCAGCATAGCTTTGCATTTCCTAGAATGTCAGACAGATGGAATTGGACAGTTTGTAGTCTTTTGAGCCTGGCATCCTTCACTTAGCATAATGCTGTGATTCATATTATTGCATGTAGCAACAGTCGTTCCTTTTTTATGGCTGCATAGTACTCCACTGTATAGATATACCACTTCTCAGGTACCCATTCACAAGTTTGAGGACATCTGGGTTGTGTCCAGTTGAGAGCCATTATGAATAAAGCTATGAACAGTCATACACGAATTCTGTGCTGTGACTGGCTGTTTTAAAATGTTTTGTTATATTCATCTTCCACCTGTAATATACAAGTATGCCCTATTATCGTCCAAACCATGTCCACCGATTCCAAGAATGGCAATATAAAATGTGGCTACAGACCTGAATTTCAAAGCACATGAATGAATGTTCTTGTCACTTGACAGAAGTTACTGTCACTTGTCCCGTTGACTCCAGGATGGCACAAAATTCTAACAAAAGTCATGGGAAGCCAGATGGGACTCTGAGAACCCCAGTCCCTGAGAGCTGCCAAGCCCAGGTGCACCCAGAGCAACGTGACAGGAAATGCACTTGACATTGACACTTCTAAGCTCGGAGTTCCCAGACTGACATCTCTAGCAACGTGCCAGGAGCAAGGCACGTGCCTAGCTCTCTGGATAGGAACCTGCCACGGGTTCTGGGATTTGTTAAACTCCCTGAAGATTTCTGGAGCCTTTCTGGTTTTAGGAGGCGGGGAGAGTGGAGCTGAGAACTAAAGGAACTGAAGTTAGAGACACTAAAGGGAATTGCAGAACTGGGACCCATCCAGATATAGAAACTTTTCCCTCGCAGATTCGCTGGAGATTTCCACCAACGGCACACAGGAGAGGGATTGCAGACAAACGTCCCACAGCTCTTTCTTTCAGATGGCCAGGCCAACGGAAGGGGATTCCTAGCAGACACATAAGCTTGTTTTCTGTGTTACCCCAACCCCAACTGTGTACCATGCTCCCCCTCTCCCCCATCCAAACCCCAAGAATTCCCTTTATCCTGAGAGTGGTGGGTGCTGGCGAGTCAAGCAGTTGTTGGGTGCTAACCACCCTTTCCCATCCCACCTCCAATAGGAAGGGCAGTAGTTTACCTGAGGACATATGGTGGACACTCACTCCACACCCACTGCTAATATCATTTTACAGACGTAGAACTGAGGCACAGAGAGGCTAAGTGACTTACCCCAGGTCACATAGCTGCTAAGTGGCAGAGCCAAGATTCACATCCAGACCTTAAACACGATACAATGCCATTAAATAAATAAATGCACAAAACCCACGTGTTAGGGAAAGAAAGAGGGTGGCCATGAAAGGTGTCATAGGGATGGAGGGTACAGAGCATGTCTAAAAGGCCAAGGACTTTGAGGAACACCTCCAGCTGGCAGAGAGAACAGGGAGAACAAATAGGCAGAATTTTGCAAAGGGTTAGGACCTGAGATATTTCCCTGGTCCCGCCTTCCCTCTCCAGGCCTCCGCTGTCCTTCTCTGTAAAGTGAGGGGTGGACCATATTGTTTCTTCAAGTCAGAGAGTAGCTCGGTCTGGCCAAAGCAGAAGATGGCAGAATTGGGTGGGAAAGTGAGGCAGGGTCCCTGAGAACACTGAACGTAGACATGAGAATATGAGACGGCCAATGACCTGCATTTGGATCCCGACTCCACCACTGCCCTAGCTCCCGAGACCTCAGGGATCACATCTGTACAAAGGGATCCATAGTAGAGCCTTCATGTAAAGCTCTCAGCACATCAGACATAATACACATTGGCTATATTGTTATTATTATTATTAAATTGTAATTGATCCAGCCCATCCAGCCTAGAATGAAAACCACATGGGGCGAAATGTGAATAACGTTCATTCAGCCTGTGTCATGCGTGTTGGCCTGGGAGCTGCTGAGCAAAAGATGAGGATCACTGGCAGCTGCTTCTCTGCTGAGTGATTACCCAATCACCACTCCCCTGCCCCCCCCCCCGCCCCGCCCCGCAACACACACACACACACACTTGCAACCAGCGGGCTCCCTAATTCACTTCTTCGGATGAAGGCAGCCCTGGCGAACTCCTCCCCCATCAGAGTGAGGAATGGGTTTCAAAGGACTCAGCTGAGATCTGCAGCAGCAGCTGTGCCATGACGTATCCTACGGCTACGTCAATCCGCCAAGTGTCTGGGAACCGCCGAGCCATCAGCACGGCCATTTTCCGTCTTATTCATACACGTTATCCAGCTGAATTGGATGTGCCAGGTGTTCACATGCTGATGTTTGCCTCCTGAATTCTCTCCCTGACCCCCTGTGATAAGAGGATTGCTTGTAAGACAGCGGGCAATTATGGCCTTTTTAAGAGTCTGGGCGTATATTAAAAGATGAGAAGCCTTGGACCCGTGCCACCAGATGACCAGGTAGCATTTGCCATGGGAGGGGCCTTTAAATGATGACTTAAGGGTAAAAATGTATTTTTTCATTCCTAAAAATGTGGAGGTTCTGCCCCCGCCCCCCCTCCCCCAGTGGTCTTTCAAGGGCTTTGATATATACAAAGCACAGACACAGTGGGGAGATCAAGAGGCCCCTCCACGTGCTACCCTGGGCTCACATCTGGCGGTCAGTTACCACCTAGTGAGAGGCTTTTGTGATCAATGAAATTTAAAAGGGGGAGGGGCTGGCTATAGAGGCAGAGCATGTCTTCACTTGCATTCTTGCTCCAGAGAGAAAGGCCTTCATACTCTTCCCTCTCTTCCTCCCTTCCCAGGGCCAGGTCGCTGGCCTGCACTTGACCGCCAGACAGTGAATGCAGCTTAACCTAGGTGCCTTGCTTGCCTAACTCTAGTCCTGGCCTGCTCCATCCCTCCCTCCTCCCCTCCCTCACTTTATGAATGAATGAATAAATGAACGAGTGGTCAAAATGAACAGTCCCATAAGATAAATGGAGCAAATACATCTCGTTGAGGAGGGTGATGATCTGTTTTTCAGCTGAGGGTGTGGGGTTCTTAGGAGGTTAATGACTCATCTAGACAAATCAGCAGCCAGGCATGGGCTCAAACAAAGGTGGTGAAATAGACATTAACCAGCCAACCCCAACACAGAGGGGAGACCCGTCTTGACACCTGATGAAGTGGCCTTGGAGCAAGCAAAGGAGGCTGTAGCAATCACCCAGCAAATACAGAGATGACAAAAAATAAAATGACCCCAAGAAATTGTAAGAGTAAAAATACCCAGAAGCTGAAATGAGGAGAGATCCACAAGAAGAGATTTGGAAATAGTGCAAGATTTGTGGGTCGCATTGCAGAGGATGGACAGAGAGCAGACCCGGGGGTTCTGGGAGACCTGCAGCTGAGCCGGCTCCTCCTCCCTCACATTCCCTCTCCTAGGCCCCAAGAAACTAATTCCACATAATGATACCTGGATTCCAAAGGAAGACACTGCCACCTCGGAGAGCCTCGGGGATCAAGCAGCCATCAAATCACAAGCCACTTTTCACCCCCTGAGAACCTGCTGTGCACCTACTATGTGCCAGAAATTCATGGTACTTGGCAGTGCCTTGGAGACTGGCCAACAAGGCCGATGTGGTCTGTCCTCATGAAGCTTCCAGGCTAGTGGGGAAGACATGCTAATAAACTAATTACCAAATAGTTATTTATCATCAAACTCTCAATAAATGGAGAAGAATACAGGGTCCCTGAGGACAGGGGTTTGTTCACTGAAGTGCCTCACCAGAGCCGGCCACACAGTACGCGCTCAATAAATACTTGTGGAATGAAGTGCTGGAAAAGCAAAGCACAGGGAACGGCTAGAGCACATGATGAGGGAACCCGAGCTAGTTGGGGGGGGCACAGAGAAAGCTTTCCTGAGGAAGCCCTCTCTCACGGAGCTGGGACCATGGACGGCAAGACAGGCAGAGGGAACAGGCAGGTGTGGGGAATGTCACAAGGACCAGAGGACATCTCCTTGGAAACAGGGCTCTGAGATGTGACCCAAGGCAGGTCAGGATCGGACTTTGCAGACCACATTTAGGGATGCTTTTGAAGCCTGACCCCCCCACCACGCCCACCACCACCACAAAAACAACTTAAAAATTCCAAATTACGACAGTAGAGGCAGAGAGGAAAATGTGAAGCTCTCTCACTCTCTTCCCGCTTCCAACACGACGAAATAATTAAAAATCATTTGATTATCTATATTCAGAGAATAATGTGTGCCTTCGTTGGATTGCTTAATAAAAGACAGTGAGGAAATCAGGAGTTATTGCCACAAATGGGATATATGTCGAGGAAGAATCATGAGCCACGATCAGCGGGTGCTCACATTGAACGTGACACACGGCTAACTAGTTCAGGCATTAACGAGTCGGCACAGCATAAAAGGAGAGGTGGCCCCTCCTCCTGCTTCCTGGCACAGCCCAGTGTTTTCAGGGCATTTATGCACTGATTCCCGGAAGGAAGAGCGATTATCCTCCCTGCCCCAGGCCTGCTGTGAAAATGAGGGATGGCCTCAGCCTGACATCCTTGATGATAAAGAAGGAAGTGGTCCAGGGCCGGCGCAGGACCACACATTTCAATTCCACCTCCCCCTCCCACCCTCGCTGGGAGGACCACAGCCAGAGCCTGCATTTCCCGGCTCCTGGGGGTTCGGGGGAGGGGGTGGGGCCCAGTGCTTCATGGTTCTGGGAAGCTGGTGCTGGTCTGTGGGCTCCCTGCAGAGGGGCAGGAAGAAGTGAGCACCTTCGGCCCAGCACTGTCACCATCCAGGTCAGGGTGCAGCCGAAGGGCCACTTCATTCCAAGTGAGTCCATACCAAACTTAGAAGAGGGTTTAACAATGTCCTCTGAGCAAACCCATGGGCCAGGCAGGACTAGGGAACCAATTACAGCGGTGGTTTTCCTCCACCAAATCAACCCCAAGAGCTTGTCAATTCCCGAAATTCCACAAGTAAAGAAATCTTTTCTTTGATGTGAGTTTCTGAGATTCCTGACACCGAGTGGCAAATTCTTAGAAGACCAGACTCTCCCCCCCCCCACCCCCCCATCATCTCTTGTACTTCCTCTCATCCCCTTCAGTTCAACTTCCCTTGCACAGACCTTGACCAGGGCTGGTTTGTAAGTATCGCTGACGGCCACTTGTGGGCAGGGACTTGGTCGCCTTAAATTCAAATCTTCTGCACTAAGCACACAGTAGGCACCTGCTACATAAACACAAGTCCCACCTCCACACCTTTGCTCACGATGTCCCTCCCACTCCTCTCCCACGCCATCAAGCCCAGTCCTCTCTGTCCATCATCGGGAATGCACACCGAGTTCCCAGGGCAGAAGAAAGAAGCCTGGCCTGGAACCCAGGAGCCATCACACGCTCCCAGACAGCACTTCCTCCCACCCGGCTTGCTGCGGGCACCTGCAGGATCAGGCTTTGCCTTGTGGTCAGACGTGTGATGTAATGATCGGTTCATTCATCTGTCTTCCCTCGGCTCCTAGAGGGAAGGCTTGGTACATATGCATTTTAGAATCCATCCAGAGCAGAGCTCAGGACAAGAATTCACACACAATGACTTCATAAGGGGTGATCCCAGGAAAGTAGGGGGCGGGGAGGGCAGGCCAGTGCTGGCTTGGTAGGTGTGCGACCTGGGAAGTCACATGGGGCCTGCCAATCACACGGGGCCTGCCAATCAGAAGGCTCATGGCTTGGTGTAACACTCTACTATCACTGTCTTGAGATTCCTAATTCTTAAGAACATTTTAACAAGGGGCTCTGCAAATTACATAGCCGGTCCTGGGAGCCGGATGGGAAATGAAGAAGCCCAGCAAGGATGTGATTTCAGGAGTTAAAGCGCGTTCTAACCTGATCCCCTGGGGAGCGTGGGAGCATGACTGGATTCCTCCGAGTTTGTCCCCACTTGAGGTGAGGGAGCCGGGCTAAGTCAGAGCTGCCCAAGAAGCAGTAAATGCCTGGATTCTTGCCCTTCTCTGTGCACAAGAGGAAGCAACTCCAGGAGCCCAAATGCAGCCTCCGAAGCAAGTCCCAGGTTCGGCCGTTAGGTAAAAGCAGGTAGACACTGGCCGATGGGCGCCCAGAAACCACAGGGCACCCAGGGGGATCTGGGCAGAGCATTCATGGTGCCCACCACCACTGTCAATAACATGACTTGAGCTGAATTATCAGATGCAAAATATGAGATGTAAAGTAGAGGGAATGACCTGCCTCAGGGGACCCCACTGAAAGGGGTTTCCCTGACTCAACTTTGCCAAAGATAGATGTGTCATCTTTCTCTCGCTGTCAGCTGGCGCACACAAACATGCCACCGTGAACTTGCTTCATTGGCCCACCTCGCTGTCTCCCCACATTTGGTTAACAGCATCCCAGCCTGATCAACAAGTCGATGCTTAATGCTCTCCAGCCAAATGCGTGCATCACGGAGCAAACTTCTAGGCAGACCTCCCTCCAGCCACATCGTACCCGCACTCGGGTCTCACCTGGGTAACCAGGGACCCTTATCTTTTTACTTTTTTTAAATATATGTTTTATTGATTTCAGAGAGGAAGGGTGAGGGAGAAAGAGATAAAAACATCCATGATGAGAGAGAATCACTAATTGGCTGCCTCCTGCAAGCCTCCTATGGGGGATCGAGCCCACAACCTGGGCATGCGCCCTGACTGGGAATCGAATCGTGACCTCCTGGTTCATAGGTCAACGCTCAACCACTGAGCCACATCTGTCGGGGGACCCTTATCTTTTTAAACTGAACCAACTGAGAGCCTTTCTTTAGGTCAGACCTATATTCTGGGGTGCAGCTGCTTACAGAAGTTGCCCAAATATCCAGTTATGTACAATGCTTCATCATTAAAATGTCAATCTTGATTCAAATCCCTGACAAAGAGGATTTCTAAGATTTCCGAAGAGATGACAACATGACTCTTGGCCGTGGGATGTTTAGTGACCAGAACTGTAATGGGGCCACATGTGTCCACTTAGATCTAATTTGCTTTGGTAATTTGACACAGCTTTCTGTCTGCCTCGCCCATTTTCCAGCTGTGGAGGGGAAGCTGTCCTTCCTCTCTCAGATGGCCAGCTTACCAAGCTCACTGATACTCTCCTGCCTCTCCTTTCCCTTCATCCTGGCTTCTCAGATTTCATTATCCAGCCAGTTGGTGGGAGTGTGTTTCGAAGTGTCGATCCCACTGGCTGGGTTGGGATTCTCATCTTTATGGCTGTAAAACAGCTAACATTTATTGAGTACTCACCACCTGCCAGGAATTGTTTTAAGCATTTAACATAAATGAACTCAGGTAATCTCCACTACAAACTCCATGAAGTGAGTACTACTATTAGTCCTACTTTACAGATGAGGTAACAGTGGCACAGAGAGGTGAAGCAACTTACCCAAGGCCACACAGCTAGAATTCTAAGATGGGGTCCCTGTGAGTGCTGCTCCCCTGGTGTACATGCCCTGTTTAATCCTCTTCCCTTGAGTGTAGGTAGACCCCGGGAATATGAGGGGACAGCACTCCCATGATGACCGCCTTGGAAGGCAATGGCAAACAAATTTTGCAGAAGTAATTAAAGTCCTTAATCAGTTGACAGCATGTTCATTAAAAGGGAAGTTATCCTGGATGGGCCTGACCTAATCAGGTAAGTATCTTCAGGAGCCTGTCCTGCTGGCCTGGAAGAACCACGCTGCTGTGGTTTCGATAGCTAAAAGGAAATGAAGTCCCCCACTAACATGAGAGCTTGGAAATGGGACTGCAGCCGGGTGAGATCCTGCACACAGGACCCAGCTGAGGCTGTGCAGACTCCTGAACCATGGAGACTGAGGGCTAATAAATATGTGTTCTGGTACACTGCTAAGTTTGTGGTAATTTGTTACACAGCAGTAGAAGTAGCTACAGCTAGTAAGAAGCCAGACTAGGATACAAACCCAGACAGCCTGGCTCTAGAGTTCTCCCTCTTAATTGTCTTTCTATTTGCTATTCTAGATCTGGAATCTGGATGTAAAAGAAACGGAGCAGATTGGTCAGAACCCTCAGCTGTTCTACAACGGGAAGTGCCGCATTCTCGCCCCATCGACCCAGCACTCGCCATGTTTCAGGAGCTACATTGGGCAGAAAGCAGGCACAGAGGCAGCCATCCTGGGCCTCAGCATCCAATGGGGAAGATGGCACTAAACAAGTAATAAAAAAATAAAATAAAACCATTATAATGGGCAAAGGGCTATAAAGGAGAGGAAAGGGTGCTAAGGAAACATATAACAGATTCTAGGAAATGCTTGGCGTGAGGCTGAGCAATCATAAAGGTAAAGAAGGAAGAGAGCTCTCTAGGAAGTGGAAACAGCATGTGCAAAGGCCCAGTAGCAGAAAAAGCAATTAACCCAGGCCCTGCGTGGCTGGAAGAGAAAGAAGGGCCCAAGATGAGACTAAAGAATGAGGGAGAGGCTGGCTCCTTTGAAATGCTGCTGCTCATTCTAGCTGATGCTGACCCTCTCCCATTAGAATAATTCAGTACCACCGTTGCCCCGGACAGTGGGAAACACATTTCACTGAGCATCAGTGGCCCAAAGTCAAAACGCCTTTCTGAGAAGGATATTGGAAATGCTTCCAAACTTGACAAGCCTTTAACAGTATAGGCTCATGCTGTGACCCTGGCAGCTGAAGACTGAAATCTTCTGCCCTTTGTCTTCTCTTGAATGCAAAACACTGAACCTTAAAGAGACGGTCTGGACATGTGAGGTCAGTGGGCTCTGTGAGGTGAGGGGCCACCCGTCAGCAATTGTCAGGCTGGAAATAGGCCCCTAGAGGAAGCACAGGAAGAATGGGACATTTGGGATTAAGCAAAAGACCTACAGTCTCCTGACCTCAGGCTTTACGGAGAATGTAGGGGCCCTGCCTGACCCTCCACTCTGAGCCCGTTGAGTCACCGTAATGGGAGTAGCATGTACCCAAGGACTTAAGAGTCTTGGCAGATGGAGACTGTGCCAGGCAGCAGTGCGGGGTGTAAGGGCATGAGATGGTCGGAGACTACTTCCCGCTGTGATTACTTGCCAGCTGTGTGACCTAAGGCAAGTTATTAACCTCTCTGAGCCTTGGCATCATCATCTGTCAAATAGTTTCTACCTTTTAGGGTTATGATGACTGAAATAATGTGTGCAAAGCACCAGCATAGTGCCTGGTGCAGAGGAAGTGTGTAAGGAATGTTAGCAACAACCATGACTAATGCTACTACCACCACCACTGCTATATCATCATCATCACCACCACCATCACCACCACCATCACCATCATCACCATCACCCCTATCATCATCATCACCACCACCATCACCACCATCATCATCATTACTATCACCACCATCACCACCATCGTCCTACTAAGTATAGAATTGCCTTTATGCTGTCAATAAGCCTTAAACTCCCATAATCGAGAGTTGGAGCTGAAGATACAGTAAATACCCAGGAAGGAGAGAAGAAGAAGCTCCGCCCCAAATACTTGAGTGTTCCATTCCAGTGGGCCATGGCTGTGGCAGAGAATTCCTCGAGTCCAAGGCTAAGGAACGTCTGTCTTTCTGTCTACCTCGCCGGTGCTCTGAACCTGGGCTCAGGAAATAATCCACTGATTGAAGTCTGGTCCCTAATAGGCCTGACTCCGGAGTGGATGTGCTGATCTGCTAATGAGAACATTCCCATCCTTGTGGCAGCTCCAGTTTGATTTAAATTAGTAAGTAGGCATCTCATTTATTTTTTTAAAAATCACATTGAAAAATAGCCCATTCCCTAGGGAGTGTCCTAGGAAATGCTGCATTTGCATCCACAAATACATGTTGATCACTCCTGGGGGGCTGCCCAAGCCAGAGATGGCGGTGAAGAGAAGCATAAAGCATCTGTACACCCTCCCCAAAGGCACAGAACTCTTTCACCCACGTTCTTCCACTCGCTCGGCCCCCGTCCTGCAAAGTATTACGCTTCTCCCTGCTTCTCAGGGTTCAGTGAATGCTGCTTTCAAGGTTAACATGAATAGACAAAAGTTCTGGTCCTTCAAAAAGAAGCTGTTGGTGACATAATTGTAAGAGGGAGTGCTGGTTAGAATGAATTGTACAGGAGGTTTTATGAAGTATTTATTATTATTAAATAACTATAAAACCTCACCAAAATAACTCAAACTACCTTGGGAGAAGGCCAGTCGTCATTAGTGGAAAGCCTGAAATGCAGAATATTGTTTTTAAATGCACGTTTAATACTCGAAGTCCACATAGTAAAAAGCACCCACGGCCAATAAAGCGCCTGCGCCTCTCACAAACAAACAAGGCGCCGTGAATTAGGCTGTGAATTAGGCTGGTGTCCACAAGGAGGGTCAACAGTCCCACTGTGTGAGCTGGGAGGAGCCGCGATGTTTTCATTTGAAGAGAAACGAGCCACCAAGGGAACAGAAGAGACGGGATCATCTCCAGGTGCCTCCCAGCTCCACAGGATTCGTCTTTCCTAATGATGCTCACACTATTAACTTGCTTCACAGATTCCTGCTTCACGGTGGACGTGGAGGAAATGTTACATGTTCTAAATTAGCAGGGGCCACACTAATGAGCTTCTACTGTCTTCCAGGCAGATTTCGGAGATGAAAGGATAGAAAAAGAAACGCTACCCAGAAGCGCTCATGTTAAGTTCAAGCGGCTGACTTCCACTCCCAAGGCATGTGTGTGAGGGAAGCTGGGAGAGGGAGAGTTCAGGGAATTTGCTTTTTAAGGGAAGAAAAAAGCATTCGTGAGTTGCCTCTAACGGTGGAGAGTAAAAGGGTTGCCTCTGGGGTCTTTGGGGGAGCACGGGATTAGGTACCCCACCCATGAAGGACACGTGTTCTTGGAAGTCCGTCGAATTTCTGGAACACGCCCATCTGTGGTCCCAGGAAAGGGTTACTTCAGTGGTTTCAGAGGTTTTTGTGTAGCAGCTCAGTGATCAGGTTGGGCCCAATGATTTTTTCATTAGTTTTCTTTGAAAGTTTGATTCTTTACCAGTAAGTATTACAGACAGAATTGTGTCCTCCCCAAATTTGTACGTTGAAGCCCTGACTCCTGTGTGGAGACAGGACCTTTAAGGAGGTAATTAAGTTGCAATGAGGTCCTATGGGTGGGGCCCTAACCCAATAGAACTGGTGTTCTTAGACAAAGAGGAAGAGACACCAAATCGCCTTCTTCCCCTCCTCCTCCCTCTGTTTCTTCTCATAGGGAGAAGAGGCGCCATGTAAGGGCGGTGGTCTGCACGCCACGAAGCAAGGCCTCACCAGACAGCAACTCTACTAGCACCTTGATCTTGGACTTCCAACTTCCAGAGCTTGGAAAAGCAATGCCTATTGTTTAAGCCACCCAGTCAGGTATCTTGTTATGGCAGCCGAAGCTCACCAACGCACCTGAGAAAAACGTAAGGATAATACTAGCTAAATATGAGTGTCTGCTAGTGTCAGGCACTGTGCTAAGGGTTTTGGGTGCATTCGTCCATTTAATTCTCACACCAGCCATACAAGGTAGGTACTATTAGTATCTTCATTTTACATGGATTATTGGCTTATTCATTTGTTCATTCATTCATTCATTCCCTTCTTCCTTCATTCACTTCCTTGACAAACATGTGGCAAGCACCAATCATTCACTCATTAGACAAACGTGTCCCAAGCACCGCACTGTAACTTCCTACAGAGCAAACTGCTTTGATTCTAAGAAGGCCTGTTCAGGGCACCACATGCACTGTCATGTGGCCTGCATTTGACTCTGAGGCCACACACACTGAGTCCTGAGTGATCGGGGTGCCTGCCTCTTTACATCCCTGTCTCTTTGCTGCAACAACCATTGAATACCTATTGTGTCAAACCATCTCCCTTCTTTTTCTTCACCTGCCAATTATGCACTGACCCCTTTTCAAATCTCAAAACTGAGGTTTGCACATAATTGCTCTAACAATTCCCCTAGCACAAGAGGCCCAGACTGCCTGCATCTTAATGAGATGCGTAATTGCTCAGCACAATGCTTTTATTCGCCTCCATTCTGTGGTTCAGCTGGGCAATTCATTCACCACCCATCTTCCCTCCACTGAAGCCTCCAGGTTTCACTTCTCCAGCCTGAGACGTGGGAGGGGGGCACTGTATTTCTCTGGGGCCGCCATTCATCACAATCATTTCGCTCCATTGCATTTTTCAGAATGGAGATCAATCCGGGCTCACCCATAGGCTTTGTTGCTGGATAAACCTCTCCTGGAAGTCAAGGGAAGCTTGGAGAGGCTGGTGTTTTTCTCCAATCTCCAAAATAAGATGGATATCGTTGACAGGAAATAGCCTTTTCCTGGCTTCACAATGCACCTGCGGGCAGACCAGCTGGTCGGCCGGCACCCAACATTTTACACCAAGTGCCCATGCATTGCTTTATGGACAACAGGCAGCCCAGACCTCGACTGTACCTCGGCCACCAGGGTTGCTGGCTCACAGCTTAGATTTGTTATGTGTTTTCACAGTACCTCAGTTTACGCTCTGTCCAAGGCGGTATCCCCACCAACATCATCAGTCTTCCCACTTTTCACTCTTACCACGCTACAGCTAGAGTCACAGACCCAGCATCTCCCAGGCCTGCCTTAGACCCTGGACATGGGTGCTCATGGATTAGTTTCCTATTGCTACTGTAAGAAAATCAGTGGCTTAAGACACAAATCTATTCTCTTACAGCCCTGGAGGTCACAGGTCCTAGAGTCAAGGTGTTAGCAATGTCTTCTGAGGGCTCTAAGGCAGAAACCATGTCTGTGCTTTTCCCAGCTTCCAGAGGACACCTGCATTCCTTGGCTCATGGCCCCATCCTCACATCACCCTGACCTCTGCTTCCACCCATCATCCCATCTCCATCACTGACACTGATGCCGACCCTCTTGTCACCCTTGTTATTACACTGGACCTACCCCGGATAATCCAGGATAATCTTCTTATCTTAAAATCCTTAACGTAACCACATCTGCAAAGTCCCTTTTGCCATCTAAGGTGACATATTCACGGCCTCCAGGGACTAGGATGTGGATATCGTGGGCGTTTTTTTGGTGTTTTGTTTTTCTTGGGGGGGGGGGGGGGGGTGGGCTATCCCAGTTTAGGAGGAGGCAAGTAACTGCAGGCCTTGGGCTTTGAATGACCCTGAGACAAGGGCAAAGTCAAGGGCAGCACCAGAGAGGAAAAACAAGATGTCTGCTCTGGTTCCCTCATCTGGGTTTACCAGCTCCTGCCACATGCGTTCACAAAGCTGGCTTTTATTCCCCAAACAGATCCTTTTCCTCGGCCTCGATGAAGGTGCCCCTCACTCAAACTGATGGCCATGGTCTAGGGGACTTCCTGGGATCCCCCTGTATAGAGCTGGAGATAGGAGGCACCACCACCTTCCAGGGTTTGGCCAGATTTGGACATTGCTCTTTAGCAAGTGAAATTGGAACAACTGAACTGATAAAGACCAGCAGGGCTACTTAGGCTCAAGAAAGACTGCACCTTGTGCACTAATCAGATAAACGAATGGCAGCAATTTGCCAGGGGCTGTTTTTGGCAAGGCCTTATCTTAACAAGATACTTATCACTTCTTCCCCTCCGATTGAGTTACACTGTAGTAGCCTGGGGGAAGGAGACTCAATTATCAATTGCAATTGACTCTCATTCTCCTACCTCCTGGTTCTTTTTTCAAGATTATCTAGGCCTGAATCCCAATAATTTCTTTTTAGCAAAAAGAAAAATCACAATGCCACATGTTATTCAGTGGTTAGACAATGAACAAACCAACCAACAAAATATGCTCATTTTGCTACTTGCTAAAAAAAAAAAGACACTTTAAATAATTTAAAAAAACATTTTTAAAAAAAGAATTTTGGTTCCTCTAGAATTGCTTCTCATTAAAATAGGGTTTGGCAAATTAGTCCTTCTTTACTGATCTCTCAGGACCTCGGTTTTGAAGAGAAGGGTGAGTCAGCCTATTTCTTGGCACTGGTTAAAGGCACGTTGAAAGAGAAGGCTATTGATTATCACGAGGTTTGGAGATGATCTGTGGATTTCTGTTTCTCATCTCATCCCTTTCCCCCATGACCGTGAATAATTGGATGTCAGCTGCTTGTGAACTTCCTAGTATCTGCCAATTCCTTATAAAAGTCGCATTTCTTTTCAGACATCAGTGCATTTATCCTGTAAAATCAAGGAAAACCTACCGAGAGCGAGACTGAGACTCTAAACGGAGAGAAACTGAGAGAGACCCGACATAGCGAGTGGGAGAAAGCGGGGTCCCATCTGGGAGCCAGTCTAGTGGGTGACTAAACACCTTTGAGGGGACATGTCCCGAGACAACCTCCAAATGTCACTCTAGCATGCAATTTCCCTACAAAACGCAATGACCTTTTCAAGTAGCTCCATCAGTCCTGGGATAAAGGTTCCTTCGGGCATAACAAGCACAGAATTCCGCAGCGGCTGGGCTGAGTGAGCGGCAGGGCTCACTTATCAGCGGCAGGAAGCGCTTTCTCTGATTCACACTTGTCCCTCTGCAAAGATGACCAGTTGCTCCTTGTTAGCGGACTTCCGGGTTGCTCTTGCAAAGTGGAACCCAGAATGCTCCGTCCGCAAAAACCAAGGGCTTAGTGTGAGTTTATTTAAAACCTTACCCCTAGGGATACGTGGGTGTGAGGGGTGAGTTGACCCTTTCCTATAATTAATCCCTTCTACCAGCGACGGCGGGCGGTCTGTGCAAGGCTGTAGAAGTAATACAGACCCAACAGAAACCCAATGCGTCTTCCTAGCAGTGCGGCCAACGGGGCAGCCCTGCCCGGCTTTCCCCAGCTGCCTGTGCGAGGCTGGCTTCCACGGGCTCCGTGCTCCCTGTTATTGGGAAAGAGACCCAAATCACTGTGCTCCTGTCTGAAGACTGATTCTTGGTTGGCGCTTTGGCAAGCGGATCAGAGATGACCATCTAATGGTGTCTCCATGGAGCTGCTCCTAGCAAGGCCGGGGTGGTGGTGGCGGGGGGGGGGGGGGGGGGAATAAGGGGAAAAATACAGATGGCCACTGTGCCTACGTAGGCAGGGAAGAGCTCAACAACAGCACATCTACAAGCAGCCTCCCGACTCCTCCACCACAGCTGCCTCTTCCCTATGCCAGGCGCTGTCTCCGGCCTGAGCACCAGACGCAGGGATGCTCTGGCCTGACTCGTGAGGGGTCTGAGTGAGTTTCTGGGAGAGGTGAAGCCAGCAGACCTCAGACAAAGCCGTTTACTGGGGGGAGAATGGAATTGAGAGCCCTAAGTCCTGAATTCAAGTCCTGCTTCTTCCGCTCACTAGCAGTGGGATCTCGGGCAAGTGTCTCAGCCTCTTCGAGCTTCAGTTTCCTCACCCCGGCAAGTAGGAATAATTTATTCAACGTTACCTAAAGAGACCAGAGGTGCTGGGACACAGCAGGGGGAGACACACAGCCCAATGCTAAATCCCCTCACTGAGTCCTGCTCACTGGGAGAGAAGGGGCATCCTTCACCCAGGGGTGCCCAGAGCAGGCCTCGCCTGCATTTCATTCTGGCTGGCGACCTACCAAGAGTGGGCACAGCAAGGAGGGGTTTCATTTCTACGAGGCACCAGCAAATGGAGACTCCGAGGAGGTCAGGTCCCCTCTGCCGCAGAGACTCTCGACTCCAGCTGCACTGCTGGCGGTGGCCTGGTGCCAAGAGCCACGGACCCTCGGCTCCGCAATGAACTTCCCAACTGACTGGCGGCCCCCACCCGTGTGACATTAAACGTCAACAGCCTCGTTCCGTGCCTCAGTTTCCCCATCTGCAAAATGGGGGATGGTGCGTTTGAAAAGCAAGGACGGGTTGCTTGAATGTGAGGGACTGTAAAAGTCACTGGGCAAAAGGAGTTTCTCTGAAGGGGCAGTTCCTGGGACCCAAACTGTGATTTTCTCTCTCTCTCTCTCTCTCTCTCTCTCTCTCTCTCTCTCTCTCTCTCTCTCTCTTTTAAGGACAAATAGTGGGAATTTTCAAAGATGAAAACATCAAGGTGAGAAAATAACCCTTGCTGACAAATCTGAGTGTGGACTATGCTGGCCACTATTCCAGGCCCTTAACACAAAGCACCTCATTAAATACTCGTAACAATCCAAAGAGGTAGGCACTGCTGTTATGCCCACGTCGCAGATAAAGAAACAGAGGCACCCAGAGATTAGGTAACTGACACGTGGTTACCAGCCGGTAACTATGACTTGAATTCAGGCGGCTTGATTCCAAGTTTGAACTGCTACACTAAGGGGCCTCCTCTTTAGATAGAGCTGAATAAAGTATTCCTACTTTCCGGGTGAGGAAACCGAAGCCCGAAGAGGCTGAGACACTTGCCCGAGATCCCACTGCTAGTGAGCGGAAGAAGCAGGACTGGAATTCAGGACTTAGGGCTCTCAATTCCATTCTCTTCTCAATAAGCTGCTTTGTCTGAGGTCCGCTGCTCCTGGCATTTGGAAATGGGGGTGGGGGGAAGGTCAGGGGAGGAGAACGGCATTTACACTTGTCATCTGGAGGTAGAGGCTGGAGTGAGGGTCGGGAATGGAGGGCCTACCCTGGGGTCCTCCTTCCGGTTTCCTGACAGAGGTCAGGAACAGCCCAACGCATGAAGAGAACGAACTTGGACTATGACCGCCCAAGGGAGCCTAGTTCAGCTCCAAACCCTGTAAATCTGCTTCACCCCAGGACACAGCACCCAGGAAGGACAGGGCTGCCTTTAAAGGCACCGCCGTGGCCTCTGCTTCCAGGGCGCCCACTCACGCCTCCAGAGGAGCGAGAGGCTGGCCATCCCTCCAGCCCACCTCGGGACTCCAGCCCCCGGCCGCTGACAAGCACTGCACGCTGCATAAACACAGCTTCTGTTTTCCAGTTTTTCAGAAAGCAGACGCGTGCCAGGCTCTGGGACAGGCGAGGGCCGCTTCTGGTTTCCCTGGCTCCCAAATCCACCACCTGTCTTGTTATCTAAGGCACTGGCCAGCTGCTTCTCCTCGGGGCCCCAGAGAGCGGCTGTTCCCCCAGGAGCCCTCTCCCGTTATCGCTGGTGCAGGCCACTTGCAACCCTGTTGAAACGCAGGTTCCCATCCAGCAGGCTGGGTGGGGGCCCAGGGTCCGCATGCCTAACAACCACCGGGGTAGGCAGTGCCAAGGCTGCTGGTCCCCAGGCCTCTCTGCGTAGTAAGTCCTAGAGCAGCAGTTCTCAAACTCAGCTGCACGGGGGAACCCACTAGGAACTTTCAAAAAGCACTGACGCCTCAGAAATTCTAAATTAGGACGGTGAAGGTGTGGCCCGAGCACTCGGATTTTTAAACAATACATATTTTTATTGATTTCAGAGAGAGAGAGAAACATCAATGATGAGAAAGAACCATTGACTGGCTGCCTCCTACACACCATCTACTAAGGATCAAGCCCACAACCCAGGCATGTGCCCTGACCAGGAATCGAATCATGACCTCCTGGTTCATAGGTCAATGCTCAACCGCTGAGCAACACCAGCTGGGCAATTTTTAGAAAAAAAACAAAAATTCTAAAGTTCCCTTTTAAGGGTGGGAGATGATCCAGCTGTAGGGAGGCCTGTCTTCTGAGTGATCTGAACTTCAACATGCTCATCTGTCCTCGGGGATCGCCTGCTCCTTCCTGGCCTTTGCCCTGAACAATAGTAACGGCAGGAACGCTATGTTGGCCTCATTCAGTGCTGGACGTCGATCTAAGCGCGTCACGCGTCTGGACTCATTCAGTCCTCACCAGAACCCTATGAGGTAGGTGCTGGGCTGGGCCTCATGTTACAGCTGAGGAAACTGAGCCACGGAGAAAGTAAGACGTTTTCCCCAGCCACACAGCCCAGCTGGCAGGTGTGGGCTCAGGGATTCCAGCCCAGGAGGGCCGGTCCCAGCCCCGTGCTCTGACCACTTCTAGGCTGTGCAGCCTCAGACATTCCCCTTTCTCTCACAGCTTTTCCCCAAATGCTGGGACAGGATGGGAGGCCTGGGTCCCAGCAGGCACTGAGCCTGCCCGGCTTTCAGACGCCAAGCTCTGCTCCGGCAGGATGTCCTTATGTCCGTGGCTATGTCTGTGGACATGGCCTTCAGGGAACGCGCTGGAGACGGAACGCCGGTCAGAGCGCTCTGCTCTCTCCAGTATTCAGGATGACTGCCAGAACTGTGGGCTGGCCATTTGTGGCTTTAAACCCCTGGTTTAAGACGAGGTGAAGGAAACTCTGCCGCAGGCCATTTTAGGCAGCACCAGAGTCCGTCTGGCCGTCACACCCTGTGGCATGTTCCAGAATGGCCAGCTCCCTCCAGGCCTGCCCAGCACCTGCCAAGGCCAACCTGGCAGAGTCTCACGGCGTGGTCACGTAGACGCTGGACCGCGGATCAGCTGGGACTCGAGCTGCCGACCTGTCTAGAATTCAGGAGCTACAGAGGCACTTGGTGTTCATGCATCCTTGGCTTCTGTCCTAAGCAGAGGGGCATGGATGGAGGGCCCCGGGACGATGCTCAGTCCCTTGACAGACAGGGCGTCCTTGCCCCTATGCCCAGGTTTGACTGTGCACGGGAGGGTGAAGTCCACCATTCAGCCGTGTGCCATCTCTCCTGTGCCTTTGCCCAATGGGGCGACGAAGACTGTACACACAGGAGCACACAGACACGCACACACTCCCACGTGCACACGCCGAGCCCAGGTAATAGTTCACCTCTACGCCCCTGCAGCATCGTGCACTGACCGCGCACAGCTTTCGTTTCGTAAGAGTCAGTTTACTGGCCCTTCGCTGCCATCGGAGTCTGAACTAACAGAGGGCCAGGCCTTCTTGCCTCCAGAGCCCCAGCACCCAGCACCCAGCACCCAGCACAGTGCTCTGCGCACAGCAAGTGTGAGGAGGTGCATGGTGTCCTCCCCCTGCCGCCGGCTCATATGTTGCAGTCCTGGCCCCAGGACCTTGAAATGGGACCTTGTTTGGAAATAGGGTCACTGTGGCTGTAATTTGTTAAGATGAGGTCATACTGGAGTAGGGTGGGCCTCTAATCCAATGTGACCAGTGTCCTTATAAAAGGGGAGATTTGGACACGGACAGGCACCGGGAGAACGCCGTGTGCACATGAAGGCAGACACTGAGGTCACGCTTCCACGAGCCAAGGAACGCCAGTGATCACAAGCGAACCTCCAGAAGCTGGGAGACAGGGGCAGCAAGGCCTCTGCACGGCGTCAGGAGGAAGCGACCCTGCCCGCAGGCACCTTGATCTCACTCAGGCTTCCAGCCTCCAGACCACCAGGATCAAGTTCTGTTGTGGAAGCCCCAGCCTGTGGCCCTCTGTCACAGCAGCTCCCGAACCGAGTACAGGGGGTTCGCAAGCAGTGGAGGAGGGGCGGAGGGTGCAAAGGAATTCCAGTTCCATTTCATTCAGGGCACGTGGAAGGAGCTCCTCCTTGTCTCTCCCGAGTCCCTTCAAGCATCCAACCCCCTGCACTGTTCTCTCAACCTCCCCCGCTGCCCCGCGCTAGTGTCCAGAAAGAATCCTACAGAGGCTAACGACACCTCTGCGAGGGGCAGCCCTCCCATGGGATTGGCACGTGACTTCAGGAAGGATGTTTTCCGGGGACCCATCAGGTCTCAGCCTGGAGCAGGGACGTACTCTCCACAGCAGAGACCTCACTGGGCCCCAGGAAACCTGCCTCCTGCTTCGATGGTTGGCTGCCCCAGTGGCTCCAGGGGCACAAAACCCTGGTCACCTCCTCGGCACAGATCTCCACACGCCGGGCTTGCTGGAGGCACAGGAACAGGAGGTGCACTCAGAGCCCACACCTCCTGTGACTGGCTGGGTAGCCACTAGGTGCCCCAAGATGAATAAGACACAACCCCCGCACCGCCCTCAGGGGCGCAAAGCCTAGTAAAGTCATGTTCAGGGCGTGAACCTGTGTCATGAACAAGGGGAACATGAGCATGGGGTGGGGATAAGGGACCCACATGGGCCAAAGGGCAGTCACCAGCCACATGTGGCTACTGAGCACGCGACATGTGGCCAGTCTAAACTGAGTTGTGCTCATCAGAATTCAAAGGCTTAGAAAGAAAACAAGATATTAAAATACCTTAATAATTCTTGTTGATTACCAGTACACGTAGAAAGGATGGTGTTTTAGATACACCGGGTTAAACAAAACATTATTAAAATGAATTTTACCTGTTTTCTTGTTACTTTTTAAAATGCAGCTGCTAGAAAATTTCAAATTACATGTGTGAGTCGCATTATATTGTGAGTCAGCAGCGCCGTTCTAGAAGGGCATGTAACCTGAGTTTGGAGGGGGAAAATCAGGGAGCGCTTCCTGAAGGAGGTTTCATCGAAGCTAATAAAAGAAAATCGGAATTTACTGAGCTGCTCACCACATGCCTGCAACTTTCTATATATTTTCTAACTTTATCCTTAATAACGGAACTGCTGGTATTTTATTTCTATTTTACAACCAAGGTTTCCAGTTCTAGGAAAGATTCAGCTCTTTGCCCCAGATTTCACTGTAATTAGCAGTAAAGGTAGAGGAAAAACCCTTCTCCCCCCCCCCCCCCCCCATCGGCAGGCCGACTCTGCCATTGGGAAGAGATGGGGGGGGGGGGAGGCAGGAAGGGAGGGCTTGTGCCCACACTCATCCCCAGCCAGGCTCCCCCACAGAAAACCCGAGAACAAGCTAGGGCTTTGTTTCAGCTCTAGCCATGCCAACAAGGTTAAATCCAATGGGCTGAGAAGCTTCTTGAATTATGTAATTTACAAAAATAAAAATTAAAAAAAATCAAATTATGTAGAGGCCTCTTATAATTGAGGGTAATTTAGGAAATAACTTCCGAAAATGGCAGATTTTTACAGCTGTGTTACCATTTGGAAATTGCCCAGGTCATTTGGTCACCGAATGCCCTTCTCTCATTGAAACATGCCAGATTATATTCTCACAGACGGACATGGAGCTTACTCTGCAGATTTGAATATACTGGGTCACATCGGGCTGCCTGAAACAGAACAACAGCCTACAAAGACAGCCTGAATGAATGTGCATCCATCGATGCGATCAATGACCTGACATTAACACGGCCCAGAGACGAGTCTTATTTAACAGCCATTACTCAGGCACTTAGCTAGGTGCTGGGGGTATGACAAACACAACCACAGGAGGCCTTTAAAATTTAACAGCTGTCTCTGCCCATTTCCCTACACACACACACACACACACACACACACACACACATACACACACACACACACACACACACACATATACACACACACACATACACACATATACACACACACACATACACACACACATACACACATACACACATATACACACACACACATACACATACACACACACATACACACATACACACATATACACACACACATACACACATACACACATACACACACATACACACACATACACACACGCATACACACATACACACACATACACACACACACACATACACACACACACACACACACACACACACGGCCTTACAAAGCAGTGCATCAAGCTTATAACAATCTACCAGACAGAAAACACAAAGCAACGTTTTTAGGAAGTGCTCACAATGACTAGCTAGTAGCTTCCAGGCAAGAGGGAATCATCTATCTTACTATTTTTCAACAAAATTCCAAGTGCGCATCCGCAAAATGTCTGAGCCTGTGGTACAAGGGCACAGCCTGGCCCCGACCTGGTAAGACAAGTCCCAGGTTACCAAACTCAGCTCATTAACGGTGGCTGGTTAACACCAAGTCTGCCCTTGGCACTGTCCTAGGTGCTTCTCAGACATGATGTAGAATCTCACAAACCTGCAGGCCTGGCCTCTCACTCCTATTTTACTGCTCAGGAAACCAAGGTTTGGGAGGCTAAGGAATTGCCCCAGGTCACACACCTGGGCTGGGTTCCCCCACTTCTTTTGAGCATCCAACCCTTTCCTCTGATCCAGATAATGCCTGACTCTGGAGTCCCCATCTGTCCTGGCTTGATTGGAAATCCGACCGGGTCACCTTCCCAGCTTCAAGAACAATGGAGCCACTGGCCACGGTGAAAGAGGCCGCTCACCGTCCTTGGTTTTTGAAATGGGCTTTGCTCGTCTATTGTTAATTTGCAATGAATAATGAAGCATTGTCCCAAGTGCTGTGTGTAAGATCAAGTTAATGTAATATTTCATCTTTGCCAGCCAGCTGCCGTTCTGCCAGGCTGACAGTAAGTAATATCTCTGCATAGGGAGCCAGTCCACAACTAAATCAATTAATCCCTCTTCGGCTGGTAGGCAGCTGTTGGGTCAAAGCAAGATAATTAGACAGACGCGTCATTTACCAGGTGGTTGGTAATGAAGGGATTAATTGACCAGGGCTGGGGCTGGACAATGTCTGCTCTTTCTTGCCGTCCCCAGTGCATATGACCATTCAGCAGCATTCGTCCTCAACGACAATGCAAAGGGCAGAGAGCCCTTCTTCCCTGCTCAGAAGCGCCCATCAGACACCTGGCAGGGAACGAGTCTGGGGCTTCCTCCTCACGGGACCGTGAGCCGAGTGGCTCAAGTGTCTTCACGCAGGGATCCTCCCTGCCTGGGGCTCTCTGCTTGGGTTTGTCCACCAAATACTGACCGAGTATCCAGTGCTCAGGGCGTTGACCCACACACCTTTCCCAATGTGACCGCCACCCTAGGTGAACCCTAGTGAACAAGGCCCTACACACAGAACTGACCTGGGGGCTTCCAGCAGAAATGGCCATGAACGACCTCAGGGCACGTGCGTGCCTTGAGCTGCTTTTCGTGTAACGGGTTATGTGAGAATCAACGATTTCTAGAAGGGGAGGGCCCTTTCAGCCGTTCCCGTCCAGGGCTCCAGAACTCTGCTGCCCATCGGAATCTCCTAGGGAACTTGGAAAGATACTGACATCTGGTCCTATCCCAGACCAACCAGTACCATCAGAACCTCTGGGTGAGGCCTGGGCTCTGACATTTGCTCAAGGCTCCCTGAGTGTCCTAATGTGCAGGGGAATTGAGAACCACAATCTAGTCCACACCCTTCATCTTACAGACGAGGGCATGCAGGGGCCAGGGGACACGGCCTGCCTTGGAGCAGCCCTGCGGTTAACAAGAGGCTGAGTCAGAAGCAGAAGCTGGTCCATAAGTTGCACACTATCATCTGTGGGCTCCTCAGGGCCTCCAACCTGATGGTGGATAAAGACCAAACCTTCCAGAATGGTGGACAAGCCCTGTCCACCTGCACCAACCTCCTTTCCGGCCTCGTCTCCAACCAGCTCCCAACTCCAACCACAAACTCCTCACTGTTCTCTGAATGTGCCATGGGCTGTCCCCGCTGCGGTCCTTGCACCTGCTGTTCCTTCCCTCTGTGATGCTGTTCCCTCTTCTCTGTCAGGTGAAGTCTGATGTGTTTGCAAAGGCCTGGCTCAAATGCCACCTCCTCCATAGCGCCTCCCGTTGTGCCCTGCATCTCGAAGGGTTAACTGCTCACCCCTGATTGTCCCATAACTTTGCTAAAAGCCTCTCACACAGCACGTATCATATCCTATTACCTAAGTGCCTCTCTTCCCCATGTCTCTTTCCTCTGTTTATTCTACAAATGCCTGTAGGAGATGCATCTTTTGGCAAGCGTTGCTGAGAAATTATTTAGGTTGGGACGAGAAGAGTTCCCTAGCTTTTATCAATTTAAAACCTTTCAGTGGCTAGAGCGTCGGCCTGCGGACTAAGGGGTCCCAGGTTCAATTCCGGCCAGGGGCACATGCCCGGGTTGCGGGCTTGGTCCCGATTATGGGGCAATGCAGGAGGCAGTGGATCGGTGATTCTCTCTCATCATTGATGTTTCTATCTCTCTCTCCCCTTCCCTTTCTCTCTGAAATCAATAAAAATATATTTTAAAAAAATTGCTTAAAGCCTTCAACCGAATCAAAGACCTCGGCTTCCAAATTTCACGAAGGTGTGCTGTCCCATAGCAGAGTTCTTGGGGGTGACGCCTGCTTAGTGCAGCTCCAGCCAGCAGATAAAGTTCTCTCCAAATATCAGGTTCAATAAGCAAAACACCAATTTGCAATTGTTTATTGGACAACTGCTGTGCATTCCATCCCATCCCATCCCATGAGCCTTGGCCCTGGCTTTGGGAATTCTGCAACTATCCTGGACACATCCCAGGTCTCAGCTTAGTCGGGGGTGGGGTGTGGGGTGGGGGGTGAGTGCAGAAAGAGCCTCCAGGAAGCATTTTTGTCCACCCAGGAAAGATAGTGATCAGCTCTGACCTTCCTACAATCCCCCCAGGTTGGGTAGACCCAGCCTTACCATTTAGAAGCTGAGAGATCCTAGCAGATAACACAGCCCTTCTGAGCCTCAGTTAACTTATCTGAAAATGGGGTTATCCGATACCTTCCCTTTAGGGTGTTGTGAAAACTCAATGAGAGGTGTATGAAAAACGCCTAGAATAGTCACTGAGATGCTTTATCTATTCAATGAATAGTACCTGTCTCCCTCTCTTTTTTCTTTCGTCCCTACCTTCCTTCTCTCGCTCTCCCTCTTTCCATCTTTCCTCCTGGGGCCTACCTTATGGAGAAGTAAATTTACGTTAACACATGGAAGAATGGACCAATAAGGGTCCGATTTTATTATTTTGTAATAAAACATTGACTGGTCCTCAGAGACCCCTAGGAACGCCTGTAGACCAGTGAGCCTTGTGCAAGCCTCCTGGCTCAGTGCTTATGAATTCCTGGTCAGCCCGGGGCTGTGCATCTGTCTTCTCGAACATGGTAATCACAGAGCCAGTATAAATGCTAAAGAAAGAACCAGGCAGGGCAGGGCTGAACCACATGAGTGATGCTGTGAAGACTTCAGGGAACCCGCGAGAGGACCAGGAGGTGGGCGAGGCAGAAGGACAAGCTGTCTCGCCCTCGCTGGCATTTAGGGACAATTATGCCCTATTAATGGCTGACATCGGAGCTCTGCCCTGCATCTGAGCTGAGCCAGGGCGGCCCACAGATGTGCGCGGCCCACAAATATGCACTTGGAAACTCCTGAACTTTCAGTGACTTGACGCCAGCTGATCTGATCGGCAATTACGTTTTATTTTTGGGGCCAAGGAGGCAGCAGAGAACCGGGAAAATTATAAGACATCAGAGTGCAGTTTTTCTAAGAATATCAACTACAAACATTTTTAACCGATTGTTGTTTCAATGGTTAGAGGTTTGCAAGGCACTAAAATAAGAAACCTTGGACACTAAAATCAGATTATAGCCGATTTTCCCAAGAGAGGTTTTCAGCTTTGGTCCAACAAAAATCTGCATGCTTTTTTTTTTTTGAGGGGACAAGGAATAATTCCTGCCAAGACAAGTTTGCTGGGGACAGTGAACACAGCACAGAGATAAACAGATGTGTCGTCTGCTCTGGGTTTGAATCTTGACTCTGCTTCTTCCTCGCTCTGTGACCGTGGACACGCTGTATGACCTTCCCGGCTCCAGTCCTCCCATGCAGAAGATGAGGGTGTAATCCCTAGCTTGGGGCTTATTATAAGCACTGGATGAAATGTTCATAAGCATCTGGCCTACGGCATCAGTACACAGTAACAAGACAGTGTCATCTTGCCGTAATGTTGGTTTCTTATTGTCTGAAATAAACGGTTCCTGTTTTCACCACCATCTGTCGAACGCAAATAACCAATCAGTATCAAAAGGGGACGCGGGTCCCCAGGAGCAGTTTGGTTTCTAGCAATTGAGGGGGTTGTCCTCTGCCTCTGTGATAACATCAACCCAGGCTGAGCAACTCCAGCGGTTTGTCTGCTAAGAAAATACAAGAAACCAGCAACCAGGCCTGCTCAGCTGCAAAGCTACAAGTGCCTCATGGACACAAAACCTAACTGAACTCAGCAGGAATGCTTGCTCGCTCGCTTCTCTCCCCTTAGCGCCCCAGGGCAGCCCAAAGGAGCCCCAACGGTTTCTCCAAGAAGCGCCATGGACTGGCCTTGTGTGGGAATGGAACATAATTGCAGCTTGTAAAGGAAACCAGCCTAAGGAAAAACATTCCGGGACAACATCCCGAGGAAACAGGGCGATCTTCCTGCAGGGACACTTTCCTGGTTACCAGCGACAGGGGCCAGACAGCTTGCCCTCGGCATTCTTGATGGAGGGGGGTGACTCACCCACCTACGCCCTCACAGATGCTCCCTGAGCTGCCTCTCCAGGCCCATCTTCCCTCCCAGGTCCGGGGCTACAGCTGCTAAATGAGCATCTCACCCACACAACACTCCCAGCACCACGGACATGAGAGATGGACTCTACCCAGGAGGGTTCTCTCGCCTTTGATTGGTTTACTTGCCCGGCAACTCACTCAATGTCAACCTTGGGATGGAACCAGATGTGGAAGGCTAACCACACGCAATGCTCCCCCTTTTGTGCCCAGCGCCTGGCACTGAGCTGCACAGAGTGGATACTTGTAATAGCAGACGAAGGAGTGAATGAGTGAATAAATCTGGAGATGAACCAACTCCCTAAGAGGCACCGAGGAAGGCATATCTTCTCATGTAAACCTGCAATGCTGGTATTTTTGTTTTTAATATTTTTAGTGATTTCAGGGAAGAAGGGAGAGGGGGAGAGACAGAGAGAGAGAAACATCAATGATGAGAGAGAATCAGTGGTCGGCTGCCTCCTACACATGCCACACTGGGGATGGAGCCCACAAGCCAGCCATGTACCCTGATCAGGAATCAAACTGTGACCTCCTGGTTCATAGGTCGACACTCAACCACGGAGCCACACCGGCCGGGCAAGGTGGTATTTTGAGGACCATGTCATAAACGCAGGAAAGCGGCCTCAGAGGGGCTGAGTGTCTTGCCCACATTCACATAGCTAGTAAGTGAGGAAACCATTCTTTGAACCTGGTCTGACTCTAAAGTCAAGACTTCCAACACGGAATCCATCCTCATGACCATGGTACTGATGAATCATATTTACACAGCCTCTGACACATCCGAGTTACTTCACCCTCCCGGCATCCCAGGGAGACGGGAAAAATGAGCCTAAAGGAGCACTCATTGCACTTCCAAGGCTGCACCACCAGTTGATGGTGAGGTAGCAACTTGAACCTGGACCTTCATTTTTCAATCACAGATATTTGGGGGCATCTGCGATAGGCCAGGCCCTGCGTTAGGGCTGGGGACACAGCAGTGAACAGCACAGACAAAGCCGTGGACCTCCCCTCCAGAGGGACATCTACTTCAGACAGAGGCTCTTCCCGTGATACCATATGTTGCCCATAACATTTCCTCAGGAAAGCAGCAGTGCTCTGGCAGTTTGGTTTGAAGGTGGAATGATCTGAGAACAGAGGATGGCAACATAAAGAGGGGAGTGGCTTGCATCTCGGTTGCTTGTGCTGTTTTCAAAGTGGCCGACCAGAAATCCTGCCCTTTGTCGAAACTGGCTGTGCCTCTTCCTAAGAACAGAGGATGGACCAGGAGACTTGCCTGCTACAATCGAATTATTTGGGCACCAAACAAAACCCGAATATCAAGTTCCCAATAAAGGAAGCCCCAGTTTGCAGTGGCCTAGCCCACCTGGCCCGGTCACACCGAGTGCATTGACCTGGTTAGGTGACCTGTGATGAGCAATCTCAGGAGCCCACTGTTCCAGAAGGAAGTGCAGATGAAAGACAGGGAAGAGACGTGGGATCTGAACGTCCGCAGGTCACCCCTTTGCAAAACTTCTGGAAGTCCAGAACCTTAGAGGACCAAGCAATGTTGGCCTCCACCAAGCAACTTGGTCCACAGACACACTAAGTTAAGAATTTGATATAAAATAAAGCTCAGAGACTATGGCCAAAGCAGTAATTTTTTTTTCCCTTTCTTAACAGCGATCAAAGGTCAGCGGACACGGGCCGCTAATGGTTCGCTCACCAGTTCTCAGCGTCAAGTGCTAATTAACGTTCCCACAAAAGGACCAGCCTCGGAGCCTCCTCGCCAAGGCCCACACGCATCATGGCGACCGGGACTCCTCCCTCTGCTCCCAGATCTCCACGAAGAACACTTTTCCACGGTTGGAGCGTATATTTGCTCAGAGGAACTCTTTTCATAATCAAGTCCAATTTATACCGTGACAGTCAACTTAGCAAAACTCCCACACACAGGGCGTCCTGCCAAAATGGCACAGTGAGGTGGAACTCTTGGGGCGTTCCCGGGCTTTAATAATCACGGTCACCCCCATGGGTACCTTCTTTGGGGGTGCCAAAGGGGAGGCTGCACAGCCCACCAGCTCTGCCATTTGAGTCCCACTGCCGGCACCCATGCGGATCTCGGGGGCTCAACTCCAGCACGACCCCATGGAAGTATCTAATTCTAACCAATTGTACAGAGAATGGGTGACCCAGAAAGCAACCATTGAAGTTAAAACGCCAGGTAGTGCAAGGAAGTTTCAAATCCCCAAAGCATAAAATTTCAGAGCTTTCCATCGCGCACCCCCCCTCCCCGCCCCCCAAACTGATGCACGGAGACAACAAGGAAGCTCCCGGGGCTTACCTGGGTCGGGTTGTAGAGTTCCTGCAGGGGGCTTCGAGACCCCTTCCGGCAACAGATGTCCACGCCAAAGGGGTTCCTCCGCATGACTGAGGAAAGAAAGTGAAGGCTCATCAGCAATGAGCAACAAACGTTCGTTGTCTGACAAAGGAAAAGGCACAGGGGAGGGAAGAAGAAACAGGCGGGAAGGAAGACAGATCAGCGGCCCTAGCACAGCGCTACCTTTCATGGCACTGGGGCCACCGTGCCTTCCCAGCATCCAGGCATCTCCACAGCCGGCAGGGCAGAGATAATGCTGCAAGTTCTTCCCAGCAGATATCAAGACAACAACACAGGCCTCGAAAACACTGAAATGAAGCGACTTACAAAAGACGCTGTAAAGGCTGTTGCTAAGACAGGGAGTTATACTGGCACCAGCCTTGGTGACCACAGCCTCCTCCCTCAACAGTCGGTCAGAACCTCTTGCTCCTGGTCCCCAAGGCATCCGGTCCCCAGAACAGTACCATGCCCCCCCCCCGACCCCCCACGGGGACTCTTCCCACGGAATGTGTCAGGGGCCTGGCCTCCCAAAAGCCTCTGGTAAATGAGGTTCTTTCTCGTGAAAATATCAGCCGGAGGCAGAAAGGCAGAGCGTGTACGGTTCCAGACAGACACGGGTGGCGTATACAATGAACAAAAGAGGAGAATTAAGTGAACTTCTCAAAAGCCCAACACCGAGAACTACTTTTAAATGGAAAAGATGCTTTCTGGTTTCATTCTCCTTGTTCTCAAACACCCTCACTCTGCGCAGCCCCTCCTAGTCAGCCATCTGATAATCATTTGTTGGAGGGCAGGAGGGAAATGAATGAATGAACAAGAGCCTTCTTCTCATATGGGAGGCGATTTTCTTGTGCACGGGCATGGTGGGGGCAGGATGGGAACGAGCAAAGCAGGTCCTTTCACAGCCTAAACATTCCACCCCTCCAGAGCGGCAGCAGGACATTCTCTGCAGCAGACAGCCTGGGTTTGGATCCTGGCTCTACCGCTCACCAGCTGTGTGACCTTAGGCAAGATGCCTAACCTTTCTGTGCTTCTGTCTCTTCGTCTGTTCAACGGGGACGAGAAAAGTGAAACCAGAAAAGTCGGCACGCGTGCTACCTGTCACTACCAGAACCGATAAGTCGAGGCAAGGGTTGCATCTTTATGGGGGGCTTTATTCAGGCGGCCAGTGATCTGAGAGGAGGGCGGGGTAGGTACCCTAAAAGACCATCTTACATCTCATCTCAAGCCGACCCTTTTTATAAAGAGAAGACAAATGTAGGGGAAGGGTTTGGAATTCAGGGGAAAAGGTTAATCAGATAAAAGCTACAATGGGGCGATTTTCCGAGCATCCCTTCATCAGCTGACCGGTGACTCTTTACCTGCATCCTGAGCATAATGGCTCAGACCCTGTCTTGGTTGCTGCAGTCTTCCTGGGGCACAAAGGTCGAATCCCTTGCGGGTCTCCTCAAGGGAGGCCAGGTCCAGTCAGACATTCCAGTCCCTGGAACAATAGCTTTCTACATGTACCAGTTCCCAAGCCTATTAACTACATAACTAAAGCTAACCATCTTTAACCGCCTGAGTTCCCCATCAAAGGGACGTGGCTCCCTGGGTTGGTTGTGAGGATTAAATGAGTTACTACTATATGCAGAATGCTTAAACTGGGTGGCGGCAACAAAACAAAAAAAAGTGTGTTAGAAATTTCTGAAGCTACCGGAGATCATAAACTAGATTTGTACATACTATATGACAAAAATCACTCCCCCTGTTCTTGGGAGGGGACGTGGGAACTTCTCCATGCCTGAGCCATCGAGTGAGCTGATGAGAAGTTACCAGACCTCAAGCCGAGCTCCGGATTCTCTGCCAGGAAAGCCACACAGACCAACCTGAGGTCTACAAGGTGAGGGAAGCCATCTCCAGTAGCCCATTCCTTCTGGAAGGTCTCCGGATGAACCCACTCCTCACGCCATTCTCCTTGGACTTGCCACTCTGAGCCACATGGAAACCCCAAGGGTAAGCCATCAACTCCGGGACACTCCAAGCTGCCTTTTCTCTCTCCTCTCTTCCCTCCGAGAGCCAGGCCAGCAAATTTCTCTACGAAGGGCCAGACGATGTTTTGGCTTTGTGCCTTACGGTCTCTGTCATCACTTCTCCACTGGGCCACGCAGACCACGCAGAAATGAATGGGCGTTGGCTGTGCGCCAGCACTTCATTGATGGACACTGAATTCCATCTCATTTGCACATGTCAGGAAAGATGATTTTTCTTTTGATTTCTTTTAACCATTTCACAAAAATAAGTGATGGGCCAGATGTGGCGCCCAGGCTGCAGTTTGCTGGCCCCTGCCCTAGAGAAGGCCCCGAGGTATTCTTTGGGTCAGCAGTGTGGTCCCCAGCACGCCGCCGTGGCCTACAGCCCTCTCTGGGCAGGAGGCAATCTGCACGCAACTGTCCGCACATAAAAGCCATTAGAATTTGATTAGGCTGATGGGGAAACACTGGTCCTTTGTTCCTCCACGGTTGCCTCGAGAAGAGGGGGGGCAATCCATGTTGTGTTTTTCTTTAATTTACGACTTCATTTTTCATTTCCACCCAAAACGAGGTAAACTGTTCAATGCACGCAAGTTGCCCTTGGTGCACAATGACATAGCAACACTTCGGAGGAGAAAAAAACAGCCATAAAGCTTGTAAAATTATGCCCACGCCATGCAAGATTAAACTCTCCCCATGGCGGCAGACCGGCTGGCCGAGACCTGTGGCTGCGGGACCGCCACGGAGAGAACCCCAGCGTGCAATCCATTAAAAGTCAGCTTTTATGGGGGGCAGTATTATTTAATTGGTTTATTTTTCTAATACAAGGCCTTTAAAATGCTTTGACCGTGTGGGGCCTGCAACACGGGTCCTTTCCCGAGGCCGCCTGCCCTCGGCGGCTCCTGCAGCCCTGCCCAGACTTTGCCAGGCGCCGTGTGAAGCAGCTTTGGCACCCCAGGCTACAGAAGCCAAAGGGGCCCTGTGTGCTTTTTATGGGAATGATCACAATCCCACCATTTATGGGGCGCTCACTGTGTGCCGGGCACTTGGTGAAGCGTGACCCTTCACACAGTGAAGGAAGTACCTGCGTGTTACAGATCACCTCCTAAACTTCAGGAACTTGACCAAGATCAAGGCCACGTGGGTGGAAAGTTGCCAAGCTGAGACTCAAACCTGACTACTGGACTCTTCATATCCAATGACAGGACCTACTGCAGGCCCAGGAGACATAGCAAAGACTGCCAGTTATGCACTTCAATGGGAGTCTATCAATCCTGTGTGTGTCTTAGAAAAAAAGGCATCAGAGGAGACTGAGCAACCAGTACACACAGGCGGTGGCATTTAACATCCAGAGAGCATTCAGGTCACACCAAGAAGTCACGCATTTAATCGGCACAACAGTCCTATGGGGTGGGTACCATGACTGTCCCCACTTCACAGATGGCAATACTGAGCCACTTAGGTAATGTGCCTAGATCTCAAGACTAGTAAGAGGGGCAGACAGGATTCTAGCACAGGCAGCCTCAGTTCTCAGGTGCGAAACTGGATCAATGTCAAGTGCCCAATTCACCACGTCTCAATAGTTTCTTCCTAGCCCACGACCTGGTTGGCTGGCCACTTCTAGGACAGGTGATTTAAAATGTAACCCAGTGATAGAGGATTCATCAAAATGAAGTGAGATGATGGCCAAACTATTAGTTAATAGTTACTACACTCACTTATTCTTCGACTAATTCTTATCAAGCACCTACTATGTGCCAGGCACTAGGTATGGAGGGGGATACTGATCCTCCCCATCTTATTCATGCTGTTTCTCTGGTGCCTGGCACACAGTAGGTACTCAAAGAAGTTTATGAATGATCTAGGGTTTAAGGTTTCCTTTACGCACAGCGCACAGCTTGTTTCCTGCTATCTATCTATGGTGAAAACTTCCAGTAGCATCAGTATGCTGTTACTTTTTTCCCTTTGAAAATGAAAGGTTTGATGATCCAGAGCCCTAGGAAAGGAATCCCTGAGGACATTTAACGGTGGCCTCCCACAGTCCACCCACCACCACGAGTTCTATTTAGCAGCAACACTTGCTTTCTCCTTTCGAAACTCGACTCAATGAAATTCAAGACTGTTTTTGGAAGAATCTAATTAGCTCCATTTACAGTATGATTTCTTGGAACCAGGAACAGTTGTGTGTATTCCAAACACAGAAATGAAGCTAAAATTAAAACGAAGCCCCTCGTGTTGGTTTCACTATGGTGACGAGCACATCGGTTTTAAGGGGACACTTCACTCCCAGTGAGCTGAGAGCCCATGACGGAAAGTCCGCTGGAGACAAGGGAGGGGGGCCCACTCATTCTGGGGGCGGCTCCCCATGACCCTGCCTGTGCTGCTGGGGCAGAAGGGAGCAGTGGCTGCACAGCTCATTCAGGCTCTACAGACACAGAACGAAAATGCTCTGGGACTCAGGGTGGGAACTTGCCGTTGATGCATTTTCATAAAACCAATTCTGAGGGCTGGAACTCAGGTCTTTGTTTTTTAATTTAATAAATCCTAATTGTTCCTCTTTTTTCCCCCCATAGCTCCCCTCCACCCAGTTCCCACCCCAACCTCTGCCCTTACCTACCCCCCCCCCCACACACCCGCCACTGTCCTCATCCATAGGTGTACACTTTTTGGCTAGTCTCTTCCCGCACCCCCCACATCCCTTTCCCCCAAGAATTGTCAGTCCACTCCCTTGCTATGCCCCTAATTCTATTATATTCACCAGTTTATTCTGTTCATCAGATTTTTTATTCACTTGATATTTAGATTCACTTGTTGATAGACATGTATTTGTTGTTCATAATTTTTATATTTACCTTTTTCTTCTTCTTCCTCTTCTTAAAGAATACCTTTCAGCATTTCATATAATACTGGTTTGGTGGTGATGAATTCCTTTAGCTTTTTATTATCTGTGAAGCTCTTTATCTGTCCTTCAATTCTGAATGATAGCTTTGCTGGGTAGAGTAATCTTGGTTGTAGGTTCTTGCTATTCATCACTTTGAATACTTCTTGCCACTCCCATCTGGCCTGCATAGTTTCTGTTGAGAAATCAGCTGACAGTCATATGGGTGCTCCCTTGTAGGTAACTAACTGTTTTTCTCTTGCTGCTTTTAATATTCTCTCTCTGTCTTTTGCTCTTGGCATTTTAATTATGATGTGTCTTGGTGTGATCCTCTTTGGATTCCTTTTGTTTGGGGTTCTCTGCAATTTCTGGACTTGTAAGTCTATTTCTTTCACCAGGTGGGGGAAATTTTCGGTCATTATTTCTTCAAATAGGTTTTCAATATCATGTTCTCTCTCTACTTCTGGCACCCCCATAATTCTGATGTTGGTATGCTTGAAGTTGTCCCAGAGGCTTCTTACACTATCTTCAAATTTTTGGATTCTTTTTTCTTTTTGCTTTTCCGGTTCAGTGTTTTTTGCTTCTTTGTATTTCAAATCTTTGACTTGATTCTTGCGGTCCTCTAGTCTGCTGTTGGGTCTCTGTATAATATTTTTTATTTCAGTCAGTGTATGTTTAATTTCTAGTTGGTCTTTTTTCATATCCTCGAGAGTCTCACTAAATTTATCAGCCTTTTCTAGGAAGTTCTTGAAAAACCTTATAACCATGGTTTTGAACTCTATATCCAGTTGTTTGCTTTCCTCCATTTTTTTCATTTGTGATCTGTTTCTTTGTCTCCACATTTTTGCTGCTTCCCTGAGTTGCTGGAGTAGCTTTGTGTGGTAGGTGTCCTATAGGGCACAGTGGTCTGCCTCCCTAGTTACCTGAGGTGGACACTCTTGGTGCACCCTTTTGTGGACTGTGTGCTCAGCCTTATTGTAGTTAAGTCTTGATTGTTCTTGGTATCACTGGGAGGAATTGACCTCCAAGCCAATTGGCTGTGAGGATCAGCTGTGTCTATGCTGGGAGAACTTCTGTGCTGGAGATACCCTTATGGGACAAGACTTGCAAAATTGCAAAAGCCTCTGTGCTCAGCTTGGATGGGGCAGAGTTTCAGGGCGGAGCCGACAGCCTTGGCTTCCCAGCCCTGCCCTATGAGGCCCCTGGGTCTCAGTGTCCCTCAGTAATCACTGCAAGCACCTCTGAGAGAAAGCCGCCCTCGAGTTTCGCCTGCTGCCAGACAGTCCAGTTTCTCCCCGAATGAGTCTGGGTTCCCAGAAACTCGCCCAGAACTGGAGTTCAGCACAGTCGGAAGCTTCCGTCTCCCTCCCGCTTTAGAAAGCCAGCTGCGCACTCAGCTGCCCATGCACTCAGCAGCCAGTCCTCTCCACGCACGCCTTTTGCAGCTCCTCTGAGTCTCAATGTGCTTTCCTCTTTCCTTCTAGTTGTAGTATTTCCACTCAACCAGCTTTCCTGTGGTCCTGGATGATGTCCATTTTGTCTTTCCGTTGTAGTATGAGGCAGTAGTTTAGGTGTTTACCTATGCCGCCATCTTGGTTTCTCTCCTGGAACTCAGGTCTTATAAAATACAGCAATCATTAATAATCATCATCATGAGAAATACATATTGATTGAGAATTTGCCACGTGCCTGAGATGCCTGACACAATGCTAAGTAAGCCTTTTTTTTTTTCACATTGCTTCCTTTAATTCTCATAAAAATCCCATTAGAAATAATGAATAATAACACCCATCGTCGAAACCAGTTTGGCTCAGTGGATAGAGCGTCGGCCTGCGGACTGAAGGGTCCCAGGTTCGATTCCGGTCAAGGGCATGTACCTTGGTTGCGGGCACATCCCCAAGTAGGGGGTGCGCAGGAGGCAGCTGATCGATGTTTCTCTCTCATCGATGTTTCTAGCTCTCTATCCCTCTTCCTTCCTCTCTGTAAAAAAATCAATAAAATATATTTTTAAAAAAAAATAATAATATCCCTTATCCCCACTTTATTTATTTACATATATATTTTTTAAATATCTTTATTGATTTTTTTATAGAGCGAGTAAGGGAGAGGGCGAGAGAGAAATATCAATTTGAGAGATAAACACTAATTGGTTGCCTCCTGTACACACCCCAACCAGGGTTCAAACCTGCAGTCTTGGGTATGTGCCCTGACTGGGATCAAACCGGCAACCTTTCCATGCATGGGATGATGCTCAGTTAATTGAGCCACACCAGCCAGGGCTATTTATATTTTTGATGCTTCATTTTTTTATTTCCCCTCTGCCCTCCCACCCCACTCCTGATGATGGTTGTACCCATTTGAGCACAAAAGCTCCGAAAGATTAAGTTGCCCAAAATGACAGAGCCAGCAAATTCCAACCTAGGCCTATCTGTTTCTCAAATCAGTGATTCTTTTTTAAAAATATGTTTTTATTGATTTCAGAGAGGAAGGGAGAGGGATAGAAAGAGAAACATCAACAATGAGAGAGAATCATTGATCGGCTACCTCCTGCACGCCCCACACTGGCGATTGAGCCCACAACCCGGGCATGTGTCCTGACTGGGAATCGAACACGTGACCTCCTGGTTCATAGGTCAACGCTCAACCACTGAGCCACGTCGGCCAGGCTAGAATCAGTGGTCTTGATGCTTTTACACTTAGCACTCCCACCGCAAAAACCAGTGTTCTCACTTCTCTCAATATTCAAAGTGAAGCTGCCTGGACTGAGTCACCCAGGTCCAAATGGTTTCCACCCCTGTCCCTGGCAAAACAGCTCCGACACCCAGCTGACTTCAGACGTTTCCAAGTCTGATTTCCTAACAGCCTGGCACGGGTCCTCCTCTTCCCCACACTCTGAGAGTCCGGAGAGGCGCTGTAATTACAGACATGTTTTCTCCAAACGCACAGACTCCAGCCGTCCAGCGTAGTCTAGTCCATCTGTCACAGGGCGCTGAGATGGGACAGTGTCCCAGTCAAGCTCAGCAGGTTAGAAGGAGGGTGAGCCATACCCTCAGCTTGCTCTGAGGGAGCCACTTCTGTAAGGACAGGCCACTCTGCTTTGTAACCGTGGGACACAGTCTGTCCCGAGAGGCACTGTGTCACAGCTCTCCCCACCCCCTCTGGAGGTCACCCTACTGAAGCTAGAGTGACCGACTGTCCTGGTTTGCCTGGCGCTGAGGACATTCCCAGGACGGGGGACTTTCAGTGCTGAAACCAGGAAAGTCCCAGGCAAACTGGGTCACCAGGCAGCAACCTTTGGAATGAGAAGACGCAGGACTGAATTAACCAGAATTGGATCCAGAGCCTGGTTTCACTATTAACTCATCTTGGGGCACTGAGTCAATGTCCGAATCGCTGAATGCAGTCATCATGCCTATATCCGAGGGTGGTTATGGGAATTCTATGAAAATGTAGAACAGCCTGACACATGGCACCCAAAACCGCCCACGTGAAATGTCACAGGCCTGGATCCTGCCCCCAGCTCTGCCACCGAACCAAGAGCCTCACCTTGGACAAGGTCTCTCTCCCCGGGCCTTAGCTTTCTCCTTGGTCGGGCGAAGAGGTAAAACCAGGTGATCTCTAAGCCCCTTCCAACTCGAAATTCCTAATTCGTAAGCACAGACCAGTGGCTCTTCCCCGAGAAACACGGATACACAGCCCTGGGGAAGCGCTGGGGGCGGGGCAGTGGAGTGTGAGGGGCTGGGGTCGGGGGTTGGAGCAGAGCGGTTAAGCAGTAACAGGGGACGGAGGGAGAGAAGAGTAGGGCCCCGAGAGGACGTAAAAGGAAAGACAAATCCTGGCTGTGAAACAGATGTGCCATCCATGTCTTCCCAGCTTAACCATCCATGACCAAAGGCCGAAGGCTGGCATCCTGGTTGGAATGACTAGGGTTTTCATATGGGAAAAAATGCCATCTAATCATAATAGTAATAACTATAGGGACTCCCTTCTCCCCAAAAAAGCCTTATAGAAAGCAGAGCTGGTGGCCTCGAGCCCTGGGGGAGCATGGGCCACGGGGGCCATTCTTGGAAGAAAACCCCCTTGTCCCAGTCACCCAGGACTCCAGCCTGACATTCCATTGGAGGGGACGGGGTTAGAAGGTCTCAGAGGGGAAGAACCTCACCCTCCTATCTATCTATCTATCTATCTATTATTTTTAATCTTCACCGGAGGATATTTTTCCATTGATTTTTAGAGAGCGTGGAAGAGAGAGGGAAAGACAGAGAGAAATATCAATGTGAGAGAAACACATCCATTGGTTGCCTCCTGCATGAGCCCCGATCAGGGCCCGGGCTGGAGAGGAGCCCAGGGGGAACATGCCCTTTATCAGAATCGAACCCAGGACCCTTCGGTCTGCAGGATCACGCTCTGTCCACCGAGCCAAACCAGCTAGGGCTGGACCACCTTTTAAATGCAACCGGAGAGTCTCCCTTTGAGTCACTACGGCTAGAACCTGAATTCTCTGTTCTGGCTCAACCTCTAGAAGGAATAGTCAGAAGAAGAAGAAAAAGGAGAGTGGAGGGCGGGGTCAGGAGGGGCGGGAGGGAGTGATGAAGCGCCAAGGGTCCTTCATGTCACCATCGGGCACAGAACTGGCCCAGTCCTACATAGCTCTCATAAAGCTGAGCAGGAAAGAGAGGTAAGTCAGTCCTCAGAAACACTACGACATGTTAAAAAATGTTTTCAAATACTCAGGAACCTGTACCTCTGGGAGATGTAGTCTTTTCCCCCCATTTAAAAAAAATTCAATTTATTGGGTTGACATTGGTTAATAGGAGATTTACTTTTATCTTAAAAAATCTAAGGCGTTTTGAACCCAGCGTGTATGTGGTATGCTCTCATGTCTGGATAGGCCCAGGTTTTAGCTTTCCTTGTTTGCACCTGCCCAGCAAAGAATAAAGAATCGAGACTCACGTTTGGCCTCTGAAGGGTCCTCATCTCACATCTGACCACCCTCGCCCATTTTCAGAGGAGAAAAATGTCCCCACATCAAGAAAGAACACGCTTAGAAACGTTCAGTCGCCCCAGACTAAAGCATCTCTTGCCAAAGGGATGCGGCATGATTAAACTGCCAACAACGGCGGAATACTAAACTTTGCTTTTTTACTGTCTTGAAAGAGCTTTGCTCAAAGCTTCCCCTTAAGCCCTTCGCTTTTCTGGGGATAAAACGGAGCTAAGCATTCTCATTACTAGACATTTGGTGGGTTTTCATTTTTATTTTCTGGAGTAGATGTGAGAAATGTCAGACTTGAATGAGCAATTAACACAAAATGCAAACCCTTTTGCACACTAGGGGAGGAAAACAACAAAAACTGGGCCCAGTGAGGAGAGGAGGCAGAATGGCCAAAGGTCAAAGGTCCCACAGGGGTAGCTGGGAGGGCAGGACCAGCCTTTCCCAGGCTGGCTCACCCCTCCCACTCTTGGCCTGAGCAGCTGAGCCCCCAGGCCTACCTTGTGGGCCCCTCTCTATCTGCCTTCTGCCTAAGTGCTTAGTGCATAGCAGGTACTCAGCACATTGGTGTCAAATGAATGAAAATAAAACAACAGGTCAAGTGACCGGAGGGTTTAATGGAAGGTATTTTTTTCTGCTAACGGGTATCAGGTCAAACCAAGGATATCAGGTCAAACCACGTATTCACAGCAAAAGAAGTTGGCATGCTCTCTCCTACTAGACTTCCTCAAAGTTATTCCTAGGGCCTTCTTAGTCAAAGGCGTTAAACCAAAAACATAAAGCAAAACAAGTTGAGGCATTCCTGTGGAACTGCCAGGTGCCTTAAACTACTCTACACGCTCTCGGTAAACATTAATCTTTATTCGTGTCTCTCCTCTATTCCTCACAACCACCTGGAAGTAGGTGGTATCACGCCCATTGTAAAGACAAGGAAACTGAGGCTCAGAGAGGCTGAAGAATTTCCCCAATGACACAGCTTGTAAGTGGCAGCGCTGGGATCCAAACCCTGCACGCTTTCCCCCACTGCTCTGAAATGAGCCAAGTTTATAGCTTAGAAGTGTTCAGGCCTGGAAGAGGCCAAGCAAAAAGGCTGTGCTGAATGCTGACCCAGCATTCTCCAATTAACCAGGGCCTTCGGGTGCCTAACGGACATTCACACATCGTGTTCCAGGTGACCTTTCAGGAGCCCCAAAGCACTGAGGTGGGGGGCAGATTCGCCCTAAGCTTTCATTAATACCATGATCCAACTTCAATTTTCCAGCTTCCTATTCCTTCCTGCTCACGGTCCCCTGAGTAGGGACAGCCCAGAGCCATACAAAACCATTTTCAGATCGTTTCTCCTTATTGGAGCCCCTAGAAGCAATGACTAAAGAATACTGAGGAATTTGAGGTTTGATTTCATTTGGGAATAATCTGAACCTAATTATAGCTAAGTTCCATGTCAGTCTCTCCTCTTACTGCAAAAGCTCCTCAGAGCTCCTGATGCCCAGCCTCGCCGGTGGTTGTAGAAAAAGCAAATTAAACTTTTGGCAGATGAAGGTCAAGGGTATAAATCTGCGAATTAGATGAATGCACTTGGTATAACTCGGAAAGAGAAAAGACACGGCTTCACCTTAAAGCCGGGCAATTTACTGCCACAGAAACCAGCCACGGGGGCGGGACTCTGATACTCAGCTTTGAAGATATACTGTCTACATTACAACATTTACCTGCCGGAAAAGACCGGGCCACCAAATACACTCACCAAAACCAGGGCCTCTGCCGTCAACGCACTTCCTCTTCTGGATGATTCTAGCCCATCTGCAAAAGAACATGCCTGGAGCAGAGAGGGTCATGCCTACTTCCAAAAAGCACAGGGTCCCTGCTCAAGTGCAAACCAGCTGTCAATCGGACAGGTGAGTGCAGAATCAGGTGCATCTCGGACAAGAAGGGTCTTTAGAGACAATCTGGTCCGAGGCCTCTCACACACGCAAAGGAAATGAGACGCACGGTGCTACGCCATTTTATGTAAGGTGAGCATCCGCGGATTTTGGTACCTGGGGGCAGGGGTGTCTTAGAACCAATCCCATGTGGATACCAAGGCATGACTATGTATGATGGAATAAAAATACGCTCAGAAATAGTTCTGATTAAGCAAGAAAAATGGCAGGGTACAAAACTGAAAAAATGGTGTTTCTGGCCAGTAGGGTTTGCATTCCACCCACTGAGAGAACATGGAGAAGTGAAGGGAGAGAAATGAAGGGGGGGTGGGGATGGGCAGGCAGGTGCCAGGCATTCGAAGTTAAGGAACCCCAGTCCAGTGGAACTCACTGTATCCCCAGCACTGGATTATAGGTGGAGACATGGGCATCCAGGTGCTTGAGGGACTCATTCAAAGTCACAGCTGGTTAGAAGCAGAGCTGAAGCTAGAAAGAGGGTCCCCTGACTCCTATCCCTCTCTCCTTTGCACCCAGTTTACACATACTTATACGTGTCAATTGAAACAGTTCTTATCTTTACTAGATGCGATGGACTGACACTGATATTTTCTGTTCGCTTGTATTTTTTAAATACTAGTCACAATTCCTTAAACTGATTTCGCAGCCCACCAATGGGCTGTGACACCCGGTTTAAAAACCCCTGATGTAGACATCTTGAAAGAGTCAAGGATGAAAGAGGTCCTTCAATCTGAGGGTTGTTTATGCCCTGAGTACATTGAATACTGATAAACAGAACTCATGACTTCCACCCTTACAGTGTCTCCCCGCAGGGTTCCCCATTGTCGTGAATGCCACCCACCACCATGCTCCTGGGCTGTGCAGACCCAACTCCCGGCAGTCATTCTGGATTCCTGCTCCTTCACCTGCTGTGCTCCGCCCATCAGCACATCTCCGCCCTTCCCACCTGGTCCCTGCTGCCATCACCTGCCCCAGGGGCCAGGACAAAAACCTCTTCACTGGTCTCCCTGCTGCCACCTCTTGGCCTCCCTACTCTACTCTCCATCGGCCGCTACAATAATAGGAAAATGTGAATCAGATCACAGCATCCTCCCTGCTCCAGAGCCCTCCCACCATCTTAAAACAAAATCCGAAGTCCTTTCCATGGTCTGGGAGGCCCCACCGGACCTAGGCCCCGCCTGCCTTTAACCCCTCCTCCAGCCGCAGGGTCATCTTGCTGCCTCAGCAAGGCCAAGCGTGAGCCTCAGGGCCTTCGCGCTCGCAGTTCCATCAACCGGGAACACTCTTCCCTGATACCCACATGCCTGCTCTCTTCCTCTTTCTGGTCTCTGATCAGCTCCCTGGAGGGCCTTCCCTGGCCACAGTATCTCACATAGCCTCTCTTCTCTTTCTATCCGCCCCTCCCCAGCTTTGCTTTTATTCTTCTTCAGGACACTACTGTCTCCAGACTTTTTATTTTAAATGTTTTATGGACCACTGCCCATCACTACCACAAGACTGTTCAGCATCGTGGGAGGAGGGACTTGGACTGCCTTGTGTACCATGATATCCTCAGTACCTCAAAGAGGGCCTGAATTCAGGGAGTGAATGAATGAATGAGTGAATTAGAGCTCTTTGCACTAAAGATAGGAAACCAGACCATTTCTGAAATAGTTACCCTAATCCAACATCCTTTCAACTTTTCCCCTAAGAGTTACCTGAGGTGCTTGCAAAACAAGTAACATCCCAGCCCCCTCCCAGCCCTCCTGTAACCGATGCTCCCAGAGATCAGCCTAGGAAGCTGAGAGCTGAGCAAACAGCTGAGGGGGTGCGGATCTCAGAAGGGTCTGGGGAGGCTGGATCAGCCAGACAGGAGAAAGGTGGGGGTGGGAGGAGGGGCATAAGGGATGCATGTGCAGGGCAGTCTAAAGGGGAGGGGAGGGAGAAACTCGGTCCCATTGGGGCCAGCGAGCGCTGGGTCCTGGGTGGAAGGGGTCAGAGAAAACGCCCTCACAGGGTCATGGAGAGCCCAGCTGTAGAGGGTGTGTGGCTGGGCCAAGGCGCTCATTTCTTTATTTCAACTTAATTCATTCCAGAAAGAATCTGAGGCCAGACTGGGGAAGCATTCGATTCTGAGTAAGATCTTCAAGGCAGAGAATAATACAGAGTTTTGCTTTTTATAAATTGTCACACACACACACACACACACACACACCCCGGAGGAAAGACCGGTCGCTATGATGCACACTGACCACCAGGGGGCAGATGCTCAATGCAGTAGCTGCCTCCTGTTGGTCAGTGCACTCCCACAGGGAGAGCGCTGCTCAGCCAGAAGCCAGGCTCACAGCTGGCAATCAAGTGCAGCAGTGGTGGCGGGAGCCTCTCCTGCCTCTGTGGCAGTGCTAAGGATGTCCAACTGCCAGCTTAGGCCCACTCCCCCCGAGGGCTCCCAGACTGTGAGAGGGTGTAAGCCAGGCTGAGGGGACCCCCCGGGACCCCCCTCCTGCACGAATTTCATGCACCAGGCCTCTAAAAAATATATATATATGATGAAATTTACCATTTTAGCAATCTTAGGTGTACAATTCAGCGACATGAAGTACATTCCATTCACACTGCTGTGCAACCAACACTGCCATCCATCTCCAAACTTTTTTTTATATCATCCACTAACTCCCCATTCCCCTCCCCTCAGCCCCTGGCACCCACCATTCTACTTTCTTTCTCTATGACTCTAACTACTCTCATACCCCATAGAAGTGAACTCAGATAGTATTTGTCCTCTTGTATCTGGCTTATTGGACTTGGCTTATTTCACTTAGAAACTTCAAGTTTCGTTCATATTATAGCCTGTGCCAGACTTGCACTCTTTTTAAGAGGGAATAATATTCCATTGTGTGCATAGACCACATTTTGCTTATCTAGGCATCCATGAATGGGCATGCGGGCCGTTTCCACCTTTTGGCTACTGTGAATCATGCTGCCATGAGCACGGATCTATAAACAAACACAGATCTATAAATCCCTGCTGGGGGTTGCTTTCTAAGCCGTCCTGCTGGGGAACATGGAGCGGGAATGGGAGGCGGGGCCAAGAAGCTGCTGGGTGGGCGTGGCCACTGGGCGAGCCTGTGAGGATGATGGATCCTGGTCTAGGCCCCGTGACGGCATGAGCGTGACCTCAGAACCGTGGCCTCGGGGCCAGAGCCCCCGATAGAGTGCTCAGTCAGCTCCCACTTCAGGCCTTGGAGCAGCGAGCCCAGCAGACGGGCAGGAAGCACGGGCTCCAAGAGCCCAAATCAGAGGCGGAGCTTAGCTCCCCAGCTAGGGGTCAGATCATCAACTTCAGGCCACTGAGGCAGTTCCCCCAAAACTGCTGGGGACCCCAAAACTGTTTGAAATGGCAAAATTTGTTTTCTTAAAACCCCAACCCAGCATGATTTCAAGGTAAATACGGAAAATGTCCAAAACAGGCCAATATGCAGCCGGAAAGCAGGCTGGCGGTTGCCTAAAGCCTGGGGTTGGAATGGCGAGTGACGGGAAATAGACACAAAGCTTCTTTTTAAAGTGATGGAAATGTTCTAAAATTAGGTCGTGGCGATGGCTGTACGACTCCGTAAACATGCTGAAATCCATTCAGTTCTATACTTAAAACAGGTGCATTTTATGCTCAATAAGGATATTTAAAAGAGTAAGTACAGAAATGTTTAAGAAGAAATTCCTTAAGATTACTATAAGACTATTTAGACCTATTTGAGTAGGTCTACCTTGCAATAACAAAAAGAAAGAATTAATCTATTTGCCTCCCGATTTTAAGTTGAAATCTTCTAAGTTTACATGTAATGCTGGAGCATTGAAGAAACTTAAGAGTCACTGTATTTCTAAGTTTGAGGTATTAGATTGACATTATGTAAGTATTTCTTTGTCAATCAGACAACTGACGTACTGAAAAAGGATATTAATACACTAAATTTTTTAAAAATTTTGTTAATCCTCACCTGAGGATATTTTTCCTATTGATTTTTAGAGAGAGTGGAAGGGAGAAGGAGAGAAAGAGAAACATCGACATGAGAGAGATACATCGATTGGATGCCTCTTGCACGCATCCCAACTGGGGCGGGGGGCAGGGGTGAGGGCAGGGTTGAGCCTGCAACAGAGATGCGTGTCTTTGATTGGAAATAAACCCACGACCCTTCAGTCTGCCAGCCAATGCTGGTTACACTGAACAAACCAGCTAGTGCAATATACTAAATTTTTAAATGCAATTTAAAATGTTAAAGACAGTTAAGTTTATTAAAGGCTCAAATATGAACCAAATGCTACCCTATAGAGAATATAGTAAGAAATATTGTAATAACTCTGAGTGGTGTCAAGATTTACTGGGGTGATCACCTCATCTACATATATAAAAGCCTAAGCAACCATTGCAACCAAATGGATGACCGAACAGGCTGCGTGCAGTGACCAAGCTGGCAGGGGGGGTAAGTGAGGGGTGACCAAACAACTGAGCAGCAGGCTGCATGGGGCAACCAGGCCGGCGGGGGGGCAGTGAGGGGTGACCAGGCCGGCAGAGGGGCCAGTGAGGAGTGACCAGGCCGGGGGGGGGGGGCAGTTGGGGGAGACAAGGCCAGCAGGGGGGGCAGTTAGGGGCAATCAGGCAGGCAGGCAGTGGTTGAGCAGTTAGGAGCCAGTGGTCCCGGATTGTGAAAGGGATGTCCAACTGCCGGTTTAGGCCCAGTCCCCAGGATCAGGCCTAAACCTGCAGTTGGACATCCTCTGAGGGGTCCTGGATTGGAGAGAGTGCAGGCTGAGCTGAGGGGGACCCCCTCACCCCGTGCACGAATTTCGTGCATTGGGCCTCTAGTAAGGTATATAAATGTCTAATCACTATGTTGTACACCTGAAACTAATGTGTACATCAACTATAATTGAAAATTAAAACCATTGTTTACAAAAGTTACCCTAAATGGAATTGTTAGCATTTTACTACATTTATAAATTGAAGAGTAAGATTATTAATGTAAAGGCTAGTTTCCCATGATATGCAGCTTTCGTCTTTTCAGAAGTCTTTTTTATACACAACTGTCACTTCAATGACATAAAAACACTCGCATTAACAGAGAAGTAACAGGAATTGGCACCTTCAGGCTGGTCTAAGGGCAGAGGGTCTGAGTGTCTGGGGTGAAGGAGAACCCACCTCAACCCCCAACCTCAGCGCAAATTCTGCCCTGAAAACCCTAACGGGGTAGACAGATTTTATTGTTGAGAAACGTAAGACCCTGTGGAAAACAGTTCAAGGAACTGAAATTGGCAGTTAACCTAGGAAAGCCCTTATAAATTACGTTTTATGTTCACTTAAATAAAACGAGAGAGACAGCCCGGCAGTCCAGCTCCTATTAATTACATTCCGCACACTTTAAATGAGTAACTATGGGCACTGTGCACTCACTTTCCATGTACCCGCCCTTCCCCCTGGAGAATTTCACACGCTTCCCCCCGACGCCCCCCATTTCCCTGGAATGCTTATAAATTTATTTTGCAGTGATGCAGATAACATGCCAAAATACTTTCTTCTCTGTGGCTGCTGCTCCAAGTCTGACTTTATGACTTGGAGCCACTGAGGTTTGCCTCTGGGGTCCCCCACAGCTTCAGAGTCCCCCTGAACAGCGTGGCTGCTTGCGAGGGGAGATATTCTACATAACCTCAAGCGTGGCAAGACATGAACCCCACACCTATCCTCTTCCCTCCAGTACAGAAGGCTGGTCAGCTTGGAACCTCAGAATGGGGCCTTTTTCGGAATAGGGTCTCCGTAGATGTAATTAATGAAATTAAGATGAGGTCATATGGGACCAGGGTTGGCCCTCAGTCCAATGACCGTGCTCTGATAAGAAGAGGAGAGCACACATAGAAATACACAGAGCAGAAGGCTCTGGGAAGACAGAGGCTGAGAATGGAACGAGGCGACTACAAGCCAAGGACTGCTGGAGCCACCAGAAGCTAACAAGAGACAGAGAAGGATTCTCCCCCACACCCTTCAGAGGGAGCAGAGCCCTGCCCACACCTGGCTTTCAGATTTCTGGCCTCCAGACGGTGAGAGAATACATCCTGTTGTTTTAAGTCACCCATTGGTGGTGCTCTGCGGGGGCAGTCCAAGGAAACTAATGCACATAGGTTCGCATCCTATGTGATCTTGACAATATGCTCAACCGCCTGGCCTCGGTGATCTCATCTGCAAAATGGGGACAACAGGCCTACTTAGTAAGGCTGTTGTGAGGACTAAATAAGTTAATTCGTGTCAAGTGTTTGGAGCAGCCGGGCCCAAGGTAAGCGCGCAATAAGCAAAATCAGCTACCGTTCTGATGCACACCCCGTCCCTTCTTTTTCTAATTATCCCCCTAAAGAGCACCCCAAAATCCTCTTCTATTCCAACCCCAAACCTCACTGTTATGGACATGATATAGACACATTAGGGTCATGAACCAGTCAGTGCACAGAAGGAGTTGGTAATGCACAAGGGAGGTCGAGCCACGTCAGCTTTGCTCAAGGAGAGAGGGAGGCAGCTCCTACAGGCACGGCTGCTGGACAGACAGTACCTTCTCTCCACAAGCAAGAGACAGCGCAACAGGGAAGGTCTCCCACGACGGAGGACATGCTCACGGCAGTTGAGGAGCTGGAGCCTTCCAGGCAGCCACCCAGCTGCCCAAGCCTGTATTTTCATCTCCATATGTACGTCCAGGTGAGTTACAGATGGGAGTTATCTTCTTATCTGTCCATGTGTCTCAGTTTCTCCTCACATTTTGCTGGCCCAAGATGCTAACAGAGAACACGGAGTTTTAAATTATCCCTACACGCACTGCATGGCTGGCGCTGTGAAGATGTTTACAGCCTTCACCTCCAGCGACTCCCCTCCTGGGAAATTACGCCCAGGCGGGATTTGAACAGAAGCGGAAAGATTTATGCACCAAGACGTTTACTATAATACTTCCCTTTCAATGGCCCAAAACTGTAAACATTCTCAATGTCCAAGATTAGAGGAAGAATTTCATACATCACAGTTCACGTAGGGACGTCGTTAGTAAATCACAGCATGTGAACTACTCAGAGCACGACAGTGTGGTTAAAGGGAACAACGGGAAGGCATGGGAAAGGGGTTGAAGTTAAAGCCGCAGAATTCGAACGACCACGAGGCTGGGGTCTCAGCTGTGTAAATATACACACGGTGTAAAAAGAAAAGCAACGGACAGAGTGGCTTTTTGCTGCTGTTGTTCATCCTCACCGGAGGATATTTTCCCATTGATTTTTCAGAGAGTGTGGAAGGGAAGGGGAGCGACAGAGAGAGAAACATCGACGTGGAAGCGACACATCGATGGGTTGCCTCCAGCGCACACCCTGACCTGGGCTGGGGTTCGGGCCTGCAACTGAGGTCTGTACCCTTGACCCTTCAGTCCTCGGGCTGACGCTCTAACCACCGAACCAAACCAGCCAGGGCTAGAGTGGCTTTTATGCGTCTTCCAGGTTGTATGTTATTTCCCCCACTTAAAACGGATGGCTTCAATGTAACGCTAGATCCAAATCAACTCTACGGGTTAGAGATGCTGCCGAAAGCCAGGGAGGTTCTCAACGGAGAGTTGGGCTTTTCCCGAAGAAAGTGCCAGAATTATCTGTAGCCACTAATGCGGACCTTTTCCCCGACAGATCTTTGAAAACTGAGAGCACAACAGTGTGCCGACTTGTTGCCTGTCCCAGCACGTCACGTGCCTAAGTATCTCTTCAGTTGCTGCCATCGGGGTGAGGGAGATGAAGGTGCTGGAGAAGTGGGTGGGGAGCCCTGGGCTGGGGGGCAGAGAGGCACTCGGGGCCTTGGGGGGAGCCATGCGGCGCCTCAGATGTATGTTCTTCTTCCTGAAGCGTGGTCAGAGGGAACGGCCACTGCAGCTGTAGCCTATTAACAGCCCACACTCCCCATCTCTCCCCTCTCCTTCCCTTCCAGTGAGTCCAGGTGCAACCCTGAACCTCACTCCACCGAGCCTCACTCCTCGGTCCCTCTGAGGCTACGCAGTGGGATGAGGATGAACCCAAGGAGGGAAAGGCAGGACCAGCGCGGCTGCAGTGATTTTCCCAGGGAAATGTTGAGCATTTTCAGACTTATTAAAAACAAAAACACAAAAAAAACACCGTTTGTGACAATATGGAGACGGTCCCATCTTTACCCCAAAAGTAAGAAAGCCCTTGTTATCACAAGAAGCAGGGAGGCCTGGCGTCTCCGGGGCAGCGCACACATTCAGGCTGGGTTTTGATTAAAAATCCCTTCAAAGTCAGCCAGGCAGGGCCTTTTTATGCTGTGAAATAATGGGGTGTTTGCCAGTGGTGACAGGCACAAGAGGATAAAGGCCGCCCCCTCTCTGGGTCTATGAGGAGTGGCCCGGTGCGTTAGGAAGGGGTCTGGTTCCGGGCCTGTGGCCACCTACCATCTGGGCGACCCAGGGCAGAGGGGAAAATAAGCAGAACATGTTTGGAGCTTTGGTGCTATGCCAGGTTGAATGCCAGGCACTTTAGTAGAGGCTACTCAACCTTCCCTTTCTCAAGACCATCCTGAACACAAGTGTCATTCCCCTTTTACAGGTGAGCGAACAAGTGCAGAGAGGCATTTGCCAGTCACACAGCCAGCAACGACAGGTCCTCTAGACAGAGACAGCGGGTAAATGGTCATTGTCTCTGCGTGTTATCAATAGAGATCTACCTGATGTAGGCGAGGAGGGGGAGATGAGTGAACCTGAAACACACAGAAAGCAGCATTTCACAGCTCTGGCTGGGTCCATCCCGAGAAAGAGCAGTCGTGTGAAACCATGGAAATGCCGCTTAAGTTACTTCGTGACGGTCATGGAGCTCAGCGAGGTCAACGTGTTGACATCGAAGTGTTCAGATGCACATATGAAGCGTACCACCGAGTTCACTGCTGGGGAGTAGAGCGAAGTGGCTAAGGGTGAGCCCTAGGGGGTCCTAGCCATCCACTAGCCGGCTAACGGATCTTCTACGCATTTCCTCGCCCGCCTGTGTCCCGGTTTTCTCACCCGTAAGATGGGAGTGAGGAAAGAGCATGCCTTGTAGGGTTATTAGGAGGGTTACAGCAGATGAAAGCACCGAGGATACGGCCAGGCACGATTCCTGGGTGCACATTATTTTCGTGTTTTTAACTTGTCTGAGATAGGGGTGCACCTTACACTTGTAGCCTTCTTAGATTTGATCAAATAAGAAACGATGATGATGAAGAACATTCTTGACTCCCTTCACACATCCAAGGACCTCCTCCACTCCCACCCCAGCCCTCATCTTAAAGCCCAAACCCCTGGAAGGATCTCTCTCTCTCTCCTTCCCTCCTCCCCCCCCCCCCCAATTTAATGCTTCCTGCTCCAAGCCAATACAAACATCCTCAAGTCCAAGTGGCAAAGTGTCACAGCACCCAAATGCCCTTGCCCTCAGAGGGTGACACCAAAGAGAGGGCTCGTTCAGATGCAGGCAGACAGCTCCAGGATAACCTACCCCGTGACAGCCCCATGCCCAAGCCACGCATCACACCAAGGTCCCCGCCCCGGTGTCTTGAACGCAGTGGGTCTTCAGCAGCACCAAGAAAGACCCTCTATCATGAGACCTAACCCTCCTCCAAAGAACAGCCCCAGCTCTTGCGGAGGCCAGAGCTCCCGGACAGTGCTCCTTTAAATCCTGGTTTCTAGTAAATCTCTCCTCTTTGGTCACTCAATCAAGTAATAACCAGCTTTCTCAAAATCTGAGAAACCACACCACCCAAAATAAACAAAGAGGGTTAACATTTTCTCCATGATCAAGGTCACTCCTCGAGCAGGAGCGAAAGGAGCTCACATCCCTGGCAGCAGGACCCAACGTCCGTCCGTCTGTCCGTAGGAGTGAGGACGCAGGAAGCATCTGTTTACAGGAGGTTCTGCTCAGAAAAGGCTGGCAGGAGAAGTAGGCTCCTGGATGTCCATGGTCCAGGAGGAGTGACTTTGCAGAGCGGGAAGCCAGGCCAGAACTGGGAGGGCCACAGGAACAGCAGGGAGGGCACCCGTGTCCTTCACTTCCTTCTGATCTCAATACATGTCAACGCTCAGGGCTTTCCACAATCAGTATGTGGGAACCTGACATCCTGAGCAGTTCGCTCAAGAAAGTCACTAAGAAATAGGAAAACCCGCTTCCTCCCAACTGAAGCAGAAAGTGCAGGGGACTGGGCACCCCTTTCTTGACAAGCATCGACTAGGCCCAGGTACATCGTAGAAGCAGAATAGAACAGGTACCAAGAGGGAGAAACTGGGCTCCTTACACAGCCAGGAAGTTTTTAACAGGACACAATCCTGTCTCTGATGCAGAGGCGGAAGGCCCAGGTGCACATTTGTCTGCCGTTCTCTGACTGGATCTGACACTGAGCATTCATTCATTCACACTGCTCTCAATTATCTACAATCTCCATGTCTACGTGCAGAGGGTTTTAACTCCAACTCTAAATAAGAAATTGAGTGCCGTGGTATCTGGACACAGGCAGCCCGACCTCTAACCTAATTTACCTAACTAACCCCACCCCCTTTTTCAGGTCCTGAACTTTATTATTCCAGCCTGTACCCAGAATCAAAGCTTTTGGCTTTCCTGTGGTTGAACAGTACTGGAAACTTCCGTCAAATTCAGAAACCAATCTTTACTTTCCGTTTTCTTTTATCCTCTGACTTAGCCTGAAATCTTCTTTTCTTAACAGAAACCAAAAAAGGTGTTTTATCCCCCAAAACTATAATGTATTGGGGAAAGTGACAAATTATTTCTAACTTCAAACCCCAAATGAAACGACTGAAGGGTGGTGAGAGCAAAAAGCAAATGTGGTTTTTATTTTGGAAAAAAAAATTTTTTTTATTGATTTCAGAGAAAGAAGGAGAGAGGGAGAGAAACATCAATGATGAGAGAGAATCATTGATCGGTTGCCTCCTGCATGCCTCCACTGGGGATCAAGCCTGCAACCTGGGCATGTGCCCCGACCAGGAATCGAACCCTGACCTCCTTGTTCATGGGTCGACACTCAACCAGTGAGCAACACCAGCTGGGCAAAGCAAATGGTTTTATCCAAAGTTCGGGCCTTTTTCCTCAAATGTCTATCAGAAATCAAAGGGACCAGTTACTTAGGGCTGATCTTATATGACCATTGTCTGTGGTGTTCGATGACAAACAACAGCTCCGTGTGCCTCTTGCTGATCCATGCTGGAGAAGAGGGTGGTGAGTCAGGCCACCCAGAGGCAGCAGGTGACCCCAAACACGGCTCCTGGTCAGCTGGGACTGCCGAGCAGGATGCTTAACCAGTCCGCTTTCATCTCCAATGTGCTCGGCCTAGAGAGTTATCCCGGGGGAATGGCTGGCTGGGATAGTCAGGCTGCGAACCCGAGGGCACAGCCCAGGGACGCATCTATCCAATGGCAACTGGAAGCTGCCCACGCTGACGTGCTCCACTTACCGGGTGACCATTTTGTAAGTTATATACATTTTTTTAATCTTAAAAAGAGAGAAGCTACCCACGTTGGAATATAGTTGTTGTGGTGTTTTTTTTTAAACCTCATACAAGATAAAGCAGGAAACAGCCCCTTCCTGACACGGGAATGACGATAATGAATACCTGTTTAGCTGCCTGCCTGTCCCAAGGGGCCTTCCACACGCATCTTCATTGCCTCTCATTTTAAAGATGAGAAATGTGACGTCAGAGAGGTTAAGTGACGTGCCTACTACGGTCCCAAGATGAATCAGCGCATCTCCATTTCATGGTAAGGGGCTGGGGACCTGCGTGGCTTGTCCAGGGGCACAGTCAAGGGGTGGAGGAGAGACTCAAACTCAATCGGACCTGAGTTCAGTCTTACTCCCTCTACGGAACAGCTGTCATACAGCATTTGTCTTTCTCTGTCTGACTTATTTCACTTAGCGTAATACCCTCCCAGTCCACCCATGTGGCTGCAAATGGCAAGAGTTCGTTCTTTTTTATTGCTGAGTTATACTCCATTGTAGATATATACCACATCTTTATCCGTTCATCCATCAATGGGCACCTAGGTTGCTTCCATGCATTGCCGATTGTACACAATGCTGCCATGAACACAGGCGTGCACCTGTCTTGCTGATTAGTATTTTTGTTTTCTTTGGAAAAATACCCAGAAGTGGAACTGCCGGGTCATACAGTAGCTCTATTTTTAATTTTTTGAGGACTCTCCATACTGTTTTCCATAGCATCTCTCATTCTTTAAGGATAGCAAGGCATGAAGCCCTTTCATAGGTACCTGGGCACCTACTCCATGCCTCTTCCTTATGTCTGAGGCCATGTTAAATTTCTTTTTCTATCCCATATTTTGAGTGAAGCCAGCACAAAATAGGTCCTCAATAAACACCCCGGAGTTAGTCAGTGAATTAATCCGACCTCACAGCTGAGAGGCTGGCATGGCACAAGAGCCCAGGACCTCCCTAGTTTTTGCTGGGAATGCGAGGGTCTGGCTCTCACCTTGGAATTCAGCCAGTTTCCAAGGCCTCGCCCAGAATCCGAATCACAGAAAGGCCTGTTGAGTCATTTCTGTTGCTTACATGCAAATCACTTCCCAGACTAAATAATATCAGATGGGACTTCAGACCTCCGAGAGAAGATAAGCCACGCCAGAAAGCCGATGACTCAATTTTCCACTTTTCAACCAGCTGTGCTGCCATCCTGGAGAGAGAGCCAACACAGCCAGGGGCCTCCTCAGAACCGAGGGGGTGGGGGCGGGGGAGGGTGTCCAAAATGTAATCAAGAAGATAAAGATCTTGGGAAAGAAACTCAAATGGAAAGGTCTGCTCTGGAGCAAAGATGGATTCTACCCAACTACAGGAAAAGAAAAACAGGGAAGTCAGAAAGTCCACGAAGGAATTTGGCAAAACCTTTGGATTCAGGAACACTTCTATTGTATTCGACCGAAGCCAGAGTTCAAGGTTCAGGAAGGTCTGAGGCTCTGGAGAGTCAGAGGACTGAGACCCAGAAGCCAGCATTGGGCTGAGTTCCGATGAGTCCTGTGAACTTGGGAAAGGACCCACCCCCCTTTCTGGGTCTCAATATCATCTGGAAATCGGGGGGTGGGAGGGTACTCTGTATAAGATCCCTCCCAGCTGCAAAATTCAGTATTTCTGGAACCCTGCATCCACCGGCTGATTCATGCCCTCCCCACACTGCCATGAGCCTCACCAACATCCCACTGGCAACACGCTCCACCCCTGAACAGGCCAGCTTTTGTGGGCTCCTCAGAGCCTGGCAACCACAGAAATAAACCCTGAATGCACCGAAAACACAAATGGGTCGAGAGTGCTCTTGCACTTATGAAGTCAGCAGTGTGAAATGTCTAACAAAATCGTCTACAGATCTTTTGTTGATACACGGTTAAAAAAAAACAACTCCTCTTAAATATGAAAAGGCCCATTTGTTTGCTTCTCAACCAGGTCCGTCTGCAGTGGGCAGCACTGGAAACCTTAGTCCCAGTCATGACTGTGGGCTGCCTCTTACCGACCCACAAGCTGGGAGGAAACTTGGATTTTTTACTGAGATCGTCTCCATTATGGGGAGGATTGGGGGAGGCAGGGGAAGTGGCCCTGGGCATTGACCAGACAATGAACTCATCATCCTGCCTGGCCCAGAAATAGAAAGTGGACATTAAACATAGCTGGCCAGCCTCTCCTTCTCCATCTCAGACTGAGGTTAAGTTGCTTCTAAGGAACTCAAAAGCAGGGATGCTTACTAAATGCATCATAATGTACCCTATCACCCCAATAATCCCCAGGGCTCCACTGTCATCCGAAAGCATTATTAAGCACCTACTGTGTGCACAGCCCTTCCTTCCTTCCTTCCTTCCTTCCTTCCTTCCTTCCTAGGGTGTTGCCAAATGAGCCTTCTAAATTGGGCTGCATGCATTAACAATGAGAATGTACTTAATGCCACTAAACTGAACACTAAAAATGGTTAAAATGGTAAATTTTATGTTATACATATTTTACTACAAAATTTTTTAAAGTTACCCAAAAAATGTTAGGCTGTAGCCCCCAGACACACCTAATCACACCAATACAAAAATAGAAACACTGAGCCACTGAGCTATTTCCAGCATGTCCCCAAATGCCTGGGGCGGATGATATGAGAGCCTCTCCCCTGGCCAAAGTCACCACAGTCCTGGGTCTAAGCATCAAATTGAACCTCAGAGTGAATCCACGGCCATTTCCACCCCTTGGGGTCTCAGTACTGAGGCCGAGACCGGTGGTTCTCTAACCTGAACACCTCTTAGGACTGCCTGGGGTGAGGTCAACGCAGATTCCAGGGCCTGGTGAGCAAGATCCTGATCCAACAGGCCTATCTGGAGGCCCAGGAAACAGCCCTTTTAAAAGTGGCTGAGGTGAGCTGGGGGGATCTGGGGTGCAAGAGCAGCCCCCTTGGAGGGAGCCACACGGTGTCCACCTCACCCACTGAATGTCACCCTCCAGCCGCAGAGAGCCACTCACAGATCTCAGAGCACACCCAGGAAATTCTGGTCCAACCGTCAAGCTGTTCCCGCTTCTAGAACTTTCTTTGCCTTCCGTTGCCTCAACCACACCCCTCTTCACCCAGATTATCACGTGGACTGCAGCTCAAGTGTCACCACTTGAGGGAGGCCTTCTGGGGCACCCTGTGATCCCACTCTCCTGCATGTTTTCCCATAGCACTCACCCCAGCCTGAAGCTGAAGGGACCTACCTCACCTCGGTCGCCTTGCCCTGAGCATCAAGCTCCGGGGTCCCTCTGTCTGGCTCACTGCAACCACGGGGCCTGGAAATGCTGCTGACGGACTCATACATCCCATTTGGGGTGAACATAGAACCCAGGCCCCCGGGATCACCCCCCTCCATGCCTGTGTGCTGCAGTCATAGTCACTCTCCCTTCCCCTCTAACATGTAGCTGGGCTGGGACCAAGTCTGGCACTGCTGTAACAGAGGGGATAGGGCCCAGGGGTGAGGAGCCTGAAAGCTCTAGAATCATGCTTTATCAGTCCCAGGCTGTTACGCCCACCACGTGATTCCCGGCAAGTCCTGGCTTTCTGACAAAACCGTCCCCGTGGAGACCGAAAGATAGTGGGCGTAAGCACTTGGCACGTGGCACATAGTAGGCGGTCAATAACTGTTACTACTACCAATAATAATGGCTATAATAGTTTGTCCTCTGAAGACAGACTGCCCGCCCCACCACCTGCTAGCTATGTCACCTGGGCCCATGGACGGATGCTCCGGGCCACTTTCTCATCGCTAAGAGGAGAAGAAAATTCCCAAACTCTCAGGGCTGTGTGAGGAGCGGATGGAACCATTCAGGGAAATCAGTGCCTTGCGCGTTCTGAGCATCTGATAAACCGCATTTAGTAACATCCCTACTGTTGCCTTTCCTCCCAGATTCATGAGCCCCTTGAGGGCAAGAACCCTGTGTACTCACTTCTCTTCCCGACACGAAATGACCGGCACATTTTTCCAAAAGTAAGGAACACTTTCTGAGGTCACCCCATGCCCAGCACCATCCAGCCTGACTCCTGACGTGAGAAAGAGAGTAGAGGGGCACAGAGAAGGCGGCGTGGAGGATGCACAGCGCCACGAAGTAGAAAGAGAATCTGCTGGGAGGGTAAAGGGTTCACAGATGGTGAAATCCCCAGCTGCTCACACACCTACTAACGGGAGGGGGAGGCTTGTTAAATGTTAAAAATGAGTCAATTTTCTCTTAGAACAACAACCAAGAAGGTGATGGGAGAGGAACAAACAGGGTGTGGGTGGAGGAGAGAAACGGGCACCTGAGCCCGGCTCTTATGAAACGTAACCTTTTATGAATACGGGGGGGGGAGGGGCTGATTAACTTAGACCCTCCCAAAACAGACCTCCGTCTCACACTCCAGGAACACCACGGCGGAGATCAAACACAGGGCGGGGCGGTTTTGTAAGCTGTCAGGTAAGTCAAGACGGTTAACTGTTTCTGAGTTTAGCAATTTGGCAGATGGCGGCGTGGGGCCGCTCCGATGGCCAAGAGCTTTCTTTCGCAACGAGACCTCTTCTGCTAACTGTAAACTAAGGCTCTGAAGCCGAACAAGAGGGCTGCGCTGAGCGTGCGTCCTCAAAGGCAAAGCCAGGCGTTGGGGGCTCCCGGCACAGGGTGGTCCCTGGTGCCACCCAACACCACCTGTACCACCATCACCTTCTCTGCCTGCCCTCCCAAGACTGATCTCCCAGGGACCCCTGACGGGGACAGGTAGATAGACAGGCTGGGACAGCATAGAATTTGTACGGCAAATTCCCAGCCTGGAATCTCCCCACTTCGTTATGTTCTTCTACAGGAAAAAACACTTCCAATTCCCAGCAACCCAGCACGTTCGCTGTGATGTGCTCAGCCACAGCGCTATGTGGTAAGGAGATTACAAAATGGCCCAAGACAGCCTCTGAGCTCTTCGCTGAGTTTTCAAAGTAACTGCTCAGAACAGAAAACTGAAAACATAAGGGATACTCAACTGTAGGTAAACTGTCCACAAATCCTGGGGATTGTTGCTTTAAATGAATTCAACAGGTTGTATTTGTTATACACCTTTTATTTTCATTCCGAATATAACACATTCTGAAAAATGTGAGGGGTCTCATAAATTGAGGTCTGACAACTAATATGGCTACTCCAAGAGTGTTCTCTATGCCTAGAATTTCTTCCACCGAGAAATCTGTGTTGTTTAGGTTTATAAGCTAGTTTTATTTATGTGTGTGTCATCTGAAGCCACACTACTGGGTTCCAATACTGGCTTTGTCACATCCCAGCCCTGTGACCATAGATGGGTTATGGAACTTCCCGATGCCTCAGTTTTCTCACCTATAAAATGGGAATAACAGCAATTTTTTTTTCCCCCACTCAAGGTTGTTGTGAGATAAATAAGCTATTATGAGATCACTTCAAGAGTATCTGGCATACCTTTAACTACTTACTTTATTAAGTAAATACTTAAAACTGTAGCTTTATAGATAAGATAGCACTGACTTAAAGAGTTAATCTCCTACTTTTATTTTAGAGATCTCCATGGGTGGGTTTCTACTTTTATTTTAGAAGTAGAAAAGCCGTGTACAATACTGGTTAAGAGCACAGACTATAAAGTCACATTGCCTGGGATTGAATCCCAACTCTTCCTCTTGTTTGCTGTGTGACCTTGGGCCAGTTACTGAACATCTCTGAGATTTAGTTTCCTCGTAAATAAAATGGAAAATATTGCCTTCAGGCTTAAGTGAGTTAATAAATGTGAAACATATAGCAAGTAATAGCAAAGTATGACAGTTACGGCATTTCTAGGTCCCATCAGCAATGCCCATGGTTGCATCTATAAAATATCAAGGTGACCTTCCAAGTCTTACGAAGCAGCTAGGTAGCCGACCGTGAGCCACTCTCACTCCATCTTAGCTCTGTTCAAAGTTAAAGACTTACAGTTCATCAGTAAAGGTACAGCAAGTAGAATTCCATTACAATTGGCCCAGTGTGCGGCTCCAGTCCCCTCTGTCCCAGCCTGTGGCAGGGCTGAGGGCTAACAGAGGGGCCGATGCACAGACAGTGGGAGAGAGGCCCACTGGTGCAGTACCTCTGGCTGTTGCATGGCAATGGTCGCAGCCAGCCAGGCAAATAGCAACAGGCTGCAGTGACTGAGAGCGTGGCTCCGCCCCCGTCAGAGCACCCAACCATCCAGGAGGCCAGAAGGCAAGGGGACCCCAGCCCTGATCAGCAGCCCACCCACCCAGCCCAGCCCTCTGAATCCCGGTCTGGAAAGACAACAGATATAGTGATCCTTCCCATGGTCACCGGTCCTGGGAAGCCACAGATGCATAGCGTGGCCTCTACACCTTCTGCACAGCTCACAAAACATCTCACCGGGGACAGAACATCACAAGGCAGTGTGTTTTAACAGCAGTGAGGCCAGAGGGGCTGCAGGCGCTCAGTAGGGGGGACGTGTCCTGGAGGAGGGCCTGGATCTTACAGGACACCAGGGGATGGAAGAGGAGGTGGGGAAAGAGTGGCAGTGACACAGCCCAGTGTACCACGGGAACACCTTTCTGTCCACAGAGAAACAAAGCATGTAAAACAGAGCTTTTGCTGCCTTCTAAGAAAGAACTGAATTCCTGCCAGGTCTGAATAAACCTCAAAGGTATTCTGTAACTGCACTTCCGTGCCTACCTGAAAAGGTCCCGACTTGCCAGGCACCCTCCATCCTGGATGCATTTTACCAGTTCCAGAGGGTGTGGCCTGTCAGAAGCACGAGGCTCCATTTCCCAAAGATTCCTGCAACTTGGCCAGCGTAAGTGGCTCTGACATTTTCAAGGTGACGGTACACTGTGTTCTTTAGAGACATTGGGAAATTTCTCCTCTGGTGAACTTGTCCTGATGGAGAACCTCAGATTTAATGGTATGAGGGAAAACACACACATACACACAAATGTTATATATGTGTGTATGAACATGTATGTGTATGCATGTATGTGTGTATATATAAACTATGTACGTGTTTGTGTGTATGTTTTAACTCCCTCTAGTAGCCTTGGCATTCTGCTAAGTCCAAGAGACACAGGGTGGATAAAACGCAGCCCCAAGTTCAATGTACTATGGTTTAATAGAGGGTTTTTCATGTAGGCCCAGCACCTTCTTTAGAATAGTGGTGACAGTTTGCAACAGGCTTCTTTATTCTTTATGGATAAACAGAACAGGGACATCAGCTTCAGATACTACGCCAATAGAAGTTAAATGATGAATCACTCAGGATCACTCAGTAAGTAGGGGAATTGAAACCAGATTCTTATCTTCTTCCAAGTTCAAGTCAGGCGTCTTTTCTGCTACCCAACTATAAAGCATCCTCAATTACTAGTGTTGCCTGCTGGGCCATCACCATTGCCGCCGCCTGTCTCAAGATGCTTTCCCCATGCTGATCCATGTTTGAGTTCTAATTTACCCCCCGCAAGACAGGGTTCCTAGAAGGCACCATGAACCCCACTATGGCTCAACCAAACCCTCCTATTGTTCTGCCATGTTGAATTCCTAGGTTAACTCCAAAGCTGTGTCTCTCTACACATGGACAAGGGTAACTGCAAGCAGAGTTGAGAAGAATAGTGTTAATACAATTGCCTTGTCTTTTTCCAGTTCAACTTCAGTTTCCTATAGGCCCTTGATGTGTATCCAGATCATTGTCAACCTGGATTAGAAATGATTAAACACCCAACCTTGACCTTTAAGGCCCTGCGTGATCTAACCCTCTTCCATCAGTGCCTTGGCTCAGGCCCTGCTCATCTCTCCTCCAGGCTATTATATAAGACTCCTGATGGCACCCAGAGTCCCCTCTTGTCCCTGCCCCTTCCTCCCAAAGCTCAGCAAGCCTGTCTGACCACCCATCCCCAATTCAGATCCTTCAATGTCCCCTCACCCCCTATTGCCTAGTCTAGGACTGAGTCCAAAGTTCTAAGCATGGTCTATAAGCCCTCCATGAGCTGGCTTCTCCAGCCTCCGGGGTCCTAGCTGTGAATGAGCCCTAACCCCGCCCCCTCCCCCCCACGCCCTGCTCCATTCCCACCTTACTGCCATGTCCAGTGTTGTGGGTTGAATTGTGTACCTCTGAAAAGATCTGTTCAAGCCTTAGCTGCTGGGAACCCGTGAATGTGACCTTATTTGGAAAGAAGGTCTTTGCAAATGTAATCGAGTTAAGATGAGGTCATACAGGAGTAGGATGGGCCTTCATCCCATGACTGGTGTCCTTCTAAGAGGGAAATGTGGACATAGAGACATTCAGAGAAGGAGATGATGTGAAGACAGAACACAAGGGAGAGCGTCGTATGAGGAAGGAGGCAGAAATTGGAGGGATGCCTCTAGGAGCCAAGAACACCAAGTTTGCCAGCAACCTGCAGAAGCTAGGAGAGAAACACGGAACTGATTCTCACTCTGAGCCTCCAGAAATAACTAAGCCTTGATTCCAGAATCCTAGCCTCCAGAACCATGACAGAATACATTTCTGTTGTGTCAAGTCATCTAGTTTGTGGTCATTTGTTATGGCAGGCCCAGGCCACCAACGCATTCACCCGGCCTCCAGGGCGAGGGAGGGCCCCTCCTCCATCCCTATCATCCTCTCCCAGCTGGTGCAACGGAAAAGGGGGGCCTGGAGCCAAACCTGGCTTCCAATCTTCGCTCCATAAATTCCCAGCCAAGTCACCTGCAACTGGTCCCTTGAGGTCTCTGAGCTTCCTTTTCCCTTCTGGGACATGGAGGCTCTATGTGATCTCAGGTATTATTGATAGTATACATAAATAATTTGCACAGAATGGAAGCTAACTAAGCATCAGCTGCTATTACTACGACCTCTCTTTCTGGGAGGTCTTTCTTGTCCTTCCAAAGCTCATCCCAGGAACGTCCTCCACACATGTCACCCGAGATCCCAATGACTGAAGCCACCTCTGCCAAGTGTCCCAGGGTCTGCCTGTGGGAGCTTCTCTCCCATCTTCTCCCACCCCCCTGCTTTCTCAGTAATCCCTTCTCCCTGGGGGCAGGGCTCCTTTCTGCCCACAGGCTGTGAGAGGGCCCTGGACCCCCTGCGCAGAGAGCAGCAGGGAGGCGACCTCCCTGGAGACTTCCTTTGTGAGCCTGCCAGCACCCAACCTGTTGCTTTTAAGGACAGGCCCTTTGCCAGCTCCATCTGCCTCAGGGACAAGCTGTTTAATGGAGCAGGAGTTGGCTCCAGGGAAGACAATAAATTTTAATGCTTCCGGACACAGCAGTCAGACAGAATCTAGGCATCCAGGCATGGCCAGGAGGGGCCTTGGAACCACATGGACCAACCCCCTCCTCTGCACTGGAGCTCAGAGTGGCTGGGTGACTTGTCCAAGGTCCCACAGCTGGTTCCTGGCAATTAGTTCCAAAACTAGGACCAGCTGTCTCTGAGTTCTACAAAGAACAGCATCTTTTATAGAAGCTACAAATATGCAGCGATGAAGACAGCAAGTGAGGGGCACAGAGGAAAAGGGAGAGAGAGATGTGTACCTCCAGTCTCAGCTATGAGCAGAAGATTTTTCTCCTGAGTCACTCCAGATGACTGGACTTTAACCCACAAGTCTAGAGAATGAAAACCCTATGACAGAAGTACATTTCCCTCTCCTATGCATCAAGTCCTCCTTACCCTGCTAATCTTCCCTTCACATTCTTCCCATAAAAGGGAGGGACAATGACCCTAATATAATGATATCAAAGGGACAGGGCCCCCGGCCCTCCTCCAGAGAGCAAGTCACAAGTGAGCAGAATCTCGATTATCACCTGCCTCCTAACATGAGCGTCCTCTCCATCTGCTGTGCATTAACCAAGCACATCGGAGGTGAGCCTGAGGAGGCCCCATGATGACAATGAACACCAGCAGCCCACAAGGCACTGAATGAATAAACGAATCAATGACTAAGTGAGTGCAGGAATGAGTGAAATTGACAGCTCTTCTAATGACAAGCTTAGAAACTGGGTTTTCTGATAACTTAGTAACCCATGTCCCCACCAACTCAACTGCAGCTTCAAGTCCCTCTCCCTCCTACTTCTTCATGGGGAACACTATGCCAGTGGAATTCGCTGGCTCAGGGTCTAAGGTTCTGGTCTTGACTCAAGCTCAGATGAATCCTAACAGAGCCCCGTGGGGCCAGCATAAGAGGGCCCTCCAAGAGCAGCTAGTCCAGGCAGGCCCAACCTGTCGAGTCATGGAAATCTCCATTAAAAGAAAGCCTTGGACAAAAACAGATCCAGAGACAGAGAAACATCGATCGGACCATCAAACCTCAGAGGGAAGGTAGGGGAAGATGGGGGAAAGGGGGAGAGATCAACCAAAACACTTGTATGCATGCATATAAGCCTAACCAATGGACACAGACACCAGGGGCGTGAGGGCATGAGTGGGGTGGGGGGGGGTGAAGGGGTAGTGGGAGGATAAGGACACATATGTAATACCTTAATCAATAAAGAAATTTAAAAAAAAAAAAGAAATGCACAAAGTGCTTGTTTTCTCACAATCTTACTGAGATGTGATTAAATTTTTGAAATGTTAAAAAAAAAGAAAACCTTGGGCAGAAAAGCCAGTATCGGACACAGGATGAAGCAGAGCTGCTCTGATGGGAAGGGAGGGGATGCTTACCTCCCCCTCCTCGATTCTCCCCTGCAGCCCTGAGATTCCTCTGTGGATCCCCAGGTCCCCTGGCACCTAAGTGACAATGCCTGATGCCATGCTCTGCAGCACAGGAAATGGGAGGCTAACGCCAGGGGCATATGCTCAGTCATCAGCAGGAGGAGCGGTACCGGTGCCAGGGCCTACTGGTCCTTTGCTCCTGGACCATTCTCATCTCCAATCAAACACTGGCCAGCTCTGCCCTCCAAGACAGGCATTTATTTCCTCAATAGGACAGGGTCCCTCATGCCTCTGTGCCCCTGCACATGCTGTTCCCTCTACCCGGCCTGCCCCCACTTTCCCACCCTTGGTCCCTCTTGCTGCCTGTGGTGGACAGACTCTATAAAGCAGGATGACGACAACTGTCAGCAGACCAGGAGAGGAGACCACCAGCCCACGAGAGGATCAAATCACCCAACAGCTGCCCACGCCCAAGCCTTTCACAGCCTGGGCTCCCTGCACCCCCCACTGCATTCCCACAGCCTCACTTGGAGCTCTCGATTCCATTACTAGTCCCTGAATGGCTATCAGACCCACACAGGTTGATGTAAAATACTCTCCAAACCTGCTAGGTCTTCCCCACCATTAAATCACCTTGAAGAATCTGACAGCCATAAGTAACAAAATATGTAAATCCAGACTTGCCATAGAGAAGTTTCACTGGTGCACAGCAAGCCAGGAAGGGGGTGAGGCGAGTCACTTCTTCCTGCAAGACCTACAAGGGATTGGAACTGGGTGCTTCCAGCAACAAGAGCAGGGCTTTCGTCGCTTGAAGGTGAACTACTTCTAATAACCTAAAACCAAGACATGCTTAGAGATAAACTGAAGACCAGGCGACTCCCCCCTGAATCCGTGCTGTCAGTGTTAGGAGACCTTCACACTGACACATGGGTCAATGAGGTGTCTGCCTGGCCCCAAACCTCCTCTGACTTTAATGTGAAAATAGACTCGTGCAGCTTGCGGTTGCGTGATCACTGTTCACCGAGGAAATCATGTTTGTACTAGTAAAACTGGAAACGAACTCTTCCCAGCCTGGGAGGAAAGGCTGGCGAGTCCCAACCCACACTGCAAGATGGTAGAATGGGTCGCCTTTGAAGTAAGACCAACAGCTTGAAAACTGCTGAGAAATAAGCTGTAAGATGTCTCAAATGGAGATCGTCAGCACTCACCCAATTTTCCTCTTTCTCCACACTATTAGAAGGATGAAGGGAATAAGAGAAACAAGGCCTTAGCAAAGTCCTGGGGAGGAATTTAAACTGTGGTCACCTGCCCGCCAACACAAAACATGCCAACACCGTCTCAACGGACGTCCCAGGCGCTGCCCCATCCAGACAAGAGCAGTGCTATCACTCCAGTGGCCAAAGACGTTCTCTGCCTCCTTCCATTTGGCTGGTGCATCACCGCCAATGGGAAAGGAGGGGTTCCACTGACCCCGTTTTGCTCGCCGTTGGGATTTCAGGTGGGGAAGGGTCTTGCAGCATTGACTTTTGCAATGCATTCTGATGCAAGACAGAAGTTTCCAGTCCATCTAAGACCCCTCACAGCTCCCGGCTGGCCACTGTTGGGCCAAATCCGCCTGGCTGCCTGTTTTTGTAAAAAATAGTTTCATGGGAAGAGAAAGCCATGGCATCGTTCACTCACTAGTATCACCTGTGGATGCTCTCGCTCCGTAGCTACACAGGTGAGAAGCTGTGACAGACCGCACCGGGCCCTCAAAGCCTAAAATGTTTACTACGCGGCCCTTGAAGAACAAGTATGCCTTAGGAGAGAGAGACCATGTTCACAGCAAAGCAAAAGTACAAGGCATTTTGCATTCTGCTTAACGAAAGATCAAGGTATTTGGCTGATAACCGATTCCCCAAGGTCCTGATCTCTAAACTTAAAAGTAATGTTGCCTTTTAAGACAACAGGAGGGACCAACCATGCGGGAAGAGGCCAGGTGACCGGGAAAAACACTATAAATAACAAGGAACCCATCCTGGTCCTCTGCTATGGGTTGTTGGTTGTTTCTTTGGGAAAAGCCCCACCATGAAATCACATTCCTCTGACCAATGTTCCTTTGGACGTCCACTCTGCACGGCCGATGGGGTGCCTCTGATTCAGTGTCCAAAGGGTGGTCGGGGGGGACCGATTCGGACTCCCAGGGTACAGTTTGCAGCCTGCTGAGAAGCGACGGCCCCTTTGAAACCCTGGCCCTCCAGGCGTTGCTTCCAGCTGAAGTGAGTCCTCGTTTCAAAACCTGGTCTGGGTCGTCCAGCAGTTCATGCTTCTTCCCTTCAGCGGACAGGCGGCAGAGCTGGGGCTCGCCCGTCACGCCGCGTCCTCTCAGCACATCATCAATCTCCCACATCTCTTCCTTCGCTGCCTTGGCGCTCCCCCCTCTGGGCCTCTGATGAGGTGGAACCAGTAAATAACTCACAATCTCTTCTTCTTTTTTTTAAGAAACGGACACCTGGATATAACATCTGTAAAAGTCCTGAAGATGATATAGAAATGTCCCTTAGCATAGTTCTTGCCTTTTTTTTTTTAACCCAACGATGGTCCCAACTTTGGTTTTTTCCTTTACCATATATTTTCCACCCGCCAGAGGGTGGTGATAACTCTGGACTCCGAGGTGAGCAGTTTTCAGGGAGAATATGTAAAGGAGGAAGTTGATCGGAAAGGAAGGACACCCCCAGTCACCTCGTTCTCTCCTCCTCACTCCCCACAGCCAGTCCTTGCCCCAAACGCAGGCAGGACTGCACAGCCCCCCCCCCAAAAGGCCGTGAACCCGCACATGGGAGCCCTCGGTTTCTCTATTGCCCCCGCGTTTGGGCGATCTGCATATATTTTCCTTTCTGCCCACCTGATGTATCACTCCAGTTGAAACCAAGCGTTCTGCTGGGAAGGACAAGGTCAGGTTATGACGTCTGGGATGGTCTTCACGGAGAAGGAGGAAGGTGGGGAGCATTGTGCAATTTGGCTGATAATGGCACTAGTTAACTTTGCTGAAAAGGCAGTTTGGGAGTCTGAAAATTAACCCGTTGGAAAGTCTTGCCCTTTTGGACGCTCTCGGTTGCCCTCCCACAGCCGTCTTCATCGCCGACAGGTGCCTGCCTGCCTGTGTTCGGAGAGGCAGGGCCCAGCTGTAAGGGAGGCTGGTGAAGGGTCTAAGCTGGTGCCAGCCCACTCGCCACGCTCCCCTTGGTTCACTTTTCCTTGCCTCTCCTGCCGCTAGGAAAGGCCACGTGACCCAGTTTTCTGGACAAGGAGGCGTAAGGAGAGCACAGGGAGGGGCTTGAAGCAGAACCTAGCCCAGAGTAAGTTCTCTATACACTTTAGATATTGTTACTGTTATCATTATCACTGATAGTAATTTTAATAAAACCTTTCCTTCCCTTTCCTCTCCCCCTCCTTTCACCCTCTATCCTCCAGTGGTGAGCCGGGGCTATTTGGACCAACTCATAAGAGCTGAGTTCAGCATCATCTCCTCGTAGCTGGGGCTCAGCCATGATGGGAATATTTACACCCTGGAAATGGGCAAATGACACAAATCCAGACTCTTCTCCCCCAGAGAGACAACAGGTAAGCATTTACCGGCATACCACTTCTACCTGCCTCCCTCCCTCCTTCCTCTCTTTCCAACCATCCATCTTCCTGTCTTAAATCACTGAGTCCCTACTGTGTGCAGGGCATTATGTCAAGTTCTCTTTGAGAGCTCAAAGGTGAATAAGTCATTGCCCTACCTTCAATGAGTTTACAGTATAGCAACCAATTCGTATCGATGATGGTGCATTTGGCTGCAAACAAAAACCTTAACCAGCAGTGGTTCACTTTAAAAAGTCTGGAGGGAAGGAGGGAGGCATTGGCCTGGCCACCCAGCAGAATCATCAAGAATCCTGACAGTTCCACCCTCCTCAGCAGCCATCCTTTGCATATCAACCCCGCCCCCCACCATCACCACCACCCCTCCTCCTAATCACTGTCTCATGGGCCCAACAGAGCTGCTGCAGTTCCAGGCATTTAGACTGAATTCCAAAGCAGGAAGCAGGGACAAAGGCCTTTCTCTTTTTATCCAGGAGGACAATCATTTAATCCTCACAACAAATTCATGAGGTAGCTTCTATGACTAATCTCATTTTATAGGAAAAATGGAAGACCCCAAAGATGAGATAATTTGCTCCAGGCCACACAGCCTGAGCGGCTAGAATACAGACCCAAACATTCCGACTCCAGAGCCCTGCTTTATGTCAGATGTACCGCTCACCAGAGATGTTGGAGCCTGGGAGCAAGACCACGCAGCCCGCTGCTTCATCACACTGTCTTTTTCTAGTCTCTCCCGTTGCATGGTCTCATCTTCCGCCTAAGACTTCCTGTTGCTCAGGGGTGGGGATCCCGTTTGCGCGCTCTTCTATGACCCCTGCTCCCAATCCAGGGCACAGCATCAGGTGTTTGCTAACGGACATGCACCCAGCTCAGCTCTAAGGCAATCCTACCTGAAAGGGGAAATCTTGATGCTCCTGGCGCCAGCAGGCCTGCGCTTGGCTCCTTCCTGCTCTAATTACCCACTTGAAAACCTGAAGACTTGGGCTCCCATCCACTTGGCAATCAAACCATCTGGCCCATCTGCCTGTAGCTGCACCCCCGCCCCTTCGCTGGGGCTGCATTCCTTCTTTATTGTACCCAGTGCTTGAGAAGAGCTTAACAATCTGTACCATCCCAGTTCCTCCCCTTCACAATAGAATTCAACCCTCCACAAACCGGTATTCCTCCCTGGAACCAGCAGGACAAACACGTCAGTATTTGTGAGAGTGGCCGAAAGACTTGAGTACGTTATGACTGATTTTTATTTTATTTTTTTCAATAGGAAAGGTAAGTTCTCTACTTGGTTTCTCTGGTGTTTCTGTGACATAGGCCCGAATCAGAAATACTACTCTGACAGCAGGAAGTCACCCGGTTGGGAAACCTTAGTGCCACCCAACCAGTGCTTTGGAGGACAAGGACCTGCTGCAAAAGGCACAGCCAGGGGCTGTGTTTGTCACGGCCGGTTCCTGGGCTCACTCCCTGGGCAAGGGCCAACGGCCCAAGCGAACACGCTGGTCCTGCCCCCACTTCTCTCGCTTTTGGATTTTTTGGGTGGCGTTGTCCGGGTTTTGTTCAGGAGGGACAAGGGTGAGGAGACTGAGGTCGCTGCCGAAGCCGACAGCAGCCTGCCGTGATGGCATCATTCCCCACCCTGGGGAACAAGACCAGGTGCCACACTGGCCCTTTGGTGGGGCCGCATTTCAGCTCCCTTTTCACTATGTGTGGACGCGGACGCGAACCCCAGACCTTCCTCAAGGGGCGCTCTGCGTTGCTCGGAGTATCCCTAGGAGGCCAGCTAAGAAGAACTTGGGGAGGAGAGCTAAACCCTTTCCTATCCTTGATCGATCAGAAATATCGAGAAATAAAATTGGTCACTTATGGTTCCAGGACCTTAGGCAAGTCACTTTGGGGCTCCTCTTCTCAGGGGTAGTGGGTACGTCCATGCTTGGGCTCTGGAGCCAGAATATCTGGGTTCGAATCCTGACTCTGTCACTTACTAAATGAAATCTTGGGCGAGTTACTTAACCAGTTCTGTGCCTGTGTCATGAGTTCTTGTGTCTACTTTTTAAAAAAATATATTTTATTGATTTTTTTACAGAGAGGAAGGGAGAGGGATAGAGAGTTAGAAACATCGATGAGAGAGAAACATCGATCAGCTGCCTCCTGCACACCTCCTACTGGGGATGTGCCCACAACCAAGGTACATGCCCTTGACCAGAATCGAACCTGGGACCTTTCAGTCCGCAGGCCGACGCTCTAGCCACTGAGCCAAACTGGTTAGGGCTCTACTTTTAGAGTACTGTTGAGAGGAGTAAGTCTGTCTACTTTACACATAAAATACTGAGAAGAGAGCCCGACATATGTTTGTAATTAATGTTACTTATTATTATCATCTGCCTCACCAGATTTTGGGAGAACGACGGAAAATAACATATTTAGAACATAGAGTTTCCATTCAATAAATATTAGTTTCCCCTCTTTAAAAAACAGATTAAGTATCTTAATATCCATTTGTTCTATATTTAAGCCTAGGTTTCTAGATAGTCAATCAACCAAGCATGTGCCCGACGGCCAGAGACAAGGGCTGTTATTCTCAAAACCCTGACTCAGAGCGGTTTTTCCCTCCATCCTCCATCGGAACACAGTCCACATTCATTCTCCGAAGGAAACCAGGACAGACTCGGAAAAGGAATGCCGGTCAGCCCCCAGGGTCCCAGGCCCTCCCCCCCACCCCAAGTTCAGCAAAGCCAGGAGGCCTCGGGCCCTCAAGGGGCCACTCGCTCGGTCCTTAAACCTCCCGAGGACAGCAGGACAGAGAAGCTGAGAAGACAGCGAGGTGATAGTTCCCCCACAATTTGTACCAAAACTCGCCTGGGGTCCTTTCCTCACTTTCATTCTGCAGGGAACAGCAAGGATGCTCAGCCAGGACTTGTGCCTGTTTCTGGGGAGTTCTCACTTCCCACAGAGACACCCCACACAGAAAGGACAGTGTCCCCCTCCCTCCCGGACGCCTCCCACTTCTCAGGACCAGGGCGCAGCAGGCTGGCTCTCATAAACGCCACCTCCCCACTTCCCAGCCGCAGGGCAGCGTGACGGCATACTTGTAGACCATGCAGTCCTGTGCAAGGGCCAGCCTCCACCCAGTGCGCTCACTGCAGGGACTCGGATGGGGTTGACAATGACTTCATTATTCCTGTGAGAAAGCACCTCATCCGTTACCTCCACAGAGGGCTTGCGCCACCACAGCTCCTTATTACAGCTCACACTTCTGATTTCCCACAACAGCAGAAGAAATTTTCTCCTTTTCCCTCCCCTTGCCCCACCAACCGGTCCTTTTTCTGTGCCAAACGGGGCACAATCGCTATAGTTTACACTGTCCTCAAATAGCCTTAACTTTGCTCATTCTTTTCTGAGCACTGTGTCTTTTTTAAAAATATATATATCCTATCTAATAAAGAGGGAATATGCTAATTGACCGTCACTCCGTCACAAAGATGGCTGCACCCACAGCTGAGGCCAAGTTCCCATAAGGAGCCTTAACGAGCAATCAGCAGGGACCTGAGGCTACACCCTCCCCCACCCTCATGGGGCTTGACAGGGGACCTCATGCCGTATCCCCCACCTGGCAGGGCTTGATGGAGGACCTCAAAGCATGCCCCCCACCCCAGTCTGGGCTGGGGGACCTCAGGCCATGCTCCCCATCCTGGCGCCGGGCCAGGGGACCTGAGGCTACGTCCCCTGCCCAGCAGGGCTTGACAAGGGTGGGACTGGCCAGGTCTGGATCTAGCCCAATGGGGGGCGGGGGGCCAGGTTTGGGTCTCATGCAATTGTGAGGTGCATGTGGGTGGGCAGGGACTTGACTCTGGGTCCGGTGGTGTGCCCCAGACTCTGACAGGAGGAAGGTTTTCATATACATTTTACTAATTTTCTTTCATCTCTGACACTTCGATTACACAGAAAGGGCAAATAGCAACATTAAATTATTTCCTCTAATTAATCCCCTTTCAATGTGCACGAATTTCGTGCACTGGGTCACTAGTATTTATTGATTTCAGAGAGGAAGGGAGAGAAAGAGAGAGATAAAAACATCAATGAGGAGAGAGAATCATTGACTGGCTGCCTCCTGCACGCCCCCTAATGGAGATCAAGTCACAACCTGGGCATGTGCCCTTGACTGGAATCGAACCTGGAGCCCTTCAATGCTCTATCCACTGAGCCAACCAGCTAGGCCTCCAAGTACTGTCTTTGCAACCAGGAAGGTTCTCTTCAGAAATCCTACATCCGGACAGCAATCAGTTCTATTCATACTTCTAAACCGGTGCCCAAAGTAAACCAAGGGCAGAACATCAACCATCAACCCTGCCCAGTGGAATCTGTGGGTTATTGGGATGAGGGTGGGGGAGGGGAGGCAGGGGGAAGCGTGGAAACTATAAAGTGACTTTAGTGACCGCCACCGCCACCACCACCACCACCACTGTGTGCCTCATGATGCTGCTGATAAAGTGCATCAGGCAGGATTCCACCACAGGTGTTCATTTCCCTGAACTTACACCTCCAGGCGCTTGTAAGACGAGTCAAATCCAGGGCAGGGAGGTGGGGGAACTACCACATTCCTCTGCAGAAAAATTCACAAGGCATGGAAGGCCAGAGGACAGCACCACTCCCCTCTCCACCTCAGGAACAAATATGACATTGACAAAGGACCGGCCCTGTCTTGCTCGTGTAAAAACGGGAAGCACGCCACGTGTCACCCTCCCTTTTCTAACCCCCACCCCCCTGGGGTCCTTGAGCACCTCCCAGAGACCCAGGGCAAGCACATAACAGAAAATGTACCATTTTCATCACCGTGAAGTATGGCGTTCAGAACATTAGGAACATTCACATTATTGTGCAACCATCACCATCATCCATCTACAGAAGTTTTTCATCTTTCCAAACTAAAGCTCCGTACCCATTAAATAACTCCCCATCCCCCCATTCCTCCGCCCAACCCCCCTACCCCCCCCACCCCTGCCCCTGGCAACAACCATTCTACTTTTGTCTCTATTTGGACTATTCTAGGTACTTCATATAAGGGGGATCAGCCAGTATTTGTCCTTTTGTGACGGACAACTCCTTTATCATAACTGTAGCACGCATCAGCACTTCCTTTTTAAGGCTGAATAATATTTCCCTGTGTGGATAGACCCCCTGTGTTACCCATCCACTTCTCCATGGACATCTGAGTTGTTTCCACTCTGTGGCGGCTGTGCTAGGGATATAAAGGCTGGTGTACAAATACCTGTTCGAGTCCCTGCTTTCAGTTCTCTCAGGTACATACGCAGACGTGAATGCCGCTGGTCACTCCACGTTCACGTTCTGAAGAACCGCCAGGCTGTTTTCCGTGGCGGCTGCCTGTGGATTATTTCTCAAACATCTTCTCCACAATGTTCTTACTCTCCCATCTCAAGCACTCCTCACTTTTCTCAGCTGAGGAAAGATGAAGTTACTTGTTCACCCCAACTTGATCCCTCACATCCAGGGTGTTGCTAGAGGGCAAACGCAGGGGTGCTCTTATCCAGTGACACCGAGGTATACCAACACCGGCAGTCTGTCTGGTGGTCCTTGTGCCTGAGACACTGCCTCCCCTCCAGAGGAGCAGTCCTGACATAGCTTCCATGGCCCTTTCCTCAACTGTTTCCCCACCGCGCCCCCGCTCACGGAAATGGAACAAAGAGCAAGGGTGTCCCTTAATATCAGACAAATGCATCCTGAGTAACCTGGCAACCACCATCCTTCGCCGTGGGATTTGAAAGGAAGCGGTGATGATCAAAATTCTATTTCAGAACACCCACTGGGCCACCATAACGCATGTTAAAGAGAACCACTTCGTACACATCACTATCATTCTTTCTGTTTGTAGTGAAAAGGAAGAACTGCGGGAGATGACAAACGACACGCAAGCTGAACACGGGCCACGTTTCATGAGAAGGGTCTTGTAGGCAGAGAAGAAACCCTCAGGAGGGATGTTAGGCGGACTGCCATTTAGGACGTGAATTCTCAGACAGGTGATGAGTCACTGTGGGCTGACACCATTCCGAGCAGGTCAGGGCTGACACCATTCCGAGCAGGTCACCTTCAAGAATTTCCCATCTCTGGCGCAAAGCCAAAGGCTGCTGGCTCATCACCTCAGGAGGACAGCATGACCCAGGCAGATAAAAATGGGGTGTGTGTGTGTGTGTGTCTGTGTGCGTAAAGAAGTTGCTGGATATAATCCCAGAGATTTTTCTTACTTTGAAAATATTTTGTGGGATAAAACTTGAAGCTGCATTTGAATCCTTGTTCTCAGAAGCCGGCACGTCGGCTGCGTCAGCGACTCAGGGCTTCTCCGGAAAGTCCCTCGGAAGTCCTGCCACTGGCTTTACGCTGCCGCCATCAAAATGCAGCAGAAGAAAAAGTATTTTTCCTGACCTGACTTCAACCTTAACTGGAGGAGCGGAATCTTAGAGGGAAAGCTCAATTTCCACTCCACTTCTTCAATGCAACACACACCACGCGTGATTAGATAAGACCATGTTTCCAGAGTGAAGCCCTGGGCCGTGGTAGGGCATCGCAATCCTTCCTGGCTCACCGCGGGCCCTCCGGAGCCTGCGCCTCCAGTTCTCATTAGCTTAGTAATTAGAGAGGAGGCAGCCCTGGCGCTCCCAGGCTGAGCACTGCAGTTTCACCCATTTGCAAGTTTCCCCAAAGGTCCTTCACATGTCATCAGTCGCGTCTGATTTTGCTGTGACACGAATCTGAGCCAAGAGCATCCAGAGGAGGGCAGAGGGGGACAGGGGGGGCCTGAGGTCACCAGCGACCTGCCCTTTGGGTCCCATAGCTGCGATTCCCATCCCGAGCACACTCACACACTCTCTTTACAAAAATATGGCTTTCCCCAAAGAGCTGCCTGCCAGAGCTCCAGACAGAAGCTAAAATTACAAAGGCTGGGAATTGATGGTTATGGTTCTTAGCTAAAATGGTGACTCCCCCTACATATGAGATGCTACCTATATTCTTCTTATGAATCCTAAATTACAAAACCATTTTAAAACATCGGTCAACGTAATGGCAAATTTTACTTACTCCTGTTATTTATAACTTTGGCGGTTACGTTTACATCATTAAATCTGAAAAGATAACCGAAGTTTTTCAGTTTATGCTTTACTACATATGCTACCTGCGTGACAATTTGGGGGACATGAGACGGTCCTGACATACCTCTCCCCTGAAGGGCCAGGGTCCTGACTTGTCATGACTTTTAGTCCCTTACACTATTGACCCCTCCCCACCGCGCCTTCTTTCTGAGCATCTTAGAATTCCACTGTGTGGCCCTCCTACTTTGAGAAGATCATTCCTATTTTAAATATTCCATCTTTAGGTCCCCATACTGATGCTTAAAAGTTTTACATCCATGTCTTCCTACTTTTAATTCAGAAAATATGGGCAGTTTTATTTGTCATATAAGATAAATATTAGGTTTGGTGCTTTCTATTATCTTACCAGAACCTCTGACATTGTCACCTGCATTTTACAGATGCAGAGACGGAGAAGGGAAGTAACTTGCCAGAGGTCACACAGCCGGCAGGCGCTGGAGCCAGGAATAAATGCAGGGCACTGCACTGTACGCCTGGATTCCGCTGTCCCAGGAGGAAAGCGGTAAGTGGAGGCATCAGCTAGTGTGGGTAGCAGGGAGAAAGGTCAGCAAAGAGACATCACTCTTCGCTTTCCAAATTCCATTGCCCAGCTCTGCCAAGTACTACCTGTGCAAGCCCGGGCAACACTTCTCTGTGCGCTACAGTTCTCTGTGCCTCAGTTTCTCCCTCTGTAAAATGGGGATAATCACAGGACCTGCCTGATGAGGCTGCTGTACGCATTAAAAGAGCTAGCACATCTTAAGTGTGAACACGAGTCTGGCACATACGAAGTGTGAGCAGGTGTGAGCTTTCATTGTTACTGAACTTCTGAGGCCTCAATTACTCAAAAATCAACACTTCTCAAAATATGGGTAGGAAGTATTCCCCAAGGATGGATGCTGTCATACTGAATAACGGTGTGAACTGGAAATCAGGAGGCTGATCCCAAATGTCAACTGACCTGTAATGTTTGCATAAATAAGCCATGATTCTCTCCACGAAGGGAAGAAATACAGTGGATTTTAATAAGATGCAGGATGTAGAGACTGCTGAATACAGGTGTGGGCCATTTTGCCTTTAATGCTCTTGAACACACCCCTAAGGGCAGGCTGCGGATAACGACTTCCTCCCAAAGGACACAGTACGGAAAGGGGGTGGGGGTGGTGGGGGGGACAACTTGGCAATGGAGGAACTTGACAAGCCCTGCCCCACCCAGGTGCTCAAGACAACACCAACAGCGATAAATCCAGTTGGAAGTATAGACCCTTGCTAGGAGGGGATGGAAGTATAGACCCTTGCTAGGAGGGGATGGAAGTACAGACCCTTGCTAGGAGGGGATGGAAGTATAGACCCTTGCTAGGAGGGGATGATAACGGCAATGGGCCTCGGAGTCTTCCTCCCCCGATCCTGAAACCCCGGCCAATTCATGAGAGAAACATCAGACAAATGCCAATGGAAAATATTCCAGCAAATACCTACCTGACCACTAGTCCTCCAAACGGTCAAGGTCACCAAAATCAAGGACTGTCTGAGAAACTAGCCCGGCCACATACCATTTTGAGTTTATTCTTGAGTAAAGAAGGTGGCCTAGTTCCTCTGTTTTTTTCCTTCACACATCTGTCCAACGTTTCCAGCACCATTTATTGACTAGACTAGCTTTACCCCACTGTATGTTCTAGCCTCAGAAAGAAGGTGGAGGGGTCAGTAATGTAAGGGACTAGAAGTCACAACATTATAAGTAACTTTTGCTGGGCTCGGGTCTGCATGGGAAGCACCAAGCTGCGCACCAAGGCTGGCTTCCACCAGTCCGAAGCCTGGGGGCAGGTCAGCCAAAGGCCCAAGGCTCCCCAAGATCCCCTCCGTCTGCCTCCACCTGCCTCACCTGCCAGCTGCCTATTAGGCTCAGTCCCTGAAAGAGCCTTTGGTGGTACTTGAGTTGCATGTGGTAGGTTCTCCCTGAGTCACCAGGTAGAGGCGAGTGGAGTTCACCAAAATGATACAGGTCCAAACGCAGTGTCAGTGCTGGCTCTGAAGCCACGCAGCAAAAGTCCCCGAGTACACCAAGGCCGGCTGGCAGCCACCAGGTGCCTGAAGACATGTGTGGTAGGGTGAGGCCTCAAGGCATCCTCAGGCTGAGGCCAGCAGAGTTTATCAGATCAAAACTTACCAAGATTTGGTCATGTGAAGGGAGGGCTCTGTACCGGTCAAGTGTGCGAGGGGGAAATTACCCCCATCCTAGAGCCACACAACTCAGAATGTCCCAGATTCTACCGGGACCTCCTGGACAGCCTGAGTTCAGCGGGGGGGGGGGGGGGGGGGCGGATGGGTGTACGTGCCACCCGGAGTCAGGAGGGTGGGGCTAGTGGACCTCCTGTGAGAGGAAAGCGCAGGTCAGGCTTGGGTTAAGGTGGGGGGAATGCCCCCCCCCCCCAGAGCCGCACAATTCAATCACTAACACCCGAGTTTGCCTGGACCTCTACACCCCAAGGCCAGACAGCTGATTCCTCTGCAAGCATGAGCTCCACAGCATGGGGCAACAGGAAATCCAGAGCACTGGCCTACTGCATTGCCCCAGGCTGATGCTGTAGGCTCCACTCAAGAAAGATGGCGTCTGCAGTGCAAGTGACTCAGCACTGAGCCCCCAGCAGCTCTTCCCTCAGCTCTCTCCCGCTCAGCCACAAACCCGTCTCTCCTCACATGACTCTAGTCTGCTCCACCACTCAGCCCAGGGTGAGTGGCTGCGAAAGAAATTTTGTGAGTTGGCCCTTTAAGAGGGCACATGTGTGTGTCTCCAGCAGATGACCATCTCCCCCGGTAGACAGAACCCCTGATTTTCACAGCCAGACGTTAGGTGGCCACCTTTTCCTGGCTCTGGTGCTCTGGGCTTAGGAGCCTGGTGTGTGGTCAAAACCCCACGCTACTCATGGGACCCTGTCAGCTGAGCTATCCCTCTGGAATCTCAGCCACCGCCCAGGAGCCGGCCAGCCCTTTTTGCATCTTCAACCTTCCTACCAGTCTCCATGTGGCTTCTTCTGTAAATCCTCAGTTATCTCTAAAGCTATTCTTGAGTTAAAAACGCATTAAAAAGAGTTTTAACATTCCTATTGAATAGTCAACTCAAAACCTCAAGGATCAGGCAGGGCATGGATTCACCTACGGTTTTCTTGGGAGTGGTGTGGTTCAGTGAGGTTCCGTGACTTGCCTGTGATCTGTCTGCTGGAAGAAGACTGAGCGGATATTTCAACACTAGCCATCGAACCGCAAAGCCCACCCAGTTAAAACCTGGCCTCGTTGCCCCTTAGTGTGATGGGAAGCCCATGTGACTATCTCAACAGCAGTGCTAGCTCAGTGCTGGGCGCCCACGAGGCCTGAGGTTAAAAGTCCTACCTGATGGATCGTGTGTCCATGGAGAAGCCCAGCCCACCTCCCTAGGATTTGCTGTTTTAGATCTTCTGTGTCTCACAACCACAGCCCATTCCAAGGTGACATCTTCCCCCGTTGATGGGCAATTCAAATCAATGTCAAATGCACCGGAGCTCGTCACTCTCCACCTCATTCCCAGGTGACACGGTGATGGAAACTGACCGGTGTTTTCTCAGCAACTACACCTTTTTGCTCCCCACACCTGTGTGCAACGTGGTCTGTTTCCCAAAGAGCAGCCGTGGACTTGCCCGAACCTGACAGCGAAGGCACAGTCTCACGAAAGGCTTCTAGAATGCTCCCCAGGGAGCTTAGCTTTTAGGGCTGCTGCCTCTGACTCACACTGAATCTTCCAAAGATCCAGGATTTCCAGCTTCAGAGGCTACATCACCATCGACCACGTTCCAGGCACAGAGAAGGGGCGTGGAGGAAAACAAAGATGAAGCCGACAGGAAGGCTCTTCAAAGGCAGGTACCATCAGCAGGGACATGCGTCACCAACCTCACCATCCACATGCATAACCACCGTGTACTATCGGACTAGTTCTTGGAGAAGTGTTTTACAAATACCTCTTACTGACTGCTTGAAAACCCCCTCTGAGCTGGGTGCTCTTATCTCACTTCATGGATGAGAACAGCAAGGCAGAGAGCTACCACTTTCAAGCAGCAGAGCCACCATGAGCAGAGTCATGACCCAAAACCTGGAACCCTCGCTATCCCTGGGGAGGAAGCAAGAAAACGTGTCACGGGCTAATGTGGGTAACCAGGGAGAACGGTGAAGCCAAGTGCTGGGCAGATCCTACAAGGGCATCACCTGGGCAGGTGAGGCCCAAGACTCTGCATTTCTAACATCTAACAACAGTGACACCGATTATGCTGGTCCTCGGACCACACGCCGAGGAGGAGCCCTGACCTCGTCTCGAAGGCCCTCAACCCACGGCCGGTTCCATGTGAGGAAGAAGCTGGTCTCCTTCGACTTACACCCGGGGTCTGTGGACACCCACAGGAGGCTTAAGGGAAGTTACACAATCCGACTCTGCCCTGAAAGGGGGTGAGAAAGTGCTCACTCTCATTTCTCATGAACGCCAGGCATCATTTCTCAGCCTTTCTGAACGCACGTCCCTACGACGCTTTCTTAATCCATCTTTTCCCTGCTAGGCAGGAAGACTGGTCCAGTTTCCTACTCTCTGCATTTTACATAGAGAAAAAAAAACTAACAAATTAAATTTATATGCTTTATCAAATTACAGCCTCTCCCCGTTTCTAATGCACATCCCTTCTAAATGCTGCTGACCCGAAAAGAGCTGAATAGATGTCATGAAGGAAAGTTAATGTAATCTACCAATAAGGATTGTACTTCACAATCCAACTGTGCCCAGGACTCTAGAATGAATCCACTTACTATTAACACCGAATCCAAAGCTGGGACCCCTGTCATGCTCTCTGCCTGTCTATGTAGACACATACATTACAAATTGGAATTCCTATAGCATCATAAATGACTACAGGGTCCTGCCTGGGAAATAATGCCCTGGTTTGTAACTCTGAGGTTACCTCTGGGCAAATAAATGTCATCACAGACACACAGGCAGTGTGCTCTCGGGCCCCCAGGTCTCCCCGTGTGCTCGGTGTACCCAGATGGATTAATTTCAGTTGATACTGAACCACCTCAGCCAGAGGAGACAGGAAGATAGTCTCGAATGCCTCTGTTCCACAGTGCAAGGTTTATGTTGCTGGAGGTAAACAACATTCCACATTGCTCCTGGAATGCTGCGCTGTCAAAGAGTCAGTGTGGGCTCTGGCCCTGAGGTCTAAGGACACGCCAACCTCCTCGGGACGAGCAGATTAGTGCACCCAGACACGGTGCAGTTGACACCCCGGGGGGCACTGAGGACAGATTCTCCCAGAGACAAGCTGCCACCCGCACAGGAGACAGTCCCAGACGCCGGTGTCTTTTCATTCCACCACCCTCCCCACCCCCTTCTACCCTGAAATCCAGGAGAGTGAGGGAGTCTCCATGGCAACGTCAAGGACAGAGCTCCTGACCAAGAACTCGGCCCACAGACCCCAAAAGGCAGTGAGGCCTCTGAAAAGAGAATGAGAACGTACATGTCACATTTCCAAGTCTTCTTAGAACCAGAAGAAATAGCTCCCGCCACGAATGTGGTTACAACCCAGTAGGATGTAGTCTTCCACCCAGAATCTTTGCCTCCCTCAGCAACTCTACAAAAATGCAAATGTGTTGGGCTTAACCATAATTAGCTACTTTTCGAAAAACGTATAATTCATGTTTTAAATTGCCTCATGAAGGTGGGGTGGCACAGCTAATCAGAAACCTGGCTTCTGTGAAATAAGAAAAATGGAGCTCCTTAATAAAATTAAGTAAATAAAAATGGGTCCTTACATTCTGATAACTAACAAACCAGTATGCAAATGAAAATAATCCAATCAAAAAGCTCCCTGCAAAATCACTCCACACATCCATTAGTTCTTCAATCCACCAGCCTGGAGATTAGCAGAGCTTCTAGGTCCTGCATCTTTCATGGAAAGAACCATGCATAGCCAACACGGGGTTACACACCGAATCCTCCCTCCCTCCCTTCATTCCTTCCTGGGACCCTTATGTGGTGTTTTGTGGATCCTTAAGACTTGTTGGAGAGAATGGCAATGCAGGAACCCATAGCAAATGCTGATCAATAAGCAATGAGGAGAACATTCTCTGAGTCATCGATGTTCACAGCAAGTCACATGTAACCTTTCCAGAATTGTCCTTTTTCTAGTGTTCGGTTTTTTTTAAGAGGATTGCCACTAACTCAAGACCTAACTTTATTATGGAGTAACTTTAATCCCAATTAAAGTATTGGAGGGTGCGGGGGGAGAGTGCGGGCAGTAAATTAAGTTGCACTCTAAAAAGATGCCTTCATATTGCTTTGCTAAATACGTTTATTTACCCTTAAAACTTTATATCACCATTACATTAATAATTTTTAAGGAAAAAAGAGTCAGTTACTTCAAAACAAACCCTGCCAAATGCCAAGAAAACCGCATTTTAGTTCTTTTTTTTTCTAATAAAAAAATAAATAAAAGGATCTTTCCTAACTCAAGACCTAACTTTATTATGGAATAACTTTAATCCCAATTAAAATATTGGGGGAGGGGGGAAGGCAGTAAGTTTAAGGTTCACTCTAACACAATTTGGGAGGAAAAGTATGGAGAAGAATCCTTTTGTAATGCCAACAACCTTCCCCGCTTCCTTTTTTACCTATTTATTCTGTTCTCTTCGGCAACTCTAGATTAAAGGGGTGACAAGACACAGCCATCAAAACAGCATTGAGTTCCTATCTCTGTCACCCTTTCCTCATGGGCCCAACCACTGGTGCTTCACATTTATACTTGACTAGAGGCCCGGTGCACAAAATTGTGCACGGGTAGAGTCCCTAGGCCTGGCGATCAGGTTCCCCACCTCTCTGCCTCCCCACCACCACCGAGCGGTTCCCTCCCACTCCCCCCTCCCCATCTCCTCCTTCCTTCACTCCCTCAGCACCCCACCACCACCACCACTGCTCACCCGCCATGTTCCATGCCGCCCCCTGGTGGTCAGCGCATGTCATAGCCAGCAATCGAACTCCTGGTCTCATGGTAGAACTCCCGAGGGAACACTTTGCATATTAGCCTTTTATATATATAGTTGCCAAAATGAGGTGCAACCACGTGCAAAACAGCAAATGGATCTATAATGCTGGGAAAGCTGGACCGTGCCCAAGGGCTCATTCAGCTTCTCTCCGTCCTGCCGAACTCAGGGACCCTCAGCTTCCTCGATTCCTGGTCCGTAACCCAAGAGGGACGGCCATGAAGCCCACCGCCAACTATGCCAGGACCAACGAGGACAGTAAAGGGAGGTGGTTTCAAAATCCAACAGACACTCATAAGAGAGCATCATCGAGTCTGTGGGGTGTAGAGTTCGAGTGATTTGTGGGGTGATCAAGAAACAAGCATGACCAAGAGAAGCAGTAACACACAATGACTTCACTGAGGGATTTCAGGGGGGGTGGGGGGGCAGCTTGGACAGGGCTGCAGGGAAGGGAAGTCCCTCCCTGCAGATCAACCACAGGTTTGGCTCAGGATCCTCCATTCAGAAGGGGAAGATGAGGGAAGTCCTGGGGGAGAGGGAAAATGGAGAGGAGGCTCACATGTGTCTAACTGACTTCTCTCCACAGCGGGGAGGGGAATCTGTTAGTCACAGAGCTCCAAAGGGCAGCAACAACTTGGAGTCTTATAACCATAGGCTCTGTCTTATGGCGGTGATACCGCTAGTATCTTACAGCCATAAGGCTCTATCTTAAGGCTGTTAGACCACTAGTATCTTATCTTATAAACATAAGGCGCTGTCTTACCAATGGCCAACATATGCTTGTAATTTTGCAGGGAATACAAAGCAGGCAGGTCCTAAAAAGCTAAAAAGCTGTTTCTTTGGGCTGTTTTTTATTGTTGTTATTTTAACAATTGGATGTGTCGAAATTTGAGTTTGGCGCTGGCCTGTTTTTGAGCTAACGGTCTCGGCCTGCGGTGAAGAAATAAAAACCTAGGGGGCCCATACACTGTGGCCACCTTTGGCTCATATACATAACAGGAGCGGGAGGGGAGATCTTCCTAGAGGAGACTGTGAACTAGGCCTTGAGGTAAGATGTTGCCAGCCCAAAAGGCGAGGGCAGGCACTCTTCCCTGCCGGCCAGCAGGCACCGCTCGGCAAAGGCACAGTGACGTGGACAACTCCCAGGTCTTGTGGTTCCAGGTGACAAGACAGGTGTGACGCTGATTCGTGGGGCTGAAAGCCAGGGCATGAGGGAAGGAGGGGGCCAGAAAGAAATGAGCCCAACACATGATGTGGTGCTTGATAGCACCAGTTCTGAGTCTCGCTGCCCACGGGCCTAGTCTGACCCCACTACACTTTAGCAGGTGCCAGTAGGCAGGTAACTCAGTCTCTCCAGCCTCCACTTCTTCAGCTGTAAAAGAGGGTTATAAGTAATACCTACCACCACGCCAGCTATTCTGCCTGTTATTAATTGTTAGCAGACACCCATAGCGATGGCCTGGCTTTGGACGCGATGCCAAGGCTGACTTCATACCATTGATTGCAATGGAAAGAACTGATTACCCACAACCAAGACCTTGACTGTACAGATCTGTGCTGGGAGAACGTGCTTGGGATGAGGCAGAAGCAGGAGGCAGGGAAACCAGGAGACTACTGCAACAGTCCTAGCAAGGAATGCTGAAGGCCCGAACCAGAACAATTACAAGGAATAAAGTGAAGCAGAGGAATTCCCCGGAGAGTTCTCAGGGAGCATCAATAGGGGCCAGGAGGAGGAGAGGATGAGGAAGAGAAGAAAAATGACGTCGACCTGCATGTTTCTTTCTGGGGATTTCCCAGGCCCTTGTCTCCATGGCCCCTGATCTTTAACGATAAATGCCGTGGGAGAAAGAAGCAAGGCCATAATCTTGGAGTAACTTTTCCTTGGAGAAAGTGTCACTCTCTGACACCGTATTTTTTAAAGGGCTAAGGGAGAAGACAGATGATGAAGCTAAAACTTGGCTCTGGGATGCATGAAGGCTAGCTAGAGGTCCATTCAATTAGCCTCGCCGGGATTGACAGCAGAAAAGTGGCATCTGTCCCTTCACACTTCCATGAGTCCTAAGTCCACGTGATTTCTCAATGAAGCATCTCCACCATGAAAGACTCTTGCAGAGCGTTTAAATCATGAATAAGGGCCTATGGAAGAAACCCCTTCCTTCATTCAACATGCGAGTAAAGTAGAAGGAACTCGGCTTCCACATCCTACTGGGGCCAAGGACTTTGAACCTGTGTTTTGGAAATCCCAAAGGTGAGTCAGGAGGCTGGATAGCTAGACTAACACTTTGAGAAGAACTCCCTGGAGAGACAAGGCATCTTCTGTGGAGGATCACAAACATGTGAGTAGAAGCAGTAAAAGAAAACAAAACATATTCTTAACCTACATTGAAAGGCGGTTAAACTGCTTTCTTCCCACACCAAATTTCCCTGCACGATTTCAGTTAAGGCTCTATGCGCTAGTCTCCGTTTTTCCTAAATTGCCAGTGCCCTCACCAGCTTTCATCTTCCCTTCCGTCACGCAGGAGATTACAGGGCTGTGGTTACTTCCCAACCTCTAGGTATACGAAGGTGCCAGAAGCACATGGCTTTGGACCAAATAGTGCAAGAGAACAAAGAACAAGCTAAAATGGAAAATAAGGGGGCAAATCAGGCAGGGAGGAAGTGGAGGAATCTATAGGCTAAGATCAGGAATGATGATGACCATGACTACGGTGATAATGATGCTGGTGGTGGTAATGGTGGTGGTGAAAACTACCCTTTATTGAGCATTTACCTCTTGAAGAGGCATTGCCAGTTGCCCCCTAATGTCCAATCTCTCCTTTGTGCATAGTGACAGAGCTTTTATTGGGACACCCATCTAAAACCTGAAACTCACTTTTGAATAATGTGGTCATATGACTAAGCTCTGGCCAATGAGATATGGGCAACTTTCAGACCATGCCCTCCACTTCCCCTCCCCCCTTCCTGGCTGGACCGTGGCAATGATGGCAGAAACTGAAGCAGCCATCGTGGGTCATGAGATAGAAGGCACATATCAAGGATGGCAAAGCAGCAAGGGAAAGGGAGCTGGGTCCCTTGTCATGCAACCTCCACAGCAAGCCCTATGCTTATATACCCTGCCTACATGTAAGAGAAAAAGAAACTTTCATCTTTTTGAAACCACTATTATTTTGAGCCTCTCTGTTAAAACAGATCCTAAGCTATCTACATACATTATCCCATTTAATCTCTATGCAGCCTATACAGCAAGGACTATGGTTATCTTCATTTTGCCACAGAGGATACCGGGGCAGGGAGAGCAAGTCACCTGGCTAAGTTCTCACAGTTAAGCAAATGGCAGGGCCAGACTGAATCAGGCAGCCAGATTCCAGGGGTTAGAATATGCTGCTTTCCTGCCACACAACTAGCTGACCTGACCCAATGAAGGAATCTGACCAACTTCCAAATGTTAGTTTTGGCTTAACGATCTCTCCAGCCAAGGCCAAGCAGGCAGGTGTCCTTGGCTATCCTTAGCCATTCTGGTTTCCAGGTGATCCGTTCGCCCTCTCCTTCCCCAGATTCAAGGAAGCTCAGAGAGAGCCCCTTGCACCTGTCCATTGAAACCTCGTTTCCTCAGCAGTGTCTCCTGGGCATTAAAGGTGGCCTGGGAATAAGGCAGAAGTGCTGCAGACACAGCTATTTCAGGGCCGCAGCTGGGTCTCCCAACCCCAGTCTGAGATCCTCTAAGCCCAGGACCTGCTGATTGCATTGCTACACTTCTTTAATCTTCCCATTCCCTCCGGGGATCCCGTGGGATGGCACAATGCAGAAAGAACTGTGATGTCAGTCCTGGGGACACCACGCACGAGGAAACACTGCCACGCGTATCCAATCAGAAGCATCCAGTCGTCGCTCTTCTTGCGCAGGTGTTCAAAGTTGAGAACAACAGAAAAGCCCGAAAGTACCTGGAATGAGGAGTGAACTGAAAATTCTCTATCTGGGCACCACGGGGAAAGGAGCATCGAGTCTGGTTCACTCGCGAACTTTCCTTATGACCTGAGGGAGATTCAGAAATCATCTCCAGGTCTCCGTCTCCACAGCCAAAGAGTGGCGGGCACCCGGGGACAGCCCCCGGCCACCCAGCTCCCGAGCAGCAGGGCGCCCAGTGGATCCCGACAGTTCTAGTGACCAGAGTTCTTGCTGAAAGGGATTTCTTTCTATGTCTTCAGATGAAGAGGGAGTTAAAGGAGGTTTCATTCTTTTGCCAGTTTCACTGAACTTTTACTGTGCGATTGGGCATCTTCAGGGAAACCTGCCTCGGGCGTTGGCCTGCGGGAAGGAGCGGGGGATAAAGAAGGCTTTCCCTTTGGTTCTTCTTACTCACCGCTAAGGCTGCACCATCTCCCAGGGAAACTGGGCTCAAGTTTACTAGTACTTGAGGATATGCTCACCTCACAGCGTGCTGTGATTCAATAAGCTTCATGCTCATCTGGCACATAGAACGTGCTCAGTAAACACTACTAACCACAACTGCTGGTGCTATCGTTGTCACCTGTTAGCACGGTCACCTGAGGACACACCTGTGCGGCGCTATTAACTAGCTCCCCATGGAGAATCAAGGTTTGTCATCTCTTCTCGTAGAGCACAGAATTGGGGGCGGGGTCCTAAGGAAACAGATCCATCCAGTCCATCCACATTGACTTGCTACCAGGCTCAGAGCTAAGTGCCAGGGAGCAAAGAGGACCAAAATCCCTACCCTCAGGGTTTCAGAGAGACAAAAGAGCAAATAATTATAGGATGATGCATAAAGTTGTGATAGTAGAGTTTCAGGAGTAGCCAGAGAAATATGAAAGCTCTGTGGGGAGGGAAGGGAACAAACAGGGTGGTCTAGGAGGGCCTCACAGAGCAAGTGGCCTTGAACTTAGCCTTGAAGGGTCTGTAGTTCATCAGGCAATGGAGGACATATCTGCCCAAGGCCGGAAAGACAGACAGAAGTCAGAAAACAAGGGACCTCCTATGACATTCCTTGGGGTTGGAAATGTATCCCATAGGTCAAAGGTAGCCAAGCGTATGAGTTTGCTGGAGCTGCCATAACAAAACACCACAGGCAGGGGAGCTTAAACAACAGGAAGTTATTTTCTCATGGTTCTGGAGGCTGGAAGCCCAAGATCTGGGTGTCAGCAGGGCTGGCTCCTTCCGAGCCTCTCTCCTTGGCTTGCTGCCTTCTCCCTATGTCCTCACAGGTCTTAATGCACAAGCAAGTTTGTGTCCTAGTCATCTCTTCTCATAAAGACAGAGAGTCAGATGGGATAAGGGCCCACCCCTAGGACCCCTTTTTATCTTGATCTCCTCTTCACAGCCTCTACCTCCAAATACAGTCGCTCTCTGAGGTCCCCGGGTTTAGGACTTCACATGGGAATTCCGGGAGGTCACACCATTCTTCATGTTATTTGAAGGAGGAGAGAGACATGAACAGAAAAATTAAGTTTTGCACTGTAATTTACCCATTTCGTTTTAGAAAGAGCACTGGCGAGGAGAATGGGATTTCAGAAGAAAGAGCGTCCAAGCAGGGAGGCCACTGGTGAGATAATGCCATGAGCAGCCCTGGGCACATTTGGGAGCTTGGTGGTTTCGCTCAAGACACAAGCTCTCCGTTCCCGCTGCAAATCCCCTGCCGAAGTCTCCCTGTCATTGTGGGTTCTCAGAACGACTGTTCCAGCATATTCCTGGGCTGAGCCTGATCACCTACCACCAAAACTGGCCAGGGTCTGGAACCTCCCAAAGCGAAACAGGAAGTGGTCTGTTGAGCAAGAATAAAACCAAGGCTGCGCTGAATTCCAAACAGGAGTTGGGGATCAGGGACACAGGGTCTGAGAATCAACCTTCCTAGTGGACAAACAAGAACAAGGGCTCAGGGTCCCCGCTGGCCCATCAAGGCCCCTCTAACAAGCGCCCCTCACAAATAAAGCCCCAGCAGGAAGCCCGTTAACACCTCACAGGGGCCAACCTCGGGCCACGGCAGGAGAAACTTCAAAGACATCCCAGCAGCACGGAACACCAGAAACATCATCAATCAAGTGCACCATCCCAGGAAGTAGCCAGCTGAAGGGGGAAAGGAGTCAAGCACATAAATTCAATGTCCCTGCGCCCCCATATGGCTCTCAATTTATTACCATGGAGGCCAACTGTGCTCCTTACCTTTAAAAAGGATCAAGGCCTCTATAAACAGTATAGAGAACTACCTCCCTTGAAAAGAAACAAAACAAAACACCCAGAGAAACTCTCTCTTTTTAAAAGAAAATAATCCTTTTGTGAAAATAATTCCCACTACACTGAACTCTTTGCCTCAAGCGTTAGCGGAAAATCCAACCTGCTGGCCGGCCCTTTAGAAAAAGTATATAAATCAGTTACAATGAGCAATAACTGCCGTTTTGATTTGTTGGAATTAATTTCAGGATCAGATTTCCTTGGGAGTGGCTGGCCTGCCTGAGTGATATGCTAATCCTCAGGCCTGTCAGGTGAAAATCTATGGCTCTGCTTAAAGGTTTAAAACTCTCTCTCCTCCCACCTCTCTACGGACACAAACACTCCCCACCCCTTAGCTGCAAAAACAGCTTGTTCACCATTCATCCCCGTCAAAGCAACGGTGAGAACAAAGCCGGTACGAGAAGCACTTGTATCTCTCAGGGGACTGCTGGTTGTGTCATCCCAAAGGCATCACCGCACACATCTCATTTCACCACCGAAACTGCAAGTTGCCAAGATTTTTCTTTTCTCTTTGGAGTCATACAATCCCTTTGCTCCTGATTTAAAAAAAAATAAAAACAGCGAGATGTGACAGTGCAGTATGCCAGGTCTGCATTAAGCACTTCGCAAAATCTCTGATCTCAGAGATCTCACGCCGTCCTCATCGTCGCTGCCCAGGCGAAGAGTGTCACTATCCCCGGTTTATAAAGAGGAGAACTGAGGCTCAGAGAGGTGAAGTCACTTGCCCAAGGTCACACGGGTAGAGAATGGCAAAATGAAGATACAAACCCCGGTTTGTCAGACTCCAAGCCTATGCTCTTAACCACTCGTGTTAATCCGACCCCTATGCTAATCTGAACGATGGGATTCTCTGCCTCCCAAATGGCCTTCAAATAATAGATTTAGAAGTTTTGCACTGTAATTTACCCGAAGCTCAAAAAGGAATTTTCAATAATATACAGTCTGAGACCTAAAAAAAAACTTGAATTCCAATGGATGCCTTAACACGTTTGCACTCCTCTAAGATTTGGTCTTTTTTTCAGGACCATGATTTCTCCTCTCTCTTCCTGTTGAATTATACAAGCACCGACCCTGTGTTTAGAGTTATGCAAAACCTGAAATCCAAGACTAGGACTGGGGTTTATGAAAACAAGTGAAAATGTCACCGAGGTCACATGCCGTGCTTTGTTCAAAACAGATGGGAACGAAAACAAAATACAAATAGGGAGGTGTCGGGTAAGCAGTGGACTTAAAATTTAGGAAAACATCCTGCATCTTAGACTGTTGGTTTCTTCAGGACAGGGACCCTGTCTTATTTGACTTTTGTGTCCCTACAGCCTAGCACAGACTTGGCACATAGTAGGTGCTTAATAACCACTTGCCAAAATGGATGGATGGATGAGTAGATAAATGGATGGATGAGTAGATAAATGGATGAAGAGAAGCTTATACCAATGGTTAAAATACTGAAATTATCTGTAAGGAACTTAATCTCTAATGTTTCTATGTCTAAGATTGTTTTCTGGCCAGATACACATTTTTCAACAGTGAATCCTAGAATCAGAAAAATGCACGACCTGGCTGCAGAGCCCACTAGCTCAGTGACGACAGGGCCACATGGGGGCTGCGACTGAACTATACGACCTTCCCCAAGGACAGGCAGACAGATGCCAGCAACGGCACACTCAATAACTGCCCGCCGAACAAACACGTGCTGAATGCAAATGATTTTTCTGGAAGGCAGCCCCCTTTCTTGGCACCCAAACATATTTGCCACCTTTTCCATGTGTCCTTCTCCTTCTTGAGTCGCTAGAGTAGGAAGCAAACACTGATCCACAGGAGGACACTTTGGGTTAGTCACCACTCCATAAGCAGGTCCTTCTGTAGAGCCATTCGATTGAGACGCAAAGAAATACTAGAAGAATTGTCTGGCCTTGTGAAGACCGCAGCCCAGAGCAGCTTCTTCCCTCCCCAGCAAACACGGCCCGGGAGGTGGATCTTTAAAGATAGCGCCTGGGGTGGGGGATGGGAATCCCACGTGAGATTCCACAGAACATTTCTTCAAAGGGTGTGGGCACTGCAGTTCCCAGGGCACTAAAGACCCATAGGAAAAAAAAAAGGGAAAGGAAAGAAGGAAGAAACATACATACAATTTGCTATGTTCAACATACAGAGAAATAACAGATAAATGACCAGCAAAAAGGCTGAGTAGTACAACTAAATATTCCTTATACAACGAGGTGACGCAGCTCTGCGGTTTATGAGAAACAATATTTCACCTGGGAAAGCTCAGGAAAGGCAAGTGAACACCCCGTTTAACCACCAAGGGGACACGGCTCACTCTGTGGGTTCAAAGACGTGTTTCGGGTCACAGAACCAGGAAGCGGAAAGGGACACGTGGCATCCTCGTCTGGCATATTTCTCATTGCTCAACAGAAACATTGCAGGCCTCACGCTGCGTGCCAGGTGGTAAGCAGGTGAATTCCTACGTGGGAACTGCTACCTCCCTGTGACATCTCCAGCCATTTAAGGGTTGGAGCCAGAATTTCAGCTGGCTTGCCTGACTCCACGTACACCACGGTTCTCCAGAAAGTGACTGGGTCGAGTTGTCCCAGTGCTGAGGCGGCAGAGGAGGGAGAGAAGGAGTTGGAGGGAGAGGGAGCGAGAAAGGAAACCCCACCCACCCATCGGAAAAGAGGTAGGAAGCTGTGAGCTGCCTCTCACCACTCCATCTTACAGCTATCTCAGAAACAAATCGGTGTCCAGGAAATAATCCCCCAGTGGAGATAACTCAGTTGTCGTTAGTAATAAGACGAAGGCCTTTTTAAGGAGCGGAGTATCCATTTCTAGCTAGTGAAGCATCAGAGCTTACCTTACTGGACAATTTTTAATGGTCCCATGTCCCACCCCTGCTGTCCCACTGCGAAGAAATAGTAGAGGCCAAACCAAGCATGAAAAATGGCCAGAATATTTACATCCTCCACGCATTTATACCACACCACGGTCTTGCTTTTATCAAAGATGGTTAGAAAAAAGTAAAACCCAGCCTGCAGACGTCCCCAAACATTGCTGGGGATCAGAAGAAGCATTAGGGAGCCTTTTTTAGATGGTAGGATGCTGGTCCTGGCTGGGTAGCTCAGTTGGTTAGAGCATCGTCCCGATACACCAAGGTTGTGGGTTCGATCCCCAGTTAGGCACATACAAGAATGAACCAATGAATGCATAAATAAGTGGAACAACAAAAACTGATCTCTTGATCTCTCTCTCTCTTCCCCCCTTCCTCTCTCTCTAAAAAATCAATTAAAAAAAGAATTTATAAAATGGTGGGATAGTGGGCCCACTTCTGGATATTTGAATGAGTACGTGGTGCTGGTGGTGCTGGTGTTTTTAATGGCGCTGGTGTTTTAAGAACCCCCGTCATTCTGATGATCAGCCTGCTTGAGAACCCCCGCAACACACCTACACAGATCATTCCTGAGTGAGGCTGTCTGGATAGCACCCACCTCGATTTGCAGGCTCACCAAGTATCAAGCACTGAGGGGGGCCTATTCCACACACAATACAGTCTCATGTCATCCTTACCACACCTTACTCCGTCCGTTACAGAGAAGAACACGGGCTCGGTGAGGTACACCAACTTGCCGGCAGGTTTGGGTTGACGGGCTTTCCCAGGAGCGCGGGCTCTGTGCGCCCACCGTACACAGAAACGTTCCCTTCCGCGGAAAAGAGCCAGAGCGAGCACCGGAGCAGAGAGACCAGAAGCGGATTGGAGAAGCTGGCGCTGGTTCAAGGAACGTCTTGATTGAATTTCCTATTATTGATAAATATAGCGGGGAAAGAAAAGCTGGTGGATACAGACACCCGGTTTTATAAGCTCCAGGGGAGCCACATTTCCCGTGCGTGGGGAGACTGCTAACATCCTGCCTGGGATTTCACCACCGAGCAGGAATTCGGACAAACAAGCGGACCCAGCAGCTCCCTGGGCCAGAGCCTGGTGCCCCGGGCAGCAGCCATGAGGGGGAGAGAGGCGGAAAGTGCCCACGGGCAGGTAAGAGGATACAATTCGCCAGCCTAGGAGAGGGGGACCCATTTCAACCAGACAGTGGAAAGGACCCAGATCCATTTCCCCTTACTGCCCACAGAACCAAAGAGTCTCCAGGGACCCCCTGTCTCCTGCGCCCCCAGGGGGGGCAGACACCTTATGCAGGACAGCTCCCTCCAGGTTATCATCTCTGCCCGGGACACCCTGGGACAGAAGTCACCGCCTGCCCTCCTGGAATTAGGTCAGGCTAGAAGGAGTCAGGAGATGTAGGTTTCCATCTAGTTGTCCCCTAAGTCAGTGTGTCCCTGGGCAAGTCACTTCACTTTGGGCCTGAGTTTCTACAACGCAGAGGTGGCCTGAGACCATGTCTGAATTCCCTGCCAGCTCTGACAATCTTGAAAACCTAGACCCTCAGTAGCAACCAGGAGGCCAGGACAAGGTCTGCAGGGGGGTTCCCAAACTGCTGCCCACAGAGAAGCCGCAGGAGGGAGGAGAGCCCACCCGCTCGTAGTCATGCTTGCCCATGCTCATCCGCGGGGCTATGCGCTGCAGAAATGCACGCGGCGGAGACGAAGCAAGCGGTTACGTGGGAAAATGAAAGGCTAGAAACCCAGAGGAAATGAGCGTTTGCCTCAAAGGTCCCCTGACTTGACTCTCATGGTGAATCTCCAAATCTTCCTCTGTAAATCTCCAAGTCATTCATTCACGGAACAAATGTGTGTGAGCACCTGCACAGGAAGCTGGGGAAACTGAGGTCAACCATCATCATCATCATCATCGTTACTATGATTTAATTAAAGCAGCTGGGGGAAAAGGCATGTCTAATTAAGGAACGCTGGGATTCCCTTGACAGATGAAAAAAAGTCCACCGGCAAGATTCAGAAGGTGTCAATTCTTTCTCCCTCAGCTCACATAGTACAGAGGAAAAGCAGGCAGTCGACCTCAAAGCAAACCTCGAAGGCCAGAAAACAGAAGGGGTGAATGCAGGCACCTCAGGCAGTGGCCTGTCTGTCTGACTTCCTGAGCAGAGACAGCAAAGGTCAAGGGCTCGCCAGGGAATTCAAACCTCCCCCTCCAATGCACAGGCACCGAGAGGCGTGACTCCACCCACAAACACTTCGCAGCACTGGCTGGACGCAGAGAACATGTCCCTCCCACCGCCAGGCTCCGGCCCCAGGGAAAACCCATAACTGGACAAAATCAGTACATCCTAGGATCTCCAACAGGCGCTCTGGGATTTCAGGCGATGGAACCAGCTGTCTATAGTAAAACAGTATTTAAAAAAGCAATGGGCTAAGTAGGAGCAGCGTGTAACTAGTAGCCGAGTACTAATTAGCCTTTTTAGCTACTAACAGCTGCAACTACTATGCCTACCCTGCTAACTAATAACCAACTGCTAAGCTATACTGCCTCTCATGGAATGACCCACACCTGTTCCTTTATTGCTTGTCGGTTATCTTACGGTCGTGGTTGGCAAACCGTGGCTCGCGAGCCACATGCGGCTCTTTGGCCCCTTGAGTGTGGCTCTTCCACAAAATACCACGGCCTGGGCGAGTCTATTTTGAAGAAGTGGCGGTAGGAGAAGTTTAAGTTTAAAAAATTTGGCTCTCCAAAGAAATTTCAATCGTTGTCCTGTTGATATTTGGCTCTGTTGACTAATGAGTCCACTGTGACTTACGCATGCACCACTGTGACTTCCGGGATGTGTAAGGCCTTGTGAAATGAGCAGAGTGGGTATGATTAGACCCATTTGACAGATGAGGAAACCGACGCTCAGCAACAGTTCAGAGACTCCCCTGAGGGCTGACAGCCAATAAGCCATAACATTTTTTTGTTGTCTGGTCCCTTACTGCCTGCTACGTGGCTGTGCAGAGAAAAGTGACCCCAACAGCAGCCCTGGACCCTTGTTCGGTTCTGATGCCCACAGCTAGGAACGAAGCTGAGGCCAAAGGAGCTCCTGTACCCCACGGAGCCCCCTTCTCTTTTATAGCTGGGCCTTCTAAGCCACACACATACACACGCACCACACACACACACTCACGCACATACACCACACACGCATGCACACACACCACATGCGCACATACACCACACGCGCACATACACCACACACACACATACACCACACACGCACATACACACACCACACACACACTCACGCACATACACCACACACACGTGCATACACACCACGTGCGCACATACACCACACACACGTGCATACACACCACATGCGCACATACACCACACGCATGCATGTGCGCATGCACCACGCACGCACCACACACGCACATACACCACACACACACACGTGCACACACACTGCAAGTAGTTTCCCGGGAAAACCCAGCTAGTCTTTAAGAACCAACCCTGGCCCTAGCCGGTGTGGCTCAGCGGTTAGAGTCTCGGCCCACGCACCAAAGGGTCTCAGGCTCGATCCCCAGTTACGGGCATGTACCTGGATTGCAGGTTTGATCCCTAGCCTCGGTCAGGGCACATGTAGGAGACAACCAATCAATGTGTCTCTCTCACACTGATGTTCCTCTTTCTCTCCCTCGCCCTCCTTCCATTCTCTCTAAAAATAACAAAATAAAAATCAATGGGGAAAACATCCTCGGGTGAGAATTAAAAATAAATAAATAAATAAATAAATAAAACCCTGCACCCGCAAGAGAAACTTCACTGCAACCAAGTGCGAAGGCTTTGCCGCACTCTCAGAACAGCTGTCCTGGTCCTGCGAGGGGGGGCAACCTTCAGGTTTTGGGAGACCCCACTGCAACCACCTCTCCACGCGGCAGCCTCAGATGAACGGGAACGTCCATCTGAGCCACGCAAATCCGACAGGCGATCATGCAAACTGCTGGTGTCAAATCAAACCTCACAACCAGTCATTGCCCATCAAGCGAGGGCCGTGATAATGGCTCCTTGGGGTCACTCCACTGGCAGGCAGCCAGGCGGTTACTAAGGCAGGAGCTGGAACTGCATAAGTATGACAACAGCCATGACAGAGAAGCGTTCCCCTCGCCTTTCTGCTGACATCCCTACCACAGCCCCACAAAAGAAACCTCCTCTCTCAGGTCAAAACGCACTGCGGCCCTAGCCAGATTGGCTCAGACAGAGGGTCGGCGTGGCCTGCGGACTGAAGGGTCCTGGGTTCGATTCCAGTCAAGGGCATGTACCTCTGTTGTAGCCTGGGCCCTGGTCAGAGCACAGGCAGGAGGCAACCAATCGATGTGTTTCTCTCACATCGATATATCACACTGTCTTTCCCTCCCTCTTCCACTCTCTCTAAAAATCAATGGAAACATATCCTCTGGTGAGGAGTAAAAAGGAAACTAAAAACCACACGCACCGCGTAGCTGCCCCCAGGCACGGTGAGTCTCGGTGTGCTAGGGCGGATTTCCATCTAGCACACGGTGCCCCTCTAATTTTAAAGGAAGTCAGCTTTAGATAATGGTCTGAAAGGTGCTTCCTTTCAAAACTGCTGTAATTAAACTAGAAAAACATTAATTTGTACCCTCGTGGTAAGAGCACTTCCTGGCAATTCCTTAAAGGAAGTCTGTAATTGGTAGTGTGTATACGTCATACACACACAGAGGGAGGGGGAAAAGAGGGGGAGGGAGAGAGAGAGAGCTCAAGATTTGTAGCATTGGGCCTCAAATCGCCTTATAGTAGCTCTGACTCTATAATTTGATTAAAGAGAGAAGAAAGCATTAAAATTTTTTTCTCAGGAAAACAATAGTTTCTATTAAAATGCAAAACACCACCTTTCAAAAGATAAAAGGACTTAGCAGAAACACCATAAACCTCGGAATTACATAGTAAATTGCTTCTTTTGTTTAAGGCAAATGAATATCAGATCACAGATTTTAAAAAATAAGCCCTCCCAACGTGCTCCAATGGACACTGCAAGGAACGAAGGGTTGGCTTGGCTATAATCACCGTCCCAATCGTCCTCCAATCCTGTCTCATTACCAGAGTGCTCTTCTTCCAAGTGACACACACATGGTTTTCTGGTCTCCCGTTTCTTCACAGGAGCCACCACACGCAGAAGCCCCCACACACAAAGCGAGGGACAGGCTCGGGGCATATTAACAAGGGCGACTGCATCTGCCCAGGACCCTCCCTCCTGAACACCATGCTCAGGCCTCACGGGTCTGAGAGGGAAGTCCTTGTCGGGGACTTTGCGTCAAATTGAATCTGGTCAAAGGCCACGGACAAACCTCCTTCATGTCCCTTCTTGGGCCTCCAAGAAGCTGAGTTCCTCAGAACCCAAACAACTAATGAAGGACGCACTGCAAGTAAACCTGAACCTTCTCTCTGACCCAGCTCAGCCGTGGCAGTGCGAACGCACCCACGGAAGAGCCGTAAACAAATGAGCGTGGCTGAGTTCCAGGGAAACTTTATTTAAGAACACTGGAAATTTGAATTTCATGGAATTTTCATGTGACAGGGAATAATATTCTTCTTTGATTTTTTTTCTAGAGGCCTGGGGCACAAAATTCGTGCACGGGGGCGGGGAGGTGTCCCTCAACCCAGCCTGCACCTTCTGCAATCTGGGACCCCCTCGAGGGATGTCTGACTGCCCATTTAGGCCTGATCCATAATCCAGGACTGCTGGTTCCCAACCGCTCACCTGCCTGCCTGCCTGATTGCCCCTAACTGCTTCTGCCTGCCAGCCTAATCACCCCCTAACTACTCCCCTGCCAGCCAGATCATCCCCAACTGCCCTCCCCTGCTGGCCTGGTCACCCCGAACTGCCCTCCCTTGCCAGCCCAATTGCCCCCAACTGCCCTCCCCTGTAGTCCTGGTCCCCCCCCCTTGCCCTCCCCTGCAGGCCTGGTTGCCCCCAACTGCCCTCCCCTGCAGGCCTAGTCCCCCTCAACTGCCCTTCCCTGCTGGCCTGATTGCCCACAACTGCCCTCCCCTGCAGGACATCTTGTGTCCACATGGGGACAGCCATCTTTACCTCTTTATTATATAGGTTATGCAGAGATAGAAACATCAATGATGAGAAAGAATCACTGATTAGCTGCCTCCTGCACACCCCACACTGGGGATCGAGCCCGCAACCCAGGCATATGCTCTGACCAGGAATCAAATCCTGACCTCCCGGTTCATATAGGTCGATGCTCAACCACTGATCTACAACGGCTGTAACTTTATTCTTAGCTCACAGGCCACAGCACATCCGGAGATGGACTAGATTTGGCGCATGGGCCACAGTTTGCTCACCCTTGTTCTGGTCCTTCATGGATTTGGGCGACTTACTCAATAAAAACATTACACGACATTAGAATGACCCCAAGTCCTTTCACGATCATCTCACTGATCCTCAAAACAACCCTGGGATGCGGATTTTCCACATCCTTATCTGCCTCAGTTTACCTCGGAAAAAACCAAGGCCTGACATGACTTGTCCGAGGTCATGGCCTTGGCCTTCTCAGTCCACTGCTAGAATTCTGTCTGCACTTCAGAGCCTGCCACAAAACCTTGTTAATAATGGATAGAAAGCCCTCCATTCATCCATTATTGATTTCAGAGAATTAACAGGGAACATCCCAGTGAAGTGCACCTCGGAGTCAGTAAGGACTCCTGTATTAAAGCACAAACACCACGCCAACGGGAGGGCAATCACGCATCATCCATCTCACAGCACACACGGCAGCTCCACTTGCCTTGGAGAAAGAGAGAGCGGACACCAGCCGTCTCCTGCCCTTTGGTGCTACAGGGAAAAGTTAACGACACAGAAAATCGCTTGTGCTGCCCCGGATTGCAAATAGGAATTCCAAAGGTGAAGGCCTGGTCATGAACACACAGGGTGATGCTTTAATACCTAAGCCAGGCGTGACCCTGTTCCACCGTAATTTCACAAATGGTCCCCGCATGGTCATACAGACACTCAAACCGAAGGCAGGCACTCGGGGGAAAATTCACATCCCTAAATTCTGGAAGTCTGAACGTACATTCCTAGTGATTACTGTCTTAGAAATAAACTCTGAACATGCATTCTTATCAACTTATAACACTTCCCTAGACCTACTGCAACCAGTGTCCTCTCCGTGTGTGGGAGACGTGGAATCAAAAAGCAGAGCCCTCCAATGGCAATCACGATGTCAACGTTGAGCCCCCTGCCCACCCCCACCCCATAATCAGATCAGTTTGAAGCACCCGTGGGAATGCAAAGTTGCGCTGAGCTTCACCCCATAGGGCATGTGCACTTAGAGTTGGCAAGGAAATGGACATAACAACTAGGGTAATGACCCAGCTTCGCATCTGAAGCAGTGGCTCCTCCCTGGCTGCTTACTCCCCAAATCCCTCTGCTAGAGAACTCTTAAGGCAAAGATTAAAGCCTAATTGCTAAGTCCAGCCCGGAGGGCTCAGGGGTTGAGCGTTGACCTATAAACCAGGAGGTCATGGTTCGATTCCTGGTCAGGGTCTATGCCCAGGTTGCGGGCTCGTTCCCCAGTAGGGGGCGTTCAGGAGGCAGCCGATCCATGATTCTCATCACTGATATTTCTATCTCTCTTTTCCTCTCTGAAATCAATAAATGTATACTTTTTTTTTTTAATCCTAATTGTTAGGATCTCGATGAAAACATCTGTGATGGGCTGATGTGTGAAACTGAAAAGAAAAAAAAAAGGCTGGGTGCCAAGGCTGGTTCTTCCCCCTGCAATTCCAGATGGTGTCTCCAGGGGGGTTTCCGTCGATCACATTGGTTGTATCTCCAAAACGCCTTCCCTCTGCCTCCTCCTCTCTGGTCCTACGCTGTCCATCCAGCCTGGACTCAACTCACTGAGGAATAATAGCTGTTTGTGAGCTCCTTCCTGTGCAGAGAACTCCGACAGTCCTCGTCTCAGTAAACCCCCTGTGTCTCCGTAATCGACTCTATTGGCAATTGACAGATAATTGATTTCCCAAAACCAGGGCGCCTCTGACTTCTGACATGAAAAAGGCCCTGTTAGTAATTACTCCAGGACAATAGGCATAAACCAGGACTATCTGGGGCAAAAGAGGGCACAGGGTCACCCCAACAATAAGGCCTTGGAGGAAGTGCCCTCTGTCTTACCTGTTAACTCTGTCCCACCTTTTTAACCCAACAGTTGCTGGCACAGTACCTGGAACACCGTAAGCTCTGGATGGTAAGTATGTATGGAACTGAATCTGTAAACAAGAGCCCCGCCTGGTACGCAGGTAGCAGCTACCATGGCTCTGCCCCCACGAAGGCTGCTGTAGATTAAAATAAAATCATACCAGAAAGATCACTACTTCTGATCTCCTATTTCATTTTACTTCCACCACGGATGTTTTCATTTATTTTATTTTTTTCTTTTTTTGGCTAATCCTCACCTGAGGCTATTTTTCCATTGATTTTTAGAGAGAGTGGAAAGAAGGGGGGGAGAGAGAGAGAGAGCGAGAGAAACATCCCTGTGAGAGAGACAAATCGATTGCCTCCCACACACACCCCGACCCGGGCTGAGGATCTGGCCTGCAACCAAGGTACATGCCCTTGACCGGAATCAAACCCGGGACCCTTCAGTTCGCACCACGATGTTTTAAAAGCTCTCACGGGGAGTGGCTTTGTATGCAGCACTAATAATTAATAGCTGTCATCAGGCACTGGGGCCTGTGTGTGTTCGTTACCGTCGAGGAGCCTTGCACACATTCTCCCGACAACCCAGACAAGGAAAGCTCAGCATATACCTAGACAGTAAGTGAAGAAACCGAGGCTCGGCACAGAGAAATCATTCACGTGAGGTCACAGGCTCTGGCCAAGCGCACTCCCTTCCACTGACTAGGAAACTGACCAAGCACAACATCTGTTCCAAAGGATTACTTTTCAAACCATTTCATGACCAAGGCGGGTGGCATAACATTCAGCAAACCATGCAAAGCCGTGAAATTGGCCATGCCTGGTCCGACGACACCACTGGCTGTATGCTGAGTGGCCAGATTATTATGCGTTCAAAGATCATTAATAATCTGGCCACTCCGTGTATGACGTCACGTGGAGTCGAACTAAACGGCAAAGAGAAGACGCGAAAGAATGCCGGCAGGACATGGGTAACATGCAGCACAGCCCTTCTTTGAGAGAAAGCAGGAAGGCAGGAACTGGCATGTGGATTTCTAGGTTCCAAATCAGTTTTGCTGACCAGTTTTATGCACCAGACCCCCAAAGAGAATTTCCTAAGTGATGGAAAGAAGTGAGCCACTGATTTCCCGGGGGGGGGGGGGGGGGGGGGCGGGGAAGAGAGCGGGGAGGGGAACTCTGGGAGGAGGGGGAATAGATTCTATTATAAACAAAAGTGATGAAAGTTGCATTTACAGAGAGAAGGGGATTTAGGCTGTAAACTTCATGAGGGCAGAGACTGGTTAAGCGAAGGGTTTGCCCCAAACTGTTCTGGCATTTTGTTCAGCTACTTTTTCTCAGTGAAATTCCACACAGCAAAGTCTTAGAAACTTCATCTCCCATGATGCTTTGATTTATGGCGTTGAACACAAGAGGTTGGGGGGGTGAGGTTTAAAGTGAAATGTGCATATTTAAAGCACCCCCTCTAGCATGACTGCTGTGGCTCAATGATTGATGTCTACCTATGAACCAGGAGGTCACAGCTCAATTCCCAGTCAGGGCACATGCCCAGGTTTTGGACTAGATCCCCAGTAGGAGGGCATGCAGGAGGCAGCCGATCAATGATTCTCTCTCACCATTGATGTTTCTATCTCTCTGTCCCTCTCCCTTTATCTTTCTGAAATAAAAACATTTTTTAATTTAAAGTACCCCCTTTACCCTACCCATGTTAATGTACATACCAACTTCCCAAATCTATAAAGGTAGGGGCTCTCCTGGGCACAGTCCTCATATTACAAGCATTCAGCATCCTTTACGGTAACACTGTGGGTTGTTGACGCCTCTGTAAAGAACTTTAAGAATCTCACCTACACACTTATAAGAATCACAAGCCGACTTGTCATCAATACACTCCCAGAGCATCTGAATCCTGACGAAGGGGAACGCCTTGTCTGCCACACAGACCCTCAGCATCAACGTCTCCCTTGTACTGATCATGGAAGGCAGGCTGTACAATGTCCCCACGACAAGGAGAAAAGACGAAAAGTTTTGCTGCCGTCACTCAATTCAATAGTCCCCGACTCCACACAGATTAAATTCTGCTCCGGAAAGCACGTTCAGCCATCATTGACCTCCATGGCTTTAAACCAAGCAAGACGGGCACTGAGTTCCCTGTTGCTGGCAGCCAGCAGCACCTTATAAATATCTGCCTGAAAACCAACTGTGTTGTAAGAACAGCACAGTTAAGTAACAGTCTTATCTTCCCCGTGCAACCATTGTAAATAGCAGTCCATGTTCTCCAACTCCGCCTGCCTGGCTCAAAGACCCCTGTTTGTCCCGGGCCTGCAGACTAGGACCCAACGTTACATGGAATCAAAATAGGGTTTGGTTAAGATTGGCTAAAAAGTGGAAAATCAGACATAAGTGGGAAAAAAAAAAGAATGTTGCACATCTCTTGCATAGAAACCATTGTGTTAGGTCTGCCCCACTGAGACCAAGCTCTGGCCAGGGGAATGGGGGCAGAAGTGATGGGAGCCAATTCCAGGCCTGACTCAGTAAACCCAGTGTCTTCATCTAACTCTCTGGCTAGCTGGCTTAAAAAAAAAAAAAAGTGACCTTCAGAGTGACCTTGGGAGGCTTGTGTTGAAAATAGCAGATCAACAAGGTGGAAAGAGCCTGGGTCCCTGAAACACCAAGTGGAGATGAGCAGCTTAACCAAGAACTCCTGCTCTAGACAGTTGCATGAGTGAGAAATAAATTTTTCTTGTGTTCATTCACCAACATCTGGGGATTTATGATACAGAAGCTAGTGTCACCTTAAATAATGTGGGCAGTCATGACAAGGTCATTTATACATATCTAAGTGAGAGCACCTACTGAATCTGAGGCTTCCTGACATGTGCCCATCCATGGAATCCAGGGCCCCATGTCACTTGTGACTGAGACTCTAATTATGTGCCTCAGGGCTTCTGCTAGTCTTTGGTCTTAGGATAAGGGTATCACAAGAGTGACGTCAAACTCCCTTGTCAATAGTCCTCAACAGGTATTAATTGAGCACCCACTATAAGCCTGGTCCTGCTCTAGATACTAAGCTACAGGGACATGTTTTGCCCCCTTACAGGGAGGCAAACAGGAGACGCATCCAGAAATACTGCACGCCAACCACTGTGTGAGTTAATAGAAGCAGGTGCAAGATACAAAACGTGGAGCACTGGTTAGGAACGTCCAGAAAAGATGGAGGACGGTAGACGGTACCAGTGTTTCTGGTTGTGCTGGAGGTGGGCTGGTGGTGGTGGTAATGGTGGGGGCTGTACTGGTGGTGGTGGTGCTGTTCGTGATGGTGGGTCAGCTGTTAGAAGGACTGTCCCACCAAATAATCACTCGTGATATTTCCCACCACCACCACCATCACACTGTCTCACATGATTATCAAACCCACAAAAACACTCCCCTCATCTCACGTCAGAAGGATGGTAACTGGGTGGGTGAGGGTTTACTCGTAGCATAAAAGCTGGGAGGTTCGTAACTGTGGTAAATTACAAAAAGGGCCATCTCCTCACCCGTCCCTGACACAATCCTTTGGTAAGTAGCTTGGCATGCCAGTTCCAGCAGGCACTGTGCCCCCTGCTCGGACTCTGAGCTCGGCCAAGCGACGTGCTCCGGTCAGTGGGATGTGAGAAGACTCTTGCACCTGTCACATCTGTGAGGACATACCTGGGCCCCCCTGCCAGAGGAAGAGACACGTGAGGCAGGGTCAATACCTCCGTCACCCCGGCAAGGCTGTTCTGGATTAGTGACTCTCAGACACGGGTGCAAGGCCAGCCAAGATCACAGAGCCCTCTGACCAGCCAGATGTGTGAATAACACTAGTGATCCGTGTGCTCTACGCAGGCCTCCTGGTTGTTTGCTAGGCGGTATTGTTGTGGCGATAACTGAGAGTGCTGAGTCCCCATTCCCACTGTATGGATGGAGAAACCAACGCACAGAGAGGCGAAGTAACTTTATCTGGGTTACCCAGCGATGCGTAGCAAAGTTGGAACTTGAAAGCAGGCAGTGGCTCTATAGTCTTTGCTCTGATCCATTTCATTCACCTGAATGTCTCTCAACAAAGCAGTAAGAGCTGAATCTCTATCAATAGGAGGCACCGTGTTCTCTGCCAGGGTTCCCAGATGGGGCCCTTCGGGCTGGGAGAAGGGAGCCTGGGTATCCTGCTAATTGGCGGCATTCACCCTCCTCTAGTCATTGATTTAGCGTTGGCAGTGACAGAGGCCATCTGCTCTGCCCGGAGCTCTGCACAGACACTTCGGGGGATGCGGGGGGGAGGGGGCTTGCACACCTGAGCTCTCCCTGCCTTTGCCTGCACCACACTCCACAGCTCAGACCCTCTTCCTCCAAAGATCCTCCTGGGGGCCAGCACCTGGAGCCCGCGGGGCTTCCTCTCTACCTGCCCTCCTCCCCCACACTCACCTCTCCCCACCCCGCTTGCTCTGTATCATCTTTTCACATTTGCCAGAAAACCCAGAAATGCTTGTGGCACCTGCCTCTGTTCTCTCCTCCCTCACTTCCACTTCTGACTTCCAGATTGCTTAAGCCGGCTCCAGGGTTATCCCGCCTGGAGGGCAGCTGTTCTGACAGCCAGCTGTGTACATCCTCTCCCCTCCCCAGCCCCTCCTCTCTCCGAGTAATGAATGATGGCTTGGCAAAGAAAGCAGAAACCTCTGCCAAAATAAGAGGCCTGTCAGAACACAACCCTCAGAAGTCAGTGCGTCCCCCTACCCCTCCGCCCGGCCAGGCTTCCTTCTCTGCCGGACCCCACGGTGCCAGAGGTGACCTCTCCAACCCCAGCACCAGCACTTGCTCAGAGAGGCACGCCAGTCCCAGAATCCCCTCAGGTGGTTCCTGCCCCCGTCTCCCCCCCGCCGGGCCCTAGCGAGTTAGACCTGATGCCTTCGAAGCTCTGTTCCTAACTTCCCAGCGTAAGTCCAACGCACTAACACTTGAAAGCGGCTACAGCCTTCCAGTGCAGGCCTAGCACGACACTGGTCGGTGGTCAGCGGGCGATGTACACACTTCACCTCCCGGCAGCCTCCCTTCAACTCCAGAAGTAGGTGCTATTTTTCTCCCATTTTAGAGATGTGGAAACTGAGGCTTTGAGATGTGCCATAATTCCCAGGTCACATGGCGAATACATGGCCATGCTGGGCTCTGAATAAAGGCCGGCCCCATGTTCTACACCTGCTCTGAAATTCTCCTACACTAGACAGCAAGTATTTCTGAATGCTGATGAAAATCGACATCTAGATTCACTTTTCGGGCTTCTCTATGATCCATAAAACTGCTGTTTTATGAAATGAAAACCCAGGAAACGGGCCCTTTCTTTTCAGGAAATCCTCCCCACACTCCTTCGATGAGAGAGTGCAGTGTAACTGCTAGGATTCACGCACGTGATGAACAAAGTCGGTTACGCATCCTGCTCCAGCCTGGGTCCCCACCCCGTGCAGAAAGTGGGGTAACTTATGAGTGAACATGATCCTAGCTAGCTTTAAATTCACTGTCACAGAGATCACTTCTATCTCCTCCCAACGGATCCTATTTTAGCAAAGCATTTGGCACAAAGGAGATAAACAGTGAAACGCTGGACAAATAGAGCCAAATTGCTAAGCAAATAATCATCGTGGTGATGAAAGTAACAGCCACATTGTCGACTGCTCACCAAGGGCAAGTACCGCACTAAGCTCTTTACAGATATTATCTCATTTAGCCCTGGGACTATTACCCCCATTTCACAGATGAAGAAACGGAAGTGTCTAGAGGTGAAGTGACTGGCCCAAGGTCACACAGCTAAGCTAAGTGGGAGAGCTGGGATTCCACACCAGGGTCACTCTAACATCGACTACTCTAGAAAACATTTGCTCTAGGGAGTGTGGTCCCCAGAAGGGCAGCATCAACATCCACCAGGGGCTTGTCAGGTGGCACCCCAGACCTACTAAACGAGGACCCAGTGCACAGTTAAGTCCAAGAAGCACTGGTCTAGATCAGGGATTCCCTCCTCAGCACTAGAGACATTCGGGGCTGGATAATTCCTTGCAGGATGTTTAGCAGCTTCCCTGGTTTCCATCCGCTCGAAGCCAGGAGCACCGCCCCTTCCTCCCCTAAGCGGGCCATGCTGGCACCCTGCCCCGACTTCCAGCCTCCAGACTTTGAGAAATCAGTTTCTATTGTATCTAGTTACTCGGTCCTATATTTTGTTATAGGAACCCAAACAGACGAAGACACCACAGTCACACCCACCTAGGAAGTGACACAGGTGACGTTTAAACGCAGGCCAGGCAATGCCACTCACCACCCTGAGGGTGCGTGCACAGGTATGTTCATCCCAGGTGACAACAGCTCCTCCTCCCTGGAACTAACACCTTTAGTTACATTACCTGATCTACAGATGAATGCCCCACCTAAACGTTACTTACCTAAGACCTCGCTACGCCGAGGGTGGGCCTCCGACCAGCAGCCTCGGCATCATTCGGGAGCCTGTCAGGAAGGCCGAATCCTGGGCCCTGCCCAGGCCTGCCGCATGCAGTGTCAGAAGCGCTGAGCAGATACTTATCTTGATGACTCAACAGAAGGAGCTGCCTCTGAATTCTCCTCTCCCGGGCCCTGCGCCTCAGGAGTTTCCAGACTCGAACAGAGCATTTATTCCCTGCGCTTCCTTCTCGAACTCTTTCCTGATGACTCCCCACATCAGCCTCTTCCTTCTCTAACTCAGGTTGCACTTGATATTTGGAGCCGCACTACGTCTACCAGCTGCCCAATTTAGCACTCTCGCTGTCTCCCTCGCGTGTTAATTGTTTCTCACGTGCAGGGGTGGGGCTGAAAAGCTGAAAGGCAGATTGCAGAGGGGATGGAAATAAATTAGCACTCACAAGTCACACCATCTCCCGCCATCCAGCAGCCTGGGGTGAGCACCTGAGCTCTGCTTCGGGTGGGGGGTATGTCCTGTCCCACAGCAACCAAGAGGCACTCCAACAAGTGTACATCTTAAAGATATTTTTAATATATATTTGTATTGATTTCAAAGAGGAAGAGAAAGAGAGAGAAACATCCATGATGAGAGAGAATCACTGATCGGCTATTTCCTTGAACGCCCCACTCTGGGGATAAAGCCCAAAACTCAGGCATATGACCTGACTGGGAATCAAACCATGACCTCCTGGTTCACCGAGCCACGCCAGCTGGCCAAATGTACATCTTCACTAACTGAATTATCTGGCCAACGCAGACGGTTCTAAAAACCAAGCACTTAGAAGGACCAAGGAAAGAGCAGCTGAGGTCACGGATGTGCTGGGCCGGAGCCTCCATCCACCAGTATGCTGTCCGGGAAAGAGAAAAAGGGCAGGTGTTTGCCCAAAGCTGTGCCTTACCCGAAAACTGTCAGGGGCCATGTGTGTGCTTAGCAATACCCACAGCAGCCGACACCAGGGTTTGTTGGGAGGCACTTAGGATTCTGTCAACTACCTTCTGCACAGGCTCGGGGCCTCGCTGCGCCCCCAGCATCTAGACTCACCTTCTCCAGGCTGACTTCATGGCCCGGCCCTGGGCTGAGCGCTTTACCTGCATTCGCTGATGTAAGCCTCAGAAATGCCCAGGAGGGCACCTAGCATGCCGACATGAGCCCATTTTGCAGGTCAGCTGAGCACCTTCGAGCTTAGGTGACTGGCTCAAGGTCAAACATGGAGTTAAGTGGTTGGGGTGAGGATCGGAACAGAGGAACTGTGTGACCACCAGACGCCAGTCCACAATCCCCAAGAGGGAGAGCAGTGTTTCCCGTCCATCACTTCCCACTTGGGGTTGCCTCAAGATTACCCACAAAATTAGGGTGTTTGCCTTCAGGGACTCAGAAGTGCCTTCTTGTCACTTCCTGGATCCCAGGACCCCACTGAGTATGCACCCAGGACACGCTCTGACACCTGTCCCTCCCCAGTAACTCCCAGGTGGCAGACTTTAGAGTCAAGGGCACAAAACCTGCAAAGGACAGACCTGAGCTCATGGCCCAGCTGTGATTCCAGGAAGGGGCCTCTATCTCCAGCATCCTTCTCCACCTCCGGGACTGTTCTTATCTCCTTTGCAGAATGCTCTGAGAAGCGGCTCCACTTTCCTGCCTCTCATCTCTGAGGCTGGGGAACTCGGGGCCACTCCGGCCCCCCAAGGACTGCGAGGGCAACGCAGTGTCCTTGATAGCAGGTCCTGTGTGCACTGAGTGCCAGCCCTGTGCTCGGGATGGAAACAAAGGGGTCCCTTCAACGCCCTCGATCTAAACCCGCCCTCCTGCCGGGGCCGTCCACAGCTCTGAACCTGAGGAGCCTCCCCCCAGTTTATGCCCTGGAGTCACCAGACGAATCCGCCATCCTGCTGTGCTCATTCGATTCCCCTTCTCCTTCCTTCTTTCTCTCAGAGAATCAGAGGCACTGAAGCTAACACCCTGTAGGTGAGCCCCACACCAGCCAGGGCAAAAATGACTGACAGCTTTGTCATCCAACTGAAACCCCCCGATGCAAGGGCTTGGTAACCCCTCCACTAAAACAGGCTATGGAGGGGAAAGCATAAGTGTGACTTCAACAGATCCAGCATCTGAACCATCGAGGCATTTGGTTCCTCTATTCCTTTCATGGTGCAGGTTTGAGTGATCCTTTCTACCTGGTTCACAGTGGAACACCAAGCTAGGAACAAACTTGTCTTGTATTGGTAAGTTACCAAATGGCAGAAGACCTCAGGAGTTCGTTTATCTGCTCCCTTTCTTGTACCTTTCTGGTACCCTTCGTTCATTTTGCTCCTGACTAGCCACAGGGCTTAATTTTAAACCGTTTAAAATTTTCCGTGCCACTTGTCACTAGGCTGGCACTGACAAATGCAAACTCTTACCTCCCAACATGAAAAATGAGAGGTCAAACCCGTAGCAAGCCCCAGGCCCTCCGAAGGAGAGGCAATACTGCATGTTACAGAAGTAAAAGGAAAGCTCAGATAGAAGCTGCCAGGTATTTAATGCAAAGTAATAAGCCAAGCAAAGGCCCCACAGCAACGTTTTATGGAGACAAAGCAAGAACTTCCCCCAACGAGGGGGGAGGCCAAGAACTAAGCTTCTAATCTAATACATGAGAGCAGAAAAAACAAACCATTAACAAGACCTGGCAAATGTACTCAAAAGACAGCTTCAGGGAGAAACAGAAAGAGCTTAAGGGGGCTGGATTAAAAGTTCACAAATACGGCAAAGCTGTATGAGTCTTATTTAGAGACACAGCAGTACACTTATGGAGCACATCCCCAACCCCGGGCCTCGGCTGGCTGTGCCGGGTGCACGGGGCTCAGAAAATGCCCTGGATCCTAGGGTGGCAGCCCCAAGGCCACAGGGGGGACAATGGGGACAGCAAGAGAGCAGGGGGACAGAATGAGAGGAGCTGGCCCTGAGGGAGGGCCCGGCCGTGCAGGAGGCAGTCTGGAGCCAGGAGAGCCCACCCCATTGTTTGTAATTCCCCTTCCTGACTGGTTCTCCAATGCTGAGCTGGCTACCTGCTGTCCAGACTGAAGAGTCTATTTGATTTACGTAACAATGACTTCTTTATCATGGAAGCTCTCGTGACCACCAGGATGGATCTCTAGCCATTTGTCAGGACACATTTTTTTCCAGTGCCCTGGGCTTTTCGGGGTTTTTTTTTGTTTGTTTAGATTTTTTGTTTTGTTTGGCAGAAATGTCGAGTGTGGTCTAGAACTGCATAAGGTTAATGGCCCAACAATCAATCGCTGCTTCCGGCTCCCAAAGAACAGCCCAGGACATGAGTTCCCTAATCCATCCCTTCCCAGCCCAGCCCGGCGGGGGACCAGAAGGAAGCTATAAGCATTTCTCCCTCCAATGGCTGGTCACAGGCCTCACCCCAACTCTGATCCAGGCCCAAAGACACCTGCCCACCCCTCACCCCCTCACCCCCTTCCCCACCCCGACTGGCCTCTAGGGAAGGCCCGTGCACAGAAGGAAAAGGAAAGCTCAGATAGAAGCTCCTCAGAGAGGGTGGGAGGAAGAAGACAGAAAACAGACAGAAAATAAAAGGGGCCCACGTGCTTAGGAAGAGTAAACCAAAACTAACCTCCGGCTTCTCAACAGCTTATAAAAAGAAGAAAAACCAAGCACCCCTTCCTTCTCCCAAAAAGACCAACTAATAAGTATCTGCTGAATTCCTGCTCTATTCTTTGGGATCCATCAAATTGGAAAAAAACCATGGTCCAGATAGGGAGAGCTAAACTAAAGTAGCCCTAGAATGGGGGGGGGGGGGGGAGGTTGGGGGAGAAGGACTGGCAATAGTGAGCCACTGAAGGTTGTGGAGCAGGAGAGTGAAGGCCATGTTGAGAGGGGTTTAAAAGATCAAGAAAAGATGAGAAGAAATTCAAAACTGAATAAGCACCTCTCTCTCTTCTCTCTCCCCCCCCTTACTGCTAGAAAACAATATAAATAAAAAATAACTTTTCCCTCCAACCACCTAAAAACTCTTATTTTAAGTTTCCTAAAAGAAACCCTTAACAATGTTATCAGCTGCAAAAGATGATTAACATCAATGGTTAAGTCAAGGACCCCAGCCAGCTCTCGGAGCTGCACCCTCCTTCAATGGGCTCGCTCAGAAATCTCTGAGTTGCACAAAATACCCAAGACCCCGCCTGCCAAGTCACATGAACCAGGAAGTGAAAGTGCTGAATTCTTCGATGAAAAGGGTCTCTTCGGGAAGTTTCCAGTAAAAAAACACCTTGGAAGGCGTGGCCCTCCTGGGAGCCCCATGGATGATTGCTGTCACAAGGGTTAACACCGCCCTGTCCTCATGGGCCCATCCCTTTGTTCTTCTGGCTTTTCACTGGGTGGAAGGGAAGCCCACCCTGGCAGTTTAACATTCCCCGGAAATCTAATCACTCCCCATTCTATCTGCCTGCATCCCAGTTATGGTTGGCAATAAAGCCTTTAAAATAAAAGGGGCCCACGTGCTTAGGAAAATGAAGATGCTGACATCTGACCCACGCACAGACCAGAGGGGAAAGGAGGCGCCCCTCTCAAAGATGGAGACTCTGATGAAGATGAAAGGTGTGGCCCAGCATCCCTGGAGCCATAGGACTGAACAAGGAAGGGGGCAGGAAGATGGCCGGCAGGATGCCTCACAGCGGCCTAACAGTCCAGCGGTCCTCAGAGAGGGTGGGAGGAAGAAGACAGAAAACAGACAGAAAGGGTAGGCAAAAGCCAGTGAAGGCCAAGAGACTTTGGCCTCATAGAAAAACTCAAAAAAAAAAAAAAAAAAAAAAAAAAACAACTGAAGGAAAAACCTCCAAGGAAACTATTTGCAGAGAAAATGGAATGTGGGCTTTTTCATACACAACATACACAAGGTACTCAAGAAGTTGTAAAAGCACGGAAGGAATGAAAGGGTGGATGCGTTTGCTAGGGCTGCCATAACAGAACACCACAGCCTGGAGGGCTTCCACAGCAGGAAGTCACTGTCCCACAGCTCTGGAGGCTGGAAGTCTGAGAGCAAGGTGTCAGCAGGGCTGGTTTCTTCTGAGGCCTCTCTCCTCGGCTTGCAGACGGCCGCCTTCTCGCTGTGTCGTCACATAGTCTGTCCTCTGTGAACATGTACCCCCGGGATGTCTTCACACGTCCAAATTTCCCCTTACAGAGACACCAGTCAGACCAGATGGCCTCATTCTAACTTAATCACTTCTTGAAAGACTCTATATCTCCAAATATAGTCACATTCTGAGGTCACAGAGATGAGGGCGTCAACATACATATTTGGAGGGGACACAATTCAGCCCCTAATGAATGATAGGGACAGTAACTCTCCCCTAAGGCGTCCCTGCCTTTGAAGCGACAATCATATTTTACCAGGTATTTGATGTACCTCAGCTTGTTAAATCTGTGCACAGGTCCCCCGAGGCAGGCACTGTCCTTCAGGAGTCATAGATAAGGGTTCCAAGGGTCACACAGTTAGAAGGTGGCTAAGACATCCACAAGCATCACCACAGAGGTGGGTCTGAGCCCGGGAGGGGCTGAGTAGGCCTCCCTGCCCTCATCCAGCGGAAATGTGGTCTCTGGATGGCAAATTCTTCCAGACCGCCCCCCCGCCCCCGCCCCAGTTCCATGGTCCTCAGAACACACCAAACTCATCCTTCAAACTCTGTCCAGGATTTGGTGGCAGGAAATGACACGTCCGCTATTCAAATCTGTCTTTGTTTTAAAAATAAAAGTTTTAGGGCATTAGTCTGTGAGTCAAGTTTTCAATGGAGATTTCATTTTATGGTGCCAAAGCAAGAAAATGGTAAATAAAACATATCAAAGAGGGAGGAATGGCCCTGCAGATTTAATTGGCCCTGTTCGGTGGCCCTGTGCCATTATTTACAAATAGGATTAGCAGATGTGAGTGTGAAATTGCTCCCCTGACCTGGAATAACGTAATGTATTTTTCCTAATGTAATTCGAAGCACTTGTTAGATGACAATCCAACACAAACATGGGAACTGATATGGGGAATTACGGCTAGCAGCCACTTCCACCGCACCTACAGGGGACTGGACTGCATTAGACCTAACCAAGAAACAAAAGTAAATAAGATGAAGATTAACAAAAATTAAACCAAATATTTGACATTTGTAATTTGACAGGCATTCCAGAGCTTCCATGGCTTTCCAGAAAGCCTGGGGGAATCTAAGAATGAACCTTCTAACTTATTAATTCAACGTCCTCCCCGCCTCACACACGGATACATACACACACACACGGATACATACACACACACACACACACACACACACACGGAGAGAATAGAAACCAAATTCAGGAATTGAACAGTGTCAAGGAAAATGTTCAAAATTAGGTGCCTCGTCCCTCACTTTCTCTATTAGTTACTCAAGAGTGAGGTGAATTTGAACCAAAAACGTCGAGTCCTTTACAAGCTACGAGCTTAAAGAGACTTGGCCACTGTGAGGCCTGGCTATGGGCTGCTACGTGCAGCTTCGGTGACGACTGAGGCATGAACCTTATTCCAGAATCTCCTAATTCCTGAGCCCACCGAGAAACTATTGCCAAGGATGGATCTCGCTGCCTATACCTTTCTTGGTGTGGGTCAGCTCAGGATTTTACGTAGCTTAGTTCCTGAGAAAGAGGGAGGAGGCAGGGGCTTCCCCAAAAGCCAGACAGCCAGGTTCAAATTCTCAGATGCTGGTTTTTGCTAGGTGTGACCTTGAATAAGTTACTTCAATTTTCCAAGCCTCAATTTCCACATCTGTAAAATGGGGTAAAAATGGAACGTTCCTCATAGAATGGAGGTGAGAATTAGAAACCAAAGGGTGCATAGAAGACTTAATAAACAATAAACAGCAGCAATTAACTTCTATTAGTGTGCTGGTTACATTATGCACTGATCCCATTTTGTATTGATTCCAACTTATGGACTGATTACAACATGAAGTAAAAAGTAATAACACTGCATTGTTTAACCATACCCATCAGGATGGCTACTATCAAGAAACAGAAAATAGTAAGGGTTGGCAAGGATGTGCAGGAACTGGAACCCTTATGCACAGTTGGTAGGAATATGAAATGGTGCCAAGGCTATGGCTAACAGTATGGCAGTCCTTAAAATATTAAAAATAGAATTACCATGTGATCCAGTTATCCCACGTGTGGGTATACAGCCAAAAGAATTGAAAGCAGGGTCTCAAAGAGATACTTTCATATATCCTATCTAATAAAAGAGTAATAAGCAAATTGACCATCACTCCAACAGACAAGATGGCTGCCCCCATGTGGTCAAAGATGGCTGCCCCCATGTGGACACAAGATGGCTGCCACCAGACGGCCAGCAGAGGAGGGAAGTTGGGAGTGACCCAGCCTGCAGGGAAGGGCAGTTGGGGGGGACTAGGCCTGCCGGGGAGGGCAGTTAGGGGTGACCAGGCCAGCAGGGGAGGGCAGTTAAGGGCAATCAGGCTGGCAGGGAAGCAGTTAGGCATCAATCAGGCTGGCAGGGGAGTGATTAGGGGTGATCAGGGTGGCAGGGGAGTGGTTAGGGGGTGATCAGGCTGGCAGGCAGAAGTGGTTAGGGGCAATCAGGCAGGCAGGCAGGCAGGCGAGCAGTTGGGAGCCAGCAGTCCTGGATTGTGAGAGGGATGTCCAACTGCCCGGGATCCGGCCTAAACGGGCAGTCGGACATCCCTCAAGGGGTCCCAGATTGGAGAGGGTGAAGGCTGGGCTGAGGGACACACACCCCTGTGCATGAATTTCGTGCACCAGGCCTCTACTATGTTCATAACACCTATGCAAAATAGCTAAGTACTGGGAGCAACCCATGTGTCATCTCATCCATCACTGAATGAATGGACAAAGAAAGTGTGTTACATACATTACAGTGGAGTATTACTCAACTTTAAAAAGGAAAAAGATCTGCCCAGCTGGCGTGGCTCAGTGGTTGAGCAATGACCTATGAATCAGGAGGTCAGGGTTCGATTCCCAGTCAGGGTTTGTCTGATTCCTGGTCATGCAATCACATGACCAGGTTATAGGCTCAACCCCCAGTGGGAGGCTTTGCTGGAGACAGCCAATCAATGATTCTCTATCTCTCTTTCCCTCTCCTTTCCTCTCTGAAGTTAATAAAAATATAAAATAATAATAAAAAGGAAAAAGGTCTGATACATACTATATACCATGGATGAACCTTGAGAACACTATGTTAAGTGAAATAGGCCAGTCAAAAAAAAAAAAAGACAAATACTATCTGATTCCACTTTATGAGGTATTAAGTAGTAAAATTCATAGAATCAGAAGGTAGAATGGTGGTTAACAGGGGCTGGGAGTAGGGGACATGAGGAATTGTTTAACAAATACAATTTGCAAGATAAAAAAAGTTCTGGAGATCTGAATTGTGAATATACGTAATACTACTAAACTGTACACCTAAAATGGTTAAAATGGTAAATTTTATGTTATATGATTTTTATAGTTTTAAATTTTTTAATTGTTAAAAATCTGTTTAAAAAACATACCACCTGCCGGGTTTAAATGTTTCTTTAAATGAACTCGAAATGCCTCTAGTCAATCAGCTAGTCCCCTACCCCCAATCCCAGGGTTACTATTCTAAATTCAAGGTGACTTACAGAATACGCCTACAAAATTGCTAAAGTGGAGGTGAAGCATAGTAATGAAACCTCCTTTGGAAAAACTGCTGTTTGAAACTGCTGTTTGAAATTCTCTGCTATTTTTAGATAGTCCCTTGCTCTGTAAGTCAACTATGTTATTTTTAGATAGTCTCTTATTCTGTAAAAATAACTTTGTTTTTTAGCTTGAATAATAGAAAAGATAAACTTAACTGTCTAACCTTGTAAGCTAGCCATCTAAAGGGGCTGATATGCTGATACTGATAATATTTCCCATATTCTCATGCCAACTGTTTGTTCATTATGTATCCAAAATTACAGGTGCCTGTATAGATATTATATGTACTCAAGGTTACAAGTAGTCTATATAGATATGAGAGGTGTTTGTTAGATATGATATATACTCAAGGTTACAAGCTGTCTGCAAAAAATAACTTACACAAAGACCTAGAAGGATATAAAAAGGGAATACTCCTTCCTGTGGTTGCTCAGAATTTGACACAGGTATTCTGCTCTGAACCCGAGTGCAATAAACAACTCCTAATTAATTGGCTTGTTAAGGTGTCTTAGATCTAGCCCGCTGATTGACAATACAACAGAAGAACTCGTGGGGGGTTGGAGGAGTTTAGAGAAGTTGAAAAGAAATATTGACTTAGAACGGATTCTATTTTAATGCTTTGAGACAAAGTCCTTCCCCTGGAAAACTGCCTCCAACTCACCACATCCTCAGAAGTGGAGACTGTATTTGTCATTTCTGAGATGTTATCACTGAGGCCCCCACCCCCCCGAAGAGCCGTGATAAGGAACATTAACAGGGGATGGGATGGCTCCAAGGCAGTGACAGCGAGTGGGGCAGGCACTAGCTTTCATCTGGCATCCCTTCAGGAGGGGACCCTTGGAGATTTAGGAAATCAGCCCAATTCTATCCACCCAGCCGTAGCCCCAAGTCCTGGTGCACGGCAGGGTTTACAATAACCAACAGCTCGCTTCCACCCTAGGCAGTATCGCACCAATGCATTCAGTGCTTCAGGAGGGATTGCCCTCCACAGACCTTCAACGGGTCTCCCTACGTACAAGACCCTCGGTGAGCCCTTCCCTTCGGACCAGGGTGAGTCACCTCCAGCATCTGCCTGAGCCGGAGTCCCAGGGCCATCAAATCACCCCTCCAGGGCCCACCGGAAGCCTGCTTTTCTAGTACAAATCCCAGCAATTAACTCACGCCTTCACCATTTATGAAGTACTTGACACATATTTGCACATACATGTTATTTCCACGTCCCTCACGTAGGACGTGTCCAAAGCCACTTGATTACAAGCCATCACGTCTGTTTTATTCACCGGGTACCCCCCACCTACAGGTATTCGGCAAATACCTGCTGAGGGAATGACTGGTGCACTCAAAAAACACCTCTGTCTGTCTACCAAAGAACAAAGTAAATAGGCAACAATGTTCTCTTCCACATCCATCCTCGGATGAGCCCCGGAATCAAAGCCCCGCGCTACCCCGCGCCCCATGAAAGTGATTGGCTTGAGCTACACGTTGCAAGCAAACCGGACCCCTAACACACCATTTCCATGACTGTTTTGTTCCACTTGCTGATCTTCCTTTGGTCAAGAAAATCTAACTTGGCTGAAAGTCAGTAAGAGAGTTATAGGTAAGTGTAGATATGAATTCAACTTGAAATTTTCCTCAGTTACATCCTGGATTCTTGTTTTTTTAAAAAAACACTTAGATCAACTGAGATTTCTTTAAAACAAGAGTTTTTAATAAAAGGTTTTTTTTAAAACAGTGGTACCTCCAAGCTGAGTCTTATTCCAGGATCACACGTCAACAGCCGAAAGCATTAACTTTAAAAAGGAATTCCATTCTTGACTCACTGCTGCCCAAGGGCATTAAAAGAGATTTATTCATTCCATGAGTCAACAATAATATTGATTCATTGAGCCCTAACTCCGGGGCAGGCACTGGGGTAGTGTCTGGGATACATAGGGAGGAAGAATAGACAAAGGCTCTGCCCTCAGGCAGCCTCTATTCTGACTTGAGGAAATGGGTAATGCCAAAGAAAAAGAAGCTCATTTCAGCCAGTCAAACATGATTTGAAGAAAAGAGAACGGTCTGTCCGGTGTGTCTCAGCGGTTGAGCATCAACCTATGAACCAGGAGGTCATGGCTCGATTCCTGGTGGGGGCACATGCCCAGGTTATGGGCTTGATCCTTAGTAGGGGCATACAGGAGGCAGCCCGTCAATGATTATCTCTCATCATTGATGTTTCTGTTTCTCTCTCTCTCTCTCTCTCTCTCTCTCTCTCTCTCTCTCTCTCTCTCTCCCCCTCTCCCTTCCTCTCTGAAATCAATAAAATATATATATATTTTTAAAAGGGGTGATGTTATAAGAGGTTATTTTTCAGAGCAGATGGTCAGATTGATGGAAATCAGGCAGTCTTCAAGAACAGCATTCCCAGTAGAGGGACCAGCAAGTGCAAAGGCCCTGGGGCAGATTCTGAAACAAGATTCACATGACTGGAGCACAGCAAGTGAGACCACAGGTAGCAGGAGACAATCACAAAGGTGGACAAGGCCTAGGTCCTGAAGAGCCTTGTAGACCCTATAAAGTGGTAAAAATTTCAGCCCAAGTGCAATGGGAAGTTCTGGAGCCCTCATAAAGGAGGGGACTAAAGTAAACTGACGTTTGTTTTTAAAAATCTCTTTAAGACTGCTATGGGAAGAACAGACCGTGGGAGTTGGGGGCAACTCTCCATTATGTAGATTTTACTTAAGAGCTCCTGCCAAATTCTCCTGTCTATCCTACCCCAGCTCATCCTCAGAAAAGTCTGCATCAAATGAAGTGGATGTGGTGGATCGGGGTGACAGTTCCCTCTGATGGTTATGAAGGGAGGTATCTGGGAGAAATCTACCAAGATTTAATATGGACCTAGTGAGAGGCTACTTGTAGTGAGCTTAACACCATGCCTAAACACAATGGGCTCTCAGAAACATCTGTGGAATAAATGAGTAAGTGATTCAATATACTGTGTCCATGAGGCTGGATGCTTAAGAGATAAGATAAAAAATTAAAAAATAAAAAAACCCTCAGAGACCTCCCCGAGCATCAGCAGATCACAGGAGGGGCTGGCTCTCAACAAGTCACAGAAAGGAGTGAAATGTGAGCAAAGTAAAAGGCTTTGCCAAAGATCGCCCTGTATTTTTCCTCTTTGAACAATGGTCAATATTTCATTATTTCTCAAACCTTCCTCTAGAATTTTGGAAACAGTTCAAAAATATGTACTCCTGAGTTCTACATGTCTCTTCAGACCCATCACACATACTAAACCATTTTTTTTTTTTTTGAAATGTCAGCTCTTGTGATGTATCCATCCTCTCTTTTCAAAGGGTGAAAACAGAAACTCGGTTTCTGCTCCTCTAATTCCCCCAGGCAATGTTCGGCGAAAACCGTTTCAAGACTTAACATCTAATAAGAATGCAGCCTCAGATCCAATCCCGCTCTTGATTTTGTTGAACGTTTCAAGACAGGAAATCGCCATGCTCATACCTTGATCTGGGAATACTGCGAGCTCAGGGCTAAATGCTGATATGGTGAAGTTTTCTGACAAAATCTTATATTGTCTGCAATTTGCCTTAAAATATGGTAGGAGCAACTGGATGACATAGTGTATGTCCATTTGACACTAGGTGCAGCCAGGTAATATGTAAGGCCCCTAACGGGAAACACACACTTCCAGGGTGGTTAGTAACTGAAAGATGGCAATCAGGCCCTGGCTGGGTAGCTCAGTTGGTTAGAGCAGCGTCCCTATACACCAAGGTTGGGGGTTCGATCCCCCATCGGGGCACATACAAGAAGCAACCAATGAATGCACAAATAAGTGAAAGAACAAATTCTCTCTCTCCCTCTCTCTCTCCCTCTCCCTCTCAAACCAATAAATAATTTTAGGAGGGAGGGAGGGAGGGAGGGAGGAAGGGAAGGAGGAAGGGAGGGAGGGAGAGAATCAGAAGCCCAATCCCAATTGGCCGTCTAATAGCCCATCCACCATGTTTATCTCCCATATGCACCAGAAGGCGGGAAATTTAGCACCATGAATATTAGAAATAATTTCACAATGGTGAGGTGAGGAGTGTTGAGGATGTGTGGTTTGGCTAGACTTGTCTGCTTTTCCTGGACACCCTCTAGGCCAAGACTGACATCTGTCAGGATACGCTCTGGCCCAGAGTCCCGCCAGACATTTGCAGGGAATTCTGTTGCCTAATCCAACTAACAAGCCGACTGCTGCCCCCAGAACTTTCTCACCTGCTGTGAGAGGAACTTCCACACAAGGTGCTGTCAGACAGCCTGAGATCACACAACCGGGCCTTCCTCGGGGTCCAAGCTGACACTACAGTGAAGGCTGACATGGCTGGTTGCTTGAAAGTGTACACGAGGCAGGACTTGGTCTAAGGCCTGCTGTCATTATAACATCCCGACAGTGGAGAATATGGGGAGCCCAGTGGCCCTTGGCACCTGTGAAATGCTGGAGGCATGGATCCCTGTCCAAATATGCCGGGAGACCAGCCCTTCAAAGAGGTGACTATGTAAAATGTGATGGTGGGTGCTAATCCAAACTGACTGGAGTCCTTACAAGAAGAAGAAATTTGGACACAAACAGACACACCAGGGATGCATGCACACAAAGGAAAGACCATGTGAGGACACAGCAACGGGCAGCCATCTGCAAGCCCAGGAGAGAGGCCCCAGAAGAAACCTCCCTGCCAACACTTTGATCTTGGGCTTCCAGCCTCCAAAACCAAGAGAAAATAAATTCCCGTGGTTGAAGCCAGCCAGCCTGTGGCATTTGGTTAAGGCAGCCCAAGCTGACACAATGGTGAACAGCAAACAGGCTTAGGTGCACTTAGATACGAGCGAATCCTCGGTCTCCATGGTGCCCCAAGCTGGACCCGCCTCCTTGGACAGAGCTAGCCTCTTTCTCCTCCTCCTTCCCCAAGACACGCACCCCTGGGCAAAGGCCCATTCCCAGAAGTCTTGGGCCCCTGACACATTAGCTTAATTAAAGAATTTTAGAAAATTAAGTTGTCAGACATGTGTCTGTTTGAAAATTTTACCAGTATTTTAGGCATGCAAAGAATACATAGTAGAAAAACACAAATAATAAAATGATCTGTAACCCTACCTCCCACCTGGGGAAAATTTAGCTCTTCCTTTTTTTTACAAAAGTGAGTCCACACTGTTTATAGGTGCACTGTAATGGGATTCTGAACCTGCAGGAGCCAGCAGTCTATGTTCGGCTGGTGACCTTGAGAGACATGTTCTGCCTCTCTAAGTGCAACTTCCTCAGCTGTCACGTAAGGACAACGAGAACCTCTCCGAAGCCATTGTGTTACACGACACTGTTTCTCAAGTGGCCAGCAGGACAGTCACAGGCACTCAAGAAGAGGCGCCACTGTTATTAGTCTCGTCATTGTTGGGAACAATGGGGTCACTTTAAGCATGAATTTCTGACAGAGTCAAGGATGGGGAGAAGACTACAGGCAGGCAGACCTACGATCACCCTCTGCTGTGTTCCTCATGTGCGAGGGGCCATGAAGTGACCCGTGGAGTCACCAAAAGGCGTGGCTCAGTGGTGGAGCGTCAACCTATGAACCAGAAGGTCACGGTTCGATTCCCGGTCAGGGCACATGCCCGGGTTGAGGGCTCACTCCCCATTGTGGGGTGTACAGGAAGCAGCCGATCCATGATTCTCTCCCATCAATGATGCTTCCATCTCTCTCTCTCTCCTTCTCCCTTCCTCCCTGAAATCAATAAAAATATATATTTTTTCATCTCACGCTGAAATGTGGCTTGCTTTTGTTTATTCTTCACTCTATCCAGATGTGCCTCTTTTATGAAAACCTAGTTCTATGAGGCTGCTAAATTGGACGGTTCTGTATTTGCATATGAAAGTAGAAAGCCAGCAAGCTTCCCAGCCCACCCCGTGCCTATAAACACACACACACACACACACACACACACACACACACACACACGCCTATAAACACCCCTGTATCAGAAACCCCTTTCAGCTGTAACAGGAGTGGAGTTGGAGCTCCGAGTTGGGGGTCTCTCTACTCTCGGGAAAGTCTCTTCCCTCTAAGTTGCTGAGGGCTCTTTCCAGCTCGGTGCCGTCATGACCCTATGATTCAGTTCCTCCTGCGGAGCGGCCCTGGCAGGCTGGCCTCTCAGGTGTGGTGGTTAAACAGGCGCCGTGGCTCAGCTGACTGAACAGTTCCCGGGACACAGCCTCCAGACCATCTCCCCATCCAGGAGAGGGGACCAGAACACGAAGCTCACGAACGTGGCCGGGCTGTCACACTCGCACGCACGTGCAGGCTAATGAACCCCACAGTCCAGCCAGGCTGTGTTGCCAACAGGCAAAAAGCCAGACCCCCAAATAGCTGAAGTCATCACCTTCAAGAGCTGGGCGCCCCACGGGCCATCCTCAGACTCCCGCCACGACAGTCAGGAGCCACGGCATGGTCTTCCCATCTGATTGTCGTTTCTATACTGTGGGCATGACATTCACACTAAAACTGCTTTCTCCCAGGGACGGGGAGTGAGGCGGGAAGACGGTGAGACATCGGCTTAAGAACACAGACAGATGATCATATTTTCCCTACAGAGAACAATCTAAAGGTCAAGCAGGAATGACTAGTGGCATCATGCGTTGGATGTCACCCAGCAAAGGAAACTGCGCGCAGGAAGCACTGAAGTCCAGGCAGAGAAGGCTGCGAGGGAGAGGAGGAGACAGACACACACACACATACACACACACAGCTGTGCGATGATTTACACACACAGCTGTGCAATGATTTACACACACGCACAACTGTGCGATGATTTATACACACACAGCTGTGCGATGATTTACACACACACACACAATTGTGCAATGATTTACACACACACAACTGTGCGATGATTTACACACACAGCTGTGCGATGATTTACACACACACAGCTGTGCGATGATTTACACACATACAGCTGTGCGATGATTTACACACACACAGCTGTGCAAAGATTTACACACACACAGCTGTGTGATGATTTACACACACATATAAACATCTGTGTAATGATTTACACAAACACAGCTGTGCAATGATTTACACACACACAGCTGTGTGATGATTTACAAACAGCTGTGTAACAATTTACACACACACAGCTGTTCGATGATTTACACACACACAGCTGTGCGATGGTTTACACACACACACACAGCTGTGTGATGATTTACACACACATAGCTGTTCGATGATTTACACACACACAGCTGTGCTATGATTTACACACACACAGCTATGCGATGGTTTACACACACACACACACAGCTGTGCGATGGTTTACACACACACAGCTGTGTGATGATTTACAAACACACAAACAGCTGTGTAACAATTTACACACACATAGCTGTTCGATGATTTACACACACACAGCTGTGCGATGATTTACACACACACAGCTGTGCGATGGCTTACACACACACACCCCTATGCTATGATTTACACACACACACACACACACACCTGTGCAATGATTTACACTCCAGCTTCAAACCAAGATCCAATTCACCTTAGATCGCCCTGCCGCCTAAAAATGGTATGTCAGGTGCCCCCAAATGGAGGAGGAAGGTGGGCCAGCAGGAAGTCTGCATCTGGAGACCTTTTCATTTTCCCACCGTTTCCATTTTCAGCTCAAGGGTTCCCCGTAAGCCCCACTGATCACAAAATCGCCGTAGATACTGCACATGAGAGATGCTTTGGATTGGAATTCAAGGTTCCCCACGACCCATTTACCCGAGTCCGACAATGGATGTGTGGTAGGCAGTTAGACAGACAAGAGCAGAGGAAGAACCATGGGTCGGGTACAGAAGGTCACCAGGGTGGAAAGCACTGGGTGCCTAGCAACAGACAATTGTAGGGTGGGACCTCGCCCCAGGGTGACCTTTCCTCCCCTAGCATATCACAGGTCATTCGGTTTGGACCCCCTGACCTTTCCTCCCTACAGATAACATCTAGGCCTCAGTTGTATTTCACCTCCAGGCCCAGAAAAGTGGCAAGACCAGACCAGCAACCCCATGGCTGACCTCAGGACCAGCTGCATTGGATGATGACCCCCTTCCCTGGCCCCTACCAATCTGTCAGTGAAGACCCGGACCCTGAAAGGACATATCTGGAAAGCTGATGGATATTCTATTGAGATCATCCCCTGGGACCTCCCCTAAAATCTCCACCCTTAAAACCTTAGGATGGAGGACCTAGCGCCTCGCCCTTCTGGGAGCACGCCCCTGCCTTTCTCCTTCCTCCTCCTCCTTCCCCCAGGGTATTACCATCACCTTCCTCACTCACAAGCTCCAAGGGCCCTTCCTTTACCTCTATAACTTGCTTCCTCAGCCCATTCCTTCTGCAAAGTACTTCTTCTACCTCTATGATTTTCCACATAAATGTTCTCTTACGGTTTGAGTCTTGGCTCTGAATTCTCTCCTAGCAGGAACTCAAGCACTGAGGTTGCTGAGCCCAGGTCCAGCGTGACCCCACCGGTCTGACACCGGGGGCCGTTCCTGCCACCTCCAACATGACGCTGTGTGATTTGGATTGTGTGTCAGGATCCCGGAGAAGCCACCCAGGACCACCTTGCAGACGTGGGCCAGGGGGGGCCCACAGTGCCCCACTTGGGCAGGGTTTCTTGGAATCCCTGATCTCGGTGTTAAGATAAGAAGCTGCCTTTCTCTGAGCTGATTGTTTTCTCTCTCTTTTTTTTTTAAGGTTAAGGGTTGAGAGAACCGGACAGGAGAAAATCTGTCTGTGGCCCATGGCGACCCCGGGCCAAAGGCAGCCATGATGCCATATGTCCCGAAGTCATACGTGGAGTGAGCATGTTGAACATGTCACAGTGTTGTCTTATTTTTCAAGAAGATTTCAACAGCCAGTTTAAGGCTCTTATTTCAGTCACAAGATACGACTTGGCAGCTCTTCCCTGAGCTCTTCAATCAAGGCACTGTGAGCGTATAGGGTTCCACACCCCAGCTAGAATGCCCGCTGCCCGTTATTAGGCTGATGGATGCTCAGTGACCACTTTGGTTTTGCTATAAGGCTCCTCCAATGCTCTCAACACAGGTCGAATGCCACTGGTACAGCTCAACTCAAATACTGGGTGAATTCTGTCCAGCATCATATGCCCCATATTGGGTAACAGCACCCCCAGTTTGCTTGGGGAGCCATTCTCTCCTACACTCAGCACAGCTCTTGGACCAGGCATGTGACCCCAGCCGCACCAATGAGATTCACTCATTCATTCACTCGCGTACTTACTGAACACTTACTATATAAGCCAAGTACTGGTCCAGGGGCTAGGGAATGTCAGTAAACAAAATAGAAAAACCCTTGCCCTCATGAGTTTGCATACCAAAGCTCTTGTGGAAACTGCTGGGGGGGGGGGGGGGGCGGGGAGTAACTATTCTTTCTTTTTATTGATTTCTGAGAGGGTGGGATGGAGGCTGAAACTGTTGGCAGCCATCTTGCCACCAGGAGGAGAGAGATAAGGCATGAGAGATCAGATCCTAGGATCCTTGGACTCTTTCCATTCCCTGCACGCCCCCCCCCCCACCCCACCCAAAAATGTCCCTTTTCTGCTTAAAACCAATGCGAATGGAATTATGGGAAGGGATAATTTACATCTAAAAGATTCCTGGCCAGTACCTTAAGACGTCCTCAGAAAAGTATTTGAGACAAGTCTGGAAATGCCACATAAAGACAGGCAGATCCTCTGAAAACGGCCCATCCATCAGCATGCCTCACCCCGGGCCCTGTTTAACAGCGCCATCCATGTTGTCGTTTCCAGGAGTGAAAATACAACAGCAGCAAAAACCCTCCCTCCTATAACCTCCTGGGCCAGAGGGACAACTTCAGGGTCTGGCCCACGGTGCATTAAGAACCAAACCGTAACCACAGCCCCCGGTGGCCCCCAATGAGATGTGCCCAGCTGCCTCCTGGAGCTCTTAAAATCGCCCGCTGCTGCGGAGGGCTCCGGGTAACGTCACCTTTGTTTCCCACACGCTAAGCCACAGTGGCTCTCCTCAGGGGGCTTGGGGGCCCGGTGTTTCTGATAACATCTTTCAGTCCCAGGCAGGCCCCACTCTGCTCCGGGCACACGGTGTGCTTACTGTTAGCCGAGTCTGAACGAGACACACAGATAACCGAAGTTAATTGACCACATCCTATTTAACAGGAAACCTAATAGCCAGCTATTTTAGACCCGTTCTCACTTCCTCTCCTCCGGTTCTACCACAGTGCTAAGTGGATGGGAGTCAGGGTACGCCTAAAAGAGAATAGGAGGCCCTGGCCGGTTTGGCTCAGTGGACAGAGTGTCGGTCTGTGGACCAAAGGGTCCCCGGTTCGATTCCAGTCAAGGGCATGTACTTGGTTGCAGGCTCCTCCCAGGCCCGGGCCCTGATCAGGGTTCATGCAAGAGGCAACCAATCGATGGGAAAACATACCTGGGAGAGGATTGTAAAAAGAGAGAGAGAGGAACAGTGACAATTCTAAAACTCTGATACAAAAAGGCTTATGGGAGAGACCACCAGATAGGAGAGAGGTGCCAGACACTGCATTTGCATAAAAAACATTGCATTTCTCCTAAGTGTGTCTTTGGGGTGGGTTGGTGGAAATTGTGGGGACCTAAAGTTTCCCCCAAGCCACACCTGGGTGCTGCCGCTAGAGTGGTGGACAGCCAGTCTCACTCTGATATCAAGAAAAATGCTTTTCCATGACTGCTTCAAAGAAATGACATAAAACTCAAAGACTGCTGTGTAAGAATGTTTATCATGGCATTTTTTAAAGAGAAAATCTTGTACAATGTTCAAGAAGAAAGAATGATGAAATATATCCAGGCGTCTCCTCTGGAGGCCCAGCAACAGAGATGTCACACAGAAGCCCAATCTGCTGGGCACACATGCATGTGTACGTGTGTGTATTAGTACCTGTGTGTGTGTGTGTGTGTGTGTGTGTGTGTGACTATCTTTCACTTTTGCAAAAGAAAAAACACAGTCATGGGCTGGGTTTGGTTTTGCTTTTCTCACCCCCGCTTCCTGTTTAGGGGAACCTGAGAGCTTCATCGAGAAGCAGTTTCCCGGAGAGGTTTCATTCTCGGGGCACTGCTAACCACCACCCTTCTGAAAGTGGTAGGACGCATGGAAGGATCGACGTCACGGCCCTGGCCCGGTAGCTCAGTTGGTTAGAGCATTATCCTGATATGCCAAGGTTTCAGGTTTGATCCCCCGTCAGGACACATACAAGAAGCAACCAATGAAAGCATAAATAGGTGGAATAACTAATCGATGTTCTCTCTCTCCCTCACCTTTCTCTCTGTCCCTCGCCCCCACCGCGACTCCACCCCCCACCCCCGCTCTCGCTCTCTCTCTATTGTTAAATGGGGAAAAAAAGAATCGGTGCCACAGTATCTTAGTCCCTGTCACTATATGAACTCCCTCGCATCCGAATCCCTTCCTCACACCTGTGAGGACCACTGGGTGCACAATGCCTCCGAGAGCTATTCTCAGGCCTGTTAGCAGCTGTCCATTTGCCTTCCAGCTCACGGATCATCCTGCTACTCCAGCTCAGGGATCATCCCCCTACACATTTTCCCTCTCAATCACAGAAGGAGAATTTCACACAGACACTACCCTGTGGTCTGCACTCAGAGGTAAGATCTTAGTAAAGCATTTGAAGTCCGACAGACTTGGGAATCCCAGCTCTACTGCTTACCAGCAGTGTGTCTTAGTCTATTCTGGCTGCTCTAACAAAACACCACAGACTGGGTGGCTTAAAAAACAAACAAACAGAAATTGATTTCTCCCAGTTCTGAAGGCTGGAGTCCAAGATGAGGGTGCCAGCGTGGTCCAGTGAGGGCCCTCTTCCCGTTCACAGATGGCTGTCTCTCATCCTGTTCATGAGGGTCTATTCTCATGAGCTAAGCACCTCCCAAGTTCCTACCTCCTAATACCAGCCCACTGGCGATTCCAGCATATGAATTGGGGGGTGGGGGGTGGGGGAGAACACATAAACATGTAGACCACAGCTCTGTGTTATCTTAAATGAATTAAAAAACTTCTGAGTCCCACCTAAACATGAGAACGAAGAGAGTGCCTCTCGGGTCAGGCTGCAGAGAAGACCAAATGGTACCCAGAGAGAAAGCCCTCCAGACATATCTTTGCATTGAACTTCAGCCCTGAGGATGATCTTTCTGAGGCCTTGGACATGCACTGAGCTGGTGGAGGTGGCTTCCAGACAAGCACTTGTCTGTAGATGGGCTTCCCTTCCCCTGAAAGTCCCTTGATAAGGTGCTTTGGGACAAGGACAGAAATTCTATTTTCTTCCCACTGACACTGCCCCGTTCTCCTTGGCTCATTCATTTGGACATACAAACGTGTACTTAACAAACATGTATTTCATGGCAAGTCTGTGACAGGGCAGGCACTGGGGACATTGTCTGTAACCCAGTGTAAACCAAAAACCAAATAGGCCCCATGCAGGCTGAGCCTGAGGTAGGCTCTCAGGCATCCAGCCCACAGCTGCATCAGGCTGGCTCAATCACACAGTATATACCCTGCTGGGTGGAACATAAACGGATACAACCTTCCAGAGGACCATGTGGTCATGCCTCTCATACGCCCTGAACAGTCTGCAGCCCGTGCATTCTCCCTCTGAAAATTTATTTCAAAGAAACGTAAAGAAACCCAGGCAAAGATTAATGTACAAAACGGTGCATCATGGTAATTTTTTAAAAAGGAAAAAGTCTTTTGCAAAATTGTTCGACAAAAGAGAATGACCATATGATGGACTATTATGGCTTCTATACGATGGAAGGTTGTGGTGTCTTCAAAGAAAATTTGGATGACATGAAAAAATACCCATGATGCAGCACTAGGTGGCAAAAGCAAGACACACTGTAATATATGCACAGCGATTGCACCTTTGTAAATATATATATATATATATATTCATAGATGAACAAACTAGAGGTTAACAGAGATTCTTCCTGGGTGGCAGGGGTCAGGGGTGACATTTTTAGAAGTAGGTTCCTTTCTTCAAAATTCTCTATGATACACCTGGGTTAACTTTGTAATCAGAAATATAAATAAATACACGTCTGAACATTGCTTTACTCTGACACCGCATGGGGGGCGGGGGTGAGATATAATGATGGAGAAGGAGCCAGCGGTATAGCCTGGCCAACCTTGCCACTTGGTAAACTGGCTGCCACGCAGGTCAGCTCCACCGAAACAGGAATGGTCATCTGTTTTGTTCCCTGCTGTTCCTATAGCATTTGGACCGGTCCTGGCACACACGGTAGGCTTGCCGAGTCACTGAATGAATGGCCGGGGTCCTGCTCCAATGTCCTTCCTCTGTGAAGCTCCCTGGCCTCCCCTAATCGAATTACGCCCTCTTTTTTCTAGCTGCCTACAGCCGTTATCCCAAAGGCAGCAGCTCACCACGATGGGTCTGTCACCACTCGCTAAATTGCAAGTTATCTGAATGCAGGAACCAAGTCCCCTTTCGCTGTGTCTCTCGAGTCAGATGAAGGTTTGGTCAATAAAGGTTTCAGTGATGGATGGAGGGGTGGGTCGATGTCCGTCTGCTCCTACTGTATCAGCAGGAATTCTTCACGTTAATTATGCTTTACCCTTAACGATAAGTGTGTGTCCGTTTGGAGAACTGTTAACAGAAGGAACTCTTGCGTTGGGGGAAATAAGTCTGAGAAACAGCGAGCCGTCAACTGCCAAGTTGTGGATGGCTTTGGCCTTGAAACACGTTCTTTTAGCACAATTTAACTCAGAAACCCAAAGCAGACAACAGCGAGGCGGGGAGGCACTCTGGGAAGGGTGGGCTTCCTGAAACCCTCCTGGACCGGAAATGACCTGGGCCGGCGTGAAGGAGCAACGTGGACATTGGTTAGTGACACGTGAGAAGGTCCCCAGAACCGAGTAGAAGAACCAGGACCAGAACACAAGTCTCCTGGCCTCCACCCCAGCGCCTTTGCTATCCCTGCACCGCCTCTTCCTGTCCGGGTCCCCGGGTTTTGTAAAGAATCAAACCCTCGGCGGCACAGCGAAGGCTTCTGGGCTCAGAGCTCCTTGCTCTTAATCCACCGCTCCTTTATTCCCTACGACAATAAAGGAGGAACGTCCCGCGACCCTCCAACGACAACATCCTCACGTCCACTGGAATTCCATTTTCGAGAAGGCACTTGCTCTCAGATCTGTGTTTGTTTTTTTTAGATCTCAATTTGCTTTCACAGATGCAGGGAACAAAGCCTGTGGAAACCTCAGAAGAATTCTCTCCCCAGTCCCCAGCCACTCCCCGCCTGAATTAAAGGGATTCGCCCAACGTGAGCAGGGCTGCTGTGACTAGTTCCTATTTTTAAGCGCTTAATTGTCTTTCATCTGATGGCTCACGCTCTCCCAACAAAAGCTGCTGCATAACAAGCGCCTGAGAGATTGCCGGCTCAGTTTCTGATTTCGAACCGGCACTTCCATTTTTAAAGAGCAAAACCGCACGGCACGCTCTACAATAAACCCCGGAGGTCTTAAGGGGATCCCCTATCTAATTCTTCCATTTTCAAAAGGACCTCCATGCCCATACTTTGGTAAAGACGCCCAATAACCATTACTGCCTTAATGAGACCTTCCAACCCCTAATCCCTAAATCCTTAGAAGTTTACACGTGTAAATCCAGGACCCTCTGGAGTTTGTACGGCCACCCGCCCCCTTGAAAAACGCTGCACATCTACAATGACATTATATTACTTTGTGTTTTTAATGAAGCCTTGGGGAGAATTCTCCCTGTGTGTTTCTGTTTTCATGGGGAAGAAAGGATGAGGGGATCAAAGCTGGTGAGATGCCCTGTGAGGAAACCAGCCCTGGGATATTTATCAACAGCTGCCAGGCAGCACAGGCTAGCAGAGGCACGAAGGGGGCCCTCCCTTTGGTACAAGCACGATGCCCCCCCACCCCCAGGAATTATCTGAAAGCCAGAGACGCCTTTTTTCTTTCTTTCTTTTCTTTTTTTAAATCCTCACCCAAGGATATTTTTCTGTTGATTTTCCAAGAGAGTGGAGGGTAGAGGAAAGACAGAGGGAAATATTGATGTGAGAGAAACACATCGATTGGTGGCCTCCTGCACATGCCCTGACCAGGGCGCGGACCAGGGAGGAGCCTGCAACCAAGGCACACGCCCTTGACCGGAATGGAACCTGGAACCCTGCGGTCCACAGGCCGATGCTCTATCCACTGAGCCAAACTGGCTAGGGCCAGAGATGCTTTTTTAGGTCATGTATGAGCTCCACAATTCACCCATCCGCCCTCCCACAGCCCGGGATTGGGGACCTCAAAGGAGGCAGCCTTTTGATGCAAAGATGACATAGGGCAGCACCTTTCAGACGGACGACGAGATCGGATCCCACACACAACGCACAGGGTGGGTGTCCTCTGGGGGCTCCCAGGAAGAAGCGGATGACTTTGGGCCGGTCTACACTGCTCATCTCCAGGCCAGTCCCCAGCCGCACCCTGACCCCAGGCCGCCAATGAGCTCACACCGAAGTGAGAAATTCTCCCAGTTATCTATGGACACATTTTCCCCTGCTCCTGCCACTGCAGCTCCAGACTCAGCGGGTGACCCAGGGCACCCTGAGCCACTGAGACACTGAAACTCAGCCTACCATTTGGGCACAAGCAATGCAAACAGCGGAGTTTCAAATCCCACCGGAGTGCCTTTGAGCTATTTCTCACGCAGCACGTTAGACATTCATGCATAAGCTTACTTCCCATCAAATGATAACAATAGCAACTATTTCAAAATGGCCCAGAGTTCATTTTGGGAAAGTGAGTTGAAAACGTCTGACCCTTCCCGTGAAACCAACGTTTCATTAAACCGAGCTTAAGTTTCATCATCTGTAAAACAGCAGACCCTACAGCTCTCTGGTCCCAAGAATAAAAAAAAAAAACCTCAAACTTCAGAGCTTTCAGAGGCCTCCAGGTCCACTGCCAACCACGTGCCCGCCCTGAGCCCACTCTCCCTCCCATCTCACCCTGCTCAGGCGGGTGCCCGCACCTGGAATGTCTGTCCTCCCCTTCTCCCACTTCCCCCTAGCAGATCTCTCCTCCTCCCCCAGGGCCCAGTGCAACATCACCTCTCCCAGGAAGTCCTCCTCAGCACCCCACTCTCATTCAATCTCCCCCTCCCCTCCCCTAGCAATCTGTCTCTCTGCGTAGCCCCGATCACATTTGGCCCATAAGACAGTTCATATCACAGGTGCTTCTGTCCACCCCGACAGAATGGATGTTCCCCGGGCTGGTCTTGACACGCCAACATTTGTGTGAGAACCATTTTAAGCCTAATTGAAGCCATTTCCTGAACCCCTCTGAGTTTCACTGCCTCAGGGCTGGCGACTGATTAACCAGAAGGCTTTGAAGGTATCTACCTCAGGGCCCTGAAATGCCTTAGCTAGACCCTAGGACTCCACAGCTAATCTCTCTGATTGAACACCGAAGTCCTAAGAGAGTCAACAGTCTTCCCAAAGGGTGTAGCTTAAAGCCAGCAATGAAAACCTGCCCTTACATAAAGGGGTAAGGGCAAAGAAAAAAAAGGCAAGCATAAAACTGCAATCCAATGCATAAAAAGTTCTCTAGTAGCACTTCAGAGCTGCAGTACCCAATATGGCAGACAGCCATTAGCCAGAGGTGGCCACTGAGCGCTAGTCTGCACTGAGGTGTGTTATAAATACACAATACACACTGGACTTCGGAGGACTTAGGTACAAAAAATTGTAAAATATCTCAATAGTTTTTTTAATGCTGATTGCCTATGAAAATGGAAACATTTTAGACATTAATGTCACCTGTTTCTTTCGTTTTTTTCACTGTGGCTACGAGGAAACATAGTTGCACATGTAGCAGACAGAACATTTCGATTGGACAGGGCTGGCCGGGAAGAGTCTTGCTGCAGATCCTCCCTCTGAGCTGAGTGAGCAGGTCCCTTCCTGGGACACCCTGTCACTCTCGGGGGACAGCACAGAAGCACCACATCCTGCTCGTTGTTTGGTTTCTGGCTGTGTCTACATCTAGCCGTGGTGTTAGGTTTGTGAGGATTTGTCCTTTGCGCTCTCTCACGGCAGCTCACTCACTGTAGCAACAAACTGAAAATCAAAGCAGCGAGGAACGTGGCTGAGAATTCCCTAAGGGCCATCCCAGTACACGGGCCTTCCTGCTTGGCCGCCAATCACCAGCAGTGCAGTGGTTTGTTCAACAAATAGTCACTGAGTGGCTACTGCTATGGTCTGAACGTTTGCATCCCCACCCAAACTCATACGTTGGGAATATAGTCAATAATAGTGTCATAACTATGCATGGTGTCAGATGGGTACTAGTGGGGTGCCCACTTCATAAGGTATATAAATGGCTAATCACTATGTTGTATACCTGAAACTAATATGATATTGTATGTCAACTGTAATTGGGGGAAATGTTTCATTTTTAAATAAATAAAAAGAACATACAGTGAACTTTCCCAAGCAATCTATAATAATAAAAGCATAATATGCTAATTAGACTGGACAGCCAAACGACCTTCCAGATGAAGCCATGGCTGTGAGGGCCCAGCCTCTTGCACGAATTTCACGCATCGGGCCTCTAGTCCTACTATAAAACAAAATTTACCGCTAGTAACTATTTCGAAAATAAGAAAATCTGATGTCTAAGGCAATAATATTAAGAGGTAGGGTCTTTGGGTCATGAGGGTGGGGCCCCCAGGAATGGGATTAGTGACCTTATAAAAGAGACTCCAGAGATACAACAAAACTCTGTGTCCCAGAAGAGAGCTGTCACCAACTGTGCCGGTACTCTGATCTCAGACTTCCAGCCTCCAGAACTGTCAGGGGAAAAACTCGTGTTGTGCCTAAGCCACCTCGCCTGTGGTTTTGCTGCAGCAGCCCCAAAAAGGCAACTACTATGTACCAGGCTCTACTCCCGATGTTGGGATACTGGGGCAAGCAAGTCATGGCCTGCCCTTAATGAGCCAGCATGCCAGAGTGTGTAATAACGGAAGTGTGCACACACCAAGTACCACGGGACACTGAGGAAGACATCCATCCCCTCCATCTGTCTACGAGGGGGTGAAGGTTTCACACAGATGTAACATTTGATCTTAAGACACGTCCAAGTTGAAGAGAAGAATGAGTGTCATCTGAATACAGGTGATAGCACTGGCCCTCTGGGGATGAGCTCACCCAGGATAGAGTGTAGGGTAAGGAGAGAAGGGGCTATCACTGAATGTCCCACGTAGAGTCTGCGGCGAGGTTAAGGCTCTTATAAAATAATTGCCTCTTGACCTAATTAGCTGAGACCAAGAACATGCACATGGGGTATACTGGTGAGGTACAGAGTGTAGTCTTTGTGTCCGTCAGACCTGAGCCAGGATCCTGTTCCAGCTTTCCAGTTCTGGGACCTTAGGCAAGCAAGCTCCTTGACCTCTCTAGCCTCAGTTTCCTCATCTGTGCAATGGGACTGGTAATGCTCACCTGACAAGGATGTGGTGAAGATTAAATGTTATGATTCAAGGACAGCAATTCCCAGGAGGTGAGCACTGTTAGTGTTATTTTTAGTGACGCATCACAAAAATATTGTACCTAAACGAGGGTTCCCTATGGATATTCTGCACTGGATTGTTCTTACTGAGGGGAGGGAGGACTGTCCTGTGCATTGTGGGATGGTTAGCAGTATCCAGGCCTCTACCCTTGTAGATGCCAATGGGACTCCCCTCCCCAAGCGTAGCAACCAAACTGTCTCCAGATCTTGCCAAATGCCCCCTGCAGGTAGGGAGAGAAGGAAGCAAAATGGTTCCCAATTGAGAACCACTGTTATAAACCGATAATGAGTTGAGGCAGAAAGTTCACTGGAGGGTCGAGTTCCCAAGAGGAAAGAGACTTTTTCAACGTGTAAAACACCCTAAGCACTGACAGACTCCTCACCCTCGGTGAAGTACCCAGTTCAGCAGGGACTGGCTCTGAGGGGCGAGGGGCAGAGCAGGGAAGAGCACCCACCATGCCCACAGCCTCAGGTTGAAGAACCCTGGGCCTCACCCACATCAGCATTACAGTCTTTTAACTCGGGTTCAGTACCTGCTCTGATGACAAAGGGCAGGAATGGGCCTCTGCCATCCCCCAGAGCAGCGATTGTGAACAGGTGTGTGTGCCGCAAGACTGTTTAAAACATGCAATACCTGACTGTTTCAGCAGGGCCACTGACCTCTTTTCCTTTATGTTGTCAAATAAAAAAATGACAACAGCCAACACAACAACGGCCGTCCAGTGTGAATGAATCTAAAATTGTACCTTTTTTTCCTTTGTCTGATTGGCAAAAAAATGTAACACCTTTTTTGGTGTGCCGCAGAATTTCAGTAATGAGTTTATGTGTGCCACGAGATGAGGAAGGTTGGATGTCCCTGCACCAGAAGAAGCTGCGCCGAGCTTGTAGTGAAGAGCGGGGGCCCTACCTGGTTTGGCTCAGTGGCTAGAGCATCGGCCTGCAGAATGAAGGGTGCCCAGTTCGATTGCGGCCATGGGCACGTGCCTCAGTTTGCAGGCTGGATCCCCAGTAGGGGGCATGCAGGAGGCAACTGATCGATGATTCTCTCTCATCATTGATGTTTCTATCAATCTCTCTCTCGCCCTTCCTCTCTAAAATCAATAAAAATATACACTAAGTGGCCAGATTATGATGATCTCTGAACGCATAATAATCTGGCCACTCAGTGTATATCCTGTATAATAAAAGGCTAATATGCACATTGTCCCCTCGACTGGGAGTTCGACCAGCAGGCAGGCCGGCCAACCACCCATGTCCCCCTCCCCCTGGCCAGCCTGGCCAGCCCCCACCCATGCACAAATTCATGCACCGGGCCTCTAATATATATATATATATACAGAGTGGCCAGAGATCATAATAATCTGGCCACTCAGTGTATATTTTTTACAAAGAGTGGGCGTGACTGGCGCCTGGGCAAGAGGACTTTCTGAGTAGAGTCCCCCTCTGCATAAAACAGGCCCAAAGGTGCTGTCCTGTGCCATGAGCCACCCTAAGCCTCGCACCATTGCTCTGTGAGGGCAGCTGCTACACGGCTCTTTTCCCGAACGGACTTTTCCTCCTCCTGGGAGCTCAGCTTCAGAAGTGGACACCCCAAGTTGTTTTATTTTTCAAGTGTCACCTTTTCAAGCTAATGGGAGCCTGAGGGGTAATTACGTGTATAACTGGGGGCGGGGAGCTACAGCCTTTGCATTCGGCATGAAACCACAAGCCTGACTTTTCACCAAATAAACTCTGCTTTCGCAAAACGCTGCACGCGGCAGAGCGAAGCCTGGGCCTGGGCCGGGAGGCGCGCCAGCTCAGCAGAGGGTGGTATGCTCAGCAAGAAGACATTCGCAGGAGCCCAGAAGCGCCCCTTAGTAACCCTTACCGCGTGGGGCACACACAGGAGAAGGATAAGCACGTGCCGGGTTTCCAATAGGATAAAATACAACAGCACTTTGTAAGCACGAAGATTAAAATCCGAGAAGGAGGCTCCCCGGTGCATCTGTTGTAAGAACAGTACGTATGCTGTTTCTGCACCTCTTTTCCATGCACTTTCACACCGATTTTCTCATTTTTCTCCTTCAGTTCTCACCACCACGTCAGAGAGGTGATATTACTACCGTCACCTGGCAAATGAAGGGACCAAATCTCTGAGTCTGTGACTTTCCCTCAGTCAATCAATTATTAAGACCCTACAATGTGCCAGGCACTTGCCCAAGTCATGGGGCGTAAACAGATACCGTGCCAGATGCTGCTGGAGGTTATTTCTCAAGGAGGAACTTGGGCGGGTGATTCCTGGATGGGCAAAAAGATCCCACCCTTTGCAGGATGTCTATCATCCAGGGCCCTCCCCACTGAACTGATGCCTTCAATCCCTGAGACCATCAAGAGCATCCCCACACATTTCCAAATGTGGGGGCAGGGTAACCCCCAATGGACAGCCCCCACCAGACATCCAGAACAGGCCTCAAGTCAGACCCATGGTGTAACTCCAGTTGCATCAATTCCTCTCCCATGGGACTTCAGACAAATGACATTTTCTATGCCTCCGTTCCTCCCGTATAAAATGGTGATAAGAACAGTGTGTGCTTTGTAAGACGCCTGTGAGGAGTAATATTCACTAAACACCGGACCCATGTCAACCTTCAGGAAGTAATACCTGTGTTATTTCACCAGCTCATCCTCTACACAGCCTCATCTCCTGGATCTTTAAAGCCACTGCCACTGGGAGCCTTCCCTCACCACCCTGTTTAAAATTGCCGCCCTCGCTGCTTGCATTGCACAGCCTCCTTCTTGCTTTATTTTTCCTCCGAAGCGCGTGTCACCATCCGGCATACTCTGTATTTTAAACATGCATTTGTTTGTTGTGTCTCCCCCAGCTGCATGTACCATGAGGACACAGATTTTGGTCTCTTTTGGTCCCCGCTGTGTCATTAGCACCTACAGCACAGCCTACCTCGTAGGAAGCATTCAACAGAAATATCTTGAGCGATGTTGAATGGATACGGGGGGCAGAAAGCGGGTCGGGTCTCTGGACTGCAAATTCTGGGCTCTTCTCACTATGGCGAGTGGCCATGTATACGATGATATTAAAGGTAAAATACGTCAACCATTAAGAAGGGCAAAGTGTTACATTCCAACAGGGCCTTAGAGGGGCCTTTGTGTTGTCCTTCTTTGGGATTCTTTGAAGTTAGCAGCACCTAACAGAAGCCCAGCAACCCGCCTCTTTCCCTTGAGTTGCCTTTGTGGTGTGTGTTTTTCTTTCCCAGAGCTTTTAAGATAATCACTCAAGCCAGAGATTGATTAAGGACTTAAACATGTACATTACTGGGTTTCCTTATCTCTATCCACAGGCACCTGAGTTAGAACTGAACTCGGTCCTCCCCATACTATTTATCTAAAGCCAACTCAGACTCCCCAGTGCTAGGACCAGCCCCGGTTAATACCGGACTGGCGCTCAAAGTTGACTATGACGGGTCTGACAATCACCAAGTCCATTCATGACAAGTCCAGATCTGGGGTTCCAAAGTCGAGTGGACATGCTCCCCGCCACCAAGGTGCCTAGGAAGAAGACACCAGGACTTCCATTGTATTTACTGTAAAAAAAAACAAAAAACAAAAAACGAACTCATGTTAAAAACAGGAAGTGAGCCCAGCCGGTGTGGCTCAGTGGTTGAGTGTAGACCTATGCTCATGGTTCGATTCCCAGTCAGGGCACATGCCTGGGTTGCGGGCTCAATCCCCAGTGGGGGTTGTGCAGGAGGCAGCTGATCAGTGATTCTCTCTCATCATTGATGTTTATATATCTCTCTTCCTCTCCCTTTCTCCCTGAAATCAATAAACATATATTTTTCAAGAGGAATTAATGTTGCTCTAGCCGGTTTGGCTCAGTGGATAGAGCATCGACCTGTGGACTGAAGGGTCCCAGGTTCGATTCCGGTCAAGGGCACGTACCCGGGTTGCAGGCTCGATCCCCAGTTGGGGGCATGTAGGAGGCAGCCGATCAAGGATTCTCTCTCTCATTAGTGTTTCTCTCTCTCTCTCCCTCTCCCTTCCTCTCTGAAATCAATAAAAATATTTTTTAAAAAAGGAATTAATGTTAAATATGAATTGATACAAACACTCCCACCTAACCCACCAAATCAAGTTACAAGCCATTTATGAAACGTGTGAAAAAGGAGCTGGAAGGCCACACTTAAAGGGATCCTCGTGGCCGCCTCAATAATCCCACTGCTCTGAGCACATTTCAATGGATCCCCTTTTACAACTGAATCACAAATAGGCTTACAGGCTACATTATCTACTTCCACCTAAAATAATCCTCACAAAATGGAATGGGGATTTAAGGCGATCCCAGCCAGGAAACCAGGGCTGGGAAATAATACTCACACGCACACAAGAAAATGACGTTCCTCTCTCCCCAAAGCATCGTGTGCCACATGGCAAGGTAAGAAGGAATGATAGCATCAGATAGCTGATACAGAGTCAGCCAACAGAACTATCCAGACGAGAGTAAATGTGTGGATTTACAATCACTTACTGTTAGAAAGTTAGATATACCCTTATCCTAGACACTTAGTTCCTGGTAGCAATATGCATAAATATCTAGAAACAAAGTATGCTGAGGATGACGGCTCGAGTATGTTTCACCAACAGGGTGTGGTGAGAACTGCGGATGTTTCATCACCCATTCCACCCCCTCCTATACGGTAAGGCCTTCCCATACTGCAGAGGTTGGTCATGTAAAAGCCGTATTTCCCAGGCTGCCTTGAAGCCAGGTTTTTGGATGTGAATATGGTTCCCCAAAACAGAAGCACTCACTCAAGATCCAGAAAGCATGAGCGAGAGGCCAGCTCCCTGCCTTCTGGGTTGTTTGCTGCTGGCAAAGGTGGTGATGGGGACATGAGGGTTTTGGGCTGCAGCATAAGAGGGTCCGCTCTCCCGTTTTCTGGGTATTGACAGGCAGCTGCAGTGGGTAAATGTCCCAATTCTGAAATGAGGGTTTCTGACGTGTCATCAGTTTGTTCTTGAACTCGGAAGTTCCAGGGGACAGTCTCGGAGGTAGCAGAACCCCTGTGGGGCCAGTTTTGAGCAGCCATACCAATACATGTGTGTTTTTAAATTATTACATATACTACGATAAACAGCAACTCATTCCTGAAGGCCCAGCGAGGATCCCTGCGCCTCCAGACCCTCCCACCAATTCTATCAGCACCAGAGTCTCTGCATGAAATACGTTCCTGCTTTAAATGCCTACACTGCTTCCTATTCCTGCCCCGAGTCCTGACTGACTCCAAGCAGACCGGGAGCAGAGAGGTCTGGGGACAAGTGGGATCAACCACACAAGCAGCCGTTTGGATAGGAGAGGCCAGCCTAGCTCTGTGCATGGCGGTGAGGTGGGGACAGGAGCGAAGAGGTGTCTCTGAGAACCACTTACACTCAAGGATGGACCACTTACACGACCGTGGTCCCATCTATAATAACAAAAGCGTAATATGCTAATTAGACCAGATATCCTTCCAGACGACCTTCTAGACGAAGCCAGGCCTGAGAGGGAAGCCCGGGTCCCGGGTGCCAGAGGGAAGCCAGTGCCGGTAGCCGGGGGAAGGAAGGCCTACTCTTGCACGAATTTCATGCATCGGGCCTCTAGTAAGATTATAATGGAGCTGAAAAATTCCTACGGCCCAGGGACATGACAGTATTGTAACACTGTAGCACAATGCCTTACACCCCGTCTGTATATAAAAGTAGAACATGTGCAATGATGGACGATACATAATACTTGATATTAAACCACTATGTTACTGGTTTATATATTTATTGTACTATACTTTTTATTATTATTATTATTCTAGAGTGTGCTCTTTCTGCTTCTAAAACAAAAAAGTTTTGCTATAAAACAGCATGCTGTGCTACACCAGCAGCAGCTTCATAGATCTCGTTTATACTGTGTCTCTGGACTGCATCATTTTCTTGCTTGCTTTCATCTCGTGTTGCTTTATAAATTCAGTGTGGCCTGAAATGTGTACACTATGAAGTCTGCAGCAGTACACAGGAAGGCCTTAGGCCCTGTGCACTCACTCACTGACTCAGCCGGAGCAACTGCCAGTCCTGCAGGCTCCATTCACGGTCGGTGCCCTGTACAGGTGAACCATCTTTCTCTCTTAATACCTCCTTTTTACTGCACCTTTCCTACGTTTACGTGTGTTTAGATTCACAAATACTTACCATTATGTTACAGTTGCCCACAGTACTCAGTACAGGAACAGGCTATACAGGCTTGTAGGCTAGGAGCAATAGGCTAGACCCGTGGTCGGCAAACGGTGGCTCGCGAGCCACATGCGGCTCTTTGGCCCCTTGAGTGTGGCTCTTCCACAAAATACCACGGCCTGGGCGAGTCTGTTTTGAAGAAGTGGCGTTACAAGAAGTTTAAGTTTAAAAAATTTGGCTCTCAAAAGAAATTTCCATCATTGTCCTGTTGCTATTTGGCTCTGTGAACTAATGAGTTTGCCGACCACTGGGCTAGACCACTGTAGGCCATACAGCCTATGTCGAGTATGCTATCCCACCTCGGTTTGTGGAAGTGCCCTCTGTGAGCTTCGCATAGGATGAAATGGCCTGAAGACGCACTTCTCAGAGCATTTCTCAGAGCACACTCAGAGCATATCCGTCCTTACGGGCTCGACAGCGCATGACTGGATTTACTCTCTAAAATGCCTCTGAATCACCTCTGGGCCCAGCTCAGAGGCAGAGCCTCCCCCGCTGCTGAATCCGAAAGGAAAAAGCACAAGAACACAAACAACCACAACACATTTCTAAAGGACAAAGAGAGCTCAAGTGGCAGCGGCAGGAAAGGATCTAAAACCTACCCTGAGACCCTTTCCCCAAGAAATGTCCCCCTCTACCTCCATGTGGACGTCCAGGCTCAAGCCCCAAGTTAAAGAACTTCCCCTCCCTTCCCAGTCTCTCACCAACCTCATCAGCTCCTCAGAGACACACTAACTGCAAACCCTGAGGCTCTGAAAACAGGTGCCGATTTCGGGGTCAGGCTGAGCAGAAAAACCTTAATAATGGCCTGGCCTGGCCTGCGGAGGCAAAGGTGGGGCCAAGCGGTTAGGAAGCAGGGGGCCATGGCCCCGGGTCCTTCCCAGGTGGGAACCTGCGGTCTCAAGGGAGTGCCTTCCCCCACCTCCCACAATTACGGGAAGCGTCAGGACTCACACAGGTGCCGCAGAGAAACACCTGTCCACCAGAGGACAGCCGTGCCCAGATGCCGTCAGTGGCAACGCGGCCAGGTCTCATGAGCACGAACACGACAAAACGAGTGCCTTACAGTGATTCACGGGGTTCAGAAGTAGGGGACCCCCCCACGCTAGGACCCAGGTCTTCCCATCTCTGCATTCCATCTCTGCCTTTTTACTGAGTGCCTACGTGAGTCAGAGCGACTTCCGATTGTTTCTGGTGATGAGTGCCACTTCCCAGCTCCAGCTCAGTGGACCATTTTCTCAAGTCTCTTTTCCTGATTTGCACGTGACCTCTTTAGAGCGGGAGCAGAGGGCTGTCTGACGCGGGGCAGGGGTGGGATTTACATGGTGACCACTTCATCAAGTGCACTCAGCTCAAAGGTACAAGCAGCTGTCCTGACTGGTTGGCTTAGTGCCGTGGTCGGCAAACCGCGGCTAGTGAGCCACATGCGGCTCTTTGGCCCCTTGAGGGTGGCTCTTCCACAAAATACCAAGGTCTGGGCGAGTCTACTTTGAAGAAGTGGCGTTACAAGAAGTTTAAGTTTAAAAAATTTGGCTCTCAAAAGAAATTTCAAACGTTGTCCTGTTGATATTTGGCTCTGTGGACAAATGAGTTTGCCGACCACTGGCCTTAGTAGATAAGAGCAACAGACTGCGGACTGAAGGGTCCCGGTTTCGATTCAGGTCAAGGGCACATGCCTGGGTTTCGGGCTGAATCCCCAGTGGGGGGTGTGCAGGAAGCAGCCAATCAATGATTCTCTCTCATCATTGATGTTTCTATCTCTTTCTTCCTCTTTGAAATCAATAAAAACATGTATTTGTAAAAAAAAAAAAAAAAAGTGCAAGCAGCTTCCACCCGTCCCATGAGCCTCCTGCCAGTGTCCTTGCTCTAACCCTGCCAGAGCTTCCCATCCCAAACTCAGTCAAGGCCAAGGCCCACACAGTCTCTTCCCAGCTCATAACCTGTGGCTGCTCCCTCCCTCAGTGCTGCCGGCCATGCATGTTCCCACCTCAGGGACACCCCCATTCCCTCTCCCCGCCCCCCTCCCCACCACCACCACCGTGCTGCTCTCTGCCCAGGACATTCTTCCTGGGACGGACACCTGGCCGCTTCTTCGCCTCCTTCAGGCCTCCAATATCATCTGATCAGTGGCATTCCCTAATCACCCCTATGGAATTGCAATCCCTGCCTCTCACCCCCCTCGCCCATCTTCTCTGCGTCGTTTCTCTCTCTTCACACATCTGACAGGCCACACATGTTTATTTCTGCATTTGCTTCGAGTCTGGCTACCCCACTAGAATGTAAGTTGCTTGAGGACAGAAATGAAAGTATGTGTTGTATCCCCAGGGCCTAGAACAATACCTGGCACCAAGCAGAAGAGAGAGACAGAGAGACGGAGAGAACAACTCTGCTCTCAAGTGTTGACGAGTCCTATTTGATCTAAGATGCGTCAAATTAGAAATTCCAGGAATTTTTGATGGACCGATCAGATTATCCAATAACGCCATCCAATAATCTCATCGGAAGATCTGCCTCTTGCTTCCCCTCTGATAAAGATGAGGTCTCAACAATTCAACTGAGGAAAAACTACAAAGAGAAAATGAGTCAGCAGAACAACTTCCCGTCTGTTCTCCGAACCTGAACTTACCAGCGGCCTGCCTGCCGGCTACGACTTTCAAGGGAGCCCTTTTCACTTACTCCCCAGAGTAAGAGGCTCGTCCTTTCGCTGGATTTAAGAAGGGGAAGGGTGGTGCCTTTGATTTCCTGTTGCTAAAAGGCTGTGCTCATAGAGCTGGTACTAAACAAAACGATGTTTCAACCAGATAAACATCAACAGAAGCCGCCTCGGCTGGGGATGGCTTCCCTGGACCCGTGCCCCCAAGAAATCCCCCCAACCACCCTTTCTCCGGGGCCTGATCACTACTTCTATCTCGAGAGGCAATGAAAGAGAACTCCTCAGCAATGGCTAGAGCTGTCTCAGGAAATTGCCCAAGTGCATCTGTCTTATCTGAATGCAGCTGTGAACATGCCCCACTGAGGCGCAAACACTTCAACTGCCAAGGGGCCACCCCACACTGGAAACGGCTCATCCGTCAGTCATTCAACGCTGTTTCAGGGTTCCTAACGGTCTCCTGTTAGACCTTTTCAAAGGAAGTCGCAGATAGAGAACATAAGAACAGCCCCTGCAACTCCAAGACTCATTTCATGAATAAGATTCTTTAATTTAAAATTAAATGTGTATAGTAAAAGAAAAAGAATATTAGACTGATGTCTTGCAAAGGAGGTGGGGGGAGGGTAGCGGTATGTGCAAGTCTACAGATTGAAAAGGCTGTGGTTAAACTTTGGGTCTTTAAACTTAATATTGTCACCATAATGATGTATTTGTATCCAACGGGGTACAAAATGCATGATGTGATCGCAACTATTTTTTAAATTAAATATATATATATGTGTGTGTGTGTGTGTGTGTGTGTGTGTGTGTGTGTATCATAATATATAGAAAAAAGTACCGGTTGCCCATGGGTGCTGGAATAAGGAAGGATTGTTTCTCTTCTGTACTTCCTAAGTTTTCTAAAATGAGCACATATTGTTTATAAGTAGATTAAAGTTGCAATGCAAAAGTGTTGGAAATCTCATCCAGCGAAACTACAAAGGGGTAACTCAAGAAGTCTTTAACTAAAGAGTACAGCCTTTCAATACATCCAGCCAAAGCAATCCCAGGCCACAGTGAAAGTTAACATGTTGCAAAAGGGAAGAAGGGTTGCAATGAGAGGAAGGGATCAGGCAAAGGGCTTTCTCCTCTGCAGGTGGCTATGAACAGGGGCCTTCACACAAAAGCACCGACCCTGGGAGGAACACAGATGGAAGATGCAAGGAGCTGGGCACTGGGCACGTAGGCAGCCTGGGTGCCCTCAGCTCTGCCGGGCACCACGCAGCTCCCTTAGAGACCAGAAAGGCAGGGATGCGTTCACACTGGATAGAGCCAGAGTGTGAACGGCCCAGGCCTGCTTGGCAAGGCTTGACACGCATCCCTGAACACCGGAGAAGCCAGTCTTCTAGAGTTTAGCCACTTCATGCATTCATCCAGCACATGTTATATTGAGAACCTACTATGTGTTGACATCAGGATTGGAATGGGGTCGAAAACCTGGGCCCTGCCTGAAAAGATATTAACAAAGACAGTTGACTCCGAGCGTCAGAGATCTAGAGAAAACTACCCTACTAGCTGACAAGGACCACTTCTGCTGACCCAACCAAATTAAAGCTCAAACACTCAAGTGTACAAATTACTCATGTTTATGAAAGGCAATGGAACCCAGATCAAATTCAGAGTAAGAGACACCCCCCACCACCACCGAGCTGTCTCCTTTTACTCTTTCTCTCCCTCCTCATACGCTCCAGGTAGTCTCCAGACACCAATGACTCCATGTCACTTAGGATACTATTTTTCTATCTCAGATACAGGTACTCGGAACTCCTGCCAGAGGGCTCCAAATTTTTAGCAACACAATCTGTGCCACGCTGCGCCTTCTGCCTCTTGCAGGGTGACCTGGAGAGACTACAGCGGCAGCGCCAGGTTAAAGGGTCGGTTAGCATTGCCCTAAGTCCTTCAGGGAAGCAAAGATCAGCTGCCTTTCAGAGAAAATCAAAGCGGTAGGTCAAAGATTTAGCATCCGCTGTCATCAACAGAGCAGTTTTTTAAAAATGGAGAAGAAAGAAAATGTTTCCTATGGATTTCAAAGCATACATGTATGTCCCATATAACAATAAATCATGGACACAGAGTTTTTGTAGAACCAAACATAATTCAAAATAAGGAAGACTTTTTAGTTGAGCTAGCTACAGTTCTTTTCTATGTTCCATAGGATGTACTGAACATAGTGTTTGCTATGGACTGGGGAAGAAAATATCAGGACAGCACAGTCATATAGATGAGACTAACAAACAAACGCCATTTCTTGGGAGGAAATGGAACCAGGAAGGGAAGCAAAGGCCGAGAGCAGAGGGTCAAGGACAGAGGACCTTGACCAGGAGAGCCTTCGAGAGCATCCTCCCACCGGTCCCAAAGGCCCAGACTGACAAGGGCTGGTGCCACTTTCCAGCTGGCTTCCGAGTCTTCACGAGAACTGGAAATGTTAGCCAAATGCCCATTACAAGCTGGAAGTTTCTTCCTGGTGTCTCTGGCTAGAAAGTTACTTCCTAATTCTCACGCAGGAGAAGAAAAAAGCCCAGGCTGTATGGAAACCATGGGTGACAGTGGTAGTAGTATCATTACTATGTCACTGGACGGCTAACAGGTACAGAGAAGTCAAAGGGCATTCTTGCTCGAGGCTGGCATTTCCCCCTGTGCCAGGCATTTCTGCAGAGCATTACCTGGCATGTCAGTCCTGGTAAAACTTTTAAGTGGCCTAAACACATCTCCAGAGTCTAGAGCAAAGGTTCAGTCCTTTGTTTAAATTGTTTGAGCCTCAGTGAACGCGCACACCGCCCAGTCCTCCAGCCCTCGGGGTGGAGCCTGGCCTGGCCTCCAGGATGCCGCCGTCTGTCTGGTCCTGCCCCTGCAACCACCGCCGGACTGCGGGCGACGCAAAAGCGAGGTCCGTTTTTAAACTCCCTTAGAAGTTTCCCAACCACCAGTTTGGGTGAGGTGACAAACCCTGCTGTCCTTTGCTGACAGGAAACTAAAAATACCCAACGGCAAACAAAAGCCATCTTTTACAAGGGCTGCCTCGCTCAGATGTCCTGAGGTGAACAGGGATGGTGTCAGACCGCGTCCCTGGCAGCGTGGCCGCCTTAACAGCAGCCCCTCCTGCGGGGCGAGGGGCCATTCTGTCCCCGCGCTGTCAAGGAACCTTGCAGCCCGCAGCCCGCCTATGTGATGGGAAGAACAGCTTTATTCCTCTGCCACTGACCCAAACGCAGGCTAGGTGAATCCGGGTCTGCTAAGAGTGTTAGATACACGCAGAATGGAGAAGACGGAGGCAGAAAGGAAAAAGGAAAGAAAAAGAAAAAAGCAGCAATCCCGTTTCCCTGGAAGGAAATGTGTTTCCAGCTCCCTCCTCCCTCAAATTATAAAAGCAAATTCCTGCTGCGACTATGCGGAGAAAGACAACTCACAGGCGTGAAAAATGGATTTCGGAGTCAGTCCTGGGAGCGGGGGCACCCTTGGTGGGGCGGGGAGACCAGTTACCCCGGAAGCCTGCTCTGAAGAAGGTTCTTTCTACCTGTTGGGCTTCAGAGGCGAGCTGGGGACCCCGGGCCGCCGCTCTCCAGGGCGCCCGACCCTCCCAGGTCCCAAACTCCCCCCCCCCCCCCCCCCCCGCGCACTTCGGAAGGGGGAGCCTTGGCTCTCCCCCTCCAGATTTCAGAGGTGAAAGCACCTAAGCCCCCCGGAGGTCTGGGAGGAGGGAACTCATTCCCACGCGGCCCTGGGCCTCCAGGTGCTCGGAGGCCAGGAAGGGGGGATGCAACCTGATGGTCAGCCCAGGTCCCAGCAGAAGTTTCCTACAAAACTCCGGTGGCCAAGGTGTGACCCAGGAGCGCCGGGTTCCCAGGCGCAGGGTGGGGATTGGGGCGCGCGAGGCTGGTGCAGGGGGCAAGGGGGCGAAGGGGCAGGGGGCAGGAGGCAGGAAGCAGGGGGCAGTAGACAGGGGGCACGGCAGCTGGAGCAGGCCCAACGGAACCAGCCGCAAGGTCAATGCGGATCCGGACCCCGGGGGCAAACAGTCAGCACCAGGCCCCTTCCCCTGCCTGGCGGAGAGGCAGCGCCGGGCACCCAACCTCTCCCCACACCTGCTCGGCGCGGCGCCCAGCCCCGGACACGTGGAGCCCAGCTCCGGGCTCCAGGGCTCGCGGCAGGGGCTCTCGACCTCGCCCGAGCCGGCACCCTTCGCCCCTGGCACCCCCACCAGGAAGGGACTGAGTGCCCGGGCGTACCGCGGCCGGCTCCCGGCGCCGCTTTCATCCTCCGACTTCGGCCGGAATGGGGAGGAAGTTTCGTTTTCTTCAAACCGACACCCCCGCTCCGCAGCAGCTTCCCTCAGCCTCTACCTTTCCCAGCTACCTCGCAGACGGACAGACAGGAGACACAAAGAAAAAAAACTACCGCCCCTCCTGGTCCCATCCTCCAGCCCGGAGCCGGGAGGAAACCGAGGAGGGAGCACATCTTCCCTCCGCCTTCCCATCCCGACGCGGTGACCCCGGCCGAACTGGGCAGCAAGGGGCCCGCGAGGTGGCCGAGGGAGAGGAGGTAAGGGTGGAAGAGGCAGAAGCCAGGCGGAGCGGCCGAGAGCGCGAGAGAGAAGAAAATATCCAACAAAACCACGCTAACGCGCCCCCTACCTGGGTGCAACATACTTTGGAAATAGAAGATGACCAGGATAAAGGATCCCAAGCAAGTGGCCAGCACCATCCGGCAAATTCTGTTCATCCTCATCACTTCCAGCAGCGCCGGCTTCATGGCTTTGTCCTGCCTGCGGGGACCGGGTGTCCGGGAGGCGCGCCCGGGGCGCAGGAGCGGGGACCCCGCTGCGCGGAGTGGAGCTCGGGAGGCGCAGGGCAGGGCTGGGAAGGCTCGAGAAGAGGCTCGGGCTGGTTTTGCGGCCGCTCTCGGAGCCCCTAGCCCCGGGCTGGGGTGTGGAAGACGCCGGAGTTGCTCTGGAAGTGCCAAGATGCGTGGACCCGCCGGCTGCGCGCTCGGATCCTCCTGCTCCTCCTCGTCTCACCGCCGCCGCCTCCGCTCCCGCCGGCGGCCGCCGCTGCCTCCTCGCGGGCCGGGCGGCTCGGGTGCGAGCGGTGATGGTGGTGCTGCCGCCGCTGCTGCTGCCGCTGCGCTGGCCGCTGTGGCTGTCGGACCGGCACCCTCCCTCCTCTCCAAACCCTACTTCATTGCGCTCCAATGATCTATATATTCCGGGGCTGGGTTTTACCAAATGCAACTCGCAGCCCCCGGCGAGGGGAGGGCGCCCGCGGAGAGCCGGGCGGAGGGAGGGAGGGCCCGGAGCGCAGGGGCGGAGCGTCGGGGTCCCCCCGCCCCTGCCCGGGACTTGGTCGCGTCCAGCTGTTTCCCGGGGAGTGCGGAGTGCGCGCCGCGCTCCCGCAGGGTCCCAAAAGCCCTCAGTCCCCGGCCGACTGGGCCGCTGTCTGGAGGTTGTGTCAGCGTTTCCATGACAAAACCCGGAGGAAAAAAATACGCATAAAATCGCCTCGGTGCTGCCACCCACTCGTACCGGCGTTTCTACAGAGAAGTGGCGGGAGCCGGTGGGGCATCGGGAGCGTGCAGGGGTCTAATGGGATGCGATGATTTAAAATCCCAGGACAGAGGAGGTAGCCGGGAACTTGTCCCTGCCCCCCAAGGAGCGAGTACCCTTTCCCGACTCCCAGAACCGGGTGGATTCACGTTTCTTTGGTTTTGTTTTTGTTTTTTTCTTTCAAACGACAGCCCAGCTTGAGCGAAGTTTTGGAAAGGGGTTAAAGAGGCTGACTTCAGGTCAAGGTTAGGGAAGCTGCACCACCCGCAGGGGTCAGACAACGGCTGAGCTTTCCCGGGATGTATGCAGAGCCTCTGACACCCACCCCCTCCACGGGGCAAGCGGGGGGTCTGTGGATTTTAAAGCTCTGGCTTCCTAAGGGGAGAGCGCCCTGAGTCTCACTCAGCCTCGTGGGTGTATGTGAGTGTGAGGATGCCCCGCGAAGTCACTCTCCTCCAAATCCAAGAACAGCTGGGAAGACCAAGCCTGGCTGACTACCCCAAGGTAAATGGAAAGATGGGGTTGCTTTCTTATATCGTGTGAAGTGATTTAAAATGTCCCATTCCATGCCTTTCGGTTCTTTCCCAATCAGTAAAGTGGATGCAGGCAAATACTGTGATCACGGGCTCCCCAACCCAGCCCACCTATCTACCACCCGGAACCCAAGACCTTATTCTTCTGCCCTTTGGGGTTTCTGTAAGCAGACTCAGGCACTGTCCTCTCCTATGTTCCTTATAAATGTACGCAGTATTTTTAAAAGTTCAAGCATTATTTAAATTCTAACAATAATCTATGCCAGGAAAAATATTATTGTAAAGACTCTCTGACTTTTGTGCCATGTTATCAAGTCGTTTACTACTATAACTTAATGATGAAACAAGATAATGTGTCTTTCAATGCTTCTCGCATAATAGGCATTGGACGAATACTTACTGAGTCTGAATGTAATGGGCCTCGTCCTCTCAATACATCAGAGACACAACTCGCAAACAGATACAGGCAGCAGACGCCAATGCTGTAACCTCCGTTCCCTTCCCCCAGAGTCTTCCTCCAGCCGTCACAATGTGGGGGGAAGCAGCGGAGTCAGCAGCCTTGCCTTTGATTACAGAAGACAATCAATTACAGCACAATATTTATGTAGCTGGTTTGTACTGTGTCCATGGGTACTCACATGTGAATGCGTTGCTTGCTAAAGGCAGCCTAGCTGAATAAGCTCCAGCACAAAGTCATTCTCCAGTGATTACCCTTAACTCCTGCTTTTACATAATGCGGTGGGGGGAGCAGCTGGGTGAAGGGATTTGCTCACTTAATGGGTCCCTCGCCTTCTAGGGCAGAGACTACACTGTACCTGTACAAAGGCCTGGACGTGCATAAAGCAGTCTGGGAAGTCACAGGGCCCGGGGTAAGGTCAGATGTCAAATCCTGGTGGGTCATGGAGGGGTCAAGGTGGCCCACATGGTGAGGAAGGATGGTGAGCCATGCCCAGCATTCCACAATCAGGATTTGGCCTAAACATACAGTGAGGGGTAAGGTTCTGACAGGTAAGCTACCACCTCTTCCAAGAAGCCTGCCCTGATTTCTCACCTGAAGTGTCCTCTTTCCTCCTCTGTGCTCTGAGCACTAGATCTGAACCCCTCTTGAGTCACTGTACCTGCTAGGCTGAGTTTTGTTCGTTTCTGTCTCTCTGTGATGCTCAGCATAGCAGCTGGCACCTAGTAGTTACAAATTAGAGATGGAGAAGCGATGCCTTCTTGGGGTAGGATGTTCAACTAGTTGTTCTATATACATTAGGGTTGAGGGAAAAGTAGAGTCACTGCTTCCTTTCCATTAGTATCCTAACAAAACTTGGTTACAACTTTTGTGCATGCTACATGATAAATATTGGTCCTATAAAGGACAGTGTTGACTGATAAAATTGTGGGAAAAGGAGATTTGATCTTTTGAACTTTGAGGAGAGGGAAACAGAAGTTTGCCTCTCAAATCTAGCGTTTTGTCTTCCCAGTGTAACAGTCAGATGGGCTGGTTTTGCTGCAATAACAAACAAGCCCTAACTTCAGTGGCTTACAGCAACCAGGGCTCCTATCTCACTCCACCACATGTCTGCGGGATCAGCAGAGGGGCTGTACATGTAGCACAATTCAGAGATCCAGCCCAAGGAAGCGCATGCCACTCTGTCCATCATTTACCAGCCAGAACTACTCACCGACTGCTCCACTCCATGCCCAGGCCAGGCAGTCAGAGAGCCTAAAGTATGTGGCGCACCGTCTTCCCGGCTGCAACTGCCTAGTCCCTTTTTCGATCTTATTGTCCCTCGTTTTTCTAAATTGCGTTTTGCCCCAAGAGCTTCTGCAAATAGTCACCGTTGCCCATTGTGGGACTTGGCTTAACCTTTTGGTTGATCACTAGGCATGAACCTTCCTCTCCAAATTCGATAACATGCAAATGAAACCGGGGCCTGTCTGTGTCCAAGCGGGGTATGGCCCCGAAAAACATGTGGAGGGAAAGACCTACGTATATGGATGTCAGATCATTCATAAGGAGAGGAAGACGTGGATGCCAAACCCAAACTCCGGCTCGTGTGTGCCACCCGCGGTGAACAGACAGATATTCACCAAGCCCTGCAGGCCGAGGGCTGCCTCGTTCCCGCAGATGACGCCTTCAATGCACTGTCTTGTTGAGATCCTGCGGGACTGGCAGCCACGGCCCTTTCTGCACGTTGTGGGGGAGAGGAGTGGGCCCGGGGCCTGGTAGACAGAGAGCTCCTTCGCACCCTTGAGGCAGGGGGGCGTGTGTCCTGCCAGCACCAGCCAGGGGCCCCACACTGGCTCCTCCGAGGACTGGCTTTGCCCATTTGCATCTCTCTGTCACCTCCAGCACAAAGTACGCTCAGTTACCCAGAGCACAGTAAATATTTGTGGAGTTGAATTAAAAAACATTTGTCCACGGCGTGTGGCGATCCAGGGTACAAATCTTCTGCAGGTAGGTAAACCGCAGGGACACAAGCGGGCACTCATGACAGCGGAGAGCAGGCCGTGCTTCACGGGCCTTTTAGAACATGGAGGGGAAGAGAGAAACGGGTGGAGGAAGGGACAGAGAAAGAGAAGGAAGAAAGGAGAAGGGATGGGGAGAAAATGAGGAAGAGGAGAGGGAGGAGGAAAGGTGTGCCCACTGTTACTGGCTCACTGTTGGATGCTGCCAGGCTCCTCTGCCCTCTTCCTGAGGAGACAGGGCTGTGGCGCCTGGACCCTGCGCCATGCCTGCTCCACCTGCCCCCAGGTGGCCTCCGTCACCCTCCCGGTCCCCTCGGAGCTGCTCATCCTGCTCAGGTATTTCTGGAGAGGCGGCCCCTGGTCAACTCCCAAACTCCCATCCAGATGACACGGAAGCTCTCTGGCTGCAACCAAAAGACCTCTCCCCGCTGCCCCGCCCCGCTGGGCACCCCCGCTAAGACAGGGAGAGCCTCCATCTCCACAGCTCTCTCCAGGCCAGGTCCTGCTCGGTACGCATTTCCCCTGGCCCGAGCCCTCCAGATGGGCCAGTGTTATTCTCTCACAGAGGAGGAAACGGGGGCAGAAAAGGGGACCTCACACCCAGCGGCCCACAGTGGTGTTGGCTGACCCAAGGTCACAGAGCCAGAAGCCAGGCAGCCAGTGGCAGTGGCCCCAGGGCCCCTTCTCTCCTCTCCAGACTGTTAGTCGGCTGAGGGCTCCGACAGACCAGGTGGACCTGTGTGATCCGGAGCAGGTCCCTTCACCTCTCTGAGCCCGACTTTCCCCACCTGTAAAATGAAGGGGGCTGCAGCTGCCTCCTTGGCCAGATGCCAGAGAGGGGGACATGGCACTCAATGACCTCAACGACGCTTTGGGCTTCTGCCGGCCCCTCCAAGAGCCCCTGTGCCCCGTTTTCCAGGCCCCCTGTCTCCCACTGCTGCTCAGTTAGGACATTAGCATGACTTGCGCACACGCTGACATTCACTGAGCAGTACTTAATGAAACATTTGTGTTTATTCCCCTGTATTTTTTACTTCTCCACTCCCCCTCCATTTCAGATAAGCTCTGTGTTCCCTTGCCTGGGGAAGCTGATAAAGACTTTCTTGGGGGGAAAAAAAATTTTAAACTATGAAAGAGATGCCCTGGCCAGGTAGCCTCGTTGGTTAGAGCGTCATCCTGATATGCCAAGGTTATATAGGTCCGATCTCCGGTCAGGGCAAGAATCAACCAATGAATGCACAAATAAGTGGAATGACAAATTAATGTTTCTTCCCCCACTCCCTTTTTTTTTTCTCTCATCAAAAGACAAATTAAAATAAAGTAAAAAGAACTATGGAAGAAATAATGCCAGGGAGAGAAGGGGAGCTTTGGGGGAGATATCTGAAGGGAGGAGAGAGAGCCCTCCCACTCTGTGCCCCGGGAGACAGAGGGTCTCTGCAGTGAAAAGGAGAGGCTGGAGGCTGGACCCTGGCACAGTGGCCCCTGAGCCAGGATTCCAGTGCCCCCCGCAGGGCATAAAGGTCACAGACCTGCTGGTCTGAGGGAGCTGGGAAGACAAGGCCAGCAGATGCCTGGGCGGTGCCCAGTGTGACCCAGCAGGCCTGACCCAAAGACCTGGTGCTCGGGTGCCAGGTCTAAATCAAGATGCTGAGGACCTAACCTGTAACTGAAAGCCTCATGCTAGCCCGCTGCGCTGTGTAACTCAAGCTAGAAATCACACCAAAGCCGGAATAGATACGAAGAAAGTTCAAATTTGTTTCTGATTATTTTTCTCCTGGTGTGTGTGTGTGTGTGTGTGTGTGTTTTGTGTTTTTTTTAAGTATAATAGACATAAATAAACCCCCCTCATCCCAAGTGTCATTTGCTGGGTTTTAGCAAGTTTATACAGGTGTATAACCTCCATCAGCACAATGGAGAAGAATCTGTTGCTTAAATTGTCACAACCCAATTCCAGCCCCTACTCCCTCCAGGAAGCTGTGCCTACGTATTCCGCAGCAGCAGCACCTGCCAGCTTGTGAGGGTGACGCCCCTCCCCAAACTCCACCGTCTACGCCGTCCTGTACAGTTGCAGGGTCACTTGGTGAGCTGTGCCCTATCGCCTAGGCCTCCCCGAGTTGAAGCTCATGAAGGTTGACAGTTGGGACCGTTGCCACAGACCTGATGCCAAAGCACGAAGCAGATGACCCACAAGTCCCTGCCTGTTAATTTCCTGATACGTTAGAACGGGCTCCCTACTGCGTGCCGGGCTCTGCTGAGCACGGTCCATGGCCCACCACCAAGCCTCATAGCAATCGCACAAGGACAGCGCGAGCCTCCCCGTACACAGGAGATAACACGGGGCCTTCGAAAGATGAAGGGACTTGCTCCCGTTGACACAGCTGTTCAGCGCTGCTGGGAGGTGGGATATGAATCAAGGTTATGTGGCACCAAGACCCATGCATTAGCGCACGGACCAGGTCAATGTCTTCTACAGACCACTAGCAGCCTCTCTTCTAGACGTCTCATCGAGATCAAGCCTTCTCAAGATGCAGCTTGAAGGAGTTTGGGGGCAGAGGTCACCTAAGCACAGGGGAGGCGGGAGGTGGGCCATACCCGCCTATAGGAGAGCTTTTCCACCCCTCATTGGGGTTCCTGCCTTTGCACTTCACAGACATGCTCCCTTTCAGAGCCCTTCCTTCCTACAGCTCAAGTCCTGGTGACCTTTAGACCACGGCCTTAGCATTCTCTGGTCCTCCTCTCCTCTCTCCCTGCAAATAGTTGTTTACATGGGAGGGAGGTCAAGATGAGTCTGTGTAAATTATTGGCACAATGTTCCCTTGTCGCTGTTTGGTTTTGTTTTGTTTTGTTTTGTTTTGTTTTGTTTGCCCTGGGGTGTAGTGAAGAACCAGGCCTCTCAGAGTTGTTTATGGCCCTCCATCTCCAGATGGAAGAGCTCGCGGAAGACCTATGGACCCAAAAGTATTATGCTCTAGCAAGGCGTGAAGAGGGGACATTATCTGAGTATCCGGTGTTAGAGATGTTTTGCCCTAAAACAGTGGTCGGCAAACCGCGGCTCTTTGGCCCCTTGAGGGTGGCTCTTCCACAAAAGACCACGGCCTGGGCGAGTCTATTTTGAAGAAGTGGCGTTAGAAGAAGTTTAAGCTTAAAAAAATTTGGCTCGCAAAAGAAATTTCCATCGTTGTCCTGTTGATATTTGGCTCCGTTGACTAATGAGTTTGCCGACCACTGCTCTAAAACCATCCCTTGTGTTATGCGGGCAGCCGGAGAAATAGTTGTGAAATGTTTGTTCCTGAGATGTGAAACCCCTTTGTGTCGAAGGAAAATGAACACAGTTAAACAGCAAATGAAAATATTCACGGGGGGATGGGGGGGCTGGGGGGGGGGGCAGGGAGAAAGATGAAGCGTTAAGTTTCTTTGCTGTAGAAAGCGCTCAGAGGAACAACTAAGATGCTGATGCCTCTGAGACCCCAATAGACACACGGACAAAAAGCGTGGGTGGGCTTTGTCGCATGCAAGAAGGAAACATGGCTTGACAACAGCATATGGGGAAATGTTCAACCTCATAGTTAAAGAGGTGATCAAACCAAAACAAGAAGACACCATTTGAGTCTATCAAACCAGCAAAGGTGTGTGCCAAATGATACCTATCCCTTGGTGCTGGGAAGGGTGGAGTGAGAAAGGGACAGACAGCCTTACCTCGTGGGTAGAAGCCACTGGAACAGCCCTGTGTCCTTTTCCGAGCAATGGGGCTGAGGCACCAAATGTGGTTACTGGGAGGATGGGCTGTTGAGTCAGGCAGACCTAACTGCCTTGGGCGAGTCATGTAATGTCTTTAAGCCTCAGTTTCCTTGTCTGTAAAGTGGGAATGATAATGCATATTTTGGGGATTGTTATGAGCCTACACACATCTAAGACTGACCGGTCAGAGGCACCCACTGCATATGCTGAATCAGGAGCTGCTGATGCAAAGAAGCAGAGACAGCAGAGGATCAAGTTAGTGGTGGCAGCTCTGGAATCCAGGGTCCACAGCAGTGGTGGCCTCTCTGGATGGCCTCTGTGCTGTGATAATGAGTACAGCTGTCCCCCTAATGTTTTAGCTATTTATCAGCCCTTCTAGCTTTTCTCTGAGTTATCCATTATCCTCTTAATAAACTCCTTTTCTGTATAAATCATAGTCGGTTTCTGTTGCTTGCCACTAAGGACTCAGAATATACAGATTACAAAGTATAGGTGGAAAGGCAGAACCTACAGTCAAGCCACTGATGTATCTGAGAGAATTTGGCCAGTTTCCTCCCTTTCTATGCTCCATTTCCTCCCCTTCTCTGCCCCGTTCCTGCCAGGCAATAAGCTAACACGGACCTCTGTTTTTTACCTTGTGACCCAGCATGTCCAAGTTTAGTGGGAGTTGAGCTAGGAAGTGGTTTGGGAGTCAGGGTGCCTACCCTCAAATCTCAACATATCTCAAACTAACTGTGTGACTGCTATGAGCGAAATTGTGTTCCCCCAAAATTCATGTTGAAGCCCAACCCCCAATCTACCTTTTGGAGATAGAATCCTAAGGAGGTAATTAAGGTTGAATGAGGTCATAAGGATCGGGCCCTAATCCAGTAGGACTGGTCCTTATAAGAAGAGGAACAGACAACAGAGGGCTCTCTGCTGCCACATAGAGGAAAGACCACTTGAAGACATGGCAAGAAGGAAGACCTCTATAAGCCAAGGAGAGAGACTTCCCAGAAACTAGCCTTGCCAGCACCTCAATCTTGGACTTCCAGTCTCCAGAACTACGAAAAAATAAATGTCTATTGTGTAAGCAACTCAGTCTGTGGTATTTGTAATAGTAGCCTGAGCACACTACTAATATACTGACTTTGGGTAAATCACCTTTTTAGAGGATGATGGTCATGTTTAGAGCTACCCAGCGTCTTTGAGCATTCCTTATTATAAGCCCCTCCCACTCAAGGTAGAAGCCAGATCCTGGAAGTACTCTGCCAGGATCCCTTACAGCTAGAATGCAGCCTGTGACCTAGACTCTGCCAATCAGACATGTGTGCTGTGTGGCCGGGGTGGTGGCAGAGGGGTCTGGCTCTTTGGAGCAGCTTCCAGGAGTTTACAGGATGCAATCTCAGGTTCACCCATGCACCCAGTGGCAATATATCCATTTCCTGTGACTGCCCTGACAAATGATCACAAACTTGATGGCTGAAAACAACAGAAATGTATTCCCTCACAGTTCTGCAGACCAGTAGTCCAAAATCAAGACGCCGGCAGGGCGGCACTCCTTCTGAACACTCTAGAGGAGAATCTTTTCCTCCTCCGTCTTCTGCTGGCTCCAGGTGTTCCTTGGCTTGTGGCTGCATCGCTCTAATGGCTGCCTCCATCTTCACTTGGCCTTCTCTGAGTCTGTGTTTTCTCCTCTGCCTCTTATAAAAACGCTTGTTTTGGTTTTAATTTGAGGCCCACCAAGAGAATCCATATTGATCTCATCTTGAGGTCCTAACCTAATCACATCTGCAAAGACCCTTTTTGCAAATAAGATCACATTCTCGGTGACTCTGGATTAGGGTGTGGATATATCTTTTTGGTGGCCACCAGTCAACCTATTCTGATAGTAACAGCGATGTCTTTACTGGAGCAGCCCCATAAAAGTCTTATTTCTTGTTGAGGCACGTACCTGCTCTTCTGACCCTCCTGGAATTTCTGTGAGCTACCTAACATTCTTTAAAATAGCAATGTTCTTCATAAATGAGCAGAATAGTAATAGCCTTTAACCAAGAACGCTGATATTCCAAATCTCACTTTTCCAACTGGAAAATGCCATGTTTGATGCATATTTCTAAGTGAAAGAAGCCAATCTGAAAAGACTACACACTGTATGATTCCAACTATGTGACATTCTGGAAAAGGCAAAACTATGGCAACAGTAAAAAGATCAGTAGTTGCCAGGGATGAGGGAGGGGGAAAAGGGACGAATAGGCAGAGCACAGAGGACTTTTAGGGCAGTGAAAATATTCTGTATGACACCATAATGAGGGGTACGTGTCATTATACATTTGTTCAAACCCATAGAATGTACAACACCAAGAGTGAACTCTTAAATGCAAACCACGGACTTGGAGTGATGATGAGGTGTCAAAGCAGTTTCATCAACTGTAACAAATGCACCACTCTGGTGGGGGGTGTTGATAATGGGGAAGCACATATGTGGGGGAGAGGGGACATAGGGAAATCTCTGTATCTCCCCCTCCATTTTGCTATGAACCTTAAATTGCTCTGTAAAAAAATAAAGTCTTGCCCTGGCCGATATGGCTTGGTTGATTGAGCATCGTCCAATGCATGGAAAGGTCTCCAGTTCGATTCCTGATCAGGGCACATACCCAGGTTGCACGTTGGATCCTTGGTTGGGTGCGAACGAGAGGCAGCTGATCGATGTTTCTCTCTCACATTGATTTTTCTATCTCTTTTCCTCTCCCTTCCTCTCTCTTTCCAAAATCAATAAGAAACATATTTTTAAATAATAAAGTCTTACTTTTAAAAGGACATCTTTAAATTATATTTAACAAGTATAATGAAAAAAAGCAAAGATCAGACTAGGTAACCTCTAAGAACCCTTCCTGTTCTGACACTGGGGTGAATCTAGAATTGTCTGCTGAGCTTGGTTCACGTAGCTGTGTCAGATCAATGCCGTCAATATCAGGCACTCAAATGGAGATGCTTTCAAATCTAGGCTATGGCAGGGAGTATCTTGCCCCTCAGAGTGATGTAAAAAAGGCAGGTTGAATGATGGGTATTGGTAAGCAACAATAACCTTGGAACACAAACCTTATTCTGTAGAGTCATATTTTTAATATTCAAGATGTTAGTAATCTCATTATGATAATGACCAACCTAGGGCTCTGGAAATGAAATTAAGAATGCTGATCAACAAGGGAGAGCAGCAAAGACTAATTGCACACTGCAGGGTGTGAGTTTCCGGAGCCACGGAGGGGGAGAGATAAGGCTCACTCCAGAGCTCCAGGCAGCACGCTTGAGAGAGCTCGGTGCTGGGAGTCAGAGGCGGGGGTTCTGATCCCTGCTCAGCCACCAGCTGACCATGTGGCTTAAAACAAGTTATTCCCCTTTCCTGGGTCTCCATAGCCGCATGAGGTAAAACCTGAGGAAAGCAATGTACCGATATACAAGTGTTAGGATCTCTTATGCACTAGGACTCCCATAGTAACTCTCAGCTGTAATGTTCTATGGGGGTGGGGGTGGGGGGAATCCTATTTTCTCCCAGGCTTTAATTGTATGGTCAATGCCATTGGGACAAGAATGTGACATGTATATGTGTATCTGTATACATACACACACACACACACACACACACACACACACACACACACATATATATGATTTTAGAGAGGAAGGGAGAGGGAGAGAGAGATAGAAATATCAATTATGAGAGAGAATCATTGATCTGCTGCCTCCTGACACCCAAACTGGGACTCAAGCCTGCAACCCAGGCATGCGCCTTGACTGGGAATCAAACCGTGACCTCCTGGTTCATAGGTTGACGCTCAACCACTGAGCCATGCCTGCTGGGCTGGCTCCTCTTGAGTAGTACTAGATTCTGCTCAATAGTGTTGAACTTCAACAAAATCAATCATCAAATAATACTTTTTAGTTGACTCCTTACCAAGCAACTATATTAAGTCAAGAACATTTGAATTTAGAAACCCAACTCCAGCTCGCGTGAACAAAATGGGACTTTTATCGGCTCCTCTAATTGGGATCTTCAAGGGGCAACGCTGGCTTTAGGCATGACTGGGTTCAAGGTGTTGAGCGGTGTCTTAAGGGACATGTCTCCTCCCAGCCCTCTGCTCCGATGTCCTTTGTGTTGTCTTCATTCTCAGGTGGCCGCCACCTGCTACAGTGCCTCCTCCACTGTGGAAAGTGCAGGCCTCCTCCCTGGCTCCAGCAGGCATCCGGGGCCTTGTTCTGAGGAGCCCAACTGTGGCCACCTGCTCAAACCCCGCCAGTCATTGAGACAGAGAATGCAGTATTCTCATTGGCCAGACTTGGTAACACGTTGTACTCTGGACCCAGAAAAGGGCTCAGCCCCACCCCTATCACAAGGACCAAGAGTAGGAGCAGGGGGTTCCCCAAGAGGCAGGCGAGCACCCCTAGAGGCTAAGTTGGGATTCTGGTACAAGAAGGGATGCTGGATATATTTGTGTCATCTCACTTCTGTTACAAATTCCTACAAACTTAGTGGCTTCAAACAACACAAGTTGATTATCTTACAGTTCTGGAGGTCAGAAGTCCAAAATCAGTCTCAAGTCGCTAAAAGCCAGGTGTCAGCAGGGCTGTGTCACTTCTGGAGGCTCTAGGAAGTGTCTGTTTCTTTGCCTTTCCCAGCCTCTGGAGGCCGCCTGCATCCCTTGCCTATGGTCTTATCCTCCATCTTCAAAGCATCTCTCTCTCTCTCTCTCTCTCTCTCTCTCTGACTCTGACCCTCCTGCCTCCCTCTTATAAGGACCCTTGTGATTATATCAGGTCCACCCAGATAATCAGAATAATCTCCCATCTCAAAATCAGTAACTTAGTCACATCTGTAAAGTTCCCTTTGCCGTGTAAGGTAACACATTTACAGGTTTCACAGATTAGGATGTAGACATCTTTGGGGGCCAGTATTCAGCTGCCATGCTGGGTGGGAACAGATTTCGACCACATCTGCACCAATCCATAGAGTACAAAAGTCAGTAGAGATCTATTGCCAGTGATGAACGTCACGTAGCTATCAAGTCTGAAGACATAAGTTCAAGTCTAAACTCTACCATTAACTAGCCCTCTTCTAGTCTCAGTTCCTTTATCCATACAATGGATATGCTTATTTAAGTCACTGAGCTGTTGCGGCATAATTTGGGGGGGGCAAAAGTAGGTTTACAGTTGTGAGTACACAAAACACCGAGTATATTCTTGTATTGTTATTTATTAATTAGTGTATTATTTTCCATACGAATAACCCTGAACCTACGTTTGCTCCACCCTGTACCCATAAAAGCACATTTACATTGCAAAGCATCATACAAGTGAAAATAACCCCTTTGGGAATGAAATGTGAGCAATTAAAGTCCATCCACTATTGCAGCCATCGCTGCCAGGCAGGAGCCACGAGACTCTCCCCATGAAAGGGACAGTCCCAGCTCGAGCAGAAAGGTCATTCGTCAGCTCTGAATCCTGAGTAGCATTGGAAGCCAGGATTTGCCAGAAGGAAAAAGAACTTTCTATATTTCTTTAGCTCCCATGAAAACATTGACAGCAGTCAGACCTGGCTGCCCAGACGCCAGTTTACTCTGACTACGATGCTGTGGCTTTGCAGGCGTGGGATGCCACCTGTTCACACCTCAGTGGACTGTGGGAAGGAGTGAAAACAAGGCAGAGGGAGCAGTTCAAATGCCAGGGTCTTATACCACCTTCCCACTTCCCTGGAGAGATGTCCCCCTGTGGCCACGTCCAGCACAGGGTGGTAGCACTGGTGGTGCTGGCTGGGGGCCTGCACACCACCCCTCGCTTCCTGTGGCTTGGGACATAATGGCTTCAGAAAGCTGATGGCCTCCAGCAGAACCTAGAACCTGTTGTAATTCAGTGGCCAAGGACCCAGGGAGGGAGAACACACCTGTGGACCCGAAGCTCCGTGCAGAAAAGAGTTGACACAGCCAACTTGAGACAATTCGTGAGGGTGGTCCTTGGCTGGCTTCTGCGATCTTGGCTTGGAGGAGGAGTCTCTGCATTCCCAAAGCTGACAAGAGCGGCTCACGGTGCCCAAACTCTTTGCACAAACAATATGGTTTGCACCGAACACCTGCCTCCCTCCTGGAGGCCTGGAGTTTTGGTACGTGCTAGGCAAAGGGGGCCTACAGGACTGACCCCCAGTAAAATCCCTGGACACCAGGGCTCAGTGGAGCTTCCCTGACAGAAACGATTTCACACGTGTTGTCACAACTCGTTACTAAATGAATTAAGCACATCCTATGAGACTCCGTCGGGAGAAACTTGCACCTGGTTTCCTCTGGTCTTTGCCCCCGAGGTGCCTTTACCCTTTGCTGACTGTGCTTTATACCCACTCATTGTAATAAATCACCACCAGGAGTATAATGATATGCTGAGTCCCGTGAATCCTTCTAGCCTTGTGTGTGTGTATGTGTGTGTGTGTATATATATATATATATATAACATGTTTATATATATATATATATATAAAACATGTTATATATATATATATATATATATATAAAACATGTTTTTTTAACATCTATAATAATAAAAGCATTATATGCAAATTGATTGAACAGCTGAACAGCAGAACGACCATCCGGATGACCTTCCGGACAACCTTCCAGACAAAGCTGGGCCTGCAAGGGCCGAGGCAGCCGGGGCTGCGAAGGCCTACTCTTGCACAGATTTCATGCTTAGGGCCTCTAGTATGTATAAATCTGGTGGACTCAATTTCCTTATCTGTCAAATAAGAGCTAGAATGATAACATCTAAATTATTACCACATGATCTCACTCATTTGCAGAAAATAAAGAACATTATAACCTGATAAACAAAAAGATAGATACAGAGGCAGTAAAGCATCGAACAGACTGTCAAATTACAGCAGGAAGGCTGGGGAGTGTTGGGGAGGGGGGTAAGAGATCAACCGGAGGACTTGTATGCATGCATATAAGCAGAACCAATGGACACAAGACACTGGGGGGGGGCGGGATGAGGGCATGGGACAGGGGGTACGGGAGGCTGGGGGAAGGTCAATGGGGAAAAAAGGGAGATATATGTACTACTACATGTAATACTTTAAACCATAAAATAAAGAAAAATAAATAAATTGGTTTTCTTTTAAGTATTTTATTGATTTTTTACAGAGAGGAAGGGAGAGGGATAAAGAGTTAGAAACATCGATGAGAGAGAAACATCAATGAGCTGCCTCCTGCAAACCCCCTACTGGGGGATGTGCCCACAACCAAGGTACATACCACTGACCGGAATCGAACCTGGGACCCTTCAGTCCACAGGCCGACGCTCTACCCTCTGAGCCAAAGCAGTTAGGGCAATAAATTGTTTTTTAATGGTTTTTTTAGTTGATTTTTTTTTCTTTTTAGAGAAAGAGGAAGGGAGAAGGAAAGAGCAAGATAGACAGAAATATTGCTGTGAGAGAGAAACATCTATCGGTTGCCTTCTGCACACACCCCAATCAGGAATCGAACCCACAACCTGGATATACGCCCTGACCGAGAACTGAACTGGCAATCTTTCAATTCACCAACTGAGCCACACCAGCCAGGACAATAGCTAAGTTCTTGACCATGGCTCATTAAATTGTATAGTTATATATGAATGTGTGTGTGTCTCAGCCACACACACTCAGTCTTCGTCAGTTCAGGTTACTATAACAAAAATACCAGAGACTGGGGGGTGTAAACCACTAACATTTATTTCTCACAGTTCTGGGGCTGTCTATGAGGGCATGCGAGGCCACTTCCTGCCTGTAGACAGTTGCCTTCTCACTGTACCCTCACAGGACAGAGAGCGGAGCGAGGGGGAGGCAAGCTCTCTCCTGTTTCTTCTTATAAGGGCACTAAGCTCTTCATGGGGGCTCCACCCTCGTGACCTAATCACCTCCCAAAGGCCCCACCTTCAAATACCATCACGTTGGGAACTAGGGTTTCAACGTATGAATTTTTAGAGGGGCACCATCATTCAGTCCATCACACATACACTACATTTCTCAGTAGATTTAGAAATATTTAAATTAAGCTTGCCTTTATCCTTCATAAAACCCCACAATTCTCTTAGAGAAATTATTTTTATATACAAATTCATTAAAAATTCAGTTTTGTCTTGACCGCGGAGAATAAAGTTTGTAGTTGTCCATTTATATCTAGGTGACTTAAAAGCAAGTACAGTCAGCATTAAAAGTTCTGTACGGGCCTGGCCAGTGACTCAGTTGGTTGGAGCATCATCTTGTCCACCAAAAGGTTGCAAGTTCATTCCCTGGTTGGGGTGCATACAAGAGACAACCAATCGATGTTTCTCTCTCTTTCTCACCCTTCCTCTCTCTTCCTCTTTCTCTCTAAAATCAATAAAAGCATATCCTCAGGTGAGGATCTTAAAAAGTGAAGTTTTGTAAGCAGGAAAAAATTCCCTAAAATCCAGGCCATTCCATAAATTGGTGCCTGGGAAACGTTAGCCTTGCAGACCTCCAAAGTCCCTGCCAGCTCTCTTAAAGTCACAAAGGCAGGTGTCTGGATTAGCGAGTTCCTTTGCGATGCTATAATTTCATGTTTCTTAGATTTATGAATCCCTCTTGAACACCCTCCTTTTTATTTTATTTTTTAAAGGTTTTTAATTCTCATTTTATATGTTAAGGAAGGAAATGCTTGAAAAACACCCAACAAAATTGGAACAAATTAAACAGGTAAAAAGAATAAAATGTTATGGAAAGAAACTTGGCCTTCCTGAAATAATGCACAAAAGGATTTTTTTTTTAAGTAGCACATTTGTCCAGCACATATATAATGGAATTTGACTGACCACAATTCAATTTTTTTGTCCAAGAATTTATGGTATAAAGTGAGGCTTATCTATAACAGCAACCGCAAGCCCACTACCCCCTCAGAAGACTGAGTGCTGCTGGGGACTCACAACCCCTCCTCACCCCCACCATGATAGCTTCCAAATTTATCAGCTCTGTGCCCACCCAGCCCCCGAGCTCCCAACTCAAATATCCAGCCACCTGCTTGTCCATAGCACCTCGTGGATGTATAATGGGCATCTCAGTTGGGATATAATTAAAAGAGAACTCTTGATTTGCACCCAATTTTTTCCCCCTAGTCTTCACCATCCCTTTAAATGGCAACATCTATCCAATTGCTCAAGTGAAAAAGTTAGGAGTATCCACAATCTTTATTATGCAAATCAGTAGCAAAGGCAGCTTTTGTTCAGTTGAGGGGTAACAAGGACCCCAAATAACTGTGATTTAAACAAAACAAAAATGCATTTTGTTTATTTCTCCCTCCTGGGTAGAAGCAGTCAAAGACTGGCCAATGTGACTTGACTCATGAAGTCCTCAGGGATGCAGGTACCTTCCACATCATTGTGCCACCATCCCCAGGTGTAATCTACCTCTTTGTGATACAACATAGCAGCTGCATCCCAGCCATTGCATCAGAGGTCCAAGCAGCAGGATGCAAGGTGATATGGAAAAAAAAAAACGAGGCAAAGAGCACTTTTGAAGAGGATTATCTTGCTAACACCTTATTGGCAGAACTTAGTCACATGACTTCTTAACTGAAAGAGAGGCTGGAAGATGTAGTCTTTAAGGCAACTATGTGCCCAGTTAAAAGTGGAGTTTCATTACTGTGGAAGAAGGCTCGACCAGGTGTTGAGGGGGAGGGCTGGCCAGCATTTCCTGTCTTATGTGGCTTGTAAAGCCCTCTGTGATTGGGCCCCTCCCTGCTATTTGATCACATCTCTTTGACCTTGCTTAGCACCATCCCACCACACTGGCCTTTTCTGACGCTCTTTGAATTTGCTATGCTTGTTCCTGCCTTAGAGACTTGCTGCTCCCTCCCCTGGGGTGCTGGCCCCAGATCTGCTCATGGCCAACCTCTCACTGGTCCAGCCTCAGCTCAAATGTCAGTTCCTCACCGGGGCCTTCCCTGGCCACCCTTTCTGACGTAGTGTCTCCCCACCAGCCAGCCTCAATCATGAGCACATTTTATTTCTTCAAAGCACTTGTCACCCTCTGAAAATATCTTTCACTTGTTGTTTTGTGCCTCCCAACTCAAGAACACAAGGTCCTTCAGGGCAAGGGCGTCCACCCATCATGCTTAGAGTTAGTGCTCCATATCAGCACAGAGTAGCTGCCCAATAAATATGTGTGAAACAAATGAGTGACTTTATTAGTTCATTTCATCATCAATACATTTGAAATTGAATGTATCAGGTCAATACTCCCAGAGCTTCCCCCACAGACAAGCTGCTACTATCTTTGGCAAGAATTCATTTCCCCCCGGGCCCCCTGAGGAGAGGCAGGAACAGAGTCTGGACTTCAAAGGAAGCTGTGTTTGGCTCTCACTTTCCTGCCTGAAGCCAGGAATTGGCCCTAAGTGAAAGGTGAAGAGAAAGATCAGCCAGATGCTTGGAACTTGTGCTAACCTGCTCTGTGGAAGTTTCTGAACGGAATCTCCAAGGTGGCTGCCACAGCTCCTGGGCAGTGTGACCGGCAGTGGCCAAGGTCACCGTGGTGGTCAAGGTCGCAGTGTACTTCCCAGTTCGGCTGCTTATGGCTGTGTCAGTGTAGACTTAGGCAAATTCCCCAACCCCCTTGCCTTGGTTTCCTCATCTGTAAATTGACAATAATGATGCCACCCCCTCAAGGGTATTGAGATGATTGAGTTAGAATATGTGAAGCACTTTTTATGCTGATATATAGTAAACATTCAATCAATGTAGCTATTATTAGGAGGTGCCTGGCACTTCACGTATATTTTCTTTAAGCCTCCCCGGTAACCTTGTAAAGGCAGCTGTCAGTCTTCCCATTTAACAGATGAGAAAACAGAGGCTTGGAGGAGGCAAGTTCTTGACCAGATAACTCCACTGCTCTTTCATCTCACCACCCCCATAATGGGGCTGAACTCCTTGCAAACTACCTGGAACAAGTTCTGGTTTCTGAAAGCAGGACTCACGTCCTTGGAGTGCTAATGACCCAGCAGATATGCATTAAGTGGCCATCGCAGGCCATACTATATGAACAGATAATATTTCCTTAAGCCAAACAATAAAAAGTAGAGCTACCTAAGCATTACTTGTAATAGCTCAAACCAAAAAATAAAAATAAAAATCTACCCACAGCAGAATGAACAAACAAATTGTGGTGCAATCACACAATGCAAGACTCCACATCTACAGCAGAGGAAATGAGGGGAACTGCCACGTGCCACATCATGGGTAAACTTCATGGACACATGTCAAGGGACAGAAGCCAGACACACACACACAAAACTACCTACTGTGTGGCTCAATTCACACAAAGTTTACAAACAGGCAAAGTTAACCCCTGGGTTAGAGGGCAGGATGACAATTCCTGCAGGAGGCAGGGGACTGTGGCTGGGCAGGCCCACAGGGGGTTTCTGGCGCTGTGACACAGGTGTGCTCCCCTGTGCTAATTCATCGCGGTGCGCACGTACGGTTTGTGCATTTCCCATATGTTCTATTTTATTTAAAACTTTTCTCTTGCCCAGCTGTCATGGCTCAGTGGTTGAGCTTTGACCTACAAACTAGGAGGTCATAGTTCAATTTCAGTCAGGGCACATGCCCAGGGTACAGGCTCGATCCCCAGTGGGGGGCATGCAGGAGGAGGCTGCCCACAAATGATTCTCATCATTGATGTTTCTATATCTCTCTCTCCCTCTTCCTTCCTCTCTGAAATCAATAAAAATGTATTTTTTAATTATAATTTTAAAAAAATTTTCTCTTAAGCAGGGATATCTATACTTTGTTTTACATGTTCATTTCAGGGTCAGGATTCCAAAAGATGTCTGCAGTCATCCAAGTTGAAGTTCAGTGAGCTAATTCCTCAAGAGGACTTAGCGCAGTGTCTGGACCGGAGAACTATGCTCAGCAAATGCTAGCAAGTGTTATTGTTATGATTATTGTGGCTTTGACTTGCCAAACGGCAGTGGAGAACTTCTGAAGACCACACCACGGCTAGTTCCCCGCACCAGTGCCAGGAGTTCCCTTAAAGGGGAGCAGGGGCAGTACTAAGAGAGGTGAGATCCCCCACCCACTGCCAAGCTCCAGCGCAGCCCAGATCCCTTCCCGGGTCCATCTGGGTTCCTTTGCCCTTTTTCCATTACCCGCCCAGGACACCTGTTTATAACGGGTGGCTTCTGGACTCCGCCAGAGCACAGGTGCATGTGTTTGTACGAAAAGCAACTCAGCTGCTGGGTGCTGCCCGTCACCAGTGCCAGCAGCCACTGCCATCAAGTTCATGTGTCAAAGCCCTTCCCTTCCTCCCAGGGCACTGACACCCCTTCCACGGCTGGCACCTTCCTCCCACTGCCACCCAACCCCATGTCCTCATATACGTTCACACTCATATATGTTCACACACATTCACACTTACACTCACAGTCATATGTTCACACTTATGTTCCCACTCGCTCACTCATATATGCTCATGTGCTGACAGTCATACCCTCATCCCCCGCTCACACACTCACACTCATCACATGCCCACACACACACATGCTCACACACATTCTCACGCACACTCACACTCCTACTCATCAGGAACCACTCAGGACACAGAAATGGCCCTTGTCCACCAGGAGAGTGGACAAGGAGTGTCTCACACCATGGCCCCATGATGTCCTGTGTCACCCCACCCGCTGTGTGACAAAGTCTCTCCTCCTAAGTCAAACCCTGATCTACCGAAGCAAGGTCTGCATGATCATGGCCCCGTGCATGACTGCATTTTCACAAGTCACAATTGCAACAAACCTGAGGGTCAGGGATCTTTCTAGAGAAAAGGCAGAGAGGGGCGATGGGGTACAAGTACAAATGGTTCCCAGGCAGGAGTGAGGGGGAAATAGGAGTCCACATCTCTGCCCACGGACCCCTGCCCTGGGCACAGCGGAGGGGCATCTGGCTGAACGAGGCAGAGTGGTGATGGGCTGCCAGGCAGAGAGGCGCAGAGGTTGAGTTTCTCCTCTTCTCCGGTAGTGAGAGCAACAAGAAGGACACGAGAGAGCAGGTGTCACCGCACACTCTTCAGTACCCTGGAAGCTTCTGAGGGAACTTGTATTCTCGAGTGCTCATCTATCCATCGCTGGGTAATAAACCGTCCCAGAACTTCATGGCTAAACCAACAACCATTTCATAAGCTCTTACAATTCTGTAGATGGATCAGCTGGATCGTCTTTACTGGTCTCATCTGAGGTCTCTCAGCGTGATGGTGGTGGGCACTGGAGCATTCAAACTGTCTTCACTCATGTGTCCAGCACCAGAGCAGCAGGACTGGAAGGCTGGCCTCCCTCTCCCCACTTGGCCTCTCCACGTGGCCTCTTCACGTGGCCTCTCCATGTGGCTTCTTGGGCTTCTTGACAAAAATCAGTGTTCCAAGAAAGAAGAAGTCTTTCTCCCTCACCCCAGGTTTTTACACAATTCAGACATTCTTGAATGAATTTTATTTAACAAAGTTAACTATTTTTGTAGCATCAACTAGCATTTCTTCAGTTCACCACCAAGAATCTTTGACACCATCAGGTCACAAGGAAAAGAACAGTATGTTGTGACAACATCCAGATTTTCTGTTTTATGAGAGAGGCTGAACTTTTCCTGGGATCAACCATGGAAGGGGCACCATCCACACAAATGCCAAATAGCCCCTCTAAGATGGGCCATTTGTATTTTGAAAATAAAACACTAATTATTTTAAATTTCTAGGCAAAAATAGTAGAAAACATGTCAGTGACCTTGGGTCTAGCAAAGATTTCTCAAGTAGGACACAAAAAATGTGAACCATAAAAGAAAAAAAATCAGTAAGTTTGACTTCATCAAAATTTAAAACTTTTGCTCTTCAAAAGACAGCTATGAAAATCAAAATGCAAGCCCAGCTGGACAGAAAATATTTGCAAAAATATAGCTGACAAAGGGCTTGTATCTACAATATAAAGAGTGCTTGCAACCCAATAAGAAGATGACCTAATAAAAAAAAATGAACAAAATATTTGAACAAATACTTTGCCAAAGGAGTGATACAAATGGCAAATAGGCACATGAAAAGATGCTCAATGGTCATTAAGGAAACAAATTAAAACCACAATGAAATGCCACTAGGATGGTTAAAATTAAAAAGACTGATCATCTCAAGTCCTGGCGAAGACGCAAAATAACTGGAACTCTCATAGTCTGCAGGTGGTACATATAATAAAGCACAACCACGTTGTAAAAGTGGTTTCTTACAAAATTAAACATATACCTATAATATGACCAAGCCATTTCACTTCTAAGCATTTACCCCAAACAAATGAAAGCATATGTCCACACAAATACTTGCACGTGAATGTTCAGCCAAGAACTAGAAACAAATCAAATGTCTATCAACAGGTGAATGGATAAACTGTGGTAGACCCATATCATGGAATAAGCACAACTCAGCAATAAAACAAGAACATATAGGTACACACAGCAGGATGATTCTATTGTAGCTCAAAATAATTATGCCGAGTGAAAGAAGCAAGACACAAAAGAATAGATATTGTTTAACTGCATTATATTAAATTCTGGAAAATGCAAACTAATCTATGGTAACAGGAAGATCAATGTTCTCACCTGGGCCTGGGACTGGGGAGCAGAGAGAAATGGATCACACAGCACATAAGGAAGCTTTGGGGGTGATGGGTGCATTCATTAGCTTGACGGTAGTGATGGTTTCACAGGTATACAAATATATCAAAACTCATCACATTATGCCATTGACTGTGTGTCAATTATCTTACCTAATAATAGACAAACATGTAAATTGACCTTACCTCTGCTACTCCACTAGCCAATCAGGAGTGATATACAAATTAACCCAACAAAGATGGCGGTTAATTTGCATACACAGGCGCCAAGTGACAGGGCAGGTGGGATGCTTGCGTCATTGCCATGGCGATGATGCAGGTGTTCTGCCCACCCTCAGTGTCTCAGGGCCTCTGGGCAGCGTGGGGAGGTGGGGCTGGAGTGGAAAGGGGCTGGGCCAGAGTGGAAAGATGGTGCCAGCAGCCAGAGAAAGGAAAGCTCATTCTAGCACGAATCTTCATGCATCAGGCTTCTAGTATCTCAATAAAGCTGTAATGAAAAGTAAAGTAAATAATGAAAAGAAATACATATTGGCCTTTACTTGTTTAGGGGCAACTCTTTGCAACAGAGAAAGATTCTTGAATCTCACCATTTACAAATCCTACAAATGCTATACCATGACATGTATTGGTAAACTCTGTTGACATTTCAACCTGTGTAGAGAAGCTATTGTTTTTCAATTTACAAGTTAGATCTCTTCAGCATCATGTGACACGTCATCAATATGATGACTTGTATTGATTCTTTGAGAGTGGAACATGCCAGGACAAGATGCCAGGACACATTGCATCTTGTCCTGGCATGTTACTCACTGAACCTTTACTGGTGTGATCAGGTTTTCACCCACCGTGTGACCTTTCTTTTTGGGGGCAATAAGTTCTCTTGCTGGATAATTTGCTTCCTGCAACTGATGTGACTTTTTCTCCAAAGCTTTACACTGTTCAAGACTCCGATACCCATTTCAAAAGACCAGCTCTTCCCTTTTCAAATGGCCATGGCCTGCTGTCAGTGTCCTCTCGGTGGGCTGGGCCATTGCTGTACTTTTGTTTGTCACACAGACACAGGGGGCCAGGACCTCATGGCTCCCCAGCCTGTGAAAGCCCATTGATGAGTGCTTCTCCCCGTAAAGAACAGCATCTCTGTGTCCCTTTTCTGACTGGTGCAGGAAGGGTCTCATAAGACTAGCTCCTCCCTGACTTCTGGTTCCAGGTCTCACCTGTGATCCTCCACCCCTCACCTTACCAAGGCTGTCCATGGGCCTGGACCTGGAATCCTCTTTCACATCGTCATACCTTACCTTTGAAACGCACCACCTTACTCTCAAAAGAATAAAACACAAATGTTAATCTACACTAATAAAAGAGTAAGATGCAAATTGGCCATACCTTCATGATGCCCACCAGCCAACCAGGAGTGAGTATGCAGATTAACCCAACAAAGATGGTGGGTTAATTTGCATACACAGGCGCTGAGCGGCAGGGGGCGGGACATTCCGCACTGCACCAGCTGCTCTGGGCCTCTGAGCAGCATGGTAAGGCAGAAAGGCAGCTCCAGGCCGGAGCAAAGGCAGTGCAGGCAGCCAGGGGAAGGAAGGCCCATTCTTGCACGAATCTTCGTGCATCGGGCCTCTAGTACAATATAAAGGCAAAGGGCATAACAAATGTACAAGAAAGTTGAACAAATGCAAAAAGTTCACAATGCAATTTTCTTCATGTACACAGGCTGTTTTGTAGTATTTACCATGGCTGAGGCACAGTGGGTAAAAATTACTTTTTATTAGTCTTAAATTTTCTCTCTGATATTACACCTGTAGGGAGTGTTTGTTCCCATAAGCCAGTCAGCAGTGAGTAAGGGAGGTTGGGGAGGTCACTGGGATGGAGAAGCTGATGTCACCAGCCCGCTGTCCCCCTCCATGAGATCCAGAGCTCACGGGTATTCATCAGCGTGCCTGTCTCGAGTCAATGGGCTCAAGTGAGAATGATTCAGTGGATGAATGCAACTCAACTGTACACTGCACAGGGGCTGTGATGGTGAGTTTCATGTCAACTTGGTTAGACTGTAGAACCTAGTTATTCAACCAAACATTTATCTAGGTGTTGCTGTGAAGGTGTTCTGTAGGTGTGATTAGAGTCTATAAGTTTACTTTAAGGAGGGAAGATTTTCCTGGAACATCTGGATACCCTGGATGAGCCTACTGAATTGGTAGAAAGGCTTTCAGAGCAGAATTGAGGCTTTACCCAGGAAAAAAGAATTCACGGCCGGCCCCACAGATTTCAGACATGCCTAGGCAGTCCCACAATTGCGTAAACAGATTTCTTGTAATAAATCTCTTGTCTCCACTCATTCTGTTTCTCTGGTGGAAACAGGGGGCTGAAGGACCTTTAACCAAATTGCTTCATCAGTCTCTTATTGCAAAAGCTAGCATAGTACAGACATAAAATTCTAAACATCATGTGTGTGTTGGTGATGGGTGGTTTTGTTCTGTTTTTGTTTTTTAATCAATCACAAATTCTCACACAACGGGGTTCTCTAAGACTCCCGTGTAGAAATTCTGGTTCAGTCTTAGATTGGAAGCACTCACCTGGACCTCCTTTTCCACACAGACCCAAAACTCTTTCTGACATTGCACATCTTCTCATTTTGGGTTCTTTACCTGAGCCACGCTTTTCTGCCATTGTCTGAGATTCCAAAAGCCATTTCAGGTGACCAGCTCTTTCCTCATCAAATGGCCTTGGCCTGTCATCCAGGGTCTTCTCGGTGCACTGGGCCACTGCTGTCCTTTCCAGTTGTTGATCAAGATTGTCTTGAATAAGCAACATCCCCTCCCCAGCTCTACTTGATTCAGGGGCCCTCCTACCCCTTTGCCCAGCTGCCCCAACCCTTCTAGGAGAATTACCAGAAGCTATCCATGGACCCAAGTAGAAAGTAACAATCTCCTTTCCCCATGTAGAAAATGAAGGGAATGATACTTTTCTTTAAAAAAAAATTTTTTTTTATTGATTTCAGAGAGGAAAGGAGAGGGGGAGAGAGAGAGAAACATCAATAATGAGAGAGAATCATTGATCGGCTGCCTCCTGAATGCCCCCTACTGGGTATCGAGCCTGCAACCTGGGCATGTACCTTCACCGGAAATCAAACTGTGACTTCCTGGTTCATAGGTCGACACACTCAACCACTATATTAGTTTCATGCAGGCTGGGCGGGAATGGTAATTTTTCTACCACCTCACAGGACTGTCACAAGAATCAAATGTGATAAAGGATTACTTTGAAAACTTATAGTCATAAAGATGAAAGCATCATCATCATCTTGTAATTATCTTAATTATTATTCTCACTCCACTAAACCCACCAATTATTCTCTTCCTGCCCACACGCCTTTCTAAAAGAATTTGCCTTCATCCACAGACCAAGGTGGTGCTAAGCCACTCCATTTGTACCAGGTGGTGTGAAGACAGATGACTGAAAATTCTGGACTCCTACAACAATTGGCTAGAGTTCTGCACTCTGTATCCTTGAAGAAACTACTTTATATCAGTCATGGTTCTTAGATTGTAAAACCCAAGCATACCGACTTAAGAAAAATAACGTATTGATCCATTAACTGAAAGTCCGCAATCGACTCTCACCACTAATGATTACATAGTACTACAAGTCACAGCCAGAGCTATAAAGAAAGAAGGGAACAGTGTAAACATTGGAATGGAAGAGATAAAATGCTCATCATTTACCTAGAAAAACCAACAGGAGCAACCAACAAATTATTAGGACTTATAAGCAATGTTGCCAGATACAAGATTAGCCCATAAAAAAACCAACAGCATTTCTCTACACCAGCAATAAGTCAATAGAAAAAAATAACTTTCAGACACTTTTTTTTCCACATTCTAATGTCTCTGAAATTGGGATGCAGCTTACATTGATGGCATCTTGGATTTGAGTAAATACAGCATCAAAAATAAGTCACCATTCTCAGTTCCACAGATATTTTAAAGTATCTTGTCAATAATAAATAGTACACAAAGACCTCTACAGAGAAAACTTTAAAAGCCTAATAAAAGGTACAGAAGATGATCCGAATAAGTGAAGTGGATTTCTATGCTCTTGATGAGATGATTTAATGTTATAAAGTAGTCAGTTCTCCCCCAAATTAACCTATAAATTCAATGCAATTCCAGTAAAAATTTCATATAGGCATTTTTAGAAGAACTCAGTAAAATTCTACATATGTTAAAGACCTCAATATTAAAGATAAGACTATGATTTTTAAAAAATAAAGAATATCATTATGACATGAGCTGCTGTTTCTCCACCTTTTTCTTCTCTTATTGCCTCTTAAGGAGCTTTATTAGACATTTTTTTTCCTAATTATGACCCCCCCCCATGCTCACAACAGGGAAATTTTAATACCACAGTTGTAATAATTTTCTGTTTAGATATTGTATGTATATTTGTACTTTAATTACAAAGAGTATTACTTTTTGCACTCCCCTGAAAAACAATGCCCTCTTGGGGGCAATCACCTTCACCTCCCACTCTACCCATGAGCATGTTATACGCATAGAGGTGAGGAGGGACTTAAAATTTTTTCAAAAGCTCAAGCCCTCAGACAAAAGATCGATAGGTTTGACGACTATATTGGTTTCCTATCACGGCCATAACAAGTTACCACAAATTTATCGACTTCACCCGCCACTCATTTATTGTTACCTCCCAGCTCTGTGTCCCAAGTCCAGTGAGCTTAGCTGGTACGTGGCCCAGGTTCCCACCAGACTGGCCTGGACCCTTACCTGGAGGTCCTGGGGGAGAATCCACCTCCAGACTCGCTCAGGTTATTGACAAAGTTCAGGGCCACGCAGTGGTGGGGCTGAGCTCCTATTTTCTTGCTGGCCAGCAGCCCAGGGGTCCTTCTCAGCTCCTGGAGGCCACACCCATTCCTTGGATCTGAGACTCCTTCCTCTGCCTTCCAAGCCAGCAACATACAGCCAAGTCCTTCTCAAGAAGCGAATCCCTCTGACCTCTCATCGCCTTCATTTTTCCTCCTGCATCTCTCCGAAGTCAGCCAAAGAAATGCCTCTGCCCTTATGGGCTCAAGTGACCAGACTGGGCCCAACCAGATGGCCCAGGACAATCCTGCTATGCTCTTAATGCTTGTGTCCTCCCAAAATTCATATGTTGGAAACCACACACCGCCCCCCACCCCAGATGATGGTATTTGGAGGGGAGGTCTTTTGGAAATGACTAGATGATAAGAGCAGATCCTTCGTGAATGGGATTAGCTCCCTTGCAAAGAAGCCCGCTGGGCTCTATCGCCCTTCTGTCTGGTGAGGTTACAGCGAGAAGGTGCCCTGTGAATCAGAAAGTGGGTCTTACCAGACACCAGCTCTGCCCCCACCTTGATCTTTGACTTCCGGGCCTCCAGCACTGTGAGTAATAAGTTTCTGTTTTCTTATAAACAGAAATGTATAAGCCACCTGGTCTCTGCTATTTTGTTACAGCAGCCAGAATAGACTAATACTATCCTTAATGTTAATTAGATCTGCAGAGTCCTCTCACTACAATACCTCTATTAGTATTAGTGTTTCATTAGATAATTAGGAGACAGGGATTCTGGGGAAACACCTTTATAGTTCTGCCTACCATGATTACATTAAAATGAAGGATTTCTGGTCTACAAAGGACACTGTGGACAAAGTTAATGGACAGATGAAAGAAAGGGGGAAACATTTTCAATTTCTGAAACCACCAAGGGATTGATATTTATAATATATAAGGAACCCTTACAAATGAACAAATAGAAATGGGCAGTTTATGGAAGTGGTAACCCACATTACTGATAGGTATATAAAGAGATACTCAAAATTAATAGTAATCAGAGAAATGCCAATTCTAAAAGCATGAGATGTTACCTTGTTTTTATTTGATTGGCAAAAATTAGAAAATTGGAAAATGCTAAGTGCTGGGGATAAGGGGAGAAATAGAGATATGGGAACCCTCAGACACTGCCGCTGGGAGTGTAGACTGAGTCGCCCATTACCGAGAGAAATCAGGCATTACGTAGTCAAATTGAGTGCCCCCTGGGACCCAGAAATCCCACTGCTAGTGTTAGGACCCCAGGAAATTCTTACATAGATCCACAGGGCACATACACAGCATGTTCATCACAGTGTGTTTGTGGCAGGGGGACGGATATATAAACTATAGGAAATATATACCAGGGAGAAGCATGCAATAATGAGAATCAATTAGTAAAATGGTACCCATAGCATCATATGTGGACCTTAAAAGCATGGCACCCAGTGAAAAGAGTAAAAGAAAGAATGAGACACGACAAAATCATCTGTGTCGATGAAAACTACAACAAAGGATACGAACACAAAGTTACATGATAAACACACAAGGATGACTGCCTACAGGAAGAGAAGGGAGAAGGCCAACAGCTGTTGGAACTAAAGAAATAAGCTGGATATTTTACATAAAGTGCTATGATCTGAGGCTTCTGATGGCCAATATTTTTAAAAGCTGGTCGGCAGGGTTGGCTTCAGGAACAGTGTCATCCAGGCGTCAGGCAATGTCACCGGGACCCATTGCTCTGCTCCGCAGCACCGGAGTTTGGCTCCACCCTCAGACTGTCTTGGACAGAAGTGAATTTGACTAAGTACAGTTTTTCGAGGCAAATATGAGCTCTGTTTGATGGGATGCTCTTATGGTTGAAAAGATAAATTTCTTAGTGGCCTTTCCTGCCTTCGTAATTTTCGCCCCGTGAGCCCATCTGAACGGAGTTCACTCAAGTCTCTGACATGTCATCTTGAGCAGCTGCGGTCACACTTCTCAAGACGCACAGCCTGCATGCTAATCAGCAGATAAGAACATCTGTACGTGGTTATGGACACGGTTGCGTTTTGATTAAGTGCTTGAGATAAGTGTGCTTGTTTTCCTGACAAGTGGAGAGAGAGGAAAGAATGAAAGTTCATTACAGAAGGACGCCGGCTCGGCCAGAATGAAAGCTTTAATTAAGGCTTTGCTCCAATGGTGTGGTTTTTATTAGCGGTGCTGTCAGGGGAAGGTACTTCGCAGCTCGCTTCAAGTCTCCAGGTGAATGAGCTGGTTAGGGTCACACTCTGGGCTCCCCCTCAAGTCCCCAAAGTGACTCATCATCCTGGCCAGCTGGGGCAGGACCAGGGCATCCCAGCTCTGCCCCTCCCTTGTCTTTCACTCTGTAGCCTGACATCACTGGCCTAGGCAGTTGTGTTAGTTTCCCGGGGCAGCCGTCCCAAATGACCACCGACTCGGGGTTTAAAACAACAGAAATTTGTCCTCTCAGAGTTCAGGAGGCCAGAAGTCTGAAATCGGGGTGCTCGCTGGGTTGGTTCCTTCCGGAGATGAGGGAGAGTCTGTCGCCTGCCTGTTGCTTAGCTACTGGGGCTGCTGGAAACCCGGCATTCCTTGGCTTGTAGCTGCATCGCTCCATGTCTGCCTCGGTCTTCAGAGCCTTCTTCTCTGCGTGTCTGCGTCCTCTCCTCTTCCTATCAGGACACTAGTCATTGCATTTGGGGCCACCCTAATCCAGCAGGGCCTCATCTTAACCAGTTACCTCTGCAAAAGACCCCCATTTCTAAACCAGGTCACACTCTTCAGCCCGATATGATGGTCCAGCCTGCATTCATTTCCCCGGTCCCAGGCAGGTGAATCGGCCTCATGCAGAGTGAGAGAGGGCACGTATGGATTAGTAAGTCGTTTGGTCGAACTTGTGCCATGCATCCAATGTCACCTCATCAATAATGAAGGTCAGAAGGGAGTTATGACGGACCCCTGCCTTCTGCAGGCAACAAACACCTGGTGCTTCAGTGGGAAGATGTGGCCAAGAGCAGTGGTTTGCTTTGAGGCCCCTTTGAGACCCAGAGGTCCTTGGGGTTCCTCCGCAGCCACGGCTCTGAGAGCAAGCATCTTTCTCCAGCTTCCTTGGGTGGCTCTTTTCCGTTTAATTATGCAGCTACCAAGCCCGGCCTGTGAGCAGAATGCCTAAGCGAAACCCGCACCCTGCAATTGAGAGGCGTATCCAAGGAGACTGACAGGTAAAAGTGAACGTGATAAATCAAGATCTTGGTATTGCATTCTTAATGCCTTTCTCCTCTGAAAGGGCCTCTGTGCTCTCCCTCAGCAGACTTGCTAGGGATGTAATCCAACCTTGGGCTGTCCCTGAATGAGAATGTCACTCTGTGTGATTCCAGAACTAGGTGGGACACGATCCTCCAATCCCCGGAAACCCAACTCCAGCTCCCACCCCCCCTCAGGATTTGGCCTGGAAGTGGGGGTGGGGATGGGTTGGGTGGCAGAGTGAGCTCCAGAATCTCCCTTTCCAAGTAGTTTCATCTCACAGGGGCTGGGTCAAGGCCTCTGGCCAGTTCAGCCACGTGAAGGGGCCGTCCTTGAATTTTTCACATCTCCGTTGGTTGCTACAAGGTGCAGGTGCAGCAGGCTTCATGGCTGTGTGAAGAAGCCTCATAAGCATTTGTGGTTTCCTGTTACAGCCGCCGCAGGCAACTAATACACACAGGGCTGTTATCATCCCCATTTTACAGATGAGAAAGCCAATGACTGCAGAGGTTGAATAGCTTACCCAGAGTGGTCGACCCAGAAATGGCAGAGTCAGGATTCCAGCATCCCTGCTCTTGGCTGTTACGGTCCTTGCCACAGAAGCTTTGCAATCTGTGTACATCTATATATATAAAAGCCTAAGCGACCATTATGACCAAATGACCGAACGATGCATCGACCAGTCGCTATAACACACACTGACCACCAGGGGGCAGACACTCAATGCAGAAGCTGCTCCCTGGTGGTCAGTGCGCTCCCACAGCCAAACTCCCACGGTCCCCACCCCAGCCAGCTAACCTCTTGTGGTCCCTCCACCCTCTCCACCCCCCCGGCCTACCAGCCCTGATCACCCCAATAGGGACAGGGTGAGACGGCCCTGATCAACCCCAATCACCAGCCAGGCCAAGGGACCCCACCCGTGCACAAATTCGTGCACGGGGCCTCTAGTAAAGAATAAAACAATGCAAGGCAGCAAGGCAGTAAGAGCCTGTCTGAGGTCAGTGCAGTCAAAAATGAAAGAGGAGTTGTCAGAAGGTCAGGAAAGTTTCACATAGAAGGTAATGTAGGGCTCTTTCTGTGGCGACAGACAAAAACCCCACAGACTGGTAAAAGCAAAAGAAGAACTATAATGGCTCGTGTGTGTGAATTTGAGAAGACGAGCCGCAGTTGGAATCAGGCACTCAGACAATGTTGGCAGCAACCTGTCTTTCTTCACTTGTTGGCCTGCTTTCCTCTCAGGCAAGCAACCCTCTTCCCCCCCGAGAGGGCAGCACCCACATCCTCCCAGCACCCCCTGAAGAAATCGACCCTTTTCCGACAGTTACCAAAAATCTCCTAGGATTGAGGCTCATCGAACCAGATTGAGTCCTGTGCCCATCCCTGAAATAATCGCTGTGAGCAGGAGGAGGAGGGGGCTGATCGATCAGCCAGGGTCACCTGAACGCTGGGTGTCTCCACCCACTGCATGTGTTCCAGGGGTCAGGGAGAGGCGATTCTCCAAAGGAAAATGAAGGTTCGGCCAACAGAAGAAAGAGGAATGGACGTCAGGCAGGCAGCATCAGGTGTCCACTAGTCTACTTGACCCGCCTCATAGAGTCAAATTTAACATGTGAGGGTCACACATGTGACATTTATTCATTACGTGTGATGGATTTTGCCCTACCCCTCCACACCCCCATTCCTTACTAATAGAACCCTGAACTTGAGTTTTGCTCTGGTGCAGAGCTCTTGAGTTCAGGGAGTAAGGACTCCTCCCCAAGCTCCAGGGGACATATCACGAGTGGTTCTAAACCAACATGGTGACCTTCTGTGATTTTCCAGATACTGCTGCTAGAGGTGGCCATGAGCCACGCTCTGGCCAATGAGATACGAAAAGAGGTCTGTTCAGGGGCTTCCAGGAAATGTTTTGCTTCCTGATAAAAGTGGAAAGAGTTTCCTTCCACTATCCCTTCCCATTTCTTGTCTTGGACATGGTTGTATAAAGAGGAGATGCTTGGAGCTACAGCAGCCAGGTTGCAACCATGAGGCAACCAGCCGAAGACCAAAGGGAACATGATGAGGATGACAGAGGGGAGGTAGAAAGTCATCAGTGGGCCCCTGCACCAACTGGAACTGCCTACTGCAGAAATCTTGCTGTGAGAGATAATTCAATGCCTTTATTGCCCCGGCCATTGTTAGGTATTCTCTGCCTTGCAGCCAGACACATCTTGACACTTTATTATAAAAATGAAAGATTATAACACCTCCCCTAGACTTTTTAGAAGCTCTCGCCGAAACCATTAACTCATATGGTGCCTCTGCCAGAATTTCAGGAACTGGCCATTAATATACCTTCCAAAGTCAGGTAGGGCATTCACAGGTAGTGTTGCCAATCGATAAAGCTGTTTTGACAGCAAAGTGTGCTATGTTATTAGCTGCATTAAGCAGACAAGTCTGTTTCTGTTCCCTCTGAAGTACACAAAGGAGCAGGGTATAATTTAGTCCGTTCTGGGTATGAAAGTGAAAACCAGAAGGGACATTTTTCAAGCTTTCAAGAAGGTGTGCTTTTTTTGAATCATGAAAAACAAAAAGATTTTTTTTTTTAGATGACAAAGCCCTGAAACTCCAACAATATACTAGCAGGACACTCTTGAAGCAATTCTAGAAATATCTTTTGTTGAATGAAAGTGAACCAGATCCTACTCAGGAAAGATTCGTGTGCAGCAAAATGACTTATACATGACCCACCTACCTGGCAATCCGTGGAAATCCACAAACTTCATAGGAGATGGAGGGCAGTATTGTGTTTGTTTGTGGCTTAATTCATCAGATATAATCAGGTGTTTGTAAATTGTAACAATGATGGCAACCATTACTGATTGAGTGCATACAGTCACGCTGGCTAGCACGTTCACACATCAGCTTGTTGAATATGTAGACCCTCCCCAGGAAGTAGGCACTAATAATATCCACATTTTGCAGACAAGGAAGCAAGTCCAAGAATATTAAATAAATTGGTAAAGGTCACACAGCTCCGATGGGGTGCTCTTGGTTAAGTATTTAGGACTTTTGCGAGACAGTTGTTAAACATCGGTAGCTTGACATTAGTATGGTGGGAATGTTAACACCACAGAAACTGGCAAATGCTACAAGTCAGGGCTCCCCTCCCAATTGACCAGCACACCATTTAACAGCTAATAACTGTGTAATACAAATATTCACATTTGACCCAAACTAATGCCGGGGTCTACTGATGAGAAATGGTAGACCAGGTATGTTGTGGATGGATAGAAAAATGGATGAGATTAGTGAATACTGCAGAAATAATCTAAGCCCCCAGAGAGATCCGGGCAATGCAGTCTCCATCCGTAACAAGAGGATTTTAAGGATATGAGAATCATCTCTGTAAGTCTCAAAGTATAAATTCCTCAACGCTTAATCAGTGGCACACCCCCCAGCTCAGACATCTGAGTTATGTAAATATCACAGGTTTGAGGGCTGGGTAGCGTAGAATACATTTGCAAGAATATAACTATTTTAAAGACATCTGCAGAAGCCTTCGCATTTGAGTCACTGAAAAGATTTCACCTGACTCAGAACAAGAATTGAATCCAGAGTTCACTTGCCAGCCTGCTGCCCTCCACTGCTGCACCATGTAAACCCGCCTCTCTCCTGGGCCGGGAACTGATTGGTACTGGGCTCTACCAATACCCAGGCCTGACCCCAGAGCAAAAGGAGGAGGTGTCTGACTTTGCTCACCGCATCATGGCTCCGAGCAAGGGCACCCTGGGCTGTGGATGAGCCCACTGGGAGCATTGCCACACAGCTGCAGTCCATTGGCACTGAAAACCCCAGGGAGACCAGCGCTTCTGCCAGCTACTGGTGACTGCCAATGACTGCGAGAACCCCCGTGTTGGGGTGTCACCCTCTTCCATGAGATGCTCTATCAGAAGACAGATGATGGGCGTCCCTTACCCCCAAGTTATCAGATCCAAGGGTGGTGTTGTGGGCATCAAGGTAGACAAGGATATGGTACCCCTGGCAGAGACTACTACCCAAAGGCTGGATGGGCTGTCTGAGCACTGTGCCCAGTACCAAAAGGATGGACCTGACTTTGCCGAGTGGCGCTATGTGCTGAAGATTGGTGAACACACCCCCTCAACCCTCGCTGTCATGGAAAATGCCAACGTTCTGGCCCATTATGCCAGAATCTGCCAGCAGAATGGCATTATGCCCACCATGGAGCCTGGGGTCCTCCCCTCAACCTGCCTTCTGTGACGAAGAAGTGGTGGGTGGCATAAATGATTATAGGCGACAGTTTAACCGTCCTGGTTGCAAACTGACCTAAGCCAATACGGTCAGGTGCAACCTCTCGGGCTCTTTTTGATAGATGTAAGACTTTTCCAGAATGTTTGAGGTGGGCTACTTCTCTGCAACCTCACCACTGGTTATACTGAAAGCGAGCCTCACACCAAACTCACCACACCTCACCTGTTTGTATTGATTAACAAGCATCATTATGAACTCGGTGACGTTCCAGCTTTTTGACTTTTTAGCTGATTTGGTTGTTTCTTAAGGACAAGACAACCAACTTTCAGAGGCAGGAGGCTGTCATCCCTGTGTTTGCTGTTAGGCAATCGGCTGGCCTCCTGCCCAGGGCTGCACACAGGCACCTCCCTGAGCATACAGGACAAGCCGTGATGGGTGCTTACGCTCCGTCCATGCAGCACGGGGAGGGTCTCGGAGCACTTCAGCCAATCCGCTAACCATGAAGGAGAGCCCATTTCTGTACACATTTCACTGGTGAAAACGCACTTGTGTTTTACACTGAGTGGCCAGATTATTATGATCTCTGAACGCATAATAATCTGGCCACTCAGTGTGTGTGTGTGTGTGTGTGTGTGTGTGTGTGTGTGTGTGTGTGTATTAGAGGCTTGGTGCATGAATTTGTACATGGGTGGGGTCCAGCCAGCCTGGCCAGGAGGAAGGGACATGGGCAGTTGGCCGGCCTGCCTGCTGGTCAAACTCCTGGTCGAGGGGACAATTTGCATATTAGCCTTTTATTATATAGAATATACACTGAGTGGCCAGATTATTATGCATTCAGAGATCATAATAATCTGGCCACTCAGTGAATTCTCTGTGCTAATCAGTAAGACACCTGGTGAGCAGAGAGGAACCCTTCTGATCTACTGTTACCTTATTGCTCTGGAGTGTGGCATCCAACTGGCTAAGAGGGCCACTAACACACATTTATATCAAACCATCTAGAACATCTTAAAGTATTAACAGACATTGTGACACTAACATGTGTGTGTGTTTTTACAGACGCCCCTCTCCCCCGGCTCAGGGAATCCATGCATAGAATTCAGGGGTGCCATGATTTTTGTGGGGGGGAAATTACATCTTTTATTTTCACTGACCTCAGTATTTGTAAACCCTGCAACTTTGCCATCAACAAAGTCAGATAGTCTCCTATCACATTACATCTGCCATATACATCTGGAAACGTCATTAACGCTCATTGCTTCTTCTGAATGATGAGCCCCTCTGGTCTCTCATTAACTGTAGTACTGTATCCCAATCATTTCTGTATCGCCGACGTGTGGAGGAGCCTTCTGACCCAGAGCCCGGGCCTTCAGAACATTATTTCCCTTCTCAGCTCTGTACTCAAGATTTGCAGTATCGTGTCTAAGATCCTGGCCAGAAAGCAACACCTGATATTCTAGTGCCTTAAAATCCTTCTGCCAAGATCTTACCATCTGTTGCAAGTTGGGTTCCCTGGGAAGCAGACTCAAGAGATGGAGGCTGGTGTGCAGGGAGTTTAGTGGGGAGCGCACTCACTCGGGAGCAAAACCTGCCCTGCAGGACCAGCGAAGGAAGCAGGACTGGTGAGGGGGAGGGGAGGGTGCAGGGGCAAGGGACGGTCACAAGCAAGTCTCCGCCCATCCCATGGGGGGCTCTGCAGCGAGGATGGGGCTGCAGGCTTCGCGCCCACACACCTATCCAGTCACTGGATGTAGCTGATCCCAGGGAAGGAGGCACGTCCTTGGGTGAGGCAGGGCTCTGCAGGTACTCTGTGGTCAGCCATCAGCTACCAACACACCCGTCAACTGGGGGAATAAACACGTCCATCCTGGAGCAGTTTCAGCGACACCCCCACTGCACCTCATCCTGTGAGTCACTCGCCTACCTGTGCTACCTCGCAAGCTCACGACACTTCCAGGGATGCTCTGCACCCGTGCTGCAGGCCTGAGAAAGGTGATGCATCCCCTGCCACTGTCCTCAGTATCACAGGCCAAGCCCTTCCTTAAGCTCCAGACTTCAGGTTATGTAACTCCATCAGTTTTCCAGACTAGAATCAGGAACCAGTGCCTCTATTTGCACTCACCTTGCCCCAGAGAACCTGGCCCTCCCTTTAACCCGTCCTGATCAGAGCACCACCCTCATAGGGTCTGGGCCCCTGGTCCCTCACCCTCACTCCATCACCAGTCCCTCTTTTTTTAAATATATTTTTATTGATTTCAGAGAGAAAAGGAGACGGGGAGAGAGAGAGAGAGAGAGAGAGAGAGAAAGAGAGAGAACATCAATGATAAGAGAGAATCATTGGTTGGTTGGCTGCCTCCTGCATGACCCACACTGGGGATTGAGCCCACAACCAGAGTATGTGCCCTGACCGGGAATCAAACCATGACCTCTTGGTTCATAGGCTGACCCTCAACCACTGAGCCATGCTGGCTGGGCTCGATCACCAGTCTTGTTTCTCACCAGCCTTCCACTCCTAGCCCTCCCCAGCTTCCAGCTGGTCCCCTTGCTCCCCTGCCACCACCACACCCCCTTTCACACGAATTGCCTCAAGAGCCTCTGGCAGCTCCTGGTCCCCATTCTCAACCCACCTTCTCCCTCTCCCCCTCCCCACCAGCCAGATGGCTACTCCTCACGCTGACCTGTGATCATATCTGAGCAATGCACCCATCACCAGGAGGCCTCCACAGAACGCTCCCAACCTTCCTCACCAACCACCTCCTCTACACACTCTACTCAGGCTCCAGCTAAAGTGAGTGACTCATTTCATTCCCCACTTTTGCTCACCATCCTCCCTTTGCCAGCACTGTTTGTCCTGCTTCCTGTCTCACTCTATCTCCTACTCACTCATTCATTCAATCCACTAGGGGAACATTTGCTAAGCACGTGCTTGACACCATTGAGGAGAGTGACGAGCGGGATGAACGGGTCTGCCTTCCAGGGCTTTCCCTTCTCCTGGGAAAGGCAGACAGTAAGCCCATCAATCAACATGATAATTGCAGATTCTGGTCAAACGGGTTGATGCAACACGGCTGAGCTTCCTGGCCACGTGCCCAGAACAGATTACAAATGTGCGAGATATGGAGCGCCTCGAGGTTGTGCTCATCCATTTAGTCCAGTGTTGTCTTCTGCCTCCACCATGACGTGAAGAAAGCTTGGAAGTGCCGTGTGAAACAGGCGGGGGTGCCAGTGGCCTGTCTGACGTGTGGTATCTGAGTGGAGCCTGGAGAGGAGCCCTCCACATGGGAGGGCAGGAAGGAGCAATCCCTGTGGAGGGCCAGTGGGTTGCAGGCCTTGAGGCAGCTAGAGGGTGGGTCCAGGACACAAAGGGCAGAGGGTCAGGTGGAGGCCAGGCTGGAGGGAGTGGTCAAGGTCCAGGCCCTCCCCACTCAAAGTTCCTGAAAGTTCAGCCAGTGCCCAGCTCGCCTGGGAACACATTAGAAATGCAGAATCTTGGCCCCACCCCAGATCTACTGAATCATAACTTGCATTTTAATAAGATCCCCAGGCGATTCATATGTTCATTCTTTAACGCTGTGGTTCTGGACCAGATCAGGCAGGTTCTCTTAGACCCTGGAAAGGGATTTAAAATCCCTTCCCCTGCCCCCTCCTTCCAGGTCAAGGGTACGTGCTTCTTCTTCTGGGAAGCTTGTCCGGATCCACATAAGCTGACAGGAATCCCCACAGGGAGTTAGAATTCACATCCTTATAGATGACTAAAGTGTGCGTGGCCCCAGTCACTGAGTCACGGGCTCCTTGAGGTCAGAGAACATGTCTTAGTTACTCTGTCTTCTCCAGATCCTCTTGCAACATCTCGCCTGTGGTGGGTAAATGAGCAAAAAAACTCAAACAAAACCCCCAAATGGTACAGTCATTGTCAGGTGGAATGGCGCATATCAGCAAGGACTCTGAACTAACTCCTTTAGGGGAAAGTGACAACATTTACTTTAACTCTACTGGCTGAGGCAACAAATGCTGCATTTATTATCTTCCACAGCTGGAAAGTATAGCAGAGTAGCTTCAGGCATGGCTGCATTCGGGTGTGCAAACAATGTAATCAGGAGTCTGTTTCTGTCCACTCCTCTACTTTGCTTTCCTTATCCTGGCTTCATTTTTAGGATCAAGTCCAAATATTGACAAAAATGACCTCCAGCTGTCCTAGACCTAGAGCCTACCAGCCTAGCAACCTAGAGAAAAGAAAACCCTCGTTCTTGATATTTATAGCTTTGGCCCAGGCCCATCCTGAGCCAAACAGTCTGGGGGGGGGGGAGGGGGGGGAGGTTTCTAAAAGAAAGTCAAGGTGCTATTATGAGGAAAAAAAGGAGAAGGATGTTGAGCAGAAGGGGAAGCCATTCACTACAACCATCATGAGACAGGCCTGCTGTGTTATCATTACAAATCAGGATGTTCACGAATATTTATTAACCTAGGGAAAAATTCATGGAGTCTTGCAAAATGAAAAGTAAAAAAAGTAGGCTGAAAACATTACTGTGGCATTATACCTTTCAGGGGTATGAATATACTGGCATTCTTTATAGACAGATTCCACCTGCCTAGAATTAAAGCAGTAAGAAATATCCATCCCAGTAGACCCTGGTAGAATTGAAAGTTTTTTCTTTTTTATATTTTTGCAGTTTTCACATTGCTATACTCAATATGAACTACATTTGCTCTCATTAAGAAACGTATTTTTAAGTAAATATATGTGTGATGGCTAACTTAATGTGTCAACTTGGCTGGGCCACCGTGCCCAGATATGTGGTCAAACAGTATTCTGGATCTTTCTGTGAAGGTGTTTGTTGGATGCAGTTAACATTTAAATCAGTGGACTCCGAGTAAAGCAGATTCCCTTCATATGAGGGTGGGCCTCATCCAACCAGTTAAAGGTCTTACTAGAATAAAGACTGATCTCCCCAAAGCAAGAGGGGCTTCTGCCAGCAGATAGCCTTTGCACTCAAACTGCAACTCTTCCCTGTGTCTCTTCCGTGTCTCCAGCCTGCTGGTCTACCCTGTAGACATGAGCCAATTCCTTTGAATAAAATCTCTCTCTCTCTCTCTCTCTCTCTCTCTCTCTATATATATATATATATATATATGTGTGTGTGTGTGTGTGTGTGTGTGTGTGTGTGTGTGTGTGTGTGTGTGTTTGTACACATCCTCTTGGTTCTGTTTCTCTGGAGAAACCTGACTTGTGTAGTATGGTTCCTGCCTTCTATTATTAACTCCCCGTCAAAGAAACCAGCAGTCCTGGGTCAGAAAACCTGGTTTTGAGTCCCAGGCTGCCTCTGACCAGCAGGCTGATCTTGGGTAAATTCATTCACCTCTCTGATCCTGCTGTCCTCGTCTCTAACACAGAGGTGACCATTCCAGCCTCAATCTCAGAGCCAATGGTACGCCTGCCATGACTGCCCTTTGTATCATTTTCTCAACACTGAGCTGCCAGGTCCCGATTTCTGAAGATTAAGTCCTGCCATAAATGTCTTCACCTTAGAAGTCGGTGTGAAAATAAAATACAACAAAGTCTCTCGAGTGGGGGTACTTGTCCAGTCACTAATGAACAGATAGAAAGAAGCATCTATGTTCACACTTAAACACCTGCAATGTCAATGTTTTCCATTCTCATCACTAGCTCAGAGCGACTGATCTGTGTTTAAACCCAACAAGACTTTGCTCCCACAAGAAAGGAACCCTCACTCCTTGGCTGGACTTGGTACCTCTCTGTGCACTGAACATCTAGTATGGCACAGAGGGGGACACCTCCCTCAAACCCCCCCTCTCTGATCGCTGACCGGGTTCTCAAAGCACTGGAGACCAATGGCCCTCTCTCTGATTCCTGCTGCTCACTGGAGATGCCCAGAGAGGAAGGCCCGCCTTTGTCCCAGATGCGTGTCTCATTGAAGATACCAGCAGAGTTTCCCAAAGTCCCCAGAGCTACCCTCGGCCTGCCCAAGTTCTTACAGCTTCAGAGATGCTCAGGATGACTACCCCCCCAGGGCCTGTTAGAACAGGAAAGTAACTGAGAATCATTCTGCCTAACTCAGAAGTTCTCTCACCTGTCAGACCCAGCAGCCCCTTCATAAAGATTTGAATGCTCCCTTCACTGTGCTCCAATGAAATTCATAGATCATTTTATTTCCCTACACACACAATGTTGAAAATATCAATAGAACATCTTATCCATAATATGAAGGAGGAATAAAAGTAACCTAGAATAAAAATTAAAGTCATTTAGGATAAAATCATAGCCATGCATTCAACCATTCAATAAATGTTTGTGAGTGCCTCTTCCCAGGCAACCCTGTCGGTGCCAAGTGGTGGACAAAAGTGGCAGGAAGAGGGATAGGAAATGCTGAGGGTGTGAGTTAGGAGCTCAGGCAAGACCTCAATGGAAGTCCTAATGACCTAATCAGACACTTGCATCTTCCTGTATTAATTAATTCAGTATTTACTGAATGTTGACAATGGGGCAGGCACCGTTCTGGGAGACAGAGAATGAGCTGTGCACTAGCCTGATCCCATGGAGTGCCATTCTAGGTACGGGCAGACATTTGAAGGTAAGAGGAATAAGGGTGTCAGGAGCCAATCCGTATGAGGAACGTGAAGGAGCTGGAGGCATAGAAGGCATGAGAATAAAAGCGAGGCTAACACTTCCCACAGAAAGCTGTGGCGCTTGGACAGGAGGCAAAGCCATGGGTCTCCCCAACCTCCGCCCTTGCCTAAAGTTAGGGCGCAAATACTTTCCTGGAGGCAACCAGACATACATCCGTGTCCTACAGGGCATCCCCAGCTTACCAGATCTCTGGACCTTCACAAACAGACTCAATGCCACCCACAGACATCCTCCCAACTCTCACCTCATCGACGTTGTGCTTATTTTCCCTTCTCTCTAGAATGTTCTTTTCCCAGGCATCCTCATGAACTCACTCCTTCCCTTTATTAAAATGTGTGCTCATGACACCCCTCTGAAAGGCCGTCCTGTCCACTGTACCCCAAAGCGCTCCCCCTCACCTGTCACAACCCTTCCTCTTACTCTGCTTTTTCATTCATCACTCCTTGATGTGATGTTACATATTTATTAGTTTGCTTGTTTGTTTATTGTCTGCTTCTCCTACTCCATTAGGGAATGGATTTTGTCTATTGGTTCACTGCTGTGACTTTAGCAGCTAGGACAGTGCCTGGCACAGAGTAGGTCCTCAATCAATGTGTTTAATATATAATGTGTAACCAGTGATGTGCTGAGCCAGCTCACAGCAGCTTTGGAAGTTAATTGCCCATATCCCATCCCAACCATGTATTCCATGATATCATATTGCTCTCTCTCATGATGGCAGTATTTACACCACAGCAATTGGCCAACGCTATATGAAGACTTTTTCTGCCTGGAAAGCTGGTTGTTAAACATTAACGAGCACTTCACGAAACATAAATGGACATGAGCTACTGCAGTGGTCGGCAAACTCATTAGTCCACAGAGCCAAGTACCAACAGGACAACGACTGAAATTTCTTTGGAGAGCCAAATTTTTTAAACTCAAACTTCTTCCAACGCCACTTCTTCAAAATAGACTCGCCCAGGCCGTGGCATTTTGTGGAAGAGCCACACTCAAGGGGCCAAAGAGCCACATGTGGCTCGAGAGCCGCAGTTTGCCGACCACGGTTACTGGCTATGTCTCCTTTGTTAAGAGAGGGGTTCCCATATACCTCTGAGGAAAACTACCTCAATTCATTTCAGGAATCCAGAAACAAACTGTTCCAACCCCAGGCTGTTTTTCTATCACAGGCCCGACAGCTGGATGGTAAGCCCGAATGCTTTCTATTTGCTCCCTGCACGCTACCTCACCGATATTAATGTGCAAATGATTCTTAATGGCACTGGAGTCATCTCATCCTAGGAGTAACCTCTTCTTTTGCCCTAGTAATTTAAAAATGGCGATGGCTAATCATCAAAACGGGGAAGTAGATACATAGTTGTGGTAACTACGTACATTCTTCTCTTCAGAGAAACAGCAATACTGTATGTACTGGTTTTCGATAAATATAGAAAATAAGTGATTGTTGCTAGAGCTCTTCCTTAGGGGTCTCTACTCCCAATCTCACTTCTGTCAACACCATTCATTGTGTAACATACTCCTTGTTGAAAGGGCAAGCCAGACCCCTCCCTGCCGGCTGACGGGCACCCTTCGGATGGGTCAGCCCGATAGTTAGTTGGTTGTCTCAGTGCTGACTGTGAAAAACAAGTTTGAAAGATTATCTTTTCCCACATGGAAAAAGCCGAAGGAGCAAGGAGCAGCCAGCGTGTCCCTGTGCCAGCGGCGGCGGCGGGGTCGGAGATCTAATTAAAAGTGTGCAGCGGGTGAGTTCTGGGGGCTGGACGTGGGGCCGCTGAGCCCACAAGCGCTTCTTTCATGTCTAACCTTGACTGAACCAGGCTTCTCAGAAAGCCCGGCCCTGATGGAAAATAAATTCCGCGAACTCGAATGGAGCCATTAACGTCTCCCTTCGCAGGCCCTGAAACATTTATTTGCTTTAAAATACACACTCTCGTCTGAGTTTTATTAGGAGGCAGAGCCAGCTTTTACCTCGGAGGGAGATTTATCTCTGCCACACTCTCCCCGCTGCTGCACGCTGTCCTCCTCCCCCAGGCAGAGCTGAGCTGCTGGGAGAAGGGACAGGGAACAAGGGATGGGGAGTCCCATGGGATCCACTCCTCATCAGCTTCTGGGAAGAACCTTGGCACTGCCTTGGGGTGCTAACTCATGACCAACCACAAATTTGCACCACGTAGGAGTCTATGAGCATGATTAAAATAGGTGCATTCACCATAAATATTTCTTGAGCACCCACTATGTGCCAGGTACTGCGTTGGGTTCTGGGACCCAACACTGAATCAGACATAGGTCTTGTGTGCAAGGGGCTCATTGTCCAGTGGATTCAAATCTGTAATCCTAGAAAGGACGTCTCACCACCCAGGTCGTCTACACCCAACCCCATCTACTGGTTTCCCATTAGGCGCCGGGCACCAAGCCACATTGACAATGCACGAGGAATAAGGTAGCTCCCCATCCTTGAGCTCAGAGTTAGCAGGGGTGATAAGCATGTCAACAGGGAACCAGCCCTACGGCGCAGTGTGCTCAAGCCTGTGATGCAGGTCTGCCCATCAGAAGGTAAGACCTACCATTTCTCACACTGACTATGTGCCAGGCCTCAGAGAGGTCCTTCCCATACATGATGTCATTTTACCCCACAACCACCTCATGAAGTGAGCCGACGTGTGTGTGCCACTGTTATCATTTCTGCCATTCCCACCTAACACTTGCTCTGTGACTTACCTGATATTTTTCTTAACCCAACTCACATGATTAAACCAACCCCTATTTTAAGTAATAAGACATCTAAAATCATAAGACTGATGAGCTAGTTTTATGTATATGTGTAATTTTTCTAATCCCTATCAATCAAATGTATAACATCGAAATTTAAAATCATCTTGTGTATCAGCCGCTAGGATACACTGGGGTGTGAGTCTGAGTAAGGAATGTTAGCTGCTATAAAAACAGCAGTCCGGGTTGGTTTTCTGCTCGTGTAAGTTCAATGTAGGTGGCAGGAGGGCCTGCGGTTCTCCACAAAGTCTCTCAGGAATCCAGGCTCCTTCCATCTCAAGGTTCCCTCATCCCCTGGGGCCTCAGGGACTCCCCTGGATTCTCTGCACCCAGCTGACAGGTGAGGAAAGAGAGAGTATCACATCCCCTTGGTCAGTACTCATCCATGGGATCCTTACCTAACAGCAGGGGATTCTGGGACATGTGGTTGGCCCATGGGCCCTAGAGAAGTAGAAACCAGGTTTAAAGGAGATCTAACATCGCCTCTGCCACACTAAGGTTAGGATTCCTACTTTGGAAATATTAATGCAAGCAGTTCCATTTTACAAGTGACGAAATGGAGGCTTAAAAACGTTAAGTGCCCTGCCCCAGGTTACACAGGTATTGGAGGATAAAGCTCGGGCTCAAACCCAAATCAAAGGCTGTGTTGCAACCATCACCTCTCAGTTGCCCAAGGACTCCCACTCCTCACCTCCACTCAGCTTGCTCGTCACGTCCAGGTCTGACGTGAGACCTTCCCCAGATGTCCTCACCTGGGTGTCCCACAGGCACCTCAACTAAACATGCCTGAGCCCACGTCATCATTTCTCTCACATCCCAGCCCAGTCACCTTCTCCTTCTGAATTCTCTGTTTTGGTGAATGAGTTCTCTGACTAAGCCAGAAAACCAGATCGTATCTAGAATTTTCCTGCCTCAGAATGCTTTTAGCTGCGAGGAACGGAAAACCCACCTCACAATGGCTTAAACCATCAGAAAATGTTCTATCGCATAGAAAAACAGGTCCCCCGGTGTGATCGCGCCAGGGGCGGTTCATGTGTCGGCTCAAGCTCAGCATCCAGGGACCAAGCTCCTCTGTCTTTCCACGTGGCCACCCGCAGCCTGTTGGCTAGATCACTTCACCTGGTTCCAAGCCACACAAGAAGGCAGCAATGTCCAGGAGCTCAACATTCTCCTTAAAGAGCCCTTCACAGAGGTGCCCCAGAGGAGAGCTCCTTGATGTCTCACTGACCTTGACTGTGCCACGTGCCCATCCTACACCAGCAGGGCGACGTAAGTGGAGTCATCAGAATGGCTCAGATGAACAACTCTTTGCCTTCCAGGGTTGTGTGAAGTCGGGCCTCTCTTGTCACACTGGCCACCTGATACCAGCACCAAAATGGTACTCTTTCCCAAGAAGATGAGAAAGCAACACAGAGTGTCAACCCACTCCCTTTTCCTTACTCAAATGTCCAACCAGTCACCTCCTTTGCTTGCCTCCTTCATTCTCTGGGCTCCATGCTTTGCTGTGGTCTCCACTAGGCTATCAGAATTCAGCGCCTCAGAGAGCTGGGCAAACTTCTACTAACAGCCGGTGAAACTGTCAACATAACTACATCCTTCTCAAATGCTAAAAATTAAACATTCTTTCCCTTCAATGGCCTGTACTGTCAATTTGCTCCAGCAAATCTCTTCCTTAGAGCCAACATAATGAATTTTATCCCAGTTTTGTGCAAACTGTAAAAGAATAAGTAAATTCTACAAGTGAGATGTCAGAATTAATGGGTTGGTATGTGTTTGAGGTTCTCGGTTTCTAGAAATAAATGTGACTGAAATGATCATAGAATCTTATTTCTGAGCATGCACTCATTAACATTCAAAGAATGGTCCATGGGAGAGCATTTAGATTATATTTATTGGTAGGTCACTACCATCTGAAAAATCCATGAGAAACATTATCACAGAAACAGAAATATGAACGTATCATACATATGCAAAACCAAAATTTGCTATTTTCCCATTAAAAAAACCCTTCAACTTACACTCATCTTATGCTATGAGAAATGGTCATTTTATTCTTCCAGTTGCCCTGACAAAAAAACCTTGTGTATTAGTTATGTATGGCTGTATAACCGATTATCCCCAAACTTAGCTTAAAACACTCGTGTTACTAGCTCCCGCTTTCTAAGGGTAAGGAAGCTGGACATGATTCGCTGGGCTTTCAGCTCTAAGGTCCCTGACAGGTGGCACTCACAGTGTCAGCAGAGGCTGTGATCTCATCTCAAAGCTCAACTGGGGAAAGACCCCTCTGAGCGGATTCAGTTCTTTGAGGGTTGTTGCACAGAGGGCTGCCCTCAGATCCCTGCCATTGGGAACCTCTCCAACACAGTAGCTTGCTCCAATGAAGTGTGCAAGCCAGCAGGGAAGCAGAGAGAACCCACTAACAAGAGGAAGCCACCATCTTCCGTAACCTAAACATGGAAATGACATCCCATCAACTTTGCCATCTTCTACTCATTAGCAACAAGTGACTGGGCCCAGCCCAGACTAAAGAGGAAGGGAATGACACAAAGACATAAGTCCCAGGAGTCAGGCTCATCAGGAGTCAGGTCATCAGCTGCCTGTCACCCCTTGGAGTCATCCCCAGTTTCTCTCCTTTCACACCCTACACCCAATCCATCAGGCAACTCAACAGGCTGTACCCTCAAAACAACAGACTCAGCATCCCACCATTGTTTGTTCAAATGTCACCTGTTCAGTGATATTTGGTCATCCTACTAAATATCGTGATCAACCCATTAACACACACATATTCTAATCCCTCCTTCCTTATTTGTCTTTATAGATCACCATCAGATATTCTAGATATTTTTTTATCATTTTTTAAATTCTCTCTCTCCTTAGCAGGTAAACTCCATTAGCGCAGGGATTTTAGCTGTTTTGTTGGCTGCTGCTGCACTCTCCAGGCCCAGAGCAGTTCAACAATACTGTTGAATGAATGAATATCTTTTTTCAAAATCCTAATACAATGGGAAAAACTTTATTCAAAAATGTGCAAACGTTCCAACCTCTATGTACACAGAGGTGTGGACTCCATTGGTTTTGCAAAGTGTTCTTGTCTCACTGGACTTCCAGACTGAGCCCCTCAGGGCTCCACCTCCCCAACACCAAACCAGAGGAGACCAAACAGAGGGAAAGACTATTTCAGACTCAAGACTCCAGGGTGGTCTCTAATTTTGCCTTGCAAACCACACTACCTGGGCCTCCTGGGCTAAAACTACCGAGGACATTCTGCCAAGGGAGCCCTCAGCTGCGAAGACCCTGCCCGCCAATGGGCAGCCCATGGTCATGGGTGGACACCAATGGAAGGCAGCCCAGGACAGAAGGAACCGGGAGTGTTTTCCTACTTCATGACCAATGGCCATGAGGCTCAAGGGACTCTTTGTAAAGCAGAGCTTCTCAAACTTTTCCACATCAGTGTCCCTTGGGACAGACAAAAATGAACCCAGGGCGCTTGGGGGTCTAGGTCAGCTTCGTTTTCCTAAACGTCCTGTTGCCGAGAGAGCACGAAGCTTGGGGCAGACAGCGGCCTTAAGGGTCTCTAATACCAGTCTTCTCTTTCGTTGCTGTCTTTGCCTCAGAAAAACAGTTTTCAAAGGAAATGTTCCATGAACAAAGGTAACGGATTCTCCGGTTCCTGTTTTATCACCAAAGCTGCACATTTTGTCACCTGCCGATGAACTGAGCCCCCAAAGATTGTCTCCATGATCAACTCCAGTCACTCACATGCCAAATGTCACTGTTACCATATCAGTCTCATCGTGTGCAATAAAAGCAATAAAATCCGTGCTAATTCAGACTTCTTAAAAGCTGCTAAATGAAGTAAACTTGGGGGGTAGGCTTGACCATGAGGTCAAACACTGGATCCACATTTGTACCCTCGGCCCTAGTGCCTACGAAATCCTTTGCAAAGAATATAAATTCAGTCCCTGAAAGCTGGGACTGCCTCCTCCCCTGACAAAGGCAGCAAAACTCTGCAGATCAGTCATCACGGAAGTCGCTCCCTATTTCAATGTAGAAACAAGTTTTGTGTCTACTCTTTTGAAGTCTCCATCCAATGCAATGAGAAATCACAAGAAACTTTCTGATGTGCGGTGTTCCTGATGAATGAGGGCGTGCCTGCTGGGGGCTTCAGGACAAGAAATAACCAGGATGTAGGCTCCTCCATGGCCCTTTGCCTGCACAGAACTGGCTTATCTTTGCAATGGGTTTGCGCATTTTCTTCCCAATCCTCACCATGCTGGTTGAAATACAAATCTGGTGGGAAATTCTTCACGGGTTATTATCCAATGCATTGCAAGCTTACACACTTCTCAGTACAGTGACGAGCCTGGGCCCCAGAGCAGGCCGCTTGCATGGGTCCCCTCCAGCTCTCAAGTGCCTCCTCATCTCCCAAGTGCCTCGGTTTCCTTCTTGGTTGGCTGGGACTAACAGTAGTGAGGACCTGCATGGGTTCGTGTGCATGAAGTGTTGACAGCTGGTGTAGGAAACGACCTGTGTGTGAGCTGCGGCTGCATTTCATTGTATCTAAAATGCCGTCAACCGTAAGAAGCACCACTGTTTTATGTATGTACCACTAGGAAAGGAAAAAATGCTCCCAATTAAACTATTCAGTGCTCTCTTATCTCTTAAAATTTTTATTGTAGACTTATCAAAAGTACTCATTTAGTGACTTATTGGATATATCACCTATTTCCCTTGGGCACACCTAGAAAGAAAAATAGAAGTAAAAAAAATTGGTTAAGTTATTCTCAAAATTTCTTGAGAGTTCACATTTTCTTAATGATTTTCAACTGAATCCTGAATGTTGTCAGTGTTAATCTTTTTCAACACAAAGTCACCCTCCAGGCAACTGATGGCATTGACAAAGCATTTCTTCCCAGGGCCTGGACTTTGGTGCTGAGGGGAGGTGTCAAGCAATGGCAGCCACGTCATGACCGCATGTCAGTGACAATGAGACCTTTAATCATGGACACATCCCAATGACACGGCTGCTAAGGTGTGTGCATGTGGGGGTCGGTGATCTTAGAATCAATGAAATATGTTAATATCATTGCATTCTCAGTATCAGTAGAACAGATGAAGATTCTGGAGCTGGTTGAATCATCTGAGTCCATCTTGGATGGACCTGATTACAAAGAATTATTAACCTCGGTTGGGATCTCTACCCAGTCATTCGAATGAATCTTTTGAGCACATCCAGTTGTCATTCCACAAGGACATGGTGTTCAGTGCAGCTGTTCAATTTTAATCCAGATCAGGTGTGAAGGTCACCATCAAGGAGTTCTGAAAGGAAGGTCAGGCCATGTTTTATTCCTGTGCTTGCTTATGAATTTGAAGGAGAAAGAAGCAAGCACCGTGTTGATTGTCTTCAGACTGTCTCTTCCCTTCACCCCCTCAGGGCTTGCACCATGACTCCAGGGCACGTGCCTCAGTGTAGGGCAGTGGTCGGCAAACTCATTAGTCAACAGAGCCAAACACCAACAGGACGATTGAAATTTCTTTTGAGAGCCAAATTTTTTAAACTTAAACTTCTTCTAACGCCACTTCTTCAAAATAGACTCGCCCAGGCCCTGGTATTTTGTGGAAGAGCCACACTCAAGGAGCCAAAGAGCCGCATGTGGCTTGCGAGCCGCAGTTTGCCGACCACCTGTGTAAGGGAACAGTGGTCCTCACTCACTCCGGCTGCAGGACAAGCACCTGGAGAGGTGGGTAAAAATGCAGAGATGAACATCTGCCTAGAGCCGACCCTGGAAGGGAGGCCCAAGAATCTACGACTTAAAGAACTGCCTTCCCCATGCTTCCTACCCAACCAAAGCTTGAGGGTGACAGCTCCAGAAAAAAAGATGGTACAAAAAATGGACAAAAGATGGGAATGAGGGACACGGGGAGAGAGGAGTGTAAAGAAAGGTTATTGCTATAGAACACATTCACCGAAGTGGCTCCTTTATAAAGATAGTCTGCTGACCTTACAGTGCTGTTAAAATGGGGTAAAAGATGTAGAGAAGGCCGTGGAGAGGGTTGGGTTTATGATGCTTTCTCCTTCCATCAAAAGCACAATCCCCACTGTTTGAAACAACTGGGAAGTGTATTGGCCCACCCAGGAGGAAGTCAGAAGTGCCCGCCAGCAGCTCGCTGAGACCATGAGGGTCTTTGTCTCCTCTGTCCCTCTACTCTCCACATGCAGCAACCGTCTGAAGGCTGGAACCCTCAAGATTGAGGACAGCTGCCAGGAAATCGGGGTCCCGTGCTCACCAGGCAGACCCTGGAAAATGGCAACCAACTGGTCCACCCATTCAGAAACCACTGCAGGGGAGCACCACGGCACTGCTAAGGAAACGGCAGCTATAAAGGCTCCACCTTTACGTTGTCATAGTTCTAGAATCTTATTTGAAAACTAGAGGCCCGGTGCACGAATTCGTGCACAGGTGGGGTCCCTCAGCCTGGCTGGTGATCAGGTCAATTGGGGCCTTCTCGCCCAGTCCCGATCAACCGGGCCCGATTGGGGCTAGCTGGCTGGGGGGAGGGACCACGGGAGATTGGCCGGGCATGGGAAGTTGGCTGTGGGAGCTCACTGACCACCAGGGGGCAGCTCCTGCATTGAGTGTCTGCCCCCTGGTGGTCAGTGTGCATCATAACCAGTCGTTCCGTTGCTTAGGTTTATCCTATATAATAAAAGCCTAATATGCAAATGGACTGACCGGCAGAATGAGTGGTTGCTATGACGCACACTGACCACCAGGGGGCAGACACTCAATGCAGGAGCTGCCCCCAGCCAGCAGGCCCCAGCCAGCCATGGTGGGTGCCAGTGGGGGGCCATACCTCCGATCACCCTGCCAATCAACTCCCTCTGCAGGAGGTGACCGGCGACTGCGGCGCCAGGCCAGCCAAGGCAGGTGCCAGCGGGGACCCTGATCGCCCTGCTGGTCACTCCACAGATTGGCTCTGATCACTGGCCAGGCCTAGGGACCCTACCCGTGCATGAATTTCATGCATTGGGCCTCTAGTATATACTAGTATATAGATAAATAATCCACATATCTAGCAATCTTTCTGAAGGAGAACAAAAATGAATATACGAAGATGTTAATGCTGGGTTGGCTGTAGAAAATTTAAAGCATCTTACTAGTAAACGTAGCAACATAGATAGATAAGAGTGATAAATCCATCTACGAAATACTATGCAGCTCTTTAAGAAGGCATTTTCTAAAAAGGACCACTAATACTGGAAAGTGGGGGAAACAGGGCACAAAATTGGTCTACCTAAGGTAGACCAATAAAACCAGATTATACACACACAATAATAACAACAACAAACAAGTAGAAATTCCTGCCAGAATTCTTTAGAAGAAATAAAATAATAGTGTCCACTGCAGAATAGTTTAAAGGGTATTTTTAGCTACTCATAATCCCAAGCAGTCTTACCAGGTAATTATTTCCATTCGTTACTAAGGGCCTTCTAATTTCAATCCTTATAAACCCACATAATGTTTACGGGGTTATAATCACAGAACATGTATATATAGTCTCGTGCATACTTTCTTCTCAGTACTATTCAACAGACTTTTCCTCCAGTTTTACGGTCGCCACAGCACTGCCTTGCTTCTTCCTGCTGCACTTAACCAAACTCGCGATTTCTTCCCGCCGGTCATAGTTACCGGCAATGCTGGGATGAAAAATTTTTGCATGGGGCACATGTACACACCCACTGCTTACACTGATTTTCTTTTTCATTCCTGTCCCGTGGAAGAGAGAACTATCCCCAGAGCCTCCACACCCTGGGCCTCAGCTCACTGGGTCCCATGATTGAGGTCAGAAGCTTCAGGTGGGGAAATTATCCTGGATGATCCAAGGTAAAAAGGGTCCTTAAAAGAGGGAGGCAGGAGAATCGGAGTTAGCCCGGCTGGTGTAGCTCAGTGGTTGAGCATCGACCTATGAACCAGGAGGTTCAATTCCCAGTCAGGGCACATGCCCAAGTTGCAGGCTCAATTCCCAGTGTGGAGCGTGCAGGAGGCAGCCAATCAATGATTCTCTCTCATCATTGATGTTTCTATCTCTCTCTCCCCCTCTCCCTTCTTCTCTGAAATCAATAAAAATATAAATTTTTTTAAAAAACAGGGCTGGAGTTAGTAGGAAAAGATGATGGTGGAAGCAAGAGGCTAGAGTGATTCAAGAAAGGGGCCACAAGTCAAGGAATGTGGTGGCCTCTGGAAACCCGGTAAGTCAAGGACATGGGACCCCCTGAAGTCTCCAGAAAGAATGCATGCCCTAGCTCCGTGGTCGGCAAACTGTGGCTTGTGAACCATATGCGGTTCTTTGGCCCCTGGAGTGTGGCTCTTCCACAAAATACCACAGCCTGGGCGAGTCTATTTTGAAGAAGTGGCGTTAGAAGAAGTTTAAGTTTAAAAAATTTGGCTCTCAAAAGAAATTTCAATCGTTGTACTGTTGATATTTGGCTCTCTTGACTAATGAGTTTGCCGACCACTGCCCTAGCTGGTTTGGCTCAGTGGATGGAGCATCGGCTTGCAGACCAAAGGGTGCCGGGTTTGATTCTGGTCAAGGGCACATGCCCTGGGTTGCGGGCTCGATCCCCAGTGTGGAGCATGCAGGAGGCAGCCGATCAATGATTCTCTCTCATCATTGATGTTTCTATCTCTCTCTCCCTCTCTCTTCCTCTCTGAAATCAATAAAAATATATTTTAAAAAAAGAGAATGCAACTGGATTACAGACTCTGGCCTCTAGAACTATGAGAGAATAATTTACACTGTCCTAAGCCACTGTGTTTGTAGCATGTGTTCTAGCAGCCGTGGGAAGCAAATACATCTGGTCCCAGGGTAGGGATGGAAAAGGCACAAGGATTAATCATGGGAGTGATGACAAAAGTACCTGCTCATGCCCATCGAGGGCTTACACTGTGCTGCACACTTACCTGATTCCAGTTTCACGGCACTGGGAGGTGAGGGTCGTTGTTACCCCACGCGACAAGGAACCTGAGGCTCTCAAAGCTTAGGTAACTTCCCCAGGGTGGCACAGCCCCGGTGTGGTTGAGTCAGGAATTGGACCTAGTCCAGAACCCAGCAAAAATGCTCTGCACCAGACCTGCCCAAGGCACACGGCAAGGCTGACCTCAGGCCTCCCAACGGACTCCAGAGCCAGCCTGGGCGGGGACCAGGGCAGATGGGTTCAGGATTCTGCTCCAGGCCTGGCTGGGTGTCACTGCTTCCTAACCAGAGAGAGGCTCCAGGGGGCATGTTTGTCTCAGTGGGGACCAGGAGCCTCCAGCCAGTCTCTCAAGCCTCAGCACCTTTGTCTGCAGGGAGGTCTGAGAATGCGCTGCAAACTCCACCAGCACAGAGCTCCTGTGGTTTTTGCAGGCTCTAGACTCTATAGTGTTCATCTCAGGGAAAGGACAAAATGCCCCACAGGCCTGTCTCCCTGAGCTGAGCTTCTTGGATCCACATTGGCCATTGCAAGCAACTGTGCGTTCTGAGCGCCACCTAGTGGTGCCTGGGGCCCCTGGAGGTTCTTCTCAAACCTGATATGGCTTCCTCTGAGGTCTCTCTGGGTAGGCTTAGATGACTTAGGTCTCCAGCCCTTCGGGTCCCAGGACACTTTAGAGAAGCCCACGGATAGCTGGTTCCCTGAAACTCTGTGAGTTTACACTGGGACTGTCCCATCATGGGCTCTGCCTGTGGGTCCGAGACACAGACTAAAGCTTTGTGTCATTTATCATCCCTGACCTGAAGGGGGATGGGTAAGGCATGGAGGGAAATCAGCATCTCATTTCAATGTGAGAAGAACGAACACAGGAAAGTGAGCGTTAAAAATGCTATTGAGAACACACATTATTTGACAACTTAAATAAAAGAGACCGATTCCTGGAAAAATGCAAACAGCCACCACTCACTCAATATACACTAGATAATTTGAATATGCTTACAACTGTTAAGGAAATTGAATTTGTAATTTAAAAACTGCAAAAAAAAAAAGACATCTTCAGACCCAGATGGTTTCACTGGAGAATTCTACCAAACACTTAAAGAGAAAGTAACACTACCTCTCTCTATATTATCTATCAGAAAATACAGAGGAGGGAACATCTGCCAATTCACTCTATACAGCCAGTACTACCCTGATATTAAAACCAGACAAACACAGTCCCCAAAAAAACCTACAGATTAATATCTTCATAAATATAGACACAAAAACCCTGAATAAAATATTAGCAAGTAGGATTCAGAATATATAGAAAGAATTGTACACCATGAACAAGTGGGGTTTATCCTTAGCATGCAAGGCTGATTCAATATTTAAAAATCAGTGGGAAGAGATCAACCAAAGAACCTGTATGCATATATGCATAACCCATGGACACAGATAAAAGGATGGTGAAGGCCTGGGATGGGTGGTGGTGGTGGTGGTGGGGGGTGGCAGGAAGGGCAGACTAGAAGGAATCAATGGGGAGAAAAAAGGGACTTTCAACAATAAAGATTTTTTAAAATAAAATAAAAACGTTAGAAAAAATTAAAAATATATATTTGAAAATCAATCTGTGGAATCCATCATATTAACAGACTAAAGTAGAAAACATCACATGTTCATATAAACTGATGTCAAAAAGGTATTTGACAAAATTCAATGCCCATTCATGATCAAAACTTTCAGGAAAATGGGAACGAAGGAATACTTAATAAATCATACCTACCCGAGAAAACCCTACAGCTAACACCCTTGATGGTGAAGGACTGAGCACTTTCCCCTTAATATTGGAACAAGGCGAAGATATCTACTCTTAGGCAGCATGGTGCTGCAAGTTCTAGCCAGTGAAATAAGGCAAGAAAAGGAAATAAAAGGCAGGCAGACCAGAAAGGAAGATGTGTTTGCCGAGGACATGATGGTCCATGTAAAGAATTGCCAAGGAATCTCCAAAAAAAAAAATATCCTCAAGCTATACAAATAAGTGGGTTTAGCAAAGACACAAGATACACGATAGACACACAAAAATCAGTTGTATTTCTATATAACAGTTATGAACACCTGCTCATCAAAATTTGAAAACAATACCACTTACAATTGTTCATAAAAATATGAAATTTACTTAGGTGTAAATATAATAAAACGTGTACAGGACTTGTATGCTGAAAACCACACATATTTACAAAGGAAATCCAAGGAGATTGAAATACATGAAGAATCATAGCGTGTTCATGGATTGGCTGACGCAAGACAGTAAAAGATGTCAGTTCTCCCCAAACTGATATATGGGTTGTACCCAATCCCTTTCAAGCCCTCAGCAAGATTTTTGTAGAAATAGACAAGATTGTTTTAAACTTTATACGGGAAGGCAAAGGAACTGGAATAGCTAAAACAATTTTGAAAGAGGAGAATGAAGTGGGAAGGCAAGGGGTCAGACAATGAAATCTTATTCAGCACAAAAAGGAGTGAGTTGTTAAGTCACAAAAAGACAGCGAGGGACCTTACATGTGTATCACTAAGGGAATGCGGCCCGTGTGAAATGGCTACACTGTGTGATCCAATTGTATGGCATCTACAGAAGGCAAAACTATGGGGGCAGTGAAAAAGGTCAGTGGTTGTCAGGGGGCTGAGCAGAGCACAGGGCATTTTAGGGCAGTGAGAAGCCGAAATTCTGAAAAATAAAATTACTCTACTGTGGACCCCGCCGCCCCCCGCGCCCCGCCCCTCCCAGGACTCTCCTCTCCCCACCGCCCCCTTGACTTGAGAGACAGCAAAGGAAAGGATAACACACCGGATTAAAGAGGCAGGAGCCTAAGTCATCTTTGCCATCCCATCCTTTCTTTGGGAACCTAAGGCACCCTTGCCCTGGCTCCTCTGCGGCATTGGCATTGGCATTGACATTGGCATTGGCATTGGCACGCAGTCTGGGTCAGAGGCGCTGAGTGAGCTTGTTGTCTTTGTGCTGGAGCTGAACACAGAATTGGGCATAAGGAGGTCATCCATCCAGACCAGTTGCCAGTCTTCCCCTCACCCTGCCCCCAGAGCGAATCATCCCTCCTATGTGTCCCCGCCAGGACATGCCGCCAATAACACCTCATCAAGCTTATTTCTTTATCGGTTACCCTTCCCAGGACTGTGACAGGGACCCTGTTCATTTGTCACTCATCTGCTGAGCCCCCATCCCTGCGAGAGCAGGTACAGTGAGAAACGTGGAAGACATAGATGGGTAAGGTATAACCACAGCCACTGGGGAGAGGACACTTAGGAGCCTCGTGTAGCTAGTTTCTACATCCTTGACATTTAGCGCAGTGCCTGGCAGATAGAAGGCATATTTGTTCAAGGAACAGATGAAAATCCCTAGATGACCCACCTCAAGGTGCAGAAAGTGCAGCCACTGCAATCCGTCTAGCGCTCTGGCTGGGGGTGGAGGGGGGTCGGGGGGTGGGGGGGAGCACGCCCGCCTCACTTCGCTTGCTCTGGATGGGCAGTGCTGAGGACAGGAAGCATCCTAATCACATCAGCAGGGAAAGCATCCTTTATCGTTGCAGGTCCATGGCCAGCCGGCCAGCTCCAGGCAAAGAGCCCAGTGCTGTCCTTTGGGTGAAAAAGCTGGAGAACTGTTCTTCCCGGAGCGGAAATGATTGACAGTGAGATAGATACATTACTGATTTCAGAGAGGGAGAGAGAGAAACACCAATGATGAGAGGGAATCGTTGACTGGCTGCCTCCTACTGGGGATCGAGCCCACAACCTGGTCATGTGCCCCTGACCGGAATCGAACCCAGGACCCTGCCGTCTGCAGACCAAGGCTCTGTTCACTAAGCCAAACCGGCTAGGACTGATTAATAGTGTTCTTTCTTGCGCTAGCCGGTGTGGCTCAGTGGATAGAGCGTCCGCCTGCGGACTGAAGCGTCCTGGGTTCGATTCTGGTCAAGGGCACATCCCCAGTTGTGGGCTCAATCCCTAGTAGGGGGCGTGCAGGAGGCAGCCAATCAATGATTCCCTCTCATCATTGATGTTTCTATCTCTCCCTCTCCCTTCCTCTCTGAACTCAATAAAAAATAATAAATAAATAAATAAATAAAAACAGTGTTCTTTCTTGTCGCTTTTCTCCTTTTAACAAATATAGGGCCATATAGCGTGTACTGTTTTGTAACTTCGGGGTCTCTCCTCCACTTAACAGCACTTAATGAATATTTTTCCATATTAGAAGACTTACAAGTCAAGCACCAATGCTAATGGCTCATAGGGTTCCATTGTTTGAATGTATCAGCCTTTTTCAAAGCTATTTCCCAAGTTTAGGGTATTTACCCTCTTTCCAGATTTTCACATGCTGAATCCTTAGAAGAAACTCTTAGAAGAGGAACTGCTGAGTCAAACGGCTTGTACCCGTCAACCTTTGACCTTTGTTACTCAACTGCCTCCAGAGTTCCTACAGGGCCCGGCCGAGCAGGGGGCCGGGGAGCAAGAGTAGGCAATGTTCCGCAGGTCTCAGCGCTCAGCTCAGTCCCGTGGGACCACATGCCTTTCGGAATTCAGGATTCCCCGGGTTCGAGAGAAGCTCTGCAGCATACATTCTGCGCACCGGGGTGCGCCTCCAGCAGATTTCGGGGCGGACCCACAGTCCAACTCATCATTCAAGTTTCCTCAGTAAACGTATGCACATTCCCAGGGAGTTGGATAAATCGAGACCACAAGGAGGCTTGTGGCAGCTCCACACGGGTTTTGCTGCTGTATGAGTTTCAGAGCCAGAAGTGTGTGCGTTCGTTGTTTAGGATTTGTGAGCACGGTATACAGTCAGTTCTGCTGCTTCGGAAGGGAAACTGGCTTAGCAGGATGTAAGGAGGTAATAAGGATAAGGATTAAGTCATCAGCTTGGGAGCAAAATCCATGGAGCAAAATCCATCTGTGTTTGGATCCTGGCTTCACCAACTACAAGCTGGGCACCCCCAGGCCAGCAGCTTAGCTTGCTCTTTCTGGGCCTCATTGCTGAAGCGCACACACAGCCCACAGCTGCAGGGATGAAAAAGGACGAAGCAATAAAAAGAAAAAGGACGAAGCATATAAAACGTGCAGCATATACCGAACTAGGAGAATGGATGAGAGCTGTTGTTACACTCGCTCTGTAAATGGCCGAGCTGGGAAGTGGAAGTAAAGGGAAGCGCTTGCTTGTTCCCTGTGATGCCAGGTGGGGCAGGAAAACACCAAGACCCTTCTAGCCTGTCAGCCCCCAAAGCCGACCCTCAGAATTCTGCTCTAACTCACCTAAGGGGAAGCCCAGACATTGGGGCAGAATGAAGGGCCGACGGGAGACGCAGTGGACTTGCTCTCAGGGGCCCACCTGGCTTTGCCTGCCGTGGTGGCGCTGGGCTCTGTCTTGCTGGTGCCCGTCTCGCTGGCACCCAGCTGTGTGGGGCTGAGCCCACCCAGCTTCGCCTGGACCTCCACAGAGACCTGTTTCCATGTCCCAGAGTATGGTTGTTTGCAAACGAAGACCTGGATAGTTCGAAGCTATAGTCCCAGGAGCAAGTCAACCCAACAGCTGGGCAGGACACCAGCAGGTCCCACAAAGAGTCAACTGTCCAGTTAGGACACGGGCTGTCCAGCGGCAAAAGTTTGCTGTTGGCGAGTGCTGGGTCCTCCGTCAGACCACAGGAGGGTGTGGGTGGGAGGGGGGCAGAGGCCTGGGCTCCACAAGCAGCAGGGACGAGTAGAGGAGAGGAGGGACCAGGCAGCCCTCCACGTGTTCCAACCACAGACCTGGCTGTTTACTAAAATTGGGGAGAAAAGAAAAGAAGGGAAGGAACAGACTTGGAAATAAAAGCCCGGAAAGCCCTCTGTTGGCCATGTCTGACCAGCACAGATGATGGCACCTCGGCCCCGGGAGGCCCTCTGCACTGAGAACCTGAGGCCACTGTGTTTGCCTGCAATAACCTGTTGCCCTGCACCAGGAAGTGGGGAGATGGAAATTTCCAGAAGGCCCCTCCCTATCCAATTCGGCCTTCACAGCTCACCAAGCAGACCCTGGAAAACAGTGAACTGGCTCATCGGTTTAGAAAGCGTCTTTAAGAGTTTAAAACTATTTTCCAAGCCAGTGTAAAACATGATCAGAAGTGTTTAATTGCTCATAAGCCCACTAATTTTACACAATAACTTCCTTTCTAAATGTGCCTTTGAATCTTAATCTAGATTTTCACATTTATATTGTTTTAGTCATAACATTATTAAATTTAATCTATACCCTTTTCCTGTATTTTCCATAATGTTTTATACTCCTCCTGTTAACTCTAATACTAACATCCACTACATTGTATTCAATACCACAGACTGTTTAACCAGACTATAAAAAAACTACTTCTTCTCTATTATAAACTAGAGGCCCGGTGCACTAAATTTGTGCATGGGGGGGAGGTTCCCTCAACTCAGCCAGCACCCTCTCCAACTGGGGCCCCCTTGCGGGATGTCTGATTGCCATTCAGACATCCCTCTCACAATCTGGGGCCACTGGCTCCTAACTGCTCACCTGCCTGCCTGCCTGATTGCCCCTAACTGCCCTCCCCTGCCGGCATGATCTCACCCCCAACTGCCCTCCTCTGCTGGCCAATTTGGCTCTGATTGGTCAGTTCCTATGCCAGTCAGTGTCAAAAGCTCTGCCTCCTAGGCAGCCATTGGCTCCCCACAGCACCCAGATTTGGTTCTGATTGGTCGGTTCCTATGCCAGTCAGCATCAGAAGCTCCACCTCGTAGGCAGCCATTGGCTACCCATAGCACCCACATTTGGTTCTGATTGGTCAGTGTCTATGCCAGTCAGCGTCAAAAGCTCCACCTCCTAGGCAGCCATTGGTTCCCCCACACCAGTCAGCATCAAAAGCTCCACCTCCTAGGCAGCCATTGGTTCCCCCACAGCACCCACCTTTGGTTCTGATTGGTCGGTTCCTATGCCAGTCAGCATCTCCAGGCCTATCTCTGGGCCTGATCAAAGAGGTGGGGCTTAACTGCAGCCCTGGAGGAGGCTGGGAGAGAAAGAAAAGCCTGGCTGCTGAGGAAGATCAGAAAGAAAGAGGGAGAGAAGAAGAGAGGTAAGTACACTGATCAACAGCTTCCACTGAGGCTGCAAATCAGACCCCGACTCACTTTCTGGGTCTCAGCCACCTGGACAGTCAGTGCTGGGTCAGCGCTGACTTCAGGATGGTCAGTGTTTGGTCGTGAGTGGTCGTTACAATCCTGGGCTTTTATTATTAAGATAATGCTGCAGCAAACATCTTTGTGCAAATGGGAGCTTCAAACACCAGCTACTTAAATTCATTTTCGGTTATTTAATCAACCTATATTTATTGGGCACCTATTCTGTGAGGCCCTGGGGATAAGTGAACAAAACAGACATAGGCTCCTCCCCAAAGGCTAAACGTTCTATATTTTAATAAATTCCTGATCTTCTTGAGTGGGTCTCAAATACAAAAATAATCCTCTGGATTAGAAATGGTCGCATTTGAAGCCAAGAAAGCCTAGATTGGTGCCTGCTATTTCATCCGGAGGCCCCCATCCAGGCCCACGCTGCATGGAGGTTGTCCAGTCTCTCTGCTTACAGCCCCTGCCCCACCCAACACCAGCTCCTGACACCCCCACCTCTCAAAGCCCAGCCTCTGGGACTGCCCCCCAGGGTTCCAGGACCTTGTCAGCAGCCCCGGTCACTACTCACATGCACCTACAGGCTGAGAGAGGACCCCAAGTGGTCAGCACCCCCCTACACACAGCTGGGACCCCTTCCACCCTGCACCCCATCAGTGTTTGCTATTTAGTGAAATGATGGATTATGGGGCAGACAGTCAAGAGGCAAATCCCTCACCCACAGCCGCAGGCTGCTTCTGACTGAGTTATTGTTGCCACATTAAATTGCTGAACGCCATGCGTGCCAGGCATGCGCCAACCTTTTTCCATCAGTGTCCTATTGCACCTTCTGAGCGGCCCTGGGTCCAGGAGCATTTACCATCTCTCCTTCACACACGAGGACAGAGGACTACTGCAGGGTCACACTAGTGCAGACCAGCAACGGGGTTCAAACTGAAGTGCATCTCGTCTGATGGCAAAGTCTGAATTCCTATGCTGTTTATAGGGCCCCTGGTCAACCCCCTTCCCACTACCCCCTTCCCCCGTCTCTGGGCCTTCCTTCTAGAAAACACACGCATTGCTTTCAAAATCTCTGGTCGACACAAGACAGTCGCGGGCACAGCTGGGAAAAGCCCGCGTCCCCTGCGGCCAGATCCGCTGCTTGCTTGCCGGGAGCTCACATCCGATAATTGCTGACTCCCACGGATCCCCGTCTACAAGCCAGCCCCGTTGCCAGCTCCTTACTGACCTAAGTCGACTTGTTTAGTCGTCATCACAACCCCGGGAGGAAAGTATCACCCCCATTTTAATACCCGAGGAAACTGAGGCACAGAGAGGCTCAACAACAAGCCCAGAGTCACACAGCACGTGGGAACAAAGCAGCCAATCAGCATACAGACCGCTGTGGTGGCTGGTAGCAGTGGTTCCCCCTCCGTCTTTGGCATGAACGCCTTTAGATTTTTGCACAGAACAGTCCCTGGGAAATGTCCATTATTTCTTAAAAGGGAGATGTGGGCGCTGAGGGGCGGGGTAGGTTATGGAAGTCTCGCTTTATGTCTTAGCCAGTAGATTCGTCTGTGCCTAATTCTTATACACATGCACTTCCCTCTTCTTTATCGACCCTCCGGGTTCTAAAACTGTCTCTGCATACAACATTCCATTTCCATAAGGTGGCCTTTTCCTATGCGTGGCGACTTCGCCTCCCCACAAATATTGACCCTTTTCTCCCTGTGGGTGAATTAACACTACGCCCAGCCCAGTCGGCATTCCCCGGGCCTGTGTACACCCTGCAGCGTACCTGGACGTTTCTCACTGATTTTATTTACGGAGAGAACGGACTGGCCCCTGCTGCACCGAGGATAAAGAATGGCCAGATGAGGAGGGGTCACGAGAGGTGAGGTTTAAAAGCTAGTGCTCCGACTGCTTCATGATTTAACTCAAACCCAAACCTTCTAACAAGTAAACAGGGGTCAAGGCAGCCTGCTTTGATGGTCCGCTTGGGGTTTCCCTGTGGCAGCTCTGGCATTCGGGAAGATGACTATAACTCATCCAGCACATCACGGAGCTCTTTGAGCCCTACAACTGTGGGGGAGTGGGGGAGCCTGCAGGAGGAGGGCGGACAGGAAACAAAGGTCAGTTTTTCCTCCGTTTCCCTCCACTGTCTAGTTTGCCTCTATTTTAGATGCTGAGATACACATTGTACATTGGCTGATCCACTCAGTAGACTGGAAAAGCTAAAAGGAACTCACTTTCCCGGCCTCCCTTGCAGCTAGGGAGGAAGGGAGCCCGGGGGAGGTTACAGACCTCACCAGGAAGGCTCCAAGCCATCGAGGGAAGCCGTCCAGGGAATCTATCGTTGGGACCCAGGATCCGCATCCCACAGAACGTCAGAAGCTTTGGAGGCCCGTTTCTGTTGTTTTATCCACATAACGGAGGTTCTGTTTTAGGGATGAGGAACGTCCGGCCCACAGGCCCCATAAGGCCCAGGAAATCATTTGGTCTGGGCCCTGCCAAGGCAACTGCAGGTGGGACTTGAAATTCAATAAATCTAGGAGCTTTATTCATAGCAACACAACTTTATATTAAGTGAATGATGTTATAAATATCCAAATGCCCTTGGCCGAAGAAAGGTCCCCACTCCTGTTAGATCAGACCTGACATGCTTTTGCTTCCAGAAAGAACATGTCACCCGAACACCGTTCTCCTGCTGCTGCATGAGGGGCCTGGGCACAGGTGTGTTCACACGTGCTTGTGTGGCTGCCTGGGGGACCCCGTGTGTGTCTGAGGGAAGGAGCAGAGAAGCTGCAGAAACGAAGCGATGATTCCAAACTCAGACCCAGCACCGCGCTGGCCTGTCTACCAGCGCTTAATAGTCACAAATAAAATATTCATGCCTCTTATGGATGCACTAATGAATTTCATTATAAATACAATTAATGCCCTCATTCTCCTCAGATACAACACCTCATGAATCTAATGAGAGCGTCACATACTGTCATTATCTAACACTAAATTCAGATTTCTTATATATACATGCAGATTCAAAATCGGCCCTTCTAACTCAAAGCTGTATAATTCTGATAATTTCAGTAGTGGTGTTGAATCCAAAAGAGGTGGGACAAGTACACCATCGCACAGAGCAAGTCTAAGATCACTGTCGAAAGGATAAAGAGAAAACAGGCTGGGAACTGCCCGCACTTGTCACAGGCTTTCTGTGAGGCTCCTGGCCATCACTTCCATAGCAACAGGCTGGGTTGTCCTGTGACTAGATTCTTGCTCATTCATTGGTTGGAGGGATGCTCAGACCATCAGGCCCAGGCGAGCTCAGGGAACCTACCTGGGCATCGTACATAGAGAGTTATTCACAAAAAACTCCCAAGCCCCAGGTGCTCTGGCAAATAAGCGTGGGTCTCCCCATTAGCCGTGAGAAGACGGAGGGAGGCCACGCCATACGGGTCGTCCATATTTGGTGCGCATCTATGAAACTGGGTTTTTTCTTTAATAGGCTATTGTTTTAAGAGCAATTTTAGATTCACAGCAAAGTTAGTCAAAAGGTACAGAGATTTCCTCTAACTCCTGACCCTACACACACACACACACACACACACACATACTCACACACACACACATACACACACACACACACACACACACACACACACACACCCTCCCCTATTATCAACATCCCCACCAGAGCAGCACATTTGTGAAGTCCATGAATCTACACTGACTCATCTTTATCACCCTAAGTCCAGAGTTTACAATGGGGATCACCCTTGGTGGTGCACATTTGATGGGTTTGGACAAATGTATAGTGTCACGTAACCAACACCGTAGTATCATATAGAGTAGTTCCACTGCCCTAAAAATCTTGTGTCTATATACTGATTTCCTTTCATTGAAATATAAACTATAAGCTTTTTCTCACATCATTATTTTCTGGAAAAAAAAGTAACTTGCTGTATTGTTGGAATACTGCTATATTAGGTAAAGCTGCTATATCAGAGCCCCCAAAGTGCAGGACCTTCCAAGAGTAGGCCAATAGGACACACGCGTCTTTCTCACCCAGCAGGTGCAGGTGGGCAGGTGCTCGGGGCTGGTCAGCCGGGGGCCCTGGCTCCTTCCACCTCGTTGCTCGCCCTTGACTGTATTTGCTGAAGACACCAGATTGTCCACAGTGTGCCTGAGCCACCACCCCGAGGTTTTTCTGGGAAAGGGGGCCACGTGTCCCACTTTCTGACCCATCTGGGAGCCAAACGAGATCCTGCGTGAGAGAGCCCTGGATGGCGTGCAGCAGAGCAGCCGTAGTTCAGAAGCTTGGGGGAGAGCAGCATTGACGATGCTGATGACAAGCTTTTAAAAGTGTGCCTGTGGTGGCCGGAGCCCCCACCCCAGTCTCTCAGAGCCACCTGACCCCACCCCTGCCAGCAGCCCTGATCAGCTGCCGCCGTCCTTCCCTTCCTTTGCTTAATGGTCCTGAACGTGGACCCCAGCAGAATGCCGCCAGAATCATAAAAATACATTTATAACAAAGCAATCTTCAAGCTGTGAGCCACGCAGCAGGCAAGGCAGCTGCATTCCTAATCTTTTCCCATCTCCTCACTTCACCATGAGAAATTCATTTCACCGGCTACCGGGCTCAAATTTACTACAGCAGGAAGGAGGCCGGGGACGGGAGGTGCCCACGATGGACCAGTCACCACCCACCTCGCGGATGGGGAACTCATCCCGCAGAATGCCCAGGGCTGGGGTGCAGGGCGGAAGGCGTCAGCCCCGATAACGTCCATCGGGGTCGCCGTCTGGGCTTCCCAAATGGGAAGACCCTTTAAGGGCCGTTTCTAATTCTGTAATTACTGTCTTGGAGGAGACTCGCGTGGGGTTCCAGGTGGGCGATGGGGGCCGAGCGTGGAGAGTGTTCCCCACCCTGGCTCTGTGCTTGTCCCCTGCTAGAGACAAGCCTGCTCTGGGTCGCCCCCCTGCGGGCCCAGTGCGCTCCCTAAGGTCACGCTCACTTCCTTGAGCATCCAACGGGGCTCTGAGCCACACTCCAAGTCAGACAGGCTCCGAGTCACTTGGTCCTTCCCAGACCAACAGGCTCCCCTGGGGGCTGCCTGGGCGGGAGGGGGCCGGGCTGAAGTCTAAAGAGGCAGGTCACCATCCTGGGCTTGAATCCCAACGCTGCCCCCCTTATGTTGTTTTGTTGTTTTAATCCTCGCCAGAGGATATTCCTCCATTGTTTTCAGAGAGAGTGGAAGGGAGAGAGGCAGATAGAGAGACACATTGACTGGCTGCCTCCTGCACGCCCCCCACTGGGGATCGAGCCGGCAACCCAGACGCGTGCCCAGCCACAGTCGCAACTCGGGACTCTTCAGGCCGCAGATGACGCGCTGCATCCACGGAGCCAAACCAGCTAGGGCCCAGCACTGCACCTTTACTTCCCTGGACCTCCCATGCTGAGATTTGAGCTCCTCCTCCTCCTGCTACTAATAGTCGCGCCCCCTCACCCAGCACCCGCTTGGTGTCAGCCGCTATTCTGAGAGCTTGCACATATGTATTAGCGAATGTGGTCCTCCCAGCCAATCTGGAGGTGAGCACTCTTATGATCCCCACTTTATGGGGAAGAAAAGCGAAGCGTGGAGAGTCCTTGCTCGCCACCTGGGGTGCAGGACAGCTGGCATTAGTGCGGTGGCCTCTTTTTCTTTAACTTCCTTTTATTTCCACTTGCTTCCTCCTCTGCCCTCCACAGTCGGCCGCTCTGCTGTGCTGGCTGGTGCTGCCTGTAGCAGGGGTCCTCAAACTTTTTAAACAGGGGGCCAGTTCACTGTCCCTCAGACCGGTGGAGGGCCGGACTATAGTTTAAAAAAAAAAAAAAAACTATGAACAAATTCCTATGCGCACTGCGGGCCCGGGACGAGTCGGCTGCTAAGCAGGACAGGCAGCGGCACCCGGCGGGCCGGATAAATGTCCTCGGCGGGCCGTATGTGGCCCGTGGGCCGTAGTTTGAGTACCCCCGCGAGAGGTTCTTCTAAGAGGTGTGTTGCTTTAGTACACAAAAGCAGTTGTCGGGCTCATTCTCTTCCTTGGTTTTCTTCACTCGCATCCACCCATGGCAGGTACCTCCCAGAACGCTGCTGTGTGTCCTGCATCCACGCTGGCCTGCTCGTCCACCCTGCAGTGACAGACAGAGGAGTGGGTCCAACTTCCGAAAAGATGACCAACAGACATCTTTAAGCGCTTTGCCTTGGGGACACATGTGAGAATTTCTCCGGGGCTGATGTCAGGAGCAGGACTGCTGGGTCCTGGGGTCCAAGGGGCCTGATCTGTCTACACACACAACAAGCAGTCTGTTCTCCCATCAGCAGAGCCCAAGGTCCCGTCATTACGCATTAGTCAGCTTCCTGATGTCTGCAGATCTGGTGAGTACAATGCGCTCGCTCATTATCCTAATTCACCTCTTAATTCGCCAGGAGCTTGTGGATCTCTCTCGTTGGATTATGGGGTTTCCTCTTCCAGGAATAACCAATTCAATGTCCTTTGCCCATGTTCTTTTGGGGCTCCTGTCTTCTTGTTGATTGGGCAGAATTCCTTGTTGTCCCCTGGGCCTAAGTTCCTTGTCAGTTTTAGACACTGAAATTAGCTTCTCCCGATCTTCTTGTTAATCCTGTTAACTCTTTGCTGGTGGTCTTTGGGGTCAGAACTTGTGATGCAATTGGCCCACGCGATGTCTTTGCTTTATGGTTTATGCTTTTAGGCCATGGCTTAAGAAGTCTTTCTCCACCGTTAGGTCACAGAGATATTTTTCCTCATTTACCATAAAGACTTTATGGCTGCACCATATACTAGTACATGTAGGTCCTTCATCTGTTCCAAGTCTACCTTTGTTATTTGGCACTGGTTTTATAGTTGAACATACAGTGATTGAACTGTTTCTCCTTCCCCCCTTTTAAAAATATTTTTATTAATTTCAGAGAGGGAGAGGGAGAGACTCTTCAATGATGAGAATCATTGATTAGCTATCATCAACAAATCAACAAACGACAAGTGCTGGCAAGGATGTGGAGAAAAAGGAACCCTTGTGCACTGCTGGTGGGAATGCAGACTGGTGCAGCCACTGTGGAGAACAGTATGGAGTTTCCTCAAAAAACTAAAACTGGAACTCCCATTTGACCCAGTGATCCCACTTCTAGGAATATATCCCAAGAAACTAGAAACACCAATCAGAAAGGATATATGCAGCCCTATGTTCATAGCAGCACAATTCACCATAGCTAAGGTTTGGAAACAGCCTAAGTGCTCATCAGCAGATGAGTGGATTAAAAAACTGTGGTACATCTACACAATGGAATACTACGCTGCAGTAAAAAAGGAGTTCTTACCATTTGCAACAGCATGGATGGACATGGAGAGCATTACGGTAAGCGAAATAAGTCAGTCAGAGAAAGATAAGTATCACATGATCTCACTCATTTGTGGAATATAATGAACAACATAAACTGATGAACAAAAACAGATGCAGAGACAGAGAGGCATCGATCAGACCGTCAAACCTCAGAGGGAAGGTAGGGGAGGGTGGGAGTAAGGGGGAGAGATCAACCAAAGGACTTGTATGCATGCATATGGGCCTAACCAATGGACACAGACACCAGGGGGGTGAGGGCATGAGTGTGGGGAGGGGGAGGAGTAAGGGGGGTGATAAGGACACATGTAATACCTTAATCAATAAAGAAAAAAATTTTTTTTCAAGAATCAGATTGGCTGCCTACTGCATGACCCCCGCTGGGTATCGAGCCCACAACCCAGACATGTGCCCTGACTGGGAATCGAACTGTGACCTTCTGGTTCATAGGTGGACGCTCAACCACTGAGCCATGCTGGCCAGGCTGTCCCTTCCTTTTGATTTGCAAGCCCTGTAACTTATAAGTCTGTGGCCTTATTCAAAGCAAGGAGGGAGGCCCCAGGAAAAAGTCAAATGAACTGGCCAGCACATTGATCTCAGACCTCCAGCCTCCAGGGTTATATCCATCTCAGCTCTTCCAGGACAACTGCCCCTTTTTCTTGCTGACTCAGCGGCCGCCAACCTTTTGGACCTCACAGACCACCAGTGGTCCACGGACCACCAATTGGCGACCGCTGCTCTGACTTGCACTTGCTTGTGACTTCATCTCTCTTTACTCCGACCAAACTGTGTAAGAAGTCAATTTGACCACATGCTTACTCTCTGCATAGTAAGGCCATGTTCTAAGCACTTCATGTGTTTCAACTTGGGTAACCCTCACAGCCACCCTAGGAAGGTTCAATGAATATCCCCATTTTACAGATGTGGAAACTGAGGCAGAGCGAGGTTAAGCATGGAAAGCTTGGCCAAGAGGTGGCAAAGCTGATTCAAACTGGTGTTCTGTCTGGAATACCATAGGATGCTAACCTCCCAACCCAGCCACCCATGAGTTATGCAGGACCAGCAGTAGGGGAAGTGATGGTGCAAGTTTGATCCAGTGTGTGCACACCCCTCTTCACCCAGTCCCAGCCTGCAGTCCGGGACCTTCCCAGCTCCTCACATCCCCAGAACGCCGTCCAAATGCATTGGCCTGTTTGGGGCCTTCCACAGGCTGCTTACAGTTCACCTGTCCATCTTCCTCTTACTTTCTGTTCCCAAGTCGTCTGGTTGCCTGCCTGCAATGTCCTTTCCCTGCCCATTCTTCATGAAAGGAAGAATCTGAGAGAGGTTCTCTGGCTCTGCTCTGTTCTCCTGTGGGGCAGCTACTGGATTCTAGCAGGGATTTCCTCATTTCTCCCTGCACTCGTGCCCGGGGGACTTGACACATCCTCTCTGGGCTGACCCACATCTAACTCTCCATCCTGACCTTCTTTCTGCAGCTCCAGACTCATGTCCAACTGTCTCCTCATCTCTAGTCTGAGGTCTGACAGGCATCTCACACTTGGGACCCAAACCTCGAGCTTCTGATGCTCCTCTCCAACCTGCCCCTCCTCCTATCATTTCCCATCTCAGTGAAACGACACCTCCTGCCTCCATCCTCCCAGTTGTCAAGGCCCCAAAAGTTGAAGTCATTCCTGACTTCTCTCCACACACCACCACCCCCCCCCCGACATCCAATCCAACACTAAATCCCACTAGGACTTGCCTCTCGCATCTACCACCACCATCTTGAACCCAGATAGCTTTTCCCCGGGATGACTGCGGTCACCTCCATCCTGTCCGAAGCCTCAGGCTGCCTCAACCCTGACCCACACCCCTCCTCTGCCCAGACCTCCAATGGCTCCCAACACGCTCCAGGCACTCACCACTTCACATCCTGTGTAACTGGCTTGGTGTTTCTGCACATTCCCCTCAACTGTACTGTAAACACCTGGAGGACAAGGATTGTTGTTTTGTTCACTGCTGACCTCAACTGACACCCCCCTTCCCCCACCACGCACAGCTTCAGGGCAAGGTCTGTCTGCTTTAATCATATGTATATATACATACACACATACAGCTAAAGATTTATTATAAGGAATTGGCTCATGCAATTGTGAAGGGTGAGAAGTCCCACAACCTGCCGCCGGCTGCAAGCTGGAGACGCAGGAGGCCAGCAGGAGGCCGGTGGGAAAGCCAGTGGGTGGTTCAGTCCGAGTCCAGGGGTCTGAGAGCAAGGAGCCTGGAGGGCGGGAGAAGGTGGGTATCCCAGCTCAAGCAATCGGGTAGGAAGAGCTGAATTCTTTCTTCCTCTGGTAAGAGCCTCAGTGGACAGATGCGACCCACACCGGGGAGGGCAAAGTGCTCTCGAGTCCACGGCTTCGAGTGCTCACTTCATTCAGGAACATCTGACCCTCCCAGACAAACCAGAAATAAGGTTTAGCCAAATAGCTGGGCACCCCATGATCCAGTCAAGCTGACACATAAATTAACCAGTGTTGATTCCCTTTGTCCACCGTGCCTTGGATGTAAGCATTCCATACTTTCGTCTCTTCACTCAGTAGCACACAGAGGCAGCCATGGACGTACCAAGTGCCAGGACCCAGAGTGACCTGGAGTAGGATGGGGTGGTTTCGTCACCCTGAAGGCCAAGACTGACAGGTCAAATCAGGACAAGCTAAAAACTGGAATGTGAAAAGTTGACGTCATAAAATGCAAACGTCAGAATACCGCCCAGTCCTGAGAGCCCATCACTGCGGCTTGCTCAGCAGCTGGTTCTCGCGATCACTGATAAGAAGGCTCATGCAAAGAACCCCAAGACCACCACTCAGTAAGAAGGCACACAGGGTGGGTTATCAATACTTTTAATGGTTCACATTGGTGTTTGGGTGGGGGTTTTTTGTGTGTTTTTTTTTTTTTCAGAAGAATTATAACAAAAATACATAGAACTTAATGTTTCAATACATTGGACAAGTACAGAATCTAATCAAGACAAGTCCATAAAGTACAACCCTTCTTGGGGGGGCAGAACCTTCCATTCCACTGAGCAGGGAGAACCACATGATTCGGCACGATCCTCTCTCACTGCCTCCTGTTCGCATTTCAGAGACTGGCAGACTTGGAGACAAAAGGTATTAAAAAAATGCATAAAACTAGATGTCAACTGCCTCAATTTCCCTTTCTGTTTTTCCTTTTTCTCTTTCTCGTCATAACCGGGTGGGATGAGGGCGCGAGGCAGGGCCCTGCGGGAAGGGTTAGTGCTCTGCGATGGAGTGCCAGGCACACGCACGGGTTCCCTGAGGTGATGAGAAATGTACTTTGAATCAGCTACTCTGTGTTGTAGCGGACAGACACCGGCAGAGGGGAGGGAGTGGAACAGGAGCTGCAGGACTGCTGGTGGGAGGCCTGATGGCCACAGCACACATTAAATCCCACTGACGTCGTGAGAAGAGGCCGGAGTATAAGCCTCAGTCAGCACATTCACACAGGGGTCTTGGTAACACAAGTTGGGATGCTAACGAAGCACAGACACTTCTGCCAAAACCCCACCAGATACAGCCACTCACTCAACGGAAGTATCAAAACCATTTGGTTTTTAAACAAAAATCCTTCACATCCACCTGTGTTCAAAAATAATAACTTACGATATGATGAGCGTCCTGAAAAAAGCAATTACCACAAAAGAGTTAAATTGTAGTGTGGACAGACCCGTTTTTTTATAAATGCAGTTCTTAGCAAGGGACAGATACATAGCATACATGAAAAATAAAAGCCGTGACATTTTGTGCTTTTAGCTTAAAGCTAAAGCTACCCCCTCAAAAAAAGGTTTTAAACTAGAATTAAGCATTTCAGCTCACTTAGACCCACATGCAACAAACTCAGTAGAGACATGTATTGTTTTTCCCCCTTTAAGGAGCACATCTGCCTCCATGATGAGTGATGATGGCGATCGTACTGGACCACCCAGGTCCGTGCGGTGGAATATCGCCCAGATGGGCTGGCCAAGTAGCCATTTCCTCTCCTAAGCAGAAAGAAAAATAGTAACTAGTGATGGGACACATGGGGCAGATTTGGCCAGAGTCAACCACACATTCACTTGCTTGAACATGTAACTTGTTAGGGGAGACGCTGAACGGGTCAGTCGAGTAGAAAAGAACATTGGAGTCCCAGGGCAGTTCTGGATCATGGGACGGGCCTATCAGCCTCCAAGTGAGCCAAACCATGCCTCCCAAGCAACAAGGCACCCATGAACATACTCAAGCCAAGACTTGCTTTGGACAAAAATCGAGCACTAACATTTTTTTTTCATCTCTAGTATCATTAACACCTTGGAGAAAACAAAACAATAATCAATAATAGAAGCTTGTCAAAGAGGATAAGAAACCCACAGAAAGTCTTGCTGAAACTGATCCGCCAGTAGTTCCATCACGGCCCACCGCGAGGGCTTCAGGCCAGTGACTTCATGGACGCACCCTACGATGCACTGCCGAAGGTCAGTTTCCAGTCCGTCATGGTGACCCCAGTGTGATGCTGCCTGCCTTCCACTCACCACCTCCTACCCAGAAGATCCAAGGGTGCCTCAGGTGGTAGAGGTCCAGGACACATAGGTGTCGAAGCCAAAGAAGCTTCCTGACAACTTCACCTTGGACTTGGGCAAGGAAACGCCTCAGTGGTTTGCAGTCTTGGCAGCAGCATCCACACTGGGGCTTAACCTCAGCAGCCAGCCTGCAGGATGCTCGCCCCGGAGCGCTTGGTCACCGACAGAGTCGTGAATACCTGTGGGAGGAGAAAGCATGAGATTCTCAGACACAGAGTAGTTCAGATCACATCACATGTATGAAGGAATTAGGTGACGACTTAAAATGAAAGAAACAGAGAAGTGATACGACCGAGGATATCCTCAACTTCTCCAGAGAATAAAGGCGGGAAACATTTTAAAACAAAGGTGAAAGAGAAAAATGCTTACGTTTTAATGACAAACTTCATTAGCACAAGGCTGATTAAAACAAGTTAGCCAAGTTGCCTGTCTATTCTCTAAAAAAATGCACATGAAATATCTGGAGCCCGTAGGAATGTGCAAGGCGTACCGTTCCAAACACCCGTGTGCCCAGCCAGCTCAGGGAGCTTTAGGAAAGTGGCTAGAGTCCCACATGTGCCCCTCCCTGGTCACCTCCTCCCTACTTTCCCCCAATCACTGCCGACCCTTCCTACGAATTTCTTCCTGTTTTCTTTTCTAAGGTTTTAAAACTTTACATGAAAATGGCGAGATGGTGTATGTCTGCTTCTGCTACCTGCTTTCTGGGCTAAACATGTTTCTGTAACTCACCCATATGGACGGACACACTGCTCTAATTCTTCCACTTTTCACTGAAGAGTATTCAGTTACTACAGTAGCTGTACATGCTGTACCCTACATATCCAAATCATTCAAGTGGTGCATCTAGTACGACTACATAGCCAGGCTCCTTTGGGTGGCCAGCCAAGCTATTGCCAACATGCCATCTGCAACATGCTCTGTGGCACGCAGGAGTCTCCTCACACACAGAGCTGGGAGCACAATTGCTGGGTTGGAGGCGAGATGCAGCTCTGCCTGGACTGGATTTCCAAGGTGTCCGCCAACTGACACTCTTATTTGCAGTGACCAATGAGTTCTCAGGTCACATCCTTGCAAACATGTGGCGCTGGTGGATTTAGAGCTAATGACTATCTTTAGGCAGCTTTAACTGGCTCCCTCACAAGATGGCCTATATGTAAGACAATGCTTCTCCAACTTCAGTGAACACAGCTTGTTTAGACTGACTGAAAGACACGGAAATTATACAGATTTTCATTGGGCAGAGCTAGGGGAGGGCCCAGGAACCTCAGATTCCAAGTGACTGGTTGTAACGCAGGTTGTCACCTGTGAGGATTTCTGTGGAACACCAGTGTCTTTGAAGTAAGTTATCCCCCATAACTTATTTTATGCTGAATTTTGCAGCATTTTCATTAGCACTCTCCAATTCAATGCTGAGGAGACTGTAAGTTAGCATGACTCTTTGGAAAAGCAATAAAGTTCCTTTGTTTTAAAAAGGTGTGACTGTGGAAGAGGGCAGAAAGACGATACTCAGTAACGAAAACAGCTGTTAGAATGACATCATGGGCAACCGAAAATACCAACAAACACACTCTCTTTTCAGTTTTTACAATGAAAGAACAACAAAGAGCCAGGGAATGCACTCAAATTAATTTCAGGCTTATGAATTTGCCAGCTTAAGTTTTATCAGGAATTAATTTAGAAATAGAACCCACAGATTTGGAAAGAAAACAAAACCCATCAAACATGCAAGCAGATAAGAAAGCGCTCTTATCTATTTTTTCTTATACTGATTAACACACTCACGTTAAAAAGTGGGGGGCGCCGATATACTGCCACTGTTGATTAGGAGACATGAAAAAGCTGATGGGGTCGATTTTTACAAAGATTTCATTCGCATATAACTGCTTTAGAAGCTTCATAAAATTTACCAAAATGAGCATGGAGGCTGCCCCCTCATGTTGTTCTGTGCAACACAAAGAACACTAACAAAGGGTCAAACACTGCTTCAGGCTTCACCTCACACTCACATCTGGCCCCAACACCTCCCAGCCTCACAAGAACCCCTCACTCTAGACTATGATTATGGTGACTATTAAAACAAGACATTTGATGTTGGGCACTGAAGTTCATTTAGACCCATTTCACAGGGGCCTTTCTAACGTTCTTTCCTCTTGAGCTATTATATTTCTCCTACATTTATACTTGACAAGTTGAAATTATGACTCCAAATGATGTACAACCAGTTTCCCATTCAAATATTGCTGCTCAGATGTCCAGAATAAATTATCACCATGCTGTCTTCACACTGAATAATGCTACTGCATCACTGATGCTCCCGGGCTAAGATTCCCTCTCATATTGACACCAATGGGCTTCTGGTTAAAACAATAGCAATTCCTGCCCTAGCCGGTTTGGCTCAGTGGATAGAGCATCAGCCTGCGGGACTGAAGGGTCCCAGGTTCAATTCCAGTCAAGGGCACATGCCTGGGTTATGGGCTCAATCCCCAGTAGGGGGCGTGCAGGAGGCAGCCAATCAATTATTCTCTCATCATTGATGTTTCTCTTTCTTCCTCTCCCTCTCTGAAATCAATAAAAATATATTTAAAAAACAACAACACAAAAAGCAAGAGTAATTCCAGAAGGAAACCCTTTAGAAGTGATTTTGCTCCAAAGAGCAAAGTCTCAACTGAGGAATTTGTCCACTTTTCTAAGTAATTACTCTTCAGAAGCAAAGGTTGCTCAATTGCCTGGGTTACTTTGACAAAACAGTGTACAGACATCATTTGATGATTCATTCTGCCAACCGCCCACAGCTGGCCTGGGAGCTGGGACTAGTTCTGAGCACTTCAAAGCAGTGCTCAGGGGCAGTGTTTAGATTATTATTCCTAAGCCATCCGATGGACGGACACTTGTGAAATGCAATAAAATGTATTAGGAAAATGCATTTTTAAAAGGCATATTACTTTCAATTATTAAACCCAACACTGTCAATTACTCTCCAAGTTTCTAAACCTTTCTTCGTTTCCATCCTCAACTCACTAAGGACAGTAGCAAACGTTCTTGGCCAGCACTTTGAGCAGCACCCCTCTACAGTACATAGCTTGACGGGAAAAGCCAGTGAGGGGTCCAGTAGCAAGTCCATGTCAGACCCCAGGATTTAGCACAGAGAAGGGTTCCTAAAATCCCCTCCCAATCAAATTTCACTTTCCCTCAATCAAGTAACTTAAAAAAGATTTCCATAGTCAGGGGTTAGAAGCCTTTGATTGTTCAAAATCTAATTTCTAAGCAAATAGTTCATAACCAGGGATTTAAAAAAAAATCCAGAGGAGCTTTTTCAAAATACATATCCCTCCCCCACATCCCCCCTTCCCCTTAAAAATACTGTAGTGATGACCATTTAGTCAAAGCACATCTATAATGAAATACCCTGGGGAAACCCAGCTATCAGATATATCAAGTCACTGAGTAGCTATCATATGCCAGGAACTGTCTGAGACACTTCCACTTTCCACACAGCATTGCTCACCAACCCTATGAGTTTGATATTATCTCTAATTTATTTAACGTGGAAACTAAGCTCCTGAAAAGCCAGGTGACATGCCAGGTTCACTGAGAAGAATTCGCTGAGTGAGATCACAACCCAGATCTGTGTGTTTTCATTATGCCCATGTTGCCACCAATATCATTTCCATTTTTTAAATTCTATGTTAATTATTGTAAGAAGGTCTGTGGAAATGGTCTATCATCTGTACTGCATGGTGCCTCGGGAGCCAGGTGGCTTGGATTTGAATCCCAGTTCTGCCACCTCCAAGCTGGTAACTGTGGGCAAGTTACTCAACCTCTCTGTTTTCATCTGTCAAGTGGAGATACTACTGCACCAACCTCCTGGGCTTCTTCCAAGGGCTAAGTCGATACATATAGAGCAGAGTGCTGGACACACACAGGAACCCTCACAAACATCAGTGCTATCTTCAGAGTTCTCCCCTCGAACCTGCTCTTTCTATCGTCCCTTCTTCAGACACAAATGTGAACCGTTCTCAGTTCTTCCCTGTTCACATGTCCAACCAGCTGGCCAGTACTATCTACTCGCCCTTCTGTTCCAATGGATCAGTGTCTCAATTTCCACTGCCACCATCCTAGTTCAGGCTGCCACTCCTGCCTCTAGACATGTCTCCTGCAGCCCATTTTCCAGGGTAGCAAGAGTGATTTCTCTCAACAATGTATCATCTGATCATGTTATTCCCATTTTAAGCTTCTCTCAGCCGAATCCCAGTGCCTCAGGATAAAGTAAAAATGCCCGGCACCTTGGTTTACAAGGCCATGACCTTCCACTTACTTCTCCAGTATGTGTGTATGTATGTATATCCTATATAATAAAAGGCAAATCAATGATTGCTATGACATGTACTGATTACCAGGGGGCAGACACTCAATGCAGGAGCTGCCCCCGGTGGTCAGTGCACTCAGCCAGAAGCCGGGCTCACAGCTGGCAAGCCCAGCAGTGGTGGCGGGAGCCTCTCCCGCCTCCATGGCAGTGCTAAGGATGTCCCACCATGCCTAAGCCGTCTGTTGGACATCTCCCGAGGGTTCCCAGACTGTGAGAGGGCGCAGGCTAGGCTGAGGGACAGCCCCCCTCTCCCCCCATATGCACAAATTTTGTGCACCAGGCCTCTAGTGTATGTGTAAGTGTGTATATACATATATATGATTTCTTAAACCTATAAGCTCTTCAAGCTACAGCAGTACTGAGGGTTTTTCAGTCCCCTCAGCCATGCTTGCTCCCACAAAGGCCTTTTATTTGGTGCTCCTTCTGGCTGGCTAACACAACACATTCTTCTAGTTTTAGGCAAGACTCCCTCCTCAACCACCCTGCCCCGTATCCCTACTCCAAACACCACATGATACTCTTACTGTGTCCTAGGGCTTGACACACTGAACTGTGACTGGCACTTCACTCACCTGCCTGCCTGCTCTTAATTGCGTCTTACAACCCTGCTGTATCCTCAAGGGTCCAGCACAGTGCTGTGCACACAGATGCACAACAAATGTGCTCAAGGAGTGACACTGCACCCAATTTTTACCTCCTAAATCAGCCAATAGCTGGGGGGAAAGGGCAGGGGGTGGGGGAAAGCCCTATCAAAACAGTGAAATTAGCTTCTGAGCTTCAACGTCATAAGAGAACCAAGAGATGGAGATGCACAGCGGTAAATGCTTAGAAAGGGCTCTCAAATGTGCCAGGAGTACCAAGGAAAACAGGCCTCTGGCTGGCCTCCCTGCAGGCGGGGCATCGGGAAGATGCCCTGCCTCTTCACTGCACCTCTCTGCCCAGCTGGCCGCCACCCTGCCGGATGCTGCCGGGCTCACCACTGCTGAGTCAAAGCACAACTCTATCAAGGGGGCGCCGCAGGAGCAAGCCCTCAGCGGTCTTCCTTCTAACCAGCCCAGGGAGAGCTGAATTCAGATTAAAATACTAGACACACAGATGGAAATCGGGAAGTTATCTTTTCACCCAAATTGGAGATGATTGTGGTAGTTTTTAAGCCTCTTGGACTGGCATCAAGATTTTTTAAATATATTCATTGTTATGAGTTGAATTAAGCCCCCCAGAAGGATATGTTCAAGTCTGAGGTCCCAGCTCCTGTAAATGTGACCTTATTTGGAAATGGGGTCTTTGCAGATGTAATCAAGTTGAGATGAGGTCACGGTGGATTAGAGTGGGCTCTAACCCAATGACTGATGCCCTTATGATAAAAAGGAAATGTGGACACAGACATAGGAGATGAGGCCATGTGAAGACAGAGGCGGGAACTGGAGTGATGCACCTGTAAGCAAAGGGACACCAAGGACTGCCAGCAACCATGGGAAGAGCAAGAGGATTCTTCCCTAAAGCGTCTGGAGGGAGCGTGGCCCTGCTGGCACGGTGATGTCAGACTTCCCGCCTCCAGAGCTCTGAGAGAACACGTTTGTTTTAAGCCACCCCGTTTGTGCTACTCTGTTCAGGCAGCCCCAGAAAAGTAACATACTCGCTCAAGTTACGTGTTTTGGGGGAAAAAAGTTAATTGGCTCCTCCCCTAGGCAGACAGTGACAGTCTTACTCATTACACTGAATAAAATATGTTATCACAGCACATTGCTTAAGAGCATTAATCTAGACTATTTTCAATTTTTACATTATATTTTTGAAGCTTAGGTTTAGTTCGTAAGACAGTCGTTTTCTACGAAGAATGCCCTAATCACGGAACATGTCAAACTTTTACGCTACTATCCCAGCCAGGTGCACGGTAAGTTAGAGGAGGACACTACCCCTAACGTGGCAAAGCAAAAGAACGGAAACAGTTCCCCAGGCCTTGAAGCTGACAGTTCATACTCAGTAAAGAGTTCAGTTGTACAAGGGCAATGGAGAACAGAGACACCAGTTAGCAGGCTGCTGAATGAAAGCTGGCAGGAGTGTGTGCACGTGTGCATGTGCGTGTGTGCATGTGTGCACAAGCACAAGGTACACTGTGGAAACCACTGACTGGTGGCCAGACAACAGTTGTAATTTCAATTCCATACTTAAGCTGGTATGATACACCTCTTCCTAATCTTCATCAACTTCTCCAACATAGACACATTTTGGCTTTATAACTTGTAGTTAATAGTAAGCATCACAACATTCAACTCCACAATAATCACTGACAAACATGAAGAAAACTAACACCCAGGGGCCCAAAATGGTCAATTTCCAGTTCTATTATCATGTGCCTGAACTTTAAAAGGCATCATTTTCAAATCTCATTCTCTAATATCCAAAGCTAAAGAGCACCCACTATCATTTATCCTCGAGGTGCACCCGAGATAACAAGTATTTAAGCTGTTTCTGGGTATGAATGGCATTAACTGACTGCCATAAAAATAATTTAGAAGACATGACAAATAAAAGATTTAAGGCACATCTTTATAAATCACTCTATGGCTTTTACCAACTAATAGCATGGCAGAACTATCCAGTTCACACCAGGAATAAGAACCGTTTGAAAGAGGAAAATGTGGGTTCTAGAGACAAAGCCTCTTTTTGAGGTATTCTCACTCATTCACGAGCTGCAAGGAGGTATAGAAGCAGCTCGATACAGCAGGAAGAACTCCAGCTCCAGACTGCTAGATGTGCCATTTGTAAGCTAGAGTGCGTGTGCATTTTAGGCAGAGCCATGTAATGCAGGTGACCCACCTCTGCGCAGACCGGGTGGATCCCAATGGTGCTGTCCAGCTGCTGCTTGGTCAGTCCACACTTGAGCGCGGCTGCAAAGCCTTGTGTAACTTCTCCAGCGTTTGGACCCAGTATGTGGAAGCCCACGACACGTTCCTAAAATATAAAATAAATACAATGATGCTGGTTTCTCACCCCTCAGCAGCCTGAAGTACTTTCCCAGTGCATTCTAAAAACCCCATTCAGAAGTGGCCATAGACTTAGATTAATGCTTGCTGCTGAAAGCTGTTTAGGCTGAAGATAACTCCAACATGGGCCCATATGAGTGTGGGGTCACATCAAGCAAGAAGGAAGAGAAGAGCACTAGCGACAAATGATGACGAGGGAAACACTGAAAGCAGAACTGCCTGCGACTCCAAAAGCTCAAAATGTTCAGGAAAATGTTTTCGAAGGGCAACTGTGCCCTCATCTCCCTATGGGCTGTCTCCAAGCCCCAGATAACCTCTCTGGGATAACTGAAACATTTCAGAGCACTCTTTCAAGTTAAAAATCTTTTAAAATTAGGTTTTGGGGATAGATAGCGTTTTTGAAAACAATAGAAAAATGTTTGGCAACTCTGAAATAACTGTGTAGGAATTATTTTGGATAGATCCTTTTTCCCAAACTCAGAAGAAACTCTGCCAGGAGGAGAGAAATTTGATTAATTCCATTGTTCAGACTTTGAGAGCCAACTCTGACTGAGATAGACTGTCTAGTCCAGTGGTGGGCAAACTGCGGGTCGCGAGCCAAGTGCAGCTCTTTGGCCCCTTGAGTGTGGCTCTTCCACAAAATACCACGGCCTGGGCGAGTCTATTTAGAAGAAGTGGCGTTAGAAGAAGTTTAAAAAATTTGGCTCTCAAAAGAAATTTCAATCGTTGTACTATTGATATTTGGCTCTGTTGACTAATGAGTTTGCCGACCGCTGGTCTAGTCCAATCTCCTCATAACCGCCAAGGCAACTCAGGCTGTGGGGTGCACAGCCTAAGGCTCAATCACTCTGTGGAAAGCAATCAAGAAGTCATTCTGTTGCCAAAGTACTGTACTATATTCCATGTTGGACTTATACCATTCATCCTGACAATCAGGGGTTCAGCATATGGATAAACAAAGCACAAAATATACTGGGTCTTAAAATAAACTGGAAATAATGTAATAGCATGGATAGAGCTCAAAAAATGAGATTAAAAACAAGCTGCAGGCTCTAATTAGCTACGGATACCACTAAATCAAACCACAATGTATAATGTTTACAGATACATCAGAGGTGGCAAACATAGAAATATGAACAGGTAAGACACTCCAACTGCAAGACTGCTGCCTGGTGGGGTAGGGAAGAAATAAGGGGTTTAGGATCAAGAATGACTACAAAAGACTACACAGGCATGGGATAATGGTTAAGAGCATGGAATCGACCTTGCCTGGGACTGAATTCCAGCCCTTCCATTAGCGAGTATATGCCCTGGCACAATTACTTAACTTCTATCTAACGTACGCTCACACAAATAACCTTTTCCTAAAACTTGTCTGAAAAGAAAAACTGTACCTAAAATTGTTCTTGATACTACCTGTGTAGAGCTTGTTATGGTTATCCTAGTATATTCACTTGTTAAATGTATCTATGATGATGTCTTTTTGCACAGGATCCATGTTTTTCTAGAACCCTGGGTTCTACAAAAAGCAATCTGCTACTGTGCTACTGTCGAGAGTAGTAACTTCTAAACAGGATCTATAGCTTAATTATATTCAGTCTCACGTAAGAAAATTATGAGTTTATTAGGCTTTTAACATATGGTTTCTTTAGCATCGTTTGTATTTTTTTTTAAAGTAAGATCCCAGCTAAGTTAAAAGTAACAGTTCTCATAAGATTTATTTCACAATACTTACAGAGTATGCGCACAACATATATGTGTCCTGGGTTACAATATAAAATGGGGGAGCAGTCAGAAAAGTTTGAAAACCAGTGATTTACTCACTCGCTTTGTAAGTATGGAGACAAACTGTGAGGTCAAAGAATTTACCCATAGGCCTTCGTTACATGTAGCAGCAAGCAATGAAACCTTAAATCAGAACCCAATTAAGAGGGCTTCCCATTAACACTTTCTCATTTGGGATAGCTGCTTAGGATATAAACTTGCAGTACTCCTGTTCTTTTCTTTTTGCCATTTTTAGGTCATTGATAACTTAATCGGTTTCCTTTCATACACACAAACACAGAGAGTTCTCAAGTTGTCCCTAGGCTCCTTCGCTCAGCAAGTTTAGCTGCCTGCCTCCTATGTGCAGGGCTCTGTGCCAGTGAAGCTGGGGGGAGAGCACTGTGTCACCATGGTCCTTGCTCTCAGAGGTCTACGCAGCTGGGGAGACGGACAGGTAAAACAGGAAAGGAGTGCAGTGTGTAACATGTGATCAAAATAGAGCTACATATTAAAAGTAAAATGAAATTAGTTGAAAGGATTAAATGAGAATTGCACTTACACTGTCTTTCATATTACAGACTATTTTTGCGTAGCATTTGTTGCTATCTCTTGATGGAACCGTCCATTCCAATGGCCAAAAGTAACTATGGTAAACCTAAGAAGATATAAGCACAATTAGACTCATCATCTTAAGAAGCATGTTTGTCAAACACTAGCGCTGATAAAAGACAGTGGAGGCTTTTTAGTATTTAGACTTTCACTAAAGAATTCATACAGACACAGACTCAGAGAACAAACTGATGGTTTCCAGAGGGGAAGAGGGTTAGGGGACTGGGTAAAAACAGTGAAGGGATTGAGAAATACAGATTGGTAGTTACAAAACAGTCACAGAGATGTCAAAGTTCAGCATAGAAAATACAGTCAATAATATTCTAATAACTATGCATGGTGCCAGGTGGGTACTAGACTGACTGGGGAGGATCACTTTATAAATTATGTAACTATCTAACCACTATGCTGTACATCTGAAACTAATATAAGATTGAATGTTAACTGCAATTGAAAACTCAAAGTTAAGAAAACACATATAAAACACCAATAAAATTCATGAAATAAATAGGAATCCGGTCAGAAAGTAAATGACTTTAAAAGTCCTATTGTCAGATCCTTTTGCTATATGCTCATCCCTTAATTACAACTCAGGCTCAAGAGTAAATGTTAAGTCATAATAACAGCAAAGAGCCAGCAAATGAGAAAAGGAAGCCATGTCATTACATGCTGTCTTGCATTAACATACGGATTTAAAAAACACAAAAAACTTCTATTTTGTTACCTGAGAGGAAGGACAAGTTTGGGCATGAAACAAGTCAAGTGCCAGCAACAATTATAGCAATTATCTAGTTTTCTTGCTTAATGCTTCCAAAGACATTCCCTCCACTGACATTATTCACCAAAAGTACCAAAGGGAAGCAGAGAAGGCGGGAGGGAAGGTGGGCAAATGGAAGGACTCAGACATGCTTACTGATATTTCATAAACTTAAGTCCTGGATGACTAAAGGGATTTATTTTCTCCTCTAACTGCTAGCCTCAATTCGAAACGTATATGGTTAACTACCTTTTAAAAACATACTGATCTTGTAGACATATAATAAGTGTTCTTTTATATTATAAAAATGATGTAAATTTTTCTTAAAATATGGGTTACCAAACTGAATGTATATCATCATAGTATGATAACAATTATATAGGAAAAAGATGATTAAAGAAATTACACCCAATTGCTATTACTGTTACCAAAAGAAAGAGTAATTGTTTCCTATTTCCTTTACATGTTCCAAAATTTCAACTCAACTGCATTATTCACATAATAATAAATGCAAATTCTAATAAAACAAAATCCAAAGATATTCTGCCAAGAAATATGGAATGTATATTAAGAACCTTAAGCCCTAACTGGTTTGGCTCAGTGGATAGAGCATCGGCCTGCGGACTGAAGGGTCCCAGGTTCGATTCCAGTCAAGGGCATGTACCTGGGTTGCAGCCACATCCCTATTAAGTGGTGTGCAGGAGGCAGCTGATCGATGTTTCTCTCTCGTCAATGTTTCTAACTCTCTATCCCTCTCCCTTCCTCTCTGTAAAAAAATTAATAAAATATATTTTTAAATACCTTTAAAAAATAAAATAAGTCACTCTCTTAAAAAAAAATTTAAATACCTCTTGATAGGAATCTATTCTCAGAAAATAATCAGAGAAACAGACAGTGACTAATGAAGAGGTTCATCATTCTATTAATAGTGAAAAACTGTAAACATGTTTTCACTATAAAGAATGGCACAACAAATTATTGTATAGCATCCCTAAAAAGAAACATTACACAAGTCATTTTAAAAATGATGTTTTTAGGGGGAAATGCTCCTGGCCTAATATTATTGTAAAGTAGGCCAGAATATTGCATATAACTTAATAGCACTTTTAAAAAAATTACGATATATGTACCTACACAAAAATTAGACATGAATTCAATATATTAAAAACACACATAAATACTTAGAGACTAGAATATGCCAAAATATTAACAGCAGTTACCACTTCATGAATTAAAATTTCCTTTTTTATGTTTTCGAGCTTCCTATAACAAGGATATACTATGTTTAGAATCAGAAAAAAGTTAATAAAATACTCATAGACCAAGATATTACATGCTACTACTAATGCACATAATAAAGAAAAAGATTGGTAAGAGATTTAAAGTAGATTCACATCCTGAAACTTACTCTGATCTTTCAGAAGGTTTTACTAAAAACTTTTCTTCAAATTACTTAAAAAGCAGCAGTGACTTTGTGTAGCATTATCTGTATATATGAAAATAGCGTACTTCATGTGCATTTTCCTTCACTATATGATAAAAGGTGAGTGGTAAAGTTAGTATAAATTAGAGGATAACAGCAGAGGGACAAAACCTAATAGAACAGCAGAAATAAAGTTAATTTTTAATTTTTTTCTTTGTATTCTCCTATTTCCAACAGTATTGTTTTAATAATAAAAAGAAACCAGTAAAAGTGGTTTTAATAAGTAGAAGTAAGTGTTAATGGATCAACTGATGAAACGGGAAAATACAAGATAGATCACATAAAAGTATCTATCTATATATATAAAAGCTTAAGCTACCGTTACAACAAACAACCAGTCCCTATGACGTGCACTGACCACCAAGGGACAGATGCTCAGCGGAGGAGCTGCCCACAGCCCGCAGGCCCCGATCGCCTGATTGGGGCCAGGCCCCCAGGCTGGGACGGGGAACTGGGGGTGGGTGGCAGCAGACATGGCCCCTTTCCCAGGGTGGCCGAGGGCCGGCTCCCTCTTTGGGGCCAGCGGCCAACCTCCTGGGTCCCTACCCCTGGCCGGCAGGCTCCGATGGCCCAATCAGGGCCTGCTGGCCAACCTCCCAGTGCCCCCTTACGGCCGGGCCCCAGGGTGGGATGGGGAACTGGAGATGGGTGACAGCGGATGTGGGAGGCGAGGGAAGGAGGGGGGAGGCAGGAAGGTGGGGAATCTGATCGACAGCCAGGCCTAGGGACCACACCATGCATGAATTCATGCACAGGGCCTCTAGTTGTATCAATATTAAAGTTTCCTAAATGTGATAACTACCCTGTGATTTTATAAGAAAATGCTCTTATTCATAGGAAATACATACTGACGTGTTTAGGAGAAAAGAGGCATTCAACTTACTCGCAAGTGGTTCAGGAAAGAAAATACAACAGATACACAAATAGAGAGAGACTATGCGACATAAAAAAACAAATGGGCAAAATATTAATAATACGTGGATCTGGATAATTGTACAAAAGTTCTTTGTACAATTTTCCTACTTTTCTGTATGCCGGAATTATTTTTAATTTTGAAAAGAAAGCAGTAGTGTAGAACTTACCTCAATATTTTCTTCCCCAAATTTTTCCACAGCTTTTTCTTCAGAAAGACCACAAGCACCATATTCCAAAGGAGTAAATACAGTTGTTGGAACATTTTCATAGTCACACTATTTCAAAATGGAGAAGAGTTACAAGAGAAATTATAACTCAAAAAAAGGGTATGCTTCAAAAAGGTTAAAAATTAGGGGAGAAAAGCAGACTAATAAATTTCTACCAAAAATATGGGAAGTCACAACAATCCCAGGTATAAACCTACCACATAAGAACCATGAACCAATGTGATGAAGTTTTGGCAGAGGTTTAAAGTCTGGCAAGACTAGCCATGAATAAGTGATTCGTGGATGTTAACAACAAGGACATACTTTCTCTACCTTTAATAAAGCAGCCAAAAACAATACAAGTGTACTCAAAGATGATGGTCTCATTATCGGTGACAGAAACTAATAGACTTCTATGGGAAGTTAATGAGGTAATACATATTAAGAGTCATAAAAATATTTTATACCTTTTGGACCAATAAACCCATTTTTAGACATCTATAATGACATATAGAAACAGCTGCGTGCATTAACTGAGCAATGCTGTAGCTCTCTTCAATAGTGGCAATATTGGAGCAGCTTTAAAGTGCAAATAAGGAAGTGGTTCTATAGTACGTACACTCCATGTAACATTATGCAGCAATTAAAGTGAAATGAAAACTACAGAAACAAAAAAGTTAAGGATCCTATTCCAAAGCATATTTTATGTTAATAGGCATAGATGACAAATTCTGAAGTCAAAGAAGTTGTAAAATGCTGTATCAAGCAAATAAATAAATTTCTCAATTACCAAATTTCTCAGTCTTTAATATGCTGATGTGAATTGTGAAAACTGTTATTATATAAATGCAAAATGTTTGTCAATGCTATTTGATGAAAACCTACCCAGTTACATTTACCCACAGAGGTGAGCCATTCTGCGTTTAAAATATGAGAAATTGAATTTTCACTCCCTAAAACAGGGTGAAATCTTTAAAATGTGCCTCCCTATGCAAACAACAAATAGGATCCTTTTTCTCTAAGAAGAACAAAAATCTTCGGAATTCTGATTCGACAGTAAAGGCAGATCTCCACTAACAGCCACAATAGTGTACCCGGGACCAGATCTACCTCCCTGCTTTACAACACAATTAGAAAACCGGACAAATATGCAGCAACACTTCTTAAACATCTGGCAACAGCTGCAGGGCAGAGCCCTGAAGCTGGTAGAGCTGGACAGGAACTTCCGGGATCTGGGCTGAGTACTGATCATAAACACCTCAGAGGAAAGAAGCCCTAGAAAGCAGTAGGCCCCACAATGACCAGCGCTCCAACAGGACTGGAACTAGCTCCTGTTCCCAGAGCCCAAGCAGCAAGAATTCATCATGTGAGAGGAACGGGTCAACTGATGCCCAAAGGCATCGATTTCATGGTGAAACTAAGTTAGCTCTAGGTGGGAGGGTGCTGTAGCCGGACCCTAAAAAAGCTTAAAAGCAAGTTACAAAAGGGATAAAACTAACCCTACGTAACTTAACCAACTGTCAGAACAAAGCCTAACACTGTATAAAAGAACTCAACAAAACCCAGCGCTGAACTATGTAAAATGTACAGTATCTGCATCCACCCAACAGTATCTGGACATGCAAAGGAGCAGGAACATGTGAATCAATACCACGAGAAAAATCAACCAATAGAAACAAACATTGAGAAAAAAATGAGGACATTAAAAGAGCTATTATAAATATGTTCTGTCTATTCAACCAGGTAAAGGAAAACATCAACCTGCTGAGGAGAAAAATGGAAAATTTATTTTAATCAATAAAACCTGTAGAGATGAAAAAGACTATTTGAAGTGCAAACCACACAGATTGGGATTAACAGCCCAAGAGAGTGCAGAAGAAAAAAAACCAGTGAAGCTGAAGACACGGCAATAGGTTTTCTAAGAAAATGGAGCACTGAGATGGGGTCCGAGTGGGGAGGAAATGGACACAGGAACAGATGATCAGAGACCATGGGATAACATCGAGTGAACCAACGTTTATAAATTGGAGTCTAAGGGAAAACAAAAAAGGGGGAAGACAGAAAAAAATATTTGAAGCCCTGGCCAGTTGCTCAGTGGTTGAGAGCATCCGACTGTGGACTGAAGAGTCTGGGCTTCGATTCCAAGTCAAGGGCATATACCTTGGTTGCAGGTTCCCCATCCCCAGTCACCATGTGCAGGAGGCAACCAATGGACCGATGTGTCTCTCACTTCAATGTTTCTCTCTCTCCCCCCTCCTCCCTCCCTTTTACCCTCTGTAGAAATCAATGGGAAAAATATCCTCTGGTGAGGATTAAAAAAAAATAATAAAAAGGTAACTGAATGGCTAAAAATTTTCCAAATTTGGTGAAAACTATAAGCAGATAAACCCAAGAACCTTGGACAAATCACAAGAGGAAGAGTTACAAAGAAAAGCATGGCAAGGCATGCAATATTCAAACTGCTAAAAAAAAATGACAGAAAGAAAATCTTAAGAGGAACAAATATAGAAATGATAGTGCATTTCTCTTTAGAATCTCTGCAGCCACAAGACAATGGAAAAATCATTAAAATATTTAAAGAACACTGTAAATCTAGAATTCTATATTCAGTAAAAATTGCCTTCCAGAAAATGAAGGCAAAATAAAACTTTTTTTTTTAGGCTTGGGAGCCCTCTTCTCCCCACCCCATTCCAAGTCTGTTTCTTACTTGGGTGTTCTCTCTTAGTCCTAGTGTTTCCTTCCTCACTTCTTTCTTCCTTCCCTCCCTTCCTCTCTTACTTTTTTTAACATTTGAAATAGAATTCTCATACCATAAAATTCACTTTTCAAAGTTTACAATTCAGCAGTTTTCAGTATAGTCACACAGTATGCAACTAGTACCACAATCTAATCCAGAAGATTTTATCACCAGAAAAAGAAATTTTATACCCATTAGCAGTCACTCTCCATTACCCCCCTCTCTCCCCGCCCCCAAGCAAAATCACCATGAGCAGACATGCACTCAATAACTGGTCCCATGAAACATACCTAAGAGTTTCCATTTCCTACATTGATTTTTAAAAACCACATTAAGTTATTAATAGAACACATTCAACATTCTAAGCACAGAAGACATATTTTTAGAAAGGACAGGGAAATAAAGCCTGAACACTGGTTTAAGCAGCTCTGCACACTGGCATTATTCCCTAGATCCCCAAAGCCTTTTACATACCCTAGATAGATAGGTACCACAACAAGATTTCTTACCTTGATAATAATAAAATTGATATAAAATACAACTATTATGTGTATATGGAACATAATAGTGCTGAAATTTGATTTATCAAGCTCATTTTATTCTTAGTGTAATTCCAAGAGTGACAGTTTTCTTAATAAAATCACAAAGGTACAGCATTCTTAACAATGTCATTTGGAATTCAGTAATAAAGCACATCTAGGATGCCATCATCAAAATAACTAAATTATTCAAGACCTGGGAAACTTCCCAACTATCTCTAAATAGAGAATGGGGCATATTATTAAAAACAGTATTTCAGTGGGTGAAGTGTCACTCACCTTGACCGTGGAGCCAGCATAGAGCCTCTGAGCCAGCAACCTTCCCGCCTGGATTGCTACAGGGGTGAGCTCTGGCTTCCCCTCCAGAATATCGCCAATGGCATAAATGTAAGGCACATTGGTCTGCTCTTCATCCGTGACAGGTATTTTTCCATTCCTGCAAATTGATCCCGTTAAACATCATCATTAATTACCATTATTAGTTAAGAAGAACAAAATCCCCTTTATCCCGAAGAAGCCCAAAATTGTGACTCCAGCTGAGGACAATGTTCTAATGTATTACCACACAAAACAACTTTATTTATTTCAGAGAAAATAAAAGCTTAGAGACCATTCTCGCTGCTATTCTGATTAGTAAAGGAATAAGAAAACTTGATAGAAACCCTGGAATGGAAAAACTGGGACATAGCAGTTAAGAATAAGAATTATAAACTGTAATAACCAGGTCTGTTAGTTATTACCTTTATGATCTTGGGAGAGCTATTTACTATCTCTAAGCCTCATTCCCCCACCTACAAATGGGAATAATGATGATGGGAATAATAGTAGGAAGAAAAAGAACACCATCTCTATCTACCGTAAGGGACTGTAAGGATTGAATGCGAATGTGAATAAAGCCTTCAGCACAATAGTCCATGGCTCACAGAAAGTACAGAATAACTATTAACATTATATGAAACATAAGCCTTAGACCTAATTGGAAACAGGCTAGCAGGTTATGAAAAAAACGAAGAAAAAATAATCTTCACAGTAAGATTAGAAATCTCTTCTCCTCAATAGATGTGATTCCTGCAAGGATTAAGAGCTTGCCATTACTCCAAGGGAGCTTCTGTTCACAGCAGGTGCTTTTATACTTGGATGTAAGAAAGGCGATATTAGGAAATACCCCATGCTGCTCCCATAAGCAGATACCAGAGTCTCAATTATCTGGTGCAGGAGTATAGTCCAAAGGACTTTAACTGTTTTTGTTTTTTAAGCCTTTTCAAAACAAAGCCACCAAAAATTTTGGTTGCCTCCCCCCCCCCCCAAGAAATTGGGAGAGAGATGGAAGGCCTTTAACTTTTAAAACCCTTGAAGAAATAAGTTTTTATACCAGCAGCTGTCACTAGAAATGTAGTGACCACCCTAGTCCTAGTGACCTTAAAACCTGGTAGCTTTAAACATGGTTCAAATCTACATATTGATGAAGCTAAAGTATATTCCTACAATTAACCAGGGGCTGTATCTTTTTCTGCACACATATGCATTAAGGAAATAAAAAGCAAGCCAATATTGCTCTCAATCAGATTTTGAAAAGAAAAAAGAAACAGAAAATACTATGAGTGGAGCTGAAAGACTTCTCCTGAACTTAAAAAAAGGGAACTCTCCAACTATGATAAAAATTAACTTTAAAAATCCAAAACTCCAGCATTAACCAGTATTATAAGTACTGAAATAATATTCAATAAGATATAATAAAGATTTTTTCTTACTTTTCATTTATCTTTACACCCACGGCTTCTAAGCCAATTTTTCTTGTGCAAGCATCTCTTCCTATTGCCAGCAATACCTGGAAAAAAAAAATTGACATATATGTAGTGACTATAACGAAAAGGCTCTGCATGAGTTATTTAATTATTATTTTTTCTGCTTATTAAGCCAACTTGATTTATCCAGACTGGGAAGAAATTTCATTAAGAAAATAATCTAAGAGTTAAAACAAATTACAATCTTTAAAAAAAAATTCTTCAAACATGATATAGCAGAAATCCTTACCATTTCTTATTAAGAAAAAGAAAGTTAACAATTCCTCAATTAATCTAGACAAGATTAAAGACAAAGACAGCATAGCCTATGACTGAATTCAGTTATTTTAAACATTAAAAGAGGTGGGCAAGATCCACCAATGGACTTGTGTGCATGCATCTAAGCCTAACCAATGGACACAGACACCAGGGGGGTGAGGGCATGAGTGGGGGGTGGAGGAGAAATGGGGGGTAAGGACACATATGTAATACCTTAATCAATAAAGAAAAAAAAAGTGGTGGGCTGGGGAGGAACATGGGACAGAGAAATTCTAGCTCATTTAAAAATGCTGATGCCGGAGAAACCAAGATGGCGGCAGAGGTAAACACCTATACTGCTGCCTCGCACAACAATTTCAAAACTGCAACTGGAAGACAGAGCGGACATTGTCCAGAACCACCGGAAAGCTGGCTGAGTGGAAATTCTACAACTAGAAGGAAAGATAAAAGGACACTAAGACCCAGAGGAGCTGCGGAGGGCAGAGGTGCGGAGACAAGCGCGGCTAGCTGTCTGTTCGGGAGGGAAACAAAACCTCCCCACTGCAATGAAATCCAGTTCCGGGTGAGACTTTGGGTACCCAGACTCATTGGGGAGAAACTGGACTGTCTGGCAGCGGACGAAACTCGAAGGCAGCCTTCTCTCAGAGGTGCATGCAGCCATCGCTGCAGGACACTGAGACCCAGGGGCCTCTTAGGGCGGGGCTGACGGGAAAGCAAGGCTGTCTGCTCCGCCCTGAGACTCCGCCCATCCAAGCTGAGCACAGAAGCTCTCCCAGCGGAGACACAGCTGATCCTCACAGCCAAAGAGGCAGGTCACAAATGAAGGAAATGGAGGAAAGTAAACGACTGGATATAGAGTTCAAAACCATGGTTATAAGGTTTTTCAAGAATTTCCTAGAAAAGGCTGATAAATTTAACGAGACCTCGAGGATATGAAAAAGGATCAACTAGAAATTAAGCATACACTGACTGAAATAAAAAATATTATACAGAGACCCAACAACAGACTAGAGGATTGCAAGAACCAAGTCAAAGATTTGGAATACAAAGAAGCAAAAAACACTCAACCGGAAAAGCAAAAAGAAAAAAGAATCCAAAGATATGAAGATAGTGTAAGAAGCCTCTGGGACAACCTCAAGCGTACCAACATCAGAATTATGGGGGTCCCAGAAGAGAGAGAGCAAGATACTGAAAACCTATTTGAAGAAATGGTGACCAAAAACTTCCCCCACCTGGTGAAAGAAATAGACTTACAAGTCCAGGAAGCGCACAGAACCCCAAACAAAAGGAATCCAAAGGGGACCACACCAAGACACATCATAATTAAAATGCCAAGAGCAAAAGACAAAGAAAGAATATTAAAAGCAGCAAGAGAAAAACAGTTACCCACAAGGGAGCACCCATATGACTGTCAGCTGATTTCTCAACAGAAACTATGCAGGCCAGACGGGAGTGGCAAGAAATATTCAAAGTGATGAACAGCAAGAACCTACAACCAAGATTACTCTACCCAGAAAAGCTATCATTCAGAATTGAAGGTCAGATAAAGAGCTTCACAGATAAGAAAAAGCTAAAGGAGTTCATCACCGCCAAACCAGAATTATATGAAATGCTGAAAGGTATTCTTTAAGAAGAGGAAGAAGAAAAAGGTAAAGATAAAAATTATGAACAACAAATATGATCTATCAATAAGTGAATCTAAAAACTAAGGGAATAAAAAATTTGATGAACAGTATTAACTGGTGAATATAATAGAATCAGGGGCATAGAAAGGGAGTGGACTGACAATTCTTGGGGGAAAAGGGGAGTGGGGGTGCAGGAAGAGACTGGACAAAAAGTGTACACCTATGGATGAGGACAGTGGCGGGAAGGTAAGGGCAGAGGGTGGGGTAGGAACCTGGTGGAGGGGAGCTATGGGAGGAAAAAAGAGGAACAATTGTAATAATCTGAACAATAAAGATTTATTAAATTTAAAAAAATAATAAAAAAATAAAAATGCTGATGCCCTTTTACAGCCACTTAACAAACAATATTTTACTAGTAAGTTACAGTGGAGAAATCTGAACTCTAAAATGAAGTATGGACCTGGATCCATTCCTTACCGTATTGTACTCTCCTTCGATGATTTTGTCACTGTTGGTGGACTTAGCTAACACCTTGAGTCGGCCTGGTGTCCCTGCTTCAATTTGTTCAACCTATAAAAGTGATAAGGTTTTACTCAACGATAAAGACATATATCAGGTGGATAATTACTTTCTCCCTTTCTGTCTGGTTAACCCAAAGTTGACACAAAGTCTGGTTTGAAAGGTCTTTCATGTCCTATCTCCCTCACTCTAGCATCATTAGGATAATGTGATTCTCTTATTAATCCCTTTTCTCGCTGCTTATTAATGTTTGCTAGAGGGGTTTTCTTTCAAACGGTTCTTATGCAGAATTCAGAGAAAGGAAAAGCCAGAGAAAGCAGTCTACAATCCCTAAAATCAAACCAATGACTAACTGTCTCGTAAGTCACCCAGAACCACTAATCCCCTGGAGAGCCACTGCTGCTCATATTCAGAGGTTCTTCTTTTGACTACAGATGCTCAGCTCTGTACAAAGAATACACGAGAGTAGGCCAATCATGATACAGATAACATCTAGAAAGCCCCAAAAACCATAGTGGTCAAGAAGGTGTGTCTGTTTGTCATCACCATGGGTTGTCTCCAGTTAAGGGTGTAGCGGGGAATGAGCAGTCCTGGTTCTTGTGCTATGATGAGACTGAACATACTACCCTACTACACATAGTTGTCAATGGCAACTTGGTGACAATGACTAAGAAACCCTACTACCTGGAGACTTCTGCAAGTATGTAGTGAACCTTTGTTGTCTCTGAATGACAGCCAAATCATGGGTTTCTGTAAAGTATTTACTGGGAGAAATCCATAAAAGTAACCTGCAATGTCTACCCTCCCTTTAAAATACAACCGCTCTGTGTGGGAAAACTATCAAGGTTGATTTTTTTTTTTTTAATATATTTTATTGATTTTTTTTTACAGAGAGGAAGGAAGAGGGATAGAGAGTTAGAAACATCGATGAGAGAGAAACATCGATCAGATGCCTCCCACACACCCCCCACTGGGGATGTGCCCGCAACCAAGGTACATGCCCTTGACCGGAATCGAACCTGGGATCCTTCAGTCCGCAGGCCGACGCTCTATCCACTGAGCCAAACCGGTTTTGGCAATCAAGGTTGATTTTATTTTCAACATCTAATAGACAGTCAAGATTTCCTTCTTGAACTCCCTTGCTTTCTTATACAGTTAAGAAATGTCTTTCCCATTTAATTTAAGGTATAATGTTCTAATCTTTGGAGAAAAGTTGAACTGGTCTATGGCTTAGATTTGCTTAAGAAATGATAAGGGCCTCACCCCACCTCTATTCCTTCCTGCCTTACTCACTTTTCTGTTCCAGTCAGGCTTTTCCTGTATCTAGAACAATTTCTGCATTTAGAACAATTTTATTCCCAACAGCATTTTTGCTCATACTTTGCTCTTTGCCTAAAATGCCCTCTACCCCTCCTCTCTGCAGAGGCTTCTTCCACTTCTTCCAGTTGCTTTATAATGTAGCAAGCGTTCACACGAGCCTCTGGGGAATCGGACACCTGGTAACCTCAGCAAGATGTTATGTACACAGACACCTGGTTTATTTCACCAGGGACAGTCCACCAGGTCCTCAAAGGGCCCCACAACTCCCCAGATGTTAAAATGTTATAAAAAACAGATGTTGCTTTCCTTATCGGTATGGCATTACTGACAGCCGTTGTTTTCTAATCATATACCTCCACTCCCTAAAGAACAGCTACAGCAATGAGTACTGATAACTTTCAGGACATTCGTTACTTAATCCTCGCTACAATATTATGAGATAAATTCATCTTAGACTTGCTCTGAGACAGAACTGTCTATCTAACTGTAAGCTAATGCGATCTTCACAAGAACTGAGATAGGTGCTATTATCATCCCAATTTCATAGAAAAAAACTGAAGCTCTGAGAGGTTAAGTAATCCCCCCAAAGTCATATGGCAAGAAACGGGCAGAACAGTATCATATCCACGCCATTCTGACCTCAATCTCCATGTGCTATCAACACTATGAGACTCATGGTCACACAATGAAACTATGTTAATCCACTAAGCAATTTTTAAAATAACAGATAAAATTCCTTAACTTTAACAAAACAGTTCCATCCTCACCTGCACTAAAGGAAACTATTAATCTGAGATACACAAAGTGTTTGATTCTGTCACTCTTACGTATCAAGCATCTGTGGTAATGTCTACAAGTCCCAATATAACTCATCATATTGTTCAGCCTTTTCAAGAGAAGATGAAATGAGCAAAATAGGTAATTGTATGCAGGGAAGCCAGAATAATACAGCACATCTATTGACTATACTGTACATCTAGGAGAAATGTCTTATGGGAAATTTTTTAAGATCAGCCAATCTTGAATTCTTATTTAAATCACTGGTATGTATGAAGGAACAAAATATAACAGACCAAAGATAATAAAGGAATGCATAAAGGGAAGTATTAAACAGAAGAGAACCAAAGGTAAGAAAGCAGAGAAGGAAATGAAGAAATTATTATTCTGCAAATAAGAACAAAGCTATTTAGGTGGTAGGTAGGTACAAGTTTACATACCACTACCATACAATTGAGGAATTACAGTGTCCCTAATGGTTTATAATTCTGAGAGGATGCTTCTATCACCTATAGAAATCTATTTCCTAACTTTTAATACGTGTACAGAACCAACAAATTTACAGGCAACTCCACTTACCTTTATTGGTACAAATTGTTTTATAAACTTGACACCATGTTCTTCCATGTGTTCACCAATTTTGTTGGCCATGTCCTGGTCAAATCCTCTAAGGAGAATGGATCGTACCATAACAGTGACATCTAAACCAATGCCAGCAAGAAACCCAGCACATTCCAAAGCGACATAGGATGCTCCGACCACCAGGGTCTTCCCCGGGCAATAAGGTAAGGAGAAAAGATCATCACTGAAAAGAGATTTGTGTAAAAAAAAAGGCAGAAATAGAAAAATGTTCATGGGAATAATGACCAAATCAAAGCAAATATTTTTACTTTCTTATGAGCGAGACACCTTAAGATGTAAATATTTAGCCCTGACTGGTTTGGCTCAGTGGATAGCGCGTCGGCCTGCAGACTGAAGGGTCCCAGGTTCGGTTCCAGTCAAGGGCATGTACCTTGGTTTCAGGCACATCCCCAGTGGGGGGGTGTGCAGAGGCATCTGATTGATGTTTCTCTCTCATCGATGTTTCTAACTCTCTATCCCTCTCCCTTCCTCTCTGTATAAAATCAATAGAATAAAATAAAAAGTAAACATTTAATTAGCTACATTCATAATATGAGAAGTTTTTTATAAGGTCTGAGACTCTCCCTTTGTTGCCACCCAGTGGCTTGGGGAGTAGCTCAAGCTACCTTGGGGCCAAGCACAGCAAACTATGTAACTTCTGACCACAGTCCAACTCACAGTCAAACAAACCGATTCTGAATTGCCTGGAACAATTCTTCACTACTGTGTTTAATATCCTACATTTGAAAATCTAAACCCTCATCCCACCACTCCGATCTCTCTGAGGTGGAAAGTCTGGTACGTCTTATCTGGAATACCAATTATTAAGAGTGGGGAAAAACTCAACATACAGTTTTTGTATATAAAAGTCAATTATAAAAAGTAAAATCTGGCAGAATCTTCTTGCTGAGTGAAGAATATAGAATATATGAGTGAAATTCCATAAGCATTAGAAAATGAATTTTTTAAATTTTGAGAAGGGAGCCTATACAAAACAACAAAGACAACAGTTGCCATCTGAGCTGTCCCTATATGAAGCACAGAGGAAATAAATCATACCTCCCCCCCACCCCAAAAAAAAAGGCCTGAAAAAAGAGTAATCTATAACACAATCAGATACTCTGGGGAAAAAGCATCCAAGAGGACATATTTATCAACAATCTATCTTAATGTCTTCATAATTTAAAACATCTGAAAAACAACGTCACCAGTATTATCACTTGATGGACAAAAATAAATCACTTTGCAAAACCTTCTTGCTTGACTCACTTATTTCAGAAGGTCCATCTACACTGACACTGCAAACATTTGAACAACAGTGAATAGGGACCAGTGATAAACCAAATGGTCTGCCATCCTCTCATTCTTTCAGTGTCACTTTGCAAGTGTTAAAAGGTAAGGTAACAGATGATCCTATAAATATACATATGTATCATTTCACAAAATGTTTGTGACTGTCCATCTGGTTTTATAAAATATATTCATAAAATCTATTCACACATACAAATTTCAATATAAGCATACATCCATATGTTAGTGACGTAAACTCTGGGTGGTGAGATGACCAATGTTTATAGTTTTCAATTTTTAAAATATTCTCATATCTAAAATAATTTTTCTTTTCTCTTTTTCCCAACCCCCTGCCCCTTTGGGCAAAAATATGGTACCAAAAAAAAAAAAAAATCTGCTAAGTTCCAGGAAATAGACAAAATGGGTTTTAAGACAAAAGCAAAAGCATAAATCCACAATGGGTTTTTCTTTTCTCCCTGTGATTTTTACTTACCTGCTGATGCAGTATTCTTTGTCACCAGGGATGCCCAAGTAACGTGGCCTTTCACCGGTAGCAATGAGAAATCTCTCTGCTGAATAAATATTTTCTTTGCCTTTGTTATTTGTTGTCTACAAAGGAACCAAAACGTCAGCTTTTAATAGTTCTCATGACGTAGAATTGTAACTTCATAGTTAACAAAGGCCATTCACCACATTGTCCAATTTGACCCTCATATAAATTTGGTAATACATAAGAGATATTAAGGCTGAGTAATTAAGGGACCTGCTCAAGGTCACAATGCCAATTAACAGCAGAGCCACGACTCAAATCCAGATGGTGTGGCCCTGAATCTAGTTCCCGTACTCTCTACAACACCACAAAAGAAAGCCCCACAAGGAGAGGTGAGGGCAAAATCACCACATTGGACACTCTGGGTCACAGGGGCTATTACTTTCATTAGGATAATCCCCTTCTCCTTTCCTCCCCTAACTCCCACCAAAGCTTAACACAAACCAAAAGAAGCTACTTAGGCTGTCACACCATTACCTTAATCCTATGAGGACCCACAAACTGCCCATAAGCATTCTCATAGGTGACTTTCTTCTCCCGCAGAGCCACGCGGTAGCCCCAGTTCAGAGAGCCGATGTGATTCTGCACAGCTTCTGTCATTTTTCCCCAGTCATGTCCAACTGCACAAGGAAATAAGACAAAACATTTAGCCTTTCACCTGCCTGGCGAAGATCGTTTCTCAGCAACTATTCACATGGAATACAAAGAGCAGAGTTTTTAGTTGAAAAGGGCAAATCCTTCATTTCAAGCCATAAACAACCTTTTAATCTTCAAATATTCTTTCCTTTTTAGAAAAGGACCATAATACTAAATAATGCAAGGCTTCCTGGCAATTCTTAAGACTAAAATAACTATTCTCAACTTTTTTCTTCTTTATCTAGAAATGAATGGGAATCTTTTTTAAAAAATATATTTTTATTGATTTTAGAGAGGAAGGGAGAGGGGGAGAGAGAGAGAAACATCAATGATGAGAAAGAATCATTGGTAGGCTGCCTCTTGCAGGCCCTCTACTAGGACCAAGCCCACAAATCCAGGTATGTGCCCTGACCGAACCAAGACCCTCTGGTTCACCGGTCCATGCTCAACCACTGAGCAACACTGGCCAGGCTACCTCTCTTTAAAAACAACAACAACAAAAAAAAAAACTAGAATATTTAAGCGAACCCCAGACATCATTTTATTGGTGGTGATTTTGGCTTATAGTGACTCGGGGATGCCCAAGGGCCAGTAATGCTAAATATCCTTCACTACAGTTCCTTACATCTAGGAGCTGTCTGGCCCAATGATTTACACCTCTGAGAAGAAACAATGGACTAGAATAAAGGGAAGATTCACTTCTGAAATTTCACAGTTGTAGAACTACAAGTGAACTATACTCTGCTAATCCTATAGGACATACCATATTCTAAAAGAAGACATAGTTGAGATTAAATAACAGCACCAACAAATTCAGTTATTTCAATGACAGAAATCCAAATTCAATTATTAGACCTGACCCCAGCTCAGTCAGCCTTCCTTTGTTGCCGTCAGATCCCCGACTGCCAAACTCCTCAAACCCCCTTTTCTACCAGAGTTCCTTCATCCTCTGATAAGGGGAGAGCCAACCATCATCCATCCCCAAACTCTATAGTGTGATTTTGGTCCGGCAGAAGGATTTTAAAAGTTCCACCCACCAGTTTGGGATTCAGCGTCAAGGCACTCACTCTAGCTGCTCCTATGTCCTGACCTTGCATGCCAGTCTGGGAACTGAGTTTCTGGTCTTGTAAAACCCAAATTCTTACTTTACATGCTAGTGGTGGTCACCGGATCCTTGTTGGACTATTGGTCATAACAGTCCTTGAACCCCAGTTCTCCAGGGCTGCCCTGTCTTCTGATAATGCCTAAATCCACCACCTTCAATGAATAGAAATTTCTAAATTGTACAATAAGAAACAAGTAAATGCACTGCGTTCCCAAATATTACTTGCATACTCCACATGCCCACACTCACCCACGTGCTGGCGTGGCCCCAGCATTTCTCCTAGGCCGCCCAATCCCACTGGCCTGGCCTATCAGTTGTAACCCAATCAAGGACGAATGGCCTGCCCAAGGCCACACGCTAACCCAGTGGCAAACGCAGACACAGTGTATGTGAAAAGACAGGCGTGTGGTAGGAGAATCTATCCCAAATTGCAAACCAATGAGCTTGCTTTCTTTGTATTGACAATGGGATTCCAAAGCTTTCCAAATATTTAATATTTTAAAGATACACTTAATTCTTAAGCAGAGGAGAATCCAAATAGAGAAATCTTAAAAAAGGTAAAGCCTATACATCTTCCAGAAAGGACCAATTGGTCCCATTTACATAACTGAGCTCAGTAATATTTTTTAAGGGCTTAGACGCTTTCTGTACCTTCTCCATTTGGAGCTTCAGGGAAACGGCAGATCACAGGCTGCGTCCCGTAGGTGTCACCCCCTCCCCCCTCACTGGGCAGATTCAGCTGTGCTGCCTGGCCCAAGGTCCCTGTCCTCCGCCGTCACCACACTGGGAGCTATTTGCAGTGTCAGAGAAGACTCTTCCCAGAAAACTGAGCACTGTTCTTTGTTCAAGGACACGCGATTAGATGTGTTTCTATTAGAAAAATGCAAAATAAGCCTTCTCGCTTTATCTGTTGGGAACATGAATCAGCAGTCTCTAGGGGATTCTCATCTGAAATTACACCTCCAAATTTCCTTCTTCCTCTAAGATCTAATGACATACACGTTTGTCTAAATCCACTAATTCTCCACCACAATCATTTTAAACACAAAAAGGAGGGGAGTAATTATTGCTCCCTCAGTGGTGGATCCTGACAGGCCACTCCTACAAAGGCCGCCTCTGGTTCTCACAGCAAGGCCGCTGCCTGCTTCAGAAGGCCCAAGGCTTAATGAGGAAAGCTGAAGGTAACAATAAGCAAACCACCAGGCTTCGATTTGGGAAGAGTGAAGGGATTTAACTACAAAGATGGAGATTGCTTTTGTGGCTGACAAATACAAGCAGTGTTAAGGTATAAAAATAGAAAACTATACATTTCTACTTTAAAATATGGAAAGGGGGAAAAACACAAAAGAAGTAAAACATAAATTGGTTGGATAATTTTAAGGATAGACAAATAAGACACCCTTGAATTAAGTTTTAAAACCCCCATGAAATTCAGGGAGCTTTTGCTGTTCAGATGCGGGCTGTGCTTGTAAGTGGCTCTTATTTCCCCTGTTGCAGTGCATTTATTAGTTCCTTATTATATCATTTAGAAATAAATTCAACATAAAAAAATAGCCAGTGCTTATTATTATAACAGAATAGTGACAGAGACATTCTTTTGCTAGAAAGATTTATCAAATTTACCAAGTTATATTTCCCCACCCACCTGATTACTGAATCTATTAAAATAATATTCAGTTGGCCCTATTAGTAAGATGTACATTCAGCAGAGGCCGATACTTATCTTTTTAAGATCCCAAAGACCCAGGAAGCAGCCTTCTAAGGGTCTGAGGAAAGAGATATGACCCCAGGAAAACTTTTAAAGTAACTAATTTTCTAAGATTCCAGACTTGGAAAAAAAGTTGATTTTAAATGAGAAAGAAAAGCATCAATAAAGGAAGCATGACTAGTTTGAGTGGAAGCAAAAATTTTCAAAGCATGTATGCAGGCCTTTTCAAAAAAATAATCAACTATTAATTAAAACTAAAAAAAAGCCACAAAATAATTTATCCTAGCTACTGGATGAAAGATTTCCTTCCAATGTCTCATAACCCATAGGTCTCAAAGCTAAAGTCAGATAGGAGCTGGAGTTTCACTCTCCAAGGACATAGTGACCTAGTTCATTAATTAGCCATGAAGCTATGCCAGGCCTCATATTATTCTCCTACCAGATAAAGTCAATAAATTCCTCTTCAACTTTTCTAGGGTATTCTAAATACCGTTTTTTTTTTTAATATGCTTTTACTGATTTTTAGAGATGAAGTGAGAGGCATAAAGAGATAGAAACATCTATGAAAGAGAAACATCATCAATTGGCTGCCTTCTGCATGGCCCCCTACTGGGGATCAAGCCCGCAACCCAGGCATATGCCCTGACCAGGAATCAATCCAGCGACCTGTTAGTTTTATGGGTCAATGCCCAACCACTAAGCCATACCAACCGGGCTCCAAATACTTACAATCTGACAAAGACTAGCCATCCTCTACTCAACAAACAAGCCATCTCTCCACGCCCAAAATACCAGCTCATGAAACAGACTTCTTTGAACTGAGAAAAATGTAACAGCTTCAAAGGCAAGTAAATGTGATTTGTACTCCTCTACGAAATTCTAAGGATTTCTTTGAAAGAATTCTGCTTTTCTAGTAAAGAAAGAAACTCCAAGTGCAATAGCTGTTCGTACCATAATAGCTATGTCGCCACGTGACACAGGATTCGGCAGTGATTTTATCCATTAAAAATGTAAACAATAAAAACAACTTCCAGGTGATTGCTAGTCTCATAAAAATGACGTACTGCAAGAGCACAGCTCAAAGCCCCCAAAGCACAAAGGGAGCAACAGCTTTCCTCCCATACCTGTCTCCTCAACATTCCATCCGTAGTTCCGAGAGTCCCGCACGGCTTGTCCTAACAAAGCTGCTTGGTGCATCAGCTTCTTCGGTATGCATCCCACATTCACACATGTTCCTCCGAGACCTGCAACAGCATTGAGAAATCAGTTCACAACCTGCTCTACAACCCTTTAAAGAAAAAGACCCACAATTATTACCAGTCTATGAACCACAATTTATTTGCTTAATGTAGTCAATACTGTTTATACAAGTTTAATCCTAAGTCTTGTGACATTTCTAAGTTCAGATAGCCTTATATACCAAACACAGACACATCAGAAAACACAAAAATGAGCAAATGTCCACAGACTTCAAAGATTCAAAATTAATTGCCTGCTAATAAAAATGCCAGAAATTGAAATTTTACTTTGTGTACAACCCATACTTGCCATTGAATCTATGAGCAGAACTACCTGATAAAGGGGTTATGAAACTGACATAATTGAACTGTAGCGGTCTGGAACTACATGTAAAATTTGGTGTATATGAGCATTTTATAAACTGTATTTTTATTACTATTTTATTATTAAGGAACCCACCTCTATGACTATCACGAAGCCCAGGCTGGATTAACAGTGACACGTTCTGGAGGTAACTATACCCCACTCTGGACTTTCTAGTTATAACCATTACTATCTTCTCTCTCTGAAAACCCAGCCTTCTGAGGCCTCAATCCTTGCCCTCCTGTTCCTGGAAGATGCCAAAACCGACTATGTGAGAGGCTTTCTCAAAGGAGAAGACGACTTAGTCCTCCCAGAAGACAAATCCTCTACTTTACTTTATGAGGCAGATAGCAACTCCAAACCACAGTCAGGTTGGGACCTGCGCAGGCCTCAATATATGAGCATATTTTAAAGAAGATGGTGTGGTCTTTAGCTTTTGCTGATTCTCACAAAAGAATTCGTTAAGCCCTAGCTGGTTTGGCTCAGTGGATAGGCATCGGCCTGAGGAATGAAGGGTCCCAGGTTCGATTCCAGCCAAGGGCACATGCCGGGTTGCAGGCTCGATCCCCAGTAAGGGGCATGCAGGAGGCAGCCGATCAATGATTCTCTCTCATCACTGATGTTTCTATCTACCTCTCCCTCTCCCTTCTTCTCTGAAATCAATAAAAACATATTTTTAAAAAAAGAATCCATTAAAAAAAAAAATTACATATTAGCATGCTTGAGTTTAAAACATGGTGATAGCTATTTGGTGCATCAGCTATCTCCATGAGAGTAAAATGTAGGTACGTGGTGAGGTGAACAAAATGGTATGATTTAGCTTTAAATCATTATAAAAGCTATGGATAATGTTTTGTATGATCTTGACTTCCAAGGAACCTAAATTTTCAACATTTAACTGGAACCCGTTTTAACATAGCATAAGTAAAAGGTACATGTTTTTGGGTTTGTTTTTTTAATTGATTTGAGAGAGAGGAATGGAGAGAAAAAAACATCGATGTGAGAGAAAAATATGGATAGGCTGCTTCCCACATACCCCAACAGGGGACTGAACCCACAATCTGAGTATGTGCCCTGATCAGGAATGGAACACTCCACCTTATGGTGTACAGGATGGATGGTGCTCCAATCAACTGAGCCACACCAACCAGGGCTGGGTGTTTGTTTAATTTTTAATTTTATAATTGGGTTTTAGGAGCCATTTAAACCAATACCAAGGAAAAACCTGCTCCTACAAATATTCATTCTAAAATATTTTATAAACTTACCCCATCTAGTTCCAAGAGGAGTTGGAGTGACAAAATCCAGGACCATCACCTTCTTATTATATCTGGCTGCCTCCTAGAAAATGAAATTATTAAAATGAGTTGGAAAAATTAACATGATAGACTGGAAATGGAATGTTAAAAATCCATGCTATTAGGCTACAATGCCTAAAGCATAACCAGTTATTAATACCTGGGAATTTCATACTAGTATGCCGAAATTAGTGCTACTTCAAGAAAAAAATTAAGCAATACTTAGATAATCCTAAGGGTGGCTTTAAGAACACACAAATTACAGTTATAAAATTGTCCATCATCTGGAAATCTTAGCATCCTCTTAAATAATTCCACTCAAACAGTAACAAATTTAAGGGATAATCTGAAAAACATATGACCATTTCAAAGCAAGTGCTAAGTAGCCAGTAAAACAGATTTACTGATAGTCTTACAACCCTTGGTCCATCTTATCTATAATAATAAAAGCATAATATGCTAATTAGACCAGACATCCTTCCAGAAGACCTTCTGGATGAAGCTAGGGCTGCGAGGGCCAAGCCTCTTGCACGAATTTCGTGCACCAGGCCTATAGTCCTATCTACTAAAAGAGTAATATGCAAATTAACCATCACCTCACCACACTCACAAGCCACGCCCACCAGCCAATCAGGAGCAAGTATGCAAATAAACCCAACCAAGATGGCTACAACCACAGAGCAAGCAGGAGGCTTGGCTCCGCTCCAGGCTACGAAGTTTCTATTATAAAAGATAAATAAATCCCAGATACCAGGGCCGCCACTTGGGTCACCAGAGAGCATGGCTGGCCTGCAAACCACCACAGGACCCTCGCCCAGGCTGCCCCACACCCCAAGGGAAACCCCACCCTGATCCGGGACACCCTTCAGGGCAAACCAGCTGGCCCCCACCCGTGCACCCAGGCCTCTATCCTATCTCATAAGAGAGTAATATGCAAATTGAGTATCATTCCAACACACAAGATGGCTGTACCCATGTGATCAAAGATGGCTGCCCCCATGTGGACACAAGATGGCTGCCACAAGATGGCCAGCAGGGGAGGGCAGTTGGGGGTGACCAGGCCTGCAGGGGAGGGCAGTTAGGGGCAAACAGGCTGGCAGGGGAGCAGTTAGGCATCAATCAGGCTGGCAGGGGAGTGGTTGGGGGTGATCAGGCTGGCAGGCAGAAGCGGTTAGGGGCAATCAGGAAAGCAGGCAGGTGAGCAGTTGGGAGCCAGCAGTCCTGGATTATGAGAGGGATGTCCAACTGCCCAAACAGGGGTTCCCTCGAGGGGTCCCAGATTGGAGAGGGTGCAGGCTGGGCTGAGGGACACACACCCCCATGCACGAATTTCGTGCACCGGACCTCTAGTATCCTACAATCTTTTTTCAAGTACTTTTAAGTTTTACTTGTTTCTAGGCAGAATATTGGAGAAGTTTTTCTTTTAAAATTGTCCGATTTACTTATGTGAGGAGCCAATAAAAAAGCTGATGGTATTATAAGATTTCCAAATCTATTTTAGGGGAGTGATGACAGTCAAAAGTTCATTTTGAAGAGCATCCTTTATCTTTCTCACAGGATAAGCTTTGTGTAATTGGCAACTAGACCTCCAAGGGTTCTTTGAAAGTACTGAGTCTATGTGTCCTCCAAAACCACCCTCACTTCAGTAAAATACACAGTACTATGCCTTAGTCATTTATAGCAAAACACTGTTTAATACCAGGTATTGGCCTAGTCCAGTGGTCAGCAAACTGCAGCTCTGTTGACTAATGAGTTTACCAACCAGACTCTCAATTCCAATAATTACAGGCTGTTGTTGTTCCTTGTGATTAAGCCCCTATCCCAGTGGTCGGCAAACTCATTAGTCAACAAAGCAGCAAACCGCGGCTAGCCGCCGTTTGCCGACCACTGGCCTATTCAGATATTGGGCAGTTTCCTTTGAATCTACTTTTACTGATTCACCACACGCTACAAGGAGTATAAGCACCTCATCTTTTAAAAGAACCTCTTCAGCAAGAATGACAGTTCCAAGGGACCCTTCACACATGGCAAATGAATCTCAATTCAGGGCTAGAAGCCTCACACCAACCTCTCTTATTTGTAATCCTCTACCCACCCCCCGCCCCAGGCCAGTGTTAGTGGTTATACTCTTAGCTCACAGTATATACACAAGAGGCAAATCATTTTTACTGAGTTTAAGAACTCTAACCACTCTCCATGTTTCAATTGTGGAGGAGGAGTTGTGAATAGCAACATCAAAGTGAAAAAAAATTAATATTTATTAAGAATAAGAAATATATTTAATTTCAAACCATTTCCATACAACAACCTTATTATCTTTGAAAAAAATCAACCAAACTTAAAATGAATAAAAATGCATCCCAACAGTACTAGGTCCAGTACTTTTATGTAAAGAACATAATAGTTCAGCTCAGTCACGTGGCTCAGTGGTTGAGCATCGACCTATGAACCAGGAAGTCACAATTCAATTCCTGGTCAGCCCACATGCCAGTATTTCGGGCTTGATCCCCAGTGGGGGGGGGGGGGGTGGGCGTGCAGGAGGTAGCCAATCAATGATTCTCTCTCATCATTGCTGTTTCTTTTCCTTCCTTCCTTCCTTCCCTCCCTCCCTCCCTCCCTCCCTCCCTCCCTCCCTCCCTCCTTTCTTTCTCTCTCTTTCTTTCTTTCTTTCTTTCTTTCTTTCTTTCTTTCTTTCTTTCTTTTTCTTTCTTTCTCGCGCTCTCTCCTGCCTTCCCCCCTCCCTCTCCCTCTCCCTTCCTCACTTTGAAATCAATACAATTATCTTTTTTTAAAATAAAGAACATCTAGTTCAAGCTGGAAAAATGACTTATAAAGTGGTCACCTTAACATGTCCTACCCAAGTTAATGTGCAAAATGTCACAAAAGTGGCTCCAACAAATTCCAGAGAATCTGGAGAACTGCTGTAACCCCGCAACACACAAAAAGACTTGCCTTAGCAGCTGACAGTCCTCCTGAGCCCCCTCCAATGATGATGAGATCATAGTCGTAGGACCTTGGAAGATCCTCAGAGCCATTCATTTTTAGTAGCTTTTGAAGTCTGCCCTCTTGATAAGCCTAAAGAACAAAAACAATGAAAGGGAAAATAATTTAACTTACAAGCAGCAATGTCTGAAGAGTTTTGTAAAAGACCTTTCTTTAAAGAAAAGCAAAAGGAATTTTTCAAAGAAAAAATATTGATTTATATTACAGCACACAAAATGAAACATTCAATCTTCTCACATCACAGATAGCTACTAGGAAGTGTCACATAAGTAAGGTGCTGATGGCCCAACAAAATCAATTTAGGCCTAAATTAAATTTGATCCGTCCTTTTATCCTCGATTTTTTTTAAAAAAAATATTGAAGAAGCATCTCAGGATTGTTCTTTTTTTTTTTAATATATTTTTATTGATTTCAGAGAGGGAAAGGGAGAGACAGAAACATCAATGATGAGAATCATTGATTGGCTGCCTCCTGCACACCCCCTACTGGGGATCAAGCACACAACCTGGGCATGTGCAAATGACTGGAATCGAACCTGGGACCCTTCAGTCTGCAGGCCGATGCTCTATCCACTAAGCCAAACTGGCTAAGACATAACCTAGAGTTTTTAAACTAGGTTTTAAATTAGGTTTTTAAACATTTGTACTGTATGTTTTTAATAGAATCATCAATACAATTTGTCAATCATCTTTATTTTCAAGTCAAAGGTAGAATAATGTATGGGCTACGGTCTCAGATGAAGATAGGGGCCTGGTGAGTAGCCTTGGAAACAGATTAGCCAAATACTTAAGACTTTTCTATATTGTTTAGATAAGGCATAAAATCTAGAAATTCAGAACTAAATCATCAATTGACATAAATGGAAAAGTCCATACTTCTGCAGGGCATTTTAAATAAAAAAGGAGGGGGGGAGGAAATAAAAATACACAACTCTATAAAGCTCATTTCTTTAATCTACCTATACACGAAGCCTCCTGTATTGTATTCAGTATTTAGAGTCCATATACTTGGCACCTAATAGGCTTTATAACTGCTAGACTTTTAATTTAAAAAAATATTTCATTCCCCTGGTTTTTATACACATTATTTACCATTGCACATTAGCTTTGAATACAGTTTCGGTGATATACTTAATATTACCTTTCATTAAAATAAAAATCTGTGCTAATATGGGATAATAACTGGAAAAGTTAATAAGCATAAAAATGTTTTTTAAAAATCAAGTTTTAACCTTAATACAAAAAAAGCCCCCAAACTTACCAGCCTAGACTTTACATTTTTCTCCTGCCTACCTCAGATGTTGGGGGTGAAAGGCTGAGCTTGGGGTTAGTAGAACAGGATGCTTGGGATGTGGAAGGGGGTGCAATAGAGGAAGATGGTGGTGGTGGTGGTGGTGGTGGTGGAGGAAGAGGAGGAGGAGGAGGAGGAGGCGCGGCACTGTGGCTGCCCCTGGTCAGCATAGCAGGTACACATGATGGCCCAGGGATGCAAGGCAGAACACCTGGAAACCAGCAACAGTGGGGACAAGTCTGCGTCACCCTGACGGTCTGTACAAAAGGTCTAACATGAGAGGCTGGTAAACACAGCCAGTATTCATCAACTGGCATTATGGCAGAGGCTCCTCCTTCAACACAAGGCACTGTGGGGGGAAAAACAATTTGGTAACAACAACCATTCAGATCAAAGGACCAATATAATCTTCAGATAACAAGCATTACTCTAGTTGGTATCAAAGAGCATAAAGCTAGAAAAAATTTTTAAAAAACACATAAAGCTGACTTGCTGGTCTGAAAGAATTAATAAATGCATTTAGATGTTCTTCTGGAAAATAACCATTTTTAATCTCAGCCCCATTTTATCTGCATCTACTCGACACAAATGATGCCAGAACACAAGTACTCGCTGTCTAAAAGAAAACCAGCCATTCTTGCAACCACCTCCCCCAACATAGCTACTAGAGCAAAAGAAAAAAAAAGGCAGCATTATCATGCCACATACTCCCTCCAGCAACGTTTATAATCTGTTCTGTGCTGAAATTCTGTATCAGACCTGGATTCTTATGGTCCAAGGTTAAAGTCAAATTATATGAGCCAGTGCACAGACTTTACAAAGCAAGCTCTGCGAGAGCCTGGACATTTTTAACTGTGTAAAATCAGAGACAGGCAACCGAAGCATTCAGCTGACCCCAGAGCTAAACATGATGTCTTTAAATTTTAATCTAAATTAAAGTGACACTGCTGTCATTCAGCTCCAGGTAAGTGGTTTCCCCTCTGAAATATAAATAGAGTAGAAGACAGCTCCGCCAGGCAATGTAAGAAAGGAGTATACAGATGGGGTAAGCAGACTAGAGAAAAATGCTCCCCCCTTTCACCTTCAATCACAACTACTAGAAATAGTGGCTGCTAATCACAGTAGCTGATACAGAAGAGTTCTCCAACTTTTTAGTCTCAGAATCCCTTTACAATTTTAAATTTTTAGAAACCCAAAGAGCTTTGGTTAATGGGGTTTATTTATAATATTTATCATATTAAAACTAAGAAAATATTTAAAATATTATAAGTTATTAAATATCTGAAACGTTAAACACAACTTATTTAAAACATTTTTAATCAGCAAGAGTGGCATTGTTTAATATCTTGCTAATTTTCTTTAATGTCTATCTTAATAAAAGGCAGCCCATATCTCTTCTGTGTTCACTCTATTGTAACATCACTTGTCATGCATGTAGCCTCTGGAAAACTCTATGGTAGACTTGCAAGAAAATTACAGTGAAAAGGACAAATAGCATCTTAGCATTACAAAAATATTTTTGACCTCAAGGACTTCCTGAAAGAGCTTCGGAGGCCCCTAGAGGAATCCAGACCTCACTGAGAACCATGCTATCCTATATAATAAAAGCCTAATATGCAAATTGCCCCCTCAGGAGTTCGACTGGGAGTTCAACTGCTCGCTCTGACGTGCGCTGACCACCAGGGGGGCGTCGGCAATGTGGCCTGGCAGCGGGTGGCAGTGGAAGCGCTGCCAACCCCAATGGCCCCAAGAGCAGGACCATGGTGGGATGGTGGAGCAGGTGAGCGGGTGGTGCCAGGCCAAGGCGGGTGTGAGCAGAGGCCTGATCGCCTCGCCGATCGCCCCGCAGACAGCGGACCAGTGGCAGTGGGGGGGCGGGGCCACCACCCGGCTCCCAGGTGCTGTGGGAGCCGGGTGGGGGACCCGGTCCCAATCCATTACCCCACAGGTGGGATGGTGGAGCAGGTAAGGGATGGCACCAGGCCAAGGCGGGGTGCCAGGCAGGGCTGCGGGGCTATGGGGCTGGGACCACAAAATGGGGCTCGATCCCCCCAGGCCACCCCAAGAGACCCCACCTGTGCACGAATTTGAGCACTGGGCCTCTAGTAGGACATAAGTGTAAATATGCAACACCCCACCTGCAGGTGTTTGCCAGGCTTACATAAATATTAGCTATTCTTTCCTTTCTTCCATCTGCCTCTCAGTGATGTCTTTCCCCCATCCCAGTAAAACACTGCTCCAGATTCCCCTTAAAAAGGCCAACAGCAATTCAAGTGTGCAAAAACAATGCCAAAAGCAATTCAAGTGTGCAAAAATAATTACCGAAAGCAATTCAAGTGTGCAAAAATAATACCGAAAGCAATTCAAGTGTGCAGAAACAATATTTTAGCCCAGAGAAACCTATTTTGGACTCCCAAACTCCAAAACTATAAAAGGTAATTGGTTTTAAACCACTAAATGGTAATCTGTTATAGAAGCAATTGGAAACTAATACACCCAGTAAGATATAAATTCCATGAGAATTGGGTCATATTCTGTCCACCACTTTTTCCCTAGTGCCTAGGGCAGTGCCTGGCACAGTGGGCACTCCAGTAATTGGTACGTAAATCAACAAAGCCCCAATTCCAATCGCATGGTAACTGATTTCCTAGAACAAAGGGAGTCATGTCTAAACTTAAAAAAGGGAATAAACCTGACAGAGATGGTCACCATGAAAGGAGATGGCAGTATGGATTCTCTAACCCTGATCTAGAGAATGAGGCACCAATATGAGTGCTCACGATGAGCAATATGGTGCTGCAGGGGGTGGGGTGGGGTGGGGTCGGTGTGTGTGTGTGTGTGTGCACGCGTGCACACTGTGGTACATGCATTCCCATTTAATTCTCACAATAGTCTTCCAAGATGTCTTTCCAATTTCAGAAATGACAATATAGAAGCACTAGAGATTAAGAGCCTTGCCCATGAACTAAGAATGGAACTCAAGTCTGTATGATTACAAATCTCTTGCTTTTCTCACTATACCATACCCAGTTTTTATATTTTAAAGTACCTGTCACATACATTTTCTAATTTTATCCTTACTGTAAACTTGAGATAGGTATTATTTTCACTTTGTAGTAAAAAAAAAAACAAAACCCAAAACCTAAGGTTTACAGGTTCAATAATTTGGCCAAAGTCTCTCTAGAATATTAGAGGGTCAGGATCTAATCCCAAGTCCTTTGATCAGAAAAAGGTTGTTATATAACAAAGTTCTAGTAAAAAAAAAAATTTTTTTGCCATAATATTCTCAAGTTCAGTTGATTTTATTGAAATCTGAAATTTAAGCCACTCTAGCTATATTAGTGGGAAACCCACAAGATTTGCAGTTTGGTGGATACCTAATCTCTATAATTAAATTACCTATTGGTCAATTCACCTTTTTCTTCAAGGTAAACAAGCAGTCATTTTCATTTCAAAGTGATAACGCAACCCAGGTATCATGACAACCAGTAAAAACAAAACAAGTGGTTAATTTGATTTGTATTTTAACAGCTATAAGTGTAGAGAAGACCCCAAACCTTCACATCTCTGTTATTGCTTTCAGTCATCATTAAGTCTCAAATACTCCTAGTAAAGACACTATGCATTTAACAGAGCAAACTGGTGGCAAGTAAAGAACTGAGGCAAGATTTTTTTTGCTGTCATTTTAAGAGTATCTTTTCCTCAAACAGCCAATCTCTGGAAACTAAGGAACTCAATAGGTAGAAACAGGCTAAAGTGAGGATCAGTGAGACCAAAAGATGCTTTCCTGACTGCTAAATAAAAGGGTGGTAGACGACCAGGAAGGGTCAGCATTCCTTCAAAATTTTGTGTAAGAACTAGTATGTCTACATTATGAACTTGGGGGGAGATCAAGGATCATGACGTGCAGAACCTCCACTACAAACTGACTAGAAAATCTAACGGTTCATTTGTTAGGAAAATAATTGGCCAAGTTTCATAAGAAATTTCTATTTCTGCTTAAAAAGAAAAACCTTCACTATTATTAAAAAAGAACCTTACCCACACATATAAAAACCTCTCCTCTCAATCTTGATGTCATTCATTTAGTCTTTGGATTTTCCCTCTCCATACCACACTAGACTTAATAGAAAAATTTATCATTATTGCTATGCAAAATACGTACCAACCTGCCAAATAATGTTTAATGGCAAAATCCACCAGTACCAAAGATTAAATTCCTATAGGGTTCAAGAAAAGAAGCTTATAGGCATGCTCACTGCACCTTCAAAACTATTTTCTTACAAACCCAAATTTTTGGGAATAGCCTCCAAATAAGGCATTGATTTATATTTTAAAAAGAAAAAAGAGCATTTATGGCTTTATGAATAAATTAACCAATTATTTCAGTTGAAACAGGGGCAGTTCCAGGAATTGAAAGCCCTATTAAGAAACACACAAAATGAACTGAGAACAGATAGTCAAGGCTGTTACATAATGACACATCACTGATTTCTGAAGGACACACAGTGTACCAGCAGAAATTACAGAGAGAAACTAGGAGCCAAAGAAGAAACTAACCAAGCAGATAAAGACTAGAACTAGATGCTGAAAGATTTTGTTTGAAATAATCTAACAAAAATATCTTCTACCTCTGAGAATACTAACAGAAAAGGTAATTCATTTTTGCCCGGTTTAACATTCAACTGGAATAGTTTTCAAAAAGATCTTATGGCTCTCTAATGCCCTAAACCTCTCACAATTCCCTATATTTGGCCTCCATGTCCAGTAACCATTCCTATCTGTGACCAATTCCTACTCACGTTTCAGCACTTAGTTGATACCTCATCTACTACAGTAGATACTGTATTTCTTTTGATCTAATCATGGGAGAATTATTTAGAATGTGGGTACCCACTAATTAATCTTACTGAGTCTTCCTAGCAACAAAGCAAGGCCCCTGTTTTTTTGTTTGTTTGTTTTACAGTGTTAACATTGCACATTCATTGCCCTATAGACAGTCTTTCTTTAATTTAGCATTTTTTTAACCCACTTTTCCCCCAACCTGATTAGGAGTCCCATATGGGATTCTCTTGTGTCCCTGTAACAGAGGAATACAATATCACAGAGCATAACTGTTATTTTTTTTGCAAATTATAAAATACCCTTTAATTTATGAAATTTGGAACTGAATTTTATTAATAGTCTTAAAGGACATTCAAAAAAATTTCCATGAACATGCCAGTAATTGTTTTTAAATAACAGAAGATCATGACAACTTTATAAACTACCAAGAAAAATACACTGCACAGTAAGACAAATTCTGATGTTCTTGAAAATATTTTCTCACTTTACAAGATACAATATGGGCTTCTATTTAGGTTTTACACTCTATTTTGAGATGATACTTTAGAAAAGCCACAAAATGCACCCTATACTAAGAACAAAAATATTTAGTAAGAGCTTGTAATCATAGCCTCTGAGATTTCAAAAGTCGCCACAATATTTTTCCAGTCCTGTAAACTCAAAGATATAACTCCTTGTTTCCTGCCATGGTAACTGGGATCATTTTCCTCACCCACTTGGTTAACATTAATTGGCTCTAATATTGGCAGCCTGTCTTGGTCAAGCCTTATTCTTGCAAAACCATCCCTTATAATGAAAGAAACGTAGAATATATTCTCCACAGTGCGAGAAAAAGAATTTGGATCAATCACAAACTCAAAATAGGACACAGGAGTGTCAGGATACTTTCGAAAATACGTTTGCAACAACCCCAAGATTCTTTCTACTTCTTTTTCTGTCCCTTCTTGATTACTACTCAGGTCCAGCCTCCTCAGCTTTGTAGGCATATCCACATTTTCTTCCACCCTGTGAGCTTTTTTATGGTGTCCAGGTCGCCGCTTTGGTGCAGAAGATTCGGACTTGAATGAACCAAAAATATAGTGGAATGTTTCAGCTTGCGATATCCAGCATGTTGCTTCCTTATGTACTGTCTCCCAGAAGGAAACAACTATGTTATCATCACAACCATTCAACGCATCATGTTCATCATCTTCCATCCAGTTTAGACCCACAAAAATAAACAAAAAATCACAAAATGCTACTTGATTAAAAAAGCTCATGTCAGAGTTTAGCTGCTTCGCTTTTTCTTTACCCAAATCAGAAGCCAAAACAAGAAACTGGGCATCGAGAGCTGCTTCCCTTGTTCGGCTCACTCCATCAAACAGGACATTGGCTTCCTCCAGGGCCTCGGTTAATGAGTCGCTCGCCGTGTTCACGATGTCTTCCCGGTTCTGCTGGACGTTATAGATGAGCTGCCGGTACTGCCTGCGGATATTCCGGCATTTCTCCTCGTCAGCCACCAGCAGCAGGAGGTTTGGATCTATGTGGGCTGCCGCACAGCTGAGGTCGTCCGAGCAGTCCTCGGAGCAGCTGTCAGAGAAGCCGTCAGCCCCCAACGCCACTTCCAGCTTCAGGGGGTCCACCTCCCCTGCCTGCGTCAGAGAGAACGCACTACTGGGGATGGCACGCACCGCCGGCTCCTCTCCTTTCTCTTCGTCTCCCCTCAGGGAATCTTTTTCATCAGACATGTCGGTGACAGTGGAGCTCGGGTAGCGCTCGGCTAGCGGCCTTCGCAAGGTTTCGCACAGACAACGGCGGCAATTGAAGGCTGGCGTCAGTCAGAGCTGAGACGTCCGCCTATGCGCAGCGGCGGCTGGCATCGCAGGAGGCCCCGCCCCTAGCTCGCCCCGCCCCTAGCTCACCCAGCCTCGCGACAGCCCGCCCCGCGGAGCCAGGCGCAGGGCCCTGCAAAAAGCCCACCTCGCTGAAGGCGGCGCGCAGAACCACGCCGGCGCACAGAACGCACACACGCAACAATGGGTCCCAACCGCACACTGAAAGAACACCCGTTGAGGCGATAGGTATAGTTTTAACGTTTACTGACAGTGTCATCTAGCTTTCAAAGAAACACCTGGATGATCTTTGACAAAACTGTGGGGAAACTCAAGGTCCTGCGCTTTAGATTGCTGTCACATATTGCAGTTAGGTCGACCTCGGTTTTTCATGGTTACTACGGTTATTCTTTTATTTTTTGAGAACTACATCTGGCTGGATTATAAACTGCCCATGCCCTCAAGGCCAAGGAGCACGACTGCAAAACCCTATTACAAGTAGGCCTAACTCCAAAGGCACATTTGCAAGATGGCTGTTTGTAACTCAATTATTATACAAATGTAAATTGCGTCAATTACCGTGGTAGGCCCTCTTAAGCCCGCCAAAGCCCAACCCCCTCCAACCTACCTCGTGATAGGGGCGGGGAGTCGTCACCTGGGTTCGAATTTCAGTGCTAGAGCAAGCTGGAAGATGGGGAGAGGGGTATTATTCAAGTGATCTTCAGTTCTCCACAACCCAAGGGTGGAAGAAAAAGTGGGTACAGTCTCTGCAAGAGCTGTTTATTTGAGAGCTTGCCGAAGGCTAAAGGCCACAGACTGAATGGATAGTAAATCTGAACCCTAAAAGGTGAGCAAAGCTATGAAGATTTTAAACACAATCTGTTATAAGGATATGCAAGTGAATGCTGTAAATTGGGTGACTAAACTAAATTGGAAAATTCACACACTAGTTCACTGGAAATTCTAGTAGTTGGAGAAAGGGCTCAGCTCAGCAGTCACATGAGCAGCAAATTATACATAACACTGGAAAGAAATAATTTTGTTTTTAAAGATAACATGCACTCAGCCCGCAAGATAAAATGCGTTTAATCACTGCAACAGGTGCTCCTTTTAAAGGAGAGAGAATACACCACACTTCATCTATCAGCTCTGGTTTCAAGGTACCAGGGAGTAGCCCTACCTTCCGTCCTTTGCACCTAGGCTGGTTCATTTGTCTTTTTCTTTCTTTTTTCTTTTTTCATTGAAAAGTTAACTTTATTGTTTGGGAAGTAGGAGCTTTTAACACGATTGGGAAGTGGAAGATTGTATGACTATTTGTTCAGAATCCCAAATTGGGATACATGTTTTAATGGTTCATTTTTCTTTGACATTAGCACAAAGTAACAGCAAAACTTACTAAGTTATTCCAAAATATTTATATTACTACTATTCACCATTATTTTTTTAGTAAGGGTAATTGAGGAAGAAGCATGCATTTTTCAAAAACACGATGTATTACGATTACTTCTGCATACATATTGTTCTGCCCTATTAGACTCTTAGCTTCTTAAAGCAAGAATGTGTTGTCTTCCAAGCAAAGCTGTTTTCACATGGATGCATTTGAGTATGCAGATTTTAATGTATAAATGGATATAGATGAAAAAGTTTCTTCCACGACCTATTGCAAGTTACTTAGCAGCAAAAGATTTAATTTCAAATAGGAAATGAAAGTTGATGCTTTTTAAAAAGTCAGGCTTATCTCTTCTCTGAACTAAAGCAAGAGCAAGAGAAAAACAAAGTTGGGACCCACGATCAACAAAGGGCCATATTTTGCTCCAAGTCGGCCAATTACAAACTAATATTTAAACCTGTTTTAAATCTTAGATGAAAACACATAGCTCATTCCAAGTCCCAAACCCCAAAATATTTGCTCTTACAGTTAATCATACTCTTGGGAGCTCCTGATACTCACTTGCAAGTCAATAAAAGTAACTTACAAAGAAGTGCTAAAGATAAGCCAACCTTCCCACTCTAAGGTGCCTATTTTCTCTGGACTCAGAGAAAATAGCTGACACCAATATCTTCATACAGAGCCTTTCATCTAAGAATTTCAAAATGCTTTAGAAAAGTAAATTATTTCTCCTAACCTACTTATAAAGTATTACTAATACATTTTACAGGGATTTCTCAGGAGATAACAGCCCACACAATTTGCTTGAAGCAACAGAACACAATAAGACAAGCATCATATTATTAAGTTGTGATTTCCAGTACTGAATTCACTCTATCTAGATCCCTGTCCCTAAGAAACCTTAGTGATACATAACTTAAATCAGCCTCAGAAAGAAGACATACTTGCATTATATTCTGCCTTCTTAAATCTGCCTTTGGAGCACAAGGTTCAGATGTAGCCTCAAAGTAAAAATTTGTCTAATGACTTTCCCTAATAATTTACAGAATGGGAATTTCTACACTTGTAAATCCTTAAATCACTAAACATTGACTTTCTAACCTAAGGTCAAATTACTGGTAATCCTATATAATAAAAGCCTAATATGCAAATTGCCCCCTCAGGCAGTAGTTCGACTGCTCGCTATGACTACTTGCTATGACATGCACCCACCACCAAGGGGTGGTGTGGAATATGGCGGGTGTCAGCAATGCGGCGTTGGCAGCAGGCAGCAGTGGAGGTGCTGCCAGCCCCAATGGGCCCCCACGAGAGCAGGACCACGGCAGGATGGTGGAGCAGGTGAGCAGGTGGCGCCAGGCCAAAGCAGGTGTGAGCGGAGGCCCGATCACCCCGCAGACAGTGACCAGCAGCAGTGGTAGGGGAGCAGGGCCACCACCTGGCTCCCAGGCCCTGAAGGAGCCAGGTGGGGGCCTAACCCCGATTGATCACCCCACAGGTAATCAATCACCCTGCAGGCAGAATGGTGGAGCAGGTGAGGGTATGGTGCCAGGCCAAGGCTGGGTGCCCGGCGGGGCAGTGAGGCTGGGGGCGTGAGCTGGGGCCCGATCTCTGCAGGCCACCCCGAGGGACCCCACACATGCATGAATTCGTGCACCGGGCCACTAGTAATTGACAGCAATACACAATTGCAGTTATACTGGTAAACTTCTTTATGACTTGTAAAAGAAAGCAAAAATTCATTAGTATTAGTTCAGGCAACCAATGACCCAACTTAGCCTCCAAGATAACCTAGCTCCTCTTCTCTCCTTTTTCTTCTTTCAGGAATGGCTGCTGAGGGCTCAATATGGCCCTCCATTTTCTTTCTTCTGTTTTCCTTCCTGCGTTCTTTTTCAGTCCCTTTGCTAATAGTTCAGATTCATTCTTTCCAAGCATTCTTGAACTCTGTCCCACAGCCCCCAGCACTCAACACAAACATGATGGGATGTATGTCACAGATCACAGGTCTCTTTCTGGCCAAACAGAAAAAGAACTCACACAGTGCCCACTACCCTTTCCAGTAGGATTTTATTTCAGGATTAATCTATAACAAACAGATGTTTAAGAGTCTGAGTCCTGCACTCCAACAGATAAGACTTGTTCTGCCTCTAGCTACCTCCCTAATAATTTTGTTTCTTCTCTCACCGAGCTTTTCTCTCCTCATCCTGCCAGGGTATCTATTTAATAGTGAAGAGGCGTGGTAAAAGTCCTACTTGATTTGTCAGAGTAGCAGGATGCTAGGATACTAGGTATAGTTTCTTTCTCTTTTGAATTTCCTTTAAGGTTATGTTTCTGAGTGTATATTTTTGCTTTGGTTCTTTAGTACTAAAGGTAAACTGTGCTATGATCAAGGCAGTTATGTGCTTTTCAACTGGGTTTCTGAAAAGACCATTAACAGTGGAAGAAGGCAAACCTGGGTTCCAATCTTGACCTATTAGCTATTACTATTATCTTGGGCAGGTTGCTTAACACATTAAGCGCCCTGTCAGTCACGGGTGACTAACACTATACTTTCCGTCCAGAAGACAAAACAGGCTGGGCGCTTAACGTGTTAACCTCTCGGTCTCCAGTTTCCTCATTTGTAAGATGGGAATACTATTTCTTACATCATGAAATTACTATATGTATTAAGTGAGAATTATGTGATAGATTTGACAGTATTTTCAACTGTTGAGTAAGTACGTAATAAATCTTAAATTATCCCAAAGGTAACAAATGTTTAATAAACATTAGATACCAAATAGAAAAAAATATATACAAACCAGCAGCTTCACTCCTTGATGTTGATTTAGGAAAAGAAAAATGTTTTCAAGGTTAAATCCATAAGTAGGAATACAAAAATATATCCCATTATAACAAACACCAGTGAAAAGAAATGACATATAATAAAATTTTAAAACATAAGGCTTCAACTAATATAAGTGTGTATAGTACTTTAAAGGTAATCCTATCTACTAAATACTCTGAAGCAGTTCCACAAAAAGTCTGAGACGATATGCAAAATTATTTATGTGTATTTTTCCCATGAATGGCTCCTTGGATTTCAGCACGTTCCTTTAAAAACACAGTATCCGAAAGAGGTGTTGAATAATTATTCCATATTCAAATAATACTGCTTTATTGTTAATGAAGTAAAAGATAAAATGACAGTTGAGTCCCACAAAATAATTTGGAGCCATTCCTTGAAATATTTCACAGTATATAAAACCTCCACCTTACTCTGTGGTAAATGTCATACACTTAGAAAAACCCAGTGGCAACTGAATTGCCACTCAAGATCGAATGTAAACAAGGGTGTGACAGAGGAGAACATAGCCTTTCAGGGTGTAAGAGCAATCATCAGCTCTCTTGGGACACCTCAGTAGTCAGCAATGACCAGGAGCAGAGTTTTCATAGACGGGGGTAGCAAAGCACTGGGTATGTGGCTTTCAGAGGAAGCAACCAAGAAGGAACTCTGCCCTGGAGGCCTGGGTTCAAATCAAAACTAGTGCTTTGTTAGTTTCCACTTACTTTCTTCAGAGTCTGAGTTTCCTCCTCTGCCCTAGGGAATGGTTGTGACTCTACGTAAAAAGTCATATACAAACATTTGTTGACAAATGTATTTTAAAGTACACACTCTGCCCTACAAACTTGTGTTAGAGATAACACAGTACCTAGCTAAACCATGCAAACACAGGTGCTCAATTAGCGAAATAGACATAATGTGAATTTCTTCTCACCTGACCTGGACACACCTGCATAGGCTGCTGAGCAGTGCTGACTGGTGGACAACACTGCTGTCATACAGCTCTTTAAAATCCTGAACTGCTTTATATGCTCCCTAGACTCTCTCCTGAACATCTTAGGGCTTGCTCTCTACAAAGACAGCCCACCTTCACAAAATCAGACACCTTGTAGCTAAACACCTCACTTCAGTGAGTCTCCCCTTAAGTGATGAAGTGAGCCCTAACATCATGCATTCATTCAACAAATATTAACTGAATGCACATTAGATATTAAAACACAGAGAAAATACAAAAATAAATCATTTTCATCCAAAGGAAACTACAATTTAGTAGGCACAGAGGAATGCAGTTCCACTCGGCAAGCATCCAACGAATGAATTCCAATTTGCCAGAGCTATGCTAGGAATACTATGATTTGCATGGGCTCAGCCTTGAATCATGAGCACACCATCACACCAGGGAGATCAGGCATGTATCCCAATAGCAATAACACAGAGCCAAGTGCCAGAAGTGTGAGTACACCCAAGTGAACTTCATAGACAGGCTTGGGTTCCGTTCCTGGCTCTGCCACTTAACTAGCTGTGTAATCTGGACACGCTCCTTAAATTCTCAGGGCCTCCATTTTCTCATCTGTAAAACTGGATGATAAACCATCTCTTTCATAAGACTAATGGAAGTGGGTTTGAGCAGGAAGTCAGGAATTGAACCAAAGAACAGAACAAAAAAAGGGACATTTGGGGACTATGGCTGTAACACTATTCCCAGGAGCTTTCTGTAGGTGAGGGAGCAGAGCAGAAAATAACCAGAAAAATAGGTGAGACCCAGAGCTCTGAGGACACAGAATACCAAACTAAGAAGTGTGCATTATCACCGGTACAGACCTGGAGGCAGCAAAGAAGCCATAAGAAAGATGACTCTCAACACAGATGGTCTGGACAGAGAGGGAGATGATGACAAGTGGAAGGCAAGTTAGAGACATGAAATGCTTTGGGCAAGAGGAAGTACCTGAAACAGCCTGGGCCAAGTTCAGATAGACTGCAGGCACAGACATAGGAAGCAGTCAGGCCCTGGTAAGTGAACAGACAGGAAAGACCGCAGGAAATCTGAACCCTGGACCACCAGAATCCTGACATGTATTGTAAAAGAACAGCCACACAGCAAAAAAGGATTTGTGTTCACTAGGTGAAAGTGGGAGGAAGAGCCAAGGGGTCTCAACATGGATTCACAACTAGTGAAAACTTTACTATATAATCAGCACCAGGTAAATTCATTTGCAGTCCTCCTTTAAAATCTTGTTAGTCCTTACCCTTTTTCTTATTCTTAAATTAGAGCCTGTTTGTTCCCTTCCCTCATCTTCAAAGTGGTCCTTCAATTCTCCTCAGGCCTCAACCCTTAATTAAACCAAAAGCAGGTACCCTGCTCATCTCCCTGGATGGAATTATCTCAGAGGAAAGAATAAAAAGAAATGTTTTCTGCCAGTTTTGGTAGGTTAGGAGAGAAAGGTAATGGTTGGAGAGTTACTAAATTACCACTCATCTCCTGGGGTCTGTTCACTTAAGAGTCTGATTTCTGGTAATTGTGGAAATTAGGCTTGAAAGAAGACCTGCCTTGGTTTCAGCGTCTACCCGCCTTCCAGGCTGGAACACGGGGCTACCCAGCCTGACCAGTACACGATCACATCTGAGCTCCTCTCACAACTGTCTCGTAATTCACTTGGATTGTTAATCATGCACTGATTTGTGTTTGTCACCTTTATATTATTGCTTTGAAGAAATTAAGTCCCATGTTGCCACAGTTTAAGTCTTACTTCCCAAAACTACTATTTCAAACTACTGAGGACTACTAAAGTCTTCACTATGTCCAGCACTTGGTATTCCAATGAGCACTTTTTCATTCACGTTGCTGTTCTTCTCAATACCAACAAAAGGCACTTATTTATACAAGTGGTTTCAATGCTCTGGAATCCTAGAGACACAGATTTATATACAAGGTTGCCTATAAAGAATACTTGCATTATGCCATTAAGAACTCAAATGTTCATGAAAGACAGATGTCTTTGAGTAATAGGAACTCTATTTATAGTTGTCAGAATTTAGTAGCTCCCTAGTTCTAATTTTACACATGGACATACAAGTCCTAGCCACAGATAGCATATTTCCCTATTTTTCTATTCACATATAAATGGTTACTCACCTGTTGAGTTACCACTAGCAATCTTCTAACTATTATATTTTGGGTATTAAAGAATAGTTATTTGTTTCCTCACTTCTAATTATTTAGCAACCAATCCTGACAAAACTACCTTAAACATTAAAGTTCCAAACTTGGTATTAATAATAAGAATTACCTGAGGGGGCTTGTTTAAAAAAAAATAAAAAAGGCAGATCCTAGCTCCTTCCAGAGGGTTTATTTAGCAAGACCTCAGGTAAAGCCGGGCGTGCGTGTTTAATAAGCACTCCAGAGAATTCGTGTAGGTGTTCCGTAGACTACCGTTTTTGAACCGCTTCTTTAAAACCTTCTTCCTGTAGGTAGTCATCTGAGCTTATCAGTTCCTTAAAATAGGAATCTCACTCCCTTGTCTTCTACAGTACAATGAAAGCAAGGTGAGTTCTGCGGTTGCCACTGTTACTTACTGAGGAGGAAAGGAGGCCAAGGAAAAAACTATTAAGAGCAGGGAGAAAACGACATTTGTAAAAACTCCCTCTCCATTATTTATGTTGCCATCAGAGTATGAAACCTTAACCTTTTTTTAAGGTGTGGACTTTAGGATTTTAACACTAATCCTACAATCGCCCAATTCTCCACTAAATAAATGCCTTTCTTTACTCAAACCCAATGTTCCTGAAAGGTTTTCAAAAGCCACCAGTTAGCCCCAAATGTGGGCAACAATGGGCTGGAAATTCACTAACGTTTCAAACCAGTGGTCCTTATCTTGAGTCTCTTCCTCCATTCCTTAGTACTCATTAAAAACCCAAAATAAACCAAATGATACAGAGCTGAGTGGTATGTTTACTTAAAAGAGATGTGCTAAATGATTTCATTGTGAGCTGGTAGAGTGCTTTTCATTCATGTTGTTACACTTCCCTAAATGTCTGAAATAACCTATGATCATATGGAATTGAAAACATCAGGTTATATCAATAAAATGGGTCCAAAGCATATAAAAACAGTGATTCTTTTTCCTCCCATGGATGTTAAAACCAGGATCATCTGTAGAATTTATATAAAGCTCAAACGCCTATATAACTTTTTAAGTGCAATTTTATGAAACAGGTGGAACAAAGAGAACAATCAGACAGGAATATTAATAGACCTTTGTCTCATTTTCCCTGCAAACTAAAGGTCTGAGTAACACAATATAGTTTAAATGAAGCCAAAAGCCTTTTTATCTCTTTATTGTCCATTAATTTGCTATTTGTCTTTGAAGTCCATCTCCATTTCCTATACCCATTTTTCAAAAACGTAAATAAAATTTTTAGAAAAATAATAGAAATGTAAATTAATTGCTAATATCCTTCCTAAAGGCACACTTATCTAAATAGATTTTACATTTAACTGTGCTACGGTTTACTTTCTCAGAAGGCAATGTGTTCAAATATGAGCTCCGTTTCTTAACAATTACATAGATATAAACAGACAAGGACAAAAAGATAATTAGCAGAAATGTGTCAAGGTGATGGGATTATAGGCTTTCTAACCTGGTAACCAACCCGATGTAGATCATCCATGTTACATATGCCCTAAACCAGCCTCCAAGCAGCCTCCACACCAGCCAGTGCCATTGGGCATGACCTATCCCTCCCTCAATGGACCTACGGCAGGAGTGCCACCACGCTGGCCACCAGCCAAAGGAAAGACTTCTCTTCCTTCCACACACCTGCTAACTCTGGGCTGGGAAAGAGACACCTGAAGAAAACTAAAACCACCCAACGAGCTTCCTGGTTGCTCCCCCCTGCACCCGGGGTTTCTGGGTTTCCCTCCCAGAGAATTAAACAGGAGGCTAGGAACCAAAAACGATAAGCATTTCCTGGTCCCCTTTTCTCAGCAGTTCCCTAAACAAGCAAGTTTACACTTCTCCTAGAAGGTCTTAAGTTATTTAGGTTTACTGGGAAAGAAGAAGGGACAATAGGAGGAAAGGGACACTTTTAAAAATGCATTTTTAAAGAGTTACATATTCCCTTCGCCAGTTCGCTTTACTAACGTTTCATCAACTTCGAATAACACGTGGGCTAGCCCCGGTGTGTTTTTGTCATTCTCCAAGGACAGGCTCCTTTTGGAGCCTGGTGCACATCCGCCCTGGCTATGAAAGGCGGTGTGCGACCACGCTGGGCCCACTCCCAGCTTAGCGGGCGAAAGAAACGTTAGCGGCTCCTACCTACCTTCAGGGTCGGACCATGGCCGCCTAGCTTTCTCCGTTTCACAAACACAACGGGAACGTCGGTCTCCGAGGTCAGCTCGGCCAGCGCTCCCTCGAGGCGCGGCCCGTCCTCTGTGGCACAGAAGCAGAGAGGGGCGCGGGTCAGGCTGGCGCTCAGGGCCGCGGCGGGAAGTGCGCGCCGGGGGCGGGGCTTCCGCGAACCCCAGTGCGCGCCCCCAGGCGACCCGCACCGCGCCTCCCGCGGAACAGCGCCACCTGCCGCAGCCCTGACGGCGACCTCGGCCCGCGCCCGGGCTGGGTCTCGATCCCGAACCCCGAACCCCGGACACCAGACCACCGAAGCTGGAAATGGCCTCGAGGCCAGCTACGAACGCCAGCGTTCCGGTCAGACTCAACTAAGTCTCGCTAAACATACTCGTGCTACCTTCCCAGTGCATCCGGAATCCAGGAAAGCCTCAAAAAGGAAGCTTGAGGCATTGAGAGGTTTATAAAACACCTCCCAAGTTAATCTTCCTTTAAACTCTGCATCTATACAAGACGTCAAACTCCAACTTCCAACGTTTCTTTGAAATTTGAATCCATAGGGCAGAATTACGAACACTCTTTCCACTTAGGGTGGTTTATTTACCCTAAGCAATACAGCAACACCCTCCATGGCATATGGGACCTAATGGTCCAATTTTAACTCAGAGAATGAGTCAGTGATAGAATTAAAAAGACTCCAGTTACACTGATATCAGGCCCATTCATGAGACAAAAACCACACCAACTCTTAAAAGTATAGTTGTTTGATAATAACAATAATAGCTAACACACTTCTGTAGTAACTTTGCATATATGAACACAATCTTCACAACCTTTTTGAAGCAAGGCCTATCAGGTCCATTTCACAGATAGGGACATTGAGGCACAGAAAAGCTAACTTGCCCAAGGTCACACAGCTGGTCAACAGCAGATCTAGGATCCACACTCAGGCAGTGCGGTGTGTGCTTTTATACAGTATCCTGTATCGCCTGAAAAAAGTCAGATTACAGCACTGGCTCCATTCTCAGCTGTCCCCGATTAACTGACCCTTAAACATGTATAAATACATATAATTTGCCAACCTCTCGGATTTCCGGGGATTCAATGGTGTGAAAATCCTGGGAAAGCATCGTTAAATTATTGCATTCTCTTAATGCTGTTGAGGATCTATCAAGATCGTGCACCAAGAAATGATACAAACCCCATTTTCTCAGATATTATGCAAGCAAACTGTCTCCACAAAGAAGAGGGAGAGGAAGGAAACCACCAGGGGGCCGGTGTCACCTACCACAGGCTAAGCTTTCACTAACCGGGACTAAACGAAGAACGCCGAGAAAAGCCTCACCCTCACTCAGACACGCCTGCAACATCCCCCCCTCCCCGCGTTCCCCAGGCACCCAGCAGGCGGTGCTCGGGTCCCCGGCGTGCTCACAGCCGCCCGCTCGGAGCGGGGTCGGCTGTCAGTTAACCCAAGGCTTACATGAACACGCGCTCCAGGGCCCCGGGCCCTCTTCAGGTGTCCCACACCGTCCGCTCCGATGCAATGCGAGACTGCAGCGAACAGTGGAACTGGCTGCTGGGTCCCAGTGGCTACAGGAAGCCACGCCCTTCTCTGAGCTGAGCGGGTGGGCCGAGAGCCAGAGTCAGAATGACAAAGCAAAAATCCACTGCTCGTGCAGCCCTGGCGACCTACGCCCGTGGCTCAGCTAACTAGGATCCCCTAATTGGGTGACGCCACATCCTCTTCCTGCTGATAGCGCCCCCAACCCAAGAAAAGAACAAAAACTGTTTAAGGAATGTTTGGAACCAGAACCCAAAATAAGAGTGGGTTTTACATGAACAAAACTGGACGATGTATGCCCTAAGGCGGTGACTCCAGAACTTTGCTGCCCAGTGTTATCGCCGGAGGATCTTATAAAAAACGCTGGCACCTCGTTTCCACCCCCAGATATTCGGATGGAATGGGTACGGGGTGCCACCTGGGCATGACTTTTTTTTTAACTCCTGGGTATTCTATAGAGTGAACAGCCAAGTGAGGGACCCATTGCCCTCAGGTAATGGATTAGTCAGCCTGGCAATTCCCTAAAGGAAGTTACTAGTCTACCCTGACTAATCCTGAAACGAAGTGACACCAACACACAACTTCCCCTTACAGTTCTTCCTTCTTGTCCCACTCAGGTTTAGGTTTGTCATGGATATTTTAAGAAAACTGAAGAGTATACAACTCCAGCCATGCCAAGCCACCTGTAGCCGTCCAAGTAGCCATGCTCTCTCATACGTCCATGCTCTGTCATAGTCTTACACTAGTAGCCAGCTAGGTGTATTTGCTGAATAAATAAATAAATAAATGTCTTCCCACCTCTTTGTCTGGATACTGCCAGACTGAAGCAGACTTAGGTGAAAGGGTTGCTGGTTTCTTAAGGCTGTGAGAAACCACACTTATGACCTGGCAGACAAGCACAATCCACATTTTTGAGCCCCTTCCAATCCTCAGCTTCTGAACGTGTGTGCCGTGTATGCTCGCACACGCGCGCACACACACGCACGTGTGCACTAACCTGACACTTTCCCTACCTAATAACCACTGTGAGTTTCCCTGAGAGCGTGCCTCACCTGATTCTGGGGTCCTTAGAACAGACGATGGTCAGGATACAATGTTTTAAGGAGCAAAGAATGAAAATTGTGTCAGAAAGAAAGCTGGGACTAAGGGGAAAACAACCTCTATACTAACCATTTTATAGGCCTTAGCTCATTTAATAAACACAATAACAGCCATGAACCAAGGTCATACACTCCTCCTCCTTAAAAATATATAGAAACTATACCTTATTCAAAAGTCTTAGGAGAGGGACTTTAAAATCATTTAGCTTGAAATAAAGTACTAAAAGCAAGTGATAAGGACTGATTGCTAAGAACCCTGTATGACAGATAGGTCAGTGTTACCATAGTTAATATTTTCTAACAGCATACCAGAAAAGGCTAGAAAGGCATCTTAAGTTCACACTATTCTTAAATGAGCAAATTATAGTACAAATAGCTAGAATACTGCAGGTAGTTTTTTGTTTGTTTTTAAGTAAAAAGATCACCATTTTTAAAAACCTTCACTTTTTTTAAGCCCTTTTTGCTACGGTTAGGGACCAGATGCCTCACCTTGTCACACAAGAGAGAATTCCTTAGTTCTATTTAGTTGCTGGTTAATGGAAGAAGTGCCTCATCTCACATTTTCCATGATGCAGCATTTGTTCTAGTTATACATTTTATGTTATTCCCTTTGCCTGATTTCTCTTCCCTCCCTAAGGGCCTACTCTTTCAAAGCTCATCTGAAATGTCACTTCCTCTGGGAGGGCTTCCCTGATTCTAACCCAGTGTTTATTGATCCTCCCCTTTTCCGTGTCCCCAAATAACAAAAAATAATTACAAGTCATCTAAATCCAAGAGAGCTTTGGGAAGGCAAACCCTTGTTTGATTTATCTTGTCACCCCAGAACCTGCTATATATAGTAAGTACTCAAAAAATCCTTGAAAAGACCCTCTACGTTCCTGAGCTAACATCTAAGCACTCTATAAACAGATCTATGCAGGCATTTGATTAAGGTCTTATTGCATTGAACTACTGTCCCTCCTACAAATAAGCCTCTCTCACCCCACTGAGCTAGAACACCTTTCTGACACCCAAATCTTCTCTGCTTAAATCTTCAGTAGCTCTCCAGGACCCTCAAGATAAAGTCCAACCTCCTCAATTGTACTGACTTGGCCAGGCTCACCCTTGTTAAACCTAGATGTCCACATATTCTGTACCCAAAACATTGCTGGAAAAGACACAGAAATTAAAAGTGATTTCACTTTAAAGTCAAGACCACAAACCTCAATGTGCCCAAAAGCTGCCCAGCAAGGCTTTGCATCTCTGATATATTTGTTTTCCCTGTTTCCAAAGTTACTATTGCATTCTTATTCCTCTTTTGTCAAACCTCTAATACACCTACAGCTTGCCATTGGCTCATAACCTACTTTCTACTTTAAGAAAATCAAATCAACTAGACAGAACTCCCTAAGAAAATCAAATCAACTAGACAGAACTCCCTCCTACTTCCCTCTCAACCTCCACTTGTGTGTGGATTCTCATCTTTCCTTGTCTTCTCAATCTTCAGTAACTTCACTCATGGCATCATCAATTTCTTGCTCTCTACCTGATCATTCCCATCACCATACAACACACTGTAGTTTTCACATTAAAAAAAAAAAAAAAAAAGCCTCCCATCATCCCATGTGCTCCAACCCCCATAGTTACCACCCCATTTCTTTGCTCCCCTTCACAGAAAAAAAAATGAGGGAGGAGAATTCTTTGTACCCTGAAAAAGAATAAAGTAGGATAGGAAGGTGTAGGAAAGCATGTCTCTTTGGCATGAGGTTTATTTTAGGTTGATTATTTTTAAGAAACAAAAGGCTCAGAAAGAGCTTTTTACCTCCCCCTTAACTGCCTAAAAGAATTTAGATCAGTGGTTCCCAACATGGGGCACATGCCCCTCAGGGGGGCAATTTGATTTTTAAGGAAGGGCAATTTGAGAATGAGTTATTAACAGTGAATTTTTTGCATTTCTTATGGTTCTAGGGGCCTAATATACAGTATATAAATATATAGTGTGGACATATTTGTGCATTTCAGTCCTCTATTATGTTTTGAAACTTTAGTTGCTATTTTTTCATATCTCTTTATATTATTTTTTAACAATTTCTTAGTGCTTTCTTCCTCAGTACTTCAACTGTCCTTTCGTTCTTTTATTTTTCTCTTTCATGGATGCCGTGTTCTTTGGAAGCTTATTTAGACTAAATTAATGGCCTTTTAGGCTTCCTCCACGTGATGGGAGTTCACTTTTTGAATAATAAGAATTATATGTCACAGGGGGGCATCAGGATTTTAGAGGTGCTTCGGGGGGCATGGCCAAAGAAAGGTTGGGAACCACCGATTCAGATAGAGAGCCTGTTCCAGGAAGAGGAGCTGGCACCAGGGATAACTGCGAATAATATGAGGTGTGGCGAGCTGGGGGAACTTAGCAAAGCCGCTTATTCAGAGTGCTCCCTCTAACTGGCTTTGCATGGCACAGCACACATTTGTTTACCAAACGTTTGTTTTGCCATCTCCATGTGAAGTCCCAGCTGCCTATTCCTTCTTTTTAGCTCTGGGTGGCATATAAGCCATTGTCAATTGCCTGACTGTCTTTGAGCCTCAGATGAAATTAAACTGATTTTCTCCAATTAACTTGTCTCATCTCAATTTAATTCCTAAACTATCTAGAAGAGTAGAGGAGAAAATTTTCCTCTCTGACAGAAGCCAAGAAAGATCTAAGAATATGATCAATGTCAGCCTCCAGTTCTAGAATAGCACAGCTCAACAGACGTTTCTGTGATGATAGAAATGTTCTGTATCAATACTATCCAACCCAAAAGTCCTCACCACATGTGACTATTGAGCACTTAAAATATGGCTAGTGCAAGTACAGACCTGAAGTTTTTGTTACTTGTTTAATTAATTTAGATGTAAATAGCCACATGTGGGCAGGGGCCAGGATTATTTATGCTTACCATGTTCCCAGAATTTAATATAGGGCCTACATATATAGTAATTGCTTAATAAATATTTGCCAAAAGATTCAATCTGTAAAATGGTGTATTAGTAGTTAATTTGTCGGTCTCATCTTTTTCCAAAGAGAAAAAAAGGAAAAAAGACTTTATATGGTGCCCTAGCTGGTTTGGCTCAGTGGATAGAGCATCAACCTGTGGACTGAAGGGTCCTGGGATCAATTCTAGTCAGAGGCACATGCCCAGGTTGTGAGCTTGAGCCCCAGTGGGGGCTTGCAGGAGGCAGCCAATCAATGATTCTCTCTCATCATTGATGTTTCTATCTCTCTCTCCTGCTCCCTCTTTGAAATCAATAAAAATATATCTAAAAAAAAAAAAAAGACTTTATATGGTGTGGGAGCACAGCTGCTTCTCGAACCTGCACACACTCCTGACCCTGCTCATTGCACGAATTGTTGGGGAGTAAGTTTCTTCTTGACCCTGCTCCACTATGCTAACTGTTGGGTCCGAGTCCCTCTGCCAGGGACTGGACCTCCTTGGATGCTGGGTCTTTAAGAATTTGCTCTATCCCAGAGGGTAGATGGGATAATAAATGAGAACATACTGGGTGGTCTGAGTAAAATAACAATTGTAATATGCCTATGAGCATGCCTGGAACATAGTAGGTGCTCAAATGTGATGGCCTATCAACTTCACAGAGGGGAAGCAAATAATAGTATGGGAAAACTGGGGAAGGCCTTAAAAAAGCAAGTGATATCTATAAGGGAACCATACCTTGAGGAATAATGGGAGTAGAAGTAACCCCTAAGAATTTTTCACTGCTTATGTGCCAGGCATAAATCTGGGTCTCTGCATGACTCATTTCATCCTCACAACAATCCAATGAGTAAGATACTATTATTTTTCCCATTTTTACTGCTGACAACAAACCCACTGAGAGATAGTGAGGATAATTATCTTGCCCATGATCACTGAGCTAATGATTGACAGAGCTGAGACTGCCACTCAGCCCTTGGCTCTTACCACAATGCTGTTTCACCACGTGAACAGATTTTCTCCTAGGGAACAGCAGTAGGAAAGATACTGTGTGTTATTGCAAGTTATACGGAAGCATAAGGGAAGATGAAACTATAAACATGTTAGATTCAGCTTGGGGTTCACAAGGCAGCTAGGGACTTAACTCTTTTCCCTACATTCTCAAAATCATCCATGTATTACCCCCATATTACAAAATTACAAACTGAAATTCCAGGAAATGAAGACTCTTGCTAAAGGTCACAAAGCAGGTGTGTTAGATTTGCCATATAAATCCAGGTGTGTCTATCCCTAAATCCACTGTTTGTCTTACAATTAAAAAGTGTATGTAGTGAGGTACAGACTAAAAAGAAGTAAAGGCAACATGATTTAAGGACAAAAAGAAGCATTAACTTTCTGACAATGACCAGGGCAGACTTCATGCATGAAACACCCACCCTGAAAACTGCTTGGGGGACCATGATTTCTGTGAAGCCTCTGAGCAAACATAGGACTAGTCACTCTCTTATTTCTTACAACAAGCTGCAGTAATGCTGTCTGTGTACATGCCTGCCAGCCTTATTGAGCACCTGTGTGCCAGGAGCTTCACATGTTCTCATGAATCATCTCAATAAGCCTTTGGGATATGTATTACCATCTTCATTTGCAGATGAGTTTACTCAAGGTCTGACAGCTAGCCTGGGATTTACACCCTCATTCTCTTCTTTCTCCGCCACACTATTTTTCACTTGAGGGGCTGATGTTTGAATCCCTAGTACCTGACACAGTGCCTTTCCCATAGTAGGCACTCACTCAAGATTTTGATTATAGAGGAAAGAAAACATCTGTAATGTAGAAAACCTCTGGCCAGCAGAACTTCAGGCGGTATAGGCTCTATTGCAGTAAACTTTCAGATATCTCATCTTATAAAACGATATCAGCCACCTTCACCACCAAGCAAGAAGATGTGTATTCATTAATAGTGGTAAACAGATGAAAGAAGTTACACAGCTTATTATTATTAACCTCTAAATTCTTAAACCCTATTTGAGTTGATATTGAGAGGAACATCCCCTCTAATTTCTCTTATTGATTCCCACAACTTCAAACCTCACCTATAGAGTAAACCTCCCCACTCATCCAGACCTATGTACCCACTAGCCTATAGATCCACACTGGACAATCACAATGTGTCCAAAACCAAGTTCATGATCTTCCTAGTCTAAATCCTGTGTCCTAAATGATGATTCTACCATCATCTTCTTCATGCCAGAGATCAATGCCGCATGCTTGACTTCTTCCTCTACTTCATCCTGCACGGGATTATGATCCTCTATCTCTGCATTAAAACTGCCCTTAGCCCTGGGTCGGTTTTCTCAGTGGTTAGAGCACTGGCCCTAGGACCGAAGGGTTATGGATTCGATTCCCAGTCAAGGACGTGCACCTCAGTTGCAGGTTTGATCCTCCTGCCCCAGTCGGAGGCACGTGCAGGAGGCAACCAATCTCTCTCTCTCTCTCCCCCCCCCTCTTTCCCTCCCTCCCTCTCTTCCACTTTCTCTAATGGAAAAAGTATCTTTAGGTGAGGATAAAAAACACACAAAACTCTCCTAAAGAAGAACCACATCTTATTCACCTGTGTTTCCTCAGAACCTATTGTACTGGTAAGACAGATGCACAAATATTTGAGTGATTATTCATTTTTATGTATTTCTTTCCAGTCCTTTCCTTTGCTTTTTAAAGCAAGAAGTGACTATTCTACAAAAACTATTTTATGCTTTGTTTTTTTTCATAATTTTCTTTTTTATTTTTTGAAATATTGTTTTTGTTTTTATTTGATAAGCTCTTTGTTTTTTAATTAAACTTTGTTATAGAAAATTTCCCATGCTATTAAAAACTCTATGTGAATCATTTTTAATGGCAGCTAATAGTACATGAGTTAGTAGCTACTACTGAGCACTGACTATGTACCAGGAACAGTACCAGGCACTTCACTAGTACATTGGGAAGAGGACATTAATTAGACACTATGTTAGGTGCATTGCAAACATTATCTTATTTAATCCTAACAGCTTAAACAGAGAAGTAACACTATCTTACCTGGTATGGATTGGAACCCAGGTCTACACGGTACAAAACCATATTTTCTACTTTTATAAAATGTGTGAGCTATTTTCTTTTTGTTATTGTTAATCCTCACCAAAGGGTATTTTTTCCATTAATTTTTAGAGAAAATGGGAGGGAGAGAGATGGAGAGAGAGAGAGAGAGAGAGAGAGAAAGAGAGAAAAACATTGATGTGAGTGACACCCATCGGCTGCCTCCTGCAGGTGCCCCAATGGGACCGGGTATCAAACCTGCAACCCAGGTACATGCCCTTGACCAGGAATTGAACCCAGATCCTTAGGTCCTGGGGCCAAAACTCTAACCACTTAGCAACACAGGCTAAGGCTGTAAGTTGTTTTCTTAAATGGGTAATCAACTTCCTTACCCTCCTTGCGTTCATTCCAAACAGACATTTACTAAACAGTGGTATATATGTATGGAACCTTAGGTGAATGCTAGCTACGTAACCACTGGTCTCCATTCCCTTGACTCATTTACATAAGAGCAAAGCACACACTAGAGGTCCAATCAGTGCAGGGCTTATTTCCATAAGTAGCACTAATACAGGTATAAAAAGCAGCCTGGTGGGGGTGTGTCTGTTTCTGGGTATAGAACTTGGAGGGGAGCACCATAACCAACAAGATCATAAGTACAGGTTAGATCAGAGAACAAGTCAGCATTAAGAGCCTGGCCTTTGGAGCCAGATGCCCTAGTTTCAAGTTCCAGCTCTGTCAGTTACTGGTTGTACAACGTTGAGCAAGTTATCTAACCTCTTTATGCCTCATTTCCTCATCTGTGAACATAATCTCACAGAACGTGATTAAGTTAGTTAGCACTTGAAGTGCTTAGAGCAGTGGTTCACAGCAATTGCCACATCAGCGCTTCCTGCCATCATTATTATTCCATGAGGAACATGAACAGACAATTCAGATAATGAATTACAATAAATAAGATACAATTCAGATAATGTAATATAACATATAGAAAAAATTTGCCTCATTAATAATCAAAGAAATACAAATTAAAATATAGACTCTTATACCTCTCAAATTGACAAACAATAATTTTTGAAAACCGATTATTATTTAACATTTCATTGAGCTTGTGGGGTTATCAATTAGTACACATCACTTAAAAGGCTCTAGAACTTGAGCCTGGGTTCATATTCTAACCCAGAAATTCATTCCAGTAACCTATTCTAAGGAAAAATTCTAAATACAGCAACAACTTTATGTACAAAGAAAAATACTTCTAACCTGCTATTCTATAATAGCAAAAAGACTATTTGTCCAACTATAGTGAAGTGGCCAAGTAAATATATGGAATATTTTATAATAACTGAATAAATTATTAAGAACTTTAAGCCCTAGCTGGTTGCTCAGTGGTTAGAGCATCGACCTGCAGACTGAATAGGCCTGGTTCAATTATGGTCAAGGGCACATGTGCAGGTTGTAGGCTTGATCCCCAGTGTGGGGCGTGCAGGAGACAGCCAATCAATTCTCTCTCATCATAGATGTTTCTATTTCTCTCCCCCTCTCCCTTCCTCTCTGAAGCCAATAAAAGTATTTTTAAAAAGAACTTTAATAACATGCAAAATATTTATTAAATAAATCAGAATATTATTTATAGAATATTCTGACATTATATAGAATATTAATAGTGGTTATCTATGAATGTAACTATGTGTGATTTTTAAATTTTATTGTATTGCAGTCTCCAAATTTTCTAAAATGAACATTTTTACAGACAAAATTAAAATGCTTAAAGAATATTTTAGGCCTTATCCTATATAAGAAAGAGGTAATATGCAAATTGACCATCACGCCCTCGCACAAGATGGCTTGCCCCATGTGGTCACAAGATGGCCGGCAGGGGAAGGCAGTTGGGGACAACTGGGCTGGCAGGGGAGGGCAGTTGGGGGAATCAGGCAGGCAGGCAGGTGAGTGGTTGGGAGCCAGCAGTCCCGGATTGTGAGAGGGATGTCCGACTGCCGGTTTAGGTCCCATCCCCCAAGGGGTCCCAGATTGGAGAGAGTGCAGGCTGGGCTGAGGGAGAGCCCCCCTGCAGTGCACGGATTTCATGCACTGGGCCTCTAGTTCATAAAATAAATAGAAGGACCTCCCATGGATCCCTACTTCCTACAGGGAAAAGACTCTCCTTGCCTACTTTTATCTCTCATCATCTCTTTGCCACCCACTCTTTACTAGATTACTCTAAGTGAACAAGCCATGATGTTTTCTAATTTGTTTTTGTTTACAGCCATGAATTCCTTGCTTTTTTACACCAGGAAAACAACTATCCAATATCCTATCACAGCTACTCTGTGATCTGACAGCCTTTCTAGACACCTGATTACACCGATGCAAATAAGTAGAGTGCCCTTAAACTAAAGAATGAGACTGTGCCTTATTCTTCTTTTCTCTCCTGCCAGGGCTTGGTAAATAAATAGGTGTCCAAAACACATCTGTTGAGTAAATAAGCATCAATATTAAAGCGGTGAAATCTGAGCCAACCTGGGATACCTCTGCATGCAAGGGGCTTTTGTTTGTTTAAGAAAAGGGCACTGAGAACCAGACAGGCCTGGGCTTGACACAGCCACAATGAGCAAGTTACTAAAATGTGGAGCATCTGCTTCTTTGCTTGTAAAACAGAATTAAATCCAGCAACTCACAAGGTTATTGTGAGGATTAAGAGACAAAAGTGTCAGGCTTTTAGAGCACCAGTCATATTGTGAGAGAGAGAGAGAGATGAAATACTGGCATAAAAACAGAAATTCAAATGTTAGATTCCCTCCCTCTTAAGTCATTAAAGACATGCTATCTATAAGCAGCCAGGGAACAAAGATGATACACATCAGAATCCCCAAATTAGTGACATATGGCATCCAGATATACACTTTTCGCAAACTGTCACACAAGTCCTCTCAAACCTTACACTGTTTTCCATATTGACAGCTGAAGAATGGCAGCAGCTGCTAGCCAAAATTAAGATGATTACACTAATGTTGTCTGTTACTCAGATCAAAGCCACTAGGCAGATACCTGAGGCCAAGCTACAAGGCTCCATCTATCAACAAGCCCTGTGAGTGGCAGCTCATCCACAGGGGTAGGGACGGTGCAGCGGGCATGGTGGCAGGTTACACCACCTCTGGTGACAACAGCCGGCATCACATCCAGGAACACCTACCATAGTATCAATACCATGCACATCATACATAAGGCAGGTGGGGTGAGGCATGAAAGGTTCTGAGGAGGTAGTGGGAGGAAGCACAGGGAGGGACCAGGTATTACCAATGGGTTTACTAGCAAGCCAGCTATCCTCCATATTAATACTTTTCTATAGTTTGTTTCCTCATCATAAGAAGATGATATCACTACCCACCTCACTGATGTACTTTGAAGACTGAGGAGGAGAACATGCCCTTCAGGTGCAGACAGCATTTATGACTATTACCACTGCCCACACATACATGCTAATGCCTTGTCTTCCTGTACTAAGCTCCTCCCTCCAATACCAAACTCAATAGATCTGAGCTGATATTTCTGGTTGTTCTCAAGTAATAACTTTAATTTATATAGACTGGTCCAAAATACAGCCCAAAAGAAGGAAGAGGAAAATGTCAGGGTGGTGGGGAAGGATCCCCGGTAGCACAGCTTTCCATCTTGATTTTCTTTAAGAGGAGACACTATTGCAAATGCAGGAGTCACTGCAGGGTCACTCCATTAACAATTCAGTTAGATGCTACACTGCCCTGGTTACCACAGGACCCCAACTTCAAAGGAAAATAAAGGGGATTTCCTGGGGTAATAATAATAATAAAAAAGCCTAACTCCATAAGAGTAGGAAGCACACCTGCCTAGCTCCTGACTCTATTTCCAGTGCTTAGCATATAACAGGCATTCAGTAAACATACTGGATGAATTAAATGCACCCACCAGATTCTATACCAGATACCTCTACCAACTGACCTTCTGGCTCTTTGAGAACCTACTGTGATCTAGGCACTAGGGAGATTAGGTAGCCAAGGCCAGTGTGAAAATCAAATCGTGGAGCCAAGCAGAAACAGATGAGAAGCTGTTCATTCATGAAATCAGAACTTAGAGACCACATCAGCAATTCCAGTTCCAAAATTAAAACCTTCTAGGAAACATGGACCAGATCATACATCTCTCCTGTGTGAGGCCCTACACATGTTCGACGGTGTTCCTCCTATACTGGGGCAAGAAAATTTTTCAGAATCCAAAGTGTTTGGATTAATAACACACTTCTTACTTGCCCTAGAACATGAGATATCAAACTTTTGGTAACAGTACCCCTTTACACTCTTAAAATTATTATTGAGGGCCCCAAAGAACTATCATTGATATGGGTTATAGTTATTAATATTTATCGTATTAGAAATTAAAGCTGAAAATTTTAAGCATATTTATTCTCTTTAAATTAACAACATAATTTAATTTAAATAACTATATTTTCAAAAATAGATAGTGAGAAGGTTGGCATTACTTTTACAAGTTTTTTAGTGTCTGGTTTAATAAAAGATAGCAAGATTCTCATATTTGCTTCTTCATTCAGTTTATTGTGATATATATTGTTTTGGTACAAATATATGCCAAAAACCCTGAGTCACAAAGACAATGGTCGGAAAATGGAGAAATATTTAATAGGTTTTTCAGGTGATTGTGAATATTCTCCATTGATACGACACCAAAACTCCATCAGTAGTAGCTGATTAAAAATTAGCTGCAATGTGGACTCTGAAACCACGTGGATGAGCTTTTTACACTCTGTCACATTAAAATCCACTGGACTTCCTTACACTTTGAATGGCTCTCTTACCCATGAATGAGTTTGTAAGATCATACATTGGTCATTCAGAAAATATCAATTCACTACAAATATTGTCAGTGGTTTTCCTTGAAGCGATAGATTCACTTTATACATTTTGGGGGAAATGTCTGCCAAATACCCAAGTCTGATCAGTCCCTGCAAGCTGCCAATGTCCCAGACTGTAAGTAAGCATGAGAAGGATGACAGCTTCTTATGTGCAGTGAAGCAACAAGTGAGGACACAGAGGACCATCAGCTCCTCAACTAGCCAGAGACTCCCATCCTTCAACTACAGAGAGGTCTAATGTCAATCCTATCCCAACTCACATACTTCAGGTTTTCCTAGGCAGGACTTCAGCAAGGGCTGAGTGGGAGCTCCCAGCTGTGATCTATGGAACAAAGCCACTTCCATGGTAAAGAAAAGGAGCTTCCTATCTGATTAGTGTTGTCAGAATTAAACTTTCAAAAGTAGTTGACACTTGCCTTTACTGACACCTCCCCTCGCATCCCCCCCATCCACCTTTCAGCACCTTTGCCAACCACCTTGCCTAAGGGACTCATGCTCTGGAAGCGCTTGGTACCTCTGTCCTTCCCATCCTCTTCTAATGTTACCTCCCTTATGCTTCTCATCCTTTGTGGACATGTTCATTTGCTTTACCTTATTTGTTTAATCATCTTGTGGCTTTTTTCTAATTCATACCAAGTTGCAAGCAAAAGGCTACTTCTTGGGCCAGGTGAAATTTTAATTACTGGGATTTTTGTTCCACATACTATGGAGTGTTTTTAGGGGTAAGAACCTTCCATGATGGAAGAATAGAAAGGTCATGCTAGCCCAGCCGGTGTGGCTCAGTGGTTGAGTGTCTACCCATGCACCAGGAGTCACAGTTCAATATCCAGTCAGGGCACATGCCTGGTAATGGGATCAATCTCCCACAGCAGGGTTTGCAGGAGGCAGCTGTTTAATGATTCTCTTGTCATTGATGTTTCTATCGCTCTCCCCCTCACCCTTCATCTCTCTGAAATCAATACAAATATAATAAATAAATAAATAATAAAAGTTATGCTAGAGAAGACAGACAATATGGCATTATGGAAAAAACACAGACTTTGGAATTAGACAGGCTTGTGTCCAAATTATAGACCCACAACTTATATGACCTCAGGGAAGTTACTTGACTTCTCTGGGACTCAGTTTCTCAATGTAAAATATGGATAATATTATCCTTGCAGAATTCTTATGAGGATTAATTGTGTATAAACCCAGCATAGTCCCTATGAAATAGCAGGCATTCAATTACTATCGGATTCTCTCTGTGTTCGGGAATCTGTCTTTAGAAGCATCACATAAATAATAGTTTCCTGCCCCACAAGTACCACCTTCCTCCTGACCCTAAAAATGAGCTATCAATCCCAATTACCATGACTCTTTCTAGCTGAGTCTCTTCCCTATTGTTTTATTCCTATAGATTCTGAGCTGAGATTATTAAATGCCCAGGACTCTGCTTCCCCAAGCTACCAGACATGAAGATCACCTATGCTTACAAATGTAGGGGCCTACTTTTCCTATAGAAACAATGATGCCGGGCACTTGATCAGATTGCTAATAATGTTTGACTGATGAGTCTTTGGAATTTTCTGACTCATGATCAAAACACATGAGCACCATGTTCTAGGAAGACACTCTCTGTTGTACTCCATCAACCTTTCTTTCCTTGGGATTTCCAGCCACATGCAACTATTTCCTTTTGTAGATCTTTATCCCTACAGGTCTTTGTATGTCCCTGCCACAATTTCGGACTACATCTCAATTTATATTTAACTCAAATACTACTTGGTATTTGCCAGGAAGGAGACAAATTTACAAAAATAACAAAGTTACCATAAAACCAGCAAATACTGTACCTGTAAACTAGACTCAAAGTTAATAGGAAGAATGATTTCAACAACAGGAAACTCAGAGTTGAATCAAGGCTATAAACTAGGAAAAGACTAAAGCTAAATATGATTTGTCCCAGGGTAATGCCCCATCTAAATGGTAACAAGAAAGAAATCAAGTGGTATGAGTTCACTAAATAATAAAATCCTCAAGGAAGACAAATAAAAGCCAGAAAGAATAAATTATATAAAGTGCACAGTCAGCAGATATAATTAACATATTAAACAGAATCTTACCTGCTTGATCAAGTTCAAGCAAAAAATAAGGAACACTCATTGATTTAAATAACTTCTTTACCTGCAAGAAGTTGAAAAACAAGGGGAGAATGTCATATTTTTAAAAAGTAAAAACCAACAAAAGAGTCTCTTATCCAGCTTTGTTACTTTCCTCCTCAGTCTTTTCCTTTAGAAACTTTCCAGTTTGTTTTTACATAACTCACAGGAATCTTCCTGCTGACAGTAATGCTGTTTAAAGGGGTATTTGAAGTCTCCTGATTATATTCTATTTTCCTTTTTTTTAAGATTTTTATGGATTTCAGAGAGGAAGTGAGGGGAGATAGAGATAGAAACATCAATAATGAGAGAGAATCATTGTTCGGCTGCCTCCTGCACGCCCCCTACTGGGGATCGAGCCCGCAACCTGAGCATGTTCCCTTGACTAGAATCGAACCTGGGACCCTCCAGTCCTCAGGCCGAAGCTCTATCCACTGAGCCAAATCAGTTAGGGATATATTCTATTTTCAGTAATTCACCTGTATGGCTTCATAAAATATGTTTTACATGTTAATTGACTCAGTCAGTCAACTCCACTATAAAAATGGGTTTAATATTAACCATGTTTAACAAGCCACTGGAATACTTAATGTTTCCAAAACATTACGTTGCAATCCTGAGGAAAAAAACATATCCTACAATAGTCAAATTAGCTTCCCCTGGCAGCATACACTTAAAAAAGTAGGAATCCTTCTGAAGAGTAATGGGGTTAAGGAAAGAGGCACTTTAAGGATAGGCCAGGAAAGCTCTAGCTAGGAGACCACCTGGATAAAAGTCAATTCATATTACAATGATCATTTTCTAAGACTAAAAATAAGTTCATACACATATAAAATCATGGACTTATTAGATCTCTTAGCCACTTAGGTTTAGAAATAAACCATTTGCAGTTTGTTACAAAAACAACACCAAGTTTTCCAGATTTAGAGAGTAAGCCCTAAAAGCAGCTCCTAAAAGTAATTCTCAAACTTTGATAATATGTGAATTTAGAAAATATACTCATTAGATTCCAGAGAAAACATGACCCCACTTCACAAAGCTATTTTGTAGATTATTTGAACACGGATTGAACTTAAGCATGGTTCCACTGTCCAAGATTCACTATGTGTTGAATATCAAAAGTGCCAGCTTCTAGAGTGTTCTTACTGAGAAAACTAGAGGAAGAATACTATGCCTGTAAAATAGTCACGTTATTAAGAAGTAGAAGTGGATCTGCATATCAAACAATGGATAAGCTGCAACAAGATATCATCTGCTAATTCCAACTGCATACCCTACTTCCCATAGAAATATCTGTAAGAAACAAATACCATATTTTCCTGCAAGGACAGAGAGGGTTTATCTTTGCAGTAAGATGCATTCAAAGCATACATGGTAATGTGTTAGGCAACAAGTGAGAAACCAACCTGATACAGAAGTTAATTTCTTTGTGGGCATTTCCCAACTTGAATTAATGCAAATTATATTACTGATCCCAGAGAGAAATACAAATTAATCAGAGCAATTATAAATTTAGTTGCTCTATTCTCATTTACTCACATCATGATTGCTAAATGAGAAGATAAAATCAAAACAGAAGGAAATAACCTGGGAAAATTCTACTTAATGGTAATTTTTTAAAAAATGAATGTGAATAACCAAGTATATAAGTTGTACTCCCACAAAAGAAAATCACCATTTTGACCAGGAGAGACCCCTAACCATCCTTCATGGCCAAAAATATTGAAAATAATTTATATCAATTGGCACAAATCTGAAAATAGCTTTTATATTATGTATTTGGAAAAGCTAAGGGACTGGTATTTATTAAAGGTAAAACCAGATGTCTGTTCAGAAGACTTGGCATACCCAGAAATTTTTCAGGTAATGGCAGTAAATAAAATTACTAAAATAAGTATGCAAATACCTGGCACAGATTTTTAAGGACAAGTTGATCATTCCCAGAGCATATTTAATTAAGTAAAACAGAAAATGAAAAAGGCCAGGCTTTGCCTTTTCAGAGACAAGGAGGAGAGCTGGGAAATGAAGTTAGTAGAATTCAGGGATCAGACAGTAGGGATAAGAGTCATTACAGGTCGAAGAGATCTACAGGGAACAGGAGCCCTAACTACCTATCATTAGTAGCAATGCTGATCACACTAGACCAGTGGTCAGCAAACTGCGGCTCGTGAGCCACATGCAGTTCTTTGGCCCCTTGAGAGTGGCTCTTCCACAAAATACCACGGCCTGGGCGAGTCTATTTTGAAGATGTGGCGTTAGAAGGAGTTTAAGTTTAAAAAGTTTGGCTCTCAAAAGCAACTTCAATCGTTGTACTGTTGAGATTTGGCTCTGTTGACGAATGAGTTTGCCGACCGCTGCACTAGGCCAACCCCTCATTGCGGAACTAGAGCAGCAACAAAATTGGAATTGTCCTATTCTTTAAAAGTGTTTTTAAAACATAAGTGAAGCGACCAAAACATGCACGGCACATAGTAGGCACTCAAACAGTAGCTATTATTAATGTAAGTGCATACTGAACACTCCCAAGTCCTTTCACATAGATCTGAAGTCATTTAGGCCTCATAATAAAGCTGTGTGTTTAACAGGTAAGAGATCAGATGGTATCATCATCCTTAGTTTGTTGTGAGGAAACTGAGATTTAAAAATGAGAACTGAGCTCTTGCAACTGCACGTGTTCCTTCTGCCATCCACCATGAGCACAAAGCTCTGAAGGGAGAGGCTAGCCTAGAAAATTAACCCCTCCATAATAGGACTAATTGTACTTGAAATAGAGTCAGATATTTGTTGATTGCTGTCTAGCCAAGCTTCTCCACTGATGGGAGGAGGATCACCATCCAAGGTTTTAGGTCCTGATAGAAAAACAGGAAAAGCAAGTTCCTTTATTTAACAAACATTTATATAGCATTTACCACATGCCAGGCGTGTTGTATGGCTCTTAGAAGTTTTAAAGAATTGAATCCTCACAACAAACTTATGAGATGGGTATATTATTGTACACATTTTACAGTTGATGAAACTGAGGCATAGCAGGTAAATAACTTTAATCAAGGTCACAGGGCTAATAGGGCAGAGCCAAGATTCAAACTCTAAAAGAGTTCAGAGTCGCAGCTCTTAACTATATTCGGTAACAGAAAAGATTGAACAACTACAGAGTTTCAGAGCTAAAGGAAAGCTCAGAAGTCACCTAGTCCAAGCCTCTCACTTAAAGATTAAACAAACAAGGGAGAAGAGCCTCAAAAGTGGACAAGATCACCGGAGCTAGATGATTAGCCCCCAGAGGCCAGGAATTACACCTCTGATTTCTAACATCCAGCCCTCTTCTAAACTCTCTATCACTTATATTCATCATTTAGAATTTAGCATGGCTTACCTCAAGTCCATTTTCTTTTTAAGCCTCTGTTCTGCCTTCTCAGTTTGACTAAAACCCTAGCGATGGCAGTTGTGTCTCCTATCTCTATGCAACTCTACTCCTAACAGGACATTACGGAAGGAGGGATGAAGCCTCGGGTGCCAATGACACAAGCATGTTTGATGAGAAACTACATGAAAGGTTCTGCCTATCTTAACTATTTCCACTGCTTGCCCACCTTCCCTTTTTTTTTTTTTTTTCTTTTTGAAAAAAATAGAACACACACACACACACACAGAGTCAAAAAAGCTTGTCTCTTCCTTAGGCTTTCAGAATAAAAAGGCTTCTGAATTAAACTTCCCGGAGAGCTGGAGGATAAGGAGAGAGAAACAAGCTGAGAGAAAACTGAACTTACTAAATTACCCTACAGGTTAAGCTGGACAGATGGCCAGTTAGCTTACTGGAGAGTCCATTGTGTCTAGTCCTAGAGCTACCCTGAGTATAATTTAAAGCTAAACTCTAGCAACCTTTAAACTCCCTCAACCCTCCTATAAAGCACCAAAACAGGTTTGTCTTTAAACTCTCACCTTCATGCTAAGGTGAAATCAGAGTCATCACTGAGCTTCTCTCCCTGATCATCTAAGGTTAAGATCCAAGTAGGAAGCACAGTTTATTCTTTGTGAAATCATTTTCCCCATAATAAACCAGAGCATGAGGAGATATTTATCAAAATTTCAGAGTGCCCTAAGTAACAGCTCCTTAAGAAATATTCCCTGTAGACATGCCTAAAAGAGTAGCAAATCACTTGGTTTGGTAACTCCCCCACCCAAACTTTCCCTGACCCTGACTGTCTGAAAACATCGAGTACTTTGCAAAGGCTCAGAAAATGATGACTCAAGCAATATTTTCTTCTCAAATCAACACTCCTCAGGTATTCTGAAGCAAGTTACACCTACACAGACCCTGCACTAAGGAGAAATCCAGCTGTTTACACCTGAGCTCAAAAGTCTGTCAGATTTCTATAATTTAACTACTTGTTGCCACCGCTTACCTCTGTACAGCGTTTGCACGTGGACTTGCTGAAGATGACCACAGGGTGGCTGTCTATATAGTCCTGCAGCCAGGCTCTGGGCTCTGGGATGGCTGTGCTGCTGGATCCAGTGGCTGAGTTTTCTGACAAAGTTTGACTAGAAAGAAAATCCTTTGCTAGAAGTAATGGAAGCAAAGATGGTAATTACCAGAAAGGAAAACAGGATGATGCATTTTCTAATATTAGGCTCACTCTAAATGCCTTGCAATTTTAGCCCAAGGGCCAAAATAAGCAATGTGAGGAAGGACTCTAACATGGATTGTGCATTAGTTCCATTATCTGACTAGAGACTTTGGGCAACTCATGCAGTATTCCCAACTCACTTGGTGACACTCAAAAGTCGTTCTCAGGGATCTGGACAAATGAAAGCAAGAGTCTGAACCATCCTTGGAAGCAGGAGAATAAGTAACAGGTTCTGGTCATGGAGGGCCACATTTTACCCACCCCTACTCCCCTCTATGGTTTAAATGCAGAGGCCAGGATCAGATGTTATGTCCCTTTCTCACACAACCCTGCTTGCAGACACAGGCATACACAACCCAAGCCAAGGCTTACTATTTTTCTTCCAACTTCTGGATAAGCAGACAAATCTGTGGGACCTTCGGGCCACAGATCCAAAAAGCTTCCAAAAAAAAATACTTCAGATTCTCGGTTTCCTTCCCAGGATTTTGCTGTGGCCCAATTTGGCACCAGAACAAACGTGATCCAGCCTAGTTGCATGTCATCCGCACATGACAGCGCCATCATCCTGGGCATCACCAGCAGCCGAAGCCACTGAGAGATTGCTACCTCTGGCTTGTAAATGCTTTTAACTAGCTATTGGCTTCAGGACCCGCAAACCAAGCTCAATCCTACCCTTATGACTTGCTTCATAAGTGATTTCCTCTAATTTCTGCTCATCTAAGAGCTGCCCATTCTTCTTCAGTTTCCTCATCATCTTCATAGTTGATATTCATGCTTACCCAGAATATTTTCAAAGTTCACTCATGCTATAGCATGTATCTAGTGCTTCATTTATTTTTATTGCCAAACTATAGGCCCAGTGCACAAAATTCATGCACAGGTAAGGTCCCTAGGTCTGGCTGGTGATTAGGGCCTCCCTTCCCCAGCTGCCAGCCAGGGCCTTCCTTCATTCCTCACCGCACCCTGGTGGTCAGCGCACATCATAGTGAGCGATCGAACTCCAGGTCTTCCAGTCGAACTCCCAAGGGGACAATTTGCATATTAAGCATATATATATATATATATATATATATATATATATTATCCCATTGTATAGTTTTACCACATTTTATTTATTCATCAGTTGATGGACATTTGGGTTATTTCTACTTTTTGGCTGTTGTGAACAGAGCTGCTATGAACATTCATGAAGAGGTTTTGTTTGAACACCCGTTTTCACTTACTGTGAGTAAATACTGGGGAGTAGAATTGTGGAGTCAAGTTAATCTTTTAAGGAACCACTACTCCCTCCCAAAGCAATGCCACTATTTTACATTACCACTGCAATGTACAAGGGTCCCAATTTCTCCACATCCTTGCCAATACTTATCTTTTTTATTCTAGCCATCATAGTTGTATGTACACCTACATATAAGCATATATTTTAAATGTTCACTGGTAATTCTAATGCACACTTCAAATTAAGAACTGTTAGACTAAGGCAGCGTGACACATGATTATAGCCCCACCAATGGCTTTCAAAAATTTTTAATTAAACTCTGGTTTTCATTTTCTCTTTTGGTTTTTAAAAAATTGTATTAAATTTATTGGGGTGACCTTTGTTAATAAAAGTACATAGGTTTGAAGAGTACAATTCTATAATAAATCACCTGTATATTACGTTGTGTTTACCACCCAAAGTCAAGTTTCCTTCTCTCACCATATTTGACCTCTTTACCCTTTTCCACCCCCCTTTCCCTCTGGTAACCATCACACTGCTGTTTGTGTCTATGAGTTATGGTTTGTTTTTCTTGCTTTCAGTTTTATATCCCACATGAGTGAAATAATATAGTTCTTGACTTTTTCTGAGTTACTTTGCTTAGCGTGATATTCTGAAGATTCATCCATGTTGTCACAAATGGCAGTATTTCATCTTTTCTTATGGCTAAGTAATATTACATTGTTTGTGTGTGTGTGTGATTTTTCACCCAATCGTCTATCGAAGGTACTTTGGTTGTTTCTATATATTGGTCACTGAATGATGCTACAATGAACACAGGGGTGCATATATCTTTACAAATAAATTTTTTTTACATTTTTTTGCTAAATACCCTGAAGAGGGGCTGCTGGATAATATAGTAGCTCTATTCTTAATTTTTGGCAAAACCTCCATACTGTTTTGCTTATTGGCTGCACCAATTTACACTTCCACCAGCAGTGTATGAGTTTCTTTTTGCCACAACCTCTCCAACACATGTTATTATTTGTCTTATTGATAACAGGTATGAGGTGGTACCTTACTGTGGTTTTGATTTGCATTTCTCTAATAGCCATTAAAGCTGAGCATTTTGTTCATATATCTGTTGACCGTTTGTCTGTTCAGATCCTCTGCCTGTTTTTTAATTGGATTATTTTGTTATTGTTGTTGAGTTCTTTATAGGTTTTCAATATTACCCCCTTATCAGAGGTGTTTGCAAATATCTCCTCCCATTGGGTTGGTTGCCTTTTTGTTTTATTGACAGGATTTTTTGTTGTTGTTGTGCAGGAACTTTTTAATTTGATATACTCCCATTCATTTATTTTTGCTTTTACTTTCCTGGTTTTTGAACTTTAGAAGGCAACGTGAAAATAAGGATTCTTAGTGGTAACATCTCATGAAAAGAGAATCACAGAATGTCAGCATGGGAAAGATATTTGGGGTCACTAGGCCAACCTATTCATTCTACTGATGAGGGAACTGAGATCCAGACAGGTAATTAATTGGTGTTGGAGTCGGGGCTGCCACCCAAGCCTCCTGATTTCATAATGCCTTAGTGACTCCTTTGACTTTAGGGGATGACTAACTCTAAAAGCAGGTGACAATTCCTTATGTAACACCTATGCTGAGGGCCCCACCCCCCTATTAAGCTCAGATATTTGCCAATACACAGAACGCAGTATTCAGGGCCATTACAAGGAAAGCATTATCTTCTGTGATTAAAAGAGCTGCAATCTGACTAGGAAGAGAATGCTCACCAAAATTAATAATAAACAAATAGATGGATAGATAAATAAATAAGAAATTGCCCAACTAATCAAAATCATATTTCTGCCTCTAACATAAAAGGAAAATAAACTTTTGTTTAGAAGTTTATCATTTATTTTTAAATTTCCCCCCTCAATTTTGAAATAAAATTTGAAGAAGCAAAGTAATATATTACTTAAATGTTGCAAGGACAGTACAGAAACAGGTGATCAGAAAAACCTAGATAAAAATTGTAATTATTTGTTCCTTCCCTTTTGCCCCAGCTATTCTGCCAAAGTTCAATTCCTAATATTTGGATCCATAAAATATATACTATCCACTGGGAAAAATTCAAACTACAGGGTAAAAATAAATATGTCCCATAGTTACAGAGACATCAACATGAGATTAGATAGCTCAGAAATAGGATAAATATAGAATAATTCATGATAAAAAGGTATCACAAAGCAATAAAGAGAGAATGTATTTATTTTTAATAGTATGGTAATAATGGCTTGATAATTTGGGAGAAAAAAGTTTTTTTCGCTTATCTCACTATATAACAAAGCATGTAAAATGGAAATTTTTCCATATCTCTAATGGGGTGATAACTTCCTAAGCTTAAAAGTAAATACATCCTGGCTGGTGTGGCTCAGGCAGCCGACCAAGGATTATGTCTCATCATTGATGTTTCTGTCCTTCTCTCCCTCTCCTTCCCTCTCTCTGTAATCAATAAAAACATTAAAAAATAAAAATAAAAATAGCCCAGCTGGCATGGCTCTGTGATTGAGCATTGACCTATGAACCAGGAGGTCACAGTTCAAGTCCAGGTCACTGCACATTCCCCAAGTTGCGGGCTCTATCCCCAGTTGGCACTTCCCTCTCCCTTCCTCTCTTAGATCAATAAAAATATTTTTTAAATAATAGTAATAAAATAAAAATAAGAGTAAACACAAAAGAAAGGAGCAACAAATTGTACTGCAAAGTAATAATAATAGTAATAATAATTATTTTTTAAAGCAAAAGATAAGCCTAGAGCAAGTATTTACATAAAAAAACAAAAACAAACAAGAACTCAAGCAAATTGGTTAGAAAACAGGACCACAAATTATAAAATAAAATAAACAAAGAACACGAACAACCAAATCAGTGGAAAGAAAATGGCAAACCTAGAATACAAAGGTCAATTTATTTTACTTTTATTTCATAATCAGAAATGCAGATTAAAGCAATGAAGTGTGGTTTCCTACCTATAAAAAATGAAAACTCCCAGTGCTGATAAATGTGCATTGAGGTAAGTCCAAGGGGCGGGGAGGGGAGTGTAATATAAACTAATACTTTTGGAAAACAATTTGTCAGTGTGGATCAAGAACCATGGAAATGGTCATACCTTTTAACCCAGAACTTTTACTTGTAGGAATTTACCTTTTAAAAAATCTAAGGTAATGGAAACATTATATGAACAAAAAGGACCCCCTACCTCCTATTCTTCTCAAAAGAAAAGATTTCAGTTACTTTTTACTTATAACTAGCATCACCTAGCTAAAGGGGAAATTTCCAAATTCCTTTTCAATGTGAGTTCTATAGCTTTAGGATTAATCATGTTAAGTTCCTGTAAAATTCAATGGAACAAAACAGGCCACTGGCCTATCAACACTCTCCACTCCCTACATCGGAGTGTTTCCTCACCTTTCTAGAGACAGACACACGTTATATCTTATCTCAGTTGTCTTTATCCTTCCAAAGGCTACGTTACAAACAGATTCTATCCCTGCTCTCCAGCCTACTTCACTCCTTTCTTCCTTTTTTTTTAAATTGATTTTTAGAGAGAGAGAGAAAGGGAGAGGGGGAGAGAGAGAAACATCGATGTAAGAACGAAATATCGATCGGCTGCCTCCTGTGAGCCCCCTACCTGGGATGAAGCCCCCTACCCGGGATGAAGCCCCCTACCCAGGCATGTGCCCTGACCGGGAATCAAACCAGCAACCTCCCAGTGCACGAGTCAATGCCCACCAACTGAGCCACACTGTCCAGGGCTACTTCACTCCTTTCTATTCCCAATTCTCAGTCTCCTCTTTTATTATTAACAACAGTTTCATTACAACATCATTGGTCATAGTAAAAAATTGGAAGCAACAGATGTCCAACATTAGAAGAAGAGCTAAATTATAGTAGCTCTCTTGTTTCTTAGTAATTTTAATGACTGCATACTATTCAAGATTCAAAACAACATGGAAATGGCTTGACATAATGTTAATTGAAAAGAAACAGAATACCAAATCCTATGTACCACAGTTTTACAATTATGTGAAACTCTGTATATAGGAATCCTAAAAAGGGATATGCAAAATGGTCATATAAGTTACAATAGCATGGTAGGACAATGCATGGCTTCTCCTTTCTTGTACTAATATTTCCCAAACTTTATTTTTCTTTAAAACATTAGAACTGGCCACAAATATACGATCCTCACTTAGGTCTTGGATCCAAAAAAATTAGGGAGACAACTGAGTAATTTAATATTGACTTACATTGGACAATGTCATTGTATCAACATTAAATCTAAGGAGAAACCAAGTTGGCGGCATAGGTAAACTTGCTGCCTCACACAACCACTTTAAAACTACAACTAAAAGACAAAACAGACATCATCCAGAACCACAGGAAGGCTGGCTGAGTGGAAATTCTACACCTAGAAGGAAAGAGAAAAGCACACTGAGACTCACAGGAGCTGCGAAAGCAAAGTGCAGAGGTACGGCAGCACGCATGGACAGGGCTGGCAACTGAGTACGCGACTGTCTTTTTCAATCGGGAGGGAGACACAAGCTCCCGACTGCTCTGAACTCCAGTTCCAGGCGAGACTTCAGGGACCCAGACTCATACAGGGAGAAACTGGACTGTCTGGCATTAGGCGGAACTTGAGGGAGGCTTTCTCTCAGAGGTGCTTGCAGTGATTACCAAGGGACATTGAAACCCGGGGGCCTGTTAGGGCAGGGCTGATGGGAAGCCATTGCTGTTTGCTCTGCCCTGAGACCCCACCCCACCCAAGCTGTGCACAGAGGCTTTTGCATATGAATGGCCTGGTCCTTTGAAATCTAAACTTACCTAACAAACTGCAGCTGAGTCAGAGAGACCCAGAACATCCAAAAGAAGGCCCAAGGCCCCACAGCAGCCTGCATTGCTTCACAGCTGGGACTCATCTGAGCACCTCCAAAACCCAAACAAAGAAGAGGAATCTGCAGATCTCTCCATAGCTCCTGCTGGATGGCCTCAGGCAGAGGCTAAATTAGCACCTCATTGGAGATCCAAGATCTAGTGTACCCAGTGGTCAGAGTGGAACCATCCAGATTACAACTCCTCAGATCCATAAGGGACACACTCAGGGGGCAGACTCAGTGAGCACCAAAGCCCCAATGAAGCAAGTCTTGCCTCATAAGGGTGTCTCCAGCACAGAAGTTCTCCCATCATAGACACAGCTGATCCTCATAGCCAATTGGCCTGGAGGTCAAGTCCTCCCAGTGATACCAACAACAATCAAGGCTTAACTACAAGACTGTGCACACAGCCCACAAAGGGGTGCACCAAGAGTGTCCACCTCAGGTAACTCAGGGAAGCAGCCAAATTGTGGAGACAAAGAAACAGGTCACAAATGAAAGAAATGGAGGATATAGAGTTCAAAACCACAGTTATAAGGTTTTTCAAGAATTTTCTAGAAACCGCTGATAAATTTAGTGAGACCCTCAAGGATATGAAAAAGGCCCAACTAGAAATTAGGCATACACTGACTGAAATAAAGAATAATATACAGAGATCCAATAGCAGACTAGAAAATCGCAAGAATCAAGTCAAAGATTTGAAATACAAAGAAACAAAAAATACCCAACCAGAAGAGCAAAAAGAAAAAGAATAAAAAAATATGAAGATAGTGTAAGGAGCCTCTGGGACAACTTCAAGCGTACCAATATCTGAATTATGGGGGTGCCAGAAGAAGAGAGAGAGCAAGATACTGAAAACCTATTTGAAGAAGTTTCCCCACCTGGTGAAAGAAATAGACTTACAAGTCCAAGAAGCACAGAGAATCCCAAACAAAAGGAATCCAAAGAAGACCACACCAAGACACATCATAATTAAAATGCCAAGAGCAAAAGACAAAGAGAGAATATTAAAAGCAGCAAGAGAAAAACAGTTAATTACCTACAAGGGAGTACCCATACGACTGTCAGCTGATTTCTCAGCAGAAACTATGCAGGCCAGAAGGGAGTGGCAAGAAATATTCAAAGTGATGAATAGCAAGAACCTACAACCAAGATTACTCTACCCAGCAAAGCTATCATTCAGAATTGAAGGGCAGATAAAGAGCTTCACAGATAAGAAAAAGCTAAAGGAGTTCATCACCACCAAACCAGTATTATATGAAATGCTGAAAGGTATTCTGTAAGAAGAGGAAAAAGAAGAAAAAGGTAAAGATAAAAATTATGAACAAATACATATCTATCAACAAGTGAATCTAAAAATCAAGTGAATAAAAAATCTGATGAATATATGTTTATTTCCAGTCTGCAAAGGCAAAACTTTTTAAAGGAAAGAAATGGTGGGAAAAAGATACAGAGGCAAAGAAGCATTGAACAGACTGTCAAACTACATTGGGAAGACAGGGGTGGTTGGGTGAGGAGGGCTGTAAGAGACCAACCGAAGGACTTGTACACATGCATATAAGCACAACCAATGGATATAAGACACTGGGGCGGGGGGGGAGGGTGGGCAGGTGAAGGCATGTCCTGGGGGGTAGGGGAGGTCGGGAGGAGATCAAAGGAGAAAAAAAAAAGGAGACATATGTACTACTATTTGTAATACTTAAAACAATTAAAAAAAAAAAGAAACGCAAAAAAAAAAATCTGATGAACAGAATAAACTGGTGAATATAATAGAATCAGGGGCATAGAAAGGGAGTGGCCTGACAATCCTCGGGGGGAAAGGGGTGTTGGGGGTGCAGGAAGAGACTGGACAAAAATCATACACCTATGGATGAGGACATGGGGGGGAGGGTAAGGGCATGGGGTGGGGTGGGAACCAAGTGTAGGGGAGCTATGGGGGGGAAAGGAGGAACAATTGTAATAATCTGAACAATAAAGATTTATTGAAAAAAAAGAGAAAATAAGCAAAACAAATGAAAAATGTAATAGTGTGATGAGGGAAATTAACAGGACGTCTCATTTAATAAAGCATTCTGGGTTGACAAAAAAAAACAAAAAAACATTAAATCCATTGCGTTTCTCTAGAAGGTTACTTTTTCTTGGGAGACACATGCTGAAATATTTATGGTTGGAAGTCATGGGTTCTGCAACTTATTTCAGTAAAAATGTATGTGTGGATAGTGGGAGAGATTGGGACAGAGAGAGGGAGAGAAGGAAAATAAAACAAATGCAGCAAAATCTGAATCTTGCAAAGGGATTATGGGTATTCATAGTATTATTCTTTCCACTTTTCTGTTGACTGGGTGAAATGCTAGATTGCTAAGGAAGTAGCTTTTCAAAACTTTCCTATTGGGCCCATCCTAATATATAAAAAGCCAGGGGCCATCATGACCTAAACGACCGGACAGACGGCCGGACACCAGGCTAGGGTCCCAGCCGGCACAGTGGGAATGAGTCCTGGGTCCCGGCCAGTGCGGCGGGTGCGAGTCCTGGGTCCCAGCCAACGCGGCAGGAGTCAGTCCTGGGTCCCGGCTGGCGCAGCAGTGACAGGGAGCTCTGGGCTCCAGGTTTAAAGGCCGTCCATGCCCCTGATCGCGGGAGACCCAGAGTTCCGCCACGACCTGGCCAGGGCCGAGCTCCCTTCCGCCGCCCTGCCCCGGCGGGAGGGAGTTCTGAGTCCCGGCTGGGGCACGGCAGCAACAGGGAGCTCTGGGCCCTGGGGAACTGGAGCCATGCTACGATCTGGGAATCTTGGTCCCTACCCCCGGCCCGTAGGCTCTGAGGAACCAGAGCCATGCTGTGATGGGACTGGACCCTCCCCGAGGGGTTCCGGATTGTGAGAGCATGCAGGCTGGGCTGAGAGACACACACCCCCACCGGGGCACAAATTTTCATGCACCGGACCTCTAGCAATAGTATATTGCTGTTCAGATTTGTGGGGAGAGTCTGGCTCATTCATCTTTATTCTATCACCGTCAGTCATATTCCTGCATGGAGGCTGGTTTGCATTTGAAAAACTCAGGAAGTATAAGTCAGCCAAATCTGGATACCTCCATCTGTAACTAATAAGGAACCTCTGGGACTGATTTCTTGATTTCCTTTGTTCAGGCAGAATCCCAAAGACTTCTCTGATGCAATATAAATATCTCTAAACTTAGTTTCCTAGACTAGTGGCCCTCAAAATGTAGTAGGCACACATTTGAAGGTCCCTGAGGTCAAAACTATTTTCAAGATGCTTTTTGCCTTTTTCACTGTTGGGGTCCTTAATAATGTTTAAAAGTAAAGGGATCCTGAGACCAGAAGTTTGAAAACCACCAACCTTGACATTTTAAAAGTTTGAAAGGAAGAATATGTGAAAAGTAGGGTTTCCATAGGAGCTCAAATTTTTACCTAGGATTTCCCTCCCACCCCCAAATTCTCTTAAAACTAAATGAAATGAACACAAGCTGACTTCTCTTCCAAAGCCCCCAAAACTACCTGGAACAGGGCAGTCTTTCAGTCTAAACCTCTCTTCAAATGAAAAAACAATGGTTTTGTTGTTGTTGTGAGTTCTAACTCCATGCCACTTAAAACAAAATGTAACAAAAAAGGAAGAAAGAAGATGATGATGTAGCTTGACTCCTGCTAAGGAATAGATTCACCAGTGTTCCCTCCTTTATTGATCCTTACACATCATATGAGGCTATAAAGGCCCGTGTTTCTATATTGTGGTCATGAGAACTAACAAAAAAAACCAAAATAGCAGAAGACCATATTAGAGCTGACTGATCAGACTTTTGAGAGGAACAGGCCAAGGCTCTCAAAGGATGACAGAAGTAACTTGTGAACTTCAAAGCAGGGAAACAAGGGAAAGCAAAATGGCAAAGCTAAACACACTGAAACTGCCACTTGCTGGGACTTGAGTCCTTGCCTTTAATAAGCAGCGTGATCACTTCACATGCGATAATAAAAATTTTACAACACTCCATTCTGCCTGCTCTCATCACTTTCCTGTTTGGAGGCTTGTCACGTGCATGTTCTTACTCTGTTGCCTGGGGTTAGAAGCATCTGGACTGGAAGATGTCAGAAGCAATCAAGAATTTCTGCACATACCATAACTATTAATAACACTTTTTATTCAGCTCAAGTGCAAATAGTTTTGAAAACACATTGCCATGTTAGATTTCTTTTAAGAAATTAATATTTTTAATATTGTTTTATTCAATGCACAAAACACACAGAATATTGCTACACTGGAGTCTAATAAGACTCTATCATATGTGAAGTTATTCCATAAAAAAACTGAGAGTGGGGAAGCTTAAATGGGGAAGCATGACATGATCTATAAAGTGCAGAAGGCGAGGTAATTACCTGTGCTTTTTAAAGTCTGCAGGGCATGAGACACGCTGGAAAATAAAACGTAAGTATTCATAGAAACACAAGGAAGACTAAAGACTCTTTAAAGGACATGATCATGACTCTCTGATGCTGAACATAATAAATACATCTTGGTTTTTAGTACTATTTATTTACCAAATTGAAATAAAACACTAGGATGGGGTGGGGTTTTTTTGCCTTAAAAGGGTTTTTAGTTCTTACAAAGAAATTGCCATACGAAGTACTTATTATATTCTAAGCAAACTGCTACAAAAAGGCCTACATCGTGGTTATAGCTCTTCTTCCATGGACAGGATTCAATGGCTATATAAACCTGAGAACACACATTTGAAAGGAAATCTCTTCTCCCAAGGACTGGTTTACAGAATGATTTATGATAGGAGAAACCATGCCAGAGTTCAAGTGCACTGTCCCTGGAAGTTATTTGTGTGGGGGTGAGGGTGGGTGGGTGAGGCTGCGTTTACTGGACACTCAGCCCTAGAGTATTCTGTCACGGTTAGGATGTACCACAAGGACCTTGGAGGGATTACTGAAGGGCCAAATGGAAGAAGAAAAAATTCCAATTTCCTTTTGCCTAGCTTTTAAATTTCATATTGATGTCATTACTAAGATACAAAAATCATTTTAAAGGCAATACTACAGAACTTTTTAAAAATAAAAAGTATAAAAACATACAAAATGTTATATGAATGAATAAAATTTAAAGTTTTCCTTTCTTGAAAAATTAATGTTTATTGCATGTAACATTATTATATTTAAAATCACTTTTCTTGAAATATTAATGTTTATTGCATGCATGTAAAAAAATAAAGTTTTCCTTACTATATCACCTTTTTAAAGTGACTTGAGAAATGAGATTTTTCTTACCTATTAGAACTATATCCTTGGCTTAATAATGCCCCCTCTGGACTCCAATTTCTTCATCTGTGATATAAAATTTCTGCAAATATATTTTTATGGCATGTACATGAAAAAATGTAGGTGCTTTTGATTGTGTAATATACCCACTATAAAACTTCAATTACAGTCATTAAAATATAAAAGGCATATGTGGGAAATGACTAAACTGATCTCTCTCTCTCTCACACACACACACACACACACACACACACACACACACACCTATTTACTAAATAACACTTAAGTGCTAACTAAAAAGCTCTCACCTACACTAGACTTTTAATTCTCACAATGTCACTAAGCTTGCTTTGAACAAATATACAGAAATTATTTTGCATTTTTTGGTATTCTTTGTTGCCTAATGAATGTTAAGAATAGCCAATAAGTGGAATAATCAGAGTAAACTAAAATGTTCAGCCAATACAATCAACACTGGGATTTTAAAGAAACTTTCTCAATCTTTCCAGTTCTCTCATAAAAGGTTTAGAAATCCTATATGATAATCCTATATAATAAAAGGGTAATATGCAAATTGACCCTAATGGTGGCAAAACCAGGAATGACCGGTCACTATGACGCGACTGAACACCAAGGGGCAGATGCTCAATGCAGGAGCTGCCCCCTGGTGGTCAGTGCACTCCCACAGGGGGAGCTCTGCTTAGCCACAAGCCGGGCTGACAGCTGCAAGTGCAGCAGTGGTGACAGGAGTCTCTCCCGCCAGTGGTGACAGGAGTCTCTCAGCAGCACTAAGGATGTCTGACTGCGGCTTAGGCCTTCTCCCTGTGGGGAGCAGGCCTAAGTCACGGTTGGACATCCCTCAAGGGCTCCCAGTTGCCAGAGGGATGTGTGACTACCAGCTTAGGCCTGATCCCCTGGGGAGCGGGCCTAAGCTGGCAGGTGGACATCCCCCGAGGGCTCCCGGACTGCGAGAGGGCACAGGCCAGGCTGAGGGACCCCCCTACCCCCCACCGAGTGCATGAATTTTCATGCACCGGGCCTCTAGCATAAGATGAAAGATAAGGTTATATTGTATTTGAACAGATTTCCTTTAACCCCAGTGTTTAAGAGAAAACTACAGAAAGCAAGGTATATAGAAGCCCCTCTGATTCAGCAACAGTTTCACATAAATACACATATACACACAAAGAATACCAGGGGAAGGAAAACCTTAAGATACCCTACCAATCTACACAATCTTGTACAGAAAATACAGGAGGAAGAACTACTCTCCCTCTTTTATTTTTCTTTTTTTTATTTTAGAGAAAGAGAGAAAGGGAAGGAGGAAAGGAGGGAAGAAAGGAAGAAGGGAGGGAGGGAGATCAATTTGTTATTCCACCTATTTATGCATTCATTGGTTGATTCTTCTATGTGCCCCGACTGGGGATCAAACCTGCAACCTGGGTGTGTCAGGACAATGCTCTAACCAACTGAGCTACCCAGTCAGGGCCAGAACATTCTCCAACTCATTTTATGAGGTCAGCATTACTCTGATACCCAAACTAGACAAAAACAGTACAAGATAACTATAGGCCAATATTCCTCATAAACAAAGATGCACATTTTCTCAACAAAATAATGACAAATTGAATCATCTACCTATATATATAAAAGGCTAATATGCAAAGTGTCCCCTCAGGAGTTCAACCGGGAGAACGGGAGTTCGATCGCTCGCTATGACATGCGCTGACCACCAAGGGGTGGCACAGAACATGGCAGGTGACCAGCAGCGGCAGCAGGGCACAGAGGGAGCAAGGAAAAGAGGAGACGGGGAGGCAGGGAACCTGATTGGCCCTGATTGCTGGCCAGGCCTAGGGCACGAATTTCATGCACAGGATCTCTAGTCCTATATAATAAAAGCACAATATGCAAATCAACTGAACGGCCCAACAGCTGAACAACCATCCGATGACCATCCGGATGACCATCCGAGACCATGCTATGACACCCACTGGTGCCAGGCCAGCCAAGGCAGGTGCAATGCGATTGGTCAGAGGCCCAGCCATAACCCCATGATTGCCCTGTAGAGGGAGGCCGAGGCTACCAGCCAGCAGGACAATCAAACCAGTGGGCTGCAGTGGGTGGGCGGGGCCTCCCTCTGCAAGGGAAGCCCAGGTCCCAGGTGCAAGCAGCTGGAGGGAAGCCTGGGTCCCGGGTGCCAGAGGGAAGCCAGTGCTGGCAGCCAGGAGAAGGCAGGCCTACTCTTTCACAAATATTGTGCATCAGGCCTCTAGTATATATATATAAAAGCCTAAGCGACCATCTAACTGTTTGACCATCCAACCAGTAGCTATGATGATCACTGACCACCATGGGGCAGACACTCAACGCAGGACCTGCCAAGCTGCAGTGACTTAGCAGCTGCGGTTCTCGGGTGACACACCGAAACCAGAGAGGAGGGAGCCCGATTCCAGGGTGCATCACCCGAGAACTGCCCTCTCGCAATCCAGGACCCTTTGGGGGATGTTACAGAGCCAGTTTTGACCCAATCCCTGCAGGGCAGGCTGAGGGACCCCACCAGTGCACGAATCCGTGCACCAGGTCTCTAGTTAATATATAAAAATAATAATATGCCATGAGCTAGTGGGGTTTATCCTGGGAATGCAAGACTTAGTTCAATATTCAAAAATCAATCAATGCAACCTACCATATTTAATAGTCTAAAAAGAAAAACCACATGATCAATTGTATGCCAAGATACCCTACAAGAAATGGGCAAATTCCTAGAAAGATATGATTGCCCAAACTGGCTCAAGAATAAATGAAAATCTGAATAGACCTATAACAAATAAAAAGATTGAACAAGCAATCAAAAAACTTCCCACAAAGAAAAGCCCAGGCTCAGATGCCTTCATTAGTGAATTCTATCAAACATCTAATGTAGAATTTATACCAATTTTTCACAAACTCTTCCAAAAAATAGAAAAGGAGGGAGCAATAAAAGGAAATGACGTTCTGACACATGATATAGCATGGATAAACCTTGAAAACATGCTAAATGAAAGAAATCAGTAACAAAAAGACCACATATTGTATGATTCCATTTCTATGAACTGTCCAGAATAGGCAAATCTATGGAGACAGAAAGTAGATTAGTAGTTGTCAGGGTCTGGGGGAGAGAGGAGTGGTATTTACTGCTAATAGGTATGGGGTTTCTGTTGGGGGAAGTGAAAGTTTATAAAATTACATAGTGGTGATGGTTGTACTTTTTTTATATATATATTTTCATTGATTTCAATGAAAGGAGAGAGGAAGATAGAAACATCAATGATGAGAGAGAATCATTGATCGGCTGCCTCCTGCATGCCCCACACTGGGGATCGGGCCCACAACCCAGGCATGTGCCCTGACCAGGAATTGAACTGTGACTTCCTGGTCCATAGGTCAACGCACAACCATTGAACCATGCCAGGTGGGCTACTTTTATTTTTTAGATGGTGAATTTGATAGCATGTCAGTTATAGCTCAATTTTTTAAAAACCTGTACACAAATGTTTATAGTACTTCTGTTTATTTATTTTTTTTAATATATATTTTATTGATTTTTTACAGAGAGGAAGGGAGAGGGAGAGAGAACTAGAAACATCGATGATAGAGAAACATCGATCAGCTGCCTCCTGCACACCCCCTACTTGGGATGTGCCCGCAACCAAGGTACATGCCCTTGACTGGAATTGAACCTGGGACCCTTCAGTCCACTGAGCCAAACCAGGCAGGGTGGTATTTCTATTTATAATAAGCAAGAATGGAAGCAACCCCAATATCCTTCAATGAGTAAAAGGTAAATAAATTATGGTACATTCATACAGTGTAATAAATACATAAAATGGAATAAACAATAACACTCAAAAAATTGGATGAATCTCAAAAGCAGTGTGCTGTACAAAAAAAAAATTTCAATAGGTTACAGATTGTGTTATTTCATTTATATGAAAAGATAAAACTATATTGATGGAGAACAGATAATTAGTTACCAGAAGTTAGGAATGGTGACTACAAAGAGATAGAATGAGGGAGTTTTTTGGAGTAATGGAACTTTATGTAAGTGTGCTAAAATTCATGAAACACCAAAAAAGTCAATTTTACCTGTAGTTGATTTAAAAAAAATAAAAATGGAAAAGATATCCCAAAAGATATACTCATCTCCTGTGTAGTTGTTATAAAATATAAACAACACTACACTAGAGAACTTATACATAGAAGAGGGACATGAATTTAAGGATCAATCCTATCAGTGAACTGGTTCCAGAAATGCACGGGATTTACGCAAATTCCTCTACTCAAATCTTTCTCAAATGCAATGAAGACATTATTTTGGATCTTAATATATTTATTAGTTTAAAGCAAGTTCTTTCTTGTTATCTAGAAGTTGCCAACTTGCCCCTATAAAATGAAGTGAATGAGTTAAAAATCTTAGTAGTTATTCAGGTATGCATGCCAGAAGCCAAGGCCGGAAAAACGATGCCTTAGATAATACATGTGAAATTACCTTGCATATTGTGGGATCCTATAAAGTGCTAGGTATTTTTATTTGGAATTATTATATTTCCTATGCATTTAAGAACTTGATGTTGGATTTTTCTGGGAGACAGATCCACAGAATTTTAGAGCTGGAAAGGACTTAATGTTAATCCATTCACTTTACTTTGCAAATGAGGAATCCAAGGCCCAGAAGTGCTATGGAACTTGTTTAAGATCACACAGCTAGTTGATGACACTACAAAAACTAGAATTCTCTCCTCTTGACTCTAATCTCTTCCCACTCGCGTCAAGTTACTTGTGGAGCCATAATCTGAATAACTCGCCCTCAAATATAGTAGGAGCTCTTTGTGATGATGGTCCTCTATTGGGGATCAACCTTAGAAGCTAAGTTGTTTTCTATCAGGCTCTTCCAGTTCAAGGTTACCTTCCACAGGTAATGGACATGAAATGCTAAAGGATTCTACTCTGTTTTGTAGACAGGGTCAGTGAGCCCAATGCTAAGCTGGGCATTTTTACTACATTCCAGATTTCTATGATTCATTTTCTGTCTACTTGACCCTAAATGTAAGGTTAAACTACTGAATATGCTCCTTTTCCCATTGTTTCCAGGTACTGGCAATCTTCCGAAATCTTTTAATTCAACTGCTGTTATCATGGGAACACAATGCTTAACTTTCAAGTCTCATGAGGGGATGGAGGGATACAGATTCTCATTAGTTTGGAAATGGCTAATCAATCTATTAAGTGAAGCAGTATGCATAATGGGTGAGAATCCTGGAGCCACTACTTACTAGTTATTTACCCTTTCCTTCTCTTGCCTCAGTTTCCTCATTTGATTGTTGCATTGATTAAATGAGTTAATACATATAAAGTACTCAGCACAGTGCCTGGATCATAATGAGCATTTGATAAATATTACTATTTTTCATAAAAGGTCTCAGAAGGCCTTGACCGGTTTGGCTCAGTGGATAGAGCATCAGCCTGCAGACTGAAGGGTCCCAGGTTCAATTCCAGTCAAGGGCATGTACCTTGGTTGCGGGCACTTCCCCAGTGGGGTTGTGCAAGAGGCAGCTGATTGATGTTTCTCTCTCATCGATGTTTCTAACTCTCTATCCCTCTCTGTAAAAAATCAATAAAATATATATTTTAAAAAAAAAAAAGGTCTCAGAAGTTATACATCACTCTAGAAAACAACTCCAGAAGGGCATGTTCACTCATCTCCCCAACACTTACAATGCCTAACACCTAGAATATCCTATATAATAAAATGCTAATATGCAAATTGTTCCCTCGACCAGGAGTTCGACCAGGAGTTCAACCGGGAGTTTGACCAGGGGGCGGGGCTGGCCAGCCAACTGCCCATGGCCCCTCTCCCCAGCCGGCAGGCGGATTGGCCTCCCTCACCCTGATCGAGGGTGGGCCCGGGCCAGCAGGACCCCACCCATGCACGAATTCGTGCACCAGGCCTCTAGTGGTTAATAAGTGTTGAATGAGTAAATGGCTTAATTTATAGTACTTTAGGAGTTATCTCCTCCTTCAAAAAACTGTATTATTGGGCACTACAACACTTCCTCTCCCACATGACAAGGGCAATTTTACCCACCTAAAATGTTCCACTGGTAGGAATCCAGAGAGCCAGAGGCAAGATAATTAGGTAAGAGAAGTTTCCAAGGGGAAAATGCGGTTCCTGGATTGACCAACAGTAAGAGAGAAAAATCAGACAGAAGGAAATAATTTGACTCACTTCCATTTACGTAGAGCCAACAGTGTGCCATCCAGTATCCCAAACAAAAATTCAACTCTGAGCAAGGTATCCATGCTCTGGGAACTCAGTCTAAAAGAATACAATACCCTATATGTCATAACAGAAATGGGAAGGGCCACAGGTGTCCACAAAGGGAAACATTTATTCTACTTGGAGAATCACAAAACTGTCATTTGGACTGGCTTTTGATGGGTAAGGAGATCTGATCCAGCCAAAAGTAGAGGGAAGAGGATTCCAGGCCAAAGAGATGAATGAGGGCACCTGACAAGGTCAGGGAACATGAAAAAAAAATTGCACCAAATACAAGAAAGAAGGGCTTAGAAAGAGATCTACACCTGTCAAAGGTCCTTTATTCTTAAAGCAAAGTTCACCATGAATTACAGCATTTATCTAATCTAGTATGAATGATTACTAATCTGAGTCTATGCAAAAAATAAATAAATCTCATATACAATTCCCTTTAAATCTACCCTCCCCCCAATACATACACACTACTCTGCCCACGCCCAGAGCCAGAGAAGTTGATTTAACTTTGTTTTGTTGTTGTTTTAATAAGTACAATTAACACTCCTTAGCAAGCCTGCTCCTCCAGTAAAATCAGCTACCAGACACACACTGGCTCATGCTTCCCTCTTCCCTCCTTGCCAGTCCCTATCTTCAGCTGTCTCTTAGTGACACCAGACATCTTTCACTGCTTGCTCCCTTGTACGTGGCTGAAGGCCAAATCCCAGTTCAGCTTTCCTTCCATTCTGCTTACTCCTAGAAACCCCTCTTGCCCAGTCAGATCAGCCTGACCCATCCTTTTGATCGCATTACCAGCTAGCTGATCAAATCACATCCAGAAAGATACCATGGAACCTTTTGCAAATGGATACACAGAAACCATGCTTCCTGCTCTCCCAACACAAGGATTATTTAGCCCAATATTATATTTCTGATAACCTTGATTTGGGAGTGGGGAGCTGATTACTGAGTTGTAGTTCCTTCTACACCCCCTTCTTCCTTGATCATGCTGCATACATTAAAAAAAAAATCTAACTCTTGCTCCAATAGGTAAAATTAATTCCACAAACCTAAAACATCTTCCCACCCTAGACTCATCTTCTCACCAAACAGGAGAACTAAGCAGAGGTTGCCTCTTTCAGAGCATTCTCTCCTAATTTCATCCCAGTCTCCACCTCTCCCTATTGTTTACCAGCTGCCTGCTTCCCTCATATGTATTACCTTCCTGTCCCTATAGATACTTGAGTTTTCAACCCCTCAACCATGGCCTCTTTAAAAAAAAATTTTTTTTTTAATTTTTTAATTTATTTCAGAGAGGAAGAGAGAGATACAAACATCAATGATGAGAGAGAATCATTGATTGGCTGCCTCCTGCACGCCCCACACTGGGGATCGAGCCCACAACCTTGGCATGTGCCCTGACTAGGAATCAAACCATGACCTCCTGGTGCATAGATTGACGCTCAACCACTGAGCCACGCTGGCTGGGCAGCTATGGCCTCTTAATTCTTCTCAGAGCAAAGTGTTTCTCAGTCCATACCACTTCTCACCACTGGCTCAGCTCAATTTTTCATCTAACATTTGAAGTGTGAATGTGAGCATGTGTATACACACCTTAACACACACAGGCACACACACTCAATTGTGGTAAAAAAGTAACTTTTACATATTGATCAAAAGTTGGTAACACACTTATATTGCATTCTCAACACACCTGAGAGCTGAAAGCTGAAAACCACGACACTATCACTTAATCCTGCGATTTTCAACCAGTGTGCGGCAGCAGGCACACTGGTGTGCCACAGAATTTTTAAGACACGCAATACCTGACGATTTAGTCAGGGGCACTGATCTCTTTTCCTTTAGATTGTTAAATGAAAAAATGACAACAGTCAACACAACAATAGCCATCCAGTGTGAATGAATCAAAATTATACCTATTTTTTGTCAGATATGCCAAAAATATATTTTTTGGTGTGCCGCAGAACTTTAGTAATTAGTTTATGTGTGCCATGAGATGAAAAAGGTTGAAAATCACTGGCTTAATAGTTTGTTTTTAACAAATAGTTTGTTTTTAACATCAAATAGTGCTTTATACATGTAGACAAGTTTCTATCAGCAAAATAAAGCTCAGGGCTAGAAACCAGCATTTAAGGTACATTCATGAAATAATGATGTTGTATGAAGACTAAAAAAAACAACAAAAGGCATACAGATTAGTCCCTTCTTTCACAGACTTAATCCAACTGTAAATCCAAAATACACTTTTTAAAAAAGTCTAATTAGGCCCTGGTCAGTGTGGCTCAGTTGGTTGGAGCATCATCTGGTACACCCAAAGGTGCGGGCTCATATAATCTTTCTCTCTCTTCCTCCCTTTCTCCCTCCCTTCCTAAGATCAATAAAAATATATAGTTGGATTAAAAATTATTTTTTAAAATACTAATGTAAAAAGTTTAAATACTCAGTACACATTAATACTAAAGGCAAGTTTTCTTGTGAATCATCTAGTAAATCTTGTAATATTAACTTCTGATTGCAAATTCCTAGCATGTCAGTCAGGATAATCTTTGGTTAAACACCACAGCTTTCGATTTCTTTTTATTACACCTGACTCACCTTAACAGCTTCAATGATCTGCAGTGGCCACCTCCACCCAAGCCTCACCTCCACTGCTGAGGACAGGAGCCTCTGCCCAGGAAAAGGTGGTTTGACTCGGACCCAAACACTGAACTGCCGAGTCCTCAGACTTTGTGGCCACAAAATCACCTAATGCACCAAAAGTGGCGATTCCTAAAACTGATTTAGTAGGTCGGGAGTGGAGACCAGGAGAATGAGCTTTTAACTTATACAACCTCAGCCTTATTAATTCTCTTGCTGGTGATCTTAGCACATACTTTGAGAAACACTGTCTCCTCGCATCACTGGAGAAGCTGATCATCATTAATAACATCAGTTTTTGGAAAACTCTTCAGATATAAGAAATTGCCCTTTGCCACAGGGACCACATGGATACATTTACTGAGTCCCAACTACCTGTAAGGCAGTGTGCCAAGGGCTGCGGGAGATACAAGAATCAACAAGACACATTCCTGATCCTCAAAAATTCCAGCAAGGGGGAAAAAATCCAGCAAGGAAAATTAATGTGTACAGTGAATTAAAATAGAATGGAATGTGTGTCATGGCAGAAAAACAAATTAAACTCTAAGCAACCAGAAGTTAACTCCTGCCATTCTTCCTATCTTGTACCCATGATTATGATTACATATGACGCTACACCTTCCACATCACTCCCAGTGGGGAGTGTGCAGGATGCAGCTGATTGATGTTTCTCTCTCATCCATGTTTCTAACTCTCTATCCCTCTGCCTTCCTCTCTGTAAAAAATCAATAAATTTTTAAAATATTTAAAAATTTTTTTAAATCCTATATGATAAAAGCCTAATATGCTAAGTGTCCGGTCATCTGGCCATCCGTTCAACCAATCAAAGTGTAATATGCTAATGATATGCTAAGGCCACTCAACCACTTGCTATGATGTGCACTGACCACCAGGGGGCAGACACTCTGACCAGTAGGTTAGCTGGCTGCTGGGATCTGGCTGATTGGGACTGAGCAAGATGAGCCAGACATGCCCTGGAGCCCTCCCACGGTCTCTCCCCAGATGGCCAACCTCCCTCGTCCTTCCCTGGCCCCAATCGTGCATTGGTTGGGTCCCTCAGCCTGGCCTGCATTCTCTCACAATCTGGGACCCCTTGGGGGATGTCGGAGAGCTGGTTTTGGCCTGATCCTGCGGGCCAGGCCAAGGAACCCCACTGGTGCATGAATTCGTGCACTGAGCCTCTAGTAGTAAATAAATAGAACATGGATATTGGAAAAATCCTGAAGATAGTACATAAAACGCAAATTTGGGACACACCAATTCAAACTCCGTTGGTAAAGAAATATTAAAAGACAAAATGCAACTGGGTAAATCTGAAGATCTAAATGGCTTTAATTAAGTGATTCATGAATCAGGCAGCATCCCATCTAGCAACTAGAAGGTCACTCCAATGAGTTGTACAAAATGGAAGGTTTTTATAGGCAGAAAGTGGGTGGGACTATGAAGTCAAAAGGATGCATTATTTCAGGGCCAGGATACCTTCCAGAGAATCTTATCAGGAAGGTTTTTATAGGAAGCAGGATGTGGCAAGGGAGTTATTAGGGAAAGAGAAGAAAGAATTGTTTTTAGGCCTCTTGCTAAAGAGGGGGTTTGGGGGTTGGGGACAGAGCCCATGTGACAGATTACCTTACTGGTGCTTGCCTAGAAAATTCCAGACTGGTTGACTGTGTTTCTGAAAGAGGTTGAAACTGCAATTATGTCATGTATCAAATCAGGTTTGGTATTGTGGTAGGCAGTTAGACAGACAGGAGCAGAGAGCAAGGATTGTGGGCCAAGTACAAAAGGTCACCAGGATGGAAAACTCCGGGTGCCTAGCAACGGGCAAAACAAAGACCTCGCCCCCAGGATAACCTTTCTTCCCCTAGCTAGCATATCACTGGCCCTGAGGTTTAGACCTCCTGACTTCTCAAACTGCTGGTCATGAGGTTCATCAGACCCACCCCTGACCTTTCCTCCTCTGGTATGTTGCTAGTTATGCAGGGTAGACCTCCTCAGAGGGAGAACGAACAAAGGGGCCAGAGAATAGTCCCTAAGCAGTAAGCTCCCAGGACAATGAGTTTCTGACCTGCATCAAATTCCTCTAGGGCCCCGTGGTCGGCAAACTGCGGCTCGCAAGCCACATGCGACTCTTTGGCCCCTTCCACAAAAGACCACGGCCTGGGCGAGTCTATTTTGAAGAAGTGGCGTTAGAAGAAGTTTAAGTTTAAAAAATTTGGCTCTCAAAAGAAATTTCCATCGTGGCACTGTTGATATTTGGCTCTGTTGACTGATGAGTTTGCCGACCACTGGCGCTAGGCCTCAGTTGTATTTCAGCTCCAGGCCCAGAAAAGCAGCAAAACCACACAAGTGCTGCCATGGCTGATCTCAGGACCAGCTGCGTTGACTAATGACTCCCTGCCCTGGCACCATCCCATCAGTAGAGACCACGATTCTGAAAGGACACATCTGCAGAGCTGATGAGTCTCCTATTGGGACCCTCCCCTCGGACCTCCAGATAAACACCCTCAGGCTGGAGGACCCTGTGCTCCCTCCCCTCAGCAGTGCTCTCCTTGCCCCTCTCTTTTTCCTAAGCTCCAGGGGCCTTTCTTTCGCCCCTGTAACTCATTTCCTGCGCCCCTTTCTTCCACAGCTCACGTATTCTACCTCACTTTCTAAATTAACTTTCTCTTATAGCTTGAGTCTCGACTTGGAATTCTTTCTGAGCGAGAACTCAAGCACCGAGATTGCTGAACTAAGGTCCAGTCTGACTTCACCGGTCTAACCTGGTGCAGTTTCAGAACCAACAGTATCATGGGCTTGCAGCACCAGTGACACCATTTTAGTTTTATTATATATATAAATTTATTTCAGAGAGGAAGGGAGAGGAAGAGAGAGACTGAAACATCAGTGATTACAGAGAATCATTGATCGGCTGCCTCCTGCACACCCCACAGGGCGGACTGAGAGCCTGCAACCCAGGCATGTGCCCTGACTAGGAATCGAACCATGACCTCCTTCCTGGTTCATAGGTTGATGCTGAACCACTGAGCCACATGAGCCGGGCCAATGATGCCCTCTTAGGCCTGTGGTTTTGTTTCTCAGAAAAAAACTTAGGTGATGGCCCCATCCAAACTCCCACCCCCTACCCCCCACCCCACCCCCACCCCCCACCCCCCCCCCACCACCCCCCCCCCCCCCCCCCGGGCTTGAGTTCTCAACTCCAGCAGGATGCAAACCCTCACTCTCTCCAGGAAGGTTTTCATCAGCGGCTCCCCCTTCAGACATCCCTGCCAAATCCTAACTCTTTGCAGGGAGCTGCTCTCTCCACTTGGCTGTTTCTACCATTCCTGTTAGCCCTTCACCATCTGCTGCTTTGTAACTGAATTACAAGCCTTTGGAAGAGATAGATCCCACAGCATTTAACAATTCCTTCCATTGGGCACGTTATGTTTCTGGGTTTCACTTTCCACACCTATAAAAAACCGGGAGGAAGGGGGGTGAGGACAGTATGATGGTCATAATCTGAGCTTCGGAGTCACACTGCCCCAGTTTGTATCCCAGCTCCACCACTTACTAGTTGTGAGACCTGGGACAAGTTTCATAACCTCGTTGTGCGTCAGTTTCCCCATCAGTAAAATGGGGGTTATGATAAACCCCTTACAGCGTTGTTGGTAAGGTGAAAGGTTATCCATGTAAAGTGCTTAAAACAGTGCTTAGTAACTGTTACCCATTATTAGCATCATCTGCAAATGGAGCAAACGTAAACCCCTTTCTCATTTCAAAGATGAACTGAAAGGGTACAGTGGGATGGTGGTGGGGGGGAGGGGGGAGAATGTGCCTACGATTCAAGGAGGGGGGATTTGTCTGATAACATCAGGGCTCAGGAGGATGCGTGTGGGCAAGGGGGTTACACAGGCCCCACCCAGGACCTCCCCCCTTTGGCACTTAGCCTCCTTTGATTTGGGGTGCTGTCACTCTCAGCTCAGAGTCCTGGCTTTTTGAGAAGTGAAGGTGAATTCCCCGCACGGAGCCAGACGTGTGGTCCCTTCCTCTCTAATATTTCTTTGGAAACATGGTGTTTGCAACAAGGTTTGCCCAGCCTGAGGACAAACCTGAAACAGCGAGCCCAGCGCTGGCTCCGCGGCTGAGGGTTCCGGATTGCCGGCTCCATCCCCAGAGGGGGCGTGCGGGAGGCAGCTGATGGATGATTCTCTCTCATCATTAATGTCTCTCTCTCTCTCTCTCCAATGAACATATTTCAAAACAAAAAACACAGAGCGGTGACTCCCTCTGGGTTTCTGAGCCTCTGTGTCTTCCGGCAGGCGGGCCCGCACATTCCTCCTTCCACCTCCTGCCTCTCAGAGCTGCCAGGCCAGCCCCTCGGCCAGCGCCTGCCTCTGTTCCTTTGGGTAAACTGAGGCAGGTCACGTTTCTCCGTCGGCAGGGCATCCCCAGGGCAGGCTTGGCCCCTCTTTGGACCCTCCACGTTGGCGCAGGTCGGCCCGCGACGAAGGCCATGTGCAGCAAGGCCGAGGGCTCCGGGACCACCATGGCGGGCGCCCGAGGTCCTTCCAGGCCCCATGGCCTAGCGCCCGCCTTCCCCTCGGTCGTACCTGACGAACCGCGGCCCGGGTCTCTCTTGCCTTCGGCCTCCTGCTCAGGGTGCGCGGCCGCCCCCACGTCTGTGCTCTCGGAACAGCCCATGTAGCGCGACGCCCCGTGAGGACTCCTGGGCTGAGGGACTCCGAGCGGAGGCCGCGCGCCCCCTGCTGGCCGCGGGTGGTGGGCGTGGCGTGGCGGGCGGGCGGTGGGCGGGGCCGGCGAGGGCGGATGGTGGGCGGGGTGAAGGGAACGGTGGGCGGGGCGTGTGGGCGGGGCTTGCTTGCGGGGCGGGCGCTGGGACTCCCGGGTGACCACCCTCATTTAAGCTTGTGGATTCTTTTTTTAAATATTAAAACGCGCTCACTAAACATAAAGAAGAAAAGGCATAGTGGAAAGAAGAAAAGCAAAAGCATCATCAAAAATCTTATCCTGAAAACTACTGTTGCTGTGTTTACCATTTTTTTCCAGTTTTCCCGCCTCCTTGAATAGTTTACACCCAGCTTTTCATTTAACACAGGTATCTCCCGCGTTTCGGAATTTCATGTGAAGCCACTTCGCTTTTACCCAAGACCTGCCTTAGTACATGTTTTCACTAACTGAAAAAAATGTAAAGAGCATTTTCACTTCTACGAAACAATATGTTCGGCGTTTGTTTCACAGTGAGCATTAGAGAGGCAGTGCGCACCCGAGCACCCGAGAATGGCCCCGCCAAGCTCCTTCCCTGGAACCACACAGCATCTCAGCCGCAAGCTGCGCTGCCGCGGCTTTGAATCATTTGTGAGCATCTTGCTTTACCTCCATTTATTGTGTGCCTTCTGCTTTTACTATTATGTTATTGTTCTTTTAGGTTTTGTGTGGTATTTGATATGATTTTGTAGGTTATTTTCGGGGGGGGGAGGGCTAGGGCTGCTAAAAAAAATTATCGATTAATGACAATTGCTTACAAAAGGTTTCATAGGAACGTTCTACTTTTGGATGGAGGTGGGGGTGCTCTACTAGCATTTTCCACCCAAATAATGGCCTGTCTTCCACCCTCACCTCAGGTTTTGACAATAGGCCCTAGCCAGTTTGGCTCAGTGGATAGAGTCAGCCTGCAGACCAAAGGCTGCCAGGTTCGATTCCAGCCAAGAGCATATGCCTGGTTTGCAGGCTCAGTGCAGGAGCCAACCAATCAATGTGTTTCTTTCACATTGATGTTTCTCTCTGTCTTTCCCTCTCTCTTCCACTCTTTTCTAAAAGATCAATGGAAAAATATCCTGGGGTGAGGCTTAACAAAAATAAACAAAAAAAAAAAAGAAGCCTGCTCACCCCATCCTCACCTCCACATCCACCTTTTACCTTGCCCTTCGATTTTATATAGCACATAGTCGGTTTGGCTCAGTGGATAGAGCCTTGGCCCTCAGGCTGAAGGGTCCCAGGTTCAAGTCTAATCAAAGACAAGTACCTCTCAGTGGCAGGCTCAATCCCCGGCCCACACGGCCCCCTTCCCTCCTCCCAGCCCCCCTTGGTTGCAGTGAACGTCATTGTGTTTAGAGCTCGAAGGCTCTCCTTCCACATGGCCAAATGGCTTTTCCAGAAAGGTGCTCCCCATCTGTACTCCCAGTGGTCATGAACCTGAGAGTGATTTTTTTTTAAACCAAACGCATCAGGTGGGGTCACGGTTCTCCACCAATGCAGCGCTTTCTTTTCCCTTCGTTCCATGAAGTAACATATGTTAAGCATCCAGCCCAAATCCGGCCTAGCTCTAGGGTTACAGGGTGTCTAACGCAAGTTTCCTGCTCTTGAGGAGCTCCCATCCCAGCTGCGCGTGAGGGAACTTGTCTGGTCACCAGATGTGTGGCAGTGGTGCAGGCCCTTTGTTTTTATCTGGCTTTGTGGGCAAGCTTGTTTCCTGCTTTTCTTGGGAGCAAACCAGAGGCAAATGCTCTTGGAAAACACTGGGTGTTTATTTGCTTAAATACAGAAAACAAAAGCTGAACCAAAGCCTTTTTAAAAACGGACACTGCTCAAGGCCAAAGTGAATCTGAATACTAACCTTCATCCGGGTGTTTGCAGTCTCTTACAGCAACTGATAGAACTACGCCAGGGCCTTTAAAAAGCCAAGAAAAGTCCTCCCACCCCCCCCACCCCCCCACCCCGTGAGCCAGGTCCACATTTTCTTTGTTCAGTTCAAATGATTGTTTCAGAGAATTTTTTAAGAACATGCTGTTCAACTTATGCTAAAATTACTATTTTGTCAGCAACATTCCAGTTGGGGTTGTCTTTTCTTTTTCTCTATTTAAAGCGCATATTTAACTAAAATGATGGCTTTTTCTTTTTTTTTTTTTTTTTAACCTAGGGGAAAGTAGCTGAGAGTCATGTGCTTACCTGAGTCATCCGAACAACCATTTTTGAGGCACTTAAGATGAGCCGGGCATCCTGCTGAGTATTTTATTCACAGCATTCCATGTTATCGGCCCAAGAGCCCTGTGTGGTAGGGACTATCATTATTATTATTCCTATTTTCCAGATGAAAATCCTGACCCTCGGTGGGTAAATTGCTCAGGATCACAGAGCCTGAGACTCCAATTATGGCACAAGGACCTAGCCCCTCCACGTTCAGTCTTGTTCCCCCTCACATCCTGCCACTGTGTGGCAGGTCTGTGACACCTCTGCCCCCTCATGACTGCCCACAACTTGTCTCCGTCCAGCACACACATTTGACACTGGCCAACCAGTCAGGGTGATGGGACCTAGGACTTCAGAGGAGAATAAAACGAAACTTCCTGCATCGCTGAAATTTACAGGGATTTGGAAAAGAGGAGACAAATTCTTCAGCACACCATGGAAGGAGGCCCTTTAGTGATCTTCCTCTCTCCCTGCTCTCCCCAGAGCCAAGGGCACAGTGAAGCCAGGTCACCTTGGGGCCCTGAGATTAGGAAGCTGGCTCAGCTTCCTGCCACCACCTTTCTTTGGCTGACTTACCTCTACTCATCTTTCAGGGCTGGGCTCAATGATGGACCAAATGCTTCCCTCATTGTTGCCCTCAGCTGCACTGTCGATACGCCCTCAAGCGCAGCTCCAGGAGGTCTCTTATAGGGGCCTTCCAGGGGCAGAGATGGTGTAGGAAAACGCTAACTCTTCCCATCAAAGACTGGACGTGGCTGGGAGGCTGGGAGGAGCAGAGAAGGGAAGTCCCCCAAGCTACCCTTTGATACCAACAACCTTTTCTCCATTTATAAAGGCAGATCTGTGTGTGCTTAATTCACCTTTGTGTCCCTAGCACCTGGCTCGGTGCCTAAAAGAATAAGCGTGAACAGCCTATCATGTAACATCAATCATCAATTATACATTGAAAACCATTCTAGTTGTTTGAGTTTTCTGGTTGTTTGAATTTGCCCTGGGAGTTAGATTTTCAAGCAATTTACCTAGCCCAGCCGGCGTGGCTCAGTGGTTGAGTGTCAACCTATGAATCAGGAGGTCACAGTTCGATTCCCGGTCAGATCACATGCCCAGGTTGTGGGCTCGATCCCTAGTGTGGCACGTGCAGGAGGCAGCTGATCAATGATTCTCGCTCATGATTGATGTTTCTATCTCTCTCTTCCTCTCTGACATATATATATATATATATATATATATATATATATATATATATATATATCTCAATGGGGAAAATATCCTCAGGTGAGGATTAGGGAAAATAAAAAAAGAATTAAAAATAATAATAAAAAATAAAGCAATTTCTCTATTATTAGAACTTTTTGCTTGAGTCACACACGAACTCCATGTTCCATTTCAAAGGAGATTATAACACTGGGTCACCTGTCTGTGCTTTAGTCATCCAACACAATGAACTAAGTATGTCAGGCAAGATAAAAATAAAATGCACGCTGGTTTTGCTGTGAATGGAAAGGTAGACATCAAAACTGCTTGTGGCAGGTGGTTGGGAGATGTACCTCCTGATGCCTCTGGTCAGAATTGCCTCCTGCCTCAAAAAGTTCCCACTGCCCTTGTCCTGGCCACTGTCATCCCAGGAGAGAAGACCAGAAAACCAAGCTTTGTCACGAGGCAGAACTGAATGTGAACCCTGCTCTGGCCATGAGCTGTCTGGTTTTGAGCAAGTTGCTGAACTTCTCTATGAAACAAGGCCTAGTTTAATATCTACATGGCAGGATAGCTATGAAGAGTAAATAAAAGTAAACACTCAACATAATTGGCACTAAGTACACGCTCAACTAATGAATGGTTTCTGCTTCCCCTTGGGAGCTGTGATTCAAGGCCCCCTGAAAAAAACTCCAACTTCTCTTCCATTAGTAATAACACTTGGGCATTACTATGCCCGTGTTGCAAATGAGGAGTCTGAGACGAATGGTGTTAGACAGGTTCCTCTGTAAGAAAGTGGCCAAACTAGAATTTGCTCCCCATTTTATCTGACTCCCATGTTGGTGACAGATGCTACACGCTATGGCCTCTGAAGCAGCTTCATCTAGTTTATCATTTTCTTGGGCTGGCTTTGTCTTCTGATTCCAGAAATGTTTCCGCTGCCATTTTAATCTTTATTTCCCCCCGTGACTCACGGTTGGCTGAACACATGGTTAAGAGTGTTTTTATTTTTAGAGTAAAACATGCACAGCATAAAATTGTTGTTCCCCTCCCCCCCCAAAAACACAAAAGAGTTTACACTGAAAAACAAGGCTCTCTCCCAAGCCCCAAACCTTCCTGCCTGGAAGTAACCACAGTTAGGTGTTTGTGGATCCTTCCAGAAAGAATCTTTGCCTTGATAATGAGGACACAGCTTTACGGTGGGAATTGAGTCCTTTTCCTGTATCAGGCAAATGAAAAATGAGTGTCAGTGATATTGCAAACCAGTCAAGTTCTGGGAGGAAGGGGGTCAGATTAGCCTGAATAAATACTGAGGATTAAGGATAATCAGAAGCCAATCGGTTTGGGAAGAGAACTTTCAAGTCTGAGCTTCTGGACCCATGTGTCCCATGGAAAGATGCTCTTGCAACTAGATTCTATATTTTTAAAAAATATTGTGTGCTATCTAAAAATCTTGTCCTGAGGAATCTTTACATACAGAGTAATAAAAGGAGAAATATGGAACCTAGCAGTTATCACAAATTAATGATGTTCTCACAAAGGAGACTTAATAAGTCAAACATGCCAAGGGGTTATAGAGTTTATTTATTTCTCAGATACTTATTGAGCACTTAGATGTTCCAGGCCTCCCTCAGGCCAGGAGCTGGAAAAAAGGAGTTAAGCAACTGCACAGTTGTTATATCTACTTCCCTCGTTATCTGTCTTTCCATCTATTCCATTGTTATTTCATCCGAGTCTCCCAGACCCCTACGAGGTCCAGTGAGATAAAGAGATTCACCCAAGGTCAAGTAGCTAATCGCGGCAGAGCGAGGACTGCAACCCTCGTCTTCCGCCTGCACATCCAATGCACGTTCCCCCACACAGCTGCAACCCTCAGAGCCCAGGACCTACATAAAGTCCCTGATCAAGTCTTTAATTGCTGCAAGGGAACTGCTCCTAACATGCTGAGGCTCCACACCCGTGTTCAAAGCAGGGGCATTTGCAATCGCTGAATGGTGGAGGCAAGCTAAGTGTGCACCGATGGATGAATGGCTAAATAAAATGTGGTAGCCACACCCAATAGGCTGTTATTCCGCCTTAAAAAGGAAGGACATTCTGACACATGCTACAATATGGATAAACCTTGAAGACATGCTAAGTGAAAAAGACAGCCTGAAAAAGGACAAACAGTACGATTCCACTTCCAGAGGAGTATCCACAGTAGACAAATTCATAGGGACAGAGTAGAAGGGTGGTTGCCAGGGGCAATAGGGAGGGAGAAGTAGAGAGTTACTGCTCAGTGGGCACAGAATTTCAGCTGGGGAAGATGGAGAGTTTCGTGCACGCAGATGGTGGTGGCGGTTGCACAACCATGTGAAGGTACTTAATGCCTCTGAACTCTACACTGGAAATTTGTTAAAATGGCAAGTTTTATGTTATGTGCATTTTACCACAACTTTTTTTAATTAAAAAGAAAAAAATACTGAGACTCCTCTATCCTAGCCCAGACAGGACAAAGGGCGAGAGGGAAGGACAGACTCTACTGGAGTGTGCCCATCATGACACTTGCTGGAACAAAAATGATGTGTGCAGTGGGCATCCAGACACATGTGACTGCCCGGCATCCCCTTCCTCTTCCTTCTGGAAACAGAACCCTTTTTCCAGGTGGAGGAACCCAGACCACCAAGTTCAAGGGAACCCAGACCAGGCCAGTCACATACCCCATCACTGAGGTCATGACATTTGAGTAAACAGAAGCTTAGAAAAAGTAAGTCATTTTACATCAGAATCTGTTCCTACATCGGTTCAAAGGCCAGAGTGGTTTTCCAAATATGTCTGAAAATTCTTTCACACTAGTCCTTCCCAAAGGTGGAGCCCAGTATCCCCGCCCATGAGTTTGAGCTGAAGTCAGTGACTCACTTCCAACCAAGAAGATGTTGCATAAGTGGGGACTGTGTGTCATCCAGGTCTGGATCCTAAGCGACACGTGGCTTCTCTCTCAAATGCCTTGCCTTGCTCTAGTCCAGGGGCCCTCAAACTACGGCCCGCCGAGGACATTTATCCGGCCCGCCAGGTGCCACTGCCTGTCCCGCTTAGCAGCCGACTCGTCCCGGGCCCGCAGTGCGCATAGGAATTTGTTCATAGTTGTTTTTTTTTAAACTATAGTCTGGCCCTCCAACGGTCTGAGGGACAGTGAACTGGCCCCCTGTTTAAAAAGTTTGAGGACCCCTGCTAGTCAGTGGCCGTGTTAGGAGAACCCTCACGCAGCCCGAGGGAGAGGTCCATGCAGTGAGCAATGAAGGCTTCCTGCCAACAACCAGTGCAGACCGGAGGCCTCCCGCCAGCAGCCACCTGAGTGTTCCCTGGGAGGCAAAATCATGCCCCTTCCCATTGAGAACCAGGGTTATGAACTGTCTAGAGGGCCATGTGGCAAGGAACCCTAGATGCCCTCCGAAGTCACATAGCAGAAAGGAATGAGGACCGCAGACCTACCACAGCAAGGACTTGCCTTTGCCAGCAATATGAATGAGCTGGGAAGCAGATTTTTCCCACCGAGTCTCGGGGTGGAAACTCAGCCTGGCTGGTACCTGAATTTTGGTCTTGATCTGGGAGATAGTAAACGGGTGTTGTTATAGCTGCAGCGTTTGTGGGGGTTTGTTAGGCGGCAGCAGAGACCTCGAGTTCCATGAGACGTGTCTATATTGCTATAATAATTTCCTCCACTCCTTTTCCCCCTGAAGCCACTTGAAATAGGTTTCTGTTATTTGCAACTCAAAATGTCTTAAGTAAGACATGACCTCACAGGCCGATTGAATGGCACACTTGTATCGATCTGTATGTCTCACTGTATATAAATTCCACCTCAATTAAAAATAAAACAAGAAGCAATTACCTCACAGGGTTGCAACACACTGACGGTTCTGTGGTAGCCAGGTATCTTTTGGACACAAGTGATGGAAACTCAAACTGGGGAAAGCTAAAAAAGGAATGTATAGGCTCACAGAAACATCTAGGGGCAGGTCTGTGCTTTAGTTCTCTATTGCTCGATTTCCTTTCTTTTTAAAGCTGAATGACATTCCACTTTATGTAGATAGCATATTTTGTTCACCTATTTATTTGTCGATGGGCATTTGGACACTTGCTTCCACCTCTTGGCTGTTGTGAATATGGTGCTGGGAACATGGGTGCGCAAATATCTCTTCAAGTCTCTGCTTTCCATTCTTTCGGATACTACCAGAAGTGGGGTTGTTCATCATATGGTAGTTCTATTTTTAATTATTTTTAAATATGTTTTTATTGATTTTTAGAGAGAGAGGAAGGGAGAGGGATCCTATCTAATAAAAGAATAATATGCAAATTGACCATCACTCCAACACACAAGATGGCTGCCCCCATGTGGACACAAGATGGCTGCCACAAGATGGCCAGCAGGGGAGGGCAGTTGGGAGGGACCAGGCCTGCAAGGGAGGGCAGTTGAGGGCGATCAAGCCTGCAGGGGAGGGCAGTTAGGGGTGACCAGGCCAGCAGAGGAGAGCAGTTAGGGGCAAACAGGCTGGCAGGGGAGCAGTTAGGCATCAATCAGGCTGGCAGGGGAGTGGTTAGGGGGTGATCAGGCTGGCAGGCACAAGTGGTTAGGGGCAATCAGGAAGGCAGGCAGGCGAGCAGTTGGGAGCCAGCAGTCCTGGATTGTGAGAGGGATGTCCCAGACTGAAGAGGGTGCAGGCTGGGCTGCGGGACACCCCCCACCGTGCACAAATTTCGTGCACCAGGCCTCTAGTAGAGAAATAAAAAACATCGATGAGAGAGGACCATCATCGATCAGCCGCCTCCTGCACACCCCACACTGGAGATCAAGCCCATAATCCGGGCAGGTGCCCTGACCAGGAATCGAACCGGTGACCTCCTGGTTCCTGGGTCAATGCTTAACTGCTGAGCCACACTGGCCGGGCTATTTTTAATTTTTTAAGGAACTTGCATACTGTTTTCCATAGCAGTTGCACCATTTTACCTTCTCACCAACAATGCACAAGGATTTCTTCACGCCCTCACTAACACTTCTTTTTTTTTTTCTCTCACTGGTTTTTTGTTTGTTGTTGTTGTTAATCCTCACCCAAGGATATTTTTCCATTGATTTTTAGGGAGAGTAGAAGAGAGAGGGAAAGACAGAGAGAAACATGGATGTGAGAGAAACACATCGATTGCTTGCCTCCTTCATGAGCCCCCACCAGGGCCCAGGGCCGGGGCGGAGCCTACAACCAAGGTTCATGCCTTTGACCAGAATCGAACCCGGGTCCCTTTGGACCCCAGGTCGATGCTCTATCCCCTGAACCAAACCAGCTAGGAGTGTTTTTTTTTCCACACTGTTTGGTTTCTTTTTATTATTATTATTATTTTAACTCACTGGATGCAGTGTGGTGAATGCAGAGTGGTGAGTGGCTGAAGTGAGAGATGAACCTGCACAGCACTGGACCTGGCCAAGATATGAAATGTTCTCACTAAAAGCATTGCTTTGTAATCATGGATCCAAGGCAAGTGTCGGGGCAGTTTGTATCAGCTTGACCACACTTTGTTGGTCATTGTGAGATGGATGATTTGCATCTTGTCTCAATGAGACCCCCTTGGGGGCTCTGCCTTTGGGTCAGTTCCATACCAAGAACATCCTATGTGACCAGCAGACGCCCGGCCTGGGCTGCATCTTGGGCGCTGTGATTCCAAGGTGTTTGGTCCCATGGTGGTGGTTCCTGATCTAAAAGCAGAGGTACGTCCGTTCAGCTCTGCAGAAAGGGGACAAGCAGTGCCCGCAGCTGGCCTCTCCAGACCCTTTGTTGTGATGCAGACTCTGGCTCCTTCTCTGCATGACCTTACTTTAATGCGCTTGCTATATTTTAGCCTTTTCTGCAACATTGTCATTTTGGGTCCCCTTTGGTTCCTTTAGGAATCAAAGCCTATCCACCTGCCACCATCACTTCCAGGGGGGAATGACTGGTTCTATGGTAGCCCAGTGTCTGGCACAAAAGATGCCTTTATTATAACTATTTGTTAAATAGTCCAGGCTAGAGCTGGTGAGGAGTGAAGAGTGAGGACAGGGATCCTACAATCCAGCTCCTTCTGCACTCTCCTGAGCACACAGACTGCTCATTAACAGCTGCTCAGTAAACACTTTGCAAATCTATACTAATAAAAGGGTAATATGCTAATTAGACCGGGAGACCTTCTGGACGTCCTTCTGGACGAAGCCATGATGGTGGGGCCAAGGCAGAGGCAGTTAGGGGCAATCAGGCCAGGAAGGGAGGGCAGTTGGGGGTGATCAGACAGGCAGGCAGGTGAGTGGTTAGGAGCCAGCGGTCCCGGATTGCGAGAGGGATGTCCGACTGCCGGTTTAGGCCTGATCCCTGTGGGGTCCTAGATTGGAGAGGGTGCAGGCCAGGCTGAGGGACACACCCTCCCCCTCCCCCACACCCACCCCGTGCACGAATTTCGTGCATGGGGCCACTAGTGAGTAAATAAATGAAAGGAAAAGTAAGTGTTCTATTTACTTGGACTTGCCACAGAGTGACAGAAAGGCAGGTCAGTAAGCTGGCACTGTCAAGCTTGTGCTTCCTCCGGGCCTCCCGGACACAGCTGTCTAATGACAGTTCCTCATGGTCCCTTTTAGAGAAGTTGTCCTGAAGTGAGAGAGTTCCACTGATTTTATTCTTGCAGACATTTCGCCCGTGCTCCTTCGTCACCATCGCCCCAGGGGCTTGCTGGCCTTTTCTGAACTGCCAAGAATGGTTTAAAAGCAGATTCTTCTGGTACTAGTTAGTTTTTGTCAATCCTGCCTCGTTTAAAGTTTCACTTTCCAAAAATGGCCCATAAATTTGCTTTCCTCTAAAAACCTCTAAAGAGAGGAATTCTCTACACTTATAAAAAAAAGAAAAGTCTTTTGAAGTCCTGAATCTAGAGATATCTTAAAGTGCAAAGATTTCTTTTTCTTTTTTAAAAAATAATATTTGCTTTTTAAAAAAATTTGATTTGAGAGAGTAAGGGAGAGGGAGAGAGCGATAGAAACATCAATGATGAGAGAGAATCATTGACCGGCTGCCTCCTGCATGCCCCCTACTGGGGTTCAAGCCTGCAACCCAGGCATGTGCCCTTGATTGGAATCGAACCCAGGACCCTTCAGTCCACAGGCCAACACCCTGAGCCAAACCAGCTAGGGCCATTTCTCAAACTTCTCTCTGTTTCTCTCCCTTAAACACCACGAGTACCTCAAATATGTGTGAGTTCTCTCTCAAGTTCTGTATTATTTTTATTCAGTAATCAGGAAACACCTTTTGTGCTTGAAATGGGCTTTAACAGAAGGGTCTATGAGTAAGTACTCATTTAAATTTTTTTGAGTATTAATAAAAATGAACTCAGTGGCTCACTGAAACCATTAGAAGTAAAAAAAAAAAAAAAAAAAAAAGTGGAATTGCCCTTGGCTTTAGTACTTAGAAAAAGAGCACCAGGTTTCTTAATCTGGCCCTTTTAAGGGGTTATACAGATAGCATCTATAATAATAAAGGGAATAATAATCAAAAAATGAACTAAGCCGCCCCACCAGTGTGCCTCAGGCTTTGAGCATCAACCCATGAACCAGGAGGTCAAGGTTCAATTCCCAGGCAAGGTACATGCCCCAGTAGAGGGAGTGCAGGAGCCAGCCAATCAGTGATTCCCTCTCATCATTGATGTTTCTATCTCTCTCTTCCTCTCTCTAAAAATCAATAAAAACATATTTAAAGAAATAAGAAAGAACAAAGCAAAAAAAGCTTATCTTGGGCAAAGAAATGTAAATTTTGGTATTTATACTTGGAAATGAGTTTGCCTGGTCTCTGGTAACTTTCTTACCACATTTGTAGTCAAGAACGAAGCTACTTTTGGAGAAACTGTTCCAAAGGGTTAGAAACCCATAGTTTTCTCACCAAAGATTTTGCTTCTGTTGTATTTCCTGTGAGATCATAGCTTTACTTTTCGTATCTAATTACACCTTTTTCTGGGTCAAGTTAAGATAATAACAAAGTATTTTTGTTTTTCAAATATATTTTTAGGAACTCCTTTACGTGTAACTGGCAAAACCCCCAAAATACCTAGAATAAATGAAAAGGTAATTTATTGGCTCACCTAAAGTAGTTGGCTTCAGGCACAGCTTGATCCAAGAGCTCAAACGTCATCAAGGCACACTCCCTTTTCCTTAAATAGGCCTTCTCTGATGGCGATCAGAATGATGACTGAGAGCCCAGACTTTCATTTTACCAGCTTAGCATTCTCGGGCAGGAGAGCATCTTTCCAAACCTCGTTGGCAGAAACTGCTCAAGGAGGAATTTTGAATGGTCTCAGTTGGCTCATACGCCCGATTCTAAACCATTCATCATGTCCAAGGGCATGGAATTCTTTGGGAGGTGGAGATGATCAAACCCACACAAACTACACAGGGCGGGTTTTCCCATGGGGAAGAAGAATGCTGTTTCCAGAAGAGGGAAGGGATGTCAGGGACAAACACAACACGTATTCCCCACAAAAAGCCTTTCAGAGCGACCTAGTGGGACAGAGAGGCAGCAGGAAGTAAGAAGTCAGGGATGGGGTACCAACTGTGGGACACACTCATTTTTATTTTTTTAAATTTCCCATTTCCTCCTTTCCTCTTCCCTTCATTCCTCTCTTGCAACAAACCTTCTTGCTTGCTGGAAACAGCAGGAGCTGTGACTGTAGACTTTCAACACAACCGAGGAGGATTTTAATAGGGATATAAACCACACAGGCTGGTCAGGCTTGCTGAGAAGGCAATTTCGAGTGACGTCTGAGTGATGAGAAGGAGGGAGTTTGCCAGGTTAAGTAGGAGGGGTGAAGCCAGGTCAGGCAAAGGAGATAGCTGGCACCAGATTATGGCGTCCTGGCAGGGAAGGCACCTTTCATTCAACACAGGAACGTTCTCTGTGGCTGGGGCAGAGGCTGCGTGCGAGGAAGGGGGCTGGTGATGAGAGAGGCACCTCAGGGCAGATTGCAAAATGCCTTGAACTTCATGCCAAAAGGTTTGGACTTTAATCTGATCCCCAGGTGTTGGGGAAGGGGGCAGGTCTTGAATCCTAGAATTAATTTTTCCAATATATTTATGATGATATCTCTGACAGTTGAGGGGAAGGGAATCGGGCAAGGCTGCTGGCAAGGAGCCCAGTTAGGAGGCAAAGGTGGGAGTCATAGCAAAAAGTGACAAAGATCCCTAAGGCAGTCGTAGAAGACAGGCTGGGTTGCCCGCGGTAGAGTGCAGGTAGCACCCACGGGATTTGGTTCTGCCACTGTTTGGGGAAGAACTGATTAGCAGAAGATGTCCATGGAGACAAGAGTTTGAAGCAAGGAGCTACTGCCCTCCCATGGCAAATAATTAACACAGTGCATCATCCATTAAGAGACGGGAATGTGCGCTGTATTCTCAGAACAGAAGATGCCTGGTGCTGGGAAACCACGTCAGAGGTACTTGTTGCATAAGTGTGTGTAGCTTTTCGTTTCACTTCCTGCCCAACAAATGTTTATTAGGCTCCTATTATGTGCCAAAACCTGTGCTCCATGCGGGGTAGAGACCGGAAAGTGAAACAGGCATGATGCCTATCAACCTGTCTGTGTGCGAGGGGAGAACAACAAACGGATGTCTGTTTAATTGACATTGACAGTGTTGAGTGGATGGAGGCAATGGATTCTGGGTGCGACGAAAAGAAAGGCATAGGGAGCTAAGAACCAAGGTGGGAGGTCAAGATGAGGCTGGGTTCCGAGTGGGACTGTTCACATCGCCTCTCATCTGGGGAGGGCATGTTCTAGACCAGCAGATGTTCAAATAATGCAAATGTTGTTATGGTGATAAACTTCATTTTGACTTCACAAATTACTCGTCCTCCCAAGTATCTTGCAGGTGTTTTTTTAAAAGCTCGTGTCTTTTTTTTTTTTTTTTTTAATCCTCACCTGAGGATATTTTTCCATTGATTTTTAGAGAGAGTAGAAGAGAGCGGGAAAGACAGACAGAAATATCGATGTGAGAGAAATACGCAGGGCCCAGGCTGGGGAGGAGCTTGCAACCGAGGAACGTGCCCTTGGCCGGAATCGAACCCAGGACCCTTTGGTCCACAGGCTGACACTGTATCCACGGAGCCAAAATGGCTAGGGCTTATTTTATTTTTTAATTAATTTATTTTTTTAATAATTTTTAAAATGTTTTTATTAATTTCAGAGAGAGGATGGGAGAAGGAGAAAGAGGGATAGAAACATCAATGATGAGAGAGAATCATTGATTGACTGCCTCCTGCACGCCCCCAACCTGGGCATGTGCCCTGACCAGGAATGGAATGTGACCACCTGGTTCATGGGTTGACACTCAACCACTGAGCCACACCAACTGGGCACTTTTTCTTTCTTTCTTTCTTTTCTTTTTTTTTTGGTAGAGAAGCAAGCATGAATGTATTGACCACAGCAAAAATATACTTAGGACAGTGAAACAAGGAAGGGCATAGAAGAAGCACCAGGGCAGCCTAGGCTGGGCTGTGTTGGCTCACTGGGAAGTCAGAGAAAGGGGGGCCTTGGAGACAGATTCAAGGGGTTAACCTGAAGCTAGCTACCACTGCCCATTGCTCCCCTGGTTGCAAGTCTCATGGGGTCCCTTAGAGGGTAGGGGATACATGCTGTGGGGGAAGAAGGAGAAGGGAATGGCACCAGTATGCTCCCTGGAGGGAGAGTGCCTCTTTAATTTTTTGTTTTTATTTTAAATATATTTTTATTGATATCAGAGAGGAAGGGAGAAGGAGAGATAGAAACATCAATGATGAAAGAGAATCATTGATTGGCTACCTGCTGCACACCCCCCTCCATGCCTTCCACCCTTGGGGATTGAGCCCGTAACCCAGGCATGTGCCCTGACCTGAATCGAACCATGACCTCCTGGTTCATAGGTCAGTGATAACCACTGAGCCACGCCTGTCGGGCATCTCTTTCAGTTTTAGATGCACTCTGAGGAACAGCACTGGCTTTATTTAACCTCAAGGCTTTATGACTGTAACTCATTTGGTATTTTAAAATGAATGCTAGGAGTCTTCACATCTGCTGATTGATGTATGCAATGTCCCAGGGTAGATAGTTACCACAAAGGCTCCACTCAATCTGGGTTTCCTAGGTCCGAAGACTTGTGTGGACCCCTCCCACACTGGTGTTTGGTGTGGCCATGTGATTTTCTCTGACCTATGGGACATTGGAAGACATGATACAAGCAGAGAATTAAAAAGTGCTTGAACACTGGGTTTGCCTGCTCTTCCTCCAGAGAGTGACCTGCGAGGGAGCCCGAGCTAGCCTAGCCTATCTACACTAATCTACACTAATAAAAGAGTAACATGTTAGGGCACCTACCACACAAAGCTACTCCACCAACTCAGGGAAGCAGCGAAAATACGGAGACAAAGAAACAGATCACAAATGAAAGAAATGGAGGAAAGCAAATGACTGGATATAGAGTTCAAAACCACAGTTATAAGGTTTTTCAAGAATTTCCGAGAAAAGACTGATTAATTTAGCAAGACCCTCGAGGATATGAAAAAGGACCACCTAGAAATTAAACATACACTGACTGAAATAAAAAATATTTTACAGAGACCCAACAGCAGACTAGAGGACCGCAAGAATCAAGTCAAAGAATTGAAATACAAAGAAGCAAAAAACACTCAACTGGAAAAGCAAAAAGAAAAAAGAATCCAAAGATATGAAGATAGTGTAAGAAGCCTCTGGGACAACTTCAAGCGTACCAACATCAGAATTATAGGGGTGCCAGAAGAAGAGAGAGAGCAAGATACTGAAAACCTATTTGAAGAAGTTTCCCCACCTGGTGAAAGAAATAGACTTACAAGTCCAGGAAGCGCACAGAACCCTAAACAAAAGAAATCCACAGAGGACCACACCAAGACACATCATAATTAAAATGCCAAGAGCAAAAGACAAAGAGAGAATATTAAAAGCAGCAAGAGAAAAACAGTTAATTACCTACAAGGGAGCACCCATACGATTGTCAGCTGATTTCTCAACAGAAACTATGCAGGCCAGAAGGGAGTGGCAAGAAATTTTCAAAGTGATGAATAGCAAGAACCTACAACCAAGATTACTCTACCCAGCAAAGCTATCATTCAGAATTGAAGGTCAGATAAAGAGCTTCACAGATAAGAAAAAGCTAAAGGAGTTCATCAACACCAAACCAGTATTTTATGAAATGCTGAAAGGTACTCTTTAAGAAGAGGAAGAAGAAAAAAGTAAAGATAAAAATTATGAACAACAAATACATATCTATCAACAAGTGAACTTAAAAGTCAAGTGAATTAAAAACCTGAGGAACAGAATAAACTGGTGAATATAATAGAATCAGGGGCATAGAAAGGGAGTGGACTGATAATTCTCAGGGGTAAAAGGGTATGTGGGGGTGCAGGAAGAGACTGGACAAAAATCGTACACCTATGGATGAGGACAGTGGGGGAGGGGTAAGGGCAGAAGGTGAGGTGGGAACCAGGTGGAGGGGAGCTATGGGGGGAAAAAGGAAAAACAATTGTAATAATCTGAATAAAGATTTATTAAAAAATAAAAGAGTAACATGCTAATTGACCGTACCTTCTCGATGCTCCAGCCAATCAGGAGTGAGTATTCAAATTAACCCAACAAAGATGGCAGGTTAATTTGCATACGCAGGCACCCAGTGGCCAGGGGTGTCCCACGCCACCCCAACTGCTCCGGGCCTCTGGGCAGCATGGGAAGGCAGAAAGGCAGCTCCAGGTCGGAGCGGAAAGGCGGCTCCAGCCAGAGTGAAGGCGGTGCCAGCAGACGGGGAAGGAAGGCCCATTCTTTAACAAATCTTCGTGCATCAGGCCTCTAATTAGAGGATAAGGAACAGAGATGAGTATCCTAGCAGAGGCCTCCTAGCCAATCTACAAACTGACTGTCACCACATGAGTGATCCTAGACAAAATCACAAGAAAATCCATATAGCTGAGCTCAGCCCAAAGTACAATCCCAAGGAAATTTTAAACAAACTAAAGGATTGTTGTTTTAAACCCCTAAAATTTAGAGTATTTTTTTATGGAACAAAAGATCACTGATATGGCACAATCTTCAAACAGCCTAATTATTTTTTGCTTTGAAACAAGGAAACTTAAAGGCAGCAAAGATAAATGACTCTTCTATGATCTTACCCTTGTGTGGGGATAGATCTGAATTCTTACTTGCATCCTAGACTCTAAAGGCCACTTCATCTCTGCCACCTCCAGTATTTCTTAGAAATACCCAAACCTAAATCCTCTAATTAATCATGGTCCCCCAATGTTGGAGTTCTCTTAGCATGCATCTTAAAGTGATATTAAGATAATGGGCTTTGCTTCCATTTTAAATTGCTAAGAACTAAGATTACATATAAATGTATAAATAGAACTCGACTGATCATTTTCAAAATAGCCACATAACTTCATAATCAAACCTTATAACCTTCTGGGAAGCATATTATTTTCTCTATCATTCCAAACAAAAACTAGCTCAGAGGCAATATAAGAACATTTTACAAAATTTGTTGAAAGGAAGTCAGTGTGGCTCTCTTTTTTTTTGTTCTTTGTGCTTATGGGAGAACTGTATTTTTCCCGTTCTCTGAAATATGAGAACAATAACTAAACTTAAAGTAGTGTAATATAACACATATGTTTCTGAATCTTTACAGATAGAGAATAATTTGTTCTCCAGGACATAAGAGAAACTCACATCCCTTTAATGTTTTCTGTACCTTTTTTTTTTTTTTTGAGAATCACTTTCAACTTTTTTTTTTAATAATGAAGACTTGAAGATGTTAAGTTACTTGCCCAAGGCTACAGATTATAAATCATAGAGATGGAATCAAAAACTTTTCTTTTTGATGCCAAATCCCATTAACTGGCCTAACTGAAAGAGTATTGTACAAGTAACACATGTTCATAAAACCCAAATTATACAGAAATATACAGATTAAAAAGCTCCCCCTCCCTCCTTGTAGCAGGCTACCATGTCAGTTTATTTACCTGCCATTCATTCCCCACCTTTTACTTCCTTACAGAACCTGGATTTTATGCAGCACCCCCAACCCCCTTCATAGACACATGCATCTGGGGAGGTGGGCACTAGCCTAGCCTAGAAGTGTGGTCCTGATTGGTCTATCTTTACATCAATTACAGTGGTTTGGACAAGGACCTGTGACACATGGAACACACAGGGGAAGTGAGCTGGTGCATTTGTGGAGAGAATGCTTGTGGATGGCATGAGAATGTCCCTCAGAGCTCAGCTGCAGGAAGCACAGCTGACTGGTGGCTGTTGCAGTGTCTAAGCCTCTGAGGCCATCTTCCCAGGGGCTGCTGGGAGCAGCAATAGTGTGTGGCTAACACACTCAGGCAGACTTGTTTCTGACAGGTGGCTTTGGCCTTCTCTGCTAGAGAAATTAAGTTTAGATGTTTCTCCTAAAACTACTACCTCTATCCCCCTTGAGAGGAGCTGCCTGACCTCAAAGCCCACTCACTGAGAAGGACAAAGCAGAAAGATGGAAAGAACCCGGGTCCCCACTGATGTCCTGAGCTGCTGGGTAAATCAACCCCAGGGTCCCTCTCCCCATGGGCTTGTTGTATCTATAATAATAAAAGCGTAATATGCTAATTAGACCAGACCTCCTTCCAGATGACCTTCTGGACAAAGCAAGGGAAGCCAGGGTCCCGGGTGCCAGAGGGAAGCTGGTGCCGGCAGCCAGGGGTAGGAAGGCCTACTCTTGCATGAATTTCCTGCATCGGGCCTCTAGTAAGATAATAAATGTCCTACTGTGTGAACCTCTGAGTGCGAGTTTTCCTGACTTGCAGTGGGAAGCATTGCCGCTGATACGATTACTCTCCCATCTCACTTCCCACGAGAAACTTCTGATAACATATTACTGTGAACTTCGCTAGGCCACACTTAATTCAGGGGGAATAAACCCCAAAGGCAGTGTGAGCAAATAAATCAGCCTTAGAAGCAAGAGAGGGCAGATGTTTGGTAGGAGTTGCCTGGGACTGTGTGTGCTTTGAAAAGGGGAAGTATTCCTGACTATTCTAGCCACTTGCACCTGCTCTTGCTCTTCCCTCTTCCCCTCCTTGCTCCTCTACTCGGCCCCCTAGCCTCCTTCTCTGGCTTCACGTGTGCCAGATTCTGGGGACCATGAGGGAGGTGGGAAGGGAGTTGGCTTAGCAGTAAGAATCATCCCGCAGTCCTAGCTGGTGTGGCTCAGTGGTTGGGCATCCTTCCCTCTCCCCCGTGCACCCAAAGGTTGCAGGTAGTGGCTGGATCCCCAAGGAGGGGGAGTGCAGGAGGCAGCCCATCAATGTTTTGCTCTCACATTGATGTTTCTCTCTCCCTCTCCCTTCCTCTTTCTCTAAAATTCAATTAAAAATATTTTAAAAAAAATAAACCACAGCCCTAACCGGTTTGGCTCATTGGCTAGAGTGTCGGCCTGCAGACTGAAAGGTCCCAGGTTTGATTCCAGTCAAGGGCATGTACCTTGGTTGCAGGCACATCCCCAGTAGGAGGTGTGCAGGAGGCAGCTGATCGATGTTTCTCTCTCATAGATGTTTCTAACTCTCTATCCCTCTCCATTCCTCTCTGTAAAAAAATCAATAAAATATATATTTTTAAAAACCACAAAAAAACACACATCTCCCTCTCCTTCCAGGCATGGGGCCTGCCCTGTATTCCTACAAGCCCCCCCCCCCCTCCCAAACCTCAGCCCCACCCACCTCCTGGCTCTAGGCACCACCCTCCTTGCCTCCATCCACTCTCCGCCCACTCTCTCCCTGCTTGGATCAGACCTTTGGCCCGGTCTCCCTCCCTGTTCAAGGGGTTGTTTTGGGTCTGTAAACAAACAGAACAACCAGAAAGTGTTCTTTCTAAGGTGCCTATTGTTAGACCCAAACAACTAATGTGGGTCACCTAGCGAGATCCTCCACTTCACCTTCTGAGAGATGGAGTCCTCAGATGCTTAGCCCACCTCCAAGGTAGGAAGTTGAAGACTGAGTTCTGCACTCTGTTCCTCCCTCACAGGAAGAGCCTCTGGCAAGAACCGCAGTTCCTCCCCATTCCAGGATGCTTCCCACGTTCAGCCAGTGTTCAGCCTCTCTGTGGACCTCAAACTGGCCCGGCTTGGGGATGGATTTGGTCTGGGTGGGAAGATAAAAGCGGCGTGGCTTTTTCTGAGCTGTTGTAGGCCAGCCTACCTATTATAGCAAACATTAAAATAGCACCCAACCACACAACACATTAATTATACTTTCTGGGTTTGGGCTGTAAATGTGATTTGAACAAGATGGGGAAAAGTGAGTCTACTATTCCAAAGTTTATATAAAAAAGACGGGGATACACATATATGTGTGTTTACTTATTTGGCAGAGTGAGTACAGTGGAAGAATATACCATTAAACAAAACAGGGAAAGAGAAGAAACTGGAAAGAACAGAAATAAAAGCTAGACTTCTTGGACCAAAGCTTGTTTTGTAGGTTGAAGGAAACATGTAATTATGAAAAATAAAATAAATAAAAAGCAATATCTAGTAGTAAAAGCAAAAGGTCAAGAAGTTAACTGTGGATCCAATTGTCAGCATAGCCACATTGTGGATAACAACATTCTTCGGGCACTTACTGGAGGTTACTGGAGAACCTACTCATTATTTTGAAAGTTAGGCAATAGTTTAACTAAAAAAAAGAGAAAATAAAGAGACGGGCCGGGAGTTAGCTCTGTATTTCTCCAATACCGGAAGCAGGCGGGCTATAGGACCCCGGGATCCCTCTTGGTCCTCAGTCACCCTGTGTGTGTCTAAGTTTTTCCACTGCAGGCTGTTCTTGGCGTGACTCTTACTATCACTTCATCTGCCCTAGACATTTTGAGCCGGGAGGCAGGGGCAGAGTGTGATTTGCCCTGGGCCCCTCACCTGCTGGGGAGAGCTATTAGCCTGGAACCCTCCCTAAAGATAACTCTGAACACAGATTAAGCATGCATTTCAAGCATGATTTAATGAGAGTTCTTAATGTACCGAGAAATAAAAAGATAAGCAAAGACTGACTCAAAGATCAAAAGGGCAGAAGAACGTTGAACTGCCAAATCAATTTTTTTCTCCAAAATATATGTTTGCAAATTTGTACGGGCAGCAAACTTGAAGGATTTTGGCTTTGTGGTCTCATGGGCAAGCATATAGCCAACTGCAAAGGCGAAAGTCTGCTAGTATTGGTTCCATCCTTTAGTGAGTCAATCAAATGCCACCCGCTGAATTCTCTTTATTGGTCCCTGCACTGCCCCTCTGTGTGCTTGGAGGTCTTTAGAATGTAAGAGTTGGCCTGTTCGATGCTGAGGAAATAAGACTCAGAGCCAGAAACTCAGCCTGATTTCACTGGGAAGGTAAACCAGAGAAGGATGGAGCCATACTGTCTTTCCAGTTTGTGAAGACTGATGAGGGTGGTACAGAAATGAAGTTTTCTACAGTTGCTCTGATGCGAAGTGGTCCTGAGTGCACCAGGCAAGGGTTTTCCGAGCATGCCAGAGATAACGAAAGATCCCCTAGACTTCCAAGAATGCATGGTCCAGGGAAGACAGGCAGCTAAACAGATAATTACAATACAACCTAATGGCTGTGTGATAGAATTAGCCTGCCAGGCTACACACCACTGCAGGCCATTATTCACATCGAAGTCAAGAGCAGCCGGGAGCGGGTGGGGAGAAATCGCTTGGCCAGACTCAAGTTATTTGTGGGGAAGAACCAGTTGTTTTTTGTGCTATTGTGATTTATAATAAAATATATATTTGGCCTTCCTAAAACTCTTAGAACTTTCTAACTAATAAGAGGATGAAGGTGTCTAGATATTCCTAACAAACCCCTTTTAACCACACCTGAGTTGATGGCAGTGAGGTCACTTTAGGAATCCCCTAAGGAAATTTCCTCTGGTTGACAGGGAACCCACCAGATGATTCGACGGTGGGAACTCTTAGTCTGGGGACTCCACACCCTCCAGAGAAAGGAGATGGGCTGGAGATTGAGTTTGTTAGCGTAAGAAACATTCAAACCTGTGAAAGAATTTTGGTGCGTTTATTTGACCCAGCTGTCAACAATTGCCCAGAAGCGGACACTCAACGCACCGAGACAATGCTCCGGAGAATGGCGGTTTTTCACGCATGTTTGTAAGTTACCATCGAAGGAGGAGTTGAAAGTGGGTTGCATGAAATCTGTTGGTGATAGATTAGGGAGGGTGGGAGAAAGCAAGGTGGGGAAACCTCTGGGATTGAATAAGAAAGTAAAATGGCCGAAACCGGTTTGGCTCAGTGGATAGAGCATCAGCCTGTGGACTGAAAGGTCCCAGGTTCCATTCCGGTCAAGGGCATGTACCTGGGTTGCAGGCACATCCCCAGTGGGGGGCGTGCAGGAGGCAGCTGATCGATGTTTCTCTCTCTATCTCTCTCCCTTCCTCTCTGTAAAAAAATCAATAAAATAAAAAAATTAAAAAAAAGTAAAATGATAGACACATGCTTCTTATCCATAGATGGGTATAGGATAATTAACTGTCAACAATTAACAGGACAACAATAACAATGAGGGAATTTGTGGTCTCCGCCCTGGTGCCCTGGCATATTGGTTGTGCCCTGAGGGGCCCAGAAAAAGGGAAGTTATAAGTTAGCCTGACATTCCAAAGGTATGTCATCATGGATGCAAAAAGACAATAGGCTCAGTTAAGATCAAAGTTGATCTTTGTCAGGGAAGATACCGGCCTAGGACATGACTACCTACTATAAACTGCTTTTTAATTTAAAAAAGTTTTAATTTAACCATCCTTTGTGGTTGCTTTAGGTGTCTGAGTTTGCAAGGCTGCCACGCCGGTCTTCCCTGAGTTAATTAGGTTAGCATGTGGCCCCTTTTCCTCCACAAGTTCAATCTCCAATGGCCAGTGATGCTATGTAATGAAGCCTCCATAAAAACCCCAAAGGAGGGGGTTCAGAGACCTCAACACTGGAGATCTGGGGAGAGTGGCACCCTTGGAGAGGTCATGGAAGCTCTGCACCCCTGCCCACATGCCTTGCCCCAGGTGTCTCTTCCATCTGGCTGTTCCTCTGTTTCCTCTATAATATCCTTTATAATAAATGGGTAAATGTTTCTCAGGTCTGTGAGAAATTCTAGCAAATTCATTGAACCCAAGGAGGGAGGAGGGTAACCTCTGATTTATAGCTTGTTGTCAGAAGTACAGGTGACAACCTGGACTTAGATTGTCTTTTTCTTTGTTTGTTTGTTAATCCTTACCCGAGGATATTTTTTCACTGATTTTTACAGAGAGTAGGAAGGAGAGGGAGAGACAGAGAGAAGCATCAATGTGAGAACACCATCAAGAAAATGAAAAGGCAACCCATAGAATGGGAGAAGACATTTGCAAATCATACTTTGATAAGGAACTGATACCTATAATATCTAAAGAACTCTTACAACTCAATGATGATAAAAAACTAACAAACACCCAATTAAAAAACGGGCAAAGGGTCAGAATAGACATTTCTCCAAAGAAGATAGACAGGTTACCAAAGATGTGAGTAGGGTTTAGGAAAACCAATAGGAGACAGAGTTGTTTCCCAGGGTTCACAAGACCAGGAACCATTAGCACCCATAGGTCTGCAGGAGCAAGTGGAGGGAAGAGTCTCAGAACCAATGGAGAGTAGCCGAATGGAGAGGGATGCCCGGACAGGACTGAGGCCTTTGGGAGAGGGAGACCTCTGATTCACAGTTCAGCAGGGAAGGAACCAGGGTACAAATACTTCCTACCTTTGATCTCCTGCTGGTACCACCCCCTTTGGCCAAACTCAAGAGTAGAGCTTGTGCTGGAAAAAAGTGCTGGAAACAGCTGAGCAGAGGCGAATGTGTGATTTAGGGAGTAGGAGGCAGAGGTAAGATTTATGCTGTGGGTTATGGACATGGAGAATCAAAGTGAAAAGAAAATTAAGGAGAGTAGCAGGGCAGGAGCAGGGAACCAGATGTACTGCCGATTTAGGTACGAGAAGGTTGCTCACTGAGCACCAGGATGTCCACTGGTGGGCAGATCCATGGGCCAGTTCATGCTGGAGCAGATGTGGCTGTGAAGCAGTTGTGCTGGCTCCCGACTCTTAAAGGGACAGATAGTAAATATTACGTTTTGCATCACAATAACTGAACTTCATTTGTAGTGGGAAAGCAGCCATAGATGATATGTAAATGAACAGGGTGGTTGTGTTCCAATACAATTTTATTTATAAAATCAGGCAGCAGGCCTGCAGGCCATAGTTGGCCAACTCCTAGCCTAGACATTTAAGAATATTTTCATCATTTTGCCTTCGGATAGACTTTTAAAAAATATATGTTTCTATTGATTTCAGAGAGAGGAAGGGAGGGAGAGAGAGAAAGAGGGAGAGAGAGAGAACCATCAAGATGAGAGACAATCATCGATCAGCTGCCTCCTGCACTCCCCCACACTGGGGATGGAGCCTGCAACCTGGGCATGTGCCCTGACCGGAATTGAATCATGATCTCCTGGTTCATGGGTCAGTGCTCAACCACTGAGCGACACTGGTCAGGCGAGAGAGACTTTTGATGCATCTATTGGAATGGGCCTTTCCCCAGTTCTGACAGATAAACAATCTGGACCTCTGACAGAGTACCAGGAATGAATGAGTCAGGAGATTCTGCTTCAATTCCTATAGATGTCTGAGAAAGAATGCATGTGCAGCTGAGGAACCATGCCCTAGTCTGGAGAAATGAAGATTATGCTTTGAAATCCTACAGACCTGAGTTGAAAACGTGTCACTTACTCACCGTTTGGTCTTGCTGAGTCCGTTTTCTCACCTGTAAAATGAAGATGGTACCCACCTCATAGATAACAATAGCTGCTATTATTACAAGGAGTAACAAAATACGTTCGTACCTCCAAATTTTCTCTCCCTTGTCCTTTTCTACTGTCTTCCTGAAGACTGCTGGTTCTTAAAGTTTGTTCCCAATCTACAGGCTTTTTCATTTGGGTTCTCTAAATGCTCCTCTGCCCTGGCCGGGTAGCTCATTGGATTAGAGCATGGTCCTGATATGCCAAGGTTGGGGGTTCTATCCCCGCTCTGGGGACATACACGAATCAACCAATGAATGCATAAATAAGTGGAACAGCAGAAACTGATCTCTCTCTCTCTCTCCCTCCCTCTCCTTTCTCTCTCTCTGAAATACATATATTTATAAAAAATAAATAAATGCTCCTCAGCCAAATCCAAAATAGATCCCAATTTATATACTGATCAGGATTCTTTCATTGCCAGCAATAAAACTGAATTCAAACTCATGTAAGAGGGGGAAAGACAGGTGAGGTGATTTATAGGATACTGGAGTAGTTCTGAGAATCGAAGGCTAACAACTCAGCCTCAGGACATGGGAACTAGGGAAGTTCAGGATTTTCAGAGACTGAACTCCAACCTTTCTCTCTCCCTCTCCCACCCTCCCTCCCCCTCACTCCCTCCATTTCTTTTTCTATGTGGACTAGTATTTGCCATACTTCAAGAGAGGTACCAACTGAGAACTCTTGGTCACATCGTGGCTTTACCATCTAAGAGGAACTTTCTTTGCTTCTTCTTCCCCTAGATCTTTCCAACTCCATGAAAGGGTCCTGTCTGTCCTGATGTGGGTGGTTACGTGCCCACTCAAGCTAAGTACTGTGGCTGTGGAGGTGAGGTCTTATGATCTGCTTAGCTTTCAACTACCCACATAATGTTTGGCCACGCGAGTGGTTGCAGCTGGGGTGAGGGGTGGGGGGCGGGGAGGGACAGGGAGGAGAGCAAAGGCCCCCAAAGAAGGAGAGTGATGATCCCTGAAGAGCATGGAAAGGTATGCTGGGCAGCCAGGTGTGCACTATATTCACAAATGATGCCGGCTCTATTAATCATGTCAACATAACCATTTTTCCTATGTGAGTGCCATGATTACAGTGCTAAGATCCTTAGGGTGAGCTACAGGACAGGCACAGCCACCTGACTCCTGCCCTGTTGTCAGAGGAGAGGGCCATGAGCAGGATGTCTGGAATCAATTCCATTTAAGGTATAAGTTAGAGGGATTCCACCCAATAGTTTTCCAAGTGATCAGGCCAGACCTGTGAAAGTTTCATTCTAACACCATAAGCCTTTATTTTAGCTGAAAATTTTAAAAAAGGAAATCTAGTTCACCGTGTCTCCCTCTTTGGACTCTCATTCTGTCTCCCACTCTGTGTACTTCCTTCCCCCTTTCTTGGTTCTCTCTCAGATACTAGTCTGCCTCCCTCCTTATAAGCTTTGTGATGATTTCTTTTGCACTGCATATCCCCTGGGGTGGTGGAGAGGGGGTATGCAGGGCGGGGCAGAAATAGGTTGTGAGTATGCAAAACAGAGTTTATTCTTGTATTATGCTTTATTAATTATTGTATTATTTTCCAGACGAACAACTGTAAGCCTACTTCTGCCCCACCCTGCACATACTCACTCAGATTAACTTCCTCTTTGTGGTTATTGTGTCTGGGGCTGTACTAGACACAGGACGTGTTACTCAGGACTCAGCGTCAAGGTCAAAACCCGGCTAACACTAGCTTAGACCAGAGGGAGAACCAGAGACTAGAACTCGATGGAGACTCTCCTGTTTGTCCTCCCTGCTTCCCCCTTTGTGGGTTGGCTTTCTCCCCGGGGCTGGTGGCCTGGCAGCAACCCCCACCGGGGAGGCTCCTCCGCGCTTCGCCACCAGAGAGAGACTGACATTTGCTCTCCTTGGGGTCCAGTTTTCAATCCCGGGTGAGGGTTTTCACTCGGGATGGGGTGGAGGTGGAACCAGTGCATCGTGAGCCAGGGGGGGGTCTCCAAAGAGAGTCAATCACACTCGCTTGTGTCTTGCCGCAATGCTAGGTTCATTAGGGGAGGACCCCCCCCCCCCCAATAATACAATGGTCATACACGGGCTACACACAGAGGGCCGGGGGAGCTTCCGTGAGAGAAACCAGCAGAAGGAGCATCTGGTGTGAAGTCCTGGTCCCTGGCTGTGTCTGCAGGTGGAGAGGAGGGTGTGGGTCAAGCCAGATGGCCGCAGGGGCTGGGTAGGAGTTTGTGACCTTTGAGCTAGACTCGCAGAGGTCCTCAAACTTTTTAAACAGGGGCCAGTTCACTGTCCCTCAGACCGTTGGAGGGCCGGACTATAGTTAAAAAAAAAACAACTATGAACAAATTCCTATGTGCACTGCGGGCCCGGGACGAGTTGGCTGCTAAGCAGGACAGGCAATGACACCCGGTGGGCCGGATAAATGTCCTTGGCGGGCCACATGTGGCCCGCGGGCCATAGTTTGAGGACTCCTGACTAGCACATCTCAACAATTTCTTCGCGTTTCTGCACACGGAACTGTGACTTTGATGCTAGGTAAATAACAGTGGGAGGAGCTTTTCCAGATGGGGAGAACCCTGTTTTCAGAAGGGGAACTGCCAAGTGGGGAGGGGTACTTGGCAAGGCATCCTTCGCTTTATGTTTCATAAACTCAGCGACTTCTCAGAGTGAGGTCATACAGGCCTTTTAGAAAACCGTTACCACTCTGGGCTCAGGAAACCCAGTCACGTAAATTCAGTCTGTGCTTTATAACTTTGTGTCCTTCTGTTGCGCTGGGCTGTCATCAGACTCAATCAGTGTCACGTCAAAGGCATGGTGGAGGGTCTCTGATGCAGAGGGAGGGGCATTTTAAGGGTCCTGGAGCCTGGCTAGAGTGACATCCACAGAGCTAGTGGGGGCGGCGGGTGGTGGTGGGGGGAGACTTCTCCTCCAGGCGCTTGTTGGGGGTGAGGGTGAGGGGCGGGACTGGGGGGAGTGGGTGGGCGTGGCAGGGGGTGTCATGCATTCAGTAGTTTGATCGTTCAGCTTGGAGCCAGCACTGTTCAGGGTGCAGGGGTGAACAAGATAGACGTGGCCTGGCTCTTGCAGCATCTTCATTCCAGAAGAGGTTGTGCTTAGTGAACAAGCCGCATGTAATTCTGAGGCTTGGACTTGGAGGATGAGGGAAGGCTTCCCGCAGGGGGTGAAAGCGAAGTTAAATTCTGAAGGCTGCGTGCCAGGGAAATGGAAAGGGGTGAGGGGTCAGTGGCCCAAACTTCCCAGGTGGAATTGCCTGCTGTGCAAACTAAGAATATGCTCAGGGACCAGCAAAGCAGGGGTATCAGACAATGAGAGGAGGCCCTGGCCAATAAATGCACAAGTAAGTGGAACAAAAATCTCTCTCTCTCTCTCTCTCTCCCTCCCTCCTTCCCTTCCTTCCTCTCTCTCTAAAATCAATAAATAAAAATTTAAAAAGGAGTGGGGGGACTGGATGAAAGGGAGTGAAGCGATTAGCCAGAGAACATACACGCAGAGCCCATGGACACAGATAACAGGATGGTGATGCCCAGAGCAGGGGAAGCCTGGGTGGAGGTGGGCAAAGTGGGGGGCAATGAGGGACATCTGTAATACTGTCAACAACAACAACAACAAGTTAAAAAAAAAGAGGGAGTGGCTGAACAAACGAAAAAGAAAATGAGGTGAAATTTTTTCGGAAAATAATTTGTAATTGAAAAACACATCGAAGTGCCCATTTTGGAGAAAGAGAACTCTTCGGGACTTCCATCCACGTATTTTTCAGTGAAGCATCCTCTTTATTTGGAATTACATACGGGAGACATGGCATCATAATTTTTTCGGGCCTCAGAGCCACTAACAGCCCGCAGGAGCTGTCCTGGTCCCGGAGGTGGACAGAGGGCTGTGACCTCCCATTTCCTCTCCTCCAGGGCCTCCCTCCAGCAGCTCCTTCCCTCTCCACACCTCCCTTATAGGACCACTTCCTAAAGTCCCTATTAAAACTTACTGCCCTTTTATTTCTTCCCCAGGCACCTCTAATCCACATTGAGAGGGGTGTTAATGAGCACATTGCACATAAATTACTCCCATAACTGGGCAAACCAGGTAACCTTCAAACATGGCAGGATTCCACTGTAATAACAAAATATTAGTAGCTGTTACTCTTCCTAAGTACTCACAGTCTTTCTTTTTTTAAAAAAATATATATTTCTTTATTGATTTCAGAGAGGAAGGGAGAGGGAGAGAGAGATAGAAACATCAATGATGAGAGAGAATCATTGATTGGCTGCCTCCTGCACCCCCCTACTGGGGATGGAGCCCACAACCCAGACATGTGCCCTTGGCCAGAATCGAACCTGGAACCCTTCAGCCCACAGGCCGACGCTCTATCCACTGAGCCAAATCGGCTAGGGCTCACAGTCTTTCTTAATTTTGATTTCTTTCTCAGTTGTCCGCTTCTCAATAATTACACCAATGACAGTAATAGCTAACACTTTGGGCCATTTTTTAATGTGCCAGGGCCTCTGTTCAGCTCTTTATACTGACTCATGCTTCCCAACAGCCCTATGAGTTAGGTCATTATCTCCAAAATGGATGAGGAAAGGCATCACTTCACAGATAAAGAGGTTGGGGTAGACAGAGATGATGTAGCCTGTAGACCTGAGTTCACAAGGCTGGTAGTTAATAACACCAGGATTTTATGCCAAGCAACCCAGTTCTAGAGCCCGTCTCAGTTACCCATGCCAACCACCCAAGAGTAACCCTACTTATTCACTACTCCTTTGGTTCTTCCTCTAAAATGTATTGCCAATCTATCCACTACTCTCCCTGTCTCTATCTCCAGCTCTGCTACCCTAGGAGAAACCACCATGGCTGATACATTCGAGGTCATCCATAAAAGTGGACTAAATGAATGATTTCCTAACTGAAATCAATGTGTGAGCTGAGTACTTATTCTGTTTTTCAAAGAAAACTGTGACTTTCAACCTATGAACTTGCAGGTTTTCTCTATTAATTTTCATGTAAATATAGACTTACAAAACTGGGGTTGTATTATATGTCTCTCTTTTCTTTCTTGCTTTTTTTTTTTTTTTTTTTTTTTTGTCAAATCCTCACCCGAGGCTATTTTTCCATTGGTTTTTAGAGAGTGGAAAAGAGAGAGGACAGAGAGAAATATCAGTGTGAGAGAAACACATTGACTGGTTGCCTCCTGCATGCACCCTGACCAGGGCCCCGGGCAGGGGAGGAACCTGCAACTGAGGTACATGCCTTTGATCGGAATGGAACCAAGACTCTCGGTCCACTGAGCCAAACTGGCTAGGGCTAATGTGTCTTTTTCTTTTTTCTTTTTAGTAGTTTGCTGTATTCTCAACATATTCTAAACATCTTCCCATGTTATTAAAAATTCTGTAAAAATTTGTAATAGCAGCATAATATTCTATTTCATGACATACTTTATTTGACCATTTTCAAATTGTTAGACAATGAGATTGTATTATTTATCTATTGCTAAACTCAGTAATTTAAAACAACAAATATTTATTATCTCATAGTTTCTATGGGGCAGGAATCTGGTAGTGGCTTTGGCTCAGGTCCTCTCAAGGCTGCAAACAAGGTTTCAGGTGGGCCACAGTCATCTGAGGTCAACTCGGGGAAGACCCACTTCCAAACTTACTTGGCTGTTGGCAGAATTTGCTGCCTTGCTGGCTGTAAGCTGGAGACATCGGTTCCTCTCTCTCTCTCTTTCTCTCTCTCTCTCTCCTATATAATAAAAGCATAATATGCTAAGTATCTGACTGCTTGACCAGTCGCTATGACGCACACTGACCACCAGGGGGCAGATGCTCTGACCAGTAGGTTAGCTTGCTGCTGGGGTCCAGCCAATCAGGACTGGGTGAGAGGGCCAGACACCCTGGAGCCCTCCCATGGCCCTTTCCCAGCTGGCCCCCATCGGCCCCAATCAGGACTGGGTGAGACGGCCCGATCGCCAGCCAGGCCGAGGGAACCCACCCGTGCACAAATTTGTGCACTGGGCCTCTAGAGTGTGTGTGTGTGTGTGTGTGTGTGTCACACACACACACACACACACACACACACACACACACATATCTATCTACCTTTCCAGAGAAAATGTACCCAAGACAGAACTCACAGCCTTTTTGTAATCTAATTTTACCTTCTGTACTCTATTCATTATAAGTGAGTCAGTAAGTCCGGCCCACACTCTAGAGGTATGAATACCATGAGGGGAGGGTCATTGGGGGCCATTTTAGAGTCTGCCTATTACTTAGTTTTTCCCAATTTTTCCACTACTACCCATGATCTTCTGAATATCTTATGACCTGCATTACAAATTATTTCTTTACGATACACTTATTGGGGAGAAGGGTAAGGACATCGTAAAGGCTGCTAATGCACACTGACTAACTGGTTTCCAGAAAGCTTCCCATCATCAGTATGGGAACACCCATCTCCATCTTAGTTGTAACAGTTTTTGCTTATTTGATAAGTTTCTCCTTTTGATTTGCATTTGAGGGTAAATCTTTTTTAGCAACCACTAGTTGACTTTCTGTCCCTATGGATTTGTCTATTTTGGACATTTAAAATAATTGAAATTACATATGCTGTGGCCTTTTGTGTCTGGCTTCTTTCACTTAGGTGAAGTTTTCAAGGTTCATCCATGTTGTAGCATGTATCGGAACTTCATTCCTTTTTATGGCTGAATAATGTTCCATTGTGTGAATATACCACATTTGTTTATTCATTCATCAGTTGCTGGACATTTGAGTTATTTCCACATTTGGGCTGTTATGAATAACTAGAAGCCCAATGAATGAAGAATCATGCTAGAATGAACCTTCCTTTCCCTGGCTGCTGGCACCACCTTTCTGCTCCGGCCCTGCCTTCCTACGGGGGGGTCAGGGGGGAGGACACCTGCCCTGGGTCGCTTGGCGCCTGTATATGCAAATTAACTGGCATCTTTGGTAGGCTAATTTGCATACTTGCTCCTGATTGGCTGGTGGGCATAGCGTAGGTATGGTCAATTTACATGTTTGTCTATTATTAGGTAAGATACTGCTATGAACCTTCACATACGAGTTTTTGTGTGGACATATTTTTAAATTTCTCTTGGGTTTATACCTACAAGCAGAATTGTTAGGTCATATGGTAACTCTGTATTAACTGTTTGAGGAACTGTCACTGTTTTCCACAGCAGCTGTACTATTTTACATTCCCACCAGCAGTATATGAGGGTTCTGATTTCTCCACATCCTCAACAACACTTGTTATCATCTGTCATTTTTCAAAATTGATTTTAGAGAGAGGGGAAGAGAGAAACATCCATCTGTGCTCCACCCATCCAGGCATTCATTGGCTGACTCTTGTTTGTGCCCCAATCAGGGATCAAACCTGAAACTCTGGCTCATTAGGATGATACTCTAACCAACTGAGCCACCCAGCTGAGCATCTGCCTCTTTTAGTATAGCCAAACTAATGGGTGTGAATTAGTATCTCATTGTGGTTTTCATTTGGATTTCCCTTGAGATTAATGATGTTGAGCATCTTTTCATGTATATCTTGGCCATCTAAATATCTGCTCGGAGCAGTGATTTTCAACCCTTTACACTTCATGGCACACATAAACCAATTACTAAAATTCTGTGGCACGTCAAAAAATATTTTTTGCTGATCTGACAAAAAACACACACAACACAACTTATAATTTTGACTCATTCACACCGGACAGCTATTGCTGTGTTGCTATTGTCATTTCTTTTTATTTGACAATCTAAGGATAAAGAGGTCACTGCCCCTGACTAAATGGTCAGCTATTGCATATTTTGAAAATTCTTGTGGCACACCAGTTGCCTGTGTGGCCGGCACACTGATTGAAAATTGCTGGTTTAGAGAAATGTCTATTCAGAAACTGCGAATGTGTGGGATTTTTATAAGAGACATTGGGCCCAGAGTGAACCCACAGTGGGACAAGACTAAGAGGGGGTCCTAGGTTTGAGACTTGGCTTCCCCACCTACAAGCTAGGTGTTTTCTGGGTTTCTTAAACTCTGGGCCTATTCTCAAGTTTTTAAAATGGGGATAATAACACCTACTTCATAAGGCCATAGTGTGGCTGACATGAGAAAACACCCGTGTAGCACTTGGCAGAGTACCTGATACACAGTAACCATGCAATAACTGGGAGCCATTTTCACAATTTTTAAAAGGTAGTAACATGATAAGAACTGTGTTTCAGGAAGATTAATGTGACCTTGTTATATTACATAGATTAAAAAGAGATTGGGCCCTAGCTGGTTTGACTCAGTGGATAGAGCGTGGGCCTGGGGACTGAAGGGTCCTGGGTTCGATTCTGCTCAAGGGCACGTGCCCTCGTTGCAGGCTCAATCCCATAGGGTGTGTGCAGGAGGCAGCCGATCAATGATTCTCTCTCAACATTGATGTCTCTATCTCTCTCTTTCCCTCTCCCTTCCTCTCTGAAATCAATAAAAAAGAGAGAGGGAAGGAAGGAGGAAGGGAGGGAGGGAGGGGGGGGAGAGAGAGAGAGAGAAAGAGAGAGAGAGATTGGACCTGGCCAGTGTGCTCAGTGGTTGGAATGCCTGAAGGGTCAGGAGTTGATTCCTGGTCAAGGGCACACACCTGTATTGTGGATTCAATGTTCAATCCCTGACCTCAGTTGGGGCGGGTGTGAGAGGCAACTAATCAATATATCCCTCTCACATTGATGTTTTCTGTCTGTCTCTCGCTCTCTCCCCCCGCTCCCTTTCTTCCTTCCACTCTCTCTCCAAAAACAAAAACAAAAAAACAAAAAAATATCCTCAGGTGAGGATTAGCAACAGCAAAAAGAGAGAATATAGATAGGAGCACCAGTTCAGAGAAGAAACAACTATCGAAGCAAAAAGCAGACGAAATGAGAAAAGGATGCTTTCTGGCTGTCCCTCCTATTAAAGACAAGTTTTCCCTCCTGTCCTTTGCCTGAGCAGCCCTAGAAAGGAGAGTGATCTTGTTGCTTTTTCAGGTTCATCAAGGATATTTTAATCATCTGTATTTTAACTCATCTAATCCAGGGTGAGATGGGGATTAATATGTTTTAAATATTTTGATTAACACTTTATAATAACTTGCTTAAATGCTAAGTATGCTTATTAATTCCATTTCTCTGGAGAAAGATGATACCAAACTTAGGTCATTTCAAGGTCATGTACACTATCAATTACAACACTTTCCCATTGCCTGCTCATGCACTCATTTCATACATATCTATGGAGTGCCAACTCTGTGCCAGGCACTGTTCCAGGCACTGAGTATACAGTGGTGAGCACAAGGTCTCTGCACTTGAGGAGTTTATATTCTAATAAGGTAAACTATAAAAAATCCATTCGTTCAGCAAATATTTATTGAGTACCCACTCTGTCTTAGGATGCATTAGTAAACAAAACAAGCAAAAATCCTTGTCGTCATAGAATTTACCTTCTAGTGAGAAGAGACAGACAGTAAACAAAACATAAATAAAATAAATAAGAAAAGTCTACAGTTTGTTAGAAGGCGATAAACGTTATTGAAAAAGAAAATAATGCAGTCAAGGGAGAGTCGGGGTAGGGAGCTGAAATTGCACTTTTTAGATAAGTGATCAGGGTTGCCTCATTAAGGAAAGGAAGGAGGTGAAGTGAACCATATGGATATCTGAGGGAAGAATGGATCAGGCAGATGGAACAGCCAATGCAAAGGCACTGAGGCAGGAGTGTTCCTGCCAGAAATAAGAACAAGGAGTAGAGTGAGCAAAGGATAAAGTAGGAGGAGATTCAATTAGATGGGGAGTGGAGAGGAGACAGATCATCGATCCCATTGGGCTTTGTCCAGTGAAGAGGCCACTGTTCATATCTGAAAGAAACAAGTAAATGCTGAGTATATTTTTTTCTAAGCAAAGAGCGGCTGCATTGTAAGGACAAATCTCTGGACAAAGAAATCTGTGGTCTTACCTAGTATTTTGGAAGCATGGAGTTTGTTAATTAGCACTTTTAGTAACTGGACTGTTTAGAGAGGAAGTGAAGTTTAGCTAAGGCAGCAGGCAGGATTATTAGGGTGTGGCAGTTGCTGATTCGCTAACTTTCTAAAGCAAGGGGCTGTCACTGATTGGGAGTTTGTCATTGATTGATTAAAATAGAACCTGGTGGTTACTTGTACTGTGGCCAAAGAACAATTAGTTTTTTTTCCTTTGTTCAATTTGAAAGGACCCTCTGGCTGCTGTGTAGGCCAGGGCAGAAGCAGGGAGACAAGTTAGGAGGGGAGAGATGTGGCTTCAACTATGGTGGTAGGAGTGGGGGTAATATGAAGTGTTTCCACTTGGGATATATTTATGTCAACAACAACAACAAAAACACCCCAAGGTAATCCAAGTAAGCCAATCCTATTGAACTAACAGAATATTTGCCTTCACACAGGATAACACGACTGGATGACATTATAGAGAGTAACTGGGTAGGGCTGCTTTAGAAGGAGGAGTCAAGAGAAAGCCTCTTTGAAGAAATGAGACCTCAAAGATGAAAAGAAGACAGTTAAGACCTTACTGGCAAGAGGCTGGTGTGTGTGTGTGTGTGTGTGTGTGTGTGTGTGTGTGTGTGTGTGTGTGTGTGTGTGTGTGTGTGTGTAAACCGGTGAGGTTAGGGGGCTGGGAGGAGGGAAGCAGAAGCCAGATCCCTCCAGGCTTCAGTGCATAGAATGGATTGAGAAGAGAAGAATGGAGACAATACTATAATAGACACTGGGAATTCTATGAGGCCTCATTAAAGTCATAAAGTAAACTCCAACTGAGAAGTCTTCATTGTGCCAGAGATTATTTCATTGTTTCCTGAATTATGACTCATAAATAATGGTATAAACCAAGGGGCAACTGTGGTGCCCATACACCATGCAGTCACCCGTCCTCCGTCTTTTGACTTTCATGCAAGGTCTGGATTAGCTATGTCTTTCTCCAGACTAAACTGTGATCCACGCCTCTCTTTCACCAGCTGATCACGAAAAATGGTTAAGATTGTTGAGGGCTTCCAGAAAATCTGTATAAAGTCAGGTTGTCAAGGCAGGATGACCTGGGGGTTCAATTGCAGAGAGGGTGTGGACTAGATACCCGGGGAAGGAGAGTGCTTTACTCACCTTTGTAGCCTCAGGGCGCCTAGCACAGTGCCTGGTGAACAGTAGGAGCTGAATCACCTTTTTGTTGAATTAAGCATGTAGATTAGATCAGTACTGAAATAATATGTTAGCTCAGAGAAAAGTCATGTGTGCATCTTTTGCTTCATCAGCCAGTGTGTGGATTAGTCAGACTTCTCCTGATTCTACTACTTCTTTTTCCTATTTCCTGCCTTTGAACGCATCCTTTCACTCCTAAAACTCCACTTTATAAGTAATCACAGAGAAAGGGAGGAAGAAACGCAAGCCAATTTTAATATTTTCCTTTTTTTTTACCCAATAAGTTTGATAAATATTAAAATTCATATCATATAAAGATCTTGAGATAATGAGACCAAATATTTTTAGGACTTTCTATATATACTTATGTTAATTCTAAACAAGCCTAAGCAGTCGCTAGTATTACCCCCCACTAGGGAGGTGAGGAAACTCTCACACAGAGGTAAAGCCGTTCAGCCAGGGTCACAAGCCCTTAGGAGGTGGAATTGAAATCAGGTTGGCTGCTTCCACAGCGGCATTGCTCCGTACTGCTCTTGGAATAATTTGGAGGCTTCCACTTGTCTTTGCTTCATTATTTGCTCCAGAAATGTTAAAATATGTGGAGAAACAGTAGGTGCTCTATAAATAAAACATGCCTGTATATTTCCAAGTGATTAAAGCTGGAAAGTTTAATGTGGCACCATGCCACTTGTTTAGTGGAAGCGAAGGGAAGGCGATTCCCGGCGGCTCCCTTTGCAGAAATCCTGCCACCCTTTAGCCGTGAGTGGCTTCTGGCTCAGCGCCCATCGGTGATGGTCGCCGCCCGGGGGAAGCCCGACCCAGACTGCAGGCGGCGAGAGACAGCCAGGACGCTTGGCTGCACGGAGGAAAGAACGGGCCAAGGATTTTTGCAGCCCAAATGTCATCTGGTGGGGAAAAGCCACATGTCAGTTGCAACTACTACGCTGGGGGGGAGGGGGGGAAGGAGAGGGGGAAGGGGCGGGTGCAACTTTTTAAGTTGGGGTGAAGGCTGGCTAGGCTGTATTTTTAGGTGAAATCCGAAGAAACGCGAACACCGTAGCTCAGTGACCAAGTCAGAGGGAATGTTGTGCATTTGGCAACGTTAACAAGGACACAAGGAAAACACGAGGTGCTGAAGGCGGTCCAGGAGGTAACTGCCGTTCAAATCCACCCGGTGGCTCGGGTGTCGCCCGGGCCGGGGCGTCTGCCCTTGGTTTCCCCTTCTTAAAAATCGAGGCGCAGGCAGGCGGCACTCAGGCAGGTGTGACAGTTCCACGTGGGAGAGGGTGGGGGCTGAAAAGAGGGAGGCCTGAGATCTCCCGCTTCGCAGGGGCCCACGGAGACACCGTGGGAACAAAGCCTTGTAGACCTTAGCAGCGCCCCAGATCCCGGCCCCTGGAAGCCGCGGACTCGGCAAACAGTCCGCGGGCCCCCCAGACCCGCATCCCGCGGCGTGCAGCCCGCTCCGCAAGCCCGCGCAGGGGCGGCTGCTCAGCGCACGAGGAGGGGCCGGGGCGGGGCCGCGGAGGGCGGGCGCGCGGGAGGCGCGGAGGGAGGGTGTCGGGAGGAGGGAAGCGGCCCGCGGCGGAGGGAGGGGAGGCCGAGTGCTGGAAGCGGAGCTCCGCGCTGGGACTGGTTCCTTCGCAGCCATTTTCTGTCCAACCAAACAGCCGATTGGAGACGGGAGCCAACCAGGGCTGCATTGGAGGTTTGTGTCTCGCTTCGGCCAATGATCGCTCCTAAACCGACTCCACTTTAGCTCGAATGAAATGTCCGTCTCCTCCCGGCGCCGTCCCCGCCGCCAACGCCGCCGCGGCCGGGGGCACTCGCCTCCCTCCCGCCCGCCCGCCCTCTTGCCCGGGCCGGGGCCGGCTCGGCGCCTGCGAGGCCGCTCCCGCTGCGGGCCCGGCCGGGGAGCGGGCGCCGGGCCGCGGCGCGGTCTTTGTGCGCCGGGCTGCGAGCGGCGGGACGCGGGCCAGGGCGCCTCCCGCCCGCCCGCCGCCGCGGAGCTCCGGCCGGACGCCGAGCAAGGGGCTCCGGGCGCCGTCGGCCCCCCTCTCGGCGGTGCCCCTCCGGCTCCATTTTGTGCGGGGAGCGGGCCAGGGGCGGGGGGACGCGGTTCGGACACCCTGCCCCGACCCTGCCCTCTTGGCCGGCAGCCGCGCGGGGGTCCCCGGGGGGCGCACCTCTTCCGCCAGCGGAGGCATGCGGGTCGGGCTGCTTTGTCTGCCCCGCACCGGGGCCCCGCGCGGCGGGCGGGCGGGCGTTGGGCGCGGGCCCGGGCCTGGGCCAGCGGGTCGGGGGGATGCGCGCCGGGAGCGGCCGCCCCGCACCGGCGGGACTGACAGGTCGGCCGGCTGGGGTCCAGGGTCCTCCCGCGCACCTTCGTGGGGAGGAAGCCAGGTCCCGGGAGGAAGGAATGGATTCGGTCGCCCCGCAGTCGGGTTTGCACGTAAAGAAGGCAGCCATCTGGCGGCTTGCGGTCCGCGGACTTGCCCCGAAGGTGGGACTAAGGTTTAATCTTGGGTGGGAGGCGGGGAGGCTGTGTCGGGCCTTAACACTAGCCTCCGAGAACAAAGCATTACAGAACACCCACAAGTCGTAATCTCCCCCGAAGTACTCTAACAAGGTAACTTGAGCTCAGGTAGTGTACGGCCTTTAAAAAACACACACACACAACACACAACAGCATCCCACTAGCCTTCTTGGACTTCGCAGCTCCGTGGGCCGTGCCACGAATCACTGGTCACCGGGGTGGTTTGGGCTCTCGTATGCAAACGAATCAGCAGCGGAAAGTGAGGAGGTAAACCCGTCAGTGTAAGTGGCATTGATAAGTAGGCGGTATTATTTGTAAAGTATTGAAAGTTTAACCAGAATTCCCTCAAAGGCAGCTCAGTTATTCCTTCTCCTCACTGTTCTTGGAGCTTAATTTAAGGACTTTTATTGATGCAAAACTCCGGTTGTTGATGCCGAAGAAGGGAGGGTGGAGGAAGGGTCTGCCGCTTTTCTTGGATATAATTTGCATTTCTTCAAACATTAAACAGATGTACGCATTCCCTTGAGCTTGCACATATATCATAACCTGTCTTTAAAATATATATACCATATGGGGTGAGAACGTTTTTCTTTAATTTACTGAATCTAAATACTCAACTATTTGGGTGAGTGTGGTATGAGGGGTAGACCCACCCCCACCCCCACCCCCATGCAAAATACACAATTATATATATGGCTCTTACATTTTAAGTGTTGTGAGGACTTCCCCCCTCCTCCCCCAAAGACACACTTAAAAAAATAACACTTCTAGCTACAGGAAGGAATTTTTGGGGCAATGTTGAGGTTAAAAAGAGGACAATGTTTGAAAAGAAATTAAAAATTGCTTTTACGATTATAGCAGACAATGTCAACCTGTCTGTGCTGCCTCTACCCTTGTAATGGCTTTTTGAAAATTCACTTTCAGTGGCTAAAATCTTTTCCTGCTGTTTACTAGATTTCATGCTGGAATGCCAATTATTATTTTTCTTCCCTTAAAATTAACACTGAAAGGATGTTTTTGTTTTGACACTCCTCTCATTGTTTCGCTTGGAAAAAAGGAAAAGAACAAATGAGAAATGGAGATTGTAGCATTAGTAATTGATACCAATTTATTCACCTATTTACAGTAAGAATGAAGAGCTATTCAGATGCAATCTTAGTCCAGATTGGTGGTGCTTTAAAATTATAAATAGAGGTCTTAATTGATTGTGTTGTTCTATGTATGTTCTCTGGACCGCATGTATCTTTCCAGTATAATCTGAGATATTTAATTTAAAAGCATTATATTCTGAGATAAAAATTTTCTCCCCTTTTGGGCTTTTGGACCCCTGAATCTCATTCTAAAACATTAAGAATCCCCAAATTAAGTCGATATTATGTCTTGGCTGTTAATATTTTCAGTCGTTTAGGTGTGTAATTTTTGGTCTCTTGCATATTATATAATTTGGTGTGTTGTGATGAGTATGGTGAGCATGACTAAACTCAGGGTTATGTTGGAAAAGCAATCCTCCTTACCTCCTTATCCCCCCCCCACCATAGAATCAACTTTTAAAATTTGAGTTCTCCAAAATAAATCTTCCAATTTAACAAACATTTATTGGTGACTGCTTTTTGCACCGTTTTACACCATGCACTCCATTGAGTGAGAATTATAGGTAAAATTATACCTGCCTTTTAAAATTTTACAAAGAAGAAAGCCTGTAGGCTATACATTTTTACAACTGATACATGTTTATATTCTAGGTTGAAATTGGGCAAATATTAGACACCGGCTTGGAAGGGTGTTCTTGAATACCACTGACAACACCGTTCTGACAGTGTTTCATGACAGTAAGTATGTTTTACCATTTTGGTTGTTCATTAGCTTTGCACAGTAATTAGCTGGGAATTAGAACTGATTTTATATTGGAGATTCCGTATAGGATGAATGCCTTTCAAGTCTAGACAGACGGTACCTATATTCATTCCCAAAGCTTCCTTCTTTTTAGTGACTTGGTATATAGTGATTGCTGTGGGCCCCTAAGGGCTGTCAAAGCTACAGGATACAAAGCTTGTCCCAGCTCTTAAGAGGCTGTCTGTTTATCAGGTAGGGCTTTAGTTGAATTGAATACTTCAAGGACAGTTATGTGTGGAATGGAAAATGCTGGTTCTAAATAAGGGTAGTCCAAGTGAAAAGACGAGAGGTGGGTAGGCCTGGGTAGTCGGGAATGTCATGGAGGGAGCCTTGCAGGTTGAATGGGATTTGGATAGGTGGAGGGTGTTGCCAGATGCAGAAGCCTGAGGGGAGTAACTACATTTAGGGAATGGAGAGTAGATCTGCATGGTCCAGGTAGGGATTTCACAGGAGAATCGAGTGAAGAGATTCCCCTTGGATTCCTGTCTGGATACCTCGTTCTGGGTCTGCTACTGTATCTGTGACAACAGGTCTTGAGCAGTGATTGCCTCACTGCTCAACTGAAAGAACTGCATCTGGCGATCCTTAGAAAGGCGCATTGTAGCACTAAGATTTTTTTGTCGGATTATAAGAATTGAAACCAGGTTAGTTAGGTTAAGTGGGGGCCCCACTCTTCATGCCTGGAAAGATGAGAACTGCATTTGAAGGGACAGTAATCACAGAAGGTTCCATTTGTCCATTTCTTACTACATATGGTGCTCTCAGCAAAGGGGTTGCTATGAGAGGTGAAGTTGTAAAAGGCACAATAACTTCACCTCTCATAGCAACCCCATTTTAACTGGGAAGCTGCAGCACAAAGACGATGGTACGGAAAGACATACAGCTAGGAAGGGGGAAGCTCAGCTTCAAACCTACGTGGTCTGTCCTAAGAGCCACTGTTCCATCGTGCCTCCTGGTGAGATGAATCCAAAACCAGGTGCGTTTCTTAGCAGCTGACCATTAACTTCACATACTTTAGAGGACACTGTTTTCAACTAAATAATTAGAATAGTCAGTAAAGGAATTCAATGGGATTTAACTACTCTATTCCTACTTACCAGTTCCCTTGATCCTAACGATTCATCATTGTACCTGTTCTCTTGTCATTTTCCTACATGCTCTTCCCTCTGTTCACCAGTAAGTGTCACAAGTGGGCATCCTGGTACCACTTACATATTCTTGGTCATCAACTTCAGCCAGGCTCTTGGCACTGCCCAGCCCTCAGGCTCTTCCTTCCCATTCTCCGCAGCAGTGGCATCATCTGCCCAGCTGCAAGAATCCCAGCATTATCCTTGGTTCTTCCTCCAGTTTTGGTTCAGTCAGTTGCCAGATCTGCCGATTTTACCAACTGCTGACATCTCTTCAGCCTCTGCCCTCTCTGTCTCCAGATACTGGAGCGACCACCCTCTTGCCTGCGTTCCTGCCCTCATTGCAGCACTGTGGTCCTTGCTGGTCTGCCCCATCCTTGCCCCCCTCAGTTCACTGTTACACTGGACTGTAGCCAGAGTGGTCTTTTAAAAAAGAAATGGATTTACCCTCTTAGCTCTTGTCTACTGCACTGCTTGAGTTAGCCCCCACTTATCTCGCTCTAACCCACCAGGACTGTATTTCCTTATTGCCTTTGTTTGGAACATTCTTTCCCCATCTTTCCCCGCCTGACTGATTTCTATTCATCTTTCAGTCTCCGTTTAAATGTGATTTCCTAACACAGCCTTCCTTGACTCTCAGCCTATGAGGTCCCTTTTGGACTAAACTCCCAAAACATATAACAAAACATCTTTGTTTTCCTTAGCACTAACAGTTAATCATTTGTAATTATTTAATAGCTCCTATTGTACAATGCTGTCTGTACATGGCAAGTTCTGTTCTCATCCTACTTGCTCAAGGTCTCATGACCAGCAAGTAGTAGGGAATTCAAACCAGGTGAGCCAATTCCAGCACATTCCTTGGAAGTACGGATAGGCTATGCTTACCTCCCTTCCCCATGCCCCCGGTTTGCGTAACATTTGTCTTCTCTGCTAGATGAGGACAGAGACTTGTCTGTGCTGGTGACTGCTTTCCCACATAGCATGGACCTGATGCATACTGAGTGTTGACTCGGTAATTGTTTGTTGACTGGCTTGCTTACAATCGATAATCTATTTTTAGAAAATTTGATAGGCTATTTTAGACCTAGAAAAAAATCTTTGGCATGTAGCAAGTTCCCCCTCTCCCAATATGTAGATAGCATATTGTAAGCATCAAAGATGAGGCTAATTTGTTGATGTGCTCATTCATTTGTTGAATGAAAGGTATAAGTGCTTTGGGGATTCAGAGAAGGGAACACTTACGTTTTGGCTTGTAGAATGGAGTAAACCCAAAAGATTTCAGGAGGATGGGGGAACACTGGGTTTAAAATATGGGGAGGAAGACAGACGGTTTGGTGAAAGGACAGGAAGGCTAAAACTTGCAGGACCAGAGACGCAGACAGCTAAGCCGATGATGGCGTGGCTTATCTTCAAAGGAGGGGAGGTGATACTGATGTCTCCTGAGTACCAAACACTGTCCTTAGCAGGTTTCTGTTCTTTGTTTAATTCTGACAACTCCAAAATACTTTCAGAAGTATTTTTTAGAAGACTGAGGTTTAGAGGCTAATTCTGTTAATCCAACTGATGAGCTTGCTGCTAATTCCAGTGCATGACAAGATAGTGTGATTTTTAACATTTTGCCTTTAATACTTTTTATGTTATATTTATAAATTAATCTCAGACCCTAGTTATTTGAACAGTGTCCTGTAGATCAACTAATTTAGAAAGACTCATGGCATCCTGTGGATATTCATTTTGGAAAGAATTTTTTACTGTGGTTTTTTTTCTCCCTTATTAAAAAAGAGTTGTTTTCAGTTTTATGTTCTGAAACAACCACTGGTCCTGTCTCCTGCACCTCGATCTCCCGTAGGGCGTTGTAAAAACTAGTCAATTCACAGCTATTCTAATGAGCTTTTTTTTGGCGAATAAAACCTATCATCATATCTATCTGTGAAAGACTACTCTCCTAGTATCTTGTTTGTAATTTAGGATCAATACAGTATTTTATATGTGGGTAATGTTTCACACGCACTTATTGTATTAACTGCAGTATTTGAGTCCTTGTCTAACACTTCTTTTCCATCTCCGTTGGATTTTACAAAGTCTTCGATAACAAGGCATTTCTTTGATACATCTGTTGACTGCGGTATCTAACCTAATTGGAGCTACAGATATATTTCCATAATTTACATAGTTTTTTTAGGGGGTAGAGAACAGAATTCACCTACCTTTAATAATTTGTGAAAGTACAGGGTACCTATTTATTCATACTTTAAAAAAAAATTATTTGGTTGATTTTAGAGAGAGACAGCAATTGGTTGTTCCGCTTCTTTATGCATTCATTGGTTGTTTCTTGTATGTGCCCTGACCACAACCTTGGCGTAACAGGACAGTACTCTAACTAACTGAGCTACCCAGCCAGGGCCTCTAAGAAGTGATATACAGTCAGTGAGTTATGACTCTGACTCTCCTACTGACCTCTGAAAACAAGAATCCCTATTGGTTAAATGTATTTCTATATAAAATGGAAATAATATCAACTTCCCTATCTCAAATAGCTGGGTTCTGGGCTTGATGAATATTTAAGATCAGGTATCTCTTGATTTGGTCTGAAAGCATGTATATATTCCACTTAAATTTTGCTATACTGTTTATTCAGATAATGCATTAAAAATTTTCTACCCACGGAGGAGAATCCAAGATGGTGGCATAGGTAAACACCTAAACTGCTGCCTCGCACAACAATTTCAAAACTACAACTAAAAGACAAAACGTCTATCACCCAGAATCACAGGAAAGCTGGCTGAGTGGAAGTTCTACAACTAGAAGGAAAGAGAAAAGAGCACTGAGACGTGCACAAGTGCTGAAAAGCTGAGGTACGGAGGCGAGTGATCCGGGCTGGCGGCAGGTGTTGCTTTTTTCAACCCAAAGGGAGACAAGCCCCCGATTACTCTGAAATCCAGTCTCTGGGGAGACACGGGGGACCCAAACTCCTATAGGGAGAAGCTGGACTGTCTGCCATTGGGTCGGAAAGTGAGGGGGGCCTGCTTGCAGAGCTGCGCGCAAGAATAATTGTTTACTGCGCTGGGGCACGGAACACAGTCGGAGACACAGAGCCGGCTAACTAGCAGCCATCACTGTTTGCCACGCCCTAGTTTAGTGACGCCCTGAGACCCCACCCCACACATCCTACAAACCCACCTAAGCTCCAAGCAGCAGCTTTAGCATAAGTAAGGCCTGCCCTATCGCAGCTTAACCTAGCAAACTTGCAGCCTGGGTCAGACAGCTCCAAAACCTCCAAACCACAAGCAAAGAGGAGAAAACTGTAGCTCTCGCTGTAGCTCCTGCTGGGTGGACTCAGACAATAGCTGACCTGCACCCCATTGGAGATCCAGAAGCCAGTATACCTAGTGGTCAGTGTGAGAAACCAGATTTCAACTCCTCACATCCATAAGTGACACATTCAAGAGGCAGACTCAGTGAGCACCAAAGCCCCACTGAAACAAGTCCTGCACCATAAGCGTGTCTTCAGCACAGCAGTTCTTATAGACACAGCGAGTCCTCACAGCCGATGGCCTGAAGGTCAATTCCTCCCAGCATACCAACAGCAATTAAGGCTTAACTACACCAAGACTTTGCACTCAGCCCACAAAGGGGTATACCAAGAGCGTCCACATGAGGTGATTGGGGAGGCTGAGCTACTGCCCCCTATAGGTCACCTACCACACAAAGCCACTCCATCAACACAGGGAAGCAGCCAAAATGCGGAGACAAAGAAACATGTCACGAATGAAAGAAACGGAGGAAAGCAAACTACTGGACGACATAGAGTTCAGAACCACATTTATAAGGTTACTCAAGAATCTTCTAAAAACCGCCGAGAAACTTGATGACACTTCTGAGGAGCTTAGTGAGACCTTCAAGGACCTTAATGAGAATGCCAAAAAAATGGAAAAGGACCAGTCAGAAATGAAGCATACACTGTCTAAAATAAAGAATATACAGAAACTCAACTGTAGATGAACGTACCTCAAGAATCAAACCAAAGATCTGAAATATGAGGAAACAAAAAACACCCAACCAGAAAAACAAAAAGAAAAAAGAATCCAAAAATATGAAGATAGCGTAAGAAGCCTCTGGGACAACTTCAAGCGTACCAACATCCGAATTTTTGGGGTGCCAGAAGAAGAGAGAGAGCAAAATACTGAAAACCTATTAGAAGAAATAATGACAGAAAACTTTCCCTACCTGGTGAAAGAAATAGACTTACAAGTCCAGGAAGTGCACAGAACCCCATACAAGAGGAATCCAAAGAGGACCACACCAAGACACATCATAATTAAAATGCCAAGGGCAAAAGACAGAGAATCTTGAAAGCAGCAAGAGAAAAACGGTTAATTACCTACAAGGGAGTACCCATACGACTGTCAGCTGATTTCTCAGCAGAAACTATGCAGGCCAGAAGGGAGTGGCAAGAAATATTCAAAGTGATGAACAGCAAGAACCTACAGCCAAGATTACTCTACCCAGCAAAGCTATCATTCAGAGTTGAAGGTCAGATAAAGAGCTTCACAGACAAGAAAAAGCTAAAGGAGTTCATCGCCACCAAACCAGGATTACATGGAATGCTGAAGGGTATTCTTTAAGAAGAGGAAGAAGAAGAAAAAGGTAAAGATAAAAATTATGAACAACAAAATGACATCAAATACATACCTACCAACAAGTGAATCTAAAAATCAAGTGAATAAAAAATCTGATGAACAGAATAAACTGGTGAATATAATAGAATCAGGGACATAGAAAGGGAGTGGACTGACAATTCTCAGGGGGAAGCGGGTGTGAGTGGTGCGGGAAGAGATTGGACAAAAATCTTACTCCTATGGATGAAGACAGTGGCAGGGGGTAAGGGCATGGGGTAGGGTGGGGTGGGGAATCAGGTGGAGGGGAGCTATAGGGGGAAAACAAAAAGAGGAACACCTGTAATCTGAACAATAAAGATTTGTTTAAAAAAATTTTTCTACCCACAACTAGCCAGTGCCTTGTTTTTTTGTTTTTGTTGTGTTTGTTTCCCCCCTCTTTCTTTAGTATTATATGCAAAGCAGAAAGACTCCCAGGGTTTGTCATGTTGGTGAAATGGAATGTAGTATTTTAAAACCAATGGTTCTGTTTTTTTTCCAGATTTTCCCTCTTAGAATTCTTTTAGCTCTGAGCAAAATTAATTAAGCAGGCACCTTTTCAGGTAGCCATTTTAACTCTCACTCTTGTCTGTGGTTATAATTTTCCTACCCTTATATGCAGAACTCCAGTCTCCTTGACCCCTCCTTTTCTTTTTTCTTTAAAGAATCAAAAGTTTGAGGGCAGGGGAAAGAGAAAATGAACCTTTGGCTAGAATTAGAGGTTGATGGGCTCATTCAAAGTGTGGGTGCATGCTTGGTTACATGGGTACAGATTGTGCAAGGAATCCATATGCTTCTGACCCCAGACAACAGTTTGAATCAAGACATTGCCTATTGTGGCACTTCCGTGAGACCACAACGGCGGTTTGCAGAGGAACCAGAGGCTTCCCTGGGAATATTAGGCTTCAGCAGGAGAGCCGAAAGTGCCGCACACAGGTGACTTTCAGGAGAATACTGATTTTGGTTTTGCTTGTTGATCCAGGGGTAAGTTAGGCTGTAAATCCGAGTTGCCTGTACTATGTTTGAGGGTTATGCAGTTGCAAATAAAGAGATGTGTACTTTAGATTAATTTCCTTATTTTGTTTCCCTGTTGGTCTTAGGTTTTCACTTATGGAGGATGATAGGGGACTCTTGGATAGTTGGCAAATTATCAAAAGGTTTCCAAATCAAGAAATATGTTTTCTTTTAGTAAGCTTAAGCTATGAAAAATGTAGTTGACCTGTCCTATGATATTTCATGGGCACTGAATCTGTTATGTTTTTTACACAAGTTTTATTGAAGAATATTGAAAAACTTTTTCCTCCTAGATGGATGGTGACAGTTCTACAACAGATGCTTCTCAACTAGGAATTTCTGCAGACTATATTGGAGGAAGTCACTATGTTATACAGCCTCATGATGGTAAGGCAGCCACAGTCAGAATTCACAGGTAGAAGCAAATTAGGAAGTGGAAATTTTATTAATATGACGCTATAGGCTACTTTTGTCTTTATAGGAAAATTAGCAATCTTGCATCACCATTCAGTGAAAGTGTATAAAGGTGTACCATGCTACTTTAATTAGCAATTGTCTTCAAAGAGTGATGAGTTATAAAAAAGAATTCTGTAAGAGTATGCCTTTTAAAGTTTCTTTAAAAATTTGATTTCCTATTTGAGAATTAAATATGGAAAATTCTTACTCAATTGGAAGGGTAAGAAGTTCTTTAGAGGGTGAGTTGCTAGCTATTATTTTTAGTACTTATAAGCAGATTTACTTTTGTTTTTCCTTCAATATTAAGTTTGAGCTCTGCAGGTATTAAAATTGGCCTATCAGAAATAATTTGGCTTTGTGGCATTGTGATTTATAAGATTAAAAACATGAAGATACATTTTTGTAGAAGGCAATTAGAAGAGGCAATTAGTTACTTCATCCTAAAACATACTTAAACAAGTTAAATTTGACAACATCCTTTTAAACACATGAAAATTTATACTGAATCAGCTTAAGCGACTTTCCTATTTAATTCCTATAAAGAGTGGGAAGTTTCCTTACAAGATAATGCATTTAATCATCAAAGGTTATTGGTACTGTGAAAGCTTCAGTTATATCTAAATCTACATAATTTAAAAATTCACTTTTTGTAATTACATTGGATCACTGCCATAGCTTTGTTCAAAACTATAACTACATTAGTAATAAACCAGTTGGATCAGTAATATTCAAGTCCAATTTTTCCTTTCTAGGTAAATTTGGCTTTGGGTAGACAGATAAGCTCTTAATCCAGCAAGAGTCAAGGAGCCATCATCATAGGTCAGGGTCTGTAAGTTTTATAGCTCAGTCATGCGACACATTTATAAGCACTTCCCAGTCTCAAGTAGAAATAAATCTAATAGAAGGAATCCTATATAATAAAAGGCTAATATGCAAATCGACCGAACGGTGGAATGACTGGCCATTATGATGTGCACTAGCCACCAGGGGGCAAACGCTCAATGCAGGAGCTTCCCCTGGTGATCAGTGCGCTCCCATAGGGGGAGCGCCGCCCATCCAGGAGCCCTGAGCCGGGTTCACAGCTGGCGAGCCCAGAGGTGGTGGCGGGAGCCTCTCCTGCCGCTGCGGCAGTGCTAAGGATGTCCGGCTGACGGACATCCCCCAAGAGCTCCCGGACTGCGAGAGGGTGAATTTCGTGCACCGGGCCTCTAGTCAGAAATAAAAAGAATTATACAGTGTGTCAGAAAAGATGCAGAGAGGCACTTGTGATACTTTGTGAAAGCAGAGCTCACTGCTGAAGTGCTGTGCGAGGTTGTTACTGAGCTGTTTGGAGAATGAGTAGGTAGGGTTTGAGTAGGCAGAGTTGACCAAAGAGTTCTAGACAGTAGGTTTGAAATTAAGGAGTGGGTTTAGTTCTGGCCCTGAGAAAGTGGTGAAAAGAACGGCTCTATCCTAATCCCTAAAAGGAGGGATTAGGCTCTATCCTAATCCCTCAACCTAGGTTGCTATAGACAGTCTTTCTTCTCTACCTTGAAGGTAAAAATTATGAGAACCCTTAAACTAAATTACTGTTATTTCTTTAGATACTGAGGACAGCATGAATGATCACGAAGACACAAATGGTTCAAAAGAAAGTTTCAGAGAACAAGATATATATCTTCCAATTGCAAATGTGGCAAGGATAATGAAAAATGCCATACCTCAGACGGGAAAGGTAATTGGAGGAGAAGCTTAACTAGGAGATTTTGGGGGATGGGGTGGGGTGGGATGTAAAACTACGTGAACATATTCATGGCTACAGTTAGTTATTGATTTCAGTCCTTCAGCAAATCAAGTATTTCTTTCAATTCTAATACTTAGTTACTGAACAATGTTCCATTTTCAGTTCTATCATGTCCCCAAATGCACTCCTTCCCCCACCTATTAGAAGCAGATGAAATAAAAGAAACTTTTAAAAAATAGGTGCATTGTCAGAGCTCTCGGGTTTGGGCAAATGAGGTAACTTCCATAATGTTGCAGCAAAATTGGGTCATATTGGACTGATGTGCGTATTATAAGGATTTTTAAAAAATCCTTTTATTTGGAAACAACTATTTAGTTTTTTATGTTTTTGTCATTTTACCTGAGAGAACATTTTTTAAAATTGATTTTTAGAGCAGCGGTCACCAACCTTTCGGACCTCACGGACCACCAGTGGTCCGCGGACTGTCAGTTGGCGACCGCTGTTTTAGGGAGAGAGGGAGAGACAGAGAAACCTCTCACAGTTGACTCCCATACTTTCCCTGATTGGGACTGAACCCACAACCTGGGCATGTGCCCTGACTGGGAATTGTACCCGCAACCTTTTGGTGTACAGGACAGTACTCCAACCAACCAAACCACCTGGCCAGTGTGAAACAACTATTTTTTATAAAATTATAGATATTAACATACATTTAAATTCAACTGGTAACTTTTTAAGTAGTTTTGTTAGAACAATTTTAAAAACTCATTGTCACTGTACTCATCACTTGGTCTTAAATAAAATTCACAATTTTTAAGTTTTATATTGCATAATAAACGTTTCTATCATTTTATTATAGCTTATAAAGTATACATGAAAGTAATAAAGCTTTTAAATAAATATATTATTAAAATATATCACTCAGTCTAGAAGTTCCAGTTTGAGAGATCCTCCTTATGTTTTTTTTTTTTAATATATTTTTATTGATTTCAGAGAGAAAGAGAGAGATGGAAAGTCAATGATGAGAGAGAATCACCGATCGGCTGCCTCCTGCATGCCCCCCACTGAGGATCAAGCCCGCAACCCAGGCATGTGCCCTTGACCCTTCAGTCCGCAAGCTGATGCTCTATCCACTGAGCCAAACCAGCCAGGGCTGCTTTTTTAAAATATATTTTTCATTGATTTCAGAGAGGAAGGGAGAGGGAGAGAGAGAAACACCAATGATAAGGGAAAACCACCGATCGGCTGCTTCTATACATCCCCTCCTGGGGATGGACCCTGCAACCTGGGCTTGTGCCCTGACTAGGAATTGAACCATGGCTCCTGGTTCATAGGTCAAGGCTCAACTACTGACTCACACCTGCTGGGCCTCTTTATATTTTAAGGGGGGAAAAAGCTGAGAGTAGGCCTGCACTGTTGTCCAGTACCCATAGCTACAAATGGTTATTGAGCACTTGAGATGTTATTGAGCTAATTGAGATGCGCTTGAAATGTAAAACATACACCAGATTTTAAAGGCTTGTATTAAAAAAAAGAATGAAAATACCTCAATTTTTAAATTGATCCTGTGTTTAAATAATATTTTAGGTTTATTGGGTTAAATAAAACATGTAAAATTAACTTACCTGTTTCTTTTAACGTGGCTACTAGCAATCTAAAGTTATATACACTGAGTGGCCAGATTATGATGATCTCTGAATGCATAATAATCTGGCCACTCAGTGTATGTCCTATATAATAAAAGGCTAATATGCAAATTGTCCCCTCGACCAGGAGTTCGACCAGCAGGCAGGCCGGCCAACCGCCCATGTCCCCTCCCCCTGGCCAGGCTGGCCGGACCCCACCCATGCACAAATTCATGCACCGGGCCTCTAATACACACACACTCACACTCACACTCACACTCACACTCACACTCACTCACTCACTCAGTGGCCAGATTATTATGCATTCAGAGATCATAATAACCTGGCCACTCAGTGTATACAGCTCACATTATATTATCTTGCTTGACTGCATTTATACAACTCTTGTTTACTTTTCTCCAGGATGTTGTTTAGGCATGGAAATGAAAGATAGTATATTTTAGCAAGGATCTTGAGTGTCATTCCTGTTAGAAGTGGCTTTAGAATTGCATAATTTAGTCCATTAGAGTCTTACTGTCAAACCCCAGACCTTAAGAGAACTGTTTTTATGAGGTGGTGGGTGTGTGCTGCTTTAGGTAGGCTTTTTTTGTTGTTAATCCTTACCAGAGGATATTTTTCCCATTGATTTTTTTTTTTTAAGAGAGTAGAAGGGAGAGGGGGAGACAGAGAAACATCAGAGAGAGAGACATATGGATTGGTTGCCTTATGCATGTGCCCCAACAGAGGCGGATCAAGTCTGCAACTGAGGTACATGTCCTTGACTGGAATCCAACCCACCCTTCAGGCGGGCCAGCGCTCTAACCATTGAGCAAAACCGGCAAGGGCTGGGTAAGCTTCTTAATAAACTCAAAACCTATACCTAACACTTTGTATCTTCAGTAGAAAAAATATCACCAGGTATCATTCTTTCACTCCCTTGTAAGTCTTACGTGACTTCAGTGTTGGTTTTTTAAAATTTTAGTGCCCTTATTTTTGGAAATAACTGGTCCCAAAGTCTATAGCCCACAGCATACTAACTACACACAACCTGGCTTTCTTGGGACACTAGTTAGTTAGGGTTTTTATCTTGGGATGGAAGACATGTCCAGTGGTTGCTTTTATAACTAAACTAGAGGCCCGATGCACGAAATTTGTGCAAGAGTAGGCCTTCCTTCCCCCGGCTGCGAGCACCGGCTTCCCTTGTAGCCCCAGCTTCGTCCCAAAGGATGTCCAGTCTAATGAGCATATTATGCTTTTATTGTTATAGATTATATCTGTTTTCTGTGAATAGTTGTCAAGGCTTCTCTGACTTGTATTTGAGTTAATTCTCACTCTGAGGGCTGGAATTTTAATATTACAAATTGTGTTTATGTTATTAGCATTAATATTACAAATTGTGTTTATGTTATTAGCATTAATATTACAAATTGTGTTTATGTTATTAGCATATATTTCAGAGATTAAAGGTTAACAGTCACAAACTGAAGTTTGTATTCTTCTGCGTAACTTTCACTTTTGCCGTTATTGGGAAGGTGATGATTATGTTCCCTGCAAATTTACCGTTCATTTTTCTCTTCAGATTGCAAAAGATGCCAAAGAATGTGTTCAGGAATGTGTGAGTGAGTTCATCAGTTTTATAACATCGGAGGCCAGTGAGCGATGCCATCAGGAGAAACGGAAGACCATCAATGGCGAAGATATCCTCTTTGCCATGTCTACCTTAGGCTTTGACAGTTATGTAGAACCTCTAAAATTGTACCTTCAGAAGTTCAGAGAGGTAAGTAAAATGTCTTCCCTTATGCTTCTAAGAATATAAGATACACTATTCACTAACTTTTAAAATGTATTGCTTAAAAATTCATTTTCTAGCAAACTACATAACTTTCTCAGACGTGTGTCGTCACTTATGTTACTGTACTTAAGCAGGAAGTCCTTTCTTTTTCCTTTGGTTGTTACTAACAACAGCATAGTTATGTAATGATTAAGAATGTGAACTCTGGAGGTGAATCCCAGCTCCACCACCGGTGAACTGTGTGACCCTGGGCAGATTATTGAAGTACGTTAGGCCTTGGTTTCCTGATCTGTAAGGTGAGGCTAGTAATAGTGCCTGCCTCCCAGCATTATTGAGAGGACCAAGTGGAACAGTCCGTGGACTGCATTTAGCTGGGCATATAGTGAATGTTCAGTAATGTCAGTGCGTGCTGGTATTGTTATTAATTTAAGAGGTAGCATCGTTGCCTGTGAATTTTGTGAAAATGAATTAGAATCAGCGTATTTATTTCCGCACTGCAAGTTGGATGCATGATTCACTTTCCTTTTAAAATACTTTCTTAGTATCTTCTGTGTTAGGATACCATTAAATTAGTGATCCCTTTATGGAATGATTGAAGTAGGAAGAAATATGTAAATTCTTCACAGTATTTTTCCAAATCTTTAGCATCATGGAACCTTAGAATGGATGGTAACTTAGAGGTCCAAACTGTAATTTTTATTTAGAAATTTTAAACTCCATCTATCTGAGGAAAATCAAGGCCCGGAAAGGCAAATATACCCTCCTTATCTTAGTTCATGTAATAAAGGTGTTTGTTGTTCTTAAAAAAAAAATTAAACTCTAAACTTGCTGTTAACAGTACTGCCCAGTTGGCTGAGAGTGTATATATAATTGATAACTTGGATCATTTGTAGTAGATTCATAAGCTGAATAGTTATACTATTTTACAGACTATTTCATCTGTAAGTAGAGTTCTATTTTCCTTTTGATGTAGTGTGGAATTAGAATAATTCATTTAATTTTCCCCATAAATATTTTAGATTTTCTAGGTCATTATTAAGACTATCTTTTGATGATTACTACTTGTATAAATAGTTAGCATTTGAAGACCTCTTCATATGTAATTAACCAGAAGTGTTAATACTCTGTGTAGTGTTTGTAAAAATAGAAGCTCCTAATTTTAGAAGTTAATCAAGCATTCTCATTGAGAAAACTGTTTCTTTTGAATAGCAGTGATTACATTTTTTGTTCTCCTTCCCCAGGCAATGAAAGGGGAGAAAGGAATTGGTGGAGCAGTCACAACTGCAGATGGATTAAGTGAAGAACTAACAGAGGAGGCATTTAGTAAGCAGTGTTGTGATACGTTTATACAACTAAACTTAATGTAATTTAGTGTCAGTGGTGGTACTTTAGGAATATCAGCACTGAGTGTTTTGACATAGCACTGTCTTGAATAGTCCTTCTTAGTTGATGCCCGTATATTTGACGTCAGTGAGGGGGATAAGTATAAAATTTAAATTTTGCAGACATAATCTTTCACCAATAGCCTGACTGATTGCCATAGCCGTTATTTTTTCGTCTAAGATTCATGTGAGATAGGAATGTTGAGAATTGTAGTTTGCAATATAAAAATCTTGTGATTTAAATAAATTTGAACTGATTGATTTTTTAAAATTGAGTATCATTGTTATATGGTGAAATAAAAGGTCTATGGTGATTATATTTCTCATATAAACTTTATATGTAAATATTTTATATATCATATGAACCTTATATGATTTCTTATATATAAAACATGCTGCTTAGTTATGTGAGTGTTGCTGCCAGCCAACCCCCATGGTGTAGGTCTACCCCTGAATCAGAAACTCATTTCGGCAGATTTGTACGCATGGGTAGTTAGCTAAGGTGCAGTTCAGAGAAATGAAGATTCAGAAAATCAAAAATGCTTCGGGACCTTTTTTAAAATGGAATATTTGGGGGTTATGCTTTGGCCCAAGATTACATTGATAAACAGCAGAATTATATTAAGACATTAATGGCACAATTTTACGGTGCAGGCCAAGAAAGCAGATGCAATTCTTTTCTCACTTTAACTTTTTTTTTTTTTTTTGGTCTTTTAGCTAACCAGTTACCAGCTGGTTTAATAACTGCAGATGGTCAACAACAAAATGTTATGGTTTATACAACATCATATCAACAGGTAGAGTACCTTTTTTGTATTTTAAATTATTTTAAGAATTGATTATATCCATTGATTTTGATCACAGGTAGTTAATTTCAGCACATTATTATGTTATTATTAACCTGATTTTTAAAAAGGTTAAATACTGTTTTCTCAAAATACATAATTGGTTGGTACTCTCTTAATATTATATATATATACACATATACACATATATATATAAAACACACACACACTCTCTCTCTAGAGGCCTCGTGCACAAATTTGTGCATGGGTGGGGTCCCTAGGCCCAGCTGGCAATCAGGGCCAATCAGGGCTATCTCGCCCAGTCCAGGGGGAGGGACTGTGGGAGGTTGGCTGTGGGAGCGCACTGACCACCAGGGGGCAGCTCCTGCGTTGAGTCTGCCCCCTGGTGATCAGTGCACATCACACACATTTGCATAGAATATTTCTAGATAGATGCACAAGAAATTAATAAAGTAGTTTCCTTGGGTAGAGAGAGTGAAGATTTGGGGTGAGATGTAGACTTATTTTGCACCTTCTATTGTTGTTTTTCTTAATTGTCTATTGTTTTTATTAATTGAATTTATAATATGCATGTTATTTTTAAACTAATTTTTCTTTCATTCTTGTCAACTTAAATTTTCTAATCTTAGATTTCTGGTGTTCAACAAATTCAGTTTTCATGATCTGAAGAAATGATGTAGTGGAATAGGAAAAGCAAGTCTGTACGATTCCGAAGCAGAGACATTAGAAGGACTGGGAAAAGCTGTCTCTCTGTATATTAAATAGCTGTAATGTAGCTTCCTGATGCTTGACTAATTGAGGTGTTAATTCTGACTTGAGAATCTTTTTCATGAATGATTTTAAAGAAAAATTTGGATTTTAAAGGTATTAAAGTATTTTTGTTTTGTACGAGAGTTTGTTGCTCTGTATGACTCCTGTATGCATTGTATATTGCAATTTATTACTGTCAGAGATTTGTAGACAGTTTCTTATTTTCATATTGAATCATGTTACTTTTGTAATTCAAGTAAGCAGCTGGGTTAATTCATGATGTTTGCCCTTTTAATAAAATACAAGGGTAGAGTTCATTTTGAATGCAAGTTGCCTTTATTATAAATTTGAGTTTGTCTTGGTTATATACTATCTTGCATGATAATCTAGCTAGGTTTTTAACATTTGCCATATTTATTAAAATTAATTTTTTGTAAAACATTCATAGCGTAAGCAGCACCATTTTTAAAAAATGTAACTGAAAAATTAAGTGTGAATGCAGAAGCAAATATTGTCTGCCCTATTAAACTTGGTGCCCATTAACAGTGTTTACACTGTCCATCGTGCCTGTTAAGATAATCTTAGTTTATTGGAGCTTTAAGACTCCATTTATTTATGAGTGTTGGAATTCATTTAAGTTTAATGTAGTCCTAGTGCTCTTGAAATGGTGCCCCTTTCATTTGTATTTTTCCAAAACAGATCTTAATACCCTCTTCCAGAAGAGGGACTTTATAGTCTGATGGTAAATGTCCTCATTTTACCTTTTTAATTGAAATGTCGTTTCCAGTTATACTATGGGAACCAAGAAGCATCAGACATCATTGTCTGTATACTGACATTGTTTTGCGTGGGTGAGTGAATGAAATGAAGACTTGAGTGAGTGCTATGAATGGTGTGAAAGAGAAGCCGCCAACTTCTAGTGTGCTGTCTTGATCTTTGCAATAAACTAAACGTAGATAATGTAACTTTGCATAATTTAGTAGTATGTATTTGGGTTGTTCCTTTTTTGAAATAAGGATTTGTATTTTTTCATCTTTTAGGTGATAATTAACTTGAGTGTGGTTTAAAAAAAAAAATCAATAATTGCTATTGTATCTTTTGCCTAAAAGGGCAAGTGTTTGAGAGAATGTGATCTTGGAAGGACGCTTGTATTTATAAGGTAGAAGCAGTTTCCCACATACAGGCTGAACAGAAGGCGCCTTTGGGGGCATATGTGGACTAATCTGAGGTTAATAACTCCCCTCCCCTTTAAAAAATAGTCAGCACAGAGAACAAATAAGCAAACGGGAGGAGTGGTGAAACAACCTTCATCCTACGACTATGTTGAAACGACCAGTGTTAATATTTTGGTAAATATCATTTGTCCTTTTACTTTGCTAAATATGTATATTTTTATAAAAATAGGTTCCTACTTGCTTGCATACTGTTTCATAATATGCTTTTTTTCACGGAATATATTGCGAACATATTTTCCAGGTCATTAGTCTCCTAATTTCATTCCTCTATTATTCTGTCGTGTGGCTGAAGCATAATTTAGTTAATCCTCTCTAGGACATTTTGACTGTATCCATCTTTTCACAGTTATAAACAATACTCCACTGAATCTTGTGTACATCCATGACTGTTTTCTTAAAATAATTTCTTAGAAGTAGAATTGCGGGGTTAACAGATGGGTTAACAGGCAAAACTTTTAGGCTTTTGATACTTACATATAAGTGTATTTTTGAAATATCTTCTATTTGATCCAGGTAGTATGTCACCATATAATTGATAAAAAGCATTTGGTCTTCGGTAGTTTAAAGATTGTGTTATGTTTAAGCATCAAGATAAAGAAAAATTAGACAACTTAAAAATTTTAATGTATACCAAAACAAATTTCTAAATTGAGTAATTCGCTGGTAGTCCTGACTAAAAGCTTTAAAGTAGGTAAAAGCAGGGCACTTTAGGTTATATGACTTTCACACTCTGAGAGGATCTTAGCATTCTGCATGTGCCAGGTACATAATCTCCTTTTACACACGTAAGAGGTAGTGATGGAGTCTTTCTTGGCTTATGTTGCATTGAACTGAATTATGTTTTCGTCCCCTCTGGAACGTCATAAGTATGTAAGTTCCTATATTAACCTACAAGTGTGTGTGTGTGTGTGTGTTTAAATAAGTTTGTAAATACTGCTTTTATAAATATCCAAGAGAGAAATGGGCTCACAGACTAAGTCATAGATAGAATATATATAAAAATTAAGATATAAATTATCTAATTTAGGGGCACCAAAAATATGCACTTAAAATAGACTAGCTTTTGGTGTAGCTCTTAACTTAGTATCACTTAGATGAGTGGCTGAAAAGTATATTTTATCACATAAAGCAACAAATATTCTCTTGTTTGGGACTGTTGATAAAATACCTTTCACTAAGATTGTTTTTAAAAATCTTGCACTGCAAGATTTCATTCTTAGCAAATGGTAGAAACTATTTTTTTTCCATGTTTCATGCCTAATTGCTACTGCTGTAGGAAATCCTTTTAGTTGGACCCTCATAAGTATAAGTATGTTCAGTTAGCATTATTAAAGGTAACTGGTATTCCTTTAACCCACCAAGGCCATCAGAAAACAGGCAATAAGGTTTTTTGGTGTGTTTTTTTAAGAAATGAAAATACTGAATAGATGCTACATGGTAGGAGGAAGAGAAATACAAATAGCTTAAAACATCCTCATACCCAGTTACATGACACTAAGAAGGTAAAATTGTAAAATTCTCTCTGGAGTAAAGCATCTCTATTATTATGAGGCAGAGAAGGGACAGATAGGAGCTACTGAAGAAGCTATAGCCCCTTACATACTTATTTCAAGACTTGTTATTTATACCTGATTTTAAAGATTTTAAAACCGTAAGGCAGAATCCCTTCAAATCATGCACCACAGCTGACATTGGGATGGATTAATTTCTCTGGCTTCTGGCCATCACCTTTCAAAATGTCAACTTGTGCAATAGTATAGCTACAGGTTTCCCTAACCCTGCTTCCAGAAACAGTTTTCTTTTGTACTGCATATTAGATAATTGTGCAAGGCAATGTGTTATAAGAACTCCTATGCCAAGGTTAATGCCAGCAAGTGTGCCCCCCAGAAAGTCAGGTACGTGCTGGCTCTGTCTATAGTAACCTAATGTCCATGGATTAGTTTTGGGGGTGGAAGTTATAAGTTTGACAGGTAATTTTGCCATCTTCCACAGAAATAAGATTAAAAATTTATGACACTATAGCGTAAACGTTTGCCTCTAAGGTATAATTTAGGTCGTCTTTGTCCTTTAAAATAAACAGTAACAATTTTGTGTCTTTTGCACCTTTTCCAGAGTTCAATATCAGAGTACATGTGAATGGAAGATATTTTCAAACCTTAAACACCGGGTAATTGATTTAAAACAAGTTGCTGGGCAAAAGATAAGTCATAACAGACAGTGCCTTCAGCCAGGACGGGTATGCCAAGAGACCTATTCATGCATATATAATCCCCAATGCTATGTTTACAAGAAATCAGATCCGAATCCTTTTTTCAGACCAAAGCAATGACTAATCAAAGAACACAAAGGAGTAATATTTGGGCTAACAGCCATTTAAGGAAATGCCAGAGCCATTCTTTTAGAGGAAGAGTATAACTAAAGAATGGTTTCTGTATATTTCTAACCTTGCAAGTTGCAGTCTCATAAAAGTGCTACCTTGTAGGACAGTGCAAAGCAGAGAGCGTGGCACCCTGGAATTCTATATAGACTACAAACCACATGTTTCCTACTTACATCAAGGGCAAAATAAAGCAAATTTTAATTTGGACTTCATTTCCAATTGAAAGGCAGTCTTGATAACCCCCAGCTTATAAAACCAAATGCTGGATAAAATATAAGCAATATTGTAAATTAATATTAAATAATACACAATATCTTAAAATATGTCACTGAGTTGACATGAAAGTAAGTCATTGCAAAACTCCCAAATGAGGTGAAAATAGGAAACCTGTGAGGTAAGCCAGCACCAGATCCCACTTTGCCCCGAGACGTGTTAAACTAGAGACCATGAAACGGCAGCAGTGGGGGGGACTGGCCCTAAAACCGGAGGCTCACGGGAGTCTAGACGGGCCATTACAGAAAAGTGAAATTTGCCCGTCTCCACTGTGGTGCTGGGTGGAGGGTGATAAATCACCAGCTCCCTCAAATTCATACAGGCCAGCCCTCCAGGTTTGTGATCTGAAAATCACAGAACCTTCAAGCTGGTCAAGTGGTTTCAGGTTGGTAGCTCCCCCTTCAGTGCCTGGCAGAGCAAACTCCTCCGGACCTCAATTTCAATCCATGCTTCAGATAATCCCTATTTCCCAAGGAAAAGAAGTTTAAAATACCATTAAACTCGAGGGAAATGGCACCATGAGAGAAAAACAACACGGTATACAACAGTGGAATCACTCACAAGGACTCTAAAGGAAAAAGTAATTTGTAAAGGAATAGAAGCACGGAAAATACGAACCATGAGCAAAAGATTTACACAGAGAACAAACAGGATTTGTAAACCAAATAAAACTCATTGAAATAAAGCCCTGGCCAAGTGGCTCAGTTGGTGCAGTGTCATCTCCTACACCAAAAGGCTGCATTTTGATTATTCCCAGTCAGGGTACATACTTAGGCTGCGGGTTCGATCCCTGTCAGGGTATGTACAAGAGGCAACTGTTGGATGTTTTTCTCTCTCCTCCGTTTCTGAGAATTAATAAAAACATATCCTCTGGTGAAGATATTAAAAGAGAAAAATCCAACAAATAGAGGGGGAAATAAATACCCCCTCCCCCAAAAAAAGACAATTTATGATAGGGACCTAGAAATAAATCCAACTTATATTTGTAATAACAATAAATACAAATGTACAAAACTATGCAATTAAAAAGATAGCTTCTCTTTGGTCTTTTGAGTGTGTCTCCTGCAAATTCAAAATATAAGACCAAAGACAAATCTAAGATATTCAGATAAAGACTAACCAAAATCTTGCTATAGTAACAAAAATAACAAAACTAAGGCAACAAACAACATTCATAAAGATAGAGTCCCTGCATGGTTATAAAGGGTCCAAAATTCACCAGGGAAGACAGAATTCTAAATTAGTATGTATCTAATAAAGCCAAAAAATAAAGCAAGCAAATAATGATAACATCAAGAGACATTGAAAAATCTATCATAATCAGATTGTGAGACTTCAGGAAATAATAAATCAAGTAAAAGGTGAATCAGTATAGATTTACACAGAACAACTAACAAGTTTGATTTAATAGATATGATACTCCACTATTGGGTAACACACATCCTTTTCAAGTATATGTGGAACATACATGAAAACTGATCACTTGATAAATCATAAAGCTATTTTCATTCCAGAAAACTGAAACTTACAGCTCATATTCTCTACAGAATGCTAATAAACTATAATACTTCAGTCCCCAGCATCTCCACCAAACAAACAAACAAATATATAACACACCCTGGCATTTGGAAATAACTTTAAAAATAACAATTGGGTTATATATTCGAAGCTCTGGAATATTTAATATTTTAATTTTCTAATAGGTGCAAATAAACTAATAGGAATGAAAAAGGCTCTTAACTACAGGTGCTGTGGAAACTAAAAATGTAAAAATAACATGGCTTCACATAAAAATTTTTTTAAACTAAGATGAAATGGAGAAATCACTAGAAAAAATTATTAATCAAAACTGTGTGCTTGCTTTGGTATCACATATACAAAACTGACTCAATATAAAATCTTTATGATCCTACAACCCCTAAAGAAATGGAAGCAATAGTTAAAATTCTCCTCTTAATGACAAATGGCTTTAAAGACAAGGTCCAGCCCTGGCCAGTGTAGCTCAGTGGATAGAGCATGGGCCTGCAGACTGAAGGGTCCCAGGTTTGATTCCGGTCAAGGGCACATACCTGGATTGCAGGCTCGATCCCCAGTGTGGGGTGTGCAAGAGGCAGCCAATCAATGATTCTCTCTCTTCATTGATGTTCCTATCTCTTCCTCTCCCTTCCTCTCTGAACTCAATAATGTTAAAAAAAAAAAAGACAAGGTCCAATCTGAAACTCTTCCAAACAATTGAAAAACTCATTTCATGAGTTTAGTCTAACCTTGATACCACGACGAGACATGAAAGCAGTAGTATAGGCCGATTTCACTCATCAATATAGGCATAAATAATCTAAACAGAACACTGGCAAATTGAGTCCAGCAATGTATTAAAATGCACGAGTGCATGCACACCCATGACAAAGTTGGGTTTATCCTAGAAATTAAAGATTGGTTGAATATTAAAAAATCAACTACCATAATTTTATACATTAACATTAAAAAGAAAATAATTTAAATAGATGATAAAAAGTAATAAAATTCTACATCCATTCATAATAAAACTACCAGCCAACTAGAACTAGAAGGGAATCTCTCCTTAATCCGACAAAGGACTTTTGTGGGGGGGAAAATACTGAACTGAAATGTTGAAAGCATTCCCTGTAAATCGGAGTTAAGACAAGAATGTTCATTATCAGTTCTTTTCTACTATACTACAGGTCTTAGCCACTGCAGAAATGTAAGAAGAAGTGTTTTTAACAGTAAAAGGATCAGAAAGGGAGGAAACTTCACTATTTGCAGATGATATGACTATATAAAAATTCAAAAGGACATCTAGATACATTATTAGAACTAATAAAAGTTTAGCATGGTTGCTGGATCCAAAAATCAACACATAGTAACAATCCTATATAATAAAAGGCTAATATGCAAATAGACAGAATGGCAGAACAACTGGTCGCTATGACATGCACTGACTACCAGGGGGCACGCACAGAACATGGCAGGCATCGGCCACGGCGGGATGGTGGAGCAGGTGAGCGGGGCACCGGTTGCTGTCATTGGGGTGAGCCTCTGGTGGTTACTGAAAATTCTTTGCTCCCCCTGCACACTGTGATCCCACCCGGTACTCGCACCTGCTGCCAGTGCTGGCCCTGCTTGCATCAGCTGCCGGCACCCGGTGCCGGACCCGATTGCTCACACCTGCTGCTGGCACCGGCCCCAATCACTCGGCACTGTCAGCAGGTGCCAGCAGGGCCAGCGCCATCAGCGCATAGGAGCAGTGGGAGCGGGGCTGAGGTGGGAGGGGCTGGGCAGGGGAGCAAAGGATGGGCCTAGACCTGCCCCTGTGCCCACTGCAGCCTCGAGGCCCACAGTTCCTTTCAAGGTACACAGATTTGTGCACTGGGCCCCTAGTATATGTATAATCAGCAACAAAGAGTTAGAATAAAAAGTGTAATTAAAAAAAAACACTTACCATAGCATTAGAAAATACAAAACTCCTAGGAAGAAATCTAAGACTTGAAGGCCTTTATGGAGAAAAATCATTGAAGTTTATTGAGAGAGATTAAAAAACCAAATAAACAGAGAGACATACAATGTTTTTGGCTAGGAAGACTCATTATTGAAAATCAATTTTCTCCAAATTGGTCAACAGATTCAATACAATTACAAAAGATATTACACAAACTGGGAGAAGATATATGCAACATGTTTAAATGACAAAGGATTGGAATCCAGAATATATAAAGAAATATGAATCAATGAAAAAAGACACACACCAGACAGAAAAGTGGGCAAAAGACATGAAAACATTTTTATATATGGAAAAAAACTAAATTTCACAGAAAAGGAAATATGTTTACATATGGGGGAAAAAACTAAATTTCATTAATAATCAGGAAATTCGAATGAAACCCACAGTAAGACACAATATAATAGCCATCCAATCGACAAGTATAAAAGTCAAGACCACGAGTTTGCTAAGATGTGGAGCAATGCCACTCAACCACTGCCGGTGGGAGTGTAAACCGGTACAAATGCTTTACCAGACAGTTCAGCATGGCCAAGTACAACCTGCTTCTTAGAGCAGTGGTTCTCAAATTTTGGTCTTTGGGCCTCTTTACATCCTTAACAATTACTGATGATCTCAAATTGCTGTTGTTCATGTGGGTTGTATTTATAAATATTTGCCGTATTAGAAATTAAGAGACATTTTCAAAACATAAAAATACACAGGCACACACTTGATTAGCTATCCGTGTGATGATGTCATCATAAATATGGAAAACATTTAAACTCATGAAGAATGAGAGTGAAAAGGACAAATAATGTCTTAGAATTTTTATGAAAATAGTTTTGTCCTCAGAGACCCCCTGAAAGGGTCTCAGGGACCCTCAGAGGTCCCTGGAATACACTTTGAAAACAACTGTCCGAGAGCAACTCTTGAGCATGTGCCACCAGGATACATGTTCAAGAATCCATTCATTCCTCAAATATATGTGGAGCATCTACCATGTGCCAGGCATTGTTCTAGACGTTGTGAATGTCGAAACGGGCAAAACAGACAAAATCCCTGCCCGCACAGAGCTTACATTGTAATTGGCAGAATATTCATAGCAGTGTCGTTCATAACAACTAAAAACTGGAAACCCAAATCTCCATGAACAGAACATATAAATTGTGATATAGTCAGGTAATGGAATACTATACAGCAGTGAAAACAAATGAAATACAGTTACATGTATAAACATGGATGGAATCTCAAAAACAATTGTCAGAAAAAAGTCACAGAAGAATACATACTGCATAATGCCACTTACATAACAGTTCAGAAACAGGTAAACCTAAACAACATATTAGGGATATAGACATAGATGGTAGAAGCATAAATAAAAACATGGAATTATTAACAAAAAAAAATCTAGAATAATGTTTGCCTCCTGTGGTGTGTGTGAAGGGAGGACAAATGGAGGATTCTAGGCATCTGAGAAGGTTCTAGTTCTTAAGCTGCTGGTTGACCATATGCATGATCATTTATTTCACACAAAAATATGACAGAAAAATGGCATAAGGTTATGTAATATATAATTTCATCAACAAAGAGAGGGAACATCTCCCAATATTTCAGCCACTTCTGTGCACTGCAAATCAGCCAGTTACTGTAACTGGTGGGGAAGAGGTATATGATAATATGAGAAAAGGAATGAGCATGGGCTATTTCTCATAGAAGTTAACTGAGTTCCCATAGGATCAGGATCCTAGGAGATATTATAAGCAGTGCCAGGCTCTGAGTCACCAGCATAATTCTGGTTAACTGGTTATTTTGTACACTGGGTATAATTATTTGTATAAAGTGAGAATGAAATAATAGATGATGCAAATTCCAAAATAAACTGACAAGGACACTGCCTCTTTACTGAATTCTGTTGACTTTCAAAAGTACAAATTCCCTTTGGCGCATTCTTCTAATAATACATTTATTTGTTAAGTAATAAAAAATATGGAAAGTGCGTAGCTATTGACAGTTTCTCCACATTGATCAGTCGTAGGTGCCAGGCTGATCACTCAGATGTCATAAACAATTTTGCAATCTTGTCTTTGCCAAGGTCATCAATGGCAGTGATACTTTGCAGATCAAACAAGACACAGTTAAGGTACAACGTCTTCTCCTGATTCAGGGTATTAGCTACCAATTTCAGTATACTATTTACAATTTTGAGGGGGAAAAAAAAAAGAGAGATCTTAAAACTACCTATCCCCCATACCCAAACAGGGCAGACTGAAGGTATTATCTTGAGTTAGGGAGTTGGTGCAAGAGGTAGACTAAGCCCGGCAGTAAATGGCTGGCAAACCACTCCCAGAAAATGGGGAAGCAGGAAGTAGATTCCCCAGGTCCAACTCATCAGAAAGTTCCAGACATTGCTGTAGCTATTTAAAAAATCTCAGCTGGCTACAAGACCCAAATCTTACCCATATTTAAGCTAGCACGGACAATGCCACCAGGGGGCGCTAGCCTGCAACTGAGAGCAAAATGATTTTGGATCAAGCAGTTCGTTGGACCTTCAGAACAATGCCCACTCTCTTACATGCTATGCAGCCATGAGTAGCACACGCACACCTCTGTTATACTGGATGGTAATTATCACACCTGTAGCTTTTTCCTCCGTCTCCTATAAGAAACAGAGCAAGTGCCCTAACCGATTTGGCTCAGTGGATAGAGCATTGGCCTGAGGACTGAAGGGTCCCAGGTTCGATTCCGCTCAAGGGCATGTACCTTGGTTGTGGGCACATCCCCAGTAGGGAGTGTGCAGGAGGCAGCTGAATCTGTGTTTCTCTCTCATCGATGTTTCTAACTCTCTATCCCCCTCGCTCTCCCTTCCTCTCTGTAAAAAATCAATAAAATATATCAGGAAAAAAAAAGAAGAAACAGAAAGCAGGAGGGAACCTTTCTCAAGTGCTTAGGGAACTTCTATCTCTCCCGATAGGAGGAGGAAAGAATAATCCTCTTGGTCAGAGCTGGACACCTACTGGACCATGATTTACTGTGGGAAGAGTTAACTCCATGTTCAAAAACAAATACCAGCTGCTACCTTTTATTTTTAACTTGAATATGCTCCGACACAGAGGGTTCTTTCTGTACCTTCTCAATTCTCATGCTGAGTAATGAATGAAGTCTCTTTCAGCTTCTTGTCTCTGGGTGGTAAGGGGACCAGGAAGGGAGAGTGAGTAGGATGAGGGACCATCTCCTTCTCTGCTACAGCTTTCATATCTGATATGCCTCCAATCCATACTTTTTGCACCTTCAGAGGTTGTATGTAAACACCCTGACATCTCTGAGCATTCTGCAAAGACTTTTTGCTGAACCAGCAAATCAAATCAGGAAATAGGAAATCTTTCTGTTCCCTCCGCAGCTTCACATCTATGACTTCCTACCCTTCTCTCTATCCAAAGCCAAAGGCTTCATAACCCTGTATTCTCAAGACTTTTGAATTTGAAGTACTACCATGAGCGGTAGTCAGTCTGTGAATTTGATGAACTTTAAGTACAAGCTTCTTGCTCAAATCAAGTTATGCAAGATACCAACCATGCAAAACAAAAGAACCTCAACATACTCATTTTCAGATGTCCGCGCTGAGAAAAACAGTCACACAAGTGGACATTTTCCTGATTTTAGTTTTTCAGAGGTCAGAAAAGAAGTAAATGGGTATTAATAAAATAATCTATTTTGAACAAGGAGGCTGATATCCTTGAATTTTATAGCCTTTCTTTCTTCATTCAATTTATAGAATTTATTGTTTCTATGCAGAATGTTGTAGTTCATGTTTCTCCACACCTGATAAAAAAGTCTTTTCCTGATCATAGGAATATATGAGTATGGGGATTCCCAACTACACCTGGGAAACTTGGAAGGAAGGTGTGCCAATGTTATGTTGTTCTCCAGTAGTTTAAGAATCCTTTGTCCCATAAGCTCAGAGGAGACAAAGTGACCTGACTGGAAGTGTAACAGAATCCAGTGTGGCTCTAACGCTGGTGTTCCATGTCCTCCAGCAGCTCCTTGTGCTTAAATATTAACTATATGTAGTTTTTTCTAATGTTAGACAACTACCCATGGCTTGCCTATAGGGACACAGAGAAATTAACTTGGAAAATATTTTTAGTTCATTCTCCTGATCACCCAATGTTAAAAATCATATTCTAGCAATGCCCACTGATTTCACTACATGCTGAGATCTTTTAGACCAGTGGTCAGCAAACCACGGTTCATGAGCCACACGTGGCTCTTTGGCCCCTTGAGTGTTCTAACGCCACTTCTTCAAAATAGACTCGCCTAGGCTGAAAATCGACTTCTGCGCATGGGCCATGAAGTTTCAATCGCACTGTACGTGCACGCCCGCACGTGGTATTTTGTGGAAGAGCCACACTCAAGGGGCCAAAGAGCCACATGTGGCTCGCGAGCCGCGGTTTGCCGACCACTGTTTTAGACCCAAGGCTTCCTCTTGAGGTATATGCACACCTACATTAAACTCCTTTTAGCCTAGTAAATATGGGACATATCCCTTATTTATCCCAGAACTTCTCTCAGGAGCCTAAGTAACAACAGCAGGACAGGGGAAGATGAAGCTGGAGACTTCATTTTCTCCAAAGCCTTATTAAATCTGCTAAAAACTCTTTCCCTTTCAAAGTCTCCCTCCCCTTTTTACCCCAACTTGATAAAGGGGAGTGAGAGTATGGAGAGAGATAAAGGCGACAATTTTCTGTAATAATTTGTTGAAATATTTCAGTACCAGCTAAGTGGGTAATATGGGAGAGACATAAGAACCTAGTCTCCACCTCAGAGATCTACCACCTGGCACAGGGAGAGGAACAATTGTAACAGATAGGGCGCACAGTCTAGAGGCGGCTATGAAAGAATATTAACAAAGGACAGTGGGGGTACAAGAAGAACGGGTAGAATCTACCTGGAAATGGAGTGTCAGGAAAGGCTTCATTTCATCAGGTTGGCAAAATTTGACCAGAATCTTGAAAAAATGGAGACCAGTAGGGGTGGAAAAGGAGACGGAAATACATAAAGAAAAGCAGGGCACGGTATCAAAGAAACAAGCAAAAAAACTTGTGAAAGTGTCAAGAGAATGGTTAAAAGAACTAGTATAATCAAAGAATTCACTGGATCTGGGAATTGAGAAGTATTCCTGAACTTTTGCAAGATCCATTTCCATGGTGTAGCAGGAAAGAAGCCTGCTGTTGTGACTTAAAAATGGGTAAAAAGCATAAGGGGAAAAAAGATTAAATAGGTTTCACTTATATCTGGAATCCAAAAACAAAAAGCAAAACAAATGAATAAACAGAACAAACAGAAACAAACCCTCAAAGGGGAGGCAGGTATAGAAATAGGTGCAAAGGTGAACAGGAATAAGAGATGCAAAATTCCAGTTATAAATTAATAATCCACGGGATGAATGGTGTACAGCACAGAGAATTAGATCATCGTAATTTTGCTTGATGACAGACAGGTACTAACTAGACTTATCGAGGTGGTCACATCATATGGTATATAAATGTTGAATCACTCGGTTGTATACCTGAAACTAATATTATATGCCAACTATGCTTTAATAAAAAAAATTTAAAGAGTAAGTAGAAGACAAAAAAAGAGGTGACAAGTTTAGACTGTGTTTGGAGCTATTTGCCTTTTTACTTACAAACATACTAGTTCAGCTACAATAGGCTTAGGCTGTACAATTCTGTAAGAAAATGACTACCTAACACAATCCACTAACTTAAAAACAAGTTTTTAGACACAATCGATTCTTTATGAACCTGCCTATATTATTTTACATGACTAATATAAAATCAACGTTTTTATAAGTTTACTCTGCCATCACTAATTTTTCTTTCATATAGTTCAAAATAAATAACACCTATACTTGGTAATAGTAGAAAAGGTGCTTTATTTTACATATCATTGGTACACAATACACAAAACTGCCTAAAGTAAATCTTGAAAAACATAACTGTCAGTTAAACCTTAAGTGGTAAAAGACCAAGTCTATTTTGCAGCTTACTTCATTTATGACCAAATGACTACAATAATTTTAAATACTAATAATCTCTTCATATCCAATGTTACAAATGATTTTTATGCTACAAGTGCTGCACTTTTAATAAAAATATCTTCAGTTATAGTAGACCATATTTCTAATCAGAACAAATTTTTGCTAGTCTACAAGTCTGAAATAATGATCAACAGTTTCACCTTCTTATAGATCATTATATTTATGTAATTGGGTTATAGGGCAGGGGGGCCTCATACATGCAATGAGATTATTTCCATTTTAAAAAAAATGCAGGTGAAAATGAGTTTATAATACCCTATTTCTAGTTAAATTGCCAAAACAGTTTACTAAACTAAAATGAAACCAATACAATATTTTAGAAAACATAATTCTAAGAGCATGCAACATCAAAATCTTTTTACTATATAAATGAACCAAAGTTGCAGAACCCAGGAAGAGGACCGTGGCACAAAGACTTGTACATCTGAATTGCTTACCCAGGTGTAAGGAGTAAAGAAACTAATTTAACTAAGTGTAAATCCTCTTATGATATCTGCATTACATAGCCCACTCCTACTCAACGGGATCTCCCCTTAGAAATGTACCAATCATAAGCCAAATGCGTTTCTCTTATTATTTACCCCAATCCATTCTAGTCATGAACACACAGCTCAAAGATCTCTTATTAACTGTTAATGTCAAAGCCACAGAGATTTCTCAACGGCATCTTTCAGTCACCAATCACTTATCAGAGAGATTAAGTGTGACTAGTATTAAATGTACAAATGCTAAAAAATGATAACAGACTCTGAGCTAATTCTCAAAGTAAAAACATTTGCTATTTTAACAAATCCTTTGGGAAAGAAAGAATGCTTTTCTCTCTAGAAAATAAGGCAGATGTTAGAACCAAAGGTTCATATTCACCTCCTGGTCTAGGACAGTAGAAGCATTTAAGCAAAGTAAACTAAATCAAATACAAAATAGGTATAAATGTGCATACTCAAACAAATATTCCATTCTTTGCTTAAAATCAGCTTATTCCTTGTCATTAAGAGAAGTGCTTCAAGATACAAACTGTTAATTAATACAGAGAATAAGGAATTTAAAGCCAGACCTTTTTCTAATAAAGCAAACAAGGTCATTAAAATAATTGGGCCTGATATACATACTTACTATAACTTTCCATTCTTACTCTTTATAACTAAATGCGCACACATACACAACAAACCCTAGCATTTAATATGTGCAAAATTGCTTACCATTTATTTTAACTTTGGTTACGTTTTTGTTTAGCCTGTATCAGACACATTATGGAAGCTATACAAATGATTACAAACATAATAATGAGGTAAGTTAAAATTCTACTAGTGCAAAAAGCAAGCATATGCCAAAAAGCAAAGCATATGAGTTAAACAAATGCAGAATGAAGCTCTCACCAAGGGTGGTGCTGGGATAACAAACCAGAGAAGCTCCTTGTAAACATTGTTTGTAAAATACACATTAAAGATTAAGGATTCATACAGCCACAAAAAAAGGTATTCTAATAACACCATAGTAGTGCATTTATTTTATCTTTAGAGTTTGGAAATCACTCAGTATGCATCTAACAATTTGCATATTTTCTTCAAGAGAAATGTAATTAGTGAGACACATTAATTACAAATACTGTAGTATAAAAATCCCAGTTCTTTACAAAAATTATATATTAAAATATTCTATACACTTTAAATTAGTAACTGGAACATACATATATATCAATTCTGAACAATTAAATCTATCTTTGCTTGGAGTATTATACATGAAGTTGGAGGACATAACTACTCAGTCAACCTAAACTGGGATAGGTTATAAGGTATGAAAAAGATAGACCCGTGCCTCTGCAGTTACTTCAGTTCTTAGTTTGAAATATCTTTTCTGCAATTATTGCTCTGTATCTATCCCCAATTTGAATAGGCAGTGAAACTAAGAAATTCCTAAAAGGTTTAAAACAGGTTACCTGTAGCAGAGTATCCACAATGCCTATCTGCATCTTTAAGGTTGTAATGGAACCTGAGTAAGCTATCTAATGCTTATATTTCAGTTGTAAAAAAGTTTATACAATTCTGAGGTAAAAACAATGCAAAAATAAAATATTTAGAGCATTTACAAAAATTTTACAAATGTTTAAAACACTATTTCAAAATCTGTGTTCTTTTAAGGTGCTTCTTTTTTGCAATAAGGGGAACATGCAGTTTAATTTTGAATGTTTTAGTTTCAGCAAAAGCAAAGTTAGGACCATGAAAACAGATGTTAAAATGTTTAGGGATATACTTCACTTCTGATGAAAATAGAGAATTTAAATGCTGAAAGGGACGTTAAAGGTAAAATTTTAAAACTCCCTCATTTATTAATGAGGAAATTGAGGACCAGATAAGTTAAGTGCTTTGGCCAAAAATATATTCCAATATATCATCCTAATATGAATCAAGAAAACCCATTATATTTTGCCATGATTCTGGAAAAATAATAAAAATTCAAAAGCAGTTTCTGAACTTGCCTCTTTTTTAATTTTATTAAGTTCTGTGCTAACTATATATAAACAAAGAAATCAAATGGCTGCTAAAATTAGTAAAACAAATATTACCCAATAGGAGACAGTTGTGAGAGGATCACTGATCATATAAAGTTAGAGGAAGTACTCATAGACAGGGCCTTTACAATGTAGGGAATGTTTATGGTATAAGACAGCATACTGTACAACAGCCAGTTACTAGAATCTCCTCAATAACCCTAGGATGACTGAGTTACATGACCTTTCTAAAATATATTGGGGTAATAATGTCTTCTAGCTTTTATCTTAATTTTACTATTTTCCTTTATAAAAGAGCTATAACTAAAACAAAGAACCCATATACTAAATCTCAGAGAGTCTTTGCTTCTTTTCTATTTTTATTTGGATCTAGAATTGAGCAAATACATTTTAAGAACAGCTTACAAATTCAAATTCTTAACTGTTAGAAATACAAAGAATACTCTTCTTAAATGACAAATCTTCATAACCAGTTACTAATAAATAATCATAATCACAATAGCTTTAGTATAAACAATTCAATTTAAAGGTGCTTTTTTATTGTTACCTTGAAGCCATCGAACTTGTGTAGCTGGTCCATATCCCTTTTCATTCTTTGCTGATATCCTGAACACAATGGCAGGTCTGGATGTATAATCAATATGTGCATTTGCAAGTTGCCCAGTGGTCACTATACATGATGTCTTAAGACCACAATAAATCCTCATAAAAACAAGTTGACCTGGATTATCTTGTATTTGTGCTGTGCGGATTGCCAAGTAGGCTGAATATTCCAAAATATTTCCAGAAGGTGAAGTTGGAGGTTCCCAGGAAAGATGGATACCCTCAACGTTCTTGAAGAGAGGAGAGAAAAAATCAGGTAAAGGTTCTGAAGTTTTCTCTACTTCGTTAATTCTATCTTTAGAACACAAAGTGTTTTGTATTAGATGTTAGAACTTTTATTGTTGAATTTTAAAAACCTACCTTAATTGGATCTGCAATATGTAATTAATGCCCACTTTTCAAGAACATATCTAAGCTTAATTGTCTGCTTGTCTTATGCCAAGAAAGGTATTTTTCTTGCTTAAAGCAGATATTTTCCTCTCTAAAATTTTAATGGGGCAGGACCTTAGGATAAAATATAATCCAATTTTATGTATTCTATTAAATTTTTCCAGCACAAACTTTTGGTTCCATAAACAAGAATAAAATTAATATTAAGAAACAGCAGATTTCTCTTTAACTTAGATTAATTCTGCTTGAAATTTGGTTCTTAAAAATACTGTGATTGATTAGCAAAAAATATTCTTTTAACCTTTTAATCTACCCCTTTTAAATATCTCCCATTTCATTAGACACTAACAAGAATCTCTTTACTGACAGTTTTACTTCATGTACAAAGTTTCAAATAATTTACATAATCAAGTCTTAACCAGACATCTCACCTTTGAGATTCTGACTGCAGAAGGAGCTCCAGGAAAACCAGGAATACAAGTTTTAAATTCACTGATTTTGCTGAAAGGGCCTATTCCACAACCATTGATAGCAGCAACCCTGAATCTGTATCCTGTGCCTGGAACAAGATCTTGTTTCTTAAGTAAACTGTAGTCAGGGACGTCTGCATTTCCTATCTAAAATGCAATACATGCAAAAGTAAAGAAAAGGTGCAATTAATTATTTTGTAATTAAACAAAACTTTTAAATAATGAATTGTTTAAAGGTTCTAGTCTACATTTATGTATTTTCCCCTTTTCCCACATGGAATGTCGAGACCTCCAATACCAAAACAACTGTGCCCATAAATTGGTGATTCTTACTCAGAGGAAAAGTGTCCTTCCAGTTGAGAATCACTGATTATAAAAAGAAATGCAAGGGTATTCTGCACATGAAGAGTACATAGGAAGCAAAAATTAACAACCACTATAAACAAAGTAACAAATATCTACACGCTGAATAAATGTTAAATAACTGGATTTCATACTCTAAGTAGGAAGATTATAATATTTACAACTTTCAAATAATTTTTACATATTCTCCCTAACTTTTACTACACCTCTGTGAAACATGTAGCACCAACACATCATCCCATTTTAAGGGAGCTATGTCATCTCCAGAGGAAACTGAGTCTCAGAGAGCTTAAATGAGTGACTTGTCCAAGGTCACACTGAGTCCTGGAACTAATCATGTAAACCCAAGTTTACTGATTCTAAATGTTAAGTTCTTTTTACCTTTTAGGAAAAACAAGTAGCTGCTAGGACCTTATATGGATATTTCCTTATATATGAAATCAAACTGCAGCCAGAAACTGCATTAGGCATAATACTAACAAATTATTAACCACGATTTCTATTTTGTTTTCAAGAATTGAAAAAATCCAATATGAAAAAGAGGGACACCAGAAGTAATATTAGAAAAACTAAAATATAATGATAAATGATATATTCACCATTTGTGCAGATCTTTGGGAGATTCAATCTATTTCTTGGCAATTTTCTCTCTGAAATTCCCCATTCCAGATAAAAATTAGTTCAACATGCTTTGGGGCTGTTATCTATTTCACAACCAAGGGAAACTTAAATTGTATTCACTAGCCTACAGGGGCTTTTAAAATTTTTTAAATTGTGAAATCAGAAATAAAGTTCAGAGTAAGAAAAATATTCTATTCTCTAAACACATCACATAATAAAATTAGAGCTATTTCAAAAAATCCTTATCTATACTGGCCAGACTATATTATTTATGACTCAAAATTCAGCCCACTGATTGCATAAGATTTTTAAACTACCTGATTGTGCCCTAGCCGGTTTGGCTCAGCGGAGAGAGTGTCAGCCTGCGGACCAAAGGGTCCCCGGGTTCAAATCCAGTCAAGGGCTCGTACCTCGGATGCAGGCTCCTCCCATGCCCCGGCCCTTGTCAAGGTGCATGCAGGAGGAAACCAATCGATGTGTTTCTCTCACATCGATATTTCTCTCTGTCTTTCCCTCTCTCTTCCACTCTCTCTAAAAGCAATGGAAAAATATCCTTGGGTGAGGATTAAAAAATAAAAATCAATAAATAAATTACCTGCTTGTGATGTATTTTATAGAAAGATCCTTTAAAAAGAATACAACATAACTAGATATATAGAATTCTCAATTACAGATTGTGAACAGATCCTAATTTCACGCATTCAAGTGTCTGCAATTAAAGTTACATAAAAAAAACACACACCTCATTCTAGAGGCTTATAACTCAAAGTGTAGAAAATACATCAATAGCTACCTTTGAGATGCTTTGCTTCCCTTTTGGCAGCAAATAAAACTGGCTCACCAATGCTGTATTGTTTTTAAAAATTCCTACATCACACCACTGTCGTTCTCCTGCTTTCGTTGTGGCCAGGTTTGAAGGAGCCTCTTTCTGATTTCAGAGAAAGAAAAATTTATGAAGACTCTTATTGAGCATATAATAAATTTCTAGATTTAATAACTCCATGCAGTGATCTACAAGTAGGCATATGGGTAAACACCGCAACATTAATAGTTCATAAGTAAATAAACTCTTAAGAGATTAGGTCAACTGACAGTGAAACAGGGATGCCAATTCAAACACAGGGAGTGACAGGCATTCTCCAGGTCAGTAGCTCTGTACTATCACCCTCGCTGGAGTTAGCATGCTTTCCAATCCACTAGTGGTATGTTAAAATGCCAGCTGTTTTATAGAACATTGTCATTTCAGAGACTCCCTCAGAAAGTGTAATCTCTTTAGTGTGACAATACAACTTGCTCCAAAAGGAGCTAATAAGAAAAAATTCATTCCAAGCTGGCTTATTTCTAGATTCAAAAACAACTAGCAGAAATTCAGTGATCTTTGCACTTGAAATACCTGTGATTCTCCAAACCTAAAAGGAGAAAAAATGTTCAAAACTAAAATGCAATTTGAATACACTTTAGTATATGTACTAAAGAGGAACAGATTAAACAGTTTTACATTTTTTTACCTTGCTTTAAAACAAATAAACTTCCTCTACCTTAAGCTACTTTTATGATAAGTGAATTATACTTATCCCTGGAACTAACCTTTTTAAGCCATCTTCTTTATAAATGAGACACTGTTTCCAGAAGCTCAAAACAAATGTGCACTTCAGTTATTTATTTCTGTCTTAAATATATAACAGCAGAGGTACATGCTTACAATTCACATTATTTGTTATTTAGGCTATCACACATGACAAAGTGAACTAATCAAGAATCTTTAAGATTTTTCTTTAAAAAAAGGAATAGTTTTGAACTTGTTTTCATTTTTAAAGTTGTAAAAACTCTCTTCAACAACTTTTATAAAACAACTGGCTCCAACTGAAATAACAAATACCATTCTGGCTGATGCATCACAAAATAGATTTAAGAGAAAAAAAGTTCACTTTAATAATTCTTCCCTGAGAAGAGTCTAAGAACACTAGGATTTAACATTCTGTAAAGGTAAAAGCTGATGACAGTAAATATATGATCAAAATCCGTAAAATCATGATTGGAAAAAAACTAAAACCACAGACAATTCTTAAAAACTCTAAAAAGTAAATATTAAGTCAAATAAAAACTCTTGCTCACAGCAATAAAGTTGAAATGATTGATAATTTTAAAATAAATTAAAAGGTATAGGCACACACATGCACACAAACATGTATTGTCCTTATATTTAATTAAGACAATCTTGGTATCTTTGTGAAGCCCTTTCCTAGCAGTTTAAGTTTGGTGCCATGCAGACCAATTCTGGCTTCCCTTTAAATCTGGCTGATTTAAATAGTTTATGTAAGGCAGCAAATAATATTGTCCAATGTCAGAGAACACTGGGCCACCCTATAGGTATGTCTAACCCAATATCATAATATTCTGTTGTTCTCCTATTAAGCAGCTAGCAATAGAGCCATTCGAGTTTTATGTTCCATAGCATATCTTTTTACTCATAAAACCATTAATGTAATTAACATGTATATATATCTACATACACCTTTCTGATTATGAAAGTAACACATTTCATTATGAAAAATATTGAAAGCATAAAGAAGAAAATAAAAATTATCTGTGGCCCCACAACCTAGAAAAATTCATCTAGCATTGTAGTGTGGATGTGTGTGAACTCATATGATATATGAATGTATTAGGTGTATTTTTTAATAAAATTGGGACCATGGTATGTATGTATTTCTGTGTGTGTGTGTGTGTGTGTGTGTGTGTCTTTTTTCACTTAACATTACTGTGAACATTCTTCCTATTCAACACTTTATTTCTCAATCTATGTCAAATCATAACTAGAGGACACACATGAATCTTTCTGTGAATTTATGTCAAAGCTGCTCAGTATTTAGTCTATTTAACCGTCTGTAAACACACGGTCTCCAGGTCATATACTTACAGAAAACGGCATTGCTGCAGCATGTGTCTCCACACGGCTGATCTTAGTTGCAGGCAGTGCACAGGTTTCATCAACTAAAAATTAGACAATTCATCAGATAAGACTTACATAGTCACTTATCAGACACATTAAAACATAAATATGCAAAATTAGCCAGAGGGAAAAAAACCACAAGTAGAAATATGTACCCTCTAATTCAAACTAATTCACAAAGTTGATTTTTCCAGGGTTTGATAACCAGCTAGAACTTTAGCAAATATTTACCAAAGATGAAACACAATTCCTAATTGCAAAAAAAAATGAGAATTTACAAAATCAGAAATCAATCAAGCTGGGAGAACTGTTACTCCATAGTCTAGAACTAATCTTTTCTAAGGAAAAAAAAATTGAATTTATTCACGGTATTGTGTTTCAGTGTGTGCCAATTTAAATATTTTATGTAAGGCAGCAGAGAGTATCCTATATAATAAAGAGCTAATATGCTAATTAGACTGAACAGCCAAACGACCATCCAGACGACATTCTGGACGACCTTCTGAAGCCGGGGCTGCGAGGGCTGAGCAGGGCTGTGAGGGCTGAGCCCCTTGCATGAATTTCATGCATCGGGCCTCTAGTATTACATAATAATTTTAATTGAAATGCTTTATATGTTTATATATAATTCAATTCAAGGTGAAATGCAACTCCCATCTAAAACAAATCTGATGACTTTATATACAAATAAAGGTTCAAAATACAGTATGTGAAACACATTTCATTTCTTATTTAAAACAAGTTTGATGAATTTATATACAAAAATGGTTCAAAATACAGTATGTGAAACACATTTCAAACCTTCAGATTTGGTACTGAATGTTGTTAGTGAAGTTTCATCTTTAACAACTGCCCCATTTGTACTGGATGATTCAGTTTTAATGGTCTGCTGGGTTACCATAGTTTGTGCGCTGCAAACAGTACTGGATACAGAAGTTTCAGGAATTACTGTTCTTAAATCCAGGCAATTACTTAGAACACCTATATTTGCTGAAGTGTGAGGACCTAAAATTAAAGGGAAAAGATCAATTATTAACATAATACCTGCAGATAACTGTTGTATCTTATAGTTCTTATCATATAATTCTTGGTATTTTTCCATTTTAAAATCATAAACATGAGCACCATAAATGTCATTCATACTAATTAACCATCAGGCAGAAAATATTTAGAAAAATAAAGCATATAATATCCAAAACAGATGTCCAACTTCTTAGCTCCCTCTTCCATTCTAAACACTGAATGATTGTTCTCCAACTCTACTAAATCATGCATCAGATGGCCTTGCCTCCTGTTTTAAGAGAAAAAATAGAGGTCATCAGGTATGAATGCCATCAATTTTGCGCCTCCTTCTGTCCTAAATTCGAAAGGTATTTATGACTATGTCCATCCTCTCCATCTTCTCTTCCATTTCAGAGAATGAGCTGACCTCTCCCCTAAGGAAGTGTAATGTTTTCCTCATCCCATTCCTCCCCCATATCTTAGGATCCTCTCACCAGTCATTCCTCTCTCTACAGGATTTACAGATACTTTTTCTTCAGTAGGTTTTGGCCCTCAGTCCATAACATTTTATCAAGTCTCTCAAGCAAATACTCACCCCTTGACCCCTCCCATCCCCAGTTATCCCCAGTTACTCTCTCCCCTTGCTATTCCCTTCAGAAGAGTCCTATTTCCCTGCCCTCTCCAAATGTGGTTTCTAAAACACTACCTATTTTAATGAAATGGCTCTGGCAGACATCAATGATTTCTAAGAGATACTTTTCAATTTTAAATTACCTCACCTTTCTGCAATGTAAACTATGCTGACCACATACTCCTTTTTGAAGCTGTTCCTTTCTATAGGTACCTTATCTTCATTCATTCTACGACACTGAAGATTTGCTATCTACCAGACTTTGTGCTCATGTCTATAATGGTGAAACAAAGAAAGTATGGTACACGCCTCATGAACTTACAGTCACATGGTGGAGAGAGAGAGATGCACACACTAGTCACAAACTGTGATGCCCACTACAGAGGGGAAAAATGATACCAATCTTTTTGGTTCATTTCCTAACCTGCTAGGAACCCCTTTTCAATCTCTTCAGCTAGCTTCTCTCCTTCCAATGATCCTTTAAATGCAGGTATTCCTAAGCCTTTTCTTTTCTCTTTTTACATACTTTCCCTGTGCTTTAACTACCATTCATGATTATACTTCTCTCAAATACATGATATGGGCACTGTGCCAGGTGCTAGAAATAGAGCCGTGAACAAACAGGGTCCCTGCTCTGAGAAGTTTACATGTTGGAGACCCTTAACTTCTAAATTTATACTTTCAGACAAGAACTGCCTCCTAGACTCCCAGACCTAAGTATCCAACTATCCATTAGAAATCTTTACCATATGTCCCTCAAATGCCTCGAAAACAGTCAAATTCACACTTGCATTTATTTCTTCTCTTGGTGATGAGTATCAGCATCCATTGAATGTCCAACACTGGGAGTCATTTTCAGCACGTTTTTATTTCTCATATCCAACCAGTTTTCAAGTCTGTCTCCAAAATGATGTATTCTCTTTCCTCCAACTCACCCACTGCTTTAGTCTTGATGTATCTCTCAGTTTCCTCCTAACAAGTTTCCCAATCAATTTCTATTATTATAATTCTTCCTGATGATGAGACTAAAGTTCCCTTTCCAAAACAAAACAAAAAACTAATCATGTCACTCTTCTACTCTTGAAAAATACCAGCTATCCCAACCAGCAGAGAAAAAACCCAAATCTGCTCATGTTAACCTGAGATTGGATGGCCATTCACTCACACCCTTGAGTATCGATGATGTGCCAGGTACTGTCACTGTATAACTACTTTGATTTTCCCATTTGCCTAATATTCATTTTATCCCAACTGCCTTACAATGTAGAACTTAGAGTACATTAATATTTTGAAATCTAATATTTGTTTACAAGTGTATAAACTTACTTATAAAATAGACTTAGAAAATTACTATAAGAAAGAAATTAAAGTTGAGATCTAGGACCAAGTTTCTATAATTTTGACCAAATAATTTTCTTACATCAGAAAATCAATTAAGACAAAAGCACTCTCCTCTTCCACAAGTAATGAAAAGACAAAACTTATAGGAAATTATTTTCCTTGAATATTTTTATCTGCAATCAACTTATAAAGAAAAATGGAAATAAAAAGAATATTCCTCTTGCTAAGTTTGAATCATTAAAAAGGAATTTAATTTAATCAGCTGTCATAATTTTTCTCAAATTGAAAATGAAGTCACAGGATACTATGTCAAGGATGTATCAGAATAAGATTTATAAAATAATTTTAGATATTAAAATCAGAGGCAATGCTTAATATATCTCATCTGGCTTCAGACTATTCAAACTAACTTGTTTTATTTTTTCCCTATTTTTCATTTTTTTATTAAGGTATTATATGTGTACATATCTTACCATTGCACCCCCACCCCACTCCCATACATGTCCTCACCCCCCCGTGTTTTGTGTCCATTGGTTATGCTTATATGCATGCATACAAGTCCTTCAGTTGATCTCTTATCTCCCCCCACCTCTCCCTAGCCTTCCCACTGTAATTTGACAGTCTGTTTGATGCCTTACTGTCTCTTTTTGTTCATCAGTTTATAATGTTCTTTATTATCCATAAATAAGATCATGTGGTATTTTTCTTTCATTGACTGGCTTATTTCACTTAGCATGATGTTCTCCAGTTCCATCCAGGTTGCTGCAAATGGTAAGAATTCCTTCTTTTTTATTGCAGCCTAGTATTCCATTGTGTAGATGTACTATAGTTTTCTGATCTAGTCATCTGCTGACGGGCCCCTAGGCTGTTTCCAAATCTTAGCTATGGTGAATTGTGCTGCTATGAACATAGGGGTGCATATATCCTTTCTGATTGGTGTTTCCAGTTTCTTAGGATATATTCCTAGGAGTGGGATTACAGGGTCAAATGGGAGTTCCATTTTTAGTTTTTTGGGTTTTTTATTTTATTTTTTCCCCATTTTTTTATTAAGGTATTATATGTGTACATATCTTACCATTGCCACCCCACCCCACTCCCATACATGCCCTCACCCCCCAATGTTTTGCATCCATTGGTTATTCTTATATGCATGCATATAAGTCCTTCAGTTGATCTCCTATTTCCCCCACTCTCCCTAACCTTCCCGCTGTAATTTGACAGTCTGTTTGATGTTTACTGCCTCTGTATCTATCTTTTTGTTCATCAGTTTATAATGTATTTTTTATTATCCATAAATGAGTGAGATCATGTGGTATTTTTCTTTCATTGACTGGCTTATTTCACTTAGCATAATGTTCTCCAATTCCCATCCAGGTTGCTACAAATGGTAAGAGTTCCTTCTTTTTTATGGCAGCATAGTATTCCATTGTGTAGATGTAACATAGTTTTCTGATCCAGTCATCTGCTGACGGGCACCTAGGGCTGTTTCCAAATCTTACCTATTGTAAATTGTGCTGCTACGAACACAGGGGTGCATATATCCTTTCTGATTGGTGTTTCTAGTTTCTTAGGATATATCACTAGGAGTGGGATTACTGAGTCAAATGGGAGTTCCATTTTCAGTTTTTTGAGGAAACTCCATACTGTTCTCTACAGTGGCTGCACCAGTCTGCATTCCCACCAGCAGTGCACAAGGGTTCCTTTTTCTCCGCATCCTTGCCAGCACTTGTCGTTTGTTGATGATAGCCATTCTGACAGGTGTGAGATGGTACTACATTGTCGTTTTGATTTGCATCTCTCTGATAATTAGTGACTTTGAGCATGTTTTCATATGTCTCTTGGCCTTCCTTCTGTCTTCTTTCGAAAAGTTTCTATTTAGGTCCATTGCCCATTTTTTATTGGATCATTTATCTTCCTTTTATTAAGTTGTATAAGTTCCCTGTAGATGTTGGAGATTAAACCTTTATCAGTGATAACATTTGCAAATATGTTGTCCCATACAGTGGGCTTTCTTGTTGTTTTGTTGATGGTTTCTTTTGCTGTGCAAAAGCTTTTTATTTTGATGTAGTCCCATTTGTTTATTTTCTCTTTAGTTTCCATTGCCCTAGGAGCAGTATCAGTGAAGAAGTTCTTTGGGCATATGTCTGAGATTTTGCTGCCTGTGGATTCCTCTAGTATTGAAACCAAACTAACATTTTAAATATAAAGATCACCAAATTGTAAGCTTTCCCATGATTGCAAGAGATCTTATAAATTAACTATCTTTCTGAAAATAATCCAGTCATTTGCTAAACCAATATTTACTAAGTGACTACTTTATCAGGCATGAATCTGGGTGCTAAGAAGATAGAGATGAACAAGATAGACAAAAAAATCCCTGTTCAAAATAAATAATATCAAACAGTTATAAATGCTAAGGAAATAGAGCAACAGGATAGTGACACTGAACATACTGGCCAACTACAAACACACTGGCCAATTGCAAATGTCATACAAGAGCTTCCTCATTTAAATTTTTTTTTCATTTTTAAATGTATTTTTTATTGTTATTTAAAGTCCATTGCTCGTAATTATTCATTACTATTCAATTTAGTAATTGTAATTGACATCACACATCACTCTAGTCAATTTGTTTGCTACATTATTATTTTGAAAATGGATCAAAACCATGTAACATTTATTTTTTCAAACACTCAAAAATCCCCTACCATTATTATAAAAAGCTGTAGCTTTACTTAAAACACTATCTTTATACCTTCATTTTTCCTTAGCATATCCACCATACAACTATTATGATTAGAAGCATTAGTTGCCAAAGGTGAATGTAAAACAGCATTAGAATCAGTCGATGATTTGAGATCTGGTTTGTTTTTCACTGAAGTTCCTTTCATAGCTGTATGTTCAGTTTTTGCACTGTTCATTGTATCACTGATCTACAAGAAATAAAATAGTTTATTGTAGCAAGCAACGCTCAATTGCATAGAAATACATGTAAAAAACAAGCAAAATAATTTACAACTTAATGATTTTGAAAATAAGTTAACCAAAATATGAAATAGTTTAAATTATATTCTTAATTTGTAAGAATTATTTTTAAAATTTATAATAGTTTAAGCAAACAATTTCTTTTTACTTAATTTCCATTCTCAAATGGCTTGTTCTAAAGGGAAAAGGGAGGGTATATTTTGAGAGGGGAAAATCTATATCTTTGTAACTTGTAGTTAGTATTTAAGTAAATATGTATGTAACATATGAGATAGCTACTGAGTCTAACATTCTGATCAAATTTTTTTAACAAGGATCAGACATATATATTATAAATCTGGTGACTCCTACAAGTAAAATCTCAGTTACATGGACTCTTCAAGCAAAATAATTACTCTGTATAACTGAACTTTCCACATAGATATCAAGGTTTAATACACAGACATATCAATATACTTTACCATTAAAACATTTTAGATAGGAATCATCCTAATTATATTTTACTAGTGACCTGGTGCACGAAATTCGTGCATATTAAAGGGGGATTAGAGGAAATAATTTAATATTGCTATTTGCCCTTTCTCTATAATAGAAGTGTCAGAGATGAAAGAAAATCAGTAAAATGTGTATGAAAACCTTCCTCCTGTCAGAGTCTGGGGCACACCACGGGACCCAGAGTCAAGTCCCCACCCACCCACATGCACCTCAAAATCACATGAGAACCAGACCCGGCCAACCTCCCCCACCCTACCCCCCCCCCCCTGCATTGGGCTAGATCCAGACCTGGCCAGTCCCAACCTTGTCAAGCCCTGCCAGGCAGGGGGCGTAGCCTCAGGTCCCCTGGCTCAGTGCCAGGATGGGGGGTGTGGCCTGAGGTCCCCCAGTCCAGACCAGGGTGGGGAGTGTGCCTTGAAGTCCTCCATCAAGCCCTGCCAGGTGGAGGACATGGCCTGAGATCCCCTGTCAAGCCCCGCCAGGCAGGGGGGGTGTAGCCTCAGGTCTCCCGGCCCAGCACCAGGAGGGGCGCAGCCCCAGGTCTCCCGTCAAGCCCCGCTGGGCGGGGGCATGGCCTGAGGTCCCCCAGCCTGACGCTAGGGCGGGGGGCGCGGCCTGTGGTACCCTGTCAAGCCCTGCTGGGTGGGGGAGAGCATAGCCTCAGGTCCCTGCTGATTGCTTGTTAAGGCTCCTTTAAGGAACCTGGCCTCGGCTGTGGGTGCAGCCATCTTTGTAACAGAGTGATGGTCAATTAGCATATTCTCTCTTTATTATATAGGATTTTTCTTAGTAAACATACTATAAAAAACACATTTAAACTTTTTTCTATTTCAAGTCGTTAATGTATCAGTTATTATATTACAACTAGAGGCCCAGTGCAAGAAATTGGTGCACTGGGCGGGGCCTCAGCCCGGCCAGCACCTTCTCGCAATCCAGGACCCCTTGCTCCTTACCACCTGCCTGCTCACTGCTCCTTACTACTCGGCTAGCTGCTCCTTAGCACTGCCATGGAGGCGGGAGAGGCTCCTGCCGCTGCGCTCGCCAGCTGTGAGCCTGGCTTCTGGCTGAGCGGCACTCCCCTTATGGGGAGCACACTGACCACCAGGGGGCAGCTCCTGTGTTGAGTGTCTGCCCCCTGGTGGTCAGTGCGCTTCATAATGACCAGTCATTCTGGTTGTTCCACCATAACACTTAGGCTTTTATTATATAGACTAGGAACTTCGTTCTTTCAGGACCCCTCAGGGCGCAACAAATGGCACCAGGGCCCAGACCACAAATTCCCTCATTGTTATTGTTATCACTAGAGGCCCAGTGCATGACATTTGTGCACTGGGGGGCGGGGGTCCCTTAGCCCAGCCTGCGCCCTCTTGCAGTCCTACACTCTCTCACAGTCCAAGACCCCTGGGGGGATGTCCGCCTGCATTGAGCACCTGCCTCCTGGTGGTCAGTGTGCATCATAGCGACCGGTCATTCCACCGTTGGGTCGATTTGCATATAAGTGTTTTATTATATAGGATACTTATAGGCCCAACGAACCATAAAAATGATCTGATTTCATTCTGATACTCCGATATTCCTGCTCCTTTTTAGTTACCTGTTTTTTGTTACTTCTCTGTCAATTATAACTATATTGTCAACTATAATTTCTCATGGCTCTAAGGAGACTTAACATGTCCTATACTTCTATTCTAATTGATAGTGATGCTGCTGTTAATAAATAATGATGATAGCCACAACTATTAGGAAGCATTATACTATGTGACATGAATGCTATAAGTTGAATAATATGACCCCTATTATTCATGAAAAAAATGAGATTCAGAGAGCAAAAATAATCTACCCCCAGTCAGGTAGTCAGTAATAACAGAGACAGAATTTGAACCAAGGTGTATGTCACTCTGAAGTCTCCATGTTGTAATGTCTCTAATGTACTCTTTGCTTAAAAATCAGGTATCTATCTAGTCTAACTGCAGTTGTTTAAAATGAGAAAAAATAAGCCCTGAAGATTTTTGGTTAAACATAGCAGATTAAACACATTTCAGGAGATTCCTCCAAAAACCCAACTCAAATAATCATAAAGAAATTGTTGTCTCTACAGAGGCATAATCAAAAGAGGGACCGACTAGGAAATTATTATACTTCATTATAAACCTTATAGTACTATCTAAATTTTTAAGAACCTATAATAATAAAAGTGTAATATGCTAATTAGACTGGACATCCTTCCAGATGACCGTCCCGATGAAGCCGGGCTGCAAGGTGCCAGACAGAAGCCGGTGTGGCAGCCAGGGGAAGGAAGGCCTACTCTTGCACGAATTTCGTGCACTGGGCCTCTAGTATGTATATAAAATATATACTCAACATATAACATATGTGTGTGTAGCACCCCTTAGCCATAGTTTTGCTTTTTGTGATTTCAGTTACCTGTCAACTAACCATGGGCCAAAAATATTAAGTGGAAAATTCCAAAAATAAACAACTAATAAATAATTCATACGTTCTACATTGAATGCTATTCTGAGTAGCATGGTGAAATCTCCCGTTGTCCCACTCCATCCTGCCTGGATGAGAATCCACCCTTTGTCCAGTGTAGCCATGCTGTATTCACTACCTACCCACTGGTCGCTTAACCATTTTGGTTATCAGATGGACTGTTGTGATATTGCAGAGCTTGCCTTCAAATAACTTATTTTAATTAACAATGGCCCCAAAGTGCAAGAGTTATGATGTTGGCAATTTAGATATGCCAAAGAGAAGCTATCAAGCGTTTTCTTTAAGTGAAAAGGTGAAAGTTCTCAACAAGGAAATTTTAAAAAATCATATGCTGAGGTTGCTAAGATCTATGATAAGAACAAACCTTCTGTGAAATTGTAAAGGAAAAAGAAACTTGTACTAGTTTTGCTACCACGCCTAAAACTGAGAAAGTTATAGCCATAGTACATGGTAAGTGCTTAATTAAGATGGAGAAGACATTAAATTTGTGGGTGAAAGAATGAACAGAAAACGGGTCCCAACATGTTGTGCAGAAAGAACTTAGCCCATATGAAGACTTTAGCAAGGGATCTCCTGAAACAAGTGACCACATTTGTATAACTTTTATTACAGTCTATGGTTACAATTGTTCTATTTTATTAATAACTATTATTGTTAATCTCTTATTGTGCCTATTTTATAAATTAAACTGTATGTATGTATAGGAAAAAACAATATATAGTGTTTGCTACTATCTACAGCAGGGGTCCTCAAACTTTTTAAACAGGGGGCCAGTTCACTGTCCCTCAGATCATTGGAGGGCCGGACTATAGTTTTTAAAAAAAAACTATGAACAAATTCCTATGCGCACTGCGGGCCCGGGACGAGTCAGCTGCTAAGCAAGACAGCCAGCGACACCCTGTGGGCCGGATAAATGTCCTCGGCGGGCCGCATGTGGCCCGTGGGCCGTAGTTTGAGGACCCCTGATCTACAGCTTCAGACATCCATTGGGGGTCTTGCAATGTACCTCCCCACAGAAAAGGGGGGACTACTTTGTGTGTGTTTGTGTGAATCTAATAATATGGGCTACTCAGAAATAATTGTATGGGCTTTGTTATATCCCCTTTTTGGCATAATAAGTCTTTTCTGCTTATTACAGGTCCGCTGCCATGTCAGAACACCTGAGCCTATATCTACATCATTTCCCTTGAAAAGAATGTACTGTGAATGTAAAGCACAGTTTGCCAGATAAAAGCAGTGTAAATCCTAGTAAGCTTATTCATTAATCTCTACAAAAATGTACTGTGGCTAAATCAGCTACTCCTGGGGAGGAGTATCCAACCTAAGAAAGTACCTAGGAGAAGGCGAATTCTGGAGGAATCCAAGATGGCGGCATAGGTAAACACCTAAACTGCTGCCTCCCACAACAATTTAAACTGCAACTAAAAGACAAAACGTCTATCACCCAGAACCACGGGAAAGCTGGCTGAGTGGAAGTTCTACAACTAGAAGGAAAGAGAAAAGAGCATTGAGACGTGCAGAGCACTGAAAAGCTGAGGTACGGAGGCGCGTGATCCGGGCTGGCGGCGGGCGACTGGGTGCGTTGCTTTTTTCAACCTGAACGGAGACAAGCCCCCGATTACTCTGAAATCCAGTCTCTGGGGAGACGCGGGGGACCCAAACTCCTACGGGGAGAAGCTGGACTGTCTGCCAGTGAGAGTGGCTTGCTTGCAGAGCTGCGCGCAGGAATAATTGTTTACGGCACTGGGGCACAGGACTCCAAGACGCGGTCGGGGACACAGAGCCGGCTTACTAGCAGCCATTGCTGTTTGCCACGCCCTAACCTAGTGACGCCCTGAGACCCCGCCCCACACAACCTACAAACCCACCCAAGCTCCAAGCAGCGGAGTTAGCATAAGAAAGGCCTGCCCTATCGCAGCTTAACCTAGCAAACTTGCAGCCTGGGTCAGACAGCTCCAAAACCTCCAAACCCCAAGCAAAGAGGAGAAAACTGCAGCTCTCACTGTAGCTCCTGCTGGGTGGCCTCAGACAGTAGCTGACCTGCACCCCATTGGAGATCCAGAAGCCAGTGTACCTAGTGGTCAGTGTGAGACACCAGATTTCAACTCCTCACATCCATAAGTGACACATTCAAGAGGCAGACTCAGTGAGCACCAAAGCCCCACTGAAACAAGTCCTGCCCCATAAGCGTGTCTTCAGCGCAGCAGTTCTTCCATTATAGACACAGGGAGTGCTCACAGCTAATTGGCCTGGAGGTTAATTCCTCCCAGCGTACCAACAGCAATTAAGGCTTAACTACACCAAGACTTTGCACTCAGCCCACAAAGGGGTGTACCAAGAGCGTCCACATCAGGTGATTGGGGAGGCTGAGCTACTGCCCCCTATAGGTCACCTACCACACAAAGCCACTCCATCAACACAGGGAAGCAGCCAAAATGCAGAAACAAAGAAACATGTCACGAATGAAAGAAATGGAGGAAAGCAAACTACTGGGTGACATAGAGTTCAGAACCACATGTATAAGGTTACTCAAGAATCTTCTAAAAACTGCTGAGAAACTTGATGACACTTCTGAGGAGCTTAGTGAGACCTTCAAGGACCTTAATGAGAATGCCAAAAAAATGGAAAAGGACCAGTCAGAAATGAAGCATACACTGTCTGAAATAAAGAATATACAGAAACTCAACTGTAGATCAACATACCCCAAGAATCAAACCAAAGATCTGAAATATGTGGAAACAAAAAACATCCAACCAGAAAAACAAAAAGAAAAAAGAATCCAAAAATATGAAGATAGTGTAAGGAGCCTCTGGGACAACTTTAAGCGAAACAACATCCGAATTTTTGGGGTGCCAGAAGAAGGGAGAGAGCAAAATATTGAAAACCTATTAGAAGAAATAATGACAGAAAACTTTCCCTACCTGGTGAAAGAAATAGACTTACAAGTTCAGGAAGCGCACAGAACCCCATACAAGAGGAATCCAAAGAGGACCACACCAAGACACATCATAATTAAAATGCCAAGGGCAAAAGACAAAGAGAGAATATTAAAAGCAGCAAGAGAAAAACAGTTAATTACCTACAAGGGAGTACCCATACGACTGTCAGCTGATTTCTCAACAGAAACTATGCAGGCCAGAAGGGAGTGGCAAGAAATATTCAAAGTGATGAACAGCAAGAACCTACAACCAAGATTACTCTACCCAGCAAAGCTATCATTCAGAGTTGAAGGTCAGATAAAGAGCTTCACAGACAAGAAAAAGCTAAAGGAGTTCATCGCCACCAAACCAGGATTACACGAAATGCTGAAGGGTATCCTTTAAGAAGAAGAAGAAGAAGAAAAAGATAAAGATAAAAATTATGAACAACAAAATGACATCAAATACATACCTACCAACAAGTGAATCTAAAAATCAAGTGAATGAAAAATCTGAAGAACAGAATGGACTGGTGAATATAATAGAATCAGGGACATAGAAAGGGAGTGGACTGACGATTCTCAGGGTAAGCAGGTGTGAGGGGTGCGGGAAGAGATTGGACAAAAATCTTACTCCTATGGATGAAGACAGTGGCGGGGGGTAAGGGCATGGGGTGGGGTGGGGAATCAGGTGGAGGGGAGCTATGGGGGAAAAAAAAGTGGAACACCTGTAATAATCTGAACAATAAAGATTTAATTAAGAAAAAAAAGAAAAATAAATAAAAAATAAAAATGCTGACCTGGCAAAAAAATTTAAAAAAAAAATGTACTGTGAAGCACTTCATAAACAAGAGATAATCTCACCAGTGCTCAACTTAGCAACTCATATTCTTTGGTAAACAAAATACATAGTTAAATATATTTCATATATATTTTGAAATTACACCTTTAGAAATTTAAAATGTGTGTCATATTTAGAAATGGCAAAATCCTATATAATAGAGGTAATATGCAAATTAACCCTCACACTGTCACAAGATGGCACCCACAGCAGAGGTGGGGTTCCCGTAACACAAGATGGCTGCGCCCACAGCAGAGGTGGGGTTCCCATAATGAGCAATCAGCAGGGACCTGAGGCTGTGCCCCCTGACCAGCGGGGCTTGACTTAGGACCTCAGGCTGTGCTCCCCACCTGGCAGGGCTTGACGGGGGACCTCAGGTCACGCCCCCCACCCAGCAGGGCTTGACAGGGGACCTCAGGCCATTCCCCCCACCCAGTGTGTGCCAGGGGACCTGAGGCTGGGCCCCCCACCCAGCGGGGCTTGACGGAGGTGGGGTCGGCTGGGTCTGGATCTCACCCAATGGGGGTGGGGCCAGCCAAGTCTGGGTCTTGGGCAATTCTGAGGCATGTGCAGGTGGGTGGGGACTTGATTCTAGGTCCTGTGGCGCACCACAGACTCTGACAGGAGGAAGATTTTCATATACATTTTACTAATTTTCTTTCATCTCTGACACTTCTATTATAGAGAAAGGGCAAATACCAATATTAAAATATGTCCTCTAATTAAGTCCCTTTTAATGTGCATGAATTTCATGCACTGAACCACTAGTTGCCTCTGATGCCATGTGTAATGAGGTCAGGGGTTTTTAATTCAGGGTACTGTCACCATGATCTATGGACCTTTCTTTAAAAACACAGCTACCTGAACATCATCCTAAAGATTCTGCTACTACTAGATCTGGGGAAAGGCTTGGAACTCTGTGTTTGTTTTTTTTTTATCTCACAGGTGATTCTGATGTACAGCCAGGATTGAGAACTCCTGTCCTAAGGTAATAAGCTAACCATATTAAAACATAAGCTAACCATATTAAAACATGGGACTATAACCATATACATTCATCATCCTAAATTTTTTTAAACTTACACTGTTAGGAATGATGCTATTACTGTCCTGTCTGTGAGGGTCCATCCTGACTCCTGTAAGAATAAGAAAGTTCAGACTGATATGATCTAAATTAGCTTCAATAAAATACATTACAATAAAAAAATTCAAGAGTTACATGCTAAAGGTTAAAAAGTAGTTATCTTTATCAAACTTTATCTGCTTTCTTAATAATTGACGGAAATCCTTTCTTGAGGAACATGTAAAATTAAATTTGCTTAATTTTAAGTACCTGTTAGTTAAAAATATTTGGGGGGGGGAGCCAAAATATTTATGAAAGTTAATTAAAGTCATCTCCTGGAGTTAAGTAGCTTGTCAAATTAAGACAGTCCATCAAAATGAACTGCAGAAGAAACAGGCTACCCTACATATCTAGTTCTATTGCACTGTAATCGTAAACAGTCAAGTTACAAAGTTGAAACACAACATATCTGATTTACCAGACAGGAAACATAAGATTTCTTACACCAGGCATATTCATAGGCTTTTCTTTAGTATCTTTAAAAAAAAGCATACATGTTATAAGTGTGACAATTTATGTTAAGTATGCAATTTACCTTGCATATTTGGTGCTGCTGAAGAATCTGACGATGCAGCTTGGTATGGCAAGTCAGTATTCAACTGCAAAAGATAGCCCTCAACTGTAGGCACTTCATCCCATTTGACATGAAAAGAGTTGGTAGTGGCTTTGATCAGTTGTACTTGTGATGGCGCTGGGGGTTTCTCTAAAGAACAATATTGATATTGATATTATAAGTTTCAAATGTATCAATAGTTTGCCTATAAAGTTTGTGTAAATCTGGAGCTCTGAAAATGTCAGCAATGAATAGTTCATCTGTTTACCAAGAGAAGAAAATTTTACTCAAACACAGCTATGGAAGTCAAATGAAAATAGTTTGGGGTTCTGTTTCTATTTATTTTTTAATTTAATCCTTTATATAAATAAATCTAAAAATAATGTAGTTCCAACCTATTTGAATCATCAGATTCAGAAAAAAATGTTTAACCCTAGAAGTGAGGGGAAGTATTACATAGTAATAGCTACATAATTTTACCTACTATAAGTTTTTAATTCTATGAGTCAATTTTTAGGCAACCGTATACACGTTAGAAATACTGTTAATGCTAGGTGATTTGGATATGATATTTTGGAAAAACATAACCTCTTTGAAGTTAATACCCTTTTATCAAAACTTGTTATATCCAAAACAGGTAATTACTGTGGTATAAAATATTACCAACATTTCCAAAACAAATAAAAATTACAGACTCTTAGAACTTGAAAAAAGGACCTGAGATTATTTCTACGATATCCTTTTCCTCTTTTAGTTTACCTGCCAAACCACAGAACTCACAATTCCAGAGGTAGTATATCACATCTTTGCACAATTATATAAGACAATTAATTCTTCTAGTGAACTGAAATCTATAAATGATAATTTAACCCCTACAGAGCACATCTAATATCTCTTTGTATCTTTTAGAGTAGCAGTCAACAAACTATAGCTCATGTGAATGTTTTGTAAATGAAGTTTTAGTGAAGGTATACTCATTTTTTTATGTACTGTCTATGACTGCTTTCATGGTACAACAACAGAGTTGAGTAGTTATAACAGAGACCATATGGCTTGCAAAGCCTAAAACAGGGGTCCTCAAACTTTTTAAACACGGGGCCAGTTCACTGCCCCTCAGACCGTTGGAGGGCCAGACTATAGTTTAAAAAAAAACAACTATGAACAAATTCCTATGCGTACTGCGGGCCCGGGACGAGTCAGCTGCTAAGCAGGACAGGCAGCAGCACCCGGCGGGCCGGATAAATGTCCTCGGCGGGCCACATGTGGCCCGCGGGCCGTAGTTTGAGGACCCCGGACCTAAAATATTTACTACTTGAGCCATTACAGAAAAAATTTGATGGGCCTAATTTAGAGGATAATTAAGCCTAGATACTTTATTCCCATGTATATTCCTCCATGATCCTATTAACAATCCAATTTATTTATGTTACTCAAAGTACAGGAACCCACACCTGAACAAAAGCATGGCTACAGGAGGTAAACCATGCATTTAACAGAAGTTACATGAAGAGAGAGGAGAGAAAACAATAGGGTGCAAATCAATGAAATAAATCAAGAAAATTCCCAGAACCAAAGACCACGAAATTCCAGAAAAAGTCCACTGAGTACTCAACACAATGAATTAAAAACAGGTACATGCCCTAGCCGGTTTGGCTCAGTGGATAAAGCGTCGGCCTGCGGACTGAAGGGTCTCAGGTTCAGTTCTGGTCAAGGGCACATGCCCAGGTTGTGGGCTCGATCCCCAGTAGGGGGCGTGCAGGAGGCAGCTGATCAATGTTTCTCTTTCATTGATGTTTCTATCTCTCTATCCCTCTCCCTTCCTCTCTGAAATCAATAAAGAAATATATTTAAAAAAACAAAACAAAAAAACAGGCACATCATCATGAAAATTAAGAACAAGTTGGGGATGAAGAAAAAAATCCTAGAAGTTATCAAGAGTGAGGGGAAAGGACACATATAAAAGGACCAAAAATCAGAAGCGGTTCATATTTCTCAACAAAAACACTAAAAGCTTGAGTACAATATAACAATGTTTTCAAAATTCTTAAGGGTAAGGATTTCTAATGTAGAATTATATTTACATGTAAACCGTCAATTAAGTCAGAAGGAAGACTAAACATATTTTCAAATAATGCAAGATCTCAAAATAAAATTGTCACCTATGCACCCTTTTCCTGGGATGTGTTCCACAAAAAATGAGGACATAAACTAAGATAGGGAAAAATCCAGGAAACAGGGAATCCGGCACAAGTGAGAGGCAAAACATATCCCCAGGAAGATGCTGAAGGGAGACTCCAAGACGATAGCTGTGCTCAATCTGTGGAGGCAATCACCCAGATTGAAGCAGAAGTAATCTCTTCAAGATGATGAAATTTGATAAAACATCTGATGCATCTAACCATAATGAGAGAAAACTTAAGCAAATAACAGAGTATGGATTGAATTAGTGGTAAAAAAAAAAACACACATACAAATCTAAAACAAACAAAAGTGACAGTTATTAATCCATGGCAAATTAAAAACAGGACAAGGAAGGTATTCAGCATATTCTATATGGCCCACCTGTGAACAATGTTTACATAGTCATGATATAAACATTGAATATTCCTGTAACAAAATTTTAGTGTATTTATACTGAGAGAATAGGAAGTAGGGAATGGTGAGGAAAGATAAACCCTTAACTTCCATAGTAGAAAGTGAGCATATTGTGCCTAAAATGAAAAAAATCCAACTAACAGTATACTCATGTTATATGTAGATATGGAAGTAAATATCAAAGAAGAATGAACAGAGTTAAAAATAGATGCTTGTGAAGCAAGGATAATGGGAGGAGAGTGGGAGCAAAAGACCACTATTCATAAAAAGCCTTATGGAATTATATTACTCTTTTCAATATTATCAAGTGCACAAAGTTTAAAAGTGAAAAAAAGCAAGATGAAGGGCCCTCATACACCACCTACAAAACTGATGCTAACTTATCAAAAGGAAAAGCAAAATGGCTCTTATGATTAGTGGCCATAATTAGATAAATATTCATGCCTAACGCCTTTTATGGAAAGATTTATGGAAAAAATGGCTATTTAAAGCCAATGACTTTTAGCCTTTTAAAAGTCTCAGACCCAGGCCCTGGCTGGGTAGTTCAGTTGGTTATAGTGTCATCCTGATGCACTGAGGTTGTAACTTTGACACTCCGTCAAGGCACATACAAGAATCAACCGATGGTCTGAGCTGGTTTGGCTCAGTGGATAAAGTGTCAGCCTGTGAACAGAAGGGTCCCGGGTTCAATTCCAGTCAAGGGCACATGCCTGGGTTGCGGGCTCGATCCCCAGTTGGAAGCGTGCAGGAGGCAGCCTATCAATGATTCTCTGTCATCTTTGCTGTTTCTTTCTCTCTCTCCCTCTCCCTTCCTCACCGAAATCAATAAAAAAAATTTTTTTTAAAAAAGAATCAACCAATGCATAAATAAGTGGAACAAGTCGATGTCTATCTAACTCTCTCTCGCCCTTCTCCTCTCTCTTTCTCCCATCAATAAGTAAATAAAAATAAGTGTTATAAAACTCATAGATCCCTTAGAGACTCTGCTTAAAGTGACATATCTGCTACTGAGAAAAATTTACATGCACACATTTTTTCTTCCAATCTCAGAGACTGAAGCTTATCTTTGGACTTCACTTAATAATTCCCAATTTCAAATATAAATCAGTATGTTGGATTTTCTATATTTTTCTCTCACTTGTTAGTATGTGCTTGTTTCATAGTCTCTAACTTTTTCCATTTATTTTTTCATTATCTTAATTTTAAAATTAAACTGTTTTTACATTACCGAAGTAATACATGCATGCTATTATAGATAATACAGATAGGAGAGAAAACCGTTTAAGAAATGTCTGATCTAGCCCTGTAGATAATATTGTGGTACATAGTGAATCCTTCAAGATTTTTCCATTTATACACTTAAAAAACATAGGCATGTTTTATCATCTGCTTTTCTCATATTACATCTCCAGATCTGATTTTTCTACAGGCCTCCAGACTTCTTTATTCACTAACCTGCCTACTTGATCTTGTTATTTCATGGTCTTAGCACAGTCTAAATGGAACTCAATTTTCCCCAAAGCTTGTTTTCACATCAGTCTTCCCCATCTCAGTAAATGGAAATGCCACCACATTTTTCATGCAAAAAACTTAATCCTCCACTCCTTTCTGTCATCTGCCACAGCCAATTCATCAGCCAGTTCCATCAACAAGAACTCCAAAATATATCCTGAATTTATCCATTTATCTCATCTCCACTGTCACCACTATTGTCTAAGACTTTCTTGACTACTGCAAAAGCCTCCTAACCTATCTCCCATGTGTGCACTTTTGACCTCTATCATTTATTTCCCGCACAACTGCAGTGACGGTTCCAAAATGTTCACTAGATCATGGCATGCCTCTCCTTACCACTGTACTTTAAAAACAATTTAAACTCTACTACGGTGTTGGAGGCCCTACATGATCTGTCCTATGGTCACGTCTCTGACCTCCATTCCTGCCCTCTCCACTTTTCCTCAGCTCAAATCTCTCCCCAAACATGCCAAGTATTCCCGTCTTAGGGCCCCTGCACTTGTTCACTCACTCCTCTTGTAGTTTTCCTCCAGCTTTTTACATGGATGGCATCTTCTCACCATTGGGATTACATCCCAAATGCCATCTCATCCTTTTCTAACTCCCCATTCTGAAGTAGCCACCCCTCCCTTCATTCCCAGTAAACCCGCCACCAATCACTATCTCATTGTTCTCTCTTACTGTCTTCACATACTGACCAGAAACTGAACTTATTTTGTTAATTTGTTTGATTATTGTCTGTCATCTCCCTGCCCTTTTACTCTCTTAGAATATGAGATCTTTGAAAGCAGGGAAACTATCAGTCTTGGTCGTTGCTGTATTTTTAGCATTTGGAACAATTTCTGGTACACAGTTGTCAATCAGTAAATATTTATTGAAAAAATAGATGAGTTCCATCTTTAAAATATTTTTGGTGTTATAATACTTTTATAAAAATATTTTTATTTTGGAATAATTTTAGATTTATAGAAAAATTGCAAAGAATTCCCATATATCCTTTCCTGTTTCCCCTTAACGCTAACACATTTGTTAAAACTAAGAAATGAACATTGGAGGCCCTGGCCGGGTAGTTCAGTTGGTTGGAGCATCTTCCTGATATGCCAAGGTTGTGGGTTCTATCCCTGGTCATGGCACATATAAGAATCAACCAATTGATGCATAACTAACTGGAACAAGTCGATGTTTCTATCTCCCCCTTCCTCTCTCTTTAAAACGTCAATTAAAAGAAATTAACATTGGAGTAATACTATTAACTAGACTACAGACTATTCAGATTTCACCAGTTTTTCAATTAATATCTTTTTTGTTTCAGGATCCAATGAAGGGCATCACCTTGCATTTAGTCTTCATGTCTCCTTAGTCTCCTCCAATTTGTGACTATTTCTCAGTCTTTCCTGGTTTTCCATCATTTTGAAAATTTGAACAGTACTGTTCACACAGTCTGTAGAATATCTAGAATGTCCCTCATTTTGGGTCTGATATGTTCTCATAGTTAGAATGGAGTAATGGATTTTTGGGAAGCATATCACAAGGATGAAGTTTCTTCTTATCACATGATATGGGAGGCAGGGGCAAATGATATCAACATGACTTATCACTAGTGATATGAACCTTCATTATTCAATTAAGGCGCTGTTTGCCAGGTTTCTCCACTACAAAGCTTCTATTTTTCCCTTTCATACTCTATTCTTCGGAAAGAAGTCACTAAATCTAGTCTACCCTCAAAGAGAGGGAAATTAAGAAACTCTCCTGGAGTGGGAAGTATCTACATACATTATTTCTTCCATGAATTTTTAAATCCTCCTCCGAGGATATGCTTATTGATTTTAGAGATAGAGGAAAGGAGGAAGAAGGAGAGGGGGGTCGAGGGAGAAAGAGACAGAGACAGAGAGAGAAACATCGATGTGAGAGAGAGCATCAATTGGTTGCCTTCTGTACATGTCCAGACCAGAAATCAAACCCGCAACCTAAGTATGTGCCCTGATCTGGAATCAAACCCACAACCTTTCAGAATATGTGATGGTGCTTCAGCCAAATGAGCCACTCTGGCCAGGCTCTTCCATGTATATTTATTTCTTTTGTATTTTTAAATTGCTGATAGTACTGCAGATGCCTCCCATTTCTCCCCTTTTTGCCCCCTCCACCATCTCCTATGTATTTTTAATTATGGGAAAGACAAGCAGTGGAATAATGTCTCAAAAGATGGACATTATTCCAATACTTATTTATCTAAAGGAAAATTTTTATCTGTTGAATATTCTTACCTACCAGTATCAAGATACCAAAGATCCTTGCAGCAAACTTGACTATTCAGTGCTTTTTTGTAGCCATCTCTTCCACTCCAAAAATACAATCGAGTGCCAATTGCAACAGCACAGTGTCCAGCTCTTGGTCTTGGTCTTGAATTTTTTTTATCTTCCTGAGAATCTGATATTAGGGTGGTCCACTCTGCTGTATCTAAAAAGATAGAAATATCCATGACTAATCTGTTCTTCTTAAACAAAACAAAAATTCTTTTGTTAATAAATTTTATTTCAATAAGCAACTCTTAAAAGACTCACCCAGATTTAGGTAAGAAAATGAACTTGTACATTTCCATTCACAATCATGAGGTGAAGCCTCAATATTTTCCCCCTTATGTGGAACCCATCCTCCAAAAATGTACATCCTAAAAAACAAACAAACAAAAAGAACATAAAGTAGTTAAATTTTTCCTAAAGCTTTAATTTTATTTTTTAAATTTAAAATCCTAATAATAGACTTAAATGTCTTATTTGTTGACACCAAGCTACAGAACTATTCACTCACTTGTCAATGCCAAGGTAATGGAAAGAAGATAATGAATAAAGTAGTCTTCTTTCAAGAGTTTACAACTTTATGAAGCATTAAAAAATCAAAATTATTTCTCTCTGGCAAGTTATTCAAAGTGGGGAATATTTCAATTATTATACATTTGAAAATCAATACTGATGTAATATACTAAGGGTATCTCAGTTAGAAAGATACTCAAATCATTCATGACATTCAAAGTCAAATTTAGAATTGTATGCATATATTAACCAAAGAGGATTAAGTTTTTTTTAGTCTGGCCACTGATATCACTCAAATAAAAAACTTTAAACTATGTTCTTAGGGCCCTCACAGTTCTTGAGACACGCCTAGTGGCTAATGAAGGAGAAAGGCTCATCCAGTAGCACTTGGGTCCCATGTGACCTCAAGCTAACCAGAGAAGCTCTATTTTTAATCTCTTATATATTAGAGTTCCAATGAAAAGCTGCATTTTATAAAAGGGTTCTGCTGTTTTAAAAAATGGCTACTTTTTAAAAAGAACTAATGAATCCTAGTTGGGTAGCTCAGTTGGTTAGAGCATTGTCTGGATGCACCAGGATTGCAAGTTTGATCCCTGGTCAGGGCACATACAAGCATCAATCAATCTTACCTAATAATAGACAAACATGTAAACTGACCGTACCTCCGCTACACCACCAGCCAATCAGGAGTGATACGCAAATTAACCCACCAAAGATGGAAGTTAATTTGCATACACAGGCGCCGACTCATGGGGGGATGGGACGCTTGCGTCCATGGCGACGACGCAGGCGTTCTGCTCTACCCCCCCCCCCCCCATCTCAGGGCCTCTGGGCAGGGTGGGAAGGTGGGAAACTAGTGAGCTTCTAAATTACAACTAGTTTTTTCCTAAAACATTATATTTTGTCTATTTTGAAAAAAAAACCTAATAAATAAAATCACAGAAGGAGACTTGACTTTGGGTGGTGAACACACAATGCAATATACAGATAATGTATTACAGAATTGTATTCTTGAAACTTATATAATTTTATTAACCAACGTCACTCCAGTAAGTGTAATAAAATTTTGTTTGTTTTTATTTGTTTAGTCTTTGCCTGAGGATATTTTTCCATTGATTTTTAAAGAGAGTGGAAGAGAGAGGAAAAGACAGAGAGAAATATCTATGTGAGAGAAACACATCGATTGGTTGCCTCCTACACAAGCCCCAACCAGGGAGGAGGCGCCTGCAACCAAGGTCTGTGCCCTTGACTGGATTCAAACCTGGGATCCTTCCATCCACAGGCCGACGCTCTATCCACTGAGCCAAACTGGCTAGGGCAATTTAGTAAAAATGTTTAAAAAGAATTAATGAGGTTCTAAATTACAACTAGTTGTTTCCAAAAAACACTACTTTTAGGGTAAAGTCCCTATTTTAGTAAGTACTTAAATTTTATTTTAAAAAAATATTAATTCTGGCCCAGTGTTGCACAAATAAGGGCACTTACTTGTTGATGACAGTAATAGCTAATCATTAAGTGTCTCTATGTACCAGGCACTATTTGAAACATTTTATATGTATTAACCCATTTAATTCTCCTGACAACTTTGTAAAGCAGATTTTATTATCAGCATTTTATATTTCAGGAGATTGAGGTACAAATAGGTTAGGTTTCCTTGCCCCAGGTCATACAGCACAAACAGCAAAGCTGGGACTTGAATTCAGGCAATCTGGGTTCAGAATCTGTAGTCTAATCATAACTCCATCAAAAGTATAACCACGAATGCACATACCGAGTAATAGCTGAGTACAAATCAAATACTACCAAAATATGTAAAAAGGAACAGTGAGGTATGTCAAACCTGTCAATGGAGGACTGATCAGTTTGACAACACTTTGCGTTATTATGTAATATGTACTCTGTGCAAGGCATTGTAAGGAATGTAAAGAAGTATAAGAGGTAACATGATAATAGCACATTAAGCATTTTAGCTTCTGTAGGCATAGTTTCTTAGCTTCAGTAAGCACAAACATTATTAAATTCAGTAATATATTTCTAAGAAACTAGTAGCATCACTCTTCTTTGTGTGTATCTTTCTTTTTTTTAAATAAATCTTTATTGTTGAAAGTATTACATATGCCCCTTTATCCCCCATTGCCCTCCCTCCACCCTCCCTGCCTTCCCTCTGAGGTTTGATAGTCTGTTCGATGTTTCTATTAAGTCGGTTTAAAAACAGTGAAAACAAAAAAGCACCATACTTGTTTCCTATAACACTGGCTGTGTGAAGGCTCCGTGGAAGGGGCACTGTCCCTTTAGTTTCTGGTTTTGACCATGACATAGTTTCTAAAAGTAAAAATAAGTATATTAGCAACTTGATCTAATAATAGCAAACTATCTCAACTTGCAGAATTTTAAAAATTAAAACCAAAAAGGTCTTACTAAAATAAAGCAAAATTTTTTCAAAACTATTACTTGAATTTCATCTTAAACATTTCCAACTGATATAAATTGCTAGTCACAGAAATCTATTTACACTTTAATGTTAGTACCTGTAATAGAGAGATGTATTTAGAATGCCATCAATTCTAAATTAGGACCACATTAGGGATTTTAACATTTTAAGTAAGAGTACACTGTGCAGAGACAGTCAAAAGTAAGAGGCATACCTACTCCCCAATGATTTATTCCTAGGATCTCTTTAAAAAAGGACTACTCAAGCCACGGCTGATGTGGCTCAGTTTGTTGGAGCATCATCCCAAGCACTGAAAGGTAAGCGGGTTGGATTCCTATTGGGGAGCACGCAAGAAGACAACCAATTGATGTTTCTCTCACCTCTCTCTCTCTTTCTCTCTTTCTCTCTCTCTCTCTCTCTCTCTCTCTCTCTCTCTCTCTCTCTCTCTCTCTCTCTCACACACACACACACACACACACACACACACACACACACACACACACTAGTAAAGAGCATATCCTTGGATGAGGATGAGCTACCCAAGGGTTTTTCGCTGACCAGCAGTAACATTACTAATGCTACATTTCCTATCGATAAGAGTAACGATATAAATTTGATCATCCACAACTGGGACACTTCACAGAGTGAAAGTGGATACTATGGATAATTACATGGGACAATAAGCGTGAACTAGGACCATTAAAGCAAACCAGGACATATGGCGATCCTACTGACAGGAATACAGGAGAGTTCCTGTCATAAATCAAACACTCATTTGTTCAGTCTAATTGATCAGCAGCAACCATTCACATCACACCCCACTGCCCCTGGTGATGTCTACAGTGCTAGTTATAAATAAATCTAAGTGTAACTTAGATCAATACTGTAATAAAAAATATTTTTCAAAGCAATTTTTATATTTGCTTTTATCAATCATAACCAGTTCTTAAGTCTGAATCAAGTTAAGCTTACCTAAGTCAAGTTGCCATAGGTCATCCAGGCGAGCACCACACATTCCACCAAAAACATACATTTTAGGACTCCCAGAATCTTTTTTGCAATATATAACAGCTGTGTGAGATTCTCTTGGAGAAGGCACAATCCCTTTAGTCACTGGAATGCTCCAACCCACAACACCAGAACCATGCTGTAGCTCCAATTCATAGAAATCATTTAAATATCTAGGATATCATTAAAGAAATGAAAACATTAGCAGAGTGGTCGGCAAACTCATTAGTCAACAGAGCCAAATATCAACAGAGCCAAACATCAACAGTACAACGATTGAAATTTCTTTTGAGAGCCAAATTTTTTAAAACTTAAACTTCTTCTAACACCACTTCTTCAAAATAGACTGGCCCAGGCCGTGGTATCCTGTGGAAGAGCCACACTCAAGGGGCCAAAGAGCCACATGTGGCTCGTGAGCCACAGTTTGCCGACCATGGCATTAGCATAATGTATACCTTTTATTATTTTCTACCTACAAAGATAATATATGCTTACTATGAAAATTCATATAGTACAGAAAGGCATTATGAGAGCAGAAACCCCATACCTAATCATTCAACACATATTTACCAAACACTACTGTGTACCAGGCACCCTTCTGGTGATAAGTAGAACAGAAGAGATTTAAAAAATTCTGCCATCATTTAGCCAACACTCTTGTCCATGACAATAACCATTATGGTTTCAAAACATAGCCATAAATTATGTGACACTCTTCCCACCAGGAGGTAGGGTCTATGTCCTCTCCCTTGATTCTGGGCAGGCTTGTGACTGCTTTACCTAGTAGCGTATGATGAAATGACATTGTGACTTCTGAGGCTGAGTCACAGAAGGCCAATGCAGCTTCACTATGAAATCCTGAACCACAATTAAGTCCAACTATCACACAACCACCATCTAGAGGAGCCATATGTAGGCACAAAGGATGACAGTCCCAATTGAGTCCACCTTTCAGCCATCTCAGCTGAGGCATCATACATGCAAATGACCATTCATACATTCCCATCTGAGGGCCTAATCATTATTGCTACGTTCTGTCTGAATTCCTAATGCACAGAATCTATAAGCGTAATAAAATGATTGTTATTTTGCATCACTAATTTTTGGAGCAATTTATTACATGGTATGAGATTTTTTAAAAAATTACTACTGATAATAATTGGTAAGACTTCTGTCTGAATATCCACTTACGTATAAATGAGGCATATTACAAATGTTTTGCAAGTTCTCTTTCTTTTTAAATTTTCACTCTTTAATGTCATATACAACTATGTCCTATACAACTTTTTTATTTTTGGAACTGGCATAAACTTCTTATCTGTGACATGAATGTTTTCAACAAAATGTTTATAGAAACCTATTTCCTATTAAATTACTACTAAATATGAAGGCAAAATTAAAACATTTGAGGGTATATAAAACTTCAAAGTTTAGCCATATAATTGTTTTAGGAAAAAGTGATTCTAGATGTCAATCAGGAAAAATAAAAAGGAATTCAAGAAAAAATACACTGAATAGGAGAAATGGAAGTGCAAGGAAAATAGCAATTAATAATTACATTTAAATTGATGTTGATAGTTGTGGTTGTGAGGTCTAAATAATCACTAAGAAAGACTGACCAAAAAATTAATTTATTAACATTATTTTAATCCAAAATAAGATTTAAGAATATATGGAACATGGAAAAAGGAGGTAAGCATTAAAAAAAAAAAAAAAGTCTTAAAGGTAAAACTAGTAACCTATTCCCAAACGATTTTTAAGAAAACTACCTTAATCTGATTAAAGTTAAATATTAGAAACCTACAGCAAACATCAAAATTAATGATAAAAAGGTAAATATATTAATGAAACAGAATAGAATCTAGTACAAGAGTTGACAAACTTTTTTGGTGAAGGGCCAAAAAATAAACATTTTAGGCTCTGTAGGTCATAAAGTCTGTCACAACTACTCAGCTCTGCTTTTTCAATAGAAAGCAGTCAGAGACAATATGTAAATTAATGGGCATGGCTATATTCCAATAAAACTTTATTAACAAAAAACAGGCAGCAGGCCAAATTTGGCCCACAGGGTAAGCATAGTTTGAACTCCTGGTCTAGAGAGCCTAGATAAAGACCCATTTATTTGAGGATAAAGATATGACAGAGATAGGGTTTCAAATTAACAAGAAAAAAAATGGCTTATTTAATAAATGGTGGTGGGAGAATTGGAACTTCATTAAGAAGAAAAGTAAAATGCCTCACAGTAGTCACAAAAATACATTCTAAATGTATTAATGTTTTAAACAAAAAAAAGTTGTGAATGTAGTAGAAGAAAATACCTAAAAAATTATTTTTATAGTTTTGGGGTAGAAGAGTCTTCCTAAACAAGATATAACACCAGAAAGCCATAAAATAAAATATTGTCAAACTTGATAAACAAAAATAAGAACTCTATAAAAGAAAAAGGGAAACAGAAGACTTGGAATGTATATTTGGAACATATTAAACAAATATATAAAGAACTCCCAAGACTCGATAATAAAACTGAAATCCATGAAAATGATTAAAATAAATGAATTCAGCCAAGTCATAGGATACAAGACCAATATACAGAGACAACTGTATTTCTATATACTAGTAATGAACAATCCAAAAATAAGAAACCAAACCTATTGACAACATCATCGAAAATAAAAAATTAGGTATAAATTTTGTGGGGAGCCGCACGGCCATGGCACACTCAGCCCCAGGGCGCCTTATGTGCCAGGCCAGCTCAGCCAGGTTCAGTGACCCTGAGTGGGGGCGGTAAAGGATTAGGAAAGACAGACAAGAGAATGAAAGCTGGGACTCAGTGGGACACTGCTTCCCTAATGGGGACCCAGCAGCGCGAGCACCCAAGAGCCGTGTCTTTATTTTATAGCCAGATGCCACGAGGCAAAGTAAGGGCATGGTCAAGATGTTTACAACATTCGATCCTACTCAATTACAGGCACCTGATCAAGCTCTGTTTCCTTGCAGCCTACATCACTTAGGCATGTGGGGCCACGTGTTCGGACCATAGGTTCAAGTTTACAACTATAGGTGTTGGCTATAATTGTGCTGAGAGGGCTCTGCCCTCCAGGCTGGGACTTGCAGGTGGCCACGAGAGGACTGTGCCCTCTCGTCAGTCCAAGGCTTGAACCTGTCCAAAATACTGTAGCCTCGCCCCACAAAATTTAACAAAATAAGAGCAAGACTTGTACATCGAAAGCCTCAAAATATTGCTGAGAGAAAAGAAAGAAGGTCTAAATAAATGGAGAGACATTCCATGTTCATGGGTTGGAAAACTCAATATTAATAACATAGCAATTCTCCACAATTCAATCTATATATTCAACACAATCACTATCAAAATCCCAACAGAACTTTGTGCAGAAATTGGCAAACTGATCCTAAAATTTACATAGAAATGTAAAGCACCTAAAATAGCCAAAACACTTGAGAAAGAATAAGATTTAAGAATTTACATCTTCTAATTTCAAAACTTACTACAAAACTACAGTAATCAAAACAGTGTGGTACTGGCATAAGGCTAGACATATAGATCAATGAAACAGAATTGAGAGTCCAAAAATAAACACTTAGACTTTGGGTCAATTGATTTTCAACCAAGATGCCAAGGCAATACAATGGGAAAAGGATAGTCTTTTCAACAAATGGTGTTGGGACAACTGGATATCCACATGTAAAAAGATGAATTTAGACATTTACTTTCCCCCAGGAAAAAAATTAACCCAAGCCCTGACCGGTTTGGCTCAGTGGAGAGAGCATCAGCCTGCGGACTCAAGGGTCCCAGTTTCGATTCTGGTCAAGGGCATGTACCTTAGTTGCAGGCACATACCCAGTAGGGAGTGTGCAGGAGGCAGCTGATTGATGTTTCTCTCTCATCGATGTTTCTAACTCTCTATCCTTTCTCCCTTTCTCTCTGTAAAAAAATCAATAAAATATATATTTTTTAACAATTAACCCAAAATGATATATACATGTAAGAGCTAATACTATAAAACTTTTAGAAGAAAATAGAAAAATAAATCTTCAAAAGCATGAGATAGGCAGAGTTCTTAAATATGGCATCAAAAGCCTGATCCATAAAATAAAAAATTAATATGTTGGGCTTATCAAAATTAAAAACTTTGTGCTTCAAAAGATACCATCAAGAAAATTTGCCGAAACCGGTTTGGCTCAGTGAATAGAGCATTGGCCTGCAGACTGAGGGATCCCGGGTTCGATTCCGGTCAAGGGCATGTACCTTGGTTACAGGCACATCCCCAGTGGGGGGTGTGCAGGAGGCAGCTGATCGATATTTCTCTCTCATCAATGTTTCTAGCTCTCTATCCCTCTTCCTTCCTCTCTGTAAAAAAATCAATAAAATAAAATTAAAAAAAGATACCATTAAGAAAATTAAAGACAAGCTAGACTGGAAGAAGATATTTATAAATCACATTTCTGATTAAAAACAAACTTGTATCCAGGAATATAAATAATTCTTACAATCTTTAATAATAAAAGTGTAATATGCTAATTAGACTGGATGTCCTTCCAGACAACCTGCTGGACAAAGTCGGGCTGCAAGGGAAGCCCAGGTCCCGGGTGCCGGCAGCCAGGGGAAGGCCTACTCTTGCACAGATTTTGTGCATCGGGCCCCTAGTTCAATAATAACACAAACAACTTTATTTAAAAATTAATGAAGATTTGAATAGAAATTTCACCAAATGGCTGAAAAGCTCATGAAAAGATGCTCAATATCATTGGTCATTAGGAAAATAAACCACAATGAGATACCACCACATTGGTGACAATAAAAAAGACAGACAATAATGTTAGCAAGGAAATGGAGAAATGAGAACCTTCATAAATTGTTGGTGGGAATGTAAAATGGAATAGTCACTTTGGAAACAGTTGGAAGTTCTTAAGAACTTAAATATAAATTTACCATATGACCCAGTAATTTTGCTAGGTTTCTAATCCAGAGAAATAAATACATGTCCAGACAAAGCTTTGTATGTAAATGTTTATAGCAGCATTATTCATAAAAGCCAAAAACTGGAAATAATCCAAATGTCCATCAACTGATAAATGAATAAACAAATGTGGTATATCCATGCAATCCATACAAAATAGGAATTGCAAATGTCCAAAAAGCAATTAATGAAACTCATTTCCAATTTTAAAAATACCAAAATAAAACCATATATATATGCCTAAGCGACCGACTGACCAGCCCACTGTTCGACCAGCCAGTAGCTATGACGCACACTGACCACCAGGGGGCAGACGCTCAATGCAGGAGCGGAAACCACAGGCATGGCAACATGGAACAGACTGATGAATCTCAGAGGGAAGGGAGGAGGGGGGAGGGCGGGAAGAGTTTAACCAAAGATCTTATATGCGCACTAGAGGCCCGGTGCACGGATTTGTATACCAGTGGGGTCCCTCGACCTGGCCTGTGGGGATCGGGCTGAAACTGGCTCTCCAACATCCCCCAAGGGGTCCCAGGTTGTGAGAGGGCACAGGCCAGGCCAAGGTACCCCACCGGTGCACAAATCCGTGCACTAGGCCACTAGTGATATATTCATCTATTAGCTTGGCAACAATTAAGAAGAGTGACACAATTCAGTATTGCCAAGGGTGTAGGCATTCTCATACACTGTTATTAGGAATATAAATTGTCTTTCTCTTTGGAGACTGATTCAGGAGTATCAGGAGTATCTAAAAAATTTAAATGTAAATATCCCTTGACATCCCCTCAAATCCCACTTATAAGTATCAATCTTACAAAAATATTTATACACGTGCAAAGACTAATAGCAAAAAATAAAATAAAATATTTAAATGTCCATCAGCAGGGGAATGGTTCAGTAATTTGCATAATCCACACTACTTTCAGCCTTTAAAAAACAAGGTCAATATATACCTGCTGCCATGAAAAGAGCTCCAAGCTATATCCTTAAAAGAATTAAACAACAAAAACAAACAAGTACACAACCAAAGTCACAGAGCAAAAAGAAAGATCCCACTTCCATAAAAGAAAATACATGTCTTTGTAGGATCCAATTAATGTTCCCAACTCTCCTCTCCCAGTAAGCAGAACATATATGCCTGGAATCATTACTGAAGGCTTGGCCTTATCACTTGCTTAGACCAATGAAATGTGAACAGAATTGAATGTACTAGCTTTAATCAGAGGCTTTAGAAAACATTGCATGTATCTATTTGCACCCTCAAGTAGCATAAACTTGAGAAGCTTGCCAGCTATAACCAATAACTTAAGAAAAGCTGACTAATATAATGTATTACATGAAAAAGGTCCCAAAAGATACATATCAAATTGAATTATGTGTTTGCCTATGTGGGGGACATTGATGCTGTGAGAAAGAACTTTACATACTTTCTAACTTTTATGAGTCTCTATCTTAAAAAAATCTATTTAATAGAAAAAATGAAAAAAAGACATGCTAAAAGTATCTGCATTAGTGTGGTAGAATAAATTATTTTTTATTTTCTCCAGTCCAAATTTTTCCATGTTTTAGTAAATGTTATTTTTTAAAGTTTGAAAATAAAAACTAAGACTCTAACATTAATTTAATGTAGTAAAAAGACCCATTATCATGGTCATAATAACTACTGTACTATGTGCTGGTGGCAACCTGAAAGTGCTTTGAAAATTATGCCAATGATCTTATTTAGCCATCACAATGACACTAAAAGGTAGGTATTTAATCACTCCGATTTCAAATGAAGGAAAGCAGGCTTAGATTACTTCTACTAAAGGACACACATAGTGAGCAGTGGAACAGAAACAGCCTTTTAGACTCTAAATCTCCAAATCCTGACTGCTATAATGACAGTGTGATCAAAACACTATGTGAAAACAAAAGAGGTAGTGATTCTGTTTGGAAAAAGAAAGGATTGATTCCAAAAGTATTTGCTTGTGTGAACCACTCTTAATAGCTTTCTGTGTGAAAAATGGAAATGATGGCCTTCATTTTGTAGTCAAGTATTTGTCACCAAATTCCTAGAGAAAGCAATGTGAAAATAACCATTTCTTACTTTTCATGATCATTTATATCAACCAAAATACATTAGCAGGTTCAAAAGATATAAATATATTGCTATAAGCAGTTATATTAGTATCAATTTAGTAAGTATTTCTGGTGAGAAATGGCATAGTTTTGAAAACATATACTCCAGGGACTAAGGAAAATATAAATGCACACAAATTTGTTCTCTGTTAAGTTATGCAAAAAAGGCTAAGCTTCATCCACTCTAATAATTAAAGATTGAAGAAATAAATGTTCTTAATCTAAATCATAAGATAAGCATTTGGCCTGAGAAAGGGTCAGCATACCTGGGAACATTATTATTTGAATCTTCACTTTCATTTGCCAGGCCACCAAACAAATAGCATTTGTTACCATACAAAGAAAAGCTATGTCCAAGCCGAGGACAAGGAGGTAAACCAGAAGAAGGGGCATGGGGTTTCACTTTTTTCCATAACCAACGACTTGCCTAAAAAAGAGCATAAATACACTCAGACAAAATCAGGAAAGTATTCCTATATTGCTAATAGTATAACATCATACTAATGCATTTAAATCTGAATCCAATCAGAAGACTCCAAAAAGGTACTTTTGGGACAAATGACAATTAAGCAGATAACTTATGGAATTAAAATAAATGTTTCAATAGAAATTCTGTCTATATTCACAAATTTATTTTAAATATATTTTTATCGATTTCAGAGAGGAAGAGAGAGGGAGAGATAACAACATTAATGATCAGAGAATCATCCATCTGCTGTCTCCTGCACGACCCTATTGGGGATGGAGTCCACAAGCTGGGCATGTGCCTTTGACTAGAATAGAACCCGAGACCTTTCAGTCTACAGGCTGATGCTCTATCCACTGAGCCAAACCAGCTAGGGCCATATTCACAACTTTATGCAATGGTAAATTAAGCTTATAAAAATAAACATGAACAGTTCTAAAATATTTTCCAAATGAAACATTAAATATTATATATAGCTTTAAGATTAAATGTAATTTATGTAGTCTTACTTTCTGAAATTAGGTACTCCATTAATGGTATATATTTTATCCTTTAAATAAGCACAAAGACCATTTAACAAATCAAACTCAAAAACTTCTTCTCTAGCTAAACATGCTTTCTTGATCTAAAACTATTTTTAAAATTAGTTGCTTGTAAATAGGTATAACCCACCTAACATCTGCCAATTACCAGATACTCTCATGCTATATTTTTAGGCTTTTGTATTTTAGTGCAGTTCTTCAACTTCAGCCGGCAATACAAGCACCTGGAGGGCTTGTGAAAACATAGATCATGGCCCTGAGAATATATGCACAGTTCAGGAATAAGTCAATTAGGGCTGTCACAGTGGACTCTGGTTTAGTAGAGTGTCAAATTGAGAAAGGATATGTAAAACTGCTATCCCTCTTTTGTATGTCTAGCCAGAAAAAAAAAAAACAACAAGATTAGTGTGAGGGTAACAATTTCTATAACTAAGGTAGAGATTTTCAAAGTATTATCTGGGGACCAGCAGCAGCAGGTGAGAACTTGGTAGGAATGCACATAGTAAGGTCCCATCACAGACAATATTAATCAGAATCTCGGGAGGCAGAGCCCAGCCACGTATGTTTTCACAAGCCCTCTAAGCGCTTCTGTTGCAGGCTGAGATTGAAGAACTGCACTAAAAAACAAAACCATAAACATGTAATATGTACAATGATGCTAAGTAACAGATATCTTAATGACACCAATGTTCCACTGGAACATAATGTAAAGATTACATTAAAAACTAGTTTTTCAGTAAAGTGGAAATAATTTCTTCTAAACCATAAAAGGTGAAGCTCACACTATTTTAAGTATGTTAATGAAATATTTTGAAATATTTTGAAGAATTATGAGCAATATCAGTGAAATAATAAATCTGAAATACACTTACTTGTAACTCATATAACTCATTGCTGTATCTTCCATATTCAACCATTCCCCCAAATACTAATATTCTGGTACCATCACAGACAAATCCATGGGCAGCACAGCCTGGAGGGATGTCTCCTCTAACAGCTGGTAGGAACCACTGATTTGTAACTAGTTGCCAAAACAAAATTAAAAGCAATTATTTTATTTATTTATTGATATGAGAGAGAGAGAGAGAGAGAGAGAGAGAGAGAGAGAGAGAGAGAGAGAGAGAGAGAGAGAAATGGGGCGGGGGGGGGATAAACATAGATTTGTTGTTCCACTTATTCAGGTATTCATTGGTTGCTTCTTGTATGTGCCCTGACCAGGTATCAAACCTGCAACCTTGACTTATAGGGACAACGCTCTAACCAACTGAGCTACCTGGCCAGGGCCTAAATGCAATTTATCACAAACTATGAGTATGTACTCTATATACATCACCTACATCAGCGGTCCTTAATTGGGGGTGAGGGGCAAACTAAAATTTTTTAGCTGGCATAACTGGAGAGAGGGGGATGGTGCTCCTGGCTAGTAGTGGGTAGAGGCTATGGATACTGCCAAACTTAAAATTAAGTACAGTGCAGTCCCCGTGCACAAAGAATTCTCTCATTCAAATGTCAATAATGCTGCTGTTGAAAATCCCTAATCTACATCATGTAGCTCTTACAAAAATCCTGCTCGGATATCATCATCTCCATCTTACAAGTGAAAAATCTGACAGCGCTGATTCTAGGAAACTGGCAGAACAAAACAAACCACGTCTAACTTATTCTAAAGCAAAAGTTTTACATCAAATTGTCAAATAACGTTTTAAAAATGTCTTTATTGACTTTTGAGGGAGAGGAAGGTAGAGAGAGACAGAGAGAAACACCGATGTGAGAGAAACATCAACTGGCTGCCTCCCATAGGCACCCCCACCGGGATCCAACCTGTAACCTCGGTGTGTGCCCTGACCCAGAATCGAACCCACCGCCTTTCAGCGCACAGGACCAAGCTCCAACCAGGCGAGTCACACCGGCCAGGGCTCAGGTAACTCTTTAACTTCGTATGTCGGGGTGCCAGGAAAAGGAGAGGATGAAAAAATAAATAAAACGTCCCCTATTCCTCCACTGTATTAACCTTTAAATGACCATATGATTAAGTGGCTGGGGCAAAGAGAAGTGACTATGGCCCAGACCCCAAATTCAGGAATTAGCCTTTCACCAAGGAACCAGGTTTCTCACGGGAGCGGGCGCATTTACAAGTGGGGAAAATGAAATCCCGACTTCCTTTCTAATCCACGGAGGTGCTCGAAGTCAGGGCTCCCCGGGCGAGGGTGGCCGGTGACAAGCGGTGGCGCTCGGGCTACAGTCCCCTTCCCAAGCGCCGCGCGCGGCGGAGCGGCGGCACACACACCCAACTGTGCACAGACAGGCGCTGCTCTCACCCCCAACCACTTCCCCGACAGTTAAGGAGGTTACGGGGGGGGGGGGGGTAAAATCTAAACTGCCACCTGCCAGAGACCGGGCTGTATCGGGGGTGAAAGTACCAGAAGCCTCTGGGTTTCCATCCGCACCCCAGCCCCTAGGTTTCCTTCCTCGTAAGAGAGGAAAGAAGGCGAAGACCGGGAAGGTCCGGAGGCTCTAGGCTTTGGGGTTGGTTTGGGTTTTTGACAGAAGAGGGGCCTGGGAGCCTGGGGCGAGCGAGACTTGGGAAGGAGGTACAGGCGGTTAGAAACAGCCACCCTCGCGCGCCTACGTCCGCTAGCCTTGGGGGGGGGGGGGAGGGGGCGGGTCGGGACCGCTCGCCGGAGGGCCGGCGCGTCCTGCTCGGGGGCTGGTTCCGCCCGGGAACACCGGGGAAACGAAGCTGCTCCCGGGACACTGCGGGACCCGGGCTGCCCGGTCGAACCGCGCCCCTCGCCGCCCGGGGGAGGAGGCGCTGACCGGGCGGTGACAGCTGTCAGGCCCCGGCCGCCGCCTCGTCTCCCCTCCCCCTCCGCAGCTCCCACAGGCGGGGCCGCAGACCGCCGCCGCGCCTACCCGTGTTGTAGACGTGCAGCTCGTCCGCGATGCCCTCGTTGCCTCCACCGAAGATGATCATCAGCTCCCGGATGGCCACGGCCCGGTGTCCGTGCCGGGCGCGGGGGACCGGCCCCGTGAAGGAAGAAACCCGCCTCCAGTTGAGGAGGCTGGGAGCCGCCATCTTCCCAACCCCCGCCCCTCTACCCACAATGCAGCGCGCCGCTCGGGCGCCAGGGCTCCCGGGGGAGGGCGGGGCCCGCCTCCAGCTGTGCGCGGGGGCGGGGTAAGGGTGGTCACGTGACTGCGGTCGCCCGGGGCGAGGCTGGAGGCTAGCGGGCCGCGGAGGGGTTCTAGCCAGGGAGCCCGCCCCCACCCCCGGGCTACGTGGTCGGCCCGGGCACCGGGGCAACAGGTTTTGGGTGGGAGGACATTTCCTACCGACCGAGTATCCCCTCCCCACCCAGAGCCCCGCGTTGTGTATGTGCGAGAGAAGGTACAGCGTTTCCCTTTAAGGCCACTTTGAGCATCTAGGATGTGCGGGCAGGTCAGACCCGTTAAGCAGTTACAGCACCGAGGGAGGAAAGCTTGCGCAGAGAGGTTCCAGGTGTCGGGACGCGGGGAGGGGGAGAGGAAAGTGTCTTCGCGGAGGCAGGTCGTGCCGCCTGGGCCGGGAGGATGCCCCCCAACGCGGGAGCGAGGGAGGGAGTCTGGACCCACGACCCGGCGGCCCGCGCCCCGCGAGCTGAGACTCAGAACATCCTAGAGAGGACGGGAGCTGAGCCTGCAAAGACAAATCAGGACGGTCAGGCTTGGGGATAACATTCCAAGAAGTTTAGGAACGGTGAGCCACGAAAGGTTTTTTGTTTTTGTTCTGAGTAAGCAGGTGAGAGGTTATATGGAGAGTTCTGTTTTATTACTAACAGTTGAGCGTCTTCCGTTGCCAAGCACTGTCCTAATTACCTTGCCTGTCTTAACTCATTTGATCCTCCCAACAATCCAGTGAGTGGGTACTGTTACCTCCTTTCCGTGGGTGGGGAAAGGAGGCACAGAGAAGTAAAATAATTGTCCCCTGGGCACGGAGCGGAACAGGATTGGGAGCAGGAGTTAAACGCCGGGTTCTGATTCCAGAGCCCCTATCCTTAACCACAAAACCGCCTCTGATCATGGTTAGATGTAACCCTAATAAGTCAGGCTCAGCTGCCTTGTGACCTAGCCCTACACAGAATCACACTCAAAGAGACCCAAGTCAAGCCGGGGGAAAAAATGGGAAGCAATTAAAACTCCTACCTCACACTCTCAAAAAGCAGGAATACACATAACATATATAAAATTTCCTAACATTCCTTCTTCCTCCTCTTGTCATTTTCAATTTCTCTCCTATGCCTCGTTCAGTCCCCTTCCTCAACTCCCTCTCCACCTTCTCATTCATATAAACTTTCTCCTGAGGGGTGATTCTCTACCTTTTATAAAAGGAATTCTCACTGTTCTTTTCAGCTCCTGCTTCTCAAATTCTCCTTCCCACTATTACCCCTATTTCAAATATGGTCAAAGAAAATTTGGGGTGGGAGGCAAAAGATGGCTGGAAACAAAAGGGGATAAGAATATTTACGGTGTGTAGTAAGATTTTCTTTGTCACATATCATGGGCTCTTAAATGTTTCTGTTATAAAGTTTTTTGTGTTTCTAAAAACCGGAGAAGGGATAAAGCAATATGTTTTTCATGAAACTTACGATATTTGATTAAGAACTGTACTTTAGCCCAGCTGGTGTGGTTCAGTGGTTGAACGTCAACCTATGAACCAGGAGGTCACAGTTTGATGCCCAATCAGGACACATGCCTGGGTTGCAGGCGACGTGTAGGAGGCAGCCGATCAATGATTCTCATCACTGATGCTTTTATCTCTTTCTCCCTCTCCCTTCCTCTCTGAAATCAATAAAAATGTATTTTTTTTAAAAAGAACTGTACTTTATTCTGAGAGTTCATTGTTAAAATGTCCAACTTTTATGAATGATTATGTAAGTAGATAGTAAGATTTTTTTTAATGTTCTTTAAGAAAAAGATTAAGAGTAAAATTAAAAAGTTGCAAACTGCCCCATCCGGTTTGGTTCAGTGGAAGTGTCCCAGGTTTGATTCCAGTCCAGGGCACACACCTCAGTTGCAGGCTCCTCCCTGGCCCTGCAGAAGGCAACCAATCAAAGTGTTTCTCTCACATCGATATTTTTCTCTGTCTTTCCCTCTCTCTTCCACTCTCTCTAAAATCAATGGAAAAATATCCTCAGGTGAGTATTGAAAAAAAAAAGTTGCAACCAATGTTGATATTTAAGTTAAACAAAACTGGTGTACGATATTTGCAAGTTATAAATGGTCAGATAAGGAGCTGCAGGACAAGGAAGCAAGTGTGTATCAGTTTCCTAGGACTTATATTTTTTTATTGATTTTTTTTTTTTTACAGAGAGGAAGAGAGAGGGACAGAAAGCTAGAAACATTGATGAGAGAGAGACATGGATCAGCTGTCTCCTGCATGCCCCCTACTGGGGATGTGCCCGCAACCCAGGTACATGCCCTTGACCGGAATCGAACCTGGGACCCTTCAGTCTGCAGGCCGACGCTCTATCCACTGAGCCAAACCGGTTAGGACTCCTAGGACTTCTGTAACAAAGCACCACCAACCAGGTGGCTTGAAACAATAGAAATGGGCTGTCTCCTCATTCATATAGTTTTGGAGGCTATAAATCCAAAATCAAGGTGACAACCGGGCCCTCATCCCTCTGAAACGTATAGGGGAGACTCTAGCTTCTTGTGGTAGCCATTCAATCATAGGCATACTTTGGCCTGTGGCTGCATCACTCCAATCTCTGCCTCCATCATCACAGGGTATTGTCCGTGTCTGTCTTTGTCCCTTGTATTGGTATAAATTCACCAGTCATATTGGATTAAGACCCATACTAGTGACCTCATCTTAGCTTGATTACATCTACAAAGACCCTGTGTCCAAATAAAGGTCACATTCACAGGTATTGGGTGTTAAGGGTTTAACATAACCTTTGGGGGTACACAATTCAATTCATGACTAAGTGCTTAATCCAATGGGAAAACTACTTTTACCAGGTCACCTTTGACTCATCTCTGCTTAAATAACGAGTCTAGACTAGGACCCCCATTCCCAAGAAAGCTACCTTCAATCTTGGAAACTATAGGATTAGAAGCTACCACCTAGGAGGAGAGTGTAAAAAGGGAAGAGAAGAGTGAGGCAGAAAATCACCCTGAAGAAGCCAACATTTAGGAGGTACAGACAGATGGAGGCACTCATGAAGGAAACAGAATGAGGAGCCAGAGAGGTCAAAAGTGAGCTAGTTGAGGGAGATGTCAAGCCACCCATGAAGGGGGATTTCACAGAGGCGGAAGTGGTTAGCAGAGCCAAAAGGCATAGGTCAGAGAGGAAGAAGACCAAAAAAAAAAAAAGTGTATTTGATTTGAAAATTAGGTTATTAGTGGCCTAGATTAAAATGCTCAGTGGAGTGGGAGGAAGGAAGGCAGAGTAGATCGAAGAACGAATAACAAGTGAAAAAGTACAAGTATCATGTGTAGTCCACTTCTTACAGAGACTCGCCCATGAAAGGAAAGAAAGAACCGTGCCTGGAGGGGAGGAATGGGTACAGGCAAAGCTGTTCTTAACCTCTTGATTGTCAGTCTGTCTTTTTTTCCAACTGGATCCTTCTTTAGGGCCACAATCAAGTCTCATTTTGGGCTGCTAAAACAAAATACTACAGACTCAGTGGCTTATAAATAACAGAAATTTATATCTCATAGTTATGGAGGCTGGAAGTCCAAGATCAGGCTGCCAGCATGGTCAGGGTCTGCATGTTGCAGACTGCTGACCTCTCCCTGTATTTTAACATGGTGGAAGGGGCCAGGGAAGTCTCTAGGGTCTCTGTTATAAGGGCACTAATCTCATCCATGAGGGCTACATCCTCATGACCTAAAGCACCAAAATACCAAAGGCCCCACCTTAGGGGTGAGGTTCTCAACAAATGAATTTGTGGAGGACATAAACATTCAGAACCCAGCAAGAGAAATGTCATTTGGAAATGCTTTCTGCTACAAGTAGAATATTCAACACACAGCAATTAAATGATAATGCTTGTAATTACCTTGCACAAAAAATCTGGGGTAGGTGGCTCCAGAGTTAGTTCAGCACTTCAATGGTGTCATGGTTCTGGGTAGTTTCTTCGGATTTCTCTCGATCTTTCCTTTGTGGTCATAAGAAGGCTTTTGCAGCTCTGGGCATTGTGTCCTCACATAACCATGCCCAAAGGCATGAAGCAGGAGGATAGCCAGAATGGGGAAATAGGATGCTCCCTTTGCAAGGACAAAAAGCATCTTGCCAATAAGCTACCCAGAACCCCCAGTTCCAGAACTGAGGCCTTTGGTATACTAAGATGACATTAGCTTCAGTGACAGAAATACCAAAAAATATAATAGCTTTAAAAGTTGATGTTTCTTCCATGTAAATGAATATTGGAGGTGGCATTCCAGAAATGGCATGGCAGCTCTGTTTCGCAAGTCCTCAGGAATTTGTACATTTTATGGCTTGGAATTCCTCTTTCCAACTCATGGCCCAAGATGGCTGCTCCAGCTCTAGCCATTGCATCCACATTACAGCCAGCAGAAAAGAGTAAGGGAAAGAACATTCCCTTCTCCAGAACACATCCTGGGATTATACATATTTTTTCTGTTTATATCCCATAAGCCAATATTTAGTCACAGACTAATTGAAGAAGTTTGGGAAATACAGTGTTTTTCTTTTAGTCCTCACCTGAGGATATCTTTTAATTAATTTTATTTTATTATTATTTTTTTAGTTAGAGAACAAGAAACATCCATGCAAGAGAGAAACATCAACCGGTTGCCTCCTGAACGCACCCCAATGGGGATCGAACCTGCAACCTGGGTATGTGCTCTGTCCAGGAATTGAACCTTTCAGTGTATGTGGCAACATTCCAACCAATTGAGCCACACCAGCCAGGAAATGTAGTTTTTATTTAGAAATAGAGGCCCGGTGCATGAAATTAGTGCATGGGGAGGGTCCCTAGGCCTGGCTGGCGATCAGGGCCGATCGGGGCCTTGCTGTGCCGGCGAGGGCCTTCATTCCGTGCTGCCCTCGGGTAGTCAGTGCTCATAGTGAGCGATCGAACTCCTGGTCTCCTGGTTGAACTGAAGGGACCCTTTGCATATTAGCTTTTATATATATAGATGGCCATGTACCCAGGTAATCGTCAAGGTTCTCTTACAGAGAAAGAAGAGAAGAGCAGACATGAGACGAAAGGGTGGCTACAGGAGTCTGGGGAGGTGGTTGGTTGGTTGGTTTGTTTTCAGCCTCAATAATGAGAAGCAGGCAAGGAAGAAGAAGGTTGGAAATGAGAGTGGTTGAGGTAACCAACAAGGCCTACCTCAGGAAGAGTAGAAACTTGATGGTGCAAAATCCTGGAGGATCAGGAAAAGATCGATTAAGGAGTACATATAGATTTACATGTATATTAAGGGTGAATACGTATATATTTCTATATTATGGATTATAAATTATATAGATTGTTATATGCTTTAAAAATAGAATAGAAGCCCTAGCTGATTTGGCTCAGTGAATAGAGCATCAGCCTGTGGACTGAAAGGTCCCAGGTTCAATTCCGGTCAAGGGTACATGCCCCGGTTGCAGGCTCCATCCCCAGTAGGGGATGTGCAGGAAGCAGCCAATCAATGATTCTTCATTGATGTTTCTCTCTCTCTCCCCCTCTCCCTTCTTCTCTGAAATCAATAAAAATAAATGTTTTAAAAAATAGAATAGAAAACAGAAAGCTCTTTTGGACAATACTGTTCTAGCCTTTTTAGATTACATTAGAGAAGGTACCTTCATCTCTCATCACTTTCTCTCCTTCACACCTGCTCCCCCATATCAAATACCCATCGTCTACCTGGACTCATGATATAGCACAGAAGTTAAGATCATGGGATTTAGAATCCAATAAGTGCGGCCTCTTATTAGCTTTTTGATCTGGGTCAAATTATTTATTGTCTTTGAGCCTCAGATTCTTTATATAATGGGGATGATAATAGCATCTATTGCTTAGGGTTATTTAAAGGTCAAATGAGAGAATACATGTAAAACACAGGCAGCCCTTGCTTTGCATGGTAGTGCTGTTCTGTAAAAATGACCATGCAAGCTTAAATGCTGCAAAGTGGTCTTACTTCTCAATGAGAAAAATCACAATTGTTCGGTGACCTTTAAAATTTTTGTCAAAATGTTTAAAACTCTTCCTGTTGGCTTTAAATATCTAGGGAAATGAAAAATTAGTTAACCTATTATTTATTTGTCATTCTGTAATTTAAAACATGGAGAACAAACTGTTCTAATTTTTGTGTAAAACTTACCAAGGGGACCTTGTTAGTACTGTACAGCGCGAGCATCTTTCCTGCGCCTTGGCAAATTGGCGTACTTCTTTCTAAATTTGGATCAGCTTCCCATCTTTTATCCTTCACACTTTCAATGTCACCAGACATCTTTGAGAGTTCCTTTAGTGTGGATTTTTCACTCACCCACTTTCTCTGGGACGTCTGCATCCTTTTCATCACCACCACTCTCCTCGCTTATGTTCATAGATTCACTTTTACTAAGTTTTCCTGGCTGCATATCTAGAATTGAATAGTTATATCTCAGGGCCATTTACCTTGCATTTGGACTTCACTCCCACTAAGATCACTTTTTGTTTCTTTACTACACTTTTATCTTTGTTGGTCACTTCTCTCTGTTGTTCATATTTGTAAACATCACATGGGTTTATCGCTGGGTGTTAAGGAAGCATTACAACTACATGCTTTGCTGTCTGTACATAAACTGAACAACTGTGTCAAAGAAGTGACATGAGTAGCCACCGATTCTGATGTAGATCTGTGATTTGCACAGTTATTTTGAAAAGCTAGCCACAAAGTTTGCACTTACGGGATTACAGTTATTCTATGGTAACAGATTTGAACTGCGTTGCTTGGGGGAGAGGGATGACGTTATTAAATTAAACCATGGTAACTGAAATTTGTGCTGTTGCCATGCAAACAAGCACAGTGCTACACTTAAGAAATGCCTGGCAGGTGGTTAGCATTTGGGAAGTAGTAAATGGTTTTACTCCAGCATCATCATCATTTTCATTACATCATTACCATTTCTACTCCTCCTTCAGAGCCACCAAGGTATCTGCCTCAGAGGGAGGGACTCATACAGGGAGGCAGCAGACAGTGCTGTGTTTTCAGCCAAGAGTATAATTTGCCATGTCCAAGGGATACCTTAATTTCTACTGAGGAGTCGGGCCAAGGGTTTATTGGCAGAGCTCTGAGGAAAGGTTTTGGGGAGTGCCAGCAGGTCGACTGGACTCCAGCAGCAGAGAGTTTGGGCAGGCACTGCTCCCAAGATGAAGAGAGCAGATGGTGTCTGAGAGGCCTGTTCACAGATCGCACGGCTCTGGCCATGGGTCTTGGCTGGAGCTGTGGCCAAGGCACGGAGAGGGCAGCAGGCAAGAGCAAGGCAGAATTCTAGGCCAGGGAGAGCCTACGCCAGTGACAAGAAAGGAAATTGGCACAAGAGCCAAGGAAGAAAAAACGGTCATCTTGTGTGGGAGAGAGAACCCAGGTGCAGAGTAGGGTGCAGGAGCAATTGTGTAGACCAGGGGTAACAGGGCACCTAAGCACCAGACAAGGAGATCGTTGAGCTCCACCAGGCAAAAGAGGGAATTGGGGCTCATATAGTTGTGCTTCCTGCCCCACGTGGATGATCTTGGAGCCCAGCCCTGGGAGACAGAGGCAATGAGTAGAGGCTTGTCAGCCCAACCCAGTCACTGAGTGAGTCACTGCTACTACAGAATACTCTTTCCTTTCCTTCCAGTCACCTTTAACAGCTTTAATACATTTTTATCTAAGGCTTATCTATACTCAGCAAGGTAGGCCCATTGGGTAAGAAGAAATAATGATCATTTGACTTTCAACAGAAAAAAAACATGGAATACTAATGAACCAGATATACAATATATTGACACCCCAAATTTAAAATGCACATGAAATGCATAAAGGTCACACAGGACTGCATTCAGGCATACGACTGAAACCTGACCAAAGTGACTTAGCACAGAGGGCTTCTTTTCCTCACACAGCAAGCTGTGTCCTAAGTAGTTAGTTCAGAGCTGCCGGGGTGACTCCTGATGCCATCAGGGACTTGGGCTCCTCCGTAGTCCTTGCTCTGTCCTCTTCACATGTGGAAGGCTGCTGGCCACCCTGTGCAAGGATATTTTCTGTTTGCTTATACAGATCAACCCTCCACTCTTCAACCTGGTCAGTGCCCTGAGAGGCTGACAGAAGTGGATTCCATCACTTGAGCTCCCTTGCCTTCTGACTTCCATTTGGGTCTGGCCGATGGGAGGCACCACCAAGAGGAGATTGTAAGGTTGGAGGAATTAGCCCCCTAGTCCCTTTTCTGTGGGTCAGCACAGGCTGCCGCTATTGGGCTGCCCTGTTCACGCAGCTAGTTCCTCGCAGTCCTGCTAACTACTCCCTTCCCTTGCCCTTCAGGGCCAGAGGCAGTGATGGCTCCCTGCATTTTCTAACCCCAGGCTACTGAACCATCTCTTAACCATGTTTCCCTAACACCACCGACTACACACTTCAAATAGCCTTTTTTCAAAGTCTCCACCACTAGCCTATTGGATTGAGCCATCTGTGTCCTGCCAGGCCCCTCGCTGACTCAACACTGCAGCCTCCATGCACAGCCACTGTGACCATATGCAGCAGCCCAGCATGGACCTTGGTCCTCAGAGCTGCAAGATGCTACTCCACCTCCAGGCCTCGAAGTTGGATTTCAGACAGGAAGAAAGGGCAAAAGGTACCACACTGCACTCTGCCAGGAAAATGTAGCTTTCTAGGAAGTCAGACAGCCGGCTCTGCTCACAGGACACTCTAGCTTAGGATGTCTGAGAAGACGACTATTGTTAACTGGCACCTTCTGCCCCAAAAGATAGTGTTTCTATTTAAAGGGAGGAAGCAGAGAAGGTTATTAAGTAGGCTACCAGCAGTGTTTGCAGCATCGTATAACTAACTCACTCGGGTTTTTGTTGTTGTTGTTATTGCTCCAAATATGTTACTGCTGCCCTTCATTTCCCTTGTTCATACCTTGGGTTTCTCCAAACAATAATAATAACCTCCATGTATTGAGTCCTTGATGAGTGTTTTACATGCATGATGCCTTTTAACCCTACAGGGACCTGTGAGAGTCCTATGAGGCTTCCCTACTTTATAGATGAGAAACTGAAGTGGGATTTTTAGTAACACATCTATATAAGGTTTGAGCTAGCACCTAGGTCTGTCTGTCTCTGGAACCAATACTGGTAACCACTGCACTTAAATCCCGTGTCTCTTTCTGTCCTCATTTCTTCACCAGGGGAGAATATGTACATACAGTGTAGAAATCTAGGTCGTGGATAATACACTTCTTGCATCCTCAGTACATTCCCCAGCAGAAATAAAGGAGAAAGAATCTGAAGTTGGAGATGGCAGGAGGTCAGTGAGAAAGTGTACAGAGATCAATGACCAGGGAGATGTGGGTCCACATAGAAGTTAATTTGAATAGCAAGTAGGGTCTATGAAAACCACATAGTTATTATTCCAATTCCGAGTCCGGCTCTTGAGTGCTTTGGTTGTCCTCCTCTCTGAACCCACTTATTCAGGAGCTCTTACACTGGGTCAGGCATCCTGCCAGGTGGATGGAGATACACAGGAGAAAACACAATCCTCAATCTTCAGAGGAAACAGGAATGTCAGGAGGTCTCTTGGAGTGTTGGAGGGACTGGCCTGCTGCTCCTGACAGCACACAATTTTAGAAGAGCGGTGTCAAGCCCTGGCCTAGGAAATGTTGATGCTATTTTTGCTCATGTGGGTGCAGTGAGGACTGGAACAAGAGTACTTAGTGCACAGTACCCTGTGCTGCCACTGAACCTTCTGACTTCCCACAGGATCAATGTATAAAAATGACTTTGCCACAGCTAGAGATAAATATCTTACAACCATGTCTGTTAGCTAAAGCATTGACTAGACTTATGGTGTAAAACAGAGTACACTGGGGAAAAAGAAGATGGCTGCCGACAGGAAGGCAGACTACAAGATAGTGTGCGAGTGAGAAAACAGAGAGTGTGTGGTCGCACAGGGTGTGTTTGTTGGTGAGTTGAGGGACAGCTATACTCCAGGAGACTGTGGGGGACTGCTGAATGGGGCTCCCCTGACTGGGAAGCCCCCACTGCTCCTGGGTTCCCTCCCAGAGCAACCGGCTCCGATGCAGAGACCGCACCATCTTGAAGGGGAAAGTGGATGTTATCGGAAGTCTGAAAAGCCTGGGGAATCTACAACTATGGCACCCACCGAACAGCTGCGAACCCGAGAACACCGGTCCCCAAGTGGCACAAGCACACGGGTTCAGAGGAGCTCTACACTCCCTCATGGAACATTCAGATTTCGCCTGGGATAAGGAGAGAAAGAACTACATAACCAGACACCCGGAGAAGAGAGATTATGGGGAGACAAAGAAACAGCCCACATATGGAAGAAAAGCAGGCATCACCAGAAAAGGAAGTAAATGAAATGGTGGCAAGCAACCTATCCGAGAAAGAATTCAGAGAAATGGTCATAAAATGGATGAAAAGAATGGAAGACAAATTCGACAAAATGTGTAAGAACCAAGAGGAAATGAAGAAGAACCAAAAAGAAATGAAAAATGATATCACTGCTGTAAAGAACTCAATAGAAAGCATCAAGAGTAGACTAGAAGAAGCAGAGGACCGCATCAGTGAGCTAGAAGACAAGGTAGGAAAAAATACCCAAGTAGAGCAGCTTCTAGAAAGAAAAATGTAAAAGCAGGAGGAGAGCCTAAGGGAACTTTGGCACAACACGAAAATAACTTCCGCATAATAGGGGTACCAGAAGAAGAGGAAACTGAGCAAGGAATAGAAAACCTGTTTGAAGAAATAATGACAGAAAACTTCCCTGATATAGAGAAAATAAAACCTCCACAAATCCAAGACGCTCACAGGGTCCCAAGCAAAATGAACCCCAAAAGACTGACACCAAAGCACATTATAGTTAAATTGGCAAACACCAATGACAAAGTAAGAATCTTAAAAGCGGCCAGAGAGAGACAGAAAGTTACCTACAAAGGATCCCCCATCAGACTAGCGACTGATGTCTCAACAGAAACACATCAGGCCAGAAGGGAATGGAAGGAAATATATAAAGTCACACAAAGGAAGGGTCTGAATCCAAGAATACTGTATCCAACAAGGCTATCAATCAAAATTGAAGGTGAAATCAGGAGCTTAACAGACAAAAAAGGACTAAGGGAGTTTATTACCACCAAACCAGCAATGCAAGATATGCTAAAGGGTCTGCTGTAAAAATAAGAAATAGGAAGCAAAAAAGGACCAAAGGGGTAAAGAATAAAAATGGCGACAAACAAGTACCTATCAATAATAACTTTAAATGTAAGTGGATTAAATGCCCCAATCAAAAGATATACGGCAGTGGTCGGCAAACTGCGGCTCTTTGGCCCCTTGAGTGTGGCTCTTCCACAAAATACCATGGCCTGGACGAGTCTATTTTGAAGAAGTGGTGTTAGAAGAAGTTTAAGTTTAAAAAAGTTGGCTCTCAAAAGACATTTTAGTTGTTGTACTGTTGATATTTGGCTTTGTTGACTAATGAGTTTGCCAACCACTGACATAGGGTAATGGATTGGATAAGAAAGCATGACCCATATATCTGTTGTCTACAATAAGCCTACCTCAGAAAAAAAGATGCACACAGATTGAAGGTAAAGGGATGGGAAAAGGTTTTTTAGGCAAATGGAAATGAAAAAAAAAAAGCTGGGGTAGCAATACTTATATCTGATAAATTAGATCTCAAAGTGAAGGACATAAAAAGAGATAAGGAAGGCCACTTCATAATACTAAAGGGAGAAATCCAACAAGAAGAAACAACTCTGGTAAACATATATGCACCCAATACACAGCACCCAAATAAATAAATAAAAAACTCCTGGAGGATATCAAGGGAGAGATTGACAGCAATACAATCATAGTAGGAGACTTTAATACCCCATATCACCATTGGACAAATCATCTAAACAAAAACTCAGCAAAGAAACATCAATCCTAAATGACTCACTAGACCAGATGGAATTAATTGACATCTTCAGAACATTTCACCCCAAAGCCACAGAATATACGTTCTCAAGTGCACATGCGTCATTTTCAAAGATAGTCCATATATTGGGTCACAGGCAAAGTCTCTTCAAATTCAAGAAGATAGAAATCATATCAAGCATCTTCTCAGATCACAATGGCATAAAACTGGAAATCAACTACAATAAAAACAATCCAAAAAAATCAAACACATGGAGACTAAATAGCATGCTACTAAACAATGACTGGGTTACCAGAGAGATCAAAGAAGAAATAAAAAACATCATGGCAACAAATGACAATGAAATCACAACAATCCAAAATCTATGGCACACAGCAAAAGCAGTCTTGAGAGGGAAGTTCATAGCTCTACAAGCCTACTGCAAAAAAAAACAAGAAACAATGGTAATAAATTACCTAACCCGACAACTCAAAAAGTTAGAAAGAGAGCAACAAGAAAAGCCCAGTGTAAGCAGAAGAAAGGAAATAATAAAGATCAGAGTGGAGATAAATGACATAGAGACCCCCAAAAAAAGAGCAATACGAAAGATCAACAAAACCAAGAGCTGGTTCTTTGAAAGGATAAACAAGATTGGTGAACCTCTAGCCAGGCTCACCAAGAAGCAGAGAGGACCCAAATAAACAAAATCAGAAATGAAAGAGGAGAAATAACAACAGACCCCACCAAAATACAAAGGATTGTTAAAAAATACTATGAACACCTCTATTCCAACAAACTGGACAACCTGGAGGAAATGGACATATTCCTAGAAGAATACAACCTTCCAAAACTCAACCAAGAAGAATCTAAACATCTCAATAGGCCAATAACTATGGAAGAAATTGAAGCAGTCATCAAAAAGCTTCCAGCAGACAAAAGCCTGGGGCCAGGCGGCTTCACAGGGGAGTTTTACCAAACATTCAAGAAAGAACTAAAACCTATTCTCCTTAGACTCTTCCAAAAAATTCAAGAGGAAGGAACACTTCCAAGCTTATTCTATGAAGCCAGCATCACCCTAATACCAAAACCAGATAAAGACAACACAATGAAAGAGAATTACAGGCCAATATCCCTCATGAACATAGATGCCAAAATCCTCAACAAAATTCTAGCAACTCAGATCCAGCACTACATCAGAAAGATCATACACCATGACCAAGTAGGATTTATCCCAGGGATGCAAGGATGGTACAATATCCGCAAATCAATAAACGTGATACATCACATAAACAAATTGAGAGATAAAAACCACATAGTCATATAAATTGATGCAGAAAAGCATTTGACAAAATCCAACATCCTTTCTTGATAAAAACTCTCAGCAAGGTGGGAATAGAAGGATCATACCTCAACATAATAAAAGCCATATTTGATAAACCCACAGCCAACATCATACTCAATGGGCAAAAAGTAAAACCATTTCCCCTAAGAACAAAAACAAGACAGGGATGCCCACTCTCACCACTCCTGTTCGACATAGTACTGAAAGTATTAGCCATTGCAATTAGACAAGAAGAAGAAATAAAAGACATCCAAATTGGAAAAGAAGAAGTAAAGCTGTCCTTATATGCAGATGACATGATATTGTATATTAAAAAACCCAGAAGACTCCATCAAAAAACTATTAGACTTAATAAATGAATTCCACAATGTAGCAGGATACAAAATTAACTCCAAGAAATCTATGGCATTTCTATACACCAATAGTGAAGTTACAGAAAGAGAGACCAAAAAAGCAATCTCATTTACCAGTGCACCCAAAAAATTAAGATACCTAGGAATAAACTTAACTAAGGAGGTAAAAGACGTATACGCAGAAAACTACAGGACACTGAAAAAAAGAGATAGAGGAAGACATAAACAAATGGAAGAACATACCATGTTCATGGATTGGTAGAATCAACATCATTAAAATATCCATACTACCCAAAGCAATCTATAGATTCAATGCACTCCCCATTAAAATACCAATGGCATATTTCACAGACCTAGAAAGAACTCTCCAAAAATTCATCTGGAATAAAAAAAATACCCCAAATAGCCACAGTAATCCTGAGAAAGAAGAACAAAGTAGGTGGGATCTCAATACCAGATTTCAAGCTGTATTACAAAGCCTTTGTTCTCAAAACAGCCTGGCACTGGCACAAGAACAGACATATAGACCAATGGAACAGAATAGAGAACCCAGATATTGACCCAAATCACTATGCTCAATTAATATTTGACAAAGGAGGCATGAACATACAATGGAATCAAGATAGTCTCTTCAATAAATGGTGCTGGGAAAATTGGACAGATATATGCAAAAAAATGAAACTAGATCACCAACTTACACCATACACAAAAATAAACTCAAAATGGATAAAGGACTTAAACATAAGACAGGAAACCATAAAAATACTAGAGTGTGGGAACCCCTTTCACATCCCGCATGGTTCAGGGTTCGGGTTCTGAAGAAGGCCGCACACAAATGAAAAGAGACTTGGAAAAGTATTAATTTGGGAATATTTGGGGGCCAGGCGGGAGCCCACCTCTAGTGGGAGGACTACGACCTGCTCTGGCCTTGCTATCCGTTTTATTAAGACTATGGGATACACCCACAACCATTAGGCAGGAAATTCCAATAACAGAAATTTACATGAGACAAACAGAGGTGGAGGCTGCTTAGGCTAACAATGTTTCAACTAAACAGTGAGCGAACTAGCTATGAGCGAACTTTCAGAGCAATGAAGGTTGTTGACCAGCCTTCCAGGTTTCCTGTCCATATCTTTCTAATTAGTGAGACAATGATCAGTTTCCGGCACTAGAGGAATCCACAGGCAGAGAAATCTCAGACATATGCCCAAAAAACTTCTTCACTGATACTGCTCCTAGGACAATGGAAACTAAAGAGAAAATAAACAAATGGGACTACATCAAAATAAAAAGCTTTTGCACAGCAAAAGAAACCATCAACAAAACAACAAGAAAGCCCATTGTATGGGACAACATATTTGCAAATGTTATCACTAATAAAGGTTTAATCTCCAACATCTACAGGGAACTTATACAACTTAATAAGAGGAAGATAAATGATCCAATAAAAAATGGGTGACAGACCTAAATAGAATCTTTTCGAAAGAAGACAGAAGGACGGCCAAGAGATATGAAAACATGCTCAAAGACACTAATTATCCGAGAAATGCAAATCAAAATGACAATGCGGTACCATCTCACACCTGTCAGAATGGCTATCATCAACAAATCAACAAACGACAAGTGCTGGCAAGGATATGGAGAAAAAGGAACCCTCGTGCACTGCTGGTGGGAATTAAAACTGGTGCAGCCACTGTGGAAGACAGTATGGAGTTTCCTCAAAAAACTAAAAATGGAACTCCCATTTGACCCAGTAATCCCACTTCTTCTTTTTTTTTTTAATTTTAATTTTATTTTTATTGTTTTAAGTATTACAAATAGTAGTACATATGTCTCCTTTTTTTTCCCCCTTGATCTCCCCCCGACCTCCCTTACCCCCCAGGACATGCCTTCACCTGCCCACCCACTTCTAGGAATATATCCCAAGAAACTAGAAACACCAATCAGAAAGGATATATGCATCCCTATGTTCAAAGCAGCACAATTCACCATAACTAAGATTTGGAAACAGCCTAAATGCCCATCAGCAGATGAGTGGATTAGAAAACTATGGTACATCTACACAATGGAATACTATGCTGCTATAAAAAAGAAGGAATTCTTACCATTTGCAGCAGCATGGATGGACCTGGAGAGCATTATGTTAAGTGAAATAAGCCAGGTAATGAAAGAAAAATACCACATGATCTCACTCATTTATGGAAAATAAAGAACATTATAACCTGATGAATAAAAAGATAGATACAGAGGCAGTAAAGCACTGAACAGACTGGCAAATTATAGCGGGAAGGCTGGGGAGTGTTGGGGAGGAGGGGAAAGAGATCAACCCAAGGACTTGTATGCGTGCATATAAGCACAACCAATGGACACAAGATAACGGGGGGTTGGGATAAGGGCATGCGACAGGGGTTAGGGGAGGCTGGGGGAAGGTAAGTGGGGGAAAAAAAAGAGATATATGTACTACTATATGTAATATTTTAAACAAATATATAGATATAGATATAATAAAACAGAGTATACCACCCTGGCCAGTGTGGCTTGATTCGTGGGGGCACAGTCCCGTACACTGAAAAGTCCTGGATTCTGTTCCCACTGAGGGCACATACCCAGGTTGCAGGTTTGATACCTGGTTGGGGTACATATGGGAGGCAATGGCAACCAATCAATGTTTCTCTCTCACATTGATCTCTCTCTCTCTCTCTCTCTCTCTCTCTCTCTCTCTCTCTCTCTCTCCCTCTCCCTTTCCCTTCCCCTCTCTCTAAAATCAATAAAAAGTTAGAGGATTAAAAAAAAAAAAAAGTACACCTTGCTGGCAGTTAGGAAAGAAGAGGACTAATGTAATGTCAAGCCAGGTCCAAAGAAAAAGGACATGCTTGCTGGGTAGTAGGAGGCTTTGGGATGGGAACACAAAAGGGAACGCCACCAGGACAGACAATAATTCCATACAGGCAGTGACCTGATGCTGCAGAAAGACCAAGTGAAGAATGCAATCCCTGTGGATGCGTTTTAACTCTAGAGCTGCTGTCAGAAACCCCAGTGTCTGAAATATGCCTCAGGTAAGAAACAGTTGAGAAATGCTGAACAGGAATTCCAGTCCTGGCTTCCTCACTAATCTGCTTTGGGAACTTGGAGTTTAACTTGTTCAAAGCCTTAGTTTGCTCATCTGCAAATTGGGGCAAAACACATCTGTTCAACTTACTTGACAGGAATGTTGTGAGAATAAAGTAGAAGATATGAAAACACTTTGCCCATTTAAAAGTTCTGTACAAATTCAGGATATTCCCACTCTTCAAGTTCGAGTCTGAAAAAAACCCCACATAATTATTATTTTTCTTACAATTACTGTACAGTAGCCACTAGCCACATTCGTTATTAATTCTTCTTAAAATGTGACTAGTGCAACTGAGGAACTGAACTTTAAATTTTACTGAGTTTTAATTCATTGAAATTGAAAAAAAAAAGATACTGGATTCAGTTATTAGAAAACTTTTTTTTTTTAATGATTGGAACAACTTGGGTATGTGAATTTATTTTTATTATTATTTATTTATTTATTTCACCACCATTTACCCCCTCTATGCTTTTAAAACTGTCCATTTCATGAAATTCATTGCTTCCGATGGAATTTAGTTTACACTGTGGGGTGCTGCAAGTGTAAAGTATACACCAGATTTAAATATCTAGTACCCCCAAAACCTAAAATGTGTGGTTTGTAATGTTTTCTATTGATTACAAGTTGAAATACTATTTTGTAAATATTGGGGTAAATGAAGTATATCGTTAAAATTAATTTTCCCTCTTTGTAAATTTCCTAAAGTGGCTACTAGAAAATTTAAAATTACAGTGTGACTTGCATCATACTTCTCTCCAGCAACACCACTGTAGAAGGAGGCGTGAGGGGGGGGGGGTCCTCCTTTCCTTACAGGAACTAGGGAGAGAGGCCATTGTTGCAGAAACAAAGTCCTAAGGTCCACGATCCCAGGCGAACTGCTGGCACCATTTCTTGGGTTTCTGAGCATCAGGGACAGAAACTCAGAACAGCATAGCACGGGGCGGGGTTGATTCCTTGCCTGATTCCTTTCCATGTTCAGGCACAAAACACACCTCCTTGGGATGTCTGTTGCTTATCGTTGCCTTGGTAGAATGAGACCACAGTTGTTATCTGGGCTTTGATTTGGGGACAACAGCTTTGTTTTTTTACTTTCATTAGTATTTTTTTGTGCTGAATTTACTCCCAGACCATAATTTTTTGTTTCTTCAGTTTCTTCTGGGATATCTTTTACTTCTGTGCAACCTCCTCTTCCGGTTTAGGAACAATCTGCTGTTTTTCCATGAGAGGTCAATGTGGCAGCGAGAGCTGGCGTGTGGGTTAATCCGCCTGTGAGCTCTGTACGTTCTATGCCGCATCTTGGGAGCTTTGTTCACCTGAAGGTGCTCAATGACCAGAGAGTCTACATCTAAACCCTTTAGGTCAGCATTACTCACTGCATTTTTTAAGCATGTGCAGCAAAAATTCAGCATCCAGCCCCACTGTTGGACCTGGACACACCTACCAAGTCCACCATTGTGACGATGGAATGGCACACATCCTATATAATAAAAGGGTAATATGCAAATAGACCGAACGGCAGAACAACCGAACAACCAATCAAAGTGTAATATGCTAATGATATGCTAAGGCTGCTCAACCACTTGCTGCACTGACCACCAGTGGGCAGATAATCAACTGGTCGACCAGTCGCTATGATGAGCACTGACCACCAGGGGGCAGATGCTCCAACCAGTAGGGGGTGCGGCCAATCGGAACTGAGCAAGATGGGCTGGACATGCCTTGGAGCCCTCCCGTGGTCCCTCCCTGGCCCTATCGTGCACCGGTGGGATCCCTCAGCCTGGCCTGTACCCTCTTGCAATCCCAGACCCCTCAGGGGATGTCGGAGAGCCGGTTTCAGCCCCATCCCACAGGCCACTCCCCTTGGGAGGGTGCCAAATGCAGGGCCCATGGCTGGTGAGCGCTGCTGCGGGAGCGCAGGCCTCTCCTGATCAGGACTGATTGGGCACGAGCCTGCAGCAGGCACACTGGGGCCGGGATGAACAGGAGTGGCCGGTAGGAGCTGCAGGCGGCGTTGGACTGCAGGTTTTGGCCGATCCCTGCAGGCCATCCAGAGGGACCCTACCCATGCATGATTTCGTGCACCAGACCTCTAGTTGCTTCTATAAAGGGACATCCTTCAGGTACTTGGTGGCTTTTCGATTATGCATACCCTTGATGGCCTGGGCAGTTTCATGAGTGTTCTTAAAGTGAACACGAAGATTTGAGCCTCTTGATTTGCATGATTTTGTGGGGTTTTCTGGGTCAAGTGAATAGAACTATTTTCAGAAGTCACCTCTGGCTGCTTTGGGGATTAGGGGGGGACAACAGCATTTTAATCACTGGATTTCAGGAGAAGCTAGTGCCTATAAAGAGATATTCTTAAACTTACTATGAACTTTATTTTCCCCTTCTGCTGAAAAGTACACCGTGGACCCAACTCATGGTGGAAATTCACCCTCCAAGCATTTGCTTTTCCTTGGTCTCTCGTCTTTCTCTCCAGAGCAGCCCTGTTTTTGAAAAGCACGCAGACTCCCGGACTGGGATTCCAGGGGAAGAAGGCAGGCCCATCCCAGCTGGCCGGCCAGCACATCTGGAAGTGGTTTCAGGGGCCGCCAGCACAACGCCTGGATTCCCAGCTGCTTCGCCTAGGGGTGGAGAAACCGGAGCTGCTGCAGAGTCAAAGCAAGCAAAGGGAGGTGCGAGCCGGGGAGGAATACTGTCTTGGAAACATAACATTGGCCTTGGACTCTCCGGCCCCTGGGGTCTTCCAATGGGATCTTAAGAAGCAGCAGCAGCAGTGGAGGGCAGCAGCGGGGGGGGCCAGCCGCTATTTGAACACTCAGCCCTGCAGCTCTTCTGGACCCAGGATCCCAAAGCCCTGCCCTCGCCAGTCACCAGGTAAACAGAAATTTACAAGCCAGTCACCAGGTAGACAGAAATGTACAAGCCAGTCACCAGGTAAACAGAAATTTACAAGCCGCAGCCTTTCCGTTTCACCCTGCCCCAGTCCTTTATTTTGCTGTGGATGCAAGAAAGGAAATCAGAGGTAGACTGGCCCACACAAACTTTGCCTTCAGGAGCCCCAGCCAATGTTTGTAGCATTCCAACGGAACTTTTTTTTTTTTTTTTTTTTTGGTATTTTGGGTGTTGTTTTGGGAGGGTTTTTTGGTGGGTTTTGTTTTTGTTTTGTTCTTGCCGTTGTAGCAAATCCAGGATACTCAATGTGCAAGTTGCTCACAACCTGGACTGCTTTCCCTGACCCAGTTTATCCCCACCCACTCAAAATACTGTGATTTACTATTTGCATTGTATTTTAAACATGAAAATCAGCAGTTAGCCAGGACACAGATAAATGCTAGTCTAGCGTTCAATGCAGATAGGGTTCTGAGCCACAAAAGATGTCTTTTGACCTGTGATTCATGGTTTCGGAATCTGTCCGAGGAAGCTGTTCTGAGGTCCCCGGCTCCCTGCCCCCACCAGAGGACCGGCAGTTGTAGAAATCTAAATGAAGCTCATTGTAAATACAGCGTCATGAACAGGACAAGAGCTTAGTCAGTGTTCAAGTTGAAAACGCTTTTTAACTTTCAGAAAATGTTTTCTTATATCCACTTTATAAGCAAGTTTTATTGGATAAACCTGATATATAACATAAGAAGGATACTTAATACAAGAGGAAAGAGAGAGAGAACATGATGATATATAAACATCTGGCTGTCTTATTTTGAGCCGGCGGGGGGGGGGGGGGGGGGGCCGAACGGATCAGTACTCTAGCTGTTTGGCCGTGTGCAAAGTGACATTGGTTGGTTGGTTTTGTCTTTTCTTCCAAAGTGTTGGTGCTGCATTTCTGTACAGTATCCTTTCTGTGCTACATAATGAAATTCCAGCCCTCCGTCTAATGCAGTTAGAAGTAGAGCAGTGCGGTGCAGTGGTGAGAACGTGGGCTCAGGGTTCAGACTCCCAGAGTTGAATCTGTGCACTGCCACCTAGAAGCTTTATAATCTCTTGACTCTGCGGGAGTTAACTTGTCTGTGACTCTGTTTCCTCATCTGTAAAATGGGATGGACCCAAATGCACCATATGTTTAAAGAATCTGTAGTGCCCTCGCTGGTTTGGCTCAATGGATAGAGCGTCAGCCTGTGGACTGAGTATCCAGGTTCGATTCCAGCCAAGGGCACATGCCTGGGTTACGGGCTCGATCCCCAGTAGGGGGCATGCAGGAGGCAGCCAATCAATGATTCTCTCTCATTGTTGATGTTTCTATCTATCTCTTTCCCTCTCCCTTCCTCTCTAAAATCAATTAAATATATTACAAATAAAATAAAATAAAGAATCTGTAGAGTAGTGAGGGGCCACAGGGAAGGTTAGCTTCTCTGGTGGTGCTGATGATGATGATGACAAGGGACCACTCATCCTGCATTGGGCAGCAGCCATGCTTTTGATACATCCTTCTTTCTGATCAAGTCATCACGTGTTCCGCCCATCCTCATGTGTCTCTCCAGGGCCTTCTTCAAATACCTCTTTGCTTTTTTTCCACTCTGGGTCTCTGGATTTCTCCTTAATTCTCCCTCTCTCCCTGCTGAGAGAAAGTCATGCTCATTAAGCCATAGCACTCAGAGTTTTCATTTCTAGAGAGCATGATTCTAAAGACTTCTTTTAGTTCAGCATTTGCCAAGGGATGTACGGAAGAAGGAAGTCCCATGGGGACAATGAGCGTTGTGAACCACATCACCCTCCCAGAAATCTCCAGGTATAATGGCATTTCAAAGGTCCCGAGCAGGCCCGCAGTAGAGAAATCTGCTTAAAGTGGTTCAACACAGGGTTCCAAGTTGACCCCTGAATCATGCTTTCACATAACCCTGATTAACATTTCTCGGAGCACTCTGCCGTAGCCTATTCCCGCCATATCTGTTTTCATTGCGGCTTTTCTTGTGGACATCCTACTTCATACCTTGCCTGGTGAATACCTGAGGGGACAGCTTGTTCTTCCTCCCCTGGTCAAGGACCTAAGATGGATTACATGTGCCTCATTGATATCTAGAAAATCTGGCCAAAAGTGGAAAGCAGGGACCAGCCAACTTTTTCTGCCAAGGACCAGTGGGCCATTTCATAGGCCATGTGGTCTCTGTTTCAACTACTCAGATCAGCTGTTCTCGTGTGAAAACAGCCATAGACAAAATGTCAAAGAATGGGTCCAGCTATGTTCCAACAAAACTTTATTTACAACAACCAGTGCTGGGCAGGATTGGGCCCAGGGGTGCGGTTGTTGATAACTGATCCACAGCCATTTTGTGAAAGAATGCCTCCTTGCCCTAACCCAGTGGTCGGCAAACTCATTAGTCAACAGAGTCAAATATCAACAGGACAACGATTGAAATGTCTTTTGAGAGCCAAATTTTTAAAACTTAAACTTCTTCTAATGCCACTTCAAAATAGACTTGCCCAGGCCATGCTATTTTGTGGAAGAGCCACACTCAAGGGGCCAAAGAGACGTATGTGGCTCGCGAGCCGCAGTTTGCCGACCACTGCCCTAATCGGTTTGGCTCAGTGGATAGATCATCGGCCTATGGAGTAAAAGGTCCCAGGTTCAATTCCAGTCAAGGGCATGTACCTTAGTTGCGGGCACATCCCGAGTAGGAGGTGTGCAGGAGGCAGCTGATTGATGTTTCTCTCTCATCGATGTTTCTAACTCTATCCCTCTCCCTTCCTCTCTGTAAAAAAAATCAATAAAATATATTTTAAAAGAAGAAGAAGAAGAAGAAGAAGAAGAACACCTCCTTCCCACACAGGAGAGGGCAGGATGAGTTCTCCACATCCTGAGGACTCCCTCACCTGGCCTCCTGTCCTGCAGGTGTTGGTGGATCTTGAGTAAACCGTTTATGCTACGGTCGACAGGGAAAAGGCCAGTGTGTTTTGCTGGAAGCCGAATTCCTGGGTCCTGCTTTCTTCCTGCTTTCTCTCTCTCCAGGTGCACCCATGCTCTTGTCCTGTGCACGAGCCTGTAGCTCGCCTGCTTTCAGATGGCGTGCTCTGTGGAGCAGGTTTTGTGCGTGTGTAAACTTTCAAGGTGCAGGTCCGCAGAGCTAAGTGAAATCCCAGAGCCTGTCAGTTGCTTGATGCATCATGGTAACAATTAGCAATGGAAAGTGGTGGCTGGTAGTAGCTGTTAAGGTGGGGAAGAATGTGAACTCGGAGCCAGACCGCCTGCCTGTCAGTCCCGGGTGTGCCACTCATTAGTTATGTCACCCTTGGCACGTACGTTAGCCTCCCTGAACTTCAGTTTCCTCACTCGAGAACAGCGGGTGACAGCCGTACAGGGTTGTTGTGTGAATCGATGGAAGTAATGTTTGTAAAGGTGTTAGAACCATGCCTGGCATATAAAAACTACTAAGTGTTATCTATTATTCTAGGTTACTTAATTTAATATGCAGAGCAGATCCATTTTAGAGAGTGGGGTTTTGTGAATTGCCCGAGATTACACAGCTAAGAAATGGTACGGGACCAAGATTCAAAGCCAGCTCTGTCTGATGACAAAGCCCATGGTATTTCCACTCAGGTTCATGGCCTGCCGGACTCAAGTCATTCAAAGATGCCTTTTAGGGTCTCCTCTTTCGTGTTCCCTTTTGATTCCCAGGTCCTTTCTAATGCCTCCCTACCTGAACCCAGGCAACTTCCCAGCTCTGTCTTCGTTGCTGTCTTGAAAACAAGGCTACAGGCTCTCTAATGCTCAAGGCTTGCCTACTTATTACTACAGGTAGACCAAAGCACACAAGCCATTTAGCCTAGAAAAGCTTTCAAAGGGGCAGGGGTCACGGTCCTGGGGCTCCTCGTTGTGATGGTCAGAGGAAGGCTGATAAGAACATGAGAGCCCTCTGCTTTCACTCCTGGATAAAGACCTTCAGCGGTGCCCTTCTTCTGGCTTTCTTCCTTAGGGAAGGTGTGCTGACACCTTTCTTTCCACCTCTTTCCCGTTCTTCCTCTCTCCTGTTTCTCACGCATTCATTCCACACACATTTTTGAGGCACACAGAGGTGGGTAAGCCATAGTCCCTGTCCTAAATCCTCTTGTGATCTGGTGAAAGAGACTGGCACACTCATAACATTAGAACTCAGTGTTCTGAGTGTAGGGATAGGGATAGGGATGGAGATTAGGGGAGCACCCAGGCAGGGTAATCAGGAAGGCTTTCTGAAGGAGGTGCTGCCTGAAATGAGATGTTAAGACACAAGTAGCAATTTACTGGGGAAAGAGGGAGGGAAAGGCATTTGAAGCAGAGGGGCCTGCAAGAACCAAAGTCCAGAGGCATAGACTTGGGTGTGGACAACAGTGGAGGCCTGAAGACTGACCCTCAAGACAGTTCAGTTTGGGCCGAAGGTGTAGCATAGAGGACCTATGGGCATCTTAGAGTTCCAACCTTAACCTTCTGGTAGTGGGTTTCCGGTGAAGAGCTTTAGGCAGGAAAGAGACACTCAGTGTTGTGTTTTAAATCATTCAGTAGAATTCTGCAAGACAACTGGCTTCTCTTCTGCAAAAAAAAAAAAAAAATTAGGGCATAACAAAATAAAAAGGCAGTGTGGGTGGGGTGGGGTTGATCAAGAGTAAAAGATATGACAACCAAACTATAAAATACAAGAGTCCTGGTACATGAAAATTCATGCACTCGGCGGGTCCCTCAGCCCGGCCTGCACCCTCTCGCAGTCTAGGACCCCTCAGGGGATGTCCACCTGCCAGCTGAGGCCCGCTCCTGGGGGATTGGGCCTAAGCTGGCAGTCAGACATCCCTCTGGCAGCCTGGGAGCCCTTGGGGAAGTGGGCCTAAGCTGCAGTCGGACATCCTCAGTGCTGCCAAGGAGGCAAGAGATGCTCCCGCCCCCACCGCTGCGCTCACAGTTGTCAGCCTGGCTTGTGGCTGAGCAGCACTCAGCCTGTGGGAGCGCACTGACCACCAGGGGGCAGCTCCTGCATGGAGCATCTGCCCCCTGGTGGTCAGTGCACGTCATAGTGAATGGTCGTTCTTGGTTGTTTGGCCATTAGGGTCAATTTGCATATTACCCTTTTATTATATAGGATGATATTGGAACAATGGGAGAAATTTAATAACACCTGCTTCCCAGATGTGATTAAATGCATGTTATTTTCCTAGGTGTGATTGTGACATTTTGGTTCTGCAGGGGAATGTCCTTGTTCTTAATAGTTGCACGCTGAAATATTACGAGCTGAAGTGTCATGATGTTATGATGACATATGTATGTATGGGGGAGGAGAGAAATAAAGCAAATATAGCAACATGTTAGCAAATGATGAATCTGGTGCAGCGTGTACAGGAATTCATTCTTTCAACTTTCTGGTAGACTTGAAATGTTTCAAGTGATAAGAAAAATTGAGCAAAAAATTAAAGGTACTCAAACGGCATGTATGTTTCAAATTAATTTAATGTAACTATTAAACGACAAAAATAGTCACTGTTGTCACCGTTGTGCCAGTGAGAGACTGAGGAAGGAAAGGGAGCAGACATCCTTGAGGCAGGAAGGCCAGGTGGGAAGTTACTGCAGAGTCAGCGAGTGAGTGAGAGGAGGCAGCCAGCGCGAGAGATGAGTCAGGAGATGGGTTTAAAGCACACTTAGGAGTGAAATTGTAGGCATCGGTGATTGACTGAGTGAGGGATCAGGAGGGAGAAGTGGAAGAGGATGCTTGGAGGACACCAGAGGAGGTGCATCTCTGGGGAGGTGCTGTGAACACAGGAGGTTTGAGGTGTTTGTGAACCATCCCCGAGGAGAGCCACTCACGCACCCCTTTGGCCTGTAAATAGTTTTGAGGGATTATACTGCCAGGCACTTGTACTGGGCATATGGCAGTGAACGAAACAGACAAAATTCCCTGCCTTCATAGAGCCTGTAATCCATCATTGGGAGGGCTGACCATAAGCCAGTAGTAAAATGGGAGCACGTTGGATGGTGGCGATTGCTGAGAAGTAATATATGCGTTGTTGGGGTTAGGAGCTGCTGACGAAGAGTCGGAGGGAAGTGAAGGTGCGAGCCTTGTGGATATCTGGGACTAGTGTTCCAGGTAGAGGGAACAGCATGTCTGGTGGAGGGAACAGCAAGTGTAAAGGCTCAGAGGCAGGAGAACGTCTGGCAAGGAGGCCAGTTGGATCTAGTGAGGTTTTCTAGGCCAGTGTAGGACTTCTGTTGTTACTCTGAGAGAGACAGGGAGGCCTGAGTGTGGAGTCCCACAGGAAGTGTGGAAAGGAGGAGGGATCCGGTTGGTGGGCCTGTACCTCCCATGCACCCAGGCCTCTTCCAGTATAGGAATGAGTCCTAGGGTGTGTTTCCTCCCCTGGAACCGTGTTAACCCAGAGGACCCTCTCCCAGGCTCTGCCCCAGACATTCCACAGTTTCTCTTGGCCCCTTGTTCTTGTCCCAAGGCTGGTCCCTCCAGCTCTTGCCCCTGCTTTCCTCCATCAGTTTTCTATCTCCTTATAACTCTGATCCCCCTGCCAAATCCACATGATCTAGGAGCTGCAGACATTCCCGGAGCACCTACTTAGTCTCCTAAAATGCTTTTGACTACAAGTATGAGAGACACCCACTTACAGCTGCTTCAGCAGCAAGCACCACTGTCACAGACACGCTGACATGGTGAAGAGGAAGAGAAGGCATGCGGGATCTGTATATAACTCCATGCCTTTAAAAAATTAAATAAACCCAGCTTTCTTTTTAAAGCACACACTTCACTCTGCTCTAAAAGTGGCTTCGGTTTCCTCCAAGAATCTGCTTAGGAATTTCCCTCCTTGACTCACCATTGCTGCACCCTGCAATTAAATGTGCCATTCTTGGGAGGTGGAGGGTAAAGGGGGAATAAGGACACATATGTAATACCTTAATCAATAAAGAAATTTTAAAAAATAAAAATAAACGTGCCATTCTCAGTTTCCGGAAGCCTCTTCTTTTATCATAAAGAGATTTTTGACTTGGCAACATGCTGGGCAGGGAAGAGATGCCCCCCTCCCCCGCCCCTTCCCCTCCTCAGATGAGTCAAAATTATGAGTTCTGTGATTCTGGCGTCATCTCAGTCGTTAGAGTAACCGGGCACTCAGGGGCGAGCAGACCCACCTTGCCTGTGAGCCGCCCATCTTGATCTCTACCATGCAGTGACATCCATTACCGCAACTTACCAGCTCCCTGGGGTCGCCAAAATAGTCTTTCAAGAGCTCCAGCACCTGTGGTTAAAGAACGTCAGCTTTGGAGTCAGAGAGCCCTTCATCTCAAATCCCTGCTCTGCCATTTACTAGCTGTGATTTTGAGCAAGTCACTGAACCTCTCGGAGCCACAATTTCCTCATTTGAACCAGGGAAATAGTAGTATATCCACCTGAAAGGTGTAAGAATTAAAGGTTAGGGGAGGGTGGGGGGTGAGGGGGAGAGATCAAACAAAAGACTTGTATGCGTGCATATAAACACAACCAAAGGACACAGACACCAGGCGGGTGAGGGCATGAGCGGGGGGGGGAGGGGGCAATGGGGGCATAAGGACACATATGTAATACCTTAATCCATAAAGAAGGGGGAAAGAGAATTAAAGGAGAGTATGGGCCTAGATGGTCAGTATAGAGCTGGGTACAAATGAAGCTTTCCATAAACGGTAGCCACTGTAGTAATAGTAGTTGGCCCCTGCAAATGGCCCCCTATATGGGCACACCCTTCTGGCCACAGGGAATATATTTGTAAGGATTTTTAGTTGCAAGACACTGAACCTCATTTCAAAGCAGTTTAAAGAAAAAAGGGGGAGTTTATTGGCTCAGCTACCTGGCTCACCCAGGGAGGAACTGACCTCAGGGACTCGGAGCTGGGATCTTTCTGGTCTGTCTCACTGATTCTCTCCCCTGGGACTAGATGGCCTTCCTTCATGGATGGGATGGGGGGGGGGGGGGGAGGGTGGTGGTGGAGTTTATCATGTGGCCAATGAGCATTCTAGGCTCACATTGTCTCATAAAGTTAGCTAAATGCGTGTCATCTAAAATCATAAATGGATGAAAAGTACCTGAAACCAACCTCAGAAGAATCCTAAGTAAATTACTCTTTGGGCTCGATTCTTTCCCAGGTGCAAGAGGGGACGAGGACCAGGGTCACTGCCAAGGCGCTCCGAGCTAGCTCCGGGGATCCAGCCTCTAGAGCCTCTCTCCCGGGAAAAGAAAAAAAAGGGACTTTGTAGCTGGTTGTTTACACTGAGTTAAGCACTTGAATCAAAGCCCCATTGAAGTTTCCCCTAGATCACTTCCGACGAGTTCTCACCACATTCTGGTTGATGCGGACACCCTGGGGTGCTGTGACATCCGCCTGTTTTGTTGGCATCCCGCAGGCTGTCCTGTCACATCGCTAATTTCCAAAGGGTATTGTCCTGGTGCTGACTGCTGCCTCCTGTCAAACGTCAAGCTCAGAAGTTCCTTTGAAGGACCTTAATTAAGAAGAATCAACTTAATTTAAAATAAACTTTGAGTTTGCAAGACAAATTGTTATTTATAGCAAATTAACTTTTTTCCTCCTAACATAAAGGAAGTCAGTTTCCTGGGGTGATTGGCAAAATGCCACAAAGAAATGAGTGAACATATAAATGTGACAAAGTTTGATTTTAGATTTATAGACTAAAACGAATCTTATAATGTAAAATTCTTTTCTAATGGTTAACGTCATTTTTTCATCAAAATTGCCCATCTGTCCCATGCTTTTCTTAACGCTCACTGCTTCTTTTTTTAAAAAAATTATTTATTGAATTTTAGAGAGAGAGGATTCTATTTTAAACAAAACTTTCTTCTTAATCCACAGGTCACAGTTTTTATCCACATGAACATACATGGCTTTGTTACGAAAAAGTAAGTTTAAAACTTTTGAAAAATCATGATTAAAATATATTTTGAGGACTGTTGTGATGCTGGGTTTTGCCCCCCCCCCCCTTTTTTTTTCCCCCTGAAATCTACTTTGATTATTATCATGGGGAGTTTTCCCATAGGCAACTCCTGGCATCATCATTATTGTTAAGTATGTTGGTCATAGGTGGACTTATGAGAGGGTTCACATGTTTCTATACAACTTGCAAACTGGTTTGGCTCAGTCAATCCACTGAGCCAAACCAGTTCGAGAGTAAATACCTTTTCTGACTCCTCATTGGCTAAGCTCCCTGTAGGCCGTCACTTGCAGTGTTCTTGGTAACTTGGGTTATAAGAATCCAAGAAGGTGATCTAGGGTTTTTCCACCTCACTCCTGGAGGAAAAACGAAGATCCGCTACTGGAGGGGCTAAGAAATGTCATATCCTGCCCTAGCCGGTTTGGCTCAGTGGATAGCGCCTTGGCCTGCTGACTGTAGGGTCCGGGTTCGATTCTGATCAAGGGCATGTACCTAGGTTACAGGCTCCTCCCTGGCCAGGGCCCAGGTCAGGGCTCATGCAGGAGGCAACCAATCAAAGTGTCCCTCTCATATTGATGTTTCTCTCTGTCTCTCCCTCTCTTCCCCCCACTCTCTAAAAATCAATGGAAACATATCCTCAGGTGAGGATAAAAAAAAAAAGAAAGAAGAAAGAAATGTCATATCCTATGAAAGATACATCTTGAAAATGCCTAAAGAAAGTTGTCATTTTTTCACAGTGAAGGGACTAGAGTCCGTGTTGATGAAAACACCTTGGTGGCTGCAGTGGCTGGCAGTGGCTGCAGCAGCGGGGTAATGGGGCTGGTGCCTTCCCTTGATCAGCCTGGTCGCCTCCAGCAGAGGGTGGCCAGACTGTGGCTGAGGCCCGCTCCCCATGGGACATCATTCAGTAGGACATCCCCTGAGGACTCCCAGTCTGTGAGAGGGGGCAGGCTGGACTGAGGGAACCCCCCACTGTGCACAAATTTCATGCACTAGGTCACTAGTAGTGACCTAATTGTGTTACTGTTACCCTCAAGGTAGAGTTGCCTGATGTAGCAGATGAAAAGTTAAGATATCCAGTTAGATTTGACTTTCAGGTAAACTATGAATAATTTTTTAGTATAACTATATCCCAAATATTTCATGAGACCACCTTCTTCTTCTTCTTCTCCTTCTCCTTCCCCTCCTCCTTCTCCTCCTCCTCCTCCTCCTGTTCCTCCTCCTTCTTCTCCTTCTCCTTCTCCTTCTTCCTATTTTATCTGTTAACCTGCATCAGCAGTAGCAGCCATGGTTGAAAGGGTCAGATGGTAGTGACAATGGGCCACTTCCCCAAACTGGCTGTGGCAGGTAGATGTTAATCAGCTGTAGTGATAAACTATAGAACTTTGTCCCTTGCCTTCTGCTTCTCTATAGTTTTGTTTTAAACCAAGTAGAAGCCAGAGGAGCTGCCTGTCAGCAAGGTAGAATCACAGAGCCTCCTAATGTAGCTCAGGGAGGCATCTGTGGATACTGGTCAACTCCTTCCTTCTACAGACTTTACAAATGTGAAGAGAAAAGCCTAGAGGCCGTAAAATAGATCAGTACGAGGCCAATATAAGTAAATATTTTGATGCACAACAATTGTAAAACCTGTATTGGGATTACATTGCCTTTGTTAACTTTCAAAATACCCCTGCGAAGTAATGTCTATTATTACAATTCCCATGTAGCAGATGAGCAAACTGAGGCTCAGAGAGGTTAAGTAACCTGTCCAAGTCCACACAGCTAGAAAATAATTGAAATGAGATTTGAGTCTGACTTTAAGTCCCAGACCTTTCCCCGTCTACCAACATTTTCCAAACTGGCATTTGTGCCCCACATACGGTGATGTCACACCTCCTCAGTTTTCAGCATCTGTGTTCCTTCTGTCCAATGCATGACTATTTTCTTTAAATGGACTCATTTTAAAAATCATGAGTGTACTTTATAATAGAAAGTTTATATCTTTACTGTAACTAGAATACCAGTTATCTCCTATCATAAAAATAAGGAAAGTATACAACTGTATGTGGTTAGCACAATGTTATTTAATTCTGGGTAGTTTTTGTTACCTTCCTGCATATGAAATTGGGACTGATTTCTCATGCTATGATTTAATGTGACTTAATGCTATGAACACAACCTCCCCCATCATCTCTGGTGCAGCCAGTGGTACACGCTTCCTACTATGACAACACTGTTCTGCGTCACCCCACTTCTCAGGAGACCCCAGGGGCCAGTGCCACTGTTCTGAAACAGATGCTCCTGGAAGCTCAGAACTGGAACACCTGTAGGTGGGTCTTCTAACCTCTTACCCAGGGCAAACATTTTCTTTCTTTCTTTTTTTTAATCCTCACCCGAGGATATTTTTCCATTGATTTTTTTTAGAAAGAGTGAAAAACAGAGAGAAATATCAATGTGAGAGAAACACATCGATTGGTTGCCTCTGGCACATGCCCCAACCAAGGATCCAGGCCAGGGAGGAGCCTGCAACCGAGGTACGTGCCCCTTGACCGGAACCAAACCTGGAACCCTTCAGTCCTCAGGCTGATGCTCTATCCACTGAACCAAACTAGCTAGGACAAGGTAAAACATTTTCTGCATGTCATTCTTGACCGGTGGCTGAAGTATCTGAGAAGTAGCTGGGCTCTAATGGCCAAGAACATAAAATAAGTGCTGGCTCATCACACATGTTGCACAAACGTTGGCTATTATTCTAATCAAAGTTCATGCACAGAAAAGGCAGCGTCCTATAGTCATTAAGGTTGTAGCCTTTGCCATCCAACTCCCTGGGGTTATCCCTGGATCCTCCTTAAACTGCATATGCGTATGCTTGAGTATCAACAGTATTGCAGGTTAAGTCTTTCCTGCGCATGCCATCTGCTTAAAGAAGGCTCCCGGGCCACCACTCCTGTGTATGTCATGGAAGGCAACTCCTTACACGGCTGCTCTGAACTTTTCCACAACTCCAGCTCGATAGGCTGAACTTGTTTCTTTTTTTTTTTTTTAATTTCAGTTAATCAGGTGCTGCTGTTCCTTCTGATTGTGACCCTCTGTGGGATTCTGTATAAGAAAGTTCACAAGGGGACTGTGCTCAAGAATGAAGCAGGTATGCAAGGTGAAATAAGCCAGGCACAAAACGACAAGTAGTGTGTGATTCCTCTTATGTGAGGTACTTAGACCGTCAAAATCCAAAGACAGAAAGTAGAATGGTGGTTGCCAGGGGCTGAGGGGAGGGGAAGATGGAGAGTTATTGTCTAATGGGTAGAGTGTCAACTTTACAAGATGAAAAGAGTTATGGGGATGGATGGTAGAGATGGTTGGACAACGGGGTAAATCTATTTAATACCACTGAACTGTACTTAAAAATGGTTAAAATGGTAAATTTTATGTGGTGTATTTTACCACAATTTAAAAAATATACCCACTATAATATGGATAAACCTCACAAACATTATGCTAAATGAAAGAAGCCAGACCCAAAATATCACACATCGTGTGATTCCATTTATACAAACTTTCTAGAAAAGGCAAATGTGGAGAGACAGAAAGCACATTAGTGGTTGCCTAGGGCTAGGGGTGGGAGTGGGCTGACTGCAGACTGCCTCAGGAAACATTTTGGGGTGATGGAAATGTTCTAAAATTGGATTGTGGTGATGGTTGCACAACTCTATACATTTACCAAAAAAATAATTGAACTGTACACTCATAATAAGTAAATACAAAGAAATCTGTATTAGTTTGGCAGGGCTGCCAAAACAAACTACCACAGACTAGGTGACTTAAACAATGGATCTGTATTTTCTCACAATTCAGGAGGCTGGAAGTCCAAGATCAAGATGCTGGTAGGATTGGCCTGTCTTGAGGCCTCTCTGCTTGGCTTGCAGATGGCTGCCTTCTTGCTGTGTCTTCATATGACCTTTTCCTGTACTTGCGTCCTTGGTATCTCTTCCTCTTCTTGTAAGGATACCAATCATATTGGATTAAGTGGCACCCCCACCCCCATACCCTCCTCCCGCCACTGACCTCATTTTAACTTCAATGCCTCTTTAAAGATCCTATATCTAAATACTGTTACATTTTGAGGTACTAGAAGTTTGGACTTCAACATATGAATTTTAGAGGTTCTAGACAATTTGGTATCTAAATTATGCTCACTGAAACTATTTTAAAAGAGAGAGAGGCTCTGGCCAGGTGGGTCAGTTGGTTGGAGTGTCCTCCCGATGTGCCAGGGTTGCAGGTTTGATCCCTCATTGGGTCAACTAATAAATGCATGAATGAGTGGAGCAATGAGTCAATGTCTCTCTCTCTTAAATAAATAAATAATTTAAAAAATTTTTAAAAGATAAAGAATGGAGGTCATACAATGTCAAATGTTGTCTGAACTTCGAGCTCTGTATTTCTCACATTTCATTCCCTGCCCATAAACCAGCACATTTGATCAGCTAATCCCACTACAAACTCCTTTATTCATGGAATGAAATTAGTAGCTTTTATAAAGTTGTTAAAATATGCATCCTGGCTGGTTAAGCTAGATACTTTTTTCAATTTAAAATTTTTATGTGTTTTTATTGATTTTAGAGAGAATGAGGAAGGGTGAGGGAGAGAGAAACACTGATAAGCGAAAAACATCAACCTGTTGCCTCCTTCAAGCCCTCTACTGGAGATTGAGCCCACAACCTGGGCATGTGCCCTGATCAGGAATTGAACCAGTGAACTCTCGGTGTACAGGACGCCCAACCAACTGAGCCACACTGGCCAGGGCAATCAACTATATATGATATAGGGAGAGAACCAAAATCACAATTTTTATTCCATTCAGTGTTAAAATAAATCCAGTATTATGAAATACCATTCAATGCATTGTTGACATGGAATGATGTCCATGGTATGTTGAATGGAAAAATAAAGTTGCAGAAGTCTATGAAAAGTATGATTTCATTTCAGTTTTAAAACAATACGTGTGTCATCAGTATTTTATATGATAGCCAAGGCTGAAAAGGATGATCAATAATTGATTTTGTCTATTAGTCATGCTTTTTATTTACCTTCTTTCTCTTTCTGTCAACTTTTGAGACACTGGACTAGAAGGTGAATAAGGAAAGGAAGATCACAAGCAGTATATTTATAACAGTATAGGTGAGGAAAATATTCCAATTCAGGGGGAAAAAGTTGAGGAATTGTTGAATCAAATGAAGCTTTTCAGTTCTTCACATATTTTTCAACTGTGTATGTGTTAGGTGAGTGGTTGCCAACCGGGGGTCTGTGGACCACTGGTAGTCTGTGAGGTCCAAAAGGTTGGGGACCACTGGTTTAAGGAAACCTTTGGAGCAGCAGTTGCCAACCAGTGGTCCATGAGGTCGGAAAGGATGGCGACCATTAGGCTATTCTATTGGCTTCTGTAGGGGAGCTCAAAAAAAAAGACTGAAGCAAAATAGAAGTTTATTTTCGCTCTTAAGTGAAGTCTGATGTGTCACTTCCACAATCATCTAGAGCAAGATTCCTTCTATCTTAGGGTTTTGGTGTCCTCAATAGGTACCTTCCATCTGTGGTCTAAGGAGGCAGCCATCATAGCAACATTCCAGCCACGGGGAAGGGAGAAGGAAAGAGGGAGGGTGAGCAAGTTTCTTATACAAGCAAACCCAGTAGTTGTACACATTACTAACATCCCACTGGTCGGAACCTGACAACACAGAGCTGCAAGGGAGTCTGGAAAATATTCTTAGTGGTTGGCCATATGCTAGCGAAAATTCCAATGTTCTAAGGGAAGAAGGAAAGACTGGGTATTGGAGAACAATCCACAGCCTCTTCCACACTCTGCTATCTTCCCTGGGGGTGTGGAAGACTGTAAAATTCCTTCATGTTCCAAGACACTGGTTTTGATGTTTCCAGATGATGACTCTGGGACTCCCGAGGAACTGGACGATGAGATCCCCGTGGTGATCTGCGCAGCAGCAGGGAGGATGGGGGCTGCGATGGCCGCCATCAATAGCATCTACAGCAACACGGACGCCAACATTTTGTTCTATGTAGTTGGGCTCCGGAACACTCTGTCTCGAATACGGTAAGTTGTATACTATAGATGTTGGAGTTTTCTACTTTCTTTTGATCTTCCTTGTTTTTCCTTAAATGGACTTCCTTCTTTTTCTTCTTTTTTTCCATTTGAGAAATGTCATTCGAATTAAGAAGGGGATGACCTGAGGTTTATCTGGTGACTTGATAAATGTGTTGCCCCACTAAGGAATTTTTAGCAAAGCCTCACTAATCTGGTAGGGCTGTTTGTCATGCTGCAGAATTGAATTGTCTAATGAACTAAAGAATCCCAATCCTTAAGCAGTTTATATGAAAGTCATTCTTTCTAAAATGGTTTCTCTTTTCTTTACTTTCTTAACCCAAAAGAATATTAGTATAATATAATCATTTTAATATGGCACAGAATCATCACTAATTATAATTTTTGAACTGCAAAGTGATATCTTTCATGTCCCTCACCACACTAAGAAATAAATTGGAGTTGGATTGAAAAGAATAGACATTAAATCAAAATTTAAATGTATTACAAAAATGTTGAATAGCCCTAGCTGGTTTTGCTCAGTGGGTAGAGCATCAGCCCTTGGACTGAAGGATCCTGGGTTTGATTCTGGTCAAGGGCATGTGCCTCAGTTGCAGGCTCAATCCCTGACCCTGATTGGGGCATGTGTGGGAGACAACCAATCTGTGTGTCTCTCTCACATTGATGTTCCTCTCTCTGTCTCCCCCCTCCCTTCCACTCTCTCTAAAAATCAATAGAACAATATCCTCAGGTAAGGATTAACAAAACAAAAAGAAAAAGATCTCCACCTGTTAACAGTGACCATCTCTGGGGAGGATGGAATATTTGGGGAAAGCAGTGATGACGGGAATTTCAAGGTATCTCAAGTGTTATTCCCATCAATTACAAGAAGAACGTATTTATAGATGGTTTTTATAACCATATTTGTGGGTAGTATCACCATTAGGAGATACTGAGATATGTAAGACATTTGCTCCTAGTCTAAACGGTCCTCGGTTGCTATGGGTTTGGGGGGCTTATATGTGCTTTCTAGGTTTTTTGTTAGTTTTTTTTTTTTTTGGTGTCATTTGTCACTCTTCTTGTAATTTACTGTTGCAATCTGAGCTCTCTTAGTCTGCCCCTTGTTATCTGTGGGTATAGATAACAAACCCAAAGGATGGCTTGTGTGATATGTTCTGAATAAGGGTCTGTACTTGAACGGTAGTTATGAGCTTCAGGATTGCATGACATTTGAGCAGGGAATGATTCCCAGTTCACCACCCCTTGTTTTAAAATATTTTAAAAACTCTTCATCAAAGTATAACACAAATACAGGAAATTGTATAAATCCCATGTACAGCTTAGCGAATCGTCACAAATGTGTAATAGACACACCCCTGTAACAACCACCACGCCAACACTTGGTACGGTCAGTCTTTTTAACTTTGCCATTCTGAGGAGTGCCAGCAGTGTCTCATTGTGGGGTTCCCTTATTTCTAATGAGGTTGAGCAGTTTTCACACATTTCTTGGCTGTTTGGATATGCAATGCCTGAGTCTCTTGCCAATTTTTCAGTTGGGTTGACTTCTTATTGGCATGACTGCCTTTATTGAGAAATAATTGATATGATACATTGTGTAAATGGCTGATTTTTATGGTTCAAATTGTGCAGATCTAAATTTTGTTGGGAAGATTTAATTCCTTTGTCGATTTTTAAAAAATATTTTTATTGATTTCAGAGAGGAAGGGAGAGGGAGAGAGAGATGGAAACATCAGTGATAAGAGAGAATCATTGATTTGTTGCCTCCTGCACACCCCACACTGGGGATTGAGCCTGCAACCTGGGCATTGCCCTGACTGGGAATTGAATCTCGACCTCCTGGTTCATAGGTTGAAGATCAACCACTGAACCATGCTGGCCAGGACCTTAGTCAATTTTTAATCAATAAGAAATACTACAATGTGTGGCTTACGTGTTGGAAATTTTAAGATGATTTCTTACAAGAAATCTCTTATGAGTTAGATTAAAAGATAGATATTCTGGCCTGGCCTGGCCGGTGTGGCTCAGTGGTTGAGTATTGACCTAGGAGCTAGGAGGTCACGGTTCAATTCCCGGTCAAGCCATATGCCTGGGTTGCAGGCTCAATCCCCAGTGTGGGGCATGCAGGGGGCAACAGATCAATGATTCTCTCTCATGATTCATGTTTCTCTCTCCTCCTTTTCTCTCTGAAATCAATAAATATATATATATATTTTAAAAAGATAAAAGTTCTGTAAGACTGAGAAAATGTGAGGGGAGAAGACAGGGAATGAGGAGGGATGGGGAAGACTGAGAGACAGAGACAAAGAAACACAGGTAAATTCAAATGGCCCTGGAGTCTAAAGGGCAGGGTAAAGGTGATGTCAGTCACTGCAGAAGGTTGAGAATGTCCTGCTTCGCTTCATAACATTACAGAGTTGCTGACATGTGGCATGGATGGTACTGGCAACTAAAGATGCTGCTTTATAAGAAAGGGGAATGCTATGTTCTTCCATGTACCTGTGGAGAGGACATAGATCTGGGGAGATATTTGGTTATTGCCATTTTGTTTTATTTCTTTTGCAGAAAAAGTTATGTGAATAATAATAATAATAATGGAAAGATTTAAACCAGACCAGATGGGGGGAAATTGGGAATTATAGTCTAAACTCTACTAAGTTTACACATATTTTATTTTTAACTTTCTAGGGAGCCAATGGATTGAGGCAATAATCCAAATGAGCAAAGGTGGGATGTGTATACTAGAGGTTGTTTTGTTTTGTTTGTTTGTTTTATCTCTTTAGAAAATGGATCGAACATTCTAAATTGAGAGAAATAAACTTTAAAGTCGTGGAATTCAACCCTATGGTCCTCAAAGGGAAGCTCCGACCAGACTCTGCGAGGCCGGAGTTGCTCCAGCCTGTGAGTAGGACTGTGCGGTGCTGGGGGCGGTCCTTGGGGAGCCCCTGTTCGGTATGGAGTGCTCGCCACTGGGATGCGGACAGAATAGTTCTGAAGCCTCACAGTTGTTAGATCTTCACGAAACTCTGCTTCTTTGTAATTTGTAAGTCACTTTCTCCACAAAGGGTTTAAGATGGTTTACATCAACATAACAGAGTAGTCAAAGAAGAAATGAAGAGTACGAAAATGTAGGATGCATTTATGTGTGTGAATATGCCTGAGGGGTTGGGGGAAGGGGCCACGTAGTGAGGCCAAGAAAAAATATTCCTAGCCCCACAGGCTGCTGTGATTGGACGTAACATTTATCTTGGAATATCCCAGCAACCAAGGAAAACTGGTAGCATGATGGATTATATACTTCCTAGTATCGACTAAGATAATATTTTCAGAAGACACCAGCTCTTTTCCTAGCTTTGGAATCTTAAGGTATTTTATTGCATGAGTTCTTCCCAAAGGGACCGACTCTCTCCTGCAAAAAGAGTGGTGTCCATGGCAGATTTACAGGAAATGTAGCCACCTTCTACATATACTTGCTACTTAAACCTCCTTGAAAATGTACTCAATTCTAAGCGCTCTGTCTAATGACATGATCTTTCCTCAATTCCAGATATTTATTATTGGAGCCGAGCTGAGCTGGGCCTTTGGATTAAGCTGCGTGGTGGCTAATAAAACTCCCACCCTCCGCCAATGCTCCTCTATTTTCTGGTTCAAGGAGCTGAGGTTGAGCTTACTGTTGAGGATGATGCCTGTGCATGTGTGCATGCATGTGCATGTGTGTGTGTGCGTGTGTGTGTGTGTGTGTGTGTGTATAAGTCTGATTTAGCTCACCATGAAGCATAGTATCCTCCATCTTGGGTAAAAACTGCTGTTTAAAATTTAACCCTGCAATTATGGCTTCTGTAAACGTTTGCTTGCTTAAATAATAGGGAAAAATAAGACTACTCCCCATTCCAGAGAGGCCATAAACTATGCCCCAGAGTTGTCAGTGCTGACGCCAGGCCAGGCCTTGAGATATGGTCTCACGGCCTGTCCCAGCTCACAGGACTTTTTCTCAGGAGGTCTGGAAGTCTCATTCCAAATTTGGGAGACAAAGAGCTGAAAAACGTATAAATTTGGGAGACTTCCACTGTATTTGGTCCCAGAATTTGAGAAGCAAGATTTTCATCTGGGCCCGCTAGCGCTAGCAAAATGAACAGGACTCCAAATAAATTTGGCTTATTGATTAAGGTGTCTTCTGACTTACAATATAACAACAGTAGTCCAATTACTGAATGTAGAAGACAGGCAATTTGTGGCCTGAGGATTCGGGAGGAAGCCTCTGCGACTCCCACTGAACCCCAGCACCCTTGGAAGACACTATGCCGTGCACCTCTTCTCCACCCTCGCTCCTTTTGTTGTTTCACAGCTGAACTTTGTTCGGTTCTATCTCCCTCTGCTGATCCACCAACACGAGAAAGTCATCTATTTGGACGACGATGTCATTGTACAAGGTATACTGGCCGATGGCCCGGAGCACTTGGAAAGGGAGCCGCTGATAAGTAGAATGCCTGTCTCTCTTCATTTTCCAAAGAGTTAGCTGCCCAGTGGTATTTTTTTCCTGCTTATTAAATTTGGGAGTATAGTATTGTTGCAAATTCAGAAATATTTTGAAAACGGGTTGATACTCACTTCCCTGGACAGTCCAGTTGAGTTTTTGAGAGCCACTCATAGATGGTTAAAGATTGAGATAAACAGCTTGGTTGCCTTTCCATTCTCTGTACTCCTAAAATGTATGGAGAGGTAGTCTCACTGGTGACATTCTTAGAACTAAGTTTTAGTGTTTACATGCAAATAAGATAGCCCCGGCCGGTGTGGCTCAGTTGGTTGAGCATCGTCCCATGCACCGAAAGATCACCAGTTCAATGCTTACGAGAGACAACTCGTCAACATTTCTTCTCACATCAATGTTTCTCTCTCTCCCTCTCCCTTCCTCTCTGTAAAATGAATTAAAAACATATTAAATGCAAATAAGATAAGCATCGGCGGGGTACCTACAATGCAATAGAAATGAAGACATTTGTCCAATGCCCAGCTGAGCTTCTTATCAAGTGGCCTTCTAAATTGAGCTGAGCTATTCTTATTCAGTAAATTGCCAAGCCACATGAAATCGGGGATCACGCACTTCTCCTCCACAGCAAAACCAGGGATGAGTTTAAATGCTTAAGGCTCTATGCAGCCCTAAAACGGATGCTGCACTCTCTGAACTCCTGGTGTTTCTAAATGCAGGTGATATCCAGGAGCTGTATGACACCACCTTGGCCCTGGGCCACGCTGCCGCATTTTCAGATGACTGTGATTTGCCCTCGCTTCAGGACAGGCACAGACTTGTGGGGCTGCAGGTGAGCACACTGTCTCAGAAAGCCTGCCTTCACCCCTCCCCCTCCCACAACTCAGCACCAGCGCAAGCGACACCTGGAGAGCCCCCGCTTGTCTGGATTGCTGGAGGCAGAACCCAGGGGCCTGGGCTTCCGATGGATACCCCAGCTCCACTCCGAGATGACTCCGGGGCAAGTTTCTGAACCCTGCAGGAGCCACTGTTCTTATCTGAAACAATAATATCCATGCTATCATGTTTTTGTGAGCTGTGATGAAATAGCGTGTGGGGTCTTTAGTGTATGCACCGGGAGTCATAGTTATCTAGGTCCTTCTTAACCTCCCTTTCTGTCAGAGGTGGTATTTTCTGTGAAAGAGACTTGCTGAGTCTTTGGTTCTGCTTTCAGAGCTTGTTTTTTAAAAAATATATTTTATTGATTTTTTTACAGAGAGGGAGAGGGAGAGTTAGAAACATTGATGAGAGGGTAACATCAATCAGCTGCCTCCTGCACACCCCCTACTGGGGATGTGCCCACAACCAAGGTACATGTCCTTGACCGGAATCGAACCAGGGACCCTTGAGTCTGCAGACCAACGGTCTATTCACTGAGCCAAACCGGTCAGGGCCTGCTTTCAGAGTTTTAGCCATTGCTTCTCCGTGTCCTGCTCCCCCCCAGCCTCCCCCCCCACCGACTCAGTAGAGGGAAATGCTGATTTTGTTCAAGGGTAAAGAGCTCCTTACCTGGGTGGAAATGAGAAAAGGTGAACCTGTACATAATACTGAAACCAAAAGAATGGCCTTAAATTGCAAGGCGCTATTAAGAATTGGATGTTGTTCTTCAAAAAAGTCCCAGGGAATAATTTTTAAATGTGTGACATTCAAGAAGGGCCATGCTTTAAGGCCTAGGCTCTGGGGCCAGACCCGACTTGGTCAAGATCTCGACTCCATCACTTAAGTAGCTTGGGGCAAGTTACTTCACCAATTGTTTTCTCCTTTATTTGTCAAATAGAGGGGGAGTCACTGTGAGAATTAGGTTAGTTATTAATACATGTGAAGTCATGGCACACACTTAATGAGGTAATGCATGTGCAGTCCTTAGAACGGTGCCTGGCACATAGAAAGTGCTCGAGTATGTCTATTACTCCGTGCCATGTTTGAGCACTCCACTGAGGTAGACTACGGCAGCCCCCTGTGTGTGAAACATTATGTCCTGCCTGGTGTTACATTCATTCAGCTTTGTACTGAGTGCTTCCTATGTGCCCGACAGTTTTAGGTACTAATAATACAGCAAACAAAACTAAAATCCCTGCCTATGCATAGCTTACATTCTAGTGGGAAGACAAGTAAGATACTTAACAGGGGATCAGGGTGGAGGTGAGCTGTATTTTCGGGTGATCACGGAAGGCTCCACTGAGATGGTGTCGTGAGCCTATACCCGAAAGAATGAAGGGAACCACTTAAGCAGGGAGAACAACATTCCAAGAAAATGTTGCCAGCAAGTGCAAAGGCCCTGAGGCAGGGGTGTGTCTGACAGATTAAAGAACAAGGAGGTCGATGTGGCAGAGGGATCCAGAGGGAGAATAATGGACATTGGGGAGCAGATGGTGTAGGGCAGGGCAGGCCATTCTAGGAACCGTGGCTTTTACTCTGAAAGAGTTGGAAGGCATTAGAGGAGCTTGGAACAGAAGAGTAACATAGAGACAGAGTGGGGTTGAAAGGGGTGGAAGAAGCAGGAACACCGGTTAGGAGGAACTTGCAGAAATCCAGTGAGTGCTCATTATGGTCCGGACAAGGAAGGCAGCAGGAGAGGCAGTGGGACGTGTTCAGCTTCGGGATATAGTTTGGAAGATGGGACCAACAGGATTTGCTAACAGATTTGGATGAAAAGTGAATGAGATGAGGCAAGGATGACCTAATTACCCTGGGTTTTCTGCCTAAGTTGCTAGAAAGACAGGGTTGCACTAACTGAGATAGGGCAGGTTGTAAGAAAGCACATTTGGGACAGGATGGGGATATCAGTGGAGCTGCCTTAAGCATCCAGAAGGAGACACTGAGCTGGCAGATGGAGCAGGAGTGGGAAATCCAGGGGGGAGGTCAGTGCTGTCTCCATGGATGGTGTTTAGAGCCATGAGACGGGATGAGGCTGTCAGGGAGTCAATGCTAGAGAAGGGACAAGTGCTGGAAATGAGACTTGGGGAACTCCGCTTTTAAAAGTTGGGGAAACAAGAGGAAACCAGCAAAGGGCACTAGGAAATGGCCAGTGACACAGGAGGAAACCCAGAGACACCACATAAGGTTTCAGGAGAATGACTGTTTTCAGATTGTTTTCCATGTGGTACGCCTATACGCCTCTCCTGTTCCTTCACAGAACACCTACATGGGCTACCTGGACTACAGGAAGCAGACGATAAAAGACCTCGGCATAAGCCCCAGCACGTGCTCGTTCAACCCTGGCGTGATTGTCGCCAACATGACAGAATGGAAGCACCAGCGTATCACCAAACAGCTGGAGAGATGGATGCAGAAAAATGTGGAGTACGTGCAGATCTGTCTTCCCCTCCCCATCACGCCCCCCTCCCCCCCCCTCCCGCCCCATGCTTGGGAACAAAATTATACAATGAATTTTCTATGCATAGCTCAGGGGTTAGAAATATATTATAGACATCTTAGGTCAGACTTTCTCACTGGGAAAGAAAGGTGGCAATAGATGAAAATATATTCTCAAAGGATATGTCAAAGGAAGCGAGATCCTGTGAAATCCTTATAACACAAACATTTTTTCTAAGAGATTATTTAATAATGTGACTGTAAATCTTCTCCCAGAATCCTACTGAACCTTTTCCACTGAAAATCACTTACCTTAGTCGAGTTCCTCCTTCTTACATAGATTTGTTTTTGAAGGGTTATTTTATGAATTCAACTTTGTTTCCTAGGGTTGAATTTTTTAAAATAGCATTTCTCATTACGGAAGTCTTAAATAGAGAAGATTAATGCTAATACAATCACTACAATCATGTCATTGTATTTCCTTGCCTGCTTTTTTTCTGGATATTTTTAATACCACCATACCTTGAATTTGTGAACAAATGTATCCTAAATAATAGAGGATCAGAATGTGATCTTCTGTGTTTACCGTTAAGAAGCCTGAGAATTAAAAATGGCAAAATATTAACACTGTGAAACTAGGTGAAGTACATGCAAGTTCACGGTTTTCTGCTTATAATTTTGTGTAGGTTTAACAATTTTCAAAAGACAAGGTTGGAGGAAAGTGCAAGACTATAGTTTTATTATATAGTGAGATACTGTCCTGCCTCTTTTAAAATGATTAGATTCTTCTTTATCTGAGTCTGTGGGGCTCCAGGCTTCAAATATTTCTTTTTTGTTCATTTTCTTAGGGAAAATCTCTACAGCAGCTCCCTGGGGGGAGAGGTGGCCACATCCCCCATGCTGATTGTGTTTCATGGGAAATACTCCACCATCAACCCCCTGTGGCACATAAGGCACCTGGGTAAGCACTGCGGAGAAACAATGCAAATGTGCATTTTATAGGTCCCTTGAGCACGAGGTTGGGGGAAGTGTGCTACAGCACCAGCTTCCTCAGTCCCATCCTCCATGTGATCTTGGAAATTACCTTGGACACGTTATTTCACCTTCATTGCTCAGATTTGCAAATGCAGCTGATAAAGATGGCCGGCCTGAGAGGTGTGTTTCTAAGAATTCATGAAAAGCAATTAGACTCATGCTTAGCATACATAGTAGGTGCCAGATAAACATTAACTACTGTTAGAACTTTCACTGTCAAAACTTTTTCATAACTTTATTGAACTCTTTGAAGTGACCTACGGTGGACAAATACAAATGAATTAGCATAATGGTTTATGATGCATTTATATAGCTGGCAGTGTATCTTCTTCTTTATTTTTTAAATATATTTTATTGATTTTTTACAGAGAGGAATAGAGAGTTAGAAACGTCGATGAGAGAGAAACATGAATCAACTGCCTCCTGCACACCTCCTACTGGGGATGTGCCCGCAACCAAGGTACATGTCCTTGACCAGAATCGAACCTGGGACCTTTCAGTCCACAGGCCGATGCTCTGTCCACTGAGCCAAACCAGTCAGGGCGTATCTTCTTTTTTCCTCACCAGAGGATATGCTTTTTATTGATTTTAGAGAGAGGAAAGGAGGGAGACAAAGGGGTGAGGGGAGAGAGAGAGAGACATTGATTGGCTGCCTCCCATACACTGCTTAACCAAGAATTGAACACACAACCCAGGTATGTGCCCTGACCGAGAATCGAACCCGCCACCTTTTGGTGTATAGGACAACGCTCCACTGAGCCATACCGGCCAGGGCTGGCAATGTATCTTTCAAAGAGAAGTTGTTTACTGATTGTGTCCTATGTGTACTTACTCTTCACTACAGGAGTGCAGCTCTAGGGTGTGGGTTGGGGTCCCAACTCTGCTATTACCTATGGTCCTAGGCAACTTCTCAACTTTTCAGTGCCTTAGTTTCTTCATTTGTAAATCAAAGCTAATAGAACCTTATACAGTTTTTATAAGGAATGACCTAACATATATAAATTACTTAGAACAGAGCCAAGCACTGAGACATTCACATTCACTCAAACATATGGCCACAACCCGTTAGCCAAAACCACTGAGCTGGACCTATTTAGAAAATGAGGATTTTTGAATCATAAAAAGGTAAAGTGGTGCATATACTTATATTTTGCAATTCCCTGAGTGGGATCTAGGTTTTGCTGCCACAGAAGTTATTAGAAATTCTTTGGTTCTCAGACATTTGGGGATTATTATAGACTTGGAGACAAAGGATTAAGGACTTCTATTTACCAAGTGCCCATTGCATTTCCAAGTACTGGGCCCAGTTCCGATGATAAAGATGAACATTGTTTCTAGTTTTGAGAACAATCCTCTAAGGTGGTACTTCCCTTACTCTTCCTTTCAGAAGGACAGACAAAACTGTGCAATCTGGGTTCCTGTCTCCTCCTAGTGATTCCGTCTGGACGGCTTCTGCCTCATTCCCAGACTCTTCACTGACTTTCCTGAGCCTCTGCAAGCACATAAAAGCGACACAGGGAAGCTAAGGACACTATTGTTCCGTCCGATTTGATTTATATTAATGCTGAGTTCACTGTTAGGTCAAATATCAACATTTCGATGTAATGAATGTGCAGAAAATCCCATTAATGTAGAATGTCTGTGAAAAACGTTGTGTAGGTACAGCTATGCGGAGCTTAGATCGATAAGGTTAGAGCATTTATGATCTTGGAACGGAGACTCAGAATTACATTTTATGAAATATCTAACTTACTGACAAGTAGAAAGCGGCAGAATCTTCCCAAGGGAAAGAAGTCATTTTCCTTTGTAGAAAGAAGTCATTTTTCTTTGTAGAGCGGAACCTCATCTGTGCTGAGGGTTTTGGAATCGGGGATGGTCTGCCAAGTGAATCTACACACTGGTCATTTGAAAAATACCTCGATGTGCGAGTGTTCTGAAAGCAGAAGGCAATGGAATGCTAACAGCGTTAAGTTTGGGTCTAAACAGGGAGGCTTAAAATATTAAACATTTATGAAACGTTTGGCTAAAAGCAAAACTGCAAGCCCCTCTGGTCTTTCCGCCATAGAGCTGAGACATGATGTTCTCCTTAGGGAGGCTGCTGGCAGGGAAGTCCCTCTTCCCAACGAGCATCTTATTGCCTCTGTATAGACTCCACGGCAACCGAAACACAGAGCTCCCCTTCCACCCACTTCACAGCTGTGTTTATGAATAACAGAAGACGGGTTTTTGTTTTTGTCTCACATCATATGATAAACTAGAATAACAAACTTAACTATTCACCCTCTTTACTCAATGGACTGTTGTTTTTCAAAAACAGCAAATTCCCTTTCTTAGAAAACAACAACACTGTAGAGAATATTTTTTAAAAAATGCACATTTTCAAGATCTTAATGTACTTCTGGAAGAAGTATTCTAAAAATATTAGAACAGCAGCAATATTAAGGTAAATGCATAGAGTATCTAAGTGAATACTTATGAGGGAAATAATATTCACATGGAAATAGTGGTTTGTTAAAAAGTGGATCTTATTCTTGGTCACTTTTCATATACTAAAAATAAGACTGTTTAAAAAGAAAATCTTGCCATATTGTCGGATTATGTAGAAAGACAAGAACTCCTATAAACTTTGGATGGGGGGCAAACTGTTACAAGTTCTTCTGGGGACAATTGGCAAACTCTTATCAAAAATTAAAAGGCACACACCCTTCAATTTTGCAATTCCACCTACAAGAGTCTTATCCCATAGACATACTATTTATATACATGCATAAGACATGCATAGAAGACTGTCTCCTTTAGCATTGTTGATTCTAGGGAAGGGACAGAAACAGCCTAAATGTCCTTAATAAGAAACTCACTAAATAAGTAATCATAGATGCATTCTATGTAGTCATTAAAAATAATTCAGCCCTGGCTGGTTTGGCTCAGTAGATAGAGTGTCAGCCTGCGGACTGAAGGGTCCCAGGTTCAATTCCGGTCAAGGGCACATGCCAGGGTTGCAGGCTCAGTCCCCAGTGGGGGATGTGCAGGAGGCAGCCGATCAGTGGTTCTCTCTCTCCTTCTCCCTTCCTTTCTGAAATCAATAAAAACAAAAATAAAATAATAAAAATAATCCAGTAAGTGCAACTGTGGAAAAGTTTCCTGAGTAATTTTAAATAAAAATAATCCAGTAAGTGCAACTGTGGAAAAGTTTCCTGAGTAATTTTAAAAGGCAAATTACAAATAAATTTTTAAAATACTATCTAATAAAAGAGTAATATGCAAATTAACCATCACTCTGCTACACCCACAAACCACACCCATCAGCCAATCAGGAGCGAGTATGCAAATTAACCCAACCAAGATGGCTGTACCACCGAGCTAGCAGGAGGCTTGGGTTCCCCCAGCAATGGAGGAAGCCAAGCTTTCTGCACACCCTGCCCGGCCCAGGCCTCCACTCAAGGCTACAAAGTTTCAATTATAGAAGATAAATAAATCCCAACAAAAATGGCGGGAGCCACAGAGCTGGAGAGAGCAGGAGGCTTGAGTTGCCCCTGGCGATGGAGGCAGCCAAGCTTCTGCAGCCCTGGCCTGCCTTGTCCTCCGCTCCAGGCTACAAAGTTTCAATTATAGAAGGTAAATAAATCCCAGATACCAGGGCCTCTGCTTGGATCACGGGGGAGCGTGGCTGGCCTGCAAACCACCACAGGCCCCTTGCCCAGTTAGCTCCACACCCCAAGGGAACCCCCACCCTGATCTGGGACACCCTTCAGGGCAAACCAGCCGGCCCCACCCGTGCACCAGGCCTCTACCCTATCTAATAAAAAAGTTAATATGCAAATTGACCATCACTCCAACACACAAGATGGCTGTGGTCAAAGATGGCTGCCACAAGATGGCCAATAGGGGAGGGCAGTGGGGAGGGACCAGGCCGGCAGAGGAGGGAAGTTGGGGGCGACCGGGCCTACAGGGAAGGGCAGTTGGGGTGGACCCAGGCCTGCAGGGGGGAGCAATTGGGGGGTACCAGGCCTGCAGGGGAGGGCAGTTAGGAGCAAACAGGCTGGCAGGGGAACAGTTAGGCATCAATCAGGCTGGCAGGGAAGTGGTTAGGGGGTGATCAGGCTGGCAGGCAGAAGCGGTTAAGGGCAATCAGAAAAGCAGGCAGGTGAGCAGTTGGGAGCCAGCAGTCCTGGATTGTGAGAGGGATGTCCGACTACCCGTTTAGGCCCAGTACTACCGGGATCAGGCCTAAATGGGCAGTAGGACATCCCTCGAGGGGTCCCGGATTGGAGAGGGTGCAGGCTGGGCTGAGGGACACCCTCCCCCCATGCATGAATTTCATGCACCGGGCCTCTAGTACATATATAATATGCATGGTTACGTATATACGCAAATACATACTATATACACATACTTACACACATACTGGTGTACAGGTAGGTAGTTTTTCATGAGAACTTCAAACCATGGTCACTTGATTATTATATTTTAAATATATTTTTATTGATTTCAGAGAGGAAGGGAGAGGAAGAGAGATGGAAACATCAATGATGAGAGAGAATCACTGATTGGCTGCCTCCTGCACGCCCCATGCTGGGGATTGAGCCCACAACCAGGCATGTGCCCTGATGGGAACTCCTGGTTCACAGGTCGACGCTCAACCATCGAGCCACACCAGCCAGGCAAACCATGGTCATTTTAGAGATTTAGGGTGGGTGGTAAACTCTTCATTGTATACCCTTTAATTTTTTTATAATGAACCTATATTCAACTTTTAATATATAAAATTTTATTTCCTAACAAGCCTATTCTTTTTCTCTAAACACAACAAAGGCTGGAGTCCAGATACCAGATATTCAGAGCATTTTCTGCAAGAAGCAAAATTACTCCACTGGAATGGAAGACATAAACCTTGGGACTTCCCCAGCGTTCACAATGACTTATGGGAAAGCTGGTTTGTTCCTGACCCTGCAGGGATATTTAAACTCAGTCACCAAAACAGTTGACACTTTAAATATTTTCTGTATAAAAATGTGGGACTGTCCCTGTGCAACCTACTAGAACATCATTCTTTATGAACAGTACCTTTGATATGTATGATCCACAATATGAAAAACAAAGACTTCTGTGTGCAAATAATACCTTGGATCACATAGGTATTGATTACTTCCTTAAGTACAAGCATTGAGTGTGGAAATCAAGATTATGTGAGTGAAATATATTGTTGGAAAGAAAGAAACCAATGTAGGTTCCAGCAACCAATTTGCTTAACCCAGTGACAATTATATCTAAAACTTTTCAAAATTTCTACATGTACTTTTCACATGTAGGTATTTTTTTAATAGGTTGCCAGTCTTGTCTTTTGTATTACACTTAAAACATGAATGCCTGAAAAATAAAATAGTCATAGATTTTTAATGATTCTCATTGTATATAGTATTCTATATGTTAAATATAACAGAAGGTAAACTGATCTCAGGTTTAAAGGGTGAAAGAATACCAGTAAGTCTCACTACAGAAAAGCCTGCAACTTAAGGATAATCATTCTTACATTTTTTATTGTAAAAATCATCAGACTTTCAAATGAATTTAAAAACTTTTTCAATATTTTTTAATGAAAAAGTCTCATATTGTCATGTATAGAATATATCAACATTTACTACCTGTCATATTTAATGAAACACCATTGCTGTATGCTTGGAAAGTCCTTAAACCCATTCTCTAGTAAGTGTCCATAATTTAAAGGGTATTTTCTCCACTTAAATAAAAAAAAATCCATTGTAAGGCTACAAATTTTATATACCAAAGCAATACCTAGTTACATGCTTTACACAGTCCCATGAAAAAATAATTCAGTTGTTCCTAGTCCCTGATGCAAGGCACTTCAAAGCACCCGCACAAAACATCCATGTAAACAGCAGTACAGTACATGATTTAAATAACATGAATGACTCTTACACAGCTTGATCCAGACTAAAGGAAAAATAAAATCCATCACAGCCAGCAGCTAAACAGCATGTTAAGATTCACAACAAGGATTTGTTTCTCTTATTATAAAAAAAAAGGGCATATAACCTTTTAGAAAAACAACACCTTTTGATAAATATTTTCATATTGAAAAGCATGCTCCGTGGGTATAAGTGATCAAGGGGAGATGCAAACAGCATTTCCAAACACCTAGGTTTATATCTGCCAGGCCTAGAAGTCTGGACTATTTGTAGCACCTTGGAAAATGCATTAGAAAATCACAAAGGTACATTACTTAAAAACTAACCTTGCATAAGGTTAACTTAGTCCACAGTAACAAAGAACAATGATGCAGAGAAAGAAGTTTGTAAATTACTGGCTTACGAGATTTAACTAGCAAGAAAATTTGTCTTACTTATAGTAGTACATCTCATGTACATAAAGCACCAGTTTAAAAAAGATTATCAAACACCTCCAGCATCTTGCCACTCATCCTGAAAATTCATTTCTCATCACTTGCCATGTTACACCCCTAAAGCCGAGGAAGATGAAATTCGAATGGTGATAGGTATTGAAAGAGAAATTCAGTTCCTTCCCTATCGAGTGTATGTTTCTCAAGTAAAACACAGATGAAGTAACAACATTTAAAAGGTCTACTGCTTTCCCTGGAGCCCATCATCCCAGCAGAACAGGTTCTGCCTATCAGAGAATTAACACACAGGGTGAGGAGGCCAAAGCCAGGGTTGAATGCCCTGTCACGTAAGGCCAGGGTGGTCTTGCTGCTGCAAGGCCACGCTCTACGTTTGTACTAGAAAGCAACTCTGACAAACGATCACCATTGGTAAAGAGGTCTGAGTGTGAACCTGACTCCAGAGGCTTAACTTCACACGAAAATCAACACACCTGCCTCTTTACCAGTGGCAATTCTTACTAACAGCATAGCATGCCCTTCTTAGGCATAAAAGGGGCAATGGTATTTCAAGGTTTATGCACAGTGAATAATCAAATATAAATATTCAGACTGTTGCATTTTTTTTAAATTACAGTTTAAAAATGACTCCCAAAAGAAAATCAGTTTCTTCCTAAATGAAAAAGCCTTTATAAAATGCTGGAATGATGGTTAATTCAAATACAAAAACTCATATACAAAAAGTCCTAAATGTTCCTTCCAAACTACCTAGGTTCATACAGTTGATTCTACCACACAACTGTACTATGGTTACATCACCAGAGGAAAGCACTAATAAAATACTTCAGTTAGCAAACTGAGGGCCACTTCTTGACCACTGCAATAAAACTGCAGCATTCGAGCAGGGCTGAGCAGCACCGTGCCTAAGCCAGGTTTCCTTCCGCCTGTTCTTGCATCCCACAGGGATTGTTGAAGGAAGGGATCTGGTCTGTAAACGACTGGCTCAGCCACTGCCCGTTGGGAACATCACTGAAAGTCGATTCTCCACAGTCAGCTGCTGGCGGGGAGGAGGGGGAGAGGGAGAATGTTAGTTTCTTACACTTAAAAGCTTTAAATGATCAAATTAGAGGATTTTAACTGTCCAGTGAATGAGAACTGGTATTAAAATAGTTAAGCAAGCTTCTTCCTTTCCTTTTTAAAATATATATATGTATACACATATACATACGCATATGCACATATATATATGTGTGTGTGTGTATTATTGATTTCAGAGAGGAAGGGAGAGGGAAAGAGAGAGAGAAACATCAATGATGAGACAGAATCTTTGATGGCTGTCTCCTGCATGCCCCCTACTGGGGATCGAGCCCACAACCCAGGCATGTGCCCTTGACTGGAATGGAACCCGGGACCCGTCAGTCCACAGACCGACACTCTATCCATTGAGCCAAACCAGCTAGGGCAAGCAAGCTGCTTCTTCTTTTTTTTTAAAAAATATATTTATTGATTTCAGAGAGGAAGGAAGAGGGACAGAGATAGAAACATCGATGATGAGAGAGAATCATTGATTAGCTGCCTCCTGCACGCCCCCTACTGGGGATCGAGCCCGCAACCTAGGCATGTGCCCTTGGCCAGAATCGAACCTGGGACCCTTCAGCCCGCAGGCCGACGCTCTATCCACTGGGCCAAACTGGCTAGGGCCAAGCAAGCTTCTTGAATACAGTATCTTTCTGTTCTATTCACAGATACCGGACTAATAAATCCTCATTTGTTATTCAAGGAGGGAAATGCAACTATGATGACTTACTGTAGTTAGTGACTTAAAGTAAAGGGGCTGTATGTTTGTATAAACATTAAATAACCATCACATTTTCTCTACGAATCACTAACCAGATTTTTTTTTATAATTCCCATTCTTCAATAATTTGCTCTTTTTAAAAGAACTTCCCCTGCCCCCAATCCTGACAAAAGCAAGTCTTTGAGAGAACAAACACAGGGAGGGGACGTACTCAGCCCATTCGAAGAGAAGCTGCAAGGTTCACCGTTGCAGGGATTTGCACCGTAAGCACCGCCATATGCTGCTTCATAACCCGGATCATATTTTTCTTCCTTAACAGCCATCTTCTTTGCATCCTCTGTGGGGAGGATGGAAGAGATTGAAAGCTGATTTTGTATAACTCTCTTAAAAGATAGCTCTATTCAGAAATTATGAGGAAGAAATCTTTTTCTTGAATGTTCATGTATACTGAGATACATCTTTTGCTAAGTATAAGCTTTTGCACTCTTCATAACATATACTATATTAACCCATAAGAACTGTTACAGCCTAGAAGATTTAATTTTGGGTGGGTTACAATGTTTCTAATATCCTCAACACCTGTAAGAGCACCAGGGTACGTGGAAGACCTTAGTAAAAGGCGATTCTAACAGTGACTAACAGCCATTATCAGTGCACTCTCGCTATAAATATAACTGCTTTCTCCTCTCCTGCTTTTAAATCCACAACATACTTCCTGGAGTGCGTACAGACATGAAATGAAAACAAGGAGCAATAACGGGGACACACCTTGGGCAAGCTGCAGGTCAAATGTATACTGAACTTCCTGAACATCTGTGTTCCGTTCAATGCCTTTCAATTGATCTCGTAAGTCTTTCAGCTTAATGTAGTAATGAACTTTGTCCTGGGCGCGAGGAAACTGAGCACATCTCGCACTGGATGATGGCATCACATAGCAGAGCTAGAAGCATAAAATTTGACAGTTATAGCAATCTGTTCAGTCCCCTCCTATGGAGATAGAAAGTGTGTCTTTCTTGGGGTTCATGACTTGATACTTATTACTTTTGCAACATATGCAAAATTAATAAAAGTGGTTGTGTATTTCTTTTCGTAGCAGAAATTGCAATGGATAGAACAAATAAAAAAGGTCAACTAGCTAGAAAAAAAATCCACATTGAGCTGGTCTGCAAATATAATTTTAAGGACTTACAGTTTCTGTGTCTGGGATCTTGTGGGGTTGAAGTCCAAATTCTAAGTTCTTAACCTTTACTCCAAAAACTTCTTTACTAAAAATTTCATAAATACCTAAAATGAAATGCAAACATATTTACATTGTCCTTAATGTTAGCCAAGAAAAAAGGATAAAATTTAAAAGCAAACCTTACATTTTCCATTAAACACTGCTATTCGTGGCTGATATTTCTGTAATTTCTGCACTAGAATACGTCCTCCTTCACGAAATTCTTTACTAAAATTAAATTAAAAAGTCATCATAATAGAAGTCTGGCAATATTTATAACACACTAAATTCAGATAGCTTTCAAAAGAAGATCAATTCACATACTGTGTGCAAGCTCAGCCTGAACTAGACACAGATTCCTAGAGTGTGTGAGGCACCAGCACGGCCAAGGTTCAGCCTATAAAAATGTCATGTAATTACCTGGAAAGGTCCTTGCTGCCTGGTGTTGTCCTTTCCACCATATTGGTAAATCCAATACCATATTTTCCTGGTAAAGTGTGATCGTCCATATGGTTCAGTTGGACCTCGCTCAGTCCTGACATAAACAGACACTTCCCTGTGAGAGAGTTTAGTTTATTTCCATAGAAAGTCAAAGGTTTCTGCCCTATGGGGCTGATGCAGTAGTCTATTTTTTTAAGTTGTTCCACTCTTTTATTTTTTTATAGTTGACAGTATTATAGATGTCTCCCATTTGCCCCCCTCCACCCAGTCTCCACCCCACCCCAGGCCGTTACCACATTACTGTTTGTCTCCATGGGCTACGCATATATACATATATATTCTTTGATTAACCCCTTCCAGTCCCCTTCCACCTTCCTCCCCTCTGAGATCTGTCCGTTAGTTTATATACTATTCTTAAAATTTTTAAAAAGCACATATTATAACATGGATCAAAAACTGTATCAAGCAATTACTGTATGCTAGGTATTATGCTAAGCCCTTTGCATATATTATCTCATTTAATTATCTTATGAGATATTACTATTATCATTCCCTTTTTATAGGGGGGGTTAAGATAAATGCCTGTCAGGAATACACATCTAGTCAGTATAGGAAACTTTGAAACAGCTCTCCTTTCTAATCATTGGTGATATCACCACCAGCCCGGGAATACCTCAAACAGGTAAGCATACACTGATGGGCTTGACAGTGGAGAAAATGAAAAGTTCAAAATTCCCTAGGGAAAAACTTCTTAAATAATGAAGACAATATGCTATTCATTCCAGAAACACATTACTATCATTTGCCCTAAATATTTTTTAATATATTTTATTCTTTTTTTACAGAGAGGAAGGGAGAGGGATAGAGAGTTAGAAACATCGATGAGAGAGAAACATTGATCAGCTGCCTCCTGCACACCCCCCCACTGGGGATGTGCCTGCAACCAAGGTACATGCCCTTGACTGGAATCGAACCTGGGACCCTTCAGTCCGCAGGCCGACGCTGTATCCACTGAGCCAAACCGGTCAGGGCTGCCCTAAATATTTTTTATGTTACTCTTAGATCACCCACTAGCATTTCCCGGGGGCCTACAGCATGCCTTGTTCCATCAGGCATGCTGGTAAGACTACTCGTATACAGGACAATATAATCGTTATACGTGTTTTTAAAGCTCACTCGACAAGTATGAAAGTCTTTAATACTATTTTCTGCTAGATATGGAATTTCTGTAGAGAATGTCTCCAATCACAGCACTTCTTAACTTGACTGCCAATGAGCAAGCATTTCATCTCTCCTAGAAATGTGATGGCAATCAGCAGAAATCTACAAGGGTCAGTGTTCTGTCTGCACTGGCTCAGTGATGCACTATTGCTGCTACATCAATAGGTAACAACTAAAAAAATCCTTTAAAAAAGTAGTAACACTCATTTGAAACAATCCACACAAAGGAGGAAGTACTCCTTTTCATGCCCCTCTACTCTTGGAAACCAAGTGATAGGTCATTCCAAACCTCCTTTGTGTATACACACACAGAAAACATGTATGTATATTGACACATATATACTCTCCCTCTTATAAAAAACACAATTTGGCTTAAAAAACAACAACCCAAACTATTAACACAGGTATCTAGTTTAAAATTACAGTAATAATAAAAAGAAAGTAACCACTTACAAAAATGGTTTCCAGGTCCAGGGTAATGATGCCCTTTGTAAGCAGCCATCAGTCCCGGGTTTATACCAATCTAAAAAAATGTTCATACATTTTAGTAGGGTGTAAGGATGACAGAGTGGTGGACAAAAATGAACTTATTAAAATAAAAGTGTAATCTGACATCATAAGCAGTATCGTTTATCAATTACCTCCTCTTGATCTCAACAGTCTGAGGAAAGAAATTTTCCTTTATATTGTTTTGCTATTGTTTTTAAAAACCAGTTTGATTCTCTGATAGCCCCGGCCCCACCCCCACCCACTGGGCTGGAAAGAAAGAGGTGCTGGAGCCGTCGCTCAGTCTGGGCCCAGGTCCAGCCACAAGCCTCCTTCTCAGCTCCCAGCAGGCAGCTGACTCCACATCTGCACAGCTGTGTGCATGCTGCTTCTTACAGTCACAGGCGAAAAGCGAAGTTCAGAATCAGCATTACCATTCATGGGGAACTCACAGATGCCCTGCAGTCTGCGTTACATGGATTACTTAATTTAACGGAAACCTAGGAGAGAGGCACTGTTATCACCCGTTTCACCACGGAGGAAACGGGGGTTCAGGAAAGTTAAGGCTTGTCTAGGGTCATACGCATGTGGCAGGCCTGGACACCAGACAACCCTACTCTGGAGCCCACCCTCTCAAACACACCCCAGTAATACGACCTCGTGAAGGTGACATCATGCACTACCAAAAGGATTCTTAGAAACGGTTCTTTTTCTGCAAAATTATTTGCAAGGATAAAGGTTAAGTTAATCCACCAATCTTCTATCTTATAAAAGGCCAGTGACGGTAACGCTGTAATGACCAAACGACCGGTCACTAGGAGGTGCACGGATGGGTCCTGCGGCGCAGCGGGTCTGAGTCTCGCGCGATTTCGCACGCTGGGCCCCTAGTGCTATCTATCAAACCAAATGGGGGCAGAAATCCTTACAATCACAATGTCCAGATTGAAGGTCAAAATGTCCGGGAGCGTCTTGGTCAAAAGTTCAGCTTCTGAAACACCATTAAAACGGTCCACTTTCCTTTTCACTTTAAACGTGTCTGTAATTTTTTCTTGCTTTTCTTTTGATTTTGTGGACTTGGCAGACTTTTTGGCGTCGGCAGACTTTTTAGCTTCGGCAGGTTTCTTGGCCTCAGCAGGTTTCTTGGCCTTGGCAGGTTTCTTGGGTTCCGCTGGTTTTTTTGGTTGTCTCGTTCTGGGTTTTCTTTTCCTTCCTTTGGGAGCCTCTGAAACACAGTGATTTCCAGGATGTGATGCAGAAAACCGCAACTGCAAAGTCTAGGCAGTTTTCCCAGAAAAGCCACCCTATCCACATGCTCTTCACCTTTCTCCTCAATCTCCCAGCATCACTCTCCTCTACGATGTCTTCCCCTTGCTTCACCCTAGAACTGGGTTCATGTGGCCCCATCCATGACCCTCCCTCCTCTGCTGGCTGTTCTTGGGATGAAACCTCCATCATAACCATCGATTGATTTTTTACACAATCTTACCTGGCATCTTGGCCTCCCCTTGGATACAAAGCATCTATGTACTACTTTATAGGAATTCTACACGTAAATTGTTAAGTAAACAAATGACAGATAACATACATAGAGAAACAGGGAGGAAGGGAAACAGTTTAACTCAATTTCCCCATAATTCCAGCAGTGGAAAGCCTCAAAAGCAAGGCCTGTGGGCTTGTTTTAGAGATTCTGAGTGTCTGTTCCACACACATGCAAAGAGGGGAACTCAGAGGTACTGAGGATAAAACCTCTGGCTGGCAGTAGGAATCTGATCTTAGGGCCTAATGCAGAATTTCTCAGTCTTGGAACTACTGACATCTTAAGCTGAATAATTTTTGGTTGTGGGAGACTGTTCTGTACATTACAAAATGTTTAACATTCTATATATTTTTAAAATATATATATATATTTTATTGATTTCAGAGAGGAAGGGAGAGGGAGAGGGAGATAGAAACATCAATGATGAGAGAGAATCATTGATTGACTGCCTCCTACACACTCCCCACTGGGGATCAAGGCTGCAATCCAGGCATGTGCCCTGACCAGGAATGGAATCGTGACCTCCTGGTTCATGGGTCTTTGCTCAACCTCTGAGTCACACGGGCCGGGCAACATTCTATATTTAATAGCAACCTTGGCTTCTGCCCACTAGATGCCAGTAGCACCCAGCCAGTCATGACAATCAAAGGTGTCTCCAGACAATACCAAACGTCCCTAGAGAGCAAAATCATCTCTGGTCACAAACCACTGTCCTAAAATACCCAACAGGAAGCCTTGGTTTTCTAACCTTAGTTCTTTAACATCTCTCTTTTAACTTCTCAGGCTCCTCCCCCATTCCACTACTATTTGGCATTTCTCCACCCTCGCCTCCCGTCATTCCTTTTTTCTATCTCACACTGCTTTAGCTTTAGCCACACTTATGCTAAGAGATCCACTTTCACGGGCTTGTAGCTGGGGAAGTCCCAGTGCTGCCTGCCCAGAAAAACAGCGGTCAAGGGCAGGGGTATCCCCAGTGCAGTGAAGGGAGACATGTTCCTGGGATCATAACCTAGAACTCTGAACACATTTCTCATATAATACAGCTACGCTGGAGCTGTAATCATGACCTTCTCTCCACCTCCCCACCCCCAAATCTGTTCTCCTTTCTTCTAATTCTCTGTCTTGGTGAATGGTACCTCCTTCATCCAATTGCCTAGGAATTATTTCCAGATTCCTCTTCCTCCCCGTCTCCCCATGAAATCCATCTACCATGGCCAGGTAATTCTACCTCCGGAGTAGTTCTCAATTCTGTCCTTCGCTACCCCTTTACATCCTCCTCATTTTGTCCCCAGATTATTCAAAGGATCTCTAATCCACTCCTTGCCTCCGAGTTCTGCTTGTTTTCTACCACCCAGTCTATCCTCTGTCATACTTCCAGGCTGGTATTTTCAAATGCCATTAAACTACGCCACTATCTGCCTACATTCTCTCAACAGCTCCCTGCTGCCTTCAGGATAGGATACACATTTTTTAGGTTAAACAAGCCTCAGTGCCCCCTATCCAGCCTCGTCTCTCACCATTTCTTCGCTATACCCCGGACTCCAATGTCAGAATCACTGTTTTTTAACTGTCATGCTTCTTCTGGTCTGTGCTTTGTGCATGCTCCCCCCACCTGGAACTCTCCCAGCCCTTTCTTCCTGGGGAAGTCTCCTCACCTGGAGTTTCTGAGCCCTGGGAAGCTGCCCCTGAGCCTCAGTCTGATTAGGTGTCAACGCCATGAGCTCTCACAGCATCCTATGCCGCTCTTCGCTGCTTTGTGTGCTGAGCCATGACGTGTGTTTACTTATTATTTTCCCCTACTAGATTATGAGATATTCCAGAGCAGGATCCATGTTCTCTTTAAAAAATATGTTTTATTGACTTCAGAGAGAGGAAGGGGGAGAGGGAGGGAGGGAGGGAGGGAGAGAGATATCCATTGGCACACCCTCCCTGAGGATGGAGCCTGCAACCCAGTTATGTGCCCCAACTGGGTATTGAACTAGAAACACTTTGGTGCAAGGGACCACACCCAACCGATAAAGCCCTATCAGCCAGGGCAGGATCCATGTTTCCCCCCTTCTACCCCACAAACCTAGAGTGCCTGGCAGATACTAAGTACCTAAAAGAATGGGTTAAATTTTTTAACACTAGCCGGGCTGGCATGGCTCAATGGTTGAGCGTTGACCAATGAACCAGGAGGCCGCGGTTCGATTACCGGTCAGGGCACATTCTCGGGTTGCAGGCTCGATCCCCAGTGAGAAGGGTGCAGGAGGCAGCCGATCAATGATTCTCTCTCATCATTGATGTTTCTATCTCTCTCCCTCTTGCTTCCTCTCTGAAATCAATAAAAAAATTTTTTTTTAAATTTAACACTAAAATAGAACTAAAATTCATTTTTAAACCCTTTCTTAAATAAGTTGGCTAATCCAATAGCTACTTTTCTATACTCTCCTGGGGCAAGTACCTTGTCCAGGTGTCTGAGCAGGAGCTGACTCTGGAACTTCCGCTGGCATCTGCTGTGTGTTCATAACTTCCATGTTAGGAGCCTCGGCCATCATTTGTTGAAATGGAAATGTGTAAAAAGCTTGAGCTTGCTGAAGAGAATAGCTGAAAGAACAATTACATTAAGATAAGAGGGTAAAATTACCCAAATGTAAGTTTAAATGATCAGCTGTAAATAACTTTTCAGGACCCAAATATTTTCAAACTAGAATGTGGTATTTATTTAGAGTTGACAACAGGTGCAAAGTGAGGAGGAAGATCTAGTCTCACAGGTACACACTCACCCAACCTTTACTAACCAATACTAATTCACTCTCACACTGTTTAATGGCAAGATGTGTCCTCAATACAACTTACCAGTCTGTCAAGTCAGCCTGCACTTTCCCTGAGATGAGGTCATGGGAATTTCTAGCAGGGAGACACATAGGCCCACAAAGGAACACAAAAACCATTTGTGTTACTACCACCAGTAAGTATTGGATCATCTAACTTACCCTCTAATCTAACCCTCCCCCGGCCTAACTTTCCCCCCAATTTTGAGATAAAATTGACATATAACATTGTGTAAGTTACAGATGTACCGCATGTTGACTTGATACACTTATATACAGGGTGGGGCAAAAGTAGGTTTGCTGTTGTGAGCACACGGAACAGCTTATTCTTGTATTATTTTTTATTAACTAGAGGACTGGTGCACGAAATTCGTCCACAGGTAGGGGCCCTACGCCTGGCCGGCAATCAGGGCCAATCTGGGACTTCCAGCTGCCGACCAGGGCCTTCCTTTGTTCCACGCTGCCCCCTGGTGGTCAGTGCATGTCATAGCGAGCGATCGATCAAACTCCCGAGGGAACACTGTATATTAGCCTTTTATATATATAGATTATTGTCTCACTTTATATATGAACAACTATAAACCTACTTTTGCTCCACCCTGCATTGTACAGTGCTGACCGCCATGGGACAGCCTTGGCTAACACCTCCATCATGTCACATAATTACCATATTTCTTTTTTGTAGGGAGAACATTTAAGATCTATTCTCTTAGGAACCTTCAAGTAAATAATAGCATGGTGATGCTGTACTTCAGTCCCCAGAACTTGTTCATGTCTTCTTAAATTTATTGACTTTGGATAGGTTTCAGGTACACAATTCTGTAAGACAGCATCTGAACGTTGTGTGCTCGCTGCGCTAAGTCAAGTCTTCTTCCATTTACTCCCTTTACCCCCTTCTACCTGGAAGCTTGTGCCCTCGGACCAGCGTCTCCCCATTCCCACTCCTCTTCCAATCTAAAGTTCTCCTGCTTTCTTTGCCTGTTTACGTATTCATCACTGGATCTGCTTTTCAACCGTTGCTGGGTTTTTGCTTTTCTGTCACTAAATGAGGATTAGAAATCAATATTTTGTCTACGAATTTATGGGGAAAGAAACCACTTTAGACCTGTCTTCTGAACATGATTTAAGCTTTGTTCCAAGTATTCTGTTCAATGTCAGGGACAGAGGCCTTCACAGAAAACATTTCCCCCAAAATATTTCTGATGGCCATAAACCACCATCTCAAGCTGCTGCATCAGCACAAAGCTAGGGAAGTAAACACAATTTATGAAACCCAAGTTTGCGCTCATGCCAAATAATGCCACAGGAGATGCAGTAGGAGGAAGAACACTAGGAAATAAAGTGAATGAGTGCTGTTTACTATGTTCTGGGGCAAGATACTCCACTTTCTAGTTTTCTTTCTCTTTGCATGTGGAGAAAGAAGACAGGGAGCTCCGACAGCAGGAATTAAAAAGGCAAACTAGTACACTTTAAGTGTGTCAGCTTTATGGTGCCTAAATCATATCTCAATAAAATGGTTGTGAAAGAAGGCAAACCAAAGCATCCCCCTGGAAAAGTGTAAAAGGCTGAGACAGACACAAGGTTAAGAGTCTATCCATGTGTGGCTGGGCTAGAATGTTAAGATTTGCAAAGAACACAGGGGTTCAATCCCATGTTATTAATGGATAAACCACTGGAGAGGCATTTTAACATCAATCTTTCAGGGGGAGTTGATTTTAAAAGGTTAAGAATTAGTGCCCTGGCCTGTGTGGCTCAGTTGGCTGGGATCATCCCATGCACCAAGACGTTGCAGGTTCAATTCCTGGTCATGGCACATGCCATGGACTGCAGGATCAATCCCTGTAAGGGGTGTGCAGGAGGCAGCCGATCAATGTTCTTCTCTCTCAAGAAAAAAAAAACAAAAAACAATAAAAACTTATTTTAAAAAATAAATTAAAAGGTTAAGAATAAGACAGATATTAAACTGTACCTTGAGAGTTTTATTTCTTTAAATATATTGTTCTCAAATTATGTAAAAAAAATATGATACCATGATTTAGGAAACATTAACATGAGACAATACTGTACAGCTCATAGGAAGTAAATGCACTGATATTCTGTAAAAGCACAGAAAACCTTTGATATGTTTTAAAGTGGAAAAGAATACAGAACAGCATTGTAAACCAAGGCTACACATAGGGAAAGCATGTAGCCAAGGACTAGAAATTAAAATGTAAAAATGAAGAGAAATGAAGTGTGCCCAGCACAAAGTAAAATGTCCTCTCTTTTCACACTTTTAATACTATTTGTAGCTCTTTTCTTAACTTGTCAAAACATTGGTTGTTCAATGCTTATGATTTAAATATTCCGATGAGGAGTAGGGTAAGGCTGTTACATTGCGAGATCATGTGCAGTTCACCCTCTGGAAATTCTAGTAAAATGAACTGTTAACGTTTGTCCAGGGCTCATGCCAGTTTCCGAGAGGCTAACAGCCGCTTTCGGTTAGAACAGTGGTCGGCAAACTGTGGCTCGTGAGCCGCGGTTTGCCGCTCTGTTGACTAATGAGTTTGCCGACCACCGGAAAGTAAAGACATGTATGTGGTCACAATAAATGAGTGGTCAAAGAATGCACGAGGTCTGCTCTTTGTCATTGTCAGGAAGGCAACCTACCCCGCCCCACGTTTCTTGTTACCACTCTCAGAGTTCAACAGATGTTGAGTACTTCACAAAAATCCAAACCTAAGCCCTGGCAGGGTAGCTCATTTGGTTAGAGTGTCATCCCAATACGCCAAGGTTGCAAGTTCAAATCCCCAGTCAGGGCACATACAAGAATCAACCAATGAATGAATAAGTGGAACAGCAAAATTGATGTTTCTCTCTCTCTCTCTCTCTTCCCCCCCCTCCGTCCCTCCCTTCCTTCCTCCAAGTACAAACATAAACATTTTTAAAAGTAAAGAAAAACCAAACTTAAAGCATATAAAAATTAGGGAGACACCATTCACATTACAAAAGGGCTCTGAACTTTTAAAAAAATGTTTTCATTGATTTTAGAGAGAGGAAGGGAGAGAGAAACATCCATCAGCTGACTCGTATACCAGGAATCAAACCCACAACCTGGGCATGTGCCTGACCAGAAATTGAACCTTTTGGTACACAGGACAATGCTCAACCAACGAGGCCATACTGGCCAAGGCTGGGACTCCAAACTTTAAAAAATAGATTTCTGAAATGTGGCTTCCTTTGCATACTTAAGGGGTCATTAAGGATCTTCAGAAATTCTGGGGTTCAGAAATGGAAAATTCATATTTTCAAAATCAGTTGATTGAAGTAAAAAATAATGAAGAAAAATATCTGGAGTTTTATTTTATGTATCAATTTTGAAAGAAATCTAGAAATTTATCTAGAATACTGATATGTCCCTTAATCTTTTAAAAACTATCTCTGGCACTTTACAGTAAATTAAAACAGAAACAAAAAAAATAAAGCTATGGAAAATAGAATGTGTAAGTTCTGAGGTAACACTATCTCTGAGTGTTAAATTTAGCCTGATCAACTTACAGCCAGAACAAAAAGAAACAGGGTGAGTTACAACATTCTTATTGGTTGGCAGAAGAAAGCATGACATTTGTACAAAAACATTCATGAACTTGAATGCTAGGCAACTAAAGAGTTCTGGGTAATCTCATTTTTTTTTTTATGTAATAACTAGAGGCCTGGTGCACAAAATTCGTGCACAGGGGGGTGGTGGTGGGGGGGGGGGGAAGGTGTCCCTCAGCCCAGCCTGCACCCTCTCCAATCTGGGACCCCTCGAGGGATGTCCTACCAGGATCGGGCCTAAACGGGCAGTCGGAAATCCCTCTCACAGTCCAGGACTGCTGGCTCCCAACCGCTCGCCTGCCTGCCTTCCTGATTGCCCCTAACCGCTTCTGCCTGCGAGCCTGATCACCCCCTAACCACTCCTCTGCCAGCCTGATTGATGCCTAACGGTTCCCCTGCCAGCCTGTTTGCCCCTAACTGCCCTCCCTTGCAGGCCTGGTCCCTCCTAACTGCCCTCCCCTGCTGGCCTGATCCCTCCCAACTGCCCTCCCCTGCCCCCTGCATCTTGTGGTCCACATGGGGGCAGCCATCTTGTGTGTTGGGGTGACAGTCAATTTGCATATTGTTTTATTATATAGATAGTTAAATTTGTAAGCAGCATAAATTTCTTTCATCCTTAATGTAAAAGTACCTCTTAAATACATTTGCTGTATTTGTATATAGTAATTGCCACTTCATAACTCAGAATTCTGCAATATTTATGAACAATAATTGTCTCTGTACAAGAGGAAGAGCTACAAAAGAGCAGCTAGTCAAGTCATTCATCCTCCAGAGAGTTCCGTTGCCTCACCATGAAAATGAGAGGTGAGATTTGGTGACTTCTCCATACGTGGAGAATGCACAGAAAATAGGACCAAATCTGCCCAGATTCCAGACACACCCCAAAGAGCTTTTATTTTCTATAATTCCCTGATACCACACTTGTAAGTATGAATGACTTTATTTCCCTTCTGCACTTGTCCCTTTCATTTATGTTTGTCCCTACCTGCTGGGTGCTACCCGTCTCCTTTTCCTGCCGCTAACACCTTCCTCTCTCCTAGCCTCCAAGTGCACACCCCCCTTCTCTGAAACAGCAGTGCTCAAAGGGCTGGTTTTCACAGTTGTTTGAAATTGATAAACTGAGTTTTTTCTGAACTGTTTATTTTCTGACAGTCTTTCTCAAAACATACACACATGCGTACACGTACACACAGCTGGTTGAGGAGTTCAGTTCAGATTTTCCTGTTGTTAAACTAACTCTTTAAGGTTTTCCCTAAAAGGAACAACTTCAACCTCTTTAATCTGCAATTATTTTCCACTATTTTAAAGTTTTAGGTTGCTCTTTCCAAATACACTTGTTTTAGTCCATTTGGGCCACTACAACAAAATACCACAGACTGGATGGATAATGAACAACACATTTATTTCTCAGGGTTGGAGGTTGGAAAATCCTCTTTCCAGGCACCAGGAGATTCAGTGTCTGGCCAGGGCCCGATTCTGGGTTCACACGTCAGAAGGGGTGACACATCTCTCTCAGGACCTCTTTTTTTGTTGTTGTTAAACCTCACCCAAGGTTATTTTTTGCAGAGAAGGGCCGGGGGGGGGGGAGCAGAGAGAGAAAAATCGATGTGAGAGACACATCATAGACTGGTTGTTTCTCCTATGTGCCCCGACCAGGGACAGGAATAGAACCTGTGACCCCCCACGCTCTAACCACTGAACCAAACTGGCCAGGGCTTGGGACCTGTTTTACTGTAAGGGCATTAATCCCATTTAGGAGGGCTCTGAAATCATGACCCAATCACCTCCCAAAGGCCACCCCACCTACAAATACCATCACATTGAAGGTTAGGTTTCAACATATGAATTTTGGAAGGACACAAATATTCAGTCTAGAGCAACATTTTATTATCTTCATTTAAACAAGCATATACAACACCGAATACTTACAAAAGTAACAATCAACACTAAATAATCCATAAGCTCAAATACAAAGGACTAGTTATGTAACTATGATGGAGTACCATCATAACTATTTACTTTGGTTTATTTATTTATTAGAGGCCTGGTGCACGAATTCATGCACAGGTGGGGTCCGCCCCCAACCAGGTCGGCCAGGGGGAGGGGCTGTGGGTGGTTGGCAGGCCAGGGGAAGGGGTTGAGAGCAGTTGGCCGGCTGGCCCCGCCCCCTGGTCGAACTCCTGGTTGAGGGGACAATTTGTATATTAGGTTTTTATTATATAGGATCTTTATTGTTGAAAGTATTACAAATGTCCACTTTGTGAGTTGTTTTTCCCATTGACCCCTTCCACCCCATACCAGCCCCTCCCAGGCCTTCACCCGACTATTGTCTGTGTGCATGGGCTATATAAATATGCATACAAGTTCCCCAGTTAATCTTCCTGCCCCACCTCCACTCCTACTTTCCCTCTGAATTTCGTCAGACTGTTCCACGCTTCTAGGTCTCTGGATCTATTTTGTTCTTCAGTTTATTTTGTTCATTAGATTCCACACATGAGTGAGATAATGTGATACTTATCTTTCCCTGACTGGCTTATTTCGCCTTGCACCATACTCTCCAGTTTCATTTGTCCTGTTGCAAATGGTAAGAGTTGGTTTGCATAGTATTAGATTGTGTAAATGTATCACAGCTTTTTTACTCACTCATCTACTGATGGGCACTTGGGCTGTTTCCAGATCTTAGCTATTGTAAATTGCACTGCTATGAACATAGGGATGCATACATTCTGATTGGTGTTTTGGGTTTCTTAAGATATATAGAAGTGGGATTGCTGGTTCAAATGGGAGTTCCATTTTTAATTTTTTGAGGAAACTCCATACTGTTTTCCAGTCTGCTTTCTCACCAGCAGTGTACTAGGGTTTCCTTTTCTCCACATCCTCGCCAACATTGGTTGTTTGTTGATTTGTTGATGACAGCCATTCTGACAGGTGTGAGGTGGTATCTCATTGTTTTAATTTGCATCTCTCTGATGATTAGTGATGGTGAGCATTTTTTCATATGTATCTTGGCCTTGTATGTCCTCTTTGGAAAAGTATCTATATAGGTCGTCTGCCCATTTTTTGGTTGGACTGTTTGTCTTCCTTTGATTGAGTTGTATGAGTACTTTATATATTTTGGAAATTAACCCCTTATCAGATGTATCATTGGCAAATATGTTCTCTCATGCGGTGGGCTCTTTTTTCAGTTTGTTGATGGTTTCTTTTGCTGTGCAGAAGCTTTTTATTTTGATGCAGCCCCATTTGTTTATGTTCTCCTTAGTTTTCTTGGCCGTAGGAGCTGTATAACATATTGCTATAAGAAATGTCTGAGATTTTACTGCCTATGATTTCTTCTAAGATTTTTATGGTTTCACGACTTACATTTAAGTTTTTTATCCATTTTGAGTATAATCTTGTGTATGGTATAAGTTGGTGATCTAGTTTCTTTTTTTTTTTTTTTGCATGTTCCTGAACCATTTTCCCAACACCGTTTATTGAAGAGGCTGTCTATACTCCAATGTATATCCTTGCCTCCTCTGTCAAATATCAATTGAGTATAATGGCTTGGGTTGATTTCTGGGGTATCTGTTCTGTTCTACCAGTATATGCCTGTTCTTATGCTAGTATAAGACTGTTCTGAGTGCAATGGCTCTGTAGTCTAATTTGATATCTAGTATTGTGATACCTCTAACTTTGTTCTTTTTTCTCAAGATTGCTGCAGTTATTCCGGATCTTGTTTTATTCCATATAAATTTATGGAGTGTTTGTTCTAGATCTGTGAAATATGCCACTGGTATTTTAATAGGGAGTGCACAGAATGCATAGATTGCTTTGGGTACTATGGACATTTTAATGATGTTGATTCCATCATAACCATTTAAAGGCTACATTCAATAATGCTTAAGTGGAAGTGTGTGTATTCACCATGTAGTACTGGGTACTCACTGTGCACAGTCATTAGGAACTGTAAACACAAAGATACAGAATAAGCCAGACTCCCCAGTTCATTAAACTACTCTTCATATAGTATGACTTCAAATTTCCTCACTATTTGGTCATTTCTGGTGCTCAGAAGCAAACAAACAAACAAATACTTCAGATATAGCCTCATCATCCTGAAACTGAGCAGGGCTATCTACTTCCTCATTCTGGAGACATAGTACAGAACCCAATACATTACTGTACTGGCACTCACAGTATCCAGTCGAGTTCACCATCAACGAAAACTGCCCTTTTATCCTCTCTCCCTCATCTCACACTTGTATCATTGATTTTTCCACACCTAAGCAAAACATTGTATCTCTTTTTGTAAAAGCCGATTCACCGTTCCAGCCAGTTGGGATTGATCAGGATTCTGATTCAACCCATCCATTCCACAAAGTGGTCCCAGAGCTAGGTCAGGGGCACATTTTATCGTTTCATCAACACCTTGAGGTTATTAAACTTCTGAAAAGTACAAAGTTGGGGTAGAACTTCTAAATGGCACATCAGTACAGACCTCCCATCAGCCTGCATTTGACTCTTTCAATACTAAACCAGCTTTGATTTCACCTAATTAGACTGCTATCAGTCCATCTTCCTCTGCGCGCGCACGCGCGCGCGCACACACACACACACAGTGGTATGGCACAATTGTTAGGGAGTCAGGCTTTGAAGCCACACTGCCTGGGTTTTCAAATTTCAGCACTGCCACTTACTAGCTCTGTAGGCAAGTTCCTTAACCTCTTTATGTCCCAGATTCCACATCTGTAAAATGGAAATAGTTGCACCTAATTTACTGGTTATGAGGATTAAAGTAGGTAACCTGTGCAAAACACTTAAAACAGTGCCTGGTATGTAATAAATTTGCCATAACAATAACAAAAACAGGAGATGATTAAATATTTTAGGTACCTCCTGTCATCCCTCCTGATGTTGTCTACTCTAGGATCATTAGCTAAAAGGGAATGACCTAGCTTGGTGGCTCTTACTTTTTTTCTGAACTTAATACTATAGCCTAGTGGTCACTAGCTCCTTGTAAATGTGCTCAATTACTACTGAGAAGCAAACGTTTTGTTTAGGATCAAAGTCCATACGTTAAGAAGACAGATTCCACCTCTGGAAGAAACGGACCCATGTTTTTATTTTCAGCATTCAGGCCCCTCTCCTGTGAGAGAGAAACATCCATCGACTGCCTCCTGCAAGCACTCCAGGGGGATGGGACCTACAACCTAGGCATGTGCCTTGACCAGGAATCGAACCCGCAGCTTTATAGGACGATGCTCCTATGAATTACCAGGCCAGGGCTCTTTGAATGTTTTGAAGTTAATCCTCCAAAGTAAAAAGCAAACTCATTATTACCCAGCATCCCATTCCACTCCTTGATTAGCACAAAGTAAGGGTGACAGAGAACTACTTTCCTTGGATTATGGAAGCCTGCCATTTCAGAATTCCCAAGGATAAACTCTTTACGGTATTAAGGCAGAATTCTTCATATTTCCGGAGGTTAAAGTTTTGCACGTCAAAATTTTAAAAATGGTCTATAACTCTATGGATTAAGTGAAGACAGACTATAAGTCAGTTTTGAGCTAAACACTCTACCAGCCTGTTACTTTGCTTTGTAAGACACTAAAGAAGGTCTTATAATACGGAATTCATTTGATGGTAGGGTTTACCCAAGTTTCCATTCTGACCTGAAGTAAGATCGCAAAGGTCGGAGTGATTTCCACAAGTTCTGGTGAATTCTTTGTAAAGTTCTTCTGCGAAAGAAGTGGAGTACTTTACTTCCGGATTCGATCCACAAAATTAGGATAAAGTTCCCACTTTATATGTTATCTCCTTTCCTACACTCTCAGACGATTTTGGTTACTTAGCCCTTTCCACATAACACAGACAGCATGTCAGAACTGGATTCCAGCGATGCCCTATTTTACAGACATGAACAGGCCCGGAGAAGTGAGTGTCTTGCCTAAATTCAGGGCCCATTAGCCACCGCAAGTCAGGATACGTCTTCACAGGTCTAGCAGTATTTTATTCCGATATAGAGCATCACTTTATAAAAAGACCCTGTTATTTACCATTATCTAATTATTATTTTTTAATTTGGTTTTCTGCCCGTTCAAATCTCAAGATCTCTTGCTTTTGCAACGTTTTTCCACACGCCTAACACTCCCCAAAGGACATATTAAAAATCGACTCTTAAGTTCGTCCTCAAGACCATTAGAAAGCATTTCGATGACTTCTTGGGAGTGGTGGTCATAGTCTCAGAATTCAAGAGCTCTAGGATGGCAACGCTAGCTATCTTGTGGCCCCTGATGTTGCTTTTAGTAAATCTTGGGGTGGGAAGCCACATGAATCTAACTACAAAATGAAACCTTTGAAGGAATATGGGTGATACTCCACGTTTACAGCTCCTTGCAGGATAATGTAGCCAAGAACGGCAACCAGAAATACAACAAAACTCCTGAAAGCACTCCAGGGGGATGGGACCCACAACCCAGGCATGTGCCTTGACCAGGAATCGAACCCGCAACTTTACAGGATGATGCTCCAACCAAATGAATTACCAGGCCAGGGCTCTTTGAATGTTTTGAAGTTAAACACACATACACACACATTTATTACAAAACTGGCTGTTACGAACGCATTTGAAAGCCAGCTAGATACCGGAAAAGGCTGAGGAGGGGTTCAGGTGTCCCAGACCTCGCGTGGGAGCGCCCCGGGCGTGGAGGGGCCGGCAGGCCGGCAGTGCGCACGCGCGGCCCCGGCCTTTGTACCGGCGGCGGCACCTGAAGACCCCCAGCGAGCATGCGCGCCCGCGGCCGCCCCGCCGCGAGGGGCGCGGGGGGAAGGGCGGCGCTCCGCCCTGGCCTTACCTGCCCGCGTTCTCTGCTTCCATTCCCGGCTGCCGCTCCCGCCGACGTCTGCTCCTGCCACGCAAGCAAGCGACTGGTCGCTACAGTATCGTGGCGTAGATGCAGCGGTACAGTAACCAAAGACTTGGACCCGATTGCCGGCAGAACTGGGACCGCAGCTAACGCTCAAGCTCCGCCCCCAAGCCCCTAGCTCCCCCTCCCCCCAGCGCAAACCCCTCTTTTGCGGGGCGCTTCCGTCTTTGCCTAGCCAAATCCCAGGACTTGTGAGTGTCACGTGTCGCAGGACAGCCCAATCAGGTTTGTCCCCCTCTGGGTTCCTCTGCTGGCCGCTTGGCCTTTCGGGAAGGGTGGAGGACAAAAATGTAGGAGGGGGAGCGCTCTGCTGACGTAGGCTCTTGTCTCCCTCCACCCCCACTCTTAGGTGGTGGGCGGTGGTGCGGGTGAATGGGTGAGGATGTCTTATGGGGGCGCTGGATAGGTGGGGCTGTTATGCTTATCAATCAGGATTATCCAGGCCTTTCCACCCAAATTTGTATACTGATTAAAAACTGTTGCCCTAACCAGATTGGCTCGGAAGGGTCCCAGGTTTGATTCCGGTCAAGGGCATGTACCTTGGTTGCTGGCACATCCCCAGTAGGGAGTGTGCAGGAGGCAGCTGATCGATATTTCTCTCTCGTTGATATTTCTAACTCTCTATCCTCTCCCTTCCTCTCTGTAAAAAAATCAATAAAATATATTAAAAATATATATTTTGCATTGATTATCAAGCGTGATGTGGGAGAAAGAAGAGTCTATGGAATCAAAGAACCTGGGAGTCCAGGCCACTGTACTATCTTGGGCTGCAGGTTCCTAACCTGTAAATTGAGGTGATTGTAAAACTGCTTTGTAAAATGGAGAACTTTACATAAATCACTGTCTGGTTTTCTTTGGGTATATAAAAATAGGAATCTTTGAAGTCTATGATAGTAGATGCCATTCAGGCATCACGTTTTCTTTATAACCTATAACCTTCCAGACTACCCCTCTGTTGTAGTTTTTTGTTTTCTCAGTGGCTCTTACACAGCTAGTTTTTGTCTCATTATTTCTCAAGTTGTCACTAGTGTTCATACAAGGACTTCATTAAACAACCCTTAATGGAGATAGCTTTTTATCTTTCTCTAGTTTGCATAATGAAAAGTATGGCTGCTGTATTAGTTAGCTTTCCCTCGTTAAGCTGGGGTAAAGAGATGACTCCAAAATCTCAGTGGCTTACAGAAACCAAGGTTTGTTTCTCACTAATGTAACACGTGGGCTGGGAGATGGCTGTGGCCCTGTGGGTCATGTGGCTTCTGGGATCCAAGAAAAGGGCTTTCTTGAGTAAACACACATTAATTTGTATTAAGTCAATTGTTTAAATCTTTTAATATTTTGAAACTTCTCAGAACTTTTACCAATCCTGTGTCCCTTAATAGGTACTACTCAGAACCTGACTCATGGTAGGTGTACTTAAACCCTGACAATTGATTTTTGTCTTCTTCTTTTCATAATGCAAGTGCCTAACTTAAGCTTTGATTGCCAAGGCATTTATTTCAAAGAGGCATCCACTTCATAGACTGGCTATTTAGAATAAATACATTGCCACACACACACACACACTGCCAGGCGCACGTGCACACACACACACACACACAGGTTAAAAAGCAAGGCTGCCTCTCCTAACTGAGGCTCTTGTTTTAGGAATCTTGATTGATTTCAATAAATGACCATTTGGACTACTTGTGTGTTTTTTTTTCCTTTTCCACTGCTTTAATTTCCACTCTCTTGTTTTAAATCCACTGATAGTGAACTCTGAAACCCTAGGCTTCCCACCCTTGACCCCAATAAAGCAGAACCCAGGCCCACGCACATGCATGCTCACTCTCTCTACTGCGACCTCGCTGTGGGCCTGTGAGGTCTTGTAAATAACAAACCAGTGTCTTTTCAACACTTCTGTTGGGGTTGCCAAAGGAGGCCAAAAGTGGTAAGGGATTATAAATTTATTAGGTCATCTGGAGTCCAGATGGGCTGAACCCCAAAATGGCACCAGCTCCTAGGGTTAGGGAGTCAGAGGTTTTAAAGGACTCTAGGTGGTTCCCCGCCCCCCCCCCCCCCCCGCAGGAAACTCTAGGTGGGTCTGGATCCTGGGAAAGCCCCGGAAGGGAAAGATAATAGTCTTAGCAAGTGGAATGTGGTCTTAGCAAATGGAATGTGATCTAAGTGAAAGGGAATGTCGGTTGTGAAGTCAAAAGGTCAGTTCCCAGGGGAGGGGTATCAATTCACTTATTTGATCAGACCTCACAGTTTCCTAATGGTTATTGCTGAGGTGTCTTGCAACCATAATAAGAACCATAAGAGCTGCCCTAGCTGGTTTGGCTCAGTGGATAAAGTGTTGGCCTGCGGACTGGGGGATCACGGGTTCGATTCTGGTTAAGGGCATGTGCCCAGGTTGCAGGCATGATCCCCAGTAGGGGGCATGCAGGAGGCAGCCAATGATTCTTTTTCATCATTGATGTTTCTATATTCCTCTCCCTTCCTCTCTGAAATCAATTAAAAAAATACACACACACACACACACACACACACACACACACACACTGAGTGGCCAGATTATTATGATCTGGCTATTCAGTGTATATCCTATATAATAAGAGACTAATATGCAAATTGTCCCCTCAACCAGGAGTTCGACCAGCAGGCAGGCCGGCCAACCACCCATGTCCCCTCCTCCTGGCCAGGGTGGCCAGACTCCACACATGCACAAACTCATGCACCGGGCCTCTAACACACACACACACACACACACACACACACACACACACACTGAGTGGCCAGATTATTATGCGTTCAGAGATCATAATAATCTGGCCACTCAGTGTGTATGTGTGTGTGTGTGTGTGTGTATGTCTAAGCGACCGAACAACTGGAACAACTGGTTGACCGGTCGCTATGACATGCAGTCCAAGACCCTCACTCCTTACTGCCCGCCTGCTCACTGCTCCTTACCACTCAGCTCGCTGCTCCTTAGCACTGTGGCGAAGGCGGGAGAGGCTCCCATGACCACTGCTGCACTCCCCAGCCGTGAGCCCAGCTTCTGGCTGAGCGGTGCTCCCCTTGTGGGAGCACACTGACCATCAGCGGGCAGCTCCTGCGTTGAGCATCTGCCCCCTGGTGGTCAGTGCGCATCTGCGACTGGTCGTTCTGGTCATTCCACCATAAAGGTTGCTTAGGTTTTTATTATATACTAGAGGCCTGATGCAAGAAATTCATGCAAGAGTAGGCCTTTCTTCCCTGGGCTGCCAGCACCAGCTTCCCTTCAGCACTTGGGTCCCAGGCTTCCCTCACAGCCCTGGCTTCATCTGGAAGGTCGTCCAGAAGGATGTTCCATCTAATTAGCATATTACACTTTTAGTATTATAGATATTAGAGGCCTGGTGCATGAAATTCATGCATGGTGGCGTTCCTAGGCCTGACCAGCGATCAGGGCCAATCAGAAATTTCCTGCTGGCTGCCAGCTGCCAGCCGGGGCCTGCCGGCCACAGGGAGGGACCAGGGGAGGTTGGTTGGCTGTGGGAGTGCACTGACCACCAGGGGACAGCTCCTGCATTGAGCATCTGCCCCCTGGTGGTCAGTGCATGTCATAGTGACGGGTCGTTCCAGCATTCCAGTCGCTTAGGTGTGTGTAAATATATCCATAAGGGCTGGTTCCATCACAACATTGGTTGTTGATAAGCTGAAACCAGTACAAAACAGTAGGTATCCATTGACTATTTCTTGAATTAATGAATGAACAGGGTATCTTCTCTTTCTCTGGTTTTTCTAACCACCTAGGATCACAGCCTAAGAAAAATTTTAAAGCAGTTGGCTTGCCTCACCGATTTCAGAAAGATAATTCTAGTGACTGAGAGTATGTGTAAAGCGCTACAAACTTTCCTTAGGTTTTCGCTCAGGAAGAGTTACCCTTGGGCAGCCAGGATCTCCTTCCCTGAAGGGTGCTGCATCTTCTGGGTCTGCCAGCTCCATTCGTAACCCCAGCAGACCAGGGGCCTCTGCTTCTCTACTTAGTTTTGTCTTACAAAAGGAAGAGTTTACTGGAAGAGTTGTTGGGGAGGACATTGAACTTGGGAATGGTGACGCAATCCACAAAGGTTCTTCCTGTTCCGCCAGTGCCTCTCTCATCACTCTGAATCTGTCTGGAAGACAAACTTGTTCAGCTCTGAGCCTTGCTCAGGGAAGCCCAGGAGAGATCTCCTGTCTTTGCCAAATAGGCCTCTACTTTAAGAGAGCTTGTATGATGGGACAACAAAAGAAGGGCCAAGTCACTTCACCTTGTTTCCCTTTCAAGAGTCTAGCGAGCTTGCTTATCGTGCTTGCCCAGTGAAGGAGGTGATGTGGAGGGATTAGAAAGAGGCCCAAAGAAACTTTTTGGTGGTGATGGATATGTTCATGGTTTTAATTGCAAGAATGGTTACATAGGTATACACATAGGTAAAACCTCATCAAATTGTATGCTTTAAGTATGTGGTTTATGTCACATATACCTCCCTAATTGTTTAAAAAGTGAGTGTATCACGATTCTCTTCATACATACAACCCATAATCTTTCAGTATTGTCTTGCATTAACCTTTTGCTTAACATAAATCAATCCATAACCAAAGCACAACCTAAAAATGCGTAAATATTGTCCACTTCGGGTTCCCTGTTTTCCAGTGACACCACGGCACTAGGGTATAGCTAGCTGTCTCGGTGTGGCTGTTTCAGTATCAAAGGCCGGCGGGCACAAGGAGACAGGGCTTTTAAACTTCACTCATGCCAGGGTGACCTCACCTAAGCACTCGCTGCTCAGCGTGCCAGTCTCCACTGGCTTGTAAAGGGTAGTTAATTTAACGCGAGCCGTTTGCGCATGTCACAGGACAAATGAATGCGTAACACAGCCAGCGTGATCCCAAGTCTCGACATCCGCCAGGAAAATCCTACTGTAGGGAGAGGGATGAAGGGAGACAAAAGCCGGAGCCGGAAAGTTCTGGGAATCGGTTTCAAAAACACTTCTGGTTCCGGCCCTAAGTCCCACTTCCGTCCGGGTCACATGCGCGCGGCTGTGTTCCCTGCTTTCCAGTCCGGCGGGGCCCCAGCCCCTGCTCTTTCCGTCTTGTCCGCCGGCCGTCCGCTCCGGTTCCGGAAGCCACTTCCGCCCATGCTCTGACCTGCTGCGGGGCCGTGCCCTCCCGGTACGGTCTCTCCCGGTACAGTCTCTCCCTGTACAGTCTCTCCGTGGGCCGCCTGTGGGGCCAGTGGGGGTGCGGTCTGCAGTTCCTCTCCTAGAGTTTGAAGGGGCGCGGGGAAACCACGCGGGGCCGCCTTTTCCTTGCCCCCCGAGAGCTGCCTTTAGATTCTGAAGGCCCAGTCCCCAACGCCAAGAAACCATTGAAGACTGGCCTCAGGCCTGGAGGGGACGTCCGCCCTCTCAGCGCCTGGGGGCAGGGATGCAGGGGTGGGAGAGAACCCTGGTGTTCTCACACTGTCCCCCGCTGCTAGGAGGCTTGTTTCCCGACTCGGTGTAGTCATGCGCTGGGAACCTTCTGACACCAACCTCTTTCCCTCCCCGCCCAGCCCACTGACCATGCCCGCGGGCGTGCCCTGGGCCACCTACCTGAAGATGTTCACCGCCAGCCTCCTGGCCATGTTCGCGGGGTCCCAAGTGGTGCACAGGTACTACCTGCCGGACCTGGTAAGTGCAGGAGGGACCTGGGCTTCGCTCTCGGACCCCTCCGTTTTCCCCACAAGAGCAAAAGGGATCTTAAAACGGTATGAGGAGCACTTCGGCCCTGGGCCTAAAACCTGCTGATGGCATCCAGTTGCATTTAGAGCAAGGCCATTTCCTGCTCTTCCACAGTCAGGCAGAAATCACAGAGGTCTTACACAGCCTGGCACCTGCCTGTCCCTGGCTGGCCTTACCTAATACCATTAACCCGCCTTTCCCCGTGTTCCACAATATGATAAAATAAAGGGCTGTTCCACAATATGATACCACTTTATAACCACTCTGGTGGGTATTAATTTTTTTTAAAAAAGAACAACCTCGCTAATGACAGGTGCTGGTGAGGATGTGGAGGAACTGGAACCCTCATACAGTGCTGCTGGGAATGTAGAGTGGATAGCGGCTGTGGAGGAAGTCTGACAGTTCCTCAGTCAAGCATGGAGTTATCATATGGCCGCCAGCTGTTCTACTTCTAGAGAGAGAGGAAAACATTTGTCCACACAAAAACTTGTACGTGAATACTCATAGAAGTATTATTTACAAGAGCCCCAAAGTGGAAACAATCCATGTTGTCCATAAACTGATAAATGGACATATAAAAATATTATACCCATATAGTAGAATATTATTTGTTCCTAAAAGGAAATGAAGTACTTACATGTGGCAACGTGGATGAACCTTAAAAACAGGCCAAGGGAAAGAAATTAGCCACAGAGGACTACATATTCTATAATGCCGTTCCCATGAAATTGGTCCAGAAGAGACAAATCTGTTGAGACAAAGAGTAGATTAATGGTTGCCCAGGGCAGTGGCGTGGATGTGGGAAAGCTTTGTGGGAATGGGAGTTCCTGGTGATGGATATGGGGTTTCCCTTGGGGGGTGCAGTTCTAAAATTTATTGTAATGTTGCATGTGCAACCTTAGGAATCTACTGAAGGCCAAAAATTTATACTTTAAATGGATGAATGGTAGGTATGTGAATTATTATCTCATGAAAGCGGTTAAAGTAATCTCAGCCTTTTCTGACCATCTTTTCTGAAGGTAGTCCTATTTATTTATTTATTTATGTATGTATGTATGTATGTATGTATCCAAAATGTGTTTATTGGGATGGTTTCCCACTCGTCCTGATTGGAGGTGCTTTTAGTGCTGCTTCCCCCTGCAGGAGCACCCTTCTGTAAGCCTTGCTTTTCCTCCCGTGGGCTGACAGACAGCAGGGGAGCCGCCAACCCACAAAGCTACCGTTTGTGCATGGCTGAAGCCCGTGGTGATTTTATCGCATCCTGGCCTGTCACATCCATGAAGTAGGCATTGGGGCTCTGCACTGGGCGTTTCTTCTCGTGTTGCCTCTTCTCTTCTGGAGAGGGATGGAGGAGATCCTTAGCGAGAGGCATATTGTCGTGGGGAGGTCGTCACCGCCAGAAAGGCTGAAGGTCATTTTATATTTTTTTGCTCACTGCTTTATACAGGTGGAGAGTCGGTCAGTAGTACAGGAATAAATTTCCAAACATGGTAAGTTTTATTCAAATCTGTGATAGTGATGCAGACTCTCCCCGTCTAGAAGTTAAAACCCAGCCTGGATAATAGTCACTAGGGTTAGAAAGGGACTTAGATCAACTGTGGGTTCTCAGGATACAGATTCAGTGTTGAGTAGCAAGGGACTTGCTTTTCCTCTTTACCTGCATTGAAGTCTTTCAGGTCACATTTAATTACAGTCTAAGAAAGCACTGGCACATGTGTGTTTTTGTGTGTTGTTGTTTTTATGTGTGTGTGTTTTTTTAATAGACAATACCTGAAATCCCACCGAAGCCTGGAGAACTCAAAACGGAGCTTTTGGGACTGAAAGAGAGACAACACAAACCTCAAACTTCTCAGCAGTAGAAACCTCAAAATACAACTCTGCCAAGAACTCTGTGAATAATAAGTCTTAAATATATATTTTTAAAATTTAGTGAGTCAGACTACTTGCACTTAAGCACCTACTACAATGCTAACTACAGGAGGCGGTGCACAGAAGGTATTAACTGATGCATTGAGATTTATTTATGGTTTGACCAATGTTTCTTGAAAACTGCCAAAGCGTTCTTAAATGTGGTTTGATAGCCATTTAGCTGTGGATATCACATGAGATAGAGTATTTGCAATGACTCTTGCTCTTATAATTCTTTTTTTTTTTTTTAATATATGCACTCCCATGTTTATTGCAGTATTAGCCAAGGTACAAAAACCACCCAAATCCCCATCAACAGATGAATGGATAAGAAAGATGTTTTATATATACATATATATATATATATATACATATATATACACACACACACACACACACACACACACACACACTCAGCCAAATATTCAGCCATGAGAAAGGAGAATATCCTGCCATTTGCAGCAACAGGGATGGACCTTGAGCACGTTATGCTAAATGTCATGAGATAAATAGAAAGACAAGTATTGTTATGATATAACTTATGTATGGAATCTAAAAAAGTCATACCTATTTTTTAAAAAAAAACACCTAATGGAGAGTAAAATGGTAGTTAGCAGGTCTGAGTGGGGATAAGAGTGATAGTATTTAAGGGTACAAACTTGTGACAAGTAGTAAATAAGCCACAGCCATCTAAAGCACAGTATAATGAATCTAAACCAGTGATTTTCAACCTGTATGATGCAAGAATTTTTAAAAACATGCAATACCTGACTATTTAGTCAGGGGCACAGACTTCTTTTCCCTTAGATTGTCAAATAAAAAAATGACAACAGCCAACACAACAGTAGCCATCTGGTGTGAATGAATCAAAATTATATCTATTTTTAAAAAATATTTTTTTATTTGAGAGGAAGGAATAAGGAGAGAGAGATAGAAACATCAATGATGAGAGAGAATCATTGATCAGCCGCCTCCTGCACACCCTCAGTGGGGACCAAGTCCGCAGCCTGGGCATGTGGCCTGACTGGGAATTGAACCATGACCTCTTGGTTCATAGGTCGACACTCAACCTCTGAGCCACACTGGCTGGGCATACTTATTTTTTTGTCAGATTGGCAAAAAATATGATATGTTTTTTGGTGTGCCACACAATTTTATTTATTAGATGAGATAAGGTTAAAAATTGCTGATCGAGACAATATTGTATTATAATTATGTAATGTGATAAATATTGCTACAATGGCAACCATGTTACAATATATAAATGTATCAAAGTAATACTTAAACTTACACAATGTTACATGTCAAATTTATTTAATTAAAAAAATGGAATTTCAAACTAGTAAAGGTCACACTGCTACATCATTTTCAGTCAATGTTGACAATTTACTAGAGAAAGTAGTCATTATAGGAACCCCCTTGTACTCTTGATAGAAGGTTTCAGATGAAACACTAGAATTCAACAGGAGAATATATCTCTCTACCCCTAGACAAGATTAAGCCTGTGTTCCTGGACTTGAATTCTGAAAAGATCCTGAGGAATATGCTCCAGGAACATGCCCTCATGCTCCACAGGGTCTGAAAATATACTAATTCCTCATCACCACAATGGGTCCTTTTATGAAGTTAGTTCTAAATGAAATTACAACAGCCTTAACACACCTTCACACAGCCATGTGGTTTGTGATTCAATAGTATACATAGACCTCCATGTGAAATCTCTGGAAACTGAAGTAGTTATTCATGTAATTGTACAGCTTTATAAAGAAAATTAACAAAGGCAAATGACTCAGAGCTAGAAATTCTCAAGTATCGTAGGATCTACCAATTTTAATATCTGCTGAATAGGGCAGGCTGAAGTGGGTAGCTAAATTGTCTCCTAGTTTTCCTTTCCCTCCTTAGTAGCTGAATCAATGGGTATATTTATAAACCAAGTTATGCTGCGTCAGTAAGATTGTTTCCCAGGACATGTGAAACCAGTCATCTCTGTACTAGTCTTCTCTGTCCTGGTTGTAATTATACAAAACATCACCATATTTACATTTTAATTCACTAGCATCTTAGGGAACATATTTCACTACAAATAAAAAGCAGTTCTCTAAGGAGGGGATGGGGGGACAAATGGTGATGGACAGAGACTTGACTTGGGTGGTGAACACACGATACAGTGTACAGATGATGTGCTGTAGAATTGTGCACCTGAAATCTGTATAATTTTGTTAACCAGTGTCATCCCAGTAAATTTAATTTTTAAAAAAGTTAAACATCTACAAGAAAATACAAACAAGCATTCTAATCATAAAGCAGTGTAATAATGCAATGGATGCTTTTCTGGCTGGAAATAACAAAACATTTAAAATGATGACCAAATGGATGCCAAATATACTCTTAAATGATACTGACGTAGAAAGTTTCAATCCATTCGGAGAGCTTCTGGGTTGGTGGAGGAGATGCTGGGAGAGTGGAGTTCTGGGTGAGGGCATGGGAAGCTCCACACCCTTTGCCCATTCCTTGCCCTGTGCATCTCTTCCACCTGGCTGTTCCTGTATTCAGCTGTTTATGTACGAACATCCAAACCTGCCTCTCTCCTTCCTGCACATCCACTCCCTTAATCATTAAGCCCTCAGGGCAGTTAGGTTCTGGTCAGCATCAGTCTTAGGAACAAAGCTTTGGGTCTTTTTTTTTTTTTAATATATTTTTATTGATTTCAGAGAGATAGAAACATCAATGATGAGAGAGAAACATTGATTGGCCGCCTCCTGTACGTCCCCTACTGGGGGGGATGGAGCCCGCAACCCAGGCATGTGCCCTTGGCCAGAATCAAACCTGGGACCCTTTAGTCCACAGGCCGACACTCTATCCACTGAGCCAAACTGGCTAGGGCAAGCCTTGGGTCTTAACATGACCATTTTTATTATCTTTTGGAGTGGGGGTATTTTTTGCAACTTCCTCAAATCTTTAGAAAGATTGCATTTGCTTTTTCAACGATTCTAATCTGACATCAGGTAGCTATAATAATAGCATTTCTCTTAATTTGGGTGAAACCAGCTGTGGGTTTAGAAGTTGTCTGTATATTTCAAATGACTCTGTAATGTTCGCCAGTTAATGAATCAACATAAGTTTAAGAATTAACATTAAAATGTACATACTGCCTATAACAATCTACCAACTCCGTGCAATTCCTATCAAGATACCAATGGTGTTTTTCACAAAACCAGAACAAGTATTCCAAAAATTTACATGGAATCACAAAAGACCCTGAATACCCACAATAATCTTGAGAAAGAAGAACTAAGAGGAATCATGCTACCTGATATCAAACTATATTACAACGTTATAGTAATCAAAACAGCATGGTACTGTCATAAAAACATGTAGATCAATGGAACAGAATAGAGCCCAGAAACAAATCCTATATGGTCAATTAATATTTGACAAAAGAGGCAAGAACACACAATGGGGTAAAAGCAGTCTATTTAATAAATGGTATTGGGAAAATTGGACAGATATGTGCAAAAAAAGGAAACTAGACCACCTTCTTACACCACATGCAAGAATAAACTCAAAATGGATTAGACTTAAATGTAAGACTTGAAAACAAAAATCCTAGAAGCAAACATAGGAGTAAAATCTCAGACATTTCTCAGCAATATTTTTTCTGATATATCTCCTTGGGCAAGGAAAACAAAAGAAAAAGTAAACAAATGGGACTACCTTTGTAAAACAAATTTTTACACAGCAAAGGAAACCATCAACAAAATAGATAATCCACTCAATGGGAGAACATATTTGCCAATGATACATCTGATAAGGGATTAATTTCCAAAATACATAAAGTACTAACACTACTCAACAAAGGAAGACAATGCAATTAAAAAATGGGCAGAGGACCTGAACAGACATTTTTCCAAAAAGCACATACAAATGGCCAAGAGACATGAAAGAATGCTCGGTGTCACTAATCAGGGAGATGCAAATTAAAACGAGGTATCACCTCTCGCCTATCACAATGGCTATCATCAATAAGTCAACAAACAACCAGTGTTGGCGAAGATGTGGAGAAGAGAACCCTCATGTACTGGGAATGTGGACTGGTGTAGACACTGGAAAGCAATAGTTACCTCAAAAAATTAAAAACGGAACTGCTTCATAACCCTACTCCACTTCTGTGAATATACCCAAGAAACCGGAAACACTAATTAGAAAAAGTATATGCACCCCTATATTCATTGCAATGTCATTTACAATAGCCAAGATTTGGAAGCAGCCCAGGTGCCCATCAGATGAGTGGACAAGCTGTGGTATACACCATGGAATACTACTTGGCTGTGAAAAAGTACTAGTAGGAAACTTTACCTTTTGGGGCAGCATGGATGGCCCTAGAGACTGATGCTAAGTGAAGCCAGTCAGAGAAAGACAAATATCATGACTTCACTTATTTGTGGAATCTAATGAACAAAATAGGAACATACGCATACAGAAAACAGACTGCCAGCTGTCAGACTGAAGGGGGTTTGAGAGCTTGGTGAAAAGGGTGAAGGGATTAAGGAGACACAGACAACAGGTATACTTGAAACCTACATCATTTGTTACCCCAATACCTTCAATAAACTAAAAAAGTGCTATTAAGTTGAAATATTTAAAGTGTGAACTTCTTTTGGTATTGTATACATACATAAAAAAAATTCTAACAATTGTGACTTGGACTGTCACAATTTACTTACAAATTTAGATTTATAGGAAAATTAGTACCATCTCTTATACCTTTCTCCATTTCCATGAGTACTCATGTTACCATGGTACATATTACATATGTCAAACTATCACTTAACTATACCCCAGCCTTTATGGGGTTTTAATTTAGTTGCATTTAGTTGCCCCGTCTCCTTAAATTTGTGGCTATTTCTTTCCTTGGTTTTAACCTTGAAACTTAAAAAATGTTACTGATTTCAGAGGGGCAATATCAATGTTGATCATGGATTGGCGGCCTCCTGCATGCCCCTTACTGGGTTTTGAGGCCACAACTGGTCCATGTGCCCTGACCAGGAATGGAACCTTGATCTCCCAGTTCTTAGGTCAATGATCAACCAACCACTGAGCCACACCAGCTGGGCTAACCTTGAAACTTTTGAAGAGTACCGTTCACATATTCTAGGTTTGTCATGTTTTTCTCATTAGGCTTAAGGCTATTGATTTTTTGAAAGAATACCAGAGGTGAAATGTCCTTATCACATCCTGTAAGAGGATACATGACATCACTGGTGATACCAACCTTGATCACTTGGTTAAGGTAGCGGCTGCCAAGTTTCTATGCTATGAAGTCACTATTTTCCCTTTTCCATACTCTATTTTTCAGAAGATAGTCACAAAGCCCAGCCCACACTAAAAAAGAGGATTATCTTTTCTAACTATAAATGATTAACATTTTTTTTTAAATTAAAAAGGCAAGACACTGAATGTTTGGGATCTTTTTTATTTTTATACACGACAAGATTTTACACCAAGAATAGTCAGTTAAATAGTACAAATTTACATTCATGAGGAATGTTAAAAAAAAAAAATTCAACTAAAAAACCCTTTCGGTGACCCACGATTCCAACATTTTACAGTGCAGGGGAGAAGGGAGCTGGGGGAAGCATCCAAAAGTCTCTCCAAAAAGAAATGACTTAAATTTCACATTCCCTCTCCACACAGGATCCAAATGGTGAGAGTGTAATTTACAATTCATCTTTTTCAGCTGTAGATTTCTGTGAAAACAAAAATCAGAAGACATTAAAAGCTAGCAGAAATAAAATCCTTACCTCAAAAGTTTCATATGTGGAAAAAACAATGAATGGATCAAGCCTATCTCCATTATTTCAGCTGTAGACTAAAACTCACCTTGCTAATCTGCAAAAAATTTTAGATAATTTAGAATCCACCAAAGGTCAATGGCCCCTGAACACAATAAAAATTTAAAACACCCTAATGTTACCATATAGTAAGGGAGAGGAAATGACCAAGAATATAGAAGCATTGTGGGCTACGGAAAAATCTGTTTAAAAACGTCTCAAGAATGGATGACTAAAGGAATAAAAGAAATGAGAGATCAAAATATACACTTTAAAGACAAAAAAATGATTTGCTCCAGTTTTTGAATTTAATATGAGATGCCTATTTGGGGGCAGATCTCTGTGAGCCTGACTTCTTTATGTTACACAGTCCTAACTCTGCCAGAAATAAGAAAGCAAGTCCCACTACCTCTGCTGTTTCTTCGTCTTCATCTGTTCCGGCATCCGTGTCTTCGTCTTCGTCTTGCTCTGTGTCTTCTGTGGCATCCTCTGTTGTTTCTTCAGGTTCTTCTTCGGGTTCTTCTTCGACCTAAGGGCAACATTTATGAGCCCATAAATGGATCTATTTTCACTTAGCTCATTTAAATGTATAAGATCATAATTAATTTCACAATCCTCTAATTAGAGTTAACATCCATCCTAACAAACTGAGATAAGACCCAAAAAAGGGTATAAAAAGAGAATTTCTGCTTAATTTTTAGCATAGTGCATGACACTCGGGATTCAAACACTTAATAAATTATTTCTAAAAAGTAGAAATTAGTCCAACTTCTGAGCTATATCACGTAATCCTGGGAAGCCTATTCTTACAGAAAAATGAAGCCTATGTGGGAAGGTTGGGAATACAAACCTTTGCATCAAGGTCAATGTTTAAACTGAGACGCAGCATTCTTTCTATTCTATCTCCATATGCTTTAGTGTCTGGTAAAAGATATCCTGACCTCAGTGTTGCTGTTTCAAATAAAACCACGGCAAGATCTGAAACTGTCTTGTCATCTTCGTCTTCCTGAAATGGGAGAAATCACACTTGGTTAAAAGGCACAGAGTACAGGTGTATTGAAGATGGAGTATGGTTGTAGTATGACTCACCTTAACTCGCCGAAGCATGTCTTTGATCAGTGGATGCCTGGGATTGATTTCAAATGTTTTCTTCTGGCTGGCATAATAACTGTTAAGGGATAAAAAAGGAACATTAACAGCCCAGCCGGCATAGCTCAGTGGTTGAGCATAGACCTATGAATCAGGAGGTCACAGCACATGCCTAGGTTGTGGGCTCAATCCCCAGTGTGGGCTGTGCAGGAGGCAACCAATCAGTGATTCTCTCTCATCATTGATGTTTCTATCTCTTCTTCTCCCTCCCTTTCTCTGAAAGCAATAAAAATACTTTTTAAAAAAAGAACATTAACAAATATCAGATTTTAGGTCCATACATTTCCTTTTTTCTATTACTTTCATAATTACAGTGAACAGCTCTTGGAGAGATGAAGATATACTCTTACTGCTACATCACGCTTTACCTTTTAAAGGGGATGGACGTACTTAGATGAAAGAGTTAAATAAAGAGAACTACTTTATTTACTAATGAATCCCAAGTGCCTAGAACACTGTTGAGTGGATGAACCGACTTAATGTCTTGTTCATCCCCACTTAATTCATTCTCACTACCTTAACTGCAGCTCTGGTTCCCAGAGTTCTGAGTTGTCTACGCAGACTCTGGTGTGCGCAAATAACACAGTGTCCATGATGCCTTCACCAAACTGGTTCCATAAAAAATTACTCACTTCTTTTATCTGAGCTCAGTTCCCAATTCTGAACAAACCTCACAAACTAGTATTTTACTGTCAGTGGTGACTGTCCTCTCTCCTATAACTGCATGCTGAGGACAGGAACTACATCTGTCCCTGTCGTGGTATACCCAGGATCTGTGCTGGGCTGGAAGATTATGACTTGATCTGTCATCCCGACTAGTCTGAATGGCACAAAGACAGCAATAATATCTACTTTAGATCATCAATGCATAAACACAGTAGGTGCTCAAATGCTTGCGGAATGAAAGGCAACTTCCTGTTAATGAATGATTGAATGACTACTATAGTATTGCAATGGGATAAGCAAAACTTTGTTCTCTTCACCTGACATTTATAATCTGGTCAGGGGACAAAACAAATAAGATAGCACCTTTGCATTTTATTGTATAAATATGTATTGATGTGCTAATTATGAAATGTGTGTGCATGTGTGTATGTACATATTTATTTTAGTAAATACATTTTTGAGAAGAATCCTTACGCTAGGCCTTGGGAAAAAAAAAGTATGATGACTAGGAAGCAAATAAGAAAGAAGCTACTCCAAGCAGAGTAAGAAAATAAAAGTAGGGAAAAAGCTATTTTCAAGGTCACTGCTGTGACAATAAAACATAAGTTTGAAATATTTATTTCTTAAAAATAAAAGGTACTAAAGATCCTCTTACCTCCGATACCTGCACCTTGAGTTCAAAATACTTGTTAACTCATGTAACTCATGGGTCACATTTTAGCTTTAATTTTGTGGGACATAATATTTAGGTTAAAAAAAGACTTAACTCGTTTTTGAGAAACATAATTGTCATTGATCTCCTCTGTAACTAAATCTAAAAATGGAAAAGAAGTCTAACTACCAAGTCAAACATACAGTGTAATGAAAAAACAAATACAGTTTATGTGTAACAGATTAAGAAAACTTGCATGTGTATATAAAATACTATAAAATAAATCATGAGTCCAAGACCTTTTCTTTAGCAATCTAATGTAGGAAGTGTCCCTTTGTAAACTCGTTTTCTACCTAACATATAGTGGACACTTATAACACATCAGTTCCTTAGAAGATAATGCCAGTTCAGCATGGAAGGCTGGACAAGAGCTAACACTGGCAGGAGCTTTCTTTTCCCAAGGACACTTACTTTGTAGAGATGTCCTTGCCTGTTTGGTACGCTTGAGCTTTCATGATTCTCTCCATGTTGCCAGACCATCCGTACTGGCTGGCCACAAGAGCACATGGAGACTCTGTCAGGCGCTGAGATACCACAGCCTTTTCAATCTGGGAATAAGAAACCCAAGTTAGAAACATATAAATATCAATAGTTAAAGTCATTTGACAACTGCATTTCACTTCTTCAAGGATTCATCACTTAAGATCCTAAACATAGAGGCAGGCCATTAAAGTACCTCTCATTCATATTTGTTGGAGCCATTGTCATTTTATAATCTGAATTTTTCTGTCAGAAATACTTAAGCACCAACTTTAAAAATATAGAAAAAACCCCCAGCACCTACATAAAGAATAACCACTATTATCATTTTGAATTCTTTGTAGTACCTAAATTTTAAGCTTGTCTTCCCAATAATTTAACCACAATATTAAATGTTGTCTTGACAAGTTTTAATGGCTGCAAAGTAACCAGGTGCTAAGTGTAATCCGTTGGCAAAACAAATTTTTAAAAAATGCAAATACTAAAATTTTCACACAAGAATACCTTGTCCTTGAGGGCTTTATCTTTCATCCAATTGAGCAGAGGCTCAAATTCTTTCTCAAGTGCTTCACGATTCTCCTTAGTTTTCTCACTTTCATCAAACTTCACTCCTTCCTTGGCCACATTCTGGAACCTCTTCCCATCAAACTCAGGAAGAGCCTGAATGCAGTATTCGTCCACCGGTTCTGTGAGATAAATCACTTCATAGCCCTTTTTCAGAAGTCTCTCAACAAATGGAGAGGATTCGGCCTACAAAATAAAGGAGATTTAAGTTTTCCAAATCTAGCCTTGATATGTTAACATGTTCATCCCAATAGCTATGTTTATACGTTACTAACAACCTCATTTACAGGTAGAGAATTAAGGAGGTGCAGAGAATACAGTGACCAGACCTCATACCTGCTACAGGTCAAAATTACCTTTAAGTTTTCCTTTTTGTTCTCAAATGTTGGCTCTAACTTCCAGCTACAAACCATGATCCCTGACAGTTGGCGTTCATCTCACCTCTTTTCTGCTGGAGCCAGCCATGAAGTAGATCTTGTCCTGTTTCTCCTTCATTCTTTCCACATACTGGTCTAGACTGGTAATGTCACTTGGATGATGAGAAGACTGGAATCTAAGAAGTTTAGCAAGACGTGTTCGATTTGAGTGGTCTTCAATCACACCAAGCTTGATGTTGGTACCAAATTCCTTCCAAAAAGTATCATTGTATTTCTCATCAGCAATCTTTTTGATCATGTCCAGAGTTTTACGGACAAGCTTCTTTCTAATCACCTAAACAAAATTAAAGAATAACTGATTAGAGAACTTCATCTCAATACACAATGTAAAGTAGCAGGCAAAAGATACAAAGGCAGGGTACTGTCCTTGCCATTTATCAAGAGGCAGGATATGATGAGCACTCCTATGCTGGACTAACCAGAAACTAAGCTGTCAGTGGAAATAGTCACAAGACTGCTTTAATGTTTATATTCTATCTTTAGACTAGGTAGAGGATGTGCGTGTGTGTGTATATATGTACGTGTTCACTATGTAATTCTTTTGACTTTTCTATATGTTTTGAAGTTTTTTTAATTGCATAATGAGGGAAAATAATAAGATTCTCAGAATTTCAGAATAAAATTAAATTCACCTGAACAACCAAAGGCTAGTTTCAAAATCTGGTAACTCTATTAATGGAAACTGTTCTTTGTGGCCCAAAGAGCAAAGCAGCCAGTTTCTTCCCAGAGGTACTCACCTTAAGCAGTTTATGTTGCTGAAGAGTCTCACGGGAAACGTTCAAGGGGAGATCATCTGAATCCACCTACATATGGTAAAAGAAAGTTCACTGAGCAATAAAAACACTGGAAAAAAAAATAAACCAAATAACAAAAAAAATCCCCCCTTCTCTCAATCTTCAGATACTTACAACACCTTTGACAAAATTAAGGTACTTGGGCATCATATCATGGAAGTCGTCAGTGATGAACACTCGGCGCACATACAGCTAAGCAGAGACCATAAAAAGGTTACTTTTGGAAAATTGTACTTTCAAATTTAAAATTCTGTTTACATTACTTAAAAACCCACCTTAATGTAATCACTCTTCTTAGATCCATATTCGTCAAACAGACCACGTGGAGCAGAAGTAGGTACGAATAAAATTGACTTGAAGGTAACTTCCCCTTCAGCAGTGAAGTGGATATAAGCCATGGGGTCATCACTTTCCTATGGAAATTTGGTACTTCATTATGCAAAAGGCATAAAAAACGGTGGTACAAAGGCTAAGTAATTTATTATGCAGTCCAGTCCAGTTTAGCACTTAATAATAAAGTTCCTGCCTGGCCGGGGTGGCTCAGTGGTTGATCATCAACTTATGAACCAGGAAGTCACAGTTCAATTCCCAGTCAGAACCCCAGTAGGGGGCATGCAGAAGGCCCCTCATCACTGATGTTTCTGTCTCTCCCTCTCCCTCCCACTCTGAAATCAATAAAAAAATATATATATATAAAAAAAGTCCCCTTACCAAAAGTGGGTGGGGAAGGCCTAGAGGAAAAAAGGAGCAACTAAGATGACATGGTTGTTTCGATGGTGACTGTCAATAACATTATTCCTAAACTCAGGAAGGTTCCACTTGTGTGAGAACAGGATGGGAAAACCGCCATCCTGCCTAAATGGCAAAATCATACAACAATTCATGAGTGTATTGGCCAACCATAGAAAGTACTCAGGCACAGATTTTTCCCAGGGAATTTGGACTACAGCAGTAGATATAAAGAGGTATATAAATAGCTATAAAGTGTAAAGACAGAAATGCTCTAGATTGCATTATCCATTACTGTACCCACATGTGGCTATTCCAAATTGAGATGTGATTAATGATAAGTGTAAAATATACAGACTTTGAAGACACAGTACAAGAAAATCCCGAAAAGTAAATTATAATTTTTTATATTGTACATGTTGAACTAATACTATTTTGGGTATGTTGGGTTAAATAAAATATTAACAATTAACTTCACTTGTTTCAACTTAAAAAAAAAAGTGGCTTCTAAAAATATCCTATATAATATAAGGCTAATATGCAAATCGACCAAATGGTGGAATGACCAGTCACTATGATGTGCACTGACCACCAGGGGACAGACACTCAACACAGGAGCTGCCCCCGGGTGGTCAGGGAGCTCCCACAGGGGGAGCGCCACTCAGCCAGAAGCCAGGCTCATGGTTGGTGAATGCAGTGACAGTTGCAAGAGCCTCTCCCGCCTCCACTGCAGCACTAAGGATGTCCAACTGACATTCCCCAAGGCTCCTGAACTGAGAGAGGGCACAGACCAGGCTGAGGGGGACCTACCCCCCCACCTGCCCCGAGTGCACAAATTTTGTGCACCAGGCCTCTAGTTTAAGATAATAGTATTGGCTTACATTATATTTCTAATACACAATTGCCCTAGATGAAGTACCTTTATATACACTAGGATTTTAGAGAACCAAGGGAAAGTTTTGAGAGTTTTTAAGGGATGGTTGGATGTTAATGTTAAGGAAAACAAAGAAGGTTAAGTAACAAATCAATAAATGGAATAAAGAGTAAAGGACAATACAATCATAGAATATTAAGTATTCTATCTCGCTTTGCTAAATAAGTGCATTAACCTATTCTATTTTGTACAAAATGTGGTTTGGGAAAACATTAACTTGGAACAGTCTTAATCTCTGCTGGTTTTGGATTAAGAGTTACAAGAAGGGATTAGTAAAAGAAAAAACAGGAGTTAGTAATTATTCCTGCCTAGGCATGCGATGACCTCACGGTAATTATATGATGTTGTTGTAAACAAGCTCTTTAAAGAATTAGTTAAAAGCCACTCAATAACACAACTTGGTTTTATGGGTTCTATAGTAGAAACCAAACACGTACTCATGGAGGTGTATTTTTTTTCTATAACACAGACCTCTTGGCAACCTGGTGAAGCCTACAGATTGCTTCTCAGGGTAGTTTTTTAATGCATAATATAAAATACACAGGATTAAAAAGGAAATCAATTGTAAAGTAGTTATAACTTATTTTGGAATTTAGTACCTTTTTATCACATTTTTCTAGATATTTACCTTTGAAAATGATTTGTAGAAAGCTTTATATTCATCCTCTTCTACTTCTTTTGATGGTCTCTGCCATATTGGTTTGATATCATTCATAAGTTCCCAATCCCAGACAGTTTTTTCAACCTGAAGTTAACAGTATTTAATTAGTCTCTCCCAGCAGTTACACCAGTGGAAACCGTAGCTTTAGGACATTTCAAAAGAGAACATGGAAGGAACAAGGGATACCTCTAATCTAGTATGGTTCCTGCCAATTATATAAAAAATTAAAATGAAATAAAAAAAGGTTTCTCAACAAAGATTGATATTTAATATAAAAAGAAAACTGGTTATCATTATAATTAAAAAGCCAATTTCTTCATTATTTTTAGCTAAAATGTTATTTCTTATAAGTGTTTTGAGACTAGAGGAATATACATATTATATATTTCCTGACTTATAGAAATCCAACATCTTAAAATAAATATTCCTCAAAACCCACCACAACTTTTACCTACTTTGCTTCCTGAGTAGGCCAGAGAACTATTTTATAGTTAATTCCTACATGACAAAAGAAGATGCAGAATGCTCTTTAAAGATTTTAAAATTCAAAACGTGCAAGCCACCAGTCCTGAGCAATATATAGAAGTCAGGAAACTCTTATAAAAATGAGCTGTTTGGCACTTAACAAATTTCTAGGAGAAACATAGGTGCAGACACACACACACATTTGTGATTTTTTGTAAGATATTAGCATTTGGAAACAACCTTTAAAAACTGAAGCTTACCTCAAATGAGTGCATACTTAGGTTTTCTAATATATCCTGAACAATATTTTAAGGAGGACCACAAACCAGACTTACTTTTTTAGTTTTCGGTTTCTTTTCTTCTTCTTCTTCTTCTACTGCAGCTTCATCATCAGATTCTTCTTTTTCTTCTTTTGCTGTTTCTTCTTCTTCTTCCATGGGTTCCTCAACAGTTTCAGTCTGTTGAAGTAGAAAATAGAATTATATGGTTAAACTCACTTCTTTAAAGATTCGGATTTCATCTGTAGAATATAAAAAGGATAACTCAAAAAAGTAGGTCTTCTGTGAGGAAACCCAAATACCTGAACTGGAGAAAACCACATTTAACTTCCTTTAAATACTAAATACTAGAGGCCCAAGGCACAAATTCGTGCAAGAGTAGCCTTCCTTCCCCCGGCTGCCGGCACCAGCTTCCCTCTGGCACCCGGGACCTGGGCTTCCCTCTGGCACCAGGGACCTGGGCTTCCCTCTGGCACCCGGACCTGGGCTTCCCTCTAGCACCCAGACCCAGCTTCCCTTGCAGTCCTGGCTTCATCTGGAAGGACGTCCAGTCTAATTAGCATATTACACTTTTATTATTATAGATTTGAAAATATGCGAAGGTGACACATATACATTTTTAGCAATATAGACTTACCTTGCTGCTCCATACATAAATAGGAAAGTTTATGAACTGTGAGTACTTTTTGACGAGATTTTTAATTGTATCCAATTCAAGGTAATCAGATGCTTCTTCTTTTAAAACAAGGCTGCAAGGGAAAAAAGACATTTATAGGCACATCCATGGTTTAAAAGAGTTGATTTATAAATTTGCCTTCTTGACAATGCTAATAGCCAGTAGTTTTGTTTAATCCAAGATATCCTCTCTATTAAGAAAATATTAAGAACTTTCATCACCAATAAGGGTTTGTGAGCAAATACACCAAATATGGATATGATTAAAAAAAAAACCTTCTTTGCAATCCCAGGTGGAGAATAACCTTAATTCCAAGTAGAAAATGAAAATGTTCCCAACCTTCTAAATATACTGGGTTTTTTCATTTGAAAAACTGAAATCTTAAAGACAGCTCAAGGCGAGAAAACATTCTAGAGAAAAGTGGAATTATATGCACTCTAAAAGTTAGTCTAGAAATCAAATTATTATTATAGATAGCAAACCCCTAATAAAAACGTTCCTTTAAAAAAACTAGAAAATTACTCTGAATTATTGTTATATCTGCACCATCCAAAACAGTAGCCATCAGTCAAGTGTTAAGTATTCAAATAAAGTTGAAGTTGGTCTTCAGTTGCACTGCCACATTCCAAGTACTTAGTAATTCACTAAGTGGGCAGAATACTCTTTTCCACTAGAGTTCTACTGGACACATTGGCTTAGCTAACTCCAATTCAGAAAATTGTATTGGCACTTACTGCCCCCTCTGCAAACCCTTCCCTCCATCCACCAAAAATAACAAATCACAGCATTTTCTGAAGCACAGCAGATAGCCCATATCTTGATGTTCATGCTCCCAATAAAATTGAGGTGACAAAGTCTCTGGTCTCAGAGCAGAGTCTCTTAGAGCTGCTGAGTTGGGGAAAGAGTTCAATTTTGGATGCAAGCGGAAGCTGATGGTTTGACATCTGAGTGGTATTTAAATGCAATTAGATATATGAACAGACCATTAGTGAGATCTTGACTGGAGTCAACAAACTGTATGGCTGGCACCCACAGAAATTTTATTGGGCCCTAGCTGGTTTGGCTCAGTGGATAGAGCATTGGCCTGCAGAATGAAGGGTCCCAGGTTCAATTCCAGTCAATGGCTGACATGCCTGGATTGCGAGCTCAATCCCCAGTGTGGGGTGTGCAGGAGGCAGCCAATCAATGATTCCCTCTCATCCTTCATGTTTCTATCTTTCTCTCTCTGAAATCAGTAAAAATAAAAATACTCCAATTCTCAAAAATAAAAATACTCCAATTCTCTTAAAAAAAAAAAGAAAGAAAATGTATTGGGACACAACCTCATCATATATTGTCTATGATTGCTGTTGAGACATGTGACAAATCTTATGATTGCAAGGTTAAATTATCTACTAGCTGGCCCTTTAAGACTTAAATGAGGAACACAAGGATAATGAGAAAAGGGCTCAAACTTAACTTTTAAAGAAAGAGCATCAATATTTAAGAAATGGGCAAAGGAAATATAAAAAGATTTGTAGGGTCATCGAAGCTAGGTAAGTGGACAGTCTTATGAAGTGTGTAGCAGGAAAGCCAGTTCTGTAGACTACACCACAGAAAAACTAAGAAAAAAAGACAATCTATTGCTGGGAGCAATGTCATTTAAAAAATCCCTAAATCCCCTGGATTTAGCAACAAGGATTACTGGTATATTACTTCAATGGAAAGGCATGACAAAAGGTGAAGTAGCAGCAAAGGCAAGTGTACTTTTTCTTTTTTTAATAAATTATGGGTTTTTTTTTCCTTTCATTTTTTAAAAATAATTTTCTATTTATTTATTTATTTCAGAGAGAAAGAGATAGAAATGATGAGAGCGAGTCATTGATCAGCTGCTTCCTGCATGCCCCCACTGGGGATCAAGCTGGCAACCTGGGCATGTGCCCTTGACCAGAATTGAACCCGGGACCTTCAGTCCGCAGGCTGACCTCTATCCACCGAGCCAAACCGGCTAGGGCCAAGTGTACTTCTTTAAGCTCAATGTGGAGGGGAGAGAAATAGTGTGCCCAAAAGAGGAGGGCTCCACCTGCCTTCGTCCCACCCCAGAGACCAGGACATGCTGACACTTTGATGGGAAAGAGGGAGGTGTGGGAAAGGCTGACTTTGAAAGATGGGGTAGGAATAATTTATGCTAGTCTCCAAGGAGATAAGATGAGAGATTACAGTGGAGACTAGCTTTAGGAAAAAAATGTAGAATACCATTCCCATTGTGGTAGGAAGAACAGAAGCAATCATATTTCATGATCTCATTTAATCCTCACAAAATTTCTCATCAGGGTACAGCAGAGGCTAATTTAAAGGGATGAAAAGAGATGAAGTCCTGGATATAGGGCAGGATCTTGACCTTGTCACTTCCTGGACTTCACTCTCCATTTTCCTTTGACCACTCTAGACTTTCAGTTCCTCAAACAGGCTTGTCTCTCAAACTTTCAACATGCTGTGCTTGCTGCCTGGAGTATTTGAACTTATCACTATTTCAGAAAGGCCTAGTAAGGGAGGTGTCCCTTAGCTTCTTTTCTAGCATTGGCCACTCTGAAATGACTTCATGTTTTCCCCCACATACTAGAATGAGCCTTGTGAGAGCAGAGACCACACCTGTCTTATTCTCCATGGTAGCCTTAAATCCTAGCAGGTAAGAGGCATTCAAATGAGTATCTGTTGAGTGAATGGTGGGGTAGGAAGACTTAAAGGAAAAGTCAATTTTGCTCAGGGAAAGCAGACCTGTTGTAAAGTTTCACTTACTTATCAAGCATCCATGGGACTTGCATAAAACTGCTCTGATTACCTCATTCATACAAATATTTACCTGTCAAGTGTTAGGTTCTGGGAACAGAGCAGTCAACAAAATGTTTGCTTTCATAAGGCTTACATCTAGGCAATCTTGCCTCTCTCTCAGCACTCTATCAGCATCTCTTGGGACATCATTTTCTAGCTCTTTCTAGTTCAGAGATGTGATTACCTACACTCTAACACCTAATGAGAGAGGGCTCTGGAGCATGACTATTAGTGATGCCTCCTAATGAGACTAGGAGGTATCAATGTTAATAACAAAGGCCGGGAAAGGTAAATTGGGACGAATACATTAGTAAAAGTACTGAAATGCAGTCCTCTAATTAGCCTTCATTAAAAGAACACCTGTGACCATTAAGACAGGAAATGTTACCTTTTGGGATGAAGAAAATTGGTCAAAATGATAAGATATATGCTTTTTTCCTACTTAAATATTTAATGTTAAGAAAATTTAAAACTGAATTAAGGGGGAAAAAACGTGAGACTTCAGGCATGTAACATGTGTGAAATATTTCCTCTATTCTAGAAACTTGCAGGACTGGGTAAGTCTACTGACCTTGGGAGAAAAAGCTGCCCTGTCTACCTCACTGTGATGTAACCAAGTGATACGGCATAAGACCTGCCTCATCTACATTAACAATACTTATTGGCTTAAAATGAATTCAAATTCAATCATTTCTAATTATCCTCAAATGAGACTACAACCCAGTTACCACAGATCTTAAATATTTTAATGGTCACCCAAGGAGTCTCCTCTCATCCAGTCCCGCCATCCTTCAGAAAACTTTAATCCTGTGAACATGCTGTTCTCCTCCATCCCTTTATCCATGATGCTCCACAGACTGAGTCTAAGTCTTGCTTCCCTGAAAACCTGGACCAAGCCACTGCTCTGAGTACTCATCTGCCTTCGCCCCTGGAAGAGCTAACCCTTCCTACTTATGGCCTATACGTACAGCAGCCATTAGAGCTCTGTGTTAGGCCCTCAGACATTTCTTCAAGTGATGAGAACAATTCAATTTCCTCATTTTATAGGCAAGGAAATTATTGGCTCAGAATAAGCCATTTGCCTAGAAAGCCTGAACTGGAGAGTCAAGATCCTCACTAGGACTATCAATTATTATTATTATTAGGAATTAGTAACACTCACGTAATTGTCGTTCCCCGGCCTAGAGTGTTTCCTCTTGGGTCAGCAATTACAGAAAATTCATTGGAGTCAGATTCCCAGATGTGCTGGGTATCATTGTTGTGTTTCGATGTGACAATAACCTTATCTGCCACAAGGAAGGCAGAATAGAAACCGACACCAAACTGGCCAATCAATTCAGAAGTTGACTGGCCATCGTCTTGCGCCTCTGTCATTTTGTTTAAAAACTCGCTTGTCCCAGATTTGGCTATGGTACCAAGGTTTTTAACCAACTCTTCCCTGGTCATTCCTACACCAGTGTCTGTGACATGTAGCAGGTTCTTCTCCTTGTCACACTAGAGGAAAGACAAAAACAAGATAATTGTATTTGCTTAATACTCATAGCATGACAAGTAAATACTGAGCTGTTACCGAAAAACTCTCAGCTTTGGGCAACATCAACTCCAATACAGAAAACTAAATTGAGATATTTTCCTCCATACTCTTTTATGGGCTTTTCAGAAAATGTACATATTAAGTATAGCATCTTTCTTTATAGAGAATAATTTTAAGTTTAGTGTGTTTGAGAAAGTATCAATATAAAGAGGGCAGAGACTGATCTAATTGTCAAAGGGCAGAGACAGACTAAACAAAACAAGTTATTTTTGAAGAAAATATTCAAGAATAAAATTTTATGTTTTGCCTATTTCTTTGGTAGAAAATAAAAATCTAAAACTTGAATGGCTTCTGGGTTTAGAATCTGTGGTGATCAACATTTTTATGGAATATTCCCGACTCTCTGCCTTCTAGGAACATAATAGGAATATGCTTCCTCTATTTATGGCTGGGTGAGGCCATATGACTAGTTCTGGCCAATAAGTTGCAACTAAGAGTGTGGCTTTCAGTGTGGAGCCTTTAATTGATGTTAAGACCCTCCAAGCTTTTACACCATGGCAACCAGCTACACTCCAGATGGCTGCTCTATCAGCCTATGTCAGGGAGTGAAGATGATATAAAACAAAGGCCACATGTAATTTTAGGCTTTATGAGCCATATGATCTCTGTCACAACTACTACTGAACTCTATCATGCAGCACAAAAGCAGTCACGGATAATATACAAGCAGGCATGGAAATGTTCTGATAAAACTTTATTTATAAAAATAGGCAGCAGGTTGGACTTGGCCCATAGGCCATATTTTGCTGACCCCTGACTTAATTCCCTGAGATTTGGGGGAATATTTGTTACTGCAGCATAACCTAGTCTATCTTGACCGATTATGGGTTCTCTGTCACCAAGGTTTCTTTTTGTTTTAGAAGAAAATTGTTTTAAGCTTACCTTAATTTTTACTGTTAGTTCCTCATTTCCAGAAAGAGCATTTTCATCTGTCAGTGATATTAGCCTTATCTTATCTAAAGCATCAGAAGCATTTGAAATCAGTTCTCTCAGGAAAATCTAAATGGAGGCCAGATATAATACAGTTAGATTGGTCTCAAGATACACAAGACATTAGATTTAATGTCAAACTCATTTTATTTCTCCTCTGTACTCTAAAAAAGCACTTTATGTAAAGAGGTGGCTTTACTCTCTTGGTAAAAGGAGGTACTGCTCTTTACACAAAAAACTGTAGCGGTTAAGAGCAGTAACACCATTCTACTAGTGATCTTTAGGTATGAAATGCATGAAGCTTGGTTAGCAATGGTCCTTAACGACTCACACTGTTTAGCATGCCATGAACATATTTGGAGGGGAAAGGAAAAAGAAGGCAAAATGCCTATCAACCTCCCATCCCCCATATCACCCCCCCCATCCCCCAATGTATCTAGTAGCAATTCTTGTATATACACTACAGGAAATTGGCATCTTACTACTTATTTGGAATCACTAAGTACATTTACTATGAAAGTAAACAAGTGTGCTACCATACAGAGAAAAATAATTATCCTAGCCACATGTTGCTTACCTCCTTATTTTTATACAATGAATTGATGATAAGTTTCATCATTCTGTTTACTTCAGCTTGGAAGGCAAACTTTTCTGATTTCTCTCTAAGTTCTCTTATTTGGGATGCATTTAATCCATCCAACTGAATAGCTTCTTCTTCTCTAAAAAGTAAATTTGACAAGCAAATAAGCATTGCTTAGTTCCCTCCAAAACTGTATGATCTGTGCTGAGAGCACAGGAGTCTCTTAAGATGGTCTCAAGGGTTAAAAGGGTAAATTGGCGACCTTTATAAAATATTACTAATCTACCATCTCATTATTATTTTACAATAGTAGGTTACCTTTAACACTGGAAATACTCAGTTCTTAAAAATGTCAGAAAAAATAAACCCAACTTTCCTCTACTAAAAAGCAGTCATACTCATTTATGTTCCCTCACATGTGCAACCGGCCCTTTGCCCAGGGAAGCTTTGGCTTCTACAGGTCTACAAAACTAAGTCCTAGGAGGACACATTTCAAAACACGGTTCAACTGACAGAAATCCTCTTTTTAAAATTACTAAGGACACCCTGAGGACAAAATCAACTAATCTTTTCTAAATTCCTAAGGTTATAGTGCTAGTATTCTGCAATATAGTTATCAAAGTAATTTTCAAAGGCATTCATTCAAGTTGGACCATTCTTAGGGGCAGGTTAGGAGATACTCATGTGTGCACATGCTTGATACATTTTCTCTGAACATTTTTTAGCCAATTAAATTTTGGAAATACAAACGAAGCCACAGTTTTCCAGTGTTCAGAAGGGTTTATACAGGTAGTTATAAATGAACACAAACCTCTGTACTACTTCATCATCTGTCCTTGAGCCTTCTCTACTTTTACCCAGATCCTCTTCTACTGTGCCATCCACATCGACTTCATCATCAGCTTGGACTGACCCTGAAGGAAGATTTAACACCAAAAAACCTCTTAAAACATCGATACTTCATGTACTTCTCAGAGGGAAAATAAAAAGGGCAAGGATAGGGGTTGCAAAATTCGGTTGTTAAATAGGGGAGATGGGGATGGGAGAATGGATCCACTGGTTTAAATATCCAATGTAAATCCAAGTCCGCCTATTTCTTATTTAAGTTCAGATACTGAGGTTCCCCAGGAGATTCTGAAACACGGAGGCTGCCCTCACTTCTAAGGAGCCACCCTCGATCCTTTATAACTTAGCAGATTTGATACCAGGATCTTTTCACATTCACACGTGTTGCCCGCAGGCCAAGACAAGGCCTCCAAACTGACCATGCCCAAACCCAGGCCTTCGAAATCACAGGTCAGAGTACAAGTAGGATTTTGTGCAAACTCTGGCGAGGGGAACTGAAATGGGGCCCAGGGGCCTGAGAAGGGGAAGAGATGTAAGGAGCTGGAGCACAAATGAATCCAGCATTGCCTTTGCGGTGACCCAGGACCTCACGCTCCCCAGACCAGACCTAAGAAAGGAAACGCGCGTTCGCGAGGAGTCGGAAAACATGGGGGGGGATGAGGGAGGGGGTCCAGGAGCTCAGACCAAAGGTTGAGGCGTGGGCAAGAGTCCTCCCGACGGGGCCCCAGCAATGCTCTCGGGGGAGCGAGAGCTCGAGAGAGGCCCCCCTGCGAGATGGCTGAGATCTGCAGGCCGCCACTAGGAGAGCTGCACGGGATTTAAATAACTCCGTTCTCTTTTTTCCTTTCCAGCGAAGCAAGAGTAAACGAAAGTCCCTAAGCCTCTTTCGAGGAAAGGCGATGGTCCCCTAGGTGCAGCGCACACCCGGTTATTATGTCCCCCTCCCAGGCTCAACGCCCCAAGAATCTTCGAGAAGAGGCCGCGCTTGAGGAGGAGGGGGGGGGGCGTCCCAGGGTGCCCGCTCCTCCGGGATCACTCACCGAAGGTCAGCAGTACGCAGCAGAGGCCCAGCACCCACAGGGCCCTCATGGCGCGCGGCCGGTGAGAGTCTCAAGTCTCCTTTAATCGCAGGAGCCGCCTCCGCCCCGCCACCCCAAGGCTCAGATCCTCACACCTCACGCTGCACGATCCGCCCACTACCCCCAAGCGGGTCCGGCCGCTTTTCACCCCACTTCTCGAGGGCGGGGGAAGGGAAACACGAACCCACCAATCGTGCCGCACCACGCACTCGCTATACCCAATGGGGACTCGTGGGGGGGGGGACCGCAGTGCACCAATCGGAGCTGTCCAGGTGCGGTTCCCCATGCCCGAAGCGTGGCTCCTTCCGATTGGTCATCCTTAGCCTCTTTTCTCCAATCAAATGGCTCCGCGGGCCCCTCTCATGCGGGCCCGCCCCTTTGCCTGGGAAGCTTTGGCCTCTTTGGGAAACAGGACGGTAAACGTCAGGTCAGAACACATCCCTCTTTTTGGAGAGGTCGCAGAGGAACTATTTCCGGATCCTAGAGAGCGTTTATTTCGTGATCAGGGGAACGGTAGCCTTGGCAACGCGTTCTTCAGCTTTCCCCTATCTTCGCGTGGGGTCGCGCTGGGAGGATTCCAGTGCGACTCTTCTCTGCCAGCTTTCTATTTGGCAGTGCATCTCGGAAAAGAGAACACCGGAGAGCCTGAAAATCCCAAGAGTGCTTTTTTTTTAGATGGAGGGGATGGAGATGGGGGTTTGTGAGCCATTATAGTTCCCGGCATGCAACGTATTGGGGTACACTGCATTGAACACTGGGAATCGTAGTCTTTGACCAGCAGCCTAGTTTGGCCTTTTCTTCTGCATTTTCCCAGCTTGTCTTTACGTGAAGTCACCGCTGCGTGATTTAGAATTTATATTTTGGTCTGATTGCAGTAGCTGACAGCTTTAAGAAGCGGGCCTAAAAAGCCGCCATGCCTGGGCTAAGGCCACCTTGTTTTAGGCGAGTCAGTCTCTGGCTGGGTCTGGACTCCGCCTCTGACTCGGAGACGCACGTTTCCGAAAAGTGGTTTCTCGTGAGTCACTCGGGCAGCCTGAGTCTTCACTTCCTTTGCCTTTTCCGCTGCCGGAATCCCGAAGCTTCCCTAATTTGGTTTACAGAAGAGGGTAGTGGGGCTTTTTTTTTTTTTTTTTTTTTAATGGAAATTGCGAGCTACTTTGATGCCGTGGACTTGCTCCTAAAGTTGGCGCTAATCTGCTGTAAGTCAGGAGAATGGTCGTGAAGTCCGGTCTAGCACAGAAAGAAAAAACAAAACACACAAACCTCTTAGTTTAACAGGGGCAGGAGGATACACCTGCAGGTATTTGAAAGCAAAACCCGTGGGGCTGCAAATGAGAAACGGAGTGTAACTTTGTAACTTCATAGAAATACCCAGTCAGCGTCCAGAAGGACATACACCAGGTGTCTTTCCTGTGAGGGAAGTCCCTCGCACTCAGCTTGCGCCTTTGGACTTCTTTTCTGTCTCTTTAACTTAGTCTTTAGGTACCCCTCACCCACCCCCTCTCTCCCCCGTTTCCGTTTCCAACAAAAACACTCCCTTTCTTATTGCTAGGAAAACTGAACCTCGAATTTGTTTTCAAGTAATCATCCAAATTCCTGAAGACAAGCTTTTCAGTGATAGTCTATCATAATCTTTTATAACTTCCCTTATTTAGGTTTGCCAGTCTTATTTCTGTGGTTGGTGTTTACACATTGTGGTGGTGCCTTATTTACATATGCCCAAATTACCTACATTTATTATTAGTGAGCAAAGGGTACTTTACAAAGCTTTTTAAAATTCCTCTGTGCTTGCATCTTTTTTAAAAAGAGGATGCTAGGGTGTGAATTACATTCCGAAATCTCAGAATTGCATTTTTGTATGTTTTAACTCTTATTTATTTTTTATTTTTTTGAAGATTTCATTGGCTTTATTAAGCAATTCATGAATTGGGCAGCATCTCATCTTGCAATTCAAAGGGGCTCCCTCTTGTTTACTTTTTGTATTTTGAAAAAAGATTAGTTCCTCCACTCTTCTGCATTTCACAGCTCAACTTCTTTACATTTTTCTCTAGCTCTGAACAAGTAAGCAACCAGTTCTGAAACTGCAGATTCCATTGTAACGTTCAGTAGTGGGTAGTTGTGTTGCACCTGAAGGGAACTGAGAATGAGACATGTCCTCCAAATAGATCCATTGTTTGAAGCTATACTTTTCTGCAGGTGATGGTGGGAATTTATGAGGCAGATAACACAAGACAGTAGACTGGCAGAAGAAGATGGCCAGCTGTTGTCTGGCTCAGCTCTGCCCCTTTAAGACAGGATCCCTAGCTGAACATCCTGTAAAAGAAATGGGCAGCTTACTCAGTTCCCAGCCTTCCTGTTTCTCACCTGTTCTCTCCACCTCTTCTGACTCTTTATTTTATCGTCAGTTCCTATCCTTTTTAAAAAATATATATTTTTTATTGATTTTAGAGAGGAAGGGGGAGAGAGAGATAGAAACATCAATGATGAGAATCGTTGATCGGCTGCCTCCTGCACATACCACACTGGGGACTGAGCCCACAACCTGGGCATGTGCTCTGACTGGGAATTGAACCTTGACCTCCTGGTTCATAGATTGACCCTCAACCACTGAGCCACGCTGGCCGTGCTCATCAGTGTCCATCCTCGCATAATTTCTTCAGAACTTACATTCCAGGTTGAATATTCAAGTTGAATACCTTTAGATCTGATTCTTGCTTCTTAATTTTAATTTGTCCCTTGGTCACTATATATCCATGGACATTACTGGAGACAGCTCCCTTTGTTGTTTTGCTATTGTTGTTAAGCATCTTGGAAGGAAAAATCAGAGAGGCAAAGAGGTGCCATTAGGGATGGTGGTGGTTCACCTGGTGTACAGGTGTAATCGGCAGTGAGGAGTCAGGGAGAACGTAGCAGATCATGGCAGGAAAGAAGTTGGTATCGGAGCATGAAGGAATGGGGATTAGCACCAGGGTGAATTTGTTGATTGGTTCATTCATTCATTCACTCATTCATTCATTCACTCAGTATATGTAGGAGATCTGGTATGTGCCAGGTATTATGCAAGGTGCTGGCAGTGTAGGGGTAAGCAATATGGATATGGTCTCTATTCATACAGAGCTTGAACAAATATTAGCAGTGGAGTTGCATCATAAGTGCATGTATCTTATTTAAACTAAAGCAAAGGTATAAAAGAATGATTGCAAAAGAGTATGAGAGAACTTTTTGGGGGTGATGGAAATGCTCTTGATGTTGATGTTGGTGGTTAAAACTCCTCAAACTGTACCTTTTGTAGAGTGAATTTTCTGATATGTAAATTATGCCTCAAGCAAGAACAACAACAAAAAACCGAACTAAAAGCAACTATCATTCTAAACAACAAAACACTAAAACCCATATTAGTAGGAATCAGGAACCAGAGACGCCTGCTGTTGTCAGTATTGTCCCATACTGCTTAAGAACATCTAACAGTATGGCAAGAAAATGAAGTGATTTTAGAAAAGTTGAAGTCTTTTACTTTGAAATTCCTTCTTACTGGTGAAATGATTGTATATCCCAGAAACCCAAGAGATTCTAGTTAGAAACACACACACACACACACACACACACACACACACACACACACACACAGTATAAATACAAGAACCTGTTAAATTTTTGATATGATAAATATATAAATATCAAGCCTTGCTCTAATCTTGCAAAAACTCATAAGTAGAAGTTTAAATAAGTTTCATTCATATTAGAGACAAAACCTATAAAATACTTATGAATAAACTTAAGAAAGACAGCTCCCATATGAAAAAAGTGATAAAATCTTATTAAAGAATATAAAACAGCCCTGGCTGAGTGAATCAATTGGTTGGGGGCATCATCCCATGCCCCAAAAAGGTTGTGGGTTCAATTTCTGATCAGAGCACATACCTAGGTTGCGGGTTCGATCCTCGGTTGGCGTACATACAGGAGGCAACCAACTGATGTTTCTCTCACATCGATGTGTCTGTCTCCCTTCCTCTCTAAAAATCCATAAACATATCCTCAGATGAGGATTTAAAAATATTAAAAAGGATGTAAAACAAATGGAGAACTTGGGTCAAGTACCATACCCTACATATTATCTATTGCTGTGTAACTAATTACCCTAAAACTTGTAACAAATTACCCCAAAACTATGCAGGTAAACAACACACATTCATTATCTCACACAGAATGTGTAGGTCAGGAATCCAGGAGCACTTCGCTGAATGGTTCTGGCTCAGGGGTCTCTCAAGAGGCCACAGTCATCCAAGGCTTGACTGGGCTGGAGCATGTGCTTCCATCACGGCTCACTCAGATAGCTACTGGCAGGAAGTCTCAGGTCCTCGGCACATGGCCCCCTCCATAGGGCCACTTGAGAGTGCGCTCATGGTAAGGCAGCTGGCTTTCCCCAGAGTGAGTGCTGATGCAAGTCAGAAACAAGGCGGGAGCTGTAGTGACTCGTGACCAACCTTAGATATCATAAAACCATCATTTCCGCAATAACCCTACTCAGTGAGAGAAGGGATTACACAAGCATGTGACTACCAGCCGTCAGAGATCACGGGCCTTTTTAGAAGCTGGCTGTTGCCCACACTCTCGTTTTATTTATTTTATTTTTTAAATATATTTTTACTGATTTTTACAGAGAGGAAGGGAGAAGGATAGAGTTAGAAACATCAATGAGAGAAACACCATCAGATGCCTTCTGCGTGCCTTCTACTGGGAATCCAGCCTGCAACCAAGGTACATGCCCCTGACCGGAATAGAACCTGGGACCCTTCAGTACAGGGGCCGATGCTCTATCCACTGAGCCAAACCAGTTAGGGTCAGACCTTCACTTTATTAAGAGAAAAGCTCTGACATTTTCAGCTTCTTTTGTGAAGGATCGGCTCATAAGTTGGGGATAAGAATCATAAGGTGGGGATAGCCCCAAATCCAGGAAAGGGAGTCAGATGCTGCGGAGTCAAGAATAATGATAAATGTCCACTATGTTTGAATATGCAGAGATCAGTACAACCCAAGAGAGATTCAGAGATAGTTTCCATTTAATATGTGACAAAAGTGACCTTTCAATTTGGAAGGGAAAGGATAGTTCGCTTCATAAATGATGCTGGCTTTGACTGGTTACCCATCTCTAGAAAAATAAAGTTGACTCCTGTCTTACACCATATAGAAAATAAAACCAGCTTAGAAGAAAGTAAGAGAGCCTGTGAGTACACGCTAGGGCTTAGAGAGATCTTCTTAACCAAGATTCAGCATCCAGAAAATACAATGGACAGCCTAGGTTTACCAGGCCTCCTCCTTGATGGGTCTTGAACTCCAATTTTGTATTTTGGGCACTAGCATTATGAGGCTGCTGAACTTTGCTTATCTTATAAGCCTGCCACCCTCTTCTAAGATCATTGGTTCTTTGTGGCACAAGAATCAGTAAGTCCTTGTAGGCAAAAAGCAACAGAGAATGTAGAGCTCACTTCTCTAATTTTCCCTTCTCTCTGGAATCTTGTCTCCTCAATGCATGTCGCCCAGGTCTCCTCAAATCCTGGTGGCCTGGGTAGCTGTCTGATGCCTTTAAATACATTCTCAAGTCTCTTATCCAGTTTCTCTAGTTATTTTTTTAAAATATATTTTATTGATTTTTTTACAGAGAGGAAGGGAGAGTGATAGTTAGAAACATCGATCAGCTGCCTCTTGCACGCCCCCTACTGGGGATGTGCCCGCAACCCAGGTACATGCCCTTGACCAGAATCGAACCTGGGACCTTTCAGTCTGCAGGCTGACGCTCTAGCCACTGAGTCAAACCGGTTTCAGCTCTCTAGTTATTTTGACAGGAGGGTTAGTCGGCTTCAAATTGTCCATCATAGTACAGTTGACCTTTGAACAGCATGGCGTTGGGGTACTAATCCCCTGCGTAGTTAAAACTCTGTCCATACCCTTTGACTTCCCCAAAACTTAACTACTAATGTTGTGATGTAACCCCCATCTTACAAAGGACGCCTCAAAAAAAGGTCGAATTATGGCGTCATTTATTAAAAGCCGGCGGCATACGAGGGAGCAAAAGCGCTCCAGACCTCGCAGCCCCGAACAGCTCACCACATCAGGCTTATATTGGCAGAATATCACGAAAGTATTGATTACATCTTTGGGTCTGGAATGAGGAACCTGTTTCGTGAAAAAGCATTTTTACAGAAGCGAAATCGAGCAACTTAGTTTTCTAAAATATCTACGAATCACCGAATCAACGGAAACACATTATCTGGGACCACCTGGGCAATTTTAGAATAATTGTGCTGTCTAGATTCTGAGATCACCGAGTCAACCGAAACTCAGTTATCTGTAGCTACTGAGACAATTTAGGATCACTATCTGGCCTGGGTGCTTCGATGACCAGTGAGATCACAATCAGTGGGATATTCAAACCGCCATCACGGGAATATTCAATCATACATAAGTTCAGAAAATCAAAATAACTTTTAAATAAGTACAGAACTCAAAACAGCAAGGTTAAAATATTAAACAGCAATTTTTACCCAAGTATGGTTGCTACCATACTTCACTAAGAGCCTTTGCTGACCAGAAGTCTTGCCAATAATATAAACAGTCTATTAACACATTTTGTATGTTGTATGTAGTACATACTGTATTCTTACAATAAAGTAAGCTAGAGAAAATGTTATTAAGAAAATCTGATGCCGGAGAAATTAATGGGCCAGACTTTCCCAGACACCAGTGGGAGTGAGGCTCCGGAGGTGCTGCTAAAAGAAGCATTTTCAGAAGCCCCATGGGAGGATGGGATGTGAAGAAGGCTTTACTGGTACAGAGTTACATTTCTCAGGTGGCCATGTCCCATTTTCCCCAAGCCAGGCCTGAAAGGGGCAGCTGGGAGTTCAGCAGAGCCAGAAAGAGGGCCAGCGCTTCCATGCCATGCTGCAGCCGGTGTGGGTCAGCATTCAGGTAGTTACAGTCCATTAGTCCATGTGTGGAGTCCAAGGCAGTGTGCTATGGGACACAGGGGAGCATAGCCCGTGTCCGTGTCCGTGTCCGTGTGTGTGTGTGTGTGTGTGTGTGTGTGTGTGTGTGTGTGTGAGTGAGAGAGAGAGAGAGAGAGAGAGAGAGAGAGAGAGAGAGAGAGAGAACACGAGATCACTTCTTTGTTTAGAAGTTTAAATAGTTAGGTTTCGCGCTTGCAGTGGCCACACCCATCCTGGCCAATTACCTGTTTCCAGGTTTGATTGACAGTCAAATATTTCCCTACGTCACTCAGACCTTACTGGGCATGCGTCTAAATTGCCTTTGTCAAGTCCCTTCCCCCATCAATCAGCGGGAAATAAACTCAGAGAATGTTAAATGCAGCTTTTTGGCAAAGCTGTGTAAATGGTACGCCTATATCTAGTCTTTCCTTTCCTCCTTTTCTGTTAAGTAATAACCAGGTTATTACAACGGTATCATATCAAAGGAAGAGGAAATGTATTCACATACCTGGACATATTTATTGAAAAAAAAATCTGCATATAAGTGGACCCATGCAGTTCAAACCTGTGTTGTTCAAGGATCAGTTGAAGAATGTAGATCTACATAATGATAGGAGCCCTTGGTCCTATTTTAATGTTTCAAAAATATGAAGATTTCAGATAAGACATTAAACAACCACAATTATTTTCTCATGTTAACCTTTTGGTGGCTTTTCAAAAAGCAATTTATATGATGTTTAATGTTTCCAAACTATGACACTTGTATTATTTTTTACTATAAAACAACAAATAACAAATGTGTTTCTAGATGTTTAATGTACCTGTAGTTATAGTTTACACATATCTTCTTTTTGAATAGTTTTATCTGCAATTTTGGGTTCTTTGTGATCTTCTTATCCATTGCCCCAACTCACAACACTTTATCCCGCCTGAGAATTGTCAAGGTAAGAAACACTCAAACCTGTAAGAACTTTTCTGAGTTTATTTGAGTCAAACTGTCGACAATGGCAGTTTTGCACCTTATTTTATATATTGCAATCAAAAGAGAAGCTGGTTACCTGAAATTCATTGGCGATACATTAGGAAAGTGGCAGAAAGCAAACCTCTGGGATTGGATAAAAAGTAAAATGATAGACGTGTACATCTTTTACATTGGTGGGTACAGGATAGTTAATAGTCAACAATTAATAAAAAAATAACGAGAGGATTTGTAGTCTCTGTTCGGGTGCATTGGTTGTGCCCTGAGGGGTCTGGAAAAGGGAAATTATCCAGACATTCCAAAGGTATGTTATCTTAGATGCAAAAGACAATAGACAGGCTCAGTCAAGGTAAAACTTTGTCCCGGGAAGGTTCTAGCCTAGGACATGACTACCTGCCCTACACTGCTTTGAGTTAAAAAGTTTTAATTTCAGACCATTCTTTGTGGTTATTTTAGGTCTCTGAGTTTGTAATGCTGCCACACAGGCCTTCTCTGACCTTGTCAGGTTAGCATGTGGCCCCTTTTTGTCTACAGAATTGACTTTGAATTTGTAAAATGGTTACCTGCTTTTGCTAATAAAATCCCTAGGTGCTGTGATTCTCTTACATGTAGTCAGAAAGTTTAGACCTGTTATAAATTAAATTCACCGCCTCCCCCACCCCAGTCTTGTAGTTTACATTTTATTTTCTGTTAATTAAAAACAAACATCTCGCCCTAACTTTTTTGTCTCAGTGGATAGAGCGTCGGCCTGCGGACTGAAGGGTCCCAGGTTCGATTCCAGTCAAGGGCATGTACCTTGGTTTCAGGCACATCCCCAGTAGGGGGTGTACAGGAGGCAGCTGATTGATATTTCTCTCTCATCGATGTTCCTAACTCTCTATCCCTCTCCCTTCCTCTCTGTAAAAATCAATAAAATATATTAAAAAAAACAAAACAAAAAAAACATCTCCCTAGAGTCTGCCTTAATTGAATCCTATATAATAAAAGCCTAAAATGCAAATCGACTGAACAGCAGAACGATGGTCAATGCAGGGGCTGCCCCCAGCCCGCAGGCTCCAGGCCAGCCAAGGTGGTGCCAGCGGAGCCCCTTGATTGCCCCGCTGGTCACCCCCCAGAGGGAGGTGACCTGTGGCGGCGGGGAGTGAAGCGGCACTAGGCCAGCCAGGGTGGGTGCCAATGGGGGCCCCCCAATTACCCTGTGGGTCGCCCCACAGATCGGCCCTGATCTCCGGCCAGGCCTATGGACCCTACCTGTGCACAAATTTTGTGCATCAGGCCTTTAGTTTCACATAAGGGATTTGTTAAATTTTAAATTGTGGAGATAAATTTGATATTTTGTATGATCAAATCAGCCATGTTAATGATAACTGACAATAGGGACTTAACAGTGTTTTAGAGCTGGAAGGAATCGTAGAAATCATGTAGTTCCACAAAGCTCCCTTCCAGTTTTAAATTATAAAACTAATGTATTTTCCTGGTTAAAAAACCAATCAGTATAGAAAACAGTAAGTAAAAGTGTCAGGCTCTCCTCAACCCTTTCTTCCTTTCTTCCTTCCTTCCTTCCTTCCTTCCTTCCTTCCTTCCTTCCTTCCTTCCTTCCTTCCTTCCTTCCTTCCTTCCTTCCTTTCTTTCTTTCTTTCTTTCTTTCTTTCTTTCTTTCTTTCTTTCTTTCTTTCTTTCTTTCAATAAATCTTTATTCAGATCATTACAATTGTTTCTCCTTTTCTCCCCCATAGCTCCCCTCCACCCGGTTCCCACCCCACCCTCTGCCCTTACCTCCCCGCCACTGTCCTCATCCATAGCTGTACAATTTTTGTCCAGTCTCTCCCTGCACCCCCCCATACCCCTTTCCCCCTGAGAATTGTCAGTCCACTCCCTTTCTATGCCCCTGATTCTATTATATTCACCAGATTATTCTGTTCCTCAGGTTTTTAATTCACTTGATTTTTAGGTTCACTTGTTGATAGATATGTATTTGTTGTTCATAATTTTTATCTTTACTTTTTTCTTCTTCCTCTTCTTAAAGAATACCTTTCAGCATTTCATATAATACTGGTTTGGTGGTGATGAACTCTTTTAGCTTTTTCTTATCGGTGAAGCTCTTTATCTGCCCTTCAATTCTGAATGATAGCTTTGCTGGGTAGAATAATCTTGGTTATAGGTTCCTGCTGTTCATCACTTTGAAAATTTCTTGCCACTCCCGTCTGGCCTGCATAGTTTCTGTTGAGAAATCAGCTGACAATTGTATGGGTGCTCCCTTGTAGGTAATTAACTGTTTTTCTCTTGCTGCTTTTAATATTCTCTCTTTGTCTTTTGCTCTTGGCATTTTAATTATGATGTGTCTTGGTGTGGTCCTCTTTGGATTCCTTTTGTTTGGGGTTCTGTGCGCTTTCTGGACTTGTAAGTCTACTTCTTTCACCAGGTGGGGGAAGTTTTCAGTCATTATTTCTTCAAATAGGTTTTCAGTATCTTGCTCTCTCTCTTCTTCTGGCACCCCCATAATTCGGATGTTGGTATGCTTGAAGTTGTCCCAGAGGCTTCTTACACTATCTTCAACTTTTTGGATTCTTTTTTCTTTTTTCTTTTTCGGTTGAGTGTTTTTCACTTCTTTGTATTTCAATTCTTTGACTTGATTCTTGCATTCCTCTAGTCTGTTGTTGGGTCTCTGTATAATATTTTTTATTTCAGTCAGTGTATGTTTAATTTCTAGTTGGTCCTTTTTCATATCTTTGAGGGTCTTGTTATATTTATCGGACTTTTCATGGATATTCTTGAAAAGCCTTATAACTGTGGTTTTGAATTCTATATCCAGTCATTTGTTTTCCTCCATTTCTTTTGTTTGTGATCTGTTTCTTTGTCGCCGCATTTTCACTGCTTCCCTGAGTTGGTAGGGTAGCTTTGTGTGCTAGGTTTCCTATATGGCCCAGTGGGTTGGCCTCCCAGTTACCTGAGGTGGACACTCTTGGTGCACCCCTTTGTACAGCCTTGTTGTAGTTAAGTCTTGATTGTTGTTGGTATCACTGGGAGGAATTGACCTCCAGGCCAGTTGGCTGTGAGGATCAGCTGTGTCTACGCTGGGAGAAGTTCAGTGCTGGAGACAGCCTTATAGGATTAGACTTGCCAAATTGCAAAAGCCTCTGTGCTCAGCTTGGATGGGGTGGAGTCTCAGGGCGGAGCAGACAGTCTTGGCTTCCTGTCAGCCTTGCCCTTGTGAGCGCGCGCCTCCAGACTTCTGCCTTCCCTGCCTCCCGAGCCTCCACCTGAGAGTCCAGATTCCCCCCCGCAAGAATGTGGGTCCCCAGGGGCTCGCCTGGAACTGGGGTTCAGTGCAGTCAGAACTGGGGCTCAGTGCAGTGAGGAGCTTCCGATTCCCTTCTGCTAGGGAAAGCCTGTGGCAACCTCCACAGTCTTTGTGCACACTTGCGCGTGAGTCTCCAGCCCCCTGCCTGCTGGGGCTCCCCTGGGTGTCTGAGTCTCCGAGTGCCTCTCTCTACCTGACAGTTCAGACTCCCCCTGTATGAGCCTGGGTCCACGGGGTTTTGCCCGGAACTGGGGTTCAGTGCAGTGGGAACTGGGGTTCAGAGCAGTCAGGGGCTTCCTTCCCCCTCCCACCAGAGAAAGTCAGCCAGGCTCTCAGCCGCCTTTCCTCTCTGTGCGCACAAAGACCCTTTTGCAGTACCTCAACCCTTTGCTGTTCCTCCAATTCTCCATGAGCTTTTCTCTTTCCTTCTAGTTGTAGAATTTCCACTCAGCCAGCTTTCCTGTGGTTCTGGATGGTGTCTGTTCTGTCTTGTAGTTGTAGTTTTGAAATTGTTGTGCGAGGCAGCAGTTTAGGTGCTTACCTATGCCGCCATCTTCTCAACCCATTCTTTAGAGGTTGCTATTGGTAGAGGATCCTTATGCTTCCTTCTAGAAATGTGTGTGTGTGTGTGTGTAATAAAATAAAAAATGAAATGTTCAGTTTTTAAAAGATGAATGGAACAGTACTCTGCATATTGGCTCATTCCCTTTAATGCACCTTGGATGTCTCATTCCCTTTTATCTACTCCCCTATGGGGTAGGCATTTGTCTTGTTCCCAGTCTGTTGCTATTATAGTCAGTGCTTCAGAGAATATTTTAATATGCACAAGTTGTCCTGTTTGTGCAAGTTTATCTGGAGGATAAATTTTCAGTTTTGGGATAATTAGGTATGTGTGGGTGGTGCATGGGCAGGCCAAATAGCCATCTCAGATGATGGGTTAAAGAAAAAATTGAATTTATTTAAGGAAAAGGGGTTGGGGGATGGGGATAGCCAAAGGGTATTGGGTCCATGATGGCAGCAAAAATATACCCTGGAGAAGGAGCAACAGGAGAGACTATGCGGGGCTGCTTTGGCTCACTGAGAAGTCAGAGAAATGGGGGCCTTGGAGACAGGTTCAGGGGGTGAGCCCAGGACAAGCTGCAGCTGCCCATTGCTCCCCTGGTTGCAAGTCTCCTGGGATCCCTCAGAGCAGCGGTCACCAACCTTTTGGACCTCACGGACCACCGGTTGGCGACCGCTGCCTTAGAGGTTGGGGAATAGGTGCCTGTGGGGGAATGGCACAAGCGTGCTCCTTGGAGGAGAGCTCATACTGGGTTCTTTGTCCTGAGCTATTTAGCTCTTTCTCGCAGGCGGAAATATTAGGGGAGGCCTCAGGGGAGGGTCTTAATAGAATACTCATCAGCTTTCCAGCTGTGCTCTTTCAGGCCCGTGGTCTCCATGGTTGGTGGGTGCCAGGACAGGGGGTCATTAGTCACTGTAGCTGGTCCTGAGGCAACCAGGTATCACTTGTCTGGTTTTGCTGCTTTTCTGGGCCCGGAGCTGAAACAGCACTGAGGCCTGGATGTTATCTTTAGGGAGGAAAAGGTCAGGGGGTCTACACTGCCTAACCAGAGACATGAAAGATCCAGAGGGCAGTTCTTATTTTCCCAGTTTTGCCGCTTGCTAGGCATCCGGGGCTTTCTGCCCTGGTGAGTTTCTGTACCTGGCCCAAGGTCCTTGCTCTGGGGTCTAACAATGTGCACTCAGAGTTCCATGGCTATTTAACAATTCCTCTATAAAAAAGGCTCTACCAATTTATACTCCCATCATAAGCCTCCCCAGCCACCCTTTCAAAAAAAATTAAATAAAAAGCTTAGGAAAAAAAGAAATGAAAAGCTTAGGAAATTTGAGGTCCAGAGAAATTAAATGAGGTCCCAGCATTAGGTAATGGCAGAACAAAGTGGAATTCATATTTAAAAAATTTCTTACGTTGCTCTAGCCACCACATGCCTCTTGACTACTTGAAAGAGTTTTAAGGCTTTTTTTTTTTTTAAATAAAAAAGAAATGTTACCTTTTTATGATTTTAAAAGACACAAATATATATTAGTAAAAATTGGAAGTTAGAAAAGGTCAAGGAAGAAATGAAAATAACCCATATTCCTTTATTAGATATATCACTATTAGCATCTTGGTGCCTTTATTAATATTTAACATATATTTTTAAATTAAATTAGGATCACAAAATAATGTTGTTTATAATTATTTTTTTCATTTGCCAATATGCGGTAAACATTATTAAATATTTTTACCAGGTGTCTTTTAATGAGTGTGCACCAATTCATGTCATGACTGTGTCATCATTATCCAGTTTAGTTTGTTACCTATTTTTAAACCATTATAAATATTGCTGCAATGAAAATCCTCAGAGATAAATCCTTATAGACAAGTAGAATGAATTCTTAAAATTAGAATGCTTGGCAAAAATGTGTGACTAGTTTGAAAAGGCTTTTAAAAATATTTTTTTTATTGATTTCAGAGAGGAAGAGAGAGAGAGGCAGAGAGAGATAGAAACATCAATGATGAGAGAGAATTGTTGATCAGCTGCCTCCTGCACCCATGACCAGGAATTGAACAGTGACCGCCTGGTTCATAGGTTGACAGCCATTGAAACACAAGGCTGGGCGTTTGAAAAGGCGTTTGATATACCTTCACAAATTGCCCTCAAGGAAAGTTGTGCCAATTTACACCCCACTGATTTGCATTTTAAGTATAAAAGCTTTAAAAAGAAAGGAAGGGAAAAAGTACAGTTTTGGGCTGTCAGTAAAAATCACTCAAGTTGGATGCTGTGGTCATTTGGGCTGGGGGTGGGAAGTGTGGCAGTTAAATGTAGAAATTTCTAAGCCTTAAAATATTGAGAGAAATTTCTGAAAAAGTTCAGAGGAACATTTGACCAGTTAATAGATATTCTCATAACTTTTCGTTATAAAGTTCAGTAATAAATACAGTGATATCACTGAGGCTGCAAACATGTGCAGTAGAGGTACTATTAACATTGACAATAACAATAGATAACAATAGGGATGGCAAACATTTACTGAGGGCTTAGCATGCACCTTGCAGATTCTGAAATATAAATTAAACAGGGATAACTTGCTTAAGAAATCTGTTGGGAAGGATATTTCTTGATGAGAAGTTACCTTAGCAGTATTAAAAGAAAACAAGTTTTTATTTAATACGTTTATTAGGAGCCTATTATGCAAAGTCTCATTAAGTCCTGCCACATGGGTGCAGTCATTATTTCCAGATTTCCAGCTGCAGGAGGTGTCAGACCTTGAGGCAGGGTTGATATGTCGGCTGGGAGTGTACTGACAATGTGGGAGGTGCCTCTGTGATGCTACTTGCTGCAATCAGGTGGGCCAGGGACAGACTTTAACGACTTTGATTCCCTTGTGGGATGTTGGATCCTTTCAGTTCTGTTTTAATCTTTCTAATTATGTCAAGAGAAAGTCAGTTTGGTACAAGTTTGTCTTAAATATCTCTCTAAAAAGTACATGTCAATCTGTTTTTAATAAGAGAACTGTATCTAATGAGAATTTATTCACACTGTTTGCTTTCTAATGCATTTATTTTTATGACTACTATCTATTTGTGGCATATGAGAAGGGTTTGCCACTTATGGTAATAATGAAAAGTTTCTAGTTAATTTTTTGACTTAAATTGTTTTAAAGAAAAATAAAAAGGCGTGTCCTACTTTTCTGTATCTTCTTTCCTCTCAAAAACAACTCCTTCTTCCATTTAGGTCTTCTATGTTTTCTGTTTTTGTTTTTCCCACAGTTAATCCTCTCTTTCTTCAAAAGCTAGAAAGTTCTTTATGAGCTGTTGTGGAGCAAGGTATGGCAATTATTATTTTTTAATTATAATTTAATTATAATTAAATTATAATTATAAAACAATGTAGCTATAGTTTACAGTCACTTTGAAAAACAGATGTGCCATAATCTCATCACTAACACAGCTGCTATATATCGTTTTTCTTTTCTGTTTTTTCCTCATGTGCATTTGTTCTAATCATGATGGTAAACATTCATTGAATGTTAATAGATGCTGTTCTTAGGATTTTGCATCTAATAACTTATTTAACCTCATTAACCATTTTATGATATAGATACTGTTGTCTCTGTTTTGCAGATGAAGAAACTGAGGCACTGTGAATTTAAGAAACTTACTGTAAGGACTTGAATCTTCTGAGCTTGTACTTTTCACCTTTATACTGTGCTGTTTCCCATATTTAGCTGTGTTTTATTAACACTATTGTTATTATGGCCTATATGTATTTTTTTCCTTTTCACTTAACCCTTACTTATGTTTTTCTCTTGCTATGTAGTTTATGAAATATTTTTTTTATTTTGGTATAATTTTCATAAAATAAAATGCACTCATTTTAAGTGTTCAGTTGATAAGTTTTGATGAATGCCTACACTTCATCGCCACTATAATTAATACCGAACATCCCATGGCACTAAAAAGTTCACCTGTGACCTTCCCAGTAATTTCTTCCCTCATCCTTCTGTCACTATTTTAATATTTCTTTTGACTTCCTCTTTAACCTATGAATTATTTAGAAATGTAATGTTTAGTTTCCAAAATTTGTGAATTTTTAAAAAAATATTTTTTTAATTGATTTTTTACAGAGAGGAAGGAGAGAGACAGAGAGTTAGAAACATCGATCAGCTGCCTCCTGCACGCCCCCTACTGGGGATGTGCCCGCAACCCAGGTACATGCCCTTGACCAGAATCGAACCTGGGACCTTTCAGTCCACAGGCTGACGCTCTAGCCACTGAGCCAAACCGGTTTTGGCTGATTCCAATTTTTTTTCAGATCTGTTGAATTTTTTATTTATGGCCTAGAATGGAGGTTGGAAATTTATTATTTTAAAGGGCTGGATGGAAACTATTTTAGGCTTTGTGGGCTATTTGATCTCTGTCAACTTTGCTGCTGTAGTATAAAATTCATAATATGAATGGGAGTGGCTGTGTTCCAATAAAGAGCTAATATGCTAATTAGACCAAACAGCAGAACGACCGTCCAGATGACCTTCCAGACGAAGCCGGGGCTGCGAGGTCCGAGCCCCTTGCACGAATTTCGTGCATCAGGCCTCTAGTATTGTTTATAAAATAGCCAACAGGTGGGCTTTGGCCATCAGGCTGTACTTTACTAACCCCTGGCCGACAATATGGTCCTTGTTCTGTGGGCCCTTGAAAAGAGTCTGTATTCTGTTGTCGTTGGGTGGAATGTTCCAGAAATGTCAGTAAGGTAATGTTGCTTGATAGTGTTTCTCAGATCTTTTATATACTTGTTGACTATCTATCTACTATCAATTACTGGGAGAGAAATGCTCAAATCTCTAACTATATTACTGGTTTGTCTGTTTCTCCTTTAATCTCTGCCAGTTTTTGCGTTATATATTTTGAAGTGCTGTTGTTAGGTGCATACTCTTAGGATTGTTAAAACTTCTTGGTGGACTATTTTATGTGATGTCACTCTCTAGTCCGAGTAGTACTCTTGTCCTGAGGTCCACTTTTTCTGATGATAATATAGCTCCTCTAGTTTACTTCTCTTGGGGATCACTCCTGTATTGTCTAATGTCTGAAAATAGCTATTTCATATATTTTGCCCAGTTTCCTAATTTTTTGAAGAGGGTAGGCAAGCAGATGGAAGCGGAAGTCCCTAACTGTCTTTGTAATTAGATGTACAACCTGCCATCAGAGATGGTACTTTTAATCTCTTAGTTATTCCCTTAGTGAAGACTGGTTTGCTTTCTTTCTTTTACTATTTTTTTCTATTGTACAGAATGCAGTGAATATCTTGGCTGTAGCTTTTCACTATTTTGATTGGAGTGATTCCCAGAAAGTAGGATTGTTGAGTCAAAAATTATAAACACTCCAATATATTTTGAAGTATATTGCCATTTAGTTTCCAAATATACCTTCCAATAACTTTCCAAAATTATCTGAGATATGTTTCACCAATATTTAGATAGCTATACTTGAAAAAAATCTATAACATTGCTTGTTTTTAAACTAGAGGCCCGGTGCATGAAATTCATGCACTCGGGGAGGTCCCTCTGCCCAACCTGCTTCCTCTCGCAGGGGAGCGGACCTAAGCCAGCAGTCGGACATCCTTAGCACTGCTGTGGAGGCAGGAGAAGCTCCCAGCGGTGAGCCTGGCTTCTGTGGGAGCACACTGACCACCAGGGGGTGGGTCCTGCATTGAGCGTCTGCCCCCTGGTAGTCAGTGCACGTCATAGTGACCAGTTGTGTGCCATTCAGGCAATTTGCATATTAGCCTTTTATTATATAAGATTTCTTTGAATTCCAGAAATGTTGAATATGCTTTAAAAATTTCTGACTTTAGAGAGAGGGAGGAAGAGGGAGAGAGAGAAACATTGAAGTGAGAGTGAAATATTGATCGGTTGCCTCCTGCTTGTGCTCGTGACCAGAGAATGTGTCCTGACCAGGAATCAAACCCATGACCTCTTTTGGTGTGTGGGACGATGCTCCAACCAACTGAGCCACACCAGCCAGGGCACTGAATATGCCTTTAGATGTATTCTTGTATTGTTTTTTCTCTATTTGTATATTTTGCTTATTAGTATACTAGGGTGTCAGTATTTTTCTTGGAATAAAGATAAATTTATTTGTGGCAAATATTTTTCTTTATAGTCTGTTCGCTTTTTAAGTTTTTAAAAAATGCAACTATATCTGTCCATCTTTTCTTTTGTGATTTCTTCTACAGCTTGTAAGTTTTGAAAGTCCTCTCCAGGTCTGATAAATATTTAATTATGCTTTCCTAGTTTAAAAATTATATTATAATTTTTCATTCAGGAAATGAATGAAATTATGGATGTTTTTATTATTTATTCTTCTTCTTCCTCACTGAGCCAGAAAGAGAGGCAGGGAGCGGGAGACCGCTAAGGGAAACAGAAACTCCCTTTCATTAGCTAGACTGGGAGAGGAGGACGGCAAAGCAGGAAGAGAGTTTGTGTCACCTCAGCAGCCCGAGGAGGAAGCCACCGGGGACCCTGGCAGGCTGGGCCCAGGGCCCCTGAGCACAGCTGCCTCTGCAGGGAAGCTGGCTCTCCCCTGGGTGAGGTGGATGTGGCAGCAGAGGAGGCGCTGCTCCTGAGAACACAGCTGGGCCTGAGAAGCCACGTACTTGGAGGTAGTCAGCTTCCTTGCAGAGAGCGTTTTCTTGTGGCTGCCTCAGCTGTCTGCAGCTGCAACCCCTCTTCCCCGCAGCGGAAGCCAGGGCACCCCGGTGGAGAGCTCACATTTTTGCTCCTCTGTCCTCACCCCTGCTTGGGTAAGGGGATCTTGCAGATGGGAGCTGCCTGTAGCCAGCATTCACCACTCCCATGCCCCTCACCTGCCTTGTGGACAGCTAGTGTCCCTTTTGCAACATGCTTCACAGAAGGTCCGTAGAACAACTGGGTGTTTAAATACTTGAGAAGTTACCATTGTAATTAGGTAATAGGCCATTGTCATTCAGTAGAGGCAGTTGGTACTGCCAGAATAAAGAGAAATGTTTGAGATCATTTTCCAATACTAATAATGCTGACCTTATCATCAACATAGTTTTGAGGAAAAATGATTCTAATCACCCAACATATGATTTTAGAAATACTGAACGTATGTTTTCCAAGATATAAACCCACCAGCATCATGCTTGAGTACAGTATTTTTTGGCCCAGGGTTATTTTTTAATGATGATTATTAGTGAGATTGTGCTTTAGGATTGTTAGGAAAACAACCATGAAAGTGATAGCTATAAGTGTATGCTGATGTGGGGGTGATGTATTCAAGGCTCAACCATCATGCGCAATACCGCTATCAGGGTGGTGATTTTATGAAACGGTGAAGAAATCTTGGTATCATTTAAGATTAAATACTATATAATCTATCATTTTAATTGGCAGTTGCATTCCTAGAAAATTCAGTGTGTTTTTAACCCATTCAAAAAAATATGTGCACATGTAAAATAGAGCTGGTGTCTAGGCTAGGTAATGATGAAGTTTCCCCCCCAATTCTGTGACTTACAGAACATTTGAAAGTCAGGAAGACAGGGACAGAGCTTCATTGTGTGGGACTGCCCTGTGTTGTAGGATGTCTAGAGCCCCTGCAACACCCCTGTTGAGTTCCACCGCCAACAGCTTCCTGTTTTCCAGATGTTCCTGTACTTCCCTACCTCCAGCCCTTCACCCATGCCTTGTCCAGCTTGAGATAGCCTTGCTCTCATTTCTGCCTGTGCTCATTTCTTCCTCAAGGCTCAGCTCAAGTGTCCTCTGTATGAAGCTCTTCTTCATTGTGCTGGTTCTATATCCAACTCCAGGCTCCTATTCCACCTTGAGAAGTGGTTATTTGTCTAGGGGACCCATTTCCACTTCCCTTAACTCCTTGACTTTATATGATGGATAATTTTTCTCTCCTCTATGTCCTAGTCATCTAGCACAGAACCTTTCACATAATAGGCAACCAGTAAATATTTGTCAACCATAATTGCTCCAAATGACTCTTAATTCAACAGAATCTTAATGCATTTGAGAGACTTAATCCATTAAAGCTTCTTTGGGTAACTTGGTTTTTTAGATTCTAATATGCCCGAGTTTCTACAGAGAATATTGCTTTTGAAACATAAAAGCAGATGAAGTCGTGTGTAGTAAAATGCTCTCAGAATATTAGGCAGTTGATTATAAGGTTGGGTTGCTGCTACTGTGTCACTTCATCACAGTTTGAAAGTTGGTCTTCTCCAATCACTTCCTGGACCTTTGACTGGCTCATAACTTAATTCTCCTTGGTGACTTTCAGAATCCAAGAGCTGGGGTCCAATATTGTGGGCAGAGGAGTTTCGGATTGGTTATGTTGGGTTGAAGATGGGCTAGGACCAAAGAGACTAAGCAGTGGGTGAGAGATGCCATATGAATGCACTGCTGGGCCACCCAGAGTGGTGACTGTGACCTTTAAACAGGCACCCAGTGTTAACGGGCTGCAGACACTTCACAGATCATGACAGCCTGATTTCTCTTCTCCCCATCCAACTCTTTGTAACATGATTTTTGCATTTTGCAAAGTGAGAGTACTACGTTGGATCATACAAAATATTTTTTTATATAACACCCTGAAAATGTATAGGAGACATCTGGTGGTAAATATCATTATCTCTTTGGGGTGAATATTTGGAGTCTGCTAATCACACATATACATATATGTGCAGCTGTACAACTGTGATTATTAGCACCCATTGCTCCCAACCCCTTTTGCTTCCCCATCCCATTTACATATTCTAGCAAATGATGGGATCATTTCCACCTAATGAAAGCACATTTCTATGCTATAGGTACTCAGCTTGAAACTGACATTCTTAATGAAGTCCCACATGTCTTGCTTTTCGTTTTGGTAGAAGTGTTCATTGCTTCCATCAGTTTAAAGCCATGTGTACTTGTACTGGATGGAACACAAAAATTGATTGGCATTTATGGGCTTTCAGGCCCTAAGGTAATCTCTTTTTTAAAATAATACCTATTTCATTAGAAGAAAACCCAGTGATCTAGAATGCACATAACACCTTTGCATTATATTACATATCCTATCTAATAAAAGAGTAATATGCAAATTAGCCACCACTCTGCCACACCCACCAGCCACACCCACCAGCCAATCAGGAGTGAGTATGCAAATTAACCCAACCAAGATGGCTGCAGCCACAGAGAGAGCAGGAGGGAAGCTTGGGTTTCCCCGGCGATGGAGGAAGCCAAGCTTTCCAGCATACCCTGGCCGGCCCAGGGCTCCACTCAAGGCTACAAAGTTTCAATTATAAAAGATAAATGAATCCCAACAAAAATGGTGGCAGCCATGGAGCTGGAGAGAGAGGGAGGCTAGGGTTGCCCCAGCAATGGAGGAAGCCAAGCTTCTGCAGCCCTGGCCTGCCTTGGCCTCCACTTAAGGCTACCAAGTTTCAATTGTAAAAGATAAATAAATCCCTGATACCAGGGCCTCCGCTTGGGTCACTGGGGGGCGTGGCCAGCCTGCAAACCACCACAGGCCCCTCGCCCAGGCTGCCCCATGCCCCAAGGGAACCCCCACCCTGATCTGGGACACCCTTCAGGGCAAACCAGCTGGCCCCCACCCATTAACCAGGCCTCTATCCTATCTAATAAAAGAGTAATATGCAGATTGGCCATCATTCCAACACACAAGATGGCTGCCCCCATGTGGTCAAAGATCCTGCCCCCATATGGACACAAGATGGCCACCACAAAATGGCCAGCAGTGGAGGGCAGTTGGGAAGAACCAGGCCTGCAAGGGAGGGCAGCTGGGGGCGATCAAGCCTGCAGGGGAGGACAGTTAGGGGTGACCAGGCTGGCAGAGGAGGGAAGTTGGGGGTAACTGGGCCTGCAGGGAAGGGCAGTTGGAGGGGACCCAGGCCTGCAGGGGAGAGCGGTTGGGGGGGACCAGGCCTTCAGGGGAGGGCAGTTAGGGGTGACCAGGTCTGCAGGGGAGGGTAGTTAGGGGCAAACAGGCTGGCAGGGGAGCAGTTAGGCATCAATCAGGCTGGCAGGGGAGTGGTTAGGGGGTGATCAGGCTGGCAGGCAGAAGCGGTTAGGAGCAATCGGGAAGGCAGGCAGGTGAGCAGTTGGGAGCCAGCAGTCCTGGATTGTGAGAGGGATGTCCGACTGCCTGTTTAGGCCCAATCCCACTGGGCCTAAATGGGCAGTTGGACATCCCTTGAGTGGTCCCAGACTGGAGAGGGTGCAGGCTGGGCTGAGGGACACCTTCCCTGCCCTGTGCATGAATTTTGTGCACTGGGCCTCTAGTATATATATATATGCTTAGGTAAATGACGTTACACGCCACATTGTTATGTAATTTGCTTATTTAAAAAAATCTTCACCTAAGGATATGCTTATTGATTTTAGAGAGAGGAAGTAAGTGAGTGAGTTAGTGAGTTAGTGAGAGAGAGAGAGAGAGAGAGAGAAAGAGAGAGAGAGAGAGAGTCCTACCTGGTTTGGCTCAATGGATATAGCATCAGCCTGTGGACTGAAGGGTCCCAGGTTCGATTCCGGCCAAGGGCACATGCCTGGGTTGCAGGCTCGATCCCCAGTAGGGGGTGTGCAGGAGGCAGCCAATCAATGATTCTCTCTCATCATTGATATTTCTCTCTCTCTCTCTCTCTCTCTCTCTCCCTCTCCCTTCCTCTCTAAAATCAATAAAATATAAAGGAGAGAGAGAGAGAGAGAACATCAACAGGAATCAAACACACAACCTTCCTGTACATGGGATGATGCTGTAACCGCTGTGCAGCACCAGCCAGGGCTATAATTTGCTTTATAATTTATTACATGGCAACCACCATACATTCAACCAATAATTGTTGAACACTTACTATGGGAAAGGCACTATAAGCAGAGAGGGACATGGTCCTAGCAAAGCAATGGAGCTTTTGTTCTAGAAGGAAATGGCAGATATTAATATCTTCACACACATAAGCATAAAATTGCAACTGACACAAGTGCTGCCAAAGATCAGTATGCAGTGTCGTGAGAGCCTTTGATGAAGGGACTTGACCTTTGGGGATGGCTTCCTGGAGAAAGAGTGACCAGAGCTCTGCAGGAGGAGGGGCTGTCCAGCAGTCACCTGAGCAGTGTAGTGCAGTGGTTAAGAACCTGCCTCTGGAGCCATACCCTCAGCTTAACTACCAGCTCTGCTTACTGTGAGAACGAATCAGATGGGACATTTAGCATTTATTTTTATTTTTATTCTTTTATTGGATTTATTGGGGTGGGGGTGACACTGGTTAAAATTATAGAGGTTTCAGGTGTATAATTCTCTAATACATCATCTGTATATTGTATTGAGTGTTTTGCATCCCAAGTCAAGCCTCCTTCCATCGCCATTGATGCCCCCTGAGAAGGCATTTAGCTTCTCTGTGCTTTGGTTTCCTCCTCTGCTTTCCAGGGGGTTGTTAGGCAGCCTGGATGAGTTAGTGTATTAAATGTGTACCCGGGATTTAATTTATAGAGGAGGGACTGAGTGGCTGTATGAAGAAGCCAAATGTCAAGGGAATAATTGATTGACTTTCCCTGTGAGAAGGAGACATGCCACTGCACACAGGGCCCCACGGGAAGTATCAGGGCGGTCAGGAGGCAGGAGCCAGGAGCCAGAGAAAAGCCAAAGCCAAAGCCTTTATTGGGGTTTCCATAAGAAAATCAGGCAGAGCAGAGTAAGCAGTTTAAGGTTGGACAATAATTCTGATGGGCTTTGTGGCATAGAGGCTGTCCTTCTGTGGTTGTCTGATGCCTGGCCCTGTCATGCTATTCCTCTGTGGCTGTCTGGTACCTGGCCCTGGGATGAAATGCTGGCTTGGTGAGTGAGCGTTAGATAAGAAGGCGGGTCAGGGTGTGGCCTTGGATTGGCTGGTCTGCGCATGAAAGGCCTGATCCAGGCAAGCTGTCCACCACCGCTAGGAATTAGCCGGCCTTGGGAGGGGCGGTCTTTCTCTGGATCTATAAGACCCCCAACTGATGTCAAAACATCATGAGATAGAGAAAATAAAAAAACCATACCTAATACAGTTAATACCTGTGGACACACTCCACACAAAGTGTGGCTCAGAGCAAGCCGCGAGTACACAATAGTTGCTATTCTTAGACAAAGAGGTGTGAGAAAGGATGCGAAAGGAATTTGGAAAGATCTTCGTAGGTGTTTATTTTATTGCAAAGTAAAACCATTTAACCTGAGGTAGTATCGCTGAACAAAGTGACAATTCCCTTTTCTGGGAATCGAACTTGAGACCCTGCGGTGCACGTGCCAGTGCTCTAACCATTGGGGACACCAACTGGAGTGAAAATGTTTTGCACTCTTTAAGCATCGTGTTTAACACTCCAAATCTTGGACGCAAGGCAATATTTGTTGCAGCTCTCTTTCCCTCTCATTCCCCACCTCACTTTCCCAATTTATGACCCACAGCAATGTGTGAGTTACACACAGTGGGGAGGGGAGTTTTCTTTTCCTCCTGTGGGTTTCCTAAGCACTGCACATGCCGCCTGGGCAGACGTGCACACTTCAGACCAGTTAGCACGGAGTCTCTCCAAATGGCTAGATAACATGGAAATCACATCATCAGAAATGAACGGTGGGTATTTGAACAATGGGCTCCCCTTTCGCTGTAGGTCTTTTTTTAAAAAAAATATTTTTATTGATTTCAGAGAGGAAGGGAGAGAGAGAGAGAGATAGAAACACCAATGATGTGAGAATCATTGCTTGGCTACCTCCTGCACGCCCCCTACTGGCGATTGAACCTGCCCTTGACTGGAATGGAACCTGGGATCCCTTCAGTCCACAGGCTGATGCTCTGTCCCCCGAGCTAGGGCTCGCTGTACGTCTCATGAAGAGCTGGGCTTGGTCTGCTATCCAGCTGTGTGACCCATTCATCTCGTAAGAAAAAGTGTCCACTGGGGAATCTTTACCACTGCCGCTGCGATGACCAAAATAAAGGGAAATCCCGAGGGGCGGGAGGCTCAGGCGGAGGCTTGCTCCGGGGAGCGCACTTACCAGGAGGTGCTGGTGAATCTGAACCCCATCGCACAGCCCCTGGCTTCTCGCCGCCTCACTCGGAAACTCTAAAAATGCACCAAGAAAGCCGTGAAACAGAAGCAGATTTGGCGCGGAGTGAAGCAGGTTCAGAAGTTTGTCAACAAAGGCGAGAAAGGGATCACGGTTTTGGCAGGAGACACGTTACCCATTGAGGTATACTGCCATCTCCCAGTCATGTGTGAGGACCGGAATTGCCCTATGTCTATATCCTTTCTAAGACGGACCTGGGTGCAGCTGCAGGCTCCAAGCGCCCCACCTGCGTGATAATGGTCAAGCCCCACGAGGAGTACCAGGAGACCTATGATGAATGCCTGGAGGCGGTGCAAGCCCTGCCCCCACCCGTGTGAAGGACTTGGGCAGCAACCTGGGCACCTGCTCTAGAAGCTGTTGGGCTGGCAGGGAGCCAGCTGGCTGCCCTCTGCCGCTCACACTCACAGCATCTCCTAGTCTGAGGCACGTATTTTCCCAGGCAGCTCCAACAGCATCTTCTTGATCAGTGTTATTTCCTGTTGAGTTTCCTGGCACTCAGTTTCAAGAATGAGGTGTGAAGGAAGTAAATTCTAAGACTAAAAAAAAAAAAGAAGAAAAAGTGTCAAGTAGAACTTAAAATGGATCCGTTGGAACCACTTCCCTTTGGAAATGAAGAGATAATCGTCTTGACTCCAATATTCAATTTGTGTTAGTTTGCCTGGCCTATATGAGATCCAGGCAGTGGTTTAACTTCTCCTAAATGCATGCCCTCAAATATGTGAAAGTGCTTATTTAAGCGGTAACCATGGTGTATATTTAAAATAGAAAAGTAGGTCACGAATATTTCCTGAGGGGAGGGGGAAGACAATATGAAAATCAGCATGCTCACATGCTTCTCAGATTCTAGGTCAAGGATCATAACTTTAATTTTTTTGGCAAATTCAGACTGATTTATAAGGAGATACATTTTAATATTTTAGTGTTTTTTTCAAACTACCTTGTTTTCTCTAATTATGGCCACAGAGCTGTTAATCTGTTTGCTATGATGTTTTCATTTACTAAAAAGTCAGATGCATCTCTAATAATCCTATATAATAAAGAGGTAATATACATATTGACCGTCACTCCAACACACAAGATGGCCACCCCCATGTAGACACAAGATGGCTGCCGCAAGATGGCTGGCAGGGGAGGACAGTTGGGATCAACCAGGCCAGCAGGGGAGGGCAGTCGGGGGGACCAGGCCTGCAGGGGAGTGCAGTTGGGGGTGACCAGGCCTGCAGAGGAGGACAGTTAGTGGCAATCAGGCCAGCAGGAGAGCAGTTAGGCATTGATCAGGCTGGCAAGGGAGGGCAATTAGGGGTGACTAGGCCAGCAGGGGAGGGCAGTTGGGGTCAACCAAACCTGCAGGGAGGGCAGTTGGGAGTGACCAGGCCTGCAGGGGAGGGCAGTTGGGGAGACCAGGCCTGCAGGGGAGGGCAGTTGGGGGGTACCAGGCCAGCAGGGAGGGCAGTTGGGGGTGACCAGGCCTGCAAGGGAGGGCAGTTGGGAGCAACCAGGCCAGCAGGGGAGTGCAGTTGGAGGTGACCAGGCCTGCAGGGGAGGGCAGTTAGGGGTGACCAGGCCTGCAGGGGATGGCAGTTGGGGGTGACCAGGCCTGCAGAGGAGGGCAGTTAGTCACAATCAGGCTGGCAGGGGAGCAGTTAGGCATTGATCAGGCTGGCAAGGGAGGGCAGTTAGGGGTGACTGGGCCAGCAGGGGAGGGCAGTTGGAGTCAACCAGACCTGCATGGGAGGGCAGTTGGGGGTGACCAGGCCAGTAGGGGAGGGCAGTTGGGGGACCAGGCCTGCAGGGTAGAGGAGTTGGGGGTGACCAGGCTTACAGGGGAGGGCCGTTAGTGGCAATCGGGCTGGCAGGGGAGTGGTTAGGGGTGATCAGGCTGGCAGGGGAGTGGTTAGGGGCAATCAAGCAGGCTGGCAGGTGAGCTGTTGGGAGCCAGCAGACCTGGATTGTGAGAGGGATGTCCAACTGCCCGTTTAGGCCCGATCCCACCGGGCAGTCGGATATCCTTCGAGGGGTACCACATTGGAGAGGGTGCAGGCTGGGCTGAGGGACACACACACACACACACACACACACACACACACACCCGTGCACAAATTTCATGCACTGGGCCTCTAGTAAAAGCATAATATGCAAATTGACTGAATGGCCATCTAGATGTCCTTCCAGATGAAGCCTGGGCTGTGAAGGCCTACTCTTGCATGAATTTTGTGCATCAGGCCTCTAGTTAGACTATAATTCATATTTCAAATAGGTATAATCACCCCTGTTCAAGAAAGGAGTCCACATGCCTTTCAGAATCCAGCGAATCATAAGAAAACACATTTTCAGTGAATCTTGGTCAGAAGCTTCCAACAGCAACTTGCTTTCTGGAGAGTGTATGGAGCTGGCCTGGCATTTCAAAATGAGCGGCTTCTGGGGGCATTTGTGCAGCTTTCTCCCAAGTCCTAGGTAAGTTGCATCATTTTTATACCGTGTTTGGCGTATTTAGCATTTAGTGACTCATAGTTCCCATTCATTCATTCATTCATTCATTCATTCTGGAGGGACCATCATATGGCATCAACATCAGTGGCTGAGGGATCCCCAGGGTTGCTCCATTTGATCATCTGGCTCCACAGAATGTCCCATTCCCTTCTTGACTACCTGTGGATTCTCTCAAAGTTAAGAGTATGCAGATGTTTTAAAATGTGAACCCAGTTGACTCTGATGTCAGAGCATGTGTTAATAAATGTCTTGTCAAAAAAAAAAAAAGGCATTTCGGAGAGAGGAGGATTTGTAGTTGGCAGGGATACAGGATTGGTTATGTTCTCCTGCTAGACCCTCCTCCCTTCCTGCCTTCCTTTCTCCACCTCATCTCTGCCCCTTTTCCTTCCCTCCCCTCCCCTCCCCTCCCCTTCTCTCCCCTCCCCTCCCCCTTCCTCTTCTCCCCTTCCCTTCCCTCTTCTCCTCTCCCTTCCCTTTCTCCACCTCATCTCTGCCCCTGTCCCCTCCTTCCCTTCCTTTCCCTTCCCTTTCCCTTCCTTCTTGTCCTCTTACGCATTCCTTCTGCAAACATCTATCATTACCCCCTCTGTCTCCCACGCTGTGGTAGGCTCTGGGGGATGCATGAGTGACTGGGATACAGCCCCAAATCCTTAGGTGCTTTCCACGCACACAGTGGGAGAAGATGTGCAGCCAGAGAACTGCTCCACGCGTGGGAACTGAATGTACGGCCTCGCCAGGGCAAACCCCAGAGCTGTGCAAGCTCGGAAGAGGGCGGGGCCGGCTCTGCCTGATGGTTCCGGTTCCGGGAGCCCTCTCAGAGGAGGGGACCCCTGGGCAGATGAGTGGCATTGGTCTGACTGCTGAAGGTGATAGGCTCCTATTTACCCGTGGACCCACCCAAGTCATAATATTAGTTAAGACCTTGATGAATAGGCTTATGGAATGTAAATGGAAGACTAGCTCCCTTCGATGCATGAAATACTCAAATGACTTAATACATTGTGTTACAAGTGTCAGACTTCCCACCAGAGATCCGAGGCCCGAGCTTCTGGACAAGGCTGCCCCTCCTTCACTCGGGGCATGTATTATCCGCGGCTGGGGAAGACCCTGTCAGGGCCCACTTATGCTCAGTGGCCAAGAATAAAGAAAGCAAGTGCTGGGTGGAAACTCTCCTCTGATACCCCTACATTTTTAGTAAAAGTCTGCTACAAATTGTTTGGGGGCGTGAGGAAGAACCCACAATTGTTCCACATGTTAGGCAGTGTGGATCAGAGAGAGGCTGCAGGAAGCCCTAGGAAGTCAGCACTGGAAGCACAAGCCCAGGTGGGTGGAGGGGCCCAGGAGTGAGCAGGAGTTAGGGTGGACAGGTACCTGGCACAGGTGAGCCAGGCATCATCGGAGGCAGGACTAGCCTGCAGGGAGCGGATATCGGACAGATTCCTTTCCCCGATTCCACCAGAGGGAAGAAGAGGCTCGAGGACGCGAGGGCCAGGCCTGTTCTGAGGACAGCAGAGCATCCTCCCAACCATAATGCCTAGCCTCCCTCCCCACACGGGAGATGAGTCGGAATTCCCTTTTCCAGGCTCATTCTTCATTATCTCCATTTTGTTCCGAAAGGTAAATAGGCCACTTACACTTTTGACCCCCGCCTGCTTTTGGAAATGCAGTGAGTTTCCAGGGTGACCAGTCTGTTCTGTTTGATGGCGGAGGGTTGTGGCTCCAGGGGCAGGAGGCTGTAGGTACAGCAGGGAGCGTCCGCCCGGTTTCCCAGTTCCTCCCTCCGGACCGTGTGGTTCGGCGCCCCCTCGTGGCCGCAAGGAGAACAAGCCGCTTAATTTACTACCCTTTACCTCTTTGCACACAATATGCCACAATTGCCTAATCCTCACAGCTTCCAACTACACGGTAACATTTAGTCTAGGCTAGGGTGACGAAAGACGCCAAGTTCAGAACCTAAAACTCGCTTCTTCCGGCTGCTTGTTGGCGCCTGAGCTTGCCCCTCCTGCCTGACGCACCTGGGGAAGCTGCAGCTCTGAAGAGACCTGAGGACACCTCCTATGGTCGAATCAGCTTTTGTAGATGATCTGAGACATGATACTCTTGTTTTGGGCTGGAACCCTGAGCCCCATAAAAGGGAAGAAAACCCATTTCTGGCTGCAGTCACATTTTTTGGACAATGTTAAAGATGAGAAGAGAGAGAATAAGAGTAGACGTGGCAGAAGGATGGGTCCCCAGCGTGGTTCCGTGTTGACAGATGGCTGATGGATGTGGTGGGATAGGGAAAATCATCTTGTCTTTGAGGGGCAGACTTTCTTATCAGGGCAAAGGGTAAATGCTGGAAGGATGTAGTAAATGGGACATGAGCAGCTTTTCATGATAATGCACTTTCAAATATTTCTCTTGGTCTGGTTTTTTTTTTTTTCATTCTAACAGTGACTTCCACAAAGCAGAAGTTTTAAATAGTAATAAAGTCTAACTTAATATTTTCTTTCATGGATTATGCTTTTGATGCTTTATTTAACAAGTCATTGCCCAATCAAAAGTCACATAGATTTTCTTCTAAAAGTTTTTAGTATTTCATTTTATATTTGGATATAGGTTTCATTTTGAGTAATTTTTGAGTGAAAGGTATAATATCTGTGTCTAGATTTTTTTTTGCACATGGATGTCTAATTGTTACAGGACTATCTCCATTGGATTGTCTTTGCTACTTTCTCAAAGATCAACTGGACGTCTACAGAAGATTTTTATTGAGATTGCATTGAATCTGTAGGCCAAGAGTCAGAACAATGTTGTTTTCCAATACATCAAAATGGAACATTTCTCTATTTATTTAAAACTTCTTTGATGACTTTCACCACAGTTTTGTAGATTTTGCATATTGGCCATGTACATATTTTGTTACATTCATACCTGAGTATTTCCTTTTTGGAGTGCTGCGATAAATGATGTTGTGTTTTAAATTTCTAATTCTAATGTGCATTGCTGGTGCATAGAGCAATTGGCTTTTGTCTATTAACCTTGTATCCTTTAACCTTGTTGATTTTTTTGGACTTTCTACATAAACAATCATATCATTTGTAAAAAAAGAACTGTTGTATTTTTTCTTTCCTAATATATCTTTTTAAAATACATGTTTGTTGACTTCAGAGAGGAAGGGAGCGGGATAGAAACATCAATGATGAGAGAGAATCATTGATTGGCTGCCTCCTGCACACCCCTTACTGGGAACTGATCCCACAACATAAGCATGTGCCCTGACCAGAAATCGAATCATGACTTGCTGGTTGATAGGTCGATGCTAAACCACTGAGCCACACTGGCTGGATTCACTATAACTTTATTTCCTTTTTCTGTCTTATTGCACTAGCTAGGACTCCTAGTAGGATGATGAATAAGAGTGGTGACAAGGGATATCCTGACTTCAGCTTTTTACTCCAGTGAGCCCAAGCCTCTAAACTGGTCTTGCTACTTTCATTTTTCCCCTATAAATTCTATTGTTTGTTAAATACCCAGGATAAGCTTTTAAGAATGTAAACCAGAGGGTGTCACTTCCCAGATTAAGACCACGCCAGTGGCTTTGCTATCGCACTTATTCTAAAATCCAAACTCCTCAGCTCAGCCTACAGTGCCTTACATGACATCTGCATGTCTGGGTAGCATCATTTTGTCAGATTCCTCCTCTTGACCTCGAGATGTCAGCTACCCTGGTCTACTTTCTGTCCTTCAAGTACATGCTTCCTTGTCCATTTGACACCAGCTGCTCCCTCTGCCAGGAAGGCTCTTCTTACTCATTTATCATACCAGTTCTTTCTGGTCACATATCTCGATCTCAGCGGACGTGTCACTTTCTCAGAGTGGCCTCTCAAGCTATGCAATACCTACTCATTCTATATCTTGTTAGCGCGTTTTAGCTCGTTGCGTAGCTTTTGCTGCTGCCTGACGTTGTCTTCTTTTCTTTTCTTTTTTTTAAAATTACTTATCTTGCTCCTCTCACCCCTGCCCACTACCCTCCCAGCCCCTGGAATGTAAGCTGCCTGAGAGCAGGACTCTGCCCCTCATGTTCACACTGTCTCCCCAGTGCTTGGAGCAGCACCAGGCACGGTGTGGGTGCCGCGTGGCCCCTTCCTGTGTCTCCATCCTGACCTTGAACCAAACGCCTCGCTCTCTGCTCTTTGGTCTCCACCTTCCAGTTCTCTAAGTGCCAGGCTTTTTCCTGCCCTACCGCCTCTGGAGTGTTCTTTACTCTGTCCAGAATGTCCACACCCTCCCTCCCTCCCTCATTTGCCTTCTACGCATCTTCTTCTTCTTTTTTTTTTAACTATCAGATCAATTTCCAATACATGGAAAACTTTCTCCAGTTCACATCACCATCTCGTTCATGGTTCTTTCCATAGTTTGAATTCATACTCACTTGTATGATCATTTGGTGGTCAGCACCTCCCCCTTTCCCCCCACCCCCCGGCTCCTGACAGCCCAGCTGCAGGGCCCAGGTCTGTTTGGGTTCACCCTTTACTGCACCCAGGACAGTGCCTGGCCCATAGCAGGTACTCACAGTGCTCAGTGAATGGTCGTTGGGAGAATGAATTCACTAAAGAATAAATACTGAATTTCACTGGTTGTAAGAAGCAGGCTTTCTTGAAACTTAACATTTCTGAAATAGGGATGCATGTAGATTTAATGGCATTTAGAATCGAAGAAGAATATATAATTTTTTTTAAAAAATATGTTTTTATTGACTTCAGAGAGGAAGGGAGAGGAGAGATAGAACCATCAATGATGAGAGAGAATCATTGATTGGCTGCCTCCTGCATGCCACACACTGGGGATCAAGCCCGCAGCCCGGGTATGTGCCCTTGACTGGAATCGAACCTGGGACCCTTCAGTCTGCAAGCCGATGGTCTATCCACTGAGCCAAACTGGCTAGGGCAAGCTGCTATTTTTAAAAAAATCGTTAATAAAGACAATATTCTGTTTCACTAGTAATCAAAGAAATGCAAATTAAGACAAGTTGCTATTTTTCAGATACCAAACAGACAATGATTTTTTTGTATAATGAATTTTAAAAACAATAATAATAATATTGGTAAAGGTGTGAGGAAATACGGAGTTTTCCATGCTACAGGGAGAGTTTATATTGAGACAGTCATTCTGGACAGCAATTTGGCAACATGTATCCAAAGCCTTAACAATATTAATATTTCTAACAGTTGCTCTAAGAAAGTACTCAGGGAGGTTTAGAAAGACTTCTGCAGCCCGGCCAGCATGGCTTAGAGGTTGAATGTTGACCTATGAACCAGGAGGTCACGGTTCAATTCCTGGTCAGGGCACATGCCCGGGTTGCGGGCTTGATCCCCAGAGTGGGGCATGCAGGAGTCAGCTGATCAGTGATTCTCTCTCATCATCGATGTTTTTCTCTCTCTCCCTCTTCCTTCCTCTCTGAAATCAATGAAAGTATATTTAAAAAAAGATGTCTGCCAATAATTCTCGCTAGACGACGTTTTATAATACTGAAACATTGACTAATGCTAATCTGTAAAATGGAATATAATTCAGTCATAAATACATGTGTTCCCAAACAATTTTTAAGGATATGAAAAGATATTTACAATATAATATGTTTTCCTAATAGCTTGTAAGTTACATGGGGGCAAGAACCATGGATAATATGTTCAATATAGTATATTCACCATCCAGCATAGTACTGACTTATCAATGTTTGTTGAATATGGAAGTAAAAAGTTAGGCACTAAACATTATATATAGGATGATCCCAACTTTAATTTTTAAAAATGAGTGTGGGTACACACAAAAGATAAAAATACATATAGCAGTTACATTGACAGAGATTACTAGTATCTTTGAATGGTGCAGTTATGAGGAGTTTTTCTTATACTTTTCTATATTTTTCAGTTTTCTATAATGTACACATAATTAGCTTTTACAATATATGTTTTTACTGTGTGTTTTTTTTTAGAGAGAGAGGAAGGAAGAGGGAATAGAGAGATGGAAACATCGATGAGAAAGAGACATTAATTGCTGCCTTCTGCACACCCCCTACTAGGGTTCAAGCCCTCAACCCGGGCATGTGGCCTAACTGGGAATCGAACCGAGGACCTCTTGGTTCATGGGTCAGTCCTTGAGCCACACCAGGTGGGCCACATATTAGTTTTATAATGAGGAAAATTACTTTCTTATCTGTTCCAACCACATTTTGGTGCTAAGTGATTGAATGTGAGGATGTGGTCAGTGGGAGGCAGGGTTCATGAAGGCGTATTTCTTTGAGCACATAGATTGCTGAATTGAGTATTAAACAGCGTGGTGGACATTGTCCATTCCCACCTGAGCCCTTGACAGGAATCTGGACCCAGTAATCCTTCTGGAACGGGCAAAAGGCCCGCCCAGGCAGGAGCCCATCCCTCGGCTGTTTGGCTAGCCCACCCTTGTCTACCTGCTCTGAGCAGCTGCTTATAGTTCTTAGGGTCCCTGTCACTTAGGGTCCCTGTCATACCCACCTCAGGCCCCTTTGCTCAGACAGTCACAGTGGACAAACGTCTCGGACCCTCAGTGCTCTCTCTCCCTTGGCTCAGATTTCCTTTTTACTCTCCAACTTGAGGCACCATAGTTCTGGTTCAAAGCCTCCCTGCAGGCTGAGGGCTGCAGCCTCATCTGCTATCCTGATGAGCCTGGAATGCTGTCTCACACCTAGATGCTCAGTAAATATTTATTCCGTGCAGGAATGGATCCACAGCAAAGTTGGCAGACAGAAAGCAGGCAGGTACTCAGGTCTGGGTAGCCTACAGCATGTGCAAAGGCACGGATGAGGAACAAGGAACATATTTGTGTCAAACATATTCTGTGCAATAATTTGAAATGCAACAGGTGGAACAATGTAGACGTTTAGATACTGGGACATTTGGAAGGAGGAATTCTGAAAATGATGACTTTGGGGGTACCATGTATTAAATAGGGTCCTCAGTTAAAAATTCTATGTGTTTTCATTTGTGTGGAGTAGAATATAATCATACACACGTGCACATACACACATTTACCCATGGTGTGCTCCTTATTTTGTTTTGTAGCATCAGTTTTTTCTGTTAAAGCCAGTAATTCAGGATATTTGCAACAGAGGGCAGGATTGTGCAAGAAATTGAAACACTTTTTTTTTCTTCTTGCCTGAAAGTCCTCCCCCCCTCCCCCCGCCCCCAAATACAAATTGCAGCAATATACAGATTGGACTATAGAAATACTCTTCTTTGACCCTCGGGTTCTCAAAATGTATAGGTTATTTAAAGCCGTGAGAGTTATTTTTTATGTCATTGTTTAAAATACTTGGTAATGTATGTAAATCTTAATAAAAGCAAAATGCTGACCCCTTGAGAGAGAAACATTAAAATATGGACAATGTACTTAACTCTGGTATCAAGTTCAGGGATGGGGATTCTTTGTGCCTTTTCTAAGTACGATTTAGATTATTTGCTCTTCTTTCCATTCTCGTGCTGGGATGCAGGCCCCTTGAGGTTACTGCCACCGACAAATGCTGGTTAATGTTCTTCATCGAGAGATTTTTGAAGCTTGTGGGCAAGACCGGAGAAGCAGAAGAGTTGTTCTTGAGCCCTGAGGACATGTTAGTGCAGGTAACGTGGGACAGAATTAGAAACCCTTCAAGCATTCCTCCTTTCGTTATTTTGTTAGATGTTTTTGGATATTGTTCACCTTGGTTCCTTGACAATTTAGCCCCAAAATGGAGAAATCGATTAATTATGTTTATCAATGAGAAAGCAATGATTTTAATCCATGCCCCGAACTGTATATTAATGAGAAGAAGCGGTAAATAGATGGGAGTTAATATGGAATGAATGAATACTAGTAGGTGTCATTTTTTGGAGGGAGAAGGAATGTTCATAAAGCAAAAAGGGAAGCTGAGTAATGGATTGAAGTGAACTAATAAAAGGCTGGTTGCAGACTTGGTCATACTTTTCATAAAGATGTTGGGGAAGGTTGTTTGATGATCTTATCTGTATTGATTTACTTCTGAAATACAAACTGTGGCTTTGTGGAATACAATGAAAGTTTCACTCGTAACATGTAACTGTTAGCCATTCTTAGGATGCCCTTTAACTGCCCTTTAAGAAAATTATAAACGTTCACTGACTTCAGTATAAGTTGTGGACCAAAGATAGTCCAACCCAAGACCAAGCTGTCTTTATTTTAAAGCAAACATCTTCCGATTTTCATAAAAGACTGCCTCTCATCCATTGACGCACATCTCTATAGAAGGAATTCTATCTAAAGAGATTTTTAAGATTATTTAAAAAAATATATATTTTATTGATTTTTTACAGAGAGGAAGGGAGAGGGATAGAGAGTTAGAAACATCCATGAGAGAAAAACATCAATTGGCTGCCTCCTGCTCACCCCCTACTGGGGATGTGCCTGCAAGCAAGGTACATGCCCTCGAAGGAATATAACCTGGGACCCTTGAGTCTGCAGGCTGACGCTTTAGCCACTGAGCCAAACCAGTTAGGGCAGATCTTTAAGATTCAACATTCCAAGTCCCTTTATGGCAGGGACCATTCTCATCCACCAATATCTGTATCCTCCATGGCATAGTACATCCTTCGGGGACTTAAGAAATGTGGTGACTCAGTGACTCAGTGTGCATCTGCAACTACTTTGTACCCTTAGAGGGCAGTGTGGAGTAGTGAGCAGAGTGGGGGCTGTTTGCAGGCTGACCCAATGGAAAGTTCTGTGCCACTCACTGCTGTGACCTCGGTAAGAATGTTCCCCTCTGACTCAGCGCCTTTGAGGATTCTCTCTGTCTCTTGGAGCCATTACCAGGCTTAATTGAGACAGCGCACAAAGCACTTCACACCACGTGTGGCACATAGTGAGATCATCAGAACTGGTAGCTATTTTGTTTTTCCCATCTATGGGTTATAAAGTAATTGAGGCCTCAGTTATAAACAATAGGAGAGCTTGATTTAAGCTATTTTGCCCACTCTTTCATCTCTCAGAGTAGAGCCCAATGTTTCTCTGGTGTCTTATCGTGATTGTGGGATTTTATCCTGTACCAGGTGATTTTTTCCTGTGAGGTCCAGATTTCCATCACTGACGTGCCTGTCTGGAAAGCACGTTGATTGTCAGGCAATCATTGAGTGTCTGGTGTAGCTTCATTCATGCATTCATTCGCTCAGCCGATGTTCCCTGAGGACTGTGCCAGGCCAGCACACTGTGCCAGGAGTTGGGGTAATAGCTACGAGCCCACAGGCTTAGCTTCTGCCCTCGTGATCCTCCCAGTCTCGCTGGAAGTCCCTGCCAACATCGAATCGGTGTTGAAGCATGACCTGTGAAACACATTGGTTGTGAAGGGATGAGGCTGGCTTCATGGGAGGCATGCCAAAGCTTAGACATTCAAAGAGAACGTCCCACTTCAGTCCTTCGTAATCAAGACTGAATTCAGCCCTAACCAGTTTGGCTCAGTGGATACAGCATTGGCCTGCGGACTGAAAGGTCCCAGGTTCATTTCCGGTCAAGGGCATGTACCTTGGTGGTGGGCACATTCCCAGTAGGGGGTGTGCAGGAGGCAGACGATTGATGTTTCTCTCTCATCAATGTTTCTAACTCTCTATCCCTCTCCCATCCTCTCTGTAAAAAAAAAATCAATAAAATATATTTAAAAAAAGACTGAATTCATAGCACAGAGAGCTAAATCTGCTTTTTTTTTTTTTTTTTTACTACTAGCAATGCTGTAACAACACCTCTGAGAACATTATTATGGTTTCCCCCTCTTCTGAACAAAGCATGGCTTCGAAAATCATACTTTTCAGAAGCCTGTATTATTGTCAGAATATATAGCTCTCAATAAGGGAGCCAAATGTTGGGCCTCTGCAGAGGGACATTCTCAAGGTGGTGTGTGTCCAGGTAGAGCCTGTTACTGACGAATTGGATTTATGGGGCCTAGGCATGTGCCTGTTATTACAAGGCTGGATCATTTATTGTTTCTTATTACAATGGCCTCCTCTTAGGACTTGTTACCACGTGACATCTCTACTCTCACTCCGTGTCTGACCCGTTCCTTTGTAAAACAGACCCAAAATTTGATTTCAATCTATTTTCTAAGATCTGTGGCCCAATAATGGCCGTGTACACAGAAATACATTGTATGAAAACCAAGCCCCATGCAGCGTGGGTCAGTCACTGATTTATTAAGGAAAAAAACCCAACTATTGGTTGTGATGAAGAAATGGTATTAAATATTCTGCCTAGTGTCACCTTACTTCTTTTGTGGAAAAGAAAACCTTAAGTATCACTTCTTGGCCAAAATTCCTTCCCTGCAGGCAGAGGCCTGAACAACCTGGCCACGTCAGGATCCGAGGAGTACTTTAAAGCAAGCCACAGTTCGGAATGTGCTACTGGAATGTCCAGCTTACTGGCCAGCCACCCCTGTGGCCAAGCTGCCATGAAATGCACCACTGGTGTTCTGATGTAAACGTGTCTTTTCTTGACACATTTTGGTTTTCTGTACTAGCTTTTATTGTTAGGATTCATATACTTAACCCACACTCGTGAATCCATCCCCCACCTCTGATTATTGGGGTAAGAAATGCTGAACTTAAGTATTTCCATCCTCTGGTCCAGTGGTTCTCAACCAGGAGCAATCTTGCCCCCATGGGACCTTTGCCCAGGTCTGGAGACATTTTTGGCTGTCATGACTGGTGTGTGTGTGTGTGTGTTATTGGCATGTAGTAGGTAGAGGCCAAGGATGTCACTAAACATGCTACAATGCACAGGACAGTCTCACAACAAATTATCCAGTCCCGAATGTCAGCAGTGCTGGAGTTGAGAATAGTGCCCTAGTTTCTTTCTTTCTTTTTCCCCCTCTAGTTTCTTATAAAGATGCTCAAATATCTTAAAAATCACTTGGAAGGCCTTGAAGCTCTGCGATTATGAACTGCTCTGCTGTCTTGTATCTTCCTATACAACGTGCAGAATGTTTAGGAGAATTATTTTTGGTAGCACAACGAATGTAGCCAACGTTGATCATGCCCAGTAAATAACACATGCGTGTTTTATTTTCAGATTTGCTCTCTGGAAACAATTCTCTTGCAAACACAAAATTTTGAGACTGCTTAAATATCAGAAGTGTTTGGGGGAGAAAAATATCCTACTTGGAGAAATTATGGAATTTTTAGCAGGTTTACTGATTATCCATTAAGAGATAGGGAAAGGTAAGTTTTTATGAAATGTTTTAAGTAGTGTATCTCCTTCTCCAAAAAACCCCCACGAGGGCAGGGAGGTCTGGGGCCCCCCATCAGGGGTGACTCACCTCTCTGGCTCCAGCCTCCGAGGGACTCGCCGTGTCTGAGAGTTTGTCCTGACCATAACGTGTTTGCAAGGAGCTCTTAGCCCACAAACGTGCAGAGGTTTCGGCAGTAGGAAAAGTACAAAGGAGTCCGATGTTTCCTGCCTCACTCACAGGCCTTGTGAGGAGGATATACCCACTCCAGGCCTCTGTGCAGGCCTCGGCCCGTGGTCTACAGTACCCACAGCCTGCTGGTCTGTCTTCTGCAGGACCTAGGCCAGGGCCTGCAGGATCTCTGGCCTTGCTTTCCTGCGACTTCTCCTGGCTGGGGAAGTCCTTTGGGCTTTCCTCCACTCCCCACACAAGCATCGTTAAAGCTGCTAGAGACAAGATTATTCGTGACCCGTGTTACAGAAAGGCAAGGCAGCCATTGTTCAAACCCTTCGTGACAGGGGCAGGGCCACTGTAAAGGGGTTTTGCAGAGGGGGAGAGAAATTAGACTCAACTCGAAATACAAGGAAAAGTGGGGTGGGAAGAGGAAACATCAGGGTAAACAGGGGGACCCTGGCTAAACTGATGAAGAGGATTCTTGCTGAAGGCAGGCCAGGCTGCCTGACACGGGGCGCTGGGGAATGAGGAACAGGACTATGTGTGTGATGAGGATCAGATAGCGAGGATGGCTACGCTGACCCAGCAGGATTTTTAAAAAATATATATTTTTATTAATTTCAGAGAGGTAGGGAGAGGGAGAGAGAGAAAGAAGCATCATTGATGAGAGAGAATCATTGATTGGCTGCCTCCTGCACACCCCACACTGGGAATGGAACTCACAACACGGGTTCCATTCCCTGACCAGGAATCGAACCATGACCTCCTGGTTCATAGGTTGACATTCAACCACTGAGCCACACCAGTTGGGTGACACAGAGGAATTCTTACTCTAAGTGGACAATGCAGAGATGACCATGGAAGTCGAAAGTTGAGAAAAAGCTCAGAAAAGCCTGAGTAGAGTTTGGTCAGGGGGAGAAACTCCTCGTCAGCATCTGTGCTTACAAGAGGGTGTAGGTGTTACCCTCCAGATCTAATCCCTGTTAGCATCTGCTGGGCCTGTCCAGGTTGCTAACAGGGATTAGCAACTCCTTGACAGGTTGGAATGGAAGAAGGTTCTTTGTGAGTCCACAGAGACACACACACCCACACCCTGCCTGTGGCCTGGCTTATACCTTTCATAGCTAATTCAGCTGACCCAATGGCCAGGGATGCTCAAGATTAAACTGTGAGGTCGTGAAGGCTGGCTCTTGCAGCCTCTCTCCGCCCTCTCCCTGTTCCCTAGCTTGCTTTTCGGTTGAGCTTTCCACTTTTCTCGAGAGAGTTCTCCTCTCACCAGAAAACCGACCTCTTCCAGCTTTTGCTCCCAGGAAGAATGTGATGTTGGTAATCTCTAACACGGAATACTCTTCCGAAGAGTATTGACCTTTAAACGAACAGCCCAAATAAGAGCATCTAAGGGTAAAATTACTGGTGCTGTGTAGCAGTAGTGAGCTGTGGGGTCCGATTGCCTGGGTTCAAATTAGCATCAGTGAGAACCTGGGCATGCGCTACTGAACACGTGGGCATCTCATCCACTTCCTCACTGGAGAAACGACAGTGGTGACAGTATCTTCCTCACAGGCTGCTTGGGAGGACATAGAGATCCCGCACGGAAAGAGCTCTGCAGAGCGCCTGGCACTCACTGGGAGGGCCCATTACTGAAGTCGGATTGCGAGCCTCTGAGCCTAGCCACTGTGTCACTACCAGGCCTGCCGGACTTTAGCTCCAGCGCCTAACCGTGTCATTCTACTGCACGTGTGGATACCCCAGGACCACAACATTCAATGTGACCCCGAGCCTTAGCAGGTCTCCTTTCCCTCTGTGGCCACTGCCTTAGCTCGGACCCTCATCATTCTTCCTCTAGACCAGTGGTTCTCAACCTTTCTAATGCCGTGGCCCTTTAATACAGTTCCTCATGTTGTGGTGACCCCCAACCATAAAATTATTTCTGTTGCTACTTCAGAACTGTAATTTTGCTACTGTTATGAATCGTAATGTAAATACCTGTGTTTTCCGATGGTCTTAGGCGACCCTGCTAGCGGTTCTCTACAGCAGTTAAAAAGGTTGAGAACCACTGCTCTAGACTGACTGGTCTCCCTGCCTGTAGCCTCGCCTGCTTCAGTTTATCCTCCACACATCCACCCAAATGAATTTTCCAAAATGCAAATCAGATCACGTCATTCTCTTAGTGAAAACTCTTCAATATTAAAGTCCCAAAACTTTAGGTGTGTACTCAGTGCTCTCCCTGAGTGGCCAGTCCTCTGTTTCACTCTCCAGTCTCTCCTCCTACCTCGGGAAATTCCCTGAGGCAAGGATTCATTAGTCTTAGGTTTGCACTCCAGCCCTAGTGCCAGCATTCAGTCAATGTTTGTTTAATGAACGAATGACGGCAATGCTCCTTTGATGCAAAACTTTAATTAAATTTATCTTTTTCAGACTCCAAAGGAAGAAAGCAATTGAATATTATAAACAAGTGATAAAAATAAAGGAAAATGCAAGCACTCTGGCCAACTCTTCATGCGCCAGGAAGCAGCTGAGTACCAACCTAAGTGATGCCTATTGTAAATTAGGTAATTGCTCTGATCTACCTCTGTCAGAAGCAGGTGACTTTCCCCATTGTTTCACCTGCATACTTTGCTTATTTAAAGTATGTTTTCAGCCTGACCTGAGTGACTCATGGCTGAGCCTCGACCTATGAACCAGAAGGTCACAGTTCGACCATATGCCTTGGTTGTGGGCTCAATCCCCAATGTGGGCTATGCAGGAGGCAGTCGATCAATGATTCTCTTTCATCATTGATGTTCTATCTCTCTATCCTTCTTCCTTCCTCTCTGGAAAAAAAAAGTCTTCATTTTTGAAGTAAGCAACTGTTTCATATACTCTCATTTTTTTTGCTACCTATTTACCTTCCCTCATTAGGAAAGTGTCTTCATTTGCTCAGGCTGCTCTAACAGAACACCCTAGACTGGTTGGCTTAAGCAACAGAAATTTATTTCTCACAGTTTCGTAGGCTGGGAAGTCCAAGATCAAGGCACCAGCAGATTCAGTATCAGGTAGGAGCCCAGTTCCTGGTTCATAGATTGTTATTTTCTTGCTGTGTTCTCACATGGTGGAAGAAAGAGGCTGAGAGCAATTTGGGGGTCTCTTTTATAAGTGCACTAATCCCATTCAGGGAGGCCCCACCTCCCAATCTAATCACCTCCCAAAGGCCACACCTCCTATCATCACAGTTGTTAAGATTTCAACATAAGAATTTTAGGGGGAACCAAGATGGTGGCATAGGTAAACACCTGAACTTGCTGCCGTGCATAACCACATCAAAACTACAACTAAAAGGCAAAACGAATATCATCCAGAACCATGGGAAGGCTGGCTGAGTGGAAATTCTACAACTAGAAGGAAAGAGAAAAGCGCATTGAATCTGGTAGAAGGTGTGGAGGTGTGGAAGTGTGGAGGTACGGAGGCACATGCGAAAGGGGCTGGCTACTGGGTGTGCTGTTGTCTTTTTCAATCGGGAGGGAGATACAAGCTCCCAACTACTCTGAACTCCAGTTCCGTGCAAGATTCTGGGGACTCAGACTCATACAGAGAGAAAGTGGACTGTCTGGCATCGGGCCAGAATGCAAGGGTGGCTTTCTCTCAGAGGTGCTTGCAGCAATCATTGTTCCTGCATGGTGCCTCGGGACACAGAGACCCGGGGGGCCTCTTTGGGGCAGGGCTGACGGTCAGCCATTGCTGTTTGCTCTGCCCTGGTGATTCCCTGGGACCCTGCCCCACCCAATTTACAACCCCACCCAAGCTGTGCATAGAAGCTTTTGCATATGACTGGCCTGGCCTTTTGCAATCTAAAACCTAACAAACTGCAGCTGGGTCAGAGAGCCCCAGAGCTTCCAAAAGAAGGCCCAAGGTTCCACAGCAGCTTGCATTGCTTCATAGCTGGGCTTCATCTGGGCACCTCCAAACCCCAAACAAAGAGGAGGAATCTGCAGATCTCTCTGTAGCTCCTGCTGGGTGGCTTCAGGCAGTGGCTGACTTTGCACCTCCTTGGAGATCCAAGAGCCAGTGTACCCAGTGGTCATAGTGAGACCATCCAGATTACAACTCTTCACATCCATAAGAGACACACTCAGGGGGCAGACTCAGTGAATACCAAAGCCCCACTGAAGCAAGTCTTGCCCCATAAGTGTGTCTCCAGCACAGAAGTTCTCCCATTGTAGACACAACTGGTCCTCACAGCCAATTGGCCTGGAGGTCAATTCCTCCCAGTAATACCAACAACAATCAAGGCTTAACTACAACAAGACTGTGCACACAGCCCACAAAGGGGTGCACCAAGAGTGTCCACCTCAGGTAATTAGGGAGGCTGAGCCACAGGGCCCTATAGGACACCTAGCACACAAAGCCACTCTATCAACTCAGGGAAGCAGCCAAAATGTGGAGAAAAGAAACAGGTTACAAATGAAAGAAATGGAGGAAAGCAAACTACAGGATATAGAGTTCAAAAGCACGGTTATAAGGTTACTCAAGAATCTTCTAGAAACCTCCAAGAAATATAGTGAGACCCTCAAGGATATGAAAAAGGACCAATTAGAAATTAAGCATACAGTGACTAAAATAAAGAATAATATACAGAGATCCAACAGCAGATTAGAAGATCCCAAGAATCAAGTTAAAGATTTGAAATATGAAGAAGCAAAAAACACCCAACTGGAAAAGCAAAAAGAAAAAAGAACCCAAAAATATGAAGATAGTGCAAGGAGCCTCTGGGACAACTTCAAGTATACCAACATCCGAATTATGGGGGTGCCAGAAGATGAGAGAGAGCAAGATATTAAAAACCTATTTGAAGAAATAATGACAGAAAACTTCCCCTACCTGGTGAAAGAAATAGACTTACAAGTCCAGGAAGCACACAGAACCCCAAACAAAAGGAATCCAAAGAGGACCACACCAAGACACATCATAATTAAAATGCCAAGAGCAAAAGACAGAGAGAGAATATTAAAAGCAGCAGGACAAAAACAGTTAGTTACCAACAAGGGAGCACCCATACGACTACTGTCAGCTGATTTCTCAACAGAAACTATGCAGGCCAGACGAGAGTGGCAAGAAATATTCAAAGTGATGAATAGCAAGAACCTACAACCAAGATTACTCTACCCAGCAAAGCTATCATTCAGAATTGATCAGATAAAGAGCTTCACAGATAAGAAAAAGCTAAAGGAGTTCATCACTGCCAAACCAGTATTATATGAAATGCTGAAGGGTGTTCTGTAAGAAGAGGAAGAAGAAGAAAAAGGTAAAGATAAAAATTATGAACAACAAAGTGACAACAAATACATATCTATCAACAAGTGAATCTAAAAATCAAGTGAATAAAAAAAGCTGACAAACAGAATAAACTGGTGAATATAATAGAACCAGGGGCATGGAAAGGGAGTGGACTGACAACTCTTGGGGGGAAGAGAGTGTGGGGAGTGAGGGAAGAGACTGGACAAAAATCATACACCTATGAATGAGGTCAGTGCGGGGGGTGGGGTAAGGGCAGGGAGTGGGTTGGGAACTGGGTGGAGGGGAGATATGGTGGGAAAAAGAGGAACAACTGTAATAATCTGAACAATAAATATTTATTTAAAAAAAAAAAGAATTTTAGGGGGTAAACAAACATTAAGTCCATCACAGAAAGATACCCTTTAAAAGTCTTTTCCATCCCATTTCTCATTCTTTTGTAAGCAGAGCACTATGCTCAACCACACTTCTCTCTTGTCAGTGTGTTCCATCTTTCTTCAAATTCTGTTTAAGACACTTTGTATAGGAATAGCCTTTTCATGAATAACCATGACGCTAAGTAACACGTGATCTGAAGTAACAAATGGCTCTTCACATGGGCCCACCTTGGATTTTACTTATGGCATCTAGGACTTAGTGCCTCAGACCTGGCCCAGAGATTAGAAGGTACTTTCTGATTAAAGATAAAAACTTAGAAACTTAAAATGAAATTAAAGTTAAACACTGAATTTAAAAATTTGGTCTAAAATCTTACTAGGAGGGGAAGTTGGGTCCATCCACTCCTCTTGCTACTTGTTGGTTCTATTATTACTGTTTTGCTCCCCTTCCTGGTAGGAGTTCCCATGGTTTCTCTGGAGTTTTTTCCACTGGAATGTTGATATTATCACCGTGGTTTATAGAGAAGGTTCGGTTTCTTCTTCACTGGTACTAGTGCAGTTCGGTGGATTTATTCACATTGAAAGGGTGGTCTTCCAAGGTCACTGTTAAAGAACTCCTCAGAGGCCTCATGGGAGACAGGGCTATGCTCCAGGCTCTGCTACTGCCAGGACCAGAGTGGCTGGACCTTATCTTTTATGACCTCGCTACTTATTTGGCCCAGCAGGCCATTAGCTTATTCTGCGGATAGTGGCTACTCAATACCTGAAATTTTGCTGCCAAACTTGGGAATTGAAGAGAATGGAGAGTTGAATTGGAGGCTGCAAATAATGTTGGGACAGTAAGCTGGAGACAGGCCACAGCTGGAGAATGAGATGGGGGTAGTCAGAGGTGTGCATCTCACAGGGCAGTGCCTCCCAACCCTCTGATGCGTGGGTTACTGGTGTGCCAAATAGAGACCTCTGAGCCCTTGGACAGCTTTGTTTATTTCTTCTAGTGGGCTATACAAGAAATATTGTCCTATCTAATAAAGATGGAATATGCAAATTGACCATCACTCCAAGACAAAGATGGCGGAGCCCACAGCCAATAAAGAGGGAATATGCAAATTGACACGACAAAGATGGTAATGGCCAGGCCGGGATGCAGGTGTTCCGCCCTGCCCTGGCTGCTCTGGGCCTCTGGGCAGTGTGCATGTGCTTGCACAAAGTGACCAGGGCGGGGAGGGATGCCTGCTATGAGTCAGGTGGGGCGGGGCGGGGGGAAGTGGTTGTGGAGGGAGCTACAGGAGGGCGGCAGGGCCGGAGTGAAGGTGGAAGGTGGCAGCCAGAGTGAAGACCTGGGTCAAGTCGGTGCCGGCAGTCAGGGGAAGGAAGGCCTATTGCACGAATCATCGTGCATTGGGCCTCTAGTCTTCTATAAGTAACTGGGGGCTTCAAAGGGGAAGAAGGACATTGCAGGATGATAAGAGCAGCTGGCCTGCCCTATAGACAGCTCAAAAGGTTACCTCTGATAATCTCTTATTAGGGGCAAGGCTCCTAATTTAAAATTTTCTAGGTAGTTAAGGATGTGTGAGTGTGTGTGGGAGGGGCACAGAACGCAGAAGTTTCTCTTGAGTTTGAAGGGTCTCAGTTGCCTTGAGCCGTAAATAACCCACATACCTCAGAGTCACATCTCCAATCATCACAAAGGATTGCTAAAATACAGGGTGTCCTCCAAAAAGGTATAAACACTTTAACAGCTGATAGCTCAGTTTTGAAAATGAAATATATTTTAACAAACACTGCCTTTATAATTATTCATTGTGTGTATACATGTTTTTGGGACACACTCTGGATTAAGGATCCAGAGTCACAAAACAGTTCGAAGGACTCTTTTATGACATTTTCTATTTCCAATGTGGGCATCTTGATCTCTCAAACAGACTGAACAGGGGCCTTGTAATTCATTCTTCATTTCTTCAAAGCATCAGAAATGGTGCTCCGTCAATGCAGGAAGGGGGAGGGAGTGGATAAACAGGTTCTTCCTGAGTATTTACACCATGTGCCTGGATATTCAACAGAAGTGTTGGCTGTGCGCAGCCTAACAGCATTGAAAGAAATGGCCTGAACTGTATTTTAACCTATTGGAAACGATAATCTTCAGTTGATTTTTTAGATTTCTGTTCGGGTTATAGATTAATGATAATTGCTAGCTTGAAAAGTCTTGGGACTTTCCTTAGCCTTGTATCATTACATTCGATCAACATGTTGAAAGCATTGTAATCCTCCAAGGGGTATGAAAATAGTGGGCTTCCAGCAATGATAACTTAGATTTGAGTTACACTCATAACATTTTTATGCATGAGCTTATAGTAAGCACATGTTAAAATGATGGAATTATGAGAGGGTGTTAAAACCTAAATTTTGTTTCTAATATATACACTAGAGGCCCAGTGTGGGAACCCCTTTCACGTCCTGTGTGGTTCAGGGTTCCAGTTCAGGGTTCTGATTCTGGAGAAGGCCGCACACAAATGAAAAGAGACTTTGAAAAGTATTAATTTGGGAATATTGGGGGCCAGGCGGGAGTCCACCTCTAGTGGGAGGACTACCACCTGCTCTGGCCTTGCTATCCCTTTTATTGAGGCTATGGGATACACCCACAACCTGTAGGCAGGAAATTCCAATAACAGGCAGATTATCTTATCAGTAAGGATTTACATGATTATTTGGTGGGAAAGTTGCTTCAGCTACCATTGTCTCAATTAGATAGAGAGTGGTTGGCTCAGAGCTTCAAGGTTGACCAGCCTTCTGGGTTCCTTTTCCACATCTCTCTATTAGTGGGACAATGATCAGTTTCTGGCAGCCCAGTGCATGAAATCATGCACTGGTAGGTTCCCTAGTGCAGTGGTCGGCAAACTTAGTCAACAGAGCAGCAAACCGCAGTTTGTCGACCACTGCCCTAGTGGCTGCCGGCTGCTGGCTGGGTACTCCCTCCCTTCCCCAGCTCGGCCCCACCCCCTGGCTGAACTCCCAGATGACCTCCCATTTGCATACTATGCTTTTATTACATAGGATATTGATTTCAGAGAGGAAGGGAGAGGGAGATAGGAACATCAATGATGAGAGATAACCATTGATTGGCCGCCTCTTCCACGCCCCATACTGGGTTGGAGCCTGCAACCCTGGCACGTACCCTGATTGGGAATGGAACCATGACCTCCTGATTCATAGGTGGCCGCTCAATCACTGAGTCACACAAGCCGGGCTTGTTTCTTCTGATCGCAGTTTTGTGATGCACTTATTCAAAGGTGAAATTTTTCTGTTTAATAGATCCTTTATAGCTCATCTCATCTCCACTTCGATTTGGTTTCAAGAACAAATCTTAATAAAACTCTTAATTCTAGAGATTGCAGTACTAATCCTGACCACGAAAGAGGCTTTTGTGATTTATGTTCCCAGCCACCTCTGACCCAGAGAGGTCTTATATTCTCCTTCTCTGATATTTGATTTAAATCTGCCTATTGAGAAACCATTTCAGTGGGAGGAAAAACGGGAACTGCGGGTTTCATATTCTATTACATCCAGCCGGGGTTCTGTATCAAATTGCTTATTTTGGGTGAAGTATGGTAGGTGAACATTATGTGACTTCCCTCTCCCTGGGGTTCTTGTAAAAAAAGAAACGCCAAGCATCTCAGTCAATGTAGAGGGAAGACATTAAACAAAGACTCTAGTGGGTGACTTTTCGCCTCAAAATGCTTGGTTCAGCCAGATACCTCTGCTCTATGGCAGGAGGTCCCTTAATCCAAAAAGTCAGGTATGTGATATAGACAAAATTTGCATTTTATTTTTTTTAACTTAAACACATACATGTAATTATTTCCCCCCAATTTTAAATTTAGAATCAGTCTTTTTTTTCTTTCTTTTTAATGGGTCCTCTGGTTGGTATTAGATGTCATCTTTCTCAGAATGCCTTACCCACAATTTCTAGTTCTGGCTTCTGTAGATTAAGAACTTAGACACACGAGAATAATTCCTGACTTCACCCAGCCCTGCTCAACAGTGACCACAGTACAGCTTGGGAAGTCCTCGCAGTTCAGCGGTTCTCCGTCAGGTCCTGGGTAGGCCGCATCAGTCTTTCCCACAGGAGCCAAGACTGAGTCAGGCCCACAGAAATGTCGCATTCCTGGTGGCCACAATACACAGAACAGGTGCAGCCTAAAAGGTCTGAGAGAGGACAGGTGCACCCGGCAGGTGAATGTGGGCGGGAGCAGGATAAGGTGGCAGTGTCCGGAGGGCCTCTCTAGAGAGGCGGAAATCTCTTGTGGGGCAATGGCCTTCTAGGCTGTGCAGCGGGGAGTGTCCCTCAAACACACCAGCCCAGGTGTGGGGCCTCGGCCCAGCTGCCCTCTCCGGGGCAGCACTGGAAGGATCCGGGGACATTCTAGACTCACCCTGCAATCCAGGGGAGATCCAGAACTCAGAGGCCATTCATGTGGAGAGAGGTCACCTCCTGGAAGTGGGGGCCAGAGGCACTGTCAGTGCAGCCAGAGTGAGGGGACAGGTGCAGACTGCGGGAGGAAGATGCTGGCGCCAGGGTCACGTTCAGTGGCCGAGGGTCTGCAAGAAGTCATCCCTTTCCTTGTGACCTCGGTCTGACCCTGCATCCACCCAACTGCACCGCCACTTCGGGGCGCCGCCGGGTCAAGCAGTGACTGCAGTCTACCTGGCGAGTAGCCCCTGCTGCCCAGGCCCCGCCCCCGCCCCCGCCCTCCTCCTAAGGCTGGACCAGGCCCCGTCCACCACACGCACAGGCCCGCCCACAGGCTCCGCCCCCACCGCGGCCGCGGGGCTGGGCCGCGCCGCCACGTGCTCAGACGCAGGGTGCTGCTCACCCACGGGGCTGAGCGCGGGCGGAGCTCCAGTCCCGCGGTGCCCGTCGTAGCCCGGCGGCTGCAAGCATGGCCACCGCGGCGGCGGCGGCAGGGATGGCCCATGGGGCCCGGACGAGGACGGCAGCAGCAGCCCTGCGGAGCGTTTGCGGGACTGCGGCCCGGGGGCGGCTGCGCGCGGGCCACGCACGGCCCTTGTGCACAGCACCTGGGACCGCTCCCGACCAGAAGCGCTACCTGTGGGAGCGCTACCGGGAGGCGAAGAGGAGCACGGAGGGTGAGTGCGACCGCCCTCCCACGCCCGGGGGCCCCTGTAGCTGTGGGGACCCTCCCCGCGGGGCTGGGGCGCCAGGTCTCCTCCCACACGGTCAGCCGGGAAGCGTGTAGCCTTGGACCCGTCCAGGACCCGCCGCTGATCTACGGGATCCCCAATCGTGACCCTCAGCCGCCCCGGTCGCCCCCAACTGCGGGCAACATCACCTCCTCATTACTATTCAGGGAAACGCGGAAAAATGCGCCTCCAGAAACTTTACAACTCTTGCCTTTCTCCCATTTGGAAAGCTCTTTTATAAATTCTTGGGATTTTTAGTCAGAAATCTGCATCGGAAGCGCTTTGGGCTCTCCCGGGGGTTTCACCGACATCGCCTGGGAGACCGTCACCCCCACGCACCGTTAGGTATTGTTATGAACAGACACTAAGAATAGCAACAGCCGGAATCCGACAGACTGCAGATTACTTTGGAGCGCGACTGCTGGGCAGGTGACAGTGTCCGGAGGCGAATGTAGTTTCCTTCTTTGTTTTAGGGGACAGGCTGGATTTGCTGTGTTGGAAAGCCGAGGGGATACAGGTTGGCTGTGTGCTGGGCTATCTGCTGACCTCGGCGAGGAGGGGCTCCCAGGGAGTGACTGCGTTGTGGCCTCCTGAACTTAAAATTAGCATGGTTCCCTTGTTACTAAAGGGAAATGGGGAGAGAGAGAAAGAGGAGGAGGAAATATTAGTGCCAGCCACGCAGACTGTATCCCTGAATTTTTGCTTGTACCTACCCGAGGGAGGTGCCACATCCCCATTCTATCGATGGGAAAGCTGAGACTCAAATTTAAGGAACCTGGCCACCGTCACAGGTTCTGACTCGGATCTGCCTCAGCCCCTAACCCACTCCCCTGTCTTATTTCCTGCGTTGCTCTGCCTGGCGGTAGTAGCTGACCATTTGGGTGGGAACTGGTGCCAAAGGCCGGTGATATTGGTGCTGCTTCTTTCAAGAGAGATTTAGAATGGAAAGTTTAAACATTTTTTGAGGAGGAGAGTGGAAAGGGCACATAGAGACAAGGAGAGATTATTTGGTAGGAGAGAACATTTTGCAGAATCACATTTTCCACTTTTTGGCTAGAAGTCGATTTAATGAAAGAAATCAATTGGGATTCTTTTCCGAGGGAACTCAAAGTGGCCAGCAATGCAGAATGCGGTGTACCAGGGCACATTTTCTTAGTTTTCCTTTGCTCAGAGTTAATTTTGCATTGGTTTTTGAAGTGGTTGTGTGCTATGGTGGAAAAAGGACTGGCTTTGGAGATACCGGAAATTGCAGCCTTTCAGGGAAAGAAATGTAGATCATGTAGCCCCGCTTTTGGGCAGGTGGAAACTCTTAATGGAAGGAATTGTATATTTACAATATACAGTTGTAAGCATTAGTACAGTGAGATTTGGCATATCCTTTGCCTAGTTTCTCCCAATAGTAACATTTTGCAATAGTACAGTGAGATTTGGCATATTCTTTGCCTAGTTTCTCCCAATAGTAACATTTTGCAAAATAATAAATAGTACAGTATCACAGCCAGTATATCGCTGTTGATCATTTCTCAGCCCTTGTTCAGAATCCCCTAGTTTTACTTGTACTTATGTGTGTGTACTTAGTTTTACACAGTCCTAGCACTTGTAGGTTCTTATTTCTTACACCACAGTCAAGATAAAGAACGGTGTACTACCAGCATCCCTCATATTATCTTTATAACTATACCCACTCCTTCCTTATGCTCTCTCTTAATTCCTGGGGCATTTCTCCATTTCTAAGATTTTGTCATTTCAAAAATGTTCTATACATGGAATTATACAGTATGTAACCTTTTGGAATTGGCTGTTTCCCCACTAAGCATAATTCCATGGAGATTCATCCGAGTTGTGTGGAATTGCTGAGAAGCACACCATGGTATGGATGTACCTCAGCTTAACCTTGCTTAACCACAGCTCACTCACTGAAGAACATCTGGGTTGCTCCCAGTGTTTTACTGTTACAGTAAAGCTGCTGTACAATTTGGGTCCAAGTTTTTGTGTGAAAGAACATATGTGTTCATTTCTCTAAATGCCACATCATTGCTTGGTTGAATGGTAATTCTATGTTTAGTTTTGTAAGAAACTGGGCAAGAATTTTGTCATCCTTATTTTGTGGGTGAGGTGTGCCACTTGCTTGCAGGTTGTGGGACCCTGGGGATGCCACGAAGTCTCCATTTCCTCACCTGTAAGATAGGATGCTGGCAGTAGCACCAACGTCATAGGGTTGTGTCCAGGAACGAGTGAGTCCATCCATGAAAGGTGTTTAGAGCAGTGCCTGCAGGCGAGTGCTGGTCACATTGTAGAAGGCCCCTTATTTGGAATTGCTTTTTTTTTTTAGCTTGAGATTTTTAGAAGTGTAATATTTATGCACCCTGTATACAATTCAGCTCAAGAAAAGGTTCTTTGTGTTTTTAGGAAAAGAAACATGAGACCTTTGGTTCCCAACTGGAGAGCATGGTTCCGGCATTTTGCCCCCCAGGACATTTGGCAATGTGTGGAGACCTTTTCTGGGAGAACAGGGAGGCTGCTGGCCTCTAGTGGGTGGAGGCCAAGGATGCCGCTATCCGATAGCCACCCACAGCAGAGATTACACAGCCCCAAATGTCAGGTGTACCAAGACTGAGAAAACTTGTTCTAAAATGATGAATTCTTCGAAATCATGTGCAATCGTCATTTAAAGGGATGGATGTATTTGCATGTGGCCTGTTACTTCCTGTTATGCTGCATGCTGTAACATGTATCTTTCAGCCCACTCCCTGGTCTGCCCTGTGTGTATTCACCTCATGGAATTTCTGGGACATTAGCTGAGATAACAAATGAGATGTGTCCAGTGCGTGGCATGTGGAAAGCACTGATATTTGTTTGTTCCTCTTCTTTGTCCTCTACACCTCGATGACAGATTCTTGATAGTTTGCCTAGTGTTTGATCTTTTGATCAGGCTGTTTTTTTCTTCTAAGTTTTCCTTTTGAGCAGTTAAGCTTTATTTATTTTATTTTAAAGTATTTTTATTGACTTCAGAGAGGAAGGGAGAGGGAGAGAGAGATAGAAACATCAATGATGAGAATCATTGATCGGCTGCCTCCTGCATGCCCTCCACTGGGGATCCAGCTGGCAGCCCGTGGTTGTGCCTTTGACCGGAATCGAACCCTGGCCCTTCTGGTCCGCAGGCTGACGCTCTATCCACTTAGCCAAACAAGCTAGGGCAAGTTTTTTATTTTATTTTATTAGATGGCTATTCTTAAGATTAAGGTATCATGAAACCATTACTATATAGATTTTCATTTCAAATGTAGTTGCATGTAGTTTTATTTTTGGAACGTTGGGAGGCATAATGAATTTCTACAGAGCAGTCAATTACAGGTATTACTTACAGAGTAGTAAGAGTTATAATTTTAACTTTTGGTGGGAGTAGTGTAACTGTCATATGTATTATTCATTATTCAGATAAGTAATTCTTTTTGTCATGGATTGATTTCCCCTGGAGATGATGTAAAATATTTAACCTAGTGAAAAAATGGCAGGCTTCTTTTTAGATTAATAAATGCAATAAATATGGCTTTTGAATTGCCACCTTCTCTGGGGGCACGCCCAGCCCTGTGTTAGTTCCGCTTATTTCCACCTGTTAGAGAGCCATTTCCTGGTCTCTCTCGCTCCCTGTGATGTGATGTTGCTCATTACATTTTGTGCTTTGCCATTATTTTTATTTATAATCTCTGCACCGTGCCCCATAGAGTGTCTGACACACGGTAGATGTGCAGTAAGACTTATTGCAAAAATTCTTGAGAGTTTTAGTTTATCAAAATACTACATGCTGTATGGTTTCATTTATATAAAATCCTAGAAAATGCAAATCTGATCAAATGAACCGCAGTTGCCTGGGGATGGGCAGGGGTGCAGGAGAGAGGGAGCGGTATAATTCCAAGGGGTGCAAGGAAATGTTTGGGGACATTAGATATGCTCATTATCCTTATTGGGATGATGGCTTCACTGGTGTATACATATGTCAAACCTCATCTAAGTTTTATACTCTGTGTGTGATTTGTTAGCATCATTGGTACCTCCATAAAGTTATAAAGGAGAGACACAGAAATAATAGATGGACTCTGGTTTAGCCTGGATTAAGGCAGTACCCAGGAGGTAGGATCCTAGGAGTGGTCTAGCATGAGTCACGTGTTCTGTTCTGGACCAAGGACTAGGGATGGAGGGGCGGGGTAGGGTCCCAGAAGAGCCCAGAATTTGTGTTTTTAGCGGTGGCAAAGGGTCATCTCTTGTCTAAGGGGTGGGGTGTGTTGGGCAGATGACCATGTAGATGCTCACCTTCATAGTGAAAAGGACACCTTGGACATGGGACATCTATTATGGGACGATTGCAGAAGTAAAAGTGATTTACAATTGAATGGCTATTGGAGATACTGGAGAAAACAGTTTCTGGCTAAGAATAGTTGTCTTTAAATCTCTAAGGTCTGGGGGATAAATGGTGATGGAAGGAGACTTGACTTGGGGGGGTGCTGAACACATAATACAGATGCTGTGTTGTGGAATTGTGTACCTGAAACCCATATAATTTTGTTAACCAATGCCACTCCAATAAATACAACAAAAAGGAAAAAAACAAAACCCCAAACCCCAAATAAATCTCTAAGGTCTTATAGTAAATAGCACACTCTTATGAGTTGTCTGTATCTCAAGTCACACTTTCTACTCGTCTTGATTTCCCTTCCTGTCACTAATTATTAGCAGAAAGGACATTAAATAGACACAACCATACCAAGTAACATGGGTTGGCAGGAAACGTAACATTCTAAATATAAACGTGAAATTTATGTTATGGTCAAACTGTTCCCTAACATATCAGTCGCATCAGAACAAACTCACACTTTTCAGGCAAGTGGCAGGAGCAAAACTGGCCTTCGCCCAGGTCTTTCCCGACAGAAGAGGAGGTTGTAATGTGTGATGTTTCCTAAGAGAAAATCACCTGTAGGGGGGTTGTCTTTTTCTTGGCAGTTACCGAGGAGAAGTTGAAATGTTTCACATTTGGATAGTGAGCCTTGAGTTTATGCGTCACAGAGACAGCGTTGAAATGTAGATACTGCTTCACCTTAGGAACCAAAGTTCCTATACTTTTCCCCCCTCATATATTTTCAATCTGTATACTTTTAAAAGAAACGGTGAAACCTTATTTTCAATCTACATGAGGACGTTTAAAAGAGAATTTAAAGCAGCTTTAGTAAATATACACTCATTCATAATATTTTTTGAATATTTATGAATATTCATGAAATGTGTCTCTGGGGCTGTGGTTTGCCTTACCCAAAATAATTGAACTTCAGCCTGGCCTGCGTGGCTCAGTGGTTGAGTGTTGACCTGTGAACCAGGAGGTCACAGTTTGATTCCCGGTTGGGGCACATGCTTGTGTTTCGGGCTTGATTCTCAGTAGGGTGTGTGCAAGAGGCAGCTGATGGATGGTTCTCTCTCATCATTGATGTTTCTGTCTCTCCCTCTCTCTGAAATCAATAAAAATGTATTAAAAAAATTACTATATGATCCAGCAATTCCACTTGTGGGTATATACTCTGAAGAAGTGAAAGCAGGGCCTCAAAGAAATATGTGTACACCTATGTGCATAGCAGCATCATTCACAGTAGCCAAGAGGTGGAAATAACCCAAGTGTCCATCACTGATGGGTGACTAGACAAACAAAATACGGTATATACATACAATGGAATAGTATTCAGCCTGCAAAAGGAAAGAATTCTGACACATGCTATGACATGGGCTAACCTTGAGGACATTATGCTAAATAAAATAGGCCAGAAAAAAAATATATGATGATTCCCTTTTTATGATGTACCAGGAACAAATGCATAGACAGTGGAGTGGTGGTTACCAGGGCTGAAGTTGTGGGGGGATGGGGAGTTGTAATTTAATGGGTGTGGAGTTTCAATTTTGCAGGATGAAAAGAGTTCCCGGAGACCGGTGTGCTGATGGTTGCACAGCAATATGAATGAACTTAATTAACGTCTGAACCGTGTATACTTAAAATTGGTTATTTCATTTTATGTAATTTTACTACAATAAAAATGAGTAAACAACCCCCCCCCAGACAGCTTATGTGTTTTGCTATAGGTTGGTCACCACATTTCCCAGCATTCTGTGGGAGGAGTAGATGAAAGACTGGAAGCTGACGGGAGTGTGCCAGTGGGTGTCCCACCTGCTACACCAGTGGTCAGCAAACTGCGGCTCGCGAGCCACAGGTGGCTCTTTGGCCCCTTGAGTGTGGCTCTTCCACAAAATACCACGTGCGGGCGCGCACCTACAGTGCAATTGAAACTTTGTGGCGGATGCGCAGAAGTCGGTTTTCGGCTCTCAAAAGAAATTTCAATCGTTGTACTGTTGATATTTGGCTCTGTTGACTAATGAGTTTGCCGGCCACTGTGCTACACGGTCCCCTGAAAGGCTCTCAGCTTCCAGCTCAGGGTGGCTGCATGGGAGCCCGGCTCTGGCCAGAGCAATAGAGCTGTCTCTCCATTTCTCTGCACAGTTACATAGTCTCGCTGTCATCATCCATTAGGTGCAAAAGGAATTCACTTTCTAAATTCTTATCCACTCTTGTTTCCTCTTTGGGAAAGTGCATAACTGACTAGTCAAGAGCTTTGATTTATATTTTAGAGTCTACAGTTTAGTCTACTCATTCTCTTTGTGAGAGATTGGCCTGCTTTTCTCTTGCCTTGTAAGTACTGGTTTTATTCTTAGCACTTCTTTAAGGGGTTGCAGGGCGTGTTGTGATCCCTTTTAGCCTCCTGATGTTCCTCTGTTTATTTTGAGTGCTGATAAATTAAACGTCCAAGTTTTCTGGTGATGATGTTCATGTGAGTAATACACTTTCAGTCCAGCGGGAGCGGGGCGGGGAGGATTCCAGAGCAGCTTTCGGAGATGTGCTGGCTATTAGTGATTTTCCATCGTGGTTGTGTTTCCTTGAGAGCTTTACATATTCTTCTCAGGTAGTAGAACGGGAGAGGGGCTTCATTGCCAAGGCCATTTCTAAATATAAACTTGTTATTTAAACAGGCTGTTAGAACCTCCATTGGAAAGTTGATTTGCCAAGGTAGAGCTTTTAGGCACGCTGTAAGTGATCCCCGCTTTACTTGCTTTGTGTGGACAGTGTCACGTGCCCGTATTCAGAAAATAGCATCATCTGATTATGTAAGGCCAGAGGTCTTGGGTGTTAGATGCCCAAGAGCTTGGGACTGCTGGCTTCTCCCTTCCTCAGGACTGATTCATGTCAACTGGCAACCCTCAGGTTTCTAAAATGTTACTGTTTCCTATCCTCACATTGGTTTTATTTGCCAAAAACAAACAAACACAAACAAACAAAAACCACACTAAGGTTATTGTCTCATTTGTTTCTTTATCAAAATTAATGAAGAAATGGAATTAGTTAATCTTGACTGTTTGGGTTTTCAGTAGAGTCAGCCACATCTAAATGATCAATGGGCAGTTCATTCACTCGTTCCTTTGTTCATTCATTCATTCACTCACTCACTCATTCATACACTTACCTTCATTAGCCTGGAAATTCTGTGTGGGGATGTAAAGGCTTTGTTTGAAGTTAGTGTAATGTGGCAGCTTAATTGGAGACCATGAATAGGCTTCAGGGGTCAATCTCCCTACAATTTTCTGCAAAATCTGTGTGCATTTTTGTGGGTAGAAGATTCTATAGCTTCTGTTAGGTTTTCTAAGGGATCCAAGCCGCAAAGCTGCAAGGAGCCTTCTGGGATGCTCATAATTGCTGCTGGACTGTCCCCAGTGGAGCGGTCACCCTAGTAGATTAGTAGTACCTTTGGAGTATTTCAGGTGGCCCTTGGAATGCAAGTGGGTAAGGTGGGCCATTCCTAGTCAGAAAGAAGTGAGCAGGAAGGAAAAAGGGAAGCACTGTGGACTCTAAAGCATTGAAATTATGAAGGCTTAAATTTATTTTATTTTTGAAAAAAAAAAGGCACCGTTCTCCATTGCAAAGATGCTATCTTCATACTTCTTGAAGATGATGTAATACTTTGGGCCATGCAGAGGAAACTGAAGGCTGACGTTATAATGGAACTTAATTCACTGCTAGAGACCTGATGCACAACATTCATGCACTTGTGGGTGGGGGGTCTTTCAGCCCAGCCTGCGCCCTCTCGCAGTCCAGGAGCCCTCGGCGGGCGGGGGGGGGGGGAGGGGGGCAGGCCTAAGCCATCAGTCGGACATCCTTAGTGCTATCACGGAGGCGGGAGAGACTCCTGCCACTGCCACTGCACTTGCCAGTTGTGAGCCCGGCTTCTGGCTGAGTGGTGCTCCCCCTATGGGAGCGCACTGACCACCAGGGGGAAGCTCTTGCATTGAGCGTCTGCCCCCTGGTGGTCAGTGCGCATCATAGTGACCGATCATTCTGTCGTTCAGTCTATTTGCATATTAGCCTTTTATTATATAGGATTGTACCATCTCAGACAACCACCTGTCATTCTCCTTTCTTTTTTTAAAAAAAAAATATTTTTATTGATTTTTTACAGAGAGGAAGGGACAGGGATAGAGAGTTAGAAACATTGATGAGAGAGAAACATTGATCAACTGCCTCCTGCATGTCCCCTATTGGGGATGTGCCTGCAACCAAGGTATATTCCCTTGACCGGTATTGAACCTGGGACCTTTCAGTCCGCAGTCCGACATTCTATCCACTGAGCCAAACTGGTTAGGGCCATTCTCCTTCTTAATGTAGTCATTTTTAAAATCATAGGTGGGGGTAATTGATGAGTAATAATGAATAACTTCTGCAGTAATAAAATAGCAAGATGTTTTAAGATTTTGGGAAAATAAGATCACTAAACATCCCATATTGCATTTTTGCTTTTTAAAAGGGTCTGGTGGACTTGTGGTAATTGTAAGGTAAAATGAGATTTTTGGAAAAGCTCCAAGAAAGTGTAAAAGTTATGAATACCCTTACTGAGGTAGAACTGCTCAAAAAATGAACTCTAAAGTATTGTTGGATGCAGGGGACCCTGGGGTTAATCACATTTCTAATTAGCCATATGAAGGAACTAATCTGAATAGTTAAGATTAACATATGAAGATACTTACTCCAGTGTTATTTTCTTAAAATAGAAAAAACCTAAATGTGTAACATAGAATAATAGGTTGATTTGGCACAGTATACCCAAATCTTTTGTAATGATTTAATGTTATATTCTCAGAAAGTCTGTAACATAGGAGAGTACAGTCATGAAAGGACATTAAATTTAGAGAGCAGAATGCAGAGCTTTATACACAGTGTGAAGTCAACTATGTAAAATATATACTTACAACCATATTGGCAGCAAATACATAAGATGTTAATATTTTTTTTTCTGGGCGATGACATGATTTGTGATATTTAAATTTAATTATCTGTTTGTTTATCTTCTAAAATCTGTACCTGGCCTGTATCTGTACTAATAATAGAGGGATATGCAAATTGTCTGGGACGCCGTCATGTAACGACCAATCAGGATGGGGGCGGGGCCGTAGCGGAAAGCTCTCAGTGTGCCTGCGCTGGGAGTCTGAAGGGCACGGAGAGGAAGGGAGAGCAGATAGGCAGTTAGGGGGATCAGACCAGGAGGGGAGGGCAGTTAGGGGGATCAGGCCAGGAGGGGAGCACAGATAGGCAGTTAGGGGGATCAGACCAGGAGGGGAGGGCAGTTAGGGGGATCAGGCCAGGGGGGGAGGGCAGTTAGGGGGATCAGGCCAGCGGGGGAGAGCAGTTAGGGGGGATCAGGCCAGCAGGGGAGAGCAGTTAGGGGGATCAGGCTGGCAGAGGAGCAGTTAGGGGCAACAGGCAGGTGAGCAGTTAGGAGCCAGTGGTTCCGGATTGTGAGAGGGATCCTGGATTGGAGAGGGTGCAGGCCGGGCTGAGGGGACCTTCCTGCCCCCATGCATGAATTTTGTGTACCGGGCCTCTAGTTATTTTATAAACAGAACAAATCTTTTTATGACATTGAAGCTAATATTCTGTTTTAAGAGCAGTTTTGTTAAGATATTATTTACATAACATACAATTCACCCACTTACTGTCTCCCATTCAGGTTTCTAGTATTCACAACATCTCTTCAGCCATCACCATAATCAATTTTAGAACATTTTCATCACTCCAGAAAGGAACTCTGTGCACCCATTAGCAGTCACTGTATTTCTCCCCGTCCCACAGTCCTAGGCATCCACCAGTTTCTCTGTGGATTTGCCGGTGCTAGACATTTCCTGTGAATGGAATCACACACATGTGGTCCTTTGTGAACGGCTTCTTTAACTCAGAGTCATGTCTTTGAGGTGAAGCTGGATCACTCTGCTCATTTCACTTAGAAGCTAACCCTTATTTACCACATGGTGTAATGCATTTCTTTTTTCTTTACTTCTAGAATTGGTGCCTTCAATCATGAGCAATTTGCTGAATCCGGATGCCATTTTCTCAAACAATGAGATGAGCCTGTCGGATATCGAGATCTATGGCTTTGATTATGACTACACCTTGGTGTTTTATTCAAAGCACCTCCACACACTGATATTCAATGCTGCTCGGGACCTTCTCATCAATGAACACCGGGTAAGAGCACAGTGACATGTCGTTCTTCCTCCCCAGCCCTTAGATGTGTGAAGAACAGCTGTGGCTGACCTGACCTGGTGCCTGGCACACAGGTGTCACTTACAAAATTGCAGCTGAATGAATGAATAGATATTGTTCTATTCCATGAACCACTCTATTGAGGTGTGATTGACGTGTAAAACAACTGTACATATTTAATTTATACATTTCCATGAGTTTGGGGATAAGTATACACCTGTGAAACCCACACCCCCATCAAGACCATAAGCTCCATCACCTCCCCAAGTTTCCTCCTGCCTCCTTTATTACTATTACTAGAGGCCCAGTGCATGAATTCATGCACCAGTGGGGTCCTTCAATGTGGCCTGAGAGATTGGACTGAAACTGGCTGTCTGACATCCCCTGAGGGGTCCCGGATTTTGAGAGGGCACAGGCCAGGCAGAGGAACCCCACCAGTGCACAATCAGGGCTGGGGAGAGACCGCGGGAGGGCTCCAGGGTGTGTCTGGCCCATCTCGCTCAGTCTCGGTTGGCCGGACCTCAGCAGCAAGCTAACCTATTGGTTGGAGCATCTTTCCCCCAGGTGGTCAGTGCACGTCACAGTGACTGGTCAACTGGTCGACTGTCTGCCCCCTGGTGGTCAGGGCACGTCATAGCGAGCGGTTTGAGCGGCCTTAGCATATCATTAGCATATTATACTTTGGTTGGACGACTGACCAGACGACTGGACACTTAGTACATTAGGCTTTTATTATATAGGATTGTTATTTGTGTGTGGTAGGGACACTTCACATAAGGTCTGCCCTCTTAGCAGTTCTTGAGTATATAGTACAATATTGTTTGCTGTGGGTACCATGCTGCATAATAGATTTTTGGGACTTACCTTGCATAATTGAAACTTTGTATACTCAAACCTTTATGTGTTTGTGAGTAGAGACTCACCGGCAGATGTTTGAGTTCTCATTTCTCGCAAAGCAGTGACATAGCTTCTCCTGAAGTCTGAAGATGTGGCAGCCTGCTGAGTTCTGGTTAGAAGGAATTCTTCAAAGGAGAGGCATTGCGTTTTGTTCTGGTCCCAGCCTATCCACAACCAATGTCAAACCTTAAGTCAGGCACTTGCGTTACAAAAAAGAAAGAAAACTGTCAGGGCTTATACTACACAATTTTTTACCCTCATCACTGATTGAATTGTGTGTTCTTTTATAAAGAATACTAGAGGCCCGGTGCATGAAAATTCATGCACTGGAGTGGGGGTCCCTCAGCCCAGCCTACCCCCTCTCACAGTCCGGGAACCCTCAGGGGCGGGAGGTGACCCGACGATCAGGGGAAGGTGACGCCCCTATCACACCTCTGCTGCTATCACTGCCGGCAGCACAAGCCTCGGCTGGCCCTGGTTACCTGAGCCTCGGGTGGCCCTGGGTGGCTGGGCAGCTGCCATCTGAGGCTTGCCTGTGCCTTGGGCCGGCCCTGGGTGGCTGGAGGCTGAGGGCGGGTCCGGTTGCATTGTGTGCCTGCTGCCCCCCTGCCTGGGCTGAAAGGACTTGGGGACTCTGTGAGGCTGAGGGGACTGGGTGCTGCCATCTTTGTGACGGTGTGACTGTCAATTTGCATATCCCCTCTTTATTAGATAGGATTTGAATGTCTTCTGATGCATAGTATTGTTGAGATCTTAGAATAAGGAAAGAAAAAAACACACACTCAAAACCTAGCATGTGTTTCTCTGGTCTAGTTTGAGTACACATTTCAGGAACCATGATGAGAAGTATCCTCAGAGGTCATCTGGGTTCGTGTCCTTGGGGAACCCCCATGGCATCCTGTGAAATACTGCTTGTATCACTGTTACTCCGGGAGACAGTTCTGATTTGGGGGAGATTCTTCTGTGGGTTCTTTTTATCATCTTGATCACCCTTCTTTGTGCTCTATTTTATTTTTCCTCAGATGTGAGGCCCTGAACTGGAGATGTTACTGCAGGTGGGGTCTGATAGTGTGGAATAGAGAGAGACCACCACCTCCCTGATTCTGGATACCATACCTTTATTAATATTGCCAAAGTTTCTATCAGCTTTGAATCCTCACCATTTGATGCAGTATATTCCCTTCAGCTTTTGGTTATCAGTGGATTTAAAAGGCAACTCATCTTGTCCTGCTTTAAAATGCAGAAATGGTATTTGCCAGAAATAACTTGACCTCTGCCACTAAGCCACCGGCCATCTTTCTTTAGTTACTGCCACCTTACCAGATGTCAGCCCATCTAGCCACTTGCCATTCAATAACATTTCTCCATTTGTTCAAGAAACTCTCCTTGGTCTAACATGTAGTCCTTTCCCTGGACTGTGAGGATGGAAGCTGAATGAGAACTATATGGTCCTGCCCTTGCTCTCCCGTCTGTCCCCCTACACCACCTCTCTGGTACCCCACTGGGAGACTGAGCTGAAGGGGTGTGGCTGGGTGCTGGCGTTCTACTCCCAGGCCATATGCTGTGACTCTGATGTCACTCACAAAACCTAGGTCATTGCTAACAGCACCGTCTGCTGCTTATCTGCTGGGTACCAAAAGCCCAGGTTCTAGAACTTGACTGCTGGGGTTCAGATCCTGGCTTTATCACTTCTAATCTGCATGACAGCCCTGCAGATAGATACTGTCTCTGTTTTACTGTTGAGGAAACGGAGGCTGACGGAGTTAAGCCAGTAGGTCAAGGCCATGAGACCAGTGGGGGGCAGAACCAGGATTTGGGCTTAGATCTGTCCATTTCCAAGGCGCAAATGCCCTCTCCTTTCGGCCATGTTGCCCCTTGTGGGATTAATAACACCTGTCATTTCTACTCCATGGGTTTATTGTTCACAGGAAAATAAAATATTCAGGAAGATGAAGAATTTAGGAAAATAAAAAATTTATGAAATTTTGGGGAAAAGAGAGTTGAAATAATGGGAAAAGAAGTTGCAATGATTATGATTAGGAAAGCTTCTAGATTTAAGATCATGAAATTTCACTCCTATTATGTATGTTTGTTGCTTGGATAAAAGAAATATATCATAACACTAATTATATCAGGCGTATTGATACAGTCAGTTATGCTTATACAGATATTTCTTTTGCTTTGGATTTGAAAATGATTCTTCTAAGATGCTGTTGGAAGCATTGGCTTTGGTGCTGTTGTTCCTGCCAAAGACTATGTGTGCTTGTCAAGTTGGAAAGACATCTGCGCTTGAGTGCACAGTAATAGACAGGAAGTGGGCAATTTAGCATCTTCCCGAAAAGCAAATGTAAAAGTTTCAGCTCCTTAATTACCCTTTCTCTCTCTCTCTCTCTCTCTCTCTCTCTCTCTCTCTCTCTCTCTCTCTCTCTCTCTCACTCTCACTCTCTCTCTCCTTCTTCTTACAAAAAACCCACAAAGATAGAAATAAAAAAGATTGGGTAATAATTGTACCTTCATTTCATATGTCCATGAGGGAGGGATAGGAGGGGAGTGTCCGAAGAGTTCTTGATTTCATCTCCTAAATTTGCACCCTCATCTTTGTTTCCCAATCAGTAATTGGCACCGATGTTCACCCAGTTTTTCAGTCTAAAGCCTAACATTGGCTGTGACCCCTGGCATTCTGTCACATCTGATTTCTGCAGCAAATGCTGCTGGTCCTCTCTTTTTTCTTAATCTTTTAATTTTAGAAGAGTTTTAGGTTTATAGAAAAGTTGCAAAGGTAATACAGAGAGCTCCTGACTGTATACCCCATACCTGGTTTCCCTTAATGTTAACGTGTTACGTTTCCACAGTATATTTGTCACAAGCGAAGACCCAGTATTAATAAATGATGATTATTAACTGAAGTCTCTACTTGATTCAGACTTCCGTAGTTGTTCCCTAATGTCCTTCTGCTCTAGGATCCCATCCGGGACCCCTCGTCACAGTTCGTTCTCATGGCTCCTTAGGCTCCTCTTGGCTTTGACAGTTAGGCTTTCCTTGTTTTTGATGACTTCCACAGTTTTGAAGAGTACTAGTTGGGTAATTTTTAGGATGCCCTTCTCTTGGGATTTATCTGATGTTTTTCTTAGGGTTTGTCTGATGTTTTTCTTATGGTTAGATGGGATTAGGGGTTTGGGGGAGGAAGACCGCAGAGGTAAAGTGCCATTGTCATCACATCTTACCCAGGGTGCAGGCCACCAACATGACTTACCTGTGATGTTGACCTTGACCGCCTGACGGAGGTCGTGCTTCCATGTCTCTGCACTGTTCTCCCTTCCCTTCCTTCCCATCCTCCATATCCTTCCCATCCTTCCCATCCTCCATATCCTTCCCATCCTTCATATCCTTCCCATCCTTCCCTTCCTTCCCATCCTTCCCATCCTTCATATCTTTCCCATCCTCCATATCCTTCCCATCCTTCATATCCTTCCCATCCTTTCCATCCTCCCCATCCTTCCCATCCTTCATATCTTTCCCATCCTTCCCATCCTCCATATCCTTCCCATCCTTCATATCCTTCCTATCCTTTCCATCCTTCCCATCCTTCATATCCTTCCCATCCTCCCCATCCTTCATATCCTTCCCTTCCTTCCCATCCTTCATATCCTTCCCATCCTTCCCATCCTTCATATCCTTCCCATCCTTCCCATCCTCCATATCCTTCCCATCCTTCCCATCCTCCATATCCTTCCCATACTTCATATCCTTCCCATCCTTCCCTTCCTTCCCATCCTTCATATCTTTCCCATCCTCCATATCCTTCCCATCCTTCATATCCTTCCCATCCTTTCCATCCTCCCCATCCTTCCCATCCTTCATATCCTTCCCATCCTTCCCATCCTCCATATCCTTCCCATCCTTCATATCCTTCCTATCCTTCCCTTCCTTCCCATCCTTCTCATCCTTCATATCCTTCCCATCCTTCCCATCCTCCATATCCTTCCCATACTTCATATCCTTCCCATCCTTCCCTTCCTTCCCATCCTTCCCATCCTTCATATCCTTCCCATCCTTCCCATCCTTTCCATCCTTCCCATCCTTCATATCCTTCCCATCCTTTCCATTCTTCCCATCCTTCATATCCTTCCCATCCTCCCCATCCTTCATATCCTTCCCATCCTTCATATCCTTCCCATCCTTTCCATCCTTCCCATCCTTCATATCCTTCCCATCCTCCCCATCCTTCCCATCCTTCCCTTCCTTCCCATCCTTCATATCCTTCCCATCCTTCATATCTTTCCCATCCTCCATATCCTTCCCATCCTTCATATTCTTCCCATCCTTTCCATCCTCCCCATCCTTCCCATCCTTCATATCCTTCCCATCCTTCCCATCCTCCATATCCTTCCCATCCTTCATATCCTTCCCATCCTCCCCATCCTTCATATCCTTCCCTTCCTTCCCATCCTTCCCATCCTTCCCATCCCCCCCATCCTTCATATCCTTCCCTTCCTTCCCATCCTTCCCATCCTTCCCATCTTTCCCATCCTTCATATCCTTCCCATCCTTCCCATGTGCTCTTTGGGAGGCTGTCACTCTGTGCAGCTGTGAGCTCTCTTTTCACTCGTTCAGAAGATACTCATTCAGTGTGTGTCCTGACTGCACCCACTTCTCACCTCTCCCATGGCCACCACCCTCTCCTCCGCCCCACGGTGCAGTGGTCTTCTGGCTGGTCTCCCTGCTTCTCTGTTCTCCTTAGACTGCTCTGCATTTGGGAACAAGAATGAATCGTTAAATATTAATCACGTCATTCCTGGGCTCAACCCCCCTTGGAATGACACAGAAGGCTTCCAGGGCTCCCGGCTTCCTCGGCCTCCTCACCAGCCTCTCCTGCCATCTGCCCTCACTCTGCTCCAGTCACACCAGCCTGCTTGCTGCTCTCCGAGCTCTCAGACACGTTCCTGCCTTGGGCCTTTGTACTTGCCATTGCCTCTGCTTTGGAAGTCAGTCCTGGCCCAGGCAGCCTGAGCCCTTGCTTCTCATCCTTTTTTTTTTTTTTTTTTTTTTTTTCCTTTTCAGATTTCTGAAGCCTTGAACTGCGTTTTCCTTGTAGTATTTATCACCACCAGGCCCGGTATTGTGTATGTGTTTGCTTATTTGGAAACTTCTTAGTGACAGAGACTGTGTTGGTTGGGTTCACGGCTGTATTCCCAGGCCCTGGCACAAAGTACGTGCTCAGTAAATAGTTGACGTCATGTGGAATTCCACAGTTACACCAGAGTACCACGCTTGGTGTGGAACTGCCCTTCTGATGCAGGTCATTTGCCCTCGTCTGTTTTGTGTGGATTTTGGAGAGCTTTGCTTTTATGCCCTTCTGCCCTGCCTCTAATTAGACTCAGAAATGAGGCTCCTTTAAAGAGCAAACTGAGACCTCCGAAAAGTGGATGTACTTACAGGCACCTGGCCCTCAGGAACTCACGGGCAGTGTTGTGACGTTGAGGTCACTGGCTGCAGCCAGAGCTTTGTGATTGGCCAGGAAGGGCACGTGGCCCAGCTGCAGATTTGTAGGAATGGCACATGCGGGCACTCCTAGGTCCTTCGCAGGGTTTTGGTCTTAACTTTCCTCAAAGCTGGAGGGGGCATTTCTGGAGCATTTTCAGGGGGAAACCTTGACCTTTCTCTATCTGCACACACCAGCCTGCCCAGATTGCACCTGAAATTGGAACAAATCCAGGCACTGAAGGAAGCCAGACTGGGCCTAAATAAGATGTTTTAATGAAAATCCCAAGTGAAAGTCTTTTATCTTTTATTTTTCTTCCTGCTTTTAGGGAATACCAGTAATCTTCATGACAGGTTGGGGGAGTCATGTTTTTCAGGATGATGGAAAGTTTCTAAGCTGAAAGGTCCAGAAAATCTAGCCATAGGCCATTGGAGAGAATGTGACCTTCCAGCTCATGTGAGCGGCTTTGACTTCCTTGAGCGGATATTGCCGTGACCGGTTATTCCTAGAGATGCTGCATATGTGTGTGTGTGCATGTGTGCACATGTGTGCATGTGTGTGAGAGAGTGTGTGTGTGGTGTGTGTTTATGTGCATGTGGGTGTGTCTGTGTGTACATGTGTGTGTTAGAAAGGGGCCCATCATGGGGACATTTGGGACTTGGCTGCTTGTGTGGGGAATTACAGTTTAGGGGCAGGAGTGGAACTATCCAGTCCCACCATTTCATTTTCCATAAGAAAGAAAAGGCCTGGAGAGGTTGTGATTCACCCAGAGTCCTCTAGGAGAGCTGCAGAGGCTAGTGGAGTGGGTGGGCCTCAAAGCCCAGTCCTCCTGGTTCCCCATCCTGTGAAACAAGTCAGTTTTCTTAAGCACTTGCTATGTGCGGGAGGAGGCTGTCCTGATCCCCCGAGGTATCTTTTGACGTAGTCCTCTCTGCTTTCCTGTGGGTAATTCTCTTGTTATCCTTACATTAGAAATGAGGAAATCAAAGCGTAGAGACAGATGACCTTGCCCAAGGTCACACAGATAGCACATTGTAGGACTAGAATTGGACACCTGGTTCCTCAGCGCAGGGGCCTGTATTCTTCATCAGATTTTGTCCTGTGGAGGCTCCTTCAGCTGCTTCTGTCAGTTCTCCAGTCGTTGACTGTGGTCTCTGGACCATTTGGAAACCATTGGGCACCTATCAGAAGTAGCTCTCAGAAAATAGCAAAAGTGACAGATAGGCCCAGGTGAGTGAGTGACCGAGGGAGCCCAGCTCAGCCTTGTTTCAGAAAGGAGCTGCCAGACTTTTAGCAGTCCATGTACAGAGTCTACACTCTCTCTCACTCACGCACCTCTCAGCTAAAACAGACAGCACCCCCTTGTCACCGCGCGTCCTCTCAGCAAACTCACAGCGCCTCTGAGGTGGCAGGTCTGCTGTCACCAACGTCTAGGGGTTGGTTCAGTACTGATTGTGAGGTAGTTGGGGTGGACCTGGCCCGACCTCTGTTTATCTGTGTGAGCCTGGGCAGGCTCATCAGATTATTCAACAGGAAAACGGACATGAGGTGCCCTTCATCCGGGCGAGTAAATAAAATCAGGTCACAGAGAGCGTCTAGAACAGTGTGGCACATGCCTCAGTAAGAGCCCCCTCAGTAACAAGTTAAATACCTCCCTCCTGTCCCTTATTTGTCCCTCCCGAGTTAAAGGAAGACCGCAGCGGCGTGGATTCCTGTTGCCTCTCTTGGGTTTAGCAGGACGATGGTGTGTGTGCGGGGTGCTGGGTGTGTGTGTATGAACTGTGCACAGTGTTCTGAATTCTTGGGAACGCCCATGAGTGGAACTATCACGTAGTGACTTCTTGGCACGTGGCTGGTGTTAGATAAATGAGCCTAAATGTGATATTTGAGTCAGCGCTTTGCGTAGCTCGAATTGAAAACTTGCTGCATGTGGTTCAGCCTGGTGGGACCGGGAAATGTTCTCATGCCAACGTGACTTCGGCCCTGAAAAGTTAGCAGTGCAGCCTTGCAAAGAGGTTTCTCAATCACTGCCTAGTTTTTGTGTGTGTTTTGTTTGAGAGGCAACAAGCATTTATTTGAGAAGAAAGAATTGCTATATGGAAAGCACTGATTCAGGCAGAAACCCAAATAGTGTTTCTATTGTGATGTGAAGGCAAGGGGATTTGTGAGAAGGGAAGGGAAGTAATTACATGAATAGAGAAAGAAAATTCTATTGGTGATAAGAAGCTGTTATTCTTTGTTTTTTTCTTTAATTTTATTGTTGACTCTATTATAGATGTCCCCATCTTACCCCCTTTGCCCACCTCCACCCGTTCTCCTCCCCCCTTCCCTCTGGACATCACCATACTGCTATGTGTGTCTATGGGTTATACATATATGTTGTTGATGGTTTCTTCTGCTGTGCAGAAGCTTTTTGTGTTTTTGTTGTTGTTATTGTTTTTTAAATATATTTTTATTAGAGGCCCAGTGCACGAAATTTGTGCACGGGGGTGGGGGTTGTTCCTCAGCCCAGCCTGCACCCTCTCCAATCTGGAACCCCTTGAAGAATGTCCGACTGACAGTTTAGGCCTGATCCCTGTGGGTTCAGGCCTAAACCGGCATTCGGACATCCCTCTCACAATCCGGAACTGCTGACTCCTAACCACTTACCTGCCTGCCTGCCTGATTGCCCCTAACCACTTATCTGCCTGCCTGCCTGATTGCCCCTAACCGCTTCTGCCTGCCTGCCTGCCTGATTGCCCCTAACTGCTTCTGCCTGCCAGCCTGATTGCCCCTAACCACTTACCTGCCTGCCTCCCTGATAACCCCTAACCGCTTCTGCCTGCCAGCCTGATTGCCCCCTGACTGCTCCCCTGCTGGCCCGATTGACACCTAACTACTCTCCTGCTGGCCCATTGGCTCCCAACTGCCCTCCCCTGCTGGCCCGATGGCACCCAACTGCCCTCCCCTGCCGGCCATCTTGTGGCAGTGTGGGGGCGGCCATCTTGTGACAATGTGGGGACGGCATGCAAGGGTGCGAGGGCGTGAGGGCCACCTAGGCTTTTATTAGCATAGATTGATTTCAGAGAGGAAGGGAGAGGGAGAGAGAAATAGAAGCATCAGTGATGAGAGAGAATCATCTATCAGCTGCCTTCTGCACACCCCCTACTGGGGGTCGAGCCAGCAATCCAGGCATGTGCCCTTGACTGGAATCAAACCTGGGACCCTTTAGTCCACAGTCCAACACTCTATCCACTGAGCCAAACCAGCTAGGGCTAGGATGGTTTTCTTAGTTTCTCTTTCTGATAGCTTATTATTAGTGTATAGAAATGCCCCTAATTTCTGAATATTAATTTTGTATCTTGCTACTTTGCCAAATTCATTTATTAGATCTAGTAGCTTTTTGGTAGAGTTTTTAGGGTGTTCTATATACAATATGTCATCTGAGAATGACAGTTTTATTTCCTCCTCTCCAATTTGGATGCCTTTTACTTCTTCTTCTTGTCTGATTTCTGTGGCTAAGACTTCCAGTACTATGTTGAATCAGAGTGGTGAAAGTGGACATCCCTGTCTTGTTCCTGATCTTAAGGGAAATGCTTTTAGTTTTTGCCCATTGAGTATATGATGTTCGCTGTGAATCTGTCATATATGGCCTTTATTATATTGACGTTTGTACTCTTTATTCCCACTTTGCTGAGAGATTTTATCATAAATGGGTGCTGGATTTTATCAAATGCTTTTTCTCTGCACCTGTTGATAAGATGGTGTGGTTTTTATCCTTCATTTTGTTTATGTGGTGTATCCCATTGATTGATTAGCAGATATTCTACCAACCTTGCATCCCTGGGATAAATTCCACATGATCATGGTGTATGATCTTTTTAATGTATAATTGGGTCTGGTTTGCTAATATTTTGTTGAGGATATTGATGAACAGTATCCCTATGTTTATCAGGGATATTGTCCTATAATTTTCTTTCCTTGTAGTGTCTTGATCTGGTTTTGGAATTAGAATATTGTAAAATGAGCTCGGGCGTTTTTCCTCCTCTTGGTTTTTTTGGAATGGTTTAAGAAGGACAGGTATTCATTCTTCTTTGAATGTTTGGTAAAATTTACCTATGAAGCCCTCTGGCCCAGGACTTTCCTTGGTTGGGAGTTTTTTGATAACTGCTTCAATTTCACTAGTTGTATTAAGCTGTTATTCTTGAGCTATACACAGTACATGATTCTGTTATTGCGGTCAGAATGTTTGCTTTCCTGACAGTTGTATAGAAGACAGTGTTGGTTTGGCCTGGTCCAAAGGTTATCTTGCCCAAGTCAAATAATCCAAATGTTCAAGGAGCAAGACATGCAAGGCACTTCTTCTGGGATGGTGACTCCAACTCCATTTGAAAAGGCTGTGTTTGTGCCATTTTTCACAAGTTCTGTGTAGCTGAAGGAATGTTTGTGCCAGGCAGGCGTGTCAGTGACCCTCAGTCCGCCAGAGCTCTGCTTTTTTTAGAGACATTTTGGCTCCAGCATGACCTGTCTATGTATTATTTTCTCCTCCAGGATTCTGGAAATTTTAATGCCTGTACTCGGTGTAATGAACCCACATTTCTGCCCAAGGAGGACTGTTTGTAGTCTTTGTTGCCCTAGGGCATTGTGGGAAGTGTAGTCTGGAGGTGTTCCCTGTGGCTGCAAGCATTTTTAAAACTGCAGGAAGGTAGGTGCCTAGGTTTTTACTTAGGTGTTGGAAGATCCTGGTGACACAGCCTCTCTAGACTCAGGAATACCTATTCTATCCTGCAGGTCTGTGCTCTGAGGGAGGTGAATTTGGGGGAAGCAGAGGCCAAGCCTGACTTCCCGCCCACCACACCCCAGCTCTGTGGCCCAGGTCAGGTGGTTTCACCTGGTGCCTCTGATGTGCCATGTGTGAAATGGGAATGGCAGGGCCTGTGGTGCTCGGTACATTGGTGTTGTCAGTGGGGTAGCTGGTCTAATTCTGAGACTGGGCAGGAGGGAAGGACTTAGATAAGGGGGGAGCTGGGAGGAATCCTATCTAATAAAAGAGTAATATGCAAATTGACTGTCACTCCAACACACAAGTTGGCTGCCCCCATGTGGACACAACATGGCCACCACAAGATGGCCAGCAGGGGAGAGCAGTTGGGAGGGACCAGGCCTACAAGGGAGGGCAGTTGTGGGCAATCAGGCCAGCAGGGGAGGACAGTTGGGAGGGACCAAGCCTGCAGAGGAGGGAAGTTGGGGGGTGACTGGGCCTGCAGGGAAGGGCAGTTGGGGAGGACCCAGGCCTGCAGGGTACAGCAGTTGAGGGGGGACCAGGCCTGCAGGGGAGGGCAGTTAGGGGTGACCAGGCCTTGAGGGGAGGGCAGTTGGGGGTGACCAGGCCTGCAGGGGAGGGCAGTAGGGGCAGTCAGGCTGGCAAGGGAGCAGTTAGGCATCAATCAGGCTGTCAGGGTAGTGGTTAGGGGGTGATCAGCTGGCAGGCAGAAGTGGTTAGGGGCAATCAGGAAGGCAGGCAGGTGAGCAGTTGGGAGCCAGCAGTCCTGGATTGTGAGAGGGATGTCCGACTGCCCGATCCAAGATCGGGCCTAAACGGGCAGTCAGACATCCCTTGAGGGGTCCCAGATTGGAGAGGGTGCAGGTTGGGCTGAGGGACACCCCCCCGCCCCCTGCACATGAATTTCGTGCACTGAGCTTCTAGTAGTTTAATAACCAGGAAATACCAGGGGATCTGAGCTACCTCCAAAAGCCAAATTTGTTCTGAATCAGAGCATTGGAGTGGTAACTGGGATCCACATTCTGAGGAGGGCCCCTCTGAGCCTGAGAGGGGAGGACGCTGCACTGACACTGTGGGGTCCCTCCAGCCCATGGAAGGTGAGCAAGTGAAGTGACCTGTTGACCAGATGAGAGATGCAATGGGAGCTACATGGAGGGGCCCCTCTGAAAAATTTTCAGCTGGGGTCTCTTCATGAAACCTGGTAATGGGCCACTGAGGGCTGTGACATGGAGATGCTCCAATCTGAGTAGAATGGATGATTGACAGTGTGTTAAGGGAGATAGAAGCAGATGTGTGTCTGAGGTCTCGGGTCTGGGAGTCTAGGTGGAGAGGGAAGGAGGGGAGGGGCAGTGAAGATGAGAGAAGTTGGAGGGATGAGACCCCACCTCTGGAGCGGTCTGGGGCCGGAAGTGCTGGGTCCAGAAGCAGAGGGATGGGTGTGATTTGTGCCCTCTGACCCTACCTTTTCACCAGAGTTTGTCAGCCACCTCGGCCTTTGTACAAGGACCAAAATGGACACTACCTGGAACACCCCCCCCCCCCCGCCCCACTAGTGCCTTCTCAGCTAAAACTGGTTTCTTTCTTTTTTCTTAGTATCCCGCGGAAATCAGGAAGTATGAATACGACCCAAATTTTGCAATTCGTGGACTTCATTATGATGTGCAGCGGGTAGGTTTAATCCTCATGTTTTTTCTCGTTTAACCGAGTTTGGATAGAATGTACTCCTGGTGCTTTTCTTTGCTCAACACATACACTGGTTTTAAATTCATGTTCTTCGGGGCCACAGCATTGAATTCTTCAGAACGTCTTTGGGTAAAGGCTTTTTAAAAGAGACCATGTATTAGAAAAGCAGGAATGCACTCAGCAATTTGGGACATGTTGTTTATTTCCAGTGGTCCTTGTTGGTGCGAGGAGGAGCCGGTTGTTTGTCATGTCTTTCTTTATAACACATGTATTGGTTTCAGAGAGGAAGGGAGAGGGAGAGAGAGAAACATCCATGATGAGAGAGAATCATTGATCGGCTGCCTCCTGCACACCTCCTACTGGGGATGGAGCCCACAATCTGGGCATGTGTCCTGACCAGGAATCAAACCTTGATCTCCTGGTTCAGAGGTCGACCTTCAACCCCTGGGCCACACCAGCCGGGCGAGGCCATTTCTTTAATGCGTTGCACACTGCTTTAATCAGTAAGCAGTGCTTTCAGAAACATACAGCTGCTTCCTTGTTGTAACAACTTAATGTCGATAGGATTTATGATGACACCCGGAGTTCTCATTCAGTGTGCAAATTTGTTGTGCATTATTTACCTGTGTTTATGTTTTTGAAGGCAGTATTGATGAAGATTGATGCTTTTCATTACATCCAGCTGGGGACTGTCTACAGGTAAGAGTAAGCTCCTTGGCTCCGACACTCAGTACTCCTTCTCCCCTGGACTCTTAGTTTTCTGCAGAGGCATCCATCCTGGACATTGTTGCTCAACTGATGGACCTAAAGCACTTTCCTCAGCCACCCCCTCCTCTCTTCTAAAATCCGGGAGGCTCCCCACACCTCTTCGGTTTTCTGTTGACCTCCAAACCCTTAGCTTCCCCTTTTTGCACGCACAGCTCCTTTACTTACTGGGTTGGTTAAGACTCTTATTGCAAGTGACTGGACCCCAATTCAAACGGGCTTAAACGAAAACACAGTACCGGCTCACTAATTGTGAGGCCAGTGGCAGGTGTGGCTGGTTCCAGGGCCCAAGTTGATGTTGGCAGAACTCTCTCCATTCCTTGGCTCTCTTGCTCTCTGGGTAAGTTCTCTCTGGCCAGGCCCTCCGTGTGGGGACCCCTGGAATTACCAGGCTCCCATCCCCCAGCTCGAGAGAAGGGCAGTTTCTCTTCCCTACAGTTTCAGTCAGTCGTAGAGGGAGCAGATACTGGGCAGGGACAAACAACACATGTATTCCTCTCCTCTGAGTTCTCTTTTCTCCCTGCAACATCTATTCATGCTGGTGGCCATCCTACCAGGCTAGTTTTCCTTCCTTTCTGTTCCTTGAAATCCCAGCCCTCCTTCAGGCCTCTCCTCACCCCTCAGCCTGAAATGGTTTTTTTCTTTGCTCTTGGCTTCTAATAGTCTTGTTTCTTCCGTAGATAAATAAGCCATTGTGTTCAGATGTGAGGGTGGGGCCAGGAGGAGCCAGCTGAGGCCTTACAGGGGCAGGAGTGTCCAGCTGTAGGTCCTGGGAAGGTCTCTGCGGCCTTAGTGCTGAGAGGGGTGTGGCTGAACCAGCAGGGGTGCATGTGTGGGCTCTGGAGTCACACTTCCTGAGTGGAAACTCAGGCCCCACCGCTTAGGTGTGTGGCTTTGAGCAAGCTCTCGACTGTCGCAAAGCCTTGGTTTGCTCCTCTGTCAAATGGGCATGGTTCCAGTGCCCTCCTTAGGGGCGGCTTGTCATGCAGACTAAAGCATGCTTAAACGGTGCCCAAGGCACTCTACGCACAGATACCACTTCTCTTCCCTTTCCTCTCAAAAGGGGTCGTGAATGAGTGAGTGGCTGGGAAGAATGTTCACCCTCAGCCTCGATATTTTCCGAGGCCTGAGGCCAGAGACCTGCCTAGGGGACCCGCAGGTGCTGCGTCAGGTGCTGCATCAGGTTACATTTGACGTCGTGGGCTGTGGGAGTGAGTGCTGCTGGGCAGGGGAGGCGGCAGACTGCTCTCCACTGCAGTCCCATTTTGCACCCCAGGTTTCACTTCTTAACTGGAAGCTTTGTGAAAAGCTAGGGTTGTTCCCATCGCAGTCCCTTGTCGTGTACCAATTACCGTTCATCTACAGTAACTCGTTGAGTCTTCTCAGGAACACTAGGCGGTAGGTACTATTATTGTGTCCAGTTTTAAAACGACACTGAGGCCCAAAGAGTTAAACTCCTTGTCTAGGTCATACCCCTGGTCACTAATTAAGGGAGGTGGGAGTTGAACCCCAGGCAGACTGGTTCAGGTCTGTGCTCCTACCCCTTATATTTCTCATAACCACACGGGGTGTGTAACGTAGCTTTCAGTGCTGGTTTACACACCCTGTAGCAGGCTGATTCCTTGGCTGCTTTTGAGCTGGCATTTGGTTACCGGGGCCTTAAGGATGCAGCTTTGGGGCCCAGGTTCCTGTGTCCGTGCTCAGAGGCAGCAGTGGCTTCCGAAGGACTGGGTCGGGCCTAGTGTGGAGGCTGAGAACCCACCCGGCAGAATTCTTCCACTTTTTGTATTTTCTTTCCAAGTGTTCAAACCTTACAGGTGTGCACACTTGATGGCTGCTACCTTAGCGAGCGCTGTTTTCCAAGGTCACTGTCTGGAGTGAGCTGGCGTGGTTCCAGCGTCTTATCTGATTTCTGGAGCGGAGACAGACGGAAGTACATTGCCTCTTTTGTTTTCAAAGCTGGTACTTGTAACAAGTTAATCTAGATCGGAGGCAAAATGTTAATGAATCCACTCGGATGTTTTTAGAAGTCACACGGGGGTGGAGAAAGGAGGAAAGAGGCTGAAATTAAATTCTCTTTAAAGTCACATATCAAACGTAAATTATTTTTGTACGTGTTTTAATATTGGCCAAGTGACTTGGCATTTGAAGCAACCTATTTGTATCAGTAACTAAAATTCTTACGGAATCATGTGTTACCCCTGTTGCAGCGCAGTGTGGTGCTCCCACCACTCATTCTCTGGTCCCTCCTCATGGTGTCTGCTTCTCAAGCACCTTCTCTTCGGGAGAAGGGGGTAGAGGAGCTGACATTTCCCCCTGTTACTCCCTAGAGCGGGAGACTCCAGGTGAGGAAACTGGAGACCCTGAGCTCTGGGTGCAGGCATCTGCTCCCGGCGCTGGTGGCAGAGGCAGGGCTGAAATCCAGCCGCTCTGACTCCAGAACTTACTTTTTCCTGCGTGTGGAGGAGCTGGATTCATTTGCAGATTCTCCCGCAGCTCTGGAGGCAGGCAGGTGGTGGGTGTTAACCTTGGTGTGTCCAGATGCGGAAACTGGCCTTCACTGTCACGTAGCATTTGGGTCACCCCTCCTGGAGGTGGTGCCCAGGCGCCTGCCTTGTGTCACGGGGTTTAGTCCACGGAGCCTTGTGCATGCCTTTTTCCATCTCAGCGCTGACCTTAGGGGAGAGTCCCAGAGGGCACAGGGAGGATGGAGACAGCCAGCCTTTCTCTCCCGGATGCATTAAAATCATTAAAAAACACACACAAAACAACTCACCTCAAAGTAAGGCATTAGGCCTTGGACCTTGTTGAGGGAGGCAGTGTGGTGTAGAGGTTGAAGACCCACAGAGCCCTGGGACCCAGTCCTGACCCACCTCTTTCTACGTTACTGACCGGGGGGAAGGGACACGACCTCTCTTTGTGCCTCAGTCGCCTCTGCTGGAAAAAGGGAGGCCTGATAGTGCCTTCCGCCTAGGATTGCAGAGAACTAAGTGAAGGCCTGTGTGGAACTCAGATCTGGCAGATAGTAGGTGCCATGTAATATGAGCTCTTACCTTTCTGCTCTTATTACCTGTAGCGTGGCAGCAGGAGTAACAGTAGTAGCACTTTGCCTGTCATTCGCAGCAGTTACTAGTGGCATCTTGTGCCTCCTTGTGACACCCCACACCTTGCTTGAAAAACGCCAGCACTTGCCAGAGGTGTGACAGTCCTTGCTCTCGCTGGCCAAGCTCTTGAACTGTGCTGCTTGTTTTTTCCCAGAGGCCTCAGTGTGGTCCCTGATGAAGAAGTCATTGAGATGTACGAGGGGTCCCACGTGCCCCTGGAGCAGATGAGTGACTTTTACGGCAAGGTAATGAGAAATGCTGTATTTAGGCAAAGCAGCTGTCTTTTTTCCTCCTCAGAACATGGCCTGGGACATTTAGGAGCTTGGATCCGTAGGCTTTGGGACTGCTCATAGGGAACTGACAAGGAACTTTGGGGTTGTGTTTTGAGAGACCCAAGGTTTGAGAGAGATTAGTATGGTACAGGCTCCGTAGGTTCTTTTGTGATTCTCCTTTTTTAAAAAAATATATTGATTTTTTTACAGAGAGGAAGGGAGAGGGAGAGAGAGTTAGAAACATCGATGAGAGAGAAACATCGATCAGCTGCCTCCTGCACACCCCCTACTGGGGATGTGCCTGCAACCAAGGTACATGCCCTTGACCGGGATCGAACCTGGGACCCTTGAGTCCGGAGGCCGACGCTCTGTCCACTGAGCCAAACCGGTGAGGGCTGATTCTCCTTTCTTAGGCCTTTCCTCCTTACCTGACGAAGGCTCCTTAGCCTTCCTGGTACCTGCCCCTGTTTGCCACCACCCCCTGAGGTGTCCCCATGTTCTGGATAAAGACCTTGGGGGCTGCCAGTGCGGCGGCTGTCGCCTCCCCTGAGACTGAGGGCAGCAGGTTACCCTGTGCATGAAGGGAAACCTGTTTTTCTAACTTTTGTGGTTCTCCTTGTCCCCTGCATTTTTGCTTCTTATTAGATGCGTTGTCTTACCTGCATTGTCCAAGTGCAATGGCGGATGTCCCATCCGCTGGTAAACTGTTAAAAAAATTTACAGCCATTCAGAGAAAGGCTCTTTGTCATGCTCACACAGAGGTTTGGGAGGTGCTCAGATTCGGGAGAGTCAAGTGGCTTTTTCTGCCTTTCCAAGGGTATAAACTCCCGGCTCTCCTCTGAGCTCGATGAGACTGTGAGCTGGGGATTGGACAGAGGGGAGGGGAGGGGAGGACAGTTAGACTTTTGGGGGGATTTCCTTGGATGTGCCACTTACGCTTAGAGTGAGACGCCAGCTCTGCCTGGATGAGAAGTACAAGGTGAACCTTTCTTAGTCTGTATTGTTAGAGTGTTGCTTTCCTCGTGGAGAGGGATCAGGTTGACCAGCACTCCCCTCAGGAAAGGCCGAGTCTGGCCCTGCGGGGTGTGGGCCTCCGATTTTAACTGCGTTCCCTGCCTGCAGAGCTCCCACGGGAACACCATGAAGCAGTTCATGGACATCTTCTCCCTGCCCGAGATGAGCCTGCTGTCCTGCGTGAACGAATACTTCCTGAAGAACAACATCGACTATGAGCCTGTCCACCTGTACAAAGACGTCAAGGTGCTGTGGGCAGGGGGAGGTCCTGGGTTCCCACCCCTGGCGCTTTCCCGCGGAACTAGCAGAATCCTGAGGCTCCTGCGTAGGTTAGGTGCCCGACATAGCCTTCGCCTGGCAGCGCTTGTATTTGTGGTTTGTCCCTGAAAATTGTAAGATGTTTCATTTAGGAGAACTGGAAATCTGTCAAATTTGTTGTTAAAAGAAGAGGGTGCTCATATTGTTACCTGGATTTCTTAATTCTTTCTGAGGCCAGAGGGGCGGGGCAAGTGGTGCCTGAGGTCCAGCTGTGTACCAGGCTCATCCCTGAGCCTGGACGGCGGCTGGGTGGCTCTACACGAAGATGGGCATTTGAGTCTGACTGTGGCCCAGGGATGCAGCTGCCCACAGGAGGCGCCATTGTCTCTGGCGCACAGAGGTGCCAGGCAGACTCTCGGAGGCCCTGCAGCAGCTGTGGAAATCCATTCGGCGGGGGAGAAAGAGCAACATAAATATTTATATGCATATTCACACCTCATTTATATAACTTTGTATTTATATATTTTAACTCGTAGTCATGTTTAATATTCTTTAAACTGAACTTTTTTTGGTACTTAAAAATGTTGTTATTTAATATGTTTTTCTTATATATTTCTAAGCATGTGATAGAACTATATTTATAGAAAATATAATTTGTATATAATACATACTTATTGAAATATATGTATTTTTTAAAGATCCATATTAATTTCTACAATATTTTTTATTATATGCTTATGACTAATTTAAAATTTTGACAGCCCTGAATCCTGGGTTTTAGGCAGATAAAAGATGAATTATAGTTTCTCAATATCAATCTGGTGTTCTGTGAACGGAATTTAAATATTTAGTTTCTAATCTCCTTTTCGTGCACACAAATACTTCATTTGTAAGAATCTTTAAGAATCACTTGTAGTTATATACCCTCTTGCACTCGTGAGGAGAGAGATTTATTTAAAAGTTCGGTTCAGATGGCCACCAACAGTGAACACATATGCCGAGTTCTCTGTGTTCCAGGCACTGTTCTTTTTAGTGCTTTATGCATATTAACTAATTAAACCCTCAGAATAATGCTTTGAAGTAGAAACTGTTATTGTCACCCTCATTTTATAGATAAATCGAGGCACAGAGAGGTTGAGTAACTTGCCCATGGTCACACAACTAGTCAATAGCAGAGTCTAGATTTTAAGCCGGGAAGTTTGGTTCTGCCTTGCTCTTAACCATTGCCTTCTGCCGATGTGATGTCTAAATAAGCCTGTACTGGGAGGGGATCGAGGTTGAATTTGCAGTCCAGGGTGCACACACTTGACAGAAAGCTGCGATTTTCTAAGGCTTACGGCCCAGTTTGTCCCCAGTCCAGTCCCCTGTCACCAGCTCTGAGAGTGTCCAGGTGCCACCTGTGTTGAGGACCTTCTCAGCGCCCCCTGAGATTGGGGCTGTGCTCAGATACCTGCCAGGCACCAGCCTGCCACACCCCTGGGCCTGCAAAGGGTCAGCTGCTTCCTCCTCCCCGTGTCCGAGGGCTGGACCACATCTCTGCCTGAGTCACCATCCCCACTGGCAGTTCTCCCCTCATCGGTAGCACTGAGGAGAGGCAGGTCCATTCTCTTGTCTCTGCCACTTTTTCTAGATGACTGAACCTGCTGTTGGGATCTAGGGGCGGGTGCAGTGATGAAAAACACAATAATGCCCTTTGCCCGGATCGCCTGGAATCATTTGTTCATGATACTGCATATAAATTATGGTTTATCATATGAGGCTTTTTTTTCCCTTTCTTTTCAGAATTATCCACACAAATACTCTCCTCCCAGTGACCCTCTTGCATATTGCACTGAAAACTGCCACTATCACCATGGAAACTTACGTTTTCCCCACAGGGGCCACCTCTGATAAATGGGCCAGAATTTAGGTTTCATTTAGTGCTTGGATTGCAGGCTCCTCACGGCAGAGTGCCTTTTCACTTGTATTGCTACTCAGGCCAGTAAGCTCACTGATTGAAATATCTTTTGGCAGGATTCAATTCGAGACGTGCACATCAAAGGAATCATGTACCGAGCTGTCGAGGCAGACATTGGTACGTGTTTGGCATTGCCACGAAGTCGTTCCAGGCTGCCCCTTCCCCATGCCCCCCTCCAGGCATCTTATGTCACCGAAGGTGCTGAGCCGAGGCTGTAGTGCCTTTCTGACTGGGAAGGGCCCTGCATCCCCGCCTCTCAGCTGTCTCCCTCCCCTTTGCCTAATCCTGACTCAGAAGGAGAGGCGCTGGCAGCTGCAGCCCCTTTGTTCCCCCCTCCCCCCCTTCCGAGGAGGTGGGGGGGTCTTGGCTACTGATGCACCGCACGCTGATAGACCACCCTGATCCAGGCTGCCTTAAGACCTCTTTCTCTTCCCCCACTGCCCTGGACAGCGCTGGGCCTGCAGGCCCCATTCAGCAAGCACTGGCAGATTGGGTGGGCCTCGCGCCGAATCTGTGTGTGAGTTTTTCTCTTGCTCTTAGATAAGTACATCTGCTACGCTGAGCAGACCCGCGCGGTGCTGGCCAAACTGGCTGATCACGGCAAGAAGATGTTCCTCATCACCAACAGCCCCAGCAGCTTTGTGTAAGTCCTGCGTTTCCTGGCTGGCTTCCGGCTCACTTTTTTGGATTGCATGTCACGGGAAATTTGCAAGAAAACGTGGCAAAAAAAACAGTTAACCCCTTCAGTGCTAGACTAACCTGGCCCGTGTGTTGTTTAGGGACAAAGGGATGAGCTACATCGTTGGAAAGGACTGGCGGGACCTGTTTGACGTGGTCATCGTTCAGGCCGAGAAGCCGAGCTTCTTTAATGACAAGCGGAGGTGAGTGCCTATTTCTCCAGGCGACTGGGTTTTCCTCATTTGCCGCTGTGAATACTTCCGATGGGGCGTGTCTTGGTGAAATCCGGTTGGAAATCACAAGCATCTGCATCAAAGCCTTTGATTTTGAAGTCCCTCTAGCAAGTACTTGTGAGGAGAGTGAGATTTGTGCAGAGCAGACATTTCACACGTATCAAAATGGATCTCAGTTCAACTCGGCTGCTTCAGTCCTATTGGTCAGGCTTTAAGAAATTGATGGATTGCCGAAACTGGTTTGGCTCAGTGGATAGAGCGTCAGCCTGCGGACCGAAGGGTCCCGGGTTCGATTCCGGTCAGGGGCATGTACCTTGGTTGCGGGCACATCCCCAGTGGGGGGTGTGCAGGAGGCAGCTGATCGATGTTTCTCTCTTATCTATGTTTCTAGCTCTCTATCCCTCTTCCTCTTTGTGAAAAAATCAATAAAATATATTAAAAAAAAAAGAAATTGATGGATGACAATGGAAAATGCAAACTTACTCTCACGTAGTATATTAGATCTCTTGATGCGGATGTATGGTGAAGTATAACAAAATAGCGGCAACAAACCACCTGGTGGGTAGCTCTTTAAGGAGAGCGGTAAATGGTACCTTTAAAATTGCAGTTGGATTTTGCAAAACTCTCTGCAACACAGGTTTTGCATCAGGTGGAGTAAATTTCTACCAAGACTTAGAGAATGTCTTTCTGCCCCAGTAGCCTTGGGAAATAGGGAGTTGTTGTATATTTGACCCTGGAGTTCTTTCTCTACTACAAGTCCTTGGACTCAGGGGTGGGGGTGGTGGGGCACAGTTCGGGAGACCTTGCCCTGGGAAGGGGAATGCTGGAATTGTTTTCAGGGCTTTCTCAGGTTCGGGCAGCCCCCTTCTGTTCCCAGTGGGTAACCTTATGGTGTTTCACACAGCAGACAGCCTGCACAACCACCACCCTCATAACGCCCTCCGTTTCTGTTCTTAGACCTTTCCGAAAGGTGAATGAGAAAGGTGTCTTACTCTGGGATAAAATCTACAAGTTGCAGAAAGGCCAGATTTACAAGCAGGTACCTCACCACCTTATCCCTTTGGCTGCTTTGCTGCGCGTGGTCAGTAATGATGACAGCTGACATTCACTGAGGCTCACTCGGGGCCGGCAGTGCTCAGAGCTCTGCCTAATGGACTGTGTATGACTTGGTGGCAGAATTTAAGCTTAAGTCAATATCTGAATCAACTCAGAATTGAACAGTTTTTTAAAACGAAATGTAAAGCATTACTTTTCATAGTAAATAACAAGATACCGGTAGCAAAGCTTGGAAATGTCTCTTTAAGAAGCATTTGACCACGTGGCATATTACTAGTATTTGCCCAGATTAGTAATTACTTCATGACAGGCTATGTCTTATTCTACAGTTTTGATATATTTTGGTATTATATAAGGCTTGCACATGTTTGAATAAATGATTGATTTGCTGACTATTATTGTGTTACTGAAGTAAGTTTGCTTTTTTTATGTATTGATACATTCCTGGTGGATTTAGAACAGCCTTGGCATTAAGTATATTCTGTAGGCCTTGAAAACTTAGCTTTGAAACGCCATTCCACTCCTAGGAAGTTAGCCCGAGAAAATGATTAAGATGTCGCTAAAACCCTGCTACTATAAGAATGAAATTACTTACAAAATAAGTTATATTAAATTTAAGATAAGTTATAAAAGCAAAATAATTTTTTTTAAGTTAAAAAAAATGGTATTTTGGGCCGTGGGTTATACAAGGGCTTCTGCCTGTCACAGGAGGTAACATCTGTATTTTCCGTATTGCAGGGCAATTTGTATGAATTTTTGAAGCTGACTGGATGGAGAGGATCCAAGGTGTTGTATTTTGGTGACCATATATACAGTGACCTGGCGGTGAGAGGAGCCTTTTTGTCTATTTCTTCACTGGGGGACGGACGTGTTAGTCCACTTACTAAGGACTTTCTCTTTTGGTTAAGACCATTTTTATGCTTTCATAAAGTGAGGAGTAGGTCACATTTTTAATGTCTTATATTTTTTAGAACAGGATGGATCAGTCATGAAAAAGACACTTTTTTTTTTTTTTTTGGAAATGATGGAAGTTAGCAATTGACTCAGAGTTTAAACAGAAAATCTTTCCATTTAAGTTAACGGTGAGAAATAAATGCCAGTGCTCTTTCCTTTTCAATTTATCAATGTGTCAGAACCACACAACTGCAGCATAAAGGCTCGAGACATCTGTCAGGGCTCTGTTGCCAGCCTGTCGCTTTGGATGCGTTAAAAACCCACCTTTCCTGGAAACAGCCCTGAAGTGAAAACGAGGCTTTTCCTGCCATTGGAATGACTAGAGGAGATTGCAGGCCTTGAACTGTACTTGAACCTGTAGTTGGAGCAATATGTAATTGGAGCTAGACGGGTCGGTAGTGAAATCTTCCTAGGTGACTCCTGCACACACCTGCGTAGTCCCATCTGTCTGTGGGTTGAGGTGGAAGGAACCTTGGGCTCAGGTTAGAAGACCGTAAGTTTTACCCCAGTTCTACTGTTCACTAGCTGTGTGACCTTGAACACTTCCCTCAAGCTCTGATGTCCTCATTTGTAAAAAGTGTGAAAGAAGAAAATGTATATAAAAGTGCTTAATAAACTAGAAACATCAAGTGTTACTATCAGGATGTCGGCACTCCCAGAATGTCTAGCCATGTGACATGGCATCATCACGGGTGTTTGCCTCTTGCTAGGTGGGGTCTTTGGGCCCTGGTGAGATACTGTGTACTGCCCTTAAGTCACGTGGGTACGTGGCCCTGTGAGGTCACACACACACACACACACACACACACACACACACACGTCTTAGGTGTGGTCCTGTGGCATGAGCACCACTGGGACCTTGTAAGAAATGCAGATTCTCAGGCCTCACCCCAGACCTACTGAGTCAGCAACTCTGGTGGTGGCGCCTGGCCATCTGTGTTTTAACCAGCTTTCTGCACTAAAAGTTGGTATCGGTAGTGCTGACCTCAGAGCGAGTTAGGAAGTACCCCCTCCTCTTTGGTTGTGGGAAGTTTTGAGTTAACTCATCTTTAAGTGTTCATTAGAATTCACCAGGGAAGCCATCTGGTTCTGGGCTTGGCTTGGTTGGAAGTGTTTGGATTACTAATCCAGTCTCCTTACTAGTTAGAGGTCTGTCAGATTTCCCGTTTCCTAGTGATTCAGTCTTCGCAGGTGTGAGTTTCTAGGAATGTCAGTTCATCTAGGTCAGTGGTCGGCAAACCCCGGCTCGCGAGCCACGTGCGGCTCTTTGGCCCCTTGAGTGTGGCTCTTCCACAAAATAACCATGTGTGGGCGCGCACGTACAGTGCGATTGAAACTTTGTGGCCCATGCGCAGAAGTTGGTTTTTGGCCTGGGCGAGTCTATTTTGAAGAAGTGGCGTTAGATCACTCAAGGGGCCAAAGAGCCGCGTGTGGCTCGGGAGCCGCGGTTTGCCGACCACTGATGTAGGTTATCCAAAAGTTGTTGGCATACAGTAGCTCAGAGTACTCTTTTTAAACCTGTTTATTTCTGTAGAATCGGTAGTAATGGTACCACTTAAATTTCTGATTTTTTTACTAAGTTGAGTTTCCTCTCTTTTTTCTTAGTTATGCTGAAGGGTTGTCAATTTTGTTGATCTTTTTGAAGAACCAACTCTTGATTTTGTTGATTTTTTTTTTTTTCATCTTCTCTGATCTAATCTTTATTTTTTTCTTCTGCTGACTTTTAGTTTACTTTTTCTAGTTCCCTAAGATATAAGGTTAGGTGATTTGAGGCCTTCTTTAATGTCGGTGTTTATAGCTGGAGACTCACCCTCAGCGTGGCGTTCGCAGCCCCCGTAGGTCTGGGTGTGTTGGGTTTGCATCTTGATTTGCCTCGAGGTATTTTCTAATCTCCCTGTGAGCTCTTTTTTGACCCATTGATTAAAAGAGTGTTGTTCAATTTCCACAGAGTTGTGTGAATTTTCCAGTTCTTTCTTCTGCTGTTGAGTTCTGGTTTCATTCCTTCTGAGCAGGAAAGATGCTTTTTTACAATATCAGCCTTTCAAAATTTACTGAGACCACTTGGCATTGTGCATTTACTTGCTTATTTGTCATTTGTATTTCCCACGAGGGCAGGGATGTGTCAGTTGTGGTTCATTGTTTTACCCTCAGTTTGTAGAACTGGGCCTGGCAAATAGTCCTTGATAAATATTTGCCAAATGAGAAAATGAATGACCTTTTAGCACAGTGATTGCGTATCTTAGGTTTCCTAGGACATCACTGACATCAGGTCGCTTGGCCGATGGTCAGCTCATAGGGTTATAATATTTGAATGAAAAATGTGATCGTGTGTGTATATTGTGTGATCATTCCAAGTCTGATATTCCACGGTTTCCCCATGACCCGCCAGGCCCGGTGCCCAGTGGGTGTTCCCCCGCCGTCTGTGGATGAATAGTGTCATGGCCCAGCCTCTTGGTGCCCCTGACCTAATTGTTGTTTTACAGGCCGTGGATAATGATTCCAGACCCTGAGTGTCTGCAGGGGCTGTGACTTACAGCAGTTATTTCCAGAACAGAAATTTTCTTGGGGTGAAATGATCAAAGCCCTAGGCTAACTTGGGTTTAATGGCATGTAATTCATTGAATTCAGCTTGGTTAATAACTAACCATTACAATGAAAAAGTAATTCAATGAGTGCCTCTTGTGTCTGGGACAGGTCATGCAGTGACTTAAAGTTCATTGAGATGAATGTTGACTCTCTGTGATCTTTGCGAGCAGGACTTGACCCTGAAGCATGGCTGGCGGACTGGTGCCATCATCCCAGAGTTACGGTCCGAGCTCAGAATCATGAACACGGAACAGTACATCCAGACTATGACCTGGCTGCAGACGCTGACCGGGTTACTGGAGCGAATGCAGGTTTGAGATTTCTTTCTTTCCTCCTTTTTCGGTAAGCCTGAAGTTAGTGCACTGGCCAGTGTTCCTTTAGATATTCTCTATTTAATTGTGGTTATCAAGTATGAGGCATAAGTCATCCTGCAGAATAATTACCGGGATTTTTTTGCCCTTAAGAGTTTTGCCAATTTCCCCGAAGAGACCTTTCTCAATGCCCCCAAAGCCATTTGGAGAAAAAGGCCTTCATTTACGTTCCTCTCTCTGGAATTCCAGTGGCCTCACTCCCACCGCTGCCGCTTTGGGAGACGTCCTGTGGGGTGGGATTCGAGAGCCTCTGCCTTCGTTTGGGTCTAGTCCTGCTTCTGCCATTAGCCTGCAGTGGTCTTCTCTGTCCGGGCCTCAGTTTCCCCTTCTGTAAAACGAAGGGTCCTGTGGAATGAACTCTCAGGCTAGGCACCACAGCTTACTGGAACGTCTCAAAGCAAGAGCCAGGGCCCCTGGGTGCAGTCTCCACTTGCTTTTGAAGATAATACCTGCAAGTGGCTGGCTCACTAGAGAGCAGCGGGGTTTTTTTCTTCCCATAAGTCACATACTCAGTTTTTTGTTTTCCGTGGTGATTTCCTGGCCTGTGAAGATGCCCCTCTGTGGCAGCTGTGACCCCTTTTCCAAGCTCATGAGGCACCTTGCTTTCTCGCTTGGTTCCGCTGGCCAGGCCTTCAGCCCTCTCAGCATGAGGGTCAACTTTTTCAGGATAAGAGGCCCGGATGCCCGCCCTCTTGGCTAACATACCTACAGACTGTGCCCACGGCCTGCCAGCCTGCTCTGGATGTGGCCAGGGAACTGTCTTGCCTGGCCTAGCTGGCAGCCTGTGTGAGCTCAGGCAGAGCTGCGAGGGTGGCAGGCCAGGCTCTCATTCCAGGGTGCCCACATTGCAGAGCACAGGGCCCGCACTGCTCGGTCTTGCTTCCACGTGCTCCGGCTCCATTGGTTCTTGACTCTTCTCTGACAAGGACTCATTCTGTTTCCTGCCCATGCTTGCCTGTGAGCTGGTTTTCTAAAAATAAAAGGCATCGATTCTGGGTTAATGTAGCCTCAAGTCTGTGCAAAGGTCATACAGTAATATGCATGTGTATGTATACATGTGGGTATATATGCATGAGAGTACATGTGTATGTATACATATATGTATATATACATGCCTATATATATGTGTGTGTGTGTCTAAATAAATTACTTGTGACACTCGACAGATTTTTGATCTAGTCACGTACATTGTAGAGTTTAAATTCTATAGTGAGTAATTCGTTAATTAAAATGTCAAAGCTAATTAAAGCTACGCTCACAAAACCATCAACACCCCCAGAAGTGCCGGGCCAGCCTTCCGGTCTCCAGGAACACGGCCAGTGGTCATTCAGTGTAGCTGTTTCCTGCTGGTGTAGGTGGTGGTGTTGGGCAAGAAACCCAAATTGCAAGCTCAGGGTTTTGTCTGAGTGGCAGAGACCCTGGGCGGGTGCCTGTTGGCCAAGCTGGTGAGCTGGGCGGACGTGGTAAACAGAAGGGCCTTGGCTTCCACGTCAGAAGCAGATGGTTTGTTTGGTCTTTTCCTCCGGGCCCTGAGGCTGCCCCGTGACTGTGAAGGCAGGGAGCCACCTGTCCCCTGCGGTCACATGCACCTCTGATTCTGGCTGAGCGTTCCTGTTTGGCCACAGGAGCCTCGCAGAGAGACTTGTGAGATTCCGTTGTTAGGTTGTGGGCAGTTGCCGTGTTATTGGTGCCTTTGCTCCTGTTTCAGCCCAACCAGAGAATTCTCTGCTTTTCCATCTGGTTGAGGTGCTTTACCTTTTTGCCTTTTACAAAAACATTTTTCCCCTTAAACATTTAAAAAAATAATACAATATTAAGGAAGACAGCAGCATAAAATAAATTATAATTCTACTACCCTTGCATCAATTAAAGAAAATATTTTATGTTAATTTTTTAATATATGCACATGTTTTCAGGTGCTTCCAATTAGTGGATGTACCTGTTTATTTCCACTTACCTGCCATTTTTATGTTGATGTATATGCATAATATATGCATCATGTGATAGGTGGTATGTATTACGTATATGTTCTTATAGGTAATACATATGCGTAATGGCCCTGGCTGGTTTTGGCTCAGTGTTTAGACTGTCAGCCCGCAGACAGAAGGGTCATGGGTTCAATTCCCAGTCAAGAGCATGTACCTCGGTTGCAGGCTGATCCCTGGCCCCAGTTAGGGTACATGCAGCAGGCAACCAATTGATGTGTCTCATATTGATGTTTCTCTCTCTCTCCCACTCCTCCCTTCCTTCCACTTTCTCTGAAAAAAAAAAAAAAAATCAATGGGAAAAATCTCCTTGGGGAGGATTAAAAATCAACATGTGTAATGGATACATTACACATCTATACAGTATAACATATATATAGTTACTCATAGACTTTATGTAGTTACATGCACATGTTTATACATAGCCTTTAACAATACTATCTACTTTAATAGAGGCCTTGTTTAGTATCTTCATAATATCCAGTTTCATTTGTTAAACCATGTTACTGTTGTTGGACATTCAAAACTATTTTGGTAAAGAAGGGAGGGTTGCAACTGGGAAGTCTGAAAATGTAGTATTTCATGCAAGTGCTCATCTCTCAGATTTGAGTAAAATTTGTCCACGAGGAAAGCTGCCCATTAAAAATTCTTATTACCTACTGAGTTTATTTGCATCCAGAACGTTCTCAGTAATTGGTTTGTGTCCTGCAGGTGCACAGAGATGCGGAGTCGCAGCTGGTTTTGCAGGAGTGGAAAAGGGAGAGGAAGGAGATGAGGTAAGAGCACCCCGTCCTGAACATAGGGCGTCCGCCACTCTGACACGCCCACCCCTGGCTCAGACATACTTCCAGACACCCTTTTTAGCTCTCAGGCATGACTGACCACCTGTGGCCAGCGCCACCCACCCCTCTGCTGTCAGTGAGTGATGTGTGACAGCAGTGACCTCCCCCACACCTCCTGCCCTTGCATTTGTTTGTTTCTTTTTTTAAAACCGAACAAACGTGCTCTTACGTCTCTCACCTAAACAGACATACGTATCTTGATTCCACATTCCCTGCCAGGCCCCATCTGATGGGAAGGCCAGGGGAGGAGGAGGAGCCTGCCTTGCCAACCCGCCTGCTTGGCTTTCCCATTTGGGCAGCCGGCGGCCCCGTGTTGGTGATGCTGGCTGCACAGCGTGCTTCCCGGGACAGTGTTGGAGGCGGGCCCTGCACCACAGTGAATTCCTGGGGCCTGTCCAGCCCTGGCGCTCATCCGTAACCACGGCTGTTTCCGGAATGTGCCCGCACTCAGTGTGGTTGTGTTGACTGGTGAATGCCCACCTGCTCCCGGAAAAGTTTGGCGGGTGTGCGTCTTAAGGGGATGGTTATTCAGGAGGCCCCTGGACAGCTACGCGTCCCTGAGAGGGTGTGATGTGTGGACACTGGTTACAGGATCACTTCTGCTCTTGTGCGTGGCTGCCCCTGCCCTGGGCGCAGCTGTCTCTAAGGCTGGAAGGAGCAGTCCCTGCCTGGGCATGGAGAGGGACGGAACCCCTCCCTTGGGCTACAGAAGCCTGGGTGTACTGGCTCATCCCTCTCAGGGACTTGGCTTATTCCAATTTAATTATCACTCTAACATGGGGGGGAAAATGTTGGGTAAGAGGGTGATGGGCAAGTACTGTGATTTGATTCTGGGCCCCTCATCCCCTGCACTCCAGGGACGTGATTATTAGATAAAGGAACCATTTCATCCGCCAGAAATTTTTGCTTTGATTTCGAGTTTCTAACAACTTTACATCTCAATGAGATTTAAAAAAATAGATATATATTTTTATTGCTTTCAGAGAGGAAGGGAAAGGGAGAGAGAGAAAGAAACATCAATGATGAGAGACAGCCTCCTGGAGCCTGCAACCCAGGCACATGCCCTTGACTGGAATCGAGCCTGGGAACCTTCAGCCTGCAGGCCGACTCTCTTCCCACTGAGCCAAACTGGTTAGGGCTCAGTGAGATTTTTAAAAAATATATTTATTTTATTGATTTTTCACAGAGAGGAAGGGAGAAGGATAGAGAGTTAGAAACATCGATGAGAGAGAAACATCGATCAGCTGCCTCCTGCACACCTGCCTACTGGGGATGTGCCCGCAACCAAGGTACATGCCCTTGACTGAAATCGAGCCTGGGACCTTTCAGTCCACAGGCTGACACATTATTCACTGAGCCAAACCGGTTAGGGCTAAATGAGATTTTTAAAGTAAAAGTTTAAATATTTACGTCACTCCACCCACAGACCTAGTTGAGTTCTTTGGATTTTCTGCTTTTCGGTTGTCAACCTCTGTCACCAGTTGAGGACAGACCGCTATGACCAGCCAGTGGCCTTTATCACACCGTTGTGTAAATGGTTCTATTTTTTGCTGTTTCTGCAACTGATTAACAGTCGAATGGTATTTAGCCATTTTGCTGGGGTATTCTGTGTCCAAGGGGCCTAGCCATCAGATAGTGCTTATTCTGTGGATGTGTGATGGGTGTTGATTTACACACGCATGCACATGTGTCCACCTGCCGGGTCTTAGAGCCTGGGATGGGGTGAGGTGGAGGCAGTGAGGTGTTTGAAGCCGAGCAAGGGATGGTGGAGACTTACTTACATCACTACAAAAAATTCTTCGTTTCCTCAGTATCAAAAGTACTCTACAGTACGCTTTTATTTTTCTGTCTTTTCTTTTTTTAATCCTCACCCGAGGACATTTTTCCATTGATTTTTAGGGAGAGTGGAAGAGAGAGGGAAAGACAGAGAGAAATATTGATGTGAGAGAAACACATTGATTGGTTGCCTCCTGCACGAGCCCTGACCAACCAGGGCCTGGGCCAGGGAGAAGCCTGCAACAAAGGTATGTGCCCTTGACCGGAATCGAACCCAGGACCCTTTGGTCTGCAGGCTGACGCTCTATCCACTGAGTCAAACCAGCTAGGGCTATTTTTCTTACTTTACTAGTTTTTGCTATAACCTTGTAAAAAAGGGGCGTCTTGATTTCATTCTATAGATGAGGGAATTTTGGAGACTAGAACATTGCACATCTCTCTTTGTAGCTTTAGAAGCTGTTCCTGCTTTTCTCCTTCTGTCTGAGAATGTGGTGTGTAGGTGTAGAGGGGCAGACACATGAACACTGGAGCCTCAAACAGTGCTCTCGGGGGTCCCAGGGAGAGGTGTGGTCGTCATTTGGATGGACGGGTGGACAGACGGTTTTCCTCCCAAATGAGTCCTATGGAACTGTGATTTTGGTTTCAGTAACTTGAAACTCTTCTGAATCATTGTCTGCCGCACCCTTCTTTTCTTCTTCAGAGAAATGAACAAAGGTTTCTTCAACGCCCACTTCGGAAGCTTGTTCCGCACAGACCAGAACCCCACCTACTTCCTGAGGCGCCTGTCGCGGTTTGCCGACATCTACATGGCGTCCCTGAGCTGCCTGCTGAACTACGACGTCAGCCACACGTTCTACCCCAGGAGGACTCCGCTGCAGCACGAGCTTCCCGCCTGGTCGGACGGGCTGCCCACCTGCAGGCTGCCCCTCCTGCAGGCGGTCCAGGCCAAGTAACCGTGCCCTCCTGTGGAAAAGGCCAGACACAGCCCCGGCCCAGACCCGGGAGACACCAAGGGGCTGGCCTTGTGTGGATAGGAGTGTTGCTTTTGGAAAAGACACAGAATCGCCTCTTGATATTTATTTTGGACCTTCTGGAGGATACTCCCCAGGTGGTGGAGACAGAAGCCAGCGCGTCCCCATCCCGCCTTCCTGCTCACCTCGGGCCGCGTGGCAGGATTCACAGGGAAACGGTGATCAGTCCTCTCGTTGACCGAGGGGCTGTTACTGGTGTCGGTTTTCCTGGGCCAGGGGAGACTTCCTGATGCCATCTCCGTATTCCAGCAGGAGAAACTCCCGGCCTCTTCCCTGGAAAACGGGGAGCACTCACAGGGTGCATCGGGAATGAAGGGCGCCGTGGTGTGCGGCGACACTGCTCCCAGAAAGCAGGTGGTGTAGTGGGCTCTGTAGCAGCATAAGTGGCAGAGATGATCCCCAAACAGCGGGGTCCCCCAGCCCTTTGGTCCCAGGGCTTTGGCGTTCCGGGGCATCAGTTGGAAGAAGAGAGAAAGAACAAGGAAAGGCGCCCTGGATTGTCCTCAGTCTCCGCTTCCTGTGCCCCACCCCTTCCTGGGGAAGGACAGGCGCCACAGGTGATGGGCGGGGGGGGGGGGGGGGGCTCGCTCCTTTCCCCGGAGAAGGAGAGAAGGGCGCCTGGTCACATGTCCAGCTGGCAGAACAGACTGTGGGATAAGGCTCAGAGCCAACGCTTGGGGGTGGGTCCCCTGAAAATGCCACCCGAGTGTTGGTTTGAGGTGCTCACTGGAGGACAGAAAAACGAAACGGAAAGAAAAAAAAAAAACAGTCCTTGTAGTGAAATGCCGGTCCCCTCCCTGGGTTGTGTTGCTAAAATGTAGGCATCATCAGAAACCACCCCTTTCTGGAGGCAATAGACATGCTGCCTCCCCTGGATTATCGGGGCGGAGGGGGGCTTGCATCCAGCAGGGGAGGGGGCGGTGGCCTCACCGCCTGGCTGGCTCCCACCCTCTGCTCCCCTTAGCTTTCTTCCTTTCCTGCCCTGCGTGCGTGCGTGCACGCATGGGCTCTTGTGGGACTTGGGGGTTTTCTCTTTAGGTGTCTGTATTTAAGGTGGGGGAGCATAAAGGGCATTGAAACTAAGAGAAAAGGGGTTAGAAATGACTTAGGGTACCGAGTATTTCTCATGTCTTTGTAAGGACGACACCCGGGACATAACGTTTTAAACCTGGTGCAGGGCAGGTGCAGGGAGGGGCTTGCAAAGAGTGCCTGCTAACAGCGTTTTTATGGCAGCGAATAGCAGACCCAGCTATTGACCAAAGGCTAGCTTGGCATGCCACAGCTGCCTGCCAGCATGCAGGGAGTGAGGGCGTTCTGGAGCATGCTCTGCAATGCTGCTGTTACGGTGGGATTTTACTGTGGCACTTCCTTGTGTTTATGATAGCGACGGTGACCCCGTAGACCCAGGAGGCCCCATCAGTTAGACCCCTTTCTCCGGCTACATTTTATTATAAACACAGAGGTCCGTTTCTTCTGGGGGCGGGGTAGGCCTTCTGTTTACTGTTTGTTAGCTCCCAGGTGCTTTGAGCATCAGAGTTGACTGGCATTTAGGGGGTGCAGGTGGAGGCCCCGGAGCTGCTCGGTGTTGGGGTCTCCAAGGACACGCTGGTGCTTTCGGCTTCACTTCGGGGAAGCTGAGTGAGCAAGTAGTTATTACTGTTTTTAAAAATCTCTTAGTGTCTATCTAGTCAGTTATTCATTGGCTGTCTCGTGGTGCCAGTCACAGGGTGTTTGTTTACTCAAGAATGAAGTAGACTTATTTTAAATCCTGCTTTCGTGGATGTCTAGGCTGGGTGAGCCAAGCCTCAGGGGAGAAACACGTTTGCTGGGTATGAATTATGAATTTCACAATTTATTACCCATTAAGGTTTCGGTCTGTGGGCCATCAAACGTGGCCGTGCTGAGATCTGCCACGTGGCAGAGGCCTGGCATCTGTCTCAGCCTGTGCTGAGATCTGCCACGTGGCAGAGGCCTGGCATCTGTCTCAGCCGGGCCCCCGAGCGTGTGCCTGGCAGACCTGTGCGTTCCCGGGCCAGCAGCAGGGGTAGGGCAGCGTCGCCACGTGAAGGACCGGGGCAGCCTCCTGGTCTGTGTTCCGTCGTCCTCATGACTCAGCTGGGCCTGGGCACACTGCACGGGGCATTCTGTTCTTTCCCTTTTGTTCTCCGGGGCTCACCCTGGTGAAAGCCTGTTGGTCCAAGGGAAGTGGGTCTGTTTTCCAGCCTTCAAAAGGAGCAATTTGGAAAGCCAACAGAGTAAGATTAGTTTGCACGTTTAAAAAAATATTCTCACGTGTAGCATGGGTTAGACTGATTTTCTAAGAATGGAGTGCACAAAAATTCATAGTCCAGGGGCAGTCCATGCCAGCTGAACGAGGGGCGCATGGGACCCGCAGCAGGTCGCCTTGGAGGGGACCTGCACCATTGCTTTTCCAGAATTGCTTCTATAAGGAAACCTAGCTTTTGTTTTTAATGTATTTTAGGAGTTTGGCTCAGAGCTCCCACTTTCCTCCTAACATAGTGGCTCTCTCTCTCTCTCCCCCTCCCCCTCCCCCTCCCCCCTCCCCCCTCTTTCATGCTCTTCAGCTTCATTTCCTGCTGTGGCCATTAGTGCCACGAAACATAAACCACCTGTTACTGACTGGGGCCGGCTCAGATTAAATTACTAGTTGCTTTGACTGCATCGGCCCTCTTCAGTATTGCCGAGGAGAAATGGAAAGTAATCTTTCCTCCTACTAATTTAGCTTTGGATGAACTAAATGGCTTTTCCTCTCCCTTCCTCCCCAAAGGCCCTTGACGCAGTCGAGAGCGTGCTCAATATCACATTGAGTTCCACTATGCCCAGTGCTCATTTGCTGCCAAAGACCCACTGGGGGGCCCTCGTCTAGAATGCTCTGAGACTGAATGTAGCCAGAGGCAGCGTTCAATTACTGGGGAACGAGTGTGTTGCCCTCTTATCAGTTTCCTGGTGTACCAATTTCCTTCTTTCCTCTTTTATTTTCCTTAGCATTTGGGAGCCTAGCTCCAAGGCCAGCTAACCTCCAACACCCTAGTGGGTTAAGGGAAGGAAAGGGAGTGAAGATTCTTTAATGCGGGGTCAGCAAACAGATTTTCAGCTTTGCGGGCCATTTTCTGTTGCCACTACTCTAGGCATGGACACAGCTCTGTCCTATCACAACATGGTTTATAAAATCAGCTGCAGGCTGCCGTGGGCCCTCGGGCCATAGTTGACAAGCCTGCTCTAACTAAGCGTGCAGACGAACAGCCTGAGAGTGGAACAGGCAGCGGGAAAGTGCGCCCTGTCCCCCAGGAGCTGGCTCTGGGCGTATGTACTTCGGTGGCCAGTGGTGACGTACTGTGTTCCCAGCACGGCATCGTGGTGTGTCATAGCTGCCGGGCTCGGGCACTAGCACTAGTTGAATATACCTCTTATTGCAGTGGTTTGTGACTGTGCTCGTCTTAGGGGATGGCATGGCTTCCCACGTAACCCTTCAGGACCGAGTCCCCCAACCACTTGTGTGTTCAGCAGCTGTCGGCCCTGCTGAGAAGCCCTGTCTCGGATGGGCGAGGTCACACCCCTCCTCTGAGCAACTCCCTTCCTCACCTCCCTTCCCTCCCCAGGTGCGGACCGCAGAGCACACCCTGTAAACTCCCTGCACGTGAATCTCCGCCTCAGCGCGTCTGCTTCCCGGGGAGCCCGCCCACAGCAGCCCTCTGCACTTCCCCAGCACTGTGGCTTGAATCTGACCTCGGAAACCGTTTTCTAATCGTGTAGTAGAATGACTAATTGTGCCTGTACGATCGCAGGCACAGTAATTGCACACTAGGTTCACCTACTATTTATTCTGAATGTGAATTTGCTATTTATTCTGAATGTTGGTTTTATGTTAGCAGATTCTGAATTTATTGCCAAATAAAAAGAATTGTATCATCCAGTTTATTGCAAATCATCGGTTTTTGTGTGCTTAAGTTAGTGGCAAAGCCATAACAAATTCTAATATAACCAAATAAGAATATCCCTGTGAGAAGGGAGGGTGAGAGATTTAGGGTTCATTTCTCACCACACACGTCCCATCACACCCAGCAAAACGTGCTTGTTTTCAGAGCTTGTAGACTGTGTATTGAAGCTGGGAAATTGGTGTGAACTTAGCCGTAGGTGGGCAGCAGGCAAACCCCCCTGGAATTTCTTTTCTCCCACAGACAGTTCCCTCCCTGAGAACAGGGAAAAGATGGTGACCCACGGGTTTGTCTGCCATCACATTTCTATGAAAGCTGGAGATCGGAAGCCGTGTTTTAAGGGAAGAAAACACTGAATAATCCTGAATTAGGAGTGAGCGTTACGAAGTCAAATCACTGCTGGGTTTTAGATAAATTTAAATATGTTCAAGAGTTTTTTATTGTCTAAAGTTTTACATATGTCTCCTTTTTCCCCGATTGATACCCCCTCTCCCACAGCCGTTCGCACCCCGGGCAAGCCCTCACCGCCCCAGTGTCTGTGTCCATTGGTTATGCTAATATGTATGCATACAAGTCCTTTGGTTGCTCTCTCACCTCCCCCTGCCCCACCTCCCCTTCCATTTGTCTCTGGATCTATTTTTGTTCACCAAATTATGTTGATCATTATATCCCACATATGAGTGAGATCATGTGATATTTATCTTTCTCCAACTGGTTTATTTCGCTTAGCATAATGCTCTCCAGTTCCATCCATGCTGTTGCAAATGGTAAAAGTTCCTTCTTTTTTATAGCGGCGTAGTATTCCATTGTGTAAATGTACCACCGTTTTTTAATCTACTCCTCTGCTGATGAGCACTTAGGTTGTTTCCAAATCTTAGCTATTGTAAATGAACTTTTTTTTTTTTTTGACTGTTTAAGCATGAGTGTGAACACGTGTGTGTCTGTGTTTAAACACCTTGAAATCCTTGATCCCTCATTGTGCTGGGACCTTGATCTCATTCCATTTCCCACCGATAGCTGCTGTTTCTTTTTGGTCACTGCCTGTAGGTACCTGTGATGGTAGGATTGGTGGACCCATGTTCTTTCTGGGGATCTGTTTCCTCCCACCATGGCATGTCCTCCTAGAGGAGATGGTAAGTTGTTCTGTGGCTGAAACTGGACTTCTTCCCTTTCCTGGAGAAGTGAAAAGCTTCCGGAACTTTGGACTTGGCTCAGCAAAACCCCAAAGATGTGGGGCAGAGTTATGTGTGGGCTATGAGAGCAACAGAGAGGAAAGCCTGAGATCTCGACCCAGCCTTTCCTTGCTCTGTCCCTGCAGAGGTTCAGACATTCAGCCAGTACTAATCAGGGACGATTTGGAAACGTGTGGTGGGTGGGTTGGAGGGTGTCTGGTTGTCATAGTAGAGAGGGGCACTTCTGGCCTTGAGAGGGCAGGGACATGGTGTGGTGGACCTTCTGCCTTGCATGGTCCACCTGCACATCTGCACTAAAATTCCAGAACATCCCACCACAGAGAAAGGAGCCCCACACCTCTCAGCAGTTAGTTCCATCCTCCCCTTCCCTAGGCCCGGAACCACTAATTACTTCCAGGTTCTGAATGTGCCTCTTCTGGAAATTTCATACACGTGGCATTTTACAATATGTGGCCCTTCATGTCTGCCTTCTTTCACTCAGCATGTGTCCAAGGCCCATCCATGCTGTTGCCTGCTTCAGTGCTTAGGCCCCTTGTGGAATGACATGTCATTATGTGGAGATACCACAGTTTGATGGGCATTTAGGTTGCTTCCATTTTGGAGCTATCCTATCTAATAAAGATGGAATATGCAAATTGACCATCACTCCATGACAAAGATGGTGGTGCCCACAGCTAATAAGGAGGGAATATGCAAATTGATGCAAAAATATGGTGGCTGCTGGGCTGGGATGCTTGTGTCGTCACCATAGTGACGATGCAGGTGTTTTGCCCCACCCTGGCCGCTTAGGGCCTTCTGAGCAGCCGGGGCGGGGCAGGACACCTGCTATGAGGGGGGTGTTGGGGTGGAGGGAGCTACAGGAGGGCGGCAGGGCCTGAGTGAAGGCAGAAGGCGGCAGCCAGAGCAAAGGCCTGGGTCCCGGGTGTTGGAGGGAAGCCAGTGCCGGCAGCCAGGGGAAGGAAGGCCTATTCTTGTGTGAATCTCTGTGCATCGGGCCTCTAGTTATGAATAATGTTCTCTGAACATGCACATGTATGCTTTTGTGTGGATATGTTTTCATCTCTCTTGGGTATATGCCTGGATGGAAGTTTCTGGTTCTTGTGGCAACTCAGTGTTTAACTTTTTGAGGATCTGCCAAACTTGTCCACCGTGGCTGCACCATTTTGCAATCCCAGCAGCAATGTATGAGGGTTCTAATCTCTCCACATCCTTGCCAGCACTTGCTGTTATCAGCATGCTGGGTTATAGCCATCCTAGTGATTGGGAAGTGATGTCTCATTGTGGTTATCATGTCTTCTTAATATATACACACACACACAAAACAGAATTAAGAAATAATTCTAGGCAGATGTTGGCTACTGAAAAGACCCTAGTTAGGTCTAATAAGTGGATTTTACCTTCAAAGCTTGACCCCTTGTGTGGCGAACAGTATTTTTGGTTCTCAGAACACTAGATTGTTCCACTGACTTTATTTCTGTTCCATAAACATTTATTGAGCCCCTTTCATGTTCCAGACACTACGCTAAGTGCTCAGATACAAGAGGAATGAGGCGAGTCCCTGCCTGTGGGAGCTTACAGTCTAGTAGGAAAATAAGAGGAGGTCACAGTTCCTGTCGAGTTGGGTAGGATGTAGGAGGTGCCATCTAAGTACTAAAGATGACACACAGCAAGGACAGCCAAAGGTCAGAGGTAGGGGAAGTCCCCTGAGTTGATGGATGGAATTCACATCATTCCTCACCCACAGAAACGAAAGAATCCCCCCGATGAACCAAGGAGATGAGGTACGACTTGCGTGCTTCAGATATACTTTCAAATGTTTAAGGACCTTACGTTGCCCAGAGGCAACTGAGGCCGAGATTCACAGTTTGCAGCCGTTGTGAGGAGGCCGGGGGCCCAGGTGGCTGTGGGGCTCGCTGGCTGCAGTGGGTCCGGCCCTCACAGCGCCCCCAGGGGGTCACTGCCCTCCAGCAGCTGATCCTCAGAGTCCTGGAAAAGAAGAGGCCTGTGAGCGCGTGGAGAGAGCCCAGCACCTGTCGCTTATCGAACCTCTCCACATTGGGTGTTTCTTTTGGCCACTGGTCTGAGGTGTAGTTGGGGTTTGGGATACACTACCCCAAGATATGACACGTTGGCATATTACATATCTTAAACTGAAGGAATAAAAAATCCCACAAAAAAACCGGCAGAAGCAGGAAGGTCACTCGGTCCTCCTCTCCCTTCCCATCTCCCCTGAAACAGGTCATGAAACCCCCACGTGAAGGTCCCTCCATGTAGCAGGAGGAAGGAAGACATCAACAGAGATGAGAAGTTTGGGGCCAGGAAACCTGTACAAACCCAGTTAAACTGACCATATCGCCCCACTTAACTTCTTCACCGTTTACTCCCCAGCCCAGAACTCTGTCTCAACAATTCTTCACAAGTGTATGGTTTCTTTGTCTAAAGGTATAAGAGCTTCCTGTGCCGGTTACTTCTTCAGTCTTCATTCTCCTGTGAAGCCTCCCATTGACATGTAAACATTCGATACCATGTATATGCTTTTCTCTCTTGTGAACTCACCTTTGTGGGTTTGTCAGACCAGCCAGGGACCCTGAGAGGGTTGCTGAAAACTGTTCCCTCCCCTACAGCCTGAAATACGATGCTTCCCCAAGTTCCCTGTGGACACACGTGGTGGGAACATTCCTGCACGTGGCCGTCTCCTGTCTCATGTTGGGAGGCAGGGTGTGTGGTGGTTAGGGCCCCATTCTGGGGATAGTCGCTGCTGTTTGAAGCTTGTGTGCCCTGGACAAATCATTTAAGCTCTGCAGTAGTTTCCTCGTCTATAAAGAGTCCTAACAGGTGTGAGGATTAAATCGGCCGCCATGTGAAGGAAGGTATAAGCACCCCACAGATGGTGGCTATTCCTATGAAGACCATAAAACTCCTTTTAGATGGAAAATTCATCGTCTGAGCCCTGGCCAGTTTCTCAGTGGTTAGAGCATCAGGCCGCAGGCTGAAGGGCCGAAGGATCCATTCTGGTCAAGGGCACATACCTCAGTTGTAGGCTCAATTCAGAACCTGGTCAGGGCATATGAGGGAGGCAACCAATCCACATGTTTCAAACTCTACCTTTTCCTTCCACTTTCTCTAAAAATCAATGGAAAAAATATCCTCGGGTGAGGGTTAATAACAACAACAAAAAGATCTCATTTGAGAGAGTCAATCAGAAGCCATACTCAAGAGGCAGCCACCCCAAGCTTATCACTGTCTCTAGCCCCGATCAGCACTCAAATTGTTAATTAGCATCATGGATATGTTCAAGATGTCTGGGTTGGCTACAGGTATTCAATAGGTCACCCTCTCCCCTCGCAATATAAAAGGCATGAGATTCCAGAATGACGCATTTGGGATGGCACCCTTGGCTTAGGATTCCTGGTGCTGGAACGTTTTTGCCCCCTGGCCTGATGAACGGTTTAGCTGAATCCTGTCTCTAGGATGCTCTCACCTGCCTCAGGTGCATCTCAGGCACAGTGCTGAGCGAGCCCTCAGCTGAGAAGGCATGGAGCATGATGAACAGGATTGATTACTTTTTCCCCCTCTGCTTTTTCAATGAGGTTGATTTCAACATAATATTTGCAGAAATAAAATATTAATAAATGCAATCTAGCCGTTACCTTTGCAGTTTGGACTAGAAACCCTTACATGGGTTTGCTTATAAACAAAATAAGGCCTGGTCAGTATGGCTCAGTGGTTGGGTGTCCACCTATGGACCAGGAGGTCACGGTTCCACTCCTAGTCAGGGCACATGCCCGAGGTGCTGACACAATCCCCAGTAGGGGGTGTGCAGAAGGCAGCTGATCAATGATTCTCTCTCCGGATATTTTTCAATCTATCGCAACTACAGTACATCTGCTGCCACAGGCACTCAGAACCACATGGCATTTACATTGGGTTCACTGCAGAAGAAGAACATCTGTTGCACTGGACAAGCTTCAAATGGTACCATAAAATATTTTTGTAATGTCTCAGTGCAATTTACAAAAATTCAACAACAATCATAATATATATATAGTCTTGGGAGAAGGGACAGCATATGTCCATTCAAGAAACCATGACAGTAGCTGGCTTTGGTTATGATTGCAGGAGCGTTCTAGACCCGCCCAAGCCAAGATTCAAGTATTTCCCTGGACACGAGTAAGGCCATCAGCTCAGACTGCTGAGGTACAAAAGGCCATTCATTCAGCAGACAGCTGGCAGTTTTTCTTATCTTTATACTAGAGGCCCGGTGCATGGATTCTTGCAACGGTGGGGTCCCTTGATCTGGCCTGCGCCCTCTCGCAATCCAGGACCCCTCGGGGGATGTCAGAGGCCCAGTGCATGGATTTGGCACGATCCCTGCAGGCCAGGCTGAGGGACCCCACTGGTGCATGAATCTGTGCACTGGGCCTCTAATAGGCTTATAAGATCTATGGTTAATCTCTTCCCCTCCTCCCCCCTCCCCTCTTCCTTCTAAGATTCATCAGTCTGTTCCATGTTTCTATGCCTGTACATTGAGCGTCTGCCCCCTGATGGTCAGTACGTGTCATAGCTACCAGTCGAACAGTCAAATGGTTGAACTGTCAAATGGTTGCTTAGGCTTTTATATAGACTAGTGGCCTGGTGCATGAAATTCATGCATGGGGGGGTGTCCCTCAGTCCATTCTGCACCCTCTCCAATCTAGGACCCCTCAGGGGATGTCTGACTGCCAGTTTAGTCCGATCCCACAGCAGTCAGACATTCCTCTCACAATCTGGGACTGCTGGCTCCTAACCACCCAACTGCCCAGCCCCCCTGCTGGCCTGCTTGCCCCCAACTGCCACCCCCTGCTGCCCTGTGGCCTGTTCATCCCCAACTGCCCCACCCCCGCCAGCCTGCTCGCCCCCAACTGCCCTCCCCTGCTGGCCTAATCACCTCCAACTGCCCTCCTCTGCTGACCTGATCACCCCTAACCACCTCTACTACCATGACTTTGTCCAGAATGTCTCCCAGTCTAATTAGCATATTACGCTTTTATTAGTATAGATAAAAGGAGGAATTAAGTGTCATCCCAGTTTCTCAATCCAGACCTGGTAATACAGGGAGGGTGTACCTTCCACCTTCAGTGTGCGTGGGGTCCCTGCCACGGGGTTCCCCTGGGTAGAGGTTAGTGGAGGCCCCAGTGAGGTCAAGGATCACCAACTCTAGAAACAAATGGAAACCCAGAACAGAGCAAGCTCCCCTAAATACAAAGGACCTCATCGAAGGAAGGAAGCCCCACAAGCCAGAAGCAGCTCTGACAACAGGCAGAACAATCCTGGATGTGCTGTGGAGGCTAGCTTTTCTCGGTGGGAAGCTTTCCCCTGAGACTTGCTGAAAGACATCATCCCCCCGCCCCCAAGTGGAACCTGTTCCTAGAGAAATCAGGCCAACTCACCATGAAGGGGTCGTAGGAAGGTTCTGGGGGAGCCGAGGTGGCGCTGTCATACATGGGGTTCGAGATATTCTCAGGCAGCTGCTTGCCAAGAGCTGTGGCATCGAAATCCTCTTCACACTACTCGGAAAGACCCGTCCCGGGGCTGAGAGGCAGATGTCCCGGGGCCGGAGCCCCTCCTCCAAGCTGGCAGGTAAAGCAAGCCCCGCCCACGCCTCCGCCTGCGGACCTTTTCCTTGTTAACGGTGTTTTCATAGACATCTGGTGCACACACGGTAACACGCACCAGTCCTAAGTTTTCAGCTCACACGGTAACACGCACCAGTCCTAAGTTTTCAGCTCACACGGTAACACGCACCAGTCCTAAGTGTTCAGCTCACACGGTAACACGCACCAGTCCTAAGTGTTCAGCTCACATGGTAATGATAGATCCTCCCTTCCCCCAACTGATGGACAGAGAATGACATAAACTCCACCTGCAGCCCGAACATTCCTGAACACCTAACCAGGCACCTTATATGGACTGTACATTGAACCACCAATCAGCACCTGCCAAATACCCTAACCCCCGATTTCTAAGTCCCTAATTATGTGCCTTATATGAAACCACCAGCGTGTGCCGAGTACCCTAAGCCCCATCCCTTCCCTTTCCTCCCCTCAAAAGGCGCCTTCACCCCGGCACGTGTGCTCTTTTCCATCTGGAAGACAGCCCGGCAGGGTCTTCTCCTCTAATAAAGCCTGTGTCCTGGTCTCTGGCCCTCTGTCTCATCTTTCAGGTAACACCCACCAATCCTAAGTGTTCAGCTCACATGGTAACAAGCACCAATCCTAAGTGTTCAGCTCACACGGTAACACCCACCAATCCTAAGTGTTCAGCTCACATGGTAACAAGCACCAATCCTAAGTGTTCAGCTCACAGACTTCTTAATATGCCCATCCAGGTGGGACCACCCCCAAATCAGCATATAGGGCATTTCCATCCCCCCAGAAAGTGCTCTCAGGCCTCTCGCCCCCAACACCCCCAGTATAAAATGCCCCCAGCATAACTTATGTCTTGATCTCCATCACCCTGGAGTGGTATTGTCTGCCCTTGAACTGAATTTAAAAGGATTCTCACAGCGTGTACACTTGTGCTAAATATGATGTTTTTGAACTTTGCCCCAGGAGCTCGTACAGAGGCAGGTGATCTGCTAGAAGGAAGTGAATGGCCCGGGGACGCCGTAGGCTCCACCTGGCATGTCTGGAGGAGGCAATGGGGGAGGGGAGGACAGGCCAGGAGGGGTAGGAAGCTCAGAAGGGAGGGTGCTCTGCTGCTGGGCTGCTGCTGAACCCAGTTCCCAGGGTCACCCCAAGGTCAGCCAGGATCCGCTGACAAGTTAAAATAGGGTGGAATGTGGCTCAGTGGTTGAGTGTCGACTCATGAGCCAGGAGATCACAGTTTGATTCCGGGTCATATATATATTTAAATACATTTTTATTGATTTCAGAGAGGAAGGGAGAGGAAGAGAGAGATAGAAACATCAACAATGAGAGAGAATCATTGATCGGCTGCCTCCTGTACGCCCCACACTGGGGTAGAGCCCACAACCTGGGCATGTGCCCAGACCGGGAATCGAACCGTGACCTTCCGGTTAATGGGTTGATGCTCAACCACTGAGCTACGCCGGCCGGGCTAAAAAATGTATTTTTAAAAAATAGGGTGAAATGTGTTTCACTGGCTGCAGTAAGAGGCCCCACCATGCGGGTCACCAGTCCTGTCTCCCACCTCAGACTCAGCCTTGAAGCCCAAGCCAAGCCTGGCGGGTGCCTGTCTCATGAACCCTCCAAGGGGAGCGTGCCTCCTGGGCCCTGGTGAATTTGCTTCCATGCCAGACCTCTGGCTAGAAGCTTGAAATGTCTGTGCTATTGGTGGCCCATCAATCCTCTCACCAAACCCGGTCTCAGCCAGGAAGAGGGGCTGGGAGCTCCTGCTGCTGCTGCTCTTAGGGGCAGACACCCCAGCCTGGTGGCGGGAAGTGTGTGCCAAGCACCCACATGCTGGTGAGCTCTGGGAAGCAGCCAGTGAGCTGAAGTAGCCCAGACCCAGGGGCTGGGTTGCAGAGAGGACCCCCCACCCCCGTGTTCCCATTTTTCTCATTCTTACCTCGAAATGCTGGAAGCCAATTGTTCTCCGGTTTAGTCGGAAGTAAGAATATGCAGCCAAAGCGATGGCTCCGAGGACCAGGGTGACGGCAAAGAACATCCCTGTTCCCAAGCCAGTGTGGGCTGACGTCTGAACACAGAAAGGGGAGGGGTCGGTGTGAAATCTGGTGTCTTCCCAAAAGAGGCGTGTTCTGGGGCCCATCCCATTCCTGCTGGCCTGGGCGTCTTGGAGCAAGTTGGAATAGAATTAGTGATGAAATGGTTTACACGTATCTGCCCTTACTGCTGCCAGAGTCTGTTCTAAGTCCTCTATGTGAGGTAACCCATTTAAACGTATCGTAGCCCAGAGAAACAGGGATAATCATTCTTGTTTCCATTTTTTAAATAACATTTTTATTCACTTTTTTGTTCCTCCTCACCTGAGGATATTCTTTCCATTGATTTTTAGAGAGAGTGTAAGAGAGGGGGAGAGATAGAGAGAGAAACATCCATGTGAGAGAGACACATCGATCGTTTGCTTCCCATACGTGCCCTGACTGGAGCTGGGGATCGAACCTGCAACTGAGGTACGTGCCCTTGATCAGAATAAAACCTGGGACCCTTCAGTTTGAGGGCCGACGCTCTATTCACTGAGCCAAGCCAGCTAGGGCCTTGTTTCCATTTTTACTAGGGGGAACTGAGGCACAGAGAAGTTAAGCACTTGCCCCTAATATCATACAGCCGACGAGTGGTAGTGTTATCTTTGTAATTAGCTAGTCTATACTAATAAAAGGGTAATATGCTAATTAGACCAGGAGACCTTCCGTATGTCCTTTCGGACAAAGCCATGGTGGCGGGGCTGAGGCAGAGGTGGTAGGGTTGATCAGGCCAGGAGGGGAGGGCAGTTGGGGGTGATCAGTCTGGTGATGGGGGGAGCAGTTGGGGGCGATCAGGCCAGCAGGCAGGGGAGGGGGGGCAGTTGGGGACGAGCAGGCTGGATTGGGCCTAAACTGGCAGTTGGACATTCCCTGAGGGGTCCCAGATTGGAGAGGATGCAGGCTGGGCTGAGGGACACCCCCCCATGCACGAATTTCATGCACCGGGCACTAGTTTATTAATAAAAGAAAGAAAGCAAAGGAAAGTCAGACATGGTAAGCATGGTCAGCATGGTCACCTGGGATGCTTCACCAGGAAGCTATAGCTTCACATAGCATTGTTCCTCCAAGGGGACTTAACCCTCTCCCTTCCCCCATCTAGTACTGGATTGGTGGGGGGGAAAAGAGGATATAGGCACATGCACAGAAGTTGGGGGGGGGGTGGGGCCGGGGAGGTGCTTGCCTGTCAGTCTAGCCTGGGGAACAATGGATTGGCTAGGGGGTGGACCCCATCAGAAGTGCACAAAATCACGGAAAGTTAATTGGTTAGTTTGTATAAACTCCTGGTTAAAATCCCCAAAGAGTTCCCTGTCTCTTGTTTTCTCTGGCTCTGTGACCCGAGTTTGCCTATTCTCTCTCCATAGCCACATGGCCGTAGCAGCTGCATGGCCCATGGCCGTGCCGACTCCACAGAAAGATGCTGGATTGGACCGTACTTTAATATGGAACAGAAACTATGGACCTGCTGAAGACAAGATTGGACTTCTTTCCATAGTGAGATGGACATAGATGGGACCTTGGAGGGGAACCCCCTTACGTTGACATCAATAAAGCTTTCCATGAAACCCTATCCTCACAGAGGGGCCTCAGGAATTCTTTTCCTCGAGGCTCCAAGAACTCCACTTCCACTGATAACAGTAGAGCTGGGATTTGGCGTTCATGCACTTAACCGCTGTGCTATGGAACTTGCTAGCATCCAGCTGTGCTCACCCTCCCTCACACTTTTGAACAAAGTTAGGATACTAACACCAGCCACCAGACTGTTACATAATATGTACTATGTGACAGGGGCTAGCCTCATTATTTTACATTAACTCATAGTCCTCCCAAGAACCCAGGGAGGAAGGCGTTATAACCCCCATTTTGCAGGTAAGAAAAATGGGGTTCAGAGGTGTTCTGGGACTTGTCCAAGGTCACACAGCTATGAAGTGGAGGGGCTCAGGATTTCTCACTCTCCTCCCAGTAGTTTCCCCATTGGCCCATCCTGTCTCTTTCATTCAACAAATATTAATGGTGACAGGTGTGTTTCTAATGCACTGGAGTGGGGGTGGGATCAATGAGGGCCAGGCATCCCTGTGGCCAGCTGCCATGATTGGGGGAGACTCCTCTAGTCTCCAGGGGAGGGAGATGTGTGGGCTTCCAACAACACATCCTTTGCCTCTTGGAGAGTGGACATTGGGCTTCTCCTGGCCCCTCTCCAGGAACCCTGGGTACTCACCACTGGGGCAGGAGGTGCTTTTAAAGGCCCGGAAATGACATGAATGATCCCATTGGAGGCAAAGATGTCCCACAGCAGAATGGCTCTTCCATCGACAAACCTGGTCTCCTAGGGAAATAAGAAGAGGGTTGATGGAGATCGATGGTCACCTGACTGGTTCTCCTCACATGGTGGCCCTTCTATGGAAGGAAGTTGTTCATTTTGCCCGAGATCTGGAAGCCTAGGTTTCAGGCGTATCTTCATCAATAGGCAGCACAGGACTCCGCTCACCACCTGGCCAGCCCAGAACAATTAGCTGCCCTTGTGCAAACAACTTGATCAAGAGCTGCAGAGAGCCTGAGGGGTCATCTGTCCAGCCCACTTGTCTGATAGGTGAGGGTGCAGGAGGAAAATGGTTTGTCTAAGATCACCCAGCTGGTAAGTGGCAAACCTCATGCCTCTGGTCTCCAGATCCATTGCTCTGAGCATCACACCACACCTGGTGGTGGTGTGGGCAATCACCCTAGAGTTCACTGGAAATGCAGAAGCTGAGGCCCACACAACACCTGTTGGATTATACCCTGCATTTTAATAAACCTGCGAGTAGTTTAAATGCCCATTAAAATGTGAGAAGCACTGGTCTAAACTACTGATCTTCGATAATAGAAATCTTTCATTAGATAAAAATTAAAAATCATACTTATTTCACATTTGCTACATGTCAGGCACTATTCTCACACATCCCAAGCCTTGAATCACTGAATCCCCACAGAAGCCTATGATTTGACATCATGGGTATCCTGGTCATCATTACCACCATCACCATCATCATCATCATCAACATAGCCATCACCTCAGCACCATCACCACCACCATCATCATCATCATCATCATTATCATCATAGCCATCACCATTACCATTAATATCATCACCACCACCATTATCATCAACATCAATACCATCACCTCAGCACCATCACCACCATCACCATCGTCATCATCATAGCCATCACCATTACCATTAATATCATCACCACCACCATCATCATCAGCACCATCACCACCATCATCACTACCATCACCATCATCATAGCCATCACCATTACCATTAATATCATCACCACCACCATCATCATCAGCACCATCACCACCATCATCACCATCATCATAGCCATCACCATTACAATTAATCCTCATCACCACCACCACCACCATCAACACCATCACATCAGTACCATCACCACCATCATCACTACCATCACCATTATCATCATCATCATCATTGCCATCACCATTACCATTAATATCATCACCACTACCATCATCATCAACATCAATACCATCACCTCAGCACTATTACCATGATCACCATTGACAAAATAATATCACCATCACCATCAACATCACCAGCACATCCCATCATCCCCATTTTTCATGAGGCGATTGGGACACAGAGAAGTTGGATGACTTGTCTAAGTTCCTACAGCTAGCAAGTGGCAGAAGTAGTTTTCACAGTAGGCTCTCATTTGACTTTAAGGCTCTCATTTGACTTTAACGCCTGGGATAGGCTGACAATCTGACAGAAACAAAGGTGGTGACCAGACAGCATTTAAAGTGGTTTCATTTACAGTTCCTCATTACCTGCTTCTGAGGCTGGTGGTCACCAATGGCTTATTTCCCAAGGGGTAGGAGTAGCTGACCAGTCGGTGTGGTGTGCTGTGGTGTGCAGCTAATACCATCCCCTCACTGCAGATTTAGGGTATACTTTCACATTGGAATAGTTGCCATCTATTAAGCACATACTATATGCTAGGAGCTTTGCATGTATTATCTCCAGTTCTTCTAATAAGCCCAGAAGACTTTTCATACCGGTTGGTGCTGGTCCTGGCTGGAGGTGATGAGCAGCTGGCTTCCCAGCCTCGTCCGCAGGAGGGTACCGTTGACAAGGTCATTGTAAAAAAGCATGGTGACATTGGCGAAGTGGTGCTCGATGTCTCGCCCAGACAGAGTCTGAGAGAAAGGAGAAATGCAAGTATGGTATTTAAAGGCCAAGCAATATTTTTTCTTTTGAATGATAACGACACAGAAAAAAATATCACTTCCCATGGCCTTGGCTTTTCTGCCTCACATGGTGATCAGGAAAAGTCGTTTTTTACAGGCTTTGGTTGTCTGGGCTCTGCCAGAGGTTGTCCTCTAGTGAGGATGTGGCATTGAGAGCCATCTTTCTAATCTAAGTGGAGCTTCCCAATGGCATCCTGGGAATAGTGGGTCTTGAGTGGGCAGAGGTGTTGCCCCATTCAGCCCTGGGGAGTGGGAAGGGCCTGAGGCTGTCAGAACCTGCAGGACAGCCAACTGTGGGAGGGATGAATGAACACTGCCAGTCCCTCTGTGTGTCACGGGGTGGTGACGTTTAGTGTGGTGGATTGGTTGCATAAGTGGTCCTGGTTCTTCACCCCTCCCTGTATCCTTGCTCTTTGTCATATAAATGTGAGGGCCTCCCTCTCTGACTTTGGGCTCAGCTGTGTGATTTAATTGGGCCAGTGGCATGTTAGCAAAGTGATCAGACTGGGGCTTGCAAAGTGCTAGCAGGACCAGACTTGCTCTCATCATGTCCTGCTGTCTCCAGGAAAGCATGCCCGGGCTAGCCAGCCGGAGGGTGAGAGCCCCGAGCAGCTGAGCCGCAGACTGCCCACCTAGATCATCCACCAGCCACCCCATCTCAGACACATGAGCAGGCCTCGCCAAGACCAGGACTGCCAGCTGATCTGCAGATGTGAGAGCTGAATAAATGTGTAGCTACTGAGTTTTGGGGTAAATGTGCCTGGCTCTATCATGTGGATGGAGAACTGATACTGTCTAGAAGAATTAGTCTACAGCACAGACACCAGGGACCCGACTCACCTCGTTTCCCCCCAGCCCGCTGTTCTGTGGCACGAAGAGGGTGCCACGGATCGCCAGGTCAGTCAGGCGGTGCAGGAATGCCCGGCCTCTGGCCGAGCTGTTGGAGTAGGCCAGCACTTCCTGGGGAGGAGAAGGGAGTGATCAGGAGAGGATCATATCGCCATCTGAAATATTCCCGTTGTGAGCCCAACTGAGGCTGCCACTTGCTCGTCTGCCTGCAGCTTGGCAGAGTTTCAGGAGCACTTTCCTTTTCTTCAATGAAGGCTGCGGTCCTAAATCACAGCCACACCGGTGACCATTCTCAACGTGGCGGACTGCACAGTCCTCGGAAGCATTAAGTCAAATCTTGAGTCTTCTGTTGTCAAAACCCTGCAACGGCCCCCACTTCACTCAGAGGAAAAGTCAAAGTCCTTACAATGACCCATGAAGGCCAAACCTGGACACTGTAGCTCCTCAGACCCCATAACCAGCTTCCTCTAGCGCACACTGCTCCAGCCACACTGGCTTTCCTGCTGCTCCAACCTGCCTGGCATACTCCAGCTTTCATCCTGTGCCTGGCAGTTCCTTCTTCATGGAACGGTCTCCCCCAGATCTGCATGTCTCAAATGTCACTTCTCTCTAAGGCCTTCCCTCATCTCTCTATGCAAAATGGAAACTCTGTGGTTCCCCTCTCCACCCCACCTCCCTGCTCTACTCCCCGCCCCCATATCACCTCCTAGCAGCCAATAGGATTTACTTGTTTATTCTGTTTGTTTATTATGTTTGTGTATTTTCTTCACTAATATAGCTCAAGCACATAGTAAGTGCTCAATAAATACTCACTGAACAAATTATGAGCAATCACACTACCCAGTTCAACTTAGCCACAGTGCAGACGGGACTACTACTGCCCAGATAAATTAGTTTCCTGTAGGGCACATAGCCAGTGGGTTTTATTTTGACACTGTCTTTTCTCTGAAATGCGGTCACGAGCCAAGCTCCCAGATAGCAGAAATGTTGGACTGGGTGATTATCTTAGAGTACTTACGGTAACCCTGATGTTTAGACCAGTTAGTTAGATAGATACCGTTGGTCTGTGGACAAAGATTCACCATTTAGGGGTCCTTGGTTTAACTTCTGCCCTGATTCTGCAAGCCCCATATTTATGCATCGTCTACTCTCCTTGGCTGCGTCCATGACCTTGTTCAGCCTCAGTTTATTTGTCTACAGAGTAGGAATGATAGCAGAAGTAAGCTCATAAAGTTGCGTGAAGATTTATTCCTTCTAACAAGGACTTATTGAGCACCTGCTCCACGCAATCCACAAGGCAGAGAAAATCCTTCCCCTTACAGAGCTTACATTCTGCAGAATTAGTGAAAGGGCTCAGTGCAGAGTAAATTCTCAGGAAATATTAGCTTTCTTGGTATTGTTGTTGTTATTATTATTAGCTCAGATTTTTGATCAGTCAACCTCAAACCCTTCTCCAATGGGGGCTTTCTCTTCATTGGACATGATGTATGGATTATTGAAATGACTTTAAGTGCAGTGCAAAATACAAGTTGACACCATGTGGATGGTTTGGCTCACTGTGTGATCACCAGGCAGGCTTAGTTCACTATGTCCCATCCTGTCCCTGAAGATCAGACTCTCAAGATGGCTCCAGATGCACACAGAGATAGTAAACCAGCTTACACCAAGACAGCATTTTCCAAGTGATGACTTCAGGTCTAAGTGCTTTACAAATATGAACTTACTTAATTATCACAATGACCTTATGAAGTTGGTGCTATCATTATCTCCATTTTACAGATGAGAAAACTGAGGCCCAGAGAAGAAAGTAACTTTAAGGTGATGCAATAAGTGGCAAACCCACGCTTCAAATTCAGGCAATGTGGTCCAGTGCCCATGCTCCTAACCATGACTGTGAGCCTTTGCCTTCTGCTTTGAAGCAACCCCTCCTTCCCTGAGTGAAAACGAGCAGACACGGTACCTACCGTCAGGAAGTTTGTGAGTGAAGGGAAGGACATCAGGACCTGCAGTAGATTTCCACTGCACGAGAAGCCATCTCCCACGTAGCCCACCTTGCAGGTGCAGTTCACATCTGGAAGGCAGGAGCACATGGCAGGGACCTCAGCTGCCAATCTCACCCTTGAAGATTGGCTGGCCAGGCTGAGGATGGCTCACTAGCTGTGTGGCCTGGGATCGGAAGTGCAGCTGGGAGAATTACCTTTCACCCGGTAGCAGAAGACATCCCACATTTCACTCTTGTTGTTTCTTGGTCCATAGTCCACTATCCCAACAACACCAGAGCCACAGTTCTGGGAGGCGTAAGCTGTGGGGTAGGCCACCCGCCCACTCTCAAGCCAGCCTGCCGAACAGATGTGGTAGTTGGCCTGTAGGGACACAGATGTGGCTATGGGTCAGCTGCAACTTCCTATTTGTTGTGGAGTCCTTTGGTTAATGCCTGATCCCCCCATCAGACTGTAAACTCTAGGGAATCAGGGGTCATGGCTCATTTTGCCTGTTGTACCCCTCTGCCTGTAATGTAGTAGATGCTCATTAAGTTTTTGTTGATTGTCCCATTGTATAGACAAAAGTGGTGCCCTCTCTTTCTTGTAGGTGCCTGAGTCTTTCACACTCATTTTCCTTTTCTCTGCTCTTGAGAAAGGATTTGCTCTTCGCCATTTACTCCTAGTGAAAATTCTGCTTATGGATTGGCAGAACTCTAACTGATCATCACCGCCATCATTACTATCATCATCATCATCATCCTTACCATGTTCAACATCACCGTTATTACTTTCATCATCACCATCATTATCACCACCATCACCATCACCATCACAATCATCATCATCATAATTATCACCAACAACATCACCATCACCATTACCATCACCACCATCATCATTATAACACAATGAGAGCTTATTCTGGGCCAGGTTCTGTTGCAAGGGCTTTTCATGCATCAACAACTTTAACCCTCACATGAACCCTTTGAGAGAAGAACTTTAAAAATTTCCCAGCCAGTGTGGTTCAGTGCTTGAGCACTGGCCTATGAACCAGGAGGTCATGGTTTGATTTCTGGTCAGGGCACATGCCCAGGTTATGGGCAGAATCCCCGTGTGGGACATGCAGCTGATCAGGAAGCAGCTAATCAATGATCCTCTCTCATCATTGATATTTCTATCTCTCTCCCTCTACCTTCTTCTCTGAAATCAATAAAAAAAATATTTTTAAAAAAAGTTCCCTATCACATAACTGAAAAAATGGAGGCAAAGAGGAGTTAAGTGACTTGCTCCAAGTCCTACAGCCAGCAAATAACAGAGCTGAGATGCACACCCAGGCAGCCTCCTCCAGAGCTCTTAATTTTAAAAGCTGAGTTCATACTGTATGCCAGTCACTGTGCCATTTCACCTTTAATCCTTATACAAACATGCAAAGTAGGACAGAGGTTTCAATGGCTTGATTAAGGCCACACAACCGGCAAGCAGGAGAGTAGAAATTCAGACCCTCCCAGATGCTGGGTCCTGGCATCAAAGGCTTTGTCAGGTCTGAGGAAAGGTAGAGAGATGGGTAGTGATGGAGGTTGGTGGAAGAGTTCTAATATTATACCGTGTAGGCAGTCACCTCCTTTGCTCCCACTGAACAGTCACTAGGTAATTCCAAGGTGCTGGCCTTTCCAAATGTGCAGGCTTCTGGTTTTTAAGGCCAGGGCTCCACTTCCCACCCGGCTGTGGTTGAGAGCTAGGCCATCCTCATTCACCCCCTTCTCAGCCCCTTCAGACACAGGGAAATCCAGCTAATCCAGAGAAACTGGACTGCTTCGTGGATTCAGGGAGATGCCAGGCTTGTGGTCATTGATGTCTTCCTGGGCTCCAGCTGTGAGGCATGCACTCCCAGTCTGTGCCTCTGCTGGGGCAGTTGAATGTCATGGTCAAGAACAGACTTTTGGAGTCAGGGCTACATTTGACCACTGGATCTTCCACTTCCTGGCTAGGTGACACTGGACACATTACTTAAGCTTTCAGAACCTCACTTGTCCTACCTGTACCTCCAGGCATGTTGTAAGGATGGACAGTGATGTCAATGAACCACCCCTCACAGTGCCTGACACATAGTAGACCCCCAATGGCTGTGACACATTGTTATTATGGCTCCAGGAGCTTCCTGAACTCCCCTGCAAGAAGGCAACAGCCAAAGTGTCCCCATGTTAAGAAAAGCCTGTAGCTCTTCCCCAGCAGACCCTGCCAGCATGGTGCCCACCAACTGGGGACCCACCTTCTGAGCATAGGAGAGCTGGTTGTAGGTCGCCATGGTTGCAGCTTCATTGGCACAGGCCTCTTTGGCTTTGTCAAAGGTCAGCTTATACTGGCCCAGTGGGGAGCGGAGATGGAACACCCCAACGGTGGCATCTAGATATGGAAGGAGGGGAACCGCCCAGGTCAGTATTTCCTGCAAAGAACTTTGAAGAACGTTCAAAGCACAAGGCCAGCTACTGAGTCTCTGCATGTGGAATCACCCATTTGTCTGTTTATGTCTGGCTTATTTCATGTAGCATGTTTTCAAGGTGTTATCACGTAGCACGTATCAGAGTTTCATTCCTTTTCAAAGCTGAATACTAGCCCACTGCAGGGATGGACTACATTTTGTTTACCCATTCATTTGTGGATGGGCATTTGGGTTGTTTCCACCTTTTGGCTACTGTGAATAATGCTGCTGTGAACACGGGTGGACAGATATCTGTTTGAGTCTCTGGTTTCAATTTTTCTCTGTTCTTCTCTCTCATTTCAATTGGATCATCAGCATGAGATAAATTACTGTCTTCAGTCCTACTAGTTTTTTTTTTTCCTGGTCTTATGAATTAAAAATTTTTTTTTCAAAAATTTTAGACATTTTTGAATTTCTCACTTAGAATGTCCTTCTAAGTAGACTATGTCATTATCCTATATGTTTTCCCTGCTTATATGCACCCTCTAGCTCATGCATGCCCAAATGATGTCGTAGGATGGACAGTAATGTCAACAAACCACCCCTCACAGCGCCTGACGCGTAGTAGAACCCCAAATGGGTCTTAGGGCTTAATTTATGTTATGGACTGAATGTGTGTGTCCTCCTCAAATTTCTATGTTGAAATCTTAACTTCAATGTGATGCTATTAGAAGGTGGGGCCTTTGGGAGGTAAGTAGGTCATGGGGGTGGAGCCCACATGAATGGGCAGAGCCTTTATGAAAAGGACCACAGAGAGCTCCATTGTCCTTTCTGCCTTGTGAGGACACAACGAGAAGTTGGCTGTCTGCAGCCTGGAAGAGAGGCCTTACTAGAACCTACTGTGCTGGCTGGCACTCTGACCTTGGACTTCTTCCTCTAGAACTGGGAGGAATCAATTCCTGTTGTTAATGAGCCACCCCGTCTATGGTACTTTGTTGTAGCAGCTCGAATGGACTAGGACAGCACATAACAGGTCTTACATCGATAGTTATTATTGAGATGCTGAGAGCTGCCTCACTAAAGCAAACCGAACCCGTCCGAGACGTCCGTTTCACTTTCTGAGACCGAGCCCTCCTTGCCCTGGCTCAGAACTCGTTTGTGGGCCCTTCATGGCTTTCCTCCACCAGGTTTCAAGATGCCCTGTCAGCTGCACCTCTGTACTTAGTTTTACGATCCCTGTGGGGTTATTATAAGCCATCCACATCAGCCTTGGAAGTAGGTGAGCCTGTGCCAATCCATGTGCTACTATCCACACGACTGCGAAGAAATTGTTTCTGCTCCTGGCAGCCGCTTCCTCTTTGTTATTTAAACCCTTAATTATGCTCCTTTCCAATTAAGGGTTGCAGGGATTGCTAAGCAACTCGAGGAAAGCAAGTATCAGGGAAATTCACGGTAAGAGGACCTTCGAGCTCCCGTCTCATTCTCAAGGTTTAGGGTACAATTCTGAGTTACTTGCCCCTCCACTCAGGGCTATGCACGGGCTGTTTGGCACCCGATTTATTTTTTATTTTTTTTATTTTAAAAGGTTCATTAACTTGCCAATTTTAAAAAATCCTCCCCAGAGGATATTTTTTCTATTGATATCCAGAGAGAGTAGAAGGGAAGGAAGGAGGGAGGGGGAGAGAGAGATATCAACAGGAGAGAAACACATCAAGTGGCTGCCTCCTACACACACCTGCAACTGAGGTATGCGCTCTTGATTGGGAAATGAGTCTGTGACCCTTTGGTCTATGGGCTGACACTCTAACCACTGAGCCAAACCGGCCAGGGCAAGTTGTAGAATTTAATGCAATTAAAATTTTTACTTTTTAAAAGTTAAATTGTTTTTCTTTTTCTCTTGCACAGATTCCCCCCACCCCCCATGCCTGAAGACCAGGTGCTTTGGGCCCGCAGCCCCTCGCCACACTGACCCTGGAAGTGGAGGTCAGCACAGTGGGCATCGGCGTGGCACTGTCCGTTGTCCTGCAGGCAGCGGTCGATGGGCAGCTGCTCCGGCTCACAGTCTACCCCGTCTCCTATGTAATGACTTTTACACTCACACTTGTGCCTGCCCTGTGGGGAGAACAGAAAGGTGAAAAAGCCCCCTGGCTAGGACCCGGGACCCCCCCCAGCGCTCTGCGGGCCACCATCCAGCATAGGAAATGTTCAGAAGGATCGAGAATATATGCCTCTCCTGTCCAGTGGGAAAGAAGTAACTGCCACGTTGTATTTGTCCAGGATCATGATGAAATGCTGTCCTTTACATCTCAGCTCAGGGGAGCCTCCCTGACCCCTAAATAAGGCAGCTCCCCATCCCTCTGCCCCACTGGCCGGGTCACATTCTTCTGACCCTCGGGGCTCTCTGAGAGTGTCTTGTGCGTGAGTTCTGCACTGAGCATCACCCCTCCCTCTGCTCGAATACAAGTGCTTTGTTGGGACATCCCTGGCACCTGCAACAGCACATAGTAGGTGCTTGATGACCATTTGTTGAATCAGTGAATGTTCTCATTTGATCCCACAACAATCCTATGAGATCTGCATTATTATTAGGCCCACTTTGCAAAGAGGAAACAGAGGCTCAGAGAGGTTAAGTAGCCAGCCCCAGGCCACACAGAGTGCAAGTCCAGGAGCTGGGAGTCAAAGGCTGTCTGACTCTGAGTTCATGTTATAACCACCGTGGACATTATCTCCCACCATCTTCTCTTCCCACCAGATAAACAGGCCTCCAGGTGCCGGTTCCATTCAAAAAAGACTTGAGGGCCTGCCCGGTTTGGCTCAGATAGAGCATCGGCCTTTGGACCAAAGGGTCCCAGGTTCAATTCTGGTCAAGGTCACATGCCGGGATTGCAGGCTTGATCCCTGATAGGGGGCGTGTAGGAGGCAGCCAATCAGTGAGTCTCTTTCATCATTGATAATTCTATCTCTCTCTCCCTCTCCCTTCCTCTCTGAAATCAATAAAAATATATTAAAAAAAGAGAGAAGGTGGTCTGTTGGTGCCTGTTGTTAAATAAATAAATAAATAAATAAATAACTCCTATCAATAAAGAGGGAATATGCTAATTGACCATCGCTCCATCACAAAGATGGATGCACTCACAGCTGAGGCCAAGTTCCCATAAGGAGCCTTAATGAACAATCAGCAGGGACCTGAGGCTACGCCCTCCCCTGCCCCCATGTGGCTTGATGGGACCTCAGGCCGAGCCCCCCACCATTGTGTCAGGCTGGGGGACCTCAGTCCGCACTCCCCATCCCAGTGCCAGGCCAGGGGACCTAAGGCCACACCCCCTGCCCAGTGGGGCTTGACAGGGGACCTCAAGGTGCACTTCCCGTCCTGGTGCTGGGGTACGGGACCTCAGGCTGCTCCCCCTGCCCCAGCGCCAGGCCGGGGGACCTCAGGCCACGCCCCCCACCAGGTGGGGCTTGACAGGAGACTTCAGGCCGTGCCCCCCACCCCGGCACCAGGTTGAGGGACCTCAGACCGCACACCCTGCCCGGCTGGACTTGACAGGGGACCTCAGGCCATGCCCTCCACCCAGTGGGGCTTGACAGGGGACCTCAAGGTATACCCCCAGTGCTGGGTTGGGGGAACTCAGGCTGCACCCCTGCCCAGCAAGACTTGAGGCTGCGCACCCCCCTGCCTGGCAGGGCTTGACAGGGGACCTCAGGCCATGCCCCCCACCCAGCAGGGGTTGAGAGGGGATCTCAGGCCATGTCTCCCACCTGGCGGGGCTTGATGGAGGACCTCAAGGCATGCCCCCCACCCCAGTCTGGGCTGGGGGACCTCAAGCCATGCTCCCTGTCCTGGTGCTGGGCCAGGGGACCTGAGGCTATGTCCCCTGCCCGGCAGGGCTTGACAAGGGTGGGACTGGCCAGGTCTGGATCTAGCCCAATTGGGGGCGGGAGGACGGCTGGATCTGGGTCTCACGCGATTTTGAGGTGCATGTGGGTGGGCGGGGACTTGACTCTGGGTCCCATGGTGTGCCCCAGACTCTGACAGGAGGAAGGTTTTCATATACATTTTACTAATTTTCTTTCATCTCTGACACTTCTATTATAGAGAAAGGGCAAAAAGCAATATTAAATTATTTCCCCTAATTAATCCCCTTTTAATGTGCATGAATTTTGTGCACCGGGGTCACTAGTAAATAAATAAAAAGGCTTGAGGGAGTGCCCAAACCTGCACTTTCTTGCCACCTCTTACCAACTCTTTTTGTTTTAATAAACTTTTGAGTTTGGATAATTTCAGATGTACAGAAAAGTTGCAAAGATAGCAGAGAGTTTGTCCCATCTGCCCTCTACCCAGGATCCCGAATGTTAACATCTTATGTCACCATAGTACACATGTCAAAGCTAAGAAATCAGCGCTGGTCCATTACTATGAACTAAACAACAGACTTTCTGTGGAGTTCACCAGTTTTTCCACGAAGGTCCTTTTCTGGCTTAGGATGCCACCTTGCCCCTGGCTCGCCGACTTTACAAGAAGTAGACCGAGGTGGGAAGCAGAGGGGAGAAGAGGCCAAGTGAGGCCCCAGAAGCTGATCTTGGGGAGACAGACTCACCGGGCCAGTCATCCTGCAGGTGGCATGCTCATGACACCCCCCATTGAGGCCATCCGCACAGGGGTCTACCTCTGAGCAGCTGCGACCGTCCCCCTTGTAGCCCTTCAGGCAGCTGCAGGAGACCTTGGTGCCCTTCTGGGAGCACTTGGCGACCTTCGCACAGCCCCCGTTGTTCTGTTTGCAGAAATCCACCACTGCAAGAGCAGGGAGAGAGGGCTCATGAGCCACTGTCTGTGCATCGGGCTTCAGATTGGGCTATGGGTCACCTCAGGACCAGTGGCCCCCTAACATGTTGGCACCCTCTCTCCCCAGGCCCTGTGGCCTCTATGTTAGCCTTTGCAAACACTAACATCCTGCGGCTAATCCTCTCATAGACCAGGCCTGAAGACATCAGTCCACCTCTGCCCCTTTGTCACATACTGCTAGCCTCCACCTGGGCAGCACTTTTCTGAGTGAGTTTGGGTGTTTACTAGTGATATTAGGACAGTTATGCGTGTATATGTGTGTGTATAGTTAGCCCACTACGGAGGATGTGTGAGATAGACATGAACCCATTCTACAGATGAGAAAACTGAAACTCAGAGAGCTTCACTGATCTGGTGAAGGCAAAAGAGCTAGAACGTGGTGGAGCTGGGATTTAAACCCAGGTTGGTTTGACTCTGAAACCTGTGCTGTCCCCACTGTTGTGCTGCCTTTTAGCACCTTTGTTTTCACAATCCCCCAAATTCCAACCCAGTCATAGATTAGCTCTAGCCTCGGGAGTAGCTGGAAAGCCATCTGATTTCTCTTACCTGCCTTTTTGCCTAGAGTTGCTGCCGCCACTTGAGACCCTGAGAGAATGGACATTAGGATAAAGGGCCTCGCCCTAAGGATGGTGGGGTAGAAAGACAGACCTGGGACTTTGCTGCCATTGTTGAGTGCTGAACCATTTCTGGACTGCCTTTGTGGCAGATTACAAAAGAGCAGGCATAGCCCTAGTTGGTTTGGCTCAGTGGATAGAGCATCGGACTCTGGACTGGAAGGCCCCAGGTTCGATTCTGGTCAAGGGTGCATGCTTGGGTTGCAGGCTCCAGCCCCCAGTAGGGGGCATGCAGGAGGTAGCCGATCAATGATACTCTCTCATCATTGATGTTTCTATCTCTTTCTCCCTCTCCCTTCCTTTCTGAAATCAATAAAAATTTATAAAACAAAACAAAAAAACAGCAGGCATAGTGAGATCTCATTTTTGTAAGGAAAGTCTATATCTCTGTGAATTATTCGTGAAAAAAGAAAGTACTTGTGGCCAAGACTTTTCACTTCCCCTAGTATCTATTGTCTCCTTTATCTATAGATTTTTAGCTGGGCTCATGGTTGCCTAATGAAAAACTGTATTCCCAGGCTTCCTTGCCGCTACATGTGATAGATAATGAGGGTCCAACCAATGAGATAGAAGCAGACAGGATTTTAGCAACTACTAGGTGTGCCCTTAAATCTCCTTCCTCTCCCTCTCCCTCCTGCTGCCTGGGATGTGTTTATGGTGGTGGCTATCTCAGGTCAGGCAACTGAATGATGGCAGAGCAACAAGATAGAAGGAGTCTGGGCTCCCAGATGACCTTTCAGAGTGATACCTCATGTTAGCCATGGATGCCTCCATCCAAACTGTTCTACGAGATGAAAATAAACATCTAAACATCAGCCATATTTATGCCACTGTTCCTTTGGGTCTCTGTGGCTGAACCCATATCCTCACTACTAAATACAGACATTGCAATGTTCAGAGTGGTTCTTACTAAATAGTGAGAGTACGTGTAGTTTTAACTATTTTTTTTTAATACTACAGTGTATCTTCTGAATTTTTTGAAGTAACACTGGAATACTCATAGAGTTAGAAAAACACTATAAAAGAAAGTGCAACACAGTTTGCAAAGCAATTTCAAACCATGACCTGGGAGGTGGGCAAGCCAGGTGTAAGCAAACCCATTAAGGAAACTGAGTCACAGAGGGGGTAGGTATGGCCAAGTGGCCCAGGTAGGAGGTAGAAGGGCTAGGATAGAGCCCAGACTATGACTGTTTCACACACGCACAAATGGGACCCACCTGTGCATGTTATTCCGTCGCCTTCATAATTCAGGTTACACTCACACGTGTTGTTCTCCTTACAGGTAGCGTGAGCAGAACAAGGAGGTGTGCACACTGGGGGCAAAGCTGCGAAGAAAAAGGTCACCATTCATCCTGTGTCATGGTGAGAAGAGTTGAGGCCCACTTAAGTGTCTCCCCAAGACTCCCCTCTGGCTTGCCACTGTGTTTCAAAAGTGTCCCCTCATAGCCGAGGAATAGGGTGATTTGCTAAGGTCCCTTCTAGCCTGGAGATCCCAAGATTCTGGAATTACTCCTTTTATATTAAAACATTATCTCTGCAATGTGAGTCAGATTAAAATGCAAATATGTTACCTTTGGGAGCTACCAATTAAAACTTTCTATGTTCAAATTTGCTAGCAGACGTGAATTTGGCAGATTAGCTCTCTGGTCCTAAAGGCATGGGGTTCAGGATGGAGATGGTTAGATTGGAGGAGAGCCCAGCTGGTGTGGCTCAGTGGTTGAGTGTTGAGCTATGAACCAGCGGGTCATGGTTGGATTCCCAGTCAGGGCACATGCCCAGGTTGTGGGCTCTATCCCCAGTAGGGGGCGTGCAGAAGGCAGCTGACCAATGATTCTCTCTTATCACTAATGTTTCTCTCTCCCTCTCCCTTCTTCTCTGAAATGAATAAAAAAATATTAAATTGGAGGAAAAATTCTGAGGGGGCTTTGGTGATTGGATGGGGCTGCAGCATCCACAGGCTGCAGGAAGCCAAGTGGCAGTCAGGGACCGGGAGCAGGAGGAGGAGAGGGAGGAACGGAAGTGAAGGGTCCTGTTGGAATTCTGGAACTTCAGGTTGCTGAAGCCCAGCACCGAGTGGAAGAGCTTGGTCCGCCCTCCAGCGGCGGGGTGGAGGTAGGGGTAGGGGTGGGGGCGGGGGAGGGGGTGGATGAAATGGCAGTGAGTCACATGAGCTAACTTAACCTTTATATCTCAGACCTTCTGCCAGCAATAGGGCTCTGGGCACATGGAGGCTCAGAAAACTGCTCAGTAAGGATCAAGATGATGATGACTTGATAACGATGACAATGATAATGGCAGCTACCGTTTTTAAGAGCCCACGTACACCGGGCACTTCAAAACCATGATCTCCGGCCCTGCGAAATGTGTAACACACACTTCTTTTCAAAGGATGAGTGCACCAAGGCACAGAGCGGGCCCCTGGTCTGGTAAATAGCAGAATCTGGAATCAGATACGGGATTCCAGACTGTATTTCCTATGGAAGCACTCAGCCTCGGGGCCCAGGACCACGTTCCCGGGCCCCCGCGATCCTGTATTCTTTGCCTGAAGTGGGTTCTCTGTGATTGCACAGGACTGCATGCTAGTCTCATGGGTTTGCATGAAATATTTTCATCTACGTTTCCTTCAAGTTGCCACACCTCCTGAGGCCTGGGGCCATGTATCCAAGTCAGCTGTTCACATGGCCAAGGGCATACTTGCTGGGTTGCCTTTTTTTTTTTTTTTTTTTTCAGGTGCTGCTCAGACCCAACCTGACCTGGCCGCTCAGGGCAGGGTTCCTGGCCCCTGGTGCTGCCGGCGGCTGCTCACACCCATGACAGACCTGCCTGCGTGTTACAGAAGCGGCCGGTCCACCCAGCTTCACAGAGGCACTGTCCGGAGCCCGTGATTCCCTCATCACACTGTCCGTGGTCCGAGCAGCCACAGGCTGTAAAGCAAATTGTAATCAGTGGTCAGTCATCAGGGACTGAAATCCAATCAACCAGCTCACTCGCCACCTGTTGGCTGCATTGTCAGTGTGGGAGGCACCCTGCGTGTGCCACAGTCACTCACTCATTCACTCATCCATCCAGACATTCAAAAAACAACTTATTCAGTGGCTATCATGGGGCAGACAGTGACTAGGCAATGAGGTTACACCAGAAAACAGAACAGAAGAGGGAGAGAACCTTATCTGGGGCCCCCGAACAGAGAAATCTATTTAACAGTAAAATCTTCAAGACATGTACCAATTCTTCCACTTCTCGCCACCCCCAGCACCACCAGAGCCCAAGACAATACCAGCTCTCACCTAGGTGGTGGCATTAGCTTTCCTAAAGGTGTCCCTGATTCTGTGCTTCTCTCTGGCAGTGTATTCCCCGCAGGGCAGCTGAGCATCCTTTCTAATCTGCTCATGATGCTCCTCCCTTCCTAACCTTCCACTGGCCACCATCACATGCAGAGCAGAGGCCACAGATCTTTCTCGGGCTGAGATGCTGCTATGTGACCTGGTCCCCGGAGACCTGCAGATGTCACGCCTTCCTTTCTTCTTCTCATGTGCTCACTCTGCTCAGCCACTCGGGCCTCTTTGCTGCTTGTTTCATGGCAAGCCTGCTCCTGCCACAGGGCCTTTGCATGTGTTCATCTTTTATCATCCCCCTTACCTGCTTCTTTATATGTATACCTTTATAACTATTGTTGTTTCTGCAGCTTTTAACTGTTTTCTCCCTTTCAATACATGCTCTTTGAGAGCTGGGGCTTTGCCCCCTCCTACACCACTGTGTCCTTACAACTTAGAACAATCCCTGGCTTTTGAGCCGCTGAGTGCCTCAGTTTCCTCTTCTGCTAAGTGGGAATAACAACAGTACCTACCTCAAAGTGTTGTTGTGAGGATTAAATGGTAAAACATATCTGTCTGGCACACAGTAGGCCCTCCACAAACGATTAGCTATCAATATTCATAAGGACTGAATAATACAGGTTGGTTGAATAACTGAATGAATGAATGTTGTTCAGCCACAGCTTGTCTTGGTGGCTGCAGGGCATGTGAGCTCACTTTTAGAGATGCAGCTCTTTCAGTGAATGGAAATGCGCACACATTCGAGGGGGGAAAGCATGTAAGGGGAGGCAGATGGAGGAGCGGGGTTGTGGCTGGGAGAGGGGAAGACGCATACTTCCAGGGCAGGAGACTGGTATGGATCAGGGCAAGGAGCACTCAGCTGAACAAGAGGCTGAGCAGGCGCGTGGGTACCACTTACGCTGACAGTCAGGCCCGAATCTCCCTGGCCAGCACAGCTCACACGCTGTCCCGTTGAAGCCAGTGTTGCATTTACACTCTCCCGTGGCCGAGTACTGGTCAAGGCAGACACCCCGGTTATTACATGGGGCATCTGGTCCTCCGGGGCAGGCTGGAAGAGATGAAATAGCAGGGACTCAACAGCCTCCCCAGCATTTGTAAATGCGCTGCCAACCTGTCCGCAGCTGTGGGTCCCGAGCTCCATTAGCCCAGAGGGACTGTGGCCCTGGGGACCTACCCACACAGTGTCTCAATGTTTAGGGCAAGCCACTAAACTTAAATGTATCTGATGGGGTTCTGCCTTGGCAGAGGGACACCCTGAACTGTGTACTGTCTTTGGGGATCAGGAGACCTGGCGTGAATAGATCTGGGCTAAATAATGAACATGCTCTGAGGTTCAGCTCTCTTAGCTCTAGATGATGATGATGATGATGATGATGATGACAGGGATATAATGCCCTATGCCACATTGTGACATGAAGATCCAATGAGGTACTATAACTTAGAACATTTTAAAACTATAAAGCACTGAGCAAATAGAACGGTCCACACTTTAGTGATGGAGAGTGGAGGCTGGGTGAATGTGTGGACTCCCAGCTCAGAATTCTCTCAACTGAACCAGAATAAATGGACCTTGGGCTTGCTTCTTATTCTCTCTGTGCCTCCATGTTCTCACATATAAAATTGGGATAGCAATGTTATCTACTTCTTAGGGGTCTTGAGGTTTAAATATAATGATGTATATGGGAAGTAGCTAGCACCCATGCGTGGCCGATAGGAAATGCCTTACATTTGCTATGCTGCTGTATTACTGTATCTAGACACAGGGGTTTCGGGATGGGCCCAAGTGCCCTTTGACAAGGAGCCCTTTCCTGGTGAAGAAAGGGAGGGGACAACGTTGTATATCCAGTAACAGGGGGGTTTTTCACTAAATAATGGCCCAAACATATCATGTTAGTCTAGCACCCTGCCAGCGTAGAATTCTATTAGATGCCTTTAAACTCATGCACTTGTCAGGATCACGGACTAGAGTAAAAAGTGAAACATGGTATTTCTAGTGCCGTGGGAAGTGTCTTATGCCATACTAGTAAGCAAAAGTGCATGACACACAATCACACTCCCTGCACTAGACTCTCAGCTCTGTCAAAACTAAAACGGGACAAGAGAAGAAGTCTAAGGAAAGCTACACAACTCTGCAGCACGATTGCGTTGGGATCTTTTCTTAGTCGAGTCATGAGGAGGAGGGGCTCCCGCCCCCTAAACACACACTTGATCATGTCAGTCCTTCCAAATGCAGCACAGCGACTGCGCCATCGTCCGGGAACCTCAAGGCGATGAGAGGCGCCCTCACCCTGGCAGTCTCTCCCGAAGTAGCCCTTGCAGCACCTGGGCAATGGGATCACCAGGGCGCACTGCTGCCGGCAGCCCTCCAGGTTCCTCTTGAAGGACAGGTTGTACAGACACTTCTGCTTCACGCCCTGAGGGAAGAGAGTGAACAGCCCTCTGCTCTCTGCTGCCCAACTTGGCCTTTAAGCTCTAGCCCGCTCCCAGGGGAGCCGGGTCCTGCCCAAGTCGAAAATGGGACTCGATGGCCTTTACAGGGGATTCTTTTCTTGGGGGCACAGATAGGCAAATGAGTGGGGGAGAGCCCAGTGCTAGAAAGATTCCTCTCCAGCCTTAAGGCCCCAAGAGTGCAAAGTGTGCCAGGTGAGAGGTGGGGGAGAGGTAGCTTTCTATCATGGCAAGGCCCCCAAATCATCAAAAGGAAGGGTCTGAGTTACATTTTGTTTTGCAGGGATGTTTTTGTTAAGAGGGTTTCCTAGTAGAATAGAAAGAACTTGGCTTTGGAATGAGTAATAAAGCCAATATTTAATGAACGCTTACTATGTGGCAGCCTCTGTAATTTGCATTTTAAAACTTACATTCTAACAGCCACACACTGAATAGTTAGTAGCTCCTTTTTACAGAGTCAAAAAATGTATAGACTATGTGATTTGCCCAAGGTTGCCCACTGGAATTTGACCCCATATCTATGAACTCCAAATTTCATTGGCTTAACCATTGCTTTTACATGGCTTTCTTTGCTCCTTACCAGCTGTGTGGCCTTGGCTGATTGCTTACCCTCTCTGACACTCATATTTTTCATAAGTGGAGGTAATAATAGCTTCTTATGAGTGTTCTAATGAGGAATAGGGATAATGTCTAAGAACTCAGTGTAGCTCCAGGGACATGAACATCAGCCAATAAAATCCAGCTATTGTTTTTATCATTATAATGATCTAGGTCTTCACTCCCATGACTTTTCTAGACAGTTCCTAGAAGCTGGGCAGTGAGTTTACAGGTTGCCTGGGTTCAGAATGTTCATCTTTCACCCTATGGGCTTGGTTGTTGAAAGAATGGCATAAATTACAGTTATGCAACACACCCACCGATGCACACACTTGCACGTTTACTTATGCTAACCAGAAGATTAGGGTCTGATAATGAAACAAACCTATTGCTCTCTGAATGTTATTGCTGCGTTCATAATTACCTTTGGTTTCGTCCACCTTGGGCAGCTGGGAGTATAGGTACAGCTCCCACAATCCCCCTAGTAGTCAAGAAAAGAAACACTTACAAATCAAGAACATTAGGAAGCACAAGGAAATGCCCTGAGTGAATGTCTTGTTGAGTTGACTAAGAACTGAATCTTGATTACGATTCTGACTATGATCAAGAATATAACAGCAAACACACGTCAGCTTTGCCCCGGAGAATTCTGAAGGCCTGTCTTGGACCTCAGCTTCTTGGTTTAGTTCTCAGCGACGAACAGTTCCCTATCCCACAGAGGTGGGCCAGCTAGCGTCATGCAGGCATATGGTTTACCAGTGGGAAATGTGGAAGCAGGGTCAATACCACTACAAATCAGCTGGGGTACTTTTGGCCAATCACCTTCTTTGGTGCTTAGTTTTCTGATCTATAAGGTAGGCATAATAATTCTTGTCCTTCAGGGGGTTGGTGAGGAAAAATGATTAACTGAAAAAATGTGTGTGAATATACTTTGGAAATTAAGAAGGCCACCACCTCTGTAGCAGAAAGGCTAACTGGGTTTTCGTCTCCTACTTTGGCTGATGGGTATTCTAATAATTTGTAATATTTTTCAAATGCCTACAAGTTGCCAGATCCCCAAATCAACTGGTGACAGACTTTTCCATGTAAGTCACTTCACCTCTTTAAGGTTCAATTTCCAAGTCTATATGATAGAATTGATGATAACTACTTCCATTATTGGACTACTGTAGGGATAAGATGAGTATCGAACCAAACTCAGTGAATGGTACTGGGTAGATGGTTAAGTGGGAAATAGGAAAATGCCTCATTCAGTGAAGGGCCAAGGATGGAAGCTTAACCCATGTTCTTAATAAGTGAACAAATGAATGGAGGTGTGGGTAGCATAAAATATTAGACTGAACCATGTGAATTTGCCATGTTTGTAGCCACAGCCTGTCAGGTATGGCAATTTCATATGGTTTAAAAGAGCAGAAGCTCAAACACGCTTGTTGAATGAATGAGTGAATGACTGAATGGATGGGTGGGTTTGAAAATGACTGGCAGGGCACATGGTTGGTCTCAACAACTGTTTCCCTGATGGGAGGGAATGAACAGACAGGTAGGCAGGTGGATAAATGAAAAGGTGCAAGGCCTGTGCTGGCGTAGGTAGATGCTTGTTCATTGTGAATCTGAAGAGAATAGCCCTCAGTGGTTTGACAGCTGAGCCCATGAAGGATCATGAGACCATTCTTTGGCTCAACGTTCTCTTACCACAATAAGAGTAGTGTTTTTAGGACTGACCGAGACACTGAAGGTAGTAAAAGTGTCACAGCGGCCCCCCAGGGTGGGGTCAATGAGTAGACAGTCAATGCCGTAGGCCACACCCAGGTCAAATAAGAGCTCCCGTTGTATAATCCTGCACGTTTGGCTGTTCAGGAAGAGTTCGCCCTGAGAGAGAGAGAGAGAGAGAGAGAGAGAGAGAGAGAGTAAGAGAGAGAGAGAGAGGAAGTGAGAGAGATCAATAATCCTTCTTAGACTTCCTAGGCCATATAATGTAGCCAACACTTGCAAGACTCAGAAAGAACTGAGATACATACTTAGACATATCAAACACTCAGCATGTATTAAGTGCCAAGTATTGTTCTGTGTGCTTTACCTGGGCCAGTTATTGTATTCCTCATGACTCTAGGATGTAGCTACTATTGCTAGTGTTCCCATTTACAGCTGAGGAAACTGAGGCAGGGAGAGGTTAAACAACTTGCCCAAGGTCACTCAGCCAGTCCATGGTGGTGCAAGCATTCACACCGGGCAGCCAGCCTCGGAGCCCACACTGCTGGCCGCTCTGCAACACCGTCTCCGCCAAAGTGGCAGTGGGGGTAACAGGATGGAGCAGGGGCGGCCTGGCTGACATTCAGGATAAACTCTGTTGACATGGCCACGTCATGTGCAGTAACCCCGATTCCTTACTTAGTGCCAGCACCCAGCAAAGTGCCTGACACAACTGTCTTCCTAGGACATACAAGTGATGGCTTTCCTTTGCAGTGATAATAACCACTTCTGTTTTCACATGTATTAGGCGTTGGGTCATTTGTGCTTTAGATACATTATTTTGTTTTATGCTACAACAATCCTAGCACTTTTCTTTTCCTTTTTTGGTTAGTCCTTACCCGAGGGTATTTTTCCACTGAGTTTGTCAGGGAGAGTGGAGGAGAGAGGGAAAGATAGAAACATCGATGTGAAAGAAACACATCGATTGGTTGCCTCCTGCATGAGCCCCGACCAGGGCCTGGGCCAGGGAGGAGCCTGCAACCAAGGTATGTGCCCTTGACTGGAATCGAACCCTGGACTCTTTGATCTGCAGGCCGATGCTCTATCCACTGAGCCAAATAGACTAGGGCAATCCTAGCACTTTCTTTGCTAAGGTCCACCCAGCAAAGTTGATGGATACAACCCTTCCCCCTTACCCCCCCAAGGGAGCAAAATGTTTTTTGTTTTTTTTTTAGAAAAGTCTATGAAAAGAAAAAAGATAAATTTCAGCATCTATGATGAGATGGGCACAAGGTAATTCAGTGGAAAGAACACTGGGAAACTGTGGTTAAATCTCCCCACTTCTACTTGTCAGCGGACTTCTCTGAGGTTTAATTTTCCTCACCAGGTAAGTAGGGCTAATGATTCCACTGCATAGGGTTGTTACAGAGATCAGACTAAATAATACATTACAAAATTCTCTGAAAGCTGTACTGGCACAGAGAATGAGCCGTGGGCAAGCTTATTATATTTCTTTGATAGGCGTCCAGTTTTTTCTGTGGAGATAGTACAGCTGATCTCTAGAGCAACTTTCCGGAAGTTGGATGGTAAAGGTGCTCACATTCCCCATATCCACTTATAAAGTCAATGCAATTCCAATCCAAATACCAAAGGGGTTCTGGCTGGTCGTCCCTTGTAAACAGAAAGTCGTATGGGCCTTCTCAGAAGGCTCCTTGAACGGAATAAACTCATATGGGAGCTGCATCCCTTTGCCATTTGTCCTTCTTACTGCCTGGAAAGTGGATGTGAAGGCTGGAGCTCCAGCAGCCATGATGGACCTTGAGGTCGCTTTAAGGCTGGAAGCATGTGCTGAAGAACAGAAAGACAGGAGGAGCTCCCTCACGGAGCCATCATTCTAGGTCTGGAGGAGCCGCCTCCCGATTTCCTTAATAAGAACGATAAACCCTTGTGTATTTAAGTCACTGTCATTTTGGGTTTACCTTTATGTGCAGGTTATAAGTGTAGCTACTATTACCCTATCATATCCATTCATCATACGGAGTTACAGGAAGGTAAGTTTGTTGAGGAACTAGCCAGGGAAGGTGGAAATGGCAAACTTTCTCTCCGTTGGCTCATTTAAGAAGCTATAGCCCAGATCTGGTTCTGATCACTAAGAGAGGCCTAGCGATGAGGTCACCTCGGGGCCAGGAAGGAAGGGAAAGGGATGACAACATGCTTTCCTGCTCCAGGGAAGTGGCTCACACTGAAAAATAAATGCTGTACAATTAACTAACTAACTAACTAACTAACTAACCAACCAACCTAAAAGCTACTCCACACATGTAAGGAGGAAGGGGGCTCCCTGACACCTGCTCCAGGGCTTAGGTGGGCCAGGATTTATCAGGTTCCTCATACCCGCTTACTTACTCTCAGGGGAGAAAGCTCTCAAGGTGGCGAGGAAAAGAGCTGGCTGTCAACGACAGGAAAAAAGGAGCGTCTCTTTGACAGGGCAGTGGCTGGGGAACGCCGATAATGTGTTGCCACCCCCACCTGGGCAAGGATACTCACGATGTCACTGTCAGCGCCACACCACACACTCAGCTCGGAGCCTTGCAGGGTCTTCCAGGCAGCAGATCTGGGCAGATCCACCGACAGAACCTGTAGCAGCCAGGATGCCACATGAATGCCCCAAATTCGGGCCGAGGAAGGGCCCATAGGAGCTTTGCCAACAAACCAAATTCAGACACAAGTTTTTCTAAGAGTTCTAATAATTCCAGCTAAAAAATGACAATAGGTATAATAAAAAGGACTAATAATTATAGGCCCTCCAGGAACTTGGACATGCTCTCTGTAGGGAAAGTCTCGCCAGTGGGACTGGGAGTTACCCTCCCATCTCCCCACTATGTGTGGAGTCCATGGAAGATGCGTGTTGGCGTATGAAGCCAATGGCAGCACTGGGTGGGTTAGGGAAATGGCACAGGGCTCTGTTACGGTTGATTTACGTCCCCCCCCTGCCAAAAGTCAGAGTCATGACCACCATTACTTTAGAATGTGACCTTACTTAGAAATAAGGTCGTTGCAGATGTAATTAGCTAAGATGAGGTCACACTGGAGTAGAGTGGGCCTCTAATCCAATATGACTGGAGTCCTTATAAGAAGAGAGGAGAGAACACCAAGTGACGACAGAAACAGGGAGAAGACAGCTTTGTGACAACAGAGGCAGAGATGTGCGGGATGCGCCCACAAGCCAAGGAATGCCAAGGATTGCCAGCAACCACCAGAAGCAGGAGAAAAGCATGGACCAGCTTCTTCCTTAGAGCTTGGAAGAGGAGCTTCCAGACTTGACTCTGGACTTCCAGCCTCCAGAACTCTGAGACAATACACTTCTGTTGTTTCAAGCTCCCCCACATCCGCGCCCCAGTTGGTGGTAACTTGTTATGCCAGCCCCAGGAAACAAACAGATCCTATGAATTAACCACAGTGTGGACATCTGGCTTTTGGGGATTGGACAGGTTTACTCCTGGAGAGGAACATGGGTCCTGGTCGAGGGTTTTAGCAAGATCTCAATTCCCTGAGCACAGTGGACCAGTTCAGGAATGAGGAACTGATCGCAGCTGAATGAGTCAGTCCTTTGCCTAGAAACTTTGGAGTCAGGAGAGAAAGAGTCATCTGGAGAGACTCGGGGACTGCTGTCCGCAGCCATCCCGCCACGTGAATGATGGAGGTGAGAAAGCTGATTGGCTGTACAGACAGGAAGGCTGCTGCTGGGTATTGGTGACAGAAAACAAAAAGCAGGTTGGAGCAACAGGCCGAGGTGTGGTAAACTGCAGGGCCAGCTGATGACCAGTCAGAGGACACAGTGGGGCAGGGGCTACTCACGATTCCTGGGTCGCATCACTCCCCGGGTTGCCCTGCACTCGTGTCTGCATGAAAACGAAATACCTTGGCGTCTCGGATCACGTGGAACTTCAGATACTCCTTCAGCTTGTCTTGGCTGTCTTGGTTGAACAGGAAGTCCTGCTGTTCCTGGGGTAGGGCTTGGAGGGCTTGGTCGGAGGGCCAGAAGAGGGTGACTGGGGTGTGGATGGGATCCGTGATGAGGCTCAGCAAACCAGTATCCTGAAACACAGGGTCGGTCACACGCTCAGCCAAACCCGGCGGTGCGGACTAAAGGCGGCTGGGTCCCCTCCGTGCCCACCCCGTGGCACAGCCAGGAACTAGAGGCCCACACTCCAGCCATTTGAATCCTCATTTTCTTTTCTTTCCTTTTTTCTTTTTATTGGACCCACATTTTCTTAGAAAGCAAAACAGGAAGTCAAATTCTGGGCTTTTGTTAATAGGAAAATAAACTTTAGTATCTTCAAAAAATTTATTTTTGCTTCTCTTGCCCAAATATTTTCTTTTCTGGAAGACCCCTATAGCACTTGTCTCATATTTCATTAAAAAAAAATGAAACTTATCCAATACTGATATACTTCTGTGTATTTATAAGATTTGTAGATCACATAGATAAAAAAATAAATTTCCAGATGAATGGGGAGAGGTCATTTTGAGAGCCTTCTATAACCTCGGTGCATTGTACACATTTTTTTTCCTTACAATTTTCCAACAACCCTGGGGAGTAGGCTTTATTAATCCCTTTCACTGCGCCCCAAAGAGCTCTCCTAACTTGCTATAAAAGCTCGTGTTCAACCAGACCTGATGCTCAGGTGTGTGTGTGGGGTGGACCATAAGGTTTTGGGAGTGGGTGGGTGGGCCAAGATGACTTGTCTGTAACATCCCTGGAGATTCTCATTTTGAACACCATTTGGAATCTCCATTTCTTCAAAGCTGTCCAGAGAGTCTGAGCCCCAGGCCATTTTGAAAATTACTGGGAGATACAGAGATTTGTAGACTGTGCTGGGGGGTGGAGGGGAGAGAAGGAGAAGCTGGGGTTTTTAGAGCCCTCCTGAGGCTTCTGGGAGCAGGAGGAGAGGGAGCCTTGGCGAACCTGATCCTTCCTGAGGATCCTCTGCAATATTTGTGTGAACAAGAAGTTTTTCTACTCAATTCGTGGGAACAGCCTCTGAAGTCAGAAGGGTATGGTTTGAAATGCAATTTCTACCTGTCTCATGGGCACAGATTCCCTGGCTCCACCCCAGCTTCTCCGTCACTACAATGCAGGTGATAATTCCAGAAGCACCTGGGGCAGGGGCTGGTGCACCCTCATCCTTTCCTCGCTCAGCCTCATTCTCTTCAATTTCTAACTCGGCCCATGTCTATACCGTAGAGCTGAACAAACCAAACACCGTTTTGGGGATGGAGTGGCAGAGAAAGACTTTGTTCTCTGGAAAATTACGACGTCCCCATACAGATCCCAGAACAGCTGGGTGTGCCCCCAAACAAACAAAATGACAGAAAACCAAACCAACAGCACCCTCCCCCCACCCCCTCACACACACCCTCCAAAAACCAAACTTCTTTAGCCCAGTTACTCCCTGGATAACTTTCGTCCTAGGTGTTTACCTGTATTAAGTTGCTAAATTTGGTGTAGCCGTGGTTCATTGCCAGTGTTGTAAGATTTTGCTGCAAAGATAAGAATGGGAATGAGACCTTTTCTCATGCAGTTCACAAAGCACTTTAACAAAAACTCAACTGGATGCAATGAGGACAAGATAATACGGCAGGTTCTGTGGATTGGCTCATGGCACCCACCCCAGCTCCAGTCTGCCCTTGACTTTCTGCATTACAGAGACTAGAAGGCTAAGCACTGCATTTCTCAGACTGCCTTGCAGCTAGAGCCCCATGTGACATAAGGTTCTCCAAGGAGAAGCGCTTCTGTAAGACTTATTGGTGGAAAGGAACAACAGGAGGTGGCAGTGGCCACTGGCAGGGAGACCAGATTTTCTGACAAGCACACGGTGAAGGCCTCTGGTGCCAGACTCCGGTACCCTAGGTGGTGAGGCTGGGACAGGTGGCACTGGCAGAGTTGTTATAGGGGAAGTCAGGGGTTCTCCCTCTAAAGGTGTCCTGGGCTGTGGTGTGCCCAGCTGTGCAGCATCTGGATTAGGCTCCCTGGCTTTCCAGAGATTTGGGGATGTCAATTTTTAAGAAACCCCTTTTTGTTTAAGTTAGGCATAGTGGATTCTGTTGTCTGCAACGAAGAACGCTGGCCAAAATGAATGAATAACAATAAAAGCTAAAATTGTCTTTTCTGTCAATTGAGGAGTCTTGCTCCAGGTCTAGTATAGTGATATCTATCTACCTATCTATCTATCTATCTATCTATCTATCTATCTATCTATCTATAATTTCTCCACCTTTTATATCTATGCAAGACCACCTGCTCTTGTGAACATTGAAAAAAAAACTGATACTTATTTAAAATAGACTCACTTATTTGCTTCTTACTATGAATAATATTTACTAGGCTTTTAATACTTGCTTGAGATTGAAGCAGTAAAATTAAAATGTCTCAAAATGATGCCTCTCAATCAGAATGGAGAGAGTAAATTATTAGCACACCGAGTCACTGTGCTGAGAGCATGACAGTTAGTTCACCCACCAGAACCCTTCCAGTGGCATCTCTGGGGGTGATAAGCAAGTTTTTGGGAGACAGCAATTTGTCTATGATGTGGATGACTCCATTGGTACTGATGATATCACTGGATATGATCCTAGCTTTATTATTTATATACATCGTGTCCTGAAATCAACCAAAAAAAGAGAAAAGAAATGAGCACAAATAGAAACAGACACAAACATTGCTTCTTTCTGAATGCTCACCATGTTAAATTGTCAAACGAGTGAATGTTCAAGGAGATCTGTGGGCAAAAGCTGAAGATCCGAGTTTAGCACATTTTTTATTATGATTATAAAGAGGAAACGGAGATCAGAATGTATCTCTCATCTGGAGAAGTGAAGAGCAAATAATCAACCCAAACAGTCATTTCACTGTGATTCTCAAATACGAAATAACAAGTGGATCAAAATTGGCATCTCGTTCACATGTGCTCTCTGCATCACCAACCCTCCCCTCTGCCCACCACACACTTTCCCCCTTTTACAACGAATCCGACAGCCACCATTTGTGTGTGTGGTGGGGGGCGTGGCCTAGCATGGCCAAGTGGCTTCCATCAAAAGCTTTTATCCCCCTCCAAGCGTCTGAGTAATGCTTCCAAAAGCAGTTCTGTTGACCACCTGAAGATGCCTCGCCTCTGAGTTTGAATTCCAGCTCTCCTATTTACTTACTGTGTAACCCTGGACAAGTGACTTAACTTCTCTGAGCTCAGTTTCTTACAAATTGGGAAAAATAGTAACATCTATATTATGGGATTGTTTTGAGGATTCTATGAGTGCGGACACAGGGAACACTTAGTAGCTGGCACATAGAAATCACAACATGTGTTCGTTATTGTTGTTGCTATTACTTTTATTATTCCTGGTATTAATGTAAGGAAGAGGAGAAGAAAGGAGGCCCAAGAAAATGGGCACCTTCCTGGGGTGGCCTTTCTTACCTGAGAGGCGGAGATGAAAATGGACTCCCCTTGGAGGGAAGTAACATTTGGGGTCAGTTTCAGGTTTTCCAGGAGCAGCTGGTGGCAGGCGACCACATGATACCGAAGAACCTGGGGCATCAGGCCCTGTCTGTCCCAGTCTTTAATCTGTAATGGAAGGTCAGAGGGTTCCTGCCGGAGCCAGGAGCCTTCGCTCCCACTTTCCCCGTCGCTGTTCTGTACTCCATGGGCTCCCCCACATCTCTCTCCCCACCTGGGCCCTGGGAAGTGGGAGTCAGGGTTGGCTGTGCTCAGGTTAGAGACTGTTCAGGCAAGAGGGAGAACGTGGCCCTGATTCTTGTCCTGCTTCCATTTGGGATCTCAGGGTGGAAGGGAACTTGGGGTTCCTTTGGTCCAGCATTTTACAACACGTGGCAAGGACCACAAGTCCTGTGAGATGACACTTAAAAAAGAGTTTTCTTGTGAAAGGTACTGGGAAACACTGCATCTGTCTCCCCTCTCGGAGAGGGGCCCGGGCCAGATTTAAACCTTTAAGATGGGAGCGATCACGATGCTTCTCCATTTGTGACTCAAAAGGCAAACAAAATGACCCATACAGTAGGTGTAATATAAGCCCACATGGTTCTCACTGTTTTATGATGATAACTCCTCTGATGCTTTAAAAAATCTATCAGATGTCAATTTTTTCCCGAAAATTATTTTTTGTGTCCCTGCTTTGCCGGTGTCTACAATATATACATAGAGAGGCCATGTGTGCGGTGGTTAATAACACAGACTCTGGGGCCTATTTGAGTCCTTGTACCACCATTGTCTAGTCAGGTGACCTTGGGGAAGTTACTCCTCTCAGGGTCCTGGACTGTAAAATGGGGATAATAATAGCGCTTTAGCACAAGGTTGCCATGAAGACTAAATGAGTTAATCTACATAAGGCACTAGAAACAGTGTATGGTACACTCCATAAATGTTTGCTACTTTATAATATGTTAATGGGCAACCCAGCATGAAGAGTCCTAGTGAATGTCAGAACACTAAAGGCTCTGATAAATCCTGCAAAACACCCCCCCCTCCCCACACACACACAGCCTATTTAAATCCCTTTGATCCAACATTCCTTTTTTTTTTTTGCCTATGGGAAGTTTGGATCATTTAAGAATTGCTGATCTATTCCAACCCTCTAATGTATTCAGGAATGTCCTTTAGAAGGTCTGTGGCTAGTGGTTACCCCAAATCCACTTGAATGCTTCCCCTGATAAAGTTTCCACTGCTGAGAGGCAGCCCCTTCCATTACTGGTCAACTCCAGCTGATCTTAAATCTCCCTCCCACAAATGTATCCGTTGTTGGTTCTGGGGTGGTACCCGAAGACTGTGTTCTAGTCCCAGGCCTCTTCCATCTGCCTAAGCTCCACGCTTACCCGAAGGTCCTCATCAAAGGCTGCGGACAAAGGTGCAAAAACGGTGAAGGGGCCTGGACCAGCGAGGTCTCGCACAGAATGCTCCTGTGGGAAGCAAGGTGGGGGTGACATGCGTACGGACCATAAATACAGGCAGGGCTCCAAGGGCAGAGGGAGAGATGGGGGTGGACACTGATGGGGAGATCTGTGCTTCATTCAATCTCAGATTCAGGTTCATTCAGCTCCCTTGTCAATGAAATAATGCTTAATTTTATCTGGTTATCCAGATAACATATGTTTATTGTATTAAATATTTGAAAATACAGTATAAAGAAGAAAATAGCTCCCCATAACCTCTTGCTATTTGCAGGTATTCTTTTCCAGTGTCTCTTCCACATGCACGTTTTACATATTTGGGATATAATACAAATGTAGGTCATAGGATGATTTACTGAATGGTTCCAATGGTCTTCTTACCAATACTAACACCTATGGTTGTATTTTCTTCTAGATTTTATGATTTTATTTCTCTGGATTTTTATATGTGACAGTTTTTCACTCTTTCATGCTGCCCACTGAGGCATGAAAAGCTCATAAATGTCCAACACAGAGTCCCCTCCAGAAATCCAGGTTTCCAGGCTTTCTTCTACCCGCACCCACTCCAGAGGCTACAGGTTTATCCTGTATCTGGCCTGAGACTCAGCTCTCACAGCCACACACACACACACACACATTCTTACCAGCAGCTGGAAGAAATACTGGGAAGTTTTGGGGTTCCTGGGAAGCTCCTGGAAGCAGAGAGAGGGCAGTTCACTTAGGGTCTGTGAACTATATACAAGAACAACACAGGGTTATTGTAGGGCGGTTTCCGTAAGATGGAGAGCATCTACCATCCTTTCGGCTGGGACTGTGCTACTATGGGCCCTTTTCCAGCTCCACCTACAGCTGATGTTCAGGATGACTATGTGGACACACTGTGAGTTCCAAGACCTTTCTGGAGTCTCTACCTGATTCAGCCATTTCCAGAAACATCTGAGCTTTGGGAGTATTTTTTAAAGGTTCACGTTTTTATTATTATTTTTTAAACAGCAGACATTTATTTTTTCACAGTTCTGGAGGCCGGAAGTTCAAGATCAAGGTGTCAGTAGGCCTGGCTTCTCCTGAGGCCTCTCTCCTTGGCTTGCAGATCACCGTGCCTTCTTCCTGTGCCCTCACATGGCCTTTCCTCTGTGTGCATGTCCCCGGGGTCTCTTTTTGTTTGTTAAAGTTCAAGTATCTTTAAAAAAACGAGTTCTAGATTTATGGCAGATTTAGTTTCTCTATTAACATGAATTTTGGATCAGACAGAATGCTCTAGGCCAGTGGTTGGCAAACTGCAGCTCGTGAGCCACGGTTTGCCGCTGAGTTGACTAAGGAGTTTGCCGATCACTGCTCTAGCCTGTCTTTAAATCAAATAACGGATGTTCACATTATAACAGGTAGAAATCTACAAATGTCCTACAGCCTCATCTCCATGCCCAGTGCAGCATGCTCATGCCTTCCAGTCACTGTGTTCTCTGTGCCTGTTGCACACATCATCTCATTTAATACTTACGACAACCTGATGTGGCCGGTACCATTATTTTCTTTTACAGACTAGAAAACGAATGCACAGAGAGGTGATGCAATCTGCCCAAAGTCACATTACTAACTGGCAGAGCTGAATCCAAACCCAGAGGCTTCTGACTCTAGAACTGTCCATTGGAATCACTACATTCCAGGTCAAATGAATTCCCATGGATAGATCACATTTGTTTTCACTGCCAATTAATGTCAAGACAGTCATTCCTGTGGTTAGAGAGCTTCCCACGTTATACAACTCCTGCATGTCCCTTAGCAACCTGGACCTGGGCGCAGTGAGGGAAGCAGAGTTGACTTCACGGAGCATGACTTGCGTTACCTGATGGATGTTGCCGCGGCAGGTGAACCCATCCCCGATGTAGTTCGCCTTGCAAGTACAGGTCCTCTCTTCTTCTCCCGTGTGGTTGCAGATGGCAAATTCACTACAGCCGCCGTTTCTCTGGTAAAATTTCCAAGGGATGGGGGATCAGAGTTAGATCAGGAAGTTTGCCAGTTGTGCCAACGATCACAAAGCACTCCTTATTGAAGTTTATTTTTTGCCTCCTCTCTGACTGGTTTGCAATATCTGCCCTTTTCCTGACCTTGCCTTCCAATCCCCTACAGCCGTAGGGGCTGCCTTCCTCCCCAGCCTTGTCTCCCAAGGCAGCAGGTCCATCTGAGCAGGCCTCCAGCTCTGTATCGATAAGCCCACAATTGCCCAGTGGGACTTTCTCGGCACCTGGGGCTTAACTAGAAAGGCCCTGATCTTGGTTGACTCCTCCCATCTTTAGGTTAAACTCTGATCCCACCATAGCAAAGGTAGCAGTCACCAGCTAGAAGGCAGTAGGTATAAAATGATGCCAAACATTGTCTTTGTCTGCAAAGAGCTTATAAACTGAGGAAGACGGGGCAGAGACCTAAGCTATGGACAAAGCAAAGTGTAGTCCAAAGCCGACCTCCATGGGAACACCAAGAAGGGCTCTGAGAGCCTAAGCAGAGTTCCTAAGAGGGGAAAGAAAGAAAAGCTCCAGAAAAACAAATCCGATGAGGCTGAACAGGGAAGGTCACCAGTCTTCAAGGCCAGCTGCAAAATTTCCCCTCCCCATCCCCAGTATTTGTGGATATGATATTTCAGCCCAGGAGTGACCTACCACCCAGATTCCTGCCTCACTGACACGGCTCAGGGAGCTGCTGAAGAAAACTGACTCCTGCCTGGCCAGTGTGGCTCAGTTGTTGAGCATGGACCTATGAACCAGGAGTCATGGTTCGAATCCTGGTCAGGGCATACGCCCAGGTTGCAGGCTCAATCCTCAGGATGGGGTGTGCAGGAGGCAGCCAGTCCACGATTCTCTCTCATCATCGATGTTTCTCTGTCTCCCTCTCCTTTCCTCTCTCTGAAATTCTGCGGTTCACCATCTGCCTGAGCCTGAACTTACAGTGACTTCCCAGTGCCTAACTGGTGCCTGGGATCTAGGGAATGCTCATCGACCAAATGTCCATTGTGCTGAAACCAGAGTTTCTCCAACACACCACTGGAACATGGGAGAGAAAAGAGCCTCAAGCCCAAAGCAGCTCAGAGGAGATCACCCCCACACCCGTCTCCTAGAAGCGGGGTAGGAGGCCCCCCCCTTCCTCCCCCCGCCTAACCTTGGAGGGCCTGGGCCCCAGAGCTGGACTCACAGTTAAGCAGGTGTTGATGAGCGTGCAGACCTTCCCATCCCCAGTGTATCTCGGCAAGCAGTTGCAGACAGCCTGTGCAGGAGGAGAGGGACACGGGCCATTTCTCAGAGGGACTCCGCTGGCTCTCACACTGGGACCCCAGAGCGGTAACGGTAATGGGTAATGGTAATGTTAGAAGAGTCTATCTTGGTGAGACCTATTCTGTAATGATAACTGTCATCTTACATTTTAGCACCTTTGACACGCTTCTCTCTAGCACTGGGATCGCCTACCTATCCTATCTTTGCTACCAAGAGACTTATTTTTTAAAAAACTTTGTTATATTACTTGGTCCCTTGTTTTGGGCACTTGCTCTTCTCTCTCTCCAGTGGGTAAAGGCTCCGTTGCAAGGAAGCTAAGCTCTTGCTCACTCCCATTCATACTCAGTTCTTGCTTATCTCCCTCTGGGCTCGGCCCCCAGGCACCAGCACAAGGAGGTCAATCCTATTGTTTGACCAACGAAGTCCCTTGGGCACTTCAAGATGAGGAAGGGGACACTGTCTACCGGGAATTGGGGACTGTCTAGTTCACCCCTGTGGTCCATGTGCCCTGCTCAGGAGCTCCTGGGCACAGGGGTGAGTGGGGCTGAAACCCAGCTCTGTTCTATTTACCAACCTGTGTGTCCAGAAGAAGGAGTACCTGCTCCTGGTGGGTCCCCCCAAGGGATGGCTTTTCTAATTCACATGAAAGCCTCCTACATAGGAGAGGTGGCTCTGGTCTGGCATCTACTTGTTAGAACTTGAACTCATTGGTCGACCAGCCAGGACCAAAGGGTTGGTTTTCACTGCTCCTCCTCCTCAACTTCATTACAGGCCCTGACCTGGGCTCCAACCTTTACCAATATGCCCACTAGCCAGCCCTCCTGTCTCAGAGATCAACCCTGCGTCTAGGTTGCCTTCTAGGTCAGAGGAGGACTTTTAGAGGCCCAGAGCACCAAAAAGTTATAGGGTTTCCCCATTCCATATATAGAATAAGAGCTTTATCAAATCCCCAAATATGTGCAAGGTAGACCCATATTGACTGTTCTGGTTTTCCCCATGACTATACATGGAAACACACAGAGATGATTCTTTCAAAATAAATAGTATTTTTCTTATTTTTTTGTGCTTTAGGCGCTTGTTTGATCTGCCCATGGGTATACCTGGCACTGAGTTCTCCTAACGGCTCAACAAGGTCAGTAGATCACTCCCCGGGGGAACCTGACCTCATCATCCAGTTTCTGTTGTATGTAATCTCCTGCTGACCACTAGGCTGTTCCTAATGTGACAGAGACTGAGGGAGGCGGAGCTTGGGTTCCTGAGCCACAGCTTCTCGGACTCTTCTCCCTCCCCCTTGGCCCCCCCCCCCCCCCCCCGCCCCATGACCTTTCCTCTTCTTTGGAACCCTGAGATTTTCCCACCTGCCCAAACATGCTCATCAGGGAGGCCCTGCAAGGTCCATTGTGTTAGGGAACAGAAGGCTGACATGTGCCCTAAAAATGTTAGCTTTCACTGTGGTGCATGCATTTCAGAGCCTCAAGCCAAAGAAAAATTGTGGGATTCTGGGAATCAGAAAGCTGAAAGAAAGGGAGATGTTGTTGGCGATCTTCTAGATGCTTCTGGAACCACATGGTGTATGGAGAAGCCGACTCCCCCCACTCTAGGAAAGCCTCTGTCCTAAGTACCCTTTGTCTCCCCTCCCATTTCTCCTCCTTCCCCAAGAATGGCCTCTTTTGAATGCTTTCAGAATTTCCCCTAAAATATTTGTTTTCTGCTGAGGTCCCTGCTCAGCCCCCTTGTCTCAGGCTTGGGTCTAAAGACAGCCCCTCCAGGAGGCGGAGCTCACCTGGTTGGGTCCTGTCTGCGTGCACTCTGCGTGCCTGTGACAGCCACCGTGGTTCTCCAAACACGGGTTGATCTCTTTAAAACAAAAAGCCGACACCTGGCATGAGAACTGAACCTCATTCTCAAGGAAAGGCATCTTGGGAGGCCATCCAGGATGGCTAACTGACCGAGGAGAGCAGGTGTCAAAGTGTGATTCAGTTTTCTGACAACTCAGGCAACTCAGGGCAGCAGTGACTGACAGGGAGCCTACCAGACACGGGTTCTCAAAGCAACTCTCTGGGTGGGGCCGTGGGAGCACAGGCATAGTCTGTGAGCGTGGATCTCCCCTCTGCTGAGTGAATCTAAGTGTTTGCAGCCAAGAACTTGAAATAATAGGATCCTAGAGTCCAGTCCAACAGGCTACGAATGATTTAGGAATTAAAAAAAAATCACTGCAATCATCATAATATAATTGGTTCAGGAGAGAGTCTTCAGTAGATGCTAATTTTAGGTTATATTTCCACGAAGAGCAGGGGATTTGCTTGGTGTTAAAGCATCTCCCCACTGATTGCTTATTAGCAGCAAAGGGGAAAAGGTAGCTGTACGAGTGGAGAAGTCAGACAGCACCTGACCAGTGGTCAAAATTAACACCACAGATGAGAGGCAGTTGGAAATCACAAGCTTCCAGTGTGATACTCTGAGAAGGATGCAATGTCACTAGTGTGATAGTGGGCCTGGAATGCAGAATCTGAATATAATCATGAAAAGACATCAGACAAACCCCAAAGGAAGGACATGCTAGGAAAAAAAAAGTTGGGTGGTGAACGATATTCCAAAATGTCAATGTCATCAAAGACAAAGCAAGGCTGAGGAACCATTCCAGGTCAAAGGAGACTAGAAACATGATAACTACATGCAGTTCCCAACCTTAGATTGGATCCTACAGTAGGAGGAACAAGTATCAGAAAAGGACATTATTGGGTCAATTGAAAAACTTAGAATATAAATGGTAATTAGACAAAAGTATTATATCAAAAATAAATGTACTGAAGCCGATAATTGCTGTAGTTATGTAAGAGTCAATCCTTATTCCCCAATACACTCAAGTATTTAAGGATAAAGGCAATATTCTCAATGGTCACATTTCCTCATCTTCAGACCCTCCCAGAGAAACTGAAAGATGGTCCAACATCATCCACACATCAGAATCCTATTACAGGGCTCTGACTCTTAAACCACACTCAGAATCCTATAACAGGGCTCTGCCCCTGGATGGATGAGGGATGGTACGTACCTAGGCACACAATGCCATCGCCTGCATAGCCTGCTTTGCATACGCACACCCGGCTTCCTGGGGTGGTTCTTTTACAGTCAGCCTTGGCAGAGCAACCTCCATTGCTGATCTCACAGGCATTGATTGCTGTGGAAGAGAGAGATGACACTGAGCAGAGAGGGGTGGGGAGAGGGGAAAAACCATTGATGCATTTTTACTTGTCATTGAGAAATGGAAATACTTAATGTAATACAGCATTTCAGTAGAATTACAGACAAAAACCACATGATCATCTCAACAGAAGGAGCAAAAAGGATTTGACAAAATGCAACACCTTTAATGATAAAAATACTCAACAGACTATGAATAGAGGGGACTTTCTAGAGGAGAGCTGCATCATTCTGTCATTGTACACAGACAGGTCACTTCATCCCCAAACCAACTCTGTAAGAGAGATAGTTTTGTTTCCTGTACAATGAGCTAAGGGGGCTCAGAGCAGGGAAGATACCCACTGGAGGCCACACAGGAGTAGGAAGAAGAATCAGGTGGGGCTCAGACCCTTTCTGCCCCACTCCCGAGTCACAATGCCCAGGCCACACCCTAGGCCAATCAGATCAGTGGCTCTGAAAGCTCTCCAATTGGGATCTAGGCTGTGAACCACAGTTTGGAGGAAATGGGTGGCAATCCTTCAACAGTGATTTCCTGCCCCCAGGCAGTCAGCTGCCCTGTTCCACCCTGTTCACCAGCAATGGCTGATGGCAACTGCCCATCCAGCCTGGAGGAGCAGAGAGCTCTCCAAGGCTCTTGCTGGTCTTCTCTCCCCGGAGCAAATTTTTCCTTCTTCACTTGCCTGTGCAGACTGTCCCGTTCCCCTGGAATCCTGCCGCGCATTTGCATGAGGCTGTGCCATCCGGATTGGGAAGGCAGCTGCCAGGAGAAAGGGCAAAGGCTGTTTGTAGAAAAACACATTAATACCTACCCCCTATGTGGCCAGCGATCCCCCTACCCCCACTTCTCACCCTAGGAGGCCCTGCCTAAGGGCTCAGGGAGAAAGTCCCTTCCTAGCTAGGCCACAGGTGACTAAAACTGCAATCATTATTAGGCAAACTGGAATGTGTATGTGGTCCTGGGCCCTGGGATGGGGGAGGGGCTACCCGTTTTTAGAAAGGTACCTGTGTTAGGGGCTGTGCTTCACACATGACTTCATGTCACTTACACAATATCCAGTAGCCCTGATGTGTAGGTATTATTATTATTCCCATTTGCAGATGAAGAAACTGAGGCTTAGAGGCATCAAATCATTGAGTCAAGGTCAATGACAGAGGCTGATTTGAATTCATGTCTAACTCCAGCTGCGAGGCTCGTCATTCATTAACCCATTAAGCCCCGCGGGGAGTTAGGAGCATGAAGTCGAAGAGTGAAGAAGCAAGTCTTGGCTGTGAGTTGGGAATAAGCTTTGATGAAAGCAAGAGGCCTACCCTCGGCCTCTGTGAAGGCAGCCCTGCGGCTTGAACTGGGGGCAACGACGGGCATTTTGCCAATGTGCCAGGTAACTCTTCTGGCAGCTTGTTCCAAAGGCTGGATCTGGCAAGCAGATGGCAGCCTCTTCAGAAATACTTCCAGTTCCACATTAAATGTATCCTAAATCCTCAGAAACGGTCTCAGGAAAATACTCCCCTGAAGATAGCGCCTGGGATGTACACTCTTAAGAAAGAATCCCCTTGGCATCGCCCCCAGGGGAGGCCCGGAGGGTACCTACTTGGCGCTGGTATGGCAGGTCCCATTGCAGTTGTCTTTTGTGATCTCTGAAAAACACACACACACACACACAAACAAAAACACCAAACTCAAACAACTGCTTTGCCAGCCCTCTTTTATTAAACCTCCCTCAAGACCTTTCAGTTAGTGCTTGGTGCCAGGGAAAGATTCACTTTCCTGTTGTAAACGATACGCATCCTGTTCACTATGTAAAACCTGTGGGACTCTGCAGACTGAATTCTTGTGTCTCCCCCAGTCTAATGCTGAGATTAATGCCCAGTGTGACAGTACGTGGAGGTGGGGGTCCCTGGGAGGTGATTAGGTCACGAGGGATTAGCCCCTCATGAAAGAGACCCCAGAGAGCTCCCTTGCCTCTCTTGCCACAACACGAGGAAGGGGGGTCTGCAACCCAGGAGAGGGCCCTCATCAGGACCCGACCATGAACTTGAACTTCCAGCCTCCAGAACTGAGCGATATCAATGTCCGTGTATTAAGCTACCCCGTCTCTGAGACTTCGCTGTAGCAGCCTGAACAGGCTAAGGCATCTATGTTTCAGAAAGTTCTCTCCGGCAGCAACGTGGAGTGTGGCATGGAGGGAAATATAACAGGAGGCAACGAGACGTATGACATGATGACTGGTGAGAGGAGGAGGAGGAGTGAGGGAGAAGACAATTGCAAAAAGATGTATGTGGGAGGTGCTCATTGCAGCAGCATTATGCCAGCAGAAAATCGGTTTCAAAAAGCTTGGTACACCCCCATGGCTGCTTCGCGCTTCCCACACCCAGCTCAGATCGGGACCCAGGCAACAGAAAGAGACTTGGCCCAGCTCAGATCGAGATACAGGGGACAGACAGAGACTTGGCCCAGCTCAGATCGGGACCCAGGCAACAGAAAGAGACTTGGCCCAGCTCACATCGAGATACAGGTGACAGACAAGAGACTTGGCCGACAGCAGTTGCCCTATATCTAAATTCAGACTAGCATCTGGAATGCTCACAGCCCACTCAAGAATGCAAATAATCCTTCCCACTAATATTTACAGGGTAAACTAAGATTGTTGGTAGAGTATTAAATTTGACAGTAAAATAGTAATTAAGTTTTCAGATTAATTTAAATAGGCTAATTGAAATAAGTGAATATTCAAGTAAAGTTAATTGTACTGGACAAAAAGCTGTTCTTAAAGTAATAACTAAAATTTCTATTGGTAGTGCATCTCATGGTAAAATTCCTGAATATGCAATGAACCTAAAGCAGTCATATGTGTGGGCAAAAAAAAAAAAAATTTAAATTTAAAGTTATCAAGACTGCATTATAAAATTTACAAAAACCTCCATTAATAAAAAAAGGGGGGGGGATAGTAGGGCAATATCATGTAAGGAAAAATATCCTATAAGTAAATTACATCTAGAAAATTTTTACTTTACCAAATTAAGTTTCATTTGCAATGCTAACAGCAAGATGGCCATTAAAAACACACATGGTGTCTAAATAAGACAAAGGAAAATTGTTTGAACAAAAATAAAAAGGATCCTAAATCAACTATATAGAAAAGATTCCTTTATTAACTTGTGGTTGAAATATGTTTGTATATTTTCAGAAAACAACCCCAAGACCAGATGGATTCCTGCAACAGAGAGGAATTGACAGGTGTGCTCCAACCACTAAGACAAGAGGAAAAAACAGTCCAGAGATGGAAGACGCTGACAACGCCTTGCCACGCGAGCAGTCAGCAGCTGTGCACCGCTGCAGGTTACCTAGGACCAAACCAGAGAGGGTCGGACCTGCATTGCCACTATGTGCCCACCATCCAGATAACATTGCTGACATGTACACATAAGGAACTGTTAGACATTGAAACGGGGACTCAGAACTGTTGGACATTGAAATTGGGACTCAAACTTTTTTTTGTTTTATCTTGTTTTGTTATTATATGTTTATTTCTAGTCTGCAAAGGCAAAACTTTTTAAAGGAAAGAAATGGTGGGAAAAAGATACAGAGGCAAAGAAGCATTGAACAGACTGTCAAACTACATTGGGAAGACAGGGGAGGTTGGGTGAGGGGGGCTGTAAGAGACCAACCGAAGGACTTGTACGCATGCATATAAGCACAACCAATGGATATAAGACACCGGGGGGGGGGGAGGGGGAGGGTGGGCAGGTGAAGGCATGTACTGGGGGGTAGGGGAGGTCGGGGGGAGGACAATGGGGGAAAAAAAAAAGGAGACATATGTACTACTATTTGTAATACTTAAAACAATAAAAAAAAGGTAAAAAAAAAGCTTGGTACAATCGTATAATAGTATATTATGAAAGTTAAGAAAATAATGATATTTACTCTATTCATTCACATGGAAAGATATCTGTTATACATTGGGAAGTGAAAACGTAGACTACAAAACAGTGTGTAGAGTGTGGCACTAAACACACATTTGCGTGCCTATAAAAATGTTGGGAGGATGATACAAAATATCAATGATAGCTTTTTCCTGCCTTGAGAGTATGGGTAAGTTTTATTTTCTTCTTTCCATTTTTCTTTATTTTATAAACATTTTGCTGCAAGGAGGAATTACTTTTATTGCCCAAGGAAGAAATAAAGATGTCCCTTCTATTTTGGAAAGAAAAAGAAACACACGCAGCTGCTGAGAAGGGAGGCTGAGAAGGGATCTTAAGTAGGGAGGGGCTGGCACTTACCAAAGTCACATTTCACTCCTCGCCAGCCAACGTCGCATTCGCAGGAGCCGTCGCCCGCGGGCCCTTGGCTGCATCGCCCATGCACACAGGAACACACTAGGTGAGAAAGGCCCACACATGGTCAGACCTCCGAGCTGTGCTCGGTAACTCATTGGCCACTTACTGCAAAGGCTCACATCCTGCACTGCATCTGCACCCGGTTTTAGAGAACCGTCGTCTTTAATGGAGGCTGCATGCACAGGAAGGGCGGGTGGAACTGAGCGGGTGAACAGGTGTGTCAGGTCAGGCCTCAACACGGACCACAATTTGGGGACTGCGGAGCAGGTGGGGCAGCCACCCAAGCAGTGGGGGTGTCCTGCGTCCACGACGTTATCTGAGGATCCAAGGTTATGGGCCTCCCCTGGTGGTCCCTGAGAGTGGGCTTTAAGAGAAGCCCCTTTGAGACTGGGTTTATATAAACCTGGTGAGGCACTGCCCACTTCAACAACATGGAGATGCCAATTCCTTTATTATACGGCAGCGTCGTGAGTCTCTTTGAGAACTGGATGAAAGCTAGGCACGCCCTCCCCAGGGAAGAGCACTCAGCCCATGAGGGTCACTATGGGTCCCAGGTTGGGAACTCCTGCACAAACCCAAGCAGACAACCTTCCATGTAACATAGAAAAAAGCAGCACTGTCATGTCAATTCTATATTCTATGGCCCATTCACAATGGGTCAGCTACACATTGATTTTGCCTGGCTTGGACCAGCTGATGATACAACAGTGTTAGTCAGGGCAAATTTGTGTTTTCTAGTACAAGGGAAAACAAATGCCTTGTGTTCTCATCATGCATTAGGAAACCCCTCCTCCCAAGTCAATCAAGTGTGTGTCCCTGGGCACAAGAATGCCAGGGTGAGAGAATGCAGGTGACTTGGTTCAAAAGGGCACATTGTGTGTGTGTGTGTGTGTGTGTGTGTGTGTGAAAACAAATTAAAGCATGTGGCTTCCTGAGGATGAATCAATAGTGTGATCTTCATATAAAGACAACATCATCCAAGAGCAGAGCCTTGGAGTCAGGCAGTGTGCATTCAAATCTCAGCTCTGTCTCTTTCGGGTGTGACCTTGAAGGAAGTCACTCAGCCTCTTTGCCTTAATATCCCCATCTGTAAAATGGGCATGACCATACCTAAGTATATAAAGTTCCTGTGTGGATTAAATGAGACAAGGTGCACAATTTTGCCTTTCAAACTAGCAAGCACTGTCCAAAACTGAGCGTGTGATATGAAGACGTGAGGATGGGGAGCCAATGAACAGACGGGGGTGGGGTGGGTTGGCAGGTCTAGGTTAGTGACTGAAAATGTGGGGGAACACTGGCCTATGCAAACTACACAACGCAAATGAGCTTATAATTCACATGATCTGAGAGGAAGGATCCAGCCTGCCTGGGAGAAGGCCGAGGTCCCCTCCTCTGGCATTGGGACCTGGAGGAGAGGGGTGCGCACCTTGGTCACAGTGGATGCCGTACTTGCCCTCCGTGCAGGTCTCGCAGGCTGTGCCGTTGAAGCCCTCTCCACACACGCACACGCCCGTGCTGTTCATCCCGTCCAGGCAGATGCCATTTCCAAAGCAGACGTTCTCGGCTTTCCCAGGGCAGGGCTGGCACTGGGGGCCGAAGAAGCCCGCACAGCATTCTCTTGTCTGAAATGAGAGGCCGAGGCTGGGCCTCCACTTCCATGTCCTGGTTTTGTCCAGCCACAGTGCAGAATCCCGTGGTCGGGCTGGCTGAGTGCCCTGAGCTTGGACCCCACCGTGAGGGGTTGCAGGAACCACTGAGAACTAAGGAGCTTAAGCAATTTCCAGGGGTGCCAGGAACAGACAGAGGCCTCCACCAAGGAGGTTGGAAAGAGGGAAAGGAAACAGGCGTAAGAGAAGAGGAAGGAGCAAAGTGAGAGAGAAGGAGGGCAGCAGGGACTAAGTAAAGAATAATGTTGCCTGGCCGGTGTGGCTCAGTGGTTGAGTGTAAACCTATGAACCAGGAAGTTATGGGTTCGATTCCTGGTCAGTGCACTTGACCCCCCCAGTGTGGGGAGTGCAGGATTCGGCCGATCAAAGATTCTCTCTCATCATTGATGGTTATATCTCTCTCTCCCTCCTGCTTCCTCTCTGAAATCAATAAAAATGTATTTAAAAAAATAAAGAAAAATATAACATACGATTAAATTTCCCAGTGCTACCGCTATCATTAGAAGAATGGTTAAACTGTGATACTCACAATGACAGTTTTCACACATCTTGGCTGGCATCCAATGAACACGGATCGCTTGCCCATGAAATAAATGGTGTAGAGACATTTCCTCATCTCGCCACCCTATGAAATAGCAATGATTATATCAGCGTGTTAGTTAGAAAACTGTTTTCCAGCCTCCGAAAGAAGAAGGTGGGTGACACGTGGTTGTCTCTGTGACTGAAATGCTCTGGGAAGGGACAGGATGGTTGCTCAGAGCTGCTTCACAAGAAAGAAGGCACTCAAACAGCGTTGGCGATCATAACACCAGGTGGCAAAGCCCAAGGAGTTACACTGTCAGGTAGTACTCTGTGAAAAGAACTTTTCCCGATAAGACTAACTCAAGCTAGCAGGAATCACAGAGTAAGACAGACAAAAATGTCCTACCAGCACTACACATTGGTTGATCTGAGCCTTGATTTCTATCTACTTATTGATTTCTATTCTTCCTTGGTCTGAGAATGGATTCAGGCTTCTTACTAAGACCTACCATACACAAAGATTATATTAAGACTCAAGTGAGAGAATCAGCATTGTGTCCATTATAAATGATTACTAGAGGCCTGGTGCATAAAATTTGTGCATGGGTGTGTGTGTGTCCCTCAGCCCAGCCTGCACCCTCTCCAATCTGGGACATCCGTCTCACAATCCAGGACTTCTGGCTCCCAACCACTTGCCTGCCTGCCTGGCTGCCTGCCTGATTGCCCCAACCACTTCTGCCTGCCAGCCTGATCACCCACTAACCACTCCCCTGCCAGCCATATCGATGCCTAACTGCTCCCCTGCCAGCCTGATTGCCCCTAACTGCCCTCCCCTGCAGGCCTGGGTCCCCCCCGACTGGCCTCCTTTGCTGGCCCTGTCACCCCTAACTGCCCTCCCCTGCTGGCCATCTTGTGGCGGCCATCTTGTGTGTTGGAATGATGGTCAATTTGCATATCACCTCTTTATTACATAGGATTACTGTGCCCTGGAAGGCGCATGGGTGTTTATTCTTTCTAATGGTTGGAGCATGATCAGAATTAGCTTTTACAATAAAGAGCTATGAGAAACACAGGCTGGTAGTTGATTCAAAGACAGACCTACTTCCCCCAAGTTCACCATCTGTTTCTTAGAGAAAATTAGTTGTATCTCCAACTGTAAAGGGAACTCTGGCAGGCGGAGCTCATCTGGGCTGGATTCAGTTTTGGATATGGAAGCTGCCTTCTCGGATAAGATGTCTTGCTCCTGCCTCCTCTGGCTCCCGGAATATATAGAAAGTGAGAAATCTCTCTCTGTGTTGTGCGTTGGTTGAGATGAACCCCTGTCTCTATTTACTTATTCATTAAAATTTGGATTCAAGACTTTAGAAAGATGCGTACAACAATGAAGGAATGAAGGAAGTGAAAAATGGAGGATGCTTGAGAGTCATTTTCTAATTTGGACCTTGCTGGGATCAGAAACTACTTTATCAAAGCAGAAAAAATACTCACTAGCGGTTTACTTCCAAGTGGGCAGATAGGTTGCTGGGGACACTTCCCACACTTTCCCTTGACAGAACACAGAGGCAAAGAGAAAATTTCATGGTTATTGGTTTTAGTGCAAAGCGAGGCTGCAAATATTTCCCAGACCTAAGAGCGGAGGGTTTTAGGCTATAGAACTGAAAATCAGAAAGATGTGAGGGAAGCTCCTCTGGTCAACCTCTTTAATATTCTTAAAGACAAGCACTTCAGCTACTTCAGGTCTTGGATATTTGATCATCGCTTTTCCCCACCATATTCTTCTGATGCTGATAACCCTTTAAGGTGTGGAGGTCTTATCTCATTTGAATCTGAATTTCTTTAACAACAACCCTCACTTATTGGTAACCCATTGTTTAGTGAATTGGGCCAGATTTGGTGCCCAGTCTTGGGAGCCCACAGTCCAGGTGAGGGATCAGGGTGGAGATAATATACACACGATTACAAAACAAAGGGCACACCTTAAGAATGACAGACTCTTAAGTGTGACATGTTCCTAAAACAAGAGGAGGTCAATGTGCTCAGCTCTCGCTCAGCCCCCACTGGAGAGTACAGTGTGCAGTCCTGGCTCTGGGGCCACAATGCCTTCTCTGCCACCTGTTAGCTCTGTGAACCTGGTGCGTGACTTAGCTTGTCTGTGGCTCATTTTCCCCATCAATAAAATGGGGACAGTAATAGCACTTTCTCTGTAGGGTGCTGTGAGAATTCTGTGAGCTAATACAAGTAAAATGTTTAGAGCAGGGCCTGGCACATAAGTGCCCAATAAATGTCAGCAGCTATTACTATTACTGAAAAATGCTACGCCATTCAATGGACTGGAGTGAAAAGTCTCCAATACTGAAATAATCCACTTCCATATTTTCTCTCCTAGTAGACCAGGCGTGGCCAGTACCTGCCAAGTACCACAGTCCCCTCCCTGTGCCTATGACACATTTTCCCTTTGAGGAAGACCATGGCTTCAAAAACCTGCTCAACAAAACCCTCCAGGTAGCCTCTCCCAGGCATCCAAGGTACAACTCACTGCACTAGATTGTGAGCCTATCGAGGGCAGAGGTCATGTCTTACTTATCTTTGTAGAGCAGCAGCTGGGTACGTTCCTATGTACATCAGAGATGCTCACTCAGTGTGTTTTGAACTGAATTGAGATACCCTATTAGATGAATCTTATGCTTAAAAAAAAAACACGCACAACACTCTTTAGCTGCGTCGTTAGCCTTGCATATAACTTACTCGTACAATAGTTGTTTCGTTATTATCACATCGATTCTTCTGAATTTCCAGAACTTTCCCCAAGCCATGGATCACTCCCTTGTCAGTGGCTACATTGGTGTAGTTTATCGGAGCATCATTTACGTAGAGCTGTAAACAAGAGGGTCAAATGTAAATTTCTTATTGTAGTGACTTTAAGGGGAGTAAGGGAGATGGGGATCGGAGGATATCAATACGACATCAGCCTAAAAGGCATTCCAATGTTCACCCCAAAGGCACACTGGAGAGGGAGAGCTCTGGCCTAGGAGTCTGAGAACAGTCCTGTGTCTGGTCACCGAGCTGTGTGACCTTGGGCCACTTGCTTTTCCTTTCTGAATCTCATTGTTCTCTTTTGTAAAAAGCATCATTTCCCAGTGTGGGGAGACTGCTCAGAGGTCAGCATTACCTAGTGTCTCCCTTGGTGTTTCTTTGGAGTTTATGGACTGTTTGCATCCATTTTTGCCTAGTGCAGTGGTCGGCAAACTCATTAGTCAACAGAGCGGCAAACCGCGGCTCGCGAGACGCATGTGGCTCACGAGCCACAGTTTGCCGACCACTGGCCTAGTGTGTTCATAAGCATCCAAACATGGGTACTAAGTCAGTACCTTTATGTTGCCAACTCAAATTCAACTTGAGCTTGAAACTTGTTTTCTTCTGATTTTTTTAAAAGAGAGGATCCCTTAATGATTAACAAAAATAAATGAATCTATTAATTCATTCATTAAAATAAGTAATATAATTGGAAACAAATGGTTCTTTGAAAAATTGGGGTGGTGTGTGTGTGTGTGTGTAAATGTGGTAGATCTGAGGTTGGGAAAAGGGGGAATTCTTTATTGTACTAAGCAAATGTCAAGTTCATTTCCAATAACAACTTACAAATGCTTAATAACATCGCCCAAACTCCTCATAGCAGTGATATTAAAATGACTCTACTTAGTGCTTACATTTGAACTTCCACTGACTCATAACTTTTATTGTGAATTTTGTGTTGTATTAAAATTTTGATTTGGACACAGCTTTACTCATGTAGAGAACATTTTTCTGCATCGACATTGTCCTAAGACAGTGGTCGGCAAACTGCGGTTTGCCGCTCTGTTGACTAATGAGTTTGCCGACCACTGGGATAGGGGCTTAATCACAAGGAACAACAACAGCCTGTAATTATTGGAATCGAGAGTCTAGGCCAGTGGTCGGCAAACTCATTAGTCAACAGAGCAGCAAACCGTGGCTCACGAGCCGCAGTTTGCCGACCACTGTCCTAAAAGAAAGTGAGTTATCAATAAAAGCAAAACCTCGATTATAAGATAGAACCAGTTGTTTATTGTGAGATAAAACTTCTGTTTTAAGATCTGAATAAATGGGAAATAAACATGACAAAATTGAAACTGATTCAGTCAACTGTGCTAGAAGTCATTCTACACGATGAAGTAAAAGATGGCATAGATAAAAAGTAGGTTCTTTAATTATAAAAATTGCTTTTCCTGAAAAAATAAGAAAATTTAAAAGGAGCTCCTCATAGTTATGACACAATAGGTGAGATGTTTGTAGGCGTCAGAGAAAAATATTTGAAATTCAATTATCCCCTAAGTAATGAAGAGTCAGAAAAATTCTCTTCTACCCAGATTAAAAAATAGGTACACAAAATTCACTTGTGATTCAACGATGATACCACTGAGAAAATTGTTTGTAAGACTGCCCTTTTTAAAGAGAACCAAATAATACTATTGATTGACCCCTTTCACCTCTGACCCCTCCAAGTCTTCACCACACTGTTGTCTATGTCCATGGCCTATGCATATTATTCACTTTTAAATGTCAAATCAACATTATTATAGCATCAGGAGTTCTGCCATTTTGATATTTTAAAATAGTTTGGCATCTTGGAATTCTAGAAATGTGTGTTGTAGTCACAATTTGACACCATCAGTCAAATTTCATCTGTGTTGTAGTCACAATTTGACACCATCAGTAAGGTTTCCCACTACTTTTTCCAATTGCATAGGCCCTGGAATACCGCTGTGGAGCTTGGCCAATGATTAACCTTTATTTTAATTTAGTGCTTAATAAAAATAATAAAATAGTTTTTATTTTTTTCTCATGAGAATCTATACTTGAGTAATGTCGTGAGTTTCTTGTTGAATTTTCTTACTTTGATACTTGATTGATAGTTGATACTTGATACTTGATTGATCTTACTTGATGTCTGAAATATGTGAATGAGATTTTATATTTGAAATATATTAAATATTTAGTCTCACTAATTCTTTTTTTAAAATGAATGCTAAACACTTAAATAGTTAGGAGTTGTGTGAGATAAATACTGAAATACCGGTGTGGAGGCCAATTAGTCCTAGGACTATAGTCTCTATAGTCAAACAATGATACTGTTAACTCATCTGGCTCCTGGATCCTGCTTATGTCATTAGGCTCCTTATAGCCAGGAGCCTGTGCCATCTCCTGGGAGTTAGGTTTTTCTGGCAGGTTCCCTTCTACCTGGGAGATAGCTTGGGGACTGTCTGCTGGGTTTGATAGGAGTCAATACTACAGGGCACTTGTGACTGCTGGGATTCCAGGACTGCGATTAGTCAGCCACACTGGTTATCTGAAGGCTGGGGACAGGGACAGTGAGTGGGAGCTTGACAGTCTGGCATAATCATTCCTTTATGGGGAAACACAGACAACTGTCTTTCGTTGATAAGATTTAGGAAGCGCTGTGAGCACCCTAACCAGTTTAGCTGAATGGATAGAGCGTTGGCCTGAGGACTGGCCCAGGTTCATTTCTGGTCTAGGGTACCTCTGCCTGGCTTGCAGGCTTGATCCCCAGTGGGGGGTGTGCAGGAGGAAGCCAATCAATGATTCTCTCTCATCATGGATGTTTCTCTCTCTCTCTCTCCCTCTCTGGTCCTCTCTGAAGTCAGTTAAAAAAAAAAAAAAAGGAAGCACTAGTGAGTCCAGTATGGAAGTGATGACGGGTGACAGGAGCTAAGACACCCACTCCCGGGTTTGGAGGGAAAGGCCCTCACCTGGTCGTTGTGGAGAAAGAAGCCGAGGAGGTAGGAGAAGCCCAGCATGGACTCCCTGTGCATGCCGTTGTGCAGGTCATTCCTCAGCAGTTTCTCCTCCAAGACCACGTGGTACCTGAGTATGTCTTCCTCCTGGTCAACACACAGGATTGAAATAGGCCAGCCAGGCCCCAGTCACTTATCACATCGTCTAATCCAATGTGTTGGGCACTGTGGTCATTGCAGGGACAACAGCTTGTTGAACCAGAGGTTTTGACTGAGGCAACAGGGCACAATAGACATTAAATATTAAATCGGAGACAGATCGCTTTGGAGAAAGTGCAAGTTTTCCACCTGCGATGCTCAACAACTCATCAGGTGATTCTAAAACCCAGAATGAGGGTATGGAAGGTTGGGAGAGGATTTTAAAGATGATTTTTTTAAAAAAAGAACTGCTGGGAAGAAAGGGTCTCCGCCCCCCCAGCCTACCTTTCACGTCCAGGGTCACGAGAGGAAGTCTGATGGGATGTTTTAAAGAGCTTTATCTGCCCAGCCGGCATGGCTCAGTGGTTGAGTACTGACCTTTGAATCAGGAGGTCATGGTTCGATTTCCAGTCAGGGCACATGCCCCAGTTGTGGGTTTGATCCCCAGTGTGGGGTGTGCAGGAGGCAGCTGATCAATGATTCTCTCTCATCATTGATATTTCTCTCTCTCTCTCCCTCTCCCTTTTTCCCTGAAATCAATACAAATATATTTTAAAAAATTAAAGAGCTTGATCTGTGTCCCCTGCAGAGAGAGTGGCCTGTCACTGAGGTCTCACGCAGGCCTGAGCAATCTCCTGCCAGGGACTGCTGGCAGCTGGCAGCAGTGGAGTGAGGAGGTGTCCCTGGGCCCCCTGCACTCCGGGTACTGGCTTGGGACACATGAACACTTGTGTCCTATGGACACACATCCAGGTCCTGGGGCCCAAAGGTGTGCTTCCAGGGCTGGAAACTAAGTACAGCAAGTGGGCAGCTCCGCATGCATATAGGGGAGGAGTGTGTTTCAGAGCGTCTCCTCAGGACTTTATATGAAGTATCTGGCTATGGAAAGGGAGTTTGGTCAAATGTCGAGCGTCTGAATTTCCAGAAATTGATTTCCCTGCTTCTCGTGCCCAATACCTACTAGAGTGGTGACCTTCTTTTCCCGGATGTAATTCTCAATGGCGTCGTTGTTTGGAGCAAACACTGTGTAAGCATCGGCAGCCTCGATTGCGTTCGCCAGGTTATATTGCTGTGATGGAAAGAGACAAGCGTGCGTGAGGGATTTCTGTTCCCCTGTCACCTGAGCAAGGGAGTCATGTAGAGAATGAGGTACTTGCAATGAGGTAGCCCCGGAAGATGGAGTAGTCAGGCATCTGGTCCAGCCGGGTGAGCAGGTTTGGTAAGGAGCCAGTTAGACCTCTTTGGGGAACCAGAACCTGAGAAAGGAAGCCCCCAAATTCTGTTAGCAGGTGCTGGCAGGACTTGCTACTTGGTGACACATGCGTTCATGTCACATACACTTGCAATTGTCAGGGCTACTGCCAGTCCTGAGGGTGCCTCTGCAGATTTAAAAAAAGGCCATGGTTCTGTGGTCCTTGTGAGATGTTCCCGTAAGTAAGAAATATGCTCTATGTGGCCACACTTTGTATAGGGCCCATTGTAGAACAGGGGCTGCGTAGACAGTAACAGTCTGATTGAATGAGCAGAGCCTCTAAGTGGTTTTAAAATAAAAGCAATGAGGCACAATACAGGTTACTTTTATGTGAAGGCTAAGTATTTACCCCCCGCGCTCCCTCCAAAGGGAGAGATACTGTGCAGGAGGGTAAATGAAAGAAGAGAAGCTGCCTGGGCGGGAGGATGGGCTTGTACCTTGTTGATGATGTGTATCACTCCATTTGTGGCTGCGTTGTCACCATCAACGATGGACGCTCCTTCAATTGTGATGTTCTGTAAATGCAAACCACAGTGGGAAGGTGAGTCTCCTTTGCGTACACCTAGGGACCAATGTTATTTCTGCTCTTTTCCACTTTCTGAGAAGCAGTGACCTTCAACCTTTCGGTCCATGACTCACAGTTAGAAATATCTTTAAACTGTGCTCCATTAGACATCACACACACACACACACACACACACACACACACAATCAAAATGAAATAGTACTTTCCTCTAGTGTGTGGGAGGCAGCTGATCACTGATTTTTACTCTACTCCATTCTATGTCATTAAAAAAGTGCTGGCTGCCCAGCCGGTGTGGCTCAGGGTTGAACATCAACCTATGAAATAGGAGGTCAGGGTACGATTCCCATTTAGGGCACATGCTGGGATTGTGGGCTCCATCCCCAGTGTGGGGCATGCAGGAGGCAACTGATCCATGATTCTCTCTCATCACTGATGTTTCTATCTCTTTCTCCCTCTTCCTCCTTCTCAGAATCAAGAAAAAAATTTTTTTAGACTTGCTGGCTGAGGTCACTAAAGTGACCCTGCTGTTTGAAAAACACTGTAGACAATGTTGTGGGTTGAATTGTCTTCCCTTCCTCCCCCAAAATTTTAAGTTGAAGTCCTAACCCCCAGTATGTCAGAATATGACCTCATTTATAGCTAAGATCTTTACAGAGGTAATCAGGTTAAAAAGAGGGCATTAAAATGGGCCCTAATCTAACATGGTTGGTGTCCTTATAAAAAGAGGGGATTTGGATGTAGCTCTGCAGGGGGATGCCATGTGAGCATGAGGACAGTCATCTACAGGACAGCCTGGAGCAGCTCCTTCCCCAGCTCTCAGAAGGAGTCAGTTCTCCCCTCCCCTTGATCTTGGACTTCCAGCCTCCAGAAATGTGAGACAAACATGTCTGTTGCTTGAGCCACCCAGTCTGTTGTAGCAGCTCTTGCAAACTCATACAGACAGCAACTGACTTTCCTGGTCAGCATCCAGCTATTTTTCAAGAAGAATAATTACAAGGGGAGTGGAGCTAAGTAAAAACCAATCTAGCCACGCACCTGGCCACCAACCAACCATGACAACGGGGCCCCACCCTCTCTGGTTTCTCTGGTGTCCTCTCCTCATCTCCACCATTACCCTTCATGTGAAATTCCTCCTGGGCACTTCGGGTACAGAGGGGACTGGTGTCACCCTGAGCAGCTCCAAAGTCACATTGGCAGAGGCCCCGAAGAAAACATTCCTGGCCATCTCACATCTCTCTTTTGGTTAAAGGGAAACATTTACTTCAGACATAGGAATAAACTCATTAAAAATGTGTTAGATCCTCTCAATCAGAGGTCTTGGTTGATTTATCTTTGAATCTATAGAGCTTGGGATAAGCATGACCAGGATGGGTGTCCCCTTAATGCTTGCCAAGAGAATCAGTGATTTAAAACACTGATAGAAAAGAACCCCAAAATCTGATATATGCTTGTAATACACTAGAATTATAATTATACTAGAGGTCTGGGGCACGAAATTTGTGCATGGGTGGGGTCCCTAGGCCTGGCTGGCGTTCAGGGCCTATTGGGGCTGTCTTTTCCAGTTCCAAATGGGGCCAGGTTGGCCGGGACCTGGAGGCCTGCCAGCTGCTGGACAGGGGCAGGGACCGTGGGAGGTTGGCTGGCCATGGGAGGTGGCTGTGGGAGCACACTGACCACCAGGGGCAGCTCCTGTATTGAGCATCTGCCCCCTGGTGGTCAGTGTGCATTATAGCGACTGGTCAATGGGTCATTCTGGGCGTTCTGGTTGTTTAGTCATAACGGTTGCTTAGACTTTTATATATATAGATGTTAAGGACCCATGGGATCATATGTAACTCTTTACTGCTGCCTAAAAGGAATTATCTGATGAAGCACATACATCTAAGTAATACTAGTCATAGAGGTTTTCATAGAGCTCATACTGATGAATAGAAAGGTAGAGATGCCTTTAAAAGCAGTTCTCACTCTCTGGTAGAACCTTCATTCTCATCTTGTGAGATTCATAGAGTTTTAAGGCTCTGCCACATGCAGTAGGGCATCCAGACATCCTCAGGAAAGACTAAATCCAAGTCCTTGACATATTGTAGCCAGAAGGTGAGCATCGATAGGGCTTGGTTCTTCCTTGGGCACTGCCCTAACTCCAGCACTTTAACCAGTTCCTGGAGAATAGCAGGTGCTCAATAAATATTTGTTGCCTGACTGACCCTCACTGAATATAAATTTTTAGTAACCTGTATTGACTCAGTCAGCAGGTTACAGGAACAAGCTCTTGGTTAACCATACATATAACCCAAAGTGGCGAAACCATACAACCTTCACCCAGAAGAACAGAAAGATCTGACTCTCTGGATGAGTCTTTTCATAGAGTTCACACTGGTGAGCAGAAAGGTAGAGATGCTTTGGAGGAGTCATTCTGAAACATTTTGACTGTGGCCCATGGTCCATGGATGTAGCAGCTCTCACTCTCCTGTAGAATCTTCATTCTCATCTGTGGTCTGTCAGGAAGTGCCTTGTGGCTAACCAGTGGGCAGAGGGCCACATTTTATAGGATCATCGCCATAGAGTAACTGTGTGTGTGTATCAATATACGTTGATAATTGTTGAAGTTATGATGCCAACGTGGATGTCAGAAGTTCTATTCTTGCTCTACTTTTGCTCATGTTTGGAAATTTCCACAACACACAAAAAAATTAAAAGTACAATATGAATGTAACGGACATGTTTCCACTACCCAGACAAATGACAGTACTCTCTTACCCCATCTGCCTTTGCCAGGTGAAGGAAGTTGCCCTGCAAAGACGTGGCCAGCATATCAGAAGATGACAGAGCCTGCAGATCTGCCACCCCGTACGTGCCTGGGAGTGTGTGGTATCTGAAACAACAGTCCACGGGGCCATAATGAATACCATTGCACCTGGCAGTTTCACTAGGTAATTAAAAAATGATTCTGGAGCCAGGCTGCTAGATTCAAATCTACCCCTGCAATTATCAGCCATAGCACCCTTGGGTTCATTACTGAATTGCCCTGTACCTCAGTTTCCACATCTGTAAAAGGGGAATAACTATAATTCCTATCTCATAGGGTTGTTGGGAAAAGAACTGGGTTATATATGAAGCAGTTAGCCCAGAGTGGGCTGTCAATAATGCTAACTATTCCCATCCTGGGGGGAGGGGAGTCCTAGAACATGTTTAGCGCCACGAATCTGAAGGACCATGTGGCTTCCTTCCATTGCATTTGTTCACACTGATGCCAGTAATATATCACGAAGAATAAAATGCATAATACCTACTTTATCAGGGCTGGAATATTGCTCTTGGACAACCAAAAGGCTTTCTCATCTTGGTCCATGTCCTCAATAGCTTGTTGGGAAGGCACGAGCACAGTGAGGTTGGAGGCAGCTGACAGCATGGGATGCAGAGAGGCATTCTGAATTACAGAAGGAAAACAAAGGGCCTGGCTCATATTAGCGGACAGACCAGGGCTGATGTAATGCTTGGCAGAGATGACCAGTTTCCTTGGATGTAATTCCAGGGACACTGGGGTGGTCCTAGGGACCGCTTTCCCAAATCCTTCCTATTATTTAATTGTGTGAGCCTGGTCAAAAGGCAAGTGTTCCGATGCAGTCACACTTGGGGTCGTTATCAGTCATTTACCCATTTGTCTAAATGAAGAGTCAGAGAATAGTCTTGGCAGGATTATGCATGTGTGTGCACATGTGTACACGTGTGTGCATGTGTATGTGCAGAGAACCTTGAGAATCCTTGGAACCTTTGGAACAGGGTGGTGGGAAGATTACAGGGACAGTTTCAGCCTGAGAGAGAGACCAAAGGCCTGAAGTCAAACGTGACCTACTTTTCATTCTTACCCAGAGCTAGTGGATAAAAGCAGTGGTGGGCTTATGCTTAACAATCAGCTCTCCAGGATAAACAAGCAAACAAACAAAATTCCCTGGTTCTTAGTGTTCCCTGATTTCTGTGGGGTAAATATTCCCACCGTGGCTGAATTCAAGCTACCAACAGGACAGTGGAGCTGGGAAGGGTGTGCTCTCGTGAGCTGGGATGAGCTGGGTCCAGAGCACCCCTGGGCAAGCTTCTGCATATGGGGCTGGTCTATATGGAAATCCACATGGACCACAGGACTCTCAGTCCTGCTTCTCCAGGTGAAGGGCCAGAGGGCCCCAGGAAGAAGCAATGGGCAGCTGTCCTGCAGTGGGTGCTGATCACGCACTACCTGTCATTGCACATGTCCGTTCCAAGCGGAGAAACCACTTGTGTGCTGGCTGGCTGGCTGGCTGGGCCGGTCACCCTGGGCCCCTCAGGCACAGGTGGCAGAGGTTCTTGGTAATAGAACTTTCCAGGGGGAGGGAATGCTCCCGCAGGCATGCTGGGCCGAGAGCTAAGCACGCAGGAAGTTTTTCAGATTGCAACTCTAAATCCCAACTCTGGCCCAGACTGGTAGCTCAGTTGGTTAGAGCATTGTCCCAGTACGCCGAGGTTATAGGTTCGATCCCCAGTCAGGGCACATAGAAGAAACAGCCAATGAATGCACAAGTAAGTGGAACAACAAACAGAGGTGTCTTTGTCTCTGTCTGTCTGTCTTTCTCCCTCCCTCTCTCTTTCTCAAATCAATAAAATAAAAATTTAAGTCCCAACTCTAACTTGGTGAGTTACAGTGATGAATTACATTGACTTTAAAAAAAAAAGACCTCTGGGATGAGTGAAGCTACATGTATATATTTGAATTGATTGAAAAGTTGACCACCCAAGCTGATCCTAGACCAGAAGTTCTTAGCCCTGATTTCATGTTAGAATCACCTGGGAAGCTTTCAGAATACACCTATGTCCAGGGCAAATCTCTGACCAATCAAACCGGAGTGTCTGGGATTGGTGGGAGGTGGGGGGGGCGGGGAAGAGGGGATGGTTATTTACGAAAGGGCAGCCAGGGTTAGGAACCTCTGCTCTAGACAATGGCCCGCCCTCCTCCTACTAGCTGCATTTTCAGTGTTCCATGATATGCATCCCATATTTCTAAAATTATACACATTCCAACAAAGGTACTCACATTTATCCACTGGTTAAATTTAGCTGCCGCGGAGAGAAATGACAATTCCTTATTCATTCCGTGCAAGGGAGGGCGGGAGAGATGAGGGAGAACATGAGAGAAGGAACAATGAGAAGCACAATTACAGCACATTTCTGGGAAGCCAGCACCAAGCCTTCCCGGTCTGGGCTCCCTTTCCCTGCCAGCCTCCTTGACCCGACAGAAAGGGGCCCCAGCTAGTTGAATCTCCGTGTTGCCAGAGCTATTCATTTCTTTCAGGCTCAGTGGTTCTGTTGTCCTCTCTATCTGAGGCCGAGAAGTATTTCTAGAAACTCCAAATGGAACAACAGCTGAGGGTCTATAGGAACATGACCACCCAGCCCTAAGGAAGGTCACAGAGCTCAGTAAAGATCCCCTTTTCAGAGCCAATGTTGAGTAGTGGCTTAGAACATGGAGCCAAAGTTCCTTAGGCAAGTGACTTCATTTCTCTGGGCCTCAATGTTCTCATCTGTAAAATGGGGATAGGGAAAGCTCCCACTCATAGGGCCGATGTGTGAATCGGAGGAGTTAACTCTTTTTAATGTGCTTAGAATAGAGGCTGGCATGCAGGACGTGCTTCTTTGTATAGAAGAATATTTATTAATGAACATATATATCGAACCATCACGACTGGTACCAGGATGGAAGGCACGGAGGGTATGGGATACAGAAGGGAAGAGGCGGCTTCTGCATTTGTCCTGGGGAAGTGAAGACTTGGAAAGATAACAGCAGGGCCAGCAGGTCAATACGCTGGATTGTGATAGAGAAATCACAATCCTGAGCCGGCCACTTCCTAGCTGTGTGATCTTGGGCAAGCCGCTGCACTGCTCTGAAAACTCACGTCTGATCTGAACGACTGTGGTGATGGCTTGCACCTGGGATCATAAATATTATATGGACTAATGTACGGGAGAGCATTTTAAAATAGCAAATGCCATGCAAACGGCAATAACAATGATAATATGCAAAGTTCATGAAGACAATACACTTTAGAGCTGTCCCAATGTCTTTTTGAAAGTAGCTGAGGCGTTGAGGCTAATAAATTAGAAAATACCTGTTAACAAGTAAATTAGTAAACAGAGAAGTACAAGAGCGGAGATGCTCCTGTCATTCCTTAAAGGGGCTGAGGGAGAGGGAGAGCATGAGGGAGAGGAGGGCATGAGTTAGACCTGAACTGATGGCAGGAAGGCCAGAGGCTGGGTGTGTGGGAGAGGGGTCAGAGCCGGCATGGAGCTGAGAAAGCCGCAGCTGAGCTCAAGCTAAGTCCGGCTACTTGCAGGAAACGTGAGTTGAGCCCGTATGAAGCTGCCCGGGGTTCCAGGCTGAGAACTGGGACTTCATCTTGTCTTCTGCAGAAACAGGGGGCCAGGGTTCTAAGGTTTTAGACCGCGTGGCCCATGGACAGTGCAGAGAAAACGCTGGGTCTATGCTCCATGGTCTGGGTGTCAGGAGATAGCTGCTGTGCCCCACTGGGTGAGTAGAAGGAACAGTGTGAAGTGGAGGGTGGAAAGGACCACGAACAGGCCAATAGGCCAAGGGTCCGATGCCTCAGCCAGCCCTGGGAGCAAGGATCCGAGCCTAAGGGAGACTCCTGGTTTGGGCAAAGTGCAGGTCCAACTGTTTCAGCTGAGCAGAGGGACAGAAACCCAACTGCAGTGAAGTGAACAAAAAGTAAGTGATGAGAAAATCCATCTATTTACTCTATTGCTCATTTCAACAAACCTTTATGAACAGTGGGAGTGAAGTAGGAAACAAGGCAAAGACCTGCCCTCATGAGTTTACGGTCCAATGGAGGGAAGACTGATACATGTATGCAGTGACAATTCCGTGTGACACGCACTACGCTGAGAGAGTCCCCTCCACTGGTGGTGAAGCGTGTGGGCTCTGCACTGGACAGCCATGGGCTGGATTCCTCACTTAGCAGTTGAGGGGCCTGCGGCAAGTTTTCTTAGCCTCTCAGTTTCCTCCTCTATAAAATGGGCATAATAATGGCAGCAACCTCAGAGGCTGTTGTGAGTTTTAAATGGGGTGCCTGCATGTTAAGGGCTTAGTAAGATAGATGCCTCGTATACAGGTGTTCACACACATGTGCAGGCACGTGTACCCCCTTTCCCCGGCCAGATGTGGTCAGTGCAGGGTGCTCTGGGTACCAACAGGGGGCACTCAAACCAGACAGGAGCACACCGAGAGCTCAGCAGAGGCCAGTTAATTGTCCATTTGGGAAGTTTGGGGATGGCAAGAGGTAGAATGACCAGAAAGAGAAGCCAGGACCACTTGGTAATAGCAGGGGTCAAATAAAAGCTAGCAACCTTCAGCCTGTAGGAAATGTGTGACCTGCGAGGCATTTATACCATCTGGGAGAAGCAGCTTGCTCCCTCTAAAATCTCCTGGGATTTCCTATAAAAGCACTCAGTTTGCACAGCCTAGGAAGGCATCCCAGCTAAGAGCATTTACAAAGATCTGTATCCTGGTCATGCTCTACCAGGGTTCATCTCAGAGGACTTACCACAGCCGCGCTCCCATAGCACAGAAAGCCGTCGCCTTCATAGCCCTCTCCACAAACACAGCTCCAGACGCCGGAAGTGAACTGACAGGCTGCCTGATGAAACGGAGATGGGAAAAAAAGGCTTGATTCCCTAACTGCAGAGTTAGAAATGAGCTACATCCGTGAGACTTGGCTCCAGCTAAGGCAGAACTGCAAATCTGGGGTAGAAGGACGGTGGGAGTAACCTGCAGACCCTCCCATGTTGCAATGAAAGGCCCCTGTCTGCATGTCCCGTGCAGCTCTTACTTAGTCTCTCTTGACATCTCTGCTGGATTTAGCAAATAAAAGCAAGGACATACAGCTCACTGGAATTTCAGATACACAAATGTGTTTTAGTATAAGTATGTCCCATGCTGCATTTGAGGGCAAACTTGTGCTGGAAAAGGATTCATTGTGTATCTGAAATGCAGAGTCCTGTATTGTATCTGGCAAGCGGATGTTGGTCCTTCCAAGCTTTGGAACAATTGAGTATAAGTTATAGTAACTACTCCCATTCTGCTTAGGGACACCCTTTGGGAGTAAGAGAGATTTTGCTCATTTCTCGGCTCAGGTAAGAAATAACCTAACTTTCTTTCTCAAAAAAAAAAAAAAAGTTTATTTATTTATTTATTTATTGGTAAGGATAAAAGAAATCCAGAAACTCACCAGGGGATGACATTTCCCAGTTTGTTCCAAGCAGGAAGTTATTGGTTCACATTCAAAGCCATTGCCTCGAAATCCAGTCTTGCACTCACACTCACTCTGCAATTCCAAGAACAGAGAGGCACAGCGGGTTATGGAAAGCAGCTGCCTTCCCTGTCAGGCCCTCGTGTGGTGCTGAACAATGAACTATGGGAACCAGAGCGGTTTGGCTAGGGAACAGCGTTAATGGCTTTCTGTATTTTTTTATACTTCAGATTCCAGAGCTGTTGGTCATCCACCTTCCACACGAAACGTCTCCATCTGATCGTTCCTTGGCACTTTCATTTTGAATTTATTGCCCCAGAAGGGCCATTTGGAGAGTCTCAGAGAACTCAGACTCGCAAAAGCATCGCACTGGACAAATGGGCCCCTCCGTCTCCGAGGGAAAGATGAAGTAAGCCATGAGTTTCCACTTGGCGCAGATCCACGCGCAGGGCCACTGCCAGACGAGGAGGCACTTGGTGTAATTTAAGATAGGCAGCCCTCTGAGTAGGAGGGTTTGAGTCAGGTCCCACCTCTCCATGGACAACCAGTACCTCAGAATACCTGCTGTGGAAAACAGCTTATTTGGAGAGAGGATTGTAATTATGTAATTAGTGCAGTTAAGAAGAGGTCATTCCGGAGTAGGGTCTGTTCCTAACCCAACAGAAAAGGGGAGATTCGGACACAGACACGCACACAGGGAGAACGCCATATGCACATGAAGACAGAACACCGATGATTGCCAGCAAACCCCCAGAGCCAGGAGAGAGGCCTGGAACAGGTTCTCCACAGCCCTTAGGAGGAACCGAACCTGCTGACATCTTGATCTTGGACCTCTAGCCTCCAGATCTGTGACACAATACAGTTTTGCTATTCAGTGCCGCCCAGTTAGTGACACTTTGTATGGCAACCTCAGAAAACTAATACAGATGCTGAGAAATGGTTTTTCTTTCTCAGCTGCAGTCTGGCAACTCAGGTGAGTCCGAAACGAATGCAATTATTTGTTAAATGCTTGGAGAGACACAAGACTGCCGTGAGCTTGCCCATGATTCACACTTTTCCATGGCTGCACCCCTAGCACAGTTGTCATCACCTCTCTTGGACTGGATTAATTCTGAAGCTGAAGCTTTTTCTGCCTCATTCTCCCTTCAATGAGGCTAAGTGACAATGATCAACAGATTGTAGTGCTACAGAAATATAAAGCGTGGTCAAGGGTGGTGACTAAGAGGGCAGCTCTGGAGTCACTGTCTGGGTGTGAATCTCACACCATGATTTATTTTCTGGGTGATGTGAGCCAAGTATTTAGCTTCTCTGTGCCTCTTTTGTAAGATGGACTAATCATAGTACCTGTGTGGCACCAAAAGCAAAAGTAAACAAGTGTGACAACATCAAACTAAAAAGCTTCTATGCAGCAAAGGAAGTCACCAACAAAATGAAAAGGCAACCTACTGAATAGGAGAAAATATTTGCAAATCATACCTGATAAGGGGTTAATATAAAAAAATGTAAAGAACTCATACAACTCAATAGCAAAGATCAAACAACCTGAATAAAAATGGGTAGAAGATCTGAATAGACATTTTTTTTCAAAGAAGACATACAGATGGCCAACAGGCACATCAAAGATGCTCAACATCACTAATCAGCAGGAAAATGCAAATCAAAACCACAAGGGAGATATCACCTCACACCTGTTAGAATGGCTGTCATCAAAAAGACAGGAAATAACAAGTGTTGGTGAGGATGTGGAGAAAGGGGAACCCTTGTGCTCTGCTGATGGGAATGGAAATTGGTGCAGCCACTATGAGAAAAGTATGGATGTTACTAAAAATTTAAAAGCAGACCCACCACATCATCCAGCAATTCCACTTCTGAGTATTATCTGAAGAAAACAAAACATTAACTTGGAAAGGTATGTGCACCCCTATGTTCATCGCAGCACTATTTATAATAGTCAAGATAGGGAAACAACCTAGGTGTCCACTGACAGATTAACAGATAAAGAAAATGTGATAGCCTGGCGAGTGTTGTTCAGTGGTTGAATGTTGACCTATGAACCAGGAGGTCACAGTTCGATTCCCAGACAGGGCATATGCTTGTGTTTTGGCCTTGATCCCCAGTAGGGGGCCTGCAGGAGGCAGCCCATCAATGATTCTTTCTCATCATTGATGTTTCTATCTCTCCCTCTCTGAAATCATTAAAAAAATTATTTTTAAAAAAGGAAAATGTGATATATATGTATACACACACATATAATGAAATATTATCTACACTAATAAAAGAGAAATATTCAAATTGACCATACCTCCATGATGCCCACCAGCCAATCAGGAGCGTGTATGCAAATTAACCCAATAAAGATGGTGGGTTAATTTGCATACATAGGTGCGAAGTGGCCGGGTGGGGTGGGATGACTGCTATGAGGGGGAGAGTGGTGAGAGTGGGGGGCGCGGAGGGAGCTATAGGAGAGGCACTCCAGCTGGAGTGGAGAAGACTGAAGGCTCAGGCCGGAGTGAACACTCCAGCTGGAGTGAAGACAGAAGGCAGCAGCCAGAGCAAAGGCCTGGGTCCTGGGTGCTGGAGGAAAACCGGTGCCGGCAGCCAGGGGAAGGGAGGCCTATTGTATGAATCTTTGTGCAATGGGCCTCTAGTTCAACTATAAAAAGGAATGAAATCTTGGCATTTGTAACAACATCATGATGGTCCTTGAGTGCTAATAAAACAGAGAAAGAAAGACAAATGCTATATGATCTTACTTATATGTGAAATCTAAAAAACAAATAGGCCAGCTGTGGTGGCTCAGTGGTTGAGTGTCGACCTATGAACCAGAAGGTTACAGTTCAAATCCTGGTCAGGGTACATGCCTGGGTTTTGGGATCGTTCCCCAATCTTGGAGGAAGCAGCTGATCAATGATTCTCTCTCATCATTGATGTTTCTCTCCCTCTCCCTTCTCCTCTGAAATCAATAAAAAAAACCCATAAAGAAACAAACAAAACCCCCCAACCTAAATCAAGCTCATTAGAAACAATAAACAGATTGGTGATTTCCAGAGGTACTTCTATGTCTAGATCAAGCATGTCAAACTCAAAGGCTAACACAGGCCAAATAAACAAGGTTTAAGTTTATGTGGGACACAAAAAAACAAAAGCTTCAATTTTCATAGAAACGTAGGTTTATTTCGATAGAGACATGCTAAATACAAAGGGCTGAAATAAATAATTGTTAACATAAAATAATAGAACACTTTAACAAAAATTAATATTTTTTTCTTGAACATTAACTGACCAAACACTGAATAACTGCACAAATGAATAAGCATAACACAAATAAACCTTTTTTTCTTGTTTTCTGAAAGTGAAATATTTCCTGTTGCACACACCAAACAAGTCAGTACAAGACTAATGACGTGGCAATCGGCTGTTAAAATATTGCTGCTAGTATTAGTGGAAATGGTGTGCCTGCGCATAAGGCGTGTAAGGGAAGTGAATGCAACACAATTATAGTAATCAGTCATTAGCAACCATTGTAATTCATTATTAATAATTATAATAGGATATTGTAAAAATCAAGTTATGAAATTCTCATTAAAATGTTTCTTACACACTGTTATATTGGCTGGGCCACAAAAATATTCGTTGTGGGCTGCATGTGGCCCGTGGGCCACGAGTTTGACATGCTTGGTCTAGAGGGAAAAAAGCCATCCCAGGAATCCTGCTTTCCCTTTGCCCTCTACCATGTCACACCTACCTGCCCGGGGCCCAGGTACAGACAGGTTGCGTTGTCATGGCAGCCACCAGCATGGGGCAGCAGGCAGTTGTTGACCTCTGAGCAGTCTCTTCCGTCCCCGGTCCAGCCCTGCTGGCACACGCAGGTGTGTGTCCCCATGCCAGTTTTGATGCATTCTGCCTGCAGAAGGGGAAAGAGCAAAACTTCAGAAACCTCAGTCCAGCTACTTGATTCCAAAATCCAAAGAAGATTTTCAGAGCTATAGTCTAGAAACACATTTGCATGGAATTCGATGGAAGATGGTTTAAAAAGAAAAATTGCTTGGAGTGGGCCAGCTAATGGCCACCACTAACAACCCTGTTATTTTATTGTGCCAGGGACTGTTCCTAATATTTTGTAGGTGTGAGCTGCTATCCTGAGGAAGGTATTGTGATTGCAGATAAACGGAGGCTCAGAGGAGTTAAGTCACTTGCCCAAGGTAACACAGCTACAAAGAGGCACAGACCCAGGTCTATATGACGCTGAAGCCCACATTCCTAATCACTGTACTTTTTCTTAGGATGACCACACCAGGAGCTCGAAGGACATGGGGAGAGGGGGAGAGGTGCAAGGTAAGTTATTGAGATGAGGCTGCTGAGTGGGTGGGACGCATTCAAGGGGAGTCTCGTGGGCTGGGCAAGGCATTTGCGTCTGACTCCATCCTCAGAGCCAGGGGAAGTCACTGAGGGGCTTTTGGCATGGGATAAGCATGATCTGATCTACTTCAAGCCTCTCTGGCTGCGGGTGAACAAGGACTGTGCTGTGGGTAGTCAAGAGAGGCACGGGGAGGCCGGTTATTAAACGGTGGGTAAGGGATGAAGGTGACTGGGGCCAGATGGTGGTAGAGATAATCAAAAGGCATCAGTGAGCCTGACGGGTATTGCTCAGTGGTTGAGCGTTGACCTATAAACCAGGTCAGGGCACATGTCCTGGTTGTGGACTTGATCCCCAATAGGGGGCATGCAAGAGACAGCCCATAAATAACTCTCTCTCATCATTGATATTTCTCTCTCTTCCTCTTCCTCAAATCAATAAAAACATATTTAAAAAACCCCACCAAACCAAAACAAAAAACCAAACAAAAGGTATCAGTAAAAGCAATGGTGGCTTTGGCACAACCTGACAATAATAGAACTTAGGGCAAGTCACTTAACGTCCCCGAGCCTCAGTTTCCTAATCAGGAAGATGGGGATAACAAAATCGCTTCATTGGGTTGGTGGGAGAGCAAGTGAAATTGCATACAGGAAAGTTGCTAGGAAGCTGTAGCCTCTGAATCAAGAGTTTCATACGAATATCTCAGTATCTGATTCACAGGCTGTGGTTTTAGAGGCCAACGTCCCCCACTCAGGAGGATTGAGGAAGTGGGGCCTCCCGGAAGGTCCCCGGCACCATCTTTCAAATTCAAGGTTCAAACAAATAGGCTTCATGTGATGAAAAGCTATCACCCTGCCTGCTGGACGGCCTTGCCTCAGGATTTCCTACAAAACCAGGCAGTTTGGAAATAAAATCCACCACTCACGTTGCGGCTGCAGCCCCCTGCGGTTAATCCAGCGCAAGGATCCATCTCTGAACAGAGGCTTCCGTCCCCTTCGTATCCGGCTTTGCAAACACAGCTGCCAAGAAGAGGAGTTCACCCATCAGCCCCAGAAATATCAGCACCCACCACCCGAAGACGGCGGGCCAGCCAGGGGGTCAGGGTCACGGACACTCCTGGGGTCTGCAGTCAGTCAGAACTACGTGGGAATCCAGGCCCCACCTCTCAGCAGTCGTGTGACCCTGCAGGAGTCCCGTAACCTCTGGGGGACCTTGTTTCCTCATCTGGAAAATGGGTATAATCATACTGCTTCCCCCCTAAGGCTGCAGTGACGATTAAATGAGCTAATGCATGTGGAGCATTTCGCAGGGCCCTGGCACCTTAAAAGGCTCAACATCTGGTAGCTTTTCTGCTTATTCTGGGCTGGAATCTGCCTCTTTACAATTCTAGGTACTACCTCTGGTTTCACAGAGATCCATTCTTCCCTCTATTCTATGCTACAGCTCTTGAAAAATTTTTAAAAAAATATGTTTTTATTGAGAGGAAGAGGGAGATTGAGAGAGAGATAGAAACATCAGTGATGAGAGAGAATCCTCCATCGACTGTCTCCTGCATGCCCCCTACTGAGGATCAAGCCCACAACCCAGGCTTGTGTCCTGACTGGAAATCAAACCTTGACTTCCTGGCTCATGCATAGCAACAGGTCACATGAAACCTCCCCTCTCTCCCTTTTCTGGTCCCTCAGGTGTAGTTGTCTCCTGCCCTCCCCCCGCCCCCCGCCCCCCGCCCAAACACAACATTCTCAGGTGCCTCATTCCGTGAATTGAAATAGTTTCCTGACCCTCCCACCCTCCCAACATGCTCCACCATGACACTGTCACTAGTAAACACAGGGCCATTGGGTCACCCAATATTTATCAAGTGCCCCATGGCAGGTGCTGGGACACCGTGTGGCTCCATCACCCTCCCGCCCCCCCTCCCCCATGTTCCTACTGCAAATTGTGTGCTTCACAGAAAATAAAATACTGGTTTTTTTTTTTGTGTATCAAGGCTCCTAGGGAAACTAAATGCTTTATCTGGTGCCCCAACAAAGACATAGTCTAATGTATTCCAACGCTGAGTTTATATGGTATAGACAGACCCACGTCTGTAGTTCTCTGTGGGTGATGGAAGAGGTTTTAAGGGTAGGGATTACTTGTGGTTTTTGCCCCATGCACCAATGTAGACCCTAACTCCTAGGAAGATGCATTTCTGTCGTAAACTGTGGAAGAGAGAGGACAGGCTCTGGGCCCATACTGCCTACAGTCCAGTGGGGGGAGACAGACCGTAAACAGGTAAGCACGTAACCATGCAATTACAAATGAAGAAAAGCGCTGTAAAAATAAGGCCAAGAATCTAGACATTTGACAGTCTCTGCATTTCCCAGGAGGTTGTGGGGGTGGTTACTGACTTTGAACCAAATCTGCCTGGAGAGGACATTTTCTCTCCAAGCCCATGGGATATGTTAACATTAAGGAACCAAATAATGAACCAAATGACCAAAGACCCAAGGACCTGCCAGATGCCTTTAACAGCAGGGTTGTTATTGATGTCCTTAGGAAGTCAAGGTGTTTTTCAAGGGTTGGCAAGCTGGTGGACAAGTCTTCATTTCCTTCAAAGGAGTGATGAAAAGAATGATAGTTCCCATGACGCAACATCTATCATGTACTAGCCCTGGTGCTGGGTGCATTTACAATTTCCACAACTGCCCTGTGAGGTAGGTAACGTCACCCTTATTGTACTGATGAGGAAAGTGAGGCTCCGAGAGGTTAAGAAACTTGCCCGAGGTCACACAGCTGGTCACTTTCAAAGGAGGGAGCACAGTTATTTGAGCCCAGCTTAGCCTGAGGTTTTCTCCACAAAAGCCACACTGGCTGTTGGAGAGAACAGGCCTCAGTGTATGGGTTGGGTCTGTCTGCAGGTCACACAATGGCCATGGGCCTTTAAGGGTGGTACCCCTCTCCCCTAGACCTACCTTGCTGTCCCATTGCTGTATTCACAGGTGGCATGGATGTGACAGAACTGCACGTAGGGCCCACAGGCTGAGGTCTGCTTGTGGCAGAACCTCCCCGCGGAGCCCGCTCTGCACGTGCCTGGGAGGCAGGCCCCGTCACTGTCCACCCGGTTATCACACATTCCGTCAATGCACAGGCATTCTGAGAGAGAAGGTAGAGGAACACTCAGGGCTTGGAGGACAAGTTTAGCTTTGGGACACATGGGGCATAGAAGACAGGACCACCTCTCCTCACCCCAATCGCTCCTGTCAGAGCAGAACCTGGGCTGAGCAGGGGAGCCTCTAGGATGTGTGGGGTGTGGTGGGGCCCAGGACGGTTGTGCTGGTGTGAAAGCCCCCGAGGAACTCGATGGTCATCTCCTTCACGGCTGGAGAGTTTAGTCTGGAAATGTCTCACCTTTTCGTGGACACATTTTGGAACGAATAGAAGTGATCTCTCATGCTGGCATGGCTCCTGCTGCTAGCTTACCTATTTCTTCTTCACTAGCCTTGTTCTAGGCATTGGGCCAGCATTTAACCTGTACCACCTCATGAACAGTCACCAGCCTCAGGAGGTAGGTTCTTTTATCATCCCCATTTTCCAGATGAGACAACTGAGGCCCAGAGAGGTGAAGCAAATGGCCCAACTTGCTGCTCAGTCCCAAGCATGGACTTGAACACAGGCCTTCAAAGTCCATTTCTATTAGTGGAGCAGGGGTAAACACAGGAGACTGCTATATTCACTGGCATTTCCACATGCCTCTTGTCATTTTAAACTCTAGCTGCTTACTTTGCTTTGTGTTCTAGGCATTTAAACATTGCAACATGAGCCGGCCATCAGACTCAGGCTCCTATGCATGTGGGAGCGAATGATTCTCAAAGACAGATGGCAAGGATTGGGGGACTTGAAACTGATCAGAAATGAAGGAACTTGCACTTTTGCCTCAGAAGGGATTGATTGGAAATTAGTTTGGGTGCTTGGAGTCAACATCCAGGAAAGAGAAGAGAATCTCAGTGACGGGGCTGGAAAAGCATGGCTGGATTAAAATAAAAAAGACTTTCCATAAAATTCTAAACAAGTCAGGGCGTAATTCGCAAGGAACAAGAGCTCAGAGAGGAGGCCCCCTGCCGGAGGCAGCCCCAGACCTCAGATGAGAGGCAGCCCCAGATCTGGGATGAGAGGCAGCCCCAGACCTCAGATGAGAGGCAGCCCCAGATCTGGGATGAGAGGCATTGCAGCAGGAAGCCCCGCGCCGGCCGGCCGCTGCCCCAGCCTCCGCAGCCGGCCGCGGGCCTCATAAAAATGGCAACGTTGGCAGGCTTTAGAATGAACCCTATTTTTCTTTTCTCAGAAATCTTATTGGGCAAAAAGAACCTGGGTCTAGGGTGAGCAGCCCTGCGGGCAGAGCTTTTGGCTTTCCTGCCCATTTTAAGAGGTAGTTGTGAGGATCAGAACAAGGCAAGCGAGGGGAAGGGTTGTGCATTTTGTAACAAATGAGTGAAGGTACTAACAGCAATAAGAATGGCTTCACTTACTGATTATGTGTTAGGTGCAAGCTCTGTGCTGAAGCCCTAAATTATGATCTAACTTAATCAGTGACCTGTGAGGTGGGCACCAGTACTATCTTCATTTTATAGATGGGAAAATTGAGGCTCAAGGAGAGACTTTTTCTAAGGCCATATGGCCAGTAAGTAGCACAGTGGGGATTTAATTTGAGTTGGGCTGGACTTCACAGCCAGCTCTGATGCATTTTCTCTATTCTTGTTACATTCTAATCTTAGTTTAGAAGGATGCACCTAAATATATTTACATACCTAAATATACACATCATGTCATTTTAAAGAACACAATGCATTTTCTAAGATTGTATAACTGCATTTTTTCATTGCCTATTGTTGTGGAACTTTCTCCATTTTTCTCTAAGCTTGTTGATATTTATGCCACTGAACTGAGAAAAGCAACAGCAGCAACAATAAAAGGGAATAAGAATAATAAGAGAATATTTGTCTCGCATACTCTGTTCTAGGCATTGTCCCAGGACAAGTGCTTCCCATTTATAACTTGCACCAGCTGTCCAAGGTGGTTAGTAGTATTAGCCCCATTTTACAGACAAGGACACTGAGTCCTTGAGAGGAGCAGTACCTTGCCCAAGGTCGCACATTTGGCAAAGGGAGGAGCTGATGGAAGCGTACCACTTGAAAGACAGGTAGTGAGTCTGTTTCTTGATCTGGAACCCACCATCACTTCAGGTGACGTGGAGAAACCTAGAGACTGGATTTGAAAACTGTGGTCCTTGGACTAGCAGTTGTCCTTCCCAGGGAATTTCTTTGCAAATATAAATTGTCAAATACCACCCAGGCCCACCTTCTCAGAAACTTGGTGGGTGCGGCCCAGCCATCTGGCATGGGCTATAGTGTCAGAACCAAGTTGTTAAGAAATGCCCTGTGATGAGGTCATTCACCAAGCAAAGGGGCCCAGGATGCCAGGCCCGCCCACACCACTGCCTTCTAGGGCAGCAGGGAGCCTGGTTGAGGAGCAGAGGGAAGCCCTGGAGGTGCCACTTACTTTTGTCACACCGAGGTCCGTACTTGTTGGGATCCGAGCAGAACTGGCACTGGGAGCCGTGGAAGCCATCCTGGCAAATGCATGTTCCGTTGCCACCGAGGCCGTCTGTGCACTGGGGGCAGAGGCAGGCCCGGGACCGTCAGGACGACACTCGCCCGACCCCAAAGGAGTCCCCGACTGCTTTGCTGCATGACCTGACTTCTTGGTACCAGGCAGGATAAGCTTGGGGTCCCAAGCCTGGATTTAGAACTTTAAGGGAAGTCATTCAAGGGAGTGGGAGTCACAGGTGAACTGGGAACCTCCAAACAATGCTTATGGGCTGGCAAGGCAAGGCATCGACCTCCAGAATGAAGGCTGGCCTTTCTCTCCAGGTTCTCACCTGCTCAGCTCTGTGGCTTCTCACTGCAGTGTTTCTCCCTTCAGTGTTAATATGTTTGCCTCCCACCTCCCGGGGCAGCTCGAGGCTAGATTTTTGAAAGATCAAAGCTCATCAGAATTGGGCTCGGAGCCTTCCCGACCACTTAGCTATGGTAATTAATTAGTGCCAGTGTCACCCTCCTTTCTTCACCTGTGTGTGTCCCCACACGTGGTTGCAGAATTTTTCCTTCCCCTTGAAAGAGCATATTTTAAATGTGGATTTCTTAAATGCACAGATCTATGCTTTTTCCGTATAAACTACAGGTACTTTTTTTTTTAACCTTTGTTTGTTTAGCTCTGGCCTCCAAGCTAGAGTTAAGTGTTGGCCTTTAAGTTTCCTTAGGTTTTGGGGTAGGTTAAAAAAAAGCAATCACTGGGCAGTGCTTTTTTTTTAAAGTCTCATAAACTCTTAGTCCTGGAAGGAATCTTAAAGATTCAGCCAACCCTACTGGCTCCTGTGGGAGGAAAGTGGGGTCCAGAGAGCCTTGTTGGGTTGCCCAAGGTCATGCGGCAGAAAAGCAAAGATCCGAGGCGATATCACTGTACCCACCATCCCCTTCTGGGGCAAGATTCCTTCCAATGCCGACACCTGTTCTTTTAGTAACCGAGCTGTCTTATTTTTACTTCCTGGGAATAGTGGCTGGCATTGCATCATTTCTTGGTTCAGTGGTTTGAAAGATAATTTCTCGACTTCAGAAAGGTCAACCTCTGTATTCATGGAAAGCATGCACTGGGGACTGTCCTTATCACCTGTCCGTTTCCCGAGCATGGGTTCGAGAAGCCTCCTGGACACTGGTTGCAGTTGGGCCCGTAGAAGCCTTTGCAGCACTTTGGTATCTGAGAGACAAAATGTGTGTTGCCCTTTAAAACCCAAGCAGAGTGCCAGTTCCTCAAAGGAGATCTATTTTAATTTCTATTATTATTGTAATCAGCATTAGCCCCCTCCCCCATTATGAGCTCACTTTTCTTTTGCAGATGATGTCATGGCTAGTGCTCAGCCACCTGCTCGCCACAAATCTACTGAGGGCTGACCACGGGGGGCAGCCTGGCACTGGCACCATGGACAAGGCAGATGAAGGCTGTGCTCATGGTCTATGTTCTATCTAATCAGGAAGAGACAATACATAAAAGAGGAGAAGGAGGAGGAGGGGGAAGAGGAGGAAGAGTAGGAAGAGAAGAAGAAGGAGGACAAGGAGGAGGAAGATGAGGAGGAGGAGAAGGAGGAGGAGGACAAGGAGGAGGATAAGAAAGAGGAGGAGGAAGAGAAAGAGGAGGAGAAGAAGAAGAAGGGCGAGGAGAAGATGAGGAGGAGAATAAGGAGGAGGAGGACAAGGAAGAGGAAGAAGATGAGTAAGAGAAGGAGGAGGAGGAAGAGAAGGAGGAGGAGGACAAGGAGGAAGATAAGGAAGAGGAGGAGGAGGAAGAGAAGGAGGAGGAGAAGAAGAAGGGTGAGGAGAAGATGAGGAGGAGAATAAGGAGGAGGAGGACAAGGAAGAGGAAGAAGATGAGTAAGAGAAGGAGGAGGAGGAAGAGAAGGAGGAGGAGGACAAGGAGGAAGATAAGGAAGAGGAGGAGGAGGAAGAGAAGGAAGAGGAGAAGAAGAAGGGCGAGGAGAAGATGAGGAGGAGAATAAGGAGGAGGAGGACAAGGAAGAGGACAAGGAAGAGGAAGAAGATGAGTAAGAGAAGGAGGAGGAGGAGGAGAAGGAAGAGGAGGACAAGGAGGAGAAAAACAAGGGACTTTCAGAGCGTGGTCAGTGCTGGGAAAACAGAGGACCATACTAAAGTGGCGGCAGGTGGAGGCAGAGGTGATGGAGATTGGGGAGGTCACTGTGGATTGGGTGTTGATGGAGGAGGTGACAGTTAAAGGGAGGCATGAAAGATCACTCAGCTCCAAGAAAACCTGGAAGAGCATTTTGAGGCTGGGAATGGCCAGTGCCCACACTTTGCGGGAGACATGAGGCAGGTCAGAGGCAGAGCGTGGCCTGTGTGGGGGCATTGAGAGTGTGAGCTCTATATTGAGAGCCAGAGGGCATCATGGGAGGGGTAGATGCAGGGAAGGGGATGATGTGGCTGCCATGTGGAGAATCCACCCTTTCATTCCCTTGCAGGGAGACATGGCCAAGGCTACAAGGCAACCTATGTCTCATGGAACCTGGGGCTCAAGAGCGTGGCCTTGGCACTGCCCAGCCCTGCTGGCTTCCATGTGAGCCCCAGTGGCCTGGATGAAGGCCCCAGCCACACACCCTCCTCACCTTCACAGTGGCATTACAGTATCTGGCACAGCCACTCTTTAAGCTCCTGGTTCTGCCGGTGTACACACATTTGTGTGTGAAGAGTTCCTAGAAGAAAGCCAATGAGAAAAAGCATTGCTGTGTGCATTTCGAGGTCCTTTTGGCATTCCCCAGCTTTTACATATACTCGACGGTCTACTACCATTTTACCATTGACGTCAGGGATGCTCTAGACCACACTGGGCACAGGTGTGGTCACCCTCTTTTTTATTTTATTTTTATTTTTTAAAATATATTTCATTGATTTTTTACAGAGAGGAAGGAAGAAGGATAGAGTTAGAAACATCAATGAGAGAGAAACATTGATCAGCTGCCTCTTGCACACCCCCTACTGGGGATGTGCCCGCAACCCAGGTACATGCCCTTGCCTGGAATTGAACCCGGGACCCTTCAGTCCGCAGGCCGACGCTCTATCCACTGAGCCAAACCGGTTTCAGCAGGTCACCCTCTTTTTTAAAAAGATATTTTTATTGATTTCGGAGAGGAAGGGAGAGGGAGAGAGAGATAGAAATATCAATGATTTGAAAGAATTGATCGGCTGCCTTCTGCATGCTCCCCACTGGGGATGGGGCCTGTGACCTCCTGGTTCATAGGTTGACACTCAACCACTGAGCCATGCCTTCTGGGTGGTCACCCTGTTTAGATATTCTGTTTCCTAACACAGGCCGGGGTTAGCACAATGCAGGCCATGTATCTTTATGCCCCTTATAGTGCCACAGCAGACATTGATAATTGATCAGGGAACACTTTTCTGTGCATCCTGGATACAGCTTAGCCTCCCCTTCCAACCAACTGCCACCCCTAAGCTCCTCTTACATAGAGATTTTGGAGTCAGTGAAGAATCTATCTCTAATTTTAGAAAGACCCCTCATGCCCAATAGTGATAGTCTGGTTTTTCTCTTGGAGGTGGGGGCAGGTTTAAATGCACCTTTCATTCTCTAACCCCATGCCCATTCATGATTATCTAGAACTACAATTTATTGAGAATGTACTAGAGCCGGACACATTACATACATGAGGTCATCAATCCTCAACCCCACGTGGATACTTTCCATCACTTTTTCCTAGACGAGGAAGCTGAAGCCCAGATAGGTTGCCATTTTCCTAAGGAACACTGCTACGAAGCAGCAGGTCCAGAGAACGGGACCTTCCTTACCACACACTAACTTTAGGACATCACAGGCAAGTCATGTAGTCTCTGTGGGGCCTCAGCTGCCTGATCTGTGAAATGGGACAATAATGGTGATCTCAAGTTTTGTCAGATGCGTTTGTCTCCGGCTCAGGTTTTATGTTTAATAAATATTGATGGTGAGCTTGCTCCTTTCTTGTAGGCTCTTGCTTGAGAAGAAAGCATCGAGAACACCACAAACTGTAAAATCCCAAATTCTGAGATACATTTAATGAGGAAGGAGTATTCAGTCCTCTGGTTGGATCACAGGATAATTAACCAGGTGCTGATCCTGGGAGCCTGGGAGGGGCAGTTTGGAGGCTCTTTTGGCTCCAACCCACGTGTCTCATCTCTCTTTCTTCTCTTCCTCCTCCTCCTTTGGGCTGAGGCAATGTGGGTTCATGGTGCTGCTACATATCAGCTGAGTGACCTTGTGTGAGGTGTTTGCTATTTCTTTGCTTTAGCTTCCTGGTGACACGATGGTTATGATAATAATATGCCTACCTCCTAGGTTTGCTGCAGAAAGCTTTGAGAACAATGGCTGGCACCAGCAGTTGCTGTGACACTGGCCAACACGGTTTCCTCTTCCCCCCTCTCTCTCCATATTCCCTGGTTGACAGCACGCTGAAGGACGCAGGGCTGATGGCTTCATTAAGCAAAATAAATATCTGAACACCTGTGCCTATTTAATTTCAATGTTTTGCTATATGAAATGCTTCACAATAAGATTGCACCGAGAGCTCATCACCTTCCTTAGTGATTTACTCTCGTGTTGAATGAAACTTCTGGTTGGGAAGTTCTTTTTTTTTTTTTAAATTTTTTTTATTGACTTCAGAGATGGAGGGAGAGATAGAAACATCAATGATGAGAGAGAATCATTGATCGGCTACCTCCTGCAGGCCCCACAGTGGGGATTGAGCCCACAACTTGGGCATGTGCCCTGACCATGCATCAAACTGTGACCTCTTGTTTACAGGTTGACACTCAACCACCGAGCCACACAGGCTGGGCAGGGAAGTTCTTTCTTAGGATATACCTAGGGGCAGAAATTTGACCTCATCAACTTGACCTTAAAACATTTGGCTTTTGCCACCAATAGAATACATGGTGTATGGATTGTGAATTGTACAGCAGTCTGTTTCCCTTTTAGATCAGAGCTCTCAAGACAAAACCAAAATAAAACAATCTATCTTTTTCATGTTTCTGCCCCCAAAATCAGCACTGTGAACCTCAGTAGACGTGTATAGAATTCAATCAAACTTGAAAAGGTTTTGATGGTTCTAGTGTCATTTTCTTGATATTTTTCTCTAGAATGATGCTTGGGAAGAGCAACTATGAATAAAGAGTGGCAGAACACGCCATCCCAAAGTATGCCACTTTGGGATAAAGATTATTCTGAGCTAAAGGTTCCTGAAAGACAGCAGATTTTCTTTCTGGAAACTCTGGGCTTCTCTTGCCTAATCTGTGAAATGGGACAATAATGGTGATCTCAAGTTTTGTCAGAAGAGCAACTATGTGAAAGATGCTCTCCCTGTACTGGAGAAAAGAAATATCTTGTCACCACAGACAGGGAACTGAAAACAAGAAAAATCTGTACACACAGACCTTGTAAAAAGAACTGCTCTTCATCCTGGCTGGTTTTGCTCAGTGGTTAGTGTTGGCTGTGGATCGAAGGGTCTCAGGTTTGATTCCCAGTCAATGGCACATACCTTGGTTGCAGGTTTGATCCCTGTCCCCGTTGGGGTGAGGCTTACGAAGAGCAACTGCTCTTCCTTTAGCCTCCCCATACATTTTAGTTGCTTTCCCCAAATTGCCATTCTTCATTCAACCTACTATATAAGCATTTGGGTTTTGCCACTTGTGTGGGTCTTCATTCTTCTATGGCGGCTCCCATGTAAGCGTAAAAATCTGTGTGCTTTTCTCCTGTTAATCTGTTTTATTGTCAGCTTAATTCTGAGGCCCCGCTGGAGGCTCTTAGAGGGTGGAGGTAAGATTTTGCCTTCCCAACACAAACGTTGCATTTTGTTTAAGAGGGAAAAGTAGAGAAGGAATGAATCTTTACTGAATGGCTACTTGATTTAGGCATTGTGCTTGGGTTTTTAATCCATGCTAATTCCATGGTGTTTATTATTATTATTAACTATTATTATTTAAAGATGAAGAAAACGAGAGTTAAAAAGCTTAAGCAACTTACTTCAGGTTAATGAGCAAAGATTGAAACAGGCAGTAGGCTAAGAGCTAATCTTATATCATCCCAGTTGGAGTTAGCATCTTTTCAGAGGAAGGTGGAAAGAATGAGAAACCACATCAGTGAGGTTGCCTGAGTGATGTGCGTTTCCATGAGGCTGTCACACTCACTGTGGGCTCGGAGTTGGCAGGACATTTGCTCCAGTAGATGAGGGAACAGCTCACACATGTGCCCTGGAAGGAAAGTCAGTGGATCAGCACAGGTGCTCCTGCAGGAGGGAGCAGGGGACTGCCCTGTCTGGTCTCATGCTTCCTCCCTGAGAAGGGGGTTCTATAACCCTCCCAGTCTCTTTCCCCGCCCCCTTCTGACTCCTCCCCAGAGAAAAGGAGTAAAGGTGGTGCAGGAGGGTTTGGGGAGAAGGAACTGAGCCTGCGCAGTCCTTCCCTCTCCCTCTTTTAGGGTCAGACAGATCAACTCTCTGTGTGTAGAGAAGCACCTCACCCACACGGGGCACTGTAGTTGGCCATTAATGCCAAGGATGAAGGATTAGGATGAAGTCCTTGTTCTCCAATGAGCTTAGTAGTAATGAGGATGAACATTGAAACTCTGCCTTTCATTCTCCTGGGCTCCTCACTTCAGTGATTCAGGAGCAAGGAAAGGGGTGTGTGCCTCCAAATCTTTCCAGATCCATTCTCTGAAGTTCTCTACTGGGCTCTGTGCTCCAGCAGGTAGAACTTGGAGGATGGTCTCTGGGGCTTCCTTGGACGCTTCTGTTTGGTCTTGGCCAATGGGAGGCACTAGCAGGATACTGATGGGTTGGAGGAGAGCGAAGTCAAGGTATTTCTTCCCTGTTCTCTGTGTACTTAGGCACCATTTCTACAGTTCCTGATGGTGTCACTTCCTCCGCTCTTCACACTCTCACTGGGTTCAGGTAACCCTACTCCCCTTCTTGACCCCCCACTGTGACTCCTTGGCCTTGGAGTGGGAATGATTTACTGCCATTGCCTGTCCCTGATACTCCAGCATAACTTGTTTATTTCCCTAGCCCTGCCCACCTCTCTGTAGTAGCTTCTTCATTAAACTCTCTCCATTTGAACCTTTGGGATACATTCTGTTTCCTGCAGCGACACTAGACCCTGTCAAGTACACAGTGCTATTTATTAAACCTTTAAAATCCAAAATACATGTCCCCAAATCTAAACGTACATGGCCAAAGGCAGCTATGGGTTCATCCTGGTGAAAACTGAGATTTCTAGAGGTACCAGCAGCTTCTATTCTCTGCTAGCAATAAATACTCTCCAGAGAATGCATTTGTGCTTTTAATAGACAATCAAAACCACCCTAAATCACATGGAGCAGATAGATTTGACTTTACACCCAGAGAAAATAGAAGACTCCATTCTAAGGCGGCTAATGGGAAGCTCTTTCCCCCAGCTAACCACAATGCTTTAGGCTGCGGTTCAAACCCACATGTTGATTCTGTTCGTTGGGGAGATAAAGAACAAACTTTTGAACAACCTGGAATTAGACAACCTTGAACTTATGGCTGCCCTTGTTTCCTCCACAGAATTCCTTCCCTGAACTTGAACAGCAGCTGCTTGGGGTGGAGAAGCTCCGAAGGAGTCTAATTATTGATTCTGATTCACTCTTTTCTGCAGAGGCCCAATTTCCCTAATATTTTTACCTTTGGGTCAGGAGATGAGACTATTTCCATCTGTCCTTTTCTGATCTTCATCCTGGTCTAAGCCAGGTGACACACCTGCCAATATTTATTTCAAGGATTGAACCAAACACCTAAATTGCTGCCAGGGCCTGGCTGGGAAAGTGACCAAGTTTCTGCCTCTCTTTAAAAGTGGTGTTCAAAGTTGAACTAAATCCCGCAGATGGCATGTGTCTGGCATGGGGAACCAGTACCATCACAGTAGCTAAAACATCTTAGAGTCATTATATTAATTAAGAAATCTGGAATCAAAGGAATCAGCCACAAGTCTGTGCCGGGCACTCAACTAGGTACTTCCAGCCTTCATGACAAGAAGAGGGATCAATTCAACAAATCTATAAAAACAGGCCATTATTCCTTGTTCAGTGCCCATGTTCCAAGGATATTGTGGGGACAATCATTGAAGCATTACTGAAGTGTCCTGAAAAGAAGTACTCAGACCTATTATTGTTGTGACATTGGGGTTGTGGTTTCCATGGGAACTGAAAGATCACATGTAACAGCAAAGTTAACATTTAGGGTGCTCTGATTTAAACCAGCTGAGCCGAAGAAAGTTGCTATGGAAACAGGAAAGGCCATTAGAAGGTACATAAACTCATAGGCAATCAGGAAGTTTGGTATTTGGAAAGAAGTACAGAAAGATGGCTGATTGGCTGGGCCAGACATCCACCTGAGAAGATCTATTTTAAATCCCTCTTAAAGTGCCTTGAAGTGTGGTGGGTTGAATAGTGTTCCCCCAAAAAATGGGTGTTTCCCCAAATCTCTGAATGTGATCTTATTTGGAAACTGAGTCTTCACAAACGTAACTAGTTAGGATGAGGCCATATGGATGAGGGTGGGCTCTAGATCTAATGACTTGTGTCCTTACAAGAAGAGAAGGGGACACAGTGACACAAACAGGGAAGAAGGCCAGGCAAAGACGAAGGTAGAGATTGAAATGACACAGTTACAAGCAAGGAATGCTAAGGGTCCCCAGGAGGCACTGGAAACTGGAAGAGGCAAGGAAGACCCCCACCCCCACAACCCCAAAACTTCAGAGGCCCTGCTAATATTTGATGTTGGACTTCTGGCCTCCAGAGCTGTGAGAGAACACATCTCTGTTGCTTTAAGCCGCCTAGTTCGTGGTAATTTGTTATGGCAGCTGTAGAAAACTAATATACCTAGGCATCATCTATCACTGTGGAAATCCCCCCAAAGGAAACAGTTCATGCCTGCCTCTCTATGAAGACAGATACCCTCTGAGTTGAGGCTCCTCAGAACGGTGAGAGCTGGGAACATTGTCTGCTTTGTGGGGCAGGTTGGAGGTCCTTATTTTCTGTCCCAGTGTTCTTACCAGTTTCATCTCTCTCTTTGCTTCGTCGCATCGGTGGGGCAGAATTGGGACGATGGAGGGAGGAATCAGAACTCCAGCCAGTGTGTAAATTCGGCCATTTTTGGCAGCGACCTCAAGTTCTTCCATTGCCACATCATTTGCCAGAATCTGCCCCTGGAAAGAAGCAGTGATATCTTCCATTCTGGCCTGCAGGGACACCAGTGGTCCCCTGGCAGGTCTGAATGGTGGCGACCTCACCGGAGACCTTCAGCTTCACCTGACTTTTCAGTGCGTGGAAGACTGCTATTAGAAGGGCTTGGCTGACAGGGAGAGATGAAACTGTTAAATGAATTCTTGACTGATGCAAGGCAAGGATGTCCTTGCAGAAATGGTCCTCAACTGGGGAAGAGGGATAACTATTCCAGCTCTACAATATATTTGCTATGACAGCTTGGGCAGATTAATTTACTTTTTTTGTGGTGATTCAATCATTCCGATACATTTTCTGACCTTGTAATATACCAGGTGAACAAATCTAGGCAAGTTCCTGCTTATGTTGTAGGGAAGGGAGCAGAAAATGAAAAAATTAGTGAAGAATGCTGATCTCCACTTTTCCCGACATCTGCTCCACCTACAGTGCTCATGGCAACTTATTGCTCAAGTCAAACCTTGGGGGTCATCCTTGGCTTCTTCTCCCTTTACTCCCAGCCAATCCATCAGCACATTTTGTTAAGTCTACCTTTAAAATGCCCTGAGAATTTAACCACTTCTTATCATATCCCTGCTATCTCCCTGGTCTGAGTCACCATCATGCTTCTCTGGGTTATTGCAAATTGCCTCCTAACCAGTCTCCCAAAATGTATGTCTGATGATCACGTCATTCCACTGCTCAGAATCCTCCAGTGGCTTCTCATCTCATTCAGAGTAAGAACCTATGTCCTCACCTTGAGAGCTTAGGCCCTGCATGTCTGGACCCAGCCACTCCTTCTCCCTCCTTCTGCCCTGATCTCCTCTCCAACTTCTCTCCCTTCTGCTCTCTCCGATGGAGCTACACTGACCCTGCCCTTCCTCAAACAGTTTGTGCATGCTCCTTGCTTTGTGTCTTACACTTACTGCTCCCTCTCTCTGCAATGCTCTTTCCCAAATAGTCACACTCCTTCTCCCTTCACTTCCATCAGGTCTTTGCTCATATGTTTCCTTCTCCACGAGGATTTCTTGGGCACTTTTCTAAAATGCCAGACCCATTCCTGCATTCCATTTCCTGTCCTTGCTTTGCTGATTTTTGCCTTAGCGCTTCCTATTCTCTCATATATGATATATTTTACTTATTTGTTTATTGTCTATCCTCCTACTTACTAGAATGAAGGTCCCACGCAACCAGGGAGTTTCATCTGTTCATTGGTCTATCTTCAGGACATAAAATAGTGTCTGGCACATAGTAGGCACTCAATATATATCAGCAATGAATCAAGAGGAGACAGAATCTCTACCAGACTTTTGCTGATATTATTACCCCAGGGAGTCAGCTGAATAATGCTGCCTTCTTTGAGTTTCTTAACTCAATCATGTTTTTCCCACCTCAGGGCCTTTGCATAAGCTCTCTCGTCTGCCTAGAACCCTCTTCTCTGCCCAGGTCCACTCTACTCACCTTTTGAATCTTGGCCAAAGCCTCACCTCCTCACTATGGACCTCTGGGCCCCCAGACTTGCTCAGACTCCTCCTGTTGCATGCTTTCATAGTCCTCTTAACTTCCACTTGGTGGCACTGATTACAATTGTAATTAAAATAATGAACCAGTTGCTAATGGTTGTTAAAGTTTCTTTTCCTTGTTTGGATGGAAGTCTGTCTCTTTTCAAACTGCTTTACCTTTGGCAACTAGTTCAGACTCTCACACATGTAGCTGCACAGCAGGTATCTGCTGACAAAGGCAGCATATGAGTGAAACAATCGTAAAGGTTTTAAGCCTGTGACTTAGTACAGAGGTAGGATAACCTGAAGAATAATGAGTAGAAGAGCGAAAATGCATGTAAGTCACCAGTGGTCGAGTTTTCACCTACATTGCTGGTTGTGTTAAACTGTATGATCTGGTTGGCCATGCTCCTAATGCGAGGGGTTGAAATGAGGGTGGCCACTTCGAGCTGCAATGAGAACAACAGACGGAGACATTGAGAGCAACACACAGAGTCCTGCTTTCATAACGTCCTCACTGGAAAACACAGCCTGCAAGTTCATGAAATAAATAATGGGAGCTCAGATGTCATGGGTATTTTGAGTTTTGAAGATTTCTTTGATAGCAGGCTCCTTATCCACGGCTAAGGATACGCTCAGAACTACAGAAAAATGACAATTGTCACATATTTTCTAGCATCCATATTGCAAATTTAAGACTAGGTTAGATATCTTGAAAGCAGGGGAAAAGGGCAGAAAAAGTGGGGCCCACCTGGGTATAGGGGACAATGTGGTATCTGACGAGTTCCAGAAGCTTCCAAGATCCCTGTGAAGGAATTAAAATACTTCTTTAGTCAATAAAGAATACACAACATTTCCTACCCAGCCACCACCTTGTAGGACCCTCCTCACATGACTTTGGACACTTAGTCAAGAAAAATAAGTGACCCATAATCTCTTTAGTGGGAAGTCCAGGATGAGAAAGATACCCACCCCCCTGATATTTAACATCTACCGAATTCCTACTTTAGCAGAAGCTGTTCTGAAAACACTATATGCACATCTCATTCAATGCCCCCAACAGCCCTGTGAGGTGGGGACTACTATTGACTCCTTCTGTGTGTGATAACACTGAGTTTTAAAGACATGCTCAAGGTCACAGAGTCAACTTAGGCTATAAGACTAAGAATTAGCCCAAGCTCTCAGTCACTCTGCTCCTGACCTCTCTCAACACCCAAGGCTACCTTCTGGATTTTCTAAGACAGCCTTAGTTTATGATTCTGTTTCACTCTTGCCATAATCACACATGAGATGGTTACTGAGGACTAAACAGTCTTTGTTTGGATTATCTGGTCAGGACATTTGTCCTTCTGAGTTCCAATGGTACATGGGCATTTCTCCTGTAAAGTCCTCCCCAAAAGTTCCTATGCTTCAGAACACAGAAGCAACAGTGGAGAAAAAAGAGGGTCTTAGGCTATAAACAGGATGAGCAGCCCCGTAAGGGTGTCCTGGAGAGAGCATAGAGGTGAGGGGCCCGGGGCCCATTCTCTTTGGGGGAAGGAGGCGGTGGCAGTGGAGGTGGTCTGTTGCAGAATGTTGAGATCTCCCAGCTGAACCAGAGTTAGGCGTTACAAGCTTTACAGCCCTTGTGCTTCTTAAGTAGCACAGCCATAGTCACTAGGTGAGTGATCACAAATCGAGATCATAGTAATGCCCCCAAAGAGGCTGACCAGTCAAGAGACATGTTCCAACAGCATGAACATGATCAAAAAGAGTTTTATTCACCCAGACTTCTCTCTGCATCTGGCCTTGGTGCCTGTGCCAGGGAAGCAATTTGTAAGTAGAGGGACCATGTATCTGGTTTGTCTGGTATCACCCTGGTTTATACTTATTGTTCCGGCAGCCCTGATCACTCTCAAGAATTGTCCTGGTGTAAATGATAAATTGCATGGCTACCAATGTCAATAGCACTATGTGCAAGGCACGGTAATGAAAAAGAGTGTTGAAGTTGACCACTGTCTGCAGTACTGGTTCTGTTACTATGTGACCTTGAGCATGTTGCTTAGCCTCTGGGTTTTAACTTCCCCTTTACAGTACTTTCTGGTACCCAGAAGTGAGACCTGCAGGCAGAAGCAATGCTATTTCAAGCGAGATCCTCAGTGGCAAAAGGGGTGAAGAAAGTGGGGACCATTGGGGAAATGTCAGACCGAACTGGACTGCAAACTCCTGGAAGGCAGGAACTGCGTCTGTGTAGTTTATTAATCATGGTGTCCCCAAACAGCACAGTCTGGGGCACATGCCAGGCCCTGCATACATGTTTATGCCAACAAATTAAAAGGAGGAGGGGAGGGTTCCTAAGAAGAGCACTAGCTGGGCCTCAGGACCCTGAGTTCTAATCCTGGTTCTGTTTCTGGGTGACCTTGAGGAAGCCACTCAACTCCTCTAGTCTCAGCTGCACCTGCAAAGCAAAGGGGCTGGTATGGACTCCTTTCAGCCCTTTAATTCCACGTGGAGGGCTATTGGCTGGGTAGGCCGCTTCTAAAGTCTCCAGCATGGATTGGTGTTGGATCCTCTATGAGAAAGAGGAGAATGAAAGGGACAAAGGCATTGGTCAGCATTGCTCCACCACGGTGTGTGCTGCTGCTGTAGCTGGCTGCGGGCCGCTGTCCAGTGCAGCTCAAACTTCCAGGTGCTGTTGGGGAAGAGCCTTTTGGTGAAGTGTGTTCCTTCCCTTATGAGGACATTCACTTCCTCCCTGCGGCTGTAGGTAACAAAGGCAACAACAACAAAACCACCACCAAACTTTTGGTGCCAGGGACAGAAAGGGAGTTTTCTATCCAACTGTGTGACCTTGAACTCTGTATGTACCCACTTCCCTTTGCCACATTTAAGTTTCAAGGTGTTTGAGAGCTGGCATGGGCAGTATCGGCCCCCTTGGCTTTGGCTTCTGTCTAGTTCAGTGATGAAGCTGTCAACTGGGGCTTATCATCAGTAGCTGTGGGGATGGGATGATCTGGGGACTGAACATTATTTTCAGGAGAAATGGAAGGATACACTGGAAAGGAAACATGGCATCCCAAATGAGAATTGGAAACCACTCTTCTAATGAGATCAGTGTGTTTTCCATTTTATTGGTGTAGCTGATGGGACTTTCACTGTCTCTCACTGTGGTTCTTCTTGGAAGATACAACTAAAGGATGCTATCAAGATGGATGGAGACAGAAGGAGCGTGCCAAAGGTGGGGACATTTTAACCCACATGGGCTCTGCAACTGAGAAAGAGGCAGAAATGGTTCTATTCCCCACCAAGAAACTTCAGCGGATAAACAGTTTATAACTTAGGACAGAGAAACATTGACGTTGTATATTCTTTGCAGGAAGAAAAATAATGCCTTTGAGAGAAAAGAGACTGAGAGCCAGGAGCAGTGGTGTGTTCATAAATTGCTTCCATGGAGAAAAAATAAGCCATGACTTATAGCGTTGGCCAATTTCTATGGTGTAAACTACCTTGGGCTGATTTCAAGCTACCAATGTGATCTCAGTGGGTGGAGCTGGGAAGAGATACACATAGTCTACTCTCAAGAGCTTGAGTGAGCCAGCCAGATATCACTGGAAGGAAGTTTTTTAAAATCCTCATCCAAGGATGTGTGTGTATTTTGTTTTGTTTTGAGAGAGGAAGAGAGAGAGAAACCGCTCCATACATGCCCCAACCAGGAATGGAACCTGCAACCAAGTTATGTGCCCTGACTGGGAATTGAACCTGCAGCCCTTTCAGTGTATGGGAAGATGCTCCAACCAAGCCACCTGGCCAGGGCACCACCGGAAGGAGGGAGGGAAAGAGAAGAGCTTTCTGAGCAAAAGTACTTGACAGAAAAGCAGTAAGGTTGTTTTTATTTTTCCTATTCTAGTTAAAAGGCTTTGTTTTCGTTTTAAGTGTACCTGATTAGGTGTCTGAGAACTCCTTTATGATTATTTTAAAACCTGTACCAGAAGCTCATGTGCTCAGAGAGGCCATATAATCTCAGGATTTTAATAATCTCCCAAGGGAGCAACGTTACTTTTTTAGCTGTAACATTAGGTATCAGTGGGAGTTCTAAAGAAAGGTATAACAGGATTCCACCCCCCCCCCCCCGGCCCAATAGCTAAGTTTCAGAAAATTTGAGCGTGAATCATAAGTGTAAAATAACATCCTATTTTTAAGACACTGGAAATACGGCATTTTAAATGCAAACCTATAGCACATCCTTTAATATATTGAACATCTGTTTGCAATGTAAGGGAGATCACCTTCTGATTTATATCCTCAAGGCATATCTTGCTAATCCAAAGTTTTCTGAAAGTAAGATACCCTTATTTGCCATCCCTAGTGTAGACAAAGCCTGTATGGACACAGACTGAGGAAAGTATTCTAGAAAGGGCTATATCCAAATGGACCTCTAAACCATATACACAAGTTTCTGGGTTCCAGAAACAGCATGGCCTGGGCTGTCTGAGTTAAAGTTGGTGCTTCCCAAAATGTCTATTTCTGGCTTCATTCCAGTACCATTGAACCAGAATGCTTGGGGAAAGTTCTGGATGATTCCTGCTTAACAAGCTCCATAGGTGATTTCTAACCACATTAAAGTTTGGGAATTATTAACCTAAAATATCTGGATCCCCCATCGTGTATACTCGGCACTGGACTGCATGAGGTTGTAGGCAGTCTGGCCCCATTGCCAAGACAGCGGCATGATTTCAGGACCCTGGAAGAAAGCTGTGGCCCTTCCACCAGTTGATGTTCTAATGAACAAAATTCCATAACTAGCTATTGTTTTCTTCACCTTGAGGCTGTTATTTGTGGGAAAGGAAACACTTTAAATGCTTTTAGTTAATTACACCTTAGTGTGAAGGAGTGAAAAAAAATCTCCTTTCTAGAGGAGAATGTGAGAGAATTAAATTATGGTTTATAAAGAGAGGGTTATAGTCCTGGCCACTGTGGCTCAGTGGTTGAGCGTCGACCTATAAACTAGGAGATCACAGTTCGGTCAAGGCACATGCCTGGGTTGTGGGCTTGATCTCTAGTAGGGGGCGTGCAGGAGACAGCCTATTGATGATTCTCATCATTGATGTTTCTCTCTCTCTCTCCCTTCTTCTCTCTGAAATCAATAAAAAACATTAAAAAAAGAGAGAGGGTTATAATGGAGAAAAGTTAAAGGAGTAAAAAGGAAAGGCTGGAGCATCTAAAAATAACATTTATGCCTTTTAAATTTAGCCTAGACCTGGTCCAAAGTGGCCTGGATTAGACCTCATTTTCTAGATAGATTTAGAATTGTAGAGAAATTAAAATATTGATGTTGCTATTGAGCAATATTAGAAGAGCCAGGAAAATCAAATCAACCATTCAGATCTAGGGCTGCAAATAGATCTTATTTCTTATGCCCAGTCTGATAGTCAATCAGACTACTTGGAACTCTACTGAGGAGAATTAAGCCACAGCAACACCGGGCTCAGTTCTAGAGAACTGTGATTGATTAATGATGTCTGCCTTGCCTGTAGGAGGGTCGGTGGTAATATGTATGCTACTTATTTGCCATCCCTAGTTTAGACAAATCCTGTATGGACTCAGACTGAGGCAATGGTGCTGCCATAATAGCATGAGAATGAGTAGGGTACAATACCTCTGGAGAGAGGAGATAATCGAGAGTGCCATCCTTCATGTTACTCAATACTTCGTTACTTGGAACAAAAACTGTGTATGGTCCACCAACTCCATCCTCATCTAAGGCATGTCCCACATTGGTTTTCTGCAATTAAGAAATAAAATTTTAAAAACTGATGAACAAAAATAGATTCAGAGACATAGAAGCATGGAACAGATGGTGCAATCTCAGAGGGAAGGTGGGAATGAGTGGGTGGGTGGAAGAGATCAACCAAAGAACTTGTGTGCATAACCCATGCACGTAGACAATAGGGTGGTGAAGGCCTGGGGTGGGGGAGGAGGGTGGGTTAGAAGGGGTTAATGGGGGAAAAAGGAGACATATGTAATACTCTCAACAATAAAGATTAAAAAAAAAGAAATAGGATTTTATATCTGCAATTATCTTTGACAAACATTTGAGTAATTCCTAAAAAAAACCCACTTATCATTGACACAACAGCTAATTTTACAAAGGACTGGGCATAAAATATTTCCAGAAATCCATGAAAAGTACATACCTCTAACAAGGATCTGAACTTGCTGTACCTTGGTTGTAGCATTGTCATTATGGTTTGCTAAAAAGAGACACTTGGTTTAAAAATTAGTGAAAAAAAAGGTGATTTAAGAAATAGGCACCCTATCATTAAAGGACTGATGACAGAGTTTATGTGTAAGTGTGGGTATATAAAAATAAAGACCTGGTCCACATTATATAAATATTTCCTGTTGTTATTGAAACAGTGGTTCAGACCTGCACATTCTGCAATAGCATTTAGCCACCATCAAATAGGTCAGAGGGAATAAATATTATTGAAGGGAGACTGTCCTCCTCCATCAAGAGGAGGGATATATTTTCAATAGTCACTGGACTGAACTGTCAGTTGTGGCCATAAAAGAGGTCACAAAATCAAGACCTTTCCTACACCTACTGCAGATCTTTCTCTCTGCAGAGGTATCCAGAATTCTGTTGAAAACGAAGTATCCCATCTTTCCCATGGTTGGGGTCCTAGTACAAGTGAAGGACAAGTATATACTGCTGACATGAATTTTCCTTTTGGATGAGACTCTCCATGGAGCAAAGGAAGATGGATTTGAATCGACGTCACTTTTAGCTGAAATATCTTACCTCTGTGTTGCTCTCAAATGTAGGTGTCATCTTGTCCATGGCTCTGTCAAGAATGTGCAGGAGCCCATTGGAAGCCACTATGTTCCCCTCTATAATTTTTACCTTCTTTTTTCCTCCATCGAGTTTAAGCTTTAGTTGGTTGTCCTAAAACACCAAGGGAAAATAAAACAAAGTTAGTGTGGTGGCCTCAAAGGGGTGAGCACTGGACTAGAAGTCAGAAGTCCTGAGTCCTTGGGTCCTGCCATTCATTGGCTGCCTGATCGTGGATAGGCCACTTCACCTAAAATAGAGAGGATGGCATCTGCTTGATTGACTTCACAGCCTTTTCATGAAGATCAGATGAGATAGCTTGTGAAATCAGTGATGGCTATCACATGCTACATGTCAATCAGGCATTGCAAGTCTCCCCTAATAGAGTGCAAGCTCCGAAAGGGCAAAACTATTCAATGTACTATAAACACATCATCTATTTTAGTGTCTTGTACAGAGAAGGCACACAATACAAATATTTGTTGAGTAAATAAGGGAAGCTAATTCCTTCTTCTCCCATGTAGCTCCTATAAGTTATTTGTTGAATGAATAAATGAATGAAGGCATACATGTCCTTGGGAGAAAGGAAGGCATCTATCTATCTATCTATCTATCTATCTATCTATCTATCTATCATATCTATCTATCATCTCTTTCCTTTCTTCCTCCCTCCCTTCCTTCCTCCCTCCCTTCCTTCCTTCCTTCCTTCCTTCCTTCCTTCCTTCCTTCCTTCCTTCCTTCCTTCCTTCCTTCCCTCCTTCCATCTACCCACCTATTCTCACACACACAGTACAACATATTGGTTAAGGAATCAGGTTTTGAATCAGGCAATCCTGCACTTGAATCCTGGCTCTGGCAAAATGTCCTACCCAGGCTTGCTGTAAATCTTAACTAGCATAAATGAAGATTGACCCTAGTTCTTTCTACAGAGTAACAGCTATCAACTATTGGGTGAAACATAACTGTATAGTCCATAACGTACACATGCACATTCTGTTGTGTACTCACATGTACCTCAGCTCAGTAAAGTCATAAAAAGAGCTATTTATGAAAGGGGAGTAGGATGGTTTTATTTTAAAAACAAAACAGCCTAATGGCATTAGGAAAGGTGGAATGTTATGCTGGAGAGGGTGGATAAACTCCAGCAATCTAAAACAAACACAGTCCATTTCCTTTTGCAAGAAGAATGCTGATCTGGCTTCATGCTGATACTTCCAGAGAACAGGCTGACTGCAAACTTCCTCCTTCCTGCTGGCAGTTGAATGATGGTTGCCTTGAAAACTAATTCAGACCAGAGCAAAATCAATCACTTTATAACCCTGTTTATAACAGTCCACCCCACTCCTACCTGAACCTTTCTGGTGTAGCTCACCACTTCTTCCTAAGTAGGAAGTTGTTTGACAAACACAAAGAGAGGGCCAGCTGTGGGCACTGACTCAGAGGACAGTTTCCTTCTGGGAGTGAACATCGGAGAAACCCTTACCTTATCACCACTGAAGATTTCCCCTGACCTTCCCGTCAGGGTGTAGAATGTGTCTGTGTTATTCATGTGCTCAGTGTTCATCTGCCCAGCAATTATGTGGAGTTTCACAAAGTACTGAGTAGCCTTACTATCCATCAAAAGCTCTTGAACCTAAGAAAAGAGAGCCGTTCCTTCAGTTTCCAAGGTTGGAAGGAGAAAATGAGGCTTGTGATTCATACATTGGCTTGTTCATCAAAGACATCAAAGTCAGTGCACCCTCACTGGGGTTTGGGCTCTTTTCCTGAGCGCAGCTGCCCTGGGCCAGGCCCTAAAGGGAGTGGGAAGCTGGAGAGTGGGAGATGATGCAGAGTGTACTCTCCCACCAGGGAGGTGCTCCATCCTGGAAACTGACACAGTGGGGAGAGCGCAGGACTGGGGCCAGGAGGAGCAAGGAGGGTGGCAGGCACCGGGTATGACTGGGAGCCCGGGAAGCAGACGGAAATGAAGTATGAAGTAGGTGAAAAGAGCAGGTAGAGTGGACCAATGGAACTCTTGAATAGTAAAATTAAGATGCTTAAAATCCACCGGACCTAATCTACATTTTTCAGTATATCATCAATAATCAACCAACAGAGATTTTTGAATTAACTTTGTGCAAACTGAATCTGTGTATTAAACAAGAAACTGCATGCAAGGTGCCCAGCCCAGAGACATGCAATATCTACCAGTTCTCCCACCAACAGGAGAGAAGGGAAGGCACCCCTGAAGATTAATGGTAGACTCATCTCTGATGGATTAATGGTGGTGGCATAGTAGGGAAGAAGAGTCTGGAACTTACTGGGTTTTTATTCAATGCAGCAAAAATCACCACAAAATATCTTAGAGTAAGATAAACCGATTTTATACAAATCAGTATGTCCGTTATCTACATGAAACCAAATCTAACTGTTTGATAGCATCATGATGGGACACCTCCACCAGGCACTATGAGTTTCATTCCCACTGGATGACATTATCTCAGACAACAGTTGCTCACATGGAAGACTACCATTTTCTAGTCTCCCCTATCACTGTGATCATGTATGAATCTAAAGAAATAAATACCCAGCTAGTGCATTAACTTAATTCTTCCTGTAGGAAGTGAGCAGTTTTGCATCATGCAAATCTTATGTATCACATGACTCTAGATAAGGACCCTCAGTGATTACTTTGAAGGGATAATGACTGGAAGGGGCATCAAGGGTCTTGAAGGGAGCTGGTAATGGTCTTGCTGGATACACAAGTGCCTTCACCTTGTGACAACTCATTGAGTCATGCGCTCATAATTTGTAAACTTCCTGTCAGGATGTTATATTTCACAGAAGTTTACCAAAACATCACCATCCTTATCAGTAGCTTTTATTTTAATGGGGGTTTCCTCTTTAAGTAAAATAAGGTATTGCCTACTAAGGATGTTTTTGCATCAGCTTCTTGGTGTGGGCTTATTTTAAATACTTACATTGAATCCTTTCAGTCCCTTGTCTGTTGGCAACAGCACAGTGAATGGTCCCAGGTTGCTGAGTGGCCAGGCGTAGGCTTTGTCTTAGCAGTCGAGACACACAGAGAAAACACAAATGGGTCAATGGCACATGCAGAGTAAAATTGGGCAATGCGCCTTGTGATCCATTTACACTCTTGACTCAAGAGCTTCTCTGTGCTAAGTGACATGCGCAGGCCCTTTGTAAACTGGGGAGCTGTGTAAGAATGTAAGGCACCATGGTGCCATGGTCCCCAAAGGTTCCCCATAATGGTGTGATTTTTCCTGCAGCCACGGTCTTGGCATCAAGGACACCCTGGGATGAGAGGTTCTATGAGGGTCATGTGACCAAATCCTCAGACAACCCCACTCAGCAGGCCTCTGACCCTGTGCCTGACTCTCTCAGCTGTCACCATTCCAGTGAACAAAGCCCTTGTCCCATCCAGAGCCAGCTCAGAAGAGCCTCATACGTGGTTTACTGCTCTGCGCTTGCCATCTTCAAATGGTTAACCTTTTTCAAAAAAAATCAAAGGACTCTGCCTTTTCATTTTGCAGGGGACCCTGCAAGTTCTGTGGCTGGTTCTGTTTCCATGCCCCTGGGGAAGCTGAGACAGAAGATGAGCTCTGTGCTCTCCCACAGGCAGTAAGTAATGTGTGTACCCGCACTTCATAAATGGGGCAGCTGAGAGGTTGGCCAGACTCTGTCCAGGGAAACGTTTGAGGGCCTGGTCTGCAAAGGACATGCTATCACTCCAGTCCACTCTCATTTGATACTGTGAGTCCTTTGAGAAGGCTGTGAGAAGCCTGGAAGGTTGCCTCCAATCCCTGTGGTATGCCAGTAATGCCTCAGAAAGAACAAGGCATTTATATAGGGTGTACATTAACATTTATGCCAAGAACATGGGCGTTGGCCCACGGGGGACATTTCTCTGGCTGTGCTCTTTCTGGGAAAACATTTTTGGTGACTGGCAAATTCAAGAGAGGGATATTTTAAGGCTTCTGTTGATTGGTCAAGTCTGTGTTTTATTTTCTGTCTATTGGCCAAAGTTGTGTTTTATTAAAAGTCTTGCCTAAGGCTGCAATCAGCTATCGTATTTGATTCTAAAGGTAGTTGGGGTAATGACCTAGAGGGCATTTGGAAATGCAGGAGGGTGTTTTGGGCTGTCACCCTTTCTGGGGGACCAGGGAAGAATGTGTCACTATGGACAATTAGTGGTTGGGGGGCCGATGATTGCTAAATATCCAGCAATGTATGAGATGGTCACATACAATCAAGAATGTTCCCCCAATTCAAACAGCACCTCCATTGAGGAACATAGGGTTTGCCTCAGGGGCTTAGTCACTCTTTATGCCCAGTATTACCTGCCAACCTTGTTTCATACCCGAAGGACCCATAAAGTCAAGGGAAAGAGGATGGCCTCCATAGTCAGATAAGCTGTTACCCTGTCCTCAGTTCTCTGCCTCTTAATTATTGCCTTGCTGGGTCTCCTGTCACTAACTCCCATCTCCTTGGAAACAGCTGCCTTTTCTTTCCTTCCCACCTGCAATGACCCCTCCTAGAAGGGCTGGTCCCAACAGACAAGCCTTGCCTAGCCTGCCCACCCCTTTTTGAATGACTGTGTCTCGCACTCGCCGATGCCTGAAAGGTGGCTGCCATGTATGTGGAATCTGTACCCATAGCTGCATACCCAGAAGTGAGATGAAAGAAGTCAGTCTTCCTTGCCATTTTCCTCTGGGCTCAGTGTTTAATTCTCTGAGTCGCTCCATGATGTTTCCATAACAAGTTGAGCCATTACCCACATAACCTTTCTGGCAAGTGCATCTACAGAGAGGGTGAAAACACAGTTGCAGGGTCTTAGAGCCAATGAGAGGTGAGATCCTACCATCCAACTCCCTCATCGGATCCTTGTCTGCAACGATGGGGAAAGCGATGCCCAGGGATAGGCCAAGAGAGGAGAGGCACACATAGAAGTGAACACTCCAAGTGCAGCGCCTGCCGTAGAGTAGGCCCACAAGAAGTGGAGAGTTAATACATTATGCATATATAAGCACTAGACATATTTGTATACTCGCAATCTTTTTCAAAGTGTGATCAAGAGACCATGTACACCTGAAGTACATGGAGTGCTTACTGTAAATGTGGAGTCTAGGGCCCCTCCACAGAACCACTGAATCACAATAAGCTACTGATATAAACCTCAGATAAAGATGCGGAGCCACTGATCTGCTTAGAAGACTCGTCCCCTCCCCTTCCATCCTAGCTGAGATCTCCAGTCAGCTGTCCCTTCCTAAGGGAAATATTCCTCAATTATCCATCCCCTGTCCAACCCTCCACTGTAGACCAGGTTCCCCTCAGTGTGTACTCTCATGGTACCATAGAGCTCCTCTCTGGGCCACCAAGTCCAGTTGCGATTCTACCCTAACTGTGTGGTTATTTGGTTCCATCTAATTGGAGAAGGGAGTGAGGGCAAGGGCTTTGTGTGCATTTATTCCTTCACTGTTGTAACCCCAGGATCTAGTGCAGGATGTGGCCCGTCGGAAGTACTTAATTAATAGTTGTACAATAAGCAGTCACTGAATTAAAATAAATACATACACAATGAAAGTCACAGACACTTTACACAATGGTTTAGTTTCATAAAATAGTTAAAGATGCAATTAATGATGCACTAGCCGTAGTGTGCTGGTCAGAGTTGAATGACCAGGTCTCTGGGTGGGGGTGGGGGATGGGAAGAGCCCTAATTTGTAGCATTTGCCCATTTCCACGGTTCATACTCCCACCTTGGCTAATCTCAAACTACCAAGGTGATGCCAACCAGCTTGCAAAATCCTGAAAATTTAACCATCTGCTCTGCTGAATCAGTAACCCCTGAGACTTAGCACACCACTCAGCAAAGGTTGGCTGACAGCCGGCTGAAGTTGGCAGGGTGCATAGGGAGGTGACGCTCACCAGGCTCCTGGAGGTAAGTGAGGAACTAAACACGAGATAGGGAAGAACATGTCAGAGAAGAGACATGCAGGGATACTGTGGTCATACCATTTCACACAGATCTAACTGATGTTTAGAGGAGGATTTCAAAGAACAGCTATACACCTATCAATCCAGTTGTGTTTTTAAATATGGTCCCGTGGCAAATAGGTGTATTTTCAACAAATTTGCTGAGCAAACATCTCAGAGTGTTATCACCCCTTTGCTTGGATTGCTGCAATGACTTCCTGACTGCTCTTTCTGCCCTTCGTTTTCCTCCCCTCAGATCAGTCCTTCATCCCTCCACTCTGTGTGGTCTGTCCAAAAGGGAAATCTGGCATCTCTGTGCTTAAAACTCTCAGGGCTCTCATCACCTCTAGGATAAGATGTAAGTGCTTAGCAGGGCTGGCCAGGCCCCCTTCCTGCCATTCACTGCAAATTCCAGCTCCACCAAATGGCTTTAAAAACAAACAAACTGGGATGTTCTTCTCAGGCCACCTGCCCTGCCAGGAATGCTCTCCCAGCCTCACCTTATAGCTCTGGTGCGGCCTGCTCTAGGCAGCCTTATCTGACCTCCTGACTCTCCCCTGGCAGGAGCATCCCCATGGCTATTTTACAGCAGAGACTTGAACCCAGGTCTTTAAACTCCAAACACTACCTTCTTCCCACCCCACAAGCTGCTCTGGCTTCAGGAATTTCCACACAAATATTTTTACTTAGAGTAAACCCCCTCCACAGTAAACCTGGAGTCCAGGAAACACCCCCAGTGTTTATTCACTTTCCCTGGCCCTGTTTTGCACTGCTAACAAGCAAAATTTCACGGGTGAGGAAACAGGCATATACACTAGAGGTCAATCTCTGGAATTGCAACGTTTGTTTTCCCAGTGACCGTGGTTTCCTTCTCCCACACGCTGACCACCTCATGCCATGTTAGCAGGCCGGGTCTGTGTTTCAGATTGTTCTCATGGCCATTAGAAAGGAAACCATTTTTGAACGATTCATTGATTAAACGAAGATTTATTGAGTAACTACCATGCTCCTTGCATTGTGCTATGGGGGTGATGTGAATATAGGCAGAGTAAGACATGTTTCCTGCCCTTCCAGACATAGCATTGACTGGCCACCATGTTTGCCACTTGAAAAGAAGGTGGTGGAATTGCAAAGACTTACTTGGCTTGGCCTGGTGCGATGGTGGAGCAGTTGGCGTTCCTGTGACAGGGGTTGTTAGATTTGCAGATATCGGTCACACTGCACCCCATGCCGGGTACAAAGTCATGGTAATGTTTCTTACACTCACAGTGAGACTTCAGGGGGTTGGGGAGAGATAAAGAAATAGGGTTCTAGTTAGTCATCAAAGCCAACATTCTTCTTAAATTCATATCTTGTGCCAGAAAAACCCACTCGGGGAAGTTGCAAAGTATGGGTTTAAACTACAACTTTGTCAAAGTGTCTGCAATTGGAAACCCTGAGTCTACATCATGTCTGTTGGGAAACTCATACACCTTGTGTGTTCTTTACCCTTCAGTTTCCTTGCGTGCTAACCCTGGGCTTCGCTGGCCCCATAGTTCCTGATTTTAGGTCGTCTGCAGCAGGGTAGGGAGTGAGGATCAGCTGGGAAGTATTGCTGCTCTAGAAGACTGGTTTTCAGCCACTCAACTCAAGTGACATTGGTTGTATCTGGAGATTTCTGATTTTCACAACGGGACAGGGGGCGGTGTCACTAGAGGTCAAGGATGCTCCTAAATATCCTATAATGGTCTGGACAAGCTCCCTCCCTCAACAAAGAATTATTCAGCCCAAAGCATTATTAATCCTGAGTTTGAGGAACCCGCTCTGGAATACTGGAAATACTGAATGCACTGCTGCCACGGAGGGTTTCTAAGACTGGAAAATCTGCCTTGAGACACATTTTTAGGAGACAAAGCATATTTTAAACCTCACTCCTAAGGTCCTGGGGCCTTGCTTCAGGGTAACAGGACTTTGCCCACAGGGGACCTCATTTAGGGGAGGGAGTTCAGCCCTTTGAATTTCTTGTAAACCTGCCTTAGAAATTGACAGTAGAAACATCGTGTGATATGTTCTTTTTCCTATCTAGGAGACAAGGTTGCGCAGATTCTGTGCAGGGAATGCCAGGAGCATGCCTGTGGGGCACTGACTAGATAGCTGGGGACCCGTCACTGTGTTGTTCCCACCCAGGCAGCAATAGCCTGTGTACGGATGGGTGAATTTCCTCCATGAACACGCAGCGTCCAGTTCCAGGGGCAAGAGGCACTGCTAAGTATTTGACGGATGGATGAGATATTAGGAAAAGGCTCTTTCAACTGGACTCCTCAGCAAGGATCTCCTGGCCAGGCTGCCTTTTCCCAGTCAAAGCCATGATATGATTTAGGGGGTTAGGTTCTCACCCCAGAATCTCCTCCCTGTTCCCTGCAATCTGTCAGTGCTGTGCCTTTGGGATAGAGTATTTTTGGTTCTGAGAGTCCCCTCTTGAAAAGAAATGAGAGGGACTGGAGGATTGTCGGTAAAAGTCAATCACATAGTCACCCAACACTTGGCCCACAGTGAATCTGTTGATCGAATTTGAGTTGTGTATATATATGTCAATGGCCATATAGGATTAGGACAGAAGAGGATGTCAGACAGTGAAGTTTTGACTGGGGAGCTTGGAAAGTGTGAGTATAGAGGTTGGACTGGGGAGGGGACATGCCAAGCTTATCCCTAAACACATGTAGGTCTGTCTGGAGAGGAAGCCCAACTGGACATTGAAAGGGAGCATGGGAAGGACATGGAAGACAAATTCTAGCCATGGCCCATTTTACCTTTGGGGGGCTGTCCTACTCTACCTGCATCAGCTCCATGCATGAGCAACTCACCTGTCCTGGCCCATCATATTTGCACACTGTGGACTTCGTAGGGCAGTTTCCGAAGTTGATTTGGCAGGGGTCGACTGGTAAGCACACCTGGCCATCCCCGTGGTAGCCTTCTTGGCAGGTACAACTGTGCTGATTTGGTCCCAGGAATGTGCAGTGAGCGTGAGGGTGGCAGACATTTTGTGAACAGGGATTGATGGCTGGAGAGACAATGACAAAATAAGAGGCAGTCACCACACCCCGGATGGAGGACAATTGAACTGTGAAGGGACTGCCAACCACAGCTCATCAAAGCTGCACAGGCAATCCAACAGTTTTAAGAGGAGTAAGAAATACCTTGTTTTACCTTACCTGATGCCCCTCACCTACCAAACAGATTTACACATGGCCATCAAAGATTATAACTACAAATATTGTGTTGATATATTATTATGCCATGTGATGTATGGATTTTTTTAAAAAAATATTTTATTGATTTTTTACAGAGAGGAAGGGAGAGAGATAGAGAGTTAGAAACATCGATGAGAGAGAAACATCGATCAGCTGCCTCCTGCACACCCCCTACTGGGGATGTGCCCACAACCCAGGTACATGCCCTTGACCAGAATCGAACCTGGGACCCCTCAGTCCACAGGCCGACGCTCCATCCACTGCGCCAAACCGGTTTTGGTGGATGTGTGGATTTGAATATAAAAGAACATGAAGGAAAGTGCTAAGGCTTATCGAATTTATAATATGTGCTGGGTTCTGTTCTAAGCATTTACCAAACATTAACTCAGTTAATCCTTACAACCCTCTAAAGTAAGTACCATTATTATCCCCATTTGATAGATAGGAAAATAGAGGCACAGGCAGGTTAAAAAATTTGTCCAGCTAGTAATAGGCAGGTCTGGGATAGGAACCCAGATAGTCTGGCTCCAGTCTCATGATGAGCATTTTGCTTAGAACTGTTGATATATTTCATTCAGCAATATAGAGAGAAATAGAAGTGGTGGTTGCATTAAAATTAGGGAGGTTGTGAGTTGCCCTCCCCCCCCTTTTTTCCTGTTGAATAACCTAAACATCTCAACCAATAAACTTGTAGAATCTAAATTCCACTCACGCTCGCAGTATTTGCCATCGCCTTTGTAATTGGGAAGGCATTTGCATTCTAGCTTTGTTTCATCTTCGCTGGAAAGTGAGCATCTGGAATTTTCTGGGCAGAGCAAGGCTGCGCATTCAGGGATGGCTGCAAGGGAAGGTTGTTGAGGTAACTGCATCAGCAGAAAAACCAGTTATAAAAAACTCAACAAAAGCAATATTCCCCATTATTAAAAAGGTAACACAGATTTGCTGTACCAATTCAAAAAATACAGAATGCATGAAGTAAAAATTAACTGTCTTCTTATTCTCACTATCCCATCCCACTCCTAAAATAACCATCGTCAACAAACAATAACATATATTTATTTATATGACTTTTAAAACCAAATGGAATCCCTTTAAAATCTTTAGAAACTTGTTTTTTAACAATGTCCTACAGATGTCTCTAAGGCTATACTTTAATGTCTAATAACTGCATAGTATTTTACAATATCGATGGGGCCTAGAGGGTTGTTAAAAACTATAAAGAGTCTGACATGTTAGCCAATGTGCAAAGCTAACAAGTTGGCTGATTCAGTTTCATGGATGATGGTAGAAGATATGAGATTCCTGGGTCAGAGATAAAGGATAGTTTATTACTCTTAGGAAGACCAATAGCCAGAATGTCAGCATTTTTGCCCCAGGTCTTCCAAGCCCCAATTCCCATTGGGCAATGTAAAGAGTCCAGATGCATACCTGAATGTGCAATGGATTTTATTACAGGAGAGGAGTTCTGATCTTAGGGAACCTAAGGGGTGTGTGTGTGTGTGTGTATTTAATGGTAGGAAATGTATTAGGTAGGGTCCAGGCAGGAGACAGAAAACACACAATAATTTGAACAGGGAAAATTTTAGTGTAAAGAATTATGAACAGAGAATTACAGTAATGGGGATTCCTTGTGAGAGTCAAAACACACACAACTAGAATTCTAAAGAATAAAGGAATAGCAGAAATATAAAGAACAACCGCTACCCTTGGGTTGAGGTAAGTACCCAACTTAAGCCCTCCTCCCTCCAGGGCCGAGCTGCTGATGTCACTGGGAAAGGCCTGGCCTTGGCCACTGGAGGGGGAGAAGGTGCTAAGATGCCTTGATGGCGAGGTTTGCTGGAAATCTTCCCTCTAGGGAAGGCCATCCACAGGGAGGTGCCAAAAGTCAGGCCTCACGTGGTGTTCTGGGACCAGAAGCTAAGAGACACACTCTTAGAAGTGCAGTGGACCTTGGCATGTGGGCCAGGCCGGTGGCTTCACACGTCAGCTGTGTGGGATGAAGGGGAGGTGACCAGCCTCTAATGGCCAGCCCCGTGGAGCCCTTGGAACGCACAGGGCTGAGGAGAGGGTGCACAGAGCAGCATTCCCCTAGGCTGGGCTCTGGCCTGCACTGTCTGAAATGCATACCCCTGTGCCTCTTTGACCTGGTGTGGCATTGAGGAAATTGGCGGTACTTACGCTTGTCACAGTGAGGGCCGGTGTATGCAGAGTAGCACTCGCAGGTTCCATTGCCGCCTAGTCCGCTGTTGCACACTCCATGCACACAGCTGCACACTGCAGATAGGAAATGGACTTTTATTTTAGTCCCTGATACCGACATCTCCTAAGATGACATCTTCAGATAGTGTTTATTGAGAATCTGCATGATGATGCAGGAAATACCATGGGTGTGAGGTCCTTGAGACCCAGGCTTAATCAGGACTTCCTTTTCTTTTTGATCGCTTCAATTTATTTATGTATAACATGTAGATAATGATGTCTACAGTATGGGATTTCTATAGACACACTTGCTTAAAAAACCTAACCAAATACTGGAAAAGCAAAGATTAACATCTACTAAGCCATCAAATCCTTTGTACTGTTGTTATGTGTCTCACCTTGGTCCCCTGCTCTTATCTCTACTGGAACTTCCTCATTTAGGTCCTTACCGTATTTTGACTGGACTATTGCAATAGCATTTTAACTGAATTTGCAGTCCAATTTCTCATCTCTCCATTCCATCTATTGTATTTGATCAATAATGATATCATGATGACTTTCTCCAAAATATCTCACTGACTCCCAATTGCTAACCAAATGAAATCTAAATTCCTCTGCCAAACAAGGCTTTCTCCAATCTGACTTCAACCTCTTTAATTTTTCTTTCTTTCTTTTTTTAAAGTATTTTATTGATTTTTTACAGACAGGAAGGAAGAGGGATAGAGAGTCAGAAACATCGATGAGAGAGAAACATTGATCAGCTGCCTCCTGCACACCTCCCACTGGAGATGTGCCCACAACCAAGGTACATGCCCTTGAACGGAATCGAACCCGGGACCCTTCCGTCCGCAGGCCGACGCTCTGTCCACTGAGCCAAACCGGTTGGGACAACCTCTTTAATTTTTCATTTTCATCTTCGATCACTTTATTTTAGACATATTAGCATATAGGATAACTCAAAACGAGAAACTCTTATGTTCAGGGCGCTGTGCGCAGGATGAATGACTCAAAGTCCTGCCCTCAAAGAACTCACAGTGTAAGGGCAGAACAAGAACCCATCACAGTGCGGGTGGGAAGTGCTCTGACATATAGGTCAATGGCAATGGGAGTTGTCAGGGAAGAGATGGAGGGGCGGCCTAGGGAAGGTGGTGCCTGGAAGAAGCAGGACCTGCATCCTGTGCTGTCCCACCCCCATGCCTTTGTCTCCACTGTGCTCCCTGCCACATGCCAATGGAAATCCTCCTCATCCTCCAAGGCCAACGGAGGCCCCCACCTCTGCGGTGCCATCTCAGAGCTCCCCAAGCAGAATCTGTGCTCTGGGACCAGCGGCATGTTCTTTGTGTCTATGATCGCGTCCAACTACAGCTATTAATTTTGTTTACGCCGGTGAGCCAAAGGCCACCAGGAACACGCCAGTGGTCACACCAAGTCAGCTGTAAGGGCAGGGGTCACTGGAGAGAGAGTGGGAGCCTCTTGCATTGCTGGGACAGGCGGCTGCTGGATGGTTCTCTTGGCTGCCTACTGATACGGTGTCTTCTCTGTTCAGATGTGGTTACTCAGTGGCCTGGTTTTTGTCTTGCTTCACATCTCTGTTGGTGATATGCTGTGGAATTGCTCATGCTCAGCAGGGCAACACCACAGCCGGGCTGGGACCCAGGAGGCTGTCGGGGCTGCTTTCCTCTGTCTCCATCTGTATATTTCTCTCCCCTGTTAGACTGGAGCCCCTTGGAAGACCTTTCCCTGCCTGTGCTTCCCCATGACATCTTTTCCAGAGCTCATGACCATGCCAACAACCGCACAGCTAAAATTTCAACCGAGACAGCATCCTGCAGGGCCAGGAATGGGGTGAGGAGAGCGAGGCAGGTGCAGGGTGCAGGGTGAGGAGAGTGAGGCAGGTATAGGGTGAGGAGGGTAAGGAGAGTGAGACAGGTGCAGGGTGCACAGTGCAGGGTGCAGGGTGAGGAGAGTGAGGCAGGTATAGGGTGAGGAGGGTAAGGAGAGTGAGACAGGTGCAGGGTGCACAGTGGAGGGTGCAGGGTGAGGAGAGTGAGGCAGGTACAGGGTTAGGAGGGTGAGGAGAGTGAGGCAGGTGCAGGGTGAGGAGGGTGAGGAGGGTGAGGCAGGTACAGGGTTAGGAGGGTGAGGAGAGTGAGGCAGGTACAGGGTGAAGAGGGTGAGGAGGGTGAGGAGAGTGAGGCAGGTGCAGGGTGAGGAGGGTGAGGAGGGTGAGGCAGGTGCAGGGTGAGGAGGGTGAGGAGGGTGAGGAGGGTGAGGAGAGTGAGGCAGATGCAGGGTGAGGAGGGTGAGGAGGGTGAGGCAGGTGCAGGGTGCAGGGTGAGGAGGGTGAGGCAGGTACAGGGTGAGGAGGGTGAGGAGAGTGAGGCAGGTGCAGGGTGCAGGGTGAGGAGGGTGAGGAGAGTGAGGCAGGTACAGGGTTAGGAGGGTGAGGAGAGTGAGGCAGGTACAGGGTGAGGAGGGTGAGGAGAGTGAGGCAGGTGCAGGGTGCAGGGTGAGGAGGGTGAGGAGAGTGAGGCAGGTACAGGGTTAGGAGGGTGAGGAGAGTGAGGCAGGTGCAGGGTGAGGAGGGTGAGGCAGGTGCAGGGTGCAGGGTGAGGAGAGTGAGGCAGGTGCAGGGTGCAGGGTGAGGAGGGTGAGGAGAGTGAGGCAGGTACAGGGTTAGGAGGGTGAGGAGGGTGAGGCAGGTGCAGGGTGAGGAGGGTGAGGAGAGTGAGGCAGGTACAGGGTTAGGAGGGTGAGGAGGGTGAGGCAGGTGCAGGGTGAGGAGGGTGAGGAGAGTGAGGCAGGTACAGGGTTAGGAGGGTGAGGAGGGTGAGGCAGGTGCAGGGTGAGGAGGGTGAGGCAGGTGCAGGGTTAGGAGGGTGAGGAGAGTGAGGCAGGTGCAGGGTGAGGAGGGTGAGGCAGGTGCAGGGTGAGGAGGGTGAGGCAGGTGCAGGGTGAGGAGGGTGTGCTCTGAGTGTTGTCATGTGGCATGGAGGAGGGTGAGGGGGTGGAAGGGGAATGTGAATGGGACTCAGGGCCTGTTTCCGATTTAGATGCTCCCTGCAAGGGCTGTCCTTGTCGCTAAGCTCCCCCACCTCCCGCACCCTGGAGCTGGCTGGTGTGAGGCCAGGAATCTGGCACCAGCCTCTCCCTGTGTCCTGGCTTCTAGCGTAGCCTCTGTCCTGGGTTAACTGGCCTGGTACAGCTCTGGGGAGCTCCTGACATGCACTGCAGGGCTGCCAGCCTCTGCCAAGTGTCCTTGGGAAGGAGGAATGAGGCAGAGGGATTCCCAGATGCCATTTAAAGAGCCCCTGGTATTTGTTTCCAATCTCTAGAGACATTCAAAGCTTGAGGTGTGTGACTCTGAAGTGGTCAAAGCCATGGCCATTTGGGTCAGAGGGACAGTGCAGAAAGCCTCCTGTGCTGGGCCCCTTGGCAGAGTGAGCTGCTCCCTCTCCCGTGTTTTTGTAGCACCCCCTGATGCAGTGCACACTGGACCATAATTGTCACCCGTGTTTTCCACTCCTGGGGGGTGGGGACCTAATCTCCCCCTTTTTTGGATCCCCATTCCCTGTCAGGGGCCTAATGTTGGGTGCTTGCCAGGGGCAGAATGGTGCAGGGCTGGGCACCCACACTCTGGAGTCAGATACCTGGGGTCCAGTCCTGCCTCTGGCCCTGTAACAGTTGCGTGACCTTGGGAAACCTCTCTGCTTCTTCATTCATAAAAGGAGATACCCGGCTTGAAGAGTTGTACGAGCATCCAAAGAGATGTCTCTTCCCACGCAGCCTGGCACACAGCAGGCGCTCAGCAAATGCCAGCTACTGTCATTAACAGGACATGACTGTGGGACTGACTTGGGGGGTCACGTTAGAGGAAGTGGGCTTTGCCTTCTGCCCCAACCAGGAGCGAGGCCCCGAGTGGGCTAGGGCCTTGGCAACAGAGAGGAACACTCTCGCTGATGCAGTTCTAAATCACGTCTAAGTGAATCAGCAGGCGGGTAGGAGGCTGTTCCTGCAGCAGGGTAAAGCCAGCATTAAAAATAAACGGCAGCTAATAGAGCTGTCCTACTTCCAGCGGCCGCGCCTCCTCCGACAGACCAACGCCCCCTTGGATGCAACAACACTGGCACCCAGTGGATGCCCGGCTGAAGAGGTTTGCGAGTTCCCCTAATCCTTGCCAATGGGAAGTGACCAGCCATCACTGAGCCATTTATTCATTGATTCACTGATTGAATCATTCATTCATTCCTAGGTGAATATGTGTTCCCCTCACTGTTGTATTGCTTTTGTCCTCAATATTTGCTTCTGTTGATTGAGCGCTTATGCTATGGTGCTATGAGCTTTGATACATTGCCAACCCTGTGGAGCAGGTATTCTTATCCCCACTTTATAGATGAGAAAGGCTCAGAGAGGTTAAATAGCTTGTCCCAGGTCACACAGCAGTGGGTTTCAAACTCGGGACAGTTTGTTTTCAAAGCCTGTTCTGGAGCTAAGCTCTCCAATGTGGTCGCCACTAGCCACGTGTGGCTACTTAAACTTAAACTAAGTGACATGAACTAAAATGTAAGGTTCAGCACCTCAGATGCACCAGCCCCATCTCAGGCCCCCATGGCCACCTGTGACCAGGCGCGCCGTGGGACAGCCCAGACAGAACAGTTCCATCACCACCTGAGGTTCTACTGGAACCCAGGGTTCGAAATTTTTTCTCCTGACTCTCAGTTTAGGTTTCCAGTTTTCTTAACAACTTAGGTTTCTAAACCAACTCTCTCCCATTCACGTGCCCTTTCTCCACTGCACCAATAAGTGTGAAGAAATGCCCCTTTATTTAGAAATCTTTGGGAGCTCCATGCATATCTGTGCTCATTGGCAGCCAACACCTGTTTCTTGAAGGCCACATGAACTCTTCTTCTTGCTAAATTTTCATCCCAAAACACTGACTTTGCTTTCTTGGGAAGCAAGCAATGCTAGATGCTGCCTTTCTTCCTTCCCATCTCAATATTTATTTAAAACTAGGAGCCCAGTGCGCGATTCAAAATCGCGTGGCAACGCCCACCACCTAGTCCCTGGTCTGGCCCTGACTTGCTCCCTGGGACCCCCTGCAGTCACGGCCGCTGCTGGTCTGGACCTGCCTCCCTCTCTAGCTCTTGAAGCAACTCCGGCTGCTGCTGATCAGGCCCTCCCCCAGCGCAGGCGTGCGGAGACCCCTGCCACCCCACCCCCAATGCTGCACGCACACAACCTCCTCCTGTCCGGTCAACCTGTTACGGCATCCTGGTTAATTAGCATATTTCTCTCTTTTTTTATATATATATGATTTAAATTCTATTATTATGGTCCAAGGGATGAGCATGTGGGTATTTTCCTGGGGGTGCATCCTTCATTCTGCCTGTCGCACTGTGACTCCCTCCCCCTTGGGTGAGATAACTCCGAGGTGAGTGCTCAGCACTGACTACGGAGTCCCCAGTCCAGGGCATTAACCAGTCATCACACTGCTCTCTGGCTTGACAGCACACCCTTTATTGCCTCTGTGTCACTTTCTTAGTGTTTCTGCCATCACCTCCCAAATATGCTACTTGTACTGGAATCCTTGTTTCAGGGTCTACTTCTGGGGGAAAGAAGGAACCAAAAATAAGAGACTAGACCAGCCAGTGTCAGATTTGTTTGTTTGTTTAACCTGCAAAATGGAGCCAACCACCTCTGCTCACCTCGGGCATTTCTTTGTGAATTCCCGAAAGGAAGGGACAGACCAGAATGTGGTGGGATCTCTGGTGGACGTGAAGGCCCCGAGGAGAAGGTTAATGCTGAGACCAGGATCTGGAAAGAGCTCAGGGAGAAGCTGGACCGGGGATGTCTGATCCTGGAGTCTGGAGAGATGGAGTTGTGTGCCCCTCAAGTTTGCCAGAAAGTGTGACTGGCGAGTAGCTGACTGCAAGTGCTAAAAACCATAGGAAACTCTTTTCCCCCCCAAAACTGTGTTCCATCAGATTGGTTACTCTTTGCTTTGCCTTTGCGGACTTGGTTATACATAATTGTTCAATGTTTCCCCCCCAAGGAACAGTCTTTCTGAGATCTGCAGCTATTTGACTTTCTATGTTTCTAAATGCATTAGACTGCACAAGAATCAGACATACCTCCTGTACAGTTGGGTCCAAATAAGCTGTCATCAGCACAGGCTTCACAGGCTGTTCCACCAAACCCTTCCTGCAAAACACCCCAGGGAGATGATGTTAGACTCAACGTGATGGGTGTTACCCGGGAAGCCCTGGGCTTCTCACTGGTGGTGTGGTCTGTGCTTATTTCTCATATACATCTTCCCCCGTGCCTATTCTGAAGCTCCTTCATTGCGTTTTCCCTGTATTCTTTGCTGTTTTTGTGTAATAAGGGTACGTCAATGCCTGCATCATTCTTTTTTACAGTGAGTCCAGAAGAAAGCTGCGCTGTTAATCCAAAGATATAAATAGCGAGCAAGTGGTAACAGCCCCATCATAATTTCACCCAAGGGCGAAATGAAAACTCCTTCAGTGTTGCATTTTTGAAGACAGCCCAGCTCAGTCATTTTCAGAAGGATTTCTCTGTGTTTCAACCAAAGGCTTGAAACGTGCAAAAAGTCATTTTCATGGGATACTAAAGAAATTCTTCAATGGCAGACCCCGTGCTGGACAACCGGTGGTGTGGACAGCACCGAGAGCTAATAGTGGTGATTATTATCAGCAACAACAATTTCTATAGCCCTGTGCAGTTTCACAAAGTATCGCATCTATGACCTTATTTCACTTTTTGACAAATGTAATCACACGGGATTACTACCAAACCCATTTTATAGATGGACATACTTAAGGCTGAGCAGTTAACTGATCCACTCCAAGGCCTCCAGCCTCTGATCAGTCATTTTGCTGCAGATTGTCTATTCTTTTTACTAGTATCGCTTCTTAGAGACTCCATCGTGTGTGTGTGTGTGTGTGTGTGTGTGTGTGTGCATGTGTGTGTGTTTAAGGAGGGACAAAGGTTAAGGAGAAGGAGCAGAGTCAGGGAGAAGAACACGTCTCGGAACTTACTTGGCATGAGCAGCTTCCGTTTCCTCCCATGCCTTCGTCACAGCTGCCCCTGCCGCTGCAGGGGGACCTGGCTCCTCCTGGGCACTCTAGGGAAGCAAAGGGCTCAGGTTCATTCATTTTGATGGTGCACAGACATTCTGCAAGGATGCATTCAGCACCTACTATGTGCCAGTCAGTGTGCTAGTTGCCAGGGACACAGAAAGAAATGAAGACTCTGCTGGCATCACCTGGGGTTACATAGAGGAGGCCAGTAGATCACAGTGTCATCTGGGACTATCATAAAAGACATTCTCAGCAACCATACTTGACAGAGAGATTACAGACTTTGCTGTGAGGGCACATTTCTGATGCATTGTGAGGCTTGGGAGCTGAGAAGGCTATTTTAGGTCATTATCACATTTCCCTTTGCTCCCTGCTACTCCGGTGGTCCTTGCACTGTGACTTCTTTCATGCAGGAGGCTTGCCCGTTATAAGCTGTCAGCAAATCATGGGGTGTCTGTTTCTTTAGAGGAAGATAATAAACTTCCTGCCAGTAGGAGGCCAAGGACCTCCCTGAAACTTTATCTCCCAAGGTGCCTCCTCCATGTCACTACCTTCGTTTAAAAGCTTGGCTCACAGCCGGGCCAGTGGTTGAGCATTGATCTATGAACCAGGGGGTCACAGATTGATTCTCGGTCAGGGCACATGCCCGGGTTGCGGCTCGATCCCCAGTGTGGGGCGTGCAGAAGGCAGCCGATCAATGATTCTCTATCATCATTGATGTTTCTATTTCTCTCTTCCTCGCCCTTCCTCTCTGAAATCAATAAAAATACATTAAAAAAATAAAAGCTTGGCTCACAGCTAGGCAGAGAATATGTCACTACACCATATCTATTGGCATAGAAAATTTTCACAATATACAGTTAAGTGAAAATGACAAATTACCAAAAGTTATGTTAAAAGTATTGCATTTACAGCTCTGGTTGAAACTGTCTGTCTGGGAAACTGATATAAAATAGGTTCCTCATGTAAACTCAGCATTATTTGTCAATCAAAGCCAAAAAAAGTGCCTAATGAGTGATTTTAAATCCACATAGTCTGTTATTTGCAACCTGTGCAGTGAATGGCAAAGAACATACAACAAGGAAAAAAATGGCAAAGAACATACAACAGGAAAAAAATGGCAAAGAACACTCATTCAACAGGTAAAAAATGCAAATAACGATACAAAAAACAACTACGCATAATTCAATGACATTGACCTCAGAAAGAAGAATCAAGGTCATTTCCCTTTGAAACAGATTGTTTTGCCACATTCTTTTCCCATTACTTTGAATTGTAGCACAAATCTGTTAACGTTGATGGTGAAATAAAGAGAACTGGCATGTTCAAATAAAAAAAATCTATTTCATCTCAAATAGAAATTGGTTGTTTAAATGTATTAAGTTTCAAGGTTAAAACATTTTTTTTTGGCTAATGAGAAAAGACTTTCATATGCAGATCTGATAAATCAGCACAAGTTTCAATGAGGGAGAAGCACATGAAATATGGGTAGAAACACCTTTGTTATGTCAGGATGACATACATTTTTTTCCTCAAGTGAGAATTCATGCCTTTTTTTTTTTTTTTTAGTGGGGTCTATGAAGATGCTTATTAGAGTTTCATTTAACAAAGGGAATATTGGAAATAACTTAAATGTTCCAAATAATGCATTTGTGAACTAAATGACAGAACAGTCATCCAATGAAGCATTTACTAAAGAGTCGTTCAAAAAAGTGTCACTAAACTTTGGCATAGAAAATTTTCATAATACACCATTAAGTGAAAATGACAAATTACCAAAAGTTATGTTAAAAGTATGATATTTTAAATAAAGGCAATGGGTAGGTACACAAAGTTTTGTATTTCAAACAAATAATAGCAAAAGGTAATAATGATAGTAATAATAACAACAGTTAATAGCGGATATCTTTGGAAGATTATTGATGTTTATTTTCTTTATTTTACTTATTAGTGCTACCTAATTTTCTTTAGCAGACACATATTACTTCTGAAGAATAAACATTTTAATAATGTTTATTTTTCAACAATTATAGCTGATGTACAATATTAGTTCCAGGTATACATCCTGGTGATTAGACACTTACATAATTTATGAAGTGATCACCCCGATAAGCCTCGTAACCATCTCACACCAGGCATTGCTATTGCAGTATTATGGACTATATTCCCCACGCTGTAATTTTAGGAGAGGATGAGTAATTTTTTTTCATTGTGCTTTTCTGTGTTTTCCATGTTTTCAGAATGGATCACAGAGTTATGTTCTAACTGTTAAATAACTTAAAAAGCAACCCAGAGGTGTTGAATATGGATGCAGTTCTCAGTGCATGAAAGAGGAATTGGGTGCTGCTCTTGCCTTGGAGAGGAGGCCATTCTAGAGCCCGCACTGCCTCAAAAAGAAGGATGGGTGTGTGTCAGCAGCTCTGAGTGGCCTTCTCCTTGCGGAAATGTGAAATGATAGGCAATATCTCTTGTCATCACTGCAGAATGTGAGGGAGAGGTGAAAGCCACAGCCCAGCAGAGGACTTATCTCTTTCCTGAACCAAAGGAAGGAAGCCCTCGGAGACACTGAGTTATGTTCGGAAGATGAAGATAAAGGGGAGCACACTTTTGCCCCAACAAGAGGCCAGCAGAAAGAATGCCCACGCCTTGGTTTCCCACAGGTTTTGCTGCAACGGCCTCGAGACCTATCAGAGGAAAATGCCTGAATGTCCAAGGAACCATCTAAGACTCCTTTGATCTTAGGTGTGAGCTTTGCCACGTTGCACGTAGCACAGTGTGATGGCATGAGAGACTGGAATCCCCTTTGCCTATTCATGCTTTATGAGTTACCCAGTGTTTAAAAAGGCCCTGGAGAAAGGGTGCCGTTTCATTTGCTTTTCATTATCAGAGGTCTATTTTGACCGGGATTCACTCATTCATTTATTCATACAACTTTTTAAAAGTGTCTTCATAGTGTCGTACACTTTGCCTAATACTTTCACCCGTACCAATGTTTTAAAGTCTCAACTACATTTTGGTAAAGTAGGACTTTTTACTATATTCCCATTGACAGCTGAAAAGACTGGAGCCTATGCAGAAAATAACTTCCCAAAGCAGTAATGATGGAATTGGATTCAAAGTTAAAACCCAGAGTGCCTTTACTCTCCTGGGCTGCCGTCTGTCATGCATTATGTTGAACACGCTGACTTCTGTTACTGTATCTTGGACAAAGCCTTTTCTTGTCTTCAGTGTGTCTGATGAATAGCTTAGCACCAGATTAGATTTTGTGGGTTAGAAAGAGAAAAGCAAACCTAGGAGTTCTTTCTAGTATATCACGGATGTCTATAGGGATGTGATAGGACCACATTTGACACCAAAAAAGTTCTTGAAATCTGGAAGTCTGGGCTAATCGCTTGATTCTGATGTAATCAACTGTTAGAAACTGGGCTAATCTCTTCAGTCCGATGTAATAATCTCTTAGAAGCCAACACGTGTGCCAACGTGCTGGGGTGACACTGAGAGCAGAGCAGTTAACAGAGAGAAGGGCTGGGAGATCCTAAACCCCGTCTTTCTCTCTCCCTGGTTCGTTTGGTGCCAGCAACTCTGAACTTGAACTTGCTTGATCACTTAAAAGCCCAAAGGAAACTGGCAAGAGATCATCTTCAATATCTGATTCCTCATATGCAAAATGGAGATAAAAATGTCTAACTCCAAGATTTGTTTTAAGAATGAAACCAGATAATATCAGCCACTGATTTCTCTAGCGACCAATGTCAGCGATGCTGAGTAAATGGAAGCTATTCTTCATTAGTTAAAAAAGAAACTGGAGACAACATTATGCGTATAATATGGGCACAACTATTTAGAAGCCATATGGAATAAAAACCCCGGGAAATAAGCCAAAATTTTAGGGTCTCATATGTGTGACATATACAAGTTGCTATTTTTTTGCTTTCTTTGTACTTTTTCTTACAAGCTGTATACAATTTGCTTATATCATTATTATTAGTTTTTTTGTTGTTGTTGTTAATCTTCACTGGAAGATATATTTTTCCATTTTTTTAAAGAGAGAGAGTGGGAGGGCGGGAGGCGGGGGAAGAGAGAGAGAGAAATATCGATATGAGAGAGACACATCGATTTGAGGCTGGGCATCCAATTGCATGCAACCCAGGTACGTGCCCTTGACCAGGAATCAAAACCTCAACCCTTTCAAGAGTGAGCCAGCACTTTAACCACTGAGCAACACCAGCTATGTCTGTTTATATTATTTTAATCAGAAAATAAACACAATGAAAGAGAACTAATCTCTCCCCTTATGTGTATACTTGAAGATATGTTTTCATTACATTTTCGAAGATGGGAAGTAAATGGTAAAGTCATGAATTAAAATGCCTTATTTTTTACTATCCAAGAAAAAAGGGATCTCATATAGCTTGCATGTCATAGCAAGGATGCAGTCACTACTTGAGTGTAAACATCTATAATCAGGATAGAAGTTCCATTTCAGCTCACAAGTGCTGTGCTTGACCACAAGAGAGTCTAATATACTATTGACTCAGACTTGGCTGGTAGTGTTTCTTACAGTGGAACATGGTCATTACAGAGTTTGCTATTCCATCCTAAGACTTAAATTTTTTTTTAAAAGGAGGAACCATATTTATTTAAAATATATTTTATTGATTTTTTTACAGAGAGGAAGGGAGAGGGATAGAGAGTCAGAAACACTGATGAGAAACATCGATCAGCTGCCTCCTGCACACCCCTCACTGGGGATGTGCCCGCAACCAAGGTACATGCCCTTGACCGGAATTGAACCTGGGACCCTTCAGTCCGCAGGCCGACGCTCTATCCACTGAACCAAACTGGTTAGGGCAAAACTTAAATTTTTAGAAGATTGAATGATTATATTGGTTGCCAAACAATAACTATAGTCTTTGAGATGTTGTCATAAAACTTCTTCTTACAGTAAATTTGAGATCATAAGAACCCAGCATTCTTACTTCCTCTCTATAGTCAGTGACCTTTTTTTTTTTGTAAGAACAGGTAGCCTTTCCACCATCCCTTTTGCTGAATTGTAAAGGAATTCTCTTAAAGACGGATCTCTGACTGGAGGAAAGCAGATTTCTTTAGAAAAGCTGAGAAGGCAAGAACAATTTTCTACCTACTGACAGAAATGCGCCTTTCTAGAAAAAGGTGCTGACATTCTCCTTTTAACCGGGTTTCCTTCCTCTCAGTTTTCCATCAAATGGGACACCGAGAAGCAAGTATCCAAATCCAGGAAGGGTGTTTGCCACTTACCCATGCAGTCTGGGCCCCAGTGGCCTGGGCAGCACTGAGGTTGGAGGTAGTCCTTCCTACAGATGTGGCGGCATCCAGGGAGAGACAACGAGTATGATCTGACCATAAAGGTATACCTTCAAGGGTAAAGAGGGACATAACCCATCATCAGAGCAATGTGTTACGTCAGGGAGTGGGATTGCCCTAGATTTTTTTAGGTCTTTAGGCTTGCCTACATTAAAAAAATTACACACACACACGCACACACACACACGCACACACACACACACACACACACACACACACACACTGAGTGGCCAGATTATTATGATCTCTGAACGCATAATAATCTGGCTACTCAATATATGTATATTTTAGAGGCCCGGTGCATGAATTCGTGCATGGGTGGGGGCCACCCAACCTGGCCAGGGGGAGGGGACATATGTGCTTGGCTGGCCTGCCTGCTGGTCGAACTCCTGGTTGAGGGGACAATTTGCATATTAGCCTTTTATTATATAAGATATACACTGAGTGGCCAGATTATTATGCGTTCAGAGATCATAATAATCTGGCCACTCAGTGTGTGTGTGTGTGTGTGTGTGTGTGTGTGTGTGTATATCTATATATATATATCTATATATATCTATCTCACATTTTACTTTCTAGATAGAAAAAAATGTAATCACGATTTATCTTTAATTGTAAGAAATGGATGAAAAACAACAGGGCCCAATGAAAATAGGGGTGAGATATCTCACATGATGTCTGAGTGAAGTTAGTAGATGTGAAAAATGATGTTAGGTTCTAGGCACATGCTGGAAATGGACATCAAACTTGTCACTGGGTGTCCCAGCAGCCAATGAAAGAAGAGAAAGAGCATGAGTGACGTGGTGCACAGGGTCTGTGGATTTAAATCAAACCGACTGCTCAGGACACTGTAGATGTAGAAATTTCTGTGAGAGGCAGCGTGATGTAATGAGCAGCATTTGCCACAGTTTCCTCGAGGGAGATAGAAGAGTTCCTTGGAACAGTTTTTGGGCTGTCTGAGGTACAGTTCTGGAATAGCAATTCTATGGAGGCTAATCACCATTGTCTATTTGTGGGGGGTCTCTGCATGGATGGTTTCTTACAGGATTTGATTTGACTCTGGTGTTTCTAGAGGTTACCTCCATGAACATTGTTTCTTTCACCTGGGCTGTTACTAATGGTGTGCCCGTGAGTTCTAGGTTGTTCTCCTAAACCAGTGCCGGTGATGCAGCTGATTAATCACAGACTTACTGGCTTTAGGGGAAGTCGGGCTAGAGATAGAGTTGATAATTTCTTTGAAAGGTTGGAATACTGGCAGGGACATCTCTTTATAAAGATGGCAAAAAAGGAGAGCCAAGGGCAGAGCCAAATGGCCCCTCAAGAACCAACCTTGGGTTTGTCCCTGTATAAACGAATGACAAATCAAAATCTTCAATTCTAGCCCAGCCAATGTGGCTCAGTGGTTGAGCACCAGTTTGATTCCTGGTCAGGGCACATGCCCAGTTGCGAGTTCGATCCCTAGTAGGGGGCATGCAGGAGGCAGCTGATAGATGATTCTCTCTCATCATTGATGTTTCTATCTCTCTCTCCCTCTCCCTTCCTCTCTGAAATCAATGAGAACATATTAAAAAATACTCACTTCTAAAACAGAGAGCATGAGCCCACTAACCTTATTCTCTCTCCCTCAATCCCACCCCCCTCTGTGTGTGTGTGTGTGTGTGTGTGTGTGTGTGTGTGTGTGTGTGTGTGTTTAGGCTAGTGGAGTGGGACATAACCAAATGCCAACCTTGGCCATGAAAAAAAGTAACCAGTACAAAAATGTTCTCACTAAAGTTGCTATATAATTTTAACCTTGAACCCAAAGTCTTTCAGACATACTTTCTAAAAGGATCTAATCGCAAATGTGCACCTACTTTGACAATTGAGTAGTCAACTGCCACGTATGGTTGCTAATTCAATCCAGCTAATGTTGGTAAACTTCTGTTAAAAATGATGATTTGGGTTTAGAATATAGTGCAGTCACATTAAGCAAATACAAATTTAAAATTTAACAGTTTCAAGGTTTCACTTGACGCAAAGTAAGACATCATACTAATTTTTCATCCCTGAATTAAAAATGAAACTCACTGAGGACTAAGTGTTAAATTAGCGAACTAAGCAAATAAAAAAATGTGTTTTCATTTGAGCTGCATGGCTGCAACTATTAGCTGGTGAGTAGAACAGTTTGTTATCCTGTGCAAGGATTAACCTTGAATGATGAGAGTACTGAATCATAAAAGGATTTCAGGAATACAGTGCTCACATAAAACACAACAAAGCTGTAATTCATTTGCCTCTGTTATTGGGGTTCTAATTAGTATCAGGATCCATAGCTAGTTAGTAAGTTGAGTGTCAGACCCGAGGCTTTTTAACATGTTCTGACTAGAACCCTTTCCAAGTGAAACAAAACCTAGATTTTCAAACGAAAGAAGGGCAAAAGAGAATATTTATATGCAATATGATGTGGTCAATTTAGTATTAAAATGCCATCCATTTCTTAGACTCAAGGTCATAGTTGTGAGTTACCTAAGTTTGAGCTCAATGTGGCCTTAGAGAAAGAGAAAATCATGGCAATGCTTTATAGTGTTTGAGATGGGAGGTTTCTATTTGGATTCACAATCCCTTGAATTTCAAGACTGGAGCACAACTACTTTCTCATAATGAGTACCTGCAATCGCGAACCCCGATGGAGCCATTGGTAACCTTGGTGTAACCCTCTGGGCAGTCAATTCCAAAGCTGAGCGAGCAGGATTGGCACTCAGTCCTCATGACAAGCAGAGACTTCTTATCACATCTTTTTGTCTGTGAGAGCATAAAAAAAAATCAACTTCCATTAGCTGAGCCTGGCTTGGCCAATCTTCTCCACTGACTTTATGTCAATGGAACCACAAGGAGGGTTATAAGGTTGATTAGTAGTGACTGGCAGCCTGCTTTCAATCTTATCTAGAAAGAGTGCTGGGATTGACAAGCAATGTCTGCCTGGCTGTGCAAGGGCTGCTTGTACCACGCGTTTGCCATCCCTGCTCTAAAGTCTGGAGTCCAGCAAGGTAAGGTAACCTCATGGCATACACTTCTCTCAATGGGAAACCTGAAATATATTGTAGAGTACTCTTTTCTTTAAAAACACACACACACACACACACACACACAAAACAAAACACCACACAAACATTTATCTTTCTTGTTGAAAGTATTACAGTTGTCTCCCTTTTCCTCACATTGACCCCTCCTAGCCCTCCTCCAGGCCTTCATCACACTATAGTCTGTATCCATGGGCTATGCATATATGCATGTAAGTTCTTTGATTAGATCGGCAAATCTCAAGGATATCCTTTCACCATAAATTCCACAGGAATTGGCTCGTCTGGGTGCTAAATGCCGTGGAGCATACAGTGTCTTCTCCAGAGATATTTGTATTCTTTGGATTACAACCCAGGTAGAAGGTGGGCTCCGTGAGGGTGGCCATCTTTTTCTATTTTGTCATCTGCTGCTTTGTCTGAAGCACCTAGAACAGTGTCTGGCACACAGTAATGCTTAGTGCATATTTTCCAGTTGGCTTAATGAGTTGTAGGAAATCAGACAGGTATACCAGACATGGTGAGCGACACCAGGCAGCAGAGAATGTTACGCTCAAGGACGCAGATCGACTTTGGCCCTGAGGCTCCCTCACTGCCCAGTGCTGGTGCCGATGCTCCCAAATGAATTTTCCTCACCTGTTTCAAGTTTTCTTCATTTCCCCATCAAACTTAAACAGAAACAGCTTTACATAAGGAAACACGACAACCTGGGAATCAATGACCTAACCCAGTGGTTGGCAAACTCATTAGTCCACAGAGCCAAATATCAACGGCACAACGATTGAAATTTCTTTTGAGAGCCAAATTTTTTAAGCTTAAACTTCTTCTAACGCCACTTCTTCAAAATAGACTCGCCCAGGCTGTGGTATTTTGTGAAAGAGCCACACTCAAGGGGCCAAAGAGCCGCATGTGGCTCACGAGCCGCAGTTTGCCAACCACTGATCTAAACTTGGAATCAGGCTCAACATCTTGCCAAGCGTACAATCTGTAATGAATTCCTTCCTCTTCGCCATTCTCTATAAGGGGGATATCTTGATAGGCACTCTCCAGGACACTGAGAACTTTAAACGATGTGCCACGTGCACATTGCCTGGCGCAGTACTGGAGACCGTAGGCAGTAAAGTGCTAATTCCTGTATCGCTTCTCTATCTCTACCTCTGTGTTTCACTTGTTGCCTTTCCTAATGGGAATGTTCTTTCCCCTGTCCTTGGCTCCCCAGACCTCATCTCTTCAAGGCCCTGCTTAACACCACCACATACACAAAACGACGCTCATCTTTCTTGCCTCTCTCTATGGTTGGCCAGTAGAACACACTTGTTGTCTTTGCTCTCCATTGAAAAACCACCACTCTTACTTTTTCTTGTCATCTCAAGGGGCCCAGCACTAGGTCAGGGGTCTTGGGAACATCATAAGTACTTCTAAGTTTATGGACATCTGTAAAGGCTGCACCAGAAGAAACCTTACATTAACAGAGCAGTTCATGGTTATGCATATCCCCAAAGGCATCATTGTATTTGAACTCAACCACCCCAAGGGTAAGTAGGGCAGGTGTCATCATCCTCATTTTAGAGAGGAGCAAACTGAGCTGAGGGGAGGTCCAGTGGCCTGCTTAAGGCCATACTGGGAGTCAGTGGACTTTGGATTTCTTACTTGGCCATTTCTCTTCCCTGCACACTGTATAGTGGTGGTGGGATGGGGTAGAAAAACAAAATCTCTGTGTGTGTGTGTGTGTGTGTGTATGTGTGTGTGTTTTCTGGCTGGAATGGTATTTATGGAATAACAAGAACCACCCTTAGATATAATTTCAATTAATCTCTGTTAATGGTCACGATACTATTTTTTAAAGCAGGATTTTCTTTTACATTAGGGTTTTCCTTGTGGGTAAGCATATGGGGTGACATTACTTTGTCTTTTTTTTCTTAGTAGGCCAGAGTTAATATTCTCTTTAAACATTTTTTTAACAAAAACTTATTGATTTGAGAGAGAGAGAGGTAGATTGAATTATTTTTTCACTTATTTATGCATTTGTTGGTACCCTGACCGAGAATCCAACCTACAACCTTGATGTATCAGGATGATGCTCTAACCAACTCAGCACCTGACCAGGGCTGAAGATTTTCTTTTCAAAAATTCCTTGTCCTTTTCAAATGGAATGGCTCATTCTGTTTCTCATATGATCTCTTCCTGAAGAGTAAACTCAGCTTTAAGCATCAGTCAACACCTGATTTCTCCACTCATTCTGATGACAGTGATGGTGATGATGGTAATTTCTGCTCTGTGGACCACTGTCAAGGGAGAACCAAAGTGTTCAGGGTTGAAGAGCTAGTAAGCTGTGGAGCAGTCACTGATCCTCAGAAATATTTGTTAAATTCATGAAACCACAGTTCAAACTCAGAGAGCTGGAGTGAGTAACCTTTATGCCATTTTCAATGTTTCCGTGAAAATATTATTAGAGTACAGCCAACTGAAATAAAATTGGCGTTGATAAAACTTTTCCCGGTACAGATGCAGAATCACATTTGTGTTTTATTATTCATAGAGCAGAAGTCATATCTTGCAAAATGCATTTCAACTAAATCACTCGGGGTGACTCCCACACCCCCCCCTTTTGGTTGGCCTTGTTGCAGACCTGACATTGAACTTGTTCCAAGGTAACAATGCATGGGATCTTGCTTGAGAGGCTGGTGTGCTGGTGTAAAAGTGCCCTGGGTACTTTTACTACAACTTGGGAAGGTGGAGGGTGAATGCCTGACACATTTTGTAATACTGTATTTCTCAGCCAGATATCACTCAACCTGTAATTCCCCAGGATATCTCTCCACAGCCATTGTTATGTTCTATATTCAGTAAGGTTCAATGGGAAGTGAGTGATGAGACTATTAAAACAAACAGAACACACCCAGGATACCAAAATCCGCAATGAAACCAGGAATGTGAGCACTAAATTCTGAGAGTACCAACAATGGCATTTTAGCACAGAACGAACCAACTGGGCTAATGAAAGAGGATGCATCTCCACTCATATCCTATTCTCCACAGCTTCCTCTTTATTTTAGGAAGCTCCCATAGTACTCTGGACCCTTGACAACAGAGTAAAGCAAACAGCTTTTGAACACACCCTGAAAATGAACCATTAAAAAAAAAGATAGAAGTCTCATCTTACCTGTTCTGTAGTCTCCAGTGGGGAGCAGACATTTTGTACAACCAATCCAAGAAAGAAAGGGATTGAATTTCGTAGCATGGTGAGAAAATATTTGCTCCTTCTCCGTGCCGGCCCCTGTCAGAGCTGTTTACCTATTTTAACTTTGTCTGAAGACCTCCCAGTGAATTCTTTCTCATTTCAGTGTCTGTTTTTAAATCCTTCCTTCTCCTTTCCCTGGATTGAACCAGATGATATGTGTGACCCGCCCCTAGACAGGAAAAATGGCAAATCCAGGGGTTGCAGTGACATTGGTCACTCTCAACTGTATATATGCCCTGGCTGAATGACAGGATATCCTGAAGGGGCTGGAGCAGAAACACGATCTGAATTTTTGTGCCTGTGAAACTCCCGGGAACAAGCTCCCGCCTTCCACTGCTCTGCCCATCCTGCCTCTGGTTCTGTCTCTTCCTGGACCCAGAGACCCACCACCATTTCCACAGCCACACCATGGAAAACTGCGGGCCTTTCTGTCTGTATCATAGCTTGCTGCCTGGCAGTATTTGTGGGGGTGCCCATCAATGGGTACAATATCCTGGAGGGAATGTTGCAGGAGCCCAGGTCCTTGACGTTGAAGACTAGTGGTGGCCTCACCTGGTGTGGTTGGCAAACTACTGCAAAGGAATGTCTCTTTGCAGATGCCAACAGTGGGTTTTCACTCTTCCTTTCTCATCTTCCATGTCACTTCAGTAGCAAATGACGGAGCCTATAGGTCTCATATTAGCCTTCAAGGCCACTTCTTCAAGGATCTAATGCCACCTCCTCTGGGCCTGACCCTCCAATAGCATCTTGGAGACCCTCCTAGAATTGTGCACATAATGGCATGAAAATCTAGTCACATCCATCACAGTTCTCTGTCTGTATGTCTGCCTCCCATGCCCGGGTGTAAATTCCTTGAGGACATATACCCTTGACAGCCTAGAGCAGAGACTTGCATTGGACAATAATGAAAACAAATAATAACCCATATTTGTTAAAACCTTCATATGTGTTAGTTATTATTCTAGACCTTTCTATGGATTCATCTGTTTAATCCTCTTAAAATATTATAATTATTTTCTGCAGTTTACAGATGAGGAAACTGAGGCAGAGAGGTTAGGCAACATTCCCCAGGCCACACAGCTAGTGGGTGGGGAACCAGTTTTCAAATTATGTAACTGTAGAGCCGACACTTTTAACCACTATCCTCTACGGTCTAAAACAATAACTATTTACGCATAAACAAATAGCAGGCAGTGTTCCCACTGATGTGATGGCAAAGGGCGAGAAAGGATAAAGTCTGGGCTTATCAACAAGGTGGTCTTCTGAGGGCACATCTCATGACACTGAGTTAACTGGGGGACTCAGTTAGAGAGACTAGTTTTGGTAAAACAACTTCTTCCTCTGGCAAGTCTTTCTCTGTTTGCATTTTTAAAACAACATTACATTATATTGATCAAGAATCTAAGAAACTCCCGATACAGACAGCCTTCAGAAGCTAACCCAGAGGTGTGAATGGGAAGATGCCAGATGAGGAAGCCCTTCCCTTGTTTCAGTGGGTTTCAGTCATGATTTAGAATCCTGGAGGAGCTTAGAAAAAATTCCTTCATGTCCTAACTACTCTAGAACCATCAAATCAGAACTTCGGGGTGTGGAGAACAGGAGCATTTTTCCAATCTTACTGGACAATTCCACTTGCCTAGGACTGTTGCTTGAGAAAAAATTTAACTATTATTCTGGGAAGCCAATGACAGTTGAAGGTTTGTCTGTTACACAGCTGTTTCACCCTAAGGGATACATCAGGGAAAGTAGTTGGGAGCTTCTTTCTGACTCTTTTCTCTTTGAGGGGACCTGGATAAATATCTGGGGCTTGGAATGTTCTAGATTCCCAGGGAAATAATAAAATGAATCCATACTTGCATTTCCTAAATTATTCTGGGAGATGCTGCAGGGATTGCTGGGGAAGGAAGAATTCTCTCATCAGATAATTTGGAAAAGCCTGCATCTGATTCCCTTTCTTATTGACTGACCATGCCCATTCGCCTATTAAAGGTTCTGAGAAGTCCTGCAGTAAAAAATAATGTAACAAAACCAAAGAAGAACAGTTCTACTTTTCTTAAAGCAGTATTTTTCAAATTTCTAAGATGAAGAGATGCTTTTTCCCTTTGCAAACTAGCTTCTAGATTTACTATTGATCTACTTAGGGCAATAGTGTCCTAGACTTTAGCAGGGTTAATATTCTTTTTTTAAATTGCTAGGAAAATGCTAGCCTGCCAATGGCCATGGGGACTCCATAGGACTTGTTCATACACTTAATCAATTAGTTGCATTAAAAAATATATATGCCCTGGCTGGTTTGGCTCAGTGGATAGAGCATTGTCCTGCAGACTGCAGGGTCCCAGGTTTGATTCTGGTTAGGGACATGTACCTCGGTTGTAGACTCCTCCCAGGCCCAGGCCCTGGTCGGGGCTCTTGCAGGAGGCAATCAATCAATGTGTTTCACTCACATTGATGTTTCTTTCTGTCATTCCCTCTCTCTTCCACTCTTGCTAAGAATCAATGGAAGAATATCCTTGAGTGAAGATTTAAAAAAATTACACTTAAAAAAATACATATAACTCACATGACTTTGTTTAGAAATTGTCTGAGTAGTTTTATTAATTTTTCTAGAGGCCAGGCGCACGAAATTGTGCATAGGCACGGTCCCTAGGCCTAGCCTGCAATCAGGACCATCTTCCCTGGCTGCCGGCAGTCAGCCCTGCCCCCTGCCACCACCTGCCCTGGTTCCTCATTTGCCATCTGGCAATGGGAGCCTGAAGGTCGGGAGAGGGAGCGAGAGGTTGGCTGTTCCTGCCTGCTTGCCAGCCCCACCCCTGTTGCAGGTTGCCCTCTGTGTATGGGGCAACTGGTGAGGTGGCAACCTTGGCCTGGCACCATCCACATCCCCCGCCACCCACCCTGGTCCCTGTTGGCCATTGGTGATCGGAGCCTGCTGGCCGGAGAAAGGAACCAAGAGGTGGTCAGTGCACCTCATAGTGACTGGTCGAGTGGTCGTTGTGCCATTATGGCCACTGGGCTTTTATTACATAGGATTTCTGTTAGGATCATTTGAACAGAGATTCTTCAAATTATGTCAAATCCATGCCACTGTTTTCCCCAAATGTACCTGCAATCAACAAGTAAGGTGCTTGGAATGGTGCCTCGCACAGAGTGGGCACTCAGTCACTCTTAACCATTATTATTACATGATTAAAATATGCCATTTTTCTAGACAACAGCTATACAAATCTCTCCCTTAGTCCAGTGTAGCTGTGACATGGGTCTGGATTTCCTCTGTCCTGGTTGCTTGCTCCAGTTCTATTGATCTGTGTGCCCCTCATGGGGTGGGGTGTCACTTTCTTTACTGTGATTCATATTCCTTTTTGCAGATTGTTTAACCTCTGTCTCTAACCATTCAAAGGTGTTTTGAGGCAAGAGTTTGTAATTAACAGTATTCCTCAGGCAGTCAGCTTTCTCCACTATCTCCTATTGTGTTGCTGTCAGTTACTGAAGACCTGGGAATAGCTTTCCTCTACCCAGGCTGCCCTCTGCTTTCCCACTATTTCCCCCTATGCCCTCCTTCACTCACACTCACCTCCTCTGCCCTGTGATCTGCCCTCAGTGGTGGCACCGTGAGAAATGATAGCTTGCTCTTGGGTGAGAGGATTAATTTCATGATTGGAATCTTCAGACTTTTCCTTATTGGAAAAAAAAGAAGAAGGTCTAAGGCACTTCCTGGGTAGCACTGTTGAGTATCATTTGTGGTGACAGGATTCTGGGTTGTTAGTGTTTAACTGCTCCTTTCTCTACATCATGCCAGTTAGCAAGATTTTGAATAATAAAGCATTTCATGTGGGCTATGAGTAGCATTCCGAAAGGAGGAATCATCATCTTCACTATCCTCACCATCACCACCATCATCAACAGCTCCTTCTCTCTCCCCCTCCTCCTCCCCCTCCTCCTCTCCCTTCTCCTCCTCCTCCCCCCCTCCTTCTCATCCTCCTCCTCATCCTTCTCCTCCTCCTCCTGTTGCACAAACTCAGGCCACTCTTAATATTTAATTGATTTAATTAATTTCACAGTACATCTTAATCTTTAGCTAATTTTACTTTTTTAAACCTTGTAAAATAGACTGGGCAAAGCAATGTATATTAACTTGGTAAGTGTGAAAATTGAGGCATAAAAGAATTGAGTGATTCATACAGGTCAATAAGTTAGTAAGAACTAGCCATATAAGAACTACTAACCTTACTCTATTCATGTGCTCTGCCTGTAATGGTAGACCACCATTCTGGTGCCATTTAATAGCTGATGCCTAAGCTATTAAATGGATTATCTGTGGTTCATCTAATTCAGTCATTAAAATGCTGAACTGCATTGTGTGCTGTCTATTGTTTTCACACTGAGACAAGGCCATAGACACAGGAGCTGAAAAATGGATATGAAGAACATGGTTAAGATTCATATAACCGCAGGCATACTTGGGCCAGAACTGGAAGTGTTGGGTCACTGATCTCCATTGGCCCACTGCAAGGTCAACTGGTCTTGTCATCACAGCACAGTATAAAATGGGAAAATTGGTTAGGTTGAGGCTTCCTATTCTATGTAAAAGGAAGAAATGGGTAATACCCCAGCTCTTCAGAGCACGCGATGAAACATATACCTTTCAGTACCACCTCTACTTAGTGACTTGTTTAGGCCTGGAACAACCTTCCCCCAAAGAGCCACCTGACTCATTCCCTTCTAGTCCTTGTTCAAAGCCACCCTCTCCACGAGGTGTGTGCGGACCACTCAGCTGAAAGCAGCTGCATGCATCCCTCCCACAGCCCCTGTGTCCTCTTACCCTGTTCTTCTTGTTCCCTTTCCTTGGCATCTGTCACTTTCTAAGTCACCATACAATTCGCTTGCTATTATATTTATTGTTTTGTTTGTTGTCTGGTTCCCCAATTATAATACATGCTCATTAAGGACAGGTTTTTTTTTTTTTTTTTTGCTTAGTGAACTGATATTATCTTAAATATCTGGAAGAACACTTGATATATAGTAAGCACTCAATACAAAGGATTGACAGAATAACTCGTGGACGTGAAAATTTCTCAGCTATGTAGATGAGCAGGTTAAATAACCCAAGTAAAACACCACCATCCTCAGAAAAAAACCATTTATTGAAACATACTCTTCTTTTTTTTCTTTAAATTCCCTTACAAAATCACTTACAAAATCAGTTCATTCTGCTCTTTAGGCCACTCAGTTCTGCCATAACACCCTCCTCTAAATGGTCATTCTAAAACCCTCTTGTTTTTTGGTGAGTTTTCCCATATCTTATTCTGTTGGATTGTTATTTGATATGTGAGAAATCAAATTCTTGTAACCTGTGTTAAATATTTTTCTATTTCCTACAAATGAAGTGGTTTTTATCTCAGGCTTTTTCCATATATAATGTCTATTGGTTCAGAAAAGAGAGTTGTTTCTAAACACATAAGGGTCTGGCTCCAGTTCTGCCCTGACTGCTGACCCTGACCTTGAGCAAGTCCTTGAGCTCTCTGATAAAGTAAGGCGGCTGGATATTCACTCTGCTTCTCTATATTTTCAGGATTGTAAAATATTTCTTTTCACATTTCTCACCCTAAGGAGATTTCTTCCCCTCCAATTTTTTTTTAAAGACTTGAGTCTTTTAGAGGTTGGCTTGAATTTTGGGTGCATCCCGGAGGAAAAGAGGTAAATTATTTTCTCCCTCAAAGTAATCTGAAATTGCTTTAATCCCTTAATATTACTTTCTCAAAAGATATAGAACACTCTATGATTTTGATGAAAGGGCCGGAGATATACTTAATTAAGCTAATACTCATGGCCATGGTGGTATTTATCTTAAACGATTTCACCAGGCTGCAAAGGCAGATATGTTGATCCACATGAAACAGTCACTCTTTTAGGTAAAAAATGGACTAATAATGGCAACTTCTTAGAATGTACCCTAACATGGTCCTGCTTAGCACTATACATGCTTAGAACAGATTCTAAGCTTTCAATCGTCATAGAGAGGTGACCTTTAGTCCATTTCTCAGGGAATGAATTTTCTAGGAAGGTTCTTATTGTGGGTAGAAGATATCAGACTCGGGAGACTATCAGTTTTGGTTGAAATGTGATGTCTCCAGGTAGCATATGCATTAGGGTCACAGCATTGCCTTTGTCAATGCTTTCCGCCCTACAGAAGGGGCTAGGCCAGTGGTCGGCAAACTCATTAGTCAACAGAGCCAAATATCAACAGTACAACGACTGAAATTTCTTTTGAGAGCCAAATTTTTTAAACTTAAACTATATAGGTAGGTACATTGTTATTAACTTAATTAGGGTACTCCTTCAATCACACTGTATGTGCGTGCCTGCACATGGTATTTTGTGGAAGAGCCACACTCAAGGGGCCAAAGAGCCGCATGTGGCTCGCAAGCCGCGGTTTGCCGACCACTGGGCTATAGGTGAACAGATGGGGAAGTGTCCTTGCCTTTACCTGGCCCCGGACACCCCTCCTGATTCCTCTCGTCTTGCTTTGAGAGGGTAAATACACGCACCCACTTGTTGTTAGGAACTGACAGGGCAAAAGGGTTTCCTGCACACTCATCAGGCCCTGACCCTCTCTGGAGTCAGCTTTCCTAAGTGGGGGATGTGTCCAAACACGTGTGTCCCTGTCCTCTGGGCCCTTTCCTGTTCCTTTGTTAGTTCAAATCTTCCCATGCAGCAAACTTTCTTTTTTTGTGTGTGTGATTTTGTTTTTCCTCTTTGAGGAGACTAGTCAGCAGGTCCTGCTTTAGGCAAAACTGTAAAGTTGGCAGAGTTTCTTTAGCTTCCCCTTCCTCTTCCCCCTTAGCATTCTCCCTCTCCCCTTCCTTCCTTCAAGCGACATTCACTGAAGTGCTCCGCACACCCAGGGCACCTTTCTGGTTCAGGTGTTATTCTATGAAAACATACCAATTCTTCATTAGGATTCATTATTAATTAATTAAGTAACCCATTCTTGTTATTAATCATTTGGTATTTACTTCATGATCTTTGGTATTTACATGATTATCGTGAACATTTATCCACCCAACTGTGCAAGGATCATCTTTGATTCTTCTCTTTTCCTCACCATCAGCATCAACAATGCCTATTGATTCTATCTTCAGTAGATGTTGTCCTGTCATGAATGTGACCCCTTCTCCTCATCCCCACCACTATCACCTTGGTTTAGGCCACCCGCACTTCTTGTTTACATGACTGAAATAACTTCCTACTCGACCTCTCTCTTTCCTCCCTTGCTCCTCCACCCACATCCATTTTTCAAACAGCAGTCACAGTTAACTTTTAAGCACGGAAGTTAAGACCAAATGTTCCCAGCTTAAAAACTCTTGAATGACTTGCCATCACACCTTTAATCAAGCAGCACCCATTGCTGTGGCTTTGGTCCTTCTTGATCCGGGCTCCTGTCTTCTCTCTGGCTTTGTCTGGAAGCGCTCTCTAGTGCCCTCTGCTACACCCACTCTGCCTTTATTCTGGGTCTCTGACACCTCAGTTGGTACCCATCTTTGGCACATTCACTACTCTCCCTCTGCCAGGAATGCTCTTGCCTCTGATTTTTGCATGGTTGATTTTTTCTTGTCATCAGGTCTCATTTTAATGTCATGCCGGATCACCCAAGTGACAGTGGTCATCTACCCACTCTGTCACATGACTGTATTTTAGTTCTCCACAAAGTACTTATTCCATGTGATGGTATCTTGTTTGTTACTGTCTCTTTTTCCCCCACTGGACTGTAAGCTCCATGAGACCAATGTTTGACGGGCATTTCCCAGGATTGAGAACATGGTATCTGATACACAGTAGACAAGACATTCTTGTTGAATGCATTTATAAGTTTTATGTGCCTGATACATATATATTATTTAATCCTCTCAAAATTCCCGTGGGAAAGGTACCATTGTTACATTTGTTTTACAAATCAGGAAACGGAGGAAAGTAGAGATCTTTACGGCTGGCGAATAACTTGTGGGGCCCATTGCAAAATGAATATGCAGGGTCCTTTGTTAAAAAATATTAAAAATGTCAAGACAGACTCAGCAGGACTCTATAAAGGGGTTTTGGAGAGTGAGGAAAGGCATAGTAAATAGGACAGTCAGGGTAATCCTCACTGAAAAGGTGAAATGGGAGAAAGACTTAAAGGAGGTGAGGGAATTTTCTAAGTGGATATCGAAGAGTATCCCAGGTAGAGGGAGCAGAAACAGCAAAGGCCTTTCATTGGAAGTGGTAATGGGAGATAGAAGATCAAGGGCCTTGGTGAGAATTCTGGGACATATTGGAGCGTTTTAAGTCAAGACATAATCTGGATTTTGTTAGGAAACCATCATCTCAGCTGCTGTGTTGAGAATAGTTCTTGATTTTATTAGGAAACCATCAACCCAGCTGCTGTCTTAAGAACAGACCTTGGAGGAGCAGGTGAGAAGACTTCTCAAGGGCCTATTGTAACCAATCAGGTGAGAGGAGATGATGGCTTGAACCATGGTGGGGGAAGTGAGGTAGTGAGAAGGGGTCAGACTCTTGATATATTTCACAAGGAAGGCCAACAAAATTTGTGGAAAGTTTGGATGAGGGGGGAGGTTCAGTAAGGAAGAGAAGGGTCAAGGATGACTCCAATGTTTTCGGCCCTGCTACACCCAGCGCGAGGGTGGACTTCCATGGAAGACCAGGACTCCACCACCTGCACGGGAACTGGGACCAGCGGGCTCCAGGCTGTGAGGACCTGCAGCATCTGCCTTTAACAGTGACCCCGTGTGGCCACAAGGGGCAACCACAGCCTGAGTGTGGGAACCACATGGACGCCCCTTACCTTTTTGGATTATACAATTCTTCGGGGGTTTGTGGACAATCAAGAAAGGAGATGGGACAGAATTCTAGAAAGAGAGGCTAGATTTCATGACAGATAAGATTCATGGGGCCTTGAGAGGTGATTTGAGAAAAATACAAACAAACAAACAAAAAGCAAACAGTTGCCTCTGGTGTGTGGAACAGTTCATGGGGCTTATATTTCAGCAGCGTGAAAATGGCATTTTGGACTTTGTACTGGGGTCCCCACCTGCCACCTTTCAAGAGAGGATTTTCAGTCACCATTGATGGAAAATGCAGCTTTGGGCCTTTGATCGTCTCAGCGCGTGTGCGTGTATCTCTAGTTGCTAATATATGACCCCTCTAGGGTCCCAAAATCCATTTCATCCAGGGTGAGCTTGTGGGTCTGTTTTGGGCAGTAAAATAATTTGTTTTGTTCCCACGGTCCAAGCCAATTAGGTTAGGAGGAGTGGTGGCTGTGGAGGGAAAGACACAGAGAGTGAAGGGGCACCAGGAAGCATCAAGGGTTATGGCCTCCTTGGGGCAAGGGCAGAGAGAGCAACACGGTCTGGCACAGCACTACGGCAAAGATGACAGTGTTTTTTATGTCTTATTCATCATTATGCACTCCTGTCAGCATTTACATAAATCACCTCCCAAATTTTCAACAGTCCTATGTGGTAGGTACTATTATTATTCCTCATTTCTCTGTGAGGAAATGAAGGCACAAAGAGATAATGGGCCCAAGGTCAAGTGGCAGAGTTTGGGTTCAAATCCAGGCAGTTTGGCCACAGATCCTGAACTCTTAACCTCTCTCTCTCTCTCTCTTTCTACTTCTTTGCCATCAACAGATTTGAGAGGGGAGGAGAGCAGAGTTCATCGATAACCAACGATAACAGTGTGTCTCAGACAATTTAAGTAGCAAGTAAAGGAAAACCCAAGTCAAACTAGCTTAAACCAAAAGGGAACACGCAGTCAGAGATGAGCCTGGACCTGCTCAGAGCCCACATTCTAATAGGGAAGACCAGGCTTTTTCAGTTAAACTAGGAATTTTGACAGATGTTTTAGCAGACAATTGTGTTCACATAATCTAGTCAACACAAACTCTAGCTATGTATACACCCAAGTGAGTGCCTTTCTGTTGTTTTCAAAATGACTATGCTCCTTGTTCTTTCTGAATATGGAGGTTTGCTTTTCTTACTGCATTATGTAGAGTTCAGCAGGATTAGGAATCAGATGCATCCTTTTCCTTTGCTACAACTAGAGACAAATGTGCTGTTTCAGAGTCTGCCCTTTGCTCTCTGTTCTCTATAGTATCTCAATGTAAAGTTCATGCATTTTCTGCTATCACCAGCTTCCCTCTCTGGCTCCACGAGGGCAGAGGATGGGACACTTGGAGCTGACTGGCAGGAACCCAGTACCGATGTGTCTGATTTGCAAAATGATATTTATGCCCTATTCATTCCCAACAATAGCTCACACAATTCCCCAGGACAATAATAGAGCTGACACATCACTATGAAGTGGTCCTGACTTCATGGAGCCCTTGGTAGGTCAGGACCAACAATAAAACAACTGCTTCTTGCCCATTAAGCTATTCGGTGGTCTCATTTTTTTTCTCAACACCTGTTCACTGATGACCTACTATGTGCCAAATGCTGTTCTAGGCCCATTCCCTTTTTTCTAGCTCAGGAGTCAGAAAACTTTCTCTGGAAAGGGCTAGAGAGTACATATTTTAGGCCTTGTAGGACATATGGTCTCTTTGGCAACTACTCAACCCTGCCACTGCAATGTAAAAGCAACTATAGACAATATATGAATGAACTAGTAGAGTTGTGTTTCAATAAAACTTTATTTACAAAAATAAAAAAGGCTGGGTTTTCCCTGTGGGTCATCATTTGTTGACCCTCTCACTCTAGCCTATTTCTAACCAGAGTCCCTCTCCATCCCTTATAATATTTCATCTCCCTTTTTCATCTCTGCAGAGCAGACAAACGCATTAGTTATTTGGTCAAATCAATTGAGTTTGGTGCCAAAGATCCTGTATTTTGTTTCTTATTTAACAATAATAGTAACAGTAATGTGATAAAAAGCAACAGTAATAACAGCTGACAATTATATAGCACTTATGTGCCAGTCACTGCTCATACTCACTTCCCAAAAAGTAACTCACTTTCTCATATGTGAGCATATACGAACACAATTACTTTTGGATATTGTTTTTCAATATCACATATATTGTGATAAGATAAATAATACCTAATATTTGTTGACCGCTTATAAGACACCGGATGTTAGGCTACGCATCATTCGTGTATTATCTCACTTGGCCGTCCAAAAGCCCGTTAAAGAAAGTATGCTTTTTATATCCATTTTATAGCTGATAAGGTTGGGCTCCAAGTAGTTCAAGACTTTGTCGCAGCTAACAAGTGTGGGCGTGCGACTCGTTCGTGCATCCAAATCTTGTGCTGTCACCATTCTGCCACGATAAGTCGCTCAGGCTGGAGGAGAATGAATAAATGAATACATTCCATTTACTATGGTTGTATTTTATTTTTAAATTAAAAGGATTTCCTTTAACCAGAGGACTGTTGGACTCAATGCCGGTGCTTTGGCATTTTGATGACTGTCACTTACAAACACAGTGCCCAAGAGAGCTCATTAAATCAGCAGGACAATGGGATGCGTTAAGACCTGAGCGCAGCTGCTCTGCGGAGGCATCTCGCCTGTGGGACTGAGCCAGGCCTTTATCTGGCCGAGCAGGGGTGGCGCTGAGCACAGGGCACAGGCTGCTGCTCCAGCCTCTAGCGTGGCCCTGCCGTGGACAGCGGACAGCCAGCCTGCCTGCCTGGGAAGTGTGGCCTTACCCATAGATTAATCCTGAAAGCTGCCTCTTTTCGCGTCTTTTTGTTGCGTGGCTACAAAGAGTCGCTCAGCCGGCACCTTTGCGATCAACAAAAGGAAAGTCTGTTTGAACAGGAGCAGGGCAGTCTGCCTGGGGAGGGGCAACCAGCATGGATGTTGAGTGTGAATTTGAGAGCTCAAAATTCTCCTGGACTTCCCAAATTGGGGTTGTCCTGGGTCATGCGCATGTTTTGAGGAAATCTCTGGCCTCCACGTAAGCACATTGTTTTGTGGATGCGATGCATTTGGTGTTTCCGGTGGAGCTGCTTCTAGTGTTAGGCGGAATGAGAGGGGTTTCTCTCTGCTCAATGCCCCTAGCGGGAATGGAACCAGTGACAGCTTGGTGCATGGGTTGATGCTCAACCACTGAGCCACACAGGCCTGGCTGGAATAATCTTCACGGCTTTCTGTATTGCTACAGAGAAATCAGAATGAAAGAGAAAAGAAAGAGCATCTTCCTGTACCTATCAAGACCTGGGATTGAAAATGACCATACATTTTGGGATTGAAGTGGGATACAAGATAGAAGTAAAACCTGTTTTTTTTTTTTTTTCTATTTTTGGTGTGTGACCCATTATTCATTCTTCTTCCTTTTTTAAATATTTTTTTATTGTTTAAAGTATTACATATATTAGTACATATATCTCCTTTTCCCCCCCATTGACCTTCCCCCAGCCTCCCCTACCCCCTGTCGCATGCCCTCATCCCACCCCCCCAGTGTCTTGTGTCCATTGGTGTACTTATATGCATGCATACAAGTCCTTTGGTTGATCTATTTCCCCCCCTCCCTAACACTCCCCAGCCTTCCCGCTGTAATTTGCCAGTCTGTTTGGTGCTTTACTGCCTCTGTATCTATCTTTTTATTCATCAGGTTATAATGTTCTTTATTTTCCATAAATGAGTGAGATCATGTGGTATTTTTCTTTCATTGCCTGGCTTATTTCACTTAACATAATGCTCTCCAGGTCCATCCATGCTGCTACAAATGGTAAGAACTCCCTCTTTTTTACAGCAGCGTAGTATTCCATTGTGTAGATGTACCACAGTTTTTTAATCCACTCATCTGCTGATGGGCACTTAGGCTGTTTCCAAATCTTAGCTATGATGAATTGTGCTGCTATGAACATAGGGGTGCATATATCCTTTCTGATTGGTGTTTCTAGTTTTTTGGGATATATTCCTAGAATTGACATTACTGGGTCAAATGGGAGCTCCATTTTTAGTTTTTTGAGGAAACTCCATACTCTTCTCCACAGTGGCTGCACCAGTCTGCATTCCCACCAGCAGTGCACGAGGGTTCCTTTTTCTCCACATCCTCGCCAGGACTTGTCGTTTGTTGATTTGTTGCTGATTGCCATTCTGACAGGTGTGAGACGATACCGCATTGTCGTTTTGATTTGCATCTCTCAGATAGTGACTTTGAGCAGGTTTACATGTCTCCTGGCCTTCCTTCTGTCTTCTTTTGAAAAGATTCCATTTAGGTCCGTTGCCCATTTTTTTATTGGATCATTTATCTTCCTTTTATTAAGTTGTATAAGTTCCCTGTGGATGTTGGAAATTAAACCTTTATCAGTGATAACATTTGCAAATATGTTCTCCCATACAGTGGGCTTTCTTGTTGTTTTGTTGATGGTTTCTTTTGCTGTGAAAAAGCTTTTTATTTTGATGTAGTCCCATTTGTTTATTTTCTCTTTAGCTTCCATTGCCCTAGGAAAAATATTTTTATTGATTTCAGAGAGAATGGGAGAGAGAGAGGGTAAGAGAGATGGAAACATCAATGATGAGAGAGAATCATTGATCATCTGCCTCCTGCATGCCCCTCTCTGGGGATTGAGCCCACAACCCAGACACGTGCCCTGATCAGGTATTGAACTGTGACCCTCTGGTTCATAGGTCGATGTTCAACCATTGAGCCATGCCGGCCAGGTCTTTTTCCTTTTATTAAGAGTACCAGAGACCTGGTGCACGAAATTCATGCATGGGTAGGGTCCGTAGGCCTGGCCGGTGATCAGGTTCCTCATTTCCCCACCTCCTCCTTCCCTTGCTCCCTCAGTGCCTCGTCACTGCCGCCACTGGTGGCACGCCATGTTCCACACCGCCCCCTGGTGGTCAGTGCACATTATAGCAAGCAATCGAACTCCTGGTCTCCCAGTCCTTTATTATCCTTTTATTATATGGGACTAGAGCAGTGGTTGAGTCAACAGAGCCAAATATCAACAGTACAATGATTGAATGCTTTTGAGAGCCAAAATGCTTTTTAAATTGCTTTTTAGGGGGTGAGTCCCAGAGGCCACCTTAAAGAGAACCCATGTCTGAGAGAAGCCAGTGTGGGGAGAGACAGAGGAGAGAACGGGCCGTAATCATACTGCACCTTAACAAGAAGGTCTTTAATGGACTCTGCCCTTAAGATTTTTAGTTTTGAGCTCAGAATTAATTTTTTGCTTAAGCTGCTTTGACTCATGTTCTCTATCTCTTGCAAATGAAACTCTTCTTACAGATCCACTCCTCTTATTTTAGAATCTTCTTCCCCAGCCCCTCCTTGTGGTGAGTAGAGGGAATGGGGAGAAAGGACCCAATGTTGATGGTACACGCTGGGCACTTGCTGCACATTTTATCATTTAATGGTCACGGCAGTCCTCCAAATAGGCCATCTTCTGGCTCTGCACACAAGGGAGCTGAGGCACAGAGCTGTGACGTGACTTGTCCCCAAGTAGCGTAACTTCTCAGAGAATCAGCCGAGAAGCTAACTAAGGACCGTTGGACTCAAAATCTGCACTTTTCCTAGCATGCAGCATTGTTAAAGCAAGAAAGAGGCTTGCGGGGGAACTCATAAAGAGGTGCTATCCAAGGTGATGACTTAGAAGGGGAAAAGGACATCAAATGCACCAACAAAAACTTCTTCAGCCCACGTAGCTTCCCTCTGCACCACCCATTTTGTGTTTTCTTACCATGTGGTTCTTACAGAAAAGGCAGACAGAAGTGTCCAGACAGAAGTGTCCAGGACAAAAACAATGGGAGAATGTGGCACCCATCTGATAGGAGTGAGAAATCTTGGAAAATGCAAGAGGGTCTGGTTTCTTGTGTTAAGCAAATAGTTTATAACATCAACACCTAGAGATTGAACCTCACGTGATGGATTATTTTTAATGCGGAGCTGTACAGAAGCAGGTGTTATGAGGTAGAAGTCTGGAGGAGGGCCTTCATCTGGTGCCTGTTATTTACTTCTCCTTACATTCATGCTATTTTCCATGTGACCATGGAAAACTCATTAGTTTTCAAGCTCTTGGTGAACTTCAAAAGCACTTCCAGTTCTGAAATGCCTATGATATTCATCAAGTGTCACTCTGCATTTTAATCTCTTCCAAAATGGGGCAGCAGACAGGAAGCTTTTATAGGAAAAAAACCCCAAAACAAAACACACACACACACACACACACACACTCGCTATAATTTGTGGTGACCATCACTGCTTCATGCTAACTCTGGTGTGACTTGCTTTGGCCAATGGGATGTTAGTAGATGCAATGCAAGCAGAGGCCTGAAATTGCCTTGAGCACTGGGACTTCATCTCCTGGTCCTCTGCCATTGCCATGAGAACACACCAAGGCTAGTCTGTGGGAGGATGAGAGACAAGTGGAGCAGAGCTGAGTCCCTCCAATAGCCTCAGCTGAAACCAGTCTAGATCAGCTGACGGGTAGCCAACCCCCAGATAGGTGAGTGAGCACTGTAGTTACATAAGATGCTACCACTGGGGGAAGTGAGAAGTGTGCATGGCACCTCCTTGTACAGCCCCCTCCCAACTTCCTGTGAATCTACAATTATTTCAAAATAAAAAGTAAAACAAAGCAAAACAAAAATTAAAATACAACTTAATAAGAATTGTAAGAGACAGACACAGGTTAACAACCCCAAGACCAGGTGGATTCCTGCAACAGAGAGGAATTGACAGGTGTGCTCCAACCACGAAGACAAGAGGAAAAAACAGTCCAGAGATGGAAGATGCTGACAACGTCTTGCCATGCAAGCAGTCAGCAGCTGTGCACCGCTGCAGGTTGCCTAGGACCAAACCAGAGTGGGTTGGACCTGCATTGCCACCATGTGCCTACCATCCCGATATCATTGCTGACATGTACACATAAGAAACTGTTAGACATTGAAACGGGGACTCAGAACTGTTCGACATTGAAATTGGGACTCAAACATTTTTTTTGTTTTGTTTTGTTATTATATGTTTATTTCTAGTCTGCAAAGGCAAAACTTTTTAAAGGAAAGAAATGGTGGGAAAAACATACAGAGGCAAAGAAGCATTGAACAGACTGTCAAACTACATTGGGAAGACAGGGGAGGTTGGGCAAGGGGGCCTGTAAGAGACCAATCGAAGGACTTGTACGCATGCATATAAGCACAACCAATGGATACAAGACACTGGGTGGGGGGGAGGGCGGGCAGGTGAAGGCATGTACTGGGGGGTAGGGGAGGTCGGGGGGAGGTCAATGGGGGAAAAAAAAAGGAGACATGTACTACTATTTGTAATACTTAAAACAATAAAAATAAATAAATAAATGGTTAAAGCAGACAATTTATAACTGCATGAAGCAGCCAGAGAACTGCTAAATGGGGCAGTAGACAAGAAACTTTTATAGGAAAAAAAACCCCAAAACAAAACAAACACACACACACACACACACACACACACACACACATACACACACACACACACTCACACACACACACACACACACTCACACACACACACACACACACTCACACACACATACACTCACACACACACACACACTCTCACACACACATACACTCACACACACACACACACACACATACACACTCTCTCTCACACACACACACACATACCCCACACCAGGAAGAGAAAAATAGAAAGTGAATAAGGAACAAGGAAATAAAATAGGTAATCCAGAGTTGACTTGGCCTTGGGGATCGGCTGACTGGATATACAGTACTTCACATATATGGTCCAGCCAGCCTAACTCTGACAGGGATCTGAAAGCTACCTACGTTCGGGTTTGCTGATGTGGTACCCCGGCAGGAGCATCTCCATTCTGGGCCTAGGAGTTTATTTCAACACACGTGCACTCAGTGTGATAGAGGAGGGGCAACTCTGAGACGTTACAGCTCCTTACTCAAGTTTGGAAGAGATTAAAATGCAGAGTGACACTTGATGAATATCATCAGCATTTCAGAATTGGAAGTGCTTTTGAAGTTCACCAAGAGTTTGAAAAGCATCAACATTTTACAGGTAAGGAAAAGGAGTCCGAAGAAGTGAGGTCACCTCCTAAGGGCACAGTACCCTGATGTGCCACTTGTTTGAGTCACCGGGTTTTCCAGGTGTTGTGGCAGTGACTGCAGATTCTTTTTTCTGGGCTCTAGGATCCCCAGAAGTTAGGAGGTTACTGGTCTAAACCAGTCCTCCCCACGGCTGGCCCCAACAGGCGTGTTCTTAGCATGCTCGCCACGAGGTGGCAGCAGAACATAAGCCATCTAGTCAAGAGTCACAGCTGAGGGGCTGTGGTTGGTGATCAAGGAGCCATCTACATGGCTTTGATTGTGTACCCCCGTTCGGCTCCGCGGTATTAACATAATGCACATTATAAAATACACCAACACACAGAATTAACAAGATGATATAAAGGTAAAGTAAATAAGTCACTTTGCTGTCTTCCTTTTATCATTAGCTAATATCTGAAGGCAGTGTAGTGTATATATTTCCAGGGAGGTTCACAGTTAAGGAAAGTGGGTATATGTCCATACTGCAAATGAGATGGATAATTTCACCTTCTTTGGGCTCACTTCCTGTCAAGTCTCACTAGATGGTCATTGTTTTTGCCTTCTAATGTGGCTGATTGGCTGCTCCAAGGAATCATGCCACTTCCCTGTTGTTTGGAAGCATTCGTGTGAACCAAATTCAACTGTGAATTTTCTTATGTGAAAACTGAGGAAACATTGGCAATTTCATGTGGTTTGCCTCTAGGTGCATTCTTTGCGTTATCTGCAGTCTGCTTTTGCTTTGACGGAATTTTCTTAACTGCTTGTCCATTTTGGAAGAATTGATTATTTAATTTACATAACATATACATCTACTAACAAGGCCTCCAACCTCTACCATGCGTTCAAGGCAAGAGGGCTGCAGTCCCTCCATGCTGTGGAGCTCTTGCTCCTCCTTCGAGGTTCCTCGTGCATCTTATGTGACCACAGACCTTCTGACACAGGTGGGGCTCTGGTGTCAATCCAGATTAGTAAAACCTTACTTCTTTCTCATACTTTCAGATGAAAAAAAAAAAAAGTTGTTCGAACATGATCTTTTTGAGATGGCAAAGGATTATCTTGTAGTCCAACTTGCTCATTTTACAAATGAGGAAACAGCCAAGACAGGTCTATTTACATTCCTTCTTTGGGGGAATGTGAAAATACAGATTCATACAACATCCAGTCCCATTAACCATGTGATGCCAACCTCATCTGCTCCATTTTATGATGGAGCAGGAGAGAAAGATTTCAAAGAATCCCAGGCTTGGGCCTGACCAGTGTTCTAAGTGATTAGAGCATCTACCCACACTGAAGGGTCGCAGGTTTGCGGGTTTGATGGCTAGTCAAGGGCACGTACCTGGGTTGCAGGTTGGAGCCCTGTCCCTGGCTGGTGGACATGTGGGAGGCTGCTGACCTTTGCAGTCATGGTGCTGGGCAGGTTGTTGAAGCAGGCATCCTGGCCCTCCAGCAGGCTGCGGTAGGTGCCACAGCTGCGTCTTGATTTCCACGAGCTGCTGGGGTCTGCTAGTCAGTGAACATCACTCAGCTGGGCATTGATACTGCTGATTGGTGCCTGGATCTGTGCCAATCCAAAGTGAGCCTCCATTTCCACCAGCGTGCCAAGAAACTCAATTTTTATTGTAATGACCTCTTCTACATGGGAAAGAGGAGAAAAACTAGATTCTACCCTAAGTGATAAATATAAGGGAGACCCCAATTTGGGACCCCGCAATCCGTAGAGGCTGAGTATGTAATGTAAAATAAAAATAAAGCTGCCAATTGGTAAAGTAAAAATAAAGCTGCCAATCCCCATAAACAAGGAACAGCAATGAAAATGGTATGCCTTGAACCTTGGTACTAGATAAAAAGAGAAAAAAATGATCAGATGGATTTTAATAGTAAATTAGACACAGTAAAAGAGAGAATGAATGAATTGAAAGTAGATCTGAAGAAAATATTCAGAATGAAATACAAAGAAACAAAGAGATGAAAAATATTTAAGGAAGGTTAGGAGACACTAGGATAGAGTGAGATGGTCTAATATTTGGAATTTCAGAAGGAGAGAAGTGATGTATGAGGTAGAGGGAATGTTTGAAGAATTAATGGCTAAGTATTTTTCAGGACTAATGGAAAGCACCAATCCTCATGTTTAGGAATCTAATCTACTTCAATCAAGTAAATAATAATAATAATAAAAACACACCATATTTCGAAACTTCACAGTCAAAATTTAGAATCTTTGAAGAAAGATATTATTTCAAAAGGAGCCTGAGAAAAATAACGTATTTATGAAAGAATGGCAATTGAATGGAATTGACTTCTGAACATTAACAATGAAAGCCAGAATAAAGTAGATTTTGTGGTTGTACAGAGAAAATAACTATCAACCCAGAATTTCTCAGCAAAAAGTTCAATAATCAAAGTGAAATAAAGGCATTATAAGGAAGACTAAAACCTCAGGCAGTTTGCTACCAAACGAAGAATGTACTTGAAGAATAATAAAAGTGTTTCCAGATGGAATGTTTTTAGATGCAAGAGGAAATGATTAGTGAAAAAGTCATAAACATACAGATAAATCTAAAACAAGCATCAATTCTATAATATATTTGTGGTGATAAGCCAAGACAGAATTCAATACACAGAACAACAACAGCATGCAAATTGGCAAGTAGCTGATTGGATTAAAGTATTTTAAGGTCTTTGTATTGCATAGGAAGAAATAAATATACGACTAACTTCAGATTTTAATAAATATGCATGCTGTAATTTACATGGGAATTTAGAATAATAGAAATGTGATTATAAATTCCAAATAAATAGAAAATACAGAAAAAAATTAAATCCAGCCCAGCTGGTGTGGCTCAGTGGTTGAGCATTCATCTGTGAACCAGGAGGTCACCAGGAGGTCATGGTTCAATTCCCTGTCAGGGCACATGCCTGGGTTGTGGGCTCAATCCCCAGTAGAGAACATGCTGGGGGCAGCCAATCAATGATTCTCTCTCATCGTTGATTTTTCTATCTCCCTCCCTTTCCCTTCCTCTCTTAAATTAATAAAAATATATTTACAAAAAAGGAAAATTCACTCCAAAAGAGGCAAGAAAGGAGAAAGCATAACCACAAAAGTTTAAACAAACAGAAAGTATAAAATAAGTTGATGAAAATAAAGTCATTTACATTTTCATTGCAAAAAATTAAATGGTAAATATCCCAGTTAAAAGACAAAGATTGTTAGACTGGGTTTTAAAATATAATCCATATGCTATTTAAAAGAGACACATTTAAAACATCAGCATATGAAAAAGCTAAAAGTATGGAAAATTTGATAGCAGGCAAATGCTAATCTTAAGAAAGCTCATGTAGTAATATTAATAACTTTAGACTGTAAGACAAAGAACACTATGATAAATAATGGAAGTTAAACAGAATGAGGAAGGTTCAATTCATGAGGAAGATATACAAATTCTAACTGTGTACTTGCCTGGCAACATAAACTCAAAATGCGTAAAACAAAAATTTTAACTACTTGGAAAAAGTGACAAATGCAACATCAAACTATGAAGATTTTGATACAACTTTCTCAGTAATTGCTAGATCAAGTAGACAAAAGTGTCAATAATATGAAAAAATTATAAAGTACAAATAACATAACCTCATGTTTAATAAAATATGAAATGAAAATTAAGTCTCAGAAGATAACAATTAGCATATCATCTTTTGTTGAAATTAAGGAAAATGAGCCCCACCGGTGTGGCTCAGTGGTGGAGCACTGGCCCATGAACCAAGAGGTCATTGGTTCGATTCCTGATCAGGACACATTACCCGGGTTTCGGGCTCGATCCCCAGTATGGGCACGCAGGAGGCAGGTGATCAATGATGTTTCTCTCTCATTGATGTTTCTATCTCTCTATCCCTATCCCTTCCTCTCTCTAAAATCAATAAAAATGTATTTTTGAAAAATTAACTCTAATAATATGTATACAAGTATACCATAAGATATGTATTAAAAAAATAAAGGTATGACGAACACAAGATTCAGTATGATCATTTCAGATGGGGAAAGTCATGGGAACAGAATTGGGGGAACACATAGGTAGATGTCACTTGTTAATAGTCTTCATTGTATAAAATGTTTTGGATGGTGGGTAGATAGCTGATTTTTCCTTATTAAAGTAGAAAATAAACAAGAACCAAGGATAATATTAGTCCAAATCTGTGCAGCTGAGTATCTACACCTATACCTATACCGATACTGATACCTATGTGTATATGTGGATGTATATATACAATATATATACTGAGTGGCCATATTATTATGATCTCTGAATGCATAACAATCTGGTCACTCAGTATATATCCTATATAATAAAAGGCTAATATGCAAATTGTCCCCTTGACCAGGAGTTTGACCAGCAGGCAGGCCAGCCAACTGCCCATGTCCCCTCCCCCTGGCCAGACTGGCCAGACCCCACCCATGCACGAATTCATACAGCACGCCTCTAACACACACACACACACACACACACACACACACACACACACACACACACACACACTGAGTGGCCAGATCACTGCGTTTAGATCATAATAATCTGGCCACTCAGTGTGTATGTGTGTGTGTGTGTGTGTGTGTGTGTGTATATATATATTTTTTTTTTTCTGGAGATGGGCTGTCCAAGTTAGGATTCTGGCTCTGCACTTGATCTCTCTGTACCTCGGTCCCCTCCTCTGTCATATGGAGGTGATAATAATTTTGCTTATCTCATCACATCATAGTGACCATTAAATGAGCTAATACATTTAAAGACCTTAGATCATTGTTGGACTTGTGTTAGAGGTCAATAAATGTTATTATTATTGCCTCTAAGAGAGAAAAAGCTTTGGGATGCTCCATCCTTCTGTTTCGCTGATTTACCCATACCCATTCTTGATTTCTTCTCTTCTGACATAATTAAGGAAGGATTCCTTCACCTCTTAAGGTCCATTTCTTCACTCAAACTCTGAATCCCATCCTCCTCTCTGTTACCGCCATGTTCTCATTCCACACACTGTCCTGCTCCTGTCTGGCTTCTTCCATTTCTTTGTACCAATAAGGTTGGACCAGAAAAACAGAAATCACTTTAGGTGTTGCAAGCAGTGAGAGATCTATTACAGGGGATTGGAGGTTCACAAAACGATTGGAAGGACTGGGGTGGGCCCTTAATACATTTCTGTTGATTGAATTAGAGAATTAAATTCATTGAGCACTCACTATGTGCCCATGCATTGGGCACAGCAGTTATATACTTCATTTAATTTGTACAAGCCCCCTGCAAACATAGGTCCTACATTAGCCTCATTTTGCTGAGGTTTAGAGAAATGAAGGCTTGTCTATGACCGCACTGTTAGGAAGTGCTGGGCTAGTGCTCGAACCTGGGCAGTGACTCCACACAAAGCACCTCTCTGCCCATAAAGTGCCAGTGTTGGAGGGTGACCGTTTACCGAGAAGGAGGGTGGCAGCATATTAACCCACGACCTGCATTTTGAGCGGATCAGTGTCTGAGCCTGTGACTTGGAAATCCATAGCTTGACAAGTATTCTGTTCTTAAACAAAACCAAATATCTGATCTCTGAGCCTTTTGGCCCTACAGATCTCAGTTTCATAGTTTCAACGTCAGCTCTGTGCCATAAACATCATCTGAGCAACGCTGACCTCAAAAAGCAGCTTCAGAAGCATGAAGTGTCTTGACTCAAGGGTGTGGGTTGGTTCCCCACCCCATGCCTGGCACCACAGTTTTCCTATTTACCTAGGCCCTGAGGTCATCCAGGGGATTTTTTTCATGGAAAATGGGGACCAGGGCGGGAAGGTTTCCTAAGATCCACGAGGACCAAAAGCGCGGTGCAAGTAACCAAGGATTGAGACCCCAGCAGCTGCAGCTGACACTGAGCTGCACAGGCCTTCTGGAGCATTATGAATATTAAACATGGTACTGTCAGGATGAATTCCTGACTAGAAATCTGAAGGGACAATTTAAAGATATTCAAGTTCCCCAAAATGAATTTGCTGTTCTCAGCAATGACACATCACCAGAGTATTCAAGAAGTCCAGCAATTAACTGAGTTAGAGGACATAACCCGCATTGTTGCTCGGAGTTAATCTTCGAGGCTAAATATGCATTTACATCATTATGTTCTGAAACGCAGCCAGAAAGTGCCCAGGAGCTCCCTGTGCTGACCCAGTCAGTCTGAAAGGAACCACATCTTCTCAAGGGCCGAACTGCAGGTTAGCTTCTGTTTGATTGGCATTGGTTCCTGTCCTGCCAGCAGACACACAATTCCCTGTTGTGCCCGTGGTCTGCACTTCACCTTGCCTGTGGGGCAGGAGTGGTTTGCTATGACCTCTTTGAAGACTCAATGCTGCATCCCGCTCCGTTGTTAGAGGGGCTGGCAAGCCTAGATGCTGCTGGGATGGTGACGGTGGGCCCTCCTCCGCGTTTTGCTGCATCCCATCACAGTTAGTAGGTCACCCATCCTAATGACAGTTTAATAAGCATATCATTCCAACGGCGGATGACAACGTTTGATTTGGGCGTGGAGGTCAGAGCTCTGAAAGTCCAGAAGATTCCATGTCACCGTGGCAGGAGTTCGTAGAGACGTGAACAAAGTAAAATAGATCGATTTTCCTTTCTTATTATATTGCCTTTCATTTAGAACATGATTTGTTAAGTACTGCCAATCAAATAGTTTATTATTTTTTAAGGAGGAAATATAATTTTGTGAATCTATTGTAAAAAATGTTTTAAAATACAAAGTGAGCATAGAAAAAGTAAAATTCTCAATGTTCCATGACAATCACGATGGTTAGTTTTACAACTTTTTTTCTCTTATGTTTTATTTTTGTTGTTGACAGTATTACAGATGTCCCCTATTTCCCCCCACTTTCCCCTTCCATCCAGCCCAGGCCTTCACCACACTATTGTCTCTGTCTATGGGCTATGCATATATGTATAGTTTTACAAGTATTTTTTGACTTGGGCACATAAATAAATCTATTTATAACACAAATGATTATCATACTATACATATTTCTAGTATCTGGTATTTTCCCACTTCATATAGTACAAATATTTTCAACCTTAATATTCTTCTCTTCCCTGTTTTTTTGTTGTTACAGGAAATTGCGTGATGCGGATGGGTGTGAAAATTGATGGGGCTTTTCATTCATAGGTGGTGCTGGGTATTAGGGCTGGGATATGCAGCTTTAAATTTTAGCGCTCTCAAGGCCTCCATTTCCTCACCTCATGAAAGTTAAGTGAGTTTCTGTGATGCATAGAGCAGTGTATGCCAGCAAGGGATTCTTTAAAACATCAAAAAAAATTACATATTACAAAACTTCTCAATTACAGCTGACATACAATACTTTATTAGGTTCAGGTATACAACATAGTGATTCCTGATTCTATAACTTACAAAGTGATCCCCACAATAAGACTCTTGTGCAAGGTGTCTTTATGAGGGATGTGGTAACGCTTCACACATAGGCCATAACATTGGAGCTTGCCTTAATGGTTGGTCTTAAAAGTAGAAAAACAAACCAATCAAACATCACAATCCAAGTTATAGCAAAACTTGATTCCCACAATGCCTCTTACAGCTCTTAAAGTTGAGGTTACAATCAAACTTTCAAAGACCGAGCATGCTCTTTACAGCTTTGTTTTCTCTTCCATAAGGAAGTGAAACTCCCATTTGTAGATGTGGCCAGGGCTCTGGTCTTCAAACAAAATCACAGGTGGGCTTTGACACTGGGTAGGAATTCAGGGGAGTCTCTCAGGTTCCAGGAAGTAATGTTTTGATGAATGTTAATTGTTAACAGTTCCTGGCTGGTATGGCTCAGTGGTCCACCTATGAGCCAGGAGGTCAAGGGTTTGATTCCCAGTCAGGGCACATGTCTGGGTTGTGGGCTCGATTCCCAGTGTGGGGCATGCAGGAAGCAGCCAATCAATGATTTTCTCTCATCGTTGATGTTTCAATCTCTCTCTCCTCCCTTCCTTTCTGAACTCAATAAAAAATATATTAAAAATAAATAAATAAAATATGGTAAGAGGGACTTGCCACTCAAACCAATGAAATCATGAGCTGGGAGTTCCCACTACCTCCAGTTCCAAAACCCAACTCCTTGCTTTCCTACGACAATAGAAAGCCCAGGTTAGACCCACTCCTCCGTAGAGCAGCAACCCTTGACCATGTCCTACTGTTCCAGTGGGTTTGCCTAATGTTCTGACCATAGGGTAGGGCTGGCAAGAAATCGTGCTCTCCTTCCTCCAGGGTGCAGCGTTTTAGGTCCCGTGCTGCTCACGACCCAGGCAGAGGCAGGGCTTATCAACAACTAAGGAGAAGACTTGAAACCCTTTGCATTGCCACTCAGACTAAAGTTAGCCGGTGCACCATTTTTGAATGATAGCAAGAAACTCTCTTGTAAGGAATAGACATATGCTGATTTTTGTTGTAGGGAAAGACGATTTTAGGAATACGTTACAAACCGTTCAACGTGGAGGAGAGGAACTTGAAGGATTCTGCCTCTTTATGGTGACAGTGATGAGTCCCCATTTTCTTTTAGAAACAAGTCCCCTGGAATTGTTAGGCGATGTGGGAAAATATTGTGACAACATGCCTGTTGACGTTGGTGGCTGGGTAGTGGTTTTGTTTGCATAGCGTGTTGCCTCTGCCTCCTTTTCATGGTTGGTGGTTCCCCGACAGCTCAGATTCCTCTGCTGACATCTGTTATAATGAGAGGTCTGACGGGAATAGATTTGCAAAATGATGGACTCACAATGGGACTCGAGCCGGTCCCCAAACTTTCCTAGAGATAAGCAGATGGGATCTGAAAACAGAGCATCTGAACTGATTAGGTCGAGGTGAACGCATTTATTCAGGGCACACTGAAGGGCTATTCTGCTCCTACCCCCACCCCAACTTGTCTCCCTGCCCCTTCCCCCTTCACCTCCCCCAGTGCAGAAGTAGGGTTTCCGATGCTTCCTTTTGGGGCCCCCTGAGCACTTGCCTGGAGACAGGCCTTTCCAGTTCCAAAGGCAGAAGCATGCTGGGTACTTACCTTGTGCCAACTGCCCGAACAACAGAGAGAAGCCACCCCTCATGCCTCATAAAGAGACACTGGGGCAACACATGGGGCTTTCCCACTCGCCACAAATGATGGCTGTTTGTGCTAGTTAACCTTTTCCAAGCCTGGGTCAGCTCCTGCTGGGAGGCAGGGCGATCAGAGGGAGTGAAAGCCTGGCAGAGCCCAGAGCCGCCAGCAAGCCCTGGCCCCCAGCACACGCCACTGCCTTTGCAGAATACTAAGCGATGCCGCGTCCCACTCTTCAAACGTCAGCCAGGCTCCATGTGCTGGTGACAGTTCAGATTCCAGGAGAGATGGCCTAGGCCTCCGGGAAACTCTGCAAACACTTCCTAACTTTTCTTTCCTGGTGTGGTTCACTTTCTCTTTTCGGAGGAGCCTCCGAACAAGGATTTAGTTTAGAACATTCCACTCCAGGCTTCATTATTTTCAGTATCTCCACTAGTTCCACTAGTAAAAAGAGATGTCTTTGTATTTAAAGCCTAAAGTCGAGTCAGTAATACATTTTAACAACTTGTGCCCTAAGCATATTGATTGCAGTAAAATGAAGACAGGGCGATTGTAAGAAATACATCCCTAAGACTCATTCCATGGCTCTCTGGGGGCAATTTTGACAGCGTCAGAGGGGTCATGTTATCTAATGAAGTATGATGAAAGAGGGTGACCATAAAGGAAAATTTTGAAAATAGCTTTTCAGAGGGGAAAACCCAGAAATTTAAAAGAGATGGGAATTCAACACCAAAGTGAAGGGCTGGTTTTGCCTCATCATTGAAATAGACAGACATCACAAAAGGAATCAGATTTTTGCTAATTGTAGGTTGCAGTGATCAGGGGAAAATACATTTATTACAGCTCCCAGGGTCTGAGAACAGCACTCATGCTCCCTTGTTCACGCCAGGAAAACCCAACACTCTGTAGAGCTCAGATTCTCAAATCTCCCATCCCTGACTATCTCCCGCTGCCAGACCTGTGGGTCTTGTGCTAACTCAGCACAGTCTATTTATAAGGAGGTATTGTTCACAATGGGGTGTTTACCTGGCAACCAGTACCTGAGACTGGAGAAGAAGCTGAGGCACAGTAGATACAGTTCATGAATCATGAGAGCAGTCAGCAGTGAGGTGCTGCAACCCTGAGCCATGATAGCATTTGATGAACAGATCAACAAAATCTAAGAGCTCAGCTATTACATTCCGAGGAAATCTACCCTTGCTTATCAAAAGAAATTATAGGAAACCCACTGGAACTTAATGTTTGTGGCTAATAATAGTGGTAAAGAGAAGAATGAAATAGTGAATACAAGGGTTGAAATCTTGATCTATTTTTCATGGGGATTGCTAGAACGAGATATATGTAAGGGGTAGGAATCATCTTTTTTTTTTAGGTTGTGTCCTTCATGTAAGCACTTAGGTGCTTGGACAAGAGGCCTTTATTAGTTTTTATAAGATCACTAGAGGCCGAATACATGAAATTCGTGCAAGAGTAGGCCTTCCTTCCCCCACTCCTGGCACTGGCTTCCCTCTGGCACCTGGGACCTGGGCTTCCCTCTGGCCACCAGCAGGCTCCTGAGACCTGGGCTTCATCCAGAAGGTTGTCTGGAAGGATGGTTGGTCTAATTAGCATATTATGCTTTTATTATTATAGATGGGGCAAAATATTAAATTCAGCTTGTATTGGTGCTTTTTAAAAGGTATATAGTCTCATAATCCTAAACATTAAATGGTAGAAAGAAGCTTTGGCTTTACCACTCATTGGCTGTGTGGCTTTGAACACCTTTCTTAGCTTCTTTGAGTCTTGGTGCTGTGGACTGAATGCTGTGTCCCCCTAAAATTCATGTTAAAGACCGAACTCTCAATGTGATGGTATTCGAGGATGGGGCCTTTGTACAGTAACCAGGTCATGAGGGTGGAGCCTTTATAAATTAGATTAGTGCCCCTATAAGGAGAAACATGAGAAATATGATCCCTCCTTCTACCTTGTGAGGATGCAGCAAGATGGTGGCTGTTGCAAGCAAGGAAGCCAGAGAAACTTAAATATATATATATTTTTAAAGCAAGCTATGTTCTATTCTGAGAATTGTATTATTTTTTCTCAAAGGTACCTTGGTAATTTTGTTGAGGACTAAAATATGTACAATTGAAAATTCTGCAGAGTTGAAAAATAAAGCACGCTAGGGTGGCCGGTTTCTTGCAGCTAGCATAGTTAGTTGAGGGACAAGTCTCTGAGCAAGACTGCCAGGGCCATAACCTCACCTCTGCCTTTTACTGGCTGTATAATTTTGGGAAATTATTTAATTATTTGATGTTTCCTCACTTGTAAAGTGGCAACAAAAGTAACACTTACCTGATGGGTTTGCCATAATGATAAACTGAGTGAGTATACACAAACTCCATAAGCCAGTGCCAAGCTTGATCTGTCACCATCATCGTCATCACACGTCAGCATCCTTGCATGCATTAAGATGAGTTCCTAGAGGAGTGGAATTGCTGGGTCAAAGAGCATTTGCTACACTGCTTCTTTATGACTTGAGAATTCCAGCTAACACATGTAATAGTTAATTTTGCATCTGATTCAGGTTTAGCTTACGATTAGCCTCCCTAGGACTCAGGAGAAGGCTATCCCGATCAAAACCAGATCCAGGTACTGTGATGCTGAGCTTCCCCTGAGACTGTGGCAGCCCAAGTGTCACTGAAAATATTTCCTGGAGATGTCCCGTGACTGCCTTGGCACTACGTTCACCCACATCCAGTCTGTTGATGGATCTGGAAACAACTTCTGTTCTTTCTTCCCCCGAGCAGCCGTTCATCATGAGACACCCTGTCAGGGAATAGCCTGGGCCATGGTGACAGATAAAGGTACTTAGCAAAGCATACATTTCAAATAAATAGAAATTGACCTGGTCCAGTCTTATTGTGTTATTGGGCTGACAGTCATTCTGATAAGTGGCAGGGTTGATGGCTGCCTGGGTTTTCTGGGCTTGTTCACTGGTGGTGTTTTAAGGGAGGACTTGCCCAGGCTTAGCTGTCACTTAGTGTGAATGCATGAGGGAAGCATGCCTCCCTGGTTTTGGAACAAAAGGGTCACATTTGGAAGATGCAACCATCCAATTCTCTCCTGCCTCTACTTTGTGCCTCAAGCAAGCATGATGGGGCCCTGTTTTTGATTCCACTCTGTAGACCTAAGCTTTTCTTCCAGGCAAAAGGAAGAAATTGGGGTGGCTGGAGAGTCTCCAATCACTGGGCTTCTTTCTGCTTTCATCTTTCTTTGTAGGTGAGCGAAAGGCCAGAAAACAAACAGATGATAAAAGAGCAAGAAATCCTTGAAAAAGGATAGTCAGGATGGTTCTTAGGGGCTGCAAAAATAAGCAAAGAGAGAAGGTCAGATTCTGTTACACTTTAAACCTACTTAAGCTGAACAGAAAGACAGAATAATGGAATTAAATTGGCAGAGGGAAAATGTTTTGAGGAGCAGGGGTTAGGTAACGACATTGTTTACCTGAAGTATACAGCACAGGCCATGTCCCCAAACATGCCTGTTCAGTGAGTGGACGAATGAATGAATGATGGTGACAATGAGGTCTTATAGGCCTGGATTTTCATATTAGCCTTGTCACTTATTACTTCTGGGGCTTTAGGTAAGTCCTTACACAATCTGAATCTGTTTTCTTACCTTTGAAATGAGACTAATAATACTTCCTCACAGGGTTGTTGAAAGGTTTAGGATAATATATGTAGGTACTCAATGCTAGAAGCTGTTATTATTTTATATTAATACTAGTAGCCCATCACGCGATATTGCGCACAGTAGGTCACCTGCCACTTCTGCGGGAGCCCGTGGGAACCACATTGTGCCACTGGGAGCCACGCTGCTTCCATGGGAGCTGTGCGGCTTCCGCGGGAGGTGGAAGTGAGCTGCTGGTGCCCACGGGAGCCAGGAGCGACCCGAGCTGCTTCTGTGGGAGGCAGGCCAGCCGTCTCTTCTCCGGGCCTGCACTCGGCCTTGGAGGCTGCAGGCCGGCCCCCCTGTGCCTGTCCATGTCCTTGCCAGCTCTGGGGGGCTGGTCCGAGCCGGGCGTGGTGGCTTGCTGGCCGCCCTGTCTCTGTCTCTGTCTCTGCTCTGGGCCTCACCTGCGTGTGCAACCTCCTCCTGTCTTGTAGTGACCCATTACAGAGTCCTGGCCTAATTTGCATATTTCCTCTTTATATAGATAGATTACTTAAAATAGGGAGTTGTTAAACTCTTAGAATATGGGCATCCCTTTATAATATTAAAGTAATTTGCAGATATCCTTCATGGTAGGATGTGTATTCTTGTCAGAGAAAATGCATAGTGGCTGAAATCAGTAACATATTTTGAATGAATTCCTATTCGATTAATCACAACACATCTACATACATAGATAGCCAAGTGAAAATGAGAAGACATTTATTCTCTCAGCAGACAAGGCACAGTGCTTATATAAATTATTATGGGCTTTTACAAAAGCCCCACAGACCCCCAGGTGAGTGGGAGCCACCATCTGAAAAGATGTGAGGCCATCTTTAGAACAGAGGGTTAATTTATCTTGTTTTGGATACTATGCTAAGTTAGATGTAGATGGCCTCTTTCAGGCTAACACCTTACAAAACTGGTACTGTTGTCCTCTTTGGGACTGAGAGGTTTGTGCTTTTCTAGCCACAAGAGCCTGCTCGTTGCTGTCTCCTTTCATTATCTCCCTAACAATCGAACTTGTTTCCAAGCTGACCTGTTGAGATTTGAAGAATGGTCTTTGTGGACGTTTGTCATCCAGTGAACTTTCCAATCAAAACCTTTGTGAACTTGTATTTTATCAGAGCCTGAGATGAAGGCTTGTTTATTTTGGGAAGTAATTTAAAGGTGTGTGGGGTAGTGGCTAAACAGAATGGAACTGGGAAGGAGTGAAAGCCAGTTGAAAGGTATATTATTAGATGGTTACTGCTGAGGGCAACTGAGATGCAATCCCCTTGGGAACCTTTTAAGGGCTGGGTAGTATGCACCTGAAAATTGTCCCCTGAGACATAAACAAGTGGGACACTTTTTTTCACCAGCTCCCATCTTCCCATCTTCCAATGGTTAATGGTTGTCCCATGGGGTGTTTACTACCTTTACCTTCTAGGTTTACACATGCATGAAGATGATTGGATGGGGCTGTGATGGAGAAATGTGAGAGATGTGGGTACAGCTGAGGTACAAGATTGTCAGGTAATTCCTGGTCATAGCTGGTGCCACAGCAAGGGTTGGGTCAAAAAGTTAAGCCAAGAAAATGGGAAGTAGAACAAAAGAGGTGCCCAGCTAGTGAGATGAAGCATAACTAAGAGGGAAATAGAACCAAGGACAGGGCTAGTCCCTTCATCAGTGTCTGTTGAGCACAGTCTCTGTACCATGTATTGTGTTTGCTGCTAGAACTAGAAGGCTTAATGGAGCATTGTGTGTGCCATAGCCTACAACCTATAGTACATTGAAAAGCATGACATGACAAATAAAGGAGGAGTCTATTGCCTAGTAGGGAAGACAGGTGAGCACTGTACTAGGAGAAGGAAGCATACAATCTTTTCTCTGGGAAGGGAGTGACTTATTCTGTCTTTAGTCCTGGAAGGAAGGCTTCACATAGAAGGCAATCAATCATTAAACTGGGTCTTGAGAAAGAATAGAAGCCCACCAGGTAGTGCCAGGGTTAAAGGACATTCACACAGGACAGAGAAAGATGAAAAGCATTTGCCCCAACTTTCTCCTTCTGTTATCATGTGATCACTGTGTAGGGAATGGACTGATTGGACAGGCTGGTCCAGGCAGCCTTGTCTGACTTCTGTCCTGGTCTTCCTTGGTGGTTCTTCCAATAGTCCTGTGGCTGGTTGGTTCTCTTCCCACGGTTTTTTACATGGATTGTGCCTGTGGTCGTGCAAGAACATGCCCTCTCTATTAAGTCATACAAGAACATGTCCTCTATTAAATCTTGCAGTTATCAGCTGGCGTTAAACTGGTAAGTATGTTTTCTCAACGCTTTTGTCATTTGTTTACTCTCCCATTGTAGAGCCTTTTTTTTTTTTTCCGACCTTTAAAGCCTATCTATTTATAAAAATGCTACTTGAACTTGAACATGGATTGGATGGTCAATTTTGCTCCCCATCAGGCTTCCCTCTTCAATTCTTTGTATAGGGAATATCTGTTTTAGTTTCTCTTTGAGAAAATGTCAATTTGTATCGAAACAAAAACAAATTTCCATCTCTTCTAACTTTCTGTTTGTTCTTAAAGATCAAGAGAAAAACATCAAATGGTAGCAGCTTCTTTGAATGATTGCCTATCCACAGGATGGTTATATTATGTCTTTTAATTATGACGATAAAATATTAAGTAGCCCACCAAGTTATAAATTTCTTATGTTTTCAGGTCTTCTATTAAGATTTTATTGCAGTATTTTTTTTTTAAAGTTTCGCCGGCTTTTGTTCAAACAACTTCCCAGGGACGAACTGTACTATATTGTATCTCTATAACTAAGCGAAAAGCTCAATACAACACACATATATACTTCCACATATCTTATACATGATGTTAACTAGAGCACAAATGTAAAATATAATTTAATCTTTCTCTAAGTGAAATCATCAGTGAGCTAAAAATCCAAAAAGCATTTTTATTTTCCAAATAAAATGGAAACAGCTCTTTTCTCTTAAAAAATTCTGATTCCATTGTGCATAACATATCACATATGATAATTTGCTTTCTTGTTCCAAGGCTACATTTCTTTTTCCTAAATACAGTTTGCATATACAACTTAGTATATCATTAGAAAACAGGCAGTTTGAAAACATAATATGTGTAGTTCACACTTTGTTGTTTTTTTTTTTGGAACCACCCCCTCTGTAGCAGTTAAAGGCCTTGATTTGCACTTCACTGATGAGGGGCCAAAGCACTGAGGGATTTAGCTTTTCAAGCTCAGATTCAACTCCAATGTGCTGGAATGGAATACAAAGTACAGCTCTGCATTCATTATCACTTAATTATACAACTAGTTGGGTTTTCAAAGGCATTTCCCTCCCCAAAGCAAAATATGTGCCAGGTATTTCTGTTTCCCTGGAATGACATTTTCATATTAAAAAAATTAAGTCTTCTTCCTGTTGCAAATTTAGGAATATTTTTTATGTCAATCCCCTCCCCCCACGATGCTCCATTTGAGAGCATAGGCCACTATTCATTTTTCACCCTAAAAAGTTGTTCTTAAATATAAGACAGCATCCTTAGTCTTTGCCTTTCAAAGAATTAGCCGAAGAGGAAAATAATCAAACTCAGTCTGTGCTTCTCTGATTTCATATTTATGGCAAGTTTAAGTTGTCATTAACAGAGAAACTAAGAACAATGAATCTTTACATTCTCTAGACTAGGGATTTTCAACCTCGGCATGTTGATATTTGGGGCTGGATAGTTCTTTGTTGTGGGCTGTCTTGTGCATTATAGATGTTTAGCAGCCTCCCTGGCTTCCATCCACAGATGCTGGTAGCACTTTCTCCCCTTCTTCCTCCCTGCCAGTTGTGACAACCCAAAAGCTCTCTAGACATTGCCAAATGTCTTCTGGGGGGCAAAATGGCCCCTGACTGAGAACCCCTGGGCTAGATGTATGAGGGATGAAAATAATAACTATTTACGTGCTATGGTTTTGAACTCTTTCTCTCCATGTGTGTTTGGGGATTGTTTTTCAATACTCAGTTCTGCACTTTGGAACATATTGTAGACTTCTATCAGACTATTTGCATTTAGAGATGTTCTATTACTTACTTCTAAAAGCGTGTGTAGAATTCCCCGGAGACACTATCTCTCAGCTTCGGTTTTTGTTCCCCTAATTCCTACCTATTTTCTATACAGCAACTAGAGTGAACCTTGAAGTGATGTCAGATCACATTTCTACTCTTTTCAAAATCCTTCCGTGGCCACCACCTCACTCAGAGTCAAGGTCAAGTCCTTACAATTCCTAGTGGGCCCTGTAGGATCTGGCCTCCCTCTGAGCTCAGACTCGGCCTCACTTTAGCCCAGCCACACTGGCTCCTGGGCGGTTCCCTGGCCCTGGCCTGTGCACTCTCCCACCCTGAGCTTTGGCGTTTGTCCTGCTGCTCTGCTGGGAACACCTTTCCCTCTGAGCTGCTCACACCCTGGCTCTCACACCTTCTGATTCCTGCTCAGATGAGAGGCCTCTATCAACACATCCTCCACTTTTTATGCCCTCACCCTGCTTCATTTTTCTCCAAAACACAGGTCACCACGTGGCACGGGACTTATTTTCTGCTACCCTGGAAAGTGAGCGTCGAAGGCAGACACTGCCTCTTGCTCAGGGCGTGTCCCTGTGCTTGGCACATTGACTCGTAGGGCATGCAGCTGATGCTCAATAAATACCTGTTACAGAATTGCATACTCTTTCTGCTAATAAATTTAATTCAAATAGGCCTTAACTTCTTCCCAAATTAGAGTGTTTCAGATCCATAGATGGACCGTAATCCATCCTTAGAGAAAGACCCCATTTCCTAATCTCAGGGTAAAACTTTTTTTTCTCTTTTCTTTTTGTTTGTTATTGTTATTGAGGGGGAAAGCTGATCATAGAACCTGTTTTAAGTAATCAGGACTTTTTTCTGTTGCAAGAAGCAGAAAACCCAACACAGGTGGGCTTAAGTAAAGAGGGGAGGGTATTTGCTCATATAACTGTCCTCAGGGAGGGGAACCTCTACCGCTTTTCAGACTGACCAGGTCATGTCTTTCGCTGTCTAGCTTGGGGACACCCAACATTGTGTGGTCTCTTGGTAGAAGCGGGGCTGGACCTGATGTGTGTAAACAGGATACAAGAGAGAATTGCAGTGTGTGCAGCTGGGATTAAGGATGTACCAAGAACCAGATTGTAACCATTAAAGAAGGGGCAAGATAAAATATTATTGATTTCGAGTCCAAGTTTTCTGTTCTTGAATGTCTGTGATCTGGCCTCTCTTGAGCCTACAGCACAAAAGAAAAGAATCCAGGGAGTGAGTGTGATCCTGTAATTTTATCACAAATAGAATGATTGCTTCAGGGGGATGTAAGAAAATTGTATTTCCATGTCAGAACTCCCTGGGTTCAGAAAGTCTAAAGGTCGAAGATAAAATGGGATCTGGAAATTGTGATTATGTGTTTCAGGGGAAAAAGAGAAAGCTTCTCTGTTGGTATTTCTTATATTCCTATATGGGTGTGTGACCTCTGTAAGCTCACTGGATTGCACTGCTCAAAGCAGAAATTCAGAATAAAAATGGGAAATGGGTCAGTATAGCTACGAATTGATGCTAAATTGGTTCAGGCTTGGAAACTCACATGGATTTACCATATTCTTTTCTTCGGCAGCATCCTCAGTATTTAACACGTAGAAGCTATTTTGGTTGTTGTTTAAATTACATTTCAAGGCTGTCTATAAGTGTTCAAGCTTGGCTCTGGGGCTGAGATTGATTTTTTTTTTCTTTTGAAGATGGCAGATTTGGAAATGTTCCAGGAAAATGGTTTTTCCTCGAAGCTCTCAGTTGGATGGCGATTAACCAGAAGAAATAAGGTGCCTTACAGGTTATTCTTGTATCTCTCCCTTCTCCTTGATTTTCAGCAAAAAAACACACAACAAAAACAACAAAAACACATTGCATGATTGGAGCATAGGTAGGTAAGGGTTGAAAACTGCCGAATGGCATAGGTAGGAAGATGGCATGAGGACTACCTGGTGTGAAAAGATCATTAGGCATATACTACCGTGCTGTGCTGAGCGCTTTATAAGCATCATCTCTTTCTGACAACAGATGGGCTGGGTGTGAATAGAATCCCAATCACCTATTGGCTGTGTGACCTTGAGCAAGTTGCTTAATATCCTTATGCCTCAGTTTGCCAAATCTATAAAATGGGGAAAATAATAGTAGCTACCTCACATGAAGGTTGACTAAACTTTTGCATATAAAATATTCAGAACACTTAGTAACTACCTGGCCCATAAGCATTTATAAATATTACTATTTCTTTTTTGCAAAATATATTTTATTGATTTTTTTACCGAGAGGAAGGGAGAGGGATAGTTAGAAACATTGATGAGAGAGAAACATTGATCAGCTGCCTCCTGCACACCTCCTACTGGGAATGTGCCCACAACCAAGGTACATGCCCTTGACTGGAATTGAACCTGGGACCCTTCAGGCTGCAGGCCAACGCTCTATCCACTGAGCCAAACTGGTTAGGGTGCTATTATTATTTCTTAAATGATTATCTTTTTATAGATGAAGGAATCGACACTTAGAGAAGTCATATAATTTACAGAAGGTCATGCAGTGGGCAAGTGCCAAGCCAGGACTTGACATCAGCTGTGTCTGTCTCCAATGCTTAGGTTATTGGCCCTTTTGAATTATGTTGCCCTAAAAAAACTTACAGTGCAGAAGTAAAAATACATATTTTTGTAAGTAATTACAGTTTCCAGTGAAAAGAAAGGAAGAAAGGACCGAGGAGAGATTCTCTTTAGATCAAGACATGAAGGACATTTCAGAGAAAGAGTAACATTTCTTCCCAGCAGTGTTGTGGATTATTGCAATATTGTCAGTGTTATATCGATTGAACTGTATTTCCAGTTATTGGATGTGGGCTTTCAAATTGGCTTGGGACATTTCTTTTCCTACTGAAGTGTGAAATTTGGATACATACCATGGAAATGACATCACCAATGGCTTCAATTTTGCAATGACAAACTCAAAAGCTTGCAAAGCTGCTGGGAAATCATTTCTCCATGATTCCTATGTTCACCCTGGCAGGAAAGCAATCCTTCCATTCACAAGACTTATTAAACTTTGCTGATCTATGGAAACTTTCTATTTCTTTTCTTTTAGTCTTTGTTTGTCATAAGCATTAAGATTTTAATCTTACAATTCTTTACGACATTAGTCGTTTTCCCAATGATCCCTAAGTACCCACCGATTATCCAGCTTTCTTTTTAACTTGTGTCTGTTTATGTGTTTTCATCCCATTAGTTGTTGAGTTCACCTCTAGCTGTCTAGCCTTCACTTCATCCTTTCACCAGTATGATCCTAACTGTTCTTTAAGGGAGTTGGGGGAACTTTTGGTTTGGTTTCTGATAGGTTTTCTGGAATTTTGTTGATTGAGGCTTTAGGTATCACTATTAAACAGGCAAGGCAATGATAGTAATTTATTGTTGCAAAATTGTGCTGGGAATTTGTTGCTGCAAAATTATTCTGGTTCATGGTATTGTACTATCACTGCAATACTAAACTATAAAAACTCAGAAGGAACGAAACAGTAACCATGGATTACAGCATTCCTGAACACGCATACTATTCTTTCCTCACCCCCCCTTTTGTTTTTAGCAGCTGTTTTTTTTTTAAATAAATCTTTATTCAGATTATTACAATTGTTTCTCCTTTTTCCCCCCATAGCCCCCCCTCCACCTGGTTCCCACCCCACCCTCTGCCTTTACCTCTCCACCACTGTCCTCATCCATAGGTGTACGATTTTTGCCCAGTCTCTTCCTGCACGCCCCCATATCCCTTTCCCCCTGAGAATTATCAGTCCACTCCCTTTCTATGCCCCTGATTCTATTATATTCACCAGTTTATTCTGTTCCTCAGGTTTTTAATTCACTTGATTTTTAGGTTCACTTGTTGATACATATGTATTTGTTGTTCATAATTTTTTTCTTTACTTTTTTCTTCTTCCTCTTCTTAAAGAATACCTTTCAGCATTTCATATAATACTGGTTTGGTGATGATGAACTCCTTTAGCTTTTTCTTATCTGTGAAGCTCTTTATCTGCCCTTCAATTCTGAATGATAGCTTTGCTGGGTAGAGTAATCTTGGTTGTAGGTTCTTGCTATTCATCACTTTGTAGATTTCTTGCCACTCCCGTCTGGCCTGCATAGTTTCTGTTGAGAAATCAGCTGAAAATTGTATGGGTGCTCCCTTGTAGGTAATTAACTGTTTTTCTCTTGCTGCTTTTAATATTCTCTCTTTGTCTTTTGCTCTTGGCATTTTAATTATGATGTGTCTTGGTGTGGTCCTCTTTGGATTCCTTTTGTTTGGGGTTCTGTGCGCTTCCTGGACTTGTAAGTCTATTTCTTTCACCAGGTAGGGGAAGTTTTCAGTCATTATTTCTTCAATTAGTTTTTCAGTATCTTGCTCTCTCTCTTCTTCTGGCACCCCCATAATTCTGATGTTGGTAAGCTTGAAGTTGTCCCAGAGGCTTCTTACACTATCTTCAACTTTTTGGATTTTTTTTCTTTTTGCTTTTTCAGTTGAGTGTTTTTGCTTCTTTGTATTTCAATTCTTTGACTTGATTCTTGCATTCCTCTAGTCTGTTGTTGGGTCTCTGTATAATATTTTTTATTTCGGTCAGTGTATGTTTAATTTCTAGTTGGTCCGTTTTCATATCTTCAAGGGTCTTGTTATATTTATCAGCCTTTTCTAGGATATTCTTGAAAAGCCTTATAACCGTGGTTTTGAATTTTATATCCAGTCCTTTGTTTTCCTCCATTTCTTTCGTTTGTGATCTGTTTCTTTGTTGCCACATTTTCACTGCTTCCCTGAGTTGGTAGGGTAGCTTTGTGTGCTAGGTTTCCTATATGGTCCAGTGGGTCGGCCTCCCAGTTACCTGAGGTGGACACTCTTAGTGCACCCCTTTGTGGACTGTGTGTACAGCCTTGTTGTAATTAAGTCTTGATTGTTGTTGGTATCACTGGGAGGAATTGACCTCCAGGCCAGTTGGCTGTGAGGATCAGCTGTGTCTATGCTGGGAGAAGTTCGGTGCTGGAAACAGCCTTATAGGATTAGACTTACCAAATTTCAAAAGCCTCTGTGCTCAGCTTGGATGGGGTGGAGTCTCAGGGCGGAGCAGACAGTCTTGGCTTCCCATCAGCCCTGCCTTTGCACACATGCGCCTCCAGACCTCTGCCTTCCTGGCTCCCGAGCCTCTACCCGAGAGTTCAGATTCCCCCCAGCAAGAGTGTGGGTCCCCAGGGGCTCGCCTGGAACTAGGGTTCAGTGCAGTCAGAACTGGGGCTCAGTGCAGTCAGGAGCTTCCCACTCCCTTCTGCTGGGGAAAGCCTGTGGCAACCTCCGCAGTCTTTGTGCACACTGGCACGTGCGCCTGCAGACCCCTGCCCGCCAGGTCTCCCCTGGGTGTCCGAATCTCCGAGTGCCTTTCTCTCTACCTGACAGTGCAGACTCCCCCTGTATGAGCCTGGGTCCACGGGGTTTCTCCCGGAACTGGGGTTCAGTGCAGTCGGAACTGGGATTCAGTGCAGTCAGGGGCTTCCTTCCCCCTCCCGCCAGAGAAAGTCAGCCAGGCTTTCAGCCGCCCTTCCTCTCTGCGTGCACAAAGACCCTTTCTCGTACCTCAACCCTTTGCTGTTCCTCCAATTCTCCGTGAGCTTTTCTCTTTCCTTCTAGTTGTAGAATTTCCACTCAGCCAGCTTTCCTGTGTATCTGGAGGGTGTATGTTCTATCTTTTAGCTGTAGTTTTGAAATTGTTGTGCGAGGCAGCAGTTTAGGTGCTTACCTATGCCGCCATCTTGGTTTCTCATTTTTCCTCACCCTTTATAGCATAGACTGGATGTTCCCAAATGGTGCACATCAGAATCACCAGGGAATGTGCAGTTGATTTATACTGAGATCTGAATGATAAAAAGGTGTGGGCCCTATGAAGAAGACCTGGGAAAGAACGTTTTAGGTAGAAGGGTGAGCAGGAGCACAAGTGTGGTGTGTTTGTGAAGGAGAAAGGAAAATAGTGTGATTGAAGAATGAGGGGGGTATCCAAATCACAAGTCCTTCAAAGGCCATGTTAAGAAGTTGGTGTATCCTTCCGATTGCACTGTGCGATGATCTAATTTGCACTCTGCGTGCTCTGTGGTGCATGGCCCGGGCAGCAACAGGTTGAAGGCTCTTTGGGATTCTTGTTGAGAGCTGATGGTGGAGATTATGTATAAACTAGAGTCCCATTGCATGAAGATTCATGCAAGAATAGGCCTTCCTTCCCCTGGCTTTGCTCCCAGCCGCCTGGGAGTCTGCAGTCTTCGCTCCTGGCTGGAGCACCACTCCTGTAGCTCCCTCTGCCCCCCGCCCTCCCCCTCATAGCAGGGGTCCCGCCCCACCTGGCCGCTCCACACCTACATATGCAAATTAACCCACCATCTTTGTTGGGTTAATTTGCATGCTCACTCCTGATTGGCTGATGGGCGTTGTGGAGGTATTGTCAATTTGCATATTTCTCTTTTATTAGTGTAGATTGGAATGGAAAGATGAGAAGAGTTGGCCAAGTGAAGGGGGTGCAGAATGAAGTATTTCAGGAAGAAGAATGGCAGGTGCAAGGTCCTGAGGCAGAAAGACAATTCCAGAAACTGAGAAAAGATGAGTGAGGAATTGCAGGGGAAGATAAAGTCTCGATGACATGAATTCTAGGATATCATGATAAAATGGCAAGAATAAAATATCAGCCAAGGTGGGCTGAAGGTACTGATGTCTTTTGAGTGACTGCTTTGTTTTAGGCATAGGCACTTTCCATATGCTAATAATGCAGGTTGCTCTTATTTTTCCAAGATGATCTAGAAATTTGGATTTTGGTTTTCTTAATTTTAAATGCTGACAAGCTGGTTTTAAAAAGGCAAACATTTTTTTTTAACCCAAGTCTGAGCTAAAGAAAAGATGTCTAAGGGCTGGGTTTTGACTTGTGACCTAGTATGTGGTCTTGGAGCAGCATGATAACCAAATGATGCTTGTGCATATTAAAGAAGGTCTCCTTCTCTGTATACTTCACAGCCATCTGAAGTATGCATATGTACATATTCATGGTGATTGTGATGAACATGGCACTATTAGAGTTGTATAATATACAGTTTGCACAAATTAGCCGACCTCTCTTTGGACAAGAATACAGAATGGGAAGAAGTGACAGGAAAGTATGACATAGATAAGACGTGTTCTGGAGCCAATTTGCACTGGCTCCTCAGAATTGATTGTGCACATCTTTCCCCAACACTTCACTCACTGTTGTCACATTGGAAGCTTAAAATAAACCACGGCAGAGTTTTTACACCAGGGAAATTGACAACTGATACAAATCAGGGCCTTATTCTCCCGGAGAGCTGGTTGTTAAACATTTACTAGGGCACCACTGGACAAGATTGTATCACGGAGGCTTCAACAATGTTTAAAGATCTGGATTTTAGACTGTAGACAAGGGAGACACAAGAGAGCGACTTAATCAGAACTCCTCTCCATTACTGGTCTCTTCATTCAAAGGTCCCTCCAATTTTGACCTACCTAAAATGTTATTTTCCTTTGAAGAGATAACTTCTTTTGTGCCCTCCTAGAGCGGGATCTGGTCATTCTCTCTTGTCCATGACCAGCCACAGAGGAAGAAAGGGAGCAGCATGCTTTCATACCCCTTTGCCTCTTTCCAGAATTACTTCTCCGATCTCCAATAAGCCCCTCTCCTTGGACATTCTTGGTACATTGTTCAAGCATCCTTTGCCTGACCACTGAATAGAGTTTCCCAAATTGGAGTTTTGGCACCTCCCTCCCAGCCTTCCTATCCACTCCAAGGGTCATCAGCTTCCTGGGAGACTCAATGGTCACCTGGATGATCCATTAGTCACACTAATCTCATGATCTTGTAACTTTACCAATGTTAGGCACATCTCACTTCTGTTCTACTTCAGACACACTCATCCATAGCCACACCCTGGATGGCAAAGCCAACTTTGGAATGTGGTTATGATGACACCTTTTCTGAAGGTTTGAGGTAGGGGATAAGTGACATGATGTGTGGAAAGTGTCTCGTAAATGCCTGGCATATGATAGGTGTCCAACAAATATTTTTCCTTGCCTTTTCTTTTAAAGACGGAAACAATTTTGAACCCTGGGATTTCTTTCCCCTTTATTTCAAAGTAACATTTGAATTTGCCACACATGGCTAATGCTTATGTAGTAAACTTTCTGCTGGGTGACATCCTTATGTATATCTCTCCAGCACTTGGGAGCTGCTGGCATCCAATATTATTGGCGGCAATTGAGCTAACATGCACAACACAATACACACCCTTTTAATTACAGACTATTTTTGCAGTAAAGTGACACTGATTCTCATCTGATTAATATTTATAGTTTTCACTTTTGGCTAAATGCCAGCTATCTTCATCATATGATTTTCCTCAGCTTCCCAGCTCCGCTTTGCTGGCTCTCTTTCCATTAGCTTATTTTGTGTAAGTATATATCTTTGTTTTACCCAGTCCAGAAGTGTCAAGGATTCCTTAAATCACAAGCTTTCTATCCAGGAGGAACTTTTAATGGGCAATTGTGTCTAAATGTAAGTGAGCAATGATCAATTTTATGTGACTTTTAAGTAAAATACTTCAATGCTTACATTTGAGGGGGTCAGGGGAAGAATCAACATAACTCTGATCACTGCCCCAAAATTGGTCACCTGGTTAGTAAATTAAATAAATATTAGATATTGCTCATCTATGCCCTCCTTTTATTTATCTTTGTAAATCTTTTATTTGCTCATCTCAGGATCCTAAAATCTATATTTTGACATACATGCCATTTTAAGCTGTTCTTACAAAGGAACTTGTATTTCTCTCCCCCCCCCACCAAACTTTGACAAGTGTGGGAATGTGTTGACTGTAGTAATAGTTATCATGCACAATTTATTTTAAAATATACAAATTCAGATGTATCGGAGAGGAAATTATCTTCCCAGAAGCATAAAGACCATACATTTTAAGGATTCCATCTTCAAAATCTCTTTACCTTCCATTTCACTCCCTGTATCATTGATCTAATTTAAGTACTCATTATTTTGTGCTTAGACAATTTGTATAGCATTCCAAGTGCTCTCCTTGACTGCTTCCCATCACTGAACATCTAATAATGTTCAGTGGTGTCCCATTGCTCATGGTACTGGTTTCTAAACAGTGTTCCAAGGGTCATACTAGGGTTCCCCAGCAGTGCCTAGATGGTGAGGTTATGGCCAGGGGCAGAATATCAGGTCCTATCCTTGTTTCAACTAGGACGGCCCTACTTTGATCAATTTTATTATAATTCGGATTTCTTATAAAAGGCTGTTTAAAACTAGTGCTCTGCTGTTGAAAAATTATTGGTCCTCAAGACAAACTGTACATTCCTGGCATGATTTTCAAGTTCCTTCTCCATATGCCTCCACACCAGCATCCCATCTTCCTCGTTCCTCTTGTATTGTTTTGCTCATAATGAGTTGTTCACTCATCATTCCTTAAACAATATGTCCTGGAGCCTTGGTTTATACTGTGATATCTTCACCTGATATCTTCCCTTTGTTTACTTGGAAAATATATCATTCATTCATTTAACAACACTTTATTGAGCATCTGTTATGTGCCTGGTTTTAGGTGCTGGGAACTCCTACTTCAGGGCCTCGTTTATGGCACCTCTATAGCACTATCCAGGCAAAATGATCTGATGCCTCCTCTAGACCTCCATGATACTTTTCCATACTGATATTATTTTCTAATTAATTGCATTATGCTCTGTTGTGTGTGTGTTTGTGTGTGTGTGTGTGTGTTTTCTCTTTTTGAGGGAAGTAGTTAAATCTTACTTAGATATATTTCCCCTCTTATCAGAGTAGTTGATTAGGTATTCAAGTAACATTTGTTGGGTAAATGAATGGTTTCTTTAAAACATTCTATGTATCTCTATTAAACAGTGAGCTCTGTAAAGGTGAGGATCTTTGTCCAGTTTGCCTGACATGTAGTAGGTGTTTGATGATTATTTGTTGAATTGATGAAGAATTCCCCTCTCTGCTATGGATCCAGCAGCTGTGGCAGTGGGAATAGAGTGGGTAAAGGGCAGATTGAGGTGGTCTCAGAAGATGCTCCTCTGAGAGGTTAGTGGGGTTGAAAGTGCCATGGGCACCCCTAGCCATTATCTGTAACAGTCTTGGGCTGGTTACTTATCTTTCTGTTTCAATGACCTTGTCATAGATAAAATGGTTTGGACTCAAACTTATCCTTCTTTAAGTGGGAATGATACCATGATTCTATTTGGAATTACCTTGTGAGTCAAACAACATACCTTCTTAGAACTCTCAACTTTAACTCATGAAAGTCACAATTGAAAGCAGTTTTGAATGGGTAGAATTTTTTTTAATCTTTTGAGCAAATTTATACATTGTACACATGTTCTTTTTCCTTCATCTATTATGTCAAAGCATTTAGATACAGTTGACCTCTTTCTCTTGCATTTAATGATAGAAAAAGCAGACAAATGTGGTAACAGTAGATTTTTAAAAGTTCACTTTAATCATAAAATTAGTCTAATTCCTGGAGTTCATATCTAGAAATCAGAAAAGTATGAGAGAAATTGTACTTGATGATGATGATATTTTAGTTGAAGAAGATACATAGGCTCAATACCACAAACTTATATTTGGTATAACTTTAAAGAAAAGAAAAAATGAATGGAGTAAAAGGAGAAAATTTAGGAAGGTTAATGGACAGTTTAATATCTTCAACACATAGGTTTGATTTGAAAAGAGGTCAGTTTCTCTGTTTCTTCAGAAAGCAGAACTGCAGGACATGGGTGTGAGTTACTAAGCTAGTCAAAGAAAGACTGTTGGTTCCTCAAGAGTAAGCAGACCCTGGAATGAGACCTAACAGGAAAGATTTGGGGCTTTCTAAACTCAGAGATCTTGAGAAAGAAGCTGGTGTTTTACCTGCCTGGAAATGTTTTAGTTGGAGGGGGGCAGGAGGGGTATGGTCCAGCCTGGGACTTCGTGAATCTCAATGTCCTGCTGCTTCTGCTATTCTATAGAGGAATACAGTAATTAGCCAGTGCAGAAAGAAAGAAAGAAAGAAAGAAAGGAAGAAAGAAAGAAAGAAAGAAAGAAAGAAAGAAAGAAAGAAAGAAGAAACATATTATGAGTTGTGATTAATGCTTAACACCTCCTTGGTTCTGTGGAAACCTTACCTGGGGGGAGTTAACTGGTTCCTCTTTGTGTGGGGGCATGGAATCCTCTAGCATATATAACCAACCTTTATTGATGCAACTAGTGTTCTTGACCAGTTGGGGTGGAGATGGGGAAAGGCAGGGGCCACATTTTCCTGGAAGTTTCTAAACCACAGAGCATGACTGGATCAAATGTAATCCCAAAGTGGACACTGCTCCCAACTACAGCCTAGCTCTGCCCCCTGTTGGCTCATCACTCATTGCACTTCTCTTGTTTTCAAAATTATTTATAACTAGAGTCCTGGTGCATGGGGGAGAGGGGGTTGTCCCTCAGCCCAGCACTCACTCTCTCCAATCTGGGACATCCCTCTCACAGTCCAGGACTGCTGGCTCCCAACTGCTTGCCTGCCTGCCTTCTTGATTGCCCCTAACTGCTTCTGCCTGCCAGCCTGATCACCCCCTAACCACTCCCCTGCCAGCCTGATTGATGTCTAACTGCTCCCCTGCCAGCCTGTTTGCTCCTAACTGCCCTCCCCTGCAGGCCTGGTCACCCCTAACTGCTCTTCCCTGCAGGTCTGGTCACCCCTAACTGCCCTCCCCTGCAGGCCTGGTCACCCCTAACTGCCCTCCCCTGCAGGCCTGGTCACCCCTAACTGCCCTCCCCTGCAGGCCTGGTCACCCCTAACTGCCCTCCCCTGCAGGCCTGGTCACCCCTAACTGCCCTCCCCTGCAGGCCTGGTCACCCCTAACTGCCCTCCACTGCAGGCCTGGGTCCCCCCCAACTGCCCTTCCCTGCAGGCCTGGTTGCCCCCAACTTCCCTCCTCTGCCAGCCTGGTCACCCCTAACTGTCCTCCCCTGCTGGCCATCTTGTATACACATGGGGCAGTCATCTTGTGTGTTGCAGTGATGGTCAATTTGCATATTATTCTTTTATTAGATAGGATTAGATATTATAGAGGCCTGGTGCAAGGGTGGGGGTCGGCTGGTTTGTCCTGAAGGGTGTCCTGGATCAGGGTAGGGGTTCCCTTGGGGTGTGGGGTGGCCTGGGTGAGGGGCCTGTGGTGGTTTGCAGGCTGGCCATGCCCCCTGGAGAACCAAACAGAGGCCCTGGTATCTGGGATTTATTCATCTTTTATAATTGAAACTTTGTAGCCTTAAGCGGAGGCCAATGCAGGCCAGGGCAGGTGGAAAGCTTGGCTTCCTCCATTGCCAGGGACCTCCAAGCCTCCTGCTCTCTCTGTGGCCACAGCCATCTTGGTTAGGTTAATTTACATACTTACTCCTGATTGGCTGGTGGGCAAGGCTTGTGGGTGTAGCAGAGGTATGGTCAATTTGCATATTACTCTTTTATTAGATAGGATGTGAGGAAGAGGAGTGGGTGGGAGGGGGTTTTCAGGATTTTTGAGGATTTTTATCTCCAGAACTACTCCCTCCGTGGAAAATCAACACGTTTTGATAAACTCAGGACCCCCTCCCCCAAAGGACAGGTCACTCAAATTCTGATGTGAAGGCTCCCCAAAGTCTTGATGTCGGGAATGCCAGATGAGAGTGTGGAAGTTATCTGTGACTTGGGTGGCTGGAGCCTGGTAAGTTCTACCCGAGATGCTGGCCCCATTGTGGTTGCCCAGCGACTTCTGGGCACTCAGAATCATGCTTCTCTGCACCCTCAGGGACTTGGCTGGGCAGTCCAGCTCCCCAGGAGGGGGCTGCAAGGGGAGGTGCACCTGGTGCTTGGCCCCTGCAGCTCCAGGTAGACACGGAGTTGCAGTTCTCCCCCTCTGGGAGGTTTGTAGGGCCAGCCCTTTTGCTTTCTGATTCTCCTCTGGACTCCAGCTACCTCCTAGAGTGGAGGTAGACCATAGAGCCCGGCCCGCCTTAGCCTCCACAGCCAGGGTGGAGACAGGCACGCTCCTTAATCTCCTCCCTCCTCCCCCTGTTGCCCAGGCAACAGCCCAGACGAGCAGGTGATGCATTGACAGCGAGCAGATGGTCCCCCATGGAGGCGAGCTCAGCCCACAATGCGCCTGGCCCTGCTATCCCAAAGCTTCCCTCCCCCGCCCTGTGGCCCTCTGCAGCCCGCATGCTAATAGGGGGCCAGCCAGGAGGGGGAGTGGGTACGATGCCGCGGGGGCGGGGCTGTGGGGGCAGCAAAGGGCACACCCTGCGTTGCTCTTTACAGTCCCTCCTTGCTCTGTGCAGTCCCGCTCACCTCATTTTTCTGAATGTCCACCCCAAATCCTCTCACCAGAAGAGTGTTTCTCCTTAAATACACAGACATTCTCCACACTCCTCTGCCCCCGCCCAGCCCGTTCCAGCTCTCTCCTAATTTCTTCCCAAGTGGTTAATTTCTATTGAGATAAATGCTTAACCCCCTAGGCCCATGCCTTTTACCCCATTCTGCAGTCCCTACCCACATCTGCTCCCTGCTGGCATTTAATATTCTATCTTGAAGACCAGAGGAATGGATTTACCCCTGCAACTCTCACCTCTTACCCCTGTCCTTGCTTCTAGAGTTGGCATTGACACTTACTAAATGTGTAGGGACATATTTATCCACCCCCCCCCCCCCCCCCGCCCGCCACCAAGCTACAGGATCTTTTACGCAGCTTCTCCTGGCCTGTCTTTCTGAAATTTCAAAAATAAATCACTCTTCTGCCCTGACTACCATGCTGCTCCCTCCAGGGGAACCCTCCCATTCACACACCCTCCTCCTCCCATTCATTGGACACCCCCCTTCACCCTATTCACTGCTGTGTGGCAAATTGAGGTGATCTTATAGTAAGGGCATGAAAACTGCTAGGCACTATTCACAATTTTAATACTCACTTCATAGCTGTCACATAAATTCACTCCCCAGCCTACTCTATAATGGCCAAGAAGGAACTTTAAGGGAAGGAGAGGAAAAAAAAATCTGAAGACACTGCTATGGTGTCTTTTTTTGCTTTGCAGGTGTTTTTTGAAACCATTGCTACAGTAACTGCAGTTTTTTTTTGTTTTTTTTTAGCTGCCACATAGAGTGCTTTTAAAAAAACACCCATCCTCTTTCGCTTTTTATTTTACAGTAGATAAAAAATGCCAATAAAGGTTTTAAAAAAGGAGTGGAGAGAGAAAGAGAAAAAGAGACCAGTGAATAAAGTTGGGACAATACAGGGTCACAGAGCTGTCGAAACTAATGTCATAGAGCGGCTGTTGGGCAGGAGTACAGAAAACTTCTTGTTTTTTTTATTTTTATTTTTATGGAGATTTGGTCCAAGGCCTGGAACACTCTCTGAACAGGTTCAGAACAAGTGGCAAAGAAAGAACTCTTTACAATAAACTCCCTTCTGATGGGCTTTATGCCCACAAACACCTGTGATTTACAAAGAGGCATTGCAGAGGACAGAGGGAGGCGAGAGGGCCAGGCTATTGTGGGGAAATGATGCCTCATGTACCCGTGGCCATAAGAGAGGGTTGTTTTATTTTAAAACTTGTCTTGGATGCTTGCTATGTGAATTTACAATGAGAAAAGAAGCATGAGCCTCTTCTAGTGACTCATAATGAGTTTTTCAAATGCCTGCAACTCTTTTTGAGCCTTATTCTGAAAAGACCTCAAACTAGAGAATATTGTAGTCGCCAGAATTTAAGGAAAATCGACATGTGTAAATCTCAAAGATAGGAAAGGTAGAAATCATTACATAAAACTTAGAGATAAGTGGTTAGAATGTTCACTTGAAGGGTATACACCACTTATTTTAAAAATTCATGATTTTTTTCTCCAATAAGGTTAATAATTTTGTTCCTATTTCCTTTCAATTTCTTGCTTTTTCCTCTTTTTTTCCTTATCTTCTGAAGTTGTTCTTTCTTCTCTTTTTGGCGTTTGATAAATTTCTCTGTTCTTTTTAGTTTCTTTCCCAATAATTTAGGGAGAAAGACAGAAGTGTGAAAACATGAGGGAATAAAATAAAGAATTATAAGTTATGGGGAATTCCCTTTGGATAGGGTGGTCAAAGAGAGGCTTTCAGAGAAGATCACGTATGTAAAGCAAGGAAAGAAGCAGAGAGGGAAGAGGAAGCAAGCAGAGGTGTGTGTAGAGGCCCTGAGGCGGAATAGAGCTTCAAGGGTCCTGAATCCCTGAGAGCTGGTATGGCTGGGACATTGTGAGTGCGGAAGTATAGTGTGAGATGAGGTGGAGAGATTAGCCAGGACCAGATCGTAGAAAGCCATGTCAGGCAAGGGAAAAGACTGGACTTATTTCTAGAAAAAAATAGGGACTGACCTACTCAAAGGATTTTAATTGAAGGAGCTATATGACTCAGTTTATCTTTTAACAAGATTATTACTGTTGCTGTGTGGAGTATGGATTGAATGATGGAAAGAATCAGAAGTGCAATGACTGGTTAGGGAGGGTTGGGAGGCTGTTGTAATAAGCTAGATAAGAAATAATGATGGCCTGGCCCTGGCCAGGTGGCTCAGTTGGTTGGAGCATTGTCCTGTTCAATGAAAGGTTGTGGGTTCAATTGCTAATCAGGGCACATACCTGGGTTGAGGGTTCGATTCCTGGTTGGGGCACATATGGGAGGCAACCAATTGCTGTTTCTCACATCAATATTTCTCTCTCTTCTCTCTAAAATCAATAAACATGTCCCAGGTTAATGATTTTTTTTTTAAAGGAAAAAAAATAAAGTGGCCTGGATTAAGGTGATGTTAAAGGAAATGAAGAGAATGGGTGAATTTGGGATCTATTGTAAAGGAAGAATGGATGACACTTGATGAGTGGTAATGTAGGAGTGAGGTAATGAGAGACAGGAGGAATCAAGAAGAGCATATGGAGATGGGAAAAAGAACAGAGACGGGAGGACAGCCTTCGACTTTGGTTTGACATGCTAATTTTGAGCTATTATCAAGGTGGCCAAAAGGAGATGGTGGGTTTAAGGACAGACCCTTGACCTGCCATAGGCTGGTCACGCCCTAGGCTTTTTGGGATCTGTAACGTGTCTTAGTATGAAGGCATGAGCTGGGCTAGTAAGATTGCCTACCTCCTGGATATGAACTGGAAATATGAAGACAACCCAGCAGTTAGAATGAGAGGAGGAGCTGAAAAGTCATGAGCTGGAGAAGGAAACATTAAGGATCATGACCAATGGATGACATGAATAAGCAGAAACGACGAAGCAGTCGATGGGGAGGAAATTGCTAGAGGAAACAGCAAGTGGCCGAGAGAAACAAGTTCATGTAAAGAAACTGTGCTATGTGACTAGAGCACCATTAAAGATCTATAAAGCCATATCGTAGAGGTCTTTACAGTTGCTTTTAGCCCAGATTGAATCTCTTACTTTAGACTGTGAAACAATAACAACCACATAAAAATTGCTGGAATGTCAATTTGAAAAGAAAGATGAACCACTAATACATAAAATTGAGAATGAGAAGAGGTCTCTAATAAGACTTATGTTTAGGAAGTGAATAATTATTTCTTCCCTGTTAGAGTCCTGCTTCATAGAGGCCTGTTTTACATCAATTTATTAGCTGTACTAATGTGGGTCAAATGCCTCACCAAGTAAAGGGGTCCCTGGTAAAGTGAATTGGGATTGAGGCTTGACTTTTAAGGCAGAATGGGTTTCTCCCTCTCTCTAGACTGAATTAACTGAAGATAACTCACAATTCACAGTGGAGAAGCTGAATAGATAAATAGTGACTGGCAGACTATGTGCCAAGGTTGTGAGGTATGCTTACCATATAGAAACCAGAAGCTTTCCACGTGGAAACCAGGCCTGCTGTGTGGCAGCACAGGAAGGCAGAAGGGGAAGCAGGGTTAACACAGAGAGTGAGAGCTATACCATTATTACTTTTTAAGTAGTGTAATGCCTGGTAAATTTGGCCTAAGCATTTCTCCAATCTCACCAATGATCTCTTGAGGGGAAGGGGTGTTTGTTTCTATATTTCCTCTTAAGGAATAGAACAGAAGTAGAACAATTCCGAAGAAATGGAACAGATGAATCAGTTTCCTGTTGCTATGGTATATACAGAGATTTAATATATAAGAAATCACCATGTAGAATTTTATCATATATTTGAAAGACTTGACAAAATTATATTAATGGGCAAAAACAATTAAAATTAACTAAAAAAGAAATAAAAAAGAATTAATATTCTAATTAGGTTAGAAATTCTAATTAGAATAGTAATCATGGCAATGACAAAAAATGCTTTCAAATGAACTTCAAACAAGTGAGGTTTTTCTGTGTGTTTTAAGGAAACACAAGTTCCACATTATAGAAATTGTTATATGACACAAAAACTGGTGAAATTGTCCTATTGCACTTGATAGCCAAACTGGACAAAGGTAGTGTAATTTAACAAGTCAACAAACTGTTTTACTTGTGAATATGGATGCCAATGTCCTAAAACCCCCATGAACACATTGAAGTCCTTAGTGTACATGAAATATATTATCTTATATAAATATACAAATAATAAAATATGTTATCTTGTATTTCATGTCCCCAGTAGATATTATTTCAGGATAGTTTAAAATTAGGAATTATAGAAAAGAAATATATTACAATAGTTGGATAAACAATAAAAAATGTATGAGAGTGCTATCAATTAACAAACATTTTGATAACATACAATAACTATTCCTTATAAAAATTTGTTATAAATTAGAAATAGATACCTATTTAATAAAATAATCTGTCTTAATGTAAGAGCCATTATCATATTAATGAAAAACATGTATTTTAAATTACAAATAAGACAAAGATACCTACAGTGTCACTATTATTTAGATTATTCTGAAAATTCCAGGAAATTAAATAAGGCATGATGCAGAGATAAGTAGTACAGTCACTGAAAAAAAAAGAAGTAAAGGATCACTAATTCCTAGCAACATATTGCTCAGCAATAAAATCTGAGAAAATCAATAGAAAAATGATCATGTTGAATAAGCTAATTGGATGCCAAATAAAAGTACAAGATTTAATAATTTAAAAATATTAATAAAGGTAAGTTACAAAATACAGCAGGGTTTTTATATTTCTAAGGGAATTGTAGACTAATTATCCTAAGTGACTCGCTAAACTGACAAAACAAAAGCTGGATAAAAAATTTTAAAAACTGAGTATCAATGAGATAAGAACAGCAGAAAAAATTTGTAAAATGTATAAGAAAACTAATAATTAAAAAACAATAACATCTAATTAATCATAAAAAAGCATATAAAATGATCAGTAGAAGAAAAAGTTGATTCTTTAAAAAGATTAATAAAACTGATATGCCTCTGGCAAGATTTGTTAAAAAATGCAATATAAATAATATTAATAATTAGAACAGGAATATATAGTCATACTGAATAGATTAAAAACATGAGTAGATATAACATACACTTTAATGTCAAACTTGGAAACCTAGAAAATAAGAGTAATTCCCTGGAAAAATACAACTTACCAAAAATGACTCAAAATAAATAGAAACCATAAATAGTCCTATGACTATTAAATTAATTGAATTAGTAGTTTGAAATTTTCCCATTTAAGAAAACATCAAATAAGATATTTTTACTAATCCAGTCATTTAGATATTTAAGGGCTAGGCAATTTCTGCTTTTAAAATATATTTTTTATTGATTTCAGAGAGGAAGGGAGAGGGAGAGAGAGATAGAAATATCAATGAGGAGAAAGAATCATTGATCAGCTGCCTCCTGCATGCCCCACACTGGGGATTGATCCTGCAACCTGCACATGTGCCCTGACCAGGAATCAAATCCTGTCCTCCTGGTTCATAGGTCAATGCTCAGCCACTGGGTGGGACTTTCAATTTTATTCAAACTCTGTCAAAAATTAGAAAAAGATAATATACTCCAAATCATCTTATGAGGCTTCATAACTTGGCATCAAAGCAAAGCAAGGATACTGTAAGAGGGAAAAAGCCATTTTCACTTGTGATCATTGAAAAAATAAAACCAATCATAATATTAACAAATAAATCCCAGAAATATACTAACAAGAAAATACATTATGACCAAGTTGTTTTCATTCTATGAATGCCCAGTTGGTTTAATATAGGAAATTTAATTAATGTAATATCACTTTAACAGATTAAAAGGAAGTATATGATTATCTTAATAGATGCAGAGAAGACATTCAATAGAATTCACCATCTCTTCTTAATTTAAAACAACCTCCCCACCCCATCCCCAAACTAAAAACCTTTGCAAAGTAGTAATAGAAGGGAATTTGTTTAACTTGACAGAACAGTCTACAAAGAATAAATGAATGAATGAATGAATAATAAATAAAAATGCAGCAAACATTGTACTTGGTGGGAGAAATGTATAAATTCCTGTTAATATCAGAAATCTCTAAAGGCTGAAATGTATATACTATTTAGGGTGTTTCGTTACATGAATGTTAGCACTTTGTGATTTTTATCACCTTCTCTTATTTTTTTTAAATCTATGCCTCTCCTTTTCTCTCTTCTCTTCTCTTTTCTTTTCTTTTCTTTTCTTTTCTTTTCTTTTCTTTTCTTTTCTTTTCTTTTCTTTTCTTTCCTTTCCTTTCCTTTCCTTTCCTTTCCTTTTCTTTTCTTATAATATACTAGAGGCCTGGTGCATGAAATTCATGCACTAGGGGTGTGGGGGGGTGTCCCCTCAGCCCAGCCTGCACCCTCTCCAATCTGGGACCCCAAAGGGATTGGGCCTAAATGGGCAGTTGGACATCCTTCTCACAATCCAGGACTGCTGGCTCCCAACCGCTTGCCTGCCTACCTGCCTGATTGCTCCTAACCGCTTCTGCCTACCAGCCTGATCACCACTTAACCACTCCCCTGCCAGTCTGATTGACACCTAACTTCTCCCCTGCTGCCTGATTGCCCCTAACTTCCCTCCCCTGCTGGCCTGGTTGCCTCTAACTGTCCTCCCCTGTTGGCCTGGTCACCCCTAACTGCCCTCCCTTGCCAGCCTGGTTGACCCTAACTGTCCTCGCCTACAGGCCTGGTCACCCCTAACTACCCTCCCCTCCTGGCTTGGTCGCCCCCAACTGCCCTCCCCTGCAGGCCTGGGCCCCCCCAACTGCCCTCCCCTGCAGGCCTTGTCCCTCCCAACTGCCCTCCCCTGCAGGCCTGGTCCCCCCAACTGCCCTCCCCTGCTGGCCTGGTCACCCTTAACTGCCCTCCCCTGCTGGCCCAGTCACCCCTAACTGCCCTCCTTTCAGGCCTGGTCCCTCCCAAGAGCCCTCCCCTGCTGGCCATCTTGTGGTGGCCATCTTGTGTCCACATGGGGGTGGCCATCTTAGACCACATGGGGGTGGCCATCTTGTGTGTTGGAGTGATGGTCAATTTGCATATTACCTCTTTATTATATAGGATTATAACTCAAGTGTCAGTTCTATAATTAAAAATTATTTATCAAAATTAATACAAAAAAAGAAAAACAAAAATATTGGAGACTTAGAGATTTAGGTCATTTTATTCTGAGACTTTAAAAAAATACATTTTTTTAGAGCAAATTTATGTCTATAGGAAAACTGAGGTAGGTACAGAGATATCCCATACACCCCTACCCCACACATGCATAGCCTCCCAACAGAGTAGTATCTGGGTTTGAACTGATGAACCTACATTGTCACACAAAGTCCATAGTTCACTTTAGGGCTCACATGATGTACATTCTGTGAGTTTGGACAAATGCATGAAGTCATGTATTTGTTATTATGGTATCATATAGAACATTTTTGCTGCCCCCCAAATTCTCTGTGTTCTACCTGTTCATCTCTTCTCTCCTACCCCCACTAACCCCTGGCAATTACTAATCTTTTTACTGTTTCCATAGTTTTACCTTTTCCAAAATGTGTATATATAGTGCATATAGTTGGAATCATACAATATGAAGCTTTATTAGGTTGGCTTCTTTCTCTTGATAATATGTATTTAAGGTTCCTTCATGTTTTTTTATGGCTTGATAGTTTATTGCTAAATAACATTTTATAGTCTCTGTGTACCATAATTTCTCCATTCACATAAAGAAAGACATCTTGGTTGTTTCTAGGTTTCGGCAATTATGAGTAAAGTTGCTATAAACATCCATGCATGTGCAGGTTTTTGTATGAATGTAAGTTCTCAACTCTTTTGGATAAATACCATGGAGAGTGATTTCTGATCACATAGTAAGAATGTGCTTAACTTCATCATTTTGAGGCCTTTTAGTACAGTTTATCACAAGTGCTTCTCAATTTCACTGGGTTTCCCTTCTCTGCCACCTAGAATATACTGAAAATCCTAATAATCCCTTGAACTCCAGGGGTCTGTGAAAGCTAGTGTTATTTGCCTCAGTAAACAAACAGTAAATCCTTTTTCGGGAAAAACACAGATTCCCACTACCACCACAACTGTTCAACACTCTTTTAGAGATATAAGCTGCTGCAACAAGACAAGAAACTCAAAGCATAAAAAAAATGGAAAGAAACAAAGCTATCACTATTATCAGGTGATATAATTGTTCATATGAAACCCCCAAATGATGTACAGACATATATTTCAGAATTAGTATTAGATTTAGGTAGTTTGCTGTTTTAAAACATGTATAAAATTAAATCACATTTCTCTATACCCTGAAAATGGTTAGAAAAAATGTAACTTAAAAGATTCCATTTGTAATGAAAACCAACCAACCAAACAAACCCAACAGTACATAAGATTACATCCTTAAAAAAGATGGTTGAGAATTTTATGTAGAAAAGTATACAATTCTATTGACAATCCCTGGGCAGATATATGTTTATAGTTAGGATGATTGAGTATCTTAAAAATATCAATTATCCCCATTGTTGCATTATTGTAAACCTTATCTTCTTTCTCCATCCATTGTTTATAGGGCGTTGAACTCACTTAATGTATGTCTAAAGTTACATAGTATGGAGCAATGGGAGAAGAAGGGTTCTCACCGACTACAAACCAGAGCCTTTGCAATCAGGGTACAAGGAGTATATGAGAAATAGTACATCTCACATTTTTTAAGGCCAGTAGGTTTGCTCCATTTCAACTAATAATTTTGATTCTTGATTCAGTGCTGCTGGTCTTTTAGTTTGAAAGATCCTCTTAGTTTCCATATTTATATGTCACTGTGAATTACAGTGTAATTTTATATGCCTTCATAAAATAATGTATTTATCACTGCAGGAACACATTACATCTCCCCTAGAAAAATCTGGAGAAACAGCCCATGTTTCCCTTGCTATTCTTTCTTTTGTATATTTAAGGCAACTCCAGACCATTAGGGTGGGGCATGCGTGCTCACTTTAAAGCAATTTGTGCTGCTCCTGAGAAGTTGCTTAAGTTAAGGCTTCCAACAGAAGACAACTTAGTGACTTAGAACACCACAAAGCTGTTATTTTATAGTTCTGTAGGTCACAAGGCTGACATGGATCTCAGTGGGTTAAAATCAAGTTGTTGATAGGGTTGTATTCCTTTCTGAAAACTTGAGGGAGAGTGTATTTCCTTGCCTTTTCCAGCTTCTGGAGGCATTCCATGTCACCTTTACTCCACCTTCAAGCCTGGGTTGAGTCTTTCTCATATCTCATCGCTCTGACCTCCACCTCTGCATCCCTCTTCAACCTTTAGGGACCCTTGTGATTATATTGCGCCCACTTGACAATCTAGGATAATGCCCCCATCTCTAAGTCCTTCACTTAATCACATCTGCAAATGAACATATTCACAGGTTTCAGGTATTAGGACATGAGCCTCTTGGCCTGAAGATGGACAAGCTGTCCAACATCACTTCCCATCTCCATCACTCTGTTCACTCTGCTCTGGCCATATTGCCAGACGCAGCACCCACCGTTGCCTTGTGTAGAATGTTTCCCCCCATGGATTCTTACTGCTGACTCCTTTATTTTGCTTGTATCTCTGCCACATGTCCTTTCCTCAGAAGGCCTGCTTATATCTACAATCCATTCTGTGCTTCCTAACCTCTTACCATGCTTCATTTTTCTCCACAGCATTTCTCACTATTCTCTGGCTCCCCCTCTGGAAACTAAGGTCCTTCAGGTCAGGGACTTGGTCAGTTTTGCTCCCCCTGTGTCACCAGCATCTAGCTCGTGTGTGGCACATAGGAGCTCAAATAAATGCATGAGAATCAATTTCTTAGTTTCATTCAGTGAGCTGGACCAAAATGAAATCTCTGTAATTTGAATTATGAGCTGGATTCAAATTGAAGTACAGAAAGTATGATTGCTGCACTTAGTTATTTCACCGAGAGTGCTAATTGAGTGTATAATCTGAGTAGGAAGATTTAAAACTGACATCAGTAAGTGGTGAACTTCATGTGAAACATTAGGTATTTTTCTGCGAACACCCCTATTCTTGGTTGTGCCTCTGGAGACTAGAGACTGATAATAATGATGATAACAATTATCATTGTCTTTTCCACCACCTGTGAAATACTTATTATCTTCCAGTTATTTAGTCCTTTACATTATTTTATGTACTTATCTCACCCCATGAAGTCATAGAGCACTACTGTACTGTTTTGTCCACCCTAGAAAAGTATTCCCTTCACTTAAGTGGTTCTGGAAATACTAGTAGCCCAAGCATAGAACCTTGGCTATGAATAACCATGTGATGCAGTCTGGACCAATCAGAGTCCCCATAATAGAGTCTAGCGGTTGACACATAACCTCAGTGAAGCCAATCAGAATTCTTTCAATTTTTGAACTCAAGCTGGGAGGAGACAGTTCCTTTTTCTCTTGGGGGAAAAAATAAACAAGGATATGAGCCTATGGTCTGTGGAGAAGTAAGTAGTTGGAGAAAATGGAGCAGGGAGATGAATTAGATAGTACTACTTTCTCCATTTTACAGATGAAGTAACACATCTCAGAGCAATTAAATACTTGGCAGAGGTCGTGTAGCTAGTAAATAGCTAGTAAATGGGGGGATTGAACCCCAAGTCAGCCTGACTTCAATACCCATATTTTCTTTGACTTTGTTGGACTATGTCCTGGCCTCCCAGGTTCATAAACAGCCACCTACTATTCCCATTCTGCCTGGTCTCAAAGAACACACTTCTGGGAAATGCGTGCTCTGTACTACTAGCAGGTTGTGGTTTGAACAGTTGTTGATCATCTATGTATCTTATATTCTGGTGAATTTGCTCACTTGAGGCTCCAGGACTGGAATGACAAATAAGCTCCATCTTTTATGCTCATTGCAGTGGGTGAGAAGTGGCTCCCTAGAGCTGTGTGTTGAGAAGGATTCTGAGGCTTCATCTGCACTGGCAGAGAAAAGTGGAGTGAGAAAATGAGCTACTGAATTTGCTCAAAATGTTTGATAATTCAGATTGCATTTTGGAACTAAGGAGCTATACATTTCTGCATTCAGGAAGCATTGAATCAAAGACTGTGAGTTTTCAGCTCAAAGAATGTTCTAGTTGTTAGCCAGAGGCTCATCTGTGTGCGAAAGCAAATCCAAAAGTCCCTTCATTAGCACAATGATGATATCTCATATTGGACACTTCCCTCTACAAAACGCCCAGACTGTCCTACCCCACAATGATAGACACCACAACATGACCTGAATTCAGATTCGAGAACTGAATGTCATTTATTGGGACCACTCTTTTCTGGTGAGAGGGATGGTAAATCACAGCCACCCTGAAACGCACTGGTATTGTTGAACATTTTCTAACAATCACATTTTGTTGGTTGGATGTTCCATTTCTTCATCTTTGGCCCAAGTTACTTAGCAATGGCCAATCAAACTATGCGCCCACCATATTGTTTTGCATGTTTGACTAGAACATTGACAGATTAATAGGAAGGGTAAATAGCAGAGCACAACGGCAGGGCCCAGTGTGGGGCGGCAGGATTGACTGCTCCGGACTTTGTTGTGTTTGCTCAGAGGAAGCCGCAGCAAAAGCCTGCTGGGACGAGGTGACCTGGGTCATGGGCATTTGTTTCTTGTCTCTATAGAAAACAATGTCTTCTCAATGGAAGATGGCTTTTTCTGAATCTATATGGTTCCACCGACAGAAAAGCATTCGCCATTCCAGGATGCTTGCTAAAACACACACACATCCACAGAAAGGCCACACAAAAGTTCAAATTTACTGTATTGCCCAGAGAATCCTTCGACTTAGGTTAATCAGGAAAGAAACCTATCTTTGGAAAGTTTATCTTGAGGGTCGCTGAACCTTCACCTCTTCATGGTTTACTCCCAACATGTGATGTTTATTATAAAGTTTTTATGAAGTTTCAAAATGATCCAGACACTTCCCCAAATCCCTGAGATTCATGAGGGCGCAATCCACTCGTAGTTAGCATGATTGACTTGGCAAACTCTGACTTTGGTGGAAAGCTATTTTGATCTCAAAACTTCTTTACTCTGAATTGATATAAATGAAACATAGGAATAATGAAACATCCACTCCAGGCAAGGTTTAATAAAACCAAAGTGGGGGCTTTATTTAAACGTGAGCACTATGTTTCTGGTTGATAGATTTCTTTGGACATGGCCGATTTTACATTTGCAAAGTTATTGAAGTTCTTTAGAATTCTTACTTCTAATAAAAGACTCCAAAGGGTTTACCTGCATATTCTCTCCAGAAATGTGCCACAGATGACTCAAGAGTAAATGCAGGGAGGAGTCATTTACATGTGGTTTTAGATCACCACTTGAGAGATCTTCAGAATGGAATAACTTCCTAATGACACTTTGCTCTGATTAATTCTGAAACAAATTCACATTTTGTGACTCCTTCCCTCCAAAAGGGGCCCTTTCTGGAGGCAGAAGGTGATGGTAGGTGAACTGCTGGGTGACAGGAGTGCCAGTCTGGTACTACAGTGTTGAAAAGACCTGGAAAATTAGTGGGGGGAAAGTTTCCTTACGAAGTGGCAGGTAAAAGTCTCACCCATCTCTCCAGTCTCTCCAGATTTTACAGTAGTTTCATTTTACTAAAAATCTCTACTTAGGAGCACTGGTATGGAAATTAGAAAACATCTTGGGTGTTAGTTTCCAGTTTATCACTAAAGCGTCATGTGATCCTGGGCAGTTATAAAATACTTACTTAGAGGAGTTAGGGGGAAAAAGGAAGGAGATGAGATAGAAAACCTAATTTCTCAATGATCTTAATAATCCTGGCCAACAAACAGTAAAATGCAATAGCTACTAATTACTAAGCACTTGCTATAGTCAGGCACAGTACTAAGCCCTTTATGTATATATCTGTATCTAATTTTTACGGACCTCATTATATATCATTCTCCTTTTACAGTTACAAATTGAGGAGAAGTTTCCTTAATACAGGGGGAAACTGAGACTCAAAGACCTTAAGCACTTTGCCTAATTTCACAGAGCTGGCAAGTAACAAAACTAGGATTCAAACTTACTTGAAGTGGCTCCAAAAGCCCAGGTCTTTTTTTTTTTTAAATTTCTTTATTGATTAAGGTATTACATGTGTCCCTATCCCCCCATTGCCTCCCCCCCCACTCATGCCCTCATCCCCCTGTTGTCTGTGTCCATTGGTTAGGCTTATATGCATGCATACAAGTCCTTTGGTTGATCTCTCCCCCTTACCCCCACCCTCCCCTACCTTCCCTCTGAGGTTTGACAGTCTGATCGATGCTTCCCTGTCTCTGGGTCTGTTTTTGTTTATCAGTTTATGTTGTTCATTATTTCCCCTAGATGAGTAGATCATGTGATACTAGAAATACACTTATAAGAACCGAAAATGAGACAAGCCATAATGGTTATGCTGAGAGGCAAATGAATCAGTCTGTAGTGAGTTTCTTTCTGGGCCAACAGTTCTTTTGAGTCCCAATTTCAATGTCAAACAGTTCCTTATGTGTACATGTCAGCAATGATATTTCAGTTCTGGATGGTGGACAAATGGTGGTAATGCAGGTCCGACCCTCTCTGATTTGGTCCTGGGCAACCTGCAGCGACACACAGCTGCTGACTGCTAGTATGGCAAGTCAGCGTCTTCCATCTCTGGACTGTCTCTGGATCTGTTTTTGTTAGCCATAACCACTGTCAGGACCATGGTGAAGTAAGAAACAAAAGGTGTGAATACATTTGCTTTTAGAACATTCTCCATTGATGGGCTTTCATGAGCAATCAGAGCAATGAGTCTGCAATTTCTTCTATAATATTTAGCCACCACACTGACAGGGCTTTCATAATGTGCAGACACCCCTGGTGTTCTTCAAGTCAAGTCGGTTCTGGACTTCCTATGCCTTTCCTATCTTTACTCTTTGGATTTCATAGGCCTGGGTGTCTCATAGTAAATTGTGCATTTCTTACTTTACCTAAAAACTTTACTTTCTTATAGTTTTAGTTTTGGTATGCACATTGTTTTGTGTGTGGCTTTTAGGGGACATTCTGGTTTGAGTTGCTACAGAAGGCACCCTGTAACAAAAACCTACTATGCATTGTGATATCATGAGGGTTCTTCACTTTCTGGCTATCAACAATGTTTCTTTGGATGCTAGGCCATCTTCCGGAGCTTATCAAAAATGGAAATGACTCTCAGCTTTCGAAATAATGTTTAGCTGGATCAGCATAACTGAGTCTTAAACTCCACTCTATCTATCCTTGAGTTCAGACTAAGTAAACACGCAAAAATGGAAATGTGCTTTTTTTTCTTTCAAACATTTTACATTTGCATAGCACTTTGCAATTTCTAAAGTTATTTTCCATATATATATATATATATATATATATATATATATATGCCCTTTTAATCTTTAAAACAATCCTGGGCTGAAAAGGAGTAGCTAGTTTTAGAAGCATTTTTCTATTTTTGGAAATGGAGACTCAGAAAATTTAAAGATACCCTATACGATAGAACCCTGGAGGTGGACGAAGTCATTTAATTCAAATCTCAGTTTTACAAAGGAGGGAACTAAAGCCCAGAGAAGGTAGGTAACTTGTTTAAAGGTCACATGGGTGGTAAGTGCAGATCTGAGTCAAGAATTTGAGTCTCTGGACTCCTACATCACAGCTCTTTCTGCTCTGGTGTCTTTGATCCCATTTCACGAGCAGAAATGCAGACATGGCAAATACGGTATCATTTATGTCCACATGTCTGTAAGCATTATGGAAATATTTTATAAATATAAAGTACATCTGGAAGGCATTCTATGCATATTGTCTCCAATCAGGAATCTATTGTTCAACTTCTTAGCAGACCTAAAATTTCCTGACTTTAATTTGTAAGCCCATGATATTGTCTGTCCTCTGAAATGGACAATACAGTGCAGGATTATGTTGTTAGGAGATTATGAAGAGCTATTTATCATCTTCAAAGTAAGAAGAAGCTCTGATGTAACTTAAAAAATATATTATTGTTTGGTGTCTGAGCTGAGTAGCTAGATTGCTAGCACTCTTTGCATTCTCTCAAAGCATATGTTTGAAATTGCATATTTGCATATGTATAAGAATATAAAATAAAAGTTCACTATAATGCAGTGGAGTTCAAAATTTTTATTCTCATAAAACATGTTGCTTCATTGGAGGTTAATGAAAGAGTATTTTTAGCTGAAACCGGTTTGGCTCAGTGGATAGAGTGTCAGCCTGCGGACTGAAAGGTCCCAGGTTCGATTCCGGTCAAGGGCATGTACCTGGGTTGTGGGCACATCCCCAGTAGGAGGCGTGCAGGAGGCAGCTGATTCATTGATGTTTCTAATTCTCTATCTCTCTCCCTTCCTCTCTGTAAAAAATCAATAAAATATATTAAAAAAAAAGAAAGAGTATTTTTAGTCAGTCTGTACTGTCCCCCAAACCACAGAGGTAAAGATCAACTTAAAGGTGTTTACAAGAGACTGTGTATCACAGACAGTCATATCCTAAATTGCCTCTAGTCCACTCAACCCAATAATAAGAATTTAAACTTGATGGAGGATGAGAGCCAATTGCCAATTACCTTATATTCCTTTGCCAGTTACCCTATATCCAAACTCACATTTAGCGTATGCACTTATGTTCACATGTATATCTTTATCTCTCAGTTTACAGGTGGATTTTCTTACTAAAATCTGTATATAAATAGGTTGTTTATAACTCAGAATACATTTTCCCGTAGAGATTTCCCTCCTGAAAACTTACTAAGTGCCTGAAGCTGAGCTCACTGGCAGCGTGTAGTTTTGTGATTAGGTTCTGAAGTCAAACTCAGAAACCTTTGAGAGAAAAACTACCATCCTATTGCATAGGGTGGTATCTATCTATCAGGTAAATCTATCTATCTATCTATCTATCTATCTATCTATCTATCTATCTATCTATCTATCTATCTATCTATCTGGTAGATAGACTCGGCCTGAGTCCACAGCTCTCAGGAACCAGCCCTGGACCCTGAGCAGAGATGGATGGGTGCTCACCAAATCTTTTTGCTCTGGAACTCATAGCTAGACTACATTTCCCAAGCTTCCTTGCAGTTGGACGTAGCCATGGAATATGTTCTTGTCAACAAATATATGTGACAGTGATGAATTCCATGTCCAGGCCTGGGCCATGAAAACCTCCCCCAGGAATTCCTATTCTCTATTCTTTTCTGTCCACTGGATGGAAGAGAAGGTCCCCAAGTCCCTAGGGGTTGACCAAATGGAGGTCCCTGACTCCTTGTGATGAAAGCTGCCTGTTTCATACCTGCATGGATTATTGAATATATAAAAAATAAATTTCAATTGTGTGAAGCCAATGAGCTTTGGGAATGTATTAATCACAACAGTAAGTGGTAATGAATATTCCGTATGAGTCCTGTGCCCTTGGAATTCAGCTACTATGTTCTGAGGGTATCAGGAAGATGGGATGGCAGGAAGGGAGTGAAATCTGAGAGGAGGCTGCTTAGGGTACAGGGAGCCCTCAAGGTAATGTAGGAGAAAGGCTTTTGGCTTCAGAGATATGGAGAAGGTGGGGCTATGAGGATCCTCAATGGTGGGAGTTGGCTCAACCATGAGCGAGTGTCCTCCACCTGTGGCAAGGGCTTCAGGCAGAGCAAAGGCCATGTCGTAGCAGCTATGTTTGTGCATAGCTTGCTTCATAGAAAGACCTTATTAATCAGGGATTGGCTTTATGTATCTAAGTGCTCCTTTTTGAAACATCTAAGTTTCAATTTAAGGTTATGTTCGCACCTGGAAAGAATGTGAAACCTAATTAGGAAGCTGTGGCAGTCTTGAGAATTCATCTCTCAGACCTCTCACAAGGCACACTGAGACCCATCCTGGGAGACAAGGAACTCCTCTGATGACCCATCTTGGCTTGAGGACTCCCTGAAGTTCTAGATGTACTTTCCTTAGATTGCATCCAACCTCCCTTCTTTCCTTTTCTCTCTTCTTCCCTCAGGTTCAGAGATGTCCTGCCCATTTTCTCTCACAGGTATTTGCCCTAATATATTTCTTAGAAGTTTAATTCATCTTGGTATCTGCTTCTCAGAGGATCTGAACTAACCCAGAAATCATTCTAATTTTTCTGTTTGGAAGTGTAAAAAGGGACCAATTCTCTTAAAATATGAGGGATCCTGTGTTTATCTTGTCTAGTTTCCGGACTAGGTGAGATTCCATTATTAACCATGAGTATTTGCCCTTGAGCTGTGTGGGTATCCCAGGTCAGGAGTACTTACAGAGACCCCTGTGGTTCACCCAAGAATGGGGTAATCAACTTGCAAGAGCCCCTAGGAGAGAATTCCTTGCTTTGAAACTCAGGGATTCCTGATGGAGATGGAAAATAAAAAAAGATGAACACTTATAAAACCTTGCTAAGTTGGATGCTTTTTTATAGGGAATCTCATTGGATAGCTAAACGAAAATTCATTTCAGGTAGATATTTTTATCCCAAATGAGGAATGAAGTTCAGAGAAGGTAAATAATGTGCCCAACATCACACATCTGATAAGAGGCAAAGCTGGTGTTTGAATCCAGTTCTTCCCTGTCCCATTACCCATCATACCCTTTCTGCTTCACCACATGCATTTTCAGAGAGCAGGTATGCAGGGAGTTTGTGGAAAAGTACTGTCTGTTTTCTTCCTTACAAGCTGGTGCTAGAAACCTACTAGTTTCAGAGCCTGTGGAGCAGGAAAGGCCTCTTCTCATGGTTTATGAGGTTCCCCCATTCCTGCGCCCCTGCCCCCCCGCCCAGGTCTTCTTTATGTGAAATGTCTCATAATTAAAAAATATAGATTCTATATAGACACAGAGGCTTTTCATATTTGCAATAGTGGTTACTATGCATAGATGTGCTTGGAGAATTAGATTTCTGTGTCTTGACTTTAATTGCCCTGTCTAGATAAGTGATTAAGCTTTTGTTCTTTGTTTCAAGATGACCAGTCAATGGACTTGCGCTGTTTTAATTTTATCTGAAGTGTAGTTGGAGAACAGGCAACAGAGCTTACTGCTTCCCCCCCTTCTTCTTCTCAGTTACTATGACGATTATTTCAATATTTTCAGGTCTTATTAAACATCAAGAGTGATATGAAATCTCATTATGTTATGGTGAAATGTTTGTGTGCAACATGGAGTTTTTTGCAAAGGAGGAAGGAAGATTGAATTTTGCTTGGCGGTGAGGGGAGGGAGAGCCTTTACCACCCTTCCTCTGAGACAGAGCATATAAATATGAAGCTTGTGGGAAGTTGAGGAAAATATAGTTTAATATAAAATTGGAGGCCCCTGGCTTTGAATATCTGTTACCATGGCAACTGATTTAAAAGCTTGAAAGACCAAGCTATTTAGGCAACTTAACTAGATGTTTTTGAAAGCATGGGAACGAAACATATTTTAAAAACAGATGCATATAGACCCAGTTCAGCTGCCCTGGCTGACACAGCAGTAAGACATCTCTGTGACAACTGGATGGATGGTACAAAGGAATGATGTTAATGTTGTCAGCTGGGGGAGCCTACAGCACCCCTGCTACACAGACACGAGGGCACCGGGAGCTGCTTCTTTTCTGCCCCTTGAAGCCACAGGTGAGGGAGCGGACTAATAGTTTCAAGGACACAAATGTGAAAAGCAGAAACATGAGCTTCCTAAGGGAAACTGGTATCCACCCTGCCAGGGGCTTCTTTGACTAACTGCATTAAGAGTGATTTTTGCCCTCACTGGTTTGGCTCAGTGGGTAGAGAGCATTGGCCTGCAGACTGAAAGGTCCCAGGTTCTATTCCGGTTAAGGGCTGAAGGTTCCAGGGTTTGATTCTGGTCAAGGGCACGTACCTTGGTATGATGGTTTTCACATCGGTGTTTCTCTTTGTCTCTCCCTCTCCATTCCACTCTCTCTAAAAATCAATGGGAAAAATATCCTTGGGTGAGGAATAAAAAAAAGTGACCTTATTTTGGGGGGGGGTTTGGGGGGAAGGGGGAACAGATTTAGAAATTTTGTCTTAGGTACATGTTCATTTGAAATTGCACATTCCCCGAATTATCCCTTTAGCATCACGTACATTAGGTTCAAAGTAGAAAATAAAAAACTAAAAGTCTCCAGGGATGTAAAAGCAACGAGGTTGAAGTTCTATGAACATAGTTCTTTGACACATATTTGTGAACCAGTTAATTGCGAAAAGGCTCACAAAAGGGGAAAGAAACCTCAGCTCTGGTGTTCTTTTCTCTTTGTGTTATGTGGGGACTAGCAGGCTTCTTAGAAATCACATGTTCGGGACTGTAGTTGGACCAGACAGCCTCTTTCTTTGCAAAGGCTTTTCTTTGTCCTGAGAGTCTTCAAAGCAGATTATGTTACTTTAAAAATAAAAGAAAACATAAGTGACAAATCACTGCATAAAGGATTTTCCTAGAGTGTTAATATATTTGATAAAGTAATAAAAAAGGGACATCTTGGAATCTGTGAGACATTTCTAAATGAAAGAATGCAGAAGGGATCAGATTGAAGAAGGAAACCATCACCCAATTACAAAGGTCTACTGATCAAATGAACCCTTTAAGGAAATTTGATTTTTATGGAAATGTGGGCATTTCTGTTGTTTGCATAAGAATGGTGGATGCTGAACTAAAGTTTCCTTTTCCTGATACAATAAACAGTTCTGAAACTGTGCAGTTTTGAGCCCAAACATGAGTGAATTAAGGCAGTGATGAAAGGTCTTTTTACTGAGAAAGTTTGAGAAACTCTTCTATTTCCAGAACATATCCTATACATGTCAAAAGCCTTCATATTCAAAGGGACTCAGTTCTAGAGACACCAGCATCCAGGAGACAAAGAAGATGTACATCTGGGATTCCTAGTAGGTAAAGTTTATTCTGGATAAGGTAAAAAGGAATATTGTATGAGTAGATATTTTCAGTAGAAAACAAATTGATGGTATAAATGTCTCCAACTTACAAATACTTATTCTAAGCTTGGTAGGGTAAACATTAACATGTAGGTTCACACATTTCTTCTCTCTAAGGATAGAAAAAGACAAACAGATTCATGGTTTACTATGAGGTGAGTAGAAGTGGAACCTCACACCTTAAAGAGACTTGTGGTAGGGAGATCAGACTTCTCAGACAACATTGAGAGGCATACAGAGGAAATGGCAGACCAAGGTGATGGCATGAGACAAAGGTGGTGGAGATGAGAATTTATGTGAGGGAGAAGAAGATAAGCTACTTAGAGATCAGAAAAGATAAGGAAATTTTAACAAACACTGATTTGGAGCACAGTTTTGAACCCCTTTAAAACTTGGAGAGCGTTATAGAGACATTTCTGTCCATGCTACCCTTCTATAAAATGTGTGTACCTTCTACTCAACGTCCAATAGAAATTCTTTACCTGTGAGCCATGTCTCTTTTTTCTTTATTACATATGCCAAAGATTCATTTTACTGTTCTTTACAAAGACTCAACTTTTGGTTTTATGGTTCAATCTTACTTATTTTTCACATGTTTCTTCTTTCAGTAATTTGTACTTTAATCTTCATTAACTGTAATCATTAGGATTGACTTTGTTATTTACTTGCTAGTTTTTTATAGTTGAAAACTTGATTCTCTTTTTCAGTGTTTATTTATTTATTATCCTAATATATAAAAACCCAGGGTCCATAACATCCAAAATGACTGATGGCTCAGCCCACCGGAAATCAGTGCTGGGTCAATGCTGTGGGCGCCTGGACCCAGCACTGACTGCTGAGGGGGATCAGGCCCCAAGAAAGGCCTGGAGAGAGAAGCAGGGTCTGATCTGTAGCCTCTGTGGCAGCTGTTGATCAGCACTTGCCTCTCTCTTTCACTCTGGGCTTGGCCAGCAGTCGCATCTCTCTTTCTCTTGGGCCTCCACTGGGGCTGCTGATCAGCCTCACCTCTTTGATCAAGCCCATTAATAGGCCCGGAGACACTGACTGGCATAGAAACTGACAAATCAGAACCAAATCTGTGTGAAGTGTGAGGAGCCAATGGCTGCCTAGGAGGCAGAGCTTTTGATGTTGACTGGCATAGAAACTGAGCAGTCAAAACCTAATCTGGGTGAACTGCAAAGGCAGAACCTAAGGTGGGGGCTGAGGAGGAGTTTTAAGGGCAACAGCTGTTTGGTGTAAGATGTAAGAAAGTGGTTCGATTTTTAAATGACCAGTTTGTCAGTATAATGCATATGGCTGGCTATCAGTCCAGATATAGGGATTATGTATTTTTGTCTGCCAAGAGCATCTCCTTCTGCTGAAAAAGGCTTTTCCCCTCCATTTAAGCATCCTATCCTATATAATCTATCTACACTACTAAAAGGGTAATATGCTAATTAGACTGGGTCAACCGGCCATCTTCTGGATGTCCGACTTCCTTCTGGACAAAGCCATGGTGGTGGGGACCAAGGCAGAGGCAGTTAGAGGTGATCAGGCCAGCAGGGGAGGGCAGTTGGGGGTGAGATCAGGCCAGCAAGGGAGGGCAGTTAGGGGTAATCAGGCAGGCAGAGGCAGTTGGGGGCAAGATCAGGCTGGCAGGAGAGCAGTTGGGGGTGAGATCAGGCCAGCAGGGGAGGGCAGTAAGGGGCGATCAGGCAGGCAGGCAGAGAAGTTAGGGGCAATCAGGCAGGCTGGCAGAGGCAGTTAGGGGTGATCAGGCAGGCAGGCAGGTGAGTGGTTAGGAGCCAGCGGTCCTAGATTGCGAGAGGGATGTCTGACTACTGGTTTAGGCCTGATCCCTGTGGTGTCCTTGTGGGATTGGGCCTAAACCGGCAGTCGGGCATCCCCCAAGGGATCCCCAATTGGAGAGGGTGCAGGCTGGGCTAAGTGAACCCCCCCACCCCTGTGTACGAATTTTGTGCACTGGGCCACTAGTGTGTGTGTGTGTGTGTGTGTGTGTGTGTATGTCTAAGCGACCATTACAACTGGATGACTGGATGACTGGACGACTGGCCGGTAGCTATGATGCACACTGACCACCAGGGGGCAGACAGTCAATGCAGGAGCTGCCCCCTGGTGTTCAGTATGCTCCCACAGCCAATCTATCCCAGCCGGCCAACCTCCCGTGGTCCCTCTCCCTAGCCAGCTGGCCCCAATCAGCCCCGATTGCTGGCCAGGCCGAGAGACCCCACCTGTGCATGAATTTGTGTCCCGGGCCTCTAGTATTTTAAATAAAATGCCACCTAAATCTACACATTTTCCCTGGGCCTCACATGGGTGATCTTTAATAGGTTTTGATATAAAGGGCTCTCATTCATTATTACTTAGTTCTTAGTTTATAACTTTCAAACTAAAAAGTTAGAATACAATTAGAAGCATTTTCTAAATTTTTATTTCATAATTCTTTGTCATTAATGTGAGTTCTATGATATCAAATTGTAGGTGTATACTTGTTAATTGTGTTACTTATATCCTCCATGGCCATGCTAATCTTTGTCTACTTGATTCATTTATTTCTGTCCTGGAGATTGATCTATATTTTGCATTAATCAGTTTTTCCTTATGGGTGTTTCAGTTATACAAATAAGCAAGTTCTTTTCTTCTCTATCAGTTTTTTAAAATTGATTTTAGAGAGAAGGAATGGGGGTGAGGAGGAGAGGAGAGAGAGAGAGAGAGAGAGAGAGAGAGAGAGAGAGAGAGAGAGAGAGAGAGAGGTGTGAGAGAAAAACATCAATCTGTTGCCTCCTGTACATGCCCCAAACAGCGACTGAACCCACACCTAGGTATGTATGTACCCTGGCTGGAACCAAACCCTCAATCTTTTGTTGTATGGGGTAATGCTCCAACTAACTGAGCCACTCAGTCAAGGCCTTCTCTTTTCAGTTTTTGATGTATATACACACATATATGTTATGCTGACTATCATACCTTCTTAAACTATTGATCCTTTTAACAATATTAGGATTCCCCTTTGTCCCTCTAAATTTCTTTGGCATTGAAATCTATTTGATTTGAAATTAATATTAGTTACACATGCTTTTACTATTACATTACCTGACTTATTATTTTCTATGACTTAACTATGTTATTTAAAAATTTTAAATCTCCATTTACTCTACATACAAGAATATATATAGTCATGCATAAATTAGTAAGCATAGTAATAAACACATGTGGATTTACACTTACAATCCTAATTATGAAGAAGAATTTACTAATAATGTTGGAGCTTTTTGTAAGCTCTTTGTCAATCTCTGCTCATCTCCTATGGCATCCACCCAAGGGTAAACATTTTGTGGTTTTGGTTCTTACCATTCTCTTGATTAAAAATTTTATTTTACTCATTGTATCTTTATCCCTATGTATCTTTTTGTGCTTTATGTAAGTGGAACGGGTTTCCTGGGCTCTTTGGAAAGTACAATACTTAGAAGTCCAAATGCTTGGGGAGGAAATAATACTGCTTTTGACAGAATTAAGATAACTGCTTATTAATTAAAAATGATGCTGATCACAGATAGTCAATTGTTTGCTTGCTAAATAAATGGATGTATTTCTTTTCCATTTAATGGTATGCATTAATATTTACAAAATTAAAAAATGGTAGAGATATAGTAAGATTTCACCCACTGCTAGCACGGAGCAATGGAATAATTCTTAAGGTGTACTCCGTGGGCACAGGTTAGGTTAATAAAATTTTAAATTAAAAATAAAAGTTTACATGGTCGAAGCTTTGGAACTTCGGCTACAACAATGCATGTTGCAACTCACCAAGAAGGAGGCTGCTGTGTGTGGTGATGGCCTCTCTGACTTGGCTCTGTGGCCAAGGTCCTGCATTCCTCATTTGATGTGGCGCATACAGATCTGGTTCGAATCCCACACCATTCTGGGCAAATCATGTAACTCCTTTGAGCTCCAGTTCTTCTGTAAAATGGGTCTGTTTAATAGCACAAGATTCCTGGTTTTGTGGTGAGGATGACATGAAATAACGCATATAAAACAGAATTGCATCAGAACAAATGATAATTTAAATTTATGTCTTTACTCCTAATGTTGGAGTTAGGGGACAAAAGTGAAATATCCACTGGAGTAGGAGTTTGAAGAAGCATGGCCTGCCACTTCCTGACTGAATAACCGTGGCAAACCATTTTTTAAATAATGTTTTTATTGATTTCAGAGAGAGGAAGGAAGAGGGAGAGAGAGAAACATTAATGATGAAAGAGAATCATCAGTTGGCTGCCTTCTGCATGCCCCCTATTGGGGATGGAGCGCAGGCATGTGTCCTGTCCAAGAATCAAACCTTGACTTCCTGATTCATGGATTGATGCTCAACCATTGAGTCACACTGGCCAGACGAGATACAACTGTTTAATAAAAAATATTTAAAGGATAATTTGACCACAACATGGCAAACCTCTTAATCAAGAGAATTGAGTTCCCAATGTCTTCACCTTAAAAACAACAACATCTGTCCTCTTTTTATGGAGTATTTGTAAGAATCAAATTAGTTTTAAAATTGGTATGGAAATTCTCAAACATCATGCCATTTATTCACAAATTCTTTAGTATGCAGCATTCATTGATCAGGACGTCTATATCCATAACTAAATTTACATCTCTATTTTTACATCCACTATGCATTTATTATACCTAACAAAATTAAGAACAGTTTAATGTGAGTCCACATTTCTTTTTCTCAGATTTTCTAAAAAATGTCATTTTTACATTTGGTAGGATTGAATCAAGATTCAAACACAAATTGCACATGTTGCATGCATTTCTTAGGTTCACTTTAATTTTGGGGTACTGCCTTTATTCTCCAATGCATACTACAGTTTTGTTAGAGAGAATGGGTCATTTCTTTGTAAAATGTCTCACATTCTGGATCTTGCTGATTGCTTTACTGATATGTCTTTTAACTTGTTCTGCTGTTTTCGATATATTTTTTATAGGCAGATAGGCAGATCTAGAGGGTGTTAGACATCAGCATGCTTTTTTAGGGAAAATACTTCAGAGATGGTGCTATGGCCTTCTTATTACATTATATCACCAGGCACATACTATTTCATCATCTCCTTTTCAGATATCTTATTATTGATCAAGGAACACAGCTGATGTCAGCATGATCCTTTCATTGTAAATTCCCGATCAACCATTTCCTAATCATTTTTGTATCCACTTTTAATCACTGGAAAAATCAATTTTTGCAATAAGGGTTGCAAGATGGCAGTTGCCTAATTCTATCATTCCTTCTGCATTTATTAGCTATAATATTTCTATAAGAAGAATTTTCTTTCATCAGCCATGTGGTTACCCTAAAACACAGAAAGAAGGATAAGTCAGGTCTCAGGGTTTTATTTATTTAACGAATAGTTATTGGGTGCCAGGAGCTGTGCTGGGTGTTGGAAACACAACAGTAAACCAATCTATATCCTGCTGTTAGGAAGCTTATGCTCTAAGTCCACGATTTTCAACCTTTTAAAAAATCTCTTTAGTAATAAACCAGTTACTGAAATTCTGCAGCACACCAAAAAAATACATTATATTTTCTGCCAACTTGACCCCAAAAAAGGTATAATTTTGATTCATTCAGACTGGATGGCTATTGTTGTATTGTTGTCATTTTTTTATTTGACAGTCACAGGGAAAAGAGGTCAGTGTCCCTGCATTGCATGTTTTAAAAATTCTTGTGGCGCATGCCACACCGTTTGAAAAATATCTGCCAAATACAGATGAGTAAATAATTACCATATTATGTGAGACATGATGGAGAAAGTACACAGTTCCATGGGTGTCTTTCTGGGCTTGGGGTTATTGATTCCTGTATTATTGTTTTTAATCCATTCTGTATAATGTATTAATTTGCCAAGGCTGCCATAACAAAATACCAGAGACTGGGTGGCTCACACAACGGAAATTTATGTTGTTACAGTTCTGAATGGTAGAAGTCCATGATCAAGGTGTTGGCAGGGTAGGTTTCTTCTGAGACCTCTCTCCCTGGCTGGTAGATGGCTGTCTGCTCCCTGTGTCCTCACATGGTCTTCCCTCCGTGTGTATCTGTGTGCTAATCTCTTTGTAAAGACAACAGTCAGGTTGGATTAGGACTCACCCATATGACCTCATTTAACCTTAATTACCTCTTTATCTCTAAATACAGTTGCATTCTGAGGTAGTGGGGGTTAGGACTTCACCTAAAATATTATTAGGCTGAATATTTACATATTGTCTCCCTCTCTAGCTACAGGCTTCTTCAGGGAGCAGGGACCTTCTATTATACCTCATGAATTTCTAACACGGTTTTAGTAAGTTTCTAGCAAGAGGTTTCCAGACAGTTAAATCATAATCGGAAACCTTCATCCAATGCTATGTGAAGGAGAGAATAATACAGCTATTGCTTCTTGAGCACTTATTATGGACCAGGTTAAG